>CM022298.1:369962883-372705607 GCA_011799875.1 Thinopyrum elongatum | reverse complement strand
AAAGAAAAAACACGGTTGTGGTCGGCCCCAGCTAGGGGATAGAATCTGGGACGAATTAGGAGGGACAATCTTTGCGATAGTAAAACAAGCAGTGTGTGTGTAGAATTTCCCAGATTGAATGTAGTGTGTAGAGTTTCCTTGGCTCATGCCTCATTTTCTGCCTTATTTTCAGGTACTTGTGAGAAATATACCAGCTGACCCAGACGAAACAGTTGGTGAGCATGTTGAGCACTTCTTTGCTGTGAATCATCGCGAACATTATCTCAGCCACCAGGTTATACTCTTTTTCTAATTATTTGTTTACTTTCCAACCGAAGCCCATATGCCTTTATCTTTCTTTTCTCTGTTAATGGTTCAAATCTGTTTCTCACTCGGGGTACGTAACTGATCAATAGGTTGTATACAACGCAAACGCCCTTGCCAGTGTGGTTGAGAAGAAGAAAGGCTTGCAAAACTGGCTGGTCTACTACGAAAACCAGCACGCTAAGAACCCTGAAAAGGAGCTGATTATCAAGGTAATCTTCTTCCTCCTTTGCAAATCATGCACCTACTGGTTCTCCACAAAGCCATTTCAATATATGCTCTAATCTGCAAATGGTATGGCTTATCATGTCTTGTAGACAGGACTGTGGGGTCTTTGGGGGGAAAAGGTGGATGCAATACAACACTACAAGACAACAATCGAGGAGCTATGTAAACAGGTGCCAGTCACTTCTCATTTCATCGTCTTGATATTGATAGTGTCATCAAGCAGCGCCAATGTCTTCTTTCATTGTACCGCCCGCATAGTTCCTCGTAATAAGGTCTATAACACTGAGCAGCAGTATTAACAATATGTAACCTGTTAATTGCAGGAGGATGAGGAGAGGCAGAAGGTGATTAGTGATCCTAAGGCTATAATGCCAGCAGCATTTGTGTCTTTCAATAGTCAGTGGGGGGCTGCTGTTTGTGCACAAACACAGCAGACCAGTAACCCAACGGTGTGGTTGACTGAGTGGGCTCCGGAACCTCGGGATGTTTACTGGCCTAATCTCGCCATCCCTTTTGTCGAGCTCTCGATCAGGAGGCTTATCATGGCTGTTGCGCTCTTTTTCCTGACATTTTTCTTCATGATCCCAATTGCACTCGTCCAATCCATGGCCAATCTTGACGATATTGAGCGGGTGCTTCCTTTCTTTAAACCTATAATAGAGAGGTGAGTGTAACCACTCCTTGCTTCACGGTTCAATTGTGAATGAAAAACAAAAAGGGAAAGGCATTTGTGAGATCACTTTTCCCCATATTTTGATTAACGATTCTTCTTGGTGAATAATCAAAGAGCAGAAAAAAAAATCTGTTGAATTTATTAGACCTTGAACCGCACAGCCACATTATACTGATTTGTTTATAAGGTAGTACTGCATTGCTGGATGTAATTTTGATGGTGAATGCAATTTCCTGCAGAAATGGTCCAAGGTCAGTCATACAAGGTTTCTTGCCAGGAATCGCATTGAAAATCTTCCTTATATTTCTGCCAACAATTCTCATGGCCATGAGCAAGATTGAAGGCCACGTATCACTCTCTGGATTGGAGAGGAGGACAGCATCAAAATACTTCCTGTTTATTTTCGTCAACGTATTCTTGGGGAGTGTGGTAACTGGAACAGCGTTCCAGCAGCTCCACAGTTTTATCAATCAGCCCGCTAACAAGTAAGCTAGTTTTTGCACTTGGATATACTAGTAATAATGGGTTCAATATACCACCACCTAAAAAACTCGTGCACTTTTGTTTTGATGAAAAAGAATTCCAGAGACCATTGGAGAATCCATTCCCATGAAAGCGACTTTTTTCATCACCTACATTATGGTGGATGGATGGGCAGGCGTTGCTGCGGAAGTTCTTAGGTTGAAGCCGTTGATCATGTTCCACATAAAGAACACATTCTTGGTCAGAACCGATCAAGATCGCGAGCAGGCCATGGACCCTGGGAGCTTGGAGTTTGGAAGCACCGAACCGCGGATACAGCTCTACTTCCTCCTAGGGCTTGTATATGCTGTCGTGACACCCATCATTCTTCCTTTCATCATAGTCTTCTTCGGTCTGGCCTATCTTGTTTTCAGACACCAGGTACACATCTGTCCTCCAGTTAAAGCGATTTATCTTTGTGTTCTTTCAGCTTCAAATTTTTCCTGCGGACATCACATCCTCATTGGCATAGATCACAAGTTTCTGCTTCATCACAGTATAATAGTAATGCACCAACATACTAATCCTTGGTATGTTTCCTTTGTTGCAAGATCATCAATGTCTATAACCAGCAATACGAGAGCGGCGCACAATTCTGGCCAGACGTACACCGACGAATCGTCATCGCGTTAGTCATATCGCAGATCCTGCTGATAGGGCTGCTGAGCACACAGGAAGCAGAGCAGTCCACTGTCGCTCTTCTTCCTCTTCCTGTCCTGACCATATGGTTCCACTACGTCTGCAAGGGCCGGTTCGAGCCGGCATACATAAAATTCCCCTTGCAGGCAGGATCTCTTCTCCATACATAACTGCAGATGCTATTCACATCGTCTCCAAATGTTAAGAGAGAACAACGTTTGATGTTTGCAGGAGGCCATGGTGAAGGACACGCTGCAATGGGCAAACGACCCGACGCTGAACCTGAGAGAGTACCTCAAGGGCGCATACGTGCACCCGGTCTTCCGCAGCGGTGACATGTATGAGCTCTTGGCCATGGATGAAGAGGAGAACCCCCACCTCGTCGTGACCAAGCGGCGGTCTCGGATGACCACGCCGGTGGACAGCAAGTTCAATTCCAGCTCTGGCACCAACGAAGGAGAGTTCAGCCGGCTGCGTCCTAGCTGACAAGGAAATGGGAGCAGGCGAGACGCTGTAGAGTTTACTTGATCGGCAGTTGCACTGCACCAGTGCATTACCATGTGCGGACGTCGTCGATGGAACTGTACATTTGGAGAAGTTAGAGCATCTCCAACGGCACACAAAAAGAATGGCTACCTAAATCCAGTTTTAGGAGTGGAGAGAGAAGATTTAGGTAGCCAATTAGAGTATTTTTTTTCTGTTTTTATAGGGGACCTAAAAACTGGATACCTAGATTTCAGCTTCTACTTCTATCACACATATTTGTAGATACGTAATGTTCGAAATAATATTAAACTCATGTAAAATAAATCTGAAACAAATAAAATACAAATATTACTTAATTATTACATAGTTCATCAATCCACAACTCCAAATGCAACACAAATGTTCATCAAACACAACACAAAGTGCATCAAACATAACGTGAAACATACGAATAGAACAAGTGGTCTTGTTGCCCATTCCATGTCCACCACTCCTTGACTTGTTGAAAACTTTAATGAGTATCCACATCTCGAATTACTTGGTGAACTTGGAGAACACGTGGGATGTGTTCTTCTCTCCTGCGTTGATGCACCATCCATCGCACGAGTTCATAGTAGAAGCAATCCAAATTTTGGCTATGTTCATGCTCGTTGATCATATAGTGCAAGATCACGGCGGTAGTCATGATTTACCAAAGGATTTCTTGGTCCCAAAACCGAGCCGGTCCTCGCGCAGTAGTAAACTGGGCTTGCAAAATCCCAAATGCTCTCTCCACATCCTTCCCAGCAACTGGTTGAGCATTATTGAAACCAAGTTGTTTATTCCTTGGGGGCTGGGAATTGACTTCACAAAGGTTGCCCCCTTTGGGTACATCTCATCCGCTAGATAGTAGCTCATGTTGTATGTGCAACCATTTGCTTAAAACTCCACCTGTGGTGATTCCCCATTGGCTAACCGTGCAAAGAGTAGTGATCAGTGGAGCACATTGATGTCATTGCAAGCTCCAGGCATTCCAAAATAGGCATGCCAAAACCATGTCTCATGATCTGCAATGGCTTCAAGAATGATGTTGGGATCCTTCACATGGTTGATGAATTGTCCATGTCATGCCAGAGAGCAGTTCGTCCACCTCTAGTGCATGCAATCAACTGAGTTGAGCATCCCTGAAAACCCTTGTGCTTTGTTCATCTAAAAAAGCCTCTGAGTATCCTGAGCATTGGGTGCTCTCAAATACTGTGGCCCAAAGACTTCAACCACCGCCTTCACAAATTGCTTCACACTTGATGGAAGTGTTCTCTCCCATTTCCAGATGATCATCAATCAAATCTGCAAGAATACCATATGGCATCATGCAATGCCATAGTCGCCATAAGGATATTGATGTGTCCAAGATCTCTGGTACAATTTCTCCTCTGCACAAAGAATTGGTCATGCTCTTTGACAGAGTTGGCAATGTGGAGAAACAAATCCGGAGCCATTCTGAACCTACATCAGAAGTATCGTTCTAGATACACTAAATTTGCACATAAGTAATCAAGTATGAGCTTATTGTGTCTGTGTAGCCGTCTCCTACGAATCACCTCACGGTCGACAATGGAACCACCATGTTTCGGCCGCTTGTTCTTCTCCATGTCGATCAACATGATCATGGCAATGTCATCATCTTCATCAAACTCATATTTCTCTTCGGAGGAGGAATCATCGTACGAGGAGGAATCACACCAACTTATCTACACATTGGACATATTCCATCATGAACAAGCCTTAGCTCACAACAAATAACAAAAGAGGAAAAACTTAGTGGAACTCTGACGAACACCTAGCAGGCATCGATCTCGATTTTGGCCGGAGTACCTCACCGGGTCGAGACGATCGCCGGATGCCCAACAAAGTCGTCTGGATATCCCTTGTATGCATGGTAATGCATGTGGATCTTTTGCAAATACTTGTTGCCCTTTTGCTCGGTTCCATATATAGGGTCAATGCTTGTAGCCAACATCATACGATGAGGACATTCTCCTTGATTGAGAATGTCGGACCTATTACCTTGGGTATCTTTTTTTTGTTACGAGTGGCCGATGTTTGCCCTACATCATATGTACGAGAGTTGATATCCCCCAAGTCATAATGCATAGGCTCTTGACCGTCATTGATCATGTCCGTCATGATACCCTCCTAACATGATCATGATCACTTATGATGTATGCAACAAAAGGATCATTGGCATATGCATTTCTAATGTCATATGTATCCATAAATTGATTCAGTGGCATATGGAACAAACAGACAAATCAACAAAAAGAGGGGCAAAAAATTGTACCATGTCCTGCTCATCCATTTCATCGAACAGACCTTGGCAGAACCGGAGCCAACGGTTCTCGGAGCTGTCCTCGCCCATTGGAGTTGTGGCGAGTCGTACACCATCTTCGGCACTTCCTATTGCGTCCAGCCATTCGATCGTCCGGCCGAACGAACTAGGTCGCATTCGGGGTGACTAGCACCTTCCTTCTCGACGGCGGGACAGGCACGACGTCAGTCGGGACCGGAGCAGAAGCGTCCATGTCGACGTTGACCACCTCCTTGACTGTAGCTTCTCGCTCACCCTGGTTCCTTTGCTGCTCCCTTCTGGCAACGTTCTCCGCCTTGCAACTGGCTCCCACGGACGACGCCGAGGCATCATTCATGCCGGTGGTGGGGGACGGGGTACTCGGCGGCAACATCTGCAATGGCTCGGCTGCGGGCAGCGACGCGGATGGGAAGCAAGGATGGATGACATCAACGGCTCGAACACGAAAACAAGAGGACAAACATGCGAGGAGGACAATCGATTTTGGTGGAGCAAGTCAATTTGGCGTGGGTCCAATCTGTCAGATCCGACGTGACGAACACATCGGGCCTCTTGTCTGCCATATATGTGTTGGGTTCGAGGGGTACCGGTTGGGTCCTATTTTCATGATTAGTCACCTACCAAGCCATTCGCCATTCGCCCGGGCCCGAACATATCCAAAAAGAAGAAACGAAGCACCCACCGAGGCTCCTCAGAGTTTAGCAACTCTCGGCCGTCGGATCTGTTTCCTGATGCGTTTTCGGCCGTCGGATCTCGCTCCCGATCGATCTCGTTCGTCGGATCGAAATTGAGACCGTTGCAATGAACAGTATGCGCCCCGATCGTGCCACCGCGCGTAAATAGCCTACCCCGCCGGGGGCATTTTTGTCATTTCGTGCACTGGGGGTATAAAAGGGCCGGCTCCCGTGGTGAACCCTAGCCTCCTCCTCTCCCCTCCCCTCCCGCGCGCCTCCTCTCCCTCTCTCTCGTTCCCCTCCCCTCCCGCACGCCTCCTCTCCTCCCGCCCACATCGCCGCCGCCGCCGCCACCCACCGCCTCGAACCACGCCGTTGGCATCCATCCACTGCTCCGGCGGCGGCCAGATGCGCCACAACAGAGCCCCCCAGCCCTCCCTCTCGTCTGCTCCACGTACGCCGCCTGATTTCGGCGAGCCCCAACATCTCCGCCACCGCGCAGCACAGCGCCGAGCTCGCCTCGCTCCGCTGCGTCCTCTCCTCCTGCCGGATTCACCGCTCATGGCCCCCCACCCGCGACCCTGCCCTGTGGTTAGGGTTTCGGGTGTTGGCTCCAACACCGGCGGCTATGTCCGATGATTTAATCCCATCCCCTCCTTCCTCCTCCTCATCTCTCTCTTCCTCTCTCTAATCTCTTGTTTTGTAGCAGCAGAGGACGAGTTGGGTGAGGGGATGATCATAGTGGCGGCCAGATCCGCCATGGTTGCAGCAACTGCCACCACTCAACTGATTTTGGGTGTGCAAGAGGTAGTCAGATTTTTGGCCATGGTCTTGGAGTAGATATTGCATTAGGTCATGAACTAATTGTTCTTGCTAGCTTTACTACTGGTTATTGATCGGAAACCAAATTGCAGGTTTATTGACTAGAAACTAATTTAGTTTAAATATGATCTCCAATTGCAGGTTCAAGGAATTGTCCTCAACGTCACTCAATTGGGAAAGATAATGCAGAGGTGTTGGAAGTAAATTGCAGTGTCTCTGATAGCACCAACTGCCATTTACGGATCCAAGGTAAGATATTTAGTCTTCTAAAATGATATGCATCATTGTTAAATGTCGAAATTAGGCAGTCCAACAAGAAACTTGATGGCAACATGCCTCCTAGGAATAATAAGGACATTCTTTATATAGAGGGAAAGCAAAGACATAATTGTTTCTTCTGGTTTATTGTTACTTATTATATGTTGAGGCGCGACTAAATCATTTATGAAATGCCATAATAAACCTTTTATTTCTTACTATAGAAAGATAAAAAGGTTCACCGTTATGCACAAAACAGTCTGTCTTAAGGATTGACAATTAGGATGCGCAAGCATACTCAGCCATGGCACCTTGCTGAATGAAAATATTATTTTAGACTCCTGGTAATATATGCTTCCTTGCATTTGTTGCAATTTTTCCCACTTATGCCTTGCATTTATGGATTTCCCCCCTATGGTGTAGGTTGTAGTTGCTGCTGTATGATGCTTTTGTGGCTTAGGGATCGATGCTACTCCCTTTAAGATTGTTGCTTCCTGATTTTTCTTACCAGGGGTTGTCATCTAAAGTTGATTTTTATAGGAATCAGGACCTGTTCTTTTTTCTTCACCAGGAACTGGTTCCTGATTTGGCTGATGATCCTTTTCTTCCTATGGTATGCAGGCCGGAGTCTCAGTTTGATCATGTCGTTCTGCAGCTCAAAGGTTGATGACTACCACGAGGCACTGCCCAGTTAAGTCTAACAGGCTGTAAGCTCATCCATGTTATGTTCCTTTGGTTAATTCCTATACCTCCAAATAATTCCTCTCCGTGGCTCACAGTATGGTTGTTGTGTTCGGCTGCACAGGGTTGTGATTAGGTTTGGTGTCGTGTTCGTTCCTGCAGTCATTGCCGGGGTTGGGGCTGCTCCTCCTTCGGATTTGGCTGTTCCGTTCGCGTTCATCTCCTTCTCAGGTGCTCTTCTTCACCGTCCACTCGGTATAAATTTTGTTTTTTGTCATAGATTTTTTTGTGTGGAGGCATGTTGTGTTACTTCCCTGGATATATTCCTTTGGTTGTTTGATTTACTGTTGTGGTACTGCTAGCTACTATGTTATTTCCCTAGACTATTATTTTGCATTGTTCCATGTGATCCTTGAAAATAGACATCTTGAATGGATGCATGTGTGGTCAACTGGGTTTGGTCCAATCATGCTTTTGATGTGGAAATTAGGTTCATCCATATATGGAGGGGATACTATTTTAGATAACTGCTTGATCTGCGTATGCTTTATAATATGAGATGTTGATGGCTTGTATTGTACTGCACATGACTATCAGTATTTCAGTGTTTCTTTACATATTTTTGAAGCAACTCTGATTCTAGCAATTAATGCCCTTCTTGTTTTCTTTATCAAAGTCAGTCCATTAATTGGGTTTTTAACAAAACACGTTCCATTCGACTTACAAATATATCTGCAGTGACATACTATTATTAGCAGTCATCTAAATACTCTACAGTTCCAGTGATAGATGAACTGGTCTATCAAATATGCATTGATTTCTGTATTGCCTAGCCCCGCTTCAATTACATTTTTCTGTTATACTAGATGTTTATTCGCCTGTTGTGATAGCATATCTGATTGTTTATATTGTTTGACATGTATTCCGTGCACAGAGTCACTTGGTTGTTTGATGCGTTTGTGCTCGTCGGCGGGGCGGTGCAAGGCGCAACTCCGACGCGGTTCCTCGCCGGTTGGACGGCATTCAGGCACAACCCCGGTGCCCACTGAGTACTGCCTCGGCTACAACCTCCCTTGGTGAGCTCCATCTTCCTCCTGCTCATCTGCTTCGGCTACTGTATTGGACATGGCTGTGGCTATATTGATGTGGTGCTCGTCTGGTTGATGCTCTATGCCCTACTCATGCATCGGTTCCTACTTGAGCTCTGTAGTTGTAGATGCATGCTATTCTAGGGTTTGCAGGCTGAGTTCATGTTTGGTTTCTATCATAGGAGTTCCTGCGATGATCTGGTTTACATGTGGATGCCCTGGTCATATAGCTATGCTCCTGGATTTGCTAAATTGATCAGTAGTGTTCGTGCTAGGGCGATGATGATTAACCTTGACTGAAATAAGTGTGCCTTTGAGCAATCGAGGCACCTGCGGGTATCAAGCTGGATCCTCCCTCTTGTCTCTAGAATCCTTTTTGATCCTGTGATACTTGTTGTTCTGTCCTTGGATGGTCATTCTTGTTGAGTGATAACCAGGGCAGCTCCACTGTATAAACAGATTGATCTGGTGATAAGAGACGATGGGGGTAGGTTATACGATCGAGGAAAGGCGAACCTGAGCCCACTATCCTAAAACAAGAGACGAAGCACCCACCGAGCGCTCTCAGAGCTCAGGCACTGGTGGCCATCGGATCGTTTTCTTGATGCGATCTAGGTCATTGGATCTCGCTCCCGGACGATCTCGGTCGTCGGATCAAAACTGAGACCGTTGCAATGAACAGAGTGCGCCCCGGTCATGCCACCGCGCGTGAATAGCCTGCCCCGCCGAGGGCATTTTCGTCATTTCATGCTTATGCGTATAAAAGGCGGCCGCTCCCGTGGAGATGACCTAGCCGCCTCTCTCCTCGGCTACAGCCTCCCTTGGTGAGCTCCATCTTCCTCCTGCTCCTCTGCTTCGGCTACTGTATGGCACATGGCCGTGGCTATATTGATGTGGTGCTCGTCTGGTTGATGCTCTATGCCCTACTCACGCATCGGTTCCTACTTGAGCTCTGTAGTTGTGGATCCATGCTATTTTAGGGTTTGCAGGCTGCTGTTCATGTTTAGTTGCTATCATAGGAGCTCATGTGATGCTCTGGTTTACATGTGGATGCCCTGGTCCAATAGCTATGCTTCTGGATTTGCTAAATTGATCAGTGGCATTTGTGCTAGGGCGATGATCATTAACCGTGGCTGAAATAAGTGTGCCTTTGAGCAATCCAGGCACTTGTGGGTATCAAGTTGGATCCTCCCTCTTGTCTCTAGAATCCTTTTTGATCTTGTGATACTTATTGTTCTGTCCTAGGATGGTCATTCTTGTTGAGTGATAACCAGGGCAGCTCCACTGTATAAACAGATTGATCTGTGATAAGAGATGACGGAGGTAGGTTATACGATCGAGGAAAGCCGAATCTAAGCCCACTATGCAATGAACCCTGAACCATTTTTATTTGTATTTAAAGGTGTTGCTTATTTATGCTCTAGTGGCTTTCGTGCTGGGGCGATGATGATTAGCCGTGGCTGAAATAAGTGTGCCTTTGAGCAATCGTGGCACCTGTGGGTATCAAGTTGAATCCTCCCTCTTGTCTCTAGAATCCTTTTTGATCCTGTGATACTTGTTGCTCTGTCCTTGGATGGTCATTCTTGTTGAGTGATAACCAGGGCAGCTCCACTGTATAAATAGATTGATCTAGTGATAAGAGACGGGGGTAGGTTATATGATCGAGGAAAGTCAGATCTGAGCCCACTATGCAATGAACCCTGGATCCTTTTTATTTGTATTTAAAGGTGTTGCTTATTTATGCTCCAGTGTTTATAGCCGTCTTATGTAAAGATTTCTTCTCTCTCATACCTTTATTGCATATGAGTTGTTCTTGATCTTTTATTGTTTGTTGTTGGTCCTTGATTTAATTTGGTTAAGAGTAAGCTGCACTTTGTTATACTAGAAAGACACGCTCCCAGCAAGTTATCGGGGCCTCTCTTGTTGCCTTAAGTTTGTATGGTAAAGTATGCATCATGTGTGCCTCTGTTTTGTTTCTCTCTTGTATTCCTATGTCTTGCTTCACATATCATGGCACTTGATATATGCATGGTTGTTGGCGACCGGACGCCACCACCGCCGCCAATGCCATCGTGGCTCTTGCCGCCGTCAAACATTAAGTAAGTCGTGACCTTCTCTTTTTTTGCTTAGTGATATGCGCATGGTTGCAACTACTCTACTGATTACAAAAGAAACATGAGCATGGCAGAGGTTGATTACAAAAGTTTTCTTCGTTCTTTCATGTTGGAGTCAGTGGCAGTACCTTGCCAGTTAAATTACCTTCTTTCCTATTAGAAAGCAGTGTATACTCTCTAGCTACTTAATGTTTTCTTTCTTGGCTGTAGTTTATTTCATATTTGTAGCTTCAAAATGATATGTCAAACATGCTCTAATTTTTTTATGCCATTAGAGATTTCGGCTCATATTACTTCCTTCATGTTTATGGTCGGGTAGTGGTGCTTTACTGATTAGGTATTCTCAATCATGTCTCATATCTACTGTCACAAATATGTTGGAGTCAGTAGCTGCGACCGTGGTTCGGCCTGCAGTTCCTGTTGGCTATGCTGATGCCCCTACCGCTGTGATTGACGCTGATGTCCTTCTGTAGTGACAAATGTTGCACGCCAGATTGGTCTCGACGGCGTGCAATATTTAGTTTTAGCTTTATTGTGTGGGTTTTTTGTGTTTTTCTGGTTTTCCATTGGTCCTAAAATGTACATCGAAATCAGTGTAGTTGTATTCAGAGAGATAGCTACTATGTAGACATTATTTGTTTTTGTTATGTACCTGGTTACTTAATAATCATTCTTAATATTGAAAAGGGACAAAAATAAGCTGAGTGTCGGGGATATACCCCGCGATATGACCCGGTCGGAAGTATGACCCGACCGGGCTTGGCGACTCACTGGTGACCCGCCCTGACTTGGCGACTCACTAAGTAACCCGTCCGGATCTCTCCACTCACTGATGACCCGGCCGGGCCAGGTGACTCATTGATGACCCGGCAGGAGGGTCAGAGGAGCGACAAGACCCGGAGGCCCAAGGCCCAGAGGGCGGCTTATGAGAAAACCGGCTCAAGGTGCGTGTCCGGTGGGCCGGCTTAAGGGGAAAGTATAAGGAATATTCCCTTACAAAGGAAGCAAGACTAAGACTCCATTTGTAGTAGAGTAATCCTAATCCTACTAGGACTAGTCATGTAACCCGCCCCTTCAACTTATATAAGGAGGGGCAGGGCACCCCAAAAGGGACAAGTTACACAAGTTTAGACAGACAAGCCAATAGCTCTCGAGATAGAGGTAGCGAAAGAGCACCCTTGTAATCGTGAGCACCATGATCAATATCAATGAAACAGGATGTAGGTTTTTACCTCCACCGTGAGGGGCTAAACCTAGGTAAAAACCATCGCGTCTCTCGTCCCACTCAACCCCTCTCAAGCTACTACATAGATGCGTTGGCCTCACGATTAAGTCCTCACACTAGGACATCTGCCGTGACAAATCCATGATAGTTGGCGCCCACCGTGGGGCCTGCGCACGGTGGTGTTGAGTTCTTGGAGGGATCTCTCCCAGGGATCGAGGAGTTTGTGATTTTCCGGATGAAGAAGAGCCTGTTTGGATTAATATGCATCAACTTCAAGTTCATCGGTTCAGATTTATAATCTGTGAGATTTGAGTTTAAGAAAAATTAGGGTTGAATCTCTGCGCCGCCGCATGCGACCTGGTTTTCCGTCGGTCCGGAGCCATATCAATTTCGAGAGTACTGCCGTCAGAAGCCGAGATAGACAAGGTTAAGGTTTTCAAGCGCGTGCAAAAACATCCAGAATTTGTCTGATTGCGGCGACTACCAAATAACGGGTTATCTCTGTTCCCAATCGAAAGACGGAGACGCGCCCGAATCCACTATGCAACGGAGTCTACATCAAGTCCCGAGGCAGTTTACTCGAATAGTAACCCGATCGGCTATGTTACTATATGATTGGAGCAACATAGTAGTTCTGTAATGGTGGCTGTTTTTTAATTCTGGGAACAAGCACCCACGTGAAGTTTGACAGAGCAGGACGCCAATTGCTACTCCACGTAATATCCAGACTTTTTTGGAAACAACTTGAGATGGGGACGTACGTGGGGTAAACCGACAAGAGGAGGACTCGGTCGACCTCGTCATTGCCGCCTGCAACTTGGACTCGGACGGGTGCAGTGCGTTGAAGAGAGAGGGGGGGGGGGGGGGGGGGACACAGACGCAATCACGGACTCGCTTCCGCCGCTGTTGATTTGCTTCGCCGGCTGCCTGCCGGCTTTTCACGCTGACCCGTCGTTCGCCTCTGCCATACATCGCCGAGCTGTCACGGCCTCGTGCGTTTCCGCCGTCGAGCGCCCTCGCCTCAAGCCGGCCATTTGACCCGCCAAGTCGCTGTATGGCCTCTCCTCAAGCTGCCGAGAGCGGCCTCGGCCTCACTTCGCCTCGCTTCCCGCGTGGCCTCGAGCCTCCAATTGCCACTCCTGAGCCGGCCTACCGCTCCTCCTCTGCTGCGCCGTAAGTCGCCGGTCTCGTCGAGCTACTTCCGCCGCGGCGCGCCTCCGTTTGAGCCACTGAGCCGCCTCGAGCGGCCTTGTTCTTCTGCCACGACTGCACCGTCAAGCCGCCCTCGTCGTGGGCGGTCTCACCTTCGCCGTAAGCCGGCCTGGGCCCTGCCGTCGCCGCCACTGCACTTTGAGCCGCCGTTGCGCTGGGTCACCTCTACCTCCGTCGACCCCACGCCAAGCGGCCTGCCACCGTCGTCGACCCGCGGGTGCCGCCGCTGCTGCATTGAACCGTCGGTCTCCGAGCGCTGCGAGCCGCCCCGACCGAGTTGCCGCCAGGCCACCCCGGCCGAGCGGCTTCACCTACGCCTCGCCCTCGACCCCGCGGCCTCAAGCCGACCTCGCTGTCGCTTGCAAGCCGCCTTGCAAATTTGAGCCGCCCTGGCGGTTTCCGCCGGCCGGCCTTGACCCCAAGTAGTCTCCCCGGTTTGTCTCCTCTACCGTAAGCCGCTGGCGTCGTCCTGAGGGCTGACCCCTGCTTCAGACCGTACAGCCGGCTCACCTCCCGCGCAACCCGTCCGCACCTGCGGCTGCGCGGCCTTGTCTCATCTCTGCTGCAAGTCGCCGAGGAAGGTTGACATCCAGACGCCTGTGGGTTGCGACAGTTTTTGGTTTCAATTACTGCAGCATCAATGGTTTCAAAGGGTACAAGGCCTGGGGCTTAGTATGCTGATGAAGGGTACGGCGAAGGAGATATCCTGGGCAATGCTTGCATGCGTGATGGTTCAAAGACCAATTTGCTTGCAATAATGGAACAGGAGTACCACTATTAAATTTACAGCAGATCAAAGTCAAAGACAGTTGAAGCAAGAGGCAGTCGGCAACGTGCTAAGTAGTTGCTCTTACTGCATCAGTGCTCACTGTTGCATATGCCTGTCTGCTGCTGCATAGTGCATACTATTCCGCGCACAGTCTATTGAGATACAGCTGCTGGATTACATCCCAAAGACCAGAAGCAAAATATTACTAGATCAATTGCGTCAAGGCTGATTTGATGGCTTATTGCTGGGCTACTACAGAACGTGGAGGCCTGGGTCCTCGTTCATCCAACAAAATCACCAGTACGGGCCTTACTGCCAAGAATGGGTTACCCGGCAAACGGACGCACCACGTTGAGTCGACAGGGCCGGGTTGAGCCGCCCCCGCCGCGTTGAGCTGCCGGGGCCGTATTGAGTCGCTGGTCTGCCTGAGTCGCCGGGCTGTATTTAGTCGCTGGTCAGTTTTTGCAAGGGCAGGAGAGAGTGGCTAAATTACCATTGCAAGTATTGGAAGTTATTCATGGAACGAATCATTCATGTCCGACCAAATCAGGTGAAATCCATCTAATCTATTGGTATATATTAAATTTTTTAAAAGAGCAATTACTCTGGCTCGTGATGTTTTCCATGCATGATAATTATTTACTGCAAGAGTGATTGTCATGCCACGGATATAAGGCTTACGCCAATATTATCATGCGCTAAGCATCTGACCGTGCCATAAATGCTTAACAAATGTATGTGCAAGCCGCGGCTTCTGTGGTCCAATCTACATCAACACGACGCGGTTTACTCGCCCGTCCGCACGGCTTACCGCGCCTGCGATTGACTCGCCCGTCCGCACCGGCTTACAACGCCGCGGCCGACTCATCTGTCCATGCCCGCGGCCCACTCGTCCGCGTCCATACCGCCTCTGATGCTGCGGTCGCCTTTGCCGTCCGCCCCCGCGGTCTGGTCTACACCAACACACCGGAGCTGCACCTGTCTGCATGAGTTGTTTAGTGAGCGCATGCAAGTTGCCGCTCCTGCAGCTCGGTTTATTCCAAACAACTCTGAAGCAAGCCATAATGTATTATTAGCCTCCGCCTGCACCGGATGGCTCAATGGACAGACGCACAAGTCGCTGTCACTACAGTTTGATTAATTTCAACAGCCAGCTGGGATGAACCGCTGGCCAGATTACTGACACAAATCATATGGGGTCATTTATAACCCGCCGAGCTTTAACATATTCCAGCGTTCCGATGATTAATTATATGCCGGGTTATATCACGGTCACGTATGGAGAGTCTCAAGACAACTCCTCGAGTTGTCTTAAGACTCGGGGGCTACAATGACATGACTCCGCAAATCTTGCCAGTTTCAGCAAGGTCAAGAACCCCAGGACGTTGGAGGGAAAGATAACCCGGTCCTGGGGACTACTGCCACATTGGTGCAAATTTAAAGGCCGTCAGAAAATTTTCGGCTTAAAAAGTGCCTGGCAATCAAAAAGTTCCGGCTCAACAGAAGAGTTCCGGGTTATCAGAAAGATTCCGGTTCAACATCCGGTTCAAGAGGAATTTATCTCTCGCAAGTTCGAATTCTCAGAAAAAATTAAAGGTTGCCAAAGAGAACTTGCTACCATGATGCGCGGTTCAAACATGGGTATCCTGCCTTATTGGCTCATTTTATTGGTCACTTGGGGGCTTCCTGCTCATTGAGCATAGCTGTGACTACCCTCTTGATCCGGCTTGCACGCCTTGTTTAAAAAATTACTTGGGGGCTTCCTGCTCATTGAGCATAGCTATAACTACCCTATTGATCCGGCTTATACGCCTTGATGCAAATTGCTTGGGGGCTTATTGCCCAAATTGAACGGGTACCAAAGAGAACCTGCTACAATGAGCAGTTCAAACATAGGTATCCTGCCTTGAAGGCTCATTATTGGTCACTTGGGGGCTTATTGTTCAATGAACATAGCTTTATTGACCCTTTTGATCGGCTTGGATGCCAGGTGTAAAAACACCAAAAACTCCGGGTTATCCTGCCTATATGTCTGCCACTCCGCCCAGGTTATCTGGAATGACCCGCCAAACTCTTGACAGTCAATCTTATAAAGACTCTGAACTTGTCAAGGTTAAAATGGCGGTTGGTCATGTGAGGCCCGGCTTACAGGTTTAAATGAAGGATTAACTCAGTGGCTGTGCGGCCCATGAACAGCACTTGATATTGAGGCTTGGCAGCCTATGGAAGCCTTGTTTTTTTCTGATTTGTTATTTTCTTTGAACATTGTTCGGGTTCATACCCTTGTACCATATTGATATATGGTTTAACACGATTCAGGCCATGTAGCCTTAATCCTTATGACTCATACTTGAGCTTATTTGGGGTTTTGATAACCCGGACTGGCTTTGGACAATAAGTCGCCAGCATATTTTGATTGCGCATTTGAAGTTATGCACTTCCAGTTTTGGGCTGTTACCCTTACTGCATACGGCACTGCAAGCCGGCGGTATGAACCAATCTCACAGATATGTGTTTACTTGTTATATGAATACGTGAGGTTTGATAACCTGCCCTGATGAGCAGACTTTAAGTCGCCAGGATGATTTGCCTTGAATAAATTCAAGTCATGATTTTTTACGGGTTAATACCCATGCTGGATTACAACCTTGTTATGACGTCAGTTTACAGGTATGACTTTTCATATTTGAATAAATACTTCGGGTTTTTCGTAACCCGCCCTGGTTATAGACTTTAAGTCGCCAGTATACTTTGAATTACGCAAATTGGAATCATGCGCTTATAAATCTTTGGATTGTCACCCTCACTGGATATGGCAATGTAAGCCGGCAGTATGAGCCAATTTTCCAGGTATGTTTTTGATTGTTATAAGAATATGCGAGGTTTGATAACCCGCCCTGGCTTTTGAGTTTAAGTCGCCAGTATATTTTGGCTTTGATGGCCTTAATTCTAGTCTTTTCTATATTGCATAAGACTATATTATGTTTGGGTTGTTACCCGCCTTGATTTTTGACGTTAAATCGTCAGGGCATATGTTGTTTAAACTTTGTGTAGGACATGCAGAGCTATGGCTTACACAAATGAGTAAGTTTAAGCCCATCATCAAAGATTAAAATTGGTGTTTCAAAATGGTTATCAGTTCTTGTTTTTTACAAAGGCTATAAGCCGCCGGGTTGCACAAATCCCGGATAACAATGAATGCGCATTAAGTCGCCATCGGCCAAGAGCCACTGAGTATTTAACTCTGGATTTACTTGTCAACAGACAAGATCTTGTGATTGAGGTTTTCATACCGGATTATATTGTTCAAATCTTGAATAGCCAAATATGGCTGGATTTTCGTTATGGTTGTCATAACCAGTATTGAATGATTGAGGTTTTTTCAACCGTGTTATATTATTCAAATCTTTAATAGCCAACATGGCTGGATTTTTATTATGGTTATGAATAACCAGTATTATGATTAAGGTTTTCAAAAGCCGTTTCATAGAAGTGGCTATTATTTACTTATCCAAGAATACCGGCTCACAGCAGAGAGCATGGTTCAATATTGAATATGCAAAGGCTTTCAGGAACATCATCCGGACAATGGATATGGTTTTATTTTACAATGGAAGGAATAGTCCCGAGTCGCTGCAGGCACATGACCCGGCACTTAGGGGCTACATTATTTAAATCATGATTATATCAAGTATGCAAGTCCCATGTCACTGCAAGCATGCATCATGGCACTTGGGGTGTGGCGCCCCCGGCTCGATCGTACACTAATCATGCACGCAAACGTGTACGATCAAGATCAGGGACTCACGGGAAGATATCACAACACAACTCTAAAACATAATTAAGTCATACAAGCATCATAATACAAGCCAGGGGCCACGAGGGCTCGAATACAAATGCTCGATCATAGACGAGTCAGCGGAAGCAACAATATCTGAGTACAGACATAGGTTAAACAAGGTGCCATAAGATGGCTAGCACAAACAGGGATACAACAGATCGAACAGGCGCAGGGCCTCCTGCCTGGGATCCTCCTAACTACTCCTGGTCGTCGGCGTCCTGGACGTAGTAGTAGGCTCCGCCCTGGTGGTAGTAGTCGTCGTAGGTGGCGTCTGGCTCCTGGGCTCCAACATCTGGTTGCGACAACCAGCAAGAAGGGAAAGGGGGAAAGGAGGGGGAAAGCAACCGTGAGTACTCATCCAAAGTACTCGCAAGCAAGGATCTATACTACATATGCATGGTATATGCGTAAAGAGGCAATATCGGTGGACTGAACTGCAGAATGCCAGAATAAGAGGGGGATAGCTAGTCCTGTCGAAGACTACGCTTCTGGCAGCCTCCATCTTGAAGCAATAGAAGAGAGTAGTTGGAAGTTAACCAAGCAACAACGTATAGCATAATCCTACCCGTCGATCCTCTCGTCGCCACCATGCGAGAGAGCGACCACCGGGTTATATCTGTCACTTGTAAGGGTGTGTTTTATTAAGTAACCATTTCTAGTTGTCATGAGGTCGGAATACAACTCCGGGTCGTCCTTTTACCGAGGGACACGGCTATTCGAATAGATAAACTTCCCTGCAGGGGTGCACCACATATTCCCCAACACGCTCGATCCCCTTTGGCCGGACACACTTTCCTGGGTCATGCCCGGCCTCGGAAGATCCACACGTCGCAGCCCCACCTAGGCCCAACAGAGAGGTCAGCACGCCGGACTAATCCTAGGCACTCTGGGGTCTGGGCCCATCGCCCAGTGCGCTCCTGCACGTTGCGTACGCGGCCGCGAGCAGACCTAGCAACCCACACGATCACGGCGGTTACGTTAGCGCGGTCCAACACGGCGCGCGCCGCTCAGTCGCTGACGTCAAGAAGGCTTCAGCTGATACCACGACGCCGGGATACCCATAACTACTCCCGCGTAGTTGGTTAGTGCGTATAGGCCAGTGGCCAGACTCAGATCAAATATCCAATCTCGTTAAGCGTGTTATTATGAAGTAAACGCGAACGCCGACCAGGGCTTGGCCCACCTGTCTCCTAGGTGGTCTCAACCTGCCCTGTCGCTCCGCCACAAAGATCCACTCAAAGGGCCGTTGGGACAAAGGTCCTTTCAGCTCCCAATCCGTGAATCACTCGCGGGTACTCTTCGAGCCGACCCGACTTTAGTCACCATTTGTATAGTATGTATATATGTATAGTTTAACCCGTGATCACCTCCCGAGTGATCACGGCCCGATAGTATAGCAAGGCAGACTGACAAGAATGCAGGGCCAATGATGATAAACTAGCATCCTACACTAGGCATTTAGGATTGCAGGTAAGGTATCAACAGATGTAGCAACAGTGTCAGGCTATGCATCAGACTAGGATTAACGGAAAGCAGTAACATGCTACACTACTCTAATGCAAGCAGTATAGAGGAGAATAGGCGATATCTGGTGATCAAGTGGGGGGGGCTTGCCTGGTTGCTCTGGCAAGTAGGGGTCGTCAACAACGTAGTCGGTCGAGGCACCAGCAGCTGCGTCGGTCTCGTAGTCTACCGAAGAGAAGAGGGGGAAGAAACAGTAAACACACGGCAATAATGCAACAGGGATGCATGACATGTCTAAATGATATGCCGGGGTGATATACAGCCTAACTAAGCGATTTAGTTAATTTAGGAATTTATTCGGATTTATTTAATTAAAGTTGGACACTATTCATTTATCGAAATCGGTCTAATTGTTCAACGTTCTCATAGCTGCGGGCGTCTGACGGAGATACCGAGGGCGTATCCGGGTTCGTATCGTCGTTCTGAGCAAGTTTCATGTATAAAATATTTTCATCGGAGTTACGGTTTAAAAGATATGATTTTCTAAAGTTTTTATTAATTTCTGAAATTTTAATTAATTATTTAATTCAACATTATCCGAAACAGTGCTGCGATGATGTCAGCATGACATCATGCTGATGTCAGCAGGCGCCCTGACAGGGTGGGTCCCACCTGTCATAGACTGTTAAATTAATTAGGGTTAACTAATTATATTACTGTTTAATTAACACTAATTAGTTAGTTAAATTAACCTAATCAGGATTAATTAACTAATTAATTAATTATTTTTATTATTTTTATTTTTATTTTTATTTCCTTTTTATTAAAACGTTCTGGGGCTGGGCCCCACATGTCAATGGGCCAGGGGGACTTAACGGGCGCTGGGTACGGGTAACGGGCGGGCGAACCCGCTCGAACGGGCACGGGCGATGGGGCGCGCCAGGGCGCCATCGCCGGTCGCGGGAGATGGCCGCGAGGGTGCGCGGCCGGCGGCCACGGCGCGGCTGGAGCCGCGGGGGGGGGAGGACCGGTGGCCGGAGGCGGCGTAGAGGGGCGAGGTGGGACTGGCGGCAGAGGTAGGCGAGGGTGAGGCGCAGGCAGCGCGCGGGGTAGTGAGTAGGGGCCGGCGAGGCAGAGAGGCCTCAGCGGGGCGAGGCGCTGGGCGCGGTGACCGCTGGGCGACGGGCACGGCCGGACGGCGCGGCGCATGGCCAGGGCACGGCCCGACCGCGGTGAGCGCGGGGCCGGAGCGCGCGAGGCGTGGTCACGGCCGGAGCGGAGCAACGGTGGGCGCGGCGGGAGCGCGGCAGGCGAGCGAGAGAGGAGGACCGGGGGCCTCACCGAGGGAGCGTAGGGACGGGGCAGTGGAGCGCGAGGAGGAAGACGGGGACGACGGCGGAGAGGAGAAGCAGGCCGGCGGGGGAGCGCTCCGGCGACGGCGTCCAACGGCAATGGCAACGGGGCGGCGTCGGGCGGCAGGGTCGGGGCGTCGCGGCGACCTCCACCTCTCGATCCCGATCCAATCGGGGGAGAGGGGGGGATATATCGGGAGAGGGGGGAAGTGGGGGGTGGCTGGTTAGGGTTTCCCCCCCCATGGGGATAAGGCAGGGGATGGGGCTGGGCCGGCCAGTTGGGCCAGGTGGGTCGGCCAGCTGGGCCGCCTGGCCCAGTTGGCCAGGGGGGCCTTTTCTTTTCTTTTGTTTTTCTGTTTCTTTTCCCTTTTCTTTATTCTCTTTTCTCTACTGTTAAATGTTTAGGCCCCAAATGGTTTTTGTAAAAAGTGTGACCTATTTCATAAATACCAGTGCATTATTCCTTAACACCTAAAATTAGTTTGGACAAAACATAATTCCATATTTATTTCAGATTTAATAAATGGTTATTAAATATTATCTTTATCCACTGTTTGAGGTTGTTCGAGTCACTTATCCAATTCCAATGATGTTGGTTTCAATTTTAGAATAGCCTCTGGAATATTTGTTATTTATCTGACATTTTAGTTTCTATGTTGGACAACTTCTATATCCCACTTTCATTTAAATTTGAATTTGACTTAGGAGTTGAAATGCAATATGATGCTAATGATGATTATGCACTATTAATCATGATGACATGGCCTCATCATAAGGGTTATCACTGTAGCTTAATACAGGGGGTGTTACAAATCTCCTCCACTACAAGAAATCTCGTCCCGAGATTTAGGAGGTAGAAAGAAACAAAGCGGGGTATTCATCGCGAAGACGATCCTCGCGTTCCCAAGTGGCTTCATCCTCAGAATGGTTTGACCACTGAACCTTGAGGAACTTGATAACCTTCTGGCGTGTGCGACGCTCGGCTTGATCGAGAATGCGGACCGGATGCTCTTTATAAGAGAGGTCTTGTTGCAGTTCAAGCAATTCGTGATCTACTCCGCGGATAGGGTCTTTGAAGCAGCGGCGGAGTTGTGATACGTGGAACACATCGTGAACCTGAGAAAGGTTCGGTGGAAGTTCCAACTGATATGCCACTCTACCACGCCTTTCAAGAACAGTGAAAGGACCAATATAGCGAGGAGCTAGCTTGCCCTTGATCCCGAATCAGTGTGTACCTTTCATCGGTGTGACTCGAAGATAAGCCTTTTCGCCAGGTTGATAGACCGTATCTTTGTGTTTGCGGTCATACTGACTCTTTTGACATGACTGAGCAGTCTTCAAATGCTCGCGGACAACGCGAACTTGATCTTCGGCAAGTTGGATAATATCCGGACCGAAGAGTGGACGTTCCCCAGTTTCTGACCAATTTAGAGGGGTTCGGCACTTTCTTCCGTACAACACTTCGAAGGGGGCCATCTTCAGACTGGCTTGATAGCTGTTATTGTAAGAGAATTCGGCATATGGGAGAGATTCTTCCCATTTCCTTCCGAAGGATATGACACAAGCTCGAAGCATGTCTTCGAGAACTTGGTTGACTCGTTCAACTTGTCCTTGAGACAGAGGGTGAAAAGCGGTGCTGAAGGACAGATGAGTTCCCATAGCTTCTTGGAAACTTGCCCAGAATCTTGAAGTGAATAAGCTGCCACGGTCTGAACTGATAACCAGTGGAATACCGTGAAGTGAAACAATTCTGGACATGTAGAGAGTTGCGAGCTGACTAGCAGTGATCGTCTCTTTGACGGCTAGAAAATGTGCAACTTTGGAAAGTCGGTCAATGACGACAAGAATAGCATCATTACCTTTCTGTGATTTGGGAAATCCAGTGATAAAGTCCATTTCAACATGGTCCCATTTCCATTCAGGAACAGCAATTGGTTGCAGAGTTCCGGCAGGCCTTTGATGTTCTGCCTTGACGCGACGGCAAACATCACATTCAGCAACATAGCGAGCAATGTCTTGCTTCATGTTTGACCACCAGAATCTTTGACGGATGTCTTGGTACATCTTGGTACTGCCGGGATGAATAGACAACGGAGTGTCGTGAGCTTCTTGCATGACCTCCTGAGTCATACCCAGGTTACCTTTAGAGGGGACCACTAGACGACTTTTAAAGAACAAGGTGCCAGTATCATCAATAGTGAAGAACGAAGGCCTTCCTTCAGCGAGATAGCGCTTAATCTTGTGGGCTTGAGAGTCATAACCCTGCAGCGTCTTGATGCTGTCCACGAGATCTGGTTTAGCAACCAGGGTATTAAGAGAACCCTGGGAAACAACGTGGAGGTTCATTTTGTAGGAACCTTCAGGAGGGGGAGCGAGTGCTCCAGGAGGAACAATGTGGAGATTCAGCTTTCTGAATTCTTTAATAAGCGAAGGTTGAACTTCGTGAAACTGGAGGTGACTGCAATAAGACTTGCGGCTCAAGGCATCGGCCATTACTTTAGCCTTGCCAGGGGTATAAGAAATACCCAAGTTAAAATCCGCTACAGTCTCCATCCATCTCTGTTGACGGAGGTTCAGGTCTGGCTGAGTGAACAGATACTTCAGACTTTGATGATCGGTGTAGATCTCGCAACGATTACCGAGAAGGTAATGTCGCCACTGTTTTAGTGCATGGATGACGGCAGCAAGCTCGAGGTCATGTACTGGGTAATTCTCTTCGTGCGGACGCAATTGACGCGAAGCATAAGCAATTACTCTGCGGTCTTGCATTAGGACACCGCCTAATCCTTGACGGGATGCATCACAATAGATGACAAAATCCCTCTGGGAATCAGGAGGGGCAAGCACTGGGGCAGAAGTCAGCTTGTCTTTGAGCGTCTGGAAACTTTCCTGACACTTTTCCGTCCAATCGAACTTGACGCCTTTATGAAGCAGGTTAGTCAGGGGCTTGGCGATCTTGGAGAAGTTCTCGACAAATCGACGGCAATAGCTGGCGAGTCCGAGAAAACTTCGAACTTGCTTGACGTTCTTTGGAGGAGCCCAATCAAAAATAGCCTGAACTCGCTCAGGGTTGACGGCAATACCATCCTTGGAGATGACATGCCCGAGGTATGTTACTTCGGGAAGCCAGAATTCACACTTGGAAAACTTAGCATATAGTTGATGCTCTCGAAGTTTTTCCAGAACAAGTCGAAGATGTTCAGCATGTTCCTCTTTGTTCTTGGAGTATACTAGGATATCATCCAGGTAAACCACGACGAACTTGTCAAGGTATTCCATGAATATATAATTCATCAGGCGGGAGAATGTGGCGGGAGCATTGGTTAAGCCGAATGACATGACAGTGTACTCGTATGAGCCATATCGAGTAACGAAGGCGGTCTTTGGGATATCCTCTTCACGAACACGGATCTGGTGGTAACCCAACCTTAAGTCGAGTTTAGAGAACACTGATGAACCCGCCAGTTGATCATACAGATCGTTTATCCGAGGAAGGGGATATTTGTTCTGGATGGTTGCTTGGTTGATAGGACGGTAATCTTGGACCAATCGGTTTGATCCATCTTTCTTCCTGACAAAGAGAGAAGGTGCTCCCCAAGCAGAGGAACTTGGGCGAATGAAACCCTTACGAAGTGAAGCGTCGATTTCCTCCTTAAGTTCAAGGAGTTCATGCGGCGGCATCTTGTAGGGTCGCTTGGCGATAGGAGTGGTGCCTGGTTTCAAGTCGATGACAAATTCGACAGCTCGAGCAGGGGGTATCCCTGGGAGTTCTTCTGGGAAAACACCTTGGAATTCGCGAACAACTGGAATGTTCTCGATGCCTTCAAGTGGTGATGCGTTTAACGCATTCAAGGCATAAAGCCTCGCCTCGGCATTTTGGATGATTTGAGCCTGGTAGCTTATTATTTCATCAGAAGGGTGTAGAAGATGGACGATCTTCGTGGCGCAAACTATAGAAGCAGTATGCGCTTTCAACCAATCCATTCCGAGAATGAGGTCGATACTACAAGACTTTAGTATGAAAGGGGAGGCGTGAAACTCCAGCCCTTCAATTGCAACGGTGACGTTGTTGCTACCCATGGAGGTTTGACATTGACCCGCGGGGGTGTGTATTACTATTGCAGTGTTCATGACCTCACATTTAATGTCGTGTTTGTATGCAAATTCTTCGGACATGAATGAATGCGATGCTCCCGAATCAAATAAAACAGAAGCTGGTACTGAATTAACAAGGAGAGTACCCATCACGGTGGCAGGCTGGTCCTGAGCTTCATTGAAATCGGTGTGGTTGGCCTGAATACGCCCATAAGACTTGGCATTGTTGTTGCGAGGCTGATTGTTCCTACGGCCAGTTGCAGGAAGTGCCAGTTGGTTCTGGTTCTGAATGCAGTTCCTGGAAAAATGACCTGGCTGCCCACACTTGTAGCACAGACTATCATTGGGATTGGGAGCAGGAGCTCGGGGTGGTGGAGCTGGAAGTCCTGGCTGCCTAGGTGGTGGAGGCAGACGTGGTGCAGTATAGGACCGTCTTGGAGCAGGTGCAGCTGGACGGTACACGCTGTTTGGAATCCAGATCCGACGCTTCTGTGCAGGCTGGCTCGAAGATGAACCGGTGTCACGGTTGCGCCTAAGAGATCCCTGGTGTGCCTGCAGACCAGTCTCGACCTGGATAGCCTTGTTCACCAAGATGGAGAAATTATCAAATTCATGCACAAGGAGCGCTAGCTTGATGTCAGCTTGAAGTCCTTCGCGAAACCTTTCCTGGCGGCGAGCATCAGTGGGAATGTCTTCTTCAGCATAGCGGGATAATTCCAGAAACTCCCGCTGATAAGCTTCCACTGCCTTGTTGCCCTGGGTGAGGTTGCGGAACTCTTGCTTCTTCCGGTCCATGATTCCCTGAGGAATGAAACGGGCACGGAAGGCAGCTTGGAAATCCGGCCAAGTGATGACTGTGCCAGCTGGTTGAGTGCGCCTGTGGCTGTCCCACCATTGAGCAGCGGGGCCCTTGAGAAAGAAGGAGGCGAAGGTGACATAGTTTGCAGGGGCAACGCCACCAGATTCCAACTCATAGGTGATGTCGCGAAGCCAGTCATCCGCATCCAGGGGCTGAGTTGAGCCGCGGTAGACGGTTGGGTTGAGGCGCATAAAGTCCTGCAGGGTCCCTGGGCCCGGATACTGGTTCATATTGGGACGAGGAAACTGATCCATGATCCCTTGCATGAACTGACGTTGCAGTTCAAATTGCTGCATCATTCCAGCCATATAGTTCGGCGGTGGTGGATCGTTGGCACCACGGCCACGACCACGACCACCTGGTCTAACCATCCTGCTAAGTATCAACAGGGGGTAGTTTAGTAAAAGCAATTGCGAGTGCTTAGTGACAAGCATGATGTAACACGACAATACTCCAAGCAGTGTTATAGATACATAACAGTAGTCGATTAAGACATACAGATCCATACACAACGTCGGGTACAAGCGGACAGCATAACGGCGCAATTTCATAAACTGGACATGCTAGGCGGCGCGCAGGCACGCGGTAAGGAAGTACACAACGAGACATAGCAAAGGCTACATCAACGTCGGGAAAAACTGGTGGGGCGAGGAATCTGCAAGTGACAACACAGGGTGCCCTCGATAAAAGGATCCTGTAAGCAGAACCTGGCCCACAATCTCGAAGCAAGGGGGGAAATTTTCAGAACTCCGGTGGATGTGATCACGAGACCCTAAGTGTCGGCGTTAGAAAAATTCATTTAACCCGAGTAGAAGAGAGATCAGAGCCCCAGAGTATAGACGAGGAATAAAAGATCCTAATACCACCCAGTTGGCAATGTGGGCCCGTAAGCCACACAGCCAAGTTAGTAAAACGGCTTTCTTTATCTAGACTCAACTTCGGCCAAGGAATTGGAAAGGGGGATTCCTACAGGCAGTCGGCTCTGATACCAACTTGTGGCGCCCCCGGCTCGATCGTACACTAATCATGCACGCAAACGTGTACGATCAAGATCAGGGACTCACGGGAAGATATCACAACACAACTCTAAAACATAATTAAGTCATACAAGCATCATAATACAAGCCAGGGGCCACGAGGGCTCGAATACAAATGCTCGATCATAGACGAGTCAGCGGAAGCAACAATATCTGAGTACAGACATAGGTTAAACAAGGTGCCATAAGATGGCTAGCACAAACAGGGATACAACAGATCGAACAGGCGCAGGGCCTCCTGCCTGGGATCCTCCTAACTACTCCTGGTCGTCGGCGTCCTGGACGTAGTAGTAGGTTCCGCCCTGGTGGTAGTAGTCGTCGTAGGTGGCGTCTGGCTCCTGGGCTCCAACATCTGGTTGCGACAACCAGCAAGAAGGGAAAGGGGGAAAGGAGGGGGAAAGCAACCGTGAGTACTCATCCAAAGTACTCGCAAGCAAGGATCTATACTACATATGCATGGTATATGCGTAAAGAGGCAATATCGGTGGACTGAACTGCAGAATGCCAGAATAAGAGGGGGATAGCTAGTCCTGTCGAAGACTACGCTTCTGGCAGCCTCCATCTTGAAGCAATAGAAGAGAGTAGTTGGAAGTTAACCAAGCAACAACGTATAGCATAATCCTACCCGTCGATCCTCTCGTCGCCACCATGCGAGAGAGCGACCACCGGGTTATATCTGTCACTTGTAAGGGTGTGTTTTATTAAGTAACCATTTCTAGTTGTCATGAGGTCGGAATACAACTCCGGGTCGTCCTTTTACCGAGGGACACGGCTATTCGAATAGATAAACTTCCCTGCAGGGGTGCACCACATATTCCCCAACACGCTCGATCCCCTTTGGCCGGACACACTTTCCTGGGTCATGCCCGGCCTCGGAAGATCCACACGTCGCAGCCCCACCTAGGCTCAACCGAGAGGTCAGCACGCCGGACTAATCCTAGGCACTCTGGGGTCTGGGCCCATCGCCCAGTGCGCTCCTGCACGTTGCGTACGCGGCCGCGAGCAGACCTAGCAACCCACACGATCACGGCGGTTACGTTATCGCGGTCCAACACGGCGCGCGCCGCTCAGTCGCTGACGTCAAGAAGGCTTCAGCTGATACCACGACGCCGGGATACCCATAACTACTCCCGCGTAGTTGGTTAGTTCGTATAGGCCAGTGGCCAGACTCAGATCAAATATCCAATCTCGTTAAACGTGTTATTATGAAGTAAACGCGAACGCCGACCAGGGCCTGGCCCACCTGTCTCCTAGGTGGTCTCAACCTGCCCTGTCGCTCCGCCACAAAGATCCACACAAAGGGCCGTTGGGACAAAGGTCCTTTCAGCCCCCAATCCGTGAATCACTCGCGGGTACTCTTCGAGCCGACCCGACTTTAGTCACCATCTGTATAGTATGTATATATGTATAGTATACACCCGTGATCACCTCCCGAGTGATCACGGCCCGATAGTATAGCAAGGCAGACTGACAAGAATGCAGGGCCAATGATGATAAACTAGCATCCTATACTAAGTATTTAGGATTGCAGGTAAGGTATCAACAGATGTAGCAACAGTGTCAGACTATGCATCAGACTAGGATTAACGGAAAGCAGTAACAGGCTACACTACTCTAATGCAAGCAGTATAGAGAAGAATAGGCGATATCTGGTGATTAAGGGGGGGGCTTGCCTGGTTGCTCTAGCAAGTAGGGGTCGTCAACAACGTAGTCGGTCGGGGCACCAGCAGCTGCGTCGGTCTCGTAGTCTACCGAAGAGAAGAGGGGGAAGAAACAGTAAACACACGGCAATAATGCAACAGGGATGCATGACATGTCTAAACGCAGGGCCAGGGTGATATACAGCCTAACTAAGCGATTTAGTTAATTTAGGAATTTATCCGGATTTATTTAATTAGGGTTGGACACTATTCATTTATCGAAATCGGTCTAATTGTTCAACGTTCTCATAGTTGCGGGCATCTGACGGGAACACAGAGGATGTATTCGGGTTCGTATCGTCGTTCTGAGCAAGTTTCATGTATAAAATATTTTCATCGGAGTTACGGTTTAAAAGATATGATTTTCTAAAGTTTTTATTAATTTCTGAAATTTTAATTAATTATTTAATTCAACATTATCCGAAACAGTGATTGATGACGTCAGCATGACATCATGCTGACGTCAGCAGTTAATTAAGTTAATTTCTAATTACTGTTTAATTAACACTAATTAGTTAATTAGATTAACCTAATCAGGATTAATTAACTAATTAATTAACTAATTAATTAGTTAATTATTTTAATTATTTATTTTTATTTCTTTTATTTTTATTACATTTTCTTTTAATTCGTTTTTAGGGGCTGGGCCCCATCTGTCATAGGGCCGGGGCGGACATGTCCGGGCCGTGTCTGTTCGGGCACCGGACACGTCCGGGCCAGCGCGCGCGCGTGCACCAGAGGCGAGGCCAAGGCCGGAGCGCGGCGCGGCGAGGCCAGCCGGGCGGGCGCGAGGGGAGGTACAGCGAGCGCGGGCGAGCGGCAGCCGGGCGCGGTGCGGCGTCGGGACCGGAGGCGCGCGAGCAGCGGTGGCGCGCGCGGCGGGCGAGCGGGGCCGGAGCGGGCGCGGCCGAAGCGCGCGGTCGCGCGTGGGCGAGCGGGGCCGGAGGCGGGGAAGCGAAGGAAGAGAGGGGAGGAGGTGGCCCTCACAGCGGGGCGCAGGGACGGGCAGCGTGCTCGGGGAGGGTGGCCGGAGGAGGCGGCGCCGGCGGCGGGGTCCGGGCGGCGGCGTCCAACGGCGACGGCGACAGCGATCCGGGGCGATGGCACGGTCGTTCCCGCGATCCCGATCCCGATCTGGATCGGGAGGTGGGGGCTGACGAGGGGGAGGCGGCGACGGGGCGGCGTCGGCGAGCGCGGGGCAGCGCGGGATCGGGCCTGCGCCCGATCTGGATCGGGGGGGGGAGTGAGCGAGGGGGGGGTCGGCTAGGGTTCGGCCGGGGGCCTTATAGGCCAGGGGCGACGCAGATGGGCCGGCCGGCTGGGCTTCGGCCCAGTTGGGCCGGGGGGGGTGTTGCTCTTTTTTTTTTTCTGTTTCTTTTTCCTTTTCTTTATTCTCTTTTCTCAATCTAGTAAATAGCTAGACCTCAAAATGGTTTTTGTAAAAAGTGTGACCTATTTCATAAATACCAGAGCATTATTCCCTAACACCTAAAATTAGTTTGGACAAAACATAATTCCATACTTATTTCAGATTTAATAAATGGTTATTAAATATTATCTTTATCCACTGTTTGAGGTTGTTCGAGTCACTTATCCAATTCCAATGATGTTGGTTTTAATTTTTGAATAGCCTCTGGAATATTTGTTACTTATCTGACATTTTAGTTTCTATGTTGGACAACTTTTATATTCCACTTTCATTTAAATTTGAATTTGACTTAGGAGTTGAAATGCAATATGATGCTAATGATGATTATGCACTATTAATCATGATGACATGGCCTCATCAAAAGGGTGATCACTGTAGCTTAATACAGGGGGTGTTACAAATATCCGCCACTGCAAAGAACATCTCGTCCCGAGATTTAGGAGGTAGAAAGAAAGAAACAAGCGGGGTATTCATCGCGAAGACGATCCTCGCGTTCCCAAGTGGCTTCATCCTCAGAATGGTTTGACCACTGAACCTTGAGGAACTTGATAACCTTCTGGCGTGTGCGACGCGGCTTGATCGAGAATGCGGACGGATGCTCTTTATAAGAGAGGTCTTGTTGCAGTTCAAGCAATTCGTGATCTACTCCGCGGATAGGGTCTTTGAAGCACGCGGCGGAGTTGTGATACGTGGAACACATCGTGAACCTGAGAAAGGTTCGGTGGAAGTTCCAACTGATATGCCACTCTACCACGCCTTTCAAGAACAGTGAAAGGACCAATATAGCGAGGAGCTAGCTTGCCCTTGATCCCGAATCGTGTGTACCTTTCATCGGTGTGACTCGAAGATAAGCCTTTTCGCCAGGTTGATAGACCTATCTTTGTGTTTGCGGTCATACTGACTCTTTTGACTGACTGAGCAGTCTTCAAATGCTGCGGACAACGCGAACTTGATCTTCGGCAAGTTGGATAATATCCGGACCGAAGAGTGGACGTTCCCCAGTTTCTGACCAATTTAGAGGGGTTCGGCACTTTCTTCCGTACAACACTTCGAAGGGGGCCACTTCAGACTGGCTTGATAGCTGTTATTGTAAGAGAATTCGGCATAGGGAGAGATTCTTCCCATTTCCTTCCGAAGGATATGACACAAGCTCGAAGCATGTCTTCGAGAACTTGGTTGACTCGTTCAACTTGTCCTTGAGACATGAGGGTGAAAGCGGTGCTGAAGGACAGATGAGTTCCCATAGCTTCTTGGAAACTTGCCCAGAATTTGAAGTGAATAAGCTGCCACGGTCTGAACTGAAACCAGTGGAATACCGTGAAGTGAAACAATTCTGGACATGTAGAGAGTTGCGAGCTGACTAGCAGTGATCGTCTCTTTGACGGCTAGAAAATGTGCAACTTTGGAAGTGGTCAATGACGACAAGAATAGCATCATTACCTTTCTGTGATTTGGGAAATCCAGTGATAAAGTCCATTTCAACATGGTCCCATTTCCATTCAGGAACAGCAATTGGTTGCAGAGTTCCGGCGGCCTTTGATGTTCTGCCTTGACGCGACGGCAAACATCACATTCAGCAACATAGCGAGCAATGTCTTGCTTCATGTTTGACCACCAGAATCTTTGACGGATGTCTTGGTACATCTTGGTACTGCCGGGATGAATAGACAACGGAGTGTCGTGAGCTTCTTGCATGACCTCCTGAGTCATACCCGGTTACCTTTAGAGGGGACCACTAGACGACTTTTAAAGAACAAGGTGCCAGTATCATCAATAGTGAAGAACGAAGCCTTCCTTCAGCGAGATAGGCTTAATCTTGTGGGCTTGAGAGTCATAACCCTGCAGCGTCTTGATGCTGTCCACGAGATCTGGTTTAGCAACCAGGGTATTAAGAGAACCCTGGGAAACAACGTGGAGGTTCATTTTGTGGAACCTTCAGGAGGGGGAGCGAGTGCTCCAGGAGGAACAATGTGGAGATTCAGCTTTCTGAATTCTTCAATAAGCGAAGGTTGAACTTCGTGAAACTGGAGGTGACTGCAATAAGACTTGCGGCTCAAGGCATCGGCCATTACATTAGCCTTGCCGGGGTATAAGAAATACCCAAGTTAAAATCCGCTACGGTCTCCATCCATCTCTGTTGACGGAGGTTCAGGTCTGGCTGAGTGAACAGATACTTCAGACTTTGATGATCGGTGTAGATCTCGCAACGATTACCGAGAAGGATGTCGCCCACTGTTTTAGTGCATGGATGACGGCAGCAAGCTCGAGGTCATGTACTGGGTAATTCTCTTTTCGTGCGGACGCAATTGACGCGAAGCATAAGCAATTACTCTGCGGTCTTGCATTAGGACACCGCCTAATCCTTGACGGGATGCATCACAATAGATACAAAATCCCTCTGGGAATCAGGAGGGGCAAGCACTGGGGCAGAAGTCAGCTTGTCTTTGAGCGTCTGGAAACTTTCCTGACACTTTTCCGTCCAATCGAACTTGACGCCTTTATGAAGCAGGTTAGTCAGGGGCTTGGCGATCTTGGAGAAGTTCTCGACAAATCGACGGCAATAGCTGGCGAGTCCGAGAAAACTTCGAACTTGCTTGACGTTCTTTGGAGGAGCCCAATCAAGAATAGCCTGAACTCGCTCGGGGTTGACGGCAATACCATCCTTGGAGATGACATGCCCAAGGTATGTTACTTCGGGAAGCCAGAATTCACACTTGGAAAACTTAGCATATAGTTGATGCTCTCGAAGTTTTTCCAGAACAAGTCGAAGATGTTCAGCATGTTCCTCTTTGTTTCTTGGAGTATACTAGGATATCATCCAGGTAAACCACGACGAACTTGTCAAGGTATTCCATGAATATATAATTCATCAGGGGGAGAATGTGGGGGAGCATTGGTTAAGCCGAATGACATGACAGTGTACTCGTATGAGCCATATCGAGTAACGAAGGCGGTCTTTGGGATATCCTCTTCACGAACACGGATCTGGTGGTAACCCAACCTTAAGTCGAGTTTAGAGAACACTGATGAACCGCCAGTTGATCATACAGATCGTTTTTACCGAGGAAGGGGATATTTGTTCTGGATGGTTGCTTGGTGATTAGGACGGTAATCTTGGACCAATCGGTTTGATCCATCTTTCTTCCTGACAAAGAGAGAAGGTGTCCCCAAGCAGAGGAACTTGGGCGAATGAAACCCTTACGAAGTGAAGCGTCGATTTCCTCCTTAAGTTCAAGGAGTTCATGCGGCGGCATCTTGTAGGGTCGCTTGGCGATAGGAGTGGTGCCTGGTTTCAAGTCGATGACAAATTCGACAGCTCGAGCAGGGGGTATCCCTGGGAGTTCTTCTGGGAAAACACCTTGGAATTCGCGAACAACTGGAATGTTCTCGATGCCTTCAAGTGGTGATGCGTTTAACGCATTCAAGGCATAAAGCTCGCCTCGGCATTTTGGATGATTTGAGCCTGGTAGCTTATTATTTCATCAGAAGGGTGTAGAAGATGGACGATCTTCGTGGCGCAAACTATAGAAGAGTATGCGCTTTCAACCAATCCATTCCGAGAATGAGGTCGATACTACAAGACTTTAGTATGAAAGGGGAGGCGTGAAACTCCAGCCCTTCAATTTCAACGGTGACGTCGTTGCTACCCATGGAGGTTTGACATTGACCCGCGGGGGTGTGTATTACTATTGCAGTGTTCATGACCTCACATTTAATGTCGTGTTTGTATGCAAATTCTTCGGACATGAATGAATGCGATGCTCCCGAATCAAATAAACAGAAGCTGGTACTGAATTAACAAGGAGAGTACCCATCACGGTGGCAGGCTGGTCCTGAGCTTCATTGAAATCGGTGTGGTTGGCCTGAATACGCCCATAATCTTGGCATTGTTGTTGCGAGGCTGATTGTTCTCTACGGTCAGTTGCTGGAAGTGCCAGTTGGTTCTGGTTTCTGAATGAGTTCTGGAAAAATGACCTGGCTGCCCACACTTGTAGCACAGACTATCATTGGGATTGGGAGCAGGAGCTCGGGTGGTGGAGCTGGAAGTCCTGGCTGCCTAGGTGGTGGAGGCAGACGTGGTGCAGTATAGGACCGTCTTGGAGCAGGTGCAGCTGGACGGTACACGCTGTTTGGAATCCAGATCCGACGCTTCTGTGCAGGCTGGCTCGAAGATGAACCAGTGTCACGGTTGCGCCTAAGAGATCCCTGGTGTGCCTGCAGACCAGTCTCGACCTGGATAGCCTTGTTCACCAAGATGGAGAAATTATCAAATTCATGCACAAGGAGCGCTAGCTTGATGTCAGCTTGAAGTCCTTCGCGAAACCTTTCCTGACGGCGAGCATCAGTGGGAATGTCTTCTTCAGCATAGCGGGATAATTCCAGAAACTCCCGCTGATAAGCTTCCACTGTCTTGTTGCCCTGGGTGAGGTTGCGGAACTCTTGCTTCTTCCGGTCCATGATTCCTGAGAATGAAACGGGCACGGAAGGCAGCTTGGAAATCCGGCCAAGTGATGACTGTGCCAGCTGGTTGAGTGCGCCTGTGGCTGTCCCACCATTGAGCAGGGGGCCCTTGAGAAAGAAGGAGGCGAAGGTGACATAGTTTGCAGGGGCAACGCCACCAGATTCCAACTCATAGGTGATGTCGCGAAGCAGTCATCCGCATCCAGGGGCTGAGTTGAGCCGCGGTAGACGGTTGGGTTGAGGCGCATAAAGTCCTGCAGGGTCCCTGGGCCCGGATACTGGTTCATATTGGGACGAGGAAACTGATCCATGATCCCTTGCATGAACTGACGTTGCAGTTCAAATTGCTGCATCATTCCAGCCATATAGTTCGGCGGTGGTGGATCGTTGGCACCACGGCCACGACCACGACCACCTGGTCTAACCATCCTGCTAAGTATCAACAGGGGGTAGTTTAGTAAAGCAATTGCGAGTGCTTAGTGACAAGCATGATGTAACACGACATACTCCAAGCAGTGTTATAGATACTAACAGTAGTGATTAAGACATACAGATCCATACACAACGTCGGGTACAAGCGGACAGCATAACGGCGCAATTTCATAAACTGGACATGCTAGGCGGCGCGCAGGCACGCGGTGAAGTACACAACGAGACATAGCAAAGGCTACATCAACGTCGGGAAAAACTGGTGGGGCGAGGAATCTGCAAGTGACAACACAGGGTGCCCTCGATAAAAGGATCCTGTAAGCGAACCTGGCCCACAATCTCGAAGCAAGGGGGGAAATTTTCAGAACTCCGGTGGATGTGATCACGAGACCCTAAGTGTCGGCGTTAGAAAAATTCATTTAACCCGAGTAGAAGAGAGATCAGAGCCCAGAGTATAGAGACGAGAATAAAGATCCTAATACCACCCAGTTGGCAATGTGGGCCCGTAAGCCAACAGCCAAGTTAGTAAAAACGGTTTCTTTTCTAGACTCAACTTCGGCCAAGGAATTGGAAAGGGGGATTCCTACAGGCAGTCGGCTCTGAAACCAACTTGTGGCGCCCGGCTCAATCGTACACTATCATGCACGCAACGTGTACGATCAAGATCAGGGACTCACGGGAAGATATCACAACACACACTCTAAAACATAATAAGTCATACAAGCATCATAATACAAGCCAGGGGCCACGAGGGCTCGAATACAAATGCTCGATCATAGACGAGTCAGCGGAAGCAACAATATCTGAGTACAGACATAGGTTAAACAAGGTGCCATAAGATGGCTAGCACAAACAGGGATACAACAGATCGAACAGGCGCAGGGCCTCCTGCCTGGGATCCTCCTAACTACTCCTGGTCGTCGGCGTCCTGGACGTAGTAGTAGGCTCCGCCTGGTGGTAGTAGTCGTCGTAGGGGCGTCTGGCTCCTGGGCTCCAACATCTGGTTGCGACAACCAGCAAGAAGGGAAAGGGGGAAAGGAGGGGAAAGCAACCGTGAGTACTCATCCAAAGTACTCGCAAGCAAGGATCTATACTACATATGCATGGTATATGGTAAAGAGGCAATATCGGTGGACTGAACTGCAGAATGCCAGAATAAGAGGGGGATAGCTAGTCCTGTCGAAGACTACGCTTCTGGCAGCCTCCATCTTGAAGCAATAGAAGAGTAGTTGGAAGTTAACAAGCAACAACGTATAGCATAATCCTACCCGTCGATCCTCTCGTCGCCACCATGCGAGAGAGCGCCCACGGGTTATATCTGTCACTTGTAAGGGTGTGTTTTATTAAGTATCCATTTCTAGTTGTCATGAGGTCGGAATACAACTCCGGGTCGTCCTTTTACCGAGGGACACGGCTATTCGAATAGATAAACTTCCCTGCAGGGGTGCACCACATATTCCCCAACACGCTCGATCCCCTTTGGCCGGACACACTTTCCTGGGTCATGCCCGGCTCGGAAGATCCACACGTCGCAGCCCCACCTAGGCTCAACAGAGAGGTCAGCACGCCGGACTAATCCTAGGCACCTCGGGGTCTGGGCCCATCGCCCAGTGGCTCCTGCACGTTGCGTACGCGGCCGCGAGCAGACCTAGCAACCCACACGATACGGCGGTTACGTTATCGCGGTCCAACACGGCGCGCGCCGCTCAGTCGCTGACGTCAAGAAGGCTTCAGCTGATACCACGACGCCGGGATACCCATAACTACTCCCGCGTAGTTGGTTAGTGCGTATAGGCCAGTGGCCAGACTCAGATCAAATATCCAATCTCGTTAAACGTGTTATTATGAAGTAAACGCGAACGCCGACCAGGGCCTGGCCCACCTGTCTCCTAGGTGGTCTCAACCTGCCCTGTCGCTCCGCCACAAAGATCCACACAAAGGGCCGTTGGGACAAAGGTCCTTTCAGCCCCCAATCCGTGAATCACTCGCGGGTACTCTTCGAGCCGACCGACTTTAGTCACCATCTGTATAGTATGTATATATGTATAGTATACACCCGTGATCACCTCCCGAGTGATCACGGCCCGATAGTATAGCAAGGCAGACTGACAAGAATGCAGGGCCAATGATGATAAAACTAGCATCCTATACTAAGTATTTAGGATTGCAGGTAAGGTATCAACAGATGTAGCAACAGTGTCAGGCTATGCATCAGACTAGGATTAACGGAAAGCAGTAACAGCTACACTACTCTAATGCAAGCAGTATAGAGAAGAATAGGCGATATCTGGTGATCAAGGGGGGGGCTTGCCTGGTTGCTCTGCAAGTAGGGGTCGTCAACAACGTAGTCGGTCGGGGCACCAGCAGCTGCGTCGGTCTCGTAGTCTACCGAAGAGAAGAGGGGGAAGAAACAGTAAACACACGGCAATAATGCAACAGGGATGCATGACATGTCTAAACGCAGGGCCAGGGTGATATACAGCCTAACTAAGCGATTTAGTTAATTTAGGAATTTATCCGGATTATTTAATTAGGGTTGGACACTATTCATTTATCGAAATCGGTCTAATTGTTCAACGTTCTCATAGCTGCGGGCATCTGACGGGAAACGGAGGATGTATTCGGGTTCGTATCGTCGTTCTGAGCAAGTTTCATGTATAAAATATTTTCATCGGAGTTACGGTTTAAAAGATATGATTTTCTAAAGTTTTATTAATTTCTGAATTTTAATTAATTATTTAATTCAACATTATCCGAAACAGTGATTGATGACGTCAGCATGACATCATGCTGACGTCAGCAGTTAATTAAGTTAATTCTAATTACTGTTTAATTAACACTAATTAGTAATTAGATTAACCTAATCAGGATTAATTAACTAATTAATTAACTAATTAATTATTAATATTTTAATTATTTATTTTTATTTCTTTTATTTTTATTACATTTTCTTTTAATTCGTTTTAGGGGCTGGGCCCCATCTGTCATAGGGCGGGGCGGACATGTCCGGGCCTGTCTGTTCGGGCACCGGACACGTCCGGGCCAGCGCGCGCGTGCACCAGAGGCGAGGCCAAGGCCGGAGCGCGGCGGGCGAGGCCAGCCGGGACGTCGGGGACGAGGGGCAGGCGGAGGAGATGGGGGCGGAGGAAGCCGGGAGCGGTGCGCGCGTGGAGGAGGAGCGAGAGCGCCGGGCTGCGAGGCGGGCCGGGGCGAGCGGGGCCGGAGGGGGCGGCCGAGGCGCGCGTCGCCGCGGGGCGAGCGGGCGCGGAGGCGGGGAGCGAAGGAAGAGGAGGGGAGGAGGTGGCCCTCACAGCGGGCGCAGGACGGGCAGCGTGGGGGAGGGTGGCGGAGGGGCGCGTCGCCGCCGGCGGGTCGGGCTCGGGCGGCGTCCAACGGCGACGGCGACAGCGATCCGGGCGTGGATGGCACGGTCGTTCCGCGATCCCGATCCCGATCGGATCGGGAGGTGGGGGCTGACGAGGGGGAGGCGGCGACGGGGCGGCGTGGCGGCGAGGCGGGGCAGGCGGGATCGGGCCTGCGCCCGATCTGGATCGGGGGGGGGAGGGGTGGGAGCGAGGGGGGGGGGTGGGGAGCGGCTAGGGTTCGGGTCTCCTGGGGGAGGCCATATAGAGAGGGGGGCGCAGGTGGGCCGGCCGGCTGGGCTTCGGCCAGTTGGGCCGGGGGGGGGTTGCTCTTTTTTTTTTTCTGTTTCTTTTCCTTTTCTTTATCTCTTTTCTCACTAGTTAAATAGCTAGACCTCAAAAGGTTTTTGTAAAAAGTGTGACCTATTTCATAAATACCAGTGCATTATTCCTTAACACTAAAATTAGTTTGGACAAAACATAATTCCATATTTATTTCAGATTTAATAAATGGTTATTAAATATTATCTTTATCCACTGTTTGAGGTTGTTCGAGTCACTTATCCAATTCCAATGATGTTGGTTTCAATTTTAGAATAGCCTCTGGAATATTTGCTACTTATCTGACATTTTAGTTTCTATGTTGGACAACTTTTATATTCCACTTTCATTTAAATTTGAATTTGGCTTAGGAGTTGAAATGCAATATGATGCTAATGATGATTATGCACTATTAATCATGATGACATGGCCTCATCAAAAGGGTGATCACTGTAGCTTAATACAGGGGGTGTTACATGGGGGCTAATGCAAAGTCATTTTTAACTCGCCTCATTGAAGACCCGACCCATCACATGGTGATGAGCCGGCCCTTGGGGGCTACTAATTGCTCCTGTCAAAGGTAACCCGAAACTTGGGAGCTACATCATATGGTGTTATTTTTTGAAGTACATATAAAGTCCCAGCTCAGTATTATCTTACTGAGCCGGCCCTTGGGGGCTACACGTTGCTGCTCAAATCTGCATGATCATATCTACAAAGTCCCTGCTCATTATTGCATAATGACCCGGCACTTGGGGGCTATACATGTGAGGTGCAAAATATTCAGTTTATGATTGGCGACTTACATGAACAATCCGGATTTCTCCAAAGTTGCAGCATTTATATTGAAGCAAGTCTTAAGCTATCACTATGTTTTCCTCTTAAGACTTGGGGGCTACAGATGATATGCATATCAGGGAGGAATATCTTCAAGTTCTTAGTTTTTTGAACAAACCAGGTATTATATTCTCAGTTTTGGCCTGGATAACTCAAGAAAGTCAATTACATGACCCGGTGTCAGCAATGATAATGACCCGGTATCATCAGTTTTTATAACCCGGCAATTTTGGTAATCATAACTCGCCAAGCTCTACATCTTCAAGCTGGATGAACATTGGATGAATATTTCAAGACCAATATTTTTGTCAAGTCAAAGCATTGGAGGCCGACTCAAATGGATTTTCTTTGACAATATTTTTTCTACAAGCAAATTGACAATGAAGTTGGCCTATTGACCCGGACTTTCCAGGAGAAGGAAATGACAAGGACTTAAGGATGATCAGGTGACGGTTCAGAAAAACTTTTAACCCAGAGCACAACCTGTCAAATTTGTTCTTGTGTTTATTTTGCAGGATCAGTTTAACATGGATAAATCCAAATTAAACTGGGGGCTAATGTCGGGGATATACCCCGTGATATGACCCGGACGGAAGTATGACCCGGCCGGGCTTGGCGACTCACTGGTGACCCGCCCTGACTTGGCGACTCACTAAGTGACCCGTCCGGATCTCTCCACTCACTGATGACCCGGCCGGGCCAGGTGACTCATTGGTGACCCGGCAGGCGGGTCAGAGGAGCGGCAAGACCCGGAGGCCCAAGGCCCAGAGGGCGGCTTATGAGAAAACCGGCTCAAGGTGCGTGTCCGGTGGGCCGGCTTGAGGGGAAAGCATAAGGAATATTCCCTTACAAAGGAAGCAAGACTAGGACTCCACTTGTAGTAGAGTAATCCTAATCCTACTAGGACTAGTCATGTAACCCGCCCCTTCAACTTATATAAGGAGGGGCAGGGCACCCCAAGAGGGACAAGTTACACAAGTTTAGACAGACAAGCCAATAGCTCTCGAGATAGAGGTAGCGAAAGAGCACCCTTGTAATCGTGAGCACCATGATCAATATCAATGAAGCAGGATGTAGGCTTTTACCTCCACCGTGAGGGGCTGAACCTGGGTAAAAACCATCGCGTCTCTCATCCCACTCAACCCCTCTCAATCTACTACATAGATGCGTTGACCTCACGACTAAGTCCTCACACTAGGACATCTGCTGTGACAAATCCACGACACTGAGTATTTGACCTGACTGGGTAGTGTTTGCCGGTTAACACATCTATGTTATTAGACCTGTTTTCTTTTTCTTCCCACAGTTTGTCATTTAGAATGATTTTTTAGAGGAACCAGGAACTGGTTCCTGATTCACTTTGTCCTCTTTGTCGATGATCCTTTTCTTCCTATGGTTATGCAGGCTTGAGTCTCAGTTTGATCTTACCGTTCTACGGCTTAAAGGTTGATGACTGCCATGACACACTACCCAGTTAAATCTTCGTAAGTTGTTGAGCCTGAACTTTTCTTCTTAATTATTTTCATCTTCTTAGCCTTGCCACATCATCTCTTAAAAACAGTTTGAATCCATCAACTGTGTGCTCTGCCTATGCAATTCATTGAACCGTAAGATTAAAACCTTCATAAATTGTAGCCCTGTCTCCAACTACCTCTTGAATATTAACACTTTTGTTGGAAAAAGAAGAAAGATTGAATCATAGTTTGCACTAAATGAAAATGAAGTTTTTTTTAGATTTTGTTCACTCGCTGGGAGGGTCACTATTTATATGCTTGCTTCAACTTTTTCCGGATCACCATCGAAATCATTTGTACAGGAGCTCTGGAACAAGGAAAACAATAATCACAAGGATGGAGCCTTAACATGTATTTTGTTTGCCATCTGGTGTTTATCTAATTTATTGATGGTGTGACCAAACCAGATTACCTTTTCTAATGTTAGTATTGGAGTGTTATCTGCAATGGCATCTACTATATATACTAAAAGTAGTTTTATTTATCTTTAGAACTTGATACATTTTCTAAAACCACTTATTATGCTTCTATTTGTATCTATGACTTCTGAAGCAAGTCAACACCCACACAAGCAAACAAACCAAACTGCCGGTAGAGTCACTGCATATAAGGAAATTTACTTTGCTTCCAGTAGTGGGTTTAGGCTTGATAGAAGCTTGGTTGTTTATATTTTCAGAAAACTGGATCTATCATGATTAAGATATGGTCAACATGTATATATTTGGTTCTACTGTGCCCTCCAGTCTTGCTTACCAATGTGATTGCTTAATGATTACTATGACATATCTTGCTAGGTCCAAGCTGACAACAATCCTCTTGGTCTTCAAGATTTTGTCGAGGCGGCAGGGATCAGAGAATATCAGATACATGTCTTCGTCTTCAAGATTAAAAGGGGAAACCATCTCTCACTGTCCATATGCTTCAAAAGGGTAAGGTACAAAATCACAAGTGCATTGTCTATAAAAGAACATTTTAAGGTCCATCTATCTCACAAACTATCCACATCAGGTTCATACGGAATGGCCTACCCATGGAGTTAATCAATAAACAGTTGAACGAAGCATTAGTGTGCTTAATTTTGTCTTCATAGTTTTACTGTCTTCACTGCTATTTTGTCTTGCTTTTGCTCTCTTATGTTCCTACTCTTACTATTAAACTTAATGTCATCTAATTAGCTTTTGTAATCTCACTCATGTTCATATTGAACTCGATGCTACCTTGCTCATGGGACTTTCTAAATGCAATTAGCCATTGTAATCTCATGACCTTGCTGAACTCATGGTGCCTTTCTTTTGGTACAGACTAAATGTTTATTCTTTCTCTTAAACCTGAAAACCCGTTGTTCTTTCTCATGAACATGCGTTTAATATTTATCTGCTTGCCCAAGTTGTTGGGACCGGCGCCCTCACGCCTTGGCGCGATCCCGATCTAGTAAGTGGGATTTGAGCACTGACCAAGCCGTCCGCACAGGCCCGGATTTACAAGAGGGATTTGAGGCATCCAACTGTAGATGGTCCAAGTTCGGACTCAATTGGAGATCGCATTCCGTACTTAAGTCTAGCACGCTCTGACCTGAAAACTGAATGCTACGCACTCTGAACTGAACTGTGTCAGAGGTTCACTGGGAGATTTTATTTCATTCCATTCGAGTTCACAAGAATGTAGATAAAATAGAAGTGCTCTTTTTGGCGTCATCAAAGTACTGGAAATGAGAGACGAAATAGGTATATAACGAGAAATCCACAATTGGTTTTGCAGGATCCAAACAACATTCTACACAACATACATAATCCTCCCATCATTTCGTTGTTAACTTCTTGCACCTAGCATTTGCAAACACAGTATCATCTCTGTCTTATCAGCAAGTGCACCGACCTGAGTGCACTCATCTAACCTGCATGCTCGGTATTAAGATGCCGCTTTCGCCACAACAGTAACTGAAGCAGAAGGCTTCTCTGGAGGCATGAACAGAAATACAGTGTGACATGATCCTTCCTATATTTAACTCTGGCAACCTAGACTCAAATCATGGACATGATTGCCCGGGCCTTCAGAAGAAGATGGTGGATACCCCCATCGCAAAGCACCCAAATGCTACCCATGGGCTCAACCGCTCACCTGACGAAGCAGCACAAGAAAGATTGAATTTCGAAGGCTTGAAATGAAAAAGGATGCATTATTAACAAATACCGTGTTATTTAGAAGAAAAAATGCAAGTAATGTTTTTCATTGCATAAGTTTGACACACCATCTCTATGTAAATAGTAAGTACTAATCAGCAGTTGTTACACAAAATCACTATGAATCAAATGAAAGCATGGATGAGGTATTGGAAATTCGAAAGACAAGAAAAAAAAACTGCTGGTATACAGACAATCCAATAAACTATGACTAGATACTCAAATAAAAAAAAATATTCGAAAGTAGAAACCAAGTGCTGGCTTTGTAATTTCCACATGACAGCTAGGACGTAGCTTTACCTCACAAGTTTCCCCTAATATATAGAAACTTACAGTAACAAATTGTACTCCCTCCATCCCGTAATATAAGAGCGTTTTTTACACTAGTTTAGTGTCAAAAGCGCTCTTATATTAAGGGGCGGAGGGAGTAGTTGATTGTCACTGGTTAAGACGGCTAATAAGTTGAACCTTATTAATATTGTCGAAGTCTGTTTTTCCATAACAAATCAAGTTCAGCTATTTCACCATGTAGGTATTTTCTAATATTAATAAAACCTACCAAGATAAAAGAAAGCTACAAAATTTATAAACATTCATCGATATAGCATGCAGTAAGCTATCCACACCAATAAGAACGATGACAAAACTAGAGATTGCACCTTGTTCTATTTTTCTTATTTTCTTAATAAGATAAGTAAAACACAACAATCTTAACAACATTCTTGTATAAAGAAAACATTACGTCTTCACCAATAAAGAAAACTGCTACAAAGCACAAGAAGTAAGCAAGTCTAGAACTGAACTTAAGTTATTAGCACCTTGATTCCTCAGCTAATGTCTACAATACAGTTTGGCAGATGAAACTAGGTGCATATACACTGACAATAACCAGTGCTCCAAATTGAGCAAACCAAAGGAACTAGGAAATATGCAGCAGGACGCACAGACAGAAGCATACCTATTCTGGCTGCTTTCCAAAAGAAACCACGGAACCTGTCAAGAGAAATTCATGTAAGAAAATGAAGAATAACAGAAAAGGTTTGCCTGAATTTGGGCCAGAACCTGGGCTTTTGAAATCTAACAAACTGAGCTAATTGAATACAAAAATAGTTGGCAGCAGAGAGATCATTGACAAATAGCATTGAGGACCTTTTTTATCTTTTTTTTAGGATAGTTATCCTTAGGAATTTCACCCATCAGGGTTTTCTGTTACGCAGGATTGTAATGCGTAGAGTTATTTCTAAGGGTTCCATTGCACTATATAACATTTGAAAAAATTCGTTGACTAAACTTCTTGCAAAGATAACACTGTATTTCCTATGGTGTAAACGAAACATGCTTTTATTCAGATTCATTTAGTACTCAATTATCCATGCTTAGAGAAGACACAGCACTATAATCATGGCCTTTTTTCTCCTAATTATGTGTTGTTTGAAATCAAACCACACAGATCAAAGAGGCCATGCATATCTTGTTCCTTATCTTTCTACTACTTTTTTGGGGAATTGTTGCTCCTTATCGAGTTTGCAAATGAGCCTCATCTTATATACTAGTGTCAAAACACTCTTATATTATGGGACGGAGGGAGTAGCATACAAAAAGGGGAGTTTCACAGTTCTTCCAAATCGTGCTTAATCCAACTATAGGATTCAGAGGTTGCACTCAGCTCTGAACCAGCGTACTGTTGGACATCCGAAAGTGTTTACGGATCAAAACCAAAATGCCCACCCAACAGCTACATGTTGCATTAACGCAGCCCCACCTAGAAGAATCCAATCCATGTTTAAAGGATACTACCATATAGGTACCGTGCAATTCTTCATGCTGATTTTGACAGTGCGACTATTTGCCTTTGCGGAAAAAAGGAAAGACAAATCGCGTAGATCAGATCGCTCACGAAGAAATCCCCAATCACTTTTCAATCTGGGAAGTCAGCGTACCCGGTGCGATCGTTGAGGATGGCAGGGAACTGCATCTTGATGTAGGTGCAGGTGCAGATCACCAGCAGCACCACTATGAGGAAGGAGTTGAAGTTGAACAGCGCCGACTACAATCACGCCAAGAAACAACGATTAGGTGGCCAGATCCGTCGAACTGGGGAGGGGGGAGGAGACGCGGGGAAGGGGCGGAGGTTACCATGGCGCTGGCCTCCTCCTTACCGAGCTGCGACTGCAAGACAGGAATCTGGATCTACTGGCTTGGGGTTGGGGTTGGGGTTGGGGTTTGGGTTGGCCACAGCCTAGTGCGTGTAGAGCTAGCGCTGCAAACGAGTCAGTTGGGGTTGGGGTGGCCATAGCCCAACATTGCTCTATCAACACGCGCTGTTTGCGCGTTAAAAAAAACACGAGCTATTTGTTTAGAACATCTCCAATTTCTAAAAAGAAAAAAGAAACTCCAACACCAACCCTAAAAATTGGTTCGGTCACTTGAGCCAACAAAAATGCCTGTCGCCAACGACAGCCTATTGCTATATGGTGAACACAACATTTTAGGTCATGCCAAAGAGATAGCTACAACTGATGCAAATTTGCATCATCACTAGCGGCCGACTCAAAATCAAAATTGTTGCTTCGGGAACCCATCGAATCGCCTTCTACTACAACCGTTGTCGGCCATTGATATGCCATGGAAGGCATCTTCGACACGCCCGCCGATGCTGATGGCCTCCCCGCTGCTCCCGCCGCACCCATAGTCGTCCCTCCTGCGGTTCCCGCCAGCGGTGGCAACAAGCCGAAGGACGTCCGCCGCCAAGGGCTTGCGCTGCCACGAATAGCCGACGCTGCCGATGGGGATGTCGGAATAGGGGCTTCGCGGACCCAAACAAGGTTCGAACTCTGGGGCATGTGCGAAGATCTAACCTAGCTACAGCCTCAAGCTCATTGCCTCATGGCTTGGCCTCGTCGAGTTCGTGCGAGCGAGGAAAGGAGGGGACGCATCAGTTTACCCAGGTTCGGGCCACCTTATGGTGTAAAACCCTATTCCTGCTTTGTGGTGGAATACCTCGCGAGGAGGATGATGATGAACTAGTACAATGGGTGAGCTGCCTTGCGAGGGCTCAGAGGGTGAGAATCGATCCCCCCTACTGTGGAGACTAGCCTATTTTTATAGTGGCATTGGTCCTCTTCCCTCATAGCTTAGGCGGGAAGGGATTCCACAACGGCCAATTTGAAAGGGGACAAGAGGTACATCTTATCTGACGAAAGGTGGTCTTCGCCTGCAAAGCTTCTGGTCATGACGCAGTGGTGGCCTCGGTGATGATATCCGTCCTGCCGAGCTCGTGGTCTTGGTCTCGTTGCACCAGAATGGAAACCTTTGGGGGATTCCTTGGGAACCCACACGCGTCCTTGCCTCCTTAACACCAAAGAGGAAACTGTCCTCCTTTGTTCCCGCTGGCGCCCGCCTGGCCTTGGTCGTCATGGCCCACATCATCGCGAGCCTCGTGAGGCATGGTACCTGCATAGAGATCTCCGCTCCTCGGGAGGCATGCTCGGGAAGCTGCTCCTCGGGAGGTCTTGGTGTCGTTCGCCTCGCGAGGCCGAGGGCCCTCGCGAGGGTCTTGCTCGCATGGTCTTGTAGCTGGGCCGTATCGGGCCGTCGACGGGGCCACGCGTTGGGCCGTAGGCAGGCAAGTCTGGGTACCCCCGATCCCAGAACGCCGACAGTAGCCCCTGGGCCCAAGGCGCGCTCGGCCTGGCTTCGAAGCGAAGGCAAGGAGTGAAGGGCGAAGCGACGCGGACCCCAATCGCCTGCGGGCCAGGCTTGACGCATGGCGCACGACGGGACACGGACGCCTCCGCTTCCCCACGTCGCCTCGGCAACTGTCCAGACTGACAAAAGACTGGCGCGCGACGCGGGGCCATCATTGCTCGAATGCAAAGGGATGTCGGTTGGCTTTCTCCGATCGCCTATAAGAGGGCGAGGGGAGTGGAGCCCCCAACCCACCTTCGTCTTCTTGCTTCTCCATTCCAAACTTCTATCGTAGCAGCCATGGCGCCAGGGAGAAGGTTCTCCGCCGCCGAGAAGGGGAAGGCGCCGCAGGAGGAGCCGGAACTGCCCCCGCCGAAGAGGGGGCACGACCGCCCCCGCAAGACTACCGCAACACCTACGGCGGCCCCACAGCGGCGCGAGCGCGCTCCGCTGGGGGTTCGCGTCGGCTCCGGCAGCCGTGGGAAGAATCCCTACTGCGGAAGCAGCCATGGCGGCCGAGGCCGAGGGGGAGGCACGCGGTGGCCGCCCAACCACCTCGCCCGCGGGCCCACTCGGATGACATGGCCTGTGAGTTCGTGGTGTGGATGGAGAGTTCGTCTGGCACCTGGATTCAGCTTTCGCGCTCCTTCGTGGAGGAGCTGCCGGCCGGAGGACCCGTTGGGCTGTGGCTGCAGCCCGACGGCTGCTGCAACCGGTCCTCGTGGGAGAAGGTCGAGGTCACCCCCTCAGGCTACGTGTATCTGACCCGTGGGTGGCAGACGTTCGCACGCGCCCGCGGCTTGAAGGGGAGTCACACCCTCCACTTCAAGTACGACGGGGCGACGACGCTCTTTGTCAAGATCTTCGGGGAAGACGGCGGGTGCCTGGGGTGCTGCCCAGAGGGCGACAGAAGCGGCAGCGACCGCCTCTTCGACGACGACGGCCGTCGCGACGGCGATGTCATCGGCGGTGAACTTGCCCTCGGCGACGGCCGCGACATCTCCAGCAGCGGCGGCACTTCCTCCGGGGGGAGCTCGAGCGACGACGACTACGACGAGCCGCCACGCCGCCGCGCCCCGATCAAGGAGCAGGAGGACTCCGACTAGGCGCTGCGACGTTGGAGCCAGCGCCTCAGGAGCTGCGGCCTTCGGGAGGCCGTTTCTTTTGTTTTTATTTCCTGCACCAGATATCATGAAGAGCCCCGCGGGGGCGTGTAACAAATTGCGGCGCTCGCGCCTTTAAATTAGTGTTCCCTGCTCATGTTCTTCAATCATATTAGCATTTCTCGTTCGGGCACGGGTCCCCTTCTGTTCTTATGATAGCTTAGTGCCCTGCGTCGGCGGGACCCAGTCCCCGGGTAGGCTTCTGCCGTCGCTGGTATGCCGGGTCGCGATGCCGTGTGCAAGGCCAGGAGGTGAGCGACCCGAGGTCCGGTAAGAGCTCGTGAGGCGCTGCTCACGAGGTCGCCTTTGACGCGCAAGCGGCTCCTGAAAGATAAAAGAAGGGGGGGTTCCTTGCTCGAACGAGGTCGCGAGAGTCCAGGAAAAGCGTTAATGGTATGGTTCGCGCCTGGCGTGAATAGGATAACTTAGCTTGGTGCGCTCGTGGCCCTTGGGGGTCCCTACGTCATGGGGGTGCGCTTCTCTGGAGCTTTTGATCCTATGTACGCCTCCTGTTCTGGCAATGATGCTACTGGAGCGTCGAGGTAGCCGATGAAGCTCGTCGGGGAGGCTTACTCCTCACGAGCCGGATGGCTCCGGAGGCTCGAGAGGCTCGCGAGGCCCGGGGGCTCGCGAGGGTTCGGGGCCTCTTGAGACGCCTCCGCCAGGCGTCAGGCCTCGTGGGGATGTAAAAAGTACTTGATGAAGGATTCCTTAATGACGTGTCGAACCGTAGTTGTGTCTTCCCAGGCCACCTCTCCTTGGCGCTGATCCCGCGTCTAGAGCCCCCGAGCGAGGGTTAGTCGTCGCTGGTATGCCGGGTCGCGGTGCCTGGCAAGGCCAGGAGGCGAGCGCTCCCAAAGCCAGGGGCCAAAGGCAACACACGCCTGTTGGCTCGCTCGAGAGCGTCGCGCGAGGACTTAGGGGCCAAAGCCTTGGCGAGGTGTGCGTACGGGCGGACCCGCGGCTGTTGTGGCCTGGGTCCTCAACGCCGCTTAAGGATGGCAATTTTACCCATGGGTACGGGTACCCGCGGATACCGTACCCACATGGGCAGGGTATGGGCACAATTTCATACCCACGGGTAATACCCATACCCTACCCGTTAAGTCATGGGTAGGGCACGGGTATAGCCTTTCGCCCATGGATATACCCATACCCTACCCGTTTATACTGTCATGTGAACCCTACCCGTGATTCACAAGTGTACCTATGTGAAAGTTGTGTCGTGAGCTTATGAACCTATGTTAAATTTGTCACCAATTATCAATTTGAATTGAGATAATTGTCATGTACTCATCTATCTATTGTTGAGTTGAGATCAATGATTTTTTTGTCAAATGTGCTATAAATGAATGTAAAATTGCGAATAACTTGTGTACTATTTGATCTACCCGTTGGGTACCCAATGGGTATGGGTACGGGTAAAGTTTCATACCCATGGGTACGGGTATGGGTAGAGTTTTGTACCCATTAACTAAATGGGTATGGGTATGGTATTGCTCTAACCGCCCCATACCCTACCCATTGCCATCCTTAACGCGCAGGGGCTGACCAAAGCATAAACACCGTGCCCAGCCCCCGCTCGCGGGACACGCGGGAGGGAGCAACAGGCAGCCGCCATTTCCTTTAAAACACAGGAATCAAGAAGGGAAACACCGCAAGGAGAAAATCCTGACCCTTTTCGAACAAAGATGCAAAAACTTCAAACTTCATTCCAAGAAATTGCAAATTCGGTTACAAGAGAGGATGAAAAACGGCCGCGTCCGGCGCTTATAATAGTCTTCCCGCCAGTGCGGAGCATGGGGCCTCCACTTGGGCGTGGGCATAGTCGTTGCTCGACCGTTTCCGCCAGCGCGGAGCATGGAGCTTCCACTGGGGCGTGGGTGGGAGCTCCCGCGAAACGGCGCGCCGGGAGACTCCGGTGCGTGTACAGCCCCACTCATTATTACGTGAGAGTGTCACGGGTAGAACTTGCGGAGGTGCTGGGTGTTCCAAGCATTCTGGATGGGGACCCCGTCCTCCGTCTCCAGGCGCGCGGCCCCAGGCCTGGAGACGCGGGCGACCCTGAACGGGCCCTCCCACATGGGCGAGAGCTTATGGAGGCCCTCCCTGGAGAGGACCCGCCTCAGGACGAGGTCTCCAACTTTGAGAGTCTGGGGGCGGACGTTGCAGCAGTGGTAGCGCCGCAGTGCCTGCTGGTACCTTGCGGCGCGGAGAGAGGCTTGGCGGCGGGCCTCCTCTCCGAGCACAAGATCAGTCCCCCGCGAGACATCCTGACACGCCTCGTCAAATGCCAAGACTCACGGGGAACGATGCTTGATCTCGAGCGGGAGGACCGCCTCGGCCCCGTAGACGAGGAAGAACGCGGTCTCGCCGGTGGGCTTAGTCGCGGTGGTGCGGACGGAGCACAACACGGACTGCAGCTCGTCCAGCCAACCCCTGCCGCAGGCCTCGAGCTTCTTCTTGAAGCTTCTGGTCTTGAGGCCCCTCAGGATCTCTGCGTTGGCACGCTCGGCATGGCCATTGCTCTGCGGGTGCACCACCGAAGCGTAGCACATCTGCGTTCCAAGGTTAGCATAATATGACCTGAAGAGATTGCTTGTGAACTAGGAGCCGTTGCCGGTGATGATGCGGTTGGGGACACCGAACCGGCTCACGAGGCCCTTAATGAACTTGACGGCCGAGCCTGTGGGGATGGTGTGCACAGGCTCCACCTCCGCCCACTTGATGAACTTGTCGATGCCGACGTAGAGGTAGCGGTAGCCGCCGGCCGCCCTAGGGAACGGGCCTAATATGTCCAGCCCCCAGACCACGAAAGGCCATGAGAGCAGGATGGTCTGGAGCCCTTGTGCCGGCTGATGAATCTGCTTGGCGTGTAACTGGCAGGCCTCGCAGGATCGGACTAGCTCGGTGGCATCATGGAGTGCCGTAGGCCAGTAGAACCCGCTGCGGGACACCTTTCCCACGAAGGTGCGCAACGAAGAATGGTGCCCGCAGTCTCCCCCATGGATATCTGCCAGCAGCTCGCGCCCTTGATCTTCTGAAATGCACCTAAGCGAGACGTCATTAGGGCACCTGCGGTACAACTTGCCATCCTGCAAGCAGTAAGCGGTGGCCTGGCGGGCCACACGCTCCGTGTCCTCCTCCTTCTCAGGCAGGGTGCCATGGAGCAGGTACGCCTCGAACTCCTTGGTCTAACTGCCCTCCTAAGGCGCCAGTGCCAGGAGCAGGCGGGCCCCTGAGGTCGGGCCACAGGCCGGGGCGCCTGCGGGTGGCGCGAGAGGCAGCTCCTCCTGAGGCAGCATCGCTCCTGATGTCGGGGGCGCGGCTAACGGCCTGAAGAGCCTTTCTTCAAAGACACCAGGGCTTTGGGGGTTGCGGCGCGATGCTCGCTTGGCGATATCGTCTACTTCCTTGTTCGCGCCCCTTGGGACGTGCTGCAACTCCAAGCCCAAGAATTGCTTCTCGATTTTACGTACCTCCTCCAGGTATGCCGCCATGTGCTCGTCCCTCGGCTTATATTCCTTGTTGGAGAAGTTGACGAGGAGCTGAGAATCGCCCTTGATGGTGAGGCGCTTGACCCCCAGGGCGGCCGCGGCTTTGAGCCCGGTGATCAAGCCCTCGTACTCCGCGATGTTGTTGGAGACCTTCTCGCCGCGTTGAAAGCATAGTTGGACGGCGTAGTAGAGCTTGTTATTGGCCGGGGAATCGAGCATGACCCCGGCTCCTGAACCTTGCCGCGTGAAAGCTCCATCGAAGTGCTTGACCCAGCCGTCAGGCGCCTCATCGCCCGGCGCCAAGGACCGATCCTCACGCAGCTCCTGGTCGGACGTGTCTGTCCATTCCGCCATGAAGTCGGCGAGCGCCGCTCCCTTGATTACCCTGGTCGTGCTAAATTCTAACTGGAAAGCCTGCAGCTCGATGTTCCACTCGGCAACCCTGCCGGCAGCGTTGGGGCTGCGGAGCACCCTCTCCAGGGGGTACGCGGACACGACCTTGATGGGGTGACCCTGGAAATAATGGCGCAGCTTCCTTGAGGTGACCAGAAGCACGAGGAGGAGTTTCTGCTTCATAGGGTAGCGCGCGCGCATCTCTGAGCACCGTGCTGACTAAGTAGACCGGATGCTCGAGGAGGCGCGGGGCATCGTCGGCAACCTGCTCCGCGCGGGGGCGCGGGCCCCAAGGGCCTCCTCGAGCGACAGGGGGCGGGGCCCCCATGGGCGCCGTCTTGAGGCGATGAGGGCCCGGGGGGCTTTACAACCCCGAGCGGGCACTCGGGCTTCCCTCGGGTGCCGACGCATTCCTCCCGAATCGCCACGAGCACTGTGCTGGCCGAGTGCGGGGTGGCCACCAAGTAAAGCACCAAGGGCTCGTGGAAGCGGGGCGCCACCATGACAGGCGGGCTCATGAGGTATTTCTTGAGGTCTTAGAAGGCCGCCTCCGCCTCCGGGGTCCACTCAAAGGGGCCCCTTCTCTTCATCTGCTTGAAGAATGGCAGTGCGCGCTCACCCAGTTTGGAGATGAAGCACTCCAGAGAGGTCACACATCCTGCCAACTTCTGCATTTCCTTGAGGGTCTGAGGAGGGCGCATCTTCTCGATAGCCTTGACCTTCTCTGGGTTGGCTTCAATTCCTCGGTGTGAGACAAGAAAACCGAGCAGCTTGCCAGACGGGACCCCGAAAACACACTTCTCGGGGTTAAGCCTCAGGTTCACCTTAAGCAGGTTGGCGAATGTTTCCTCCAGGTCTTCGATCAGGGTCGTCGCCTCACGCGACTTGACCACAATGTCGTCGACGTACGCCTTCATGTTTCTCCCTAGTTGCGGCCCCAGCGCGATGTGCATGAGCCACTGGAAGGTGGCGCCGGCGCTTCTCAGCCCGAAGGGCATGCAGGTGTAGCAGTACACGCCGCACGGGGAGATGAAGGGTGTCTTCTCGACATCTTCTGCTGCCATCTTGATCTGGTGATAGCCCGAGAATGCATCCAGGAAACACAACAGATCACACTCTGCGGTAGAGTCTACGATTTGGTCGAAGCGTGGGAGCGGAAAAGGATCTTGAGGGCAAGCCTTGTTGAGGCTTGTGAAGTCGACACACATGCACTCCTGGCCACCCTTCTTGGGGACAACGACCGGGTTGGCGAGCCACTCCGGATGCCGCACCTCCTGTATGACACCGACTTCGTGTAACTTGCGCACCTCTTGGACAATGAACGCCTGCTTCTCCTGTGCCTGACGCCTTGCCTTCTACTTCACCAGACAAGCGTTGGGGCACACCGCCAGGTGGTGCTCAATTACCTCCCTCGGGACGTGCTACTTCTTGAGCTTGCGTGGATTTTTACCTTGAAGAGGAAAGGGTGATGCAGCAAAGTAGAGATAAGTATTTCCCTCAGTTAAGAACCAAGGTATCAATCCAGTAGGAGGCACAAGCAAGTCTCCAATCTATGCACCTGCACAAACTAACAAACACTTCCACTCAACGCGAAAAAGGGGTTGTCAATCCCTTCACGGTCTCGAACAAGAGTGAGATATAATAGAGATGGGTATAAAAGATTACTAAAACGTAAAACAAAGTAAAAACAAATAAATTGCAGCAAGGTATTTTTGGGTTTTTGGGTTTATAGATCTGAAAATATATGATGAAAAATAGACCCGGGGCCATAGGTTTCACTAGAGGCTTCTCTCTTGAAGATAGCATACGGTGGGTGAACAAATTACTGCTGAGCAATTGATAGAAAAGCGCAAAGTTATGACGATATCGAAGTTAATGATCATGAATATAGGCATCACGTCCGTGACAAGTAGACTGACTCCTGCCTGCATCTACTACTATTACTCCACACATCGACCGCTATCCAGCATACATCTAGAGTATTAAGTTCATAAGAACGGAGTAACGCCTTAAGCAAGATGACATGATGTAGAGGGATAAACTCAAGCAATATGATATAAACCCCATCTTTTTATCCTTGATGACAACAATACAATACATGCCTCGCTACCCCTTCTGTCACTGGGTGAGGACACCGCAAGATTGAACCCAAAACTAAGCACCTCTCCCATTGCAAGAAAAACCAATCTAGTTGGCCAAACCAAATCGATAGTTCGAAGAGAAATACAAAGATATCTTAATCATGCACAAAAGAGTTCAGAAAAGACTCAAATAATATTCATAGATAATCTGATCATAAATCCACAATTCATCGGATCTCAACAAACACACCGCAAAAAAGTATTACATCGAATAGATCTCCAAGAACATCGAGGAGAACGTTGTATTGAAGATCAAAGAGAGGGAAGAAGCCTTCTAGCTACTAGCTATGGACCCGTAGGTCTGTGGTAAACTACTCATGCATCATCGGAAGGGCAATAGGGTTGATGTAGAAGCCCTCCGTGATCGAATCCCCCTCCGGCAGATCACCGGAAAAGGCCCCAAGATGGGATCTCACGGGAACAGAGGCTTGCGGTGGCGGAAAAGTATTTTGGTGGACGCTTCTAGTGGTTTGGGAATATTTGGGAATTTATAGTGCAACAATTAGGGTTGGAGGACTCCCGTGGGGCCCACAAGCCCTCAGGACGCCCCCCAGGGGCGCCTAGCAGGCGTGTGGCCACGTGGGGCATCCTCTGACCCCCTCTCCAAGCTCCGTGGATGCCTTCTGGTCCAAGAAAAATCATCCTAAAGTTTTATTCCGTTTGGACTCCGTTTGATATTCCTTTTCTGTAAAACTCAAAAACAAGGAAAAAAACAGAAACTGGCACTGGGCTCTGGGTTAATAGGTTAGTCCTAAAAATAAAATAAAATAGCATATTAATGCATATAAAACATCCAAAACAGATAATATAATAGCATGGAACAATAAAAAATTATAGATACGTTGGAGAGGTATCAGGACACCGACCAGATCAGACGCCTTCCACGCGAATACGTCCTTGTTTACCCGGAGGAAGCGGACGAGCGCCTGCTCCTGATCCGGGGGCAGGCTCGCGCTGATGGTGAAAGTGGGGCCCGGGTTGTCGTCGTCGACGGGCACCCTCTTCGTCTCGGTGCGGTCCTGGGAGAACAAATGCTTCTTCTTTGCGAGCGCGGCCTCGGGAGCCCTCGGGGTCCCTTCGTCGTCTTGATGCGAGGCCGCCGCGGCCCTGCAGGCAAGCTTGAGTGCTCGAACCGCATCCCCCTTGTCTCCGGTCACGGTGATGACGCCGCCGCTGCCCGGCATTTTGATGAGGTTGTAGCCCGGGTGGGTTGCCGCCATGAATTTGGCGAGAGTGGGGTACCCCAAGATGGCGTTGTAAGGGAGGGCAATGCGGGCCAAGTCGATGAGCTCAGTACGGTAGTTGTTACGCTTGCCGAAGGTGACAGGGAGGCGCACCTGCCCCAGGGGGACGGTGGAACCGTAGGTCACCCCAGAGAATGACCTGGTGGGCATGAGCTGGTCATACGGCACCTGAAGCATCTCGAAGGTCTCGACAGAGAGCACATTGAGACCAGCGCTGCCATCTATGAGAGTCTTGGTGACAGAGACGTTGCTGATGGTGGGCGTGCAGAGCATGGGGAGCACGCCGGCAGCAGCCACAGACTCAGGGTGATCTCTGGAGTCGAAGGTGATGGCGACCTCGCGCCGCCCGCGGCTTCGCAGGGTCTCAGGCTGAGGCTGAGCGGCGTTCGCCTGGCAGAAGAACTGCTTGGTGTGGCGACCGGACGTGGGCGCTTGACACCCGCCGAGGATGCACGCGACCGCGTGGTGCCCCGGAGCCGCGAAGCGCGCGAGGAATTGGCTGTGGAGCTCTTCCCAGGAGGACACTGAGGCCTCCGGAAGGCTGCGGAGCCAAGAATGTGGAGCTTCCGTGAGGGCTAGAGGGAGACAGTTCGCCATGGCCTTGCCATCACCACCTGCCGCCAAGATGCCTTGGGCATATAACCGGAGGAACTCCTCAGGGTCAGCCACGTCGTCATAGCGCAGGGGCAACACCGGCCTAAACCTCACCGGCCACTGATACGTCTCCATCGTATCTACTTTTCCTAATGCTTTTGCTCTTGTTTTGGACTCTAATTTGCATGATTTGGATGAAACTAACCCGGACTAACGTTGTTTTCAGCAGAACTACCATGGTGTTGTTTTTTGTGCAGAAATAAAAGTTCTCGGAATGGAACGAAACTTTTTGGAGAATTTTTATACAATAAAAGAAAAATATTGGAGCCAAGAACCACCGGAGGGGGGCCCTGGGTGAGCACAACCCACCAGGGCGCGCCACCCCTCCAGGTGCGCCCAGGTGGGTGGTGCCCACCTGGTAGCCCCGCAGACCCTGAATCCAACTCTATAAAATCCTATTTTGGAGAAAAAATCAGGGAGGAAGAATTATCGCATTTCACGAGACGGAGCCGCTGCCGCCTCCTGTTCTTCATCGAGAGGCCAGATCTGGAGTCCGTTTGGGGCTCCGGAGAGGGGGATCTTCGATCTTCATCATCACCAAACCTTCTCCATCGCCAATTCCATGATGCTCCCCACCGGGAGTGAGTAATTCCTTCATAGGCTCACTGGTCGGTGAGGGAGTTGGATGAGATTCATCATATAATCGAGTTAGTTTGTTAGGGCTTGATCCCTAGTATCCATTATGTTCTGAGATTGATGTTGCTATGACTTTGCCATGCTTAATGCTTGTCACTTTGGGCCCGGGTGCCATGATTTCAGATCTGAACCATTTATGATTTCACCATTATATCTATGTTCTAGATCCGATCTTGCAAGTTATATGCACCTGCTACGTGTTATGATCCGCAAACCCCGGAGTGACAATATTCGGGATACTTTCCGGTGATGACCGTAGTTTGAGGAGTTCATGTATTCACTATGTGTTAATGCTTTGTTCCGGTTCTCTATTAAAAGGAGGCCTTAATATCCCTTAGTTTCCTTATGAACCCCACTGCCACGGGAGGGTAGGACAAAAGATGTCATGCAAGTTCTTTTCATAAGCACGTATGACTATTTACGGAATACATGCCTACATTATATTTATGAACTGGAGCTAGTTTTGTATCGCCCTAGGTTATGACTGTTATATGATGAATATCATCCAACGAGTTCACTGATCCAATGCCTACGAGTTTTTCACATATTGTTCTTGCTAAGTTATTATTGCTATTGCTACTATCACAATTGCTACAAAATCATTGCTATCACTGTTACTGTTACTGTTACTATTACTGTTACCACTGCTATAAAAAATACTATATTACTGTGCTACTAATCATATTGCTGCAGATAATTAATCTCCAGGTGTGGTTGAATTGACAACTCAGCTGCTAATACTTGCAAATATTCTTTGGCTCCCCTTGTGTCGAATCTATAAATTTGGGTTGAATACTCTACCCTCGAAAACTGTTGCGATCCCCTATACTTGTGGGTTATCAAGACCTTTTTCTGGGGCCGTTGCCGGGGAGCATAGCTATATTTGTTGAGTCACTTGGTATTATTATCAAATTATCACTATGAAGAATCTGAAGGATACCAAAACCAAGATCGTTCCCTCTAGGACGAGGGGAGGTAAGGAACTGCCATCACACTCTGCACTTGATTCACCTTCTGTTTTGAGTAGACTTGCAATACCACCACATGCTATTAATCCTGATATGTCACAAGTTATTGATGATGCTACTTCTCCTATGAATGCTACTCATGATGATGCTAGTACCTTGCTTGATGATAATGTGACACTAGGTGAATTTCTTGATGAACAACTTGCTAGAGCTAAAGAAAAAGAGAATGAAATAATTGAAACTGATGAGATCGCTGAAACTGATGAAGTACTTGAAACTGAAAATCTTGAAACACCTGTTAAACCTACCGCTCCTAGATATGAATTGCCTAAGGTACCTGAAGGTTATGTTATGGATGAGGAGACAACTAGAGACTTTCTTGCTTGCAATGATAGAGATGATCTAAAGAAATTATTGTGCAAACTGAAGGAAAAATATTTGAATGCTAGAATGAAATGTGATCCTCAGTTTGCTACCTCACCTATCGTTGTTACTGATAAGGATTATGAATTCTCTGTCGACCCAGAGTTAATTACTTTTTGGTTGAATCTGATCATTTCCACGGTTATGAAACTGAAACTGTAGTGGCACACCTTACTAAGCTAAATGATATAGCCACCCTTTTCGCTCATGATGATAAAATTCGCTACTATTATATTCTCAAATTATTTCCGTTATCATTAAAGGGTGATGCTAAGACTTGGTATAACACTCTTGCTCCTGGTTGTGTGCGTAGTCCCCAGGATATGATTTACTACTTCTCTGAAAAATATTTTCCAGCTCATAAGAAACAAGCTTTGCAAGAAATATTTAACTTTGTGCAAATTGAAGAAGAGAGTCTCCCACAAGCTTGGGGGTGGCTTCTCCAATTGCTTAATGCTTTGCCTGATCATCCACTTAAGAAAAATGAAATACTTGATATCTTCTATAATGGACTAACCTATGCTTCTAGGGACTTCCTAGATAGTTGTGCTGGTTGTGTTTTCAGGTAACGAACTGTTGGACAAGCCGAGGAATTATTGAATAATATTTTGAAAAATTATGATGATTGGACTCTCTCTGAACCACTGCCTAAGCCCACTCCGAAGAAGAGGGGTATCTTATATCTCAGTCCTGAAGATATGCAAGAAGCAAAAAAAAGGTATGAAGGAAAAAGGTATTAAAGCAGAGGATGTTAAAAATTTACCTCCTATTGAAGAAATACATGGACTTGACACACCACCACCAAAGGTGGTAGAGGTAAATTCTTTAATGAAATTTGATGAAGGTGATATCCCTTACAATAAACATCCTAGTCAATGCCTTTATGAGTTTGACAACTACATTAGAAAACAAGATCACTTCAATGCCAATGTTATGAAACAATTGAAATATAATTCTGATATGATTGCTCACTTGAGTGACTTGTTATTTAGAATCTCCAATGATGTTAGAGGTGTAGGAAAACATGCCTCTATGGTTCAGACTCAACTAGAACAAGTTGCTAAAACTCAAAGAGAATTGCTTGATGAAATGAATAATAATATAAATGACTTTGCTGTTAGAGTTGCAACTAGAGGAGGTAAAATGACTCAGGAACCACTTTATCCCGAGGGGCACCCTAAAAGAATTGAACAAGATTCACAAAGAATTAATAATGATGCACCTAGTCCTTCTAAAAAGAAAAATAAAAAGAAAAATGTTAGGACTTTGCATACCTCTAGTGAACCTGAAATAGAAAAACCTCCTGAAGATAATAATAGTGTTTCTATTTCTGATGCTGAAACTCAATCTGGTAATGAACATTCACCTAGTGATAATGAAAAAGATAATGAAGATGTTCATGAAGACACTCACCCAGACAATGATAAAGAACCAGATAATGAAGTTGAAATAGAACCAGCTGTTGATCTTGATAACCCACAACCTAAAAATAAAAGATATGATAAAAGAGACTTTGTTGCTAGAAAACATGGTAAAGAAAGAGAACCATGGGTACAAAAACCCATGCCCTTTCCACCTAAATCAACTAAGAAAAAGGATGATGAAGAATTTGAGCGCTTTTCTGAAATGCTTAGGCCAGTCTTTTTGCGCATGCGCTTGACTGATATTTTAAAGATGGCTCTTTATGCCAAATATATGAAAGACATCATCACTAATAAGAGAAAAATACCTGAAGCTGAAATCTCCACCATGCTTGCTAATTATTCTTTTAAGGATGGAGTACCTAAAAAACTAGGAGATCTGGGAATACCAACTATACCTTGCTCCATCAAAAGAAATTATGTTAAAACTGCTTTGTGTGATTTGGGAGTCGGTGTTAGTGTTATGCCTTTCTCCTTATATAAAAGACTTGATTTGAATAAACTCACACCTACTGAAATATCTTTGCAAATGGCTAACAAATCAACTGCCATACCTATCGGTATTTGTGAGGATGTGCCCGTTGTTGTTGCAAATGTTACTATCTTAACTGACTTTGTTATACTTGAGATGCCCAAGGACGACAACATGTCGATTATCCTTGGTAGACCCTTCTTGAATACTGCAGGGGCTGTTATTGATTGTAATAAAAGCAAGGTCACTTTTCATATCAATGGTAATGAGCACACGGTGCACTTTCCGAATAAACAGTTCCAAGTGAATGGTATTAATGTTATTGAGAAATCTCCGACACTCACTATTGGAAGTTTTCAACTACCTCTATCTACTGCCAAAAAGAAATATGAAATGCTTATTGTTGGGGACATGCATATCCCCATCGAGGTAACCTAGTGTTTTACGAAAATTCTTTGGTTTCATGCTAATCGAAAGTGGTTGTTAATAAGACTTGATCAACCTTATTAATGGATCATTTTTATGAAGTTGATGAATTTAGTAAGCACAACCTTCTGCTACCAACTTTTGTTCTCTGTTTTTCTTAGTTAAATAAAATAAAATGCCATGTTTTGTCTGTTTTCTGAATTTTCTGTGCAAAAAAAATGGCCCAAAAATAAAAGTTCTCAGAATGCCATGAAAATTTGATACGATTTTTTCTGAATATTTTTGAATTTTTAGTGCAAATAACATCAGAAGGGGATGCACCAGGTGGGCACAACCCACCTGGGCGCGCCAGCAACCCCAGGCGCGCCCTGGTGGGTTGTGGTCCCCCTCACTTATCTCTTTAGCCCATGGCATCACCTACCTCCAGAAAAAAATCACCATTGCTCTGTCTCATGTTCTTCCTCTCAAACCCGTGGATTTTGATCTCTTTGCTCGAAGCTCCATTTCTGAAACGGTTTTGGGGGATTGCTACTTGGTATGTGACTCCTCCATTGCTCCAATTAGTTTTTGCTCTAGTGGATTATATTTTGAATAATTATCTACTCTTGGTACTACTGTAGATGAGCTTGCATGTTAAATTCTTAAGAGTTCTAAGTAGTTTGAATGCTCAATATAGCCTCTATGCCTGTCTATGAGTAGTTGCTATCAATCTTGTGAAGTTTTGTTGACAAAAAATTTGTGGACTAAAATTTTTAGAATTTTATTTATAGGAATAAGATGAGTTTCTTTAGGGGTTCTTCGAGGAGAAGGTCTTCGGAGGCATCATCTAGTAGTGGCTTGGTGCGTCGGTCTTATGTTGAACCAAGCGCAAGTTCGATACGGGAAGCAGCTATCAAATCCTGCCTATGGCCATGCAATGATTTTATGCAAAGGAAGATATTATGTTTTTGAGAGCGAGGCCCGTGCGCACAATGGGGAGGTCGTGGCTGCCCAGCGAGCTGAGGAGGCTGCACCAAGAGCCTCCGTGAGCTATCACTCTGATTATTATGCAGGCCGCGGACGGTGATTACCAAGCTAGGCCAAAAGCCTAAGCTTGGAGGAGTACGTATTTCCACCGACATTACATTCATGTTCACACTTTTCATTCCAGTTGTCGGTGTCCACACTTTTTCATTGTATTATCCATGCTAGATTTATTTTTCTTCTCGCTTTCTTCTTGTGTGTTTGAAACACTTTGAGAAAATAAAAAAAAATGTGTTTCTTGCTTCTTTTCGGTTTATCTTTCTCGCTTAGTTAGTTGTAGTATTAAAAAGAAAACCCAAAAAGATTTCCTTGTTCTTCTTTTGCTTGTTGGGAGCTCTCCCATGTAAATAGTCTTTCTCATTTTTGCTTTTCTTTCTCTTTAATTTGCTTTCTTCAAGAAAAGCTAAAAACTCCAAAAATATTTCAGTGTGTTTCTCTGAATTTCTTTTCTTTTTATTGAGTCATACCAAGGAGAAGACCATGATGAAAATGTTGAGTGGCTCTCATATGCACTGATATTGATCTAACAAAGAGCCATATTACCTTGTCTTCTCCTTTTTGAATAAAATGTTTACAAATTCCAGCTTAGTCCACGGCACTCTTGCACTATTATTATTTTCATATCATTCGGTCGTGCAAGTGAAAGGCAATAATGACGATATTTGATGAACTGGCTGTGGTAGAGAGAAACGGGTATGAACTCGACTTGTTCTGTTTTTGTAAATATGTTTAACCTAGTATCCATGATTCATCATATTATGATCAAACATGTTTGCAATGACAATTAGAGATTATAGTTTCTCATGCCATGCTTAAATAGCTAGGAGTGGATAATGATTTATCTTGGATGTCAACATTGCGTTAAAATGATTGTGATGTAGTATGATGATATGGTATCCTCCTCTGAATGTTCGAGTGGCTTGACTTGGCACATGTTCATGCATGTAGTTGAATCAAAACCAACATAGCCTCTATGATATTTATGTTCATGGTGTTCATATCCTACTCATGCTAGTACTCAATGTTTATTATGCATAGTGCATGTTCATGACCGTTTTTGCTCTCTAGCTGGCCGCTTCTCAACCTATTTGCTAGCCTTCGCCTGTACTAAGCGGAAATGCTGCTTGTGCATCAAAACCCCAAAACCCAAAGTTATTCCAGATGAGTCCACCATACCTACCTATATGCGGTATTACCCTGCTGTTCTAAGTAAATTTGCATGTGCCACCTCTAAAATTTCAAGTGAACATCTGTTTTTGTGTGCCTGGATTGTTCATAGAGTGATAGGGGGTAGTCAGTATCTTCCATGCTAAGCGGGTTATTCTCATGATGAGTGTTTATTCACTCATCCTTGCACGAGAGGGGCGGTAATAGGGATTCCTAGTCCCGAAATCAAAAAATTGCAAATAATTAAACAAAACTCCCCCAAGATTGTTGTTAGTATGGATGGTACCCGTGGATTCGGCTAGCCGTGGAGTGTGTTTGTTCGTGGAGGGGGAGTAAACCTTTACTTTTATCGCTTGGGAACCACCACTAATGTGTTTAGCATGGAAGATATTGATAACTTTTGGTCGTGATGTGAATAGGAAGGGTGCATTTCCCAAAATTTCATTTATCTCTGTTTTAAAGCTTTGAGCTCTGGCACCGCTGCAAATCCCTGCTTCCCTCTGTGAATGGACTATCTATTTACTTTTATGTTGAGTCACCACCTTCTCAAATAAGCGCCAGATCTGAGAGCACTATTGTCATCCTCATGCATTGTGTATAGTTAATGTTGGGTGCATCATGACTGGATCTTTTCTACCATGAATTACAATGTTTAGTCACCGCTTGAACTTTGGAGGTGCTCTGCATTTATGTTTTGTGGTATCAGAAAGGGCTAGCGAGATACCACTGTTGTCATATTATATCATGGTTGTTTTGACAAAGTGTTGTCATTTGAGATATCTTATTATTGCTCGCTAGTTGATTATGCCATTGATATGAGTTAATATAATTTTTAAGAGTTATTGTCGACATGGTTAGTCATAATCTTTGCTGAAAACCTGGGTGCTACTTAAGCTTATTTATGTAAACAAGAGCAAAAGAGTTCGTAAAAGTTCTTCTTTTTCACTTTCAGTTTATCAACTGAATTGCTTGAGGACAAGCAAAGGTTTAAGCTTGGGGGAGTTGATACGTCTCCATCATATCTACTTTTCCTAACGCTTTTGCTCTTGTTTTGGACTCTAATTTGCATGATTTGGATGAAACTAACCTGGACTAACACTGTTTTCAGCAGAACTACCATGGTGTTGTTTTTTGTGCAGAAATAAAAGTTCTCGGAATGGAACGAAACTTTTTGGAGAATTTTTATACAATAAAAGAAAAATACTGGAGCCAAGAACCACCGGAGGGGGTCCCCTGGGTGAGCACAACCCACCAGGGCGTGCCCCCCCTCCAGGCGCGCCCAAGTGGGTTGTGCCCACCTGGTGGCCCCGCAGACCCTAATTCCAACTCTATAAAATCCTATTTTTGGAGAAAAAATTAGGGAGAAAGAATTATCGCGTTTCACGAGACGGAGCTGCTGTCGCCTCCTGTTCTTCATCGGGAGGCCAGATCTGGAGTCCGTTTGGGGCTCCGGAGAGGGGGATCTTCGATCTTCATCATCACCAACCCTTCTCCATCGCCAATTCCATGATGCTCCCCACCGGGAGTGAGTAATTCCTTTGTAGGCTCGTAGGTCGGTGAGGGAGTTGGATAAGATTCATCATGTAATCGAGTTAGTTTTGTTAGGGCTTGATCCCTAGTATCCATTATGTTCTGAGATTGATGTTGCTATGACTTTGCCATGCTTAATGCTTGTCACTTTGGGTCCGGGTGCCATGATTTCAAATCTGAACAGTTTATGATTTCACCATTATATCTATGATCTAGATCCGATCTTGCAAGTTATATGCACCTGCTACGTGTTATGATCTGCAAACCCCGGAGTGACAATATTCTGGATACTTTCCGGTGATGACCGTAGTTTGAGGAGTTCATGTATTCACTATGTGTTAATGCTTTGTTCCGGTTCTCTATTAAAAGGAGGCCTTAATATCCCTTAGTTTTCTTATGGACCCCGCTGCCACGGGAGGGTAGGACAAAAGATGCCATGCAAGTTCTTTTCATAAGCACGTATGACTATTTACGGAATACATGCCTACATTATATTTATGAACTGGAGCTAGTTTTGTATCGCCCTAGGTTATGACTGTTATATGATGAATATCATCCAATGAATTCACCGATCCAATGCCTACGAGTTTTTCACATATTGTTCTTGCTAAGTCACTATTGCTATTGCTACTGCCACAACTGCTACAAAATCATTGCTATCAATGTTACTGTTACCGTTACTATTACTGTTACCACTGCTATCAAAACTACTATATTACTGTGCTACTAATCATATTGCTGCAGATAATTAATCTCCAAGTGTGGTTGAATTGACAACTCGGCTGCTAATACTTGCAAATATTCTTTGGCTCCCCTTGTGTCGAATCTATAAAATTGGGTTGAATACTCTACCCTCGAAAACTATTGCGATCCCCTATACTTGTGGGTTATCAGCCACCGGACCCGGTGCAGGTTGGGAGTGAAGGCCGGGCAACTCGCAACGATGCCGGGAACGACGGGTCGAGCGGACGGCGTCGTCCATGAAGGTGATGAAGCGAGGAGGAGCGAAGCAGAAGGGAGAACCTCGACACACCCCTACCTGACGCGCCAAATGTCAGAATAGGGGCTCCACGGACCCAAACAAGGTTCGAACTCTGGGCATGTGCAAAGATCTAACCTAGCTACTGCCTCAAGCTCATCGCCTCATGGCTTGGCCTCGTTGAGATCATGTGAGCGGGGAAAGGAGGGGAGGCAACAGTTTACCCAGGTCGGGCCACCTTGCGGTGTAAAACCCTACTCCTGCTTTGTGGTGGAATACCTCGCGAGGAGGATGAGGATGAACTAGTACAGTGGGTGAGCTGCCTCGCGAGGGCTCAGAGGGTGAGAATCGATCCCCCCTACGGTGGAGACTAGCCTATATTTATAGTGGCCTTGGTCCTCTTCCCTCATAGCTTAGGTGGGAAGGGATTCCACAACGGCCAATTTGAAAGGGGACAAGAGGTACATCTTATCCTGATGAAAGGTGGTCTTCGCTTGTAAAGCTTCTGGTCATGACGCAGTGGTGGGCTCGGTGATGACATCCGTCCTTCCGAGCTCGTGGTCTTGGTCTCGTTGCACCAGAATGGAAACCTTTGGGGGATTCCTTGGGAACCCGCGTGCATCCTTGCCTCCTTAACACCAAAGAGGAAACTGTCCTCCTCTGCGCCCGCTGGCGCCCGCCTGGCCTTGGTTGTCATGGCCCACATCATCGCGAGCCTCGTGAGGTGGGGTACCTGCATAGAGATCTCCGCTCCTCAGGAGGTAGGCTCAGGAAGCTGCTCCTCGGCAGGTCTTGGTGTCGTTTGCCTCGCGAGGCCGGGGGCCCTCGCGAGGGTCTTGCTCGCAGGGTCTTGTAGCTGGGCCATACTGGGCCGTCGACGGGGCCTCGCGCTGGGCCGTAGGTAGGCAAGTCTGGGTACCCCCGATCCCAGAACGCCGACAGGGGATGCACCTAAGGACCAGTCGTCACTGCCAAGTTTCTGTGCGGGTGAAGAAGGTCGTCAGGAAGAGGCTGTCGCGGGATTCATCGACAATGGTTGTTGCCCATGCGAAGAAGAAGGCGGTGACAACGACGACTTTCCCATCGTTGTCGATCCCTTCCACGGAGGTAGTTGCTCCTCCAACAATGCGTAGGACCTTTTCCCCTCCCATCGCCGCATGAGGACCAGTACATGTCACTCGTCGCCACAACCGTCAACGTCCCCAACATGTTCAGTGAAATCACCGAGAGGTAAATAAATCTGGTTTTCATTGATTTTACATTTTGTATGCACTTGTGATGTGATGTGATGTTTGTGTATTTTCTTCAAATTTTGTGTATGTAGTGTGGATGAGGAAACATTTTTGCAATACACTAGTTTTGATGTTTTGATGTTGTTGATTATCTGTGTTGTGATGTTGCAAAGTTTTAATTACAATGTCATAGTTTGTTTGAATATGTATGCAATTGTGGAGTACAGAAGAACAAGGCCAAGTTTTAAGACAGTAGTTTTGGTCTGGCGAAGAAGCAGAAACTTTTCTGATGACCAAAAACCTTCTCTCTCCACCCATAAAACTAGTTCTAGGGCACCAAATTATTCGGTTGTTGTTGAAGAAGCTCTTAGTAGCCAAGTGTTTACAGGTCGTTTTGCTTGTTTACAAGTCTTTTTTCAATATTGACAACAAATGAACTTGAGTGGAAAAAAATAACTATTTATCAAAGTATTAGCAGCCTTCAAACGAAAATAGAAGTACCAAAAATGAGCCAATTGTCAAGAGACAAGAAGTATATGGAAATAATTCCCGGTGGTAGATAGCAAATATATCCAACATCATCTTCACAACAAACACATCGATAAAAGACTCTTGTAGAGCTAACATGCCACCTAGGAACAAGATAATTTACAATATCAACTCTAAGTGGCAATACCTCAAATGTACACATTTTCTAGGCTTCTAATATACACAAAGCATATTACTCCCCCATAATGTGATACCCAAAAAATCTTAACAAGAGGCAAATAAGATCCAACAAGAGATAATTAATGAACATTTAGAATTTGAATTTTGCATGAGAAGACATACCACATAGAGACTAGATAAACTTGTAATATCAATGCTAGGTGGTATTCCTCATGTACACACATTTGTAGGATCGTGAAGTGCACAAGGCACATCACTCCCTCAAAATGGGATGTTCCATAATCTCTCACAAGAGCCAACAAAGATACAAAAAATATGCAAAAAGGCTCAACACTCACACGTACATGATGTGCAAACCAACATAAACATACTTGATTACTCAAGATAAGCAAATTGGAAGCACAACTTATACAAACACATGCAAGGAGCAAAACCAAAACATGCAAAGGGCAAGTAACTTTCAATGTATACAATTTAAGTACAAGTTACCGCAAGGAGACGCATTGGATATAAGATAGAGACTTGATAATCGAAATGACTTGGCTTGAGACAATATGAATGATGAAGATCCCTTAATTCTTCATAATGTAGCCAAGTCTCCAATGCCCTCCTACAATACCTATTGATCAAGTTTGAGCTTGTTGGTCCCCAACCAAGTTGGGTCCTAGAGGTTAGTCACAATAGGTTTGGCTACCCAAATGGTTCTTTTCTTGACACCACTTTGAGTACCAACAAACTTGGCAAACACATTGCCAAACTTATTCTTCCGAAGAGAATAAATATCATCAATCATAATAAGGTTGGATACGGTACCACTAGTGCATGAAGAAGCAAGGTGACCCTTTTCATGGCATAAGTAGCAACATGTACTCTTTTCTTTCTTCTTAGTTGACTTCTCAACTTGAAGATCATTAACTTGAGTCTTCTTGGGAAGTGGCCTTTCTTCAACTTGTGGTTGAGCATGAGATTGAACTTGTGGCCTCTTCCCTTGTTGCTTGTCACTAATGGGCTTCTTCTTCAATGGGCAAGATCTAACATGATGCCCTTTAATTTTCCACTTGAAGCAAACAATCTTCGCTGAATTCTTGACTTGTTCTTGGCCCTTCTTCTTGTTGCTCTTGGACTTCTTCTTCTTACTGGAGTTGAATCCAAGTCCACCCTTGTCATTGGGAGATTTTTGTCCACTCAGAATATTTTGAAGTGTGGACTTCCCTTCATGACACTTTTCCAAGTCTTTCTTCAAAGAAGTAACTTGGGCCTTGAGCTCTTTGATTTCCTCTACATGGTTAGTATCAACACAAGTACTAGAAGAAGTATAAGCTTCACCGTTGGAGCAACAAGGCAAGAAAGTAATTCATCACAAGAAGTACCAATGTTATGAGTAGATAAATTACGAGGACTAGCACATGGCAATATTGCATTTTGACTAGAAGAAGTGCTAATGTCCACATGAGGTTCACTAGATGTTACCTTCGTGATCATAGCCTCATGAGCTACCTTTAGCACATTATGGGATACTAGAAGATCATCATGAGAACTAGAGAGTTTTTCATGACTTTCTTCTAATTTCCCATAATTGCTAGAGAGCAACTCAAGTTGAGCCCTTAGCTCAACATTCTCCTTCAAAATGGATGATTCAAAAGAAATAGAGTTAGTAGCACAAGCATCATCATTAACAACAAGAGTAGAAGGCAACTTGGCAAGCTCTTTTGAATAAGAAGCTTTAAGTTGAGCATGAGACTCGGTGAGTTCGATGAGCTCACTCTTAATGACTCTTGAGCTATTTTTTAGGTGCTCAAAGTCCTCATGGAGTTTGGCATATGCAACTTCAAGCTTATCATTTTTAGTTTTGAAATCGTTGGCCACCTCGAGAGCTCTATCACGGGATTCCTTTACTTTAGGTAATTTTAGAGCAAAGGTCTCCTTGAGAGATTCCTTGGTGGTTTGTTCAAGTTCAAGAGCTTGAGAGAGGTCCGCAATCCCATTAGCCTAATCACGTTCACGACCTTACATTTTCTCAATGGTGACCTCATGCTCCTCGAGATGAAATTCCAACTCCTCAATGTATTTCTTAGCCTCAATGGCAATAGACATGATTTCGATGAAGTTGGTACGAGCAATTTTATTCTTATGAAGAGTTTTAACAATCATTCCCCCCTTAATTTTTAAGGAAGCAGTATCATCACTCTCTTCATCATTATCCTCATCCTCATTATCATCAACATCATCATCAAGAGATATATTGGGATTCAAAGTAGGAGATACCTTTGAGGCCTTAGCCATAAGGCAAAAGAGAGAAACAATAGATGATGATGTAGGATCCCTTGAAGTACCATTCAAGGCCACATCTTGTTCCATGGAGTGTTGGGTTTCCTCTACATTGTTAGCACAACAACTCGAGGAAATAGATACATTTTTATCATGGCAACAAGACATAGCAAGCATATCATCATATGATTTAGTCAAGCAATTTCTACATGATATGCAAGGACTATTAACGCAAGCATGTGAAACATCTAGAGAGCTCGAAGTGTTGAAATCAAAAGAAGGAGCATTGCAATAAGATAGTGATGAAGGATCATCAACAATAAGCCCACTATCATCATTGCAATGACCAACACTACTCACCATATCATTACCTTGTGGCAATCCACATGTACGTGAAGTAGAAGAAGTTGAGAACACTATACGACCGGAGGTGGAGGGAGAACAATCATTCCCACAAATCTTGCACACACCATATTTATCTTGAAGCTTTGTCCACAACTCATGAGCATCACGAAATGGCATGAGTTGAAATATAACTACATTGCTCAAAGCACCAAAAGGCACATTAGAAGCTTGAGCATGAGATAAGAGTTTTTCTCATCCTCTAAAGATAAGTTTTGAGGATCCTTTGGAGGAAAAAACCCCATATCTACAATTCGCTCTAAATTTGGGTCCATGACCCTAAAGACATCAAGCATGCAAATTACCCAAACATCAAAATTTGTGCCATCAAAACTAAGAGTGTCAGAGAATCTTAATCCCCTAGTCGACATCTTTACTCTCTAGGCGGTTAAGCCTAATAATGGGAGACAGGGATCTGATACCAATTGAAAGATCGTGGATGTCGCCTAGAGGGGGGGGGTGAATAGGCGCTTTAAAATAATTACGGTTTAGGCTTGAAAAAATGCGGAATAAAACTTGTGTTTTAATTTGACAAGCACAAAACATAAACTGACTAGGCTCACGTATGTGCACCAACAACTTATGCGAAGCAAGATAAACAACTAAGTGATAGCAAGATATATAACATGAAACACTATGGCTATCACAGAGTAAAGTGCATAAGTAAAGAGCTCGGGTAAGAGATAACCGAGGCACGCGGATATGACGATGTATCCCGAAGTTCACACCCTTACGGATGCTAATCTCCATTTGGAGCGGTGTGCAGGCACAATGCTCCCTAAAATGCCACTAGGGCCACCGTAATCTCCTCACACCCTCGCACAATGTAAGATGCCGTGATTCCACTAAGGGACCCTTGAGGGCGGTCACCAAACCCATACAAATGGCAACCCTTGGGGGCGGTCACCGAACCCGTACACTTTGGCAACCCTTGGGGGCGGTCACCGAAACCCGTACAAATTGCTCGGGGCAATCTCCACAACCGAATTGAAGACCCCGACGCTTGCCCGGAGCTTTACACCACAATGATTGAGCTCCGAGACACCACCAACCGTCTAGGGCGCCCAAGCACCCAAGTGGAACAAGTTCTAGGGTACCAATCACCCAAGAGTAATAAGCTCTCAAACTTCACTTCCACGTATCACCGTGGAGAAATCAAACCTATGCACCAAATGCAATGGCAAGGGCACACGGAGTGCCCTAGTCCTTCTCTCCCAAATCCCACCACAACAACAACTAGTGCTATGGAGGAAAATGAGAGGAAGAACAAAGAAGAGAACACAAAGAACTCCAAGATCTAGATCCAAGGGGTTCCCCTCACATAGAGGAGAAAGTGATTGGTGGAAATGTAGATCTAGATCTCCTCTATCTTTTCCCTCAATAACTAGCAAGAATCATTTGAGGGATTGAGAGATAGCAAGCTCGAAGAAGGTCAACAATGAGGGGCAAACACGAGCTAGAAGGATGAGGTCCATTGGGGAAGAAGACCCCCTTTTATAGGTGGGGACAAATCCAATCGTTATGTGCTCAGACCGCACACAAGCGGTACTACCGCTCCAGTAGTCCCAGATACAGATCGCAGCAGATCATAGAATAGAGGCCGGTAGTGCCACCGGAGCAGTACTACCACCGTACATCTGCTCTACTACCATTTAGGCAAAGAGGGCAACCAGAAACCAGCACAGAGCGTATTTCCTAAGAGGTACTAGGCACGGTAGTAGAGTGTGGAAGTACCGCTTAAGCGGTACTACCTGGCTACTACCGTGCAACTACCGCTAAAAGAAAATAGGCAACACAAAGGATTTCCCAAGCGGTAGTAGAAACGGTAGTCCATAGCGGAAGTACCACCAACGCGGTACTACAGTGGTACTTAGCGGTACTACCGCCTAAGCATAGAAAAACTATCCAGAGACTAAAACTGCCATAACTTTTGCATACGGGCTCCGAAAAGAGCAAACTCAAGCTTGTTGGATAGATGACGACAAATACTATCCAACAATGTCTGGTTATAGTAAGAAGTGGCAGGGGAGATATGCCTATGATATAGAGATGTGAAACCTCTATGAATGAAGAACCCCATCATCGAAAACAACATAGAAGATGCATATGAACTCCGTTTTTTATGAACTCGACCTTGTCATGAAGATGACCATAAGCTCTGAAACTCATAAAGAAAAACACAAAACAAGAACCAAGAAAGATGAGGCAAGGATGCAATGGTTTGAGCTCTCTACGAACGATACGATCAAGCTACTCACTCGAGAGCCCCCCTTGATAGTACGGCAATCGATCCTATAACCTGGTCTCCCAGCTACCACCATGAGACCGGTAAAACAGAAAACCTATCAAGGGAAAAAACCTTTGCCTTGCACATAGTACACTTGAGCTAGATGATGACGATCTTGACCTCCTCAAGTTGGACCACCTTTCTTGATTGCGCTGGCTCGATGAAGACTACACTGGTACAACGAGCTGCTATACAAACGGTTTTTAACCCCTTTCCATGACGGAATTTTAAACCACCACCTAGTGTGTGTGGGCTATAGGGGTCCTTCCCACATGACCCAGAAACCATCGGGGATAGGGAGTAGCAATGCATACATTTTCGATAACTAAGCTCATGCGTTGCCGGCATGTATCCCAAACGCGAGTCTTCAGACAACTGTTTGTGATATCACGCATATCCTAACGCTCCATCCTTGCTACTCATTTGTGCTCGCATTACCATTGCAGTCGGACTTCTGTGGTTTTACCTTATACCAGGCGCAGTCCAGGCATAGTCCTAGCACAGGATTTTTCCAGGCACGTACCAAACTGGCTCTACGTTTACGATGCGCGCCACATCACAAACAGTTCATGATTGTAAAGCGTGTACGATAAGGCGACAATCACACACATTTAGTTTTCTCGCACCATTTGTGATATTTTCTGACATCACACATGCTTTGCAAATGGCAACTGTGTGCATGGTTACACATGTTTTCTCTCCGTGAATCGTGTCAGATTATGATGTATATCACACGCGCTGTGCTTTATAGACCGTTTGCGCCGTAATGACCTGTAGAGCGTATTTTCACCCTAATTTAATTGCTGCTATTTAAAATTGTACTGAATTTCAATTTGAAAGTAGGCTATAACTTCATTCATATCCATCAGGTTCAACAACCAATGCATTATTCGATTCACAGGTACATATGTTGAAGAATTACATCAAAAAAAAGAATTACATAAGCACCAAATAAAGAATGATGAACCAGGGTTGTATACTTGTACTATTAAAGATGATAAAGAAAGAGGCGAGAGACATTCTGGTTGCTGAACAAGGTGAAGTGGAATGCCCCTATTGTGCTCTCCTCGATGCAGAAGGCACGCACGACTCTAGTCCAACCCCTTGTGATGGCCGGCCGCTAATCATGTATTTGAGATGTAATCTTGAGTGAACTGCTTCAGGATCCACTGCAAAGGAAAAAGATTCATACATTGTCATCTAACACAACTCATTATGGGCAGTAAAAAGAAGGCTACAGAGTTCTTACTTACCATGCTGCAGTTCACTGTTGCCTTGCATAAAGTGTAAACAAATAGTTCGATTGACATCTTTTAACCCATTTTAATAACAATCTTTATAAGTTTCCTCACTTGATGCTGGTTCATGAATATCTCATTGCCCCATACGCTGAAAGGGTCGAAGCGTGGATCTTTGGCAATGACATATGTACCTAAAAGCACCAAGTTAATATTAGAAGCTAAACATCAATTGCACAATGATGTAGTACAACAATCCCTCCGTCCCATTGTATAATATCTTATTACATCCAATATACTCACATATTGGATGAATTAACATCTTATATTACGCAATGGATGGAGTTTATTACATTGTTACAAATATCGACCATTAACTGCATTTAACTGTAGTTGTGTTGTTGTTGTTGTTGTTGTTGTTGTTGTTGTTGTTGTTGTTGTTGTTGTTGTTGTTGTTGTTGTTGTTGTTGTTGTTGTTGTTGTTGTTGTTGTTGTTGTTGTTGTTGTTGTTGTTGTTGCTGTTGCTGCTGCTCTTCCATATATATCTAGACATCATCAGAACATTAAGGTAACACTCTTCCTTGTTGCTATGTAGCCTGTGATTGTGTAAGTGCATCTAGTGCCCATTAGTGATTTTGGTGTATTGAAGACTTATAGGTTAAGGGACTAATGCGTTTGTGAGTATACACAGGTCTATAAGTCTATGAGGAGTTTGTTATTTATGATGAATGTCGACCCCTAAAAATGAATGTCTTCAACTGAAGACTTTGGTTTTCTTGAAGACTTTGAAAGTGAAGAAATTGGTGTGACCCTGAAGACTTGATATTCATGCGAGGATTATGAAGCGTGAAGACTTTTGTTTTTGTAGTTTCATTTTCTTCTTCTTGAGTCATATGAAACACCGTACTGTAAAAGGGGGTCGAGGTAAAACTAAGGAAAAGTTTCCAAGTGATGCTCAACTCAAAATCCTACACCTACCCAATCCTTTCGAGTGAAGCCATTGGAAATCTCATACAGTTTAGTCAAGTTCTTCAGTGACAGAGACGAAGTTCTTCTGTTCTCTGAGGAATTTGTTCTGACTGAGGAGTTAGGAATTCGCCAGTGCGGATTGCCTACAAGTGAGGAACATGATAGCCTTGAGGAATTTGATACTCAAATATCCGACCGTTGTTGTGCTGCGCGCCAGCTGTCAAATATCCTACCCACCTAACGGTCATATCATTGCAGGGCATTTATGTCTTATCATGTCGGGCTGCTCCCTAGGCTATAAATAGCCGCCCCCTTCAACCACTAGCTGGTTGGCTGCTCCGAGAGATAGATTGACACTTGTCATTTAGAGCATCCCATCCTCCGAGGACTTTGAGCGAAAATCATCAAGTGAGGAAAAACCCAAAAACCCAAACACCTACAAACCCAAAGTGATTGAGCATCACTGAAGAGATTGTTCCTGTGTGGAACCGATGCTTGTTACCTTTGAGGACTGTGCATCCTCCAGACGGTTAGGCGTCATGGTCTAGAGCATCCAAGAGGAAATTGTGGATTGCCAAGTGACCGAGTATGTGAAGGTTTGGAAGTCACCTGAAGACTTACCACGAGTGATTGGGCAAGGTCTGTGTGACCTTAGCTCAAGGAGAATACGGCGAGGACTGTGTGTCCTCAGGTTTAAATACCTAGCCGCTCTAACCAGACGTACAACTGTCACAGCAGTTGGAACTGGTCTACCAAATCATTGTCTTCACCGAGCTACTGGTTCTAATTCCTCAACCCTTTCATTTCCTCGCATACTTGCTATGTATTTGATCATTACTGTTTGAAGACTTTGACTGAAGACTTTCTCAATTTCCTCAGTTCAATTTCTTCAGTCAGTTTGTCTTCAGCCTACTTATCCTGTGTTTACGCTACTCGTACTCTGTGCTTGTTTTCATTTCATCATGATGACTGTGCTACTGCTCTGTTATGCTTGCATCTGAGTACTTATTCCGCTGCTAAGTAGTTCGTCGCTTAGGAATTTCCTCACCTTGAAATTCCTCAGTGATGAATTTGTAAAAATCGCCTATTCACCCCCCTCTAGTCGATATAACGCACTTTCAATTGGTATCAGAGCAAGGTACTCCCTTGTTCTGTGTGATTTTGGTTTAACCACCTGGAGTTTTAGTTATGTCGACTGCAGGCATGATCAAGGTCTCGGCTGGGTGTCCTACCTTCGATGGGACAGACTACCCCTACTGGAAGAACAAGATGCGCATGCATCTTGAGGCAATTGACAACGATCTCTGGTACGTTGTGGAAAATGGCGTTCCCTCTGTCACTCCTTCCGTAAACGCTGCTGATGTGAAGAGATTCAAGCAACTCGACTCTCAAGCGAAGAATATCATATGTGGCCATCTGAGCAAAGGGCAGTATGGCAGAGTGAGTGCTTTGGAGACAGCTAAGCTTATCTGGGATAGGCTGTCTAAGGTCAACGAAGGAGTCTCAACTCAACGTGACTCTCGAGTTGACGTTCTTCGCAATCTCTTCAACCGCTTCAAAAGACTCGACAACGAAAATGTTCAGCAAACCTTTGATCGCCTCACTGACATTTCAAACGAGCTTCAAGCACTGGGTGCCACTGACATCACCGACCATGAGGTGGTGAAGAAATTGTTGAGATCACTCGATTCTTCATTCGATACAATGGCACTGATGATTCAAGAACGTGGAGACTACAAGTCACTTTGATCCTGCTGATATCCTCGAGAGGCTAAATACTCATGAGTTCCAACTTGCTGAGAAGAGAGATCTCTACGGACCGAGCTATGGCAGATCTCGTGCACTGAAAGCCAAGGCAGTCTCTGAATCTGAAGATGAAGATTCTAGTAGCAGCCTTGGTGATCCTGAAGAACTGAGTCAGGAGCTAGCAATGCTCGTGAGGAAATTCCAGAAGTTCTCTAGACGTGGCCGATTTGGAAAATCCTCAAGAGGTGATGACATGAAATCAGATTCCTCATCCCGTGACTACAAGAAGAGAACTTGCCATAAATGCAAGAAACCTGGTCACTACATTACTGATTGTCCTCAGTGGGAGAAGGAATCAAAGAAGAAGAAATACAAGGATGACAGTTCCGATGACTCAAAGAAGAAAAAGAAATCTTCAGAGTCCTCATCGTCAAAATCTTCAAAGTCTTCATCTCACAAGAAGAGCAGTTCCAAAAAGGCTCGGGCATTCATTGGCAAGGAAATGGACTCTGAAGCTGAATCTGAGGAACTTGAGGAAGAGGAGGCATCTGAGGAGTCAGACTCTGGTGTGGTGAGCCTAGCCCTCGCTACTGCTTACGTTAGCAAGTCCATCTTCAACACTGAGGAAAATGGCTTCCCCAACACTGCTGATGACGGCAATGATGACTATGCTCCCACCTATTGCTTCATGGCAAAAGGTGCCAAGGTACTCAAATATCCCTCCTCTGAATCAAGTGAGGATGAATCTGATGATAACCTCAAACCCAGCTATTCCAAACTTGCTAATATTGCTGTTAAACAACAAAAGGCTTTGGAAAAGGTTCAAAATATGCTAGACAAAAGCGATGATCTGTTAGGTGAGGAAATGGATCGAACTCAAACACTGACTGATAATCTTCAGCAACTACAGTCTAAGTTTGACAACCTTCAAGGTCGTCATGAAACTCTCCTAGCCGATCATGAGAAGCTTTCTTATGAATTTCTTCAAAGAAAGCAAGATCTTGAGAAGCTAAGGGTGAGTCATGAAGATCTTCAGAAGGAAAATGATTCTTTGCTTGCTCAACAGATCAGTTCCACTCAGGAAGAATTTATTCCACCATGCTTGAAATGCATTGAACGTGAAACTACTTATTCTTCACCTGAATGTTCAAATGCTTCTATTGCTGCAAATTCTTCAACTATCTCTGTGGTCACAAATTCCTCATCTGAGGATACCACTAGTATCACTGACGAAAATGCAGGGTTGAAGGAATTGTATGTGACAGGCATGTACAAAAGCCTCAAAGGGCATCAGACTCTTTGTGATGTGCTCAAAAAGCAGATCTTGAACAGGAACCCTAGGAAAGAGGGTATTGCCTTTGAGAGGAAACTCAATGCTGATGGAACCTACTGGATACCTGAGCAGTATCCCAAAACCTCATGGGTTGCTGCGAAGGGATCTCTCGTAGATCCATCCACTTTATCTGGCTTTACTTGTGAATCCTCATATTCATCTGATGAGTCATTTGACTCCAACTATAAACTGTTCAAAAATCAGAGTGGTGAAGTATTTGCTAGATATGTTGGATCTAACTGTAGGAATGGTCCCCCTATGAAGAAAATATGGGTTCCCAAAAGGTGCCTTGAAAGTCTTCAGGTGAATGTCCTCATGACACCACCTGTGAAGAATAAGAACCCCAGATCAAATTCTTCATATGGACCAAAGTCTTCATATGGATCCAAGTCCCCTTATGGATCAAATTCCTCACATGGATCCAAGTCCTCACATGATCATCATCATGCTAACGCTTCTGTTTCGCAGGGAAAATCTAAGAGTTCTAATTATGTGCATTATTCTTCAAATCATTATATTCATAAGTCCTCGAAGAATTTCTCTGCTTACTCATACGTCTATGCTAATCCCTCTCCTGTGAAACGAAGCACTCTGGCTTCAATGCCACCTTTCTCTTATGGAGCTCGCAGAATGATGAACTCTTTGCCACCCCTCCAGATGTGGGTGGTGAAGAAAAAGAACTAATCTCTTATGCAGGGTCAGGTCTCCAGACGAACTAAATCGTCTGAAGAATTTGCTGGAGACCTGAAATGCTTGAAAGGACGCAAGCTAATCATGAAGAAATGATTTATTCATTTCTCACGTCCTCACATTGCTATATATATACATATGTTGCTTTAATTGATGAAATATGTCTGATGAATTTGATGTCATATTCTTCACTCTGAAGTATATGAGTTCGTAAGATGCACTAATTCATCTGCAGGATGATTTACCCAAAGCTACTGAGTGGGTCCTCGATAGTGGATGTACAAATCACATGACCGGTGACAAGAGCTTACTGATGAACACTCCTTTATCTCCATCACACTTGAAGCATATCACCTACGCTGACAAAGGCAAAAGCAAGGTATTGGGTCTAGGTAGGGTTGCAATCTCAAAGGATCGACACATGGATAAAGTCATGCTTGTCGAGTCCCTCGGATTCAACCTCATGTCTGTCTCAATGCTTTGTGATCTTGATATGGTTGTTGTCTTTGGCAAATATCGTTGCTTAGTGCTCATGGAATCTGACAATTCCAAAGTCTTCGAAGGCTTTAGGAGAGGAGACTTGTATATTGTTGATTTGTCTGCAGGACCACAGCCTGCCACTTGTATACTTGCTAAAGCTTCAGAAGGCTGGCTATGGCATCGATGACTGGGTCATGCTGGCATGAGGAACTTACACACGCTCGTGAAGAAAAAGCACGTCATTGGCATCGAGGGTGTCAAATTCCTCAAAGATCATCTTTGTGGGGCTTGTGAGGCTAGAAAGATGACCAGAGCCAAGCACCCCTCAAAGACTATCATGACTACTTCTCATCCTTTTGAATTGCTTCATATGGATCTCTTTGGCCCTACTCATTATGCCACACTAACAAATGCAGCATCTCTATATGGCTTTGTCATTGTTGATGACTATTCTCGTTACACATGGGTGCATGTCATTACTTACAAAACTGAAGTGCAGGAAGTCTTCAGACGATTTTCCTCAAGGGCTTCGACGAATTTCGGTGTGAAGATCAAGCATATACGTAATGACAATGGGACCGAGTTCAAGAATACTGGTCTTGATGACTATCTCGATGAACTTGGTATTACTCATGAGCTATCTGCCCCATACACTCCTCCGCAGAATGGCGTTGTGGAGCGCAAGAACAGGACTCTTGTTGAGATGGCTCGCACTATGCTTGATGAATACAAGACACCTCATCACTTCTGGCCTGAGGCAATTGATACTGCATGCCACATCATCAACAGGGTATATCTTCAAAAATTCTTCAAGAAGACCTCATATGAACTCCTCACTGACAAGAAACCCAAAGTCTTCGGTGGTAAATGTTGGATTAGAGATCCTCATCACAATTCTAAATTTGCACCGAAAGCACATGAAGGTTTTATGCTTGGTTACGGAAAGGACTCGCACACCTACAGGGTCTTCAACACCTATCACAACAAGGTTGTTGAAACTGTAGATGTGCGGTTCGATGAGACTAATGGCTCGCAAAGAGAGCACCTACCTCCTGTGCTAGATGAAAAGACGCCTGAGGAAACCATCAAGTTCAAAGCTACTGAGGATGTCATTCCTACTGAAGAATCTGCTGAAGAAATCATTTCAGAACATGAAGAACAGCATGCTGGCGCATCTGAAGAAAATGGCTCTGAAGAAAATGCTGAGCCAAATCAAAGTCGTCAACCTGCTCATCCTCGCGTTGCAAATGAAGTACAGATTGAGAGAATCATCAATGACATCAACGCACCAGGTCCTCTGACTCGCTCAAAAGCTTCACATTTGTCTAACTTTTGTGGGCATTTTGCTTTCGTCTCTATCACAGAGCCTACCAAAGTTGATGAGGCATTTCTGGAGCCTGAATGGATTCAAGCGATGCAAGAGGAATTACATCAATTCAAGCTGAACAATGTGTGGGAGCTTGTCAAGCGACCGGACCCATGCAAGCACAATATCATCGGTACCAAATGGATCTACCGCAACAAGCAAGATGAAAATGGCCTAGTGGTGAGGAACAAGGCTCGTCTTGTGGCTCAAGGCTACGCACAGGTTGAAGGAATTGATTTCGATAAAACTTTTGCACCTGTTGCTAGACTTGAGGCTATTCGCATATTGCTTGCTTATGCTAACCATCATAATATCATCTTATATCAAATGGATGTGAAAAGTGCATTCCTCAATGGTAAGCTTGAGGAAGAAGTATATGTTGCTCAACCCCCAGGTTTTGAAGATCCTAAGCATCCTGACAAAGTCTTCAGACTCAATAAGGCCCTCTATGGCCTCAAGCAGGCCCCTCGGGCGTGGTATGATACTTTGAAGGAATTCCTCATGAAGAAAGGCTTCAAACCCGGTTCACTCGACCCAACTCTTTTCACCAAAACCTATGATGATGAATTATTCGTGTGCCAAATATATGTTGATGATATTATCTTTGGCTGTACTAACCAACATTACAGTGAAAAATTTGCTTACATGATGAGTGAGGAATATCAAATGTCCATGATGGGAGAATTGAAATTCTTCTTAGGTCTTCAAATTCGTCAACAACGCAATGGCATCTTCATTTCTCAAGAGAAATACCTCAAGGACGTTCTGAGGAAATTCGGTATGCAAGAATGCAGAGGCGTCAAAATCCCTATGCCCACAAATGGCCATCTATGCACTGATGAAAATGGAATAGGCTTCGATCAAAAGGTATACCGCTCCATGATTGGCTCCTTATTGTACCTATGTGCATCTAGGCCGGATATTATGCTTAGTGTTTGCATGTGTGCCCGTTTTCAAGCTACACCGAAGGAATCACACCATAAGGCTGTGAAACATATTCTTCGATATCTAGCTCACACTCCAACACTTGGATTATGGTATCCCAAGGGCTCGGCTTTTGATCTCATTGGATATTCTGACTCTGACTATGCTGGTGATTGTGTGGACCGCAAGTCAACATCAGGCACATGCCATTTCCTCGGACGATCCTTAGTATGTTGGTCCTCGATGAAGCAGAACTGCGTATCACTCTCTACTGCTGAAGCTGAGTATATTGCTGCTGGTTCTTGCTGTGCTCAATTGCTATGGATGAAGCAAACCCTCAAGGACTATGGCATCAATGTGAAGAATGTGCCACTCTACTGCGACAATGAGAGTGCTATCAAAATTGCTCATAACCCAGTTCAGCACTCGAAGACAAAGCACATCGAGATTCGTCATCATTTTCTTCGAGATCATGTGTTGAAGGGTGACATCTCTATTGATCCCGTGAAGTCTGAAGAACAGCTAGCGGATATCTTCACAAAGCCCTTGGATGAGAAGAGATTTAGCAAATTGCGGTGTGAGCTAAATATCTTAGAATCTTCGAATGTCCTTTGAAAAGGACACACATCCTAACACTTATGCAAATTGATGACTTAGATGTGCAACACACGAAGAAACGTTTTTCTTCAATCAATGAAGACTAACCCTCTAAGTGTGAAGAAATTAATGAAGAATTTGACTCTCAGAGCCCTACGACAATTGTACGCGGTGTCTGAAATCATCATTCCTACACGGTGGGTCACGCCACCACAAAAAGTTGAAAATCTTCAAATTTTGAGTTTTTCATCATTGTGCAAATTCTTCAAATTTTCAAATTCTTCTACTTTGCAAAATCTTCACTCTTTCCGTCTGTGTTCTTTATTGACTATATATATATTTGAGTTTTCTGTCCTCTACAGCATTCACTTATTGCTAATTCTTCAAGTTGTTTTTCTTCTAAGTGAATGTGATCGGACCCGTTCCCCCTCTGTGCTAAACTCAATCCAGTCCGTTCACAAATTCTTCATGTGCGTTCCATTTGAAACCCGTTCAAAGTCTTCACTGTGTCCTTGACAGCTGAAGAATTTGCGAACGAAACATTAAAATATTCTTATCTGAATTTTCGGCTTTTGCCGCTCAAACCGTTCCATATCCCTCGATAAGATTTATCTATTCACCCACGATCTAACACGATCTCCACTTCACTGTACGTGGGTGACACATGTCGTTAGGATAAGAAGGGTCAGGGGCACGTCCGTCCATTTTCTTCAGACAAGCGGTTTTTCACCTCTGCTATAAATACCCCTCGCCCTCCTCAGATCTCATTTACTCCGCTCGATCTTACTCCCTCGCTCGAGCTCTCAGACCTAGCGCCGCCGCTACATTCCATTGTCGCCGGTGAGGAAGAGCTTCACTGCCTCGACCTCGTCGCCGTCGTACTCACGCCGGCCGCGGAAATCTTCACTCCGCCGCCGCCGTAGCTGTTTTCCATCGCCAAGTTAGGGCGTGGAAGATCTGAACGGACGAACATCTCCACTACTACTCTCAGTTCGTCGTGTTCTTCGACAAGGGTAAATAAAATTTATTTTTACTGCCCTTGTTGATTCTGATGATTTCCACAAAATCTTCAAAAGGTGTTTATTCTTCAACTTTCATGTTCTTAAACACCAACTTGCTTCTGTCCTTGATCAGTTTCTCTAAGCAACGTTTTTCTTCAAGATTCCTCAATTGTGTGGATTTTCAATCTACACAACTCTGGAACCTAAGTAAAAAATGCTTAGTGAAATTCCTCAAGACACCCCTGGTCAAATTCCTCAAACTTGATACTTTTGAAAAACTTCTGAGAACGCATATGACCTCTCCAAAACTCTTCGCACCTATATTCTGTTCACAGGTACACATGTCCGCTGCTGAATCTCTAGGTTCTCATCAACTTATCTCATTTGCAGCGTTCCTTAAAGAAAAATTGCATACCTCATCAGAAAATTCGATTGTTCAAAATCCTCAAGTGAAGAAAATGGCTGATGGTAAAAGACCTCAGAAGGGAGGAAAGAGGCCAGAAACAAATACTGCTTTTGAGATCCCTGATGACATCTATGATGAATATTGTACTCCTGATGAAGCAACTCATGGCAAGGAGAGCAAAAATCAGCGCAAAGTGCGCATTCAGAAGATTGAGAGGAGATGGGCAAGAGAATGGAGGGAATATCGCTATGTCACTCCCAAGTACATGAAGAAATTCGCTGTTAATCCTCCATGTCCAAGACCTCCGTTGGCTCCTGGCCAAGAAGCTGATCCCACTAGCATCAGAAGAGGTGAGGAATTTCCTCAGGAGTGGGCTAAGCGTCAAGCCAAGCTGGCCAAAGTGGCTAAAGAGGCAGTGAAGAAATTCAATGAAGATTCTGTTGCTGCCGCCGCTGAGGCCTCTGCTATCAAGCCTAAGAAGGCTATGCTGAAGAAATCAGCTGTCAAGACAAGTTCCTTAGCTGCAATGCCCTCACGGCCAAGCTCTTCAAAGCCCTCACGGCCTGTTCCTCAAGCAAATTCCTCAAAAGCAGCTCCAACTCCCTCAGTTGCAAAATCCTCAGCTGCTCCTGCAAAGTCCTCAGAACCTGTGCATCTTGCCACATGCCAAAGGACTACTGGAATCTCAATTGCTTCAGGAGTCTCTGCAAGTTCTTTAGCTCCACCTCAGTCTTCAACAACTCCGACTTTGCTGAAGAAAAAGGCCACTGCTGGACGAGGCACAAGGCCAAGTCCTCACAAGAAGCAGGTCGCCTTTCAGGTTCCGTCAAGCGAAGACGAAGCTAATGATGAAGAATTAGCTGAGATCATCAGAGATCAACAACAAAGGGTCTCTAGTGCCAAAGGCAGTGCTGTGCCCCTCATGCTGGATCCAAGGAAGATCCTTGATTTCATCGATCTATGGCACAAGGATCCAAATACACCTTTGCCTGAATTAAACCTCACTCCTGGTCAAAGTCACATGTTGACGGCCTTCATAAATGAAGAGAAATGGAAATTTGAAAAGGCCAGGCAGGTGAAGAAGGCTCAGTACAAGAAGGAGCGTTTTCTAAAGAACAATGTTGTGAAAATGTCTCCTGAAGAACTTGTGTCTATGCAGGCTGAGATCAAAGCACTCAGTGATGAATTTCATGCATACCGTGCAGATTGGCTAGGTCCCAAAGTCAGATTCGTCAGAATGGCAAAAGGATTTACTCCAAGTGTTGCAGCTTCATCGCAACCCAAATTTCCTCAGACTGGAACATCTGTTCAGTCTGCTGAAGAAAATGAAAGCGCCAGAGCTGATGAAGAAATTCCAGTCTCTAAAGAAAATGCCAGGGCAATCTCCAATATTGCGCCTGAAGAGCAATCCAGGCCAGTTAATACATCTGCTACTGCGCCTGAGGAATCTGAACAAGCCAGGGCAACTGCATCAGTTGTGCCTGAAGAAATTCAACCAATTTCCTCTGCTCCTCCTGCACCGATGACAAGCATCAACCTTCCTTCTGCATCAGAAGCGAAGAAAACCAAGGCTGCGGAGCGAGCAGCTGTGAAGAAAAGGAAAGCATCTGCCTCCTCAGAGTCTTCAGCTCCCAAGAAAGTGAAGACTTTGACGAGTTCATCTGAAAACCCAATTGATGCTATTCCAATATCAAGCATGCCATCAAAGGAGATCATTCCCTTTGGTGAGGAATATGAAATTCCAAGTAAATCTGATGAAGAAGATCCTTCTGCTACTTCGACAGAGCAGATGGATGAAGAAATTGAAGTGGATACTTTCCCTTCAACCCCACTGGTATCATCACCCATGCCTCAGTTCACAGCTGAAGAGGCAGGCGTCGAAGAAATTGAAGAAGATGAGGATGTGGATATTGGGTCTACAACACCTATTCTGAATGATGACTTTTGGGAAAGTCATCACCCCAATTCACCTCTGACAACCCCGCTACATCAAGTTCCTCAGTCCCCTGTGCCAACTGAAGAAATTCATACGGGCTCTGATGAACGTCAAGCTTCACTTCATTCTATTGCTGAAGAAGTTCCAGTCACTAGCGCTGATGTACATATGTCTGAAGAAATGGAGGCCAAGGCTACTGCTGAAATTCCTCAGCCTGTGGCTCCAGTGGCTATACCTCAAGAGGCTATGAAACCTTCAACTGTTAATCTTCAGCCCAAGCCACAGAACCCTCACTCCAAGAAGTAGAAGTTTAATGCTGAGGAATTCTTCAATGAGCACATATTCTTCACTGACTACAATCCCTATGACTCTGCTCGACTTCGTCGCAAGCGCTTCTGGACTGCAAGCCAGATAAACTTCTATTCCTCATTGTTGTTTGATAAGGATAAGATCTTTGAACATGAGCAAATTCCTCATGTAGATATGGAATCGCTCCCCTGCTTCACCCCAGTCCTCAGTGTTCTTCATGACGCTGGGTTACTCAATTTCTGCACCGACATCTGTGATTGGAATGAAGAACTCATTCTTCAATTCTTCGCCACGCTGCACATTACTGGAAATGTTGATGATGTCAATTCATGGGTATTGGACTGGATGACCGATAATACTCATTTCAAAGCACCGGCCTCTGAATTGCTTCATGCCGTCCCAGTCAGTCCTCCCACTGAAGGTGCAAGGCTTCTCTATGTTGAAACTAAACTATCTGATCATCTAATGCAAGTGCTGATGAAGCCTTTGAAGCCAGGCCAAGCTCCAAGGACCAAATTCCTCGTCAAGGAATTGCTCTATGTACCAAGGACAGTTTATCGCATATTGACCAAAACCCTCAGTCCAATCAAGGGCCACAACTCTGATGATGAAGAAGTTGTTGGCATCATGAAGAATCTACTGTTCAATATCATTCATGGTATACCTATCAACTACCACGATTTCTTCATGAAGACTTTGGCCAATGCTGCTCTGTCACCTTTTGAGTTGAAGCCTTATGCTCCCTGGATCATGAAGTTCATCAGATCAAGGTCTTCAATTCATTATAAGGCTGATTTTCAAAATCATCTCAGCTATTTGCCCCCTATTGAAGTCCTCAAACGGACTATTTCCTCAGCTGACGAGAAGGGCAAGGCTGCTGTTATTGATGAAGGTACTCGTCCATTGGATGGACAGTTTCGCAAAGCTACTTCCTATTCCACCAATGATGACTCTGCAACTCAAGATTCTGCCGCCAAAGCTTCAGAACATCATCCTCAAGCCACAGCTCTGCGTGTGATGACTGATCATGAACTTCTCCTTAGTCTTCATCAGAAAATTGATCGAAATCACAAGTGGGTCAAGCGTCAGTTTGGTGCAATTCTTCAGAACATGACAGTCACTCAAAATACTGTGAAGAAGAATCACTACTACTTGCATGAAGTTTTTGACCGCACTTGGGCCGTTCTGTCTAATCTTCATAGTGCTGAAGAACTCAAGGAGATGGGATTCCAACAGGACTTTGACTGGTCTCAGCCATCTTCGAAGAAATTCAAGAAAGTCAAAGTTCCTCAGCTTGTTGCTAGTTCATATTCTTCATCGCGCGAGACGGATGAAGCTGAAGACTTGAACGACACTGCGGCAGGCCCTACCTCAACGGACGACCCCAACAATGCTGGCGCTCCTCCATCGACATCATGATGATATTCTTCAGGGGCGTTAGTCCTCATTTTTCGTCCCTTTTTGTCATTCGATGACAAAGGGGGAGAAATTTGAGTTAGTCTTCAAGCGGGTCTTATATATGGGCTATATTTCTGTTAAGTTACAACTCTTGCTTTTCTGAGGTGTTTGCTCTGATGAGTTGTAAACTTAAGTCCTATGGTGGTCTGATACTTTTGAACTGCTTTCTGCATGCTTATTTCCTCAAGTACCTTAATGCACGCATGCTGAATTTTGTCAGACACCATATTTCATCATGCATTTCAAATTCTTCATATCATATGTTAAATACGTGTATGAATTTCAAGATATAGGAGGAGATCTCCATGATATTACTCAAAAATGTGCATTTGCTATTTCAAAGCAAATTCCTCAAATATGCACATCTTCAGGGGGAGTTCTTCTATATCTTGCAATCAAATTCCTCAATATCAGTATTTACACTTCATATGTTTATCCCCGTTGAAAACTTAACCTATATTGTCATCAATCACCAAAAAGGGGGAGATTGTAAGTGCATCTAGTGCCCCTTAGTGATTTTGGTGTATTGAAGACTTATAGGTTAAGGGACTAATGCGTTTGTGAGTATACACAGGTCTATAAGTCTATGAGGAGTTTGTTATTTACGATGAATGTCGACCCCTAAAAATGAATGTCTTCAACTGAAGACTTTGGTTTTCTTGAAGACTTTGAAAGTGAAGAAATTGGTGTGACCCTGAAGACTTGATATTCATGCGAGGATTATGAAGCGTGAAGACTTTTGTTTTTGTAGTTTCATTTTCTTCTTCTTGAGTCATAGGAAATTCCGTACTGTAAAAGGGGGTCGAGGTAAAACTAAGGAAAAGTTTCCAAGTGATGCTCAACTCAAAATCCTACACCTACCCAATCCTTTCGAGTGAAGCCATTGGAAATCTCCTACAGTTTAGTCAAGTTCTTCAGTGACAGAGACGAAGTTCTTATGTTCTCTGAGGAATTTGTTCTAACTGAGGAGTTAGGAATTCGCCAGTGCGGATTGCCTACAAGTGAGGAACATGATAGCCCTGAGGAATTTGATACTCAAATATCCGACCGTTGCTGTGCTGCGCGCCAGCTGTCAAATATCCTACCCACCTAACGGTCATATCATTGCAGGGCATTTATGTCTTATCATGTCGGGCTGCTCCCTAGGCTATAAATAGCCGCCCCCTTCAACCACTAGCTGGTTGGCTGCTCCGAGAGATAGATTGACACTTTTCATTTAGAGCATCCCATCCTCCGAGGACTTTGAGCGAAAATCATCAAGTGAGGAAAAACCCAAAAACCCAAACACCTACAAACCCAAAGTGATTGAGCATCACTGAAGAGATTGTTCCTGTGTGGAACCGACGCTTGTTACCTTTGAGGACTGTGCATCCTCCAGACGGTTAGGCGTCATGGTCTAGAGCATCCAAGAGGAAATTGTGGATTGCCAAGTGACCGAGTATGTGAAGGTTTGGAAGTCACCTGAAGACTTACCACGAGTGATTGGGCGAGGTCTGTGTGACCTTAGCTCAAGGAGAATACGGTGAGGACTGTGTGTCCGGGACTGTGTGTCCTCAGGTTTAAATACCTAGCCGCTCTAACCAGACGTACAACTGTCACAGCAGTTGGAACTGGTCTACCAAATCATTGTCTTCACCGAGCTACTAGTTCTAATTCCTCAACCCTTTCATTTCCTCGCATACTTGCTATGTATTTGATCATTACTGTTTGAAGACTTTGACTGAAGACTTTCTCAATTTCCTCAGTTCAATTTCTTCAGTCAGTTTGTCTTCAGCCTGCTTATCCTGTGTTTACGCTACTCGTACTCTGTGCTTGTTTTCATTTCATCATGATGACTGTGCTACTGCTCTGTTATGCTTGCATCTGAGTACTTATTCCGCTGCTAAGTAGTTCGTCGCTTAGGAATTTCCTCACCTTGAAATTCCTCAGTGACGAATTTGTAAAAATCGCCTATTCACCCCACCTCTAGTCGATATAACGCACTTTCAATTGGTATCAGAGCAAGGTACTCCCTTGTTCTGTGTGATTTTGGTTTAACCACCTGGAGTTTTAGTTATGTCGACTGCAGGCATGATCAAGGTCTCGGCTGGGTGTCCTACCTTCGATGGGATGGACTACCCCTACTGGAAGAACAAGATGCGCATGCATCTTGAGGCAATTGACAACGATCTCTGGTACGTTGTGGAAAATGGCGTTCCCTCTGTCACTCCTTCCGTAAACGCTACTGATGTGAAGAGATTCAAGCAACTCGATTCTCAAGCGAAGAATATCATATGTGGCCATCTGAGCAATGGGCAGTATGGCAGAGTGAGTGCTTTGGAGACAGCTAAGCTTATCTGGGATAGGCTGTCCAAGGTCAACGAAGGAGTCTCAACTCAACGTGACTCTCGAGTTGACGTTCTTCGCAATCTCTTCAACCGCTTCAAAAGACTCGACAACGAAAATGTTCAGCAAACCTTTGATCGCCTCACTGACATTTCAAACGAGCTTCAAGCACTGGGTGCCACTGACATCACCGACCATGAGGTGGTGAAGAAATTGCTGAGGTCACTCGATTCTTCATTCGATACACTGGCACTGATGATTCAAGAACATGGAGACTACAAGTCACTTTGATCCTGCTGATATCCTCGAGAGGCTAAATACTCATGAGTTCCAACTTGCTGAGAAGAGAGATCTCTACGGACCGAGCTATGGCAGATCTCGTGCACTGAAAGCCAAGGCAGTCTCTGAATCTGAAGATGAAGATTCTGGTAGCAGCCTTGGTGATCCTGAAGAACTGAGTCAGGAGCTAGCAATGCTCGTGAGGAAATTCCAGAAGTTCTCTAGACGTGGCCGATTTGGAAAATCCTCAAGAGGTGATGACATGAAATCAGATTCCTCATCCCGTGACTACAAGAAGAGAACTTGCCATAAATGCAAGAAACCTGGTCACTACATTACTGATTGTCCTCAGTGGGAGAAGGAATCAAAGAAGAAGAAATACAAGGATGACAGTTCCGATGACTCAAAGAAGAAAAAGAAATCTTCAAAGTCCTCATCGTCAAAATCTTCAAAGTCTTCATCTCACAAGAAGAGCAGTTCCAAAAAGGCTCGGGCATTCATTGGCAAGGAAATGGACTCTGAAGCTGAATCTGAGCAATTTTTGGCCGTTTCTAGTCGATCCCCTAAACTTAACATTGTAAAATTCAATTTGATCAAATTAAAAGCAGGTGCAACGGAAAGTAGCATGTATTCAAACATAAACATAGATAGTTTTGCATAACCGAACATAAAACATAAATTTAAACTAAACTAAACTACTTTCGGTCGAAGTGGAGGTCGAGCCAATCCTTCCTCGTCAGGTACAGTGTGCCGCGAGACGGGTCCGGGCCGGTGTCGCCGTCGGGGTCCTCCACTCGTTGATGTCGATCTCCTCGTCCTCGCCGCCCACCTCGACGCCCTCCGCGCCGCCGTCGTCGCCGCCTTCGACCTGGTCATTGGAGGAGAGCATGATAACCTCGCCGCCCTCCATGCCGGCAAAGATCATCCGCTCCGCATCCACGAGCTCCCGGTGCTGCCGCCGGAGCTCTTGCATGTAGGCCTCATCGGTGTCCTTGGCCTCGAGGCGCTCCCTCGCCTCGCGGTCCTCTCACGCCATAGCCGAGCTCACCACCCCTCGCTCCGGTGGGACGAGGTCGACCGGATGTGTGCCGAAGGGGAAATTAATCCTAGCCACCTCGCCGCGGTAGCGGACCTGCCAGCGGTCGCACTCCATGGTCGCGAGCTCGGCAGTGTGGAAGCTACCGAGCCATCGGCGGGTGTGGGTCTCCCGATCCATAATCTCGACGATCCATGTCCACCACCGCCGCTGCCGGACCCCGAGGTAGGACCTCATCGGAGGCCGGGCCCGAGGGAGGATGGGGAAGTCCTCGAACCGGCGTAGGGGCGCGGCGGCAGGCGGATCGGGCGACCGGCAACGGCGTCTCTATAAAGAGTTCACAGAGGACGATGAGGACACCTCGGCGGCCACCTCGCCGACGTTGGGCGAAGAGGCCGCGATAAACCTCTTTTGGGCCATTGGCTCCTCAAGCTCCCCGGCACACAGGCAGAGGTTGACGATGGAGGCGGCGGCGGCGATGGCGGCGACCTACCAATGGTTTCGAGCGAGGGAGGGGTGGTGTGTGTCTATGTGAGCGGAGGTTTTTGGGGGGGGGGGTCTGTGGAGGGGGGCCAAAAGGTGGTGTTTGAGGAAATACCGCGGCAACTGAAAATTTTACTAGGCGGGAGTAAAATGCCGGGGCTACTGAAAATTTGGATCAAGGGCGAGCAGATATTTTTGAGATTGCGAGGGATGCAGAAGCGGCAATAGGGGCTACTGAAAATTTGAATCAAGGGATAGAAGCAGAGCGGGAGTTACAGACATCGTACACGGTCAAAACATACTAATCGTGTGCTATCAAATAGAAAAACCTCCAGGCGAGCAGATATTTTTGAGATTGCGAGGGATGCATGCGGGAGTAAAATGCCGGAGCTACTGAAAATTTGAATCAAGGGATTGAAGCAGAGTGGGAGTAATAACAATCGCACACAATCCACACATACTAATCGTGTGCTATCAAACATAAAAACCTTCCAGGCGGTAGATATTTTCGAGATTGCGAGGTAGTAGATATTTTCGAGAGCGGGAGGCAAGCCTCGTGGAGCCCAATCTACTGTGCTGATGTGAGTGACAGGGGCACGGGCGTGGCACAAGGGTAGTCTGAGCGAACCGTGTCTGTTGCGTCCCCAATCACAGACGGTTGCTGCATCCAACTCGTCTGCTGTTTATAAATTTGGCAAAAAGAATAATGCAGGAAAGGGCCAGAACACGAACACACTTGCATGTGGACCAAATATATGTATGAAAACGGTGGTTTGATGTTCAAATACCCAATGCACAACTTTGATGTGGCACCTATGGCACAAAGCGCACAGTATTGCTAGTCAGCCACCCCCTACAAACCACACTTCATGTCGGCGGTAAGAGAATCCTAGCAACGAATGCATGCCCCCAAATAGCTAGGTCAAAAATCTCACCCTACCGTAACACAAAACCTACAGGAGTCCATCATGGTCAAACTTCCCCTTTCTTTTCCGGACAAAGGTGGACCGTGTGCCGACCCACAAATGTGTGCTTGTGGTGCGAGATGGGTGAGACCATGTACGAACCACCTGCGGGTGGCCCTACTATATGTATGAAAAGGGTGTGGTGTGATATTTAACTACCATTTACAACTTTGACGTGGCATGTGTGCCTTGCAAATTAACCGGACTTCCCTGACCCCACGGAGGTTGCAGGTAGTGCGAAGTAGCTAGCTCCCCCCCCCCACATGTCGGGGGGAGAGGGCATCTCACCAAGACATATTGTAACACAGACCAAGAAGAATCCAACCCTGTCGTATAACCTCTCTCGCTCGTTGTTAGTCAAAGTGATGGACGTCCACACGGCCCCGCAAAATGGGCTAGCTTGTCGCCGATAACATCGCGAGGGAGTGCCTGGAGACAAAACCCACTCTGTGCATATATGTGGACCAAACATATGTATATGGAAGTGGTGTGTGGTGTTTGAATACCCAATGCGCAAATTTGATGTGACACCATGCTTTGGAACCATAAAATCCCCACACTGAGCGAGGGTTCACGGCGCGTAGCATGCGCTCAAACTTAATTAATTAGGCCTGGAATGATTGACCTACTATACGGTAACACAAACCAAAGAAGAACAATCCACCCTGGTAACCTTTCTCGTCGTCGGTTTAAATGATGGACGACGTCCACGCGAGCCCACGAATATATAGGCTTGCCGCCGATAACCAAAAGCGAGTGATAGTGTCGAAAGACAACCATTGCATGCATGTGTCCCAAACATATTTATGGAGGTGCGTGATGCATGCATATGAGTTGAATACCCAATGCACAACATTGATGTGGTGCATGCGTTGAAAATCGCATAGTACCCACATAGAGCAAGAGGTTCATGACGTGTCGTGTGCTCGCCCCCCCCCCCACGTCGTGTAATCCCACATCATGACCTATACCGTGAGACAAACAAAAAATTAATCCCCTCCTAAGTCAAATTAATTAACATCTCTCGCTGTCGATGAAAGTGATTGACCAAGCGGGCCCACAGATGGAAGCATCCGATAACCACGTGAGTGAGTGCCAGAGGATAACCACCATCGCTTGCATGTGTGCCAAACATATATATATATATATGGAGAGGTGTGTGGTTGTGATGTTTTGAATACCTAATGCACAACTTTGATATGGTGTCTGCCTTGAAATCCGTAACACTGGTACAACGAGGTGCTATACAAACGGTTTTTAACCCCTTTCCGCGACGGCGTTTGGAACCGTCGCCAAGTGAGTGTGTGTGATACGGGGGTCCTTCCCACACGACCCAGAAATCGTCGGGGATAGGGAGCCTTGATGCATACAGTTGTCCCTACTCATTTGTGCTCGCATTGCCATCGCAATCGGTATTCTGTGGTGCTACGTTTACAATGCATGGCCCATCACAAACGGTTCGCGGTTATAGAACATGTATGATAAGCAGACAATCACACACATTCACTTTTCCTGAACTGTGTGCGATAACTAACTATGAAGATTAGCTAATCGTCGTACGAGTGTCGAATAGGATTACGAAATGTTGGACCGTCGTAACATCGTCGTACATGATAACTATCATACACGCTATTCTGTGGTGCAACATTTACGATGCATACCACATCAGAAACAGTTCATGGTTGCAAATCGTGTACGATAAGGCAACTATCACAAACGTTTAGTTTGCCCGCATCATTTGTGATATTGTCTGACATCTCACACAATTTACAAATGGAAACGGTGTGCATGCTCGCACATGTTTCCTCTCTGTGAACCATGTCGGATTATGGTTTATATCACAAACGTTTGTGTTTTACCGACCGTGTGCGCCGTAACGACCTGTGGAGCGTAATTTCACCGTAATTTAATTGCTGCTATTTCAAATTGTACCAGATTTGAATTTGAAAGTATGTTATAGCTTTATTCATATCCATCAGGTTCAAACAACCAATGCATTATTCGATTCGCAGGTACATATGTTCAAGAATTACATAAGCACCAAATAAAGAGTGATGAACCACAGTTGTATACTTGTACTATTAAAGACGGTAAAGAAAGAGGCAAAATTCATTCTAGTTGCTGAACAAGGTGAAGCGGAATGCCCATATTGTGCCCTCCTTCATGCAGAAGGCACGCACGACTCTAGTCCTACCCCTTGTGATGGCCGACCGCCCATCCTTCACTGTCTTCATGAACACATCTAGATAATCATCATGTTCTGGTAGAAATACTTTAACCTTTGCATGCCCACCAATCATGTAGTTTGAGAGGTAACCTTGAGTAAACTGCTTTGGGAACCACTGCAAAGGAAAAAGATTCAGACATTGTCATCTAACACAACTCATTATGGGCAGTAAAAAGAAGGCTGCTGGGTTCTTACTTACCATCCTGCAGTTCGCTGTTGTCTTGGATAAAGTGTAAACAAATAGTTTAATTGCCATCTTTTGACCCATTTTACTAACAATCTTTATCAGCTTCCTCACTTGATGCTGGTTCATCAATATCTCATTGCCCTATACGCAGAAAGGGTCGAAGCGCGGATCTTTACCAATGACATATGTACCTAAAAGCACCAAGTTAATATTAGAAGCTAAACAACAATTGCACAATGATGTAGTACAACATCCCCTCTCCCTCGGTCACATATTAGATGAATTAACATCTTATATTATGGGACGTAGGGAGTTTATTGCATTCTTACAAATTATCGGCTGATTAACTGCTGATGTATCCATGGGTTAGAGTTAGTTTGAGCTAGTTTGGGCTCAAATAGCCCTAAAGTATATCCAAACATGAGGGCTAGTTTGATCTAGTTGCATCTAACCCACCCAAAAAAACTATCCCACCCAAGAGGTGCTAATTGGAGCTAGTTCTCCTAGTGCATTTATTGTCAATCTAACCCTGTCATCCAAACACCTCTTTGGCTAGAGTTAGTTCAGGGTTAGTCATGAGCTAGAAACAAACTCTAACCTCTAGCTAAGTTAGAGTATCCAAACAGGGATGTGTCGTTGTTTTTGTTGCTGCTGCTCTTCTGCGTATATCTAGACATCATCAGAACATTAAGGTAACACTCTTCCTTGTTGCTATGTAGCCTAGGATTGCATATTTAGACATTCAGTACAGTGCATGTTGCTATGTAGCCTCAGATATATTACATATGGCCCTAGTTAACCTAACGATAAATGGGTTACAGATATATTCAGTTAAAAGTCCGATTCACCGATTAGTCCCTTATCAGCCCCTGGCCTATATGGTACCAGCTATCGATATCCTGAACAGTGAGTATATATAAGCCATGTGATGACACTAACCTCGATGGAAAATAATAGTCGTTCCCAAAATTGTCCTGTGTAAGTACATCGAGAGGCATGTTAAGCACAACAGGCTAAACATCAACCAAATATATCCATGGCAGACAAAATAATCTCCAAAAGATAGCTTCAGTGTGCAGGTTTAAGCACGCTAGTAAAGCAAAACAAGTGGAAAGGTGTGTTAGCTGCAACAGGTCTAACATTTAACAACAAGCAAACATAGTCATTCAAACTGGTATTGTGCCGGTCTAAGTACACTGGTTATTGTTAAATAAAAATGGAAAGGTGTGTTAACTACAACATGCAGCAACCAAATGTAGTCATTCATAGTGGTATTGTTGAAACTGGTATTGATGAAATTGAACTGCACAGTTCATACTTGCACATATAGAACAACACGTTGTGAATAACTGTAATAAACAAGGCATACTACGAACAACCAAAGATACCATTTGAAACTGGACATATGCTAACTACAAACAACCGAACAACCAAAAAACTTTAAAAGAGGCATATGCTAGCTATAACAGGCTTAACAGCAAGCAAATATATGCATTCCTATCGGTATGTTTAAAACTGGTATTGATGAAAATGTACTGCATAGTAAATAGTTGCACATATAAAGCATCACATTGTGAACAACTGAAATAAACAAGGCATACTGCAAACAACCAAATATAGCAATTAAAACTGGACATATTCTCACTACACTACAAAAGGGACTTGACAAAACAAATCATGGGTTCCCCCCTGTGAAGAGGCACGGCAAAACAAATCATGGTTTCCTCACTTGTCACAGATGGGCTCGTTCCCGTGGGAAGAGCACGGACCCTGGGTGCGCTCCATGTTGTCGCAGATGGGCTCCTTCCCCTTGGAAGAGCACGACTGTAGGGTGCCCTCCCTGATGTCATAGATGGGCTCTTTCCCCTTGGAAGAGCAGATAGGCTCTTTCTCCTTGGAAGAGCCGAAGAGCGTGCCCTCCTCGTGGTCGCCGTCGATGAGGTCTGACTTGGAAGCTGTGGATCCCAAGCTAGCGTCGCAGAACGTGTCCTTCAGAAATGACAAAAGGGGCTCGATGGCGATGTAGGATGGAAAATTCTTGACAACGAGCCAGAGGAGATTAGCGGCAGGGCCATGAATGAGATCGACGGCGGTTGAACCCGAGGGGTTGGGGGTGGGCCACTTAACCTGTGACATAGCCCGTGTCAGGCTGTCACTGTCGACGACCTCGATGTCGTAGCCGGTGTCCGTGACATACCCGTATACTCTAGCCCACTGATTGAGTGCCTGCGACCAGAAATGGTCGTCAGCTTCCTCGGTGGCCACCACGGTGATGTCGGGCGAAGAGGCCGTGATACACCTCTTTTGGGCAAGTCGCTCCTCGAGCTCCACGGGGAGCGTAGACGGGCTTAGGCTGCGATGCTCTGGAGTGGGGGATGGGGATTTGTGGAAAAGGGGGCGTTTGGCAGGCGTCATCTAAGAAACTCAGGGCGGCCTGGGTATGGAGATCGGTGGGTAAACTGCATGGGCAAACCGGCAGATGTTGACAATGGAGGCGTAATGGCGGCAGCGGCGACCTTGCTAGGGTTTCGAGCGAGGGAGGGGTTGTGGTTGGTGTGTGTGTGTGTGTGTGTGTGTGTGTGTGTGTGTGTGCGTGCACGCGCGCGCGCTCGAGGAGGTTTTAGGGTGTGTGTGTGGAGGGGGGTGTTTAAAGAAATGACGCGACTACTGAAAATTTAACTACGCGGGAGTCAAACGCGGGAGTGAAATGCCGGGGCTATTGAAAATTTGGATGATGGTGCATCGCACACGGTCCGGAAATAACAACCGTGTGTTATGAAACAGAAAAACCCTCGAGCCAAGCAGATATTTTCGAGGGATGCAAGCGAGAGCGAGAACAACCAACATCACACACGGTCAAAACATAAATAACCGTGTGTTATCAAACAGAAAAAACCTGCAGGCGGGTAGATATTTTTGAGAGGGGAATCCTCATGGAGCCCAATGTACCGTGCTGATATGCGTGACAGGGGCACCGGCGTGGCACACAGTTAGTGTGAGTGAACCGTGTTTGTTGCGTCATCCGACTTGTCTACTGTTCATAAATTTGGCGAAAATGACGTGGGAAAGGGTCAGAACACGAACACACTTGCATGTGGACCAAATATATGTATGAAAAGGGTGGTTTGATTTTCAAATACCAAATGCAACTTCGATGTGGCACCTATCTCGCAAAGCGCACTGTATTGCTTGCCCCCCTCATGTTGGCGGGAGGGGAATCCTAAGCTATGAACGCATGCCCGCCCCCACGGAGGTCCACCTAGCAAAGTGCGAAGTAGCAGTCCCCCTCCCCATCACACACACACACACACACACACACACACACACACGCACACACACACACACACACACACACACTTTCAGTCGGCGGGAGAGGGCATCTCACCAAGATGTATCATAAAATGGACCAAGAATAATCCACCTTGGTCGTACAACCTCTCTCTTGTTGTTGGTCAAAGTGATGGCCGTCCATGCGAGCCCAGAGATGGGTTAGCTCGCTGATAATCACGCAAGTAGCTAGTCCCCCAAGACAACCACTGCCTGCGTGTGGACCAAACATATGTATGGAGGTGTTGATGTTTGAATACACAATGGAACAACTTTGATGTGGCACCGTGCTTTCAAACCAGAAATCCCCACACGGAGCGAGGGTTAGTTGACGATGCATATGTATGTCACACTACACTTCGAGCCGATGACGGGGATTCATGCATGCATGCATGCATAGTATGCGCTCAAACTTAATTAGGTTTGAATCTCACCATGACCTACTACGATAACACGAACCAAATTAAGGAAGAATCCGCCATGGTAACCAATCTTGTTGTCGGTCAAAGTGATCATGGATGTCCACGCGGGCCCACGAATATATAGGCTTGTCACCGATAACCACGCGAGGGAGTGTACAGTTCGAAGACAACCACTACATGCATATATATGTATGTATGGAGGCGATGTGTGCATGCATGTTTGAATACCATTCACAACATTGATGTGGCGCGTGCGTCGAAAATCGTACAGTCCCCACACAGAGCGAGATCGGTTCATAACGTGTCGTGGTACTGGCCACTTCGACTTGATGGGAGGGATTCATGCGTACACATGCATGTGTGATCAAACTGTATCATGTCATCCCAGAGCATGACCTATATACCGTATTACAAACAAAAAAATAATCCCCTCCTAAGTCAAATTAACCTCTCTCGTTGTCAGGAAAAGTAGTGATGGACCAAGCGGGACCACAAATGGAAAGCATCGATATCGCTGATAACTGCGTGAGTGGGTGCGAGAGGACAACCACCATCGCTTTGCATGTGGGCCAAACATATGTTAAATACCCAAAATGCACAACTTTGATGTGGCACGTGCCTCGAAAACTGTAAAGTCCCCACACAGAGCGAGGTTCATGAAGCGTACTACATATGCTGGTCCCCTTCCCCCTCTTCGACGCATACTATATGCTCCTACCGTAATACAACCCAAAAAGAATCCTCCTTGATGGTGAAATTAATTAACCTCTCCCGATGTAGTACAAAGTGATGCATGCATCGATGATGACCTCATGGGCCCACAGATGGAAGCGTCACATGTGAGTGTCCTAGGATAACCACCGCCTACATGCATGTGGCCCAAAGAGGTGTTGTGTGATGTTTGAATCGCCAATGCACAAGTTTGATGTGGCACGTGCCTCGAAAACTGAAAAGTCCTGACACTGAGTGAGGTGTACGTGTTCACGGATGCGTACGTAGTATATATGCTAGTCCCCTCCCACCTCTTCGACGCGTACTATATACTCACCATAACACAAACAAAAAAGATTCTACCTTGCTGGTCAAATTAACCTCTCTGCCAGTTGTTGGTCAAAGTGATGGACGACGACCTCGCGGGCCCACAGAAAGCGTCACACGTGAGTGAGTGTGTAGTGACCCGACCCGAAATCGGTCAAGTCTCTATGTATCAGTACCATCCCAAGATCATGCTGGCACACACAGTACATTGATGAAAAATTCAAAGTTCAATCACACCTGATTTATTACACGATTCTCATAGAGAGTCTTTATTACAATAGAATAAATTCGGCCGAAGGCCAACTCATGAAAAAAAACTAAATGCTGCGGAAATGAAGACGATAAGTGAGTCCATCCGACTCCATAGGGCAATCACCGAGCGTAGATTGTAGCCTCACTCCTGGTCGGAAAACTCCTCTGCAACATGAGATGTTGCAGCCATGTAGGTCAGCATTTTGAATATGCCGGCAAGTCATAGAGAGAACAATAATAATAATGCTAACACTATATGCAATTTGGCTATGGGACTCTAAGTTAAGTTTTTACGAAAAAGCCAATTTTTTCCTACAACAAAAAGGACTTGCTTGCAATTACTACAAAATATTGGTTGTTATTGAGATGGTTCTGCCAACCAGTGTCTCATACCCGAAATCATTAATAACCCATCAATTAATTAATTATGTTCGGTGTTGAGATTTCCGAAATACTCCAATTCCCGAGGCTCAGTTGTCCGTAACCGGGGACACGGCTAATCGATTAGGTTTCCACTCTGCAGAGTCTTGTGCACTTTACCCGCAAGAATCATTCCCTACTTTATGTCCTCGCACTGCCTGGTGTTTGAAGACGGGACGAACGAAACAGGGTCTTCCGCAGAGTTTCTCTGGGCACTGCCGGTGCCCATCCATGTCCTACCGTTCTTCTACATCTGCTGGCACCGTCCGTCCTGAGTCACGCCTAGGGTCGACCAAGCCAGAGCCCATAATGGCTTGCGGCTGCACAGGTAAGCTTCCGGTTAAGGTTTATCCATCCGTCTCTTCGTGGCTGGGTGAAGCTTTCCGCAAGATGGCATGGCGCTTCTCCATGCATCCCGGCCATCCGCTGGTTTCTCCAGGGTGCCCATCAATCTGTCCTCCACCCAGTAGTGAATTTGAAGTCCATCTTGAATCTTGAAGTCATGGGGTTGTCATCATCTTGACTCTCACATCTCCCATATGAATCACTCAACCAACCCCATCTACGAGCATAGCAAAAAAAACTATAACGTCCTGGGCAATGGTAACATAGGGATTTGGGTCAACCTACCACATGACACTACTCAAGACTTGATTCAATTTCTCCTACTGCATGCATGGTGGGGAGGAAAATACTACTAATGCAATAAAACATAGGTAAATAAATTCATGATCAAGACTTGCCTTGCTGACGATCTTCGAAAGCTAGCGACTCGTAATAGCAAGCCTCGCACTCCGAGAATTCTATCGAAACAAACAAAGCATAATAAGCATATATCATACATTATACTAACATAACAGCAAGTAACTTAGTAAATTACAAACAACATAACACATAATGAAATCCAAAGAAAAAAAAAACCAAAGAAAGTCATAAAAGCAAAACCAAGTTTTTACTATAAGTGAAACCAACTACAAAAATAGTTTTCTACCAATAAAATTTTCTTTAACAGAACTAAAATAAGATTTTTATTAAATAACAGAAAAGAAAACAGCAAATAAATTTTATGCAAAAAGAATCACATTAAAAGCTATTATAAAACTCCTTTTATGCCTAAAACAAGTTTTTAGTAAGAAAACAGAAATAAGCAACTCAAACATTTTTTTTCTACAAATAAAAGTCCCACTGTTAATTCTACAGAAACTAATCTGAACAAAACAAAAAAAACAAAAAAAACTAATTTAAAACAATTTAAAGCAAAGGAAATAGTGCAAAGGTCAATAAATAACAAAACAGTACTGTTTTTGCTGCTAGACTAAGTTTTAGTTATTTCTAAAATTCCAAAATTAAACCTACTGATAGCCAAGGTCACAGGAAAACAGTAGCAAAAAGAATCGCCTAAAACTATTAATCCTAGCTCTAGTTATTGCAAAATTGGTGATCTGAACAAAATTCAAACAAAACAATTTTCAAAATTTCAAACATGGACAAAAGTTATATCCACGGAAACTTTAGGAAATTTTCCAACTAGAGCAAAAATAATCACTAGGAAATATTAAACAACCTAAGAGAAATAAAATTTTCAAGATTGGAACTTTTCTGTTTTAAAAACAAAAATGAAATTAACTAAAAAAAACAAACGGGCGCTATTGGGCTTAGGAGGTGCGATCTGTAGTTATCTAATGCACGGGCGGAAAACAAATAAAACGCATACGGGCTAACAAATAAACCGACCGGTTCGATCTAATCTAACTAAACCGAGAATAAACCGTAACTAAATCGATCTACTAAAAAAACCTAACTCTTCACTAGTTCTAATCTACGCCGTAGATTAGGGATCCAACGGTGGGGAGGAGTCCGGCTTACAGTGGCGGTGGTTGACGGTGAACAGACGACGGCGGCGGGTCAGGCATGACGGTGGCGGCTGCTCCGATGGTCCGGGGCGGCGGCGGCGACGTCGGGGCGAAGTGGCGGAGCGAGGGGAGGTCGGTGGTGTCCTCGGTTGCTGTCGGGGACGACAGGATCGACGAGGGTGATGCGGTGGTCCTCGGTGTTCTGGCAATGGGCGGTCGAGCTCGAGTAGATCTCTGCGGAGGACAAAGATGAGCAAAAGGGTGTCAAGGGAGTGCGGGTAGTTGGGCTAGGCCGATGGCCGAAGATTGAGGGGCGGTGAGGGCTCACCGGCGTCGGTGGCGACGGTGGACTGCGGTGGCGGAGGCGAGATCCGATCGCCGAGAGCGTAAGCTACGGCGGGTTTTTGCGAGGGGGTTTTAGGGGGGTCGAGGGAGGAGAGCGAGGGGACTTTATAGGACACGTTCCTTGGAGAGGAGGGCGACTCGGAGCATGATCCCGGGAAGATCACGGCGACGGGTGCGCTCTGGTTGTGCTCCGGCCTGGCGAGGTGTGGGCGAGGGGTTAGGGTTGGGGAGGACCCAGCGGCCAGTGAGAGAGAAGGAGAGGGAGAGAGCGGGCGACCGAGGGGAAGAGGGTTTGGCGCGGCACGGGTGGAGCAGGCCGGCTCGGGCGCTGGTGGGCTGTGGCTCGGCGCTGGCTGGGCCGGTTGGCCTTGCTGGCGCTTGGGTTTTCCCTTTTTTTTGAAATAAGACAGAGAAAAAATAAATATATAGAGAAATAAAATATACTTTTATATAGGACATATATATATCAAAATAATCAAACAAATATAGCCTATATTATGAACTATTTTTCAGAGGCAAAATAAAAACTTTATAAAAAACATTTTTTTGAAATTTCCAAATAAAACTCAAATTTATTGGCATTAATTTCTTCTGACTTTTTGGAGTGTCATGTCAGCTCCTCTCGTACTTTTGATCAAGTATTTGTCAGGGATCTTTTTGAAATAAATTTCAAATGCCAATTTGAATTCATAGTCAAATAAAATTCAAATGCATCTGAATTTCTCCAAATGCCACTTAATTCAAACAAAATGCATAGATGCTTAGCTAATAATTGTAAAACATTCCAAATTGAAAATTTGGGATGTTACAAACCTACCCACCTTAAGATGAATCTCGCCCTCGAGATTCGGGTTGGCTAGCAAATAAGTGCGGGTGGTCTCGACGGAGATCTTCTTCTCGCTCCCAGGTGGCTTCCTCCTCGAAATGGTGGCTCCACAGAACCTTGCAGAACTTGATGATCTTGCTGCGGGTAACTCTGTTCGCAGTCTCAAGAATTCTGACAGGTTTCTCCTCATAAGTCAGATCACTGTCAAGCTGTATGGCCTCTAGGGGCACTATGTCTCTCAAAGGAATACCGGCCATCTCAGCATGGCATTTCTTCAGCTGGGAAACGTGAAAGACATCGTGAACTGCTGACAATCCTTCCGGCAATTCCAGGTTGTATGCAACTTCTCCTCTGTGTTCGAGGAATTTGTATGGACCTATGAACCAAGGTGCTAACTTTCCTTTAACACCGAACCTCTTGATTCCTCAAAGTGGGGACACACGGAGGTATGCTTGGTCTCCTACTTCGTAAGTTATCTCCTTGCGTTTACTGTCGGCATAACTCTTCTGTCTCGACTGAGCTATCTTAAGTCTGTCTCGAATCAGCTTGACCTTCTCTTCGGAATCTCTGATAAGATCGGGACCAAAAACATTTCGGTCTCCAACACCATCCCACAACAATGGTGTTCTGCACCTCCTTCCGTATAGAGCTTCAAAAGGGGCCATCTTCAAACTGGTCTGATAGCTGTTGTTGTACGAGAACTCTGCATAGGGTAAATTATCATCCCAGCTAGATCCATAGTCTAGCGCACAGGCTCTCAACATGTCCTCCAGAATCTGGTTGACTCTCTCGGTCTGTCCATCTGTCTGCGGATGAAAAGCTGTATTGAACTCCAGCCTCATACCCAAATTTCATGCAACTGATTCCAAAACTTTGAGGTAAATTGTGTTCCTCTATCTGACACGATACTCCTCAGAACTCCATGCAGACAAACGATCCTGGTCATGTATATCTTGGCTAACTTAGCGCTGGTATAGGTGGTCTTCACGGGAATGAAATGAGCTACCTTGGTCAAGCGATCAACCACTACCCAGATAGAATCATAACCTGAACGAGTCCTGGGTAATCCTGTGATAAAATCCATTCCAAGTTTTTCCCATTTCCACTCGGGTATTGGCAGAGGTTGAAGTAACCCTGCCGGCTTCTGATGTTCTGCCTTTACTCGCTGACAAACATCGCATACTGCTACGTACTCGGCAATATCCTTCTTCATACCTGTCCACTAGAAACTTTCCTTCAAGTCCAGATACATCTTGGTGTTGCCTGGGTGAATTGAGTACGGTGAATCATGGGCCTCCTGAAGAATTAACTTCCTGTGCTCTGGGTCATTGGGCACATAGATACGATCCTCAAACCATAAAGTTCCATGCTCATCCTCACGAAAACCTTTAGCCTTTCCGTTACTCATCCTTTCCTTTATCTCTACAATTTCCTTGTCTGTCTTCTGGGTTTATCAGATTGTTTCGGTCAGAGTGGGCTGAATATCCAGGGTGGCAACAAATCCTCTCGGTACTATCTCCAGTCGGAGATCTCTGAGATTGTCGGCTAACTCCTGTGGTAATCCTCCAGCTATGAGGGTGTTCACATAGCAGTTACGGCTCAAGGCATCTGCTACAACGTTTCCCTTCCTTGGGTGGTAATGCAATCTCATGTCATAGTCCTTGATCAACTCTAGCCATCTCCTCTGCCTGAGGTTCAACTCCTTCTGCATGAAACTATATTTCAAGCTCTTATGATCCGTGTAAACATCACAACTATTTCCGACAAGGAAATGTCTCCAGGTCTTGAGTGCGTGCACTACGGCTGCTAACTCCAAATCGTGTGTGGCATAATTCATCTCATGAGGTCGTAGCTGTCTGGAGGTATAAGCTACAACTTTTCCTTCCTGCATGAGCACTCCTCCGAGTCCTTGATGAGAAGCGTCACAATATACCTGGTTATCCTTGTGTATGTCCGGCAAAATTAGCACTGGGGCTGTAACCAAACGTTTCTTCAGCTCCTAAAAACTGGCTTCACAATCCTCGGTCCAAATGTACTTGGTTTTCTTCTTCAACAACTCAGTCATGGGTTTAGCAATCTTGGAAAAATTCTCAATAAACCTCCGATAATATCCTGCAAGTCCGAGAAAACTGCGGATCTCCTTGACTGAGGTGGGGGATTGCCATTTGGTGACTGATTCAACCTTGGTGGGGTCGAGTGCTATTCCTTCTCCCGAAATAACATGTCCGAGGAATCCAACTTCCTTCAACCAAAATTCACATTTGCTGAACTTGGCATATAACTGATGTTCACGGAGTTTCTCCAGAACTAGACGCAAATGTTCCTTGTGCTCTTCCTCGCTCTTGGAGAAAACCAATATGTCATCGATGAACACCACGACAAACTTGTCCAGATATTCCATAAATACCTTGTTCATCATGCTCATAAAATACGCAGGGGCATTAGTCAATCCGAATGACATGATTGTATACTCATATAAACCATACCTTGTGGTGAAAGCTGTTTTGGGTATATCCTGTTCACGAATCTTCAACTGATGATACCCTGATCGAAGATCGATCTTGGAGAATACTTTGGCTCCGACTAGCTGATCAAATAAATCATTAATCATCGGCAGAGGGTACTTGTTCTTGATGGTCACGTCGTTCAACGAACGATAATCCACAACCATTCTCAGGGTTCCGTCCTTCTTCTCTACCAAAAGAACTGGGGCTCCCCAAGGTGACGAGCTTGGCCAAATATATCCCTTCTTCAATAGCTCATTAATTTGCTTCTTGATCTCTTCCAAATCATTCGGTGGCATTCGATAGGGTCTCTTGGATATTGTGGCTGTGCCGGGCAATAACTCAATCAAAAACTCAATGCCTCTGTCCGGTGGCATTCCTGGTAATTCCTCTGGAAATACATCGAGAAAATCTTGCACTACTGGCACTTCCTCCTGAACGACTCCCGTAAGGGAATTCACCTGATTCTTCATCGGTGTGCGTCTGGATACATACTTGATCCTCCTCTGATCCGGGGGTGGTGAGCAAAATCGTCTTGCGGGCACACTCGATGTTTCCTTCAAACTTTGTCAACTAGTCCATGCCTAGGATCACGTCCAATCCCTGGGATTCCAATACTATGAGGTCTACGGGAAAATCATGGTTTCCGATGCTGAGGGTCGAATGACAACCTAAGCCTGCCGTCATCTCTCCTCCTGGTGAAGTGACCTGAAGAGGGCTTCTAAGGGTTCTAGTGGGCAACCCGTATTTTTCCACAACTACCCTTGATATGAATGAATGCGTTGCACCGGAATCAAAGAGTACCAATACTGGACATGAATTTAAAAAAAACTTACCAACCACAGTCTCTGGCTGATCATAGACGTCCTCCACGTCGATGTGGTTCACCTGAGCACGAGGAAAAGGGTTGGGCTTCTTTGCTGAGCTTCCATTGCCATTGTCGTTTCCATTTCCCTGCTTGGCCTCCGGACAATCGGTGGCCTAGTGTCCTGTCTTGTGGCACTTGAAACAGGTGATATGACTCAGATCCTTCTGAGCCGGAGCGGGACGGTGCTGGTTGCCATTGCCTCCATTTCCAGACTTGAAGTTGTTGTTGTTCTGACGATTATTCCCATTCCCTCCATGGTTATGTCCTCCATGATCATGTCCTCCATGGGTGTGATGGGTGTGACCTCCCGAGTATGGGGCATAGCGGGGCTTCTACTAAGCTCCAGAGCTGTACTTCCCCTGGCCATACTTCCGCTTGCGGCTATCAATCTGCTGCTGCTTGCCTTCAAGTATGGTGGCCTTGTCTACCAGCTCCTGGTAGTTGCTGAAGGTAGCCACCATCAGCTGCATTCCCAGCTCATCATTGAGTCCCTCGAGAAACTTCTCCTGCTTTGCGGCATCTGTGGCCACATCATCTGGGGCATAGCAAGCTAGCTTGCTGAACTCATCCACGTACTGCCCCACAGTACAATTCCCCTGGCGTAAGTTGTGGAACTCACGCTTCTTCAGACTCATGGCTCCAGCTGAGACATGAGCGGTGCAGAAGGCCTGCTGGAACTGATCCCACATGATGGTGGCGATCAGATAGGTGGTGGTGTAGTTCTCCCACCAAGAGGCTGCGGGTCCATCCAGTTGATGTGCGGCAAAACGCACCTTCTCAGCATCTGTGCATCCAGTAGTTGCTAGCTCCCTTCTGATCTTGCGGAGCCAATCATCAGCTACAATCAGCTCGGTGCTGCTAGAGAACACCGACGGATTCAGCCTCAGGAAACGAGTCAGGTTGTCGACAGGGGGTGGTTGCGGTGGATTGTTGTTGTTGTTGCCTTGGTTCTGGATGAGCATCTGCATCAAAGCATTCTGCTGTTGGATCAGCTGGGTGAGCTCCGGGGGGAAGGTGAAACCGGGGTCATGTCTCGGAGGCATCTGGTGTTTTGGAGTGGATGAGAAATTAGAATAGAACAAGGGTCTAAGAGAAATAGCACTACCCATATGAATGCACAAACTATATCACACCAATCATTTATTCATTCCACTCAAACATAGTTCAATCTTGGATTACAAAATCTCAGGACTAATAAAAAATAACAGCCTAACTGATCGACGATAAAATAAAAAGTAACATGGCGGTCGACTAAATGTTCTCCTCAGATATCCTTGCATGCTCCAGCGGTGCGTCTTATGGTGCGGCGTCCTCTGGCGGGGCGTCTCCTCTTACTGCGTCCTTCAGTGGAGCTCTCCTCGTTATCCTTATCACTGCTCACATGGGGTCCATCGTCTCCACTCGGAAAGAGGTCTTCTCCCTTGTCCATCTTCTCCTCCAATGCAGCAACATAAGTCTCCAGGTTCTCGATTCTCTCCATAAAATCCTTGACCTCCTCTTCATGTTCAAGGAAGTCCTCGCGTGCTTTCTCCTCTAGTTCCAATTCACGAAACAACAGCCTCCTGAGTACCTTCGAGCTTCTGCGCGTCTGAACCTCCAGATTCCTGGCGTGAGTCTCCAGGTCTTGAACATATGAGAGAATGGAGTCGTCATCCATGGTGCGCATGATATCTCCATTTCTAGCTCTACGAGAAATCATGGCGAGGTCTGATGGGTCGAGCTCGGCCCTGTACTCTTCTCGGAGATGTCCAAGTGCACGATGAATCGCCATGTCTCTTCCGAGGATCCAAGTGAAAGCGGTAAACTCGAAGTCGATGGGCTCTTGGAAACGTCCGAAAGTCCTCCCTGGAATGTGCACCATAATCCTATAGCAAGTGTCCATCGGAAGTGCAATGGTAGGCTTCCCGGTGATGGAGGGCAAAGCAATCATCAACTTCTTGATGATCTGAACCATCTTCTTGCCGAAAGGCATTGTCTCATCCGGCTGGCAAAACTCCGGCAGCAGAACTGGGGTGTACTCGACGGCCATCTAGAATGTTGAAATCGGAGGGAAGTCAGAAATGAACAGGGGAGAATTACGGAAAATAAAGACATAAATAAAATAGTTTCTTCCTATGGCTTGCCAATCCTAGGGGTTACGTCCTACGGTCAGCGTGTGCTCTGAATACCATCTCTGTAGCGACCCAACCCGAAATCGGTCAAGTCTCTGTGTATCAGTACCATCCCAAGATCATGCTAGCACACACAGTACATTGATGAAAAATTTAAAGTTCAATCACACCTGATTTATTACATGATTCTCATATAGAGTCTTTATTACAATAGAATAAATTCGGCCGAAGGCCAACTCATGAGAAAAAACTAAATGCTGCGGAAACGTAGAAGCTAAGTGAGTCCATTCGACTCCATAGGGCAATCACCGAGCGTAGATCGTAGCCTCACTCCTGGTCGGAAAACTCCTCTGCAACATGAGACGTTGCAGCCGTGTAGGTCAGCATTTTGAATATGTCGGCAAGTCATAGAGAGAATAATAATAATAATGCTAACACTATATGCAATTTGGCTGTGGGGCTCTAAGTTAAGTTTTTGTGAAAAAGCCAATTTTTTCCTACAACAAAAAGGACTTGCTTGCAATTACTACAAAATATTGGTTGTTATTGAGATGGTTCCACCAACCAGTGTCTCATACCCGAAATCATTAATAACCCATCAATTAATTAATTATGTTCGGTGTTGAGATTTCCGAAATACTCCAATTCCCAAGGCTCAGTTGTCCGTAACCGGGGACACGGCTAATCGATTAGGTTTCCACTCTGCAGAGTCTTGTGCACTTTACCCACAAGAATCATTCCCTACTTTATGTCCTCGCACTGCCTGGTGTTTGAAGACGGGACGAACAAAACAGGGTCTTCCGTAGAGTTTCTCTGGGCACTGCCGGTGCCCATCCATGTCCTACCGTTCTTCTACATCTGCTGGCACCGTCCGTCCAGAGTCACGGCTTGGGTCGACCAAGCCAAAGCCCATAATGGCTTGCGGCTGCACAGGTAAGCTTCCGGTCAAGGTGTATCAATCCGTCTCTTCGTGGCTGGGTGAAGCTTTCCGCAAGATGTCATGGCGCTTCTCCATGCATCCCGGCCATCCGCTGGTTTCTCCAGGGTGCCCATCAATCCGTCCTCCACCCAGTAGAGAATTTGAAGTCCATCTTGAATCTTGAAGTCATGGGGTTGTCATCATCTTGACTCTCACATCTCCCATATGAATCACTCAACCAACCCCGTCTACGAGCATAGCAAAATAAACTACAACGTCCCGGGCAATGGTAAGGGATTTGGGTCAACCTACCACATGAAACTACTCAAGACTTGATTCAATTTTTCCTACTGCATGCATGGTGGGGAGGAAAATACTACTAATGCAATAAAACATAGGTAAATAAATTCATGATCAAGACTTGCCTTGCTGACGATCTTCGAAAGCTACCGACTCGTAATAGCAAGCCTCACACTCCGAGAATTCTATCGAAACAAACAAAGCATAATAAGCATATATCATACATTATACTAACATAACAGCAAGTAACTTAGTAAATGACAAACAACATAACACATAATGAAATCCAAAGAAAAAAAACCAAAGAAAGTCATAAAAGCAAAACCAAGTTTTTACTATAAGTGAAACCAACTACAAAAATATTTTTCTATCAATAAAACTTTCTTTAACAGAACTAAAATAAGGTTTTTATTAAATAACAGAAAAGAAAACAGCAAATAAATTTTATGCAAAAAGAATCACATTAAAAGCTATTATAAAACTCCTTTTATGCCTAAAACAAGTTTTTAGTAAGAAAACGGAAATAAACAACTAAAACATTTTTTTTCTACAAATAAAAGTCCCACTGTTAATTCTACAGAAATGAATCTGAACAAAACAAAAAAAACTAATTTAAAACAATTTAAAGCAAAGGAAATAGTGCAAAGGTCAATAAATAACAAAACAGTACTGTTTTCGCTGCTAGACTAATTTTTAATTATTTCTAAAATTCCAAAACTAAACCTACTGATAGCCAAGGTTGCAAGAAAACAGTAGCAAAAAGAATCACCTAAAACTATTAATCCTAGCTCTAGTTATTGCAAAATTTGTGATCTGAACAAAATTCATACAAAACAATTTTCAAAATTTCAAACATGGACAAAAGTTATATCCACGGAAACTTTAGGAAATTTTCCAACTAGAGCAACAAGAATCACTAGGAAATATTAAATAACCTAAGAGAAATAAAATTTTCAAGATTGGAACTTTTCTGTTTTAAAAACAGAAACGAAATTAACTAAAACAAACAAACGGGCGCTATTGGGCTTAGGAGGTGCGATCTGTAGTTATCTAACGCACGGGCGGAAAACAAATAAAACGCATACGGGCTAACAAATAAACCGACCGGTTCGATCTAATCTAACTAAACCGAGAATAAACCATAACTAAACCGATCTACTAAAGAAAACCTAACTCTTCACTAGTTCTAATCTAAGCCGTAGATTAGGGATCCAACGATGGGGAGGAGTCCGGCTTACAGTAGCGGTGGTCGACGGCTAACAGAGGATGGCGGCGGGTCGGGCGTGACGGTGGCGGCTACTCTGGTGGTTCGGGGTGGCGGCGGCGACGTCGGGGCGAAGTGGCCGAGCGAGGGGAGGTCGGTGGTGTCCTCGGTTGCTGTCGGGGATGACGGGATCGATGAGGGCGATGCGGTGGTGCTCGGTGTTCCGGCGATGGGCGGACGAGCTCGAGTAGCTCTCTGCGGAGGACAAAGATGAGCAAAAGGGTGTCAAGGGAGTGCGGGTAGTTGGGCTAGGCCGATGGCCAAAGATTGAGGGGCGGTGAGGGCTCACCGGCGTCGGTGGCGGCGATGGACTGCGGCGGCGGAGGCGAGATCCGATCGTTGAGAGCGTAAGCTATGACGGGGTTTTGCGAGGGGGTTTTAGGGGGGTCGAGGGAGGAGAGCGAGGGGACTTTATAGGACACGTTCCTTGGAGAGGAGGGCGACTCGGAGCGTGATCCCGGTAAGATCGCGGCGACGGCTGCGCTCTGGTTGTGCTCCGGCCTGGCGAGGCTTGGGCGAGGGGTTAGGGTTGGGGTGGCCCCGTGGTCAGTGAGAGCCCGTGACCGAGGGGGAGAGGGTTTGGCGCGGCGCGGGTGGAGCAGGCCGGCTCGGGCGCTGGTGGGCTGCGGCTCGGCGCTGGCTGGGCCGGTTGGCCTGGCTGGCGGCTGGGTTTTCTTTTTTTTGAAATAACACATAGAAAAAATAAATATATAGAGAAATAAAATATACTTTTATATAGGACATATATATATCAAAATAATCAAACAAATATAGCCTATATTATGAACTATTTTTCAGAGGCAAAATAAAAACTTTATAAAAACATTTTTTTAAATTGTAAATAAAACTCAAATTTGAACTCAAATTTATTGGCATTAATTTCTTCTGACTTTTTGGAGTGTCATGTCAGCTCCTCTCGTACTTTTGATCAAGTATTTGTCAGGGATCTTTTTGAAATAAATTTCAAATGCCAATTTGAATTCAAAATCAAATAAAATTCAAATGCCTCTGAATTTCTCCAAATGCCACTCAATTCAAACAAAATGCATAGATGCTTAGCTAATAATTGTAAAACATTCCAAATTGAAAATTTTGGATGTTACAGAGTGTCGTGTAGGACAACCACCGACTGCATGTGGCCAAACATGTATGTATGAAAGGGTTGTGTAATGTTTTAAATAACGAATTCACGACTCTGATGTGGCACCTGCCTCACAAAACGGCCAACCCACACGGTGGCTCACGACTCGTAGTGTACTGCCAGCCACCCCCCCAGATACACACACACACAAACCGTGCATCCACCGCAACTACGATGCATGTTAAATTTTCCCGCGGTGAACATATGTTACCAATGGAGGGACGTTTTAATTTTGAAAAAAAACCAGAGATCATTAAGACGTTTGGGTACATTGATTGATTTTCTAGGGGTATAATGTGCAAAAATCAATTTTGAGCTACATGCACACGTGACAGTGCACCTAAATGGATTGGAAAAACACATGTGTCTCACTGGGTGCATGTTTACTCCCCGTGCAAGAAATTTCAAACATTGAGAATCTTGATTTTTAAAATCTAGTACATCCAAAACTCATTTGAAATTCATGAAACTTATCATGTTGTCATATGGACACCAATACATAGTGGCATTGTACTTTTTTTGTCAAATTTGAGACAAGTTTTGATGTAATCTTTATCTTCTTACAAACACGAGATTATTAATAATTGGGAACCAATATCGCAAACGGATTATTTATTCGAACCGTGGGCGTTAGACCAACAATGGATACGTGCCATGCTTCGGTTAAGCAATAAAGCGGCATCATTAATCATCAAAATAGAAAAATAATATACATGCCGCCACGCGACCCATGTGGCGTGCGAGCAGGCATGAGTTGACGGGACGCATGCGAGCAGTCCGCCGTGCAGGCAGACCGGGAGGCGTGCGTGCATGTGTGTGAATTGACGGGAGGCGTGCTCGCTGCACAGTGTCATCAGGAGGTGTGCGAGTAGCTGTGTGAAATGATGGTAGGCATGCCAGCAGTCCGGTGCGCAGGCTCACCGGGAGGTGAGCCAGCGGTTTGACCGCCGCCCACCTCTCTCCTACTACTCCATATTAATGGGGTGCCCGAGTGGCCGCACCCCCCATCCTCGCCACACACACACACACACACACACAATCCTCTCTCTCCGCTTGCATCCTCGACGCCGCTCTCAGTCCTCAAAGCCGTCAGTGTATGAGGATGCCGCCGAAGTGCCCCATCGGAGGGAGTGGTGACGCCGGGGCTTCTGAAGCACCGGAGCACGGCGTGGAGATGGAGACAGAGGTTGCCGTCACCGTCGACGAGGTATCGCTGCACCCTAAGGTCGTCGACGGCGTCGTGCTTCCATAGCCGGAGCCGGAGGTCCACACCGACTTCGATGATGACTCGAGCGACGACTCTGACGACGACGGAGAACCGGTTAGTCATCTATACCTATTTATGTGTCAAATACATCCTAGGGTTTCTCTGGTTACTCCTACGTCCTGCCTCCCCCTTTTTGGAATAGAAATCCTATGGTTATGTTCTCCTAATCCATGAAATCTGAGTAAGTTTTGTTAGATCCATGTAGTGTATTGATTGTTTGAATGGTACAAGTGATAAGTGATTAGTTGTTTCATCTGTGCAAATGATTTCTGCTAATAATCCGACTAGGGTTAGTGTTCGTGCTAATAATTCCTAGCCAGGTCTTGACAATTGATTTTGAATGACCTACATATATGTTTGTGCCATTATTTTCTTCAAGATTTGTCTGTACATAGACGATTGTGCTTAATCAAACCATAATCTCTGGATATGTCTAATAAATAGCCATAAATTCTTAATCCTACTTTACGGCATGTAAACATTGATTTGATGCCAAATTTTGGCAACTGCCAAATGTTCGCTAGAGATTAGTTTGTAATCCAAATTTGACGCCACATTTTTTTACTATATGTATAGGTGCTGTCTGACGATGTCGACAGCGAGGATGAAGATGGCCAGAGGAGTTACAAGAGGTAAATCCTCAGGGAGCTTTATGCGGGAATGCATAACAGGCGTATTAGGACCTGGAACCGGGGCTATCGATGCCCATTTTGCAACCAAAAGCTTCATCACGCGTATCAAAGTGTTCTGGCGCATGCAAGAGGACAAGCCGTTGGCTCGTTCAAGCAGAAGTATTCTTGCAGGGTGGCGCACGCCGCGTACGCCGAGTACCTGGAGAAGCTTCAGGATTGTGCTGGCAGATGAGATGAGATGTGGGATTGAACTATGTATGGCTATGTAGTGTCTTAATTATAAATGCGCTTGAGTATGCTTAATGACGGTTGAACTATGTACTTATGGTTGAACTATGCTTGTGTACGCTTATTATCTATGTCTGAGTATGTTTAATCTATGTTTACTTATGTCTAAATGTGGGATATGGATGCAATCAGTTCGGTTGATGGAATCTACCTCCGTCCTGATTTATTGGTCCCCTTTGTATTTTGTGTTAAATTTTGACCAAAGATTTAACTGACAAAATGTTAGTGCAGGTCAGCAAAAATTATATCATTGGATGCGTATTTGAACATAGTGTTCAATGATATAATTTTTCGTGACATGCATAAACATTTGTTAGTTAAATCTTTGGTCAAATTTGGCACAAATTACAAAGGGGACCAATAAACCAGGACGGAGGTAGTACGTCAATCACACACGGTTCCCAAAATTGGAACTGTGTGCAATGACTTTCATTTTCCCTGTTACGTCCATCGCACACGGTTGGCTCTAGCAAACCATTGCCTCCAAAACTCTTTGTGGGACAGAAAACCCTCACCACCCAATTCAAAAAAGAAAAAAAAAACCCTCACCATCCCCACGTCACAAAAACCCTCACCCCACCCGCCACCCCCTCCGGTCCCCATTCACAACTGCACAAGATCCTCCGTGACTCTGCATGGCACCGCCTCTCGCCGCGGCAACCACTTAGCTCGACGCCTGTCGCCACCGCTAGGCTGCCGGCAAACCCCACCGCATTTCGCCACTTCCGCTTGCCGCCGCCTGTCACCATCGACTTTCTTGACGCTGCTCGCGGTTGACCCAGCTCCGCCCGGTTGGGGAATCCGCCGTATTGAGGGTTTTTTCTCATGGACAACAAGATAACTAATTTAATGAGATATTATCTCATCTTTTATCCTAGTTCACCTGCCTCCTTTAATCACCCGGCCAAAATCGCCGTGAATTCATTTTTATTCGAACTGATTTGAGGGTTTTCTTTCATTCATAGAGTGTACAGTGCGCGGACACATCAGGACTTTGTGGCCTCGGCCAGACATCCATGGAATTCCATCTCACCGTACCAAATGACTTGAGGATGCGTGCGGTATGTTCAATCTCACCCTAAATCGGTTGGCATGGCCTACTTTCCTGAACATATACTAAATATTGCTACATTTTGATAAAAGATGCCACATGCAGCATATACGTCAAAGGGGATTTTCCCCCTCTTCTTTCTATATTAGGCAAATTAATGATGTATTGTTCTTTCGATTACTCTCATATTTCCATGACATCATGGTTACCCTATCTGTTTAATTATAGATTTTTGTCCTTTGATTTCAACTACTGTACAGTTCTTTCAATTCCACCCATATTTGCATGTTACCATATTCTTTAACGATCCTACCATTTTCTGCAGTGCGTCCCTTGCTATGCAACAGAATCTGTAGTACACAATCTTGCCCTTTACATAAATCAAGACTGCAGGGATGTCATACTGAACACAAACCATGGATTTACAGTTGTTGCTACTGTAAGACTTGATGAACGTGGTGACTCCTATTTTGGCACTGGCCTTTGGAAAGAAATTTCTAAGTTTTATGTACTGAAAGCTGGCACTTAAATTGCACTGCACATAAAAGAGCCTGGTCATGAGATATATGCTAACTTCCTCGACGATATCATCCGTCCAGACTTTGTTCGAAGTAAGTGTTCTTTTCAAGTATCTGCATGTTGACTTACCCAGCAATATCAAAGGAATTGTATAGTATTTAAGCAACCAATTGTTATTCCATTTTCTTACTCTATTCCTACCTACTAACTTCTAGTTACCAATACACTTTTCTATTGCCCCGTTTTAACTAAATATTCCCTGTACTCCCACTTCTATCAGAAAGCGCCGCTGACGAGGAGACTCCGGAGGTGGAGAACGGGGCTGCCAACAAGAGGAGGCGGGTCGAGCAAGAACCGCAAGCGACTCTAGAAGGCCTAGACTTCATCAGCAGCCTCCTCGATGATATGTTGATAGTCAAAATCTCCCTCCTCCCAATCAAATATGGGGCGCGGACAACCGTCCTTTCCCAGCGGTGGCGCCCCCTATGGCACTCCACCCCTCTCGACCTCATCGACACCCATGAGCTCTGCCATGGCTATCGCAAAAGCTTGGATGCGTTCTCCCAGATCCTCGGCAGTCACCATGGCCCAACCAGAGGCCTTAGCATGGGCAAGTTCCGTTCCAACAGCAAGGACCAAGCCAAGCTTGACGAGTGGTTCCGATCCCCCGCCCTAGATCAGCTTGAGGAGCTCACTTTTGATGATGGGCATATGCGCTCGCTGCCAACGTCTGCGCTCCGCCTCGCGCCCACCCTGCGCGTTGCCAAGTTCAGGAACTGCCATCCCCCCTTAATGACGCGCCCGCTCTTATTCTACCACGACTGAAGCACCTCGAGCTAGTTGCTGTCTGCCTCCCCGACGGTGACATGGAGCGCCTGCTCCGTGGATGTACTACACTCGAGTACCTTCGTCTTCAGGCGATCAATGGGTTGAGTAGCTTCCACATCACCTCCACGACTCTCCGGACTATTTATATGTGTTGCTGGTGCTCCAAGAAGACATCACAAGATGTGTACCATGGTATGGTCATTGAGGACACACCTTCACTTGAGAGATTACTTGTAGTTGATCAAGAAGGTCCAACAAGAATCAATGTAATTTCTGCGCCGAAATTGACAGTGGTGGGCTACCCGTCTGACAAATACTCCGAACTTGTTATTGGATCCACACCCGTTCAGGTACAACAGCCACCTTCTACCTCTCCTTCTAGAAATTAACATTATTTCTAATTTTGAAGATGTATGTTCGTCTGTCATCCAGAAAATGATTCCGACAAGCTTGACCCCGAAACTGCTCACAGTGAAGGTCTTGGCACTAGAATCTATCGGCCCCAACCTGGACCAAGTTGTCAGTTTCCTGAGATGCTTTTCATGCCTGGAGAAGCTATATATCGAGGTGATGTTCCTTTACTGTTAAATGTTAACCATAAGGGAGCTCAAATTTTGACACCTTTTTCCAAGTTTACAATGACAATGTACTACGATTTCTGAAGGATTTTTGGAGGATTTCAGTACATACATGTTCCCCCCCCCATATTGGTTGCTTGATCCATATGGTTACAATCCATGAGCATTTCTCCTTTGGATTCATCTGTATTAGTTTTCTTAGGGAACTTTTCATCCACTCCAACCTCTTGTGAAGAAGGCTACATTTTTCTAGATTGTAATCAAATGCCCATGTTAATCATGTCGGATCGAAGATGGCACGTTAGTGCATTTTACAAATCCTGCAAACCAAATAGGCCTGATGTAGTGTTCAAAACTGCATGTAGGCACTAACACGGTTTCTTCTTTTGCAGATAAGATTAGGCCCGGTGGTGGATAATGTGATACAATATAACAATCACATCGAATGCCTAGATCTGCATCTCTCAGAAATTACTTTGAACTCCTACCGAGGGACCTTACCGGAGATTATATTCGCTAGGTTCTTTGTTGTTAGAGCAAGGGTGCTGAAGGTAATGAGGTTTACCCTACATTTATTTCGCAAAAATGAATGGTTTGTTGATCAGCGTCGGCGGCTGCGGCAGAATGGAATAGGCTCCGAAAAAGCTGAATTTCATTTTGGAACTTCAGATGACAGAGTAATCGGAAGTCATCGTGTCAACCCCATACATGACTTCTAAGTGGCTGACCCCTTTGCAAAAATTATGAGGTTTCGAAACCAGCCTTACAAGTGGTAATATTAGTTTGAACCTCTCTTATATCCATGTTCAGCGGATCAGCGTGGGCATTTGCAGCTGATGAGCTGAATTTCATTTCTAATATCAGTTTGAACCTTGTAATCTTTGAATTTGAGCCATATAACTCTGGAATTTGAACCTTGTAATATTTCGAGCTTTTGTGGTACAATCGTTGAAATGGCATCGTATGAGACTCGTATATTGGTAGCACTATTTTGATCTTAATATGCAAAGGACTTAGATTTTATTAACCATTCTCGAATGTGTTTACCTTGTCGATCTCATAGCACACGATCTGTATAGCTAACTCGACTGCGATCTTCGACATTATTGCACACAGTTGGTTTCTTCAACCGTGTGCCCTATAGAAACGCAGAATTAATTATCGCACTCGAGTGTCCATCATCACCCTTATGTGTAACTTTGACCTCATCACCCATGGGTAAACTTATGACCTAAGTCATTCCACACACTTCATTTTTACAAAGCTTTTTGCCTATAAACGCCCACGATTTTCCCCTCTTCTAGCTGACGTGTGGCCAAACTAACCGGGCGGGAAGCTTGCGCGGTAAACTGCGTGCTTGCGCAGGAATAGGCTCACCAATGATACATTTGGCGCCTCTTCGAGCCCACGTGTGGTCAAACGAAAGGTGTGCGGGGTTGTCAAGTGTGCACTGGAATCCTCCGCTATGAACGCGGTGACAAGACGTGACGATTACAGGCCGGCCGGCCCCCATTTATTACAGCGGCCATTTAACCCTTGTGTCTCTTCAACCTTTCGATCACGCCCCACTATTGCAAGAAGCACACCCACCACGACAAATTCTTAGAGGGTATCCTGCGGGGCTCCAATGGCGCTCCGAGCAGCTGCCGATGATGAGCAGCAGTTCACCATGCATGCCGTGGTGGACACCCACAGAAGGTTCACGGAGCTCTCGGTGGTGTACACCAACAACCCGGTCTGGGTGGAGCACTCCATCCACATCATGGAGCTGTTGCTTGCTGAGGAGAAGTACAAGGTGGTCGGGTTCGACCTCGAGTACACCTGCGCTCGTGCCGGGTCTCATCCCAAGGTCGCCGTCGCCCAGATGTGCGTGCGCAATCACATCCTCGTCTACCACTACTGCCTGGCCACAAGACCTTGCGAGCGTTTCGCCAGGTTTGTCAACAACCCCCACTACATGTTCGCTACGGTGGACATCACCAACGATGTAAAGGTGCTCGAGAATTCGGGCATCGCCTGCCAGAATCTTGTCGACATCCACGGCCAATACAAGATCTGGGGCAGCAACAAGCATGAGAAGGACTCACTGGTACACCTCGCCAAGGCCATCATCGACCCCTACTACAGAGACATGAAGGATTCCTGCAACAAGGACAAGCGTGCCTGGCACTCGGCCTGGATGGAGAAACTCGACAAAGCTCACGTCGTGTACGCGGCCAAGGAGGTGTACACGAGCTACGAGATGTACAGGCGGATCGATGACATGAGGAAGTGCCTCCTTCCCCAAAACGGCTATGGATCCAGCCGGAAGCAGAGCAATGGCAAGCGTCGTCACAATAAGAAGTAGATGATTAGCTCCTCGTTTCTCCTAGTTTAGTATGCATTTAATTGCTTACTTTGGTGTGTGGAAATGTTATGTGTGTAGTCACTTGTGTAATTGTATGCTTAATTTGGTTATGCAATGCTGTCTTTTTGAGTATATATGTTGATGCTTTGTAGACAGAGCGTACGTAGATGTTGTGCAGACAGAGCAAATCACATCGCACACGGACTAAACAATGGAACCCGTCGGTGATGTTTTCATCAATCACTGACAATTGTATACCAGCAATCGTTTGCTCACAACACACACGGCTTGTTAACAGGAATCGTCTGTGTTGTTATCAGTCTTCCCACATATTTACGATTGCAGACCTGTTTGCCGCGTATCACACACATCTTGTTAAGTTGAACCATTTCTGTTCTCTTGGCTCAACGCAAACAGTTCATCCGAGTGAACTGTATGCCATATTTCGCACACACATTCATCGGGCTGACTCATTTCTTTTGTGTTGCCTAATCACAAACAGTTCATCCGAGTGAACTGTATGCCATATATCGCACACACCTTCATCTGGCTACCCATTTCTGTTGTTCCGTCTCATCGCAAACAGTTCATCGGAGCGAACTGTATGCCATATATCGCACACACCTTGATATGGCTGCCCGTTTAAGTTGTTTTGTCTCATCGCAAACAGTTCATATGGATCAACCGTATGCCCCGCATCGCACACGCATCTAAAATCTAAACCGTGTTTGATGTATCCACCATAGCATACATTTTGCATCTTTTTTGACTGTTTTTTACATCACCGTTTGTGATTAATGCATCGCACACAGTTTCATCAAAGGGTCTCTGATCGTAGTGTCGCGTTAGCAGCATCCTGCAGTAGTGTAAAGTCCCCACACAGAGTGAGGTTAATGACACCTAGTGTATGCTGGTACCATCCCCCCTTCGACACGTACTATATATATACTCCTACCGTAACACAGCCCTAAAAGAATTAATCCTCCTTGTTCGTCAAACTATACCTCTCTCTCATTGGGTCAAAGTGATGGACGATTACCTCGTGGGCCCACAGGAGCTAAGCATACATCGCACGCGAGTGAGCGTCCTATATAGGACAACCACCGTCTGCATGTGGCCCAAAGAGGTGTTTGTGTGATGTTTGAATATGCAATGCACAACTTTGATGTGGCACCTATACCTTGGAAACCGAAAAGTTCCCACAGAGAGCGAGGTTCATGATGCGTGGTATGTGCTACCCCCCCCCTCATTCGACGCGTGGTATATATATACTCCTACTGTAGCACAAACCAAAACGAATCATTCCTTGATGGTCAAATTAACCTCTCCCTCATTGGGTCAAAGTGATGGAGGACAACCTCACGGGCCCACAGATGGAAGCGTCGCACGCGAGTGAGTTCCTATAGGGCAACCACCACCTGCATGGTGTTGCGTGATGTTTGAATACCAATGCACAACTTTGATGTGGCACCTGCCTCGGGAACCGGAATGTCCCCACATGGAGCGAGGTTATGACACATATATAGTATACATGTTGCCCCCTCTTTGACATGTACTACATACTCCACCGTGCATATACGTAACACAAACCAAAAAAGAACCATCCTTGTTGGTCTAATTAACCTCTCTCTCGCTGTAGGTTCAACTGATCAACGACGACCTCGCGGGCCCACAGAGAGAGTCACATGCGAGTGAGTGTCATAGGAAAACCACCGCGTGCATGTGCCCAAAAGAGGTGTGTTGTGTGATGTTTGAATACCCAATGCACAACTTTGATGTGGCACATGCTTTGCAAACCGGAAACATACTACACAGAGGTTCACGACGCATAGCCCCCTCACTTCGAGCCGGTGGGAGGGACTCATGTGTACGCACGTGCCTGAACTTTGATATGGAATCTCACCATGATCCACACCCTATAACACACATGCCAAGATGAATCCACCTTTGGTCAAATGCCTCTCATTGTCGGTGGAAACTGAAAACCTTTGCGGGCTAACGAATGGGCACATCGGTGATAACCGCACGAGGGAGTGTCCGGGAGGACCACCAATATATGCATGTGGCCCGAACATGTATGTATGAAAGGGTTGTATATACGTAATGTTTTAAATAACCAATTTACGACTTTGATGTGGCATATATGACTCACAAAATGATCAATATCCCACACGGAGGCTCATGACTCATAGTGTACTGCCGGACCCCCCCACACACACAGACACACACATCTCGCACCACCACCACCACTCTGAGGCATGTCAAACTTTTTTTGCAGTGAACATGTGACCAAAGGAGTGTTGTGTTAAAATTTAAAAAAAACAGAGATCATTTGACCGTTTTTATACATTGATTGATTTCCTAGGGATTTAATGTGCAAAAATCAATTTTGAGCTACATGTGCACCAAAATGGATTGCAAAATCATATGTGTGTCCCTGGGTGCATGTTTCCCCATGCAAGAAATTTCAAAACATTGAGAATATTGATTTTTAAAATTCAGTAAATCCAAAACTTAGTTGAAATTCATGAAACTTATCGTGGTGTCATATGGTCATATGGACACCAGTAGACTGTGATATTGTATTTTTCATCAAATTTGAGACAAGTTTTGATATAATCTTACAAACGGGAGATTGTTAATAATTGGCAACCAATATCGCATACAGATTATATATTCGGACCGTTTGTGTTAGACCAACAATGTATACTTGCCATGCTTCGATTAAGCAATAAAGCGGTAGAATTAATCATCAAAAAAGAAAAACAATATACGTGCCGCCACGCGCCCCGTGTGCCGTGCGAGCAGGCGTGAGTTGACAGGACGCATGCGAGCAGTCCGCCATGCAGGCAGACCAGGAGGCGTGCATGCAGGTGTGTGAACTGACGGGACGTGTTTTTGCTGTGCAGTGTCACCGGGAGGCGTGTGAGTAGCTATGTGAAATGATGGTAGGCATGGCAGAAGTCCGCCGCGCAGGCTCATCGAGAGGCGAGACAACCTTTGACCGCCGCCCGCCTCGCTCCCACTGCTCCATATTAATGGCGCGCCCGAGCCGCTGGCCATAATAGGCAGCCGCACCCCCGATCCATAGTGGTCACCACCGTCTGGAGTGTGTGAGGATGCCGCCGAAGCGCACCATCGGAGGGAGTCGCGACGCCGGGGCTGGTGAAGCCCCTGCGCAACACGTGAAGCTGGGCAAAGAGGTTGTCGACGCTGCCGACAAGGTCTCGTGCGAGCAGCAGCACGACCTTGACTTCGCCGGCGCCGTCGTGCCCCCCCTAGCCGGAGCCATAGGTCCACAACAACTCCGGCAACGACTGCGACTCTGACGGAAAACCGGTTAGTCATCTATACCCATTTGTGCGGCAAACATATCATGTGTTTTCTCTGGTTACCCCGCCCCCTCTATATTTTTGGAATACAAATCCTATGGTTATGTTCTCTCAGTCCATGAAATCAGAGTAATTAAGATCCGTTAGATGCATGTAGTGTATTGATTGTTTGAATGGTATCCCTATAGGGTTAGTGATTAATTATTTGTTCTGTACAAATGATTTTTGCTAATAATCTGACTAGGGTTAGCGTGCATGCTAATAATTCGTGGCCAGATCTTGAGAATTGATTTTGAATGTCCTACATATATGTTTGTGCCTTTTTTTTCTTCCAGATCTTGAGAATTGATTTTGAATGTCCTACATGTACACAGATGAGGCTCGGGCCAGCGGCGCCGCCGGTTGTAGATCTTGGACCCGGCAGCATGACCAGAAGCAGCCACGGCCCCTCCCTAGATCTGGGGAACCCGTAGAATCTCCGGCGAACCACATCAGCGATTTCCCGAACACCATCCTTGTGGAGATCATCTTCCTTCTCCCCACCAAGGATGGTTGCCGCACACAAGTCCTCGCATCTCGGTGGCGCACTCAGTGGCGCGCCGTGATACGTCCATTTTGCATCATGTTTTCCTACTATTATTTATAATGTTTTTATGCACAATAATGCTTTTGGGAGTAATTCTAATGCCTTTTCTCTCATAATTTGCAAGGTTTACACAAAGAGGGAGAATACCGGCAGCTGGAATTCTGGACCTGAAAAAAGCATGTCAGAGCTACCTATTCTGCACATCTCCAAATAAGCTGAAACTTCACAGAGATTTTTTATGGATTATTTAAGAATTATTGGAGCCAATAACTACCAGAGGGGGCCCACCAGGTGGGCACAACCCACCTGGGCGTGCCAGGGCCCCCAGGCGGGCCTTGGTGGGTTGTGCCCTCCTCGGCCCACCTCCGGTGCCCATCTTCTGGTATATAAGTCATTTTGACCTAGAAAAAATAAGAGGAGGACTTTCGGGACGAAGCACCGCCGTCTCGAGGTGGAAGTTTGGTAGGAGCACTTTTGCCCTCCGGCGGAGCGATTCCACCGGGGAAATCATCGTCATCGTCATCACCAACAACTCTCCCATCTTTGGGAGGGCAATCTCCATCAACATCTTCAACAACACCATCTCCTCTCAAACCCTAGTTCATCTCTTGTGTTAAATCTTTGTACCAGAACCTTAGATTGGTGCTTGTGGATGACTAGTAGTGTTGATTACATCTTGTAGTTGATTACTATATGGTTTATTTGGTGGAAGATGATATGTTCAGATCCATTATGCTATTTAATACCCCTCTGATCTTGAGCATGATTATCATTTGTGAGTAGTTGCTTTTGTTCTTGAGGTCACGGGAGAAGTCATGTTGCAAGTAATCATGTGAACTTGATATGTGTTCGATATTTTGATGATATGTATGTTGTGATTCCCTTAGTGGTGTCATGTGAACGTCGACTACATGACACTTCACCATATTTGGGCCTAAGGGAATGCATTATGGAGTAGTTATTAGATGATGGGTTGCTAGAGTGACAGAAGCTTAAACCCAAGTTTATGCGCTACTTCGTAAGGGACCGATTTGGATCCAAAAGTTTAATGCTATGGTTAGATTTTATCTTAATACTTTTCTCGTAGTTGCGGATGCTTGCGAGGGGGTTAATCATAAGTAGGAGGTTTGTTCAAGTAAGATCAACACCTAAGCACCGATCCACCCACATATCAAATTATCAAAGTAGCGAACACGAATCAAGCCAACATGATGAAAGTGATATGATGAAATTCCCGTGTACCCTCAAGAACGCTTTGCTTATTATAAGAGACGTTTTTGGCCTATCATTTGCCTCCAAAGGATTGGGCTACCTTGCTGCACTTTATTTACCGTTACCGTTACTTGCTCGTTACAAATTATCTTGCTATCAAACTACTTGTTACTAACAATTTCAGTGCTTGCAGACATTACCTTGCTGAAAACCACTTGTCATTTCCTTCTGCTCCTCGTTGGGTTCAACACTCTTACTTATCGAAAGGACTACGATTGATCCCCTATACTTGTGGGTCATCAAGGCTCTTTTCTGGTGCCATTGCCGGGGAGTGAAGCCCTCTTGGTAAGTGGAAATCGGTAAGGAAAAATTATTACTACATGCTGAAATTTATTGTCACTTGTTACTATGGAGAATCATCCTTTGAGGGGTTTGTTTGGGGTATCTTTACCTCGATCAGAACCAAAATTAGTAGCCCATCAACCTACTGCACCTACTGAAAATATTGGTTATGAAATTCCTTCGGGTATGATAGAACAACTGCTAGCTAATCATTATGCAGGAGATGGAACCGAACATCCTGATATGCACTTGATATATGTGGACGAAATTTGTGGATTATTTAAGCTTGCAGGTTTTCCCAGAGATGAAGCTAAGAAGAAGGCTTTCCCTTTATCTTTTAAGGGAAAAGCATTGGCATGGTATAGGCTATGCGATGATATTGGATCTTGGAACTGGAATCGATTGAAATTGGAATTTCACCAAAAAAATTATCCTATGCATCTAGTTCATCATGATCAGAATTATATATATAATTTTTGGCCTCGTGAAGGAGAAAGTATCACTCTAGCTTGGGGGAGGCTTAAGTCAATGCTATATTCATGCCCCAATCATGAGCACTCAAGAGAAATTATTATTCAGAATTTTTATGCTCGGCTTTCTCGTGATGATCAATCCATGCTTGATACTTCTTTTACTGGTTCTTTTATGAAGAAGACTATTGAATTCAGGTGGGATCTTTTAGAAAGAATTAAACACAACTCTGAAGATTGGGAACTCGATGAAGGTAAAGAGTCAGGTATTAAGCTTGAATTTGATTGTGTTAAATCTTTTATGAATACCGATGCTTTTCACAAGTTTAGCACTAAATATGGACTTGACTCTGAGATAGTAGCCTCTTTCTGTGAATCATTTGCTACTCATGTTGATCTCCCTAAGGAGAAGTGGATTAAATATCACCCACCTTTTAAAGAGGAAACTAAAGAACCGGTCATAGCTAAAGATGAAACTATTATCTATAACGTTGATCCAGTTGTGCCTACTGCCTATATTGAAAAACCACCTTTCCCTGTTAGGATAAAGGAACATGCTAAGGTTTCAACTGTTGTTCACAAAAGTCATATTAGAGCACCTAAACCTGCTGAACAAATTAAAGTAGAACCTAGTGTTGCTATGGTTAAGGATCTCCTGGTAGAAAATATTGATGGGCATGTTATTTACTTCTGTGATGAAGCTGTTAGAATTGCCAAACCCGCTGAAAAAGATAAACATAGACCCATGGTTGGCATGCCCATTGTCTCAGTTAAAATAGGAGATCATTGTTATCATGGTTTATGTGATTTAGGTGCTAGCGTGAGTGTTATTCCTTTTACCTTATACCAAGAAATTATGAATGACATAGCACCCGCTGAAATAGAAGACATAGATGTTACTATTAAACTTGCTAATAGAGACACCATCACACCACTTGGGATTGTTAGAGATGTTGAAGTCTTGTGTGGGAAAATAAAATACCCTACTGATTTTCTAGTTGTTGGTTCTCCACAAGATGACTTTTGTCCCATTATCTTTGGTAGACCTTTCTTGAACACTGTCAATACTACTATAGATTGTCATAAACAAACTGTCAGTGTTAGCTTTGGTGATGAGTCTCATGAATTTAATTTTTCCAAGTTTAATAGACAACCTCATAAGAAAGAATTACTGAGTAAGGATGAAATAATTGGTCTTGCTTCTATTGATGTGCCTCCTACTGATCCACTAGAACAATATTTGCTAGATCATGAAAATGATATGCATATGCATGAAAGAAATGAGATAGATAAATTTTTCTTTGAACAACGACCTCTGCTCAAACACAATTTGCCTATTGAAACTCTAGGAGGTCCTCCTCTGCCTAAAGGTGATCCTGTGTTTGAATTAAAACAATTGCCTGACACTTTAAAATATGCTTATCTCGATGAGAAAAAGATATATCCTGTTATTATTAGTGCTAACCTTTCAGAACATGAAGAAGAAAGATTATTGAAAATTCTGAAGAAGCACCGGGCTCCTATTGGGTATACTCTTGATGATCTTAAGGGCATTAGTCCCACTCTCTGTCAGCACAAGATTAATATGGAGCCTGATGCTAAACCCGTTGTTGATCATCAACGACGTCTGAATCCCAAAATGAAAGAAGTGGTAAGAACTGAAATATTAAAATTTCTGGAAGCAGGTATAATCTATCCCATAGCTGATAGTAGATGGGTAAGTCCCATTCATTGTGTCCCCAAGAAGGGAGGTATTACTGTTGTTCCTAATGATACCAATGAACTTATACCACAAAGAATTGTTACTGGCTATAGAATGGTAATTGATTTTAGAAAATTGAATAAAGCAACTAGAAAAGATCATTACCCTTTGCCTTTTATTGATCAAATGCTATAAAGATTATCAAATCACACACACTTTTGCTTCCTTGATGGATATTCTGGTTTTTCTCAAATACCTGTTTCACAACCTGATCAAGAGAAAACCACCTTTACTTGCCCATTCGGAACTTATGCTTATAGACGTATGCCTTTTGGTCTATGCAATGCACCTGCTACCTTTCAAAGATGTATGACTGCTATATTCTCTAATTTTTGTGAAAAGATTGTTGAGGTTTTCATGGATGATTTTTCTGTATATGGAACTTCTTTTGATGATTGGTTAAGCAACCTTGATCGAGTTTTGCAGAGATGTGAGCAAACTAATCTTGTCTTGAATTGGGAGAAGTGCCACTTTATGGTTAATGAAGGTATTGTCTTGGGGCATAAAATTTCTTAACGAGGTATTGAGGTGTATAAGGCTAAAGTTGATGCAATTGAGAAAATACCATGTCCCAAAGATATCAAAGGTATTCATAGTTTCCTTGGTCATGCTAGTTTCTATAGGAGGTTTATTAAAGACTTCTCTAAAATTTCTAGGCCTCTTACAAATCTTTTACAAAAGGATGTTCCATATGTTTTTGATGATGATTGTGTAGAAGCCTTTGAAACACTTAAGAAAGCCTTAACTTCTGCACCTATTGTTCAACCACCTGATTGGAACTTGCCTTTCGAAATTATGTGTGATGCTAGTGATTATGCTGTTGGTGATGTTCTAGGACAAAGAGTTGATAAGAAATTAAATGTTATTCATTATGCTAACAAAACTCTAGACAGTGCCCAAGAAATTATGCTACTACTGAAAAATAATTTTTAGCAGTTGTGTTTGCTTGTGACAAATTTAGATCTTACATTGTTGATTCTAAAGTTACTGTTCACACCGATCATGCTACTATTAAATATCTTATGGAAAAGAAAGATGCTAAACCTAGACTCATTAGGTGGGTTCTCTTGCTACAAGAATTTGATTTACATATTACTGATAGGAAAGGAGCTGAGAACCCCGTAGCTGATAACTTGTCTAGGTTAGAGAATATCCTTGATGACCCACTACCTATTGATGATAGCTTTCCTGATGAACAATTAGCTGCAATAAATGTTTCTCACAATACTCCTTGGTATGCTGACTATGCTAATTACATTGTTGCTAAATACATACCACCTAGTTTCCCATACCAACAAAAGAAAAAAATTCTTCTATGATTTAAGACATTACTTTTGGGATGACCCACATATTTATAAAGAAGGAGTAGATGGTATTATTAGACGTTGTGTACCTGAGCATGAACAGGAACAAATCCTATGTAAATGTCACTCCGAAGCTTATGGAGGGCATCATGCGGGAGATAGAACTGCTCACAAGGTATTGCAATATGGTTTTTATTGGCCTACTCTCTTCAAGGATGCCCGTAAGTTTGTTTTATCTTGTGACGAATGTCAAAGAATTGGTAATATTGGTAAGCGTCGGGAAATGCCTATGAATTATTCACTTGCTGTTGAACCATTTGATGTTTGGGGTTTTGATTATATAGGACCTTTTCCTTCCTCTAATGGGTATACACATATTTTGGTTGCTGTTGATTATGTTACTAAGTGGGTAGAAGCTATTCCAACTACTAGTGCTGATCATAAAACTTCCATTAAAATGATTAAAGAAGTTATTTTCCCAAGGTTTGGAGTCCCTAGATATTTAATGACTGATGGTGGTTCACACTTTATTCATGGTGCTTTCCGTAAAATGCTTGCTAAATATGATGTTAACCATAGAATTGCATCACCCTATCATCACTGGTACAGCGAGGTGCTATACAAACGGTTTTTAACCCCTTTCCACGACGGCATTTGGAACGGTCGCCAAGTGAGTGACTGCGATAGGGGGGGTCCTTCCCACATGACCCAAAAACCATCGGGGATAGGGAGCCACCCAAACGCTGCATCCTTGCAACTCGTTTGTGCTCGCATTGCCATCGCAGTCGGTATTCTGTGGTGCTACATTTACGATGCGCGGCCCATCATAAATGGTTCACGATTATAGAACGTGTATGATAAGCAGACAATCACACACATTCAGTTTTCCCGAACTGTATGCGATAACTAATTAAGAAGATTAGCTAATCGTCGTACGAGTGTCGGATAGGATTACGAAACGTTGGACCGTTGTAACATCATCGTACATGACAACTATCGCACACGCTATTCTGTGGTGCAATGTTTATGATGCGTACCACATCAGAAACAGTTCATGGTTGCAAATCGTGTACGATAAGGCAACTATCACAAATGTTGAGTAAGATTCAAACATTGTCATCTAACACAACTCATTATGGGCAGTAAAAAGAAAGCTGCAGAGTTCTTACTTACCATCCTGCAGTTCGTTGTTGTCTTGGATAAAGTGTAAACAAATAGTTTAATTGCCATCTTTTGACCCATTTTACTAACAATCTTTATCAGCTTCCTCACTTGATGCTAGTTCATCGATATCTCACTGCCCCATACGCAGAAAGGGTCGAAGCGTGGATCTTTTCCAGTGACATATGTACCTAAAAGCACCAAGTTAATATTAGAAGCTAAACAGCAATTGCACGATGATGTAGTACAACACTCTTTTATAATATCTTATAACATCCAATATACTCACATATTAGATGAATTAACATCTTATATTATGGGCCGAAGGGAGTTTATTGCATTTTTACAAATTATCGGCTGATTAACTGCTGCTGTATCCATGGGTTAGAGTTAGTTTGGGCTCAAATAGCCCTAAAGTATATCCAAACATGAGGGCTAATTTGAGCTAGTTGCATCTAACCCACCCAAAAAAACTATCCCACCCAAGAGGTGCTAATTGGAGCTAGTTCTCCTAGTGCATTTATTGTCAATCTAACCCTATCATCCAAACACCTCTTTGGCTAGAGTTAGTTCATGGTTAGTCATGAGCTAGAAACTAACTCTAACCTCTAGCTAAGTTGAGTATCCAAATAGGGCTGTGTTGTTGTTGTTGTTGTTGTTGCTGCTGCTCTTCTACGTACACTGGTGCAGAGACATGATATACAAACGGTTTTTACCCCCTTTCCGCGACGGAGTTTTAAACCGTCGCCTAGTGAGTGTGTGCGATAGGGGGGTCCTTCCCACACGACCCAGAAACCGTCGGGGATTGGCCCTCCGGCCACACAGGCGGGGGCAAAATGAGCTCGTGTGCGATCGGGCGAGGCATCGAAACCCAATCGTTTCCGTTCGTATGTACATCCCACACGGTGAATCCCAGAAAAACATTTCCGGTCGTATGTATATCACAAACAGTTCCGGTGTGGAAACATTTGTGCAAGGTGGCCTAACACAAACAGTTCTCTGCCGGAAGCCGTGTGTGATTGTTAGTTGATCCAACACGCCTACTTTCTAGAAACCATGTGGGTTGTTTGAGTTCATCGCCCACGGTGTTGTCTGAGTAACCGTCTGCAATAGAAAACCCCAATAAGCATGGTAATTAGCCTATTATTGATAATCCATGTAGTAATCAAATTGACATTTTTATAAAACACATCAGATATTTCATATCCATATAACGGCAACCAAGATTTCATAATTGAATTACATCAGATAGCTTCAGCACTCAGTTACGCCATTACACAACAGCACCAAGTTTCACATGCAACATTAAAAACCTTTGGAAAGTAGCATCATACATGGTAAATAGACAGATGAATCTCATCTGGGAAACTATAGAAGTGGAGGGCAAATATTGAGCCTTCAGTGATGTTGAATGTCCTTGCAACTTTAGGCCAGTGGCTATGGATAATTGCCCGCCCAACCTTCGTCCTCTTCAGGAAGACTTCAATATTGTACCATGGGTGTTGAATGAATACCTTCCTCGCCTCTTGACCATGCAGGTGGTATGAGAGGTTATCATCAGTGAACTGCTTTGAAAAGTACTGAAAACAAAGATATGCATAAATCGCTGTTATAAATTTTGAAATGGCGCAAGGGGTAAAAACAATGTAAAAGAGTTAGTACCATCCTACCATCCTATAGTTGACTGATGTCTTCTTCATTGTGCAAACAAAGATCTTGCTGTTATTCGTCGCAAGTTTCTTCATCCTAACAATCTTTCTGAGTTTCTTGACTTGGCTGATATTCATGGACTTCTCATTTCCCCATATGCAAAATGGGTCGAATAGTGGGTCTAAGCCTCTGACAGCAGGACCTACATGTGCAAGACCAAATTGTAAGAAACCTAAATATTAGAATGATTCCTGCAACTGCACAATAATGTGCTATTAGCGAAAGGACCATTCATGAACAAACCTCGATGGTAAACCGCAGTGTCTCCCATTGTTTCCCTGCAACACATATAAGGAAGATCTTGATCAGGTTAACTGAGAGTTGCCATACTATCAGTAGAATATGTATTGAGTACAACCAAATTCGATTTATTTCTCACATGCATAAAAATACAAAAGTGTACCCACAACAAATGAAAATCAAATTGCAGAATTGAACCAAAAGTTAAATGGACAGCAGACCAAATGAACCAAAATAGTTAACTGAGCACGATATTGCAGAATAGAAACATGTACTAGAAGATAAGACAGTTAACAAAACAAAGAATGCTTGAGAACAGTACTACAAAATGTAGCAATTGTTGGAATAAACTGTTAACTGAACATTACATTTCAGAGGACCAAACTGTTATCTAAACATCAGATTGCATATTAACATTACAGAGGACAAATCACTAGAAGGCACTGGCGGTGGCCTCGAGAAAACAGCGCGAACTGTATTTTAAAGTAGACAACCGCGTGGTGGTGTCGACGGTGGCCTCAAAGACGAGGTGCTCCTCCAAGATCTGGCGGTCGGCACGCATGGCAGCCATAGCGACCTCGTGCGCACGTGCGGCCGCGATTTGCTTCTCCACTGCCATATGCTACTGAGCTCCACATTATACTGCATGCAAAATGGCTGTGGGCGGCGCTTAATTGGAGGATGGGCCCAGTGATTTCGGCGAAAGGTGTCACGCCATCGGTCGGGGCATGTGGGACGGGGAAGGAGGAGGATGGTGTGGGCGAGGTGTGGATTACCTGACCATATCGACGAGGCCGCGTAGCAAGAAGAAGGGTCGGCGGCGAGGAGGCGGCGCTGCAAGAAGAAGGGTCGCCGACGAGGAGGTGGCACTGCAAGAAGAAGGGTCGCCGGCGAGGAGGCGGCGCTGCAAGAAGAAGGGTTGCCGGCGAGAAGGCTGAGCTGCCAGTAAGCAGCAGTGAAGGTTTGAACTTAGAAAGCAAGGAGGAATAGTGGAAATGTGGCTTTTGGTGGGAGGGAGGGGGCGGGGAGATAGATATTTCTGCGGTGGCAAAAAAATTTTGCTCGGTGCCGCGAGAAACTGGCACGCAAGTGTGGTTCAAGCGTGGGCGGTGGACTATAGATGACGAAGCTTCCTGCGTAAGCCAGACAAGACGGTGCGCCAAGATATTTTATATCGCATCCCACACGATTCTTGCTAGTAAACTGTTTGTGCTATACCTGATTTTTTCATCATGTTTTGAAAGACAAAATGGTGTTATGGAGGGAAAGGATGGTGTTTGAATTGCTAGAACATTTATGTACAGTGAACATGCAACTACATGAGTGTCGTGTTTAAATTTGGAATTATTCCGGGTTCATTTGGCATTTTTATGCATTCATTGAGTTTCTAGGCATTTAATGTGCATAATTCAAATTTGAACTACAAGCACATGCTCCAGTGCACCAAAGTTTGTTGAAAAATCACATGTGTGTCTTTGGGTGAATTTATAGGTCCCATGCAAGAATGGGAATGAAATTCAAACATCTGGGCGTCGTGGCTCGGTCGGGAACATTGAGAAACTTGGTTTTTAAATTCTTGTAAATTCAAAAGTCGCTTGAAAATCATGAAACTTGGCATAGTGTCATTTCATGGCACCAACATGCTGTGGTAAAAAAATTGGCAGCATTTGGACAAGTTTTGGTATAAGCTTCTTGCAAACCGGAGCTTCTCTCGAGAAGACTCGTGGTTCTCGAGGGGGGGCGTGTCACCTTTGTGTGCGAAACCATATACACTGCCTCCCCCCTTGATTTTTTACAGAGGCAACATAGAACTATATGAGTGCCGTGTTAAAATTTGGAATTATTCCGGGTTCGTTTGGCCTTTTTTATACATTAATTGAATTTCTGGGCATTTAATGTGCATAATTCAAATTTGAACTACAAGCACATGCTCCAGTGCACCAAAGTTGGTTGAAAAATCACATGTGTGTCCTTGGGTGAATTTCTAGGTCCCATGCAAGAAATGAGAATGAAATTCAAACATCTGGGCGTCGTGGCTCGGCCGGAAATATTGAGAAACTTGGTTTTTTAATTCCTGTAAATCCAAAACACGCCTGAAAATCATGAAACTTGGCATGGTGTCATGACATGGCACCAACATGCTGTGGTAATTTTTTTGGCCGAATTGGGACAAGCTTTGGTATAAGCTTCTTGCAAACCGGAGCTTCTCTCAAGAAGGCTCGTGGTTCCGAGAGGGAACGTGTCACCTCCGTGTGCGAGACGACATACACTGCCTTCTCCCACCTTAATTTTTTTACATAGGCAGCTTAGATCAAATAGGAGTTTCGTGCTAAATTTTAGAATTATTCCGGGTTCGTTTGGCCTTTTTTATACATTAATTGATTTTCCAAGCATTTAATGCACATAATTCAAATTTGAAGTACAAGCGCATGCTCCAGTGCGCAAAAGTTAGTTGGAAAATCATTTATGTGTACTTGGGCGAATTTCTACGTCCCATGCAAGAAGTGGGAATTGAATTCAAACATTTGGGCGTCTTGGCTCGGCCGGAAACATCGAGAAACTTGGTTTTAAAATTCCCGTAAATCCAAAGCTCGCCTGAAAATCATGAAACTTGGCATGGTGTCATGACATGGCACCAACATGTTGTGGTAAATTTTTTGTCCGATTTGCGAAGGCGCACACATTAACAATCAACAAAGTCATTTTGAAACAAGTGTTGTCATGTTACAAATCGGAAACACAAGTATTATTGAAACCGTGGGCGTTCTACTTACCATTTACGTGCCGCCACGCGTCCCCTTTTTTTATTGGCTAGGAGGTGTCATGCGGGGTAGCTATTTGAGTACAGGAGGCGTGCGATCAGACCCCTGCGCGTGCTCATCGGGAGGAGAGCCCTTTGACCTCTATCCGCCGCCCACCTCCCTCCCAACGTCTCCATTAATGGCGGCCGAGCCCCTGTTTCATGGCGTGGCTATGTCTCACTCGACTGAGATTTAAGAGAGAAAAATGAAAATCTGAAAAGAAAGTTTTGCATGGATCTTGATGTAAGATCTGACGGACCTATATAGCATCGACTGCGACTTATAGCAAGACTGATGAATATAAGGAGGATGACAGTGGATAATAATTGTCTTACATATTTAGGAAAATAATTTAAAAAAGCCACATGCGGCAACGCCCGAAATACACAAGGGCAAAAGAAGAAGGAAGACAACGATCTGGCTTGCTGATCTCTACTTTCTTGATGCGTTGCTGCAGGCCGCGGGAACTAGTCTCTGCAGCGAGCGGCGATGAGCTCTTTTGTGTCCTCAAGACGCTGCTTGAGAGCATCCACGGATTCCTCCACCAGCCTTTGGCGCTCGATGCGGAGCATGGCATTCTCGTGCATAAGTTCCTTGATGATGACGCCGGTCCTCTGCAACAAGGCGGTGGTCTCCTCGTGCTGCTTCGTCGTTCCGGCGATCTTCGCCCTCAGCAGGTCGCGCTCGTTGCGGAGCTTCACCTTGTCCTCCCCTAGTCCCTGGATGACGCTGGTAGCATTTTCAAAGGAGGCATTCATCTCGTCCTGCTGCTTCATCCAGTCGGAGATCCGACCCATCAGGTCATCGAGCATAGCGTGCATGCCCGCCTGCCCGCGAGACATTTTCCAAGGCCGCCGCGACACGGGAGGACATCTCTGCTGTATTCGCGGTGCGGCGAGACATCTTTGCTGCTTCCACGGCGCGGCCGGACCAGTCTACTGCATCGAATGCGCGGCGGGACCTCTGTGCTGCTTCGGTGGCGCGACGGGACCTCTGTGCTGCTACGGCCGCGCGGCGGGACATATCGGCTGCTTTCGCGGTGAGGCGGGACATCTCTCGTGCTTCCGCTTCCATGCTCGCCTCTCCCTGGTGGTAATCTGTAGGATCGAAAGTAGGTCTAGAGGGGGGTGATTAGACTACTTGACCAAATAAAAATCTAGCCTTTTCCCAATTTTAATTGTTGGCAGATTTTAGCAACTAGTACAAGTCAAGCAATCAACCTACACATGCAGTTCTAAGAGTATAGCAGAGGAAAGTAAACATTGCATATGAAGGTAAAGGGAAGGGTTTGGAGAAGGCAAACGCAATAGACACGGAGATTTTTGGCGTGGTTCCGATAGGTGGTGCTATCATACATCCACGTTGATGGAGACTTCAACCCACGAAGGGTAATGGCTGCGCGGGTCCATGGAGGGCTCCACCCACGAAGGGTCCACGAAGAAGCAACCTTGTCTATCCCACCATGGCCATCACCCACGAAGGACTTGCCTCACTCGGGTATATCTTCACAAAGTAGGCGATCTCCTTGCCCTTACAAACTTCTTGGTTCAACTCCTCAATCTTGTCGGAGGCTCCCAAGCGACACCTAACCAATCTAGGAGACACCACTCTCCAAAAGGTAATAGATGGTGTGTTGATGATGAACTCCTTGCTCTTGTGCTTCAAATGATAGTCTCCCCAACACTCAATTCTCTCACACAGATTTGGCTATGGTGTAAAGATGATTTGAGTGGAAAGCACCTTGGGGAAGGCTAGAGATCAAGATTCTTGTGGTAGGATTGGAATATCTTGGTCTCAACACATGAGTAGGTGGTTCTCTCTCAGAAAATGAGTAGTGGAAGTGTAGGCACGTTCTGATGGCTCTCTCACAAATGGAGAAGGGGGTGGAGGGGTATATATAGCCTCCACACAAAATCCAACAGTTACACACATTTGACCCAACTCGGTCAGACCGAATAGAAGAACTCGGTGAGACCGATTTAGTTCAAAATGTGAACGTTAGGAATCTCGGTGGGACCGACTGGAACAACTCGGTGGGACCGATGTGCTAGGGCTTAGGGCAAAACCTCATCTCGGTGAGACCGATTGCTTGAACTCGGTGAGACCGATTTCAGCAAAGAGCAAACTGAGAGTTGGTCAAGCAAACTCGGTGGGACCGATTGCACATTTCGGTGAGACCGAAATAATTACAACAGGCAACAGAGAGTTTGCAGGGCCATCTCGGTGAGACCGAGATCCGTATCGGTGTGACCGAATTGCTAGAGTTTCTGGCAGTGGCTATTTCAACTGAACTCGGTGGCGCCGGATAGATCAAATCGGTGGGGCCGAGTTTGACTTTGAGTTTTGTACATATGTGGAAATGAGAAAGTGGCTGAGGGTTTTGGAGCAATATCACTAAGCACTTTGAGCAAGTAGACCATTAAGCAACACCTCATCCCCTTTTAATAGTATTGGCTTTCCTATGGACTCAATGTGATCTTGGATCACTAAAATAGAAATGAAGAGTCTTGAGTTTTTGCCAATATGTGTCCTTAGCATTTTGAGGGGTCCACATCTCTAGTCCATGCCATGCCAATCATTGAACTTTCTGAAATATTAAACTTGAATGGATATTAGTTCAATGAGCTATATGTTGTTATGAATTACCAAAACCACCCGGGGATTAGTTGCACTTTCAATCTCCCCCTTTTTGGTAATTGATGACAACATATATATCAAAGCTTCGACAAATGATAATATGAATGAAATACATCATCGCTTTGAGAAGTATGTGATAAGCAAGAGCTCCCCCTAAATTTGTGCATTATTTAAAATTTGCTTTTGAATGCAAATGCACAATCGATTAGGATCATGGGTCACTCTTCCATGTCACATACATCTTGGTGGAGCGCTCAAAATGAAAAGATTTAAATAACATGCACTCATCACCAAGGATAAGAGTGGTTGATTATACACAGATATCATAGATATAATCATGCAAGCACACATTAAGGCATAGTATGATCAAACACATGATCACATAAGTATCTCACGAGCATAACACAAATAGTAGCATAGGAATCAAACAACCAAATGAAAAAAGTAGCAAGAGAGGCAAATAAAAGGCAAAACACTCTCTCTCTCTCGAAGCCTAATGATCTGTATACTTTCTCCCCCTTTGGCAACAAGTTCCCAAAAAGTTTGAAAACGTATAGTGCTATGCGGCACTCTAGGCACAATCTCCGGGAACTCCTGAAGGGGTCTTCTGGCTTGTCGCTCCGGTGTGCGTAGATGGCATGGAGAGGAGTCCGTCTGCAAATGCCTCTGAAGAAATCTGTGGAGCTAGAGGGGTTGACACTGGAGGTACAACCGTGGCAGTTGCTGCAGGTGCTGAAATAGTAGTCCTGGTACCTGTGACAACTGGCACTGCTGATGACCTTTGTGCCCTTGGCACTCTCTGAAAAGTATCTATAGTTGGTCTATCCGCCCTGTCCTCAGCATCCTCTTGGAGCTTCTCCACAATAGTCTGTATCTCAGTGACCTTCACATCTAGGTCATGAAATTTAGTCTCAATGATCCTCTCAAGACTTTCTTGATTTTGATTTAGGGTGGCCAAGCCCTTCTCAATTCTCACGGTAGCCTCAAGCAGATAACTGAGTTGATCCTGCTTGGTCTTGAGCATCACTGTGGAGGCATCTGGTGTACTAGCTGCCTTCGCTGCTTTTGTAGCTTTTGCTTTCTCTCTCTTCTCCTGGGCTTCTGCACTAGTAGGATGGGAAGCATCCATGACAACCTCGTTGTCCTCAAAATATGGCCTCAGGGGACGATGCTCTCTATCAAGAAGATATGTCCCAGTTCCCATCTTGGAATTGATCAACATTTGAATGTGAGGGGCATATCCACAAGATCTCTTTTGATCAGCAGCTGTTCTCTTCACAGTCTCAACAATCAAGGTCATCACCTTAAATTTCTGTGGCACATCAAACATGTGAAGCAAATTGATTGAGTGACCACGGATCATTCTATGATCTCCTGACTTGGGCAAAAGAGTGTCCCTCAATATAGTGTTGATAGTGGTCAAACCGGACAGCAGATAGTATATTGATCCAAACTTGTGTGTCTCCAGGACATCATCAGGAATAGTCTTGTACATGTTGGCCATGGAGTTGTGATCCTTCCTAGGCTTTGCATACACATCAATATTATTCTCCTCTTCCTCTGGGGCATTGATCAGCTTGGCCCATTCTAAGATAGTAGATTGATATCTTCTTCCTTCAGTCATCCAGACAATCTTTCCATCAGGGTAGAAGTGAGCAGTGGAATAGAATTGCATGATCATCTCATCGTTCCACTTAGTCAACTTCTGACCAACAAACTTGTCAACTTCATTCATTCTGAAGCTCTCATGCACACCTAGGAAATAGTCCTCATTGTCATCAATGTATTTCCAGTCAACCCACTTCATGTCACAGACAATGGGCTTCTTGTCCAAAAGGACAGTCTCATAGAAATATTGTTGTTCCTTGGTGTGAAAGCAGTAGTCTACAGCAGTTCTCCTCCTAGTGGCATAGGGATCAATCTGTCTCCAAAGTCTCAGACCTGCATCCTTTCTTAGCTTCATATTCTCTGCCACAGGATGATCATCACTATGATCTGGAATCTTTGGCTTGAGCTTTCTGAGCACTAGTGGCTCTTCCTCTTCTTGAACTTCAGGCACTGGGGCCTTATTCTTTTCACCAGCAGGGATGTTTCTTGTTGATCTCTTTGGTGCATAAGGCTTGGGAGCTTGAGCTTGAGCTGGAGGCTTGGGGGCAGACTTGGGCTTATATGGAGCAGCCCCAGTCCTTATGGCATCCCCCATAAGCTTCTGAGTCTTTGCAGGAGGTGCAACAGGCTCTTCCTCCTCCTCATCCTCTTCCTCATCAGAATCTCTCATCATAGAAGGTTTGACAATGACTCTGGCAATGGTCTTTTTGACTCTCTCCTTCCTCTTCTTCTCTTTTCCAGCACCACTTGCTGGCTGTGCTTGCTCTTGAGCAACAGAGGATTGCCTAGCTTTAGACATTGGAGCTCTCTTAGCAGGAGCTTTCTTGGCCATTTTAGGCTTGGTTGCAGCAGCAGCAGCATACTCTTTCTTGAGTACTTTCTTCTCGGAGGTCACCTCCTCCTCAACAACAAAGTCCTCATCCTTAGATTCAGATGTTCTCTTCTTCCTTGTCCTGGTTGCTGCCTTAGGCAAGTTGCTGGGAGTGCTTCTGCTCCCCTCATCATAGCTGCTTGAGGGACTAGTGCCCTCACTGAGGTTGACCTATTCTTCAGACTTGTTCTGACTATCACTGCCCTCTGACATTGCTGAAACTGACCCTGTGAATAGTTGGGTATAGATAGAATGGATGAGCATCACAAAGTGCAACTTATTTTGCAAAAATATTGAGACAAAAATTTAATTTTCGTTTTCTGCAGAAAGCATTTCGGAGCTACCGATTTGACAAACTCGGTGACACCGAAGCACTAACAGAGTCTAAACACACAGTTTCGGTCAGACCGAAATGCAGTTCGGTGACTCCGAGATGCTAGGGTTTCACAGAGAAAGTGATTTCGGTCGCACCGATCAGTACACTTCGGTCAGACCGAGTTGTACTTGTGCAATGGCCAGGGCCAATCGGTGTGACCGAGATCCTCAGATCGGTCAGTCCGAGACGAGTTCGGCGGAAACCTAACCCTAAGTTTTTGCATCAAATCTATTCTAACGAATTCTTTCGATGGATAGATCAATCTCATGCGTGGGAAGAACATAGGCATTATACTTTGTGCAAGAATCGGAGTTATGGAAAGCACAAAGGGGTCAAATCCGTACCCTAACTTGGTGATGGATTTGCTACGGCGGCAACGGCGGTGAGAATTCCGTTGACGGAGGCAAGACCAGCGGAAGGAGGTCACTGGCGACGACGGCGACGATCCGGAGACCAGGGGGTGTAGTGCTGGGGCGCGGGCTCATTCGGTTGAAGTGTTTTTCAACCGCAGAGTATAAATACCCAAACGCTGTCGGTGTGACCGAGTGGAACTACTCGGTGGCACCGAGTTGCAAAACTGCTAGCAGTTGCTGCAACTCGGTGTGACCGAATGGTTCTAATCAGTTGCACCGAGATTGAAAACCTAGATCAACTTAATGATTTTGGTGAGACCGAATAGGAGTGAGTTGGTCTGACCAAAAGGCATTAAGAGGTTTTGGAAGTTAAGCCCTTGACGGATCGGTGGCTCCGAGTGCTCCTCACCTGGAGGGTCCGAATTCGACTTGTTCAAACTTTGTGATGTAGCATGAATAGAGTTTGAGACGAGAAAAAGCATAGATAGCTAGAGGGAGTACTTAGGCATTCTTGTCCACCCATTTGGCAAAAAGAAAAACCAAACAATCAAAGCAACAAATGGATGTCCACGAATGGAGAAAATTATGCAACCAACATGCTCACACAATAAGATGGCAAATAAAACATGTGGCAAAGCATGCTCAAACACTCTAGCATCTATCAAGCAAATGGCGATGACTAGGTCATCTATATATGAGTATATTGACTTAGGAGTCAAATGAAAACATTTGATCATAGGTCATACTCATCGTTTTAGCACAAGTGGGGTTACCACTTTTACATAAAGCATTGTTGTGTTCACATCATTAGAGTTGCTTTAGCTCAATTCTAAGAGCAAAGCTCCCCCTAGATGTGATATCCCCCCTCAGAGGGATAAACTAACCTTGGGTTTTGTCGATGATGACTTCATGTAGGTGTCGAAGATGTGGATGCTCAATGTTGATGTAGATCATTTGGAGCAATCCATTGGAGTGAGTTGCACTTTCAATACCTACATGGGTTAGTCCCACAAGGAACAAATAAGGATATCCATAGACATAGAGTGAAACACACATATGATGATGTCCATGAAAGCATTAGGTTACCTTGTCCCTTGTCTTACCAACAAGAGGGTTTGTGACTCCTTGAACTAGTGCAAGATATGAAAGTTGATTGCACTTGTCCTTGCCAAAATGAATATGAGTGAAGTATGTTGGCGGAGTCACCTTCAAGAACTCTCTAGTTCTTCTTCTTTGGGATCCACATCAGCTTGATCGGAATCCTTGGAGTTGTAGTCGTACTTGATGAAGTAGAACTTGATGTAGTCTTGGGAACCCACTTGACCATGGCCTTAGGAGCTTTTTCAAATGAATCAATCTCTTCTTGAAGCTTGTCCTTGCCTTTTAGCTTGTGGTCTTGTGGTGGAAGATCTTCTTGAGCTTGTGTTCCCTCGAAAGAAGTGGGGTCATACTTCTCTTGTTGAGGAACAAGCTTCATCTTGGGGTATTGATCTTCTTCCCACTCAACACCATTGGCATTGAACTTTCATTCAAAACCAACACCTTGATTCTTCCGGTGCCTTCCTTGCTTGCGTACAATTTCCTCAAATTGCTTACTTCCGGCAAGGCTCTTGTAAACACCTTTCTCTATAATTCCCTTCAATAAGCTATTTTCTTGCTCAAGTGTAACTTGGCTATGAGAATCATTAGTGGAATCAAGAGTACTACTAGAAGCAACAATATTGGATTTAACATGATTATTGTTACTGCTAGAAGAAGAATCTTTCTTGCTCTTGTTGCTAGATTTTACTTGTGGCATATAAGTAGACAAGAGTAAATGCTTGGCAATGTAAGAAGAACTCTTCTTTCGAAGATCATCATTGATTGCTTTTAGGAACCCATGCTCTTGCTCTAAATTTAGCTTCTCGAAGTGTAGCTTCTCATGAGTCCTTAGGAGCTCTCTATGATCCTCTAGAGTTGTTTCATGAGCTAACTTAAGAGTGTTTACTTCTTTAGTTAGACGCTCAATCTCCTTCTTATCGTTGTCATTCGTTTCATCTTGATTAGCATGATTAATAGCAATTTCATCATAGTTTTCATCACTAGTGTTGTCAACAAGTAAATCATCATCACCTAGCAAATCATCTTCATCACTATTGAAATCAACATACTCGGGGTGTGATACCTTAGGGCCTTTAGCCATGAATCATCTTCCAATTCCTTCATTTGGTGAGTCAAATATGTCATAGGAGTTGGATGACACAAGTGCAAGACCAGCAACACCTTCATCTTGAGTATATTCGGAGTCGGAGTGATAACCTCTCTCGGAGTAGTTGTCGGAGTCGGAACCGGATACCCATTCGCCAACGTGAGCTTGATGTCTTCGTCTTGTGTAGCTCTTTGATGACTTGTCCTTCCTTTCCTAATCCTTGCTTCTACGAGAGGGTCTTCGTTCATAACGATCATCTCTACTCCTTCTCTCTCTTGGTGGTGATTCATCTCTTTTACTTCTCCTCTTGGGTGAATCTTCTCTTTTCTTGTAGGGAGTCGTACACTCATTGGAGTAGTGTCCGGGTCTTCCACAATTGTAGCAATTGCGATCATGACTAGAAGATCTTTTGTCATTGTAGGACCTTGACTTGGAACTCCTCTCTTTGCTTCTATTCTTGTAGAATTTGTTGAAGTTCTTCACCATTAAGCTCAATTCTTCATTGAAGACTTGTTTCTCACTCGATGTTGTAGGAGCATCACATGAAGCTTTATAAGCACCACTTGACTTGTTGTGGAGCTCTTCCTTATCCTTGAGTGACATCTCATGAGCAACAATTCTACCAATGACTTCCGTTGGCTTGAGATCTTTGTAGTTGGGCATCATTTGGATCAAGGTGCACACGGTATCATATTTTCCATCCAAGGCTCTTAGGATCTTCTTGATGATGAATCTATCGGTCATTTCTTCGCTTCCTAAGCCGGCAAACTCATTTGTGATGAGAGCGAGCCTAGAGTACATTTCAGCGACACCTTCACCATCCTTCATTTTGAACTTGTCAAGTTAACTTTGAAGCACATCCAATTAGGATTCCTTGACGGACTCGGTACCTTTGTGCATATCAACCAAAGTATCCCAAATTTCCTTTGCATTCTCAAGACGACTGATTTTGTTGAATTCTTTGGGGAACAATCTGTTGAAGAGAATATCGCAAGCTTGAGCATTGTATTGCAACATCTTCAATTCTTCCGCGGCCGCTTCACTATCCGGTTCTCTTCCATCCTCGAAGTATTCACCTTGCAAGTCAATTCGCACAATAGCCCAAACGGTGGGGTTATGACCAAGAATATGCATTTTCATCTTATGCTTCCAACTAGCAAAATTAGTACCATCAAAGTAAGGACCTCTACGGTGGTAATTTCCCTTGCTAGACGCCATACTCTCCTAGGTTGTGAAACCAAGGCTGTGATCACCAAAGCTATGGAAATCAAGGCAAATGGAGACCAAAGCTCTGATACCACTTGTAGGATCGAAAGTAGGTCTAGAGGGGGGGGGTGATTAGACTACTTGACCAAATAAAAATCTAGCCTTTTCCCAATTTTAATTGTTGGCAGATTTTAGCAACTAGTACAAGTCAAGCAATCAACCTACACATGCAATTCTAAGAGTATAGCAGCGGAAAGTAAACATTGCATATGAAGGTAAAGGGAAGGGTTTGGAGAAGGCAAACGCAATGTAGACACGGAGATTTTTGGCGTGGTTCCGATAGGTGGTGCTATCGTACATCCACGTTGATGGAGACTTCAACCCATGAAGGGTAACGGCTGCGCGAGTCCACGGAGGGCTCCACCCACGAAGGGTCCACGAAGAAGCAACCTTGTCTATCCCACCATGGCCATCGACCATGAAGGACTTGCCTCACTCAGGTAGATCTTCACGAAGTAGGTGATCTCCTTGCCCTTACAAACTTCTTGGTTCAACTCCACAATCTTGTTGGAGGCTCCCAAGCGACACCTGACCAATCTAGGAGACACCACTCTCCAAAAGGTAATAGATGGTGTGTTGATGATGAACTCCTTGCTCTTGTGCTTCAAATGATAGTCTCCCCAACACTCAACTCTCTCTCATAGATTTGGCTATGGTGGAAAGATGATTTGAGAGGAAAGCAACTTGGGGAAGGCTAGAGATCAAGATTCTTGTGGTAGGATTGGAATATCTTGGTCTCAACAAATGAGTAGGTGTTTCTCTCTCAGAAAATGAGTAGTGGAAGTGTAGGCACGTTCTGATGGCTCTCTCACAAATGGAGAAGGGGGTGGAGGGGTATATATAGCCTCCACACAAAATCCAACCATTACACACATTTGACCCAACTCGGTCAGACCGAATAGAAGAACTCGGTGAGACCGATTTAGTTCAAAATGTGAACGTTAGGAATCTCGGTGGGACCGACTGGAACAACTCGGTGGTACCGATGTGCTAGGGCTTAGGGCAAAACCTCATCTCAGTGAGACTGATTGCTTGAACTCGGTGAGACCGATTTCAGCAAAGAGCAAACAGATAGTTGGTTAAGCAAACTCGGTGGGACCGATTGCACATTTCGGTGAGACCGAAATAATTACAACAGGCAACAGAGAGTATGCAGGGCCATCTCGGTGAGACCGAGATCCGTATCGGTGTGACCAAATTGCTAGAGTTTCTGGCAGTGGCTATTTCAACTGAACTCGGTGGCGCCGGATAGATCAAATCGGTGGGGCCGAGTTTGACTTTGAATTTTGGACATATGTGAAAATGAGAAAGTGGCTGAGGGTTTTGGAGCAATATCACTAAGCACTTTGAGCAAGTAGACCATTAAGCAACACCTCATCCCCTTTTAATAGTATTGGCTTTCCTATGGACTCAATGTGATCTTGGATCACTAAAATAGAAATGAAGAGTCTTGAGTTTCTGCTAATATGTGTCCTTAGCATTTTGAGGGGTCCACATCTCTAGTCCATGCCATACCAATCATTGAACTTTCTGAAATATTAAACTTGAATGGATATTAGTTCAATGAGCTATATGTTGTTATGAATTACCAAAACCACCCGGGGATTAGTTGCACTTTCATAATCTCTCAACCCAGAACTCACGCTGGCCATGGCAGACACAAGGGAACGATGATGAATGACTTGTTTGTTTTTGTGGATGAGGAGTTGAGGAGGAATGCGCAGTCATCTCGGAGTAGTAGTATTTATAACCGAGTACTAATACGCTCCTACGTGGGAAACCGTTTAGGTTTTGATCGGTGTGAATAGGTTTGCAATTAAATAAAGCGTGGTAGTAATTTGGAATGTGACGGGACGCAGGCTCCAAATTTATTGACGGTTCTATAATTTCTAAGTGCAGCACTATTCCCGGATGGCGTAACGTGGGCACGCTTTCTCGGCTGCATACGTGGCATTTGCACCATAGGGTGCACCACAATAGGCAATGTCAGCGCACGTCTTGTTCCAAAAACCGTGCGCGCTCGTTATTACCATCGCGCACGCTTCTTTTAATTAGAATTTGTGCCCGTCTAGCGCACACACATTGATCTGTCTAACTGTTTCTGTTTGTTGTGGCTAATCGCAAACAGTTCATCCGTGTGAAGTGTATGCCGTCAATCGCAGACACGTTGATCTGGCTGACCATTTTTGTTGTGTTGCCTAATCGCAAACAGTTCACCCGTCTGAAGCGTATGCCCTCAATCGCACACATCTTCATCTGGCTGCCCGTTTCTGTTGTTCTGCCTCATCACAAACAGTTAATCCGACTGAATTGTATGTCGTATATCGCACACACCTTCATCCGGCTCCCCGTTTATGTTGTTCTTCCTCATCGCAAACAGTTCATTGAACGGAACCGTATGCCCCGCATCACACACGCAACTAAAATCTGAACCGTGTTTGATGTATCCGCCATCGCAAACATTTTGCATCTTTTTTGATGGTTTTTTTACATCACCGTTTGCGATTAATGCATCGCACACAGTTTCGTCGAAGGGTCTCTAATTGTAGTGTTGCACTAGCAGCATCCTGCAGTAGTGGTATATCTAGACATCATCAGAACATTAAGGTAACACTCTTCCTTGTTGCTATGTAGCCTAGGATTGCATATTTAGACATTAAGTTCAGTGCATGTTGCTATGTAGCCTCAGATATATTACATATGACCCTAGTTAACCTAACGATAAATGGGTTACATGTGTATTCAGTTAAAAGTCCGATTCACCGATTAGTCCCTTATCAGCCCCCGGCCTATATGGTACCAGCTACCGATACCCTGAACAGTGAGTATATATAAGCCATGGGATGAAACTAACCTCGATGGAAAATAGCAGTCGTTCCCAAAATTGTCCCGTGTAAGTACATCGAGAGGCATTTTAAGCACAACAGGCTAAACATCAACCAAATATATCCATGGCAGACAAAATAATCTCCAAAAGATAGCTTCAGTGTGCAGGTTTAAGCACGCTAGTAAAGCAAAACAAGTGCAAAGGTGTGTTAACTGCAACAGGCCTAACATTTAACAACAAGCAAACATAGTCATTCAAACTGGTATTGTGCCGGTCTAGTTATTGTTAAATAAAAATGGAAAGGCGTGTTAACTACAAGATGCAGCAACCAAATGTAGTCATTCATAGTGGTATTGTTGAAACTGGTATTGATGAAATTGAACGGCATAGTTCATACTTGCATATATAGAACATCACGTTGTGAATAACTGGAATAAACAAGGCATACTACGAACAACCAAAGATGGCATTTGAAACTGGACATATGCTAACTACAAACAACTGAACAATCAAAAAACTTTAAAAGAGGCATATGCTAGCTATAACAGGCTTAACAGCAAGCAAATATATGCATTCCTATCGGTATGTTTAAAACTGAATTGATGAAAATGTACTGCACAGTAAATAGTTGCACATATAGAGCATCACATTGTGGACAACTGAAATAAACAAGGCATACTGCAAACAACCAAATATAGCAATTAAAACTGGATATATTCTCACTACACTACAAAAGGGACTCAACAAAACAAATCATGGGTCCCCCCCTGTGAAGAGGCACGGCAAAACAAATCATGGGTTTCCTCACTTGTCATAGATGGGCTCGTTCCCGTGGGAAGAGCACGGACCCTCGATGCGCTCCATGTTGTCGCAGATGGGCTCCTTCCCCTTGGAAGAGCACGGCTGTAGGGTGCCCTCCCTGATGTCGCAGACAGGCTCTTTCCCCTTGGAAGAGCAGATGGGCTCTTTCCCCTTGGAAGAGCCGGAGAGGGTGCCCTCCTCGTGGTCGTCGTCGATGAGGTCTGACTTGGAAGCTGTGGATCCCAAGCCAGCGTCGCAGAACGTGCCCTTCAGAAATGACAAAAGGGGCTCGATGGCGATGTAGGATGGCAAATTCTTGACAGTGAGCCAGAGGAGATCAGTGTCGGGGCCATGGATGAGATCGACGGTGGTTGAACCCGAGGGGTTGGGGGTGGGCCACTTAACCTGTGACATAGCCCGCGTCAGGCCATCGCTGTCGACGACCTCGATGTCGTAGCCAGCGTCCGCGACATACCCGCATACTCTAGCCTGCTGATTGAGTGCCTGCGGCCAGTAATGGTCGTCAGCTTCCTCGGCGGCCACCTCAGTGACGTCGGGCGAAGAGACTGCGATACACCTCTTTTGGGCCAGTCGCTCCTCGAGCTCCACAGGAAGCGTAGCCGGGCTTAGGTTGCGACGCTCTGGAGTGGGGGATGGGGATGGGGATGGGGATCTGTGGGATAGGGGGCGTTTGGCAGGCGTCATCTAAGAAACTCAGGGCGGCCTGGGTATGGAGATCGGTGGGTAAGCTGCACGGGCAAACCGGCAGATGTTTACAATGGAGGCCTTGCGGCGGTGGCGGCGACCTTGCTAGGGTTTCAAGCGAGGGAGGGGTTGTGGTGGGTGGGTGTGTGTGTGTGTGCGCGCGCGCCCGAGGAGGTTTTGGTGTGTGTGTGTGTGGAGGGGGGGGGGTGTGTTTGAGGAAATGACGCGGCTACTGAAAATTTTACTACGTGGGAGTCAAACGCAGGAGTGAAATACCGAGGCTATTGAAAATTTTGATGATGGTGCATCGCACACGGTCCGGAAATAACAACTGTGTGTTATGAAACAGAAAAACCCTCGAGGCGGGCAGATATTTTCGAGGGATGCAGGTGGGAGCGGGGAAAACAAACATCACACACGGTCGAAACATAATAACCGCGTGTTATCAAACAGAAAAAACCTGCAGGCGGGTAGATATTTTTGAGAGGGGAAGCCTCGTGGAGCCCAATGTACTGTGCGGATGTGCGTGACAGGGGCACCGGCATGGCACACGGTTAGTGTGAGTGAACCGTGTCTGTTGCGTCATCCGACTTGTCTAATGTTCATAATTTTGGCGAAAATGACGCGGGAAAGGGTCAGAACACGAACACACTTGCAGGTGGACCAAATATATGTATGAAAAGGGTGGTTTGATGTTCAAATACCAAATGCAACTTCGATGTGGCACCTATCTCGCAAAGCGCACGGTATTGCTTGCCCCCCCTCGTGTCGGCAGGAGGGGAATCCTAAGCTATGAACGCAAGCCCCCCAATCACACAGGCACACGCGCGCATGCGCGTGTGTGCACACACACACACACTTTCAGTCGGCGGGCCAGAGATTGCATCTCACCAAGATGTATCGTAAAACGGACCAAGAATAATCCAGCTTGGTCATACAACCTCTCTCTTGTTGTTGGTCAAAGTGATGGCCATCCATTTTGCGCCTCTTCGAGCCACGCGTGGTCAAACGAAACGCGTGCGGTGTTGTCAAGCGTGCACTGGAATCCTCCACTATGAACACAGTGACAAGACATGATGATTACAGGCCGCGACCCCCATTTCTTACAGCGGCCATTTAACCCTTGTGTCTCTTCAACCTTTCATCGCGCCCCACCATTACAAGAAGCACACCCACCACGACAAATTCTTAGAGGGTATCCTACACGGCTTCAATGGCGCTCCGAGCGACTGTCGATGACGAGCAGCAGTTCACCATGCATGCCATGGTGGACACCCACAGAAGGTTCACGGAGCTCTCGGTGGTGTACACCAACAACCCGGTCTGGGTGGAGCACTCCATCCACATCATGGACCTGTTGCTTGTTGAGGAGAAGTACAAGGTGGTCGGGTTCAACCTCGAGTACACCCGCGCTCGTGCCGGGTCTCATCCCAAGGTCGCTGTCGCCCAGATGTGCGTGCGCAATCACGTCCTCGTCCACCACTACTGCCTGGCCACAAGGCCTTGCGAGCGTTTCGCCAGGTTTGTCAACAGCCCCCACTACATGTTCGCTATAGTGGACATCACCAACGATGTAAAGGTGCTCAAGAATTCGGGTATCGCCTGCCAGAATCTTGTCGACATCCACGGCCAATACAAGATCTGGGGTAGCAACGAGCATGAGAAGGACTCACTGGTACACCTCGCCGAGGCCATCATCGACCCCTACTACAGAGACATGAAGGATTCCTACAACAAGGACAAGCGTGCCTGGCACTCGGCCTGGATGGAGAAACTCGACAAAGCTCATGTCGTGTACGCAGCCAAGGAGGTGTACATGAGCTACGAGATGTACAGGCGAATCGATGACATGAGGAAGTGCCTCCTTCCCCAAAACGGCCAGGGATCCAACCGGAAGCAGAGCAATGGCAAGCGTCGTCACAATAAGAAGTAGATGATTAGCTCCTCGTTTCACCTAGTTTAGTATGCATTTAATTGCTTACTTTGGTGTGTGGAAATGTTATGTGTGTAGTCACTTGTGTAATTGTACGCTTAATTTGGTTATGTAATGCTGTCTTTTTAAGTATATATGTTGATGCTCTGTAGACAAAGCGTAGATGTTGTGCGGACAGAGCAAATCACATCGCACACGGACTAAACAATGGAACCCGTCTGTGATGATTTCATCAATCACTAACAATTGTATACCAGCAATCGTTTGTTCACAACACACACGACTTGTTAACAGGAATCGTCTGTGTTGTTATCGGTCTTCCCACACATTTCCGATTACAGACCTATTTGCCGCATATCACACACATCTTGTTAAGTCGAACCGTTTCTGTTCTCTTGGCTCAACGCAAACAGTTCATTCGAGTGAACTATATGCCGTATATCGCACGCACCTTCACCTGGATGACCGTTTCTTTTGTATTGCCTAATCACAAACAGTTCATTCAAGTGAACTGTATGCCGTATATCGCACACACCTTCATCTGGCTGCCCGTTTTTGTTCTTCTGCCTCATCGCAAACAGTTCATTGGACTGAACCGCATGCCCAGCATGGCACACACAACTAAAATCTGAACCGTGTTTGATGTATCCGCCATCGCAAACGTTTTGCATCTTTTTTGACCATTTTTTTACATCACCGTTTGCGATTAATGCATCGCACACAGTTTCGTCAAAGGGTCTCTGATCGTAGTGTCGTGTTAGCAGCATCCTGCAGTAGTGCATCCTCAATCTAGTGGTCAAGTTGAACTTAGCAATAGAGAAATAAAACTAATATTACAGAAAACCGTTAATAGGTCCCGAAAGAATTGGTCTAAGAAATTAGATGATGCACTTTGGGCCTACATAACAGCTTATAAAAATCCTATGGGTATGTCTCCCTATAAAATGGTTTATGGAAAAGCTTGTCATTTGCCTCTAGAGTTAGAACACAAAGCATATTGGGCAATTAAAGAACTCAACTATGATTTCAAACTTGCCGGTGAAAAGAGGTTATTTGATATTAGCTCACTAGATGAATGGAGAACCCAAGCCTATGAAAATGCCAAGTTATTTAAAGAAAAAGTTAAAAGATGGCATGATAAAAGAATCCAAAAGCAGGAATTGAAAGTTGGAGAATATGTTCTTCTATAGAACTCTCATTTCAGATTCTTTGCAGGAAAACTTCTGTCTAAATGGGAAGGACCTTATATCATCGAAGAGGTTTACCGCTCTGGAGCTATTAAAATAAATAATGCCGAAGGTACTAACCCGAAGGTAGTCAATGGGCAAAGAATTAAACACTATATCTCAGGTACGCCTATTAATATTGAAAGCAATATTATTCAAACCATGACACCTGAGGAACACATAAAAGAGACCTTCCGGAACACTACAGAATAATTAAAAAGAGGAGGTACGTGATACGGTAAGTAAAAGGACTCTGAAAAATTCGCAAAAATATTTTCTGTCAGTTTTGAATATTTTAAAAATTAGGAAAATAAGAAACAACCAGGAAGGCACCCGAGGGGGGCACAAGACACCAGGGTGCGCCAGGGTCCCCTGGCGCACCCAGGTGGGTTGTGCCCACCTCGGGAACCTTCCCGACTCTGTTTTCCTCCCGTTTGCTTGTTTCCCAAGATAAAAAAAATCTTTATATACCCCCCGAACATATTGAGCACCGTATCACGGAGAAATCTTCTGTTCTTCTTTCTTGCTGTTTTTCTGGCAGATCTGAAAATATGTCATCTCAAGATTCAGAGGAGGAGAGCCCTATTTCTTACCAGCCTTTGGATAAAAATATCTTCAAGGACACCTATCCCTATATATGGTTCACCGATGAGGAAGATGAAGATGAGCCAGTCCCTCCTCGGTTCGAGCAAGAAAGCAAGGAGGCATTATGCAAGAGGATAATAAAGCTTGAGATAGAGAACGATGAGTTGAAGATAGATAACTTTTACCTCTGACACAAGCTGGAGAAAAAGGATAAGCTCGCTACCTCATCACCTCCACCACCTTCTTCATCACCAAAAGAGACCTGAGTTCATGGTATGGACACTCCCCTTGGCTTGTGCCAAGCTTGGGGGAGGTGTCCCGGTATCGTATCACCTACACTATCTTTGCTTTTATCTATTTTAGTTCGATCTTTAGTTTTCCTATGATTTAGTTGAATAAAAGTTTAGTTCGATCCTTTCTTTTTGAGTGCTTTCTTAGTGATCTATCTATGTAATCATGTTCGAGATATATAATAAATAGTAGTTTGAGTTTTGTTTCTTTACTTTAATATTTCAATAAAAAGAAAGGAAAATAAATGAAAAAGATCATATGCTAATCTTATGGTAAGTAATGACATCACATAAGGAAAAGCATAAGTGGTAAAATTCATTGGAGATTGACAAACATAGCATTGGTCAATGATGCAATTCATTAAAGAATTAATAAGGGAAGAGAAGATTCACATGCAAATACACTATCTTGGACATCTTTTATGATTGTGAGCCCCCATTAAATATTTTGTGTCAAAATAGTTGACGTTGGACAAGGAAGACAACGTAATGGTTTATGTTTGTTCATATTCACATAGAAGTTATATTGTCATAGATCCTTTAACATGTGGTGCTTGCTCAATATATTTTCTAGCCAAAAATTCCGCACTAAGTAGAGATACTACTTGTGCATCCAAAACCCCATAACCCAAATCTTATTTTCTGAGTTCACCATACCTACCTATGGATTGAGTAAGATCCTTCAAGTAAGTTGTCATAGGTGCAATAAGGCAACAAAAATTGCTTTTAAATGTGTTGGATCATTTAGTGCAAGAGAAAATTGAGCGTTGTACGAACTTGTGATGGCAAAGAATAAAAGCGATAGACTGCATAATAAAGGTTGCTATCATAAGGGGCAATATAACGTGACGTTCTTTTGCATTAAGGGATTTGGCATACAAACAAATAAGTGCATGACAACCTCTGCTTCCCTCTGCGAAGGGCCTATCTTTTACTTTTATGCATTTACTTTTATGTATGAGTCAAAGTATTCTTCCCTATTCCTTTTTATTTTCTCTTTTTGCAAGCATCATGTGGTGTGGAAAGATCTAGGCACATATCCAGTTGGATATGAGTGGGCATAAGTTATTATTGTTGACATCACCCTTGAGGTGAATACATTGGGAGGCGAAACTATAAGCCCCTATCTTTCTATGTGTCCAATTGAAACTTTTTGTTCATGGGTATGCTGTGAGTGTTAGCAATCATAGAAGACTAAATGATGGTTGAGTATGTGGACTTGCCAAAAGGCTCTGACACGTGATCCTTCCTGAAAATATGATGAATTGTAGTTGCAAAGTTGACTGAGAACATAGTTTGTTGGTATTCAATAAGGTTTATGCTTTATACTTCAATGTTGTGATGAATTGTTACTTGTTCATGAGAAGTTATATGATAAAAGTTATTTGATAAAGTTTATGTTAAAGTTCTTTGCTGTTATAATAATATGCATGATGCTTCTATGTCTGTATTTTGTTTTTATCGACACCTCTCTCTCTAAGCATGTGGACATGTTTTTCGATTTCGGTTTTCGCTTGAGGACAAGCGAGGTCTAAGCTTGGGGGAGTTGATACATCCATTTTGCATCATGTTTTCCTACTGTTATTTATAATGTTTTTATGCACAATAATGCTTTTGGGAGTAATTCTAATGCCTTTTCTCTCATAATTTGCAAGGTTTACACAAAGAGGGAGAATATCGACAGTTGGAATCCTGGACCTGAAAAAAGCTCGTCAGAGCTACCTATTCTGCACATCTCCAAATAAGCTGAAACTTCACGGAGATTTTTTATGGATTATTAAGAATTATTGGAGCCAATAACTACCAGAGGGGGCCCACCAGGTCGGCACAACACACCTCGACGCGCTAGGGCCCCCAGGCGCGCCCTGGTGGGTTGTGCCATCCTCGGCCCACCTTCGGTGCCCATCTTCTGGTGTATAAGTCATTTTGACCAAAAAATAAGAGGAGGGCTTTCGGGATGAAGCGCCGCCGTCTCGAGGCGGAACTTGGGCAGGAGCACTTTTGCCCTCCGGTGGAGCGATTCCGCTGGGGGAACTTCCCTCCCGGAGGGGAAAATCATCGTCATCGTCATCACCAACAACTCTCCCATCTTTGGGAGGGCAATCTCCATCAACATCTTCAACAACACCATCTCCTCTCTAACCCTAGTTCATCTCTTGTGTTAAATCTTTGTACCAGAACCTTAGATTGGTACCTGTGGGTGACTAGTAGTGTTGATTACATCTTGTAGTTGATTACTATATGGTTTATTTGGTGGAAGATTATATGTTCAGATCCATTATGCTATTTAATACCCCTCTGATCTTGAGCATGATTATCATTTGTGAGTAGTTGCTTTTGTTCTTGAGGTCACGGGAGAAGTCATGTTGCAAGTAATCATGTGAACTTGATATGTGTTCGATATTTTGATGATATGTATGTTGTGATTCCCTTAGTGGTGTCATGTGAACGTCGACTACATGACACTTCACCATATTTGGGCCTAAGGGAATGCATTGTGGAGTAGTTATTAGATGATGGGTTGCTAGAGTAACAGAAGCTTAAACCCTAGTTTATGCGCTACTTCGTAAGGGACCGATTTGGATCCAAAAGTTTAATGCTATGGTTAGATTTTATCTTAATACTTTTCTCGTAGTTGCGGATGCTTGCGAGGTGGTTAATCATAAGTAGGAGGTTTGTTCAAGTAAGAACAACACCTAAGCACCAATCCACCCACATATCAAATTATCAAAGTAGCGAACACGAATCAAGCCAACATGATGAAAGTGATATGATGAAATTCCTGTGTACCCTCAAGAACGCTTTGCTTATTATAAGAGACCGTTTTGGCCTGTCCTTTGCCTCAAAAGGATTGGGCTACCTTGCTGCACTTTATTTACTGTTACCGTTACTTGCTCGTTACAAATTATCCTGCTATCAAACTACTTGTTACCAACAATTTCAGTGCTTGCAGACATTACCTTGCTGAAAACCACTTGTCATTTCCTTCTGCTCCTCGTTGGGTTCGACACTCTTACTTATCGAAAGGACTACAATTGATCCCCTATACTTGTGGGTCATCACACCGCGCCTCTTAATCTCGACTGTCGTCAGCTATCTGTCGATGATGATTCTGAACTCCCCGGAGCCATCGTCTCCTCCCACCAGGGCTCTGTTCAACGCATCTGCATCCCGGCATGCTACCTGCTGGACATACCCTGCACGGTGGCCGCCTGGCTGACATCCCGTCAATTCGAAAAACTCCAGCAGCTTGAGTTCTACCATTACTACGAAAATAACTTACTACCAATCATTGTATCTGTGCCCTCACCACCGATGTCCATCTCATGGTTTTCCTCCTCTCTCCACACGGCCACCTTGACCCGGTGCCATCTAGTAGACAATCTGGTACCAATGCTTCAACTCCCACTACTGAAAAAACTTGCGCTTATATTGGTTGATCTGTCGGAGGCCTCACTGCACATCATTATCCACACCAGCTGCCCTGCCTTGGAGCGCTTGGTGCTTGTTTTTGGAAATGGAATCCATGTCCCTTGTCTCAAAATAAAGTCGCCTCACCTTGTAAGCATTGAAATTTGTTTTGAAGGATAGGAGCTCATCATCGAAGATGCCCCTTCACTTCAAAGGTTGCTCCTTCATTGGGGTTATGCACCTTCGCAAATAATTGTGGTCTCCGCGCCTAAACTTTAGACCTTGGGTGCAATTGATGATCCGTTTAAATCGTTCAAGATGGTGTTTGGCTCCAAACTTGTTCAGGTACTGTATATTATTCATGTACACTTTTGTAATCTACATTTTTCATTTGTGTGCATAAGTTAAATATCATCTTGGAGTACACTTTCGATTCTAATATTATGTTCTATGCTGAATGAAGAGCTTGTCCATGGATGGCCTATCAGGGGTGCGGGATTCTGTCAAGACCTTATATGTTTATATGGGGTGTCTTGATCTGAACAGCAGTATTGGCTTGTTGCGATGCTTTCCATGTCTGGAGAATTTGTATATAAAGGTGATGATTTCACGCACATTGAAAGCCCATATATAATGTACTAGAATTAACCGTTCAGCTGTCGCTCCTTCGACATACTCTATTTTAGACATTAACTATTTTCAATCTTCATGTCTATTTAGGTACTAGGACTTCGAGAAAAAGGTCTAACCAATCAATGGCAGAGGAAGCACAAGGATTTTATCAGATCTCATGACATTCGTTTGAAGACAATAACGGTGGAAGGATATGCATCCAACCATGCAAACACTAGCTTTGTCATATTCTTCATGTTGAATGCGAGGGCACTATTGTCCTTGAGGATTATGTTTTTCAACAAGAAATTTCTCACGGATGGACATGTTGAACAACATAAAAAGAAGTTTCAGGTGGACCTAAGGGCTTCTGATCGTGCTCGGCTTCTATTTACAACAACTTGTCGTCAACATCCATTAGATTTTTTGTACCGGGATCTTGATTTTATGGATCAAACCGATCCATTTGATTGTGACTGCCGAAAACTTTGGTTGAGTTAGATGCTATTGTCCTGTTTAATCTAGATTTTGTGTAAACCTGATGAACAATTAATCCTCGTGCTTTTGTACCTTTTGTAAGATGGAGTTAGATATTGTTGCCCTTTTCAACTCGACTTTGACCCATATTTTCTTTCATACTGGGCCATTGGCTTGCCATTTCTTTAATTAAGACATAAATATTATAAGCATTCACAACATAGGGAAAGAACATCACTCTCGCCGGATCCTTGATATCTTTGTTCATTATAGAACCCGCAAGTTCTTAGCGCCCGCCAGCATCCACAAACTTATTTTCAGCTAGCACACCAAATGGGTTGTAATTCTTAATGAGAAAAGCTACATGGTAGTGACAGATTTGGATTATGACATTTGGGACCCACGAGGAAAAAGCCTATCCAGGGCGGTGCCGACTTGACAGTAAAAATTGAGAAACCTGGTTTTAAAATTACTGTAAATCCAAAACTCGCCTGAAAATCATGAAACTTGGCATGGTGTTATGACATGGCACCAACATGCTGTGGTAAAAAATTAGTCCAATTTGGGACAAGTTTTGGTATAAACTTCTTACAAACCGGAGCTTCTCTCAAGAAGCCTCATGGTTCCGAGAGGGAACTTGTCACCTATGTGTGCGAAACGACATACGCTATCTCTTCCCGCCTTGATTTATTTTACAGAGGCAACATGAAACTATAAGAGCGTCGTCCTAAGAATATGAAATTATTCAGGGTTCATTTTGCCTTTTTATACATTATTTGAGTTTTCTAGGCATTTTGGAACATACATTGGTGTGTGCAAAGGTCATATGTGTACTAGCCACCTATGTAATTGGATGTTCAATTTGGTTATGGAATCAAGTCCTTATAAGTTATAAGTACATATATCGTTGTTCTGTATGCAATGACATCGCACACGGACCATACTAGGGAACCCGTCGATGATGAATTCATCAATTGCTGACAATTGTATACCAGCAAGCATTTGCCCACAACACACATGACTTATTGGGAGAAATTGTCTGTGTTATTATGGGTCTTCGCACACATTTCTGATTAGGAACCTATTTGCCGCATATCACACACATCTTGTTAAGTTGAATCGTTTCTATTGTGTTGCCTAATCGAAAACAGTTCATCCGAGTGAAATGTATGCCGTATATCGCACACACCTTGATCTGGCTGACCGTTTCTGTTGTGTTGCCTAATCACAAACAGATCATCCGAGTGATCTGTATGCCGTATATCGCACACACCTTCATCCGGCTCCCCATTTATGTTGTTCTGCCTCATCGCAAACAGTTCATTGGAGAGAACCGTATGCCACGCATCACACACGTAACTATAATCTGAACCGTGTTTGATGTCTCCGCCATCGCAAACGTTTTGCATCTTTTTTGACGGTTTTTTTACATCACCGTTTGCGATTAATGCATCGCACACAGTTTTGTCGAAGGGTCTCTGATTGTAGTGTCACGTTAGCAGCATCCTGTAGTAGGGCTAGTATATTGCTCCCCCATACTCCACTATGGGCGAGCCACTCTTCGGCACATCTTCACAAGTTCATTGTCACCACAATGGACGGCAAGCTTCAAGCATGATCTCTTCGTGATGCTCCACTTGAACTTGCACACCGCAAACTTGATGACGATCACCACTTGATGTCATCCTCCATGGGTTGTATGAGATCTTCCTCTTGAAGCAAGCCCATGGAGACATACCTAACCCCACATAGAACTCTCACGTAGACCATGGGTTAGTACACAAAGCGTAATGGACAATGCTTACCATACCTCTCGGTACATCTTGTACGCTTTATGTGTTGATCAACTTGATTCACTCTTTGACTTAGTCTTGATCAACCTTGTATCATGACTTCTTTATGACCAATCTTTGGATAATTCCTTGAATAGCCCCTTGGTCGTCACATGATCTCCTTGAAACCAACAAATGGACTTCAAGAAATGCCTATGGACAAACCCTTCAAATATAGCTTAAGGCAACCATTAGTCCATAGAGTTTGTCATCAATTACCAAAACCACACATGGGGGCACCATGCTCTCTCAAATAGGAAACTATAAAATTTAAGCTTAAGTTCCAAATTTTAGTGGCAGAGCAAATAAAGCAAGTTCTCTCTATATATGCAATCTATTGTGAGAACAATCTATATGGCAAGCAAGCTAGTACAATGATAAACAAGACAACAAGCTAATTAGGAAGCCAACAAAGCAAACAAAGCACATAAAGGGACGAGAATGGATAAACCACGAGTGAATCGAGGACGCGGATGTATCCTAAAATTCATAGTCTTTTGTGAGTGCTAATATTCATGGGAAACGTGCCGAAGCCAAAGCTCCGGAGCGCCACCAAATGGCTCACCTTATTCTCCTTTGAGTCACCCCCAATAGGTGAGTCTCAAATCACTTGGGGTTGATCTTGAAGGGTGTGTTTAGTTTCTGTCACCAACCGGAATGTCATGGGTTGGACCCGTTCCAGCTTTTAGTTCGTAACCTGGATGGAACCCACTCGTTCCCTACGACCAAATATTCGCTTGGTATCCGGAACCGAGCGATACCTCCAAATCGAAGGAATTACAAGGAACGGGTCGTTCTCTCCCTTTCCTCTCCCGTAACTCTATCTCCTCCTTTCTTTGCGCCGCCGCTCTCTCGTCTCGCCCCCCTCTCTCTCTCAGGTGCGCCGCCGCCCCCTCGTCGCCCCTCCCTCTCCAGTGCTGCACCACTCCCTCATCGCCCCTCCCTCTTCGGTGCGCTGCCTGTCCCTCATCTCTCTTCCTCCTTTGATCTGCGCCACCACTCGATCTGCGCCGCCGTCGACTCACTCATCTCTCTCTGTCGATCTGCAGCACAAAAGGGAAGAAAATGTGGTGCTAGGAAGAAGAGGAGCACGTGCGGCCGACGAGCAGCTGTGTGGCTGCTGTTGCAGCTATGCTACAACACATGTAGAGGCTACAACAGCGGCTGCGATCTTCCTCCTTGAATATGCTTGGCTGTACATATTTTACTGCCCAGCTGCGAGAGAGATGGAGAGGATATTGAGATGGCACTCGTGGTTGCTTTTTGATTAAAGTTTGGTGTTCTATGCTGTTCAAACTAGTGCGATATTCTTTGCAAGGATTTCTAGTTTCTCCGATGTAAAATAGGCACACTCAAATTGCCGTCTTCTACTACTCTTACATCTTTGTAATAATTAGGGGGGCATTGTTTTTTAGAAGGATGTTGCTTTCTAGCAAATACAAACAAAATGCTGCCGAATTTTTTAAATTTTGTTATTCCATTCTTCATTCTGTGCTTCCGAACCAAACACACGAATGGAACCATTCCATTCTACTTTTTCTCCGAACACATGAATGGAACCGACCCGTTACTCTGGAATGGAACCATTCCATTCCATGACAGTTGGTTCTTGAACCAAACACACCCGAAGGCGACCATCGAACGTTTACACACTTTCGTATGCACACCACAAGCAAGGAAGCTTCCGGGCCTTGATTCGTACCGCCTAGGAGCCCCAAATCTCCAAGAGTAACAAGTGTTGGTGAAATAGTTATGAAATCGAGCGGGGATCGCGAATTGGTTTAGTGGTAATGTAGATCGGGTATTCCTCTTTAATCCTCAAAATATGATGGATTTTTAGTGGAGGAAGGTGAGAGTAATTGGGCTTTTGGAGGACTGGGAATGATGGAGAAGCTCAAGGCATTAGGGTTAGGGGTGGGAGGTGGGAGAAGGGGCTTTATATCCCACCTCCAAAGTGACCATTGCCCACCTAATGGCCCCTACGCATGGGGTCACCCAAACCCTAGACCACGTGGACACGGGGGTTAGTGACCCCGTGCACATAGGGTGTCCTGAGAGTTCGCGTGTGCACAGGGTCAGGATGCCCATGCGCATGGGGTGTCCAGATAAATTTTCTTGGCCCCCATGAGCAGACCATGGCACAAAGAAGGGAGGGTTTTGAGGCTATTTTCTTTGATGGGTGTAGGATGGTTGGTGTATATGATTTGCATGAACCCACACTTTCATTCAGGCACCCTGATTCCCTCTTAATAATGTGGCTGTCATATTACTCAAAAGAAACCAAAACAAAACTCTTGAGTCATCGGAAAACCACACCTTTTTCCTTCTTGAAGTGGGGATCAACCATCTTCATATAATCATCCTAGAGACCAATGACCTGAGATAAACCTCGTAACCATCATTTGTCTCACTAACCACATTGTCATCACACCAAAATACCATTAGGGACTAAATGCACTTTCAATCCCCCTCCTCCCCTTTTTGGTGAATTGATGACAATATGGTTAGCGCGTGATAATAGGAATAATTAATGAATCATGCCATGCAACTCTACTAATACAAGGATCTCCCCCTTGATGTGTGCATATATTCAAATATACTTGGAATGCAATATACTACACATAACAAAGGAGCTCCCCCTATATGAATAGACATGTGCTATGTTAATGTTGCATAAGCACTATACTAATCAACTACCCTCATTAACTCTACTATACTAAATCTAATCATACGGCAGTAAATGAAGTTATTTAGTAGTAACTGCTGAGAAAATCAAATCAAAGATTAATTAAACACTACTCTGTAGTAGATTATCTTCAGCATCTTGTCTGTTGCGTCAAAGGAACGGCAAAATGCAAACCGTATCAATCAACCCCCAAAGATGTAGGGATCAATGATCCTCAAAAAAATAAAAATGATGTAGGGATCAATGAACCTTGCATGCAAATTAAGTGCTCATACAACGGAGCCAACGTGCAAATCAAGTATACATGAGAAATGAAGAGACACCACCAAACTGAAATGGCATCGCTGAGCTGAACGAAAATTAACCCAAGCTCATAATTATCCCAACTTCACAGCAGAATTTCATCCAAGAACAGCTAGCCTGGTAATCAACCGGTGCTACGAGCTAAACAGAAGGCATGGATAACTACAACGATAACCAAGATCGCCTAGAACTTAATCAGGCTTCGGTTCGGGATTGTAAATTAAGCAAACTCGGTCAGGCACAAGGGCTACGACTAGTTCCTTCCAAAACAGCGGAATGATCGTTCAATCGACATGAAATCAAAGCTAGCAACTAGTAGAACGCATCATAGCTATCATCATCCTGCACATACCCGTCGTCCCCCTGATCATACCAGCCGCCGCCGTCGTCCTGGCCATACCCATCATCGCCGCCCTGGAACGCCTCGATGCTGTTGTCGTAGCACTCCGGTGGTTCTTGGTAAACATCCAGCTGCAGGCCACTTTCCTCCACCTCCACAACCGTGGCATGTAGGTTGCTGACGAACACTTCATCCTCGTAAGCCGCCGCCTCGTTGCCAACCGTGAGGATGCCGGTGTACTCGTTGTGGCCTTCCTCGACGGTGAGAATTCCAATCCCGGCGTACTCCTTGTAGGCGTAGCCCTGTTCCCCGACGTATTCAGCATTGAGAGTTCCGGTGTCGAGGACGTAGCCTTTGTAGCCATCCTCCTCCTCGTCGTCGCTCTGAATTCCTGGCCCGACGACGTAGTCACCGTCACTGAGAAGTCCGGTCCTGGCGACGTAGTCGTAGACATCCTCCTCTTCCTCATCCTCGTCGGTGACAGCTCCACGTCCCACGACCTCGTACCCATCTGAAGAGAGATCGTCGTCGTCGTCGTCATCAGAAGCGTAGTTCGAACGGACCAAACTGAGGCCGCCGAGCTCTGCCTCCGTGTCTGTGTCCGTGACCGATCCAGTGAATCCGGGGAGGGCCGCGACCTTGCTGCTGCTCTCGGCCGTGTCCACAGCCAGCGCCGTCGGTGCCAACGCCCGGTGCGGCTCGGGAGTGTGGGGGTTCACGGCTGCGCGTCGGGTGGGAGACAGCAAGCACGGGGTCACCGGAGCGCGTGGAGCGGGAGGCGGGGATCGCGGGATCATGATGGCGCGCGGTGCGGGAGGGGGCGCGCGGGGGCGCACCGGAGCGCGTGGCGCAGGAGGCGGAGCGCGCGGGATCATGAGGGCGCGTGGGGCGGGAGGAGGGGCGCGGGGGCGCACCAGAGCAGGACCCGACGCGCGGTGGAGCTCGAGGAACACGGGGGCGGGAGGAGGCGCGTGGGCGATCATCGGAGCGCGTGGGGCGAGTGGAGGCGCGCGGGGAAACGCAGCGGCGCGCTGTACGGGCTGGTAGCCGCCGGGGCAGAGGAGGAGGCCGAGGCGGAAGGCGAGGTAGGCGTCGACGCAGGCGTACTCCACCTGCTCGACGGAGAGCCTGGGAGCATTCCACGTGCTCATGGCCACGTCCCTGGGCTTGCTGATCCCGCGGTAGCCGAGGAAGCGCTGCGCCATGAGCTCGACGGAGGCGTTCCCCATGCCGGTGAGCGCGCGCAGGTCGCACGCGGACGCGACGTCCAGGCCGTAGTGATCCCACAGCATCCGGCGGTCGTACGAGGAGCCGTAGCCCACGAAGACGACGCGCGGGTCGGCGGGGGCGGCTTCGGCGTCGACCTGGGCGAGGTGGAAGACGAGGCAGCGGTGGCCCGCGCAGAGCTGCAGGGTGGCCGGCGGCGGCGTCTGCGGCCCTTCCCCGCGGCCGCGGACGGGGGTCCACTGGACGCCGAGGCCGACGACGAGGCGGCCGGAGCGGAGGAGGGCCTGGTGGAGCCAGCGGGTGGTGTAGATCCAGCGGCGCGCGTCGGCCGGATGGCCGGTGGCGAGGGCGACGAGGCGGCGGTCGGCGACGCGGACGGTGTAGGCGTCGTGCTCGGGGGTGGAGCGGCGGAGGCGTGTGGCGATGGGGGTGGCGTCCATGGCGGTGACGTGGGGGTGTGGTTTCCTCCTGCGTCGCTCGCTGGGGTTTTAGTTGGGCCGGGGACGACGCGAGGGTTTGGAAGAGGGGAAATTTGAGTCGGGTCAGGCAAAGGCAAGAGGAATGCTAGGCAGTTTATCGGATGGATCGGCCAGTTGGCACCACCACCCCGCCTTGTACCACCGACCCACCCTGAGATCAATCTAAAAAAAAAGGACTTACCCTGAGACCATGCATCTGATGCTTCGATGGGAGCCTTTTGTTTGACAGAAAAAAAAGTGACATCTATGATCATCAATGTTTCTGTAGGAGAAAAGTACAATGCACTGGCATACTAGTTTTGATACATCCGTATCTAGACGAATTTAAGACAAGAATTTTGGGACGGAGGGAGTACAAAACTACGATGAGATTTGAGTTTTCTTTTCTCTTGGAGAAAAATAGGATTTTATAGTATTTCTAGCGGAGTGGATTCTACATTCTTTTTCGATTTCTGTTACCATGTGCTCCCTCCATCCCATAATATAAGACTTTTCTGACACCAGTCAAAAAACATTTTACATTATGGGACGGAGGGACTATTTGTGTGGTACGATTTTAACCCTTGTGTGTTTACCATCTACTATAATTTTACCGATTACCAGATTTAGGAAGGGACGTCAGCAAGCATCATCAGATTCCCATATTTCCTCGCACGCGCCGCAAACTTATGGGCAAGTATTTTGTTGCCCCTTCTAGCCGACATAAGCGTGATCACTTGAAAGTTGTCTATTGATACATCCATTTTGCATCATTATTTTTTACTATAATTTACCCTATTTCAATGATATATTTCATAATACGATGCAATTCTAATGTATTTTCTCTTTTAAAATGCAAGATATAAAAAGAGAGGGGAATTACCGACAGCTGGAAATCTGACCTGAAAATGCAATAGAAGAGAAAGTCTTCATCATCATCAACACTCCGTTCATCATGGGGATCATCATCTTCATCAATATTTTCACCAGGACCATCTCATCTCCAAACCATAGTTCTTCTCTTGTGCTTAATCTTTGTATCTAACCTCGGATTGGTACCCGGGAGTGCCTGTAGTGTTGATTACATCTTGTAGTTGAGGCTAGTTGGTTTAATTGGTGAAAAATTGTTGTGCTCTTATTGTTAATCATATGTTTATACCCACTGATCATGATCCATATGATGAGTTGTGAGTAGTTTCATTAGTTCTTGAGGACATGAGAAAAGTCTTGTTATACTAGTAATCATGTGAAGTTGATTCTCGTTCAACGTTTTGATATTATATTGTGTTGTTCTTCCTCTGGCGGTGCTATGTGAACGTCGACTACATAACACTTCGTCATCTTTGGACCTAGGAGAAAGCTTGTGAAATTAGTTTGTAGATGATGGGTTACGGGAGTGATAGAAACCTAAACCCTAGTTAGTGAATTATTCCGTAAGGTGCTGTTTTGGATCCAATTGCTTAATGCTATGATTGTTATGTTAATTATTTCTCTAATAGTTGTGGATGCTTGCATGGAGACTTGGAGAGTATAATCCTAAGTAGCTACTTGTTCAAGTTAGGAAAGTACCTTAGCTCCGGTCCACCCACGTAACACTTATCATGACAATGAACGTTAAATCAATAAATCATGGTGAAACTCCCGCGTGTCCTCAAGAGCATTTTAGTCACTATAAGAAACACCTTCGCTTGTTCTTAGCATAATTAAGGATTTGACCAGTTGCTGCATTTTTTTTACTATTGTTACTTGTTACCTTGTTACAAATTATCTTGCTACCAAACTATTTATCAAAACAGTTTTGCTAAAGCACATCTAGATGTGCTCTAACTATTGCACATCTAAGTCCAATGTCATTGATTTTACGCTAAGATTCGTACAAGCATTTTCTTTTGTCCTTTTTCTATTTTTTTCTAGTTTGATCGAGTCATTTAGATGTGCAATAGCTAGGGCACATCTAGATGTGCCCTAGACAAACCCCAAACTTATCAAAACTATCTTATAACACTTGAATTGAAACCTTGCTGAAAACCGCTTGTCAATTCCATTTGCTACTCGTTGGGTTCGACACTCTTACTTATCGAAAGGACTATGACTGATCCCCTATACTTGTGGGTCATCATTCATCTTGTTTTTTATGTAAGCAACAATTGCAAAGAAAGCAAATCTATTTGGAACATTAGAATTTATTAGCGAGATAACTTGGGAGCAGTTAGTCCCAATGCAGATAGGACCTCTGTATACATGCATCAGTTTCGAAAAACCATTCTGCATTGAAATAGCTTCAATCTCCTCAACAGCCTGGTACCGCGACATGCGTTTGCAGATTGACAATGCAACATTCCTCTCATATTCCTGACGACAATCCCTGCACTAGCTTGGCCTATCTCATGAATAAAGGACGCAACTGCGTTTAGGGGTTGTTTGGTTAGCGCCCAGGACTGCCCTGCCAAATTGAGGGCATGCCAATTTTTTGGTGTAGGATTCTACCACCGCTACCAAGCCAAAGCATGGGCGCAAAAAGTAAAGAGGAGGTGTACTAGTGACCAAAACATTGGGAGGGTAAGAAAATGCTGGCACCAATCCAAACTCCCTCCTAGGCTGGTGGTCGACGCCAAAATATTGGCATGGCAGCGCTCGGCTGCCATCCAAACAGACCCTTAGCTTCCAGGCTCCTAATTTGGGTGGCAACCACTGATTGTCATCAATGACATCCGCAGCATGCACAGGAATTCTGCATGGGAACATTGCTTTCTTTTCTCACTCGTCTCCCTCTGGTGCTAGTGCCTGGTGAATTTCCTCTGTGTATTTGATTAGGAAGTTTTTGGATACTGTCACAAACGCTTTGTCGTCCTCGTGTACAACATTATTCCTAAGGTACCATGCCCTCCGGGATATCAACATAATTTAAGACGAATCTCCTCCAAGCAAGGTGCCAACAAGCATTGCAACCAGTCTATTCTAGTATATCTAAAGGCGTTTCCAGAGGGAAGGTGCCAAATCTCTATTAATTCCTAACATAAATCTCTATTAAACCATTCTACCACTGCACGAAATTCATTCTCTGTACCATTACCACATATTGAGCATATCTCACTAATTTCTAGTGTTCTTGCCTTCTTATTTTTCTTAGTTGCTATTGAGCCAATTGCAACCCTCCAAGTAAAGGGCTTAACCCTCGTGGCGCCATAGATTTCCAGATAACATCTCATATGCTTATGTCATTTCCTTGGTTCGATGAGCTTGATGTTGGGGAGTTATCTCTCTCTTTTAGCTGAATGGTGAGCCTATTTTTTCAGAGAACAACCCAGATTGCTCATACTGCCAATCGATGAAATCATCCATTGATTTAGAGGGGATACGAATGTGATAAATGTCTTCGGCGTCATGTATCATAGCCAATTTGTTTGCACTTAACCATCAAATGAGCTTAATATATTGTGTTCATGGTGATCAGTTTTTGAAATTAGAGCTATTTCAACCACAATTTCATTGTCCGACCTAGGCTCTAGGTTATGGTGTCAAGGCACTCTTTGATTCACCATGAGACATGATTGTACATCTAGTTGGTATAAAAATGGTTACAATCAACACAACAATGATTGAAAAAATCATCTGTTTGTCAAGTGCGAAAAATCGAACATGACATAAAATTTATGGAAAATCTATTGTGCTGAGGTTCTCTAGGAGTGTTTTTTCTAGGGAACTCTAGCTCTCTAGTAAGTCCAATTCTCGTGTGTGAATCTCAAAGCGACACACGTGGCAATTCATGTTCGATCATATGCACCCTCCCGAGGGAACGACCCAAATGTTTGCTCTCATACACCATCCAGTGGGAAGGACTCCATGTATAGCAATGACACCATATGATGTAGTATGCCAATTACTTAGAAGCATGTATGACAACTCCTCTATGTAGCATGGCAAATTCTTGAACATGTGAGTGAATTTTTCCCTTTTTAGCTTGCAATTCTCTATGTTGCAATTTACTCTGGTGCAACATGAAAAATTCCTGACTTTTTTTTTGCTAGCATGGTTATTCTTTCTTTCATGGCAAATATATCTGTTATAGCATGGCAATTTCTTCCGCTGACTGTGATTTTTTGAGGAAACACTCCCTCATGGTGCGTTCGCTCAAACGAGCCTCCTATATGGAACGTTCATTTGCTCAAACGAGCCTCCTGTAGGGAATGTTTGTTCGCTCGGGTGGCCTTCCTGAGGGGAGGCCGGCTCGTTATTGTCGTCCAAAATTTAAATCCCTCCCAATCCTTGAATTCCATAAGAGCTATAGATTTTAAGTATGGTAAAATTTGAAAAACCATGGTATTATAAATCTAGAAGAAAAATGTGAGAAAGATACGAATTGAATGCCATCTCGCATAACTTGTTTCTCTGAAAATAATTTCGAGAAACCCCTTCTTTAGAACATTTTCATTCGAGGAAATACAATGTTTTCAAAATGATCTCAGGAAATACTTTGAAAAATGATGCCATGATGACAACATCCCAGAGGAGTTGAGCCTTGGTTGTGAGCTTATTTTCTGCTGACGAGAGGAGTGACCTGAATCACACAAAGAACAACTTAGAAACTTTTTTTGAGGGGTTGAAGAACAACTTTTTTTTTTGAGAATCCGGTCGAAGAACAACTTAGATGGCCCCCTTCACGTCTTACTGGGCCTATAATAGGCTAGAGTTCACAAGCTCCATCCAGCGCCTCAAAGTCCAACAGACTTCTTTATTTTTATTTTGCGGGTTCAAAGTCCAGCAGACTACTGGCCTCTCTTCGATATTGGGCTCAAAGACAATAGTAGAAGTAGACGTTCACTACCCGCAAAAAAAAGAAGTAAACGTTCAAGTCATCCTTTCCCTCTTCTAAAAAAAAGTAATCCTTTGCCAGTTCAAAAAAAGAAAAGGAAAAAAGTGATCCTTTGCGAGCTCACATTCATATCAGCCTCAACAAACTAAAGTCATGTACAATTGTGCTATCTTAACAGTGTCACATAGAATAGATGATGAGGTGGAGGAAAGAGAAACCAAAGAAAAGGCTTTGCTTTCTTTTATTCAAGAGATGATTTCTTAACAACAAATCTCTCACCACATTTTGCGAAACAGAGATAAAATTAAGAGACTACCCATTGTATATTTTTTTGTCAAACTCTAGGTTATGTGGCACAATTAAGATAAGAATGTCCTATCAACCATTATGCATGCCCTAATCCTTTGCATGTTAAAAAAAGCGAAAAAGAAAAAACTAATCCTTAGGCACCACCAACTTTGACCCAAAAAAGGGGAACATCGCTAGCGCATCTACGCAGCATAGTCGTTGTCGGTAGCTCAAACTGGCAGGAATTGTACCACGGGCCACGTCCACATGGTGGTTGGAGACAAGTTGCCATTCATTTTGTGCGGTGAGAAAACGTTTTCTTCTTGACCAAACGTGCGCGCGTTAGTGCACCCAATCGATGTTCAGTGCGAGGTAAGCGCGGAGAGATCCACCCTCTCCTGCGAGTAACTAGTAGCCGTGAAATGCTCGTCCATTGCAAAAGCCATTCACACCCATTCACCGCACTGTAGCAAAAGTTGCAGCTAAAATCTGTACTGTTTGGATTTGGATACATCTCAACCTATCAGGGATTTTCGTCGCCAAATGTAGTGCAATTTGTATGTCTGTTTTCCCATTTATACGAATAAATACTACATGGTCTACATTGAATTTTAGAGAGGAAAATGAACCATCTGAGAAGGCAATGCCTATATGTACTGTAGCATGTGAAGTTTTATCATCAAAAAGCAAAAGAGAGAAAGAGTAGGTGGACATGAGGGAAAACCAGATTTTTTGTCGAAAGAGACCCTCTGCCCACTGGAATTGCCAAAAGAGACCCCCTGCGGACGAAATTGACAAAAGAGACCCCCTCACTAGTGGCGGCAGGCGCGGCAGGCGACACGTGTCACCTGCCGCCACGCCTGCAGGCGGCGGGCCCTGCCGCCACCGCAGGAGGCGGCCGCGCCGAGAAAACGGGTTTCGCACAGCGCCTGCGCCGGGACGGAACGGGCCGGGCCAGGTGGGCCCTGCCGCCACCGGGCGAGGCGGCCGGCGCTGCCGCTGTCGCTCCCCGGCCGACACGGCCTGCTGCGCGCGGGCCCAGCAGGTGGGCCACGCCGCCACCGGCCGAGGCGGCACTTCTTCTGCTGCTGCACGCGCCACAGTGCGCAAACGGCGCTGATTCCGAGGAGCGACAGCGACGCTAACGGCGGTGATTCCGACGCGCGGGAATATGGACGCTGATGCCCTGCTTTTGGTTCTTTCGCCCGGGAATCAGTCCTACTTTTGCATCTGTTGCCTCAGCGGATGCGACGGCACTGCGAGCTAATGCTTGAGCGGATGGGACGGCACTGCGGGAATCAGTCACTCGCTGCGGGAATCCGATGCTGCGGGAACTGTTGTGCCGACACTACAGGGATCCTAAAATTTCCCGCCTAATTTCGTCATTATTTTGTCGCCATTATTTATCGTCTGAGCCTATAAAAGGAGACACCGAGGACTCCAGCCATCCTCGAAATCGCCACTGCGCAAAGTGTGTAACACATTTTTTCAGTCGGTATGAGTTTGCCTTGCTCGGATCAAAGCATTAGGCCGAGGAAAATGAAGAATGCAAGTTTGCCTCCGGGGGTGGCAGTCCTGCGGTGTTGGTGTGGCGATCTTTGCAAGGTGAAGGAGGTGACGGATTTTTCAGATTGGTTGGGCATGAAGTTTTTCATGTGCGCCAATTATGAGGAAGATCCACCCGTAGCTATTTCAGAGTACGACAAGCCTCCGGTATGCTTTAACCATCACGAATAGATATTGTTGGTATTTTGATTGATTCTTTAATAACATTCTTGTTTCTTGTTGTAGTCTCCTCCGCCTCTGTGCATGTACTATCGTTGGATTGACACCGAGATGCCGGCTTGGGCAGTGACTGAGATTCGTGAAAGAAGTCGTCGTGCATAGAATAGTTTCTATGCGGAAGAGCGATGCGAGAAGGCGGAAGCTGAGGAGAAAGCAGAGCAAGAGAGAGAGAGTTAAAAGAATACTATGCGGAGCAACGCCGTTTTTTGGAGGAGTGGGGAAAGAAAAACAGGGAAGAGGCTCGTCGCATGGAGGAGTAGGAACGACAGCGAAAAGAGGCTCGTGAGGCGGAAAGACAGAGAAAGAAAGAAAGGGCTCGTGAGGCCAAGGCAGCAGAAGAAGCTGGCGATGGAAAAGGAAAATATCCACGCTGGACTGAGTAGATTCCTGTGGTAGTATTTTAAATTTCGCAATCGTTTGTATCTTAATTTCAGCAGTTTAATGTAGCTTTATTTCAGTAGTTAAATATAGCTTTATTTCAATTGTATGATGTATCTTAATTTCAGTTGTACCGTGTCTTAATGAAAAAAATATAGTTTTACAATAAAATGTGGCATTTTCTTTCCCTCCACTAATTATCGAACGCCGTGCAATAACTACAACATGAAATTAAGATAGAACATAATGGGACATCTCAGGGTGAAAACTACGATCGAAAGGATAATGGGACATCTCGACTACACTACACTGGAATGCTTATCCACCTCCGTCTGAAGGGGGTTTTATAGGTAGAGAGGAGAAAATGGCGGGAAAGAACGACTGCGGTATGGCGGGAAAGGGTTGGCGGGAACATATGGCGGAAAACGGGTGGCGGGAACATATGGAGGGAAAGAGTTGGCGGGAAAATATTGAGGGGAAAGGGTTGCGCGAAAATATATTTTTTCAATGTCTAAGATGGGCAATGGTTGCACAGTATTCATCAGCCAAAATTTAAAAAAAATCATTTCGGCCTAACATAAGCCGAAGAGTGAAGCGGGATAGTATGGCGGGAGATATAGGCGGGAAACATTGTTGCCGACTGGTGCATTTTTATTTCAGCATACATAGATGTTTAAATCGGAAAGTCTGATACTGACATATGTAGATACAATGAGTCGCACACGTGGATAGATGAATCACCCTGGTCGACGACGACCACCTAGCCTTTCCTTAGGACCGGAAAGCGACAAGCGATTAGGTGGTCGAGTTACACGAAGACCGCGGCCGTACTCCAGTCCGGCTTCATGTGTCTGCGATTCCTGCGTAGGTGGTGGAGTATGGAATCCTTGTTGCGAACCTGATGCGTAATTGTAGGCGTATGGTTGTGACTCCTCGGGGATAAAAGATGGGCCAATAACGTCCCCTCCGAAGAATTCTGTAACTACTGCTGTAACCGTGTCGCCATGATCATGTGATGCTCCCCGTATGCGTGTGTTGAGGCCACGTTGGGTGTTCTCATCGTCCCAATTAACATCAGGTATGTCCTGCACATAGAAACATTGTAAACAAATTGTTAGAGGATAATATATGATATCATTGTAAATGCATTAAAATGTAAACATGACTACCTGATCAGATCCCTCGCCTGTACTGTCTGGCCATTGTACGTGGTACTGGTTTAAATCTGGGACACGAGTCTACTCGGGCATGGAGATCCCTCGCGTGGAGAGATACGACTGAGATCTCTCACCTTGGGTGTATGCGCCATATCCTGTGTACGCATATGGGTTTGGGGAAAGATACTGCTCGCGCATCGAATCCAAACCCGTGCCATGGTCCTGAGATGTCTGCCCCTGACGAAACTGCACCGAAGAAGAGCGATGCAGTGGCAGAGATGAGTCATGTCGTGGCAATGTCGTTGTAGTACTCGGACCCTCCCCCCACTGCCCATGGCTTGTACGCGCCTCGCTCGGTCTGGACGACGGCGCTGCACTCGGTCTGGCTGACCTCGCTACCGGCATATTGTACGCTCCAGTGGCAACGTCGTCGTCTCTACCGCATCTGAACTTTTTTGCCAGGTAGTCTTGAAAACGTTTCTGGAATGACTTGCGAGCTGGGCCCAGGGCCGGCATGCTTTCCGCAGCCATCTGCCCTACTTCGTTGCAAGCATCAAGCTGAACAAAATTTGGATGTTATTTGGTTGAAATAATTATGAAATGATGGACCTAAAAAAGTTACAAGTGATTACCATCTGGTCACGATAGTAAGCTGCATGCATCTCAATATGTCTCTGCGCCTGCTCCTCCTGTGTGAGATGTGTTGGTATAGTAGCTGGTTGACTGGCCAGGCTAGTACGTGTGTTGATGCAGTACCACTGCTTGTACGCTTGATCTGTACTTCCATCGTACGGTCTGCAAAATTAAATAATTACATAAACCATTGTGATGAAAGCAAAGCATCTTCACGCATCGTATGGTCATCGTAATAAAATAATATAAATAAAATGTACCTGAGTTGATCCACTATATCTATTAGCGCTTCATTTTCCTACTTGTGTACCCATTGAATGTTCTGTTCCCTCCAATCGTATAAACTCCAACCCCTTCCCATATTGGTTAGCTTGCAAATTATGTAACAAAGTGTGAGTTTAGTAAATTAAAAAATACACTAACTATTTAGGGAGGTCACATCTTACTTATGGGTTTCCTCATCGATACGTCTTGGAAAAGGTGGTGGAATCTCTTGATAGAGACCGAACTGTCTCATTACACGCTCTGGATTGTAAGGCTCAACACACCACATGAACAATAAGTTGCAGCGAGTCAGCCAGAATGCACTATCGCTCAACATGCCTGCTGTGATGGGTCGAATACCAAAGACCATTTGTATCTGGTCCTGAGTTCACGGGTTCCATGTGACTTCTGACCCATGAAGTATCTCAAACTGCTGGTGGTATATAGGGTAACAATTTTTCGCAATATCTGGAGACCAACGTTTCCGTGCCTTTGTCCACCTGGTGGCCATAGTTGCACTGGTGCGCTCGCTAAAGTCGTATGGGTGTACGGGATTTAGTATACGAGGTCGTCCTATAGGGAGGTATTCCCAGGACCACAACTATAGAAACTCATAGGCGACACAAAGTAACGAAGCTTTTTGTGCGAAAGAAGTTTTTTGTGTGGCATCACACAAGCCTCTATATGTATGACATAGCATGGCAGAACCGAAGCTGTATTTTGGCTGCTCGGGTAAAGGTTCATCTACCATATTCTCTGCAATGTAGATGAGACCAGGGAGAACTACGTCCTCGTGTGAATTTGGAAACAGAGTCCCGAGGAGCCACAACAAATACACAAACAGATGTCTTTTTTCGTCTCAGAATCGGCGAAGCTAGATAAAATACGAAAGTTATCACGAAGCCAGGCGAGTGGGATGCCCCGAGGGCCACCAGAATGTTGTGATTCTGGCATTGCCATCCCAAGACGGGCTGCTATATCTAATGCCCAAGATGGAGACACTCGTGGAGACACTAACGGTTCACCTCTAATTGGTAGAGCAGTGATCATAGAAACATCTTTCAGTGTAGGTGCAAGCTCCCCAAATCGAAAGTGAAAGATGTGGGTTTCAGGTCTCCACCGGTCAACGAGGGATGTCAAAAAGGATGGGTCCGAACGTAATTGGTCTTCGCATGATGTGAGCATAGCAAAACCATGTAGTCCATAAGCGTCAAGGTGAGCAAGGAAAGAATTGTGTATTGGCCATGTTTTCTTTATGGTTCGAAGTCTGAAACTCCGATAATCATGCTTAGTATTTGGGTTCAAAAATAGGTGGCAACGGTGGCCGGCATCATGGGGCCCCTGCAAAAGTACTGGCACTTCAGTCATAACCTGCACACAAACATACAAATATAAATTATGAGGAAGACGCAAATACAAATGCAAATCAAAATTAACTTAAAAAATACAAAGAGCATCAATTTACATTAATTATCTGAAGTTAACATCACGAGTACAATAATACAAAGAGATTCAATTTAAATTTAATATAAATACAGATAGCGAGTACAAATATAAATAGACATATCGAGTACAAATATATCAACATCATATGGTGTTGTTGGCTCGATACGGGCATTCTCTACGTGAATGTCCAGGATACCTGCAAACGCGGCATCGCCTTGGTTCTCCCATCTGGCTATGGTCCATGTCATTGCGATGACGCCTAGACTGACGTCGTCCCTTTGCGGTTCTCATCAAGTCAGCGTTCGGAACCCATTTCGGCCCATCTGGCCACAACATTTTGTAGTTCGTATCAATGCCCCAAGCCCAGAACTCACCGTTTCAAGTGTTGTACAGATTGTACATGTTGAAGTACGGCGATATGCATGGCTCGACACTGATTTTTTGATCAGCAGCCGCCCGGAGCACATGACTGCAAGGGTAGCCCTCAAGCTTGGGCTTGTTACAAATGCACTCACAAGACGTTGGGCCGAGGGTGACAGCTTGCTTTTTTGATCCTCTGTGGTGACCCTTAACGTACTTGGCTCGCACATTGACCTCCCACTTATTCCTAAGTGCGTCCACTTTCCTGCAGCCATGACTTTGGGACTTCTTTGCTTTCTCATCCAGATGTCTTTGCATCTTCTCGGACCATGGCTTGTTCAATTCAACTTGTGCTTTGGCGACGGTGACCCTGTCTGCAAAGTATGACAGGGTCCGGTTCCAAGTTTCTTCAATAAGGGCTGTGATAGGCAGTGCTCGCACCCCTTTAAGAACACCATTGTACACCTCTGACATGTTGCTGGTCATTATTCTGTACCGAGCCCCGGTGTCGTGAGCCTGCACCCACTTGTACAAATAAGGGCAATTCTCGCGGATCCAGTGGCTCAAATTTATGGGCGTCCTACGACCCCTCCGGTCTTCTCTCTGCGGCAAGGCCGCGCGGTCGATCTCACCATTGATACCTGCCCAGATCGCATTCATTTTGGCTTCAGTTTTTTGCATGCACATCCTCTTGAATAACTTGAACCAATCCTTGTTTTTGAATTTGGAGTAAAAGTTTGCTGCCAAATGCCTCATGCACCACCTTCCCTCTAGATCGGGCCAGCCCCACTCTTCTTCCGACGCCTTAATTATGTCAAGAGCGCTTAATAATCCAGTGTTGCGATCAGAGATGATGCAAACACCTTCACGCTCTTTCACGACACCCATCTTCACGCAGCTCAGGAACCACAACCAGCTATCTTTGTTCTCGCTCTCGACCAGTGCATATGCAATAGGAAGAAGCTGATTATTTGCATCTGCTGCAATCGCCACCAATAGTGTGCCCTTGTACTTTCCAGTGAGAAAGGTACCATCAACTGATAATACCGGGCGACAGTGCCTGAAGGCTTGTATAGTCTGGCCAGAATAAGCGGTCCAGGATTGGCTCACCTGGGTTCATTGGGTTTGGACGTTCTCTCTGCCAAACTTGAGTCCCCCTATTAGCACTTGCTATCTGATGAAGCATTCTGGGGGCATAAGAATAGGCCTCCTCATAGGTTCCATACAAGTTCTGGAATATATTTTCCTTCGCACGCCTAGCCTTGCTGTAGCTGACAGGGAAGCCGATTTGATCTTCTGTATCTTTTTGCAAAGCCCTAACACTAATGTTGAGACTTGCCTGCACAATCGTTTCCATCACCTGTGCCACATATCTTGCTGTCACATTGCAGTGATTTGAAAGGGTCCCAGTTTGCTCACAGCTATGCTCCACTATTTTTGTGATATGCCATGACTGACATACCCCAGGCTTCAGTCTAGCGAGAACTCTTCCGCGGCAACCTTTCGCGGTGTGGATGCATATGACCTTCAACTCTTTTTTATCAGACTGCTTCACTCTTTGCTGGCGGTGGATGGCGATTGCATAGCTAGACATTGCCTGGTAAGCAGACTTCTTATCTGAGAAAACCTGCCCAATCTCCAGGTTCCCCGCTTCTAGGCCAGAAACAGAGTGAAATTCATTGGTGATGCTCATATCCTGTAAAAACCCAGGTTGCAGTGACGCCGCCACCGCCTTCTGAGGAGGAACATCTTGTTCTTCGCTTGACTCCGAAGACGCGAAAGAATGATCGTCATCATCTAGCGCCTCCGGCAATCCCTCCACGTGTTCGCTCATGTCAACGGCCGCAGACCAATATCATGTGTCATACACAGGCTGGCCGCCCGTCGGTTCCGATGGGCCGGCGCTAGGGGCTGATGTGATGGCCAACTCGACCTCACCACCCCTGCTACTGCATCCGGCAACATCAGTGACTGAAATAAACTCCACATACACCATCGGCTGACCAAACATTGAGTTATTGGGATTGCTTGCAAATCTCATGTACGACCCCCACGACTGATCACCTGTGACTGGCCGCAAACCCTAACGGGCAACTGTCCCATCATTTCCTCCGTCAACGACGAAGGCCTCCATTTGTCATTTTTTCCTCTGCATCCCTGGGCCAAACACCGCTCGGATGCACCTTCTGACTGCTGCGTAACCCACGTTGACCATGTCTCTCACTACAACTGTAGTCGACTCGCACAAGGACACATCCACCCCGAAAGGACCGTCGCGTAAGACATCCCCATAGTACACTAACAAATTTTCCATAGTACCTAACCAACATTCATATTTACATTTCAAATAATTAGTAACCGAACATTTAGTAGTAGTACGATGACAACATTCAGTAGTAGTACGACTAAAATAATAACCGTATTTTCGTTACAAATATTCGATTTGTTTTTATAATCATTTGCTTAGACTGTTTGCTTTTCTCTAACTACCCCAAAAATATCCTAAACCGGTTCTCGTAACATGCAAAAACAGAGCTTTTGGAAAAACGACTATTGGTAAAAGCCGAACGTAATTACTCGCTATCCAAACAACCACTCAATATAATAGTACGATAATGACATTTTAATATCATATGAGTAAAACATTTAATATCTTCCGGTTTTATAGAATTTTTTCATATCATACAATAATAATCATTTATTTACAAATATTAATATTCACAGCGGCATGCATATTATTCACAACATTACATCAATATAAAAAATATTAACAAAATTACGGCGTCATTTATACCTCAGCTCCAATATGGATGTGCTTGCGAATGCAATTAAGCGTCAAAATAGTTCGAATAAATATCCGTCACCAGTATTATATGAACGGAGTCAACCTATTATCACATGAACATCAATATTACACACGGATTTTTCTTTCTACTATCAAAAGTATGAAAATAGCACTTGCATGTATGTGGTCATCACCTCAAAAGGGACAGCGAAGATGGAAACACAATTTCTTCAATCACGTCACCTCCTCCTTGTTTGGTACTAAGATGAATTATTTTACCTAATTACATACATCATTAAGTACATTAGCACGTAATCTTAACGTACAAAATTTAGATTATTGCGACATAACAAAGTACACCTACGGTTTCCTAACTATAGACTTATTAATAAACATACCACATGAAATAACATACCACATGGAATGAACAATTACAGTAATTTTTTTTCTTAATTACCGTATTAAGATCTTCTCGCATGTCAATACTAATGGACGCAGCTAACATTGATACAACATCTTCAACCTACTCTTCTAAAAAAAATAGCATAAATGCAACATCTGTCGTTTGAAATTATTTCTAACTTCTAAGCACTAACATCGCATAGCTAATGACGAGCTAAAAGACTAACTAATTACCACCGTGCATGCACAAAAAAATAAAGGTATTGCAAAGCTCATACCTTGATCCTCAACTTCGTAGTTCACTTCGCTAGGCAAATCCTAGTCCTGAAGCTCTAAATGACTCCAAAAAGTAATGAAATAATGCCTAACACAACAGAGAATACATAGTTATGAACTAATCAAAAAGAGTAAAAACATCATGCATGCGAATGAAACAAACAAAAATGGATAGATCTTACCTTCATCTATCTTTTCTTCAACTTCAGCATCTTCAAAATCCAACTCTAAATCGCCCTAAATCAAGAGTGAAAGTGCCTACTGAGTTTTTCTTTCTCTGTGTTCTTAGAAACTTAGAGAGCAGAGGAGAGGAACGAGGCCACAGAGAGTGTTCTTGCGCACGGAGCAGAAGCATAGCATATAAAAGGAGAGGATCCCTGTAGTGTCGGCACAACAGGTTCCCACAGTCTCAGCGAGTGAGTGATTCTCGCAGTGCCGTCGCATCCGCTGAAACTAAAGCCAGAGTGATTCCGTTTGCAACAGCGTCGCTGTCTTGCCTCGGAATCAGTGCCGTCTACGTGAAAATTCCCGCGCGTGGGAATCAGTGCCAATCAGCTGTCGCGTGTGCGGCAGCGCCAGCAAAGGCCGCCTCGGCCGGTGGCGGCGTGGCCCACCTGCTGGGCCCGCGCGCAGCAGGCCGTGTCGGCCGGGGAGCGACAGCGGCAGCGCCGGCCGCCTCGCCCGGTGGCGGCAGGGCCCACCTGGCCCGGCCCGTTCCGTCCCGGCGCAGGCGCTGTGCGAAACCCGTTTTCCCGGCGCGGCCGCCTCCTGCGGTGGCGGCAGGGCCCGCCGCCTGCAGGCGTGGCGACAGGTGACACGTGTCGCCTGCCGCCACTAGTGAGGGAGTCTCTTTTGTCAATTTCGTCCGCAGGGGGTCTCTTTTGGCAAACAAAAAATCAGAAAACCATACCCGGGCAGGAGCGATTTTTTGTCCAAAAGGACCCCCTGCAGAACGCTATTGACAAAAAGGACTACCTACGGATAAAATTGACAAAAAGGACCCCCTGACTACTGGCGGTAGGCGCGGCAGGCGACACGTGTCACCTGCCGCCACGCCTGGAGGCGGCGGGCCCTGCCGCCACCGCAGGAGGCGGCCGCGCGGGCGAAAACGGAATTTGTACAGCAGGTGAGCCGGGACGGAACGGGGCAGGGCAGGTGGCACCTGCCGCCACCGGGCGAGGCGGCCAGCGCTGCCGCTATCGCTCCCCGGCCGACACGGCCTGCTGCGCGCGGGCCCAGCAGGTGGGTCACGCCGCCACCGGCCCAGGCGACATCTGTTCTGCTGCTGCATGCGCCACAGTGCGCAGACGGCGCTGATTCCGAGGCGCGACAGCGACAGCGACGGCGGTGATTTCGACGCGCGGGAATATGGACGCCGATGCCCTGCTTTTGGTTCTTTCGCCCGGGAATCAGTCCTGCTTTTGCTTCTTTTGCCTCAGCGGATGCGACGGCACTGCGAGCTATTGCTTGAGCGGATGGGACGGCACTGCGGGAATCCAATGCTGCGGGAACTGTTGTGCCGACACTACAGGGATCCTAAAATTTCCCGCCTAATTTCGTCATTATTTTGTCGCCATTATTTATCGTCTGAGCCTATAAAAGGAGACACCGAGGCTCTTGTCCAGCCATCCTCGAAATCGCCACTGCGCAAAGTTTTAACACATTTTTCTCAGTCGGTATGAGTTTGCCTTGCTCGGATCAAAGCATTAGGCCGAGGAAAATGAAAAATGCAAGTTTGCCTCCGGGGGTGGCAGTCCTGCGGTGTTGGTGTGGCGATCTTTGCAAGGTGAAGGAGGTGACGGATTTTTCAGATTGGTTGGGCATGAAGTTTTTCATGTGCGCCAATTATGAGGAAGATCCACCCGTAGCTATTTCAGAGTACAACAAGCCTCCGGTATGCTTTAACCATCACGAATAGATATTGTTGGTATTTTGATTGATTCTTTAATAATATTCTTGTTTCTTGTTGTAGTCTCCTCCGCCTCTGTGCATGTACTATCGTTGAATTGACACGGAGATGCCGACTTGGGCAGTGACTGAGATTCGTGAAAGAAGTCATCGTGCATGGAATAGTTTCTATGCGGAAGAGCGACGCGAGAAGGCGGAAGCTGAGAAGAAAGCAGAGCAAGAGAGAGAGTTAAAAGAATACTATGCGGAGCAACGCCGTTTTTTGGAGGAGCGGGGGAAAGAAAAACAGGGAAGAGGCTCGTCGCATGGAGGAGCAGGAACGACAGCGAAAAGAGGCTCGTGAGGCGGAAAGACAGAGAAAGAAAGAAAGGGCTCGTGAGGCCAAGGCAGCAGAAGAAGCTGGCGATGGAAAAGGAAAATATCCACGCTGGACTCAGTAGATTCCTGTGGTAGTATTTTAAATTTCGCAATCGTTTGTATCTTAATTTCTGCAGTTTAATGTAGCTTTATTTCAATTCTACGATGTATCTTATTTTCAGTTGTACCGTGTCGTAATGAAAAAAAAATATAGTTTTAGAATAAAGTAGTGGCATTTTCTTGCCCTCCACTAATATCGAACATCGTGCAACAACTACTGACATATGTAGGTACAATGGGTCGCGCACGTGGATAGATGAATCACCCTACTTTACGATGACCCCCTGGCCTTTCCTTACGACCGGAAGGCGACAAGCGAATAGGTGGCCGAGTTACACGAAGACCGCGGCCGTACTCCAATTCGCCTTCATGTGTCTGCGACTCCTGCGTAGGTGGTGGAGTCGCGAATCCTTGTTGCGAACCTGAAGCGTAATTGTAGGCGTATGGTTGTGACTCCGCGGGGATAAAAGATGGGCCAATAACGTCCCCTCCGAAAAACTCTGTAACTAATGATGTAACCGTGTCGCCATGATCATGTGATGCTCCCCGGACACCTGTGTTGACGCCACGTTGGGTGTTCTCATCGCCCCAATTAACATCAGGTATGTCCTGCACATAGAAACATTGTAAACAAACGGTTAGAGGATAATATATGATATCATTGTAAATGCATTAAAATGTAAACATGACTACCTGATCAGATCCCTCGCCTGTACTGTCTGGCCATTGTACGTGGTGCTGGTTTAAATCTGGTACACGAGTCTCCTCGGGCATGGAGATCCCTCGCGTGGAGAGATACGACTGAGATCCCTCACCTTGGGTGTATGCATCATATCCTGTGTACGCATATGGGTTAGGGGAAAGAGTCTGCTCGGGCATCGAATCCAAGCCCGTGCCATGGTCCTGAGATGTTTGCCCCTGACGAAGCTGCACCGAAGAAGAGCGATGCAGTGGCAGAGATGTGTCATGTCGTGGCAATGTCGTTCTAGTACTCGGACCCTCCCCCCGCTGCCCATGGCTCGTACGCGCCTCGCTCGGTCTGGACGACGGTGCCGCACTCGGTCTGGCTGACCTCGCTACCGGCATGTTGTACGCTCCAGTGACAACGTCGTCGCCTCTACCGCATCTGAACTTTGTTGCCATGTATTGTTGAAAACGTTTCTGGAATGACTTGCGAGCTGGGCCCTGGGCCGGCATGCTATCCGCAGCCATCTGTCCTACTTCGTTGCAACTTTCAAGCTGAGCAATATTTGGATGTTATTTAGTTCAAATGATTATGAAATGATGGACCTAAAAAAGTTACAAGTGATTACCATTTGGTCACGATAGTAAGCTGCATGCAGCTCAATATTTCTCCGTGCCTGCTCGTCCTGCGTGAGATGTGTTGGTATAGTAGCTGGCTGACTGGCCAGGCTAGCACGTGTGTTCATGCAGTACCACTGCTTGTACGCTTGATCTGTACTTCCATCGTACGGTCTGCAAAATTAAATAATTACATAAACCGTTGTGATGAAAGTAAAGCATCTTCACGCATCGTATGATCATCGTAATACCATAATGTAAATAAAATATACCTAAGTTGATGCACTATATCTGCTAGCGCTTCATTTTCCCACTTGTGTACCCATTGAATGTTCTGTTCCCTCCAATAGTATAAATTCCAACCCCTGCCCATTTTGGTTAGCCTGCAAATTATGTAACAAAGTGTGAGTTTAGTAAATTAAAAAAGACACTAACTATTTAGGGAGGTCACATCTTACTTATGGGTTTCCTCATCGATACGTCTTGGAAAAGGTGGTGGAATTTCTTGATAGAGACCGAACTGTCTCATTACACGCTCTGGGTTGTAAGGCTCAACACACCACATGAACAATAAGTTGCAGCGAGTCAGCCAGAATGCACTATCGCTCAACATGCCTGTTGTGAAGGGTCGAGCATCAAAGACCATTTGTAGCTGGTCCTGAGTCCACGGGTTCCATGTGACTTCTGCCTCATCAAGTATCTCAAACTGCTGGTGGTACATAGGGTAACAATTTTTCGCAATATCTGGAGACCAACGTTTCCGTGCCTTTGTCCACCTGGTGGCCATAGTAGCACTGCCACCCTCGCTAAAGTCGTATGGGTGTACGGGTTGTACTATACGAGGTCGTCCTACAGGGAGGTATTCACAGGACCACAACTGTAGAAACTCATAGGCGACACAAAGTAATGGAGCTTTTTGTGCGAAAGAGGTTTTTTGTGTGGCATCACACAAGCCTCTATATGTATGAGATAGCATGGCAGAACCGAAGCTGTATTTTGGCTGCTCGGGTAAAGGTTCATCTACCATATTCTGTGCAATGTAGATGAGACCAGGGAGAACTACGTCCGCATGTGAATTTGGAAACAGAGTCCCGAGGAGCCACAACAAATACGCAAACATATGTCTTTTTCTCGTCTCCTCATTGGCGAAGCTAGATAAAATACGAAAGTTATCATGAAGCCAGACGAGTGGGATGCCCCGAGGGCCACCAGAACGTTGTGATTCTGGCATTTCCATCCCAAGACGGGCTGCTATATCTAATGCCCAAGATGGAGACACTCGTGGAGAGACTAACGGCTCATCTCTAATTGGTAGAGTAGTGATCATAGAAACATCTTTCAGTGTAGGTGCAAGCTCCCCAAAACGAAAGTGAAAGGTGTGGGTTTCAGATCTCCACCGGTCAACGAGGGATGTCAAAAGGGATGGGTCCGAACGTAATTGGTCGTCGCATGATGTGAGCCTAGCAAAACCTTGTAGTCCATAAGCGTCAAGGTGAGCAAGGAAAGAATTGTGTATTGGCCATGTTTTCTTTATGGTTCGAAGTCTGAAAGGCCGATAATCATGCTTAATATTTGGGTTCAAAAATAGATGGCAACGATGGCCGGCGTCATGGAGCCCCTGCAAAAGCACTGGCACTTCACCCATAACCTGCACACAAACATACAAATATAAATTACGAGGAAGACACAAATACAAATGCAAATCAAAATTAACTTAAAAAATACAAAGAGATACGATTTACATTAATTATCTGAAGTTAACATCACGAGTACAATAATACAAAGAGATTCAATTTAAATTTAATATAAGTACACATAACGAGTAGAAATATAAATAGACATAGCTAGTACAGATATATCAACATCATGCGTTGTTGTTGGCTCGATACGGGTATTCTCTGCGTGAATGTCCAGGACACCTGCAAACGCGGCATCGCCTTGGTTCTCCCATCTGGCTATGGTCCATGTCATTGCGATGACGCCTAGACTCACGTCGTCCTTTTGCGGTTCTCATCAAGTCGGCGTTCGGAACCCATTTCGGCCCATCTGGCCACAACATTTTGTAGTTCATATCAATGCCCCAAGCCCAGAACTCACCGTTCCAAGTGTTGTACAGATTGTACATGTTGAAGTACGGCGATATGTATGGCTCGACGCTGATTTTTTGATCAGCAGCCGCCCGGAGCACATGACTGCAAGGGTAGCCCTCAAGCTTGGGCTTGTTACAAGTGCACTCACAGGAGGTTGAGCCGAGGGTGACAGCTTGCTTTTTTGATCCTCTGTGGTGACCCTTAACGTACTTGGCTCGCACATTGACCTCCCACTTATTCCTAAGTGCGTCCACTTTCCTGCAGCCATGACTTTGGGACTTCTTTGCTTTCTCGTCCAGATGTCTTTGCATCTTCTCAGACCATGGCTTGTTCAATTCAACTTGTGCTTTGGCGACGGTGACCCTGTCTGCAAAGTATGACAGGGTCCGGTTCCAAGTTTCTTCAATTAGGGCTGTGATAGGCAGTGCTCGCACCCCTTTAAGAACACCATTGTACACCTCTGACATGTTGCTGGTCATTATTCCATACCGAGCCCCGGTGTCGTGAGCCTGCGCCCACTTGTCCAAATGAGGGCAATTCTCGCGGATCCACTGGCTCAAATTTATGGGCGTCCGACGATCCCTCCGGTCTTCTCTCTGCGGCAAGGCCGCGCGGTCGATCTCACCATTGATACCTACCCAGATCGCATTCATTTTGGCTTCAGTTTTTTGCATGCACATCCTCTTGAATAACTTGAACCAATCCTTGTTTTTGAATTTGGAGTAAAAGTTTGCTGCCAAATGCCTCATGCACCACCTTCCCTCTAGATCGGGCCAGCCCCACTCTTCTTCCGATGCCTTAATTATTTCAAGAGCGCTTAATAATCCAGTGTTGCGATCAGAGATGATGCAAACACCTTTACGCTCTTTCATGACACCCATCTTCACGCAGCTCAGGAACCACAACCAGCTATCTTTGTTCTCGCTCTCGACCAATGCATATGCAATAGGAAGAAGCTGATTATTTGCATCCGCTGCAATCGCCACCAATAGTGTGCCCTTGTACTTTCCAGTGAGAAAGGTACCATCAACTGATAATACCGGGCGACAGTGGTTGAAGGCTTGTATAGTCTGGGCGAATGCCCAGAATAAGCGGTCCAGGATTAGCTCACCCCGGTTCATTGGGTTTGGACGTTCTCTCCGCCAAACTTGAGTCTCCCTATTAGCACTTGCTATCTGATGAAGCATTCTAGGGGCATAAGAATAGGCCTCCTCATAGGTACCATACAAGTTATTGAATATATTTTCCTTTGCACGCCTAGCCTTGCTGTAGCTGACCGGGAAGCCAATTTGATCCTCTGCATCTTTTTGCAGAGCCCTAACACTAATGTTGAGACTTCCCTGCACAATCATTTCCATCGTCTGTGCCACATATTTTGCTGTCACATTGCAGTGATTTGAAAGAGTCCCAGTTTGCTCACAGCTATGCTCCAATATTTTTGTGATATGCCATGACTGACATACCCCAGGCTTCAGTCTAGCGAGAACTCTTCTGCGGCTACCTTTCACGGTGTGGATGCATATGACCTTCAACTCGTTTTTATCCGACTGCTTCACTCTATGCTGGCGGTGGATGCCGATTGCATAGCTACCCATTGCCTGGTAAGCAGACTTCTTGTCTGGAAAAACTTGCCCAACCTCCAGGCTCCCCGCTCCTAGGCCAGAAGCAGAGTGAAATTCGTTGGTGATGCTCATATCCTGTAAAAACCCAGGTTGCAGTGCCGCCGCGACCGCCCTCTGAGGAGGAACATCTTCTTCTTCGCTTGACTCCGAAGACGCAGAAGAATGATCATCATCATCTAGCGCCTCCGGCAATCCCTCCACGTGTTCGCTCATGTCAACGGCCGCAGACCAATATCCTGTGTCATACACAGGCTGGCCGCCCGTCGGTTCCGATGGGCCGACGCTAGGGGCTGATGTGATGGCCAACTCGATCTCACCACCCCTGCTACTGCATCCGGCAACATCAGTGACTGAAATGAACTCCACATACACCATCGGCTGACCATACATTGAGTTATTGGGATTGCTTGCAAACCTCATGTACGACCCCCACGACCGATCACCTATGACAGGCCGCAAACCCCAACGGGCAACTGTCCCATCATTTCCTCCGTCAACGACGAAGACCTCCATTGTCATTTTTTCCCCTGCATCCCTGGGCCAAACACCGCTCGGATGCACCTTCTAACTGCTGCGTAACCCACGTTGACCATGTCTCTCACTACAACTGTAGTCGACTCGCACAAGGACACATCCACCCCGAAAGGACCGTCGCGTAAGACGTTCCCATAGTACACTACTAAATTTTCCATAGTACCTAACCTACATGCATGTTTACATTTCAAATAATTAGTAACTGAACATATAGTAACGATGACAACATTTACATATCTTACGACTAAAATAATAACCGTATTTTAGTTATAAATATTCGGTTTGTTTTTAGAATCATTTGTTTAGACTTTAAGGGGTTGTTTGGTTAACGGGTATTTAAAGATCTATTTTTTCTCAAACTCGTCTACGAGCGTAACAAACTAAAACTCTGTTTGCTTTTCTCTAACTACCCCAAAAATATCCTAAAATGGTTCTCGTAACATGCAAAAACTTAGCTTTTCGGAAAAACGACTATTAGTAAAAAAATGGTTATCTACATAATTTTCTTACAACAGGTTATGACAAAACTGAGGGTAAGTACTCGCTATCCAAACAACCACTAAACATAATATTACGATAATAACATTTTAATATCATATGAGTAAAATATTTAATTTCTTCCGGCTTTATATAATGTTTTTCATATCATACGATAAAATTCATTTATTTACAAATAATAATATTTGCAGCGGCATGCACATTTTTAACAACAGTACATCAATATAAAAAATATTAACAAAATTACGACGTCATTTTATACCTTAGTTCCAATATGGATGTGCTTGCGAATGCAATTAAGCGTCCAAATAGTTCGAATAAATATCCGTCACCAGTAATATATGAACGGAGTCAACCTATTATCACATGAACATCAATATTACACACGGATTTTTCTTTCTGCTATCAAAAGTATGAAAATAGCACTTGCATGTATGTGGTCATCACCTCAAAAGGGACAGTGAAGATGGTAACACAATTTCCTCAATCACGTCATCTCCTCCTTGTTTGCTACTAAGATGAATTATTTTACCTAATTACATACATCATTAAGTACATTAGCACCTAATCTTAACATACAAAATTTAGATTTTTGCGACATAACAAAGTAGACCTACGGTTTCCTAACCATAGACTTATTAATAAACATACCACATGAAATAACATACCACATGCAATGAACAATTACAGTACAATTTTTTCTTAATTACCGTATTAAGAGCTTCTCGCATATCAATACAAATGAACGCAGCTAACATTGATACAACATCTTCAACCTACTCTTATCAAAAAAATAGTTTAAATGTTGTATCTGTCGTCTGAATTTTTTCCTAACCTCTAAGCACTAACATCACATAGCTAATGACGAGCTAAATGACTAACTAATTACCACCGTGCATGCACAAAAAAATCCATGTATTGCAAAGCTCATACCTTGATCTCCTCCTTCGTACTTCACTTAGCATGGCAAATCCTACTCCAGAAACTCCAAATGACTCTTCCAAGTGCTGAAATAATGCCTAAAACAACATAAAATACACACTTAAGAACTAATCAAACATAACAAAAACATCATGCATGCGAACAAAACCAACAAAAATGGATAGATCTTACCTTAATCTATCTTTTCTTCAACTTCACCATCTTCGAAAACCAACTCTAAATAGGCCAAAATCACGAGTGAAAGTGGCTACCAAGTATTTCCTTCTGTGTATTCTTGTAGACTTAGAGAGAGCAGAGAGGCAGTGAAGGCAACCAGAGATATTCGAGAGAGTGTATGCGCAGCCGCGGTTGTGCGTATATAAAGAAGAGGAGCACTGTATTGTCGGCAGAACGAGCTAGAACTCACCTACCGCAGCCTCGGATTCCAGCATCGCGGTGTCTCATCACACGCAGCAACTACAACGCTCTCAGGTGTGCGGCAGGAAGCGGAAATCACGCAGGCGGGAATCTGATTCCAAATTACAAAGCATCAGTGTCACCTCTGCTGCAGAAAGCAAAACAATGCGGAAATCACGCTCTTGGGTGCTGTCACCTCAGCTGCGCGTGGGAATCACCGCCGTCATCAGCGCCTGGGAATCAGCGCGGTCATTGTCGCATGCAGCAGGCTGCCGCCAACACTAGTGGCGGCAGGGCCCACGCCTCGCCTTCCATGTAGCAGGTTTTGTCGGCCCGCGAACGACATGCGCAGCGCCCGCCGCCTCACGTGGTGGCGGCATGGCCCACCTGGCCTCGCCCGTTACGTCGCGGCTGCTGCGCTGTATAAATTCCGTTACAACCCGCGCGGCCGCCTCCTGCTGTGGCGGCAGGGCCCGCCGCCTCCTGGCGTGGCGGCAGGTGACACGTGTCGCCTGCCGCCACTAGTGAGGGGGTCCTTTTTGACAATTTTATTCGCAGGTAGTTTTTTTTGTCAATAGCGTTCGGCAGGGGTCCTTATGGACAAAAAATCGGCAGGAGCGGCAGTGGAGTAGCGGAGACGCAAAGGCGAGATGTACGAGAGCTTGCTTAACTGTAACCACGCATGGCCACATGGGACGGCATGCATGTTACTACCTCGACCATCACATGCGCGCACAAATACAATATACATCAATCAACAAATCATCAACCAGAGCACCCGGGGAGTTCTTGTTCAATTCACACTTATAATCTTTGATTTCACACCTCGGCTACAACCATCGACCAGACACCATTCGGAATCAAATCGACAAAACAAGAAAAAGGAAAATGGAACAATCAAGCGCACAAGAACCAATGTTTAAGCTTAACCAAGGAGGAGGAATAAATTAACAGAGAAAAGAAAATCTGACAAGATCTGAGCCAAACTGGACTTGATGGAGAACGGAATTGCTAGCCAGATCAACTGATCAGAGCATCCTGAGTAGCATGGCGGCGGCGCCCACGGCGGCGGCGAGGGGAGCGGCGCTGCGGGCGGCGATGGGGGCGGCGATGGGGGCGGCGGCGGATTTGGAGGATGACTTTGCGGCCGGCGACGACGAGGAGGAGGATGAGTCCGGGGAGGAAGAGGCGGGGCCCTTCTTGGCGGTGACGGCGAGCTTCATGCCGGAGTAGCAGTAGCCGTAGCTGCAGATGAAGAAGTAGTCCTTGGCCTCCTTGAGCTGGAACGCGTAGCTGGTCCCCTTGCTGTGGCTGCTGATGGCGCTCTCCTTGTCGCAGTTGTCGTACCCGACCTCGTCCACCTGCACCACGTCCGACCGCCCATTCTGGTACTCGAACACTGCCACCAACCAACCAATCAACCAAGCTCAGTTAGCTTCTTCCCCCATCAATGGCGGGCCGAGGTGCGTACGTGGCTGAAGCAGATCGGGAGGGAGGAGAAATGTGAAGTGTGAGCTTACGGAGCCAGTCGCCCTTGTAAAAGGGGCGGTGCTTCTTGACCCAGGAGGTGTAGTCCACCTTGGGGTTCCACCCCTTCTCGTCGCCCACCGTGTAGTTGGTCGCCACCGCCGCCGACGGCAGCGACGCCATCACCACCGCCGCCAAGACGGCCATCACCGGCAGCAGCATCTTTCCTCCTCTCCCTGCCCGGTGGCACACCTCCCGATCTGGATTGGCTGCCATGGCAAGCTCCAGGCGCTTCTTGTCTTGGGATGTGGGATACGAGTGTGCTGGACTTTGCTGGAAGTAGTCTATATTACGGGTGGGGAGTGAGTGAGGGAGTGAGGTTGTTGGTGGCTCAAGGTGAAGATGAAGAATGGGACCGTCGTCGGTCGGCGTCTTGTCTGTCACGGTGGTGTACTGTACCACTGTCTGAAGGATTGCTTGCACAGTTGCACTGAGATTCATCTGCCTGGCCTGTAAGATCTGGTGGTAATTTTTCTTGCTACAAAGTACAGCAGAGCCATGCATCCATTATGATTCTCCAGAGCTTGCATAACTGCACATAAATCTACCTGGGCACCGCAGTACTGATCTAATGTACATTAATCAACTAAGTCATGTGAATTCAGCTCCTGACTCTGTAGTATTATTTGCTAAAGAATGCACTTCATTTTACAACGAAAATCCTGGTTCGTGTCTAGGTCGAGAAGCTAGATTGCCAAATATTTAAATCTGGTTTAGCATTTCATTTCTTTGCAGGGTGATTGCTGTTTGGTCTAATCATTGTCTGCTTTATGGCAGGGGATCTCATGACTTTATGATGCATGGTTTTATGGGATCTTTGTATGGGTGGGGTGCATCATCTATCATTGTTCATTTTAGGTTTATTGCCCGGTACAAAGAAAACCTTCTCTCCTTGTATCATGGTTTATCATTGGGCATTTTCTATTTGATAAGCAAAGACTTTCAAGTTCCCTTTGTAGTGAAGCAAAGAGCTTTTGTAAGCTAACTACTGGTGGTTGTGGAATAAATTATTCCTCGTTCCAATTCAGAATGCAACACCTAATTGCAACTTTTTCAGAAGAAAAATACCCGCTAGTTGCAACTCACGGAGAGGGAAACACCGATGATACATGAAAAATCAACATTAAATTGTCGACATCTACCGACTGGTAAGTTATTTAGAGGAGTGAGAAGACTTGATAGTCAATTGGCACCCCCGCGTCGCTCCCGCACAGGCGACTCGAGCGGACCGCTATGCTAGCCGCCGCCGAGCCCCGATCTACTCCCTCCTCTCCTCCCGTCGCCGCCGCGTGACAGCGTCGGGCTAAGCCCGGGGGCAGATGGCGGTGGCGGGGGTCTCTCCTTCTCCCCCGCGGCTTGGGGTGGGGCGGGCCCCAGGCGTGTGGAGGCGCGGCTGGTCGGGTCCTGTGGCACGGCAGGCGGCTCTGCGGTCGGCCGGATCTCGGATTGGCGGCGGTGACAATGGAGGGCCTGGTGGATGGATCGGCTATACGTGTGGTCTGGCCTCCGGTCAGATCTGATCTGGCCGGTGCGGTCTGCTCCGTGCGCGGTGGCAGTGATCGGTGGCGGTCTCGTGCACACGAGGCTGGATGGAGGTTCTCCGGGTGGGTCCGGGTGAAAACCCTACTCTTGACTCGTTGCCAAGGCCGGCGATGGGGGCGTTTTCTGCGTCGTCCCCTTCTTGAAGGCATCGTTGTTGTAACACCCCCGGTGATTAGCAACAGTAATCGCTTTTGATAATGACATATCAGCAAGCTTAATAGTGCATAATCATCATTAGCATCATATTGCATTTCAACTCCTAAGTCAAATTCAAATTTAAATGAAAGTGGAATATAAAAGTTGTCCAACATAGAAACTAAAATGTCAGATAAATAACAGATATTCCAGAGGCTATTCTAAAATTGAAACCAACATCATTGGAATTGGATAAGTGACTCGAACAACCTCAAACAGTGGATAAAGATAATATTTAATAACCATTTATTAAATCTGAAATAAATATGGAATTATATTTTGTCCAAACTAATTTTAGGTGTTAGGGAATAATGCACTGGTATTTATGAACTAGGTCTCATGTTTTACAAAAACCATTTTGAGGCCTAGCTATTTACTAGATTGAGAAAGGAGAATAAAAAAAAGGAAAAAGAAACAGAAAAGGATAAAGGAAAAGAACCCCCCCCCCTCTCTGGCCCAACTGGCCGAGCCCAGCTGGCCACCGGCCCACCCCCACTCTCCCCTTATCCCCTGGACCCCGAAACCCTAACCGGCCACCACTCCACTTCCCCCCCCCCCCCCCACTCCCCCTCGTCAGCCCCCACCTTCCCGATCCAGATCGGGATCGGGTATGGCGGAACGACCCCCGCCCTCGCCGCACGACCCACCGCCCCGAGCGCTCCCCCGCCGGTCTGCTTCCCCTCGGCGCCGTCCGGCACCGCCTCTCTCCCTCCCCGCCGACGACCTCGTCCCCGACGTGCCCTCGCTCGGCTCGCCCAGCGCGCTCGCCCCGACGCGCCCGACCGCGCCCCCGTCTCCGCCTCGTCTCCGACGCGTTCGCCGACGTCGCCCTTGACCTCGCCGCCTCGCCGGACTCCACCGACGCCGGCCTCCTCGTCGACCCGTCGTCTCCGGCCTCCACCCCCCCGAGCCCCTCCTCCGCTCGCGACGCCCCTCCTCGACACCGTCCCGACCCCCTCCACAGCTCTACCGCTGCTGCCCGCCCTTCCCTTTCAAATCTCTGTACGCGCCCCCCCCGCTCCCCTCCCGCCTTCACTCTGCTCCCGCTACCCCCTCCCTCTCCCCCCCACCCCGAGCCGCCAGGACCCCCCCATGCCAGTACCAGCTCCTCCCCACGCACAACGCCGCACGCCAGCGCCGGCCCCCACGACTCCTCCCCGCGCCGCCTCTCCACCGGCCACGGCCGGCGCGCCCCGCTCCGGCCTCTGGCCTCGCCACCACCCGGGCCGGCCACCGCACCCTGGCCTCGCAGTGCGTGCGCGCGCACCCGCGCGCCCCGCCCGCGCCCGTGTGGCCATTCGGCCACAGACAGGTGGGGCCTAATGCCCCTGTGCCACTGCCAAACGGGCCACCACGGCCCAGAACAAAAAAAAAAAAGGGAAAAAGAAAAATAATATAGAAAAATAAATAAAGCAAAATAAAAATAAATAAATAAATAATTAAATTAATTAGTTAATTAATCCTGATTAGGTTAATCTAATTAACTAATTAGTGTTAATTAAACAGTAATTAGTAATTAACTTATTAAACGCTGACATCAGCATGAGGTCATGCTGATGTCATCATCAGCACTGTTTCGGATAATGTTGAATTAAATAATTAATTAATTTCAGAAATTAATAAAACTTTAGAAAATCATATTAATAAACCGTAACTCCGATGAAAATATTTTATACATGAAACTTGCTCAGAACGACGATACGAACCCGGATACGCCCTCTGTATTCCCGTCAGACGCCCGCAACTATAAGAACGTTGAACAATTAGACCGATTTCGATAAATGAATAGTGCCCAACTTTAATTAAATAAATCCGAATAAATTCCTAAATTAACTAAATCATTTAGTTAGGCAGTAGAAACACCCCGGCATATCATTTAGGCATGTCATACATATTGTTTGCATTATTGCCGTGAAATTTATTGTTTCTCTCCCCCCTCCTTCTCTCTCGATAGACGCCGAGAACCACGGCGCTGCACCAGGATACGACTACTCGACCTGACGAGTCAGCCCGTTGACGACCTCCCTCTCTTGCCAGAGCAACCAGGCAAGCCCCCCCCCCCCCTTGAGCATTCCAGATATCGCCCATTCTATTCTCCTGCTTGCATTAGAATTTCGCTACTGTTAATGTATGCTCCTATTCTGATGCATAGCCTGCTGTTGTAACCTGTTCATTGCTACCTTACCTGCCTATGATAAACTGTTTAGTATAGGTTGGTATGAACCATCTGTGACCCCACCACCTTACTTTGTCGCCCCTGCTTGTTCATCGACGACTCGATCAACGTGATCGTCGATCAGAGACAGAGGCCTCACTTCACACCCCCCTTAGTTGTACGACTCTGCGTAGTAACTATCGAGTGCCGAGGGTGATACCTCGTAACGCACTCACGATGAATACTCTGCAGTATAGTTGTTCGGTCGTGGTCATCGAGGGTGATTCCTCCTTCTCCATGTCCGATACGACTCTGTCGTGCAACCCCTCAGTGTGAACCTTGAGGGTGATACCTCATACGTTCACCCTGATGAATATGACCACACGGTTACTTGACCTTTTGCACAGGCGGGTCCACCCTGGTGGGTACCCGCTGGGGATCTATGATTTCGGGTGTGCCGGAAGGGCACTCGAGTGTGACATTGTGGCGGAGCATCAGAGACTCTGATTGTCTCCGCTTGATACTAATTGAGCCTATTGGATTTGGGTGTGTGATCTGAGTGGGTCGACGTGCCCTATACGCACTACCACCACGCGGGATTATGGTTATGGGGCCCTCTGCGATGTACGTTTCTCCGAAAGCTTATCAGACGTCACGATTCACCGTGCGGGCTGATCGTCGGGATTGGGCTGGATACTTCACTGACGAGTTCAGTGTCGCGCCTGCACCCCGGCCAGCCACGCAACGCGCAGGGTGCCCAGGGCGATGGCCCGAGACCCCTGGGTGCATAGGTTAGTCCGGCGTGCTGACCTCTCTGCTGAGCCTAGGTAGAGCGCTGCTTCGTGTTGATCTTCCGAGGACGGGCATTACCCAGCAAGTATGTCCGACCAGAGTTGATCGAGCGTGTTGGGTAACAGTAGTGCACCCCTGTAGGGATGAATCTTCTATCGATAGCCGGTCCTACAGTAAAGGACGCTCAGTTTGTGTATCCCGATCTACTACTTAAACTGGATACTTGTTACTTAATTGAAGCTTCGGGATTACTTTCTCGCTGGGAGTCGAGGAAGGATCTTTGAGCTGTACTTCAACATGTTTGCTAAATAAAATGCTATTCTACTCCCTTCTACTGCTGCAAGATGATGGCTTTGAAAAGATGTTTGAAGATGCTAGTCTTCGATAGGACTAGGCCTTTCTCTCTATTCTGGCATTTCTGCAGCCCAGTCCACATATACAGCCTTTTCTCCATTGATAATGTTGCATATGTAGTATAGATCCTTGCTTGCTGAGTACTTCGGATGAGTACTCACGGTTGCTTTATTTTCTCTTTTCCCCCATATACCCCACCTTGATGATACACCAGACGATGGAGTCCAGGAGCCAGACGCCACCACCGGAGCCTACTACCAGGCGGGTCCAGAGGGCACGTACTACTGGATCGAGCCAGCTGACCAGGAGTAGGATCGGAGGCTCCCAGGCAGGAGGCCAACGCCTTTCGATCTAGTGTCGCTGTTTGTGCTAGCCTTCTTAAGGCAAAACTTGTCTAACTATGTCTGTACCCAGATATTATTTGTATGACTGACTTATGTATTCGGATCTTCGGATCCCTGGTCTGTAATATTGTGGACCTCCGTTTATTTGTGTTTAGAGTTGTGTTGTGATATCTTCCCGTGAGTCCCTGGGCTTGATCGTACACGTTTGCGTGTATGACTAGTGTACGATTGAACCGGGGGCATCACAAGTTGGTATCAGAGCCGACTGCCTGTAGGAAGCCCCCTTCCAATTCCTTGGCCGAAGTTGAGTCTAGAAACCGAAAAACTAATTTACTAACTTGGCAGTGTGGCTTACGGGCCCATGTCGCCAACTGGGTGGTATTAGGATCTTTTATTCCTCGTCTATACTCTGGGACTCTGATCTCTCTTCTATTCGGGTTAAATAAATTTTACTAACGCCGACACTTAGGATCTCGTAAATCCCGTCTACCCGGAGAGCTGGATATCTGTGCGATTTCCCTGTCGTTGATCTGATTAGTCTGATAATCATTTTCCTTTCCATTGTTTTGTTTAACCTTTCTCTCCGAGTTGTGTTAAACTTCTCATTGTCATTTGACAAATCTGAATTTCCTCTGTTTCAGATGGACCGTTTGTTTCCACCGCGTCCTACGATACAGCTTGTGCTTCGCACTTGGGCTCGTGATGCCCCTGGTTTTCCAGCTGTCCTGATCGCTCTCATGACCAGACTTGGCTACCGCTGGTACCCTGAGTACATGGTTTACGAGGATTACCGCTAGTTTAATCAGGAGCAGTACCATGCTGATGTTCGTATCTATGATCGGCAGAATGACTCAGACACCGAGCTGCACCTTTTCCACGGTATCGGCGTGACGATTGAGATGGCAGTACATGATGCCGCCTACTCTGCTGTCGCACGTCTTCGAGGACAGTTCAGTGATATCTTGGATGACTCTGAGTTCCGATACATTCCGTATGCCCCTGCTGGAGATGCTACCGGATACTACACAGCTATCTGTGCCCCGTACGAGCCTCGCCGATATGACCACCGCGTTCTGATTCAGTGCACTCAGGCTCTGGATCGCACTGTTCGGGCTCTTGCCGTCGAGTTGGTTTCCACTCGAGCACGTCTCTACGATGCTATGACGCAGTTGATGCCCGCTGTTCGTGCAGGGATACATCCGGAGCACATCCTTTACCCGCGCAGGACTCAGATGTATGCTGGTATTGACTGGCCTGCTGTTGGAGGTCACACACCTACACGTGGACCTCTTCTTACAGTTCGAGACCGGGTTCTGCATCAGAGTGCACATGGAGCACAGGATCCTTCCGCGACGAATATTCGTCGTCCGCACTCGCAGTTACCCCGTTACAGTGGTTTTCTCCGACGTTGATGTAGCCTTTGCTATGTCTCGTTGTGTACTTCCTTACCGCGTGCCTGCGCGCCGCCTAGTATGTCTAGCTTTTAATTTGCGCTGTTATGCTGTCCGCATGAACCCGACTTTGTGTATGGATCTGTATGTCTTAATCGACTACTGTTATGTATCTATTACACTGCTTAAAGTATTGTCGTGTTACATCATACTTGTCGCTAAACACTCGCAATTGCTTTTACTAAACTACCCCCTGTTGATACTTAGCAGGATGGTTAGACCAGGTGGTCGTGGTCGTGGTCGTGCCCCTGAACGTCCACCACCGCCAGACTATATGGCGGCTATGATGCAACAGTTTGAGCTTAACCGCCAGTTCATGGTTGGAATCATGGCCCAGTTTCCGCATCAGAACAACCAGAACCAGAACCCAGCTTCAATAACTTTGACAGAGTTTACGCGACTCAACCCAACGCAGTTTCGCAACTCTGACAAGCCACTGGATGCTGATGACTGGCTCCGCGACATCACTCACGAGATGGAGTCTGCTAATGTCGCCCCCGCCAACTTTGTCACCTTCGCGGCCTTTTTCTTAAAGGGCCCCGCTGCTCAATGGTGGGACACACACAAGCGTACTCTGCCTGTTGGAACAGTCATCACCTGGTATGAGTTCCAGGCTGCTTTCCGTACACGTTACATCCCTCAAGCAATTATGGAACGCATGAAGACCCAGTTCCGTAACCTCACCCAGGGCAATAAAACCGTCGAAGCTTATCAGCGGGAATTCCTTGATCTCTCCCGCTATGCTGAAGAAGACATCGCCACAGATGCTCGCAGACAGGAGAAGTTCCGTAATGGACTCCACCCTGACCTCAAGCTTGCACTAGCTGCTCAAGACATCAATGACTTCTCAACTCTAGTGAACAAGGCTATTCTCGTTGAGACCGCTCAGATGGAACACAAGGACTCGCAGAAGCGCTATCGTGATGCTGGCTCATCTTCGGGCTCAGCACCGAAGCGTAGAGTTTGGATTCCCAACAACGCGTTCCGTCCCAATACCTCTGCGCCAAAGAACAATGCTGCACCACGTCTGCCTCCTCCACCACCGAGGCCGTCAAAGGCTCAAGCTATTCAGAACAATGCCCCTCTTCGTCCTGAAGATGGTTTGTGTTTCAAGTGCCGCAAACCAGGCCACCAGGCTAAAGACTGCCGCCAGACTCAGAATCAGTTAGATTTTCCTCGTGCTGGCCGTGGATATGGCCGTGGCAACAATCAGACCCGCAACTATAATACTGGGTCTGCTTCACGTGGTCGTGGTCAGGCTTACAACATTGACATTGAAGAAGTCCAGGATCAACCTGCTACTGTGATGGGTACCCTTCTTGTTAACTCAGTACCTGCTTCTGTATTATTTGATTTAGGAGCATCGCATTCATTCATGTCTGAAGCATTTGCATTATCTCATGACATTGCATTCGAAAAGATGAACCTGCCAATAGTTGTCCATACCCCTGGAGGCCAATGTCAAACCACTATGATGGCACATAATGTCCCTGTTGAAATCGAGGAATTTGAATTCCTGGCTTCCCCTATTATCCTGAAGTCTTCCACCATAGACCTCATACTCGGAATGGATTGGTTGAAAGCTCACATTGCTTCGATCAATTGTGCCACTAAAGTTATCCAACTTCTTCACCCCTCCGATGAGATAGTGAACTACACTGCCCGAATTACTCGAGACGCTGAAGCTGAGATATATGTTATGAATGCTCTGAACGCCTCACCTCTGGAAGGGATCGAGAACATTCCTGTCGTTCGAGATTTTCCAGACGTCTTTCCAGAAGAACTTCCAGGCATACCCCCGGCTAGAGCTGTCGAGTTTGTCATTGACTTGAAGCCTGGCACCGTTCCTATTGCCAAGCGACCTTATAAGATGCCTCCGCATCACCTTCTTGAGCTTAAGGAAGAAATCGACAAGTCACTTAAGAGTGGTTTCATCCGCCCCAGTTCCTCTGCTTGGGGAGCACCTTCACTCTTCGTTAAGAAGAAGGATGGAACTAACCGATTGGTTCAGGATTACCGGCCCATTAACCAAGCCACAATCCAGAATAAATACCCACTGCCCCGTATCAATGATCTTTATGATCAACTTGCCGGATCATCGGTGTTCTCTAAACTCGACTTGAGGTTGGGTTATCACCAAATCCGTGTCCGTGAAGAGGACATTCCCAAGACTGCATTCGTCACTCGTTATGGCTCCTATGAATACACCGTCATGTCATTTGGCCTAACGAATGCCCCAGCTACGTTCTCCCGTCTGATGAATTATATATTCATGGATTACCTCGACAAATTCGTCGTGGTATATCTAGATGATATTCTGGTCTATTCTAAGAATAAAGAGGAACATGCTGAACATCTCTGCCTTGTTCTAGAAAGGCTCCGAGAACACCAGTTGTATGCCAAGTATTCCAAATGCGAATTTTGGCTTCCTGAAGTAACTTACCTTGGACATGTGATTTCCAAGGATGGGATTGCTGTTAACCCCGAACGAGTTCGGGCTATTCTCGACTGGACTCCCCCAAAGAATGTTAAGCAAGTCAGAAGTTTTCTCGGACTCGCTAGTTATTGCCGTCGATTCGTTGAGAACTTTTCCAAGATTGCAAAACCATTGACATATCTGCTTCACAAAGGTGTTAAATTTGAGTGGACAGAAAAATGTCAAGAAAGCTTTCAGACACTAAAAGATAAATTGACATCTGCCCCAGTACTAGCACCCCCGGATTCCCAAAAGGATTTCGTGATATACTGTGATGCATCTCGTCAAGGATTAGGCTGTGTCCTAATGCAAGAGCGCAAAGTGATTGCTTATGCCTCCCGACAATTGCGTCCTCATGAAGAAAATTATCCCGTGCATGATCTTGAACTTTCTGCGGTTATCTATGCCTTGAAGCTATGGTGACATTACCTTCTCGGTAACCGTTGCGAGATATACACGGATCACCAAAGCTTGAAGTATTTATATACTCAACCAGATCTGAACCTTCGTCAACAAAGATGGCTCAAAACAATTGCCGATTATGATATGAATATCTCATACACCCCCGGCAAGGCTAATGTAATGGCCGATGCTTTGAGTCGCAAGTCCTATAGCAACAATCTTATGGTTCAAGAAACACAACCTCTTCTCCATGAAGAGCTTTGCAAGTTGAACCTCCATATTGTCCCACAGGGTTATCTCAATACCCTGGTTGTTGAACCAGATTTAGAACACGGCATTAAGGTTATGCAAAGGTATGACCCTGAAGTTGAAAAGATCAAGCTATACCTCGAGAAAGGAAAGCCGTCGGAATTCCATCTTGATGCAGATGGGATCCTATTTTTCCAACACCGTCTCTTCGTACCCAAGTTCAAGAATGAGAGGGAAAACGTTATGAAGGAAGCTCATGACACTCCCTTGTCCATTCACCCTGGTAGCACAAAGATGTACCGTGACATTTGTCAAAGATTCTGGTGGCCTAATATGAAGCGAGACATTGCTCGTTATGTTTCTGAGTGTGACGTTTGCCGCCGCGTTAAAGCTCAACATCAAAGGCCCGCAGGAACTCTGCAACCCCTGGAAATTCCTGAATGGAAATGGGACAAGGTCCAAATGGATTTCATTACTGGTTTTCCCAAATCCCAGAAGGGTAATGATGCTATATTTGTTGTCATTGACCGATTCTCTAAGGTTGCCCACTTTCTGCCTGTTAAGGAGACAATCACTGCTAGCCAGTTAGCAGACTTGTATGTTTCCCGGATTGTGTCACTCCACGGTGTTCCGTTGGAGATCAGTTCTGATCGTGGCAGCCTCTTCACCTCCAGATTCTGGAATAGTTTCCAAGAAGCTATGGGAACTCATCTGTCTTTTAGCACCGCTTTTCACCCTCAGTCACAGGGTCAAGTTGAACGAGTTAATCAAGTGCTCGAAGATATGCTTCGAGCTTGTGTCATCTCCTTCGGTAAGAAATGGGAGGAATCTCTCCCGTATGCCGAATTCTCTTACAACAATAGCTATCAAGCTAGTCTGAAGATGGCACCGTTTGAAGTTCTATACGGTCGTAAGTGTCGAACCCCTCTGAATTGGTCAGAAACTGGGGAACGCTCACTCGTCGGACCGGACATTATTCGGCAAGCTGAAGAACAAGTCCGCATTGTTCGTGAACATTTGAAATCTGCTCAGTCTCGTCAGAAGAGCAACTATGACCGAAAGCACCAGGAAATAGTCTATCAACCTGGCGAGCAAGCTTACCTCCGCGTCACTCCGTTGAAAGGCACTCATCGGTTCGGAATCAAAGGCAAGTTAGCTCCTCGCTACATTGGCCCGTTCCGTATTCTTGCCCGTCGAGGAGAAGTGGCATATCAGTTGCAATTGCCGCCAAACCTTTCTCAAGTACATGACGTCTTTCATGTATCCCAACTCCGCCGCTGCTTCAAGGATCCTATTAGAGCTGTGGATCATGAAGTGCTTGAATTACGGGAAGATCTGTCATATCCAGAATATCCCATCCTTATTCTTGATCAAGCTGAGCGTCAAACACGTCAAAAGTCAATCAAGTTCCTCAAGATTCAGTGGTCAAATCATTCTGAAGATGAAGCCACTTGGGAACGCGAGGATCGTCTTCGCGAAGAATACCCCTCTTTCTTTCAGTCTTCCTCTTAATTCTCGGGACGAGAATTCTTAATAGATGAGGAGAATTGTAACACCCCCGGTGATTAGCAACAGTAATCGCTTTTGATAATGACATGTCAGCAAGCTTAATAGTGCATAATCATCATTAGCATCATATTGCATTTCAACTCCTAAGTCAAATTCAAATTTAAATGAAAGTGGAATATAAAAGTTGTCCAACATAGAAACTAAAATGTCAGATAAATAACAGATATTCCAGAGGCTATTCTAAAATTGAAACCAACATCATTGGAATTGGATAAGTGACTCGAACAACCTCAAACAGTGGATAAAGATAATATTTAATAACCATTTATTAAATCTGAAATAAATATGGAATTATATTTTGTCCAAACTAATTTTAGGTGTTAGGGAATAATGCACTGGTATTTATGAACTAGGTCTCATGTTTTACAAAAACCATTTTGAGGCCTAGCTATTTACTAGATTGAGAAAGGAGAATAAAAAAAAGGAAAAAGAAACAGAAAAGGATAAAGGAAAAGAACCCCCCCCCCTCTCTTGGCCCAACTGGGCCGTAGCCCAGCGGCCCACGGCCCACCCCACATCTCCTTATCCCCTGGACCCCGAAACCCTAACGGCCACCACTCCACTTCCCCCCCCCCACTCCCCTCGTCAGCCCCACACTCCGATCTAGATCGGGATCGGGATCGCGGGAACGACCCCGCGCCCTCGCGACGCACGAGACGCACGCGAGAGCGTCCCGCCGGTTGTTGGCGCCGTCCGGCACCGCTCTCCCTCCCGCGACGACTCCGGCCGACGTGCCTCCTCGGCCCGAGCCCAGCGCGCTCGCCCGACGCGCCCGACCGCGCAAGCTCCGCAATCGTTCTCGAGCCGTAGCGGTACCGCCGTAGACATGGGAACAGCACGAATCAACGGACCTAAACCGGACCGCCGGCCTCCTCGTCGACCCGTCGTCTCCGGCCTCCACCCCGAGCCCCTCCTCGCGCTCGACGCCGACGCCCCGCCTCGACCCCGTCGCCGACCCCCCTCCACGAGCTCGAGCCCGCTGCCCCGTCCCTGCAAATCTCGGTGAGGCCCCAGGCCTCCCCCTCCCCTGCCCCGTGCACGCGCACGCGCGCCGCCCCGCATCCACGCTCACCGCGCGCCCTCGCCGCGCACGCCGCCCGCCCGCACGCCGCACGCCGGCGCCGGCCCCCAGCGCTCCTCCCCGCGGCCGCCTCTCCACCGGCCACGGCCGGCGCGCCCCGCTCCGGCCTCTGGCCCTCGCCACCACCCCCGGCCGGCCACCGCACCCTGGCCTCGGCCAGTGCGTGCGCGCGCACCCGCGCGCCCGCCCGCGCCCGTGTGGCCATTCGGGCCACAGACAGGTGGGGCCTAATGCCCCTGTGCCACTGCCAAACGGGTCCACGGCCCAGAACAAAAAAAAAATAAAGGGAAAAAGAAAAATAATATAGAAAATAAAATAAAAGCAAAATAAAAATAAATAAATAATTAATTAGATAAATTAATTAGTTAATTAATCCTGATTAGGTTAATCTAATTAACTAATTAGTGTTAATTAAACAGTAATTAGTAATTAACTTAATTAACAGCTGACATCAGCATGAGGTCATGCTGATGTCATCATCAGCACTGTTTCGGATAATGTTGAATTAAATAATTAATTAAATTTCAGAAATTAATAAAAACTTTAGAAAATCATATTAAATAAACCGTAACTCCGATGAAAATATTTTATACATGAAACTTGCTCAGAACGACGATACGAACCCGGATACGCCCTCTGTATTCCCGTCCGACGCCCGCAACTATAAGAACGTTGAACAATTAGACCGATTTCGATAAATGAATAGTGCCCAACTTTAATTAAATAAATCCGAATAAATTCCTAAATTAACTAAATCATTTAGTTAGGCAGTAGAACACCCCGGCATATCATTTAGGCATGTCATACATATTGTTTGCATTATTGCCGTGAAATTTATTGTTTCTCTCCCCCTCCTTCTCTCTCGATAGACGCCGAGACCGACGGCGCTGCACCAGGATACGACTACTCTACCGACGAGCAGCCCGTTGACGACCTCCCTCTCTTGCCAGAGCAACCAGGCAAGCCCCCCCCCCTTGAGCATTCCAGATATCGCCCATTCTATTCTCCTGCTTGCATTAGAATTTTGCTACTGTTAATGTATGCTCCTATTCTGATGCATAGCCTGTTGTTGTAACCTGTTCATTGCTACCTTACCTGCCTATGATAAACTGTTTAGTATAGGTTGGTATGAACCACCTGTGACCCCACCACCTTACTTTGTCGCCCCTGCTTGTTCATCGACGACTCGATCAACGTGATCGTCGATCAGAGACAGACGCCTCACTTCACACCCCCCTTAGTTGTACGACTCTGCGTAGTAACTATCGAGTGCCGAGGGTGATACCTCGTAACGCACTCACGATGAATACTCTGCAGTATAGCTGTTCGGTCGTGGTCATCGAGGGTGATTCCTCCTTCTCCATGTCCGATACGACTCTGTCGTGCAACCCCTCAGTGTGAACCTCGAGGGTGATACCTCATACGTTCACCCTGATGAATATGACCACACGGTTACTTGACCTTTTGCACAGGCGGGTCCACCCTGGTGGGTACCCACTGGGGATCTATGATTTCGGGTGTGCCGGAAGGGCACTCGAGTGTGACATTGTGGCGGAGCATCAGAGACTCTGATTGTCTCCGCTTGATACTAATTGAGCCTATTGGATTTGGGTGTGTGATCTGAGTGGGTCGACGTGCCCTATACGCACTACCACCACGCGGGATTATGGTTATGGGGCCCTCTGCGATGTACGTTTCTCCGAAAGCTTATCAGACGTCACGATTCACCGTGCGGGCTGATCGTCGGGATTGGGCTGGATACTTCACTGACGAGTTCAGTGTCGCGCCTGCACCCCGGCCAGCCACGCAACGCGCAGGGTGCCCAGGGCGATGGCCCGAGACCCCTGGGTGCATAGGTTAGTCCGGCGTGCTGACCTCTCTGCTGAGCCTAGGTAGAGCGCTGCTTCGTGTTGATCTTCCGAGGACGGGCATTACCCATCAAGTATGTCCGACCAGAGTTGATCGAGCGTGTTGGGTAACAGTAGTGCACCCCTGCAGGGATGAATCTTCTATCGATAGCCGGTCCTACGGTAAAGGACGCTCAGTTTGTGTATCCCGATCTACTACTTAAACTGGATACTTGTTACTTAATTGAAGCTTCGGGATTACTTTCTCGCTGGGAGTCGAGGAAGGATCTTTGAGCTGTACTTCAACATGTTTGCTAAATAAAATGCTATTCTACTCTCTTCTACTGCTGCAAGATGATGGCCTTGTGAAGATGTTTGAAGATGCTAGTCTTCGATAGGACTAGGCCTTCTCTCTATTCTGGCATTTCTGCAGCCCAGTCCACATATACAGCCTTTTCTCCATTGATAATGTTGCATATGTAGTATAGATCCTTGCTTGCTGAGTACTTCGGATGAGTACTCACGGTTGCTTTATTTTCTCTTTTCCCCCATATACCCCACCTTGATGATACACCAGACGATGGAGTCCAGGAGCCAGACGCCACCACCGGAGCCTACTACCAGGCGGGTCCAGAGGGCACGTACTACTGGATCGAGCCAGCTGACCAGGAGTAGGATCGGAGGCTCCCAGGCAGGAGGCCAACGCCTTTCGATCTAGTGTCGCTGTTTGTGCTAGCCTTCTTAAGGCAAAACTTGTCTAACTATGTCTGTACCCAGATATTATTTGTATGACTGACTTATGTATTCGGATCTTCGGATCCCTGGTCTGTAATATTGTGGACCTCCGTTTATTTGTGTTTAGAGTTGTGTTGTGATATCTTCCCGTGAGTCCCTGGGCTTGATCGTACACGTTTGCGTGTATGACTAGTGTACGATTGAACCGGGGGCATCACAGTTGTGTAGAAGCTCTAGACCCCTATCCGCCACCTCCGGGGGAAACTCTAGATAGGTCGATCGGATGACGGCGCCGCTCTTGTGTCGTATCCCTCTTGGGGGCGTCATTCTTGGAGGTACGCATAGGCTCGAGGGACCAGTGGACGGCATCTGCGGTGAGGCGGCGTTCCATGTGACGCATCGACGACGTGGAGTCTCGGCGGCGTGGCGCGGCAGGGCCTCATCGACGTATGTGTGTTGATGGACACACATAGGAAGAAGGTGTTGTCTGGCGTCATGCTGGCGTCGACAACAGACCTGGCAAGGTCGATGCGTCAGTACCTGCTCTGAAGATGGATCGATGGAACACGTCGGAGACGACCTATGAGAGTGCGTTGGACCGGTTTGTGCCCCAGAACAGGTATGTTGCTTGGTTGGGGCCTCTGGCTTTAGATGTTAGGCTTAGGTGAGAGGTCTGGGTATTCGGCTCACACTTTCTGCACCCCTTCATCAACAAATAGGGGTAACGACAGATGTTGCCAAGATGGCGGCTTCAGACATATTGATATTACTTTGTAAGGTATGTGGATAATTAATAAAGTGGTTGCATGCATCTCCCAGATGCAGAGGCCGGGGGTCATCATACTTTTAAAAAAATTAATCCGAGGAGCAACAATACAGGGAATACTTTGAGGTGATTCATCTAGCAGAATACTTGCACTGCAAAATTTGCTCTATTTAGCGACGTTTCACTTGTGTCGCCTATAACCGTTTTTCGTCATGGAAAATACACCGGTGACGTTTTCCGACCATCACCCCCACTATCACCGAAGCGCCGTCATAAAAAATAAAATTTTGACTGTATCACTTTTTTCGTCACGTAAGTTCGCATTTTAGGTGACAAACCAAAAATGTCACCGATGGCCGTTTTCGGTGACGGCCCAGAATGTCACCTATGATTGCCCAATCTGTCGCCTAAGATCTTTTTGACGACGATAATCCATCACCGATGATCGGTCCCCGAGTTTGACCGATCAAAGATTCTGATAGGTGGAGCTAGCAGTTGCTGACGTGACTTCTTCCATGTGGGTTTGCCATGGGTATTATCGCCGAAGGTCCCATCAGTAATAAGTCGGCGTTAGTTTTGACCGGTCAATGCTGCTGACTGCTACTTGTGAGTTGCGTTGGGATTTCCTCAAAGGGTAGAGGATGAAGCAATATAATAGAGATAAGTATTTCCCTCAGTTAAGAACTAAGGTTATCAATCCAGTAGGGGAACCACAGAGAACCTCGTTAGCAGCACTTGCACACACAAAAACAAATACTTGCACCCAACACAAACAAGGGGGTTGTCAATCCCCTCGGCAGTTATTTGCAAGGATTAAATCTCGTAGTGGTAGGCAAATATATAAATTGCAAAATAAAATAACGGTAATAAAATTGCAGCAAGGTATTTTTGGATTTTATATATGATAAAGGTAGAACCGGGGGCCATAGTTTTCACTAGAGGCTTCTCTCTCGAGCACATAACGTTCGGTGGGTAAACAAATTACTGTTGGGCAATTGATAGAAAAGTGCATAGTTATGACGACATTAAAGGCAATGATCATGTATATAGGCATCACGTCCGACTCCTGCCTACATCTACCACTGGTACAACGAGCTGCTATACAAATGGTTTTTAACCCCTTTCCGCAACGGAGTTTTAAACCATCGCCTTGCCTGTGTGTGCGATAGGGGGTCCTTCCCACACGACCCAGAAACCGTCGGGGGTAGGTCCTCCAGTCACACATCTTGGGCAAAATGAGCTCGTGTGCAATCGGGCTAGCCATAGCATATAATTATACATGCCCAATCATTTTCGTTCGTAAGTACATCCCACACAGTGAATCCCAGCCAAACGTTTATGTTCGTATGTACATCCCACACAGTGAGTCCAGACAAACGTTTCCATTCATATGTACATCTCACACAGTGAATCCCAGACAAATGTTTCCATTCGTGTGCACATCCCACACAGTGAATCCCAGACAAACGTTTTCGTTCGTATCTACATCACACACAGTTTTCTGTATAGCTTCGTGTGTCATAGGTGTAACGATCACACACGCTCTGCCTTCGTTAACCGTTTGCGTTATTCAAGTATATCACACGCGATTCAAGGGAGAAAACGGTATGACATTGGGCTATCCATCACACACGCATTTACTGCTAGAACCGTTTGTAAAGTTCCATGGCCCATTTAGCAGGTTTATTAGTTTACTATTAATGATTCTAGTATTAAGCAAATTCACATTTCATATCGAACAGTTGTTTGCCAATTTCATATCAGGCACATAAATATATTTTAACAACACAGTACGATAGCTATGTGAAAACATCACAGTACAGCATATAGCTAGTTCAACTTCATAATCACAATATTAGAACAATATATTCATTTCCCTAATCAACTGATGCATGATCAACCAAGTTCGTCTTCTCCACCTCTTCTTTCAATTTAGTAAGAATCTGTTTTGCACTGACCAACTGGGAAAGTGCCTCCTCCTTTGCCAACACCATCTTAGCAAAGTCTAATTTAAAAAATCTGAGCTCATTCTCCATCTTCCTATTTTTTCCGTATCTTGAAATATTCTTCAACATTGACAAACTTTTCTCTAAGACTATCCCTGTTCTCTTCCTCATACATGCTTCAGAGCTTTGCTAGGCACATCTTCAAAGACCGTGGCCACTCTTGATCAACGCACTCTAGGTAAGAACACTTCCGTTCATCCTATAATATTTAAAACTAAATCAGTAACAATTGTAGGGAAAATGGGTTTCTAGCAACGTAGAAAATCACCACATACATATTTTGAAAAACTGAAGAAACAAGTTAATTATGACATATCTTCTCATAAAGATCAATGTGCAAATGAATTAATTGCTACTGAGACAACAACCAAATTCAGGAACATCACAAGCTATAATTAACTGCAACAATGCTACAAGTTCTTAGTCATGTACTATGAATAACAAATTGAACATTTTATGAGGAAGCTAAATATAACTGCAACAGCATAGCAACATTGTTTGGATGACATCAAATTAATACTAACAGTTGTGTACATGCACAAATTTAGTAACATAGAACTAATAGCACTAAGGCCCTCCACTATGAGGAGAGCATGCATGAAGAGGGGTGCTGAGATGAGCATGCATGAAGAGGGAACAACTATGCTGAGATGAGAATGCAACCAAACACACCCCTAGTTGCTCCGATGCCAAGTTCCTTCGTGCCATAAAGTTTTAGTATTTTACTGCTTGGTTGCTCGGATGTGTGGAACAAAGTTGGTTGCACGAATTGCTGAAGCGGTGCCAAATAATTTTCTCAGGGCACCGCTGATGAGATGGCAACATTTTTAGATACTAGGTAGAAACTATGACATTGTCTTAATCACATCCAGAATAACATAGCACAGTGACAGTGCCTGAATCACATCTAACAAATGATTTGTAAGAACAAAAGTGGGGCTAACCTTCTCTGCACATGCCGGAAACTTCCTCCCACTATCCATAGGTTCAAAAGAAACTAACTTCACGCATGGATATTGATGACGAGCAGGCATATCTTCAGCCACCCCGCTTCGTTCGTTGCAAGTAATGGTCCTAGGGAGCTACAAGAGGAAGAAATGACTCAAATCATTCGCCGGGTTAAAATCCTTTATTCCAAATCATAACCCGAGAAAGAGGAGAGAGGCATACCCGGCTGGTGAAAGAGTCGTTGGAGGAGGAACTGCTGGAGAGTTCATTGAAGAAGACCATGGCGACCGCGGCGGTCGGATGCGAGACGACGATAGCGAGGAAGCAAGCGAGGAAGCGGCTATGGCTTGGGAAGGAAGGAAGGAAGGAGGAAACATGGAAAATGTGACTTGTGGTCGGGGAGAAAAGGGGTTGGGGAGGGGGGAAGAGTTAGATATTTTGGCGGTAGGCAAAAAAATTTGAAAGGCGGAGGGAAACTTTGCGCGCGGTGCCGCCGGACACCATGCACTTTGAACAAATGTGTGCATCACAAACGATTCTTCTGCTTTACGCGCATGCGATGAGTTTGAGCATTCAAATTTTGGTCGAAATTAGGGTACGATGCTCATCCACCATTGCATAATTTAACATCGCTTGCTAATTTGGGCACACAAAAGAACCTACAGAACACATACCACACTTACTGAATCGAGCAATTTTAGTAATTAAACAGAGCCAGTTGACCTAAACATTGCTCTAACAAAAGACTAGCATTATAAACAAAGGCTAAGTACGCATAATTTAAAAAAAGCCACTGATGCATTGCCCTATGCCTCGCCTGTGTAAGATGAGACATCGATGACTTGTCCTGGCGACATGCCGCCGTTGGTGGACTTCGCGTCCCCCAGGCTGAAGTCGACCGCGTCCTCGTCCTCGTCCTCGGCGCCGCCCTCAAGGTTGTAGTACTCATAGTAGTGGCTATGCCAGAGCTCGCGTTGGTACTCCATCGCCGATTACTCGATGGATAGGCTCTTCTCTACCTCCTCCTTAGCCACGCGCAACTCCTCCTCCCGGCGCTCCTCGATCTCCGCTGCCTCCGACATCTCTAGCTCCTGCTCGGTGATCACATGAGGAAGCAGGTGGTCCATGGCCTCCGCCACCTTTTCGGACATGGGATGCATGCTGGATTCCGAGGAGGCCTGGAATATCTCGGCGCGGGCGTCCTCGATCTTGGCTGGATGGCCTCGACTTGTGCCAGGGCGACATCCGTGGCACGGACGGCTGCTCGAGCACTCTCGGTGTTTGCAGCTGCCGTCGCAGCAACTGCTGTAGCCGCCATGTCGGCCGCCGCAGACACCCTCTCGGCAGATGTGGTCGCGCTCAATGCGGATGTGGCCACACTCTCGGCGTAGGCGGTCGCGCTCTCGGCGGAGGCGGCGGCGCTCGTGGAGGGCGTGGCAACCGTACGAGCCCTCATGAAGCATCTCCATGACATCATTCTTTGCAAGAAGGGGTTGGGAAATGGGGATCGGGGATTCGTGGATTCGGGGTTGATCGATAGTTGACCAGACAAAGCCGGTGAAGCTTATGGAGGAAGACATAAATAGACCCACGAATTTTCATCGCAAACGGCTCCTAAAACCAACTGTGTGTGATGTAGTTGATTTTTTGTATTAGCTGTGAAAGACGAATTTGGAGTACAGTGGCAACGGATGGTGTTTCAAATATATAAGAAAATTTTGTACCGTTAACATGCACTAATACAACTGTCATGTTAAAATTTGCAAATTTTCAGGGTTCATTTGACCTTTTTAAGACATTAAGTGAGTTTCTAGCCATTTAATGGCCGTAATTAAAATTTGAACTGCATGTGCATGCAACAGCAAACCATCATGGGGTGGAAAATCATATTTGTGTCCTTGTGTGCAAATTAATTCCATGTGCAGTAAATTGGAAGGAATTTTCAAATATATTGGTGTCACAAAACCTTCACGAAATATATTGGTGACACAAACATTCAGTACCATGGCTTTTAAATTCCCAAAAATTCAAAAATGATCAGAAATACACGAAACCTTGCTTGATGTAATGGCATGGCACCAAGATTCTATTTGACGAAAGTTTGGACACACACCCCTCACAAACCGGAGCATCTCACGAGAAGACTCATGGTTCCGAGAGGGGACAATGCATGTCTGATGATGAACCGGCGGTAGCTTCCTCGTATGGCCTCGAAACTTTTTCTACCGTTAACATGCACTACTACAACTATCATCTTAAATTTGGAAAAATTCAGGGGTCATTTAACCTTTTTAAGACATTTATTTGATTTTCTAGCCATTTAATGACCGTAATTCAAATTTGAACTACATTTACATGCAGCAGCTAACCGTAATGGTTTGGAAAAATCATATTTGTGTCCTCTTGTGCGAGTTAATGCCCTGTGCAGTAAATTGGAAGAAGTTTTCAAACATATTGGTGTCACGGCTTGGAAAAGCATCGAGTGACATGGCTTTTAAATTCCAAAAAATTCAAAAATGATCAGAAACACATGAAACCTTGCTTGATGTAATGGCATGGCACCAAGATGTCATGGTAAAAAAATTGGCCTGTTTGACGAAAGTTTGGACACACACCCCTCACAAAACAGAGCATCTCACGAGAAGACTCGTGGTTCCGAGAGGGAACAATGCATGTTTGATGACGAACCGGCAGTAGCTTCCTCGTATGGCCTCAAAAAAAATTTCTACCGTTAAAATGCAACAATACAACCGTCATGTTAAAATTTGGAAAAATTCAAGGGTCATTTGAACTTTTTAAGACATTTAAATGATTTTTTAGCCATTTAATGACCGTAATTCAGCTAACCATAATGGTTTGGAAAATCATATTTGTGTCCTCTTGTGCGAGTTAATGCCTTGTGCAGTAAATTGGAAGAAATTTTCAAACATATTGGTGTCACGGCTTCGACACAAGCATCGAGTGACATGGCTTTTAAATTCCAGTAATTTCAAAAATGATCAAAAACACATGGAACCTTGCTTGATGTAATGGCATGGCACGAAGATGCCGTGGTAAAAAAATTGGCCTGTTCGAGGAAAGTTTGGACACACACCCCTCACAAATCGGAGCATCTCACGAGAAGACTCGTGGTTCCGAGAGGGGACAATGCATGTCTGATGACGAACCGGCGGTAGCTTCCTCGTATGGCCTCGAAACTTTTTCTACCATTAACATGCACTAATACAACTATCATGTTAAAATCTGGAAAAATTCTTGGGTCATTTGACCTTTTTAAGATATTTATTTGATTTTCTAGCCATTTAATGACCGTAATTCAAATTTGAACTACATGTACATGCAATAGCTAACCGTAATGGTTTGGAAAAAATCATATTTGTGTCCTCTTGTTCGAGTTAATGCCCTGTGCAGTAAATTGGAAGGGATTTTCAAACATATTGGTGTCACGGCTTGGAAAAGCATCGAGTGACATGGCTTTTAAATTCCAAAAAATTAAAAAATGATCAGAAACACATGGAACCTTGCTTGATGTAACGACATGACACCAAGATGTCGTGGTAAAAAAATTGGCATGTTCGACGAAAGTTTGGACACACACCCCTCACAAACCGGAGCATCTCACAAGAAGACTCGTAGTTCCGAGAGGGAACAATGCATGTTTGATGACGAACCGGCGGTAGATCCCTCATATGGCCTCGAAACTTTTTCTACCGTTAACATGCACTAATACAACTGTCATGTTAAGATTTGGAAATTTTCAGGGGGCATTTGACCCTTTTAAGACATTTAAGTGATTTTCTAGCCATTTAATGGTTGTAATTCAAATTGAACCACATGTACATGCAACAACAAACCATCATGGGTTGGAAAAGTAATTTATGTATTACATTACATTATACAATAATATCATGGTAACACAAAATAAGCATTCGTGCCATACATTTGGAAAGAAAATGTAAATATCTGGCAAGACAACCAGACCCCACATGATTGGTACTCTATTTCGTGCCTCAAGGTTTGGAAGGTGAGTGGCATCTGGTGCGAGTTATTAATCAGACACAGTTCTGTATTGGAAATTGTCAGCAATTAATTTCACACACGACTTTTGCTGCGGGAATCATGTGCAATTCAAGGTACAGTACTCGTAAATTCCGGCAACCGGCGTGCCGTCGATCTAGATTCGGGCCGCAAATAAATACTACCATGGTCACATCGTCTCGCCTGCATTCTCATCTACATCCTCTCCTGGCTCGGCCCCCTCTCTCTCACACAAAACTCTGCCATGGCGCCGTCGATCTGCCCGCGCACCGACGAGGAGGCGCCGCCCCCGAGGACGGTCAGTCACAAAGCAGCGACGAGGAGGACCCCTACGCGACGTCGGACGAGGTTGCGCCGGACCCCCAACTATGGAGTGGTTTTGGGGCCAGTACATTCTTTGTCTATGGAAGGGTTGCCGCCGGCTGAGAAAACCAGGCAAGTGGCGTTCAAGGAGATGCTGGAGGAGGAAGCCAGGTACCAGGCGGCCCGTGAAGCCCGTGAGGCCACCTAGGAAAAGGAGGCGGTGGAGGTTTGGGGGCGGGCGCGTCGACATGCGGAGGAGGTGTACGAAGACGGCCGATACTTCGCCAGGAGGGCCAAAGGCGCTAGGCGCCTCATCACTGCGTGGAGGTGGGCCGATAAGCTCTAGCGTGCTATCGACGAGGAGCTCCGATGGGCGCCCAACAAAATGGCAAGATCGTTCGCACGCTTCCGCCAGCAAGAGGCAGATCAACACGTCAAGCGCTGTGAGGCGGAGGAGGCGGAGTACTGCCTACGTGCTGGGAAGCCGCCACACACCAGGGAGCTGCTGACTAAGGAGGGATTATTAGTTTTAGTATTTTCGTTTTCAATTTTATGCATTGTACATAGTAGTTAAGTATCATCACGTATATGTGATGATATTATATATATTATGTGATGAACTAATGAACAATTAATATATATTATGAATTCTATTTTTCTATCTGCTTTCGTATACTAATTTGTATCTAGCTGTTATCATCCACATATACAGAATGGAAAGCATATATATATACATTGAAACAGAACAATATATAAGAACAGAAAACAGAGTACACACATTGAAATAGAGCAATAAATAGAGCAATAGTATGATTGTTGTGAATACATAGCAATCAATGTCGAAACGACTCAACAAAATAAAATGCGTCCATAACCAGCAGCCTTGCCTATGGTAGCTCTTGGCTCTGCCTGAACTCGTGCAGGCGTTCTTTCAAGCGGTCGACACACTCGCGGTACATCTAGAGCGTGATCTTGAGCTCCAAGTTGACTATTTCATCGGAGATCACCAGCTCGAGGATGCGACAGCCATATTCCTCTACCGCGCCTAGGTGGACACCTGGGCCGAGGAGGTGGTCGAGCCAGGACGCGACCCATACGAACGGCGCAGTGGGTGTCTGATGCAAGTACGGCGTGGTCGACCTCTGGTGCAAGTACGGTGCAGACGGCCTCTGCGCACTCCCGGCGAGGAATGGGGCTACTGGCGGGCCATGTACCCAGCTATGACGCCCTGTCGACATCAGGAAAGCACCGATGGATCCACTCTTGCTGTGCGGAGTGCCGCGCCTCTCGCTCTGCGGCGCTCCAACAGTCTCGTTGTGCGGCGAGCCATAGCCTATCGGCGCGGACACGCCTAGCTTCCTCTACGGTGCACCACCGATCATGTTGTGTGGCGAGCTGCAGCCTCTCGGCGTTGACATGCCTATCTTGATCCGTGGTGCTGAAGCGCTGTGCGCCAAGGGTCTGTTCAACTCTCACAATGACGCGCAACACGGTGTCATCCATCGCATAGCTGGGGACACCCTTGGCCTCAACGGGTTGTGGCGCCTTCTTGTTTTCCTCGTCGAGGAGGTTGATGGCATAGGTGGCGCTTCGGCGGGTTGGCATGCTTGGAAAAGGTAGAAGGGCTATAGGCTGCGCTTGTTGCCTCGGTGTGTCGCGCACCGCCTAGGTTTATGCGCAATATCGCTGCATGGCAGCGAGAAACTGATGAGGAAGTGGCGGGAAATGGTGGCGTGTTCATAAAACACCATCAATTAATGGAAACTTAGCATAGAAGAAAACGCGAGATAGCACAACGCGTGCAGGCACATTGCTCGCCCAAGGCTGTGATCCATATACTCCTGTGCCCAACAGAGCACACTATCCATAGTAAAGAATATTGTTTTGTACACAGAGTGCAAATGTTGTGCAGACTGAGAAAATCATGGCAAATGATTAAACTAAGGAACAGGTCGATGATGATTTCAAGAATGGCAGAAAATAATTTACCAGCAAGCGTCGTTTGCCAAGAACACACACATCTTATTAGGACGAGTGTCTGTGTTATTATCGGTCTTCCCACACAATTAGCCGGTGCACCCTTGTCCGTTGCCCGCGTTCACCTCACCGTGCTGGCCTCTGCTCGTGTCCCTCGGGGTGCTCTGCTCGCGTCCCTCCACGCGCTCGGCTTGTGGATGGCTTTTCCCAACGCGTTCAACTGCTATATGCATATGGTTGCTCGCTGTGGAGGCGGCCGTAGAGCGCTCTGCTCGCGTCCCTCCGCGCGCGCTCTGCCAGCGGTTGGGGCCGGTGCACGATCACATTGGAGGCCCCATATGCATGCGGTTGCGCCATGCGCGTCGCCACGATGTAGTTACGTGCGACACGATGGAGTTACGCACTGCAAAAACTGCCATCCGGGCGTGCCGATATTCCAGGTTGTTTGGCTTCCCCATTAATTCTCGCAGCCATTATAACCTTAGTCTCTTCAACCTTTTGATCGCGCCCCACAACACAACGATGACACATATAGAGAGGATATCTAGCGGTGCTCCAATGGAGTTCGGCGTGCATCAAGTGGAGACCCACGTGAGGAAGACGGATCTCTCGGTGGTGTACACCATCGACTAGGCCATGGTGGAGGACAAAACCAACATCGTGGAGCACTTGCTTGCTCAGGACAAGTACAAAGTGGTCAGCATCGACCTCCAGTACACCAACGGTCAAACCGGGATAGATCAGAAGGTTGTTGTTGCCCAGTTGTGCGTGTGCCATCACATCCTCATCTACCACTACTGTCTGGCCACAGAGCCTTGCGACTGTTTCGCCAGGTTTGTCAACAGCACCAACTACAAGTTCGCTATGGTGGAAACCATCGATGATGTAAAAGCACTCAAGGTTTCAGGCTTGGCCTGCCAGAAGCTTGTCGAAATCTGTGGCCACTACAAGGTCTGGGGAAGCATGAAGGACTCCCTAGTTGAACTCGCCTCGACCATCATCGATCCCTACTACGAAAAGATGAAGGAGGATGCCAAGAAAAACCCCGCACCCTGGCACGGGGCTTGGATGCGGAAACTGGATGAAGCTCACCTCAAGTTCACGGCCAAGAACATGTACACATGCTACAAGATGCACAGGCGGCTCGTTGACATGAGGGAGTGCCTCCTTCCCGTAATCGACGAGGGATCGATCCACCAGCAGAGAAATGGCGGCAAGCGTCACAACAAGAAGTAGATGATGATCAAATCATCATTTATCCTAGTTAATTATACATGTGATAGTTTACTTTGGTGTGTGCAAATGTCATGCGTGTACTAGCCACCTATGTAATTGGATGTTCAATTTGGTTACAAAATCAAGTCATTATAAATATATAAATAAATAATATATATATATATATATATATATATTGTTGTTCTATATGCAATCACATCGCACACGGACCATACTAGGGAACCCGTCGGTGATAAATTCATCAATCGTTGACAATTGTATACCAGCAAGCGTTTGCCCACAACACACATAGCTTATTAGCAAAAATCGTCTGTGTTATTATCGGTCTTCACACACACTTCTGATTACGGACCTTTTTGCCGTGTATCACACACATCTTGTTAAGTTGAACTGTTTCTGTTGTGTTTCCTAATCGAAAACAGTTCATCCGAGTGAACTTTATGCCATATATCGCACACACCTTGATTTGGCTGACTGTTTTTATTGTGTTGCCTAATCACAAATAGTTCATCTGACTGAACTGTATGTTGTATATCGCACACACCTTGATCTGGCTAGCCGTTTCTACTGTTATGCTCATCGTAAACAATTCATTCGAGTGAACTATATGCCATGTATCGCACACACAACTCTAATCAGGATCGTGTTTGATGTCTTCGCCATCGCAAAAAGTTCATATCAATTTTGACGGTTTTCTTACAACTACGTTTACGATTAATGCATCACACATAGTTTCGTCGAAGGGTCTCTGTTTGTACTGTCGCGTTAGCAGCATCCTGCAGTACTATACTACTATTACTCCACCCATCGACCGCTATCCAGCATGCATCTAGGGTATTAAGTTAATAAAAACAGAGTAACGCCTTAAGCAGGATGACATGATGTAGACAAAGTAAACCCAATCAATATGAATAAACCCCATCTTTTTATCCTTAATGGCAACAATACAAATACGTGTCATGTCCCTTTCTGTCACTGGGATTGAGCACCGCAAGATTGAACCCATCACAAAGCACCTCTCCCATTGCAAGAAAAATCAATCTAGTTGGCCAAACTAAACGGATAGATCGGAGAGAAATACAATGCTATAATAATCATGCATAAAAGAATTCAGAGAAGACTCAATTAATATTCATGAATAATCTGATCATAAATCCACAATTCATCGGATCCCAACAAACACACCGTAAAAGAAGATTACATCAAATAGAACTCCAAGAACATCGAAGAGAACATTGTATTGAAGATCAAAGAGAGAGAAGAAGCCATCTAGCTACTAGCTATGGACCTGTAGGTCTATAGTGAGCTACTCATGCATCATCGGAAGGGCACAAGGATGATGTAGAAGCCATCCGTGATCGATTCCCCCTCCGGCAGGGTGCCAAATAAGGCCTCTAGATGGGATCGCGGAAGAACATAAACTTTTGGTGGAGGAAAAAGTGTTTCGGGTGGCTCTATCATGTATTGGGAATATTTGGGAATTTATAGAGGTGGAATTAGGTTAAGAGGTGCCACGAGGGGCCCAAGAGCATGTAGGGCACCCCTCTTGGGGTGCGCCCCCTATGCTTGTCGCTTCCTCGTGACTCCCCAGGTCTTCTCCCGAACCTTCGTGGGTCCCTTGTGGTCCAGAAAAAATTAATCCAAAGTTTTTTCTCCGTTTGGACTCTATTTGATATTGATTTTCTGAAAAGCCAAAAACAAGCAAAAAATAGCAACTGGCACTGGGCACTAGGTTATTAGGTTAGTCCCAAAAAACGATATATAATTGCATAAAAAATATCCAAGATTGATACTATAATAGCATGGAGCAATCAAAAATTATAGATACGTTGGAGACGTATCAAGCATCCCCAAGCTTAATTCCTGCTCGTCCTCGAGTAGGTAAATGATAAAAATAGAATTTTTGATGTTGTATGCTACCTAACATGCCTATCATGTAATCTTTGTTTTATGGTATGAATATTTAGATCCGAATGAATCAAAGCAATAGTCTATAATTTGACATAAAGACATTATTAATACTCAGGCATACCAACAAACAATCATGCCTTTCAAAATAAAAATGCTAAATAATGCTATCCCTACAAAATCATATAGCCTTGTCATGCTCCATCTTCTTAACACAAAGTATTTATCATGCACAACCCCGATGACAAGCTAAGCAATTGATTCATACTTTTTAACATGCTTCAGCTTTTTCAACCCCCACGCAATACATGAGCGCAAGCCATGGATATATCACTATGGGTGTGATACATCTCCAACGTATCTATAATTTTTAATTGTTCCATGATGTTATATTATTATTCTTGGATGTTTTATATTCATTTTATAGCAACTTTATATCATTTTGGGGACTAACCTATTGACATAGTGCTCAGTGCTAGTTGCTGTTTTTTTTTGCTTGTTTTTTACTTCGTAGAATATCCATATCAAACGGAGTCCAAATGCAGCAAAACTTTTTGGAGATTTTTTTCAGCCCAGAAGACAATTTGGGAGCCAATGAAGTGCACGAGGGGAGGCCCGTGGGGCCCACCACCCACCTGGGCGTGCCAGAGGCCCCTGGCGCGCCCTGATGGGTGGTGGGGCTCACGAAGGTCTTCTCCACCGCTTCTCAGCTCTATAAATACCCAGATATTCCAGAAACTCTAGGGGAGTTGTCGAAACACAATTCCAGCCGCCGCAAGTTCCAGAACCATGAGATCCAATCTAGAGCCCTATTTCGGCACCTTGCTGGAGGGGAACACGATCACGGAGGGGTTCATCATCCTCATTGGTGCTCCTCCGATGATGCGTGAGTAGTTCACCATAGACCTACTGGTCTGTAGGTAGTAGCTAGATGGCTTCTTCTCTCTTTTTGATTCTCAATACAAAGTTCTCCTCGATGTTCTTCGAGATCTATTTGATGTAATGACTTTTTGCGGTGTGTTTGTTGAGATCCGATGAAGTGCGAGTTTATGATCACATCTATCTATGAATATTATTTGAGTTTTCTTTGATCTCTTATATGCATGATTGTTATAGCCTCGTATTTCTTCTCTGAAACTTTGGTTTGGTTTGGCCAACTAGATTGATTTTTCTTGCAATGGGAAAAGGTGCTTTGTGATGGGTTCGATCTTGCGGTGTCCTCACCCAGTGACCGAAGGGGTAGCGAGGCACGCATGTATCATTGCTATTAAGGATAAAAAGATGGGGTCTATTCCTACATGAATAAATCTTGTCTACATCATGGCATCGTTCTTATTGCATTACTCTGTTTCTCCGTGAACTTAATACACTAGATGCATGCTGGATAGCGGTCCATGTGTGGAGTGATAGTAGTAGATGCAGGCAGGAGTCGGTCTACTAATCTTGGACGTGATGCCTATATACATGATCATTGCCTTGGATATCGTCATAATTATTTTCTCTTCTATCAATTGCCCAACAGTAATTTGTGTACCCACCGTATGCTATTTTCTCGAGGGAAGCCACTAGTGAAATCTACGGCCCCCGGGTCTATCTTTTATCATATTGTTTTCAGATCTATTATTCCAAAAACCCAAAAATACATTGCCGCACTTTTTATTTACTTATTTTATTTTATGTTTTTGCTAGATCTATTTATGCAATCTCATAAAATTTTATTTATCTTTTTACCATGGAGGGATTGACAACCCCTCTTACGCGCTGGGTTGCAAGTATTTGTTCTTTGTGTGCAGGTACCGTTTACATAGTGTTGCTTAGTTCTCCTACTGGATTGATAACCTTGGTTTCATAACTGAGGGAAATACTTACCGTTGCTGTGATGCATCATCCTCTCCTCTTCGGGGAAATACCAACGCAGATACAAGCAATCAGGGTGGAATAGAGTACCATGGTAGAGATTAATATGGAGAGAGAAAAAAAAGTCTCGCATCAACGCAGCTAATCAATGGTCTATGGAGATGCCCATCAATTGATGTCAATGCAAGGAGTAGGGATTGCCATGCAACAGATACACTAAGAGCTATAAGTGTATGAAAGCTCACACTGAAAACTAAGTGGGTGTGCATCCAACTTGCTTGCTCTAGAAGACCTCGGGCATTTAAGGAAGCCCATCATCAGAATATACAAGTCAAGTTCTATAATGAAAAATTCCCACTAGTATATGAAAGTGACTACATACGAGTCTCTCTATCTGAAAAACATAGTGCTACTTTGAAGCACAAGTGTGGAAAAAGATAGTAACATAGCCCCTTCTCTCTTTTTCTCTCATTTTTTTGGTGGGCTCTTTTTGGCCTCTATTTTTTTTCCTCATTGGGATAATGCTCTAATAATGAATAATGATGATCATCACACTTCTATTTACTTACATCTCAAAATTACAACTCGATACTAGAATAAAATATGACTCTATATGAATGCCTCTCGCAGTGTACCAGGATGTGCAATGATCTAGTGTAACATGTATAAAAAATGATGAACGGTGGCTGAGCCACAAATACAATGTCAGCTATATGATCATGCAAAGCAATATGACAATGATGGTGTGTATCGTAATAAACGAAATGGTGGAAGTTGCATGGCAATATATCTCGGCATGGCTATGGAAATGCCATAATAGGTAGGTATGGTGGCTGTTTTGAGGAAGATATAAGGAGGCTTATGTGGGTAGAGCGTATCATATCACAGGGTTTGGATGCAGCGGCGAAGTTTGCACCACATCTCGAGGTGAGAAAGAGCAATGCACGGAGGCTAGCAAATTGCGGAAAGGTGAGAGTGAGTATAATCCATGGACTCACATTAGTCATAAAGAACTCACATACTTATTGCGAAAGTTTATTAGCCCTCAAAGCAAAGTACTACTACGCATGTCCCTAGGGGGATAGGTTGGTAGGAAAAGACCATCGCTCGTCCCCGACCGCCACTCATAACGAAGACAATCAATAATAAATCATGCTCCAACTTCTTAGCATAACGAGAGACTATACGTGCATACTTCGAGAATCACAAACATTAACACCAATATTCTTAATAAACCACAATCATTCACTAGTACAACCCACATATCACTATCTCTATATCTCAAAACTATTGCAAGGAATCAAACTTATCATATCCAGTGATGTACATGAAAGTGTTTATTATATCCCTCTTGAATACCTATCATATTAGGACCAATTTCATAACCCGTGCATATTGCCATTACTATTTATTAGACTCTCAAAAAGATATAAGCGAAGCATGAGAGTGCAACTATTTCTTTAAAATATAACCACCGCCATACTCTAAAAGATATAAGTGAAGCACTAGAGCAACTGCCTAGCTCAAAAGATATAAGTGAAGCACATAGAGTATTCTAACAAATCACGAATAAATGCGTGTCCCTCTCAAAAGGTGTGTGCAGCAAAGATGATTGTGGCAAACTAAAAAGCAAACAAAGCAAAGACTCATGTAATACACGATGCTCCAAGCAAAACTCATATCATGTGATGAATAAAAATATAGCTCCAAGTAATTTACCTATGGTTGGTAGACGAAAGAGGGGATGCCTTCCGGGGCATCCCCAAGCTTAGATGCTTGGATATCCTTGAATATTACCTTGGGGTACCTTGGGCATCCCCAAGCTTAGGGTCTTGCCACTCATTATTCCTTCATCCATCGCGATCTCACTTAAAACTTGAAAACTTCAGCACACGGAACTCAACAGAAAACTCGTAAGATCCATTAGTATAATAAGCAAATCATAAAGTTTAGGTACTGTTGTAAACCCATTCATATTTTATTATTGCATAATACCTACTGTATTCTAACTTCTCCATGACTTATACCCCCTGATACAATCAATAGATTCATCAAAACAAGCAAACTATGCAACAAAAATAGAATCTGTCAAAAATAGAACAGTCTGTAATGATCTGGACAAACGCAATACTTCTATAACTATTTTTTTTAAAAATTAGGACAGCATTGGCAATTTGTATATCAATCATGTGTAAAAAATTCAGAATTTATCATGTTCCAGCGAATTTAAACAATTTTGCTACTGGGCACAAAAGTTTCTATTTTTTTACAGAAACAAAGCAACTATCAACCAAATCATCCCAAAGGCTTTACTTGGCACAAACACTAATTAAAACATAAAAACACAACCATAACAGTAGCATAATTGTGTGGAAACAAAAAACATAAAAGAAAAAGGAAAATAAAGATAACTATTGGGTTGCCTCCCAACAAGCGCAATTGTTTTATGCCCCTAGCTAGGCGTAAGGCATAGTTTCAAGTATTATCATCCTTAGTTTTTGTGTCATGGGATACATGTTTGTCAGGGGGCTTTTCAAAGACAATGGGGAACACATCATCAACCATTATTTTAGCATTGTTAAGCTATTTTCCTCAAATCCTTGTTGGTTCCCTTTTACGATCCAAGAATATTGTTGATTAATAACATTGAAAACTTGTTGGATAATATGTAAAGTAGGAACTTCCTTTTTAGCATTTTCATCAAAAGTATGATTATCCCGGAACATAAACCTTAACATATAATCTTCATCATACAAAATTTCATCTATAACAGGACGGTCATGGCTCATATTATAAAAATCAAAGATCTCTTTAGCCTCACGTACTATAAAATCAAATTCATTCATAAGGACAAGAGTAGCTATTTTTTTGGCCTTAGGGTTATTAATAACACGTAGTTCATAGAACAACCTTTGCAAAGTGGGGTGAGTATGCATAAATCTCCTTTCAAGTTTATGAACATGTGCTGAAATAGCTTCGGCGTAACTTTTAGTTCTTTTAAGAATAGGAATGTCATTGCAAACCAACGCTCTCGTACAATTAAAGAATTCCTCAATAATGCTTCTTCCTATGATGTTCCCACTTCCCGCAAAAAAAATTAGAATCCAGATTTGTGGTAATATCAAATTTAGGCATTTTACATCCTCACTTTTTTCGATGATAAACTCTGTCATGGTAACGACTTCAAGCAAGCAAAGAAGCAAACGAAAATATTTTTGTCTTTTTCTAAAATTGTTTTAGAAGTGGGGGAAATGAAAACAAGAGGCAAAGGCAAATAAAAAGACAAATAAAAATAAGAGCAAGTAGATGATAGTTTATGTGAAGGTACTTGATAGGTTTTGGTGATGTCTCCCCGGCAACGTTGCCAAAAATTCTTCCTGCTACTTGTAAACTGCGTTGGGATTTCCTCGAAGAGGAGAGGATGAAGCAGTACAGTAGAGATAAGTATTTCCCTCAGTTAAGAACCAAGATTATCAATCCAGTAAGAGAACCACATAGAACCTCGTTAGTAGCATCTGCACACACAAAAACAAATACTTGCACCCAATGCAAACAAGGGGGTTGTCAATCCCCTCGACGGTTATTTGCAAGGATCAAATCTCATAGTGATAGGAAAATAGATAAATTGTAAAATAAAATAATGGTAATAAAATTGCAGCAAGGTATTTTTGGATTTTATATATGATAAAGGTAGACCCGGGGCCATAGTTTTCACTAGAGGCTTCTCTCTCGAGCACATAACGTACAGTGGGTAAACAAATTATTGTTGGGCAATTGATAGAAAAGCGCATAGTTATGACGATATTCAAGGCAATGATTATGTATATATGCATCACATTTGAGACAAGTAGAACGAATCCTACCTGATCTACTGCTATTACTCCACCCATCGACCGCTATCCAGCATGCATCTAGGATATTAAGTTAATAAAAATAGAGTAACGCCTTAAGCAAGATGACATGATGTAGACAAAGTAAACACAATCAATAGGAATAAACCCCATCTTTTTATCCTTAATGGCAATAATACAAATACGTGTCATGTCCCTTTCTTTCACTGGAATTGAGCACCGCAAGATTGAACCCATCACAAAGCACCTCTCCCATTGCAAGAAAAATCAATCTAGTTGGCCAAATTAAACGGATAGATCGAAGAGAAATACAACGCTATAATAATCATGCTTAAAATAATTCAGAGAAGACTCAATTAATATTCATGAATAATCAGATCATAAACCCACAATTCACGGATCCCAACAAACACACCGCAAAAGAAGATTACATCGAATAGAACTCCAAGAACATCGCGGAGAACATTGTATTGAAGATCAAAGAGAGAGAAGAAGCCATCTAGCTACTAGCTATGGACCCGTAGGTCTGTGGTGAACTACTCATGCATCATTGGAAGGGCGGGTAGGGATGATGTAGAAGCCCTCCGTGATCAATTCCCCCTCTGGCAGGCTTGTTGACGCTCAAAAGTGGCACAATCGTAAAAGTTGCTTTAAGCTATGTCAAGATTAATTCAAACTTATGATTGGAAGTCACCATGGGATGGCTTTCTTCTAGAATATCAAGATGCATATGAAGGTGTTTTAAAACGGAGCTCGGATGCAAAAGTTATGACAAGTTCGGAGATGCTCATGTTGACACCAGATTAAAGAATGGATTTAAAACCAATTAATATGGCCTCAAATGGAAAAAGTTTCAACATGAAAGTTGTGCGTCTCATCGAAACGGTTGATTTTGATATAAAAATTGTCCCAATCCGAGTTCGTATGCAAAAGTTAGAGCCATCGGAATGCAGCCCTGTCAGGAGGCAAAATATGGCGCGCCCCACCGGACACCTTGTCTGATGGGTAGCGCGAATAATAGCTTGTTTTGCGCGAGCGATTTGACCCTCAAGATGACCTCTAATAAAAAAACATTCAACATGAAAGTTGTTCTTCTCGTTGAAACGGTCAAGATTGCTTTTGGGCTCGTTTCCATCCGAGGTTGTTTACCACCTCAAAAAAGACCCACAAGGTGCAGCTAGTTTTAAACCGAACAGTTTTGAAAAGTTTGGACAAAACCAATCCGAATTTGACTAGGGTTTTGGACGTGAATCCAAGCCTTTTTATTGCATGGGAAGTCCAGCCGCCTCTTATATACCTAAGGGGTGACGGCCGATTGAACAACACACAATCGAACAAACATATCTACTACTTTTTCGTGTTCATCTATCTCCTATCCTTGCATCTTTCTTCTCATTCTTCGTTCGTTCTTCGTTTGCAGGGCGGCGAACCTCGAGGCCCTAGGGGCGCTCAGGTCGACCTAGGGCAGCCCATAGCCGCCGCACGCCCTGACGGGGTCCCTCCCGGGCGTGTGGGGTTTCGGGTCCTGAAAAGCACCCGCCGGATTGCTTGCGTACCGCGCTTCCAGACGGGTCTCCTTCGACTTGAGCTGCGGTGCATCACCCTCGGCGTTGGAGGTACACGGTGCCGTGTTCGTGTGCGAACACACTTTTTGGCGACTCCGCTGGGGACGAAGCTTTGAACGGTCTCCAGCCCGTTCTTGCTACGAAGAGATCGTCATCTAGGGTTTGCAATCTACAAAGGTAATATGAACACTCAATTCCCCTATATAGATGCAAATAATTCATATGTTATTGCTAGATCGCCTAATGAGCATAATTTATCGGCTAGCCCTAGTTTTATCAATAATGCATCTAATTACATGCAAGGGCCGATGCAAAATAATCTTCATGCTTCAAATTCTTATGATTTTAGCAACATACAACATATGTATCCTAACTCTTATCCATCGGCAACCCCACAAATTCATATGCCGATGAACAACATGATGGGTTTAGGCAATCAATTTGAAACACCTCATGTTAAAATTTCCAATAGCATACAAGAAAGTGTTTCACCCTTTTATTTATCGGCAACTAATTTGCAATATGTGAATCCAACCTTGCCGATGGATGGGAGAATTGGCCATGCTACTACTAGCTATTCGGCCAGTTACTCTCAACCATCATATGCTACACCTCATGTTAATAATTTTTCAGCACCATATGCAACTGTAGATGTTCATAATTCGGCCCCGCACCTTCATGGTCATAGCCGAATAAGTGAAATTTTTACAGGAACACACGTGCCGTCATCTAATACTGTAGCATATAATGCATGCTCTACGCAATTCGAGAATTTCGGCAACACTCACGAATCATTGCCGAAAGAATCTGAAAGTATTGTGGAGCAATCCCTTCCAGAAGCGGTTGTGGCTGCGTTAAAAAAGAGCTTGGCACAAAACAAGAGGATTAGTGCTCTTTGCCTTGAACAATATGAAAAGGGGTTGTTTCCTGATTATGCTGCAATAAAGGCTAGAGTTTTGCAAGAAGATGAAACTTCATCAATTGATAGAATTGGTGAGAGAGCATATTGTTATACACCAGTGCATACACCTCCACCTAGTACCGCAGCATATTATACACCCCCTACACAGTTGCAAAATTTCGGCAACACTAATAGTTCATTACCGAAAGATCCTAAAAGCATTGGGGGGCAAACTGATCTAGAGCGGGCTGAAATTGAGAGGGGAGTTAAAGCTTTGCGCGATAGGGTGCAAGTACTTCGCCAAGAGAGAATTGATAGGGAATTGGCTGAAAGGAAAGAAGCCTTGCCAATTGATATAACCGATGAAAAGAATGATGATTCGAAAACTAAAAGTACTTCGGTTGAAAAAGCCGAATCAAGTAGTATATATTTCGAATCCATCAAATCCAAAGAGGCAAACATCACTGAGAAAGGGCATGGCAAGCGTAGGAAAACAGCGGTGCTTTATTTTTCTGAAGTTAATGGAATCTACTTCCTGCCCTATGAGTTCCGTGCCGTAGAAATTGACAAGCCTAATGGATAATAGCAAGTAGACGAACAAAGTTCGGCTGACAAGGATCTTCAAAGTAATGATGCACGAAATCAAGAAAAAGATGATGATAACGCGTTGGGGAGCCATCCAAAGACGGAGCAAGATGTTCTTCAAGTCGCACCACCATCATGCTCTCCCAACATATTTGAAGAGGTATGGCTTGCAAATAATTTACCTGTTTTCAGATTTGGTCAAAACTTTATTGTTGATGCATCTATTAGAAAAATCCTCATAAGTAATTTTGAAAGACAAATGAAGAAGGGTAATTTACTTGTTAGCAATAAAATCGTTATAGAACATATCGGTCAACCCATTGCGCCATTTATAAAGACCGATAATGACTTACTGTTGCAGCCAAAGCTTTCCCCGTTGCTTTATTTAAAGTTCGTATGTACATGGATAGCTTTGCTTGTTTCATACTTGGCTTACTCTTGGTCTCAATTGAGGCATGCATGTTCTAACTATTTTTGTTTCAGAAACATAAAGCCAAGGTTAGATTCTTTTCAAAAAACCGATGCTAGTATAATATCTTATCCAATGACATCGGTAAAAGAATGCAAAATAAAAATCATAGCCGAATGGGGTGATACAAAATCTGAACCATTCGTTTGCTTAACTCCAAAGCCGTTTTCACAGCAAGACCGGCTAGAAAAAAAAATTACCTTCAATTCAAACATGTGTGCTCAAATCTTTGATTTGTTGTTGAGAAATAATTATATTAGAATTCTTGATCACCATGTTGAGCCATCTGTCCAGGGACGAATGTATTGTAAGTTGCATGATTCGTCCAAGCATAATTTTAAGGATTGCAACATGTTTCGTCAAATAGTTAAATCGGCCATTGATAAAGGACGATTGAAATTTGTTGAGACACCAAGAGATGACCAGTCTATTCCGATTGGTCTCGATGGCAGAAAGTTTTTGCATCGGCTGCTTCAAGCCGATCCATTTAAAGAGAAGGTAAAAACTGCAGGTGATGGGATGAAGCTTTCAAGTAAAGAAGTTGTTGAAGAGCATAATGAACATAATCTTGAGGGCGAGAATTCCATCGAAGCTACAATGGAGATGCCAAGGACTGGGGGCAGCAAGCAAATCCAATGATTGATGAAAGCAAACCAAAAGAAAACAAAGGCCGAAATAAGCGCAAATGTAAGAGATCAAAAATCACCTTCGCTGAACTATTGGATAAATATCAAAAGAAGAGTGAAGAGAAGAATACTTATCGGCCAAATCATGCAAAGAAACCAAGATCACCCCCAAGGCGCAAATATGAGGATCGGTATTGGCAAAGTGAGAATTTTAATGCAACATATTCATATCCTTATTTTGGGCCGCCAATGCCAATGCCGTGGATGCCTCCCTATGCTCATATAGATCCATATCCATCATGGGACAGGTATGATACAAGGGCACATTCTCCATCTTATTTTAGACCATCTCACCAATATTATGCAGCTCCGAGAAGATCAACATTTGAAAAATCACATGTTAAAGACCGTTTCAATCATAAGGAATCGGTCCGGACCCCATGGACGAAGAAAGAGGTGGTCAAGCAAGTATACCGGGTCAAGAAAGATGGTCGTAAGTGTGCTACTTCAGATTTGATCTCAAATAACAAAGAGCCAATTAAAGTGTTGACATTGGCTACAAAAGGCAAAGAAGTGGAGAAATCAATTGTTAAAAATAAAAGTGCCAAATCTGAAGAAAAGAAGTTGAGGGTGCACAAGGCCAAAAAGGAATTGCCATTGGTCAAAACAGAATCACAGCCGAGATGCCCACTCAGCTTATCGTATTGGCAAAAGAAGGAATTACAAAATCTTAGTGCACAAGAGCTGAGACAGAGGAACATGGCATGGGTTCCCAAGAGGATCAATCAAAACAAAAATGATGTGCATGCTTCTATTGCAACAAGTACAATAAAAGTGAAGAAAGAGAAGGATGGAAGCAACAAACAATTAAGCCGAAGGTGTGCATCACAACATCAAAATATTCGGTTAGCACATCATCCATTTTCTTCAACCATGCCATTGATGCCTTTGCCATGGAATTCATCCGTAGGTATGATCAGTTACCCTCCATGGACTTATTTTGATCCATGGATGCAACATAATTTTCTATATCATGACAAGGTATTACCAAATCACTATATATTTGGTTAGTTACATTTTTGTTGCTAATACAAAGGGGCCAAAATATTTTATTGCTATTTTATTTGTTTATTTCCGCTATACAAACTTTGCTGGGTGAATTCTACATGGACCTCATGGTAATGGCCGATATTTATCTATCGTCCTAAGAATATGTCAAAGCATGGCCGGTGTAGTATCCTAACATCGTCCTTAGTTCAATTGGAGACCAAAACAAGCCTCGTATGCCTCTTAAAATATTTATTGCACAATAATCAAAGCCAAATATGAATTGTTATTCGGTTAGGATCTTTTACTTGCTATAGGTGCTATACATATTGAGGCTTTCGGTGATTCCTTATGAGTACTGCAATAAATATCCAAGGGTTATCAATGTTTTGACGAATCACTTATAGTTTATCTTGGGGTATGTCTAGATGCAAAATTTACCTTGGGTTGTTTTAATATTCTTCATATATCTAGACATGACAATTGGAGAGAGTTGGCATAGCAAGCATCCGGCTACCATGTCGGTCATGGTGTATTGCACATCTATCAATAGCCGTTGTTTATTCTTGCCAACATAGGTAAGGCCGAATTGGAGCTCACCACCTCGGCCACTAATGAAACTTTTATGCAGGCGAAGCAAAGATTGTAGGAAGTTCATTCTTGATTATCTGCAAAATCCTAGCGAAAGGGTGAATAATATGGTTGAGAAGATGGCTTTGAGATACATATATATGGAACCTTATCATCGGATTGTTAATGAAGTTGAGAAGGTTTCACCCAAGTTTGCAATCAAGGGTTCAAACAAATAACGGCTGATATATAAATATCGCCTAAGCAAAGACATGGCCGATACACAATTATCACCCTAAGCATATATAAATGGCCGATGGAGTGTTGACATCGTCCTTAGAACAAACATGGTACAAGTTATTTTTCGGCACGCTAGCTTTGCCGAAAAACAGGGGGGCATGTGTTGACGCTCAAAAGTGGCACAATCGTAAAAGTTGCTTTAAGCTATGTCAAGATTAATTCAAACTTATGATTGGAAGTCACCATGGGATGGCTTTCTTCTAGAAGATCAAGATGGATATGAAGGTGTTTTAAAACGGAGCTCGGATGCAAAAGTTATGACAAGTTCGGAGATGCTCATGTTGACACCAGATTAAAGAATGGATTTAAAACCAATTAATATGGCCTCAAATGGAAAAAGTTTCAACATGAAAGTTGTGCGTCTCATCGAAATGGTTGATTTTGATATAAAAATCGTCCCAATCAGAGTTCGTATGCAAAAGTTAGAGCCATCAGAATGCAGCCCTGTCAGGAGGCAAAATATGGCGCGCCCCACCAGACACCTTGTTTGATGGGTAGCGCGAATAATAGTCTGTTTTGCGCGAGCGATTTGACCCTTAAGATGACCTCTGATAAAACAACATTCAACATGAAAGTTGTTCGTCTCGTCGAAACGGTGAAGATTGCTTTTGGGCTCGTTTCCATCCGAGGTCGTTTACCACCTCAAAAAAGACCCGCAAGGTGCAGCTAGTTTTAAACCGAACAGTTTTGGAAAGTTTGGACAAAACCAATCCGAATTTGACTAGGGTTTTGGACGTGAATCCAAGCCTTTTTATTGCATGGGAAGTCCAGCCGCCTCTTATATACCTAAGGGGTGACGGCCGATTGAACAACACACAATCGAACAAACATATCTACTACTTTTTCGTGTTCATCTATCTCCTATCCTTGCATCTTTCTTCTCGTTCTTCGTTTGCAGGGCGGCGAACCTCGAGGCCCTAGGGGCGATCAGGTCGACCTAGGGCAGCCCATAGCCGCCGCACACCCTGACGGGGTCCCTCCCGGGCGTGTGGGGTTTCGGGTCCTGAAAAGCACCCGCCGGATTGCTTGCGTACCGCGCTTCCGGACAGGTCTCCTTCGACGTGAGCTGCGGTGCATCACCCTCGGCGTTGGAGGTACACGGTGACGTGTTTGTGTGCGAACAAGGCTGCCGAAAAAGGCCTCCATATGGGATCGCGAAAGAACATAAACTTGCGGCAGCGAAAAAAGTGTTTTTGGTGGCTCTCTGATGTATTGGGAATATTTGGAAATTTATAGAGGTGGAATTAGGTCAAGAGGTGCCACGGGGGGCCCATAAGCCTGTAGGGCGCCCCTGGTCTTGTCGCTTCCTCGTGACTCCCCAGGTCTTCTCCCAAACCTTCGTGGGTCCTTCTGGTTCAGAAAAAATTAATCCAAAGTTTTTTCTCCGTTTGAACTCTGTTTGATATAGATTTTCTGAAAAGCCAAAAAGAAGCAGAAAACAACAACTAGCACTGGACACTAGGTTAATAGGCCAGTACCAAAAAATGATATATAATTGCATATAAAACATCCAAGATTGATACTATAATAGCATGGAACAATAAAAATTATAGATACGTTGGAGACGTATCACTGACATATATGCCCAGAATATGCTGCTGTGGCTGCTTACATGTGGGAGCAGACATTGGTGACGACATACATTACATCACAATTACTGTAGGACATAGAAAAAAATTGTAATTCATATATTATTAATTTTGCCGTCGAATATGTATTTAATTTGTAATTTCAGGAAAAAATATTAAAATTTTGAATACTTGGAATATGAGAATTCAAACATTGGCAACAGATCTTTCACTATAAGTGAAACCTGACATTTTACTAGGAGAAACAAAGGACATAGTCTCGGACAAAGGAAAATTAAGTTGACTATAAGCATGAGGCCATCGGTGTTTTTCATACACTGTCTTGTGCTGACTGCGTGGACTTCCTTAACAGGTGAGTGAGCATTGCCTCCATATGTCATTGTCTTTTTTCAAATATAGTGGTTTTCTTCTGCTGATCCATCTTGAAATCTTCAATCTCTTCTAGATTCTTCTTCTTGAGTTCTTTAATTTCTACTATCTCGATAAAAAGTATTTCATTCAGCTCTTCATGAAACATATCACTTGCCTTTTTTGTATCTGCCTCCTGAGATGTGTTCTACCTCACGGATGTGTTCACGAGAGGATGAATTCTTCCCGGAGGAGGACGAGATGCCCATGCTCGAAGGTAACGTGCTTAAGGAGCTCTTTTCCTTAATGATTTCTACATCAGGTATTGTTGTTATATCAAGTTGTTTTGATGGTGTATGTTTGATCTTTGATTCATTCTGCAATATGATTGATAGCACTGTTAGAGCTAGGGGTGGGCATAAAATTCGGGGAACCGAACACCGTACCGAAACCGACACCGAATAAATTGAATTTTCATTTTTTCACTACTACATATAATTTCGGTTTTCACTTGTATTAACTAAACTATGTTCGGCAGATTTAGTTTTTTTCTCGGTTAGCCGAAGTCAAACCAAATTGCAAGCTGGCGTCGAACTCCAATTCTCTCGCACACTGGACAAATGACGACACTTCAATTTCCCCGTACACTAAAGTAGGCCATGGTGTTGCTATGAGCAAAGCCTGATGGCCCACTAGCTCGTGCCTCAACTAGTAGATCAGGGACGTGACTTCCAGGGACCATGGGCCGGCTGCCTGGATGAAAGCTAGGAGCCCACGAGCGAGTGTGCCAGTAGCCGAGTATGGAGTCAGGATACCATGCTATTTTATTCCCACCTCGCCTATCTAAGGAGCATAGGCGCGGAGTTTTGGCTATATAAGAGACTGTCGTTGTAGAATTGTCAAAGCTCAAGGCATGGTCTGTTCGGTAAAAATCAAAAACCGCACCGATTTAGTCGGTTAACCAAATTTTTGGTTAGCTCTTACGGGTTGCCATTTTCGGTTACTATTTTTCCTAACTGAATTTGAAGAAAAAATGAACAGCAGAAACCGATTTTTCGGCTTATACCGAAAGCCCACCACTAGTTAGAGCAGTGTTTGATAGTTTGAATAATTATGGTCAGACTATACATTTTAAGCCTACAAGTTAGGCAGTACTTCTAATTTGTTTTTGTGTAGTTAGACTCAATGTAGGATCTTCACGTACCTCCAAGCAAGTCTCCACCGGATTGATTATCAATGTTGTTCTTAGGCTTATATCAGATTTATCAATTGGTAAACATTAATACTGCAAGCAATACAGTAATATGATGACCCATAAGTACAGGGGATCAATCGTAGTCCTTTCGATAAGTAAGAGTGTCGAACCCAACGAGGAGCAGAAGGAAATGATAAGCTATTTTTTTCTGCAAATACTGAAAGTAGCGGTAACAGGTAGTTTGATAGCAAGATAATTCGTAACAAGTAGCAAGTGACAATAGAAATAAGGTGCAGCAAGGTGGCCCAATCCTTTTTATAGAAAAGAATAAGCCTAGAGTACTTCTTATAGTGAGCAAAGCATTCTCGAGGACACATGGGAATTCTCATCTAGTCACGTTCATCATGTTTAGTTGATTCACGTTCACTACTTTGATAATTTGATATGTGGGTGCACCGGTGCTAGGGTGCTTTTGTTACTTGAACAAGCAACCCACTTATGATTACCCCCTCTCACAAGCATCCGCAACTATGAAAGAAGAATTAAGATAAATCTAACCATAGCATGAAACATATGGATCCAAATCAGCCCCTTAAGGGATAGTGCATAAACTAGGGTTTAATCTTCTGTCACTCTCGCAACCCATCATCTACTTACTACTCTCCAATGCCTCCCCCTAGGCCCAAACATGGTGAAGTGTCATCTAGTCAATGTTCACACGACAACACTAGAGGGAAAACAACATATATATCATCAAAATATTGAACGAATACCAACTTCACATAATTATTTATAATAAGACTTGTCCCATGTCCTCAAGAACAAACGGAACTACTCACAAATCATATTTGTGTTCAATATCAGAGGAGTATAATATATTATTAAGGATATGAACATATAATCTTTCACCAAATAAACCAACTAGCATCAACTACAAGATGTAATCAACACTACTAGCAACCCACAAGTATCAATCTGAGGTTTTGGGAAAAGATTGAATACAAGAGATGAACTAGGGTTTGAGATGAGATGGTGCTGGTGAAGATGTTGATGGAGATGAGTCCTTCCATGATGAGAGGAACGTTGGTGATGTCGATGGCTTCGATTTTGCCCTCCTAGAGGGAAGTATCCCCAGCGAAATCGCTCCACCGGAGAGCAAAAGTGCTCCTGCCGAGGTTCCGCCTCAAGACGGCGGCACTTCGTCCCGAAAGTCTTGTCTTGATTTTTTTCTAGGGCAAATGGCATCATATAGGAGGAGGTCCATGGAGGTTGATGGGCTCAGAAGCTCACATGGCGCGCCAGGGGGCGTGCCACCTGAGCTTGTGGCTCACTGGTGGGGCCCTTCTGGTATTTCTTCTTCCAGTATTTTTATCAATTCCAAAATAAATCTCCATAAATTTCTAGGTCAACTGGAGCTCCGGAGAATAACTATCTCTGATGTAGCTCTTTTCAGGTCCAGGATTCCAGCTGCTGGCAATTTCCCTTTTCATATAAATCTTGCATAATAAGAGAGAAAAGGCATTAGAATTGCATTATAAAGTGAAATATTAACCCAAAACATTATAAATAACAGTAGGAAAACATGATGCAAAATGAACGTATCAACTCCCCAAGCTTAGACCTCGCTTGTCCTCAAGCGTATACTGAACTCAATAATCATTACCACATGTTTATAGAAAGAGGTATCAATAAAACCAAAATACAGACATAACAGCATCATGGTAATTATTATAGTAGCAATTATTCATCATAAAACATTTCATAATCAAGTAACAATTCATCCATAATGCCAAAGTATAAGCAATAAACTTTCTTGAAAACTAGCAAACTATGTTCTCGGTCATCAAACAATTACAATTCATCATATTTCAGGAAGAGTCTATGTAAGAGCTTTTGATTTGGCAAATTTCACATATTCAACCATCATATATGTTGGGGAACGTAGTAATTTCAAAAAAATTCCTACGCACACACAGGATCATGGTGATGCATAGCAACGAGAGGGGAGAGTGTGTCCACGTACCCTCGTAGACCGAAAGCGGAAGCGTTAGTACAACGTGGTTGATGTAGTCGTACGTCTTCACGATCCGACCGATCCAAGTACCGAACGCACGGCACCTCCGAGTTCAGCACACGTTCAACTCGATGACGTCCCGTGAGCTCCGATCCAGCAAAGCTTCACAGGAGAGTTTTGTCAGCACGACGGCGTGGTGACGGTGATGATGATGCTACCGACGCAGGGCTTCGCCTAAGCACCGCTACGATATGATCGAGGTGGATTATGGTGGAGGGGGGCACCGCACACGGCTAAGAGATCAATGATCAATTGTTGTGTCTATGGGGTGCCCCTTGGCCACGTATATAAAGGATGGAGGGAGGAGGAGGCCGGCCCTCACAGGGCGCGCCCAAGGTGTGGAGTCCTACTAGGACTCCCTAGTCCTAGTAGGATTCCACCTCCCACATGGAATAGGAAAAGGGGAAGGGAGAAGGAGAAGGAAGGAAGGGGGCGCCCCCTTTCCCTAGTCCAATTCGGACCAGTCCATGGGGAAGGGGCGCAGCCACCCTTGAGGCCTTTCTCTCCTTTCCCGTATGGCCCATTAAGGCCCAATACGAATTCCCGTAACTCTCCGGTACTCCGAAAAATACCCGAATCACTCGGAACCTTTCCGATGTCCGAATATAGCCTTCCAATATATCGATCTTTACCTCTCGACCATTTCGAGACTCCTCGTCATGTCTCCGATCTCATCCGGGACTCCGAACAAACTTCGGTCATCAAATCACATAAACTCATAATACCGATCGTCACCGAACTTTAAGCGTGCGGACCCTACGGGTTCGAGAACTATGTAGACATGACCGAGACACATCTCCGGTCAATAACCAATAGCGGAACCTGGATGCTCATATTGGCTCCCACATATTCTACGAAGATCTTTATCGGTCAAACCGCATAACAACATACGTTGTTCCCTTTGTCATCGGTATGTTACTTGCCTGAGATTCGATCGTCGGTATCTCAATACCTAGTTCAATCTCGTTACCGGCAAGTATCTTTACTTGTTCCGTAATACATCATCCCGCAACTAACTCATTAGTTACAATGCTTGCAAGGCTTATAGTGATGTGCATTACCGAATGGGCCCAGAGATACCTCTCCGACAATCGGAGTGACAAATCCTAATCTCAAAATACGCAAACTCAACAAGTACCTTCGGAGACACCTGTAGAGCACCTTTATAATCACCCAGTTACGTTGTGACGTTTGGTAGCACACAAAGTGTTCCTCCAGTAAACGGGAGTTGCATAATCTCATAGTCATAGGAACATGTATAAGTCATGAAGAAAGCAATAGCAACATACTAAATGATCAAGTGCTAAGCTAACGGAATGGGTCAAGTCAATCACATCATTCTCCTAATGATGTGATCCTGTTAATCAAATGACAACTCATGTCTATGGTTAGGAAACATAACCATCTTTGATTAACGAGCTAGTCAAGTAGAGGCATACTAGTGACACTCTATTTTGTCTATGTATTCACACATGTATCAAGTTTCCGGTTAATACCATTCTAGCATGAATAATAAACATTTATCATAACATAAGGAAATAAAATAATAACTTTATTATTGCCTCTAGGGCATATTCCCTTCAGTCTCCCACTTGCACTAGAGTCAATAATCTAGTTCACATCGCTATGTGATTTAACACCAATAGTTCACATCACCATGTGATTAACACCCATAGTTCACATCGCTATGTGACCAACACTCAAAGGGTTTACTAGAGTCAATAATCTAGTTCACATCACCATGTGTTTAACACCCAAAGAGTACTAAGGTGTGATCAAGTTTTGCTTGTGAGAGAAGTTTAGTCAACGGGTCTGCCACATTCAGATCCGTATGTATTTTGCAAATTTCTATGTTTACAATGCTCTGCATGGAGCTACTCTAGCTAATTGCTCCCACTTTCAATATGTATCCAGATTGAGACTCTGAGTCATCTCGATCGATGTAAAAGCTTGCATCGACATAACCTTTTACGACTAACTCTTTTATCACCTCCATAACCGAGAAATATTTCTTTAGTCCTCTTAGGTAACTAAGGATAACTTTGACCGCTATCCAGTGATCTATCCCTAGATCACTATCGTACCTCCTTGCTAAACTCATAGCAAGGCACACAACTGATCTGGTACATAGCATGGCATACTTTATAGAACCTATGGCTGAGGCATAGGGAATGATTTTCATTCTCTCTCTATCTTTTGCCGTGGTCTTGCTTTGAGTCTTACTCAACTTTATACCTTGAATACAGGCAAGAACTCTTTCTTTGACTGATACTTTTTGAACTCCTTCAAAACTTTGTCAAGGTATGTGCTTTGTGAAAGTCTTATTAAGCGTCTCGATCTATCCCTATAGATCTTGATGCTCAATACTTAAGCAGCTTCACCGAGGTCTTTTATTGAAAAATTCTTATTCAAGTATCCTTCTATGCTATCCAGAAATTCTATATTATTTCCAATCAGCAATATGTCATCCACATATAATATCAGAAATGCTACAGAGCTCCCACTCACTTTCTTGTAAATACAGGCTTCACCATAAGTCTGTATAAAACCATATGCTTTGATCACCTTATCAAAGCGTATATTCCAACTCCGAGATGCTTGCACCAGTCCATAGATGGATCGCTGGAGCTTGCACACTTTGTTAGCACCTTTAGGATTGACAAAACTTTCTGGTTGCATCATATACAACTCTTCTTTAATAAATCCATTAAAGAAATGTAGTTTTGACATCCATTTGCCAGATTTCATAAAATGCGGCAATCGCTAACATGATTCGGACAGACTTAAGCATCGATACGAGTGAGAAAATCTCATCGTAGTCAACACCTTGAACTTGTCGAAAACCTTTTGCGACAATTCGAGCTTTGTAGATAGAAACACTACTATCAGCGTATGTCTTCCTCTTGAAGATCCATTTATTCTCAATGACTTGCCGATCATCGGGCAAGTCAACCAAAGTCCATACTTTGTTCTCATACATGGATCCCATCTCAGATTTCATGGCCTCAAGCCATTTCGCGGAATCTGGGCTCATCGTCGCTTCCTCATAGTTCGTAGGTTCGTCATGGTCTAGTAACATGACTTCCAGAACAGGATTACCGTACCACTCTGGAGCAGAACGTACTCTGGTTGACCTACGAGGTTCTGTAGTAACTTGATCTGAAGTTTCATGATCATCATCATTAGCTTCCTCACTAATTGGTGTAGGCATCACTGGAACTGATTTCTGTGATGAACTACTTTCCAATTCAAGAGAAGGTACCACTATCTCATCAAGTTCTACTTTCCTCCCACTCACTTCTTTCAAGAGAAACTCCTTCTCTAGAAAGGATCCATTCTTAGCAACAAATATCTTGCCTTCGGATCTGTGATAGAAGGTGTACCCAACAGTTTCTTTTGGGTATCCTATGAAGACGCACTTCTCCGATTTGGGTTCGAGCTTATCAGGCTGAAGCTTTTTCACATAAGCATCGCAGCCCCAAACTTTAAGAAACGACAGCTTAGGTTTCTTGCCAAACCACAGTTCATACGGTGTCGTCTCAACGGATTTAGATGGTGCCCTATTAAACATGAATGCAGCTGTCTCTAATGCATAACCCCAAAACGATAGTGGTAAATCGGTAAGAGACATCATAGATCGCACCATATCTAATAAAGTACGGTTACGACGTTCGGACACACCATTACGCTGTGGTGTTCCAGGTGGCATGAGTTGCGAAACTATTCCACATTTTAAATGAAGACCAAACTCGTAACTCAAATATTTGCCTCCGCGATCAGATCGTAGAAACTTTATTTTCTTGTTACGATGATTTTCTACTTCACTCTGAAATTCTTTGAACTTTTCAAATGTTTTAGACTTGTCTTTCATTAAGTAGATATACCCATATCTACTCAAATCATCTGTGAAGGTCAGAAAATAACGATACCCGCCGCGAGCCTCAATACTCATCGGACCGCATACATCGGTATGTATTATTTCCAATAAGTCCGTAGCTCGCTCCATTGTTCCGGAGAACGGAGTTTTAGTCATCTTGCCCATGAGGCATGGTTCGCAAGCATCAAATGATTCATAATCAAGTGATTCCAAAAGTCCATCAGTATGGAGTTTCTTCATGCGCTTTACACCAATATGACCTAAACGGCAGTGCCACAAATAAGTTGCACTATCATTACTAACTTTGCATCTTTTGGCTTCAATATTATGAATATGTGTATCACTACGATCGAGATTCAATAAACCATTTACATTGGGTGTATGACCATAGAAGGTTTTTATTCATGTAAACAAAACAACAATTATTCTCTGACTTAAATGAATAACCGTATTGCGATAAACATGATCCAATCATATTCATGCTCAACGCAAACACCAAATAACATTTATTTTGCAATAAACATGATCCAATCATATTCATGCTCAACGCAAACACCAAATAACATTTATTTAGGTTCAACACTAATCCCGAAAATAGAGGGAGTGTGCGATGGTGATCTTATCAACCTTGGAATCTCTTCCAACACACATCGTCACCTCGTCCTCAACTAGTCTCTGTTCATTTTGCAACACCTGTTTCGAGTTACTAATCATAGCAACTGAACCGGTATCAAATACCCAGGGGCTACTATGAACACTAGTAAAATACACATAAATAACATGTATATCAAATATACCTTTGTTCACTTTGCCTTCCTTCTTATCCGCCAAATACTTGGGGCAGTTCCGCTTCCAGTGACCAGTCCCTTTGCAGTAGAAGCACTCAGTTTCAGGCTTAGGTCCAGACTTGGGCTTCTTCCCGGGAGTAGCAACTTGCTTGCTATTCTTCTTGAAGTTCCCCTTCTTCCCTTTGCCCTTTTTCTTGAAACTAGTGGTCTTGTTAACCATCAACACTTGATGCTCTTTCTTGATTTCTACCTTCGTTGATTTCAGCATCACGAAGAGCTCGGGAATCGTTTTTGTCATCCCTTGCATATTATAGTTCATCACAAAGTTCCAGTAACTTGGTGATAGTGACTAGAGAATTTGTCAATTACTATCTTATCTGGAAGATTAACTCCCACTTTATTCAAGCAACTGTAGTACTCAGACATTCTGAGCACATGCTCACTGGTTGAGCTATTCTCCTCCATCTTGTAGGCAAAGTATTTGTCAGAGGTCTCATACCTCTCGACACGGGCATGAGTCTGAAATACCGATTTCAGCTCTTGGAACATCTCATATGCTCCGTGGCGTTCAAAACGTTTCTGAAGTCCCGATTCTAAGCCGTAAATCATGGTGCACCAAACTATCAAGTAGTCATCATATCGAGCTTGCTAAATGTTCATAACATTTGCATCTGCTCCTGCAATAGGTCTGTCACCTAGCGGTGCATCAAGGACATAATTCTTCTGTGCAGCAATGAGGATAATCCTCAGATCACGTAACTAGTCCGCATCATTGCTACTATCATCTTTCAACTTAGTTTTCTCTAGGAACATATCAAAATTCAAAGGAACAGTAGCACGGGCCATTGATCTACAACAACATAGACATGCAAAATACTATCAGGTACTAAGTTCATGATAAATTTAAGTTCAATTAATCATATTACTCAAGAACTCCCACTTAGATAGACATCTCTCTAATCATCTAAGTGATCACGTGATCCAAATCAACTAAACCATAACCGATCATCACGTGAAATGGAGTAGTTTTCAATGGTGAACATCACTATGTTGATCATATCTACTATATGATTCACGCTCGACCTTTCGGTCTCAGTGTTCCGAGGCCATATCTGCATATGCTAGGCTCGTCAAGTTTAACCCGAGTATTCTGCGTGTGCAAAACTGGCTTGCACCCGTTGTAGATGAACGTTGAGCTTATCACACCCGATCATCACGTGGTGTCTCGGCACAACGAACTTTGGCAATGGTGCATACTCAGGGAGAACACTTTTACCTTGAAATTTAGTGAGAGATTATCTTATAATGCTACTGTCAAACAAAGCAAAATAAGATGCATAAAGGATAAACATCACATGCAATCAATATAAGTGATATGATATGGCCATCATCATCTTGTGCTTGTGATCTCCATCTCTGAAGCACCGTCATGATCACCATCGTTACTGGCGCGACACCTTGATCTCCATCATAGCATCGTTGTCGTCTCGCCAACTATTGCTTCTACGACTATCGCTACCGCTTAGTGATAAAGTAAAGCAATTATAGGGCGATTGCATTGCATACAATAAAGCGACAACCATATGGCTCCTGCCAGTTGCCGATAACTCAGTTACAAAACATGATCATCTCATACAATAAAATATAGCATCATGTCTTGACCATATCACATCACAACATGCCCTGCAAAAACAAGTTAGACGTCCTCTACTTTGTTGTTGCAAGTTTTACGTGGCTGCTACGGGCTGAGCAAGAACCGTTCTTACCTACGCATCAAAACCACAACGATAGTTCGTCAAGTTAGTGCTGTTTTAACCTTCACAAGGACCGGGCGTAGCCACACTCGGTTCAACTAAAGTTGGAGAAACTGACACCCGCTAGTCACCTGTGTGCAAAGCACGGCGGTAAAACCAGTCTCGCGTAAGCGTACGCGTAATGTCGGTCCGGGCCGCTTCATCCAACAATACCGCCGAACCAAAGTGTGACATGCTGGTAAGCAGTATGACTTGTATCGCCCACAACTCACTTGTGTTCTACTCGTGCATATAACATCTACGCATAAAACCTGGCTCGGATGCCACTGTTGGGGAACGTAGTAATTTCAAAAAAAATCCTACGCACACACAGGATCATGGTGATGCATAGCAACGAGAGGGGAGAGTGTGTCCACGTACCCTCGTAGACCGAAAGCGGAAGCGTTAGCACAATGCGGTTGATGTAGTCATACGTCTTCACGATCCGACCGATCCAAGTACCGAACGCACGGCACGTCCGAGTTCAGCACACGTTCAACTCGATGATGTCCCGTGAGCTCCGATCCAGCAAAGCTTCACAGGAGAGTTTCGTCAGCACGACGGCGTGGTGACGGTGATGATGATGCTACCGACGCAAGGCTTCGCCTAAGCACCGCTACGATATGATCGAGGTGGATTATGGTGGAGGGGGGCACCGCACACGGCTAAGAGATCAATGATCAATTGTTGTGTCTATGGGGTGCCCCCTGGCCACGTATATAAAGGATGCAGGGAGGAGGAGGCCGGCCCTCACAGGGCGCGCCCAAGGTGTGGAGTCCTACTAGGACTCCCTAGTCCCAGTAGGATTCCACCTCCCACATGGAATAGGAAAAGGGGAAGGGAGAAGGAGAAGGAAGGAAGGGGACGCCCCCTTTCCCTAGTCCAATTCGGACCAGTCCATGGGAAAGGGGCGCAGCCACCCTTGAGGCCTTTCTCTCCTTTCCCGTATGGCCCATTAAGGCCCAATACGAATTCCCGTAACTCTCCGGTACTCCAAAAAATACCCGAATCACTCGAAACCTTTCCGATGTCCGAATATAGCCTTCCAATATATCGATCTTTACCTCTCGACCATTTCGAGACTCCTCGTCATGTCCCCTATGTCATCCGGGACTCCGAACAAACTTCGGTCATCAAATCACATAAACTCATAATACCGATCGTCACCGAACTTTAAGCGTGCGGACCCTACGGGTTCGAGAACTATGTAGACATGACCGAGACACGTCTCCGGTCAATAACCAATAGCGGAACCTGGATGCTCATATTGGCTCCCACATATTCTATGAAGATCTTTATCGGTCAAACCGCATAACAACATACGTTGTTCCCTTTGTCATCGGTATGTTACTTGCCCGAGATTCGATCGTCGGTATCTCAATACCTAGTTCAATCTCGTTACCGGCAAGTCTCTTTACTCGTTCCGTAATACATCATCCCGCAACTAACTTATTAGTCACAATGCTTGCAAGGCTTATAGTGATGTGCATTACCGAGTGGGCCTAGAGATACCTCTCCGACAATCGGAGTGACAAATCCTAATCTCAAAATACACCAACTCAACAAGTACCTTTGGAGACACCTGTAGAGCACCTTTATAATCATCCAGTTACGTTGTGATGTTTGGTAGCACACAAAGTGTTCCTCCGGTAAATGGGAGTTGCATAATCTCATAGTCATAGGAACATGTATAAGTCATGAAGAAACCAATAGCAACATACTAAACGATCAAGTGCTAAGCTAACGGAATGGGTCAAGTCAATCACATCATTCTCCTAATGATGTGATCCCGTTAATCAAATGACAACTCATGTCTATGGTTAGGAAACATAACCATCTTTGATTAACGAGCTAGTCAAGTAGAGGTATACTAGTGACACTCTATTTTGTCTATGTATTCACACATGTATCAAGTTTCCGGTTAATACCATTCTAGCATGAATAATAAACATTTATCATGACATAAGGAAATAAAATAATAACTTTATTATTGCCTCTAGGGCATATTTCCTTCAATATAGTCTTATATGATTGTTAACACTCAAAGCATATTTTTAGAACAAGTGTGTGTTGGAAATATGCCCTAGAGGCAATTATATTGTATTATTATATTTCCATATTCATAAATAAATGTTTATATTCTATGTTATAACTTCTATGATCCTGGAATATGCGATTCAGTGGAAAACTCATATGCACGTGTGGAATGATAAACGATAAAATAAAAGGTTCCTAGTCTTGCCTCTAGGACTAGCTCAAGCGTTGTTGGTGATCATGTTTTCCGAATCTTAGGATACCATTAAGTGTAACAATAGTCCTTAAACAACATTGAGATTATGTCGTTGGAAGAACGACCATATTGAATCGACCCAATCTTGTCTGTTATGAATTGAATTAATATTGTTTGTAATCAATTGTAATAAGATGGAGTGTTAAAGTGTGATTTTTGTCCTTAGACCATTAGAGTATCGTGTTCACTTCTTACTGTACGGTGGGCTTTGAGTTTTCTCAAACTCACCTGTAAAACGGTGATCATAATGACAACTTACAGGTTCATCAAAAAGTTTGACAAGTGGTCGGATAGCTCAAGAGTGGGATTTGATCCTCCGACGATGGAGAGATATTTTTAGGGCCCTCTTGGTGTGACGATATCCGTTATCGTCTGGCCAGAAATAGGTAACTTCATCACAGGGATGCCAGAACACAATAACGAGGAAGAAGAAAAAAACCGGTAACGAGGATGACAGTATAGTGAGCATGGTGATGACTCAGGAGGATACCGATGTATCCCGGGTTGTGAAGTATCATGAAGCAAAGGGAACTCCACATGATAACCAAAGTTTCACCCGAATATCATTCATGTGCTAACAGGGACTGGTATGAACGTCCACGGTTCCGCTGTCAGTCATTGAATAAAGGGGTTTCGTTCATGTCTGTGAGTTACCGAACCTACGGGGTCAGAAGCTTAAGGCAATCACGATCTGTTGAGTGTTAATAGGACAGGAGTGATAATAATATATTTGTGGAATTGTTTCATTAATGTTTGGAATAGTTTTGAGAGGATCTGATGCTTTTCGGGGTCACCGAAAGGGTTTCAGTGATTACCAGGTAATATTGGGTATTGACAATAAATAATATATTAGTGGAAAATGTTTTTGGGAATGTTAAATGGTCTAAAAGTGTCTAGAACAATTTTATATTTAATTTAATATCAACATGCCTTAAAAGGCTAAGAGGTGGAAGACAACTTGGGCCACAAGGGCCCAAGTGGGAGGCGCCTCCTTCCCCTATGGAAGGAGACCGAATTGGGGAAGGGGAGGATTCCTACTAACCCTCCCCTAGTCAGTGCACAACCCTTCCTCTCCCCTCCATCCTATATATACATGAGGTTTGGTGCTCTTTTGATATACAAGTTTTGGAGCCTCCTCTAGTTCTTCTAGTTCGAGTTCTAGTTGGTCCTAGTTGACTAATAAGAGCTAGACTAATCCTCTAATCCTCATAATTAGAAGCCCCGTGTGGTTTTAATATCCTCCCTCTAATTCTCCAGCGACGATTAGCTCTGGATGGTGAAGCGTTGTCGGATCATGAAGGCTGCATGCTTGCAACCAAGTAGAGGGGTTGTGCTTTCAGTCTTTGGTTCGAGGGACTGTTCGTGGGCGGTTCGCGGGATTGTTCATCGATGGTTCGAGGAACTCTAAGAACAATCTACACTGACACATTCTTGTTCCGCTGCAACTCAGTGATGGTAACGAACATGATCACAACCCGTTATGCATCTTCATATTGATCTTGGGTGTGCGTAGGTGCGATTTTTTGTTTTGTTTTGTACTACGTTTCCCAATAGTGATAGCATGATCAGTTATATGAGTAGGTGCAGGTTGCAATCTAGATCACATGTGATTGTGAGGGTTGATGTTCTTGTTATGCTTCCCTCGAGTGTTGCTTTGGTTCAATTCATCGATGGCATGGTGTCGCTTTTCACAAGGTTCTGACAATCGATTGGCTCTGCCTGTCGACGATCTGCTAATAGTTCCTTGGGCTTCACCAAAGTTGAGAATTGTGAACCATCACGTACACAAGAGGGTGCCAAAGATGGATGATCTTCCAGGGGGTCACACATATTTGACGAAGTTTTGTGTGGGGGCGAGAATTTTAATTAAGGCTATGCTTTCACACACCCTGAAACTTAATCTAGCATCAAGAATAGTCGCCTATGTTATGGATGTATGTAGCTAGTATTATTTGTTAAAACTGGTTAACCGCGTAACTAAAATTTTGCTAAAACTGATTAGAGGACGTCTAACTTGGTTTTGCAGAGTATGCATATGACGTGGTATAGCCTTCGTCGTGATAATGAGTTTATGTATGAGATGGTTATATGTTGTAATGTTAAGTGTCCTGCATGTCATGGCATGATTGGCTGGAGCCACAAGATTGCCACGTTAATGTAAATATCGTGATGATTGCAAACATACACATAGGACCCCGACGAGGAGATGGTGTACTTGGCGCAGGATGATGAGCTATAACTTCGTGCCACGGCAGAACTTCTGAAATTTGGTGCCACGACAACGTTTTCTGAAACGGCCATCACAGCAACGTTTTCTGAAATTGCCACCACTACAACGAAGTATTCGCCGTCATGACGCTTCAACTGGAGATTGAAGATGGTCTCGGAGATTCCCGACGCCCAGGGCTATACAATATCATGCTTTTATGAATTGCCTGAGATGTTTATCTCTTTGTTGTTTGCACCCTTTGATTACGCAGTAGTCAATTATTAGGGTGATCTCTCACAGTAAATATCAAGTTAAAAAGGTGCTCTTCCCTATGTTGCAACTGTCTATAAAATGTAGCGTTTCGGTGTGCGTCATGTCCACATGAGTACAAATGGGACATGAGGTCTAAGACGGAACGGGTCAGACCATGTTAGCAGATAGCACTTTGTTATATTGAAGTTCTAGAAGAACCGTTCTGAGCTAGGAGCACAAAGCACCGAAAGATGAACAATAGTCATATGGAGATATTATCGGAAATAGTTTTCCTACCGGTCAAACTTTTTGTCATTAGTGATGTCCACATCAATGACTGAAAATAAGATTAGGATCTTGAATCACTCACTATCAACTATGAGAGATATTGATTTGAGTCAGAGCACAATTAAGTATTAATTGAGTTTAATCACTAGTGCAAAATAATTATGAATAATGTCTATGTGTAGTTTGCATTATAATTGTAGAATTATGGCTCATGGTTCCACCTTTGCTGTTGAAATTGATTGACTGTTATTTATCCAGTTGAATCTTTATGATTGAAAGGATCGTCCTCTAAGAGTGCCAAGAAGGATTTTATCCTACTGCATGCTTACAATACTCTCTTGCTAATGCAATGGATGGTGAGACTCACGTCCTTCGATCCAAAAGCTAGATTTGCATTACGGTCCACTTGCTTCCGAGAAACCTGAACTTCAAAATGTTTGGGATAGTTATGTGATATTCTTGAAACTGAAAATTGTTTTCAGAAATAAACAAAGATTAAAAGATATGCGATATCTAAAGAAGTGTTTTGTTTGCAAGATCTAGTGAAGCGTTCAACTATGTTTGAGACTAAAATGCATAACATCCGGAAGAGCCCCAATCATGAGTTGATGGCGAGAACTTAAAAAGAAAAAAAACCAAAGGATGTAATAAGACTTACATGCATAGGGAAGTTCGGGGCTTATGCCATTCTTAAAAAGTTAGATGATTCTTCTGTTGAGTGGGAGAAATATTGAAAGTAAAGAAGTTTAGAGGTGGAAAGAAAAGAAGACTGGAATGTCCAGCTTAGGTATGAATGTCATACAAGTTATAAGATGTAGAGAAAATAGGTCAAGTAAAGTGTGATTCTTGAGAATTGTGCTTAAATTGTTAAACACTAAATTCTTCAAGATTTGTGATTAAAATTTAGTCACAAGGATACCACTAGATTGCATGTTGTTGTGAATCGATGCAAGAACTACTACAGCCTAATGACCAACAAATTAATGAGGTTAAAATATGTATTGAAAATATTGTAAAAGTTATGATACTTTTTCATCAACATATTACCTTTGAATTTATTGTCATAATTCATTTTATATTTTTGTACCCTCTAGCCCATTGCATAGAAGCTGCAAGGAGGTCGTTGATAAGAGAACAGTAGTTCTTCGATGTAATGAACAAAAGGGCCATACTCATATTGTAAATAGGATATAAGTTATGAATATTGATGATAGAATTGAGCATCTGTAACACTGACACCAAATGTCGCAGGACTGAAAGAATACCACATATGTGTGGCACTGCATTTAGTCACACTGGAGAAACCCGCATGGAGAAATTCTATAGTGATGGATTTTGGAGTCATATGATTATGAATCATCTGACATTTGCAACTTTTGTCCAAATAGTGAAGTAAACTAAACACAGGCCATAAAAATGAGCAACAAAATAATTGGAAATATGCATATTGATGTATGTAGTCTAATAAGTGTTGTTGCAAGCAGTGGATTTATCTATCTTCATGGATGACTCAAGTAGATATTTATATTTACTAATTGAGACATAAATCTGGATCTTTTGAAATGTTTCAAAAGATTTTCAGAATAAAGTAGAAATTATTGTAACAAGAAAATGTTGTTTCTACAATTGGATTGCAGAAAAGAATATTTGAGTTACAAATTTAGCGAATGTCTGATGAATTGTGAAAAATATTTTATAGCTTGCACCTCCTAGAAACACTACTAAGAGTAGAGTGTTTTGAGTAGATGTAATAAAGTTATGTATAACATGGTGAGATCAGAGATGACATTTATTATTTCACCAATATACTTTTTAATGTGATGATACTTTTTAATGCGATGCTTTAGAGACTATGGCTTTTACACAGAAAAGAGCACATCAAATTTGTTTAAATAAGTGCTACTTTGTTGGTTATCCCAAATGTTGGGTATTACTCTATCACTACGCTGAGGCAAAGTGTTTTGTCACAGAGTGCGGAAATTTTGAAGAAAATGTTTTCTGCAAAAGAGTGAGTGGGAGGACAGTGCAATTCGACGAGATTACAGAATCTTCATGATCAGGTCAAAGAAAGGAAACGCTAGAAGTGGTTCTAAAATTTCTTACCGCGACTAATATAGAAGCCTCTACAAGGATGTAGAGATTTCAGTTAAACGTGCAACTGAACTATATAGGTTGGAAAATTTGTACATGCCTTCAGGGTGTGCATACGAAATATTGTTGAAACAAACAATGAACCTATAATACACAGGGAAACGTTGATGGGCCCTGACTCCGGAATTGGCTATACACCAAAATAATCCAAGATAATATACATACACATAATTCAAGTTTAGAACTTGATAGACCCTCTGAAAGACTTAAAGTCTAAAGTATAGTGATGGATCTAGATTCAAAAGGATAAAAATGTTTTATAATGCTTGACTTGTTGCAAATAGTTTATGACAAGATCAAGGAGTTGATTATGACGAGATTGTCTCATCATAATAATACTTAAAGTCAGTTCGTATTAAACTAGCAATTACTAAATATTTGAGTTATGAGATATAACATATGGATGTCAAAATGATTCCCATGAGATGGAAATAGAACCAAGGTTGTATATTTGATACGATCCAGGGTATTTTTCTTGATCTAGAGGATGCTAGTAAGTGTGCAAACTTCAAGAGATCTAGTAACGATCTGAAGCAAGCATAGTGGAGTTGGAATCTTTGTTTTGATAAATTGATCAAATAATATGATTTCATCGATAGAAACAAATATGCTTATATTTACAAGAAAGTAAGTGGGGGCATGATAATATTTCTAAACACTATGTGTGCATGACACATTGTTGATTGGAAATTATATAAATTTCTTGACACAGATTAAGACTTTATTGAAACTAGTTTTTCAGTGAAGTACTTAGGCAATATAGTCCTTGTATTTAGCATTATAATCTATTGAGATAGTAGTGTCTAATCAGGGCTTAGCCAAAAAACATATTGACAAAGTACTAAAGTAGTTTAGTAAGAAAAACGCCAAGAAGAGTTTCATGACAAAGTCACATGGAAGGAGTTTTAGCAAGAATTGGTATCTTGAAATACCGATGAGTGAAATACATGATTTCAATCACACTTGTGTTAATTCCATGGTATGTAAATAACTAGATATGTCCGATACTCCAAATTAAGTTGTGAGTAAAGTTACCAGAATGGTCAAATTGTTGATCATAGGACAACAGTGAAAATGTTGTTGAGTACCGACGACATGTTTCTTGCATACGAAGAAAATGAAGACATTGCTATAAGTAGTTACATCAATACATGCTTGATGTAAGTAGTACATCAACAAAAAGCCTTCAATCGGTGCTCCAAGCAAATTTTAGATTAAATGATTTATGGTGGCACAGTAAGTTGGAATTGGTCCAAGAAAGTTAATGTGGTGAATTCTACAATAGAAGGCTTAGTATATTGTCTCTTTAGAAGCAACAATAGGGGGTGATGAATCAAAGGTTCATTTATGAACTTGGTATGGTTTCCAGATGATTGTGCAAATAAAACACTGTTATCAACTAGTATAACGCCCGTGCGTTGCTACGGGCCGGCTACAATGCATATAAATGAGTCAAACAAATGATTAAGATCGTCTTCAAGGTCAAAGCAAATTTTTTCCTCATACGCCTAGATGTATTCGAACATAGAACAGGCGCCCAGCGGGCTCCCCAAAATTCAACTTATGGACAATACAAGCTCCCCAAAATCTAGACCATATATGGAGTAGAAATATGGTTGTTCAGACTTTCCGCTATGTTATCCCCAACAGCCTTCCCAACAGGAAAACCTTAGCCCATGACGACCCTCCCCTTTCCGCTCGATTTCCTTCATAGCGGGTCATTTCTCGCTGGAGCCCTCTCCTTTAAAACCGTAAGACGCCCACCGCACCTTCGCCATGACACCATTTCTCCTTCACACCATACTTTCCCATGAACTGCCAAGGAGGAGTTCCCTGCCAACCACCCCGCTCTCCAACCTGATCCCCTCCCCCCCTATGTTTGTGTCAATCTACTAATGCCATAAAGGGGAAGGACGCATGCACCAACCATGATGCCCCCCCCCCCGAGCCAAGAAGGCAGATCCGATGTCTCCCGAGACATTGCCATGTTGTAACATACAGTTGAATGTCTTGCATTACCATGAAACAAAAATATGATGATGCCCGTTATTAACTCTTGAAGCAACCAACCAATGCATTTACCCTTCTATCCTAACCAAAATTATATGACTTGATAAAAAATAACATAAACCGCTCGCTCATGCAATTTATTGCAAAGCCATCTCTAATGAAATGCAATTTGCCACATTTCTAAAGTAAAGTAATTATTCCGCTTAGACAGTCTTAACTAAACAGATCAACCCCAACCCACATCCACATCTGCCGCATAATATAAGTGAGAGGGTCTAACTAAACTATCATCTCTCACCGGCTTGTTATCCGCAACATTTATGAAATCCATTTTTTTTAAATATGGTGTCCAACAACAATCATGGATCAGATGGTTGTATCTAATTCCGAACAAACTGAGGCCCCTATCCAAATAAAAAAACGGAGTTTCCTGGTCCATTAATTTTATGCACCAAGTATAATCCAAATAGGAATACATGGCACTAAAACTGCTGAATAGTGAACCTGAACCGGATGAGCCGGAGTTTGGTTGGAGCTAGACGACCACCATCAACCCACGTCATAACCGTATTATGTCATCTAACAACTCAACACACTCATTGAATCCATCCTGATTGATGCTATTGCCGTTGGATCGATGCCATCCCTACCAAAAGAGATGTATCCTAATCGAATTTTTTGTCGTTGAATACATGCCTCTTCCTGCTTAGAGGGTCGCTGTGACGCCCCCGACTCGACCGTGCACTAATCATACACGTAAATGCGCACGAACAAGATCAGAGACTCACGGGAAGATATCACAACACAACTCTATACACAAATTAAAGTAATACAGCTTTATTACAAGGCAGGGCCACGAAGGCTCGAATGCATAAGTCAGCAAAAGCAACAATATCTAAATACAAACATAAAAAAAAGTTTGCCATAAGAAGGCGAAAACAAATAATGTCTCTAGATCGAAAAGGCGCAGGCCTCCTGCCTGCAACCTCCAAACTACTCCTGGTCGTTGATCTACACGTAGTATTATGCACCTGCGGGATCCTCAGGCTCCTGGGCTCCAACATCTAATCGCAACATCTAGGAAGAAGAAAAAGAGGTAGCAAAGCAACCGTGAGTACTCATCCGAAGTACTCGCAAGACTTACATCAGAACTATACTAAGTATGCATCGGTGTCAAAGGAATGGGGCTATATCTTTGGACTATACTGCAGAAATGCCGGAATAAGGGGGAGAAGCTCATCCTATCGAAGACTACATCTTCTGCGGCCATCATCTTGCAGCAGTAGATGAGAGGAGCATATAATAATATGGTAACAAGTATATATCAGCAATACCCAGAGATCCTTCCTCGACTACCCGACGAGAAAGCGATCTCAGAGTAGTAAAATAGTTAAGTATCACAATAGTATCTAGTTCTACTTGTAGTAGATAAGGATACAACTCCAAGTGTCCTGTTACTATGGAAACGGCTATTCGAATAGATATACTTCCTTGCAGGGGTGCACCAAGTTACCCGATATGCTCAATTACCTCTGGCCGTACACACTTTTCTGGGTAATGCCCGGCCTCGGGCAATTGACACGCCGTAGACCTACCTAGGCTCTCTAGAGAGGTTAGCACGCCGGTCTAAATCCTAAGTGCTCAGGGGACTTGGGCCCATCGCCCTTTGCACTCCTGCATGTTGTGAGACTGGCCGAAGACTAGGCCTACCTCAGGATCAGGCATGCCTCCCACCCCAACAATCATCCTGCCTCTCTGAACTGTCAAATCTGGAAAGCTTTCGGAAGGAAGGTACTGTTGGGAAACATTGCATGGAAAACAAAAAAAATTATACGCACACGCAAGATCTATCCATGGAGATGCCTAGCTACGAGAGGGGAGAGTGTGTCTATGTACCCTCGTAGAATGTTTAGCAGAAGCGTTTATCAACGCGGTTGATGTAGTCGTACACCTTCACGATCCGCCCAATCAAATACCGAACGTATGGCACCTCCGCGTTCAGCACACGTTCAGCTTGATGATGTCCTCGCCTTCTTGATCCAGCAAGACGGGCGAAGTAGTAGATGAGTTCCGGCAGCACGACGGTGTGGTGACGGTGGTGATGCAACGATCTCCGCAGGGCTTCGCCGAGCACTACGAAAATATGACCGAGGGTGAACTAGAGGGAGAGGGGCGCCGCACACGGCTGGGGGATCGTGGTGTGTCTTGCCCCTCTCCCTCCACACATATATATAGGTGGGGGGAGGAGGGGAGGAAGCCTAGGGCTCCCCAAAGGGGCCGGAGGCCACCTTGGGCTCCTGCCCTTGGCCGCCCCCCCCCCTTCCTTCTTGAGCGCGCGAGGGGAAGGCAGGAGGGGGTGGCGCCCCCCTTTCCTTCCTCTTAGGTGGAGGGAAGGCAGGAGGGGCTAACCCTCCCCCTTTACCATCCATAGGGCTGGCGGCCTAGAGGTGGGGTGCGCCAGCCCCTTGTGGGCTGATGTGCTCCCCTCTCTTGGCCCATATGGCCCATTAACCTCTCGGGGCCTCCCGGAACCCCTTCCGGTGATCCGATGACTACCCGATACATTCTGAAACCTTTCCGATGACCAAATAGCATCGTCCTATATACCAATCTTTACCTCCGAACCATTTCGGAGCTCCTCGTCATGTCCGTGATCTCATCCGGGACTCCGAACAACATTTGGTCATCAACTCACATAACTCATATAATACTATATCGTCAACGAACGTTAAGCATGCGGACCCTATGGGTTCGAGAATGATGTAGACATGACCGAGACGCCTCTCCTGTCAATAACAAATAGTGGGACCTGGATGCCCATATTGGTTCCTACATATTCTACGAAGATCTTTATCGATCGAACCTTATGACAACATACGTAATTCCCTTTGTCGGTATGTTACTTGCCCGAGATTCGATCATCGGTATCTTCATACCTAGTTCAATCTCATTACCGGCAAGTCTCTTTACTCGTTCTGTAATACATCATCTCATAACTAACTCCTTAGTCACTTTGCTTGCAAGCTTCTTGTGATGTTGTATTACCGAGAGGGCCCAGAGACACCTCTCCGATACACGGAGTGACAAATCCCAATCTCGATTCACGCCAACTCAACAGACACCTTCGGAGATACCTGTAGAGCATCTTTATGATCACCCAGTTATGTTGTGATGTTTGATAGCACACAAGGTATTCCTCTGGTATCCGGGAGTTGCATGATCTCATGGTCGAAGGAACATCTATTTGACATTAAGAAAGCAGTAGCAATAAACTGAACCATCTTTGATCAACAAGCTAGTCTAGTAGAGGCTTACTAGGGACACGGTATTTGTTTATGTATCCACACATGTATTTAAGTTTCTGATCAATACAATTCTAGAGCGAATAATAAACCTTTATCATGAACAAGGAAATATAATAATAACAACTTTACTATTGCCTCTAGGGCATATTTCCATCAGTCTCCCACTTGCACTAGAGTCAATAATCTAGATTACATAGTAATGAATCTAACATCCATGGAGTCTTGGTGCTGATCATGTTTTGCCCACGGAAGAGGTTTAGTCAACGGGCCTGCTACATTCAGATCCGTATGTATTTTACAAATTTCTATGTCTCCATCCTTGACCTTTTCACGAATGGAGTTGAAGCGTCTCTTGATGTGTTTGGTTCTCTTGTGAAACCTAGATTCCTTCGCTAAGGCAATTGCTCCAGTGTTGTCACAAAAGATTTTCATTGGACCCGATGCACTGGGTATTACACCCAGATCGGATATGAACTCCTTCATCCAGACTTCTTCATGTGCTGCTTCCGAAGCAGCTATGTACTCCGCTTCACATGTAGATCCCGCCACGATGCTCTGCTTGGAACTGCACCAACTAATAGCTCCACAATTCAATATAAATATGTATCCGGTTTGTGACTTAGAGTCATTTGGATCAGTGTCGATGCTAGCATCGGCGTAACCATTTACGACGAGCTCTTCGTCACCTCCATAAATGAGAAACATATCCTTGGTCCTTTTCAGGTACTTCAGGATGCTCTTGACTGCTGTCTAGTGATCCACTCCTGGATTACTTTGGTACCTCCCTGCCAAACTTTTGGCAAGGCACACATCAGGTCTGGTACACAGCATAGCATACATGATAGAACCTATGGCTGAGGCATAGGGAATGACTTTCATTTTCTCTCTATCTTTTGCCATGGTCGGACTTTGAGTCTGACTCAATTTCAAACCTTGCAACACAGGCAAGAACCCTTTCTTTGACTGGTCCATTTTGAACTTCTTCAGAACTTTGTCAAGGTATGTGCTTTGTGAAAGTCCTATTAAGCGTCTTGATCTATCCCTATAGATCTTGATGCCCAATATATAAGCAGCTTCACCAAGGTCTTTCATTGAAAAATTCTTATTCAAGTATCCTTTTATGCTATCCAGAAATTCTATATCATTTCCAATCAACAATATGTCATCCACATATATTATCAGAAATGCTACAGAGCTCCCACTCACTTTCTTGTAAATACATGCTTCACCATAAGTCTGTACAAAACCATATGCTTTGATCACATCATCAAAGCGTATATTCCAACTCCGAGATGCTTGCACCAGTCCATAGATGGATCGCTGGAGCTTGCACACTTTGTTAGCACCTTTAGGATCGACAAAACCTTCTGGTTGCATCATATACAACTCTTCTTTAAGAAATCCATTAAGGAATGCAGTTTTGACGTCCATTTGCCAGATTTCATAATCATAAAATGCGGCAATTGCTAACATGATTCGGACAGACTTAAGCATCGCTAGGGGTGAGAAAGTCTCATCATAGTCAACCCCTTGAACTTGTCAAAAACCTTTCGCGACAAGTCGAGCTTTGTAGACAGTGATATTACCATCAACGTTTGTCTTCCTCTTGAAGATCCATTTATTTTCAATGGCCTGCCGATCATCGGGCAAGTCCACCAAAGTCCATACTTTGTTCTCATACATGGATCCTATCTCAGATTTCATGGCCTCAAGCCATTTATCGGAATCTGGGCTCATCATAGCTTCTTCATAGTTCGCAGGTTTGTCGTTGTCTAACAACATGACTTCCAGGACAGGATTACCGTACCACTCTGGTGCGGAACATGTTCTGGTCGACCTACGAGGTTCTGTAGTAACTTGATCCGAAGTTTCATGATCATTATCATTAGCTTCCTCTCTATTTCATGTAGGCATCATGGGAACGGTTTTCTCTGATGTGCTACTTTCCAATTCGAGAGAAGGTACAATTACCTCATCAAGTTCTACTTTCCTCCCGCTCACTTCTTTTGAGAGAAACTCCTTCTCTAGAAAGGACCCATTCTTGGCAACAAAGATCTTGCCTTCAGATCTATGGTAGAAGGTGTACACAATAGTTTCCTTAGGGTATCCTATGATGACGCACTTCTCCGATTTGGGTTCGAGCTTATCAGGCTGAAGCCTTTTGACATAAGTGTCGCATCCCCAAAGTTTAAGAAACGACAGCTTAGGTTTCTTGCCAAACCATAGTTCATACGGTGTCGTCTCAATGGATTTAGACGGTGCCCTATTTAACGTGAATGCGGCTGTCTCTAATGCATAACCCCAAAATGATAAAGGCAAATTTGTAAGAGACATCATAGAACGCACCATATCTAATAAAGTATGGGTACGACGTTCGGACACACCATTACGCTGTGGTGTTCCAGGTGGCGTGAGTTGTGAAACAATACCACATTGTTTTAAATGAACGCCAAACTCGTAACTCAAATATTCGCCTCCGCGATCAGATCGTAGAAACTTTATTTTCTTGTTATGATGATTTTCCACTTTACTCTGAAATTCCTTGAACTTTTCAAATGTTTCAGACTTGTGTTTCATCAAGTACATATATCCATACCTACTCAAATCATCTGTGAAGGTCAGAAAATAACGATACCCGCCGCGTGCTTCAACACTCATTGGACTGCATACATCGGTATGTATTATTTCCAATAAGTCATTAGCTCGCTCCATTGTTTCGGAGAACGGAGTTTTAGCCATCTTGCCCATGAGGCATGGTTCGCAAGTATCAAATGATTCATAATCAAGTGATTCCAAAAGTCCATCCGCATGGAGTTTCTTCATGCGGTTTACACCAATATGACCTAAACGGCAATGCCACAAGTATGTTGCACTGTCATTATCAATTTTGCATCTTTTGGCATCAATATTATGAATATGTGTATCACTACGATCGAGATTCAACAATAATAGACCATTCATCAAAGGTGCATGACCATAAAAGATATTACTCATATAAATAGACAACAATTATTCTCTGACTTAAATGAATAACCGTCTCGCAATAAACAAGATCCAGATATAATGTTCATGCCCAACGCTAGCACCAAATAACAATTATTGAGGTCTAAAACTAATCCCGAAGGTAAATGTAGAGGTAGCGTGCCGACGGCGATCACATCGACCTTGGAACCATTCCCGACTTGCATCGTCACCTCGTCCTTAGCCAATCTTTGTTTATTCCGCAGCTCCTGTTTCGAGTTACAAATATGAGCAACCGAACCAGTATCAAATACACAGGCGCTACTACAAGCATTAGTAAGGAACACATCAATAACGTGTATATCAAATATACCTTTGTTCACTTTGCCATCCTTCTTATCTGCCAAGTATTTGGGGCAGTTCCGCTTCTAGTGACCATTCCCTTTGCAGTAGAAGCACTCAGTTTTAGGCTTGGGTCCATCTTTGGGCTTCTTCACGGGAGCAGCAACTTGCTTGCCATTCTTCTTGAAGTTCCCTTTCTTTCCCTTGCCCTTTTTCTTGAAACTAGTGGTCTTGTTAACCATCAACACTTGATGTTCTTTCTTGATTTCTACCTCCGCGGCCTTAAGCATTGCGAAGAGCTCGGGAATCGTTTTTGTCATCCCTTGCATATTATAGTTCATCACAAAGCCTTTGTAGCTTGGTGGCAGTGACTGAAGAACTCTGTCAATAACAATCTCAACTGGAAGATCAATTCCCAGCTGAGTTAAGTGGTTATGATACCCAGACATTTTGAGTATGTGTTCGCTGACAGAACTGTTCTCCTCCATCTTGCAGCTATAGAACTTGTTGGAGACACTCTCAACCCGGGCATTAGCTTGAAATATCAACTTCATCTCTTGGAACATCTCATATGCTCTGTGACATTCAAAATGTCTTTGAAGTCCCGGTTCTAAGCCGTAAAGCATGGCACACTGAACTATTGAGTAGTCATCAGACCGCGTTTGCCAGGCGTTCACAATGTCTAGATTAGCGAGAGCGGGTCTGTCACCTAGCGGTGCATCAAGGACATAATTTTTCTGTGCAGCAATGAGGATAATCCTCAAGTTACGGACCCAGTCCGTGTAGTTGCTACCATCATCTTTCAACTTAGCTTTCTCTAGGAACGCATTAAAATTCAGAGGAACGGTACCACGGGCCATTGATCTACAACATAGATATGAAAAAACTATTAAGACTAAGTTCATGATAAATTAAGTTCAATTAATCAAATTACTAATGAACTCCCACTTAAATTAACATCCCTCAAGTTATCTAAGTGATACATGATCCAAATCAACTAACCCATGTCCGATCATCACGTGAGATGGGGTAGTCATCAATGGTGAACATCTCTATGTTGATCATATCTACTATATGACTCACGTTCGATCTTTCGGTCTCTAGTGTTCCGAGACCATGTCTGTACATGCTAGGCTCGTCAAGTTTAATCCAAATATTCCGCGTGTGTAAATCTGGCTTACACCCGTTGTATGTGAACGTAGAGTCTATCACACCCGATCATCACGAGGTGCTTCAAAATGACGAACTTTAGCAACAGTGCATACTCAGGGAGAACACTTTTATCTTGAAATTTAGTGAAGGTATGATCTTATAATGCTACTGTCGTTCTAAGCAAAATAAGATGCATAAAGGATAAACATCACATGCAATCAAAATATGTGACATGGTATGGCCATCATCATCTTGTGCTTTTGATCTCCATCTCCAAAGCATCGTCATGATCTCCATCTTCACCGGCTCGACAGCTTGATCTCCATCATTGCGTCGGGGTCGTCTCGCCAACTATTGCTTCTACAACCATTGCTAACGCATAGCGATAAAGTAAAGCAATTACATGGCGCTTGCATTTCATACAATAATTAAGAGACAACCCTAAGGCTCCTACCGGTTGTCGATATTACAAAACATGATCATCTCATACAACAACGTATATCACATCACGTCTTGACCATATCACATCACAACATACCCTGCAAAAACAAGTTAGATGTCCTCTACTTTGTTCTTGCAAGTTTTACATGGCTGCTACGGGTAACTAGCAAGAACCGTTCTTAACTACGCAAAAACCACAACGGTGATTTATCAAGTTTGCTATTTTAACCATCTTCAAGGACCGGCCGTAGTCAAATTCGATTCAACTAAAGTAGGAGAAAAAGACACCCGCCAGCCACCTTTATGCAAAACAAGTTGCATGTCAGTCGGTGGAACCGGTCTCATGTGCATGGACATTTAAGGTTGGTCCGGGCCACTTCATCCCACAATGCCGCCGAATCAAAATAAGACATTGGTGGTAAGCAGTATGACCACCACCGCCCACAACTCCTTTGTGTTCTACTCGTGCATATCATCTACGCATAGACCTAGCTCGGATGCCACTGTTGGGAAACGTTGCATGGAAAACAAAAAAAATTCTACGCACACGCAAGATCTATCGATGGAGATGCATAGCTACGAGAGGGGAGAGTGTGTCTACGTACCCTCGTAGACTGTTTAGCGGAAGCATTTATCAATGCGGTTGATGTAGTCGTACACTTTCACGATCCGCCCGATCAAGTACCGAACGTACGGCACCTCCGCGTTCAGCACACGTTCAGCTCGATGACGTCCTCGCCTTCTTGATCCAACAAGACAGGCGAAGTAGTAGATGAGTTCCAGCAGCACGACGGCGTGGTGACGGTGGTGATGCAACTATCTCTGTAGGGCTTCATCGAGCACTACGAATATATGACCGAGGGTGAACTAGAGGGAGAGGGACGCCGCACACGGCTTGGGGATCATGGTGTGTCTTGACCCTCTCCCTCCAAACATATATATAGGTGGGAGGAGGAGGTGAGGTAGCCTAGGGCTCCCCAAAGGTGCCGGCGGCCACGTTGGGCTCCTGCCCTTGGCCGCCCCCGCCCCCCCCCCCCCCCCCCCCCCCCCCCCCCCCGCGCTTCCTTCTTGAGCGCGCGGGGGGAAGGCAGGAGGGTGTGCCCCCCCTTTCCTTCCTCTTAGGTGGAGGGAAGGCAGGAGGGGCTAGCCCTCCCCCTTTACCATCCATAGGGCTGGCGGCCTAGAGGTGGTGCGCGCCAGCCCCTTGTGGGCTGGTGTGCTCCCCTCTCTTGGCCCATATGGCCCATTAACCTCCCGGAGCCTCCCGGAACCCCTTCGGGTGATCCGATGACTACCCGATACATTTCGAAACCTTTCCGGTGACCAAATAGCATCGACATATATATCAATCTTTACCTCCGGACCATTTCAGAGCTCCTCGTCAGGTCCGTGATCTCATCCGGGACTCCGAACAACATTCGGTCATCAACTCACATAACTCATATAATACTATATCGTCAACGAACGTTAAGCATGCGGACCCTACGAGTTCGAGAATGATGTAGACATGACCGAGACGCCTCTCCGGTAAATAACCAATAGCGGGACCTGGATGCCCATATTGGTTCCTACATATTCTACGAAGATCTTTATCGATCGAACCTTATGACAACACACGTAATTCCCTTTGTCTGTCGGTATGTTACTTGCCCGAGATTCGATCGTCGGTATCTTCATACCTAGTTCAATCTCGTTACTGGCAAGTCTCTTTACTCATTCCGTAATACATCATCTCATAACTAACTCCTTAGTCACTTTGCTTGCAAGCTTCTTGTGATGTTGTATTACCGAGAGGGCCCAGAGATACCTCTCCGATACACGGAGTGTCAAATTCCAATCTCGATTCACACCAACTCAACGGACACCTTCGGAGATACCTGTAGAGCATCTTTATGATCACGCAGTTACGTTGTGATGTTTGATAGCACACAAGGTATTCCTCTGGTATCCGGGAGTTGCATGATCTCATGGTCGAAGGAACATGTATTTGACATTAAGAAAGCAGTGGCAATAAACTGAACGATCATATGCTAAGCTAACAGATGGGTCTTGTCCATCACATCATTCTCCTAATGATGTGATCCCGTTATCAAGTGACAACACATGTCCATGGTTAGGAAACCTTAACCATCTTTGATCAACAAGCTAGTCTAGTAGAGGCTTACTAGGGACACGGTATTTGTTTAGGTATCCACACATGTATTTAAGTTTTCGATCAATACAATTCTAGCATGAATAATAAACCTTTATCATGAACAAGGAAATATAATAATAACAACTTTATTATTGCCTCTAGGGCATATTCCATCAGGTACGACGCCGAGGGTCCCATATACCATTATCCTGCGTGGCGGTTAGTACGTATAGGCCAGCGGCCAACTCAGATCAAATACCCAAATCCGTTAGTGTATTATTAGCATCTCGTGGAGACGACCAGGGTCGACGCTCCGACTAGGTAACTCGTGGACCACGACCAGGGACCAGGCCCACCTCTCTCCTAGGTGGTATCCACCTGCCCTGTCGTACCGCCACATTATCTCTCGCTTGTACCCTTGGGGCCGACCCGCCTTTATCATTGTAATAGTCGGGGTTCAGGTCCATACCATTAAGGTGAAACTGGAGGAATCACTCTCGATAGGTTTACCTTGATATACTGCACGGTAGAGTCATCACCTAGAGTGAAATACGAGGAATCACCCTCAGTAGATCACACTAGATGTGCTACACTAGAGAGTCGTCATGGAGAGTGAAATACAAGGAATCACCCTTGGTAGATCACACTTGATACGGCTCGGTAGAGTCATACAATTGTAAGGGCCTTTAGGGGTGTACTGGTCTCGGTACAATGATCCATCATCTCGGTCAACCCAGATAGTACAGCATGGCAACACAGACAAGGGTGTAGGGCCACTGACGGGACACTAACATTCCTATACTAAGCATTTAGGATAACAAGTATAGTATCAACATCAGGTTATCAAAGACAGGCTATGCATAGAATAGGAGTTACCGAAACAACAGTAGCAAAATCTAATGCAAGAATAAGAGAGAAGAATGGGTGATATCTGGATGATCAAGGGGGTTTTGCTTGCCTGAAAGCTCTACTAAAAGGGGTTGGTCGTCAGGAGTGTAGTCGTACTCGGGAGCAGCGTCGGTCTCAGGGTCTACCGGAGAGAAGAGGGGGGAGAAATAGTAAATATAAAGCAAACAAATGCATCACAATGCCTGACATGGCAAAATGTTGTGTTAGGGGTGACCTAATGCAGTGCTAGGTGTTATAGACTGAGCGGGTAAATATCCAGGAATATTTTCCCGGCTCCAGGCATTTATCGGTCAGACAATCCAGAGGGGAAGGGTCCATGTTGGCAGTGTTGGAGGCATGTGACAGGTATGTGGATGGTATACTCAGATTCATCATATTTTTCTGATCATTTTTCATATATATATTATTTTCATCCGAGTTACGGATTATTTTATATGATTTTTCAAAGTATATTGCATTTTTGTAAATTCATGTAGTTGTTTTAATTCGAAAAAGAACAGTAAAAGGCTATGTGTACCCAGTGGGTACATAGGCAGAGAGGATGACAGGTGGGCCCAGTAAACTGCCTAGTTAGCAGTTGACTGGTCAGCGTTGACTAGCCAATTGACAGGTACGGCCCACATGTCATTGACGCACATTTTAACAGACTGAATAAATAGGTTAATTAGGTGGGGTGGCCCGCATGTCATCGAAACAGTTTAGTGGAGGGTTATTTAGACAGAGGGGGCCACATGTTAGTGAGTGCTAGCATCCATATTAGGGTTAACCACTAATTAGTGCCAAATCTAATTAGGCGGGGCCCACCTGGTGGTGAGACGGCCGGCCCCTCTGGCTTTGCACGCGCGTGCACATGCAAAGGGCTCGCCCATGGCCATGGCGAGTAGGGCGGCAGCGACAGGCAGTGGCGGGACGCGCGCCCGACCGGGCGCCTGGGGGCGGCGGGGCTAGCGGGGCGCATCATGAGCGCGGGCGGGCATGCGCGGGCTGGCCAAGGCGGGCGCGGGCGGAGCGCGGCTGCATGCAGCAGCAACAAGCAGTAGCGTGTGGGTAGCGGCGAGCTCGGTCGGGCGCGGCGGGATGCACGCGTGCGCTGGGCAACAAGCACAGGCGGAAGCTTATCCTGTCTGAGTACAGACAGCTGAAAAGAAAGAAGGCTAGAAAGCATGTCTATCTACAAGACCCTTCATAGAAGCCAGAGCTCTGTATGGGATTCCCAAGCTAAACATCGAAGCCCACGTGGAACTACTAGTGAGACTGAAGTCTCCTCTACAAAACATAAATTAAGCAAACGTGAGTACAAATGTACTAAACAAGACTTACATCAGAACTATCTACATATGCATCAGTATCAACAAAGGGGTGGTGGAGTTTAACTACAGCAAGCCAACTTTGGCTAAGTGATTATCATGTACTACGTCTACCAGTATTTTCTTTGAGGTGAGAAAGCGCACACGAGTCCACATATTTACCATATCAATACACCACTATGGATCCGCTCCAATCTCCTTACGAGAAGGCCATCCATAGCACTCATGCTTATCTTGCGCATTTTAGAGTATCCACTTCCAACTTGTCTATGAACAATGTAAGCTTTCCAAGTAGTCCATATCCGCAGAGGTGGCTATTCGAATAGATCATTTATAACCCTGGAGGGGTGTGCGTCTTCACACACCCTCTCACCACTTACCACCATGTACAGGCAATGTATCTCGGCAACCTTCAAGCAGAAGCCTGGCAAGGGTGTCGGCCATGACCTGACTAACCACATAAGACTCTAGTCCAGGTTTATCGCCTATTCGGGTTCCATCCGCAAGTAAGTCCAGTCGAGGTTTCCACTATGGCCCCAAACGATGTGTGTAGGGTTCCCAAGCCCACCAAACAGGTGCCTCAGTACACCGGGACACAGTGTCTATACCGCATCATAGCCCACCCCTAGGGTCAGCGCTACGCACGACCTCCAACATATATCCTACAAACACCAGAAACTAGTTGCAATTCCTGGATAGAGATCAAGGCGATTAATAAGTCGAGAGAGCTTGGAGTGCCTAGAGCCCAATGTGTGCTAGTAACTGTCTTGGATCACAAACACGGAACTCAATTCCTGAGGATGGTTTCAATGAGACAACCCATCATGTACTCCTACATGGCCTCTCATCGCTACCTTTACTAAAACATGTTCACACACTTAACTCTCAACAGTAGGACATGTTCACCTCCATTCCAATCCATCCCAGATGAATCATACCTGACACAACTCCAAGCATTGCAGGCATAACAAGCAAGCATGAATGAGTAGGCATATCATGGCTCAAACAACTCCTACTCATGCTAGTGGGTTTCAACTATTTACTGTGGCAAAGACAGGTCATGCAGAGGAATGGGTTCAACTACCGCAGCATGTAATAGTTGAATCGTTGTTATCCTAATGCAGTAAAGAGAGCAAGAGCGAGAGAGTGGGATTGTATCGGGATGCTCAAAGGGGGATTGCTTGCCTGGCAGATCGATAATGGAGTATTGCTCCTCCGGTGGATACTCGAGTGTATCCTCAGGAACAAACCCTATTGCGGAGAACATCACCGAAGGGGAACAAATCAAAACACTTCAGATGCGACAATATGATGCATGAATGTGACATGGCAATATGTTGTGGTTTGAGCTAGTGCAACTAACAGCAAGATTGAATGAAGCTCATTTGAACCAAAGGTTCAAATGCAAGCTTCATATAAAGCATTTAAAATGCCATTTAATGAGTTGTACAAATCAGTGGGTATAAGTTGTTCAAACATGCATGGAAATGCCTTAAACAGATTCTTCATATTTTTCTGATAATTTTTCATATATAAATTATTTCATTTGGAGTTACTGTTGAATTACTATGAATTTTTAAAGTTTAAATCATTTTCTGGATTTTTTTGGTTATTTAAAAAAATACATTAAATGATTTACTGCATCAGCATGACATCATGCTGACGTCAGCAGTCAACAGAGCGGCCCAGGTCAAACTGACTAGTAGGTCCCTCATGTCAGTCTGACAGGGCTAATTAAGTTTAAGTTTAAACTAAACGAACTAATTAACAGGGGGGCTGGCCCACATGTCATTGACTCGGGGGTGTCAAACCACCAGTCAACTGGGGTCAAACCAACCGGCGTTCAATCGTCGGCGACGTCCGAGACGGCGGAGACGCTCAGAAACGTCACTCCGGTGACCAAATCAGTGGCGGAGAGCATCTACGTGTTGCTGGGGTTCACACGCATCTAGTTGCGCAAGCGGGAGGGGCTGAGGCGGCCTGAGCTCGCCGGAAGTGAGTTCACGGTGGCGATCAGAGTTCGGTGTGCGCGGGGATGCCATTGCGGTGTGCAAACAAGCAAAAGAAAGGGGGTTCGAGTCGTGGCCTCATGTTGAGCACGTTGGGCGGGTTGGAGAGCTCGGGGGGCATCGGAGTGAGCGGGGCGGCGAGGCGGATCTCCGGCGACTGATGGTGAAGATGACGAAGAGGCCGATGCTATGTTGCCCCCGTGCTCATGTGCATCGAGAGGAAGAGGCAGCAAGGAACGACAGAGCTGCTGGACATGCTTCTGCGGTGTGGTGGCGACTGTGGCTATGCGTGCGATGGTGGCACGGCCATGGCGGCCTCGGGTCCGTGATGGAGGGCGAACGAGGAGGCGGGCAGGGTGAGCAGAGAGAGAGAGAGGAGTGGACAAGGGAGTTGAGGGCATCTCCATGGCGCAAGGGAGTGGCTCGGGGACGGCATGAAGCACGCAGGGAGGAGGTGGAGTCCTCGGGTGCGCACGCGTCGACAAGCCTCTGCCAGTAGGCAGAGGTTGAAGACAGTGGTGCCCCTGGTGGGCTGGGCCGCTAGGTGGGCTGCTGCTATAGGTAAGATGCTAAGGTGAGTTTTTCTGCTCTGTTTTAATTTCTGTTATGTTTTCTTTTTATTTATTTATTTTGCCGTTGTTTTGAATTCAAACAATGCCAAAAACATCTCTGGATATTTTTATGTCACTCCATGGACTTCTCCAAAAATACATAAAATATCTCAGAGTATCTGAAAATATATCCATTATATATTATAGATATAACTCCAAATTTAAACAGAATATTGATTTAAATTCAGAGCCCAAATAATTCCTTAAAAATGTTCCAAAATTTTGGTTTGATATATAACTCTTGCGAAAATTCTCAAAACTATTTTTAGGGCATTTTGGATTCACTGAATGCAATTTAAAGGGTTCTTGCCCTTCTTTCAAAAATAATTCTTTGAGGCTTTTGGAAATCCCCTCAATTCAAATTTCTTGAATTTAGATATGATGTATGAATGCTCACTCATGCAACTAATTACAAGCAATGATCTAGGGCTGTGACAACTCACCCCCACTAAACAAGAATCTCGTCCCGAGATTCAAGACGTGAGGTAAGAGGAAAGGGGGTCACAAAACTATCACAATCTTCATGATCCAACTGCCCTTCTCGAAGATGTTGATCCATTGCATCATATTGGTCTTGATGTGTTTGCTTTGGGAACTTCATTCAACAGGGTGACGACAGAAAGAAACTCTACAGGAATCGATCTCATCGAAGATCGAGTAACTCAAGATGAACTCATGGAGTGAGACGTTCGGAAACATCTCTTGAGCTGAGACACAAAACACACATCAGGGGGATGGTAAGAAACAGATGACGAAGGTTCAATTTGGTAGGCAAGAATTCCATGCTTAAGTAAGATGGTACATAAGTGTCAAAGTAGCGGGGAGTTAATTGCCCCTTTATACCATAACGAGGCACCTTGGTGGAGGTGGCTCGTTGAATTATTTCCTTAAGTGGCAAAAAGAGTTACTTTCGATACATAGATCATTGAAACTCTTCATACCAGCCTGGGGCAATTCATAATTGATCGTTCGAAAGAATTTGAAAGAATGGCATGCTCGGTTGGAAAGAAAACTAGAGTTATACAACAACTCGGCAAATGGAAGGCACATTCCAATTAATACCGAGGATATAACCTGGTGTCTGAGCATTCTCTCAAGAACTTGAGCATTTCCATATGTCGGGGTTACGATCCTGGCAATGAGTACTAGGGGTACGAATAAGGGGCAGAGCCTAGCTACGGCGCAGGTGTAATACTTGGTGTTTAACGAGTTCAGGCCCCTCTCGGCGGAGGTAACAGCCCTATGTCTCGTGCCCTGAGGTTTGTTTTGATTTTATGGATATGGTTACAAAGGTTGCTCGTGCCCGATTATGGAGGGGTGCGGCTTATATAGGGTGCGCTGCAGCCCCATGTCCTCCACGTCGCCTCAGCATTAAATGACACTGAATGCATCAGTTATAGGTGTGATGAGCCTCTACGACGGCAGTTACGGGTAACGGGAGCCTTGACTCTATTTAATGGATGACTTAGGATTCCTCGACCGTTGCAGCTCCCATCCGCTAGCTCGCCTCCTTGGTCCGAGTGATGGTTCGTCAGCCGAGTGGCGGATGGTCGTCTGAGTGCTGTCAAGCTGGCCGAGTGGACTTCCTGATGTATGCATCCGAATGCTGGCATGGTCCAGGGACCTACCCATGGTGGTGATGGGCCCCATGTGGGTCCCAAATGATGGGTCCTTGACCCTACCTATAATAGGTGACCTCATCATTAGCCCCCGAATCGGTTGAGGTTTCGCAAGACAAACGAGTCGATCCTTCGGTTGAGTCCGAGTGTTGCGGGAGCACTTGGAATATGTTTCCGAATCGTGGTTCATTGTTCCTTGGACGAAAACACAACGGATTCTGGACTACAGGTTTACCCAGATGACCGGGTGTCATCGATTGCCGAAAAAAACCTGGTGGCATTCGTTTGTCTCTTGGAGGAGATAGACTTGGGGCCTGAGTGAGGGCATGCCATTACAACTCGAGTGGCGACGCCGGTGCGTGGTCTGATTTTTCGGAGAGATGCCACTCCTTATCCCAGGGGAACGCCAGCGCGGGCCTTCTACGAGTCCAGGTTTACGAGTCATGCGCCTTGGAGCCTACTGGTAGGGCCAAGTCAACCCGCGGAGGGGCGTCAAGCTCGTCACATAGCAATCCTAAAGAAGACTTCAGTCGGGTTTTTAACGTGGCCGAGTGCATGGATCCCTGCGGAGGGTGGTCAGTCGGACTGACGTGCATCCTTTAGGAAAGGAATCGAGGGTAATCAATCGGATTGATTCGCTCCGGAAATTGTGGGATTCAAATTTGTGCATGCGCGCGCGGAAGCGGTAATGACATGCGTTAGTGGGGAAAGTGGGGGCGCGACTCCTCGATTTTCGCGCACCAAATCCTCCACGTGTTGCGGTTTCCCTGTGTACCGCTTTGCTGCATGCGCCGTCGATCTGGAGATCAATGGAACAAGATCTGATGCGGGATTCTGTCAGAGGTATAAAAGGATTCGGAGGATAGTGGTCGGGCCACTAGATCCCCTTTCTCTTCTCCGTCTTCTCCGCTTCTGTTCCCCACCCGAGTGCCCAAAATCTCCACCGCGATGGTGAGAGACTCAACAGCCAAGGCGGAGAAGGCGAAGAAGGCTGGGAGAGCTTCTTCCTCGGGCTCTGGCGCGGTGGCCGAAGGCGCGTCTGGGGATTGGATTCCCTCGCGTGTCTCGGTCAAGCGATTGGATGAGCTCGCCGCGGAGGGGCTCATTCCACAGGACGGATGGCGCTGTCCCGCGGCGGGCGACGTCGAGCCGGCGCCGCAGGAGGATGAACGCGTCCTTATGGTCACTCACATTGAGAGAGGTTTCTCGATGCCTCCCCACCCCTTTTTCGGAGCATTTCTTGATTACTTCAGTGCGCAACTCCACCATCTTCCCCCCAATGCCATCGTCTACCTTTCGGCTTTCGTTTCCCGTTGTGAAAACTTCCTCGGATGTCATCCCCATTGGGGCCTCATCAAGCACATCTTCACTTGTCGGTCGATGGCCATCAAGAAGGACTCGCCGACTGGCGCGAAGACCCGGGTCACTCAGCTTTGCGGGGGTCTTGGCATCCAGCTCAGGGGTGGCAGTGCCTTCCCCAAAATGAGTTTCCCCGAGTCGGTCAAGGGGTGGCAGGGAACCTAGTTCTACTATAGAGACACCCCCGAGGCCAATAGTCAGTCGGGCCTTCCTCCGTACTCGGCGGAGAGGGTGCGGGCTCCCGAGTCCCTTTCGGTGACGAAGGAGGAGAAGGCGGACATCGACATCTTGGCCGTCGCCCTTGTCAGCGCTATGAACTCCGACATGAACGGGATGGATCTGCTGGAGATGTTCCTCGCCCGGCGGATCTAGCCACTGCAGGCTAGGGCCCACCCGATGTGGATGTATGAAGGGCCGAGTGATCCCACCCGAGTGCATCCGGAGGAGCTCACTGAGAAGGCCGTGGGTGCCAATATCAAGGCCATCACTTGTGCTCGAGACAACCCAAGGGGGGCCAGGAGGGTGCCCCATACTCCAAGGACATGCAACCCCTAGAGGTACGTTTGTGGTGTTCAAGCAGACCGCATGTGTATCGTTCTCTGCATGCTTGATTTTGATGTTGTAATGAATTCGCCCTCCAGGACTTCCAGACCATGATCTCTAACATCTCGATGGTTGACCAGTCGCCTGAGGACGTGGCGAGTGACACAGTGTGCCATTACTCAGAGGACTCCGACGACGACAATGAAGACAACGACGAAGACCAGAGCTCCGAGGAGGGCGAGGAGGCAGAGTCTTCCCCGTCCTACTAGGCCCCTAAGGAACCCCGCACCAAGGCACAACATGATCTGAGTGGCAAGGCTGGCGGTGCTTAGCAGCCGACTGCTTTGGGACGGACGACTTGCAGCTCCAAGCGTGCTCGCGCCGAAGCGGAGAGCTCTGCTGAGAAGTAGCCCAAACTGCCCACGTAGATTTCCTCCAAGCCCTGGAAGGTCGCGGTGCCTCGGATCAAGGTGGTAGTGCCCGTGGCTTCGATGTGAGTGTTCTTATCAACCCTTTACATACTCTTTGCATTGACTTGGCTGACGACCGAATGTTGTTTGATCCTTGTAGAATAGACACTTCGATGACGTTGGCAGATCTGCATGCTCACAAGCAGGACCAGGGTGACGTGGACGCGGCGGATGTCGCCACTTCCAAAGGTATTTTGTGCCAACTAATTGGGACGGTCAGGTTTCTTCCAACTATTCTTCGCTGAATTTTTATGGTTCATGTATTCATGCACCTCCACCAGAGATCATTCAGCTGGACGACGAGGAGAGGGCTGACCCGCCCAACCCAGAGGCCAGCAAGGAGAAAACGCCGAGCGTCGATGTGCCTATGCAGGAGGCCTCCCCTCGCCGAGTGGATCGTGCTTCCCCAGCGAAGGCTGCCACGAGGACCATGGGGCTGAGCCCTCTGGCCCAGGGCGGCTCGGCGTCGGTGACTGCAGTGGTCCCGGCTGCGAGGTCTGCACCAGTTCCTCTGAGCAGGCCAGCGCCTGTATCCACGGTGGTTCCAGCTCCAAGGCCTGCATCCGCGTCTCCGTCGGTCCCAGCCACCTCCTTCCCCCTGTACCATGTCCCTGAAGATCAAGTGGGGGCGAGCAAGGAGGCTCTGATCCAGGTGGGGCTGATGTGCGGCCGACTGAAGGAGGCTTATGACGCCAGCAAGGCGCTGCAGACCAATGTCCGAGTAAGTACCATTGTGAGTATGATTTCTAGTCAAAGTTTCTTCTTTTTCTGCGGTAGAATTTTTGTCAGTGGGTTTGTGCAGGGCACACGATGTTCATTTTCCAGTGGGGGCACTCTGAGTGCACCCACTGGGTGCAGTCCTCGAGGCTCCTATTGACTGGAAGCAGACGGCAGGAGTCTTTGAACTTTTTCTGTGTTTTTTGCCGCTTTCACTCGGGGTCTAGCTGGGACGCTTTCGAGTGATTACGATCCAGTGGGGGCACACTGAGTGCACCCACTGGGTGTAGTCCCCGAGGCTACCGCCGACTAGAGGCAGTTGGTGGTAGTCTTATAACTTGTAGCTATTTTGCCCTGGGGTTGTTTGCCAAAAAATTTAGCTCAACACGAGTCACTTTCCAGTGGGGGCAAGCTGAGTGCACCCACTGGGTGTAGTCCCTAAGACTGTTGTCGATTGCGGGCAATTGGTGGCGGTCTTTAGAACTGTACCTTGGCACTCGGGGTGTTCGGCAACACTCGTGTATTGGTGAGACAATAGGTAGGATCTTCTTCATTGCCGACTCGGAAGTTAGCCGAATGAAAGTAGATCAAGGTGTTGGTGTCCTCAATCTTCTTCACTGCTGACTCGGAAGTTAGCCGAATGAAAGTGGATCAGAGGGTACTCGAGGATCTGGTACTGGTTGAGCTTGTTCCTCCTGGGGGTGCATGGCCGAGTAGTAGTCAGAGGGTACTTGAGGATCTGGTACTGGTCCAGCTTGTTCCTCCCGGTGGTGTACGGCTGAGTGGTAGTGAGAGGGTACTTGAGGATCTGGTACTGGTCCAGCTTATTCCTCCTGAGGGGCCTGGCTGACTCGGTAGTGAGAGGGTACTTGAGGATCTGGTACTGGTCCAGCTTGTTCCTCCCGGTGGTGTACAACCGAGTGGTAGTGGATCAGTACTTTGGTTTTTTCCTTCATGCTTTCCAACTGACTGTCTTTTGTATGATGCAGAGGGCTTGTGAGTTGGGATCCCACTATGTTGTGCTAGAGAAGGAGGCGATATCCCTCCGGCTGGACCTAGACACGGAGAAGCTCAAGAGTGCATGACTGGAGAAGGAGAAGAAGACCCTGGGAGGTAAGACATTTCCTTCAGTTGGTAGTTGCACACTATTTTTTCCCCTTTGATCCGAGTCATTCCACTCCGACAGATGTTCGTAGCGAGAACACCCAACTCATAATGAGGCTCAGGACTTCTATTTCTTTAGAAACCATGAAGCAGGCCCTGGAGAACAAGGACAAGGACCTGGGTTGGCTCAGAAGGAAGCTAGGACCAAGACCAAGCTCGCTGATGAAAAGCTGGCTTCAGTCGGCAAATTGGAGGAGGAGATCTAGGACCTCAAGGCTGCTGTCGTTGCTGCCAAAGGCGAATATTCCGAATGGGAGAAGAAATGCAAAGATCAAGCCGGCGCCTTTGCGCAGGAGAAACAGACGCTGGAGGAGAAGGTCGTGGAGCTCACTTGGAAGAAGAATGCCTTGGAGCTATATATTGAGGAGTTCTGTACGGAGTTGAACGAGAAGCTTGCTGGTAAGTTCTTTCTTGTCCGAATGGAATCCATGTGATGTTAAGCTTTCCCCAATCATTCACTCATGAATTGCTTTTCCTCAATCAGAGCACTGCTGCAACACGGAGTTGGAGTTGGAGAGGCTCAAGAGGGATCTGGAACCTTCCAGGTCACTCATTGCTGACAAAGCAGCTCTCGTCGTCTTGCGACTAGAAGACCGCCTAGAGAATGCCTTGGGCTATATCATTCAGATGAGAGATGCTTTGGGTCGGATCGACAAGGAGTTGCAGTCGGGCGAGGAGACGCAGATGGATCTGGAGTCAGTCATGACGCGGCTGAATGAGGTCCCCGCCCGAGTGAAAGCTTGGAAGAAATCAGCTGCTAGAGGTGGTTATGTGGCTCTGTCACTCGTCTGCATTCATTGCAAGAACGTAGATGAGGAGAAACTAAAGGGCCTCCGAGTGATGAACAAGAAGAACCTCAAGTTCGAGGACTTCATGGAGACATTCGACGAGGCTGCCACACGCATCGCGGACGGGATCGACTTGGAGACCTTCATCGAGCCAGATAGCCCTCAACCTGATTCTTAAAACACTTGATTAAATTTGCCCCGGATTGCCGGGTGGTTGCTGTAACCGTATACTTTGTCGAGCCTTGGGCTCGTTTCACTTTTGCTTGAAACATTCGAATGGATCGAATCTTTGATTTGTGCACCTTTGAGTTCTTATTTGCCTCTTGTGCTTTGATTGACTTAGGCAAAAGCTGGTTCACAGCTAAGCCCCTAGTGTGGAGCAGATCCTCACTCGGATTATTTTTTTAACTTAGGCGAAGAATGGTTCACAGCTAAGCCCCCGAGTGTGGAGCAGATCCTCACTCGGATTATTTTTAACTTAGGCGAAGGCTGGTTCGCAGCTAAGCCCCCGAGTGTGGAGCAGATCCTCACTCGGATTATTTTTAACTTAGGCAAAAGTAGGTTCGCAGCTAAGCCCCCGAGTGTGGAGTAGATCCCCACTCGGATTGTTCTTTAACTTAGGCGAAAAACTAGTTCGCAGCTAAGCCCCCGAGTGTGGAGCAGATCCTCACTCGGATTATTTTTACCTTAGGCGAAAGATGGTCCGTAGCTAAGCCCCCGAATGTGGAGCAGATCCTCACTCGAATTATTATTTTTAACTTAGGCGAAACCTAGTTCGCAGCTAAGCCCCCGAGTGTGGAGCAGATCCTCACTCGGATTATTTTTTAACTTAGGCGAAAACTGGTTCGCAGCTAAGCTCTCTCCTATCCTACACCCACTGGGGATGTGTTAGTTTTCGAATGCGGTTATTCACCTGAGTGAGGACACGGCCGTAGGCCGAACTAGACGATATACGGAAAAAGGAAGACTTTTATTCATCTAAGTTCATTCGGACTAACTATTACAAAGGAGAAATTTTATTTTAAGTATAAAATTTGCAGAGCAGGTCCGCGTTCCAAGCCCTGGCTCTTCTGTTTCTTTGGAAAAGTTGTAGAGTTTGTATGCTCCATTATGGAGGACCTTCGAAATGGCGAATGGCTCTTCCCAAGGGGGCACCAGTTTCTGGGGCTTCTGCTGATCCACTCGGAGGACTAGGTCTTCTTCCTGAAAAGCACGCCCTCTGACGTGCCTGTCATGGTAGCGGCACAGGTCTTGTTGGTACAACGTCGATCTTATAAGCGCCAGCTTACGCTCCTCCTCCAAGAGGTCGAGGCCATCCTGCCTTGCTTCTTCGGCTTCGGCCTTGAGTAAAGGTCCACTCGGGGAGAATTGTGAAGAAATCACTCGGTAAAACTGCTTCCAACTCGTACACCATGAAGAATGGGGTGCGATTGGTGGACCGATTCAAGGTCGTCCGCAAGCCCCAGAGGACCGACGGTAGCTCAGTTACCCAGGCCCCTGCCACATGCGTTAGGTCGCGCATGAGGCGAGGCTTCAACCCTTGGAGTATCAGTCCATTCGCCCGCTCGGCTTGCCCATTCGACTGCGGGTGCGCCACGGAGGCGTAAATCAACCCAAGTGCCTTGGGTGTAGCAAAACTCACGGAGCTCATCCGAGTCGAAGTTAGATCCGTTGTCGGCGATGATGCTGTGGGGGACTCCGAATCTGAAGATTATCTCTTTGATGAACTGAATGGCAGTGGCCGAGTCCAACTTCTTTATTTGCTTTGCTTCGATCCACTTGGTGAACTTATCGACCGCCACCAACAGGTGCATGAAACCACTCGCCCCGGTCCGGAGTGGGCCAACCATGTCAAGCCCCCAGATGGCAAACGGCCAGGTGATTGGAATAGTCTTTAGAGCGGACGCCAGCTTGTGCGACTGATTCGCGTAGAATTGGCACCCGACGCACTGATCCACTATATCCCTGGCAGCCTCATTGGCGCAGGGTGATACGTCTCCAACGTATCTATAATTTTTTATTGTTCCATGCTATTATATTATCTGGTTTGGATGTTTTATATGCATTAATATGCTATTTTATATGATTTTTCGGACTAACCTATTAACCTAGAGCCCAGTGCCAGTTTCTGTTTTTTTCCTTGTTTTAGAGTTTTGCAGAAAAGGAATACCAAAAGGAGTCCAAACGGAATAAAACTTTTGCGATGATTTTTCTTGGACCAGAAGACACCCAGGAGACTTGGAATGCAAGTCGGAAGAGCGGCGAGGCGGCCACAAGGGTGGAGGGCGTGCCCAGGGGGGTAGGGCGCGCCCCCCAACCTTGTGGGCCCCTCGTAGCCCCTCTGACCTAGATCTTTCGCCTATATATACTCTTATACCCCAAAAACATCCAGGAGGGCAATAAAACCACTTTTCCACCGCCGCAACCTTCTGTACCCGTGAGATCCCATCTAGGGGCCTTTTCCGGCGTCCTGCCAGAGGGGGACTCAATCATGGAGGGCTTCTACATCAACACCATTGCCTCTCCGATGAAGCGTGAGTAGTTTACTTCAGACCTACGGGTCCATAGCTAGTAGCTAGATGGCTTCTTCTCTCTCTTTGATTCTCAATACAAAGTTCTCCTCGATGTTCTTGGAGATCTATTCGATGTAATACTCTTTTGCGGTGTGTTTGCCGAGATCCGATGAATTGTGGATTTATGATCAGCTTATCTATGAATACTATTTGAATCTTCTCTGAATTCTTATATGCATGATTTGATATCTTTGCAAGTCTCTTCGAACTATCGATTTGGTTTGGCCAACTAGATTGGTCTTTCTTGCAATGGGAGAAGTGCTTAGCTTTGGGTTCTATCTTGCGGTGTCCTTTCCTAGTGACAGTAGGGGCAGCAAGGCACATATTGTATTGTTGCCATTGAGGATAAAACGATGGGGTTTTCATCATATTGCTTGAGTTTATCCCGCTACATCATGTCATCTTACTTAATGCGTTACTCTGTTCTTATGAACTTAATACTCTAGATGCAGGTAGGAGTCAGTCGATGTGTGGAGTAATAGTAGTAGATGCAGAATCGTTTCGGTCTACTTGACACAGACGTGATGCCTATATTCATGATCATTGCCTTAGATATCGTCATAACTTTGCGCTTTTCTATCAATTGCTCGGCAGTAATTTGTTTACCCACCATAATAATTTCTATCTTGAGAGAAGCCTCTAGTGAAAACTATGGCCCCCGGGTCTATTTTCCATCATATAAGTTTCCGATCTACAATTTCCGTTTCCTATTTCTTTTGCTTTGCAATCTTTACTTTCCGTTCCATAAACCAAAAATACCAAAAATATTACTTTACCGTATATCATCTCTATCAGATCTCACGTTGCAAATAACCGTTAAGGGATTGACAACCCCTTTATCGCGTTGGGTGCAAGGTTGGTGTTTGTTTGTGCAGGTATTCAGTGACTTGAGTGTTGTCTCCTACTGTATTGATACCTTGGTTCTCAAAAGCTGAGGGGAATACTTACTCTACTTTGCTGCATCACCCTTTCCTCTTCAAGGGAAAAACCAACGCAAGCTCAAGAAGTAGCAGGAAGAATTTCTGGCGCCGTTGCCGGGGAGATCTACGCCAAGCCAAGACATACCAAGTACCCATCATAAACTCTCATCCCTCGCATTACATTATTTGCCATTCGCCTCTTGTTTTCCTCTCCCCCACTTCTAAAACGATTTTCAAAAAGATTTGCCTTTTTTATTCGCCCTTCTTCCGTTCGATCTTTTGTTTGCTTGTGTTACCATGTGCCTTCTTTTTGCTTGCATCTTCACTTGCTAAAAGTTTATGGATACTCATCCACTTGCTAATCTTTTTAAGAGATCCAATTATGATGAACCAATTTCTAGTGATTTGAGTGCACTAGATTATCTTTATGAAGTTTTGCTTGAAATCCGTGAATCTAAAAATTGTGATGAAGTGCTTTATGAAGTGATTCACGATAGATCTTTGAATGAAAAGGATGATTGCAATGATGTTATTATAAACTCTATTAATGTCAATTATGTTAATGATATGCAAAACCCCAAGCTTGGGGATGCTAGTTTTGCTATGTCCACTACTTGTTGCAATGATCATGATAGGGGTGATTCTTCTTATGATCTTGAAAATTTATTTAGGCCCCATGATGAATATGAGATTGATAATAATGTTTGCTATAATATTGAAAGTGGGTTTGGAAGAGTGTCAACTTTAGATCCCACATATTTGGAGAATGTTCAATCTTATGAAATTTTTGATAAAAGTGGGTTTGGAGAGGTCATGACTTTAGTTAATGTTAATCCCACTATTTTGGAAGAGTGTCAACTTCACATGCATGTGGATCGTGTTGAGAATGTGTTATGTGATAGCTATATTGTTGAATTTGCTTATGATCCTACATGTAATTATTATGAGAGAGGAAAATATGGTTGTAGAAATTTTCATGTTACTAAATTACCTCTCTTCATGTTGAGATTGCTATCGTCTCTTTCTTCTTCCTTGCATATGCTAGTTTTTGCTTGTCTTGATAATTTGTTTGCTTATAAAATGCCTATGCATAGGAAGTATGTTAGACTTAGATGTGTTTGTCATGTGTTTTATGATGCTCTCTTTGTGCTTCAATTCTTCTCTTTTATGTGAGCATCATTGAAATTAACAATGCCTAGCTAAAATGCTTTAAATAATAGCGCTTGTTGGGAGACAACCCAATATTTTTCTTTCCTGTTTTTCAATAAATAATTCATCTAGCCTCTGGTTAGATGTGGTTTTATGTTTTAATTAGTGTTTGTGCCAAGTAAGACCTTTGGGATGGCTTGCGGTGATAGTTGATTTGATCTTGCTGACAAAACAGAAACTTTTGCATACAGTATCAGAATATTAATAATTCACTGGAGCATTGAAAAGCCCTTAATTTTTTATAAGAGATTTATATACAAATTGCCTCTGTTTTCCTAATTTTTCAGAATTTTTGGAGTTACAGAAGTATTGGAACAATTCAGATCTTCGCAGACTGTTCTGTTTTTGACAGATTCTGTTTTTTATGTGTTGTTTGCTTATTTTGATGAATCTATGGCTAGTATCGGGGGGTATGAACCATGGAAAAGTTGGAATACAGTAGATATTACACTAATATAAATAAAGAATGAGTTCACAACAGTACCAAAAGTGGTGATTTATTTTCTTATACTAACGGAGCTTATGAGAATTTCTGTTGAGTTTTGTGTTGTGAAGTTTTCAAGTTTTGGGTAAGGATTTGATGGACTATGGAATAAGGAGTGGCAAGAGCCTAAGCTTGGGGATTCCCAAGGCACCCCAAGGTAATATTCAAGGATGTCAAAAAGCCTAAGCTTGGGGATGCCCCGGGAAGGCATCCCCTCTTTCGTCTTCGTCTATCGGTAACTTTACTTGAGGCTATATTTTTATTCACCACATGATATGTGTTTTGCTTGGAGCGTCTTGTATGATTTGAGTCTTTGCTTTTTAGTTTGCCACAATAATCCTTGCTGTACACACCTTTTGAGAGAGACACGCATGAATCGTGATTTATTAGAATGCTCTATGTGCTTCACTTATATTTTTTGAGCTAGGCAAATTTGCTCTAGTGCTTCACTTATATCTTTTTAGAGCACGGCGGTGATTTTATTTTATAGAAATTGATGAACTCTCGTGCTTCACTTATATTATTTTGAGAGTCTTTCTAAACAGCATGGTAATTTTCTTTGGTTATAAAACTAGTCCTAATATGATAGGCATCCAAGAGGGATATAATAAAAACTTTCATATATAGTGCATTGAATACTATGAGAAGTTTGATTCCTTATGATTGTTTTGAGATATGAAGATGGTGATATTAGAGTCATGCTAGTGAATGGTTGTGAATTTGAGAAATACTTGTGTTAAAGTTTGTGAGTCCCGTAGCATGCACGTATGGTGAACCGTTATGTGATGAAGTCGGAGCATGATTTATTTTTTGATTGTCTTCCTTATGAGTGGCGGTCGGGGACGAGCGATGGTCTTTTCCTACCAATATATCCCCCTAGGAGCATGCGCGTAGTACTTTGTTTCGATGACTAATAGATTTTTGCAATAAGTATATGAGTTCTTTATGACTAATGTTGAGTCCATGGACTATACGCACTCTCACCTCTCCGCCATTGCTAGCCTCTCTTGTACCGCGCAACTTTCGCCGGTGCCATAAACCCACCACATATCCTTCCTCAAAACAGCCACCATACCTACCTATTATGGCATTTCCATAGCCATTCCAAGATATATTACCATGCAAATTTCCACCGTTCCGTTATTATGACACGCTTCATCATTGTCATATTGCTTTGCATGATCATGTAGTTGACATCGTATTTGTGGCAAAGCCACCGTTCATCATATTTTTATACATGTCGCTCTTGATTCATTGCACATCCTGGTACACCGCCGGAGGCATTCATATAGAGTCATATCTTTTTCTAGCATCGAGTTGTAAATTTTGAGTTGTAAGTAAATAAAAGTGTGATTGTCTTCATTATTAGAGCATTGTCCCATGTGAGGAAAGGATGATGGAGACTATGATTCCCCCACAAGTAGGGATGAGACTCCGGACGAAAAAAAAGAGGCCAAAAAAATGAAAGAAGGCCCATAAAAAAATGAGAGAAAAGAGAGAAGGGACAATGTTACTATCCTTTTTGCCACACTTGTGCTTCAAAGTAGCACCATGATCTTCATGATAGAGAGTCTCCTATGATATCACTTTCATATACTAGTGGGAATTTTTCATTATAGAACTTGGCTTGTATATTCCAATGATGGGCTTCCTCAAATTGCCCTAGGTCTTCGTGAGCAAGCAAGTTGGATGCACACCCACTTAGTTTTCTTTTTGAGCTTTCATAAACTTATAGCTCTAGTGCATCCGTTGCATGGAAATCCCTACTCACTCACATTGATATCTATTAATGGGCATCTCCATAGCCCGTTGATACGCCTAGTTGATGTGAGACTATCTCCTCTTTTTTGTCTTCTCCACAACCACCGTCTATTCCACCTATAGTGCTATGTCCATGGCTCACGCTCATGTATTGCGTGAAAGTTGAAAAAGTTTGAGAACGTCAAAAGTATGAAACAATTGCTTGGCTTGTCATCGGGGTTGTGCATGATTTAAATATTTTGTGTGATGAAGATGGAGCATAGCCAGACCATATGATTTTGTAGGGATAGCTTTCTTTGGCCATGTTATTTTGAGAAGACATAATTATTTTGTTAGTATGCTTGAAGTATTATTGTTTTTTATGTCAATATTAAACTTTTGTTTTGAATCTTACGGATCTGAACATTCATGCCACAATAAAGAGAATTACACGGATAAATATGTTAGGTAGCATTCCACATCAAAAATCTATTTTTATCATTTACCTACTCGAGGACGAGCAGGAATTAAGCTTGGGGATGCTTGATACGTCTCCAACGTATCTATAATTTTTTATTGTTCCATGCTATTATATTATCTGGTTTGGATGTTTTATATGCATTAATATGCTATTTTATATGATTTTTGGGACTAACCTATTAACCTAGAGCCTAGTGCCAGTTTCTGTTTTTTTCCTTATTTTAGAGTTTTGCAGAAAAGGAATACCAAACGGAGTCCAAACGGAATAAAACTTTCGCGATGATTTTTCTTGGACCAGAAGACACCCAGGAGACTTGGAGTGCAAGTCGGAAGAGCCGCGAGGCGGCCACAAGGGTGGACGGCGCGCCCAGGGGGTAGGGCGCGCCCCCCGACCTTGTGGGCCCCTCGTAGCCCCTCTGACCTAGATCTTTTGCCTATATATACTCTTATACCCCAAAAACATCCAGGAGGGCAACAAAACCACTTTTCCAATGCCGCAACCTTCTGTACCCGTGAGATCCCATCTAGGGGCCTTTTTCGGCGTCCTGCCGGAGGGGGATTCGATCACGGAGGGCTTCTACATCAACACCATTGCCTCTCCGATGAAGCGTGAGTAGTTTACTTCAGACCTATGGGTCCATAGCTAGTAGCTAGATGGCTTCTTCTCTCTCTTTGATTCTCAATACAAAGTTCTCCTCGATGTTCTTGGAGATCTATTTGATGTAATACTCTTTTGCGGTGTGTTTGCCGAGATCCGATGAGTTGTGGATTTATGATCTGCTTATCTATGAATATGATTTGAATCTTCTCTGAATTCTTATATGCATGATTTGATATCTTTGCAAGTCTCTTCGAACAATCGATTTGGTTTGGCCAACTAGATTGGTTTTTCTTGCAATGAGAGAAGTGCTTAGCTTTGGGTTCAATCTTGCGGTGTCCTTTCCCAGTGACAGTAGGGGCAGCAAGGCACGTATTGTATTGTTGCCATCGAGGATATAAAGATGGAGTTTTCATCATATTGCTTGAGTTTATCCCGCTACATCATGTCATCTTACTTAATGCGTTACTCTGTTCTTATGAACTTAATACTCTAGATGCAGGCAGGAGTCGGTCGATGTGTGGAGTAATAGTAGTAGATGCAGAATCGTTTCGGTCTACTTGACACGGACGTGATGCCTATATTCATGATCATTGCCTTAGATATCGTCATAACTTTGCGCTTTTCTATCAATTGCTCGGCAGTAATTTGTTTACCCACCGTAATAATTTCTATCTTGAGAGAAGCCTCTAGTGAAACCTATGGCCCCTGGGTCTATTTTCCATCATATAAGTTTCCAATCTACAATTTCCGTTTCCTATTTCTTTTACTTTGCAATCTTTACTTTCCGTTCCATAAACCAAAAATACCAAAAATATTACTTTACCGTATATCATCTCTATCAGATCTCAAGTTGCAAATAACCGTTAAGGGATTGACAATCACTTTATCGCATTGGGTGCAAGGTTGGTGTTTGTTTGTGCAGTTATTCGGTGACTTGAGCGTTGTCTCCTACTGGATTGATACCTTGGTTCTCAAAAGCTGAGGGAAATACTTACTCTACTTTGCTGCATCACCCTTTCCTCTTCAAGGGAAAAACCAATGCAAGCTCAAGAAGTAGCACGGGGCCAATAGAACCTGGCTCTGAATGCTTTGGAAACCAGTGTCCGTGAGGATGCATGGTGCCCACACGTTCCCGATTGAATCTCTTGCAGTATTTGCTGCCCTTCCTCCGATGATATGCATCGTTGAGTGACCCCGGTGGTGCTTTTCTTATACAACTGATCTCCTATGACAGTGTAGGCTTTAGACCGATGGACGATCTGACAAGCCTCAGCTTCATCTTCTGGGAGTGCCTTCCTGAGCAGATATGCCAGATATGGTTCAGTCCACTCAGGAGTGATAACAAGGATCTCTTGGACTAGGTCGATTACTGCAGGGATGACCACTTCAGTCGGATTGGAGGGACCGATTGGTTGCGGGGGCTCCTCCATGAAAGGGTCTTCCTTGATTGTGGGCAAGTGTAAGTGTTCTAAGAACACATTCTTGGGTACTGTCTTCCGAGTGGAACCCATCTTGGCTAGATCATCGGCTGCCTGGTTCTTGATCCGTGGCACATGATGGAGCTCCAACCCCTCAAAGTGTTTCTCCAGCTTTCTGGTGGCATTGCAATAGCCCGTCATCGCTGGACTACGGATATCCCATTCCTTCATGATTTGATTTACCACTAAGTCTGATTCCCCGTAGACCATCAGTCGGCGGATTCCCAGAGAAATTGCCATCCGCAGCCCATACAGGAGAGCTTCGTACTCGGCTTCGTTGTTGGAGGAGTCAAAGTGAATCTGAAGCACATAGCTGAGTCGGTCGCCTTGAGGGGACACCAAAACCACTCCGGCCCCGGAGCCGTGGAGCATTTTGGAGCCGTCGAAGAACATCGTCCAATGCTCAGGGAGACTCGGGACGGGTTGCTCTTGTTCAATCCACTCGGCGAGAAAGTCCACTAGGGTTTGCGACTTGATGGCTTTCTTGGCTTCGAACTTGATATCCAGCGAAAGGAGCTCAATGGCCCAGTTTGCCACTCAGCCCGTGGCATCTCCGTTGTTCATGATCTTAGACAGAGGTGTATCACTTATCACCGTGACCGAGTGTTCTTCGAAGTAATGCGCCACCTTCTTTGTGGTCAGATAGATCCCATATACTAGCTTCTGATAATGCGGATACCTTTGCTTGGAAGGGGTCAGGACTTCAGAGATGTAGTAGAATGGTCGTTGGAGCTTGAAGGTTTTGCCTTGTTCTTCCCGCTCCATAGTGAGTACCGTGCTAACAACTTGGCTCGTAGCCGCGATGTATAAGAGCAGAGGCTCTTTGCTGCTTGGAGCATCTAGCACCGGCTGGGTGGAAAGCGGGGCTTTAAGTTCCTGGAACACAGCTTGCGCTTAGGGAGTCCACTCGAACCTGTCAGACTTCTTCATCAATCGGTAAAGCGGCAGGGCTTTTTCACCGAGTTTTGAGATGAACCTACTCAGGGCTGCCAGACAGCCTGTGAGGCGCTTTACATCATGGAAACGCTCTAGTTGTTTCATTCAGACGATTGCTCTGATCTTTTCAGGATTTGCACCAATCTCATGTTCAGAAACAAGGAAATCGAGTAACTTGCCGGTAGGGACCCCAAATGTACACTTAGCCGGGTTGAGCTTGATGCCAAAAGTGCGTAAGTTTGCGAAGGTTTCGGCGAGGTCGGTCAGGAGGTCGGAACCTTTCCTGGACTTGACCATGATGTCATCCATATAAGCCTCCACGTTCCAACTAATTTGCTTCCGTAAGCACTTCTGAATCATGCGCTGAAACATGGCCGCAACATTTTTCAACCCGAATGGCATAGTGATATAGCAAAAACACCCGAATGGGGTGATGAACGCTGTTTTTATTTCATCAGGACCATACATTCGGATCTGGTGGTACCCAGAGTATGCATCCAGAAACGATAACCGCTCACACCTGGCAGTAGAATCTACTATTTGATCTATGCGAGGGAAAGGGAAATGATCCTTCGGGTAGGCTTGATTGATGTGCTTAAAATCGATGCACTTTCGGAGAGAGTTATTTTTCTTCGGTACCATGACGACGTTGGCGAGCCACTCGGAGTGGTACACCTCTCGGATGAATTCGGCGGCCAAGAGCCATGCTATCTCCTCGCCAATCGCCTTGCGCTTCTCGGTGGAAGATCGTCGAAGGTGCTCCTTGACAGGCTTCATCTTCTAGTCGACACGGAGTCTGTGCTCAGCCAGTTCCCTGGGAACACCCGGCATGTCAGAGGGCTTCCATGCAAAGATGTCCCAATTCTAACGGAGGAACTGGATGAGCTCGCCTTCCTATTTGCTGTCAAGGGTGGTGGAGATGTTGGTTGGGGCGGCATTCGGGTCCTCAGGATGAATGAGCACTGGCTTCCTCTCTCCCGCTGACTAGAAAGCAGATTCCACAGTCGGCTTTTTGCACTTCAGCAATTCACTCGAATCCACCGCTTTCTTGCACTCATCCAACTCGGCCATAGCCATCTGTTCGTCGGTGATCCAGGAGCCCTTCTGGAGACATTCTATGGCCAACTTCCGATTACCCATGATAGTGATCACGCCTTTCGGCCCTGGCATCTTAAGCTTAAGATACACGCAACATGGACGAGCCATGAAACATGCGTAGGCGGGCCTACCCAGGATAGTGTGGTAAGCACTCCGGAAGTCTACCACTTCGAAAGTCAGCCGTTCCTTTTGGAAGTTCTTCTCTTCGCCGAATACAACATCGAGGGCGATCTGTCTGAGTGATTTGGCCTTCTTCCCGGGGATTACCCCGTGGAACTGCATATTGCTCTTGCTGAGTCGAAACATCGGAATGCCCATCGCCTCCAGTGTGTCGGCGTAAATAATGTTGAGCCCGCTGCCGCCGTCCATTAGGACTTTGCACAATCGAACCCCTCCAATGGCTGGGCCAACCACCAAAGCCTGCCTCCCAGGGTCGGAATGTGGGCTGGGTGGTCCGACTGATCGAAGGTCACTGGCGTCTTGGCCCAGTCAAGGTACTTGGTGGCAGTCGGAACCGCCATGTTGACCTCTCGGTTAATAACCTTAAGGCGACTCTTTCTCTCGACGTCGGCGAATATCATCAAGACTTTCTCGACGTTGGGGTACCCGGAAGTACCTTTGCGTCCGTCGTCGTCATCGTCTTCATCCTTGTCCCTGGAGGAATCTTGCCGCATCTCTTGCCTCAGGAGTCGGCACTCCCGAGTGGTATGCTTGGGCAAAATTAAATTGCCCTCCTTGTCTTTCTTTGTATGGATCTGGCAGGGTTGATCGAGGATGTCACTCTTCAGGGTGACTTGCTTCTTCCCCTTCCAGTCTTTCTTCTGCTTTTGGGAGCCTTTGCCTTTGCCTTGGCCGGCCAGGGCCGCAACCTCAGCGCTCCCTCCAGCTTCAGCCTTCCACTTGTGCTTCTTGCCCTTGTTGTTTTCCGACTGGTGGTCATCGCCTACTCGGCTTTTGCCACTTCTCAGTCGGTCTTCCTCTTCATCGTTGGCGTACTGATTGGTTATCTCCATAGCCCGACTGAGAGTCACGATCTCAGTTTGGCCGAACTTTATGTTGAGCTCTTGGTATCTGACTCCGGCCTTGAAGGCACAGATCACCTGGTGCTCGGTGACATTCTCCACCGTATTGTGCAAGGTGGTCCATCGCTGAATGAACTCACGGAGAGTCTCGTTCTGCCTCTTTACGCAGTGCTGCAACTCGGCCAAACCATCTGGTCTCTTGTAAGTTCCTTCAAAGGTTTTGACGAACACTCTCGCCAAATCATCCCAACAGAATATGCTTCCCGGCGGGAGCTGTGTCAGCCATGCCCGAGCGGAGCCCTCGACCATCAGCGGCAGGGTCTTCATGGCCACATTGTCATTGCCACCGCCGATCTGGACCGCCACTCGGTAATCTTCCGGCCATATCTCTGGCTTGGACTCGCCAGTGAACTTGCTGATCCCCGTGGCCAACCTGAAGTTGCTAGGAATCTCTGCTGCCCGTATATAACGGCTGAAGCACTCGGGACCCGATGGTGAGGAACCACTTGGAACGTCGCGATCTTGGCCTTCTCTCAAGGCCCGGCCCATGTCGACTAGGTTCTGAGCGAGAACAGATCTCGCGTTGAACTGTGGGTCTCGGGTGTCACTCGTGTGATGAGTGGGACTCGGCCTACGACCGCCGCCATGTGCCCGTCCGTCGTCATAGGGCTGGCGCCCGTACGCACCATCTCGTAGTGGGGGCATCAGGGCGTGATCGTAGTCGTCATGACGCTGGGGCGATGCAACTCGATCGCGCCTCCAATCTTCGTAGTGATCTCTTGAGGAGGATGTGGCTCGGCGCCTGCCGGAGCCGAGCTAGCTATGAGCTGACTGAACGATCTTTGCGCGCACTGATGCACTGTGGATACGATCTCTAGACTGGGACACCATCGCGTTCTGCGACAGTGTCGTCTTAGGTGCACCTGGATCTACCGAATCCCCTCTCCGTCCGCGGAACCGGAGGGCTGGATGGAATCCGCGACTCGAGTGGCGGCTGCCAGATTTTGTAGTGGAGTACTAAGGATTTGATACTTACGAGGCTGGTCACTTGAGAAGAGCTGACGCTTGTGCCGACTGGAACTAGGTTGACGGTGCTCACGATCGTCCATCTCCCTCTGAAGTCGTTCGAGGCGATCGCGCTTGGCCAGGGTGGCCAGGCAAGTTGACTCCATGGCTAACGCCCCAAGGGTCATCCCGGTGATGGGGGTGTTCAGGAGCTGTTTGTTCTTGCGGCGAAGCTCGTCTTGCTGCTCCCGTGTGAGAGCCTGGGGCACGTAAGGCTCGTGGCCCGCGACATCGTCGTTAATGTTGCTGTGTGACACACCCGCGCGGCCGTCCCGGGTGAGGGAGTCCTGGACTAGGGGGTCCTCGGGCTGCCGGCCTACTTCTTATGGCTCGGACAGGTGGGCCGCTGTATGACTACTACCAGAACGAGCTACAAGGCGACTCCGTGTCTGGACAGGAAACCCTCAAAGTCTTGGTGTGTCCTCCAAGTCAAGATAGAAGATTCGGCATGTTTATTTCCCTTGTTGTAACCGACCATATGTAACCCTAGTACCCCTGGTGTCTATATAAACCAGAGGGTTTAGTCCGTAGAGGCTAGAACAACAACCATCATCCTACTAGCCTAGGGTTTAGTTCATCTGATTTCGTGGTAGATCGACTCTGTAACCATCCTATACACTTTAGTATAATCAAGCAGGACGTAGGGTTTTACCTCTTAGAGAAGGCCCGAACCTGGGTAAACATTGTGTCCTTCGTCCCATTTTCCCCATTGATCCAAGATCCACAGCTGGGGACCCTTACCCGAGATCCACCGGTTTTGACACCGACATTGGTGCTTTCATTGAGAGTTCCGCTGTTGGATCGCCGAAGGATCGATGGCTCGCCTGATCATCGGAGATGGCATCAACACCGGGGACATCTTCGTCCCCAGCCAGCTTTTCGCATTTGGCAGCTTCGTTCTGCACGCCAACTCGACCGGTCATCTTGACCAGGTCGACAGTTTCGCCCCTGAGTACCAGATCAGGTTCGGTAACCTAGAGTACGTCGCTGACACTCGGGGCTATCTGATCTTCACTGGATTCTCAACTTCATCTGAGATGCCCACGGACCTCGAAGCATAAACTTTGGGACCTCTTCCCAATCCGACCTCTGGATCGTCTCTTACCTCGCAACCGGCTTCAAGCCTGGACACGACCACCATGTCCGAAGACCGAGAGTCGCCCTCGGCCAGACTCGCCCTCCTCACCGCAGATCTGGCTTTGAGCCTCGACGCAGGTTCGGCGACCGAAGACCGAGAGTCACCCTCAGCCGGACTCACCCTCCTTACCGCGGATCCGGCTTCGAGACTTTGTGTAAGTTCGGTGCCCGAAGACCAGGAGTCAGCCCTGGTCGGGCCCACCCCTCGCCTCACCATCACACCGAAGGTCAACTCTGAAGAAATCTCATATGGCAATCCGGCTAGTCTCGCCCTGTTAAATGAGGCGCTTGATTGGATCCAGATGGTGACTATCTTGCATGGCCCATCCTCGGCCTACGCTCAGCGGGGCCTTGAGGCGGGCCACAGGGAATTTTACGTCCCACCCACCACCCACTTAGTAGCCACTGTCAAGGACTTAACCGACATGCTGGACTACGCCTCTGAGGAGGCCGACGGCATGGACGAAGACACGCTGACACTACCCCTTCCGTCACCGGCCGATGGATGGCCACCTCCACCTACTATGTTTACATGGTGGATACCCCCAAGAACAACGGCGATGACACTAATAATGGGGACGACACCCCTAGGAGAGATAGCAACAAGCCTGGCAAAGAGCCGCCCAAACTCCGAAGACAACGCTGGCACTCCAAGGGGCGTTGGGGCAGAGAAAGCAATACGGGCACCGGAGAAGATAAAACCCCGGACAATATGGAGGACCTCGGCGACCCCACGGCCACCGAACAACAGCCATACAATTCAGAGCAGCGCGAGGAGCAGTTTGATCCCGAGGACTTTAATGACTCCGAGGACAGTAACTACCTCCCCCTCTCCGAGGAGGAGGTTATCCTTGGAGAAGAGGATTTCATCGTCCCGGAGGATCCACTCGAACAAGAGCAGTTTAAACGGCAACTTATTGCCACCACATGAAGCTTGAAGAAGAAGCAGTGAAAAATAAAAGTTGAACAAGACACCCTCAACGACAGATGGACAAAAGTCTTAGCAGTTGAAGAGGGGTACGGCTATGAGCGGCAAACCAAAAGCTACCCAAAGCGGAAATTGCTGCCACAATTTGACGATGAGGCCCTTGAGCCCGCACCGCCAAGATACAGTCGGGCAGATCAACCAGACCGCCCCCTCAAGGACGGGATAAGCCGACTGGAAAGGCCGAACACCAACCCGCTCCCCCTCGCCGAAGAGGCAAGGAGCAGGTGCAGCCAGAATATGAATACGACTTACGACGCGACCTGGATGCCAGAATAGGTCAGACAAGATCCATTTACGGATCTAGAGAGTACCCTCCTGCTAGACGGGATGGATACCAAGCTTGGCTCGACCGAAACGATAGAGCTCGGGAGCAGCAACGGGCCTGGATGGCAGACGAACTCCGGCGCAACATGGACCGAGTCAGGGGTGCCGCTCACCCGATATGTTTTACAGATGAGGTGATGTGGCATCAGTTCCCCGAAGGGTTTAAACCCGTAAACATCGAACAATACGACGGGACTACAGACCCGGCCGTGTGGATCGAAGACTTTCTTCTCCACATTCATGTGGCTCGAGGGGACGACCTCCAAGCCATAAAATACCTACCATTAAAGCTCAAGGGACCAGCCAGGCATTGGCTGAACAGCCTCCCCGAAAACTCCATAGGGAGTTGGGAAGAGCTCGAAGATGCTTTTTGAGCTAACTTTCAAGGCACTTATGTCTGGCCTCCGGATGCCGATGACCTAAGCCATGTGGTCCAATAGCCCGGAGAGTCAGCCCGACAATTTTGGAATCGGTTTTTGACCAAAAAGAACCAGATCATCGACTGTCCAGACACCGAAGCTATAGCCGCATTTAAGCATAGTATCCAGGATGAATGGCTAGTGCGCCAGCTCGGCCAGGATAAGCCGAGGACGATGTCAGCACTTACCTCCCTCATGACCTGCTTTTGCGCGGAGGAAGACAGTTGGTTGGCTCATAGAAGCACCAACCCAGAAGACCCCGGCACCTTGGAAGTCCAGGACAGAAACGGGAAACCACGGCGCAACATAAATAAGCATCGCCACAATGGCGGTGAAGCAGAAGACACGGTAGTGAACGCCGGATTCCGCAACTCCAAGTCAGGACCGCGCAAAAAGCCCTCTAAAGGCAACCAGGATGGACCCACCAAGTTAGACATAATCTTGGACAGGCCCTGCCAGATCCACGACACCTCTGACAGGCCCGCCAACCACACCAACCGTAACTGTTGGGTGATAAAACAGGCCGGCAAGCTCACGGCTGAGGATTCAGGCAAAAGCCCCCGCAGCGAGGACGATGAGGAACCTCACAGGCCGAACAATGGAGGCCAAAAACAATTCCTTCCTCAGGTAAAGACGGTGAATATGATCTACGCCACTCATATACCCAAGAAGGAGAGGAAACACACACTTCGGGATGTCTACGCCGTAGAGCCTGTAGCCTCGAAATTCAACCCATGGTCGGCATGTCCGGTCACCTTCGACCGCAGGGACCATCCGACCAGTATCCGTCATGGAGGATCGGCGGCCCTGGTTCTTGATCCCATTATCGATGGGTACCACCTCACCAGAGTCCTTATGGACAGAGGCAGTAGCCTCAATCTGATTTACGCAGATACAATGAGGAAAATGGGTATTGACTCGTCAAGGATCAAACCTAGTAACACTACCTTCAAAGGGGTAATCCCAGGCGTGGAGGCCCGCTGCTCTGGCACCCTGACTCTGGAAGTGGTGTTCGGCTTGCCGGACAACTTCCGCAGCGAAGACTTGATCTTTGACATTGTCCCCTTTCGCAGCGGCTATCACGCACCCCTGGGTCGAACAATGTTTGCTCATTTCAACGTTGTCCCCCACTATGCATACCTCAAGTTAAAAATGCCCAGACCCAAGGGCGTCATCATGGCCAACGGTAATACAAAGCACTCACTCCGGACCAAGGAACACACTGCAGCTCTGGCAGCCGAAGACCAAACCGGTGTCGAAGGGCCAAAGCACCAGCCCGCCATCAAGGCCCGAGAGGCAGGTAAACGGGCTCGATCCCTATCTCCATTCAGGGAGACTCCCTATGTTCAAAGTAAATAGGGATACGCGCACCATGGCATGCCCAACCCAGTCGCACACTACGTGCCTCATCTGCACAACTTCGCGCTCAAGATACCATGGGCTGCCGTGGGGCCTAAACTAAATTAACCGTCAAATGTTCGGCTCAACCGAACTATGGTCACACACATCTTTGGACACCTACAGGTACCATCTAGGACCTATCCAGCATTAAGCTAGAAGAGCACAGCGACCCCTCAAGGCTCCCCGTCAAGGGCCTGTCTGCCGATTACCCCTCCCCCTCCACGAAGTTATTCCTCCCAACAGAAGCAAAGGCACAGACGTGCAGCAGGCCACAGTAGAGGCTTCAACCCACGCATGAAGGCCCTGTGTAAACCTTTCATCTGTAAAACCTTTTCGCTTTTCCTTATAAAGTACCTGTAACAAATGCCTCGACAGTTTGAATTGTACGAATAGACGTCCTGAGCTCATTGGAAATAAAGACCACCTTCTACAGTCCTCTTGCAGTCATTTATATTGCACCCCTTTTTCCGCGCTTCGACTAGTTTGGCACACATTTTCTCTAAGATGCAATCGGCTAATAGACCGGGGGCTCGATTGTAATACTCGCCCTATGCATCATGTCTGGCACTACTCTCTCTCTCTCTCTCTCTATGTGTTCGGCGTCTCGGATATTGCATTATATGAATTGGTTCCGAATTATGTCTTGGGTCAATAGATGGGTTGCCCGGCTCCTGTGCTTACCTTCTTACGTTCCGCGCGTTCGGCTAAGTAGGTAAAGGGAGAACCACTGCGATTGTACTTCTGGCTAGTCTGGTTAAGTACCTCAGTGGAGAAAGCCGAAAACTGACTGTCATAATAAGCGAGAACTGGTCGGCGATCCGATGACAAGTGTCAAACTCAAAATTGATGGTGATTACCCCGTGTTATACGAAGGGTTTGTCTTTGCACAAACCACATGATAAAGGCATATGCCTCGGCTCTCCCGAACATCACAAAACACTGGGGCTAGTCACTAGCCCCCGCAGTCAAGCTCCTATGGCCAAGTGAAGGTAAAAAAAATGCACAGTCTGACTGCCTTGTTTCCCTCATGCACTACCGCCTCCGGGCACCGAGACGTCGGCTAAGGGTCACAGTGCGGAGGACGAACACCCCTCATAGTATCTACATGGGGGCTGAAGCCGATGACTGGTAACTTTCAGATTCAAAACGGCCGCACAGGAGTCAAAATAAAATCAAAACAGATGCAAGTATGATAAACCATACAAAGGGCCGCATTATAAAATAAAAGGTCTAATTGTCATTTAACACATGATAGTTCATTCAAGGATTACATCTTTGGGACACTGGTCCTCTATCGCCCGAGCACCATCCATCACAATGGCGAAATACTGCTCGGGACGACGATGCTCCTTTCCAGCAGGCGGGGGACCGGTGGCCATCTGAACTGGCTTGATCTTAGGCCAGTGCACCATGGTCTTCGCGAAGGCCATCCTTGCTCCTTCGATGCATGCGGAGCGCTTCACAGCATCAACCCGGGAGGGCGCATCATGCAACTTCTGCACCAGGCCGAAGTAACTACTCGGTATTGGCCCTGCAGGCCACAGCCAAACACAGAGGTCCTTCATGGCTGGCTCAGCCATCCGATGCAGCTCCATCAGCTGCTTCATATAGTTGCTCAGGAGGGGAGGGTGTTCGGGCGCCTGGAACTGCGCCCAGAACAACTTGTGTTCGGTATCACCCTCCCAAGCTGCATAGTGCCTCGCCACATCCGCCACACTCCTCGGGAGCTCCACAAATGCGCCTAAGGAACGCCAGACTCGTGTGAGCAATGCGAACCTGTGGCCGCCAAAGACACTCTGCAGTAAGTACGGCTTACCATTAGCAATTTGCTTCACTTGACGGAGCTCTTCTCGAGCACCCCCCGTCTCCGTCCTCGCCTCCTAGATCTCTTGCTTCACCTTGGATAGCTCGGAGGCTTGACCCTTATTCTTCTGCTCAAGGTCCTCACATTTGGTGACGGCATCCTTGAGCTCTTGCTGCACTTCAGCCACTCTATCCTCGTGCTTCCCACTCACGGTTTTCACCGTCTTGAGTTTGGCGGCCGCTCGCTCGGTCACCGCCTTCTATTCAGCCGCCTCGTTCTTGGCCTTCTTCAGTTCGGCCTTGAGGCTCTCAACCTCCACGGCGACAGATGCAAACATAATTAAGCACCTCTTGCTTATGAATAATCCCAAACAATATGCTCAACAAGAGAAATGTAAAGTCTCGACCGGGCTAACCTTGCGCTTTGTCAAACTGCTTGTTGAGAAGGTCAAGCTCCTCATCGGAGCTTTTGAGCTTCCCATTCATCTCATCCAGCGTCGCGGCATTATAAGCCGCCGCCAAGGACGAGGCCTGCAATAACAAAATAATCACATCATTCAGACTCTTGATTCAATGATTTTTTATCCTTCGCCAGGTTTTTCAATCCTGACAGAGTCTCAGGGGCTGCTATATACAAGGACTGCTCAAACTTTGTTCGCAAAATCCGCTCTATGGAAAGAATATTACATGGCTTACCTCGAAGCCCATCGGGAGGCCACCGAAGGCTTCCTTTATTCCGCTGTTGACGGACCGAATACTTTGTAGAACCATGCCCATCAGGGTGTGGTGTTCCGCGATGATGGAGGAGTTATTCACAACCTCCTCCATCACATCCGGCCACCCAGCCGCAGCCCGATCGTTAGTGTTCGGTGCTGGCGGCGGGGCCCCGGCTCCCCCCTCGGTAGAGGGCGAAATTGATGCCTCTGAGGGCCTTGGGGGCTCTGGAATCATCTTTTGGGAGGGCTCGGATTGGCCGAGCTCCCCCTCCTTGTTCACCAGGAGGGATCCCTCCTCCTGGTCTTCGGTGACCGATGTGTTAGCCTCGGCCATGATCTCGTCACCACCACCTCCCATGTCTGGGTCGGGAGGGGTCCTTCGGGACAGCACCTCCCCGGTCTCCCCGATGACCGGAGGAGGTGTAGAGTGTGACGCAGTTCCGCTCTCTGCCAGTTTGGCTGGCGGAGAAGTCCCCTCTAAGACTTGATCAATGAGGAGGTCGCGCGGTGGGCTGTCACACGCAACGCAAATACCTCGTCAGCAATGGACTAGTGAAACAGACACCTGGGGAATCTTCAAATTCATACCTTTCGGTAGGGGGCTTGACCCTGGGGTTCCTCATCGGAACATCTTCGGACGCTGCGGATTCTTCATCAAAATCTGAGTTGTCATCGGGCAGGACCAGCTTGGGCCTGCACTGCTTCTTCAAGGCGTGAGGAGGCTGCTCCTCCTCGGCGTTGTCCGACGCCGCCCTCTTCCTCGTGCGGGAGGAGTCGCTCTCCTCCTCATCCTCTTCCTGCTCCCCCTCGTGAGCGGAGAGAGTCTGGGTGTCCCCGGACTTGGTGTCCGGAGGAATTCTGGGGCGGAGGCCTTCTTTGGCCTCCCTCGCCTTGTTGTTCTTCTTCTTCTCCTTCTTTTCTGGCGCCTTGTATGGTGCCACAGTCAGCATCTCTTCTAGTAGGGCTGACCTAGGGTCTTTGGGCAGTGGGGCCAGACCATCAATCCGCGCGGCCTTTTCGAGCCAGCCCTGCGAATGTAGAGAAGTAAGAGTCAGATCCCTTGTTAAAGGATAGATATCTGGATATGAAAGGATGAAACTTCATTACCTCTTTAGGGGGATGCGCGGCGTCGAGGCCAATGTCCTCCTCCTTGGCCAGCCACTCCTTCTAAGGCTTGAACAACACCTTCCACAACTTGTCGTGGGTGGTGCCGTAGAAGCGGAGTACGGTGATGGGGTCTTCGGGCTTGTAAGCCCACATTGGGGCGTCCCGTTGCTGGCAAGGGAGGAGGCGGCGGTAGAGCATCACTTGGGCCACGTTGGTCAGCTTAGTGTCCGCCTTTTTTACGCTGACGATGCGCTTCTGCAGCAGCTCCACCTTCGTGGGTGACCCCCAGTTAAGGCTCTTTTTGGTCCACGAGGTTAGCCTCGCTGGGGGTCCAGGTTTGAATTCGGGAGACGCCGCCCATGTCGCGTCACGTGGCTCTGTGATGTAGAACCACACCTTCTGCCAGACTTTGATAGTATCTATGAATGTGACCTCAGGCCACTCGACCCGGGCGAGTTTGCTAACCATTGCTCCCCCATAGTTCGCCTGCTCGCCATCGACGATCTTTGGCATGACATTGAAGACTTTCGGCCACATGCCAAAGTGTGGCTGGATCCAAAGAAAGGCCTCGCAGACGACGATGAAGGCCGAGATGTGAAGAAAGGAGTTTGGGGCTAGATCATGAAAGTCTAGCCCGCAAAAGAACATTAATCCCCTGACAAAGGGGTGGAGCAGGAAGCCCAGTCCCCGGACGAAGTGAGGAAAGAACACCACCCTCTAACCTGGTCGAGGCGTAGGGACGGCGAGGCCTTCCTCTGGGGCCCGGTGAGCGATTTTGGTCGGGAGGTAGCCGGCGCACTTCAGGTCCTCAATGTCGTCGTTGGTGACGGTGGAGGCCTCCCACTTGCCCTTGGCACCGGATTCGGCCATGGCCGAAGTGAGGTGGTGGCTTGAGGGGATTTCTTGTGGAAGAATGGCACAGGGCGCTTGAGCTCTGTAGATTGGGAAAGTGATGGCGAGAGGAAGGAGAAGGCGTACACCGATAGCGGTGGTCGTTCCCCTTTTATAAGCTGCTAAAATACCAAAGGTCCTTTTACTGCGCCGCATGCCTCGCCACTTCCCGATATATTCGTGACGTTATGCACGAGTGGGGTAATCGAAATCATTGATCATATCCCTTAAAAATGGGGCACGATCCCCACCTTGATGAGACGCACCAATGAAGGGGCTGCCTCGAACCGCGCATCAAGTACTCACAATGGTTCGGTGCTTATGACCGGCCGTGCCCCTTCGCCGAAAGTTGTCACGCAAGGGCACTATTCACACTTGAGCGGTTGGCCTTTGAGGCTAAGTAAAATCAATAATCCGGATTCCAGATACAACTTAATTGAGCACATTGCCAAACTTGGCTGAGGAGTTTTTGGAGGCTCGGCCAAGGAAGATTATTCCGAACACACAAGGGGAGAAGAACTTTCCTGCAAGCCAGAGACTGCAGGTGCGGGAATTATGAGGCACTGGCGTTGGAGGCTAGTTCGGGGGCTACTGAGGGAGTCCTGGACTAGGGGATCCTTAGGCTGCCGGCCTACTTCTTATGGGCCAGACAGGTATGCCACTGTATGACTACTACGAGACTGAGCTACAAGGCGACTCCGTGTCCAAACAGGAAACCCTCGAAGTCTTGGTGTGTCCTCCAAGTCAATATAGAAGATTCAGCATGTTTATTTTCCTTGTTGTAACCGACCATGTGTAACCCTAGTACCCTTGGTGTCTATATAAACCAGAGGGTTTAGTCTGTAGAGGCTAGAACAACAACCATCATCCTACTAGCCTAAGGTTTAGTTCATCTGATCTCGTGGTAGATCGACTCTGTAACCATCCTATACACTTCAATATAATCAAGCAGGACATAGGGTTTTACCTCTTAGAGAGGGCCCGGACCTGGGTAAACATTGTATCCTTCGTCCCTTGTTCCCCATTGATCCAAGATCCACAGCTCGGGACCCCCTACTCGAGATCCGTTAGTTTTGACACCGACACCGGGCATCCGTGTACCCCGGGGGCGCACGATGCTCGGAGTTGTCCGCCATGAGAATTTCCGCGGTCGACTCAATACTTTCACACTCGGACTCCTTAGAGGAATCATCGAGTGACCCGTCAGAGAGGTTAAGGGCGGACTCATCGAATTCGAGAGCTGCCACATGCTCCACCGTGGCCTGGGTGGCCACAGCATGCTTGATCCAGCGCTGCAGCCGCGAGCGCCCGGAACGCTTGTGGCGGCGCGTGATGGAAGGGCAAGTGGCCACTCAGTATGGAGCCGAGGGCTGCCAGAGAAGGACTCTATAGGATGATGCGCGGAAATGCGTTGCGTCATGGGCAGGCAGCGCCTCCATGTACAGCGAGGCCTCACGAAGACACGCTGAGTCATCGGCGATGAAGGAGATTGTCCCGAAATGGATTTCACCGCCGAATGACATGATGATGAAGAGATCCACCTACGATGTGAAACTTTGCTAGACGCCTAGCCCCATGGTGGGCGCCAACTGTCAAGGTTATGATCCTGACAATGAGTACTAGGGGTACGAATAAGGGGCAGAGCCTAGCTACGGCGCAGGTGTAACACTCGGTGTTTAATGATTTCAGGCCCCTCTCGGTGGAGGTAACAGCCCTATATCTCGTGCCCTGAGTCTTGTTTTGATTTGATGGATATGGTTACAAAGGTTGCTCGTGCCCGATTATGGAGGGGGATGCGGCTTATATATAGTGCGCCGTAGCCCCACGTCCTCCATGTTGCCTGGGCATTAAATGATACTGAATGCATCAGTTACAGGTGTGATGAGCCTCTACTATGGCAGTTACAGGTAACAGGAGCCTTGACTTTGTTTAATGGATGACTTAGGATTCCTCGACCGTTGCAGCTCCCATCCGCTAGCTCGCCTCCTTGGTCCGAGTGATGGTTCGTCATCCGAGTGGTGGATGGTCGTCCGAGTGTTGTCAAGCTGGCCGAGTGGACTTCCTGATGTATGCATCCAAATGCTGGCATGGTCCAGGGACCTACCCATGGTGGTGATGGGCCCCATGTGGGTCCCAAATGATGGGTCCTTGACCCTACCTGTAATAGGTGACCTCATCACCATATTCATCAGGTTTCTGCCAACATCTGCACCAATGATCTTTGCCACACCACGTACTACCACGATGAATAATGATGGATGATGCAGATGCAAAGGAAGACAACACTTTCTCAGATTTCACCTTAGCGATGCCGAGGGAACAAAATCTAGATGATCGACCGAGAGACATTTAGCACTCCGCTTCTAATGTTCTCCTTGATGTTCTAGGTGCCACGATCATGCTTCAGAGTAGCATCGATATGGTCATTAGGTAAAGGTCGGACTTCGGGAACACAAAGGATCCATAAGGAACAACTGCCAGAATAAGTTGCACAAAATCCTCATGGAGAAGACAGTCAAATTGCTCAATCAAGGTACTACAATAATGGATCTTCCAGCTAGGTGTGTTGGCCAGAACATCAACCTTGCCGGGACCTACATCATAGATCTTGGAAAAGTTCCAACCATCATATCTGCCTGAGATTCAGATCTGGTTGGTAACAAGATGCTTCAGACTCAGCATGTCTGGAAAAGAAAGTTTGCAACACAATTCGATGAGATGACGTTGTGAGATTCTCAGGAAATGAACTAAGATAGCAAGCTCCAAAACACGAGGTGGTTTGCAAGATACATGTGAACAGAAGGTCTAGGACAATCGTGCCCACATGGAAGCCTTACAGCAAAACACTACCGAGTTCTGGTGGGAAACCATCATCGAGGATATCAAAGTCCTTGCGTAAGTCTAGCTCTTAAGAAGGAACTTCTTCTCCTTGAACAAATCAATCAGTGGCTTGGTCTGCTAGGGAATTCATATGGAGCGAAGATGATCAGTCTAATAGACCACATAATACTTTGCACATGCATGGCTGACTTGGGATGATTCCAATTGAAGCAAAAAAAATAAGCTTTCTCGAATTCATGGCGGCAACTTACATCAAATACACTTGAATTAGAGGAAGCCACTTCTCTCATCCAAACATATGCTTCATGAATGGGACACGAAAAAAATGCTTGCACAAGTTTCCATCACTAGCTTGATGTTCATCATGAATCATGGAGAAGATTAAAATATTTTTGTTGGGCTTAACAACAATTCATCCAGGTTTCCATATAAATGGAATTTCACAATTAAGTGAACACGATGATAGCATTGGTCAGACCAAAAGAATATAATGATGCGTGCTCGAGGAATAACCACGAGTAACACAACATTACAAAATTCATTGGTACTGATTTGATTTAATGATAGCCCACACTCAAATCAAAGTTTTGACAAGACAATAGATCCAACAACCAATCACGAGGACCAATTGATGAAGATATCATCTTTCTTCAACACATACACACACAAAAAGATATCCCTTGGTGATGAGCTAAGTCGGACAAGCTTTTATCTTCCAACTCACCAAGTTGTTGTTTAGCTTAACCAACTAGCTCAGGGGTATCCGACACAAATTCTTGGAGAAGGGGTGGTTTAGAGGAAAACCAACTTGATCATGAACACAACATAACGGTCAGGGGTCAACCTGGTGATACTTCCGGGAAGATATCCGGCAAATCACGAACCACCGATATGTTATCAAGTTCGAGAATAATCTTGCTTTTCAGGGCAAGACGATATGATCTAAAGAGTGAGGGATTGACACATTCCTAACTCATCAATCGAAGTGTGCACTAGGAAAATGGACTAGGTAGCACGATCAATCTTAGTATGGTGATACAATAACCAACAAACTAAGAATGAAATTATCATCCATTAACTACCAAGCAACGGGGTTGGTAGGAGTATTGATTTCACACATCACAGTTCACTTGTCGACATTCCTGTTACAACAACACGGAGACTAAGAAATGAATGATGATGGTGAGAAGTATCACTTTATCCAGGACTCATAAGACGTGGTGCAATTCTCACGACATTCCTGACATAAAGATGGTAATACTCCAAGGAAGAACAGAACAAAAGCTGGATGGCATTTGGATCTACAGAACACAAATGCTTTGACCCAATCATGGATATGGATGAGGCACTAGATTTTGTTTCTCCTAGTCATTCTGCGATAGAATGGCTTGACGGGCCACAAGAATAATAGGCACCGATGAACATGAATGCACAACTACTCCTGACTATCAATTGATAGACGGAGGTCAGAATACAACTAAAGAGGGACAACTCAAAGGAACATATGGTTTTCTGAGTTGTGGATGCATAGATTAACACGTCAAACAAAGCTCAACATATTTCTTCTGGATAACCCATTCAGAAGGTAGGATTGGCATAGTCACAATTATGGTATGGAGCACTCATCACGAGCACTCTTGGTGTGATCTTTTGGCTCAAACGAACTTCTGCCATGACGGCTCATGGTATTGGAAGAATGATATACCACGAACCTCGAGGACTATCATAAAGATTACTAATATCATGAAGGAATGAGCAAACACTATCAACAGGAATCGATGGAATGAATCATGGGTTCAAGAACCCAGAAATGGAATACCTACTAACTAAATAACATCACAAGATGCTTTCGAGAATGGTGGCCAGAATCATCACACTGAGAACACAAATCAAAGCTAGAGTAGTGGGTGGTTCTCTAAGATATCCTAGTTTCCTGATAACTTCCACATATATGTCGAGGTAATGGAGTACCTCAACACACCGGTTAGTGTGCTTAATCTGACCCAAAAGGACATCGGGAACAGGGAGGAAAGATTTGCAAATGCATCAGATTGCTTAGAAACCTGGGACAACTCGGACAACATAACAGCTGTAAATGCTCAAAAAATATTTTGAGACATCCTGCAAAAATGGTGGCATAACCACTCAACATTACGATATCAAGGTTCCGAGACCAACTGTTAACACACAAAAGTACTAGGAACTGAGACTTGAATCCATCATTCCTATAAGTCTATGGATTAGTAACACGTGATCCTGATAGAAGAGAAGCCTATTTCTTAATCCCCGTAGGAAAGAAGAGGGTGACTCAGATCAGAAGGACATAAGGTAAAGGAGAAAAAAGATTCTTACGTTCCCTTCCACAATCAATTCCCTTATATAACTAAAGCATTTCTAGACTCGACTTCGACCGGTTTGGCTTGGTAATCCTACAGGCAGTCAGGCTCTGATACCAAAGCTGTCAGGACCCTGATCCTAAGTCACACTGATCTAGCATGTAACACATCATATCACTTTGCGGGCTCACGCACGGTATCCCCACGGCTGCAGCCTTACCTAGGCCAGGACTATTTGCTCCTTTTGGCTCACATATATGATTGTGTCGCTAGCATCCATATGACAAAGAACCCGGGCCGACATGACTAGTCATAAACCCAAGGTTGCACAAACTTACAGGGACAGGCATACATGACCCATCAATGCATGTGTCAGTCAGCAACGATTGTAACCGGGCTGTAGCAAGCTATCAGGACTCCGGTAAACACCGCTTGACATTTCCCCAAAGGGACAGACACAGGAGCAAAGAAGGACACATGTCGGTCAATCCATGTGTTCCGGAGCAGTAGCAAGCTACCGGCTCAGTGGAAGCACTAGGAGGCATTTCCCCATAAGGAAGACTACCAAGAATAAACAACTAGGTGTCGTATCCCACACATACCAAGCATTTCAATAACATACACACAATATGCTCGATATGTGTAAATACAACATGGCATCACAACAAAACTCTACGACTCAAAGTATTTATTTGAAAGGCTCCGGAGAGGCATTCATAGTATGATATTACAAACATGGGTCTCATGACCCAACATACAAAGTCATACAAGCAACAAGCACATGTGGAAGCTTATCATGTCTGAGTACAGACAGCTGAAAGAAGGCTAGAAAGCCTGTCTATCTACAAGACCCTCCATAGGAGCCAGACCTCTGTATGGGATTCCCAAGCTAAACGTCAAAGCCCATGTGGAACTACTAGTGAGACTGAAGTCTCCTCTACAAAACATAAATTAAGCAAACATGAGTACAAATGTACTCAACAAGACTTACATCAGAACTATCTACATATGCATCAGTATCAACAAAGGGGTGGTGGAGTTTAACTGCAGCAAGCCAACTTTGACTCAGTGGCTATCCTGTACAACGTCTACCAGTATTTTCTTTGAGGTGAGAAAGTGCACACGAGTCCACATATTCACCATATCAATACACCACTATGGATCCGCTCCCGTCTCCCTACGAGAAGGCCATCCATAACACTCACGATTATCTTGCGCATTTTAGAGTATCCACTTCCAACTTGTCTATGAACAATGTAAGCTTTCCAAGTAGTCCATATCCACGGACGCGGCTATTCGAATAGATCATTTATAACCCTGCAGGGGTGTACTTCTTCACACACCCTCTCACCACTTACCACCATGTACACGTCATGTATCTCGGCAACCTTCAAGCGGAAGCCTGGCAAGGATGTTGGCCACGACCTGACTAACCACACAAGACTCTAGTCCGGGTTTATTGCCTATTAGGGTTCCATCAGCAAGGAAGTCCGGCCGAGGTTTCCACTACGGCCCCAAACGATGTGTGCAGGGTTCCCGAGCCCACCAAACGGGTGCCTCGGTACACCGGGCCAAAGTGTCTATACCGCATCATAGCCCACCCCTAGGGTCAACGCTACACACGACCTCCAACACATATCCTACAAACACCAGAAACTAGATGCAACTCCTGGACAGAGATCAAGGCGATTAATAAGTCGAGAGAGAGCTTGGAGTGCCCGGAGCCCAATTTGTGGTAGTAACTGTCTTGGATCACAAACACGGAACTCGGTTCCTGAGGACGGTTTCAATGAGATAACCCACCATGTACTCCTACATGGCCTCTCATCGCTACCTTTACCAAAACATGTTCACACACTTAACTCTCAACAGTAGGACATGTTCACCTCCATTCCAATCCATCCCAGATGAATCAGATATGACACAAGTCTAAGCATAGCAGGCATAACAAGCAAGCATGAATGAGTAGGCACATAATGGCTCAAACAACTCCAACTCATGCTAGTGGGTTTCAACTATTTACTGTGGCAAAGACAGGTCATGCAGAGGAATGGGTTCAACTACCGCAGCATGCAACAGTTGAATTGTTGGTGTCCTGATGCAGTAAAGAGAGCAAGAGTGAGAGAGTGGGATTGTATCAGAATGCTCAAAGGGGGTTTGCTTGCCTGGCAGATCGATAATGGAGTACTGCTCCTCCGGTGGATACTCGAGCGTATCCTCAGGAACAGGCCCTATCGCGGAGAACATCACCGAAGGGGAACAAATCAAAACACAGTAGATGTGAAAATATGATGCATGAATGTGACATGGCAATATGTTGTGGTTTGAGCTAGTGCAACTAACAGCAAGATTGAATGAAGCTCATTTGTTCAAAAGATAGCTTCATATAAAGCATTTAAAATGCCATTTAATGAGTTGTACAAATCATTGGGTATAAGTTGTTCAAACATGCATGGAAATGCCTTAAGAAGATTCTTCATATTTTTTGATAATTTTTCATATATAAATTATTCCATTTGGAGTTACGGTTGAATTACTATGAATTTTTTAAGTTTAAATCATTTTCTAGATTTTTCTGGTTATTTAGAAATAAAAAAAATCCAGTAAATGATTTACTACGTCAGCATGACATCATGCTGACGTCAGTAGTTAACAGAGCGACCCAGGTCAGACTGACCAGTGGGTCCTGCATGTTAGTCTAACAGGGCTAATTAAGTTTCAGTTTAAACTAAACTAACTAATTAACAGGGGGGGCTCGCCCACATGTCATTGACTCAGAGGACTCAAACCACCGGTCAATTATGGTCAAACCCACCGGCGTTCAACCGCCAGCGATGTCTGAGACGGCAGAGATGCTCGGAAACATCGCTCTGGCGACCAAATCAGTGGCGGGGAGCATCTACGTGCTTCTGGGGCTCACGCGCATCTAGTTGCGCAAGCGGGAGGGGTTGAGCCGGCCTGAGCTCGCCGGAAGTGAGTTCGCGGTGGCGGCTTGAGCTTGATGTGCGCGGGGATGCCGCTATAGCATGCAAACGAGCAAAAGAAAGGGGGTTCAAGTCGTGGCCTCATGTTGAGCACGTTGGGCAGGTCAGAGAGCTCGGGGAGGCATCAGAGCGAGCGGGGCAGTGAGGCGGATCTCCGGCGGCTGACGATGAACATGACGACGAGGCCGACAATGTGTTGCCCCTGGGCTTGTGTGCGTCGAGAGGAGGAGGCAGCAAGGAACGACGGAGCTGCTGGACATGCTTCTGCGGCGTGGCGGCGACTGTGGCTATGCGTGCGATGGTGGCACGGCCATTGCGGCCTCGGGTCCACGGTGGAGGGCGAACAAGGAGGTAGGGAGGGTGAGGGGAGAGAGAGGAGTGGCCGAGGGGGTCGAGGGCATCTCCGTGGCGCGAGGGAGAGGATCGGGGATGGCGTGAAGCAGGCAGGGAGGAGGTGGAGTCCTTGGGCGCACGCGCGTCGACATTCCTCTACCAGTAGGCAGAGGTTGAAGATAGTGGTGCCCCTGGTGGGCTGGGCCGCCAGGTGGGCTGCTGCTACAGGTAAGATGCCTAGGTGAGTTTTTCTGCTCTGTTTTAATTTCTGTTGTGTTTTCTTATTTATTTATTTTGCCACTATTTTGAATTCAAACAATGCCAAAAACATCTCTGGATATTTTTATGTCACTCCATGGACTTTTCCAAAAATACATAAAATATCTCAGAGTATCTAAAAATATATCCATTATATATTATGGATATAACTCCAAATTTAAATAGAATATTGATTTAAATTCAGAGCCCAAATAATTCCTTAAAAATGTTCCAAATTTTTTGTTTGATATATAACTCTTGCCAAAATTCTCAAAACTATTTTTAGGGCATTTTGGATTCACTGAATGCAATTTAAAGGGTTCTTGCCCTTCTTTCAAAAATAATTCTTTGAAGCTTTTGGAAATTCCCTCAATTCAAATTTCTTGAATTTAGATATGATGTATGAATTATCACTCATGCAACTAATTACAAGCAATGATCTAGGGTTTTGACACCAAGCCATGGGGATGTCCACCGGCCAACCCTCGGTCTATGATCAGATCGGGCTTAAATCCGACGATAGGGAAATTTACGTTCCACCCATCACACACCTAGTCGCTACCATCGAGGACTCGGCCGAAGGCTCGCCCTTACAACTACCGGAGTTGAGAACGGATTATGTTCGGGTTTCCGATCACCAGGATCCCTCCTCTAGTTTGGAATCCGACCTCTGCCCCAGAAAGAGTTCAAGATCGAACTCTGATTCAACGCATGACCTGGAGTCCGTGCAGCAGTGTCCGATCGATAATTCGGATCCTGCACCCGGCATGCCGGATTCCACGATGGCGCAGGGCACCGCCACCAAAACCCCATATCTGCATCCTATTGGGATACAAAGTTTTTTCCCGCCCACCCCCCACGTTGAGTACTCCCCAAGCAATTCGGGGAAGCTCGACATATGGGACCTAATGTACGTCAAACAATAGCCATGGGAGACGGTCCACCATTTCTGGGTGAGATTTCTCCTTACCAAAAACAAGTTAGCAGACTGCAGCGGCCAGGAAATCATAGCGACCTTTCGGCATAACTGCCGTGATGAAGGAATCCTAAATACCCTCGCCCGCCGCCACATTCAAAACTTTGCCAAGCTATCGGATCTAGTATATAAATACTGCGGCATGGAAAGCACCTGGCAGACACAGCAGATGCATATGGAGTCAACCCATGCCGAGGAACCTAGAAAAGCTCGGACGAAGCGCGTACCCCCACGACGGTTAGCCAAATACGAGCCGATCTAGAAAAAGAAGAAACCTCTCGTAGGATCCAGAACAGTCCTCGATGAGTTACTGGATAGACCATGCCCCATACACTCGGTTCTGCTAAATACAAACCCAACCCATAGCCTTCGAGCCTGCTGGGTGGTTAGGAAAGTTGCAAAGAGTGGGGAGACTATCCTCGGAGCCTCGCCCTCAAGCAGACATTCAACAACACCCCTGGACAACGACACTGAGATCCTGACGATCTACGAGACGTTTTCTTCACAAAATCAGAGGAAAAGAGCCCTTCAAGAGCTTGGTTAAATTCACCAGGTGGCAGTAACAAATTCATGGACGGACACACCAATCACCTTCGATGAAGCAGACAAGCCAAGGGCCCGCCCCGTCCGAGCACCTACCACCCTAGTCCTTGATACCATAGTGGACGATTCAGACTCCATAAGGTGTTAATGGATGGTGGCAGCGGTTCAAACCTCATTTATGAGGATACCCTGGACAAAATGCAATTCGACAGGTCTCGCGTCGAACAAAGCCACACCACCTTTCGAGGGATCATCCCCGGAAAAGAGGCACGTTGCACTGAACGAGTTACTCTCGATGTAGTATTTGGCACTCCTGATAACTACAGATCCGAAGAACTTCTCTTCCACATTGTGCCCTTTCATAGCGGTTATCACGCCCTATTGGGGCATGATGCATTCACAATATTTCAGGCTATACCACATTACGGGTATATGAAGCTCAAAATGCCAGGGCCCAATGGCGTGGTCACAATTATAAGTGATCTGGATAGAGCTCTTCGGGCCGAAAACAAAACAGCATCGCTCGCCCTCGAGGCACTGTCCGAGGCTCTCGCGGCCGAGGAATTGACCACACTCCACTCAATGGTAGATAGGGATGATGTAATCCTCAGTAAGAGGCCCAAATCCACATCCTTCAAACCAGCAGATGAAATCGTCAAATTTCAGGTGCATCCAACGGACCCCAACAAAACAGCGTCCATTGGAGCTTAGCTGGACCCCACGGTTGACAAAGCACTGCGCACATTCTTGCATGAAAACTGGGACATATTTGCCTGGCACCCCTCAGATATTCCTGGAATCCCACGAAGACTAGCGGAGCATTGCCTGAACATAATCAAAGGCTTCAAGCCAGTCAAACAGGTGCTATGCTGATTTTTCGAACCCAAGCGTCAAGCTATGGGTGAAGAACTAGCAAAACTACTCAAAGTCAGATTCATCCGAGAAATCAAACACCCCGAGTGGTTAGCAAATCTGGTCATGGTGCCCAAGAAAGACAAATCCTGGCAGTTGTGTGTCGATTTCAAAGACCTAAATAAAGCCTGTCCTAAGGATCCCTTTCCCTTACCTCGCATAGACCAGATCATCGATGCCATTGCCAGACATGACTCACTATGCTTCCTCGATGCCTACTCCGGATACCATCAAATCAAAATGAAGGAGTCTGACGAAGCCGCAATCGCCTTCATCACCCTCTACGGGCCATTCTGCTTCAACACAATGCCCTTCGAGTTAAAAAATGCAAGCGCCACATACTAGTGCATGATTCAGACATGTCTAGAAATCAAATCGGCAAGATGGTCGAGGCATATGTGGACGATGTGGTCATCAAGACCAAACATGTTAGCCAGCTGGTGGACGACCTCCGCCAAACCTTTGATAATTTGCGGGCTTACGATATACGGCTCAATCTGGACAAATGTGTCTTCAGAGTTCCCACTGGTAAACTGCTTGGATTTATTGTATCCCGTAGAGGAATCGAGGCCAATCCAGTTAAAATTCAAGCCCTATCCCAACTAGCGGTCCCTACGGAGCTGAAGCACGTTCAAAAACTGATGGGTTATGTGGCGGCTTTAAGCCGCTTTATCTCCTGCCTTTGTGAAAAGGAACTGCCGCTCTACAGACTGCTCAAACGAACCAAAAACTTCGAGTGGACCGATGAAGCAACGACCGCATTGGAGGAAATTAAAACATTATTGGCCAGCAATCCTATACTAGCAGCACCCGGCATAGGTGAACTAATGTTGTTGTACATCTCGGCCACAAATAAAGTGGTGAGTGCGGTTCTCGTCGTAGAGCGAGAAGTGGAGGGTCAGAAGTTCTGGGTGCAGAAGCCAGTCTACTACGTATCAGAAGTGATCACCCCCGTGCAAATCTAGGTATCCGCATTACCAGAAGATAGCTTATACAATTTTTATGGCATCCCGAAAGCTCCGACACTACTTTCAAGAGTGTTCGGTTACGGTGGCACCCATTGAACGACATAATCAATAATAGGGACGCCACTGGCCGCATTGCCAAATGGGCCATTGAGCTCCTCCCTTTCGAAATTGTGTACAAACCACGCCGAGCTATTAAATCTCAGGTGTTGGCTGATTTTCTCGCCGAATGGACACAAGCCGAGCTCCCCAGAGAATACAGTACCTACTCACATTGGACGATGTACTTTGACGGCTCCAAGATGCTTGCCAGACTAGGGGCTGGAGTGATCCTTACATCCCCCACTGGCGACAATATCCAGTACGTATTGCAGACCATGTACACCGATTCCAACAATGTAGCTGAATACGAGGCTCTGTTGCATGGACTTTGGATGGCAACGTCAATGGGCGTACACCGGCTCGAGGTGTGAGGAGACTCTAACCTCGCCATCTCACAAGTCAACGATGAATTCGATGCTAAAGACCCAAAGATGGAAGCATATCGAAATGCCGTCCTCAAAACATCCGTCCGGTTCGAAGGATTAGAGTTCCACCATGTCTCCAGAGATAGCAATCAAGTTGCTGACGTCCTCGCCCGCATGGGCGCCAAGCACGACCCCGTCCCTAAGAACACCTTTTTGGAACGGCTTTTCAAACCATTCGTGGTGTGGCAGGACGAGGGCATGGATGCCGGGGCCAATGGCCCAGAACAGATCATCCTTCCTGTCATCAAACCAGACGAAGAAATTGTCGGGGGCTCAGCACTAGAAGAAATGCCTTCGGCTCATGAAGTCATGGCAGTAATCGCGCCATGGACCGAGCCCTTCCTCGCCTATCTTCTCCACCAAGAACTCCTTGATGACCAGACCTAGGCAAGACGCATAATTCAGCGATCCAAGGCCTAGAAGGTCCATGAGGGTGAACTATACAAGAAAAGCACCACCGGCGTCCTCCAACGGTGCATATCCGAAGAGGAAGGGAAGCAGCTCTTGGCCAAGATACACGCAGGCATGGGTGGCCATCACGCAGCAGCTCGGGCCCTGGTAAGCAAGGCCTTTCGAGCTGGATTCTTTTGGTCCACTGCTTGCGCAGACGCCCACACACTCGTCCAACATTGTGTTGGTTGTCAGCTCTTTGCAAATCAAAGCCACATGCCCCCAACGGCTCTTCGGACGATACCGATCACCTGGCCTTTCGTGGTCTGGGGCACTACAAAAAAAATACACTTCCGTGATGATACGTGTTTGTCACAGTAGGTCACGTTTTCTGTCAAGCATGTACATTCATGACGATTTTATGACAGAATCAAGATAGTCATACCTGTGCTGTCGTAGAAGTGTTCCATGACAATACCAAAATTATCATCATGGAAGTGCCCACTTCCATGACGATAAATGGCGCGTTATGGAAGTGTTTTCGTTAAGGGTGACCGACACATGGCATCCACCGTAACGGGTCGCCGTTAAGCTATCAGGTTCCGGTTTGGATCTGATAACCCGTTAACAGCCCTGACCAATGGGGATTTTCCACGTGTAAAATTCTGATTCGCCGGATGATCCACGTGTCAGCTCAGCCTTGGGACAGATGTCATCCAGCCAATGGACGGGACGCGCCTATGATAAGTTGACACGTGGCTCGGCCCAACAGAGGCCCATTCAGGTGAAAAGGCCGGCCCGTTTGACATGGTCAAAAGGTAGCGGGCCGGCCCACGGAAAGCCTGTTCGCATATAGCCTATTTACAGCCCGCTAACTCACGGCCCGTTATGGCCTATCTGAATTGGGCCCAGTAGCGTCATCTGGGCCGTCCAATATGATTCCAGCCCGTTGTAACTTCCGGCCCATGTATGGCCCGTGACGTCTTTCGGCCCACACGAGGCCCTTCGTAACTCTGGGCCCATTAAAGGCCCGTGGTGAAACTGGCCTATAATGAACAGTGTATCGCTTTACACCCATTAACGGCCCATTATTCCGTTGGGCCGTTTCTAGCCCGTGTTACCTTTCGGCCTTCTAAGGGCCCATTTATTCTTGGGCTCATTTCCAGCATTCGGTTACTTACGGTCCGTTACTAGCCTGTTCCACTTATGGGCCAAATTCAGCCCGTGGTTACAGTCGGCCCGTTTGTGGCCCGTTAACCCGTTGGGCTGTTTCCATAGCGTCATCAAATACAGCCCATTAACAACTTGTGATGCCTGTCGATAGAATTAAGCCCGTTATACATTTTGGCCGATTAACAACCCATTATGGTCGGGCCATAAACACACGATTTCCACTCTAGCCCGTTTACGGGCCATTTTGCGAATCGTTATAGTACGGCCCATGTTTGGCCAATCGATCATGCAGCCCGTAGAAGGCCCATTGATTATGCGGCCCGTCGAAGGCCCATGGATTCTATGGCCCTTAGGAGGCCCATGGTCACTACAGCAGGTAGCAGGACCATGGTTACAACAGTCCGTATGTTGCCCATGGTTATTGTGGCCTAGTTATAAAAAATAGGTTATTGTGGCCACTAGAAAAACGCGGAAAAAGAACTGCAGTGACTACAAGCAAACAACTAAACAAGACAATAAGGAAATAAATAAGCAAGCAACTAACGCTAGGCTATTACGGCTGAGGGAGTCATGGACTAAGGGGTCCTCGGGGCGACGGCCCATTGTGCATGGGCCGGACTTGTGGAGCCGTGTGGTGACCGGAGACCTGTGGAGCCGTGGTGTGCACTCCAAGTCAAGGGTGGATGAGATCTCTTTCCCTTTTGTTGTAATCTATCTTCGGTAACCCTAACCCTATCGGTGTCTATATAAACCGAGGGTTGTAGTCATTAGGGGAGAGCTATCTTCATCCCCCCGTAGCCTAGGGTTTAGCTCATACTGATCTCGAGGTAGATCTACTCTGTAAACCACATTATACAATCAATACAATCAAGCAGGGCGTAGGTATTATCTCTTCGAGAGGGCCCGAACCTGGGTAAACACTGTGTTTGTCGTCCCTTGTTACCCATCGGTCCTAGATCCACAGCTCGGGACCCCCTACCCCGAGGTCTGCCGGTTTTGACACCGACATTGGTGCTTTCATTGAGAGTTCCGCTGTTGGATCACCGGAAGGATCAATGGCTCGCTTAGTCCTTGGAGAGGACATCAGTTCCATGGATCTCTTCGTCCCTAGACAACTCTTCGCTTTTGGCAGCATCGTACTGCACGCTAATTCGACCGGCCGTCTTGACCAGGTCGACGGGAATTTCGACCTAGTCAAGACGGCCGGTTGAATCAGCGTGCAGTACACTGATTCTCCGAAATGTGGGGTAGGTTACGAAAGTACCCCCACCGATTTGAACTAGGCGGTTCTTTCGGTTCAAGAGTATCACGGGAATTTTGCGTGTTGGGTTTCGCAGGAGGTGGGAGTTTTCGCGTGCGTTGTAATTTTGGGATAGCAAGGCGCGGGTTGAGATGGAGGGAGTTTTTGAAGTACAACAAGACAATGAGATATCTTAAAATTTCGGGATAACAAGGAGCGGGTTGAAGAGGCGGGAGTTTCGCAGCACGATAGACAAAGATGCTAGCTTGAAATTTTGGCATAACAAGGCGCGGCTTGAAATTTGGGGAGAACAAGCTTAACGTGTACAAAAAAACAAAAACAAAAAAGATAATTCACACCCCACTAGAGAGAGCCATGTCCCGTTTTACTATATTATTACTAGAAATGCCATTCAAAAACAACAACAAAAAACTAAAAAAATCGGGACAACAAGCTTAACGTGTACAGTACCAAATCAATGTGCACTTCCCTCAATAATAATAAAACATTTCCTATTGTCTAGCATATGGACTAAATTTGAGTACATTTTCCCTGTTTGAATGGGATTGTACTCGGGTTAGTTATACAACCATCTAAATATTATCTTCACAACACATGACATGAATATGAGAGTAGTAAATTCCCATATAAATATGAACTACATGTACATACGATCTCGAATTCAAATATATGTATCCATTTTATGTTGAATTCAAATCATAGTACATGTATGCTCTAGCTAGATGTTCGGAATCTAAACCATGTATGATACTATGTACAATGTGTTTAACACGCACAACACACACACACACACACACCATTTAGATATGTGCTGCGAAAGCCACCCATCATCTCCAATTTGAATAGTGTGTCCATGCATGGAAGCAATGTCGCCAAACGATGCCTGCCATCAGTATCTCAAATTCAAATCAGTTTGACCTTGTTCAATGTGTATACAGTATAGCATGCTCGTTTCAAAACCACACCACGCATATCTCAATTATATTCATGCATGCATGGGTTTCAAACATCATGATCTCTTATTCAAATATTTGAATTCAACTTTACATTGATTATGACCTCACCAAGTCTTTTACACCCACACAATTGTCTTCTCTTTATAGTTGTACCACTTACTTTCTCTCGTGCACGCATGCACACACACTACCACTCGGCATTATCCATCGCACACACACAATCTTTTTCTTCAGGTCGGTCTCCCATGCATGCACACACACACACCTCCCCCTCTTCATCACTTTGGCCATTCTTTATCTCTCACATGCATGCACAATGATCGATGTTCCTCTATGTGTGTATATATAGCTAGGTATTTCCCAGTTTTCCACACAAACCGATCGATCTATATCTCTAGTCAGGTCTCACCCTACTCTTTCCCACGTATGCATCGATGAAATCTACCTCTCTATATAGGACTACACAGCTAATACATACACATTATCTATCCATCGTCTCCCTCTCATCATCCATGCCTTCCGCTTCATCTCTCAGACGCGCGCACAGTGGCGAAGACAGGGGGCAACAAGGGCCCTGGCCCCCCTAACATCACTGCATTGAGGCTAATATGAATGTGATCAGTATTTCAATTGCTGGTAAAATGGTTTAAGTTGATGAATTGGCCCTCCCCATAAAGGATTAGCAATGCTTGGCCACCCCTAGATCATTTAATTTTCATGGCTCCGCCACTGCGCGCAACCGCGCACGTTCTCGCCCCTCTCTTTAAATATCGATCTCGCACCTGTGCACTCCTTCCCAGTCTCCCTCCAGTTGGCCCCTCGCACCATCTTCCAGCACCCCCCATATCCTAGTGCTTCTACGCTCGTAGAGCTCTTCCCTCTATCTGTCTCTATCGATATCTCGCGCGGTCGACCTCTCCCCTCCCTTCTTGTATATCACCCCGGCCCCATGCACATACATGTATGTACATAGGCCTCTCCTTCACACAAATTGCATTGACACGTATTCCCTCACCATATCTCAAGTATGTCTCACATACATGGACTACGTGTACGAAATAGAAGAGGTGCACACACGCACTCGTTCCCACATACAAACGCGCGGGTGCACGGTGGAGCACATTTGTACAAAAAATGAGCATGTAGAAAGGCTTTAGACGATGTGCCACTAGTCTATATATCTATATCTATACCCCTATACAGTGTGAGAATAACTTTGAAAGATGGTCGTTGGATGAAGCCAATCCGATGGTGCAGAGATGGCAAATCCGAGAACTGCCGGTCATTGGATATCATCTACATTCCACCAGATTCTGCCACATGTACAATCTAGAATACTCCATGGTTGAACTTAAGCATAATGCACAAACCTCAAAACACAAGCACTTCTCCTTTGTTCTAGAATCTTCCGTATCATAATTGCCCAATTTTTTTTCTAGATGAATTGCCATTATTTTTTTTACTTTATGCTTTACAACGCACAATTCCATGAATCTTAAAATAGATTAACTTTTTTATAAAAACTAATTGGTTTTGAATTGGATGAACTATAAGAATTAAACGAACATCTACATCATGCATATATGACTCAAAGCTTACATGCTATAGTGTGGTGTTTATTCATAATTTGGTTGCCAAATCTCATGCGTGCAATGCACGTGTACCTTACTAGTACTTCCAGTATGTTCAAAACACGTAAAATTAGAATTCCAATGGCACGCTACACAGTGTCTCTCCCTTTTTCATTAAAATGTTGTGGGGGCATCCATGAAGCCACGTGGCACATGTGGAGGCGTTGTCGCGACCTTCTTATGTGGATTGAACACAGTGACGTGCTCCTGGTTCCAGAAGAATGTACTCGTCCTCTCTCACGCACACTGGCAGTACGTGCACGAAGCAAAGATGTGCACGCACGCACTCATTCCCTCGCACGCACACGCGGGTACACGGTGGGACGCATTTTTGTACGAAGATCCACCCCATGTGATAATTTGACGTGTGTAAAGTCGTTCACTTAATTGATGGTCAATTAATACAGCGCATGCAAATTGAGTGGACGTGAGGGAGGAAGTAGTTGAGAATGACATTACTACTCCACTGCGTGCATGCGAGTAGTTAAATCATGGGTTGCTACTTCCATTGATCTCCTTAGTATTTTGTGCCAATTTTTGACCATATTTTTAAGTAACATAATATTTATGCATGCCATAAAAAGTATATCATCGAAAACTATGTTCAAATGCGATTCCAATGATATAATTTTTGGTGACGTGCATTAACATTTTCTTAGTTAAATTTTTGGTCAAAAATTGGCACAAAATAAAAAGGGGGCCAATAAACCAGGACGCAGGCAGCATGATCAATTTTTTCCTGGGCTACTATTGGTGGCCTTTGTATTTAAATATGGACAGAGTGGAGTAGTACTATCTTTATCTTAGCCTATTAGGGCTCTCCCAGCGCCTAGGCTCGCCTCCCCGCCTCGCCCACCAGATCCCGCCATGGAGGATTCCGCCATGGATAATCCCTTAGATCCCAGGATCCCGCGGGCTGCAGCCCGCGGCACTGCCGCCTTTGAGCGAAACCCGCATGTGTTTCAGAGGGGATCCAGTGCTCTGGAATCACAGATCGGTGGCGCCGGAGGACATGCCAGGGCTGCGTTTCAGGTGGTGGGCAGCAAGGGCAAATCAGATCGAGGAAGCGTCGCATCGATTGGTGACAAGTTCGAAGGAGCTGCGCCTGGCGAAGCACAAGGCAGAGGCGCAAGTCGATCTCAGGGGAGAGATGCTAAGGGATGTCAGCATCTAGCAGCGTCGCATTGATTTCAACCTGGGACTAATGGCAGAGATCATATTCACGGAGTCGACTGCGGAGGAGAGAACGCGCATGACTGCGGGATGGGATGAGCAGACGGTGGAACTGTTCAAATGGGCGGTACGAGAAGCCAAATCATGGAGCCAGCTGCGGCGGCGGCGCTGGGCATGCATCGTAGGTGAGGTGAGCTGCCCTCCTTCCCTGCCAGCGATGCAGTGACCTACTCGGTTGCTGCTACAGTGAACTTGCGGTGCCATGGCAGTTTGCAACCATGACAATCACTCCATCTATATGTATTGTATTCCTGTGAAAATACTTGGTCGTTTGGAAAAAGATGGTAGGAGTAATTGATTTATCACTAGTTTTTGAATGCTTGGTTGTGACAATCACCCGAAGCCACAACCACAAGTCTCCATCGCGTAATACTTACGGTTGGTCGCACCAACAGACGGTCGGTCGGACCCGCGTCTCACCGAAGGGACACGCATCGGCTTGGTCTGACAAGTACAACCAGTTACATCACTGACTTGTGCGACTGCATTTGAGCAGTACTCCCTCCGTCTAGGTGTATAAGTCACCTTACAAAAACCAAATAATCCCAAAACACTTAGGCGCGGTGCATTAACTTCCATCTCGTTTCTTGTTTCTTGACATAAGTAAATGAATCAACCAATAAGAGATGTGGGGTGTGTATGCTTTTAATGACTTGAGACTACCAAACACGACATGCAGTGGTCAATTCATTGCATGCAATGCTATTATAGTTTGCAGATAAACATTAAGTTCTCTCGTTTTCCCTTCACCTTGGTCACGGCGCACAACCTAAGATGACTTATGCACCTAGACGGAGCTTGAAATTTGTGTTCCAGGAAACTCATCGGGAGCCGTTTCGGGCCTCAAAACCAAAATCATCAATTAATATTTAGCTTGTTCCCATTCCAAAGTATCAAACCTGAATGTGTTCCCACTATGCAGGTTTTAGTACTAGTGCTAGTACTAGGTTATAAAAAGGGGAACTACCTAGCCGAAAATTACTCTACTTTCCTCCTCATAAGTCTTTCTTGTTCGTCCTTCCCTGCCATGGCCGGTTTGCAGAGCTCTAGGTCGAGAACTAATAGTAAGAAGGGAGCGGCGACCAAGGCGGCGGAAAAAGAGAGAGGGCTCGCCGCCTCGCAGGGGGCTCGAAAGATCTCTCACGGGCAGGCGAGGGCTCCCAGGAGCACCCTAGCCGCGGAGGCGAACATGTCGAGCTGGCGGTGCTGGAGTCATTATCCCTCGACGACATGCCCGATCAGCTCAATAAGCAGAAGGAGTTGATCGACGGCTTGGTGGAGCTGCTGAAGGAGAGCCTCGATGACACGCCCGCTGAGCTCAATAAGCAGGAGGAGTTAACCGCCGGCTTGGTGATGCTGCTGAAGGAGAGCATTGCCTCGGGTAAGAAGGCGACCGGTGAAATCCTGCAATTTCAGGAGGACAAGGCGAAGCTCCGCCACGAGCTCAACCTTTTGAAGGAGGAGAACGCTAGCTGGAAGAAGCTGCATGAGAAGAGTAGTTCCTCGGTGAAGATGTTGCACGCCCTCGTCATGGAACAGAAGGAGGAGTTAGCGAAGCTCCGCATCGAGCACCCGGCTGCTGTCAAGGTACGTAATGCGGCCGTGGAAGAGATGATGAACGCTCGCGTCGAGAAATCCCGCGTCATGGACAGAATGAAGAAGATGGCGGAGGAGACGAGCAAGGAGATGAAGGTCGTGGAGGCAATGAAGAAGCAGTTAGGACTCCGCGGTTAACTCTTCATGAAGTAGAGAGCAGCGCCCCGGACTTGTGTCTGCGTCTTCCTTCTTTTTTTGGGGGGGTAATCTTCCTTCTTCTTTTGCTCCTGTGTTTCTTCTTTTGCTTCTGGTGTTTCTCCGCATGTGTCACGTTCTGTGCGAGGCATGAATAGAACAATGCTAACAATGAGCAACGCTGTGGGATCGATGACTAGCAAATTAGATCATTTTTTATCGCCATATCGCACTGGGCTACCGTGTTTCGCGCTCCTCCGTCGTACTAGTACTCCAGTGGAAAACTTGAGTATACTGCATGGTTCTTTGCTCCTCCTCAGGTCATCGGCAACATTTATACGAGCAGTCAAATCACAAGGCCCCACCTTCCAGCAGTAATGAGCCGTCAAATCACAAAGGCCCTCGCCTCTCGTGAAACCGACCAAGCGAGACTGCCCCGCCCTCTAGCCTTTTAAATGTACTACTTTTGTATAGTAGTAGTATCGATGGATTGCGCCATGGAGTAAAACTAACAAGGTGAAATTAAAGAAAAAAGGTGGTACATATAGAGAGCGTTCATCGCCAAATTATGCATATAGTACGTGCTTAGATGGGGTGCTAAAGTCTATTAAATAAATTAGCATACGTATTTAATTATTTGACAACTAAACTCCTTCATGCTTTGGGTAAACTTCTCTCATTTAAGTTTTTTTAAATTACTTATCTCATTTAAGTGTTTTGCATATGTGCCATGTTTAGAGCGTGGTTATAGTATAGCCAATATGATGTTGGCCATATCATATATAGTACGTATATAATGTGAAGAAACGAGTGGTAGTACTACTAACTACAAGATGAACTGTAAGAAATACTAGTATGTACGTACTGAAGAGTTAAAGTAACAAGAAGGAACATAACATAATTCTGCTGGGGGCTCAGCACAACACACCCCTCAAATAAAACTAAGCACCCTGAAATTAAACTAAGCTACTAATCCAGTAGACACTGCATTAGAACCACCATGAGCAACGACACTGCCACCTTACTCGGACTCCTCATCCACATGCTCGACTTTGTCCCTGTCCCTCTTCCACTTGGCCGATACTTCTTTGCTTGAACCGCACACTTGGCTCTCGCTCTTCATCCAACCCTTGTAGATATTGAAACAAAGGTAGGCATCCATTGCAGCGTACTAGATGTGGTCTCTATCTAGTACATTCCACTGCCATGCAAGATGAAACTTGGGCGGAGGTTTCGTCAGTTTACCGTACGAAGGATCAACCATGGCTCCTGCCAGGGTCAGCATTGAAGGCTGACGGGAGGACACCAGCCCATTCTTCTGGAGGTCGAAGGGCTGGCCTACAATGAGGCCTATCCGATCCAGGACTCTTCTGTCATTCGTAAAGACTACAGTAACGAATTTGACTTTGCCGCCCGCGAGGAAGTTCTTAAAATCCTCGCACTCAACGTCGGCATGGCATATGTGGTAGACCAAGCACAAGTTATGCACACAAACCTGGATCACAGCGGGCTTCTTCCTCTCTTCCTCCTTTAGATTCTTCTCTTTTCCCAGGACTGTGGTGTACTCAACATCTAACCCAGCGACCCACTCATCACCATTTGAATTTTCGAACATGCGTCTGAAGCGAGCAAGGCATCCTTTCACCGTCGCGGAAGAACGGGTGTAGATGACGTCGAAATCATCGCCGGTGATGGTTCTAACCTTGTACTCACCGCCGATCATGGAGATTTGGGACGCCATGGATTTGGGGGGAGGGTTAGGATTAGTGGAACTGCTGTAATGTGAAAGGACGGGACGGCTAGGAGCGAACTGCCATAATGTTAAAGGACGGCCGGGGACGAGTAGGAGCGAACTGCTAGCGGTTTTCCGATTGTAAAAATGCTAAATGGGGCGTGCGAACGGCAGGGTAGTGGCTTGCCCTGTGGATAAATGGCTTCATGCACAGTACTATGGGGGCCCAATTAGATGACATGCCTACTAGACGCCCAATTAAATGGCTTCATGCATCTGCGTGTTCGCATGTCAAGCGTCGGGAAAATTACAGGTGATACGAAGCTTTCCATGCTCCCATGATACGGGCTTTCGAGAGCCCTTGGATCTGAGATCGAACGGTTGCATGGCGTGATTCTAGACCTATGGGTGAATATCCTATCCTGGAGGGTTATTCTGCAAATTTTCAGCAACTTAGCATGCGACCGTTTGATCTCAGATTCAAGGGCTGTCAGCAGCCCTTATCATGGTCGCGCCTACCACGACCGTCGCCTCGCTCGCGCGGTCGCGCCCTTGGAGATTTCAGATGGCTATAAATGATCATTTTTTGCCTACTGTACTTCGCATGCATGAAACTACTTCCTCCGTCCAGGTGCATTAGGCTATCTGATGTTGGCATGGCACCTGTATACTACCATGGAGGGGATCAGCAGAGACTCACCCCGGTCATAGCACCACAGTAGTAATGATAATGTCAAGTCAAATCACAGGGCCCCACCTGTCCAGCAGTAACGAGCCGTCAAATCACACAGCCCTACGTTTGCAGCAGTCTACTCCCTCATCTTCTCGCCTCTCTGTTGAACCGACTAGGCGGAACTGCCCTGCCTACCGCGCGGGAAAAGCCCCACAGTCAACTTTTAAATATAATTTTGTATCCATGGATTGTGCCATGGAGCAAAGCCTGAAGAAAGCGGCGGTACACATGTATACAGCATGCCCGTCGCGTTCGCGTCGCACCCCAGATGGTCGGTCGGTCTGGCACGCCGCTCACCGAATGGAATGCGCATCATATTCCGTTTGCACACACATGTGGGACCGCAATTGAGAACCGACCATAGGCACACACCCCCGTCCCCGCAAGTCGGCTGAGTTAATAGAAGAGAGAGACGAGCGATAGTACTGAAGTAGTGTTGTACACACGTCGGTGCCTGGACGATCCCTGCACGACACGGGAGATCAGTTCATGCAGGCTGTGTTGTACAGGGCTGTAGTTCTGATGAGAAATCTAAAAAAAAGGTTTCTTGTCATCTCGCAATAATAGTTGTTTGGATCACTGCGAGGGTTAAACAGCGCCAACCGCGTTCCTCCAAGGCGTTGGTCATTGGGGGCACATGCACTCGGCTGCCATCTAGGTCAAGCCGGCTATGTTAACTAACTTATCTACGAGTTTGTCTTTTAATTTTAGCTTTGATCCTTGTCTAGTTTGTCCGTCGGGATTCATGTTTTCTCCTTGGGGCAGTGAGGTTATGGTTTCTTGTCATGTGGCATTTTTTCGTGTTATATGTTAATCCGGTGCTTCAGATCAAAATGACGACAACTGCGCCTTCGGGGCACGTGCATGAAGACTTCTCGACAGTCATTGATGAGGTCAAGCCGGCTCCGGTAGAAAAAAGAAAACTACTACACTATATAGACAGGAGCCTCCGCGCTTGCTTGCTAGTGTTGCTCTCTTCACACTCTCTCGTCCTCTCCAGATCTAAACACGACAGCGGTGGCCACACTCTCTCTCTCTCTCTCTGCTCACTGCTGGTCACAGATCCAGGCGGATCCCCTCCGCCGGGGAAGGTAAGAAGGTGCAATGTTCACGTGATCGTCCTCGGCGACGGCTCTTACCCACTGCCAGCGCGTCCCGATCAGCGTGCCTTGCCATTCTCTCCCACGCAGTGCCGGCTAGGGAGGGCCTCCGACCCCTTCTTCCTCGCTGTCGTAGTGTGGGCAGATCCGGCCTCCTGCCGCCCACCTAGCGACATCCCGATGACCCTCGGGTATAACTTCCTTTGAAACCGGCCTTGCTCTACTGCCCCAGCTCCTCACATCGCTGCATTTGTATCTTTTACTATTTCTCAGGCCCTCGTAGATAGGATCGATCGGCTGTTCGAAAGCCACCTAAATTTTTACTGTTAAGAGGTAAAACTGCTTCATGCAGTCGAATCTGGTAGTACTACTTCATGCAGTCAGATCTAGTACTACTTGGTTCAAACAGGGGAGAAAGGGGGTGGGGGTTGGGGGAAGATTTGTTACCTGAATCTAGGACTTGGTCGAAAGAGGAAATAATGGGGGCGAAAAGTAGCAGAGACTGGCTATTCAACTGGTCTCTTGGTCTAATAGGGAAATAAAGGGAAACGCAGTACAAACTCGATATAAACCGATCTATTGGTTGAAAAAGGAAAGAAAGTGGGGACTGGGGGACAAGTCAACAGAGTATGTCCAGCACTAGATTTGCTAGCCTCACACAGTATAAGGTGGCTATACCGAACAAAAATAGGACCAACCCAGATATCCTGTTTGGATGTTTGTTGCCCCGAGCCCCTCTTATGTAATGCCACTGGTAAAATGTAGCAGTCCCACTGTTAAAGTAAGGACACGTTAAACCAATGTTGTTTTCAATGTAATGCCTCCAGTAATATGAATCAATGGCACTGTTTTTCATGTCCTGCTAAATTTCCCATTAAGATAAGTTGCTTCTTTTCGTTAGAAATGCAACTGTCCTGGTCCGCCTACTCTCCCGTGCCCAAATACCAACTCTTTAGCAGCTGTTAATGTAATGTTGCTGGTAAAATGAAGCAATGGCACCATTAAAGTAATGTCGTATTTAACGGTTGTCATAGTTAATCCTAATGCCCACACTAATATCTAGCAATGTTGCTGCTTTAGAAATTGCTACTGTCCTTGTAGGATCGCCATTCAGATAAGGAACATGCTTCTTTTCATTTGATGTATGTTTCATCACTTGTTTGTCACCCTCTTTTCCACCTTTTTGTCCAAACAGAGATATACATTTCATGCTTGATCTTAGTTGAACTACACAAAATGATATCCAAATTATAGTTGAACATTCCACGAGCTTCACGACCAACCTTGATGTTGCTCAATTTTATTGCAACTAATGAAGAAGAAGCTGCTACCTCATGGGACCAAGTACTTGCTAACTGCATGATGCAAACATTGCTTTCATTTTAGGTGAACTACACAAAAAGGTCCCATGAATTAAATCATCCATGTTGGTGACAGTCATCCCTTCTACAATGGCGTTGACTGCAAATATGGTTCCATCATGAGGTATATTCCTTTTTGGTCCAACCGTTTGCCAAAGATCCTGCATGTTGACTCTGCTCTTGTGCTACAGTTTTGGCACTGCCATGATAAAGCAGTAATGTTATTATTTTGCACCTTAATCTATTGGCACTATTAATTTGAGGCAATGTTTTGGCATCGCTAGTACCACTGATTTTTTTTATATCAAAAGAGAGGGTTTCCTCCGATTTCAATAAAGAAATCCAACCATAGAGAACCATTATCCGACAACATCTCAGTGTAAACGGGCAGTTATGCAACTACTACTAGAATGGACTGAGTACTAGCAGGAGACAAGTTCGCCACATAAGCTAGGCAGTTAGGGGGACGCAGCCCCAGCTCGACCATGTTTGGATTACAACCCAAAAGCTACCACAGAAACATCAGGGGGGAAGATAGGGACTGAAAGAGCCAGCTTCAGCATCCCAGTCTAAGCACTCCCGGTCTCCATCCTTGCAACGCACGGTACACCTCGCTTGCCACCTGCTCGACCCTAGTGCCACTGATAAAATGAAGTAATAATACAGTTAAAATAGAGCTAGTGTCCTCTCTATCATTTCATTTCCAACGTAGATAAAGAAAGTGCTTCTCTTTGTTAGTATATGTTTCATCAACTAGTCCCATTGTTAATGTTTAAGTGTTTCTGCAAACTGGGGTGCTTAATTTTAGTTGATCTGCACAAAAATAGAAATTGGAATGTCTCAAGGCCCCTCTTTGTACTACCGCGGTACACTGATGTTCATCACTGGCAGAAGGTGTATCGCGGAGAATTGGGTCGATTTCCAGTATGAGGCATACCGTATGAGGCGTCGCAGGGCCCATCTCACCCTCGCAGCATGGCATACTATGATACTATCGCAATATTTTCCCATTAAGAAAATGAAATTTCTTCTATTTATTACTGTATGCTTCATCAACTAGTGCCACTATAATGTAATCACGCTTTTTCATTATCTATGCAAACAGGGTTATTCAGCTGCATTTTGGTGGAACTGCACAAATTTACGGATGGAACCAGCATATATGCAGAGTGTGAGGTGCCAAGTAAAAATTACCAACACCAACCATGCTCCATCTAAGCATTGGCATCCACCACCAGTGGGATGGGTGGCTCTCTCTGTGGATGGATCTTTCTCGGCAGCAAATCCTCTAATCAAATACTAGTAGCTTATATTGGCACTTTTCTAGGGAGTACTCTTTTCTGAAAGAAGCACCAATCGATTTTTCTTTGTTTGTACACATTGTCACAACTTTGTTTTTGGTCCAGAGCTATTTTAGGGTGATTGGTGTAGTATACTCGGAGTACTACCCAGTACTTACCCATATGGTTTTAATTAGTCGTCACACTGATTGTAAGCATGAGCAGATGGAAGATTAGGCTAGTGCGAAGCTTACCTTAAACCCTACCGCCACCGTTGAAATGAGGTGAGCAGCGAGGGAACCATAGAGAACGGCGGGGAAGCGACGTCACGCCATCCGGCCTCCTCTTGCGGTGGGAGAAGGAATACTCCTATGGCTCTGGCTGGCACTGCGCCCTCACGAACGGCACACTGTACTCGATCGATTCGTTATCCTCTGGATGCTCGACCTTCGACCTGTACGCCCACCACCTCCGCCTGACTTTTGCCTCGGGCGAATCTATCTGCTCCATCGCCCAGAGGAGATACTCAATGAACTCGAAGGACTGCGGCGTGACTGCCGCCGGGGAGTACATCGCCGCTCTCATCGCCGCCGTCTCGCTCTTTCGCATACATTGCCACATGGCCCTCACCGTCCTCGAAATCTCTCGCTCGTTGTCAAACCAAGTAAGGATCTCCTTCAACCTAGCTAACTTCGCATGGTCGCTGCCGGTGATCTGCCTGATTCACTGCTGCATCCTCTCCATAGATGTCCTTCTGAGAGGTCCGGTGTTAGCTTTGGAAGATGGGAGCAGAGACGGTGGTCTTTCAATGGAGAAGAGGGAGAGGCGAGACGGTGGTTTTGCAATGGAGAAGATGGAGAGGAGAGGGGGTGGTTTTGCAATGGAGAAGAGGGAGAGGCGAGACGGTGGTTTTGGAATGGAGAAGATGCAGAGGTCAGGGGGTGGTTTTGCAATGGAGAAGAGGGAGAGAAGCGTGCGACAGTGATTTACAGGATTGGACGAGGGGTCAGCGCGCTGTGACTGGATCAAAATCAAAATCAATTTGCCCTTCAATTAAGAAAGCGACCCCACATTAACTAGTCTCCCTTGTATTCTGGGTCACATTTGACCATGATTTTAACAAATAAAATATATGTTATACGTTGCAAAAATAATATAATTTGAAAGTACATTCAGATACGAACCAAACGATACAATTTTTGATGACATGCATTCACATTTTGCTTGTCAAATACAGTACGTGGTCAAACTTTGACCCAAAATACGCAAAACAAAAAAATACTTCCAAGACCAGCGCCGCTCCTCTCCTCTTTAACCACCGTCGTTCCTCTCCTGTTCCAATCCAAAACCAGCTCCGCTCCTCTCTTCTTCCGTTTCAAAATCACCGCCGCTCCTCTCCTGTTCCAATCCAAAACCAGCGCCGCTCCTCTCCTCTTCCATTACAAAACCACCGCCGCTCCTGTCCCATTCTAATCCAAAACCAGCACCGCTCCTCTCCTCTTCCATTCAAAAACCACCGCCAGCGAGTGAAGGTGCTGTGGAGAAGTAGATCGATGGAGGAGTACAATCGAAATGTGTGGCTCGCAGGCGGCGACCGTGTGAAGCTTGCTAGGATGTTGGAGATACAGTCTTGGTTTGACAACCCGGAGCAATTAGCGGCGATGACGATCGCCAAATATCTGGAAAAGAGCAAAAAGGAGGCGATACACCGGGAGGGAGTCGCGTGGGACTACATAGAGCTGCTCCTCTGGGCCATGGAGCAAACAGATTCACCGGATCCGATCGTGAGGCTGAGGTGGTGGGAGTATCGATCTAAGATGGAGCATCCACCCGAGATTGAAGGATCGAGCATCCACACGGTGCCGTTTGTGAGGGTGTCATGGCAGAGCGAGCCGGTGGAGTCTTCGTCAACGGAACCCAACTGGAAGAGGAGAAAAACAGTTGGTGCGACGACGCTTCCCCGCCATTCTCTCCCTCGTCGTTCACCTCGTCCCACGGGGCGGCTGTCTGCCGCCGAGGAATAGGAGGGGACTCCCCCCCCCCCCCCCCCCCCCCCCCCCCGCGCCCCCAAATAGTCTGAGGAGGAGCTTAGGGTTGTCAGTATTTGCAGGTTGTGAATTGTGTTTTGTGTTGTGTATTTTGAGAGTACTTTCAGATATGAATGTCTTTTGAATTTCAGATTTGCAGTATTGAGCATATGAAGTATTTTATGAATTCTAGAGATCTATTTTTAGCACTTTAAAAAATGTAGTTTCATATAAAAGTGCAGACAATGTGATTCTCAGAGAAGAAACTGCAAGTTTCAGTTTCAGATAAGAAACTGCAAGTTTCAGAGGCAGAGCATTTATATTAACACGCCCTTTTCAAACAGGGATAACATCATGCTGGAAGTTTATTCATGGTCGAAAATGGAACTACCAGCCAATTAACATCATGCTGATCAACATTAATGCATAGCACATCTTCATATGATGCACAGTCAAAAAGATATGCCATTTTCAAAATGCCCACACAATGTTGAGTGCGCGAAAGACAGAAACCGAGGGACGAAGTTTTGGCAAGTGTTGGAGGTGGTGTGCGTAGATGACAATGGGCACCCACATGTCAGAGACAGAGGTAAAAATTTGTGGATATTTTCACTGCATCAGGTGGAATCGAACCCGGGCGGAGCAATGGTTGGGGAGTGGAAACTTGGCCACTGGGCTACTCCAGTACTTTCGCTAGAAATTAGGCACAACATCTACCACTATTGTAGCACGTCTTCCCCGGCTCCGGTGCGTTCTCGTCCGGGGCCTGGACGTCATCCTCCGCCTTTGTGCGCTCACCACGGCGCCGCTGTCTGCCGTTGCGGACATGCTCAACAACCGAGAGGAATCTGAAGAGGACTGTATGTGGAGAGGCGGACAGTCGGGACCCACCAAGTCCATGGCCGTACGCAAGCAAGTGCCTCATTGAAAAAATATACTTCCTCCTAATGCTATACTGACGTTGGGGGCCACGGGTTTGTCAACGTAGTTACTAAAGGAGATAAATTTACAATGAAGCTAGTCATCAGGGAGCTGGCAGGTATCATTTATTATCAGTGGGCCAAAAAGTATCAGCTGGGTTGTGGGCTGCCCAGTCTAGGCTTTCTTTTTTAACATGTGCAGCCCAGTACATGCCGGTTTGTATTTTTTGAGGGCCATCATGTATCGACCAGCCTATGGCCCTCCCATCCTAGGTTTTATTTTTCTTAAACATCCGCAACCCAACTTATGTATTTTTTTGAAGAAAACGCAGAGGTCTGTTCTATTTTTCTATATAAGAATAGGAACGCCAGGTCCAACTTATGTTTCCCTTCTAACTATATTATATATATTTATGTTATTTTATATGTTATTATATATTATTATTATTATCATCACATATTTAACAGATACTTACATATATAAGAAAAAAATATCCCACGTATTACGAACTTATAAAAATAAATGTTTAACAATAAAATCCTGGGTTTTTTTACATTAAGGTCAACGAAAATCCAGGTGATTGTGTACAAAAGCTTGGTAAGATTTAAGGACCAATGTAAATAAAGCACTTATTATTTAAATATATTTATAACAAAATGCTCAGCCCCTATTTATTTTTTGATAACATTGTTGCGCCCAACCCAACATTATAATTAGAACCAGCCCAGCAAAATCGTGTATTTCGAGAAAGTGCAAATGGGCTGTAATTTTTTAGGAAAAAATAAATGGGCCGCATGGACGCTACATTATTTGTTCACCCAGCCCAGCAAATTTGTGTCTTTCGAGAAAGTGCAAATGGGCTGTAGTTTTTTAGAAAAAAATAAATGGGCCGCATGGACGCTACATTATTTGTTCACCCAGCCAGCAAATGGACTGTAAATTCTAAAAAAATGGGTTGAATATGTGTGACATTTTTGGAGGCTAAAATGTGGGCCAATAGGTGTTGTCAACTTAGTCAACAAATGATTCTGACATCGATAGTCATTGGATGTAAATCCAACGGCCGGCATTCATCTTCAATCTCTCGTCTTCTTCCTCCAGCGCCGCCGGGATCACCTGCTCCCGCCTCCGGCTACTAGCAGCTCTGCTTAGCATGCTTCACTGCGAAGCGCTACCCCACCACGGCCAAGCCATCCCTCCACCCCTCCACACCTCCTGTTATTCTCCGCCGACTGCAGAACCACGTCGCACCGGAACCAGTTAACCCTCGTACACCTCTCTGTCTGCGACTCCACTGCCGCGTCTTCCCATCACCGGCTCGTTGCCGTCCGGGGCCTCGCCATCGTCCACCGCCTTGGTGCGCTTGGCGCGGCGTGGTCAACGTGGTCAACAAACGAGAGTCATCGGAAGAGGACTGTACGTGGAGAGGCTGACAGTGGGGACGCACCAGGTCGATGGACGCACGCATGCAACCACCTCTTTATTACGCAAAAATAAAATTATTCCTGCCCCTGAAAGCTGGGACCCACCACGTATATCTTCGCAAGGAAGGAAGTGCCTCCTTATTCCTGCCCCTGACAGCTGGGACCCACCAACAACATCTTTGCATGCAAGGAAGTGCCTCCTTATTACGGGCAAAAAATATATGATTCCGCCCCTAACTACTAGGACCCGCTAGCTATATATTCGCATGCAAGGAAGTGCCTCCTTGTCCTCCCTGACAGCTGGGACCCACCCGGTCGAAGCGTACGTAGCACTGTCTGTGTACATACCGGTCGATTGGTCTGTCTGCCACGATGAACCGTGGCCGAGTAAGGAGCTGTAGCAGTTCACGCAGTCCCGTCTAAATCCTGTACACATACGACAGCTACGCTGCAAAAAAGACGGCCACGCACGTACATACAGGCGTGGTCTCGAACGCGTACAGCGATGGCGTCCTGTTCATCGGCAGCCAACCGGCTGGGTCGGAACGGAGGACACAGTGTCGTGTTCATCGAGAGGCAACCGACTGGGTCAGAATACGTCATGTTCATCGGGAGCCAACCGGCTTGGACGGAACAGCCGAAACGTGGTCTGGCGTACCGCAGAACAGAGGAAACAGCCTTCTGTTCGAGTGGCTGCGGTTGAAACGGGGTGCTGTTGATCGGGAGGGGTGTGGCATACCGCAAAATGGAGGAAACAGACTTGTGTTGGAGCGCCTATGGTCGAAACGTGGTCCTGCTCATCGGGAGGGGTGTGGCGTGCCGCAAAATAGGACTCCACGAGCTACTGTTCATCCACCGTCTACTGCCTCGCTCCAGCCACCACGGGCTTCTGTTCATACACCGTCGACTTCCTCCAGCCTCCACCTGCTACTGTTCATCCACCATCGACTTCCTCCACCAGCTACTGTTCATCGACAGGGGTCCTATTCATCCAGCCTCCACCGGCTACTGTTCAACCAGCCCTCCACGGGGTCCTGTTCATCCAGCCTCCACCGACTACTATTCAACCAGCCCTCCACGGGGTCCTGTTCAACCAGCCCTCCACGGGGTCCCTCCACTGGCTACTGTTCATCCACCCCCACCTCCTCGATCGGGGTCCTGTTCATCCAGCGGCAATGGCCTCTACTACCACGGGGTCCTGTTCATCCAACCCCCACCGGACTATTCATCCAACCCCCAACAACGGTCACTGTTCATCAAGAGACAGCAGCAGGTTCGATCGGCTTCAGTTAGCAGCAGTAGCGAAGGAATTGCTCGGGTTCAGTTAACAGCCAAGGGATCGATCGCTCGGGTTCTGTAACATAGCTAGAGCAATCGCTCGGGTTCAGTTAGAGCCCAACACCTCGCACACACGCACGTACATGTACGAGAGAAACGCGCAAACCTCCGTGCATCGCTCGGCCCCGACCACCCACCGTAACCGGGAACTCCCCGAAATTTTCCTCGCCCTCGCTTCTACCACGATTTTTTCCGTCATGGACGGTCCAAAGAATGTCTTGCGGGTGCGTCCCCGGCCCACCTAGGACGAAAAGCCCATTTTCTGTCATGATTTTTTGTCATAGAAGTAGGAGCCCACCACATCTATGATGATACGTGCTTTTGTCACAATTATCATCATAGAAGTGTCATAAGCATGACAGGAAAAAAATTCGTTCGGCCCAAAATGTCACGGATGTGTCTTTTTTTGTAGTGGGGGCTGGACATGGTCGGACCACTTAAAGGGGGGGACCAAGAAAAAGAAATATCTACTGGTCATGGTCGACAAGTTCACCAAGTGGATTAAGGCAAAACCAGTAATTTCAGCTAAGTCCGGATCGGTCATCGACTTTATATCCATCATGGTCCACCATTACGGTGTCCCCCACAGTATAATAACAAACAATGGATCCAATTTCATAGTCCAGGAGGTAAAGGACTAGTGCACTAACATGGGCATCAAGCTTGATTACGCCTCGGTATATCACCCACAGACCAATGGACAAGTCGAACGGGCCAATGGTCTAATCATGAGCGGCATCAAACCTCGGCTGGTCCGTTCCCCGAAAGAATCTGAATGCCATTGGGTGGAGGAGCTTGACTCTGTATTATGGGAGCTGCGCACCACCCCGAATCGATCAATGGGATACACACCATTTTTCATGGTGTACGGGGCAGAAGCAGTCCTCCCCTGCTTATCGAAATAGAGGGCCTGCGACCTCATCCATGACGCGCCTAGAGTGCGCATGTATGAAGAAAAGGAGGTCGAGCTAGATCGGCAGGACGACCTGGACACCCTAGAAGGAGAGCACGATATAGCTCGGGCCTACTCTACCTTCTGCCAATAGCAGGCCCTGCGCTACCGGAGTAGGGAAGTCCGAGCGAAGGCATACAATGTGGGCGAACTTGTTTTACGCCTCCGGGAGAAGCAGAAGAATAAACTCTCGCCCAAATGGGAGGGTCCTTTCACAGTTGATGAAGTACTCGCAGGAGGAGCATATCACCTCCGCAACCTAGCGGACAATCGCCTTGAACAGAACCCATGGAACGCAGCTCATCTTCAGCGATTCTACGGCTAGACCGGTGTTGTCACCTTCACTAGTTTTTTCTTCCTTTTATAGTTTTCCTTTCCTTTTTACTTTTTTTCGGATTGGTTAGCATTTTCTAGGCTGTGTTCAGCTAAACCGAGCTACGTTAAGCTTTCCTCGGCATACATCTTCAAATGTACTACCCTATCACACCTAGGGGCTTCTTTAACGAAACCGATCAATATATCTTTCGTGCATCTATTCGTCTCTGTCGTGTATGCACCCTTCCAGTATCATTTTTAAGCCACTATATGCATCAATTTGACTTAAGATTTGGCCAAGCTGGGTTGCCTTGCTCCTATGCTTACCCTCTATGTTCTCGATTGTTCGGCTAGGGGGTAAAGGGAGCACCTCTGTGATTGTTATGACCGGATCACCCGGGTACGTAGCTCAAACGGGTGAAGCCGAAAGCTAGTGTTCTTAAAAATATATTGGTCGGCACGAGGGAAGTGAAAATAATTGGTGATCATCACCAAAACCTGGGGTTATTTTCCCGAAGTAACCATCACCTGCATACCGTAGGTGTCCGGTTATAACATCCATGGTTAGCATAGCAACCCGAAGAAAGGAACCCATTGAGGAACTATTTTCTTCAGAAGATGTTTCTTATGTTAAATAGTAATATAACATAACTCCCTGTGTGCATTCTGTCTATTCGCACCAAATGGCCGGATTGCCTGGTTCTCTGAAGTGATTTCCTGTTACCTCAGGTCACATAGTACGAAACACTCCCCGGCCAATGGCGGGGGAGGTAGAAGCCGATGACCAGTTAAGACAGTGTTTATAGCACAGATCGAGCATGTTTGATGTAAAGTACATAGATACATAGAATCAAACACCCAGTTGCTGGTAAAGATTATCTATTATGGTATCCAGGGTGCAGTATTCTTGAGAGATCCGAGCGGCTGGCATCACTTGGTCATACACCAAATGAAGTGGCACTTCATACCCATCTGGCCCTAGCTACCGGCCCAACTCGATCCAAATGCTCTGGGTCGAGTTTGGTAAAGCGGGTCTTCACCATTGCCCATGCCTCCCGTGCTCCTTCTTATCAAGCTGATATCTTCTATAGCTCGAAGCGACGCCGAGCTCCTTTAAATTGATTAGCCAGCTCGGCCATCCCCACTGGAGGTGTCTCGGTCGGCCATAATGCCTTGATGATGCTCTTCATAGCTTTCCGAGCTCGCTCGTGCATGATGGACAGTTCCTTTAGCAGGTTCTCTCTTAATGAGCCGGCCTCTTCCTCGGGTCGCCCGGTCAGGAGACCTAACAAGAGACGTGGCATGTCTCTTACATTGGCATAATACACATACTTTACGGAATCACATGTTAAAATTTCACTCACCGAACATGCGACCTTTCAATCTCTGGTTCTCCTCGTGGGCTTGTGCCAGTTGAGTTTTTAAACTCTCAATTTCTTGGGCCTGTTGCTGGTTTTCTGCCTTGAGCTTGTTCTTTTCCTCATGACTTTGGGTCAGTACCCGGCGGCTGGCTTCGTGCTGTGATTCAGCATACCTTTGAGATTTTCTGGCCGCGTCCAAATCTTTCTGCAGTTGACTTATGGACTCAGTTGCTATAAGGCAATCTTTCATTAGAAAAGGTGCCCCGAGCAATTCTGCATGTTAAATCTTTTTACTCACCGTGTGCCTCTCCTTGGTGAACTTTTTGACCTCCTCCAGTTTGGCCTTCGCAGCTGCCAACTGTGTTCGGTTTAACTCAAGGTCCTCGGACAATTTTTTGTTTTGTTCCCTCGAGGCCTGCACCATGTCGCAACAATATGCAGATTCAGACCCTTAACTTGGCTGTCCCGACCAAATTAAGGCTCGGGGGCTACTGGGTTAGGATTTGTGTTCGGTTGTCAAAACCAATCACTTACCTGCAGGCTGGTTGACATAAGGTTGGCAGCTCCCTCAAGTCCTTCTCAGGCGGCTTCAAGATATGCTTCCACCGAACTAAGAGCGTTAAACTTCTGTTCGGAAAACGCAGGGTGATGCAATGACTCCTTCTGCCATCGATGATTCATCACGCTTTCGACTTCAGAGTTGGTGACAGAGACATCATCGAAATCCCCCGGAAGTTGGCCCGTGATGGGGACCTCCATGTTGGCGCTGGCCCTGGCCGAAGACCTTGGTCTGGGATTACCCCCTAGCACCTCTTCGACACCCTCAGACGAAGGAGGCTCGACATATCTCCTGCAGGTCTCAAGCAAGGTTTATGAGTGCTTGCAGCGGCTATAACAATGTCGGACTGCAAGTTGAATGTATTACCTCTTGGGCGTGGGCGCGGTTGATGTAATTCCCACGGTTGCTGCACGTTTGGAGGATTTACAGTCATTCGGCGTTGAGGCAGTCGGTGCCGCCCTCATCGGTGTTTGGCGTGTGGTGCAATGGCCCTTGGGAGTAGAAGTCAGCGTACTCAGAACGACGGGAGGCGAACGCCCTTTTCGGGCAGAGGTCTTTTTGTCACTTATAACGGAGGAGGGGAGTGTCCCAGGGTGATCGGCAAAAAGTGCCACTTTAGAGCCATCAAGACTCTCCTGGTAAAAAAACTTGTCTTCAAAATTGATCGATGTTTCTGGATCGTCATGAAATCTCGGGTCGTCGTCGCGGGAATAACTCTCCGGTTGAGGAGGGGGGAGCTGGCTGTCTCGATCCAGCGCCACCATTTCTGTTCGAAAAGTTAGAAGATCCAATCAGACAAAAAATGGAGATAACGTCCGAACTATAAAGTATAGCTGAACTCACCCATTCAATGGGATTATAGCTCGAGTAACCGTCCTTGGACTTTAGGCGGGCAAACTCTTCCTCCTCTCCTTTAAAGAGATCGGCTAGTATGGCCGCCATTGCTTTCTGGTTGGCAGGCCCCTTACGTTTGTAACGGGTCGCGTCATTCGTCCCATTGTCTCACCATAATGGGTGCATCCTTTGCTGGAGTGGTTGGACGCACCGAGTAATAACAACGGCCATCACGTCAATGATGGTTAACCCGCTGTGAGCTAACCACCGCACTTGAGCGGCCAGACGCTTTACTTCGGCACTTTCCTTGTGGGAAGGGCTTTTTGGTCGCCAGTTGAACCGCTTCTTCAGAGGAGCGAGCCAGTGCTCGGGCAAACCCCTCCGAGCTAGTTCGAATAGGGGGGCATCTTTGATGTAAAACCACTCTGAGGTCCACTCCTCAGAATCCTTCTTCGGGGTCCCAACAGGGTACCCCGTCCCAGCAATGCGCCATACCTCGGCTCCGCCGACCTTGAAGAACATCCCTCCCCGGGTGCAGGGGATGAGGCAGAAGTATTTTCTCCATAATTCAAAATGGGCTTTGCAGCCTAGAAACATCTCGCAAAGTGATAGAGGCAAAGGTGTCCCGTCTTTTGATGAGAAGGTGATTAATGTTTCGTAGGAGTAGACTTTGATGATCCGACTATGAATGTGCGAGGACGTCGCGCCTTAGCAATCGCTAAACCAACTCCGAGAGGTTATTGACCCCGCCGGAGCATGATCAACTTGACTATGAAGGTCTATTTCCTGCAAGCAAACGAAGAACAAGCAAGAAACTAAGATTGCAATCTAGATATTGCGAATATAAGATGAAAGCTTTATTGATCAAGGTGGGGTTCTGTGACGTCTTGGTCTAGTCGTTGAACACAAACGAAGTACGCGAAGTTGCAGCTATGGCGAACTTTTAATCTAAACAAAACCCAAAGTCTAAACGACGCCTTAAGGGCTGTATATATGAAGGAAGAGGAGGGGGGGTTTGTGGCCCCTTGGAGGAGGGGTCTGAAACCAACCCTAACTCTGTTTTCCCCACACATACGGACTCTAAAAACAGCTTATACTTCAGTATTTCGAAATTACATGGGCCTGGCCCAATAATAAGGTGACGCAGTACCTATAATAGCCTCTAAGTGGCATCTTGTATATTTCGTCCAAGGCTTCATGCACTCATGATGGTGGCTTCAAAGTCCTGAAATCATCACTTGTAACTCCGTTCTTGTTCCCCTTGCGCATGCCATCATCTCCATGCTTGATCTTGCTCCAATGTTCATCCCTCTTGTCCAAGCTAGGCCCTTCATTTGTAAGCAAGACAAATGTATCCAATTTAGGCAGCATCATATTCTCATGAACATTAGAATCATTACCAAGAAACGAAAGTACCTGGTAATTTAATTGGCATGCACGAGCTCTAGTAATTGGTCCAGTATGTATAGCAGCAGGGGCTGTGGGTGTAATAATGGTATTGATGTCCTCATCACAAAGGGTGGCGTAGCCCGAGATATGCATAATAGATCCGGGGGTGAGGTGATAGAGCTCGATCCCGTAGAACTCCAGTAAACCCCTCAGGAAGGGGTGAATGGGAAAGCCCAGGCCTCATAAGAGGAAGGTCATGAAGCATACCCTTTCTTCCTTGCGTGGGACAGGGAAGTTCTCCGCAAAAGCTTCACCGTTCACGAAAGTTAATCCGGGTCGGGTGGAGGCAAGATCTGAAGCAGGAAGATACCCCTGAGTCTCAAGGTTGCTTAGCCGGAGATGGGAGATGGAACAGCTTGCCCAGTCACCCGGGAGGGGGCCGTGAGGGCGTGAGGAGGAGCACGGGGCGCTTGCCATGTCTCGGGGCTCCCTGATTTCTGGCTTCTCAATGGTTGGGGAATGGGATGCATTGCTCATTGTGCTCCCAGCCTATTTAATAGGCATTTTTTCTCTGATCCGTGAAGGGCATTTCTGTAAAATACTATTGGACCGCCTGCCTCCCGCTAGCACACGGGAATCGAGGGGGGTCATTAACCCTAAGCAGGAAAGTTAATACTATGGGCCCCGCGACACTTTGACAAATCAGCAAGACATCGATGGCCAAACTGATGTCAGCCGAACATAAAAGGGGAGAAGAACTTGCCCCGCAAGTCAGAGACTTTGGGCACGTGAGGCTACTTGGGATCATGGACCCTGGCATGGGAGGCTAGTTCGGGGGCTACTGAGGGTGTCCGGGATTACAGGGTCCTCGGGCTGCCGGTCTAGCTCTCATGGGTCGGACAGGTGGGCTGCTTTGTAACTACTACTAGAAGGCCGAGCTATAAGGCGACTCCGTGTTCAGGAAGGAAACCTCCGAAGCCTTAGTGTGTCCTCCAAGTCAAGATGGAAGAATCGTCATGTTTATTCCATGATGGCAACCGACCGTGTGTAGCCCTAGGTACCCCTGGTGTCTATATAAACCAGAGGGTTAGGTCCGTAGAGGCTAGAAGAACCATCATCCTACTCATCCAGGGTTTAGTTCACTCGATCTCGTGGTAGATCAACTCTGTAATCCTCATATACACATCAATACAATCAAGCAGGATGTAGGGTTTTACCTCTTCGAGAGGGCCCGAACCTGGGTAAATACTGTCCCTATGTTTCCTGTTCCCCATTGATCCAAGATCCACAGCTTGGGACCCCCTACCCGAGATCCGCCGGTTTCAACACCGACAACATGGCATATAGTTGATCCATGTGAACTGTTTGCGATGACTAGAACAACAGAAATGGTCAGCTGGATGAAGGTGTGTGTGATATACGTCATACAGTTCACTCGGATGAACTGTTTTTTATTAGGCAACACAGTAGAAACGATCAGCCAGATCAAGGTGTGTGTGCGATATACTACATACAGTTCACTCGGATGAACTGTTTACGATGAGCCAACACAATAGAAACGGATAGCCAGATCAAGGTGTGTGTGATAGACGGCATACAGTTCACTCGGGTGAACTGTTTGTGATGAGCCAAAACAACAGAAATGGTTTAACATAACAAGATATGTGTGATACGCGGCAAACATGTTAGTAATCAAAAATGTGTGGGAAGACCGATAACAACGTAGGCGATTCTTGTTAACAAGCCGTGTGTGTTGTGCGCAAACGCTTACTGGTATACAATTTTCAGTGATTGATGAAATCATCACTGACAAGTTCCCTTGTTTAGTCCGTGTGCGATGTGATTTGCTCTATCCGCACAACATCTACACTCTGTCTATAGAACATTAACATATATACTTATAAGAACATGATTGCATAACCAAATTAAACATATAATTACATAAGTGACTACACACATAACATTTGCACACACCAAAGTAAACAATTACATGCATACTAAACTAGGAGAAACGATCATCTAATCATCTACTTATTGTTGTGATGATGCTTGCCATTGCTCTACTTCCGGTTGGATCCCTGGTCATTTTGGGGAAGGAGGCACTTCCTCATGTCAACGATCCGCCTATACATCTCGTAGCTCGTGTACACCTCCTTGGCCGCGTACACGACGTGATCTTCATTGAGTTTCTCCATCCAGGCCGAGTGCTAGGCACACTTGTCCTTGTTGTAGGAATCCTTCATGTCTCTGTAGTAGGGGTCAACGATGGCCTCAGGAAGGTGAACCAGTGAGTCGTTCTCATGCTTCTTGCTGCCTCAGATCTTGAATTGGCCCTGGATGTCGACAAGATTCTGGCAGGCGATGCCCGAATTCTTGAGAACCTTTACATCATTGGTGATGTCCACCATAGCGAACATGTAGTGGGGCTTGTTGACAAACCTGGCAAAACGCTCGCAAGGCCTTGTGGCCAGGCAGTAGTGGTAGACGAGGACGTGACTGCGCACGCACATCTGGGCAACGACGACCTTGTGATGAGACCCGTCATGAGCGCGGGTGTACTCGAGGTCGAACCCGACCACCTTGTACTTGTCCGCAGCAAGCAACAACTCCATAGTGTGGATGCAGTTCTCCACCCAGACTGGGTTGTTGGTGTACACCACCGAGAGCTCTGTGAACCTTCTGTGGGTGTCCACTACGGCATACATGGTGAACTGCCGCTCGTCGTCGGCAGCCCCTGGGAGCGCCATTGGAGCCGCGCAGGATAACCACTCAGAATTTGTCGTCGTGGGTGTGCTTCTTGCAATACTGGGGTGTGATCGAAAGAAAGGTTGAAGAGACACAAGGGTTAAATGGCCGCTGTAATAAATGGGGGCCGATCATCCTATAGTCGTCACGTCTTGTCACTGTGTTCCTAGCGGAGGATTCCAATGCACGCTTGAGTACCCCACACACGTTTCGTTTGACCACGCGTGGGCCTGAAGAGGCGCGAAATGTATCGCTGGTGAGCCTGTTTCCGCGCATCCGCGCAAGCTTCCCGCCCGGCTAGTTTGGCCATGCGTCAGCTAGAAGAGGGGAAAATCATGAGCGTTTATTTGCAAAAGCTTTGCAAAAACTAAGTGTGTGGAATGACTTAAAGAAGCGCACATGTTCGACAATAATTTTACCCGTGGGTGATGAGGTCAAAGTTACACAGACGGGTAACAATGGACACTCGAGTGCAATAATTCTGCGCTCTACAGGGCACATAGTTGAAGAAACCAACTGTGTGCAATAATGTCGAAGATCGCTGTTGAGTCCGCTATATAGGTCGTTTGCAATGAGATCGACAGGGGAAACACATTCAAGAATGGTAAATAAAATCTAAGTCCATTGCATATTAAGGTCAAAATAGTACTACCAATATATGAGTCTCATACGATGCCATTTCAACGATTGTACCACAAAAGCCCAAAATATTACAAGGTTCAAATTCCAGAGTTAGAAGGCTCAAATTCAAAGATTACAAGGTTCAAACTGATATTAGAAATAAAATTCAGCTCATGCAGCTGCAGACGCCCGCGCTGATCAGCTGAACATGGACATAAGAGAGGTCCAAATTGATATTACCACTTATAACACTTGTTTCGAAACCTCAACATTTCTGCAAAGGGATCAACCACTGACAAGTCATGTATGGGCTTGACATAATGACTTACAATTACTCTGTCAACTGAACTTCCAAAATGAAATTCAGAGCCTTTTCCATTCTGTCGTAGCCGCCGGCGCTGATCAACAAGCCATTCATTTTTGCAAAATAAATGTAGGGCAAACCTCATTACCTTTAGCACCCTTGCTGTGACAACAAAGAACCTGGCGATTATAATCTCCGGTAAGGTCCCTCGGTAGGAGTTCAAAGTAATTTATGAGAGGTGCAGATCAAGGCATTTGATGTGATTGTTATATTGTATCACATTATCCACTACCGGGCCTAATCTTATCTGCAAAAGAAGAGAAAGTATCAGTGCCTACATGCTGATGTCTACTACACAACTTGTTCTTGTAGACTCGTATTGGGCCTCCAAGCGTAGAGTTTGTAGGACAGTAGAAAATTTCCCTCAAGTGGATCACCTAAGGTTTATCAATCCGTGGGAGGCGTAGGATGAAGATGGTCTCTCTCAAACAACCATGCAACCAAATAATAAAAGGTCTCTTGTGTCCCCAACACACCAAATACAATGGTAATTTGTATAGGGGCACTAGTTCGGTGAAGAGATGGTGATACAAGCGTAGTAATGATAGTAGATATTGATTTTTGTAATAGGAACAATGAAAAACAGCAAGGTAGTAATTGATAAAACGGAGCTCAAACGGTATTTCAATGCTTCAAAATGAGGCCTAGGGTCCGTACTTTCGCTAGTGCAATCTCTCAACAATGCTAATATAATTGGATCATATAACCATCCCTCGATGTGCGATGAAGAATCACCCCAAAGTTCTTATCTAGCGGAGAACATAAGAAGAAATTGTTTGTAGGGTACGAAACCACCTCAAAGTTATCCTTTCTGATCGATCTATCCAAGAGTTCGTACTAAAATAACACCAAGTGATCATTTCCGATCGATCTATCTAAGACTTCGTACTAAAATAACACCATATGATACACGTCAACCAACTCTAATATCACCTAGATACTCCAATGTCACCATGAGTATCCGTGAGTTGATTATATGATATGCATCAAAAAAATTTAGATTCATAATACTCAATCCAACACAAAGAACCTCAAAGAGTGCCCCAAGATTTCTACCAGAGAAACAAGGACGAAAACATGCATCAACCCCTATGCATAGATTACCCCAATGTCACCTCGGGAATCCGCGAGTTGAGTGCCAAGACATAGATCAAGTGCTCTCAAATCCAACAAAGTATTCAACATGATAAAAGTGAAATCTCAAAGGGAAAACTCAATTCATCACAACAAGATAGAGAGGGGAAAACACCATATGATCCAACTATATTAACAAATCCCGCGATACATCAAGATCATGCCAAATCAAGAACACGAGAGAGAGAGAGAGATTAAACACATAGCTACTGGTACAAACCCTCAGCACCGAGGGTGGACTACTCCCTCCTCATCATGGTGGCTGCCGGGATGATGAAGATGGCCACCGGTGATGATTTCCCCCTCTGGCAGGGTGCCGGAAGGGGGGCCTAGATTGGTTTTTCCTGGCTACAGAGGCTTGCAGCGGCGGAACTTCTGATCTAGGGCTATTTCTGGGGGTTTCTATATTTATAGGATTTTTTGGCGTTGGTTTCACGCGAAGATGGGCTTCGAGGGGCCCACAAGACACCAGCACACGGGCAAGGCACCTGGCGCGCCCTAGTGGGTTGTGCTCACCTCCTTTACCTTCTGGTCCTCCCACGAAGCTTCTAGTGCCTCTTTTGTTCCAAAAAATTTGTCAAAAAGTTTCGTTGCATTTGGAGAACTTTTATTTCTGCACAAAAAACAACACCATGGTAGTTCTGCTGAAAACAGCGTCAGTCCAGGTTAGTTCCATTCAAATCATACCAAAACCATATAAAATTGTTGTAAACATGGCATGAATACTTCATAAATTATAGATACATTGGAGACGTATCAGCAGCCCCAAGCTTAATTCCTACTCGTCCTCGAGTAGGTAAATGATAAAAGAAATAATTTATGAAGTGTGAATGCTAGCATAGTGCATAAGTTTGATCAATGATAATTTCAATCACTTTTCCTAGCATCATAACAACAACTATTTCTCATGAAACTCATCATGATAAAGTAGCAATCAATTCACATGTTATGGTTCAAACAATGCCTTCTCTAGAAACTTAACAACCTATGTTCCCAGTCACCAAACAATTGCAATTCAACTTATTCAACAAAGTCTAAGTAAGAGCTCCACATACTCAATCATCATATAGTCATCTATGATTGCTAGTACTCAAAGCATATTTTTAGAACAAATGGCATCCATCGGACACAGAGAAAGATAGGGGCTTAATGTTTCGCCTCCCAACTCATTTATCATAGAGATAATTGTCAACAATAATAAATCATGATCAAATATATTTGACTGGCCATATGTGCCTAGATCTTTCCCCACCACATGATGCTTGCCAACTAGAGAATAATTGAGGTTGAAATGAGAATGCATACTATTGACTCTTGCATAAAAGTAAATACTGAAAAGTAAAAGATAGGCCCTTCGCAGAGGTAAGCAGAGGTTGTCATGCGCTTTTAATTTTTGGATGCCCAAGCTCTTAATGTAAAGGAACGTCACGTTATATTGCCCCTTATGATAGCAACCTTTATTATGTAGTCTGTCGCTTTTATTACTTTGCCATCACAAGTTTCTACAATGCTTATTTTCCCTTAGAATAAAAGATCAAACATATTTAGGAGCAATTTTTATTGCTTTATGCACCAATGACAACTTACTTGAAGGATCTTATTCAATCCATAGGTAGGTATGGTGGACACTCATGGCAAGAAACTGGGTTTAAGGATTTTTCGATGCACCAGTAGTATCTCTACTTAGTACGAATTTTTGGCTAGCAAAAGATCCTAAGCAAACACCCCATGTTGGAGGATCCATAACAATATAACTTCTATGCAAATATACACAACCATAACTCATTACATTGTCTTCCTTGTCCAACTTCAACTAATTTGCTCAAGTTTGAAAATAATTAATGGGTAATCATAGAAGATGTCAAAGATAATATATTTGCATATGAAAGTTCTCTTCCTTATACTAACTGAAAGTGCGTTATATCGTCTAGAGGGGGGTGAATAGGCGATTTTTACAAATTCGTCACTGAAGAATTTCAAGGTGAGGAAATTCCTAAGCGGCGAACTACTTAGCAGCAGAATAAGTACTCAGATGCAAGCATAACAGAGCAGTAGCACAGTCATCATGATGAAATGAAAACAAGCACAGAGTACGAGTAGCGTAAACACAGGATAAGCAGGCTGAAGACAAACTGACTGAAGAAATTGAACTGAGGAAATTGAGAAAGTCTTCAGTCAAAGTCTTCAAACAGTAATGATCAAATACATAGCAAGTATGCAAGGAATTGAAAGGGTTGAGGAAATAGAACTAGTAGCTCGGTGAAGACAATGATTTGGTAGACCAGTTCCAACTACGTATTCTCCTTGAGCTAAGGTCACACAGACCTCGCCCAATCACTCGTGGTAAGTCTTCAGGTGACTTCCAAACCTTCACATACTCGGTCACTCGGCAATCCACAATTTCCTCTTGGATGCTCTAGACCATGACGCCTAACCGTCTGGAGGATGCACAGTCCTCAAAGGTAACAAGCGTCGGTTCCACACAGGAACAATCTCTTCAGTGATGCTCAATCACTTTGGGTTTGTAGGTGTTTGGGTTTTTCGGTTTTTCCTCACTTGATGATTTTCGCTCAAAGTCCTCGGAGGATGGGATGCTCTAAATGACAAGTGTCAATCTATTTCTCGGAGCAGCCAACTAGCTAGTGGTTGAAGGGGGGTGGCTATTTATAGCCTAGGGAGCAGCCCGACATGATAAGACATAAATGCCCTTCAATGATATGACCGTTAGGTGGGTAGGATATTTGGATAGCTGGCGCGTAGCACAGCAACGGTCGGATATTTGAGTATCAAATTTCTCAGGGCTATCATGTTCCTCACTTGTAGGCAATCCGCACTGGCGAATTCCTAACTCCTCAGTTAGAACAAATTCCTCAGAGAACAGAAGAACTTCGTCTCTGTCACTGAAGAACTTGACTAAACTGTATGAGATTTCCAATGGCTTCACTCGAAAGGATTGGGTAGGTGTAGGATTTTGAGTTGAGCATCACTTGGAAACTTTTCCTTAGTTTTACCTCGACCTCCTTTTATAGTACGGTGTTTCCTATGACTCAAGAAGAAGAAAATGAAACTACGAAAACAAAAGTCTTCATGCTTCATAATCCTCGCATGAATATCAAGTCTTCAGGGTCACACCAATTTCTTCACTTTCAAAGTCTTCAAGAAAACCAAAGTCTTCAGTTGAAGACATTCATTTTTAGGGGTCAACATTCATCGTAAATAACAAACTCCTCATAGACTTATAGACCTGTGTACACTCACAAACTCATTAGTCCCTTAACCTATAAGTCTTCAATACACCAAAATCACTAAGGGGCACTAGATGCACTTACAATCTCCCCCTTTTTGGTGATTGATGACAATATAGGTTAAGTTTTCAACGGGGATAAACATATGAAGTGTAAATACTGATATTGAGGAATTTGACTGCAAGATATAGAAGAACTCCCCCTGAAGATGTGCATATTTGAAGAATTTGCTTTGAAATAGCAAATGCACATTGTTGAGTAATATCATGGAGATCTCCTCCTATATCTTGAAATTCATACACACATTTATCATATGATATGAAGAATTTGAAATGCATGATGAAATATGGTGTCTGACGAAATTCAGCATGCGTGCATTATGGTATTGAGGAAATAGCATGCAGAAAAACAGAGCAAAAGTATCAGACCACCATAGGACTTAAGTTTACAACTCATCAGAGCAAACACCTCAGAAGAGCAAGAGTTGAAACTTAACAGAAATATAGCCCATATATAAGACCCGCTTGAAGACTAACTCAAATTTCTCCCCCTTTGTCATCGAATGACCAAAAGGGACGAAAAATGAGGACTAACGCCCCTGAAGAATATCATCATGATGTCGATGGAGGAGCGCCAGCATTGTTGGGGTCGTCTGTTGAGGTAGGGCCTGCCGCAGTGTCGTTCAAGTCTTCAGCTTCATCCGTCTCGCGCGATGAAGAATATGAACTGGCAACAAGCTGAGGAACTTTGACTTTCTTGAATTTCTTCGAAGGTGGCTGAGACCAGTCAAAGTCCTGTTGGAATCCCATCTCCTTGAGTTCTTCAGCACTATGAAGATTAGACAGAATCGCCCAAGTGCGGTCAAAGACTTCATGCAAGTAGTAGTGATTCTTCTTCATAGTATTTTGAGTGACTGTCATGTTCTGAAGAATTGCACCAAACTGACGCTTGACCCACTTGTGATTTTGATCAACTTTCCGATGAAGACTAAGGAGAAGTTCACGATCAGTCATCACACGCGGAGCTGTGGCTTGAGGATTATGTTCTGAAGCTTTGGCGGTAGAATCTTGAGTTGCAGAGTCATCATTGGTGGAATAGGAAGTAGCTTTGCGAAACTGTCCATCCAATGGACGAGTACCTTCATCAATAACAGCAGCCTTGCCCTTCTCGACAGCTGAGGAAATAGTCCGTTTGAGGACTTCGATAGGGGGCAAATAGCTGAGATGATTTTGAAAATCAGCCTTATAATGAATTGAAGACCTTGATCTGATGAACTTCATGATCCAGGGAGCATAAGGCTTCAACTCAAAAGGTGACAGAGCAGCATTGGCCAAAGTCCTCATGAAGAAATCGTGGTAGTTGATAGGAATACCGTGAATGATATTGAACAGCAGATTCTTCATAATGCCAACAACTTCTTCATCATCAGAGTTGTGGCCCTTGATTGGACTGAGGGTTTTGGTCAATATGCGATAAACTGTCCTTGGCACATAGAGCAATTCCTTGACAAGGAATTTGGTCCTTGGAGCTTGGCCTGGCTTCAAAGGCTTCATCAGCACTTGCATCAGATGATCAGACAGTTCAGGTTCAACATAGAGAAGCCTTGCACCTTCAGTGGGAGGACTGACTGGGACGGCATGAAGCAATTCAGAGGCCGGTGCTTTGAAATGAGTATTTTCAGTCATCCAGTCCAATACCCATGAATTGACATCATCAACATTTCCAGTAATGTGCAGCGTGGCGAAGAATTGAAGAATGAGTTCTTCATTCCAATCGCAGATGTCGGTGCAGAAATTGAGTAACCCAGCGTCATGAAGAACACTGAGGACTGGGGTGAAGCAGGGCAGCGATTCCATATCGACATGAGGAATTTGCTCATGTTCAAAGATCTTATCCTTATCAAACAACAATGAGGAATAGAAGTTCATCTGGCTTGCAGTCCAGAAGAGCTTGCGACGAAGTCGAGCAGAGTCATAGGGATTGTAGTCAGTGAAGAATATGTGCTCATTGAAGAAATCCTCAGCATTAAACTTCTGCTTCTTGGAGTGAGGGTTCTGTGGCTTGGGCTGAAGATTAACAGTTGAAGTCTTCATAGCCTCTTGAGGTATAGCCACTGGAGCCACAGGCTGAGGAATTTCAGTAGCAGCATTGGCCTCCATTTCTTCAGACATATGTACATCAGCGCTAGTGGCTGAAACTTCTTCAGGAATAGAATGAAGTGAAGCTTGACGTTCATCAGAGCCCATATGAATTTCTTCAGTTTGCACAGGGGACTGAGGAACATGATGTAGAGGGGTCGTCAGAGGTGAATTGGGGTGATGACTTTCCCAAAAATCATCATTCAGAATAGGTGTTGTAGACCCAATATCCACATCCTCATCTTCTTCAATTTCTTCGACGCCTGCCTCTTCAGCTGTGAACTGAGGCATGGGCGATGATACCAGTGGAGTTGGAGGGAAAGTATCCACTTCAATTTCTTCATCCATCTGCTCTGTCGAAGCAGCAGAAGGATCTTCTTCATCAGATTTACTTGGAATTTCATATTCCTCACCAAAGGGAATGATCTCCTTTGATGGCATGCTTGATATTGGAATAGCATCAATTGGGTTTTCAGATGAACTCGTCAAAGTCTTCAATTTCTTGGGAGCTGAAGACTCTGAAGATGCAGATGCTTTCCTTTTCTTCACAGCTGCTCGCTCCGCAGCTTTGGTTTTCTTTGCTTCTGTTGTAGAAGGAAGGTTGATGCTTGTCATCGGTGCAGGAGGAGCAGAGGAAATTGGTTGAATTTCTTCAGGCACAACTGATGCAGTTGCCTTGGCTTGTTCAGATTCCTCAGGCACAGTAGCAGATGCTTCAACTGGCCTGGATTGCTCTTCAGACGCAATATTGGAGGCTGCCCTGGCATTTTCTTCAGAGACTGGAATTTCTTCAGCAGCTCTGGCGCTTTCATTTTCTTCAGTAGACTGAACAGATGTTCCAGTCTGAGGAAAGTTGGGTTGCGATGAAGCTGCAACACTTGGAGTAAATCCTTTTGCCATTCTGACGAATCTGACTTTGGCACCTAGCCAATCTGCATGGAATGCATGAAATTCATCACTAAGTGCTTTGATCTCAGCCTGCATAGTCACAAGTTCTTCAGGAGACATTTTCACTACATTTTTCTTCAGAAAACGCTCCTTCTTGTACTGAGCCTTCTTCACCTGCCTGGCCTTTTCAAATTTCCATTTCTCCTCATTTATGAAGGCTGTCAACATGTGACTTTGACCAGGAGTGAGGTTTAATTCAGGCAAAGGTGTATTTGGATCCTTGTGCCATAGATCAATGAAATCAAGGATCTTCCTTGGATCCAGCATGAGGGGCACAGCACTGCCTTTGGCACTAGAGGCCCTTTGTTGTCGATCTCTGATGATCTCAGCTAATTCTTCATCATCAGCTTCGTCTTCGCTTGACGGAACCTGAAAGGCGACCTGCTTCTTGTGAGGACTTGGTCTTGTGCCTCGTCCAGCAGTGGCCTTTTTCTTCAGCAAGGTCAGAGTTGTTGAAGACTGAGGTGGAGCTGAAGAACTTGCAGAGACTCCTGAAGCAATTGAGATTCCAGTGGTCCTTTGGCATGTGGCAAGATGCACAGGTGTTGAGGGCATTGTAGGAGCAGCTGAGGATTTTGGTATCAGGTGCTGATACCAAACAGGCCGTGAGGACCTAGAAGAGCTTGGCCGTGAGGGCATTGCAGAGCTTGGCCGTGAGGGCATTGCAGCTGAGGAACTTGTCTTGACAGCTGATTTCTTCAGCATAGCCTTCTTAGGCTTGATAGCAGAGGCCTCAGCGGCGGCAGCAACAGAATCTTCATTGAATTTCTTCACTGCCTCTTTAGCCACTTTGGCCAGCTTGGCTTGACGCTTAGCCCACTCCTGAGGAAATTCCTCGGCTCTTCTGATGCTAGTGGGATCAGCTTCTTGGCCAGGAGCCAATGGAGGTCTTGGACATGGAGGGTTAACAGCGAATTTCTTCATGTACTTGGGAGTGACATAGCGATATTCCCTCCATTCTCTTGCCCATCTCCTCTCAATCTTCTGAATGCGCACTTTGCGCTGATTTTTGTTCTCCTTGCCATGAGTTGCTTCATCAGGAGTACAATATTCATCATAGATGTCATCAGGGATCTCAAAAGCAGTATTTGTCTCTGGCCTTTTTCCTCCCTTCTGAGGTCTTTTACCATCAGCCATTTTCTTCACTTGAGGATTTTGAACAATCGAATTTTCTGATGAGGTATGCAATTTTTCTTCAAGGAACGCTGGAAATGAGTTAAGTTGATGAGAACCTAGAGATTCAGCAGCGGACATGTGTACCTGTGAATAGAGTATAGGTGCGAAGAATTTGGAGAGGTCATATGCGTTCTCAGAAGTTTTTCAAAAGTATCAAGTTTGAGGAATTTGACCAGGGGTGTCTTGAGGAATTTCACTAAGCATTTTTTACTTAGGTTCCAGAGTTGTGTAGATTGAAAGTCCACACAATTGAGGAATCTTGAAGAAAAACGTTGCTTAGAGAAACTGATCAAGGACAGAAGCAAGTTGGTGTTTAAGAACATGAAAGTTGAAGAATAAACACCTTTTGAAGATTTTGTGGAAATCATCAGAATCAACAAGGGCAGTAAAAATAAATTTTATTTACCCTTGACGAAGAACACGACGAACTGAGAGTAGCAGTGGAGATGTTCGTCCGTTCAGATCTTCCACGCCCTAACTTGGCGATGGAAAACAGCTACGGCGGCGGCGGAGTGAAGATTTCCGTGGCCGGCGTGAGTACGACGGCGACGAGGTCGAGGCAGTGAAGCTCTTCCTCACCGGCGATGATTGAATGTAGCGGCGGCGCTAGGTCTGAGAGCTCGAGCGAGGGAGTAAGATCGAGTGGAGTAAATGAGATCTGAGGAGGGCGAGGGGTATTTATAGCAGAGGTGAAAAAACCGCTCATCCGAGGAAAATGGATGAACATGCCCCTGACCCTTCTTATCCTAACGACATGTGTCACCCACGTACTGTGAAGTGGAGATCATGTTTGATCGCGGGTGAATAGATAAATCTTATCGAGGGATATGGAATGGTTTGAGCGGCAAAAGCCGAAAATTCAGATAAGAATATTTTAAGGTTTCGTTCGCAAATTCTTCAGCTGTCAAGGACACAGTGAAGACTTTGAACGGGTTTCAAATAGAACGCACATGAAGAATTTGTGAACGGACTGGATTGAGTTTAGCATAGAGGGGGAAAGGGTCCGATCACATTCACTTAGAAGAAAAACAACTTGAAGAATTAGCAATAAGTGAATGCTGTAGAGGACAGAAAACTCAAATATATATATAGTCAATGAAGAACACAGATGGAAAGAGTGAAGATTTTGCAAAGTTGAAGAATTTGAAAATTTGAAGAATTTGCACAATGATGAAAAACTCAAATTTTGAAGATTTTCAACTTTTTGTGGTGGCGTGACCCACCGTGTAAGAATGATGATTTCAGACACCGCGTACAATTGTCGTAGGGCTCTGAGAATCAAATTCTTCATTAATTTCTTCACACTTAGAGGGTTAGTCTTCATTGATTGAAGAAAAACATTTCTTCGTGTGTTGCACATCTAAGTCATCAATTTGCATAAGTGTTAGGATGTGTGTCCTTTTCAAAGAACATTCGAAGATTCTAAGATATTTAGCTCACACCGCAATTTGCTAAATCTCTTCTCATCCAAGGGCTTTGTGAAGATATCCGCTAGTTGTTCTTCAGACTTCACGGGATCAATAGAGATGTCACCCTTCAACACATGATCACGAAGAAAATGATGACGAATCTCGATGTGCTTTGTCTTCGAGTGCTGAACAGGGTTATGAGCAATTTTGATGGCACTCTCGTTGTCGCAGTAGAGTGGCACATTCTTCACATTGATGCCGTAGTCCTTGAGGGTTTGCTTCATCCATAGCAATTGAGCACAGCAAGAACCAGCAGCAATATACTCAGCTTCAGCAGTAGAGAGTGATACGCAGTTCTGCTTCTTCGAGGACCAACATACTAAGGATTGTCCGAGGAAATGGCATGTGCCTGAAGTTGACTTGCGGTCCACACGATCACCAGCATAGTCAGAGTCAGAATATCCAATGAGATCAAAAACCGAGCCCTTGGGATACCATAATCCAAGTGTTGGAGTGTGAGCTAGATATCGAAGAATATGTTTCACAGCCTTATGGTGTGATTCCTTCGGTGTAGCTTGAAAACGGGCACACATGCAAACACTAAGCATAATATCCGGCCTAGATGCACATAGGTACAATAAAGAGCCAATCATGGAGCGGTATACCTTTTGATCAAAGTCTATTCCATTTTCATCAATGCATAGATGGCCATTTGTGGGCATAGGGATTTTGACGCCTCTGCATTCTTGCATACCGAATTTCCTCAGAACATCCTTGAGGTATTTCTCTTGAGAAATAAAGATGCCATTGCGTTGTTGACGAATTTGAAGACCTAAGAAGAATTTCAATTCTCCCATCATGGACATTTGATATTCCTCACTCATCATGTAAGCAAATTCGTCACTGTAATGTTGGTTAGTACAGCCAAAGATAATATCATCAACATATATTTGGCACATGAATAATTCATCATCATAGGTTTTGGTGAAAAGAGTTGGGTCGAGTGAACCGGGTTTGGAGCCTTTCTTCATGAGGAATTCCTTCAAAGTATCATACCACGCCCGAGGGGCCTGCTTGAGGCCATAGAGGGCCTTATTGAGTCTGAAGACTTTGTCAGGATGCTTAGGATCTTCAAAACCTGGGGGTTGAGCAACATATACTTCTTCCTCAAGCTTACCATTGAGGAGTGCACTTTTCACATCCATTTGATATAAGATGACATTATGATGGTTAGCATAAGCAAGCAGTATGCGAATAGCCTCAAGTCTAGCAACAGGTGCAAAAGTTTCATCGAAATCAATTCCTTCAACCTGTGTGTAGCCTTGAGCCACAAGACGAGCCTTGTTCCTCACCACTAGGCCATTTTCATCTTGCTTGTTGCGGTAGATCCATTTGGTACCGATGATATTGTGCTTGCATGGGTCCGGTCGCTTGACAAGCTCCCATACATTGTTCAGCTGGAATTGATGTAATTCCTCTTGCATTGCTTGAATCCATTCAGGCTCCAGAAATGCCTCATCAACTTTGGTGGGTTCTGTGATGGACACGAAAGCAAAATGCCCACAAAAGTTAGATAAATGTGAAGCTTTTGAGCGAGTCAGAGGACCTGGTGTGTTGATGTCGTTGATGATTCTCTCAATCTGTACTTCATTTGCAACGCGAGGATGAGCAGGTTGACGACTTTGATTTGGCTCAGCATTTTCTTCAGAGCCATTTTCTTCAGGTGCGCCAGCATGCTGTTCTTCATGTTCTGGAATGATTTCTTCAGCAGATTCTTCAGTAGGAATGACATCCTCAGTAGCTTTGAACTTGATGGTTTCCTCAGGTGTCTTTTCATCTAGCACAGGAGGTAGGTGCTCTCTTTGCGAGCCGTTAGTTTCATCGAACCGCACATCTACAGTTTCAACAACCTTGTTGTGATAGGTGTTGAAGACCCTGTAGGTGTGCGAGTCCTTTCCGTAACCAAGCATAAAACCTTCTTATGCTTTCGGTGCAAATTTAGAATTGTGATGAGGATCTCTAATCCAACATTTAGCACCGAAGACTTTGAAATAACTCACATTGGGTTTCTTGTCAGTGAGGAGCTCATATGAGGTCTTCTTGAAGAATTTGTGAAGATATACCCTGTTGATGATGTGGCATGCAGTATCAATTGCCTCAGGCCAGAAGTGACGAGGTGTCTTGTATTCATCAAGCATGGTGCGAGCCATCTCAACAAGAGTCCTGTTCTTGCGCTCCACAACGCCATTCTGCTGAGGAGTGTATGGGGCAGATAGCTCATGAGTAATACCAAGTTCATCGAGATAGTCATCAAGACCAGTATTCTTGAACTCGGTCCCATTGTCACTACGTATATGCTTGATCTTCACGCCGAAATTCGTTGAAGCCCTTGAGGAAAATCGTCTGAAGACTTCCTGCACTTCAGTTTTGTAAGTAATGACATGCACCCATGTGTAACGAGAATAGTCATCAACAATGACAAAGCCATATAGAGATGCTGCATTTGTTAGTGTGGCATAATGAGTAGGGCCAAAGAGATCCATATGAAGCAATTCAAAAGGACGAGAAGTAGTCATGATGGTCTTCGAGGGGTGCTTGGCTCTGGTCATCTTTCCAGCCTCACAAGCCCCACAAAGATGATCTTTGAGGAATTTGACACCCTCAATGCCAATGACGTGCTTTTTCTTCACGAGCGTGTGTAAGCTCCTCATGCCAGCATGACCCAATCGTCGATGCCATAGCCAGCCTTCTGAAGCTTTAGCAAGTAGACAAGTGGCAGGCTGTGGTCCTGTAGAGAAATCAACAATATACAAGTCTCCTCTCCTAAAGCCTTCGAAGACTTTGGAATTGTCAGATTCCATGAGTACTAAGCAATGATATTTGCCAAAGACAACAACCATATCAAGATCACAAAGCATTGAGACAGACATGAGGTTGAATCCGAGGGACTCGACAAGCATGACTTTATCCATGTGTCGATCCTTTGAGATTGCAACCCTACCTAGACCCAATACCTTGCTTTTGCCTTTGTCAGCGTAGGTGATATGCTTCAAGTGTGATGGAGATAAAGGAGTGTTCATCAGTAAGCTCTTGTCACCGGTCATGTGATTTGTACATCCACTATCGAGGACCCACTCAGTAGCTTTGGGTAAATCATCCTGCAGATGAATTAGTGCATCTTACGAACTCATATACTTCAGAGTGAAGAATATGACATCAAATTCATCAGACATATTTCATCAACAAAAGCAACATATGTATGTATATATATATAGCAATGTGAGGACGTGAGAAATGAATAAATCATTTCTTCATGATTAGCTTGCGTCCTTTCAAGCATTTCAGGTCTCCAGCAAATTCTTCAGACGATTTAGTTCGTCTGGAGACCTGACCCTGCATAAGAGATTAGTTCTTTTTCTTTACCACCCACATCTGGAGGGGTGGCAAAGAGTTCATCATTCTGCGAGCTCCATAAGAGAAAGGTGGCATTGAGGCCAGAGTGCTTCGTTTCACAGGAGAGGGATTAGCATAGGCATATGAGTAAGCAGAGAAATTCTTCGAGGACTTATGAATATAATGATTTGAAGAATAATGCACATAATCAGAACTCTTAGATTTTCCCTGCGAAACAGAAGCGTTAGTATGATGATGATCATGTGAGGACTTGGATCCATGTGAGGAATTTGATCCATAAGAGGACTTGGATCCATATGAAGACTTTGGTCCATATGAAGAATTTGATCTGGAGTTCTTATTCTTCACAGGTGGTGTCATGAGGACATTCACCTGAAGACTTTCAAGGCACCTTTTGGGAACCCAGATTTTCTTCATAGGGGGACCATTCCTGCAGTTAGATCCAACATATCTAGCAAATACCTCACCATTCTGATTTTTGAACAGTTTATAGTTGGAGTTAAATGACTCATCAGATGAATATGAGGATTCACAAGTAAAGCCAGATAAAGTGGATGGATCCACGGGAGGTCCCTTTGCAGCAACCCATGAGGTTTTGGGATACTGCTCAGGTTTCCAGTAGGTTCCATCAGCATTGAGTTTCCTCTCAAAGGCAATACCCTCTTTCCTAGGGTTCCTGTTCAAGATCTGCTTTTTGAGCACATCACAAAGAGTCTGATGCCCTTTGAGGCTTTTGTACATGCCTGTCACATACAATTCCTTCAACCCTGCATTTTCGTCAGTGATACTAGTGGTATCCTCAGATGAGGAATTTATGACCACAGAGATAGTTGAAGAATTTGCAGCAATAGAAGCATTTGAACATTCAGGTGAAGAATTAGCAGTTTCACGTTCAATGCATTTCAAGCATGGTGGAATAAATTCTTCGTGAGCGGAACTGATCTGTTGAGCAAGCAAAGAATCATTTTCCTTCTGAAGATCTTCATGACTCACCCTTAGCTTCTCAAGATCTTGCTTTCTTTGAAGAAATTCATAAGAAAGCTTCTCATGATCGGCTAAGAGAGTTTCATGACGACCTTGAAGGGTGTCAAACTTAGACTGTAGTTGCTGAAGATTATCAGTCAGTGTTTGAGTTCGATCCATTTCCTCACCTAACAGATCATCGCTTTTGCCTAGCATATTTTGAACCTTTTCCAAAGCCTTTTGTTGTTTAACAGCAATATTAGCAAGTTTGGAATAGCTGGGTTTGAGGTTATCATCAGATTCATCCTCACTTGATTCAGAGGAGGGATATTTGAGTACCTTGGCACCTTTTGCCATGAAGCAATAGGTGGGAGCATAGTCATCGTTGCCGTCATCAGCAGTGTTGGGGAAGCCATTTTCCTCATTGTTGAAGATGGACTTGCTAACGTAAGCAGTAGCGAGGGCTAGGCTCGCCACACCAGAGTCTGACTCCTCAGATGCCTCCTCTTCCTCATGTTCCTCAGATTCAGCTTCATAGTCCATTTCCTTGCCAATGAATGCCCGAGCCTTTTTGGAACTGCTCTTCTTGTGAGATGAAGACTTTGAAGATTTTGACGATGAGGACTTTGAAGATTTCTTCTTCTTCTTAGAGTCATCTGAACTATCATCCTTGTATTTCTTCTTCTTTGATTCCTTCTCCCACTGAGGACAATCAGTAATGTAGTGACCAGGTTTCTTGCATTTATGGCAAGTTCTCTTCTTGTAGTCACGGGATGAGGAATCAGATTTCATGTCATCACCTCTTGAGGATTTTCCAAATCGGCCACGTCTAGAGAACTTCTGGAATTTCCTCACGAGCATTGCTAGCTCCTGACTTAGTTCTTCAGGATCACCAAGGCTGCTACCAGAATCTTCATCTTCAGATTCAGAGACTGCCTTGGCTTTCAGTGCATGAGATCTACCATAGCTCGGTCCGTAGAGATCTCTCTTCTCAGCTAGTTGGAATTCATGAGTGTTCAGCCTCTCAAGAATATCAGCAGGATCAAGTGACTTGTAGTCTCCACGTTCTTGAACCATCAGTGCCAGTGTATCAAATGAAGAATCGAGTGACCTCAGCAATTTCTTCACCACCTCATGGTCGGTGATGTCAGTGGCACCCAGTGCTTGAAGCTCGTTTGAAATGTCAGTGAGGCGATCAAAGGTTTGCTGAACATTTTCGTTGTCGAGTCTTTTGAAGCGGTTGAAGAGATTGCGAAGAACGTCAACCCGAGAGTCACGTTGAGTTGAGACTCCTTCGTTGACCTTGGACAGCCTATCCCAGATAAGCTTAGCTGTTTCCAAAGCACTCACTCTGCCATACTGCCCTTTGCTCAGATGGCCACATATGATATTCTTCGCTTGAGAGTCGAGTTGCTTGAATCTCTTCACATCAGCAGCATTTACGGAAGGAGGGACAGAGGGAACACCATTTTCCACAACGTACCAGAGATCGTTGTCAATTGCCTCAAGATGCATGCGCATCTTGTTCTTCCAGTAGGGGTAGTCCGTCCCATCGAAGGTAGGACACCCAGCCGAGACCTTGATCATGCCTGCAGTCGACATAACTAAAACTCCAGGTGGTTAAACCAAAATCACACAGAACAAGGGAGTACCTTACTCTGATACCAATTGAAAGTGCGTTATATCGACTAGAGGGGGGGTGAATAGGCGATTTTTACAAATTCGTCACTGAGGAATTTCAAGGTGAGGAAATTCCTAAGCGACGAACTACTTAGCAGCGGAATAAGTACTCAGATGCAAGCATAACAGAGCAGTAGCACAGTCATCATGATGAAATGAAAACAAGCACAGAGTACGAGTAGTGTAAACACAGGATAAGCAGGCTGAAGACAAACTGACTGAAGAAATTGAACTGAGGAAATTGAGAAAGTCTTCAGTCAAAGTCTTCAAACAGTAATGATCAAATACATAGCAAGTATGCGAGGAATTGAAAGGGTTGAGGAAATAGAACCAGTAGCTCGGTGAAGACAATGATTTGGTAAACCAGTTCCAACTGCGTATTCTCCTTGAGCTAAGGTCACACAGACCTCGCCCAATCACTCGTGGTAAGTCTTCAGGTGACTTCCAAACCTTCACATACTCGGTCACTCGGCAATCCACAATTTCCTCTTGGATGCTCTAGACCATGACGCCTAACCGTCTGGAGGATGCACAGTCCTCAAAGGTAACAAGCGTCGGTTCCACACAGGAACAATCTCTTCAGTGATGTTCAATCACTTTGGGTTTGTAGGTGTTTGGGTTTTTCGGTTTTTCCTCACTTGATGATTTTCGCTCAAAGTCCTCGGAGGATGGGATGCTCTAAATGACAAGTGTCAATCTATTTCTCGGAGCAGCCAACCAGCTAGTGGTTGAAGGGGGGCGGCTATTTATAGCCTAGGGAGCAGCCCGACATGATAAGACATAAATGCCCTTCAATGATATGACCGTTAGGTGGGTAGGATATTTGGACAGCTGGCGCGTAGCACAGCAACGGTCGGATATTTGAGTATCAAATTCCTCAGGGCTATCATGTTCCTCACTTGTAGGCAATCCGCACTGGCGAATTCCTAACTCCTCAGTCAGAACAAATTCCTCAGAGAACAGAAGAACTTCGTCTCTGTCACTGAAGAACTTGACTAAACTGTATGAGATTTCCAATGGCTTCACTCGAAAGGATTGGGTAGGTGTAGGATTTTGAGTTGAGCATCACTTGGAAACTTTTCCTTAGTTTTACCTCGACCCCCTTTTACAGTACGGTGTTCCCTATGACTCAAGAAGAAGAAAATGAAACTACGAAAACAAAAGTCTTCATGCTTCATAATCCTCGCATGAATATCAAGTCTTCAGGGTCACACCAATTTCTTCACTTTCAAAGTCTTCAGTTGAAGACATTCATTTTTAGGGGTCGACATTCATCGTAAATAAAAAACTCCTCATAGACTTATAGACCTGTGTACACTCACAAACTCATTAGTCCCTTAACCTATAAGTCTTCAATACACCAAAATCACTAAGGGGCACTAGATGCACTTACACTAACCATTCATGAATTGCTTGTATGACCAATATTGTGATTGTCAAGCGTCAATAGATTTCACTTTATAAACCCAATGTGAACTACTACTAGGCATGATAGAAGCACATATAATTTTAAATTTATGATATTCAATTCATTCAACAATTTACTCTTAGGATATAAGTGAAGCACGAGAGTAAATGACAAACTACTCCAAAAAGATATAGGTGAAGATCAAACGAGTAGTTAAGTAAATGGGTAGCTAATTGAGGACTCTCTCTTATTAAAAAAAACTTTCAGATCTAAGTATTTTATTAAAACAGCAAGCAAAACAAAATAGAATGACATTCCAAGAATAGCACAACTCATGTTAAGAAGCAAAAACTTAGGTTCAACCGATACTAACCGATAATTGTTGATGAAGAAAGGTGGGATGCCTACCGGGGCATCCCCAAGCTTAGATGGTTGAGACTTCTTGAAATATTATCTTGGGATGCCTTGGGTATCCCCAAGCTTGAGCTTTTGTGTCTCCTTAATTTCTTTTATATCACAGTTTCCCCGAATCTTAAAAACTTCATCCACACAAAACTCAACAAGAACTCGTGAGATACGTTAGTATAAATCAATGCAATAACATTATCATTCTCTACTGTAGCAAATCACTAAAATTATTATTTAACATTACATACTAAATGCCTCTGCATATTTAATACTCCTATCCTCAAATAGAATCATTAAACAAGCAAACATATGCAAACAATGCAAACATAATAGCAATCTGTCTAAACAGGACAGTCTGTAAAGAGTGCAATTATACTCACACTTCCCTAACTCCAAAATTCTGAAAATTTACCACACTGTATAAAATTTATCATATCTTATTGTGCAAAAAAATTCAACATTTTATCACATCCTGACTTTTCTCAAGAATTCACGCACTAGCGTACAACTTGCTGTTTTCAAACAGCCACATATAGACTTGCAAAATAAGCATAACAAAGGCTATACTTGACATTTTAATTGAAATAAAAGATGCAAAACATTATCTAAGTAACAGCAAGCAAATCCTAATAAAAGAAAATGACGCTCCAAGTAAAACACATATCATGTGACGAATCGAAAATATAGCCCCAAGTAAGGTTACCGATAATGTTGGAGACGAAAGAGGGGATGCCTTCCGGGGCATCCCCAGGCTTAGTTGATTGGATATTCCTTGAATATTACCTTGGGGTGCCTTTGGCATCCCCAAGCTTAGGGTCTTGTCACTCCTTATTCTCCTCATATCGATATCTCACCCAAAACTTGAAAACTTCAATCACACAAAACTTAACGGAACTTCGTGAGATGGGTTAGTATGATAAAGACAAATAATTCACTTTGGTACTGTCAAGATAAGATTCATAATTGTTTCCACATAATGCCTAATGTACTATACAATTTATATTAAGCAATATAAGCCATAGAAACCATAAAACAAACAAACTACGCATTGCGAACAGAGTCTGTCAAAAACAGAACAGTCTGTAAAGATCTGAATTATGGTCATACTTATGTAACTCCAACAATTCTGAAAATTTAGGACAACGTAGAAAATTTGTATATAAACTATCTGTAAAAAATTCAGAGTTTTTATATGCTCCAGTGAATTTAAACATTTTTTTACTGGAAGCAAAAGTTTCTGTTTTTGCACAGAATCAAGTCAACTATCATCCATACTATCACAAAGGCTTTACTTGGCACGTTATTGAAACAAATGTTGGGAAACGTTGCATGGAAAACAAAAAAAAATCTACGCACATGCAAGATCTATCCATGGAGATGCATAGGAATGAGAGGGGAGAGTGTGTCTACGTACCATCGTAGACCGTAAGCGGAAGCGTTTGTTAACGCGGTTGATGTAGTCGAACTTCTTCGCGCTCCAACCGATCGAGTACCGAACGTACGGCACCTCCGCGTTCAGCACACGTTCAGCTCAGTGACGTCCTCCGCCTTCTTGATCCAGCAAGACGGCGAGGTAGTGGATGAGTTCCGTCAGCACGACGGTGATGGTGAAGCTATCTCCGCAGGGCTTCGCCTAAGCACTACGAAAATATGAGCGGGGGTGTAAACGGTGGAGGGGGGCGCCGCACACGGCTAAGGAATTGTTCTGGGTGTGCTAGGTGCCCCCTTCCCACATATATATAGGTGGGGGAGAGGGGAGAGGCCAAGGGGCACCCCAAGTAGGTCCGAATCCTACTTGGGCTCCTGCCCTAGGCCGGCCCCCATTTCCTTCTTTTGGCGCCAAGGGAAAGGAAGGAGGAGGTGGCGCCCCCCCTCCCCCTTTCCTTTCTCCCACAAGGAGGGGAAGGCAGGAGGAGGTGGCGCCCCCTCCTTTCCTTCTTCTAGGGCCAGCGGCCAGGGAGAGGGCGCGCCAGCCCCTCTGTGGGCTGGTGTGTGCCTCTCCTTGGCCCATTAGGCCCATAGACCTCCCGGGGCCTCCCGGAACCCCTTCCGGTGATCCGATGACTACCCGGTGCACTCTGAAACTATTCCGGTGTCCGAATACCATTGTCCTATATATCAATCTTTACCTCTCAACCATTTCAAGACTCCTCGTCATGTCCGTGATCTCATCCGAGACTCCGAACAACATTCGGTCACCAAATCATATAACTCATATAACACTATATCGTCAATGAAAGTTAAGCGTGCGGACCCTACGGGTTCGAGAACTATGTAGACATGACCGAGACACCTCTCTGGTCAATAACCAATAGTGGAACCTGGATGCCCATATTGGTTCCTACATATTCTACGAAGATCTTTATCGATCGAACCATTATGACAACATACGTAATTGCCTTTGTTCGTCGGTATGTTACTTGCCCGAGATTCGATCGTCGGTATCTTCATACCTAGTTCAATCTCATTACCGGCAAGTCTCTTTACTCATTCTGTAATACATCACCTCGTAACTCTCCTTAGTCATTTGCTTGCAAGCTTATGATGTGTATTACCGAGAGGGCCCAGAGATACCTCTCCGATACTCGGAGTGACAAATCCTAATCTCGATCTATGCCAACTCAACAAACACCTTCGGAGATACCTGTAGAGCATCTTTATGATCACCCAGTTATGTTGTGACATTTCATAGCACACAAGGTATTCCTCCAGTATCCGGGAGTTGCATAATCTCATAGTCGAAGGGATATGTATTTGACATGAAGAAAGCAATAGCAATAAACTGAACGATCAATATGCTAAGCTAACGGATGGGTCTTGTCCATCACATCATTCTCCTAATGATGTGATCCCGTTATCAAATGACAACACATGGCTATGGTTAGGAAACCTTAACCATCTTTGATCAACGAGCTAGTCTAGTAGAGGCTTACTAGGGACACGGTATTTGTTTATGTATTCACACATGTATTTAAGTTTCCGGTCAATACAATTCTAGCATGAATAATAAACCTTTATCATGATTAAGGAAATATAATAATAACCATTTTATTATTGCCTCTAGGGCATATTTCCATCAGTCTCCCACTTGCACAAGAGTCAATAATCTAGTTCACATCACCATGTGATTTAACACCCATAGTTCACATCGCCATGTGACCAACACCCAAAGAGTTTACTAGAGTCAATAATCTAGTTCACATCGCCATGTGATTAACACACAAAGAGTACTAAGGTGTGATCATGTTTTGCTTGTGAGAGAAGTTTAGTCAGCGGGTCTGTCACATTCAGATCCGTATGTATTTTGCCAATTTCTATGTCTACAAAGCTCTGTATGGAGCTACTCTAGCTAATTTCTCCCACTTTCCATATGTATCCAGATTGAGACTCAGAGTCATCCAAATTGGCGTTAAAGCTTGCATCGATGTAACCCTTTACGACGAACTCTTTATTACCTCCATAACTGAGAAATATCTCCTTAGTCCTCTTAGGTAACTAAGGATAATTTTGACTGCTATCCAGTGATCTACTCCTGGATCACTATTGTAGCCCCTTGCCAAACTCATGGCAAGGTACACAACAGGTTTGGTACACAGCATGGCATACTTTATAGAACCTATGATTGAGGCATAGGGAATGACTTTCATTCTCTCTCTACCTTCTGCCGTGGTCGGGTTTTGAGTCTTACTCAACTTCACACCTTGCAACACAGGCAAGAACCCTTTCATTGACTGATCTATTTTGAACTTCTTCAAAAACTTTTTCCAATGTATGTGCTTTGTGAAAGTCCTATTAAGCGTCTTGATCTATCCCTATAGATCTTGATGCCCAATATATGAGCAGCTTCACCGAGGTCTTTCATTGAAAAATTCTTATTCAAGTATCCTTTTATGCTATCCAGAAATTTTATATCATTTCCAATCAACAATATGTCATCCACATAAAATATCAGAAATGCTACAGAGCTCCCACTCACTTTCTTGTAAATACAGGCTTCACCGTACGTCTGTATAAAACCATATGCTTTGATCACCTCATCAAAGCGTATATTCCAACTCCGAGATGCTTGCACCAGTCCATAGATGGATCGCTGGAGCTTGCACACTTTGTTAGCACCTTTAGGATTGACAAAACCTTTTGGTTGCATCATATACAACTCTTCTTTAAGAAATCCATTAAGAAATGCAGTTTTGACGTCCATTTGCCAGATTTCATAATTATAAAATGCGGCAATTGCTAACATGATTCGGACAGACTTAAGCATCGCTATAGGTGAGAAAGTCTCATCGTAGTCAACTCCTTGAACTTGTCAAAACCTTTCGCGACAAGTCGAGCTTTGTAGACAATAACATTACCATTAGCGTCAGTCTTCTTCTTGAATTTCCATTTATTCTCAATGGCTTGCCGATCATCGGGCAAGTCCACCAAAGTCCACACTTTGTTCTCATACATGGATCCTATCTCAAATTTCATGGCCTCAAGCCATTTATCGGAATCTGGGCTCATCATAGCTTCTTCATAGTTCGTAGGTTTGCCTTGGTCTAGTAACATGACTTTCAGGACAGGATTACCGTACCACTCTGGTGCGGATCGTGCTCTGGTCGACCTACGAGGTTCAGTAGCAACTTGATCTGAAGTTTCATGATCTTTATCATTTGCTTCCTCTCTAGTTGGTGTAGGCATCACGGGAACGGTTTTTTGTGATGTGCTACTCTCCAATTCGAGAGAAGGTACTATTACCTCATCAAGTTCTACTTTCCTCCCACTCACTTCTTTCGAGAGAAACTCCTTCTCTAGAAAGGTTCCATTCTTGGCAACAAAGATCTTGCCTTCGGATCTATGGTAGAAGGTGTACCCATTTGTTTCCTTAGGGTATCCTATGAAGACGCAATTCTTTGATTTGGGTTCGAGCTTATCAGGCTGAAGCCTTTTGACATAAGTGTCGCAACCCAAAACTTTAAGAAATGACAGCTTAGGTTTCTTGCCAAACCATAGTTCATACGGTGTCGTCTCAACGGATTTAGACGGTGCCCTATTTAACGTGAATGCGGCTGTCTCTAATGCATAACCCCAAAATGATAGTGGTAAATCGGTAAGAGACATCATAGATCACACCATATCTAATAAAGTACAGTTACAACGTTCGGACACACCATTACGCTGCGGTGTTCCAGGTGGCGTGAGTTGTGAAACAATTCCACATTGTTTTAAATGAAGGCCAAACTCGTAACTCAAATATTCCCTCCCGCGATCAGATCATAGAAACATTATTTTCTTGTTACGATGATTCTCCACTTCACTCTGAAATTCTTTGAACTCTTCAAATGTTTCAGACTTGTGTTTCATCAAGTAGATATACCCATACCTACTCAAATCATCTGTGAAGGTCATAAAATAACGATACCTGCCGCATGCTTCAACACTCATCGGACCACATACATCGGTATGTATTATTTCCAATAAGTCATTAGCTCGCTCCATTGTTTCGGAGAACGGAGTTTTAGTCATCTTACCCATGAGGCATGGTTCGCAAGTATCAAATGATCCATAATCAAGTGACTCCAAAAGTCCATCTGCATGGAGTTTCTTCATGCGCTTTACACCAATATGACCTAAACGGCAGTGCCACAAATATGTTGCACTATCATTATCAACTTTGCATCTTTTGGCATCAATATTATGAATATGTGTATCACTACAATCGAGATTCAATAAACCATTCACATTGGGTGTATGACCATAGAAGGTTTTATTCATGTAAACAGAACAACAATTATTCTCTGACTTAAATGAATAATTGTATTGCAATAAACATGATCCAATCATATTCATGCTCAACGCAAACACCAAATAACATTTATTTAAGTTCAACACTAATCCCGAAGGTAGAGGTAGTGTGCGATGGTGATCGTATCAACCTTGGAATCATTTCCACCACACATCGTCACCTTGCCCTTAACTAGTCTCTGTTTATTCTGCAACTCCTGTTTCGAGTTACTAATCTTAGCAACTGAATCGGTATCAAATACCCAGGGGTTACTACGAACACTAGTAAAGTACACATCAATAACATGTATATCAAATATACCTTTGTTCACTTTGCCATCCTTCTTATCCGCCAAGTATTTGGGGTAGTTCCGCTTCTAGTGACCATTCCCTTTGCAGTAGAGGCACTCAGTTTCAGGCTTAGGTCCAGCTTTGGGCTTCTTCACGGGAGTGACAACTTCCTTGCCATTCTTCTTGAAGTTCCCTTTCTTTCCCTTGCCCTTTTTCTTGAAACTAGTGGTCTTGTTTAACCATCAACACTTGATGTTCTTTCTTGATTTCTACCTTCGCCGATTTCAGCATCGCGAAGAGCTCGGGAAACATTTTCTTCATCCCTTGCATATTATAGTTCATCACAAAGTTCTAGTAGCTTGGTGACAGTGACTAGAGAACTCTATCAATCACTATCTTATCTGGAAGATTAACTCCCGTTGATTCAAGCGATTGTAGTACCCAGACATTCTGAGCACATGCTCACTAGCTGAGCTATTCTCCTCCATCTTGCAGGCAAAGTAGTTGTCAGAGGTCTCATACCTCTCGACACGGGCATGAGTCTGAAATACCAATTTCAGTTCTTGGAACATCTCATATGCTCTGTGGCGTTCAAAACATTTTTGAAGTCCCGGTTCTAAGCCGTAAAGCATGGCGCACTAAACTATTAAGTAGTCATCATATCGAGCTTGCCAAACGTTCATAATGTCTGTATCTGCTCCTGCAATAGAACTGTCACTTAGCGGTGCATCAAGGACATAATTCTTCTGTGCAGCAATGAGGATAATCCTCAGATCACGGACCCAGTCCGCATCATTGCTACTATCATCTTTCAACTTAGTTTTCTCTAGGAACATATCAAAAAATAGGGGAGCTATATCGCGAGCTATTGATCTACAACATAGATATGCAAAACTAAGTTCATGATAAATTAAGTTCAATTAATCAAATTACTAATGAACTCCCACTTAAATAAACATCCCTCAAGTTATCTAAGTGATACGTGATCCAAATCAACTAACCCTTGTCCGATCATCACGTGAGATGGGGTAGTCATCAATGGTGAACATCTCTATGTTGATCATATCTACTATATGACTCACGTTCGACCTTTCGGTCTCCAGTGTTCCGAGACCATGTCTGTACATGCTAGGCTCGTCAAGTTTAACCCAAGTATTCTGCATGTGCCAAACTGTCTTACACCCGTTGTATGTGAACGTAGAGTCTATCACACCCGATCATCATGTGGTGCTTCGAAACGATGAACTTTGGCAACGGTGCATACTCAGGGAGAACAATTTTATCTTGAAATTTAGTGAAGGGATCATCTTATAATGCTACCGCCGTTCTAAGCAAAATAAGATATATAAAGGATAAACATCACATGCAATCAAAATATGTGACATGATATGGCCATCATCATCTTGTGCTTTTGATCTCCATCTCCAAAGCATCGTTATGATCTCCATTGTCACCGGCTCGACACCTTGATCTCCATCATTGCATCGGGGTCGTTGAGGTAGTCCTGGATTAAGGGGTCCTCGGGCGTCCGGGCTACGTGACGTGGGCCGGACTGATGGGCCATGAAGATACAAGACAGAAGACTCTCTCCCGTGTCTAGATGGGACTCTCCTTGGCGTGAATGGCAAGCTTGGCGTTCGATATGAAGATTCCTTTCTCTGTAACCGACTTTGTACAACCCTAGCCCCCTCCGGTGTCTATATAAACCGGAGGGTTTTAGTCCGTAGAGGCAATCATAATCAGACAGGCTAGACTTCTAGGGTTTTAGCCATTACGATCTCGTGGTAGATCAACTCTTGTAATACTCATATTCATCAAGATCAATCAAGCAGGACGTAGGGTATTACCTCCATAGAGAGGGCCCGAACCTGGGTAAACATCGTGTGCCCCGTCTCCTGTTACCATCGACCTTAGACGCATAGTTCGGGACCCCCTACCCGAGATCCACCGGTTTTGACACCGACATTGGTGCTTTCATTGAGAGTTCCACTGTGACGTCGAAGACAGGGTTGATGGCTCGCCTTGTTATCAAGGATAATATCACCTCCGGAGGAGCCCTGGCTTCAGGCCAAACCCTCCGGCTGGGTGGCTTTATCATGACCGCCCGTTCGGCCGTTAAGCCGATGATGACTTCTCGGGTCATCGAAAATCGCCTCCGCGTTGACTCCGAATACTCCAAACGGATGGATCCGATGGAGTTGTCATCTTTAAACGAACTCCTGGATCGTATCGCCGCCTTGGGGGTCGTTACAGACTACGATCGGATTGGGCTTAAACCCGATCAGAGAGAAATCAAATCTCCACCGATCACCCATTAGATAGCAGTGGTAGAAGAGCAAAACAACAACTCTTCCCCTGTGTTGAGGACGAACTATGTGCGGATTTCCGAGCTCGTAGAGCCGGACACCTGTCTACGGAACAGCACGCCCTGTCCTCCGAACCTAGAATCGGATGATGGGCCTGAAAAATCAGTCGATATCCCGGAGCCCGAATTATTAAGCTCGGAAGTTTCTCAAACTCCGGATCCTAAACTGGGTCAGGGTTCAGATTTAAAGCCACACACCCACCCAGATATACGCGATCTCATATACGTACGACAACAGTCTCGGGAAACAGTCCATCACTTTTGGGCCAGATTCCTCCTTGTCAAAGACAAGATTGAAGATTGCCGCGACGAAGACGCGATCTCAGCATTCTGCAACAATTGCACGGACGAAGGAATCCTCAACGCCATCAACCGCCGTCGCGTATCACACTTCGCTGACTTGGCAACCATAGTACAGAAGTACTGCGCAATGGAAAGCGCCTGGAAAACTCAGACAGCTCATCGGGAACCACTGGTTTCCACTCAACCCCTCGTCCGAGCAAAAAGGATGCACCCCCATGGGGTGCCCGACCCAATAGTAAAGAAATCCAAGCCTATTACGGGGCGCGGAACCGTTCTGGAGGGATGGCTCGATAGGCCATGCAAAATACACACAACACTGGATACCGTACCAACTCACAGCCTTAGAGCATGTTGGATACTCCGGCAAGTGGCCAAGAGCGGCAAGGACATCCTCACCAAAAACACCTCAGAGCAACACCGCCCGGAAGACGACGACCTCAGAGTATTGACGGTCTTCGAGACCTTCGCTTCAAACAATAGGCGCAAAAGGGCACTCTACGACCTCGCTGAAGTCTGCCAAGTCGCAACAATAAACCCCTGGAACGACATGGCCATAACTTTCAATGCCAGTGACGAACCAAAATCCAGGACAGTCCGGGCACCAGCTGCCTTGGTCCTCAGTCCAATCGTGGACGGCTTTCGGCTCACCAAAGTACTCATGGACGGTGGCAGCGGACTAAACCTCATCTATGAGGACACGCTCAACAAAATGGAAATAGACAGGAGCCGCATCGAGCAAAGTAGCATGACCTTCCGAGGAATCATTCCCAGTCGGGAGGCGTGGTGCGCGGGAAAAATCACATTCGACATGGTATTCGGCACACCGGAGAATTATCGGTCCGAAGAGATGACCTTCCAAGTGGCCCCTTTCAACAGTGGATATCACGCCCTATTGGGGCGGGATGCATTTACACGCTTCCAAGCTATACCTCATTACGGGTACATGAAGCTCAAGATGCCTGGGCCCAATGGTATTATCACTCTTTCCAGTGATCCAGACATAGCACTTCGCGCCGAAAACAAAACCGCATCCCTGGCCCTCGAGGCATTGTCCGAAGCCCTCGCGGCCGAAGAATTAGCCGCACTACGCTCCACGGTGGATAGGGACGACGTAATCCTGGACAAGCGACCCAAATCCACCTCCTTCAAACCAGCAGACGAAATCGTCAAATTCCAGGTCCACCCAATGGACCCCAAGAAGAAGGCCTCTATCGGGGCATAGCTGGACCCAACGGTCGACGCCGCATTACGAGCGTTCCTACGCGAAAATTGGGACATATTTGCCTGGCACCCTTCTGATATGCCAGGAATCCCATGCAGGTTGGCCGAACACAGCCTCAATATATTGAAGGGATACAAGCCGGTCAAACAAACACTGCGATGCTTTTCCGAGCCCAAATGACAAGCTATGGGGAAGGAGCTGGCCAAGTTAATCGAGGCCGGATTCATCAGAGAAATAAAACATCTGGACTGGCTAGCAAACCTGGTGATGGTACCAAAGAAGGATAAATCCTGGCGCCTATGCGTCGATTTCAAAGACCTCAACAAAGCCTGCCCCAAGGATCCCTTCCCCCTCCCCCGCATCGATCAGATCATTGATGCTACTGCAGGACACGACTCACTGTGTTTCCTCGACGCATACTCCGGATACCATCAAATCAAAATGAAGGAGTCCGATCAAGCCGCAACGGCATTCATTACCCCATACGGGCCTTTCTGCTTCAACACTATGCCCTTTGGGCTTAAAAACGCCGGCGCTACCTACCAACGCATGATTCAAACATGCCTGGAGAAGCAAATCGGCAAGACAGTTGAAGCATACATGGATGATGTCGTCATCAAGACCAGACACGCCGAGTCATTAATAGGCGACTTACGTCTCACATTCGACAACCTCCGTACGTATGACATCAAGCTCAATCCGGAAAAGTGCATTTTCGGCGTTTCCGCTGGAAAGCTGCTAGGCTTCATTGTTTCCAGTAGAGGAATTGAGGCAAATACAGCCAAAATTCGAGCTTTGTCACAATTGGCTACACCAACTGACCTTAAACAGGTCCAAAAACTAGCCGGATGCGTGGCAGCTTTAAGCCGCTTTATCTCCAGACTTGGAGAAAAAGCATTGCCACTCTACCGCCTTCTCCAACGCACCGACCACTTCGAGTGGACGGATGCAGCAACGGCCGGACTGGAAGAAGTAAAGGCTCTTTTAGCAAGCAACCCAATCCTGGCCGCGCCAAACATCGGCGAACCAATGTTGTTATACATCTCTGCAACTCACCAGGTGGTGAGCGCAGTGCTCGTCATTGAACGAGAGGAGGACGGACACAAATTCCCGCTTTAGAAACCGGTATACTATGTATCCACCGTCCTCACACCATGCAAATCCCGGTACCCTCATTACCAAAAGATAGCATACGCGGTCTTCATGGCATCCTGGAAACTACGACACTACTTCCAAGAATGCTCGATCACGGTGGCTTCCAAAGTACCACTCAATGACATAATAAACAACCGCGACGCTACGAGCCGGATTGCCAAATGGGCCATTGAGCTCCTGCCATTCGACATAACATATAAACCACGCCGAGCCATTAAATCCCAAGTGTTGGCTGACTTCATCGCCGAATGGACAGAGGCCGAACTCCCTAAAGAGTACGGCGCATATTCCAACTGGGTCATGTACTTCGATGGCTCTAAGATGCTGGCCAGTTTGGGAGCGGGCGTCGTCTTAACATCCCCAATGGGAGACATAGTCCAGTACGTACTCCAAATCTTATATACAGACTCCAATAATGCAGCCGAATACGAGGCCTTACTGCATGGTCTTCGGATGGCCGTCTCCATGGGCATACAACATCTGGAGGTGCGCGGGGATTCAAATCTCGCAATATCCCAAATAAACGGAGACTTTGACGCAAAAGATCCGAAAATGGTGGCCTATCGTAACGCCGTACTCATAATATCAGCCCGGTTCGAGGGACTCGAGTTTCATCATGTGGCTCGAGAAAGTAATCAAGCGGCGGATGTCCTTGCTCGCATGGGAGCCAAGCGCGACCCCGTCCCGCCTAACATCTTTCTGGAACGGCTCTTCAAGCCATCCGTGGTGTGGCAGGATGAAAGCGGCAACACTAGCCCGGACCCGATCATACCCCCTGAGTCCGAGCACAATACCGATATCATCGGGGGCTCAACCACCGAAGCAACACCATCGGCCCATCTCATAATGGCAGTAATTGCCCCATGGACCGAACCCTTCTTGGCCTACCTTAATAGGCGAGAGCTCCCTGAGGATCCTAACAAGGCTCGCTGCATTGTCCGGCGCTCGAAAGCCTACAAGGTCCATGATGGTGAGCTCTACAAGAAAAGCGCTACCGGATTCCTTCAAAGATGTATCTCCGAAGAAGAGGGGCGGCAGCTCCTGGCCGAAATCCATGCTGGCCTTGGCGGTCACCACGCCGTGGCTAGGGCCCTTGTGAGTAAAGCCTTCCGTACAGGTTTCTTTTGGCCTACGGCCCGAGCAGATGCATAGGACCTTGTCCAACGTTGTGTCGGATGCCAGCTTTTCGCTAATCAAAGCCATATGCCGCCTACTGCGCTACAAACAATCCCCATTACATGGCCTTTCGCGGTCTGGGGGCTTGATATGGTCAGACCCCTTAAAGGGGGAAGCCACAAGAAAAAATATCTGCTGGTCATGGTAGATAAATTCACTAAGTGGATTGAGGCCAAACCGGTTAAAACGGCCGAAGCCGGACTAGTGATAGACTTTATATCCGGTGTCGTACACCGTTATGGTGTTCCACACAGCATTATCACAGACCATGGCTCCAACTTTACAGCCGACGAGGTGAAAACTTGGTGCGCTAACCCGGGCATCAAGCTCGATTATGCCTCCGTCTATCACCCGCAAACAAATGGTCAAGTCGAATGAGCCAACGGTCTTATTATGAGCGGCATTAAGCCCAGACTAGTGCGGTCTTTGAAAGAATCAGACAAGCACTGGGTTGAGGAGCTCGACTCCGTACTCTGGGGGCTGCGGACCACGCCCAATCGCACTACCGGATACACACCGTTCTTCATGGTGTACGGCGCAGAGGCCGTGTTGCCCTGCGACATTATGCATGACTCACCACGAGTGCGCATGTATGAAGAGAGAGAGGCCGAGCTTGATCGGCAGGACAGCTTAGATGCCTTGGAGGAGGAGCGCGACGTTGCAAAGGCCCGTTCCGCATTGTATCAACAACAGGCTCGCAGATATCAAAGCAGAGAAGTGCGGGCCAAGACTTATAATGTTGGCGAACTCGTTCTACGCTTGCCAGAGAAGAAAAAGGACAAACTCAAGCCCAAATGGGAGGGTCCCTTCATCATTGACGAAGTTCTCACTGGAGGAGCATACCGACTGCGTGATGCATCAAACAATCGCTTGGAGCCGAACCCATGGAACGCCGCCAGACTCCGAAGATTCTACGCCTAGAGCCGGACTCTTTGTTTGTCTTCTTCTCCCTTTTTGTCCATTACCTTTTTTTCCTCTCTTTCGTTTTTTTCCCTAGCTTTAAGCTCTTGAGCGGCTAAACCGCGCACCTATGACGTACACATCCTTAAATATGTACATCCATAATACCTGGGGGCTTCTTGTACAGAAGCTTATTATTATTATTTTCCGAGCATCAAGCTCACCACATATGTGTCTTTTCCTCATATGTACCTTTTCTTTGCCATTATATGCATCGTTATGACTTAAGTTTTGGCCAAGCTGGGTTGCCTGGCTCCTGTGCTTATGCCCTACGTTCCCGTTAGTTCGGCTAGGGCATAAAGGGAGCACCTCTGCGATTGTTACTGCCGGGTCATCCGGATGTGTACCTCAGACTGGGTGAAGCCGAAAGCTAGCGTTCTTAAGGGAATATTCGGTCGGCGGACTAAAGATGTTTTTTTTTTTTCAATCATTACACTATGAACCCCCAGATGCTATGTATACTGTGATTTTTTAATCACAGCTCGGACATGAACATTAACGCATGTTCACCCAGGGAAAGGAACCCTTAAAGGAACTATTCTCTCTGGAAGATGTTTCTTACAATTACATGTAATATAACATAGCTAGCCGGATACAACTTGTCTGTTCAAGCAACTATGACCCCTACGCCTGGTTTCCACGCATACCCCGGTTTATATTACCGTGCGGGTATTCGGAAACACTCCGCACCTTCGGGTCCGGGGGTCGAAGCGAAAAGGTCCGCCATGACAGTCGTTTTACAATCCGGCTAGGGACAAATTTGCCAATCGAAGCACATAGTCACTTAGACTCAAAAACTTCTTCCTCTATGCCGTCCAACAGGCTGTCTAGCCTACAATCCTGTTGGGACAATTCGGCGGCCACCTTTACTTGGTCATATACTAAACTAACTGGAACTTCTTTTCCGTCTGATCCTCGAGGTCCGACCCGAGCCATATGATTCGGATCAAGCTTGGTATACCGTGTTTTCACCATGGCCCAGGCCTCTCGCGCACCTTCTCGGCAGGCCGATATCTTCCATAATCGGAAGCGCCTTCGCGCTCCTTTGAATAGCTGCACAAGTTCCTCCATACTTTCTGGAGGGGAGGCGGATGGCCACAAGGCCTTGGCAACACTCCGCATTGCCTGCCGAGCTCGCTCGTGCATTTGCGACAGCTCTTGTAGCAGATCGCCTGAAGATCCGGACATTTCCTCTTCGGGACGGCCGGTCAGCATACCTGCAGACATAAATCTGTCAGTTCCTTTCCTCACCGAATTACATGGAGGTAAGTTCGAAAGCATACTGAATATGCCACCTCGTAGCCTCTTATTTTCCTTCACGGAGTCAGCTAGCTGGGCTCGCACATCTTTCAGTTCTTCGCCCAGCAGGGTGTTGGAATCCTGCAGCTTGTTTTTATCCTCCCTGACCCGTGCCAGCACACGTTCGCCCGCGGCCAGTAGCCTTTTGGCTTCTTGTTTATCCGCTTTGCGTGATTTCAAGTGCCTCCTTCAGCTGATCTGACGATCCTGCCATGAGATAGGCAACATTGTTAGCATTGCTGGTATATGATTATATTTTCTCGATGGAGGAGGACATTACCAGGCGACGCCTTCTTGGATTTCTCCAATTCGGCGGTGGCAGCAGTTAGCTGAGTCCGACACTTTTCCAGTTCTTGAGACAGCAGGTTGTTCTTCTCTGTAAGCATCTGGTTATACAATGATCCTTAAATCAGTTGTATCAACTGCTTCAAGTCTCGGGGGCTACTGGTATATAATTATCAGGTTTGTACGATGTGAACTTACCCGCATATCTTTCAAATGCTGGTCTGTGGCTCTGGTAAGCCCGTCTCGAGCAGCTCGGATGTATGCATCAGCCGAGCTGAAGGCATTAAATGCCTCTTCTGTAAAGCCGGGGTCGCGAAGAGCGGCCCTCCGGCGCCGATGATTCATGGCGCTCTCCACTTCTGAGTTTGTGACAGATACATCATCCGAATCCTCTGCCGAAGGACAATCTGGCGTCACCCCCGTACCGGCCCTCGTCTTTATGGCAGGTTCTGGAGCCTGGCTGTTGGGAGCGTGACCTGCAGGACCCCCGGACATAGTCCGGCGAATGCTCTTCCTGATGGGACACAAACAGACAATGTCACAGTTGGATGTGACTGCCAAGGGGCATATTTACGAAACCATACCTTTTTTACGACGGCTCAGTCGTGACTTCGTTTGCCTTCCTCTTCGAAGGCTTGCCCGATGTAGGCGCTGCTCTCTTTTGAGTCGCCTCTGGTGTAACATGGCGCGCCGAGCGCCTCCCCTTTGGAACACGAGATAGTGTGGTGGGTGAGGCAGAGTGAGGAAGCTCTTTCGGAGGAGAGGTCTCCTGATTACTTACGTGTGAGGCAGGAAGGAGGCCGGGATAGTCTGCTATAATGGCCACTTCTGTGCCATCGTAGCTCGCCTGGTAAAATACTCCCTCCTCTAGCTCCACAAATATGTCCGGATCCTCCTCGAATCCGGGGTCAAGATCCCGATTATGGTCCTCCGGCTGTGGAGCGGGGCTGTAGATCCCCGTGACGACCTTTCGCCATTCCTGTTACAAATGGACGGATTAGTATCAGTCAAAAGTGACTCATGGAAAGGATTGAGTATGGTGGTGGGATTAAAACTCACCCAGCTGGGAGGATTGTACATGGAAAATCCCTCTCGGCGTTTAAGACGAATAAATTCCTCTTTCTCCCCTTTGTACAGATCGGCTAATATTTTGGCTAGAGCGGCGGGGGTGTCCGGACCTTTCCGGCCACAGCGTGAGGCGTCATCTTCCCCATTGTAGTGCCACATAGGGAGCCCTCTAAATTGGAGTGGCTGGACACCCCGCACTATGGAGATCGCCATTACCTCGATTATTGATAATCCGGACTGGGCGAGCATCTTTATCTTGCTCATTAATTGATGGATTTCCGCACTATCTTCCTCCTCGAGGCTCCTAGGGCGCCAGCTGTGGCGTTTCTTCAAAGGAGCGCTGGAAAATTCAGGGAGACCCATTCGGATTGGGTCAGGGAGAGCGACGTCCTCAATATAAAACCACTCTGAGGGCCACTCCTCGGATGCCTGCTTCGGTGTACCGGATAGGTATCCGGTCCCGGCTATGCGCCATACTTCGGCGCCGCCCACCTCGAATATGGATCCCTCTTGGGTACGAGGGACGAGGCAGAATAGTTTTCTCCATAAATCAAAGTGGGCTTCACAGCCTAGGAAAAGCTCGCAAAGGGCAACAAAACCCGCGATGTGCAAGATAGAGGCCGGCGTGAGGTTGTGCAGTTGGAGGCCATAGTACTCCAGGAGTCCTCGGAGGAAAGGGTGGATTGGAAACCCAACACCTCTTAGCAAATAAGAAATGAAGCACACCCGCTCCCCCTAGTTGGATTGGGGAAATTTTCCGCCAAAACTTCGCCTGAGAAGGAAGTCAAGCCTGCTCGAACAGGGACCAGATCCGCGGGGGGAAGAAATCCCTGTGTTTGGAGCTTCACCAGCTGATCATGGGATACAGAACATCTTTCCCAATCGCCTTTTTTGGAGCCGTGGGGGCGGGTGGAAGAACTGGGAGCACTAGCCATGTTGGAATGGTTTCTCCTAGCAAGCTTTGAGGATTTCCCACTTGGCGTGGAATGGATCTGAAGATCCAATCTCTTTAAGTAGACGCCTTTCTTGCATGGTCAGGGAGTTATGTGCAAAGATAACCCGACCTCTCGTATTCGCTCGACACGTGGAAACTAAAGTCATGAAGGCGTGGAAGCCGATGAGCACGACATTAAATGGAAGGCCGAATACAGTTCCTTAAGTCAGGAACTTCGAAGTAATCGGAGGAGGAACCCGCCTTGCAATGCCGAAGACAATCCGCGCTCCGGACACATCGTCATTGAAAGCCTGGTTCGGGGGCTACTGAGGGAGTCCTGGATTTAGGGGTCCTCGGGCGTCCGGGCTACGTGACGTGGGCCGGACTGATGGGCCATGAAGATACAAGACAGAAGACTCTCTCCCGTGTCCAGATGGGACTCTCCTTGGCGTGGATGGCAAGCTTGGCGTTTGATATGAAGATTCCTTTCTCTGTAACCAACTTTGTACAACCCTAGCCCCCTCCGGTGTCTATATAAACCGGAGGGTTTTAGTCCATAGAGGCAATCATAATCAGACAGGCTAGACTTCTAGGGTTTTAGCCATTACGATCTCGTGGTAGATCAACTCTTGTAATATTCATATTCATCAAGATCAATCAAGCAGGACGTAGGGTATTACCTCCATAGAGAGGGCCCGAACCTGGGTAAACATCGTGTCCCCCGTCTCCTGTTACCATCGACCTTAGACGCACAGTTCGGGACCCCCTACCCGAGATCCGCCGATTTTGACACCGACAGTCGTCTCGCCAACTATTGCTTCTATAACTATTGCTAACGCATAGCGATAAAGTAAAGCAATTACATGGCGCTTGCATTTCATATAATAATTAAGAGACAACCCTAAGGCTCCTGCCGGTTGTCGATATACAAAACATGATCATCTCATACATCAACATATATCACATCATATCTTGACCATATCACATCACAACATGCCCTGCAAAAACAAGTTAGACGTCCTCTACTTTGTTGTTGCAAGTTTTACGTGGCTGCTACGGGCTTCTAGCAAGAACCGTTCTTACCTACGCAAAAACCACAACGGTGATTCATCAAGTTTGCTGTTTTAACCTTCTTCAAGGACCGGCCGTAGTCAAATTCGATTCAACTAAAGTAGGAGAAACAGACACCCGCCAGCCACCTTTATGCAAAACTAGTTGCATGTCTGTCGGTGGAACTGGTCTCATGTGCGTGGACATGTAAGGTTGGTCCGGGCCGCTTCATCCCACAATACCGCTGAATCAAAATAAGACGTTGGTGGTAAGCAGTATGACTATCACCGCCCACAACTCTTTGTGCTCTACTCGTGCATATCATCTACGCATAGACCTGGCTCTGATACCACTGTTGGGAAATGTTGCATGGAAAACAAAAAATTCTACGCACACGCAAGATCTATCCATGGAGATGCGTAGCAACGAGAAGGGAGAGTGTGTCTACGTACCCTCATAGACCGTAAGCGAAAGCGTTTGTTAACGCGGTTAATGTAGTCAAACTTCTTCGCGCTCCAACCGATCGAGTATCGAACGTACGACACCTCCGCGTTCAGCACACGTTCAGCTCGATGTCATCCTCCGCCTTCTTGATCCAGCAAGACGGCGAGGTAGTGGATGAGTTCCGGTAGCATGACGGCGTGGTGACGGTGATGGTGAAGCTATCTCCGTAGGGCTTCGCCTAAGCACTACGAAAATATGACCGGGGGTGTAAACGGTGGAGGGGGCGCCGCACACGGCTAAGCAATTGTTCTGGGTGTGCTAGGCGCCCCCTTCCCACATATATATAGGTGGGGGAGAGGGAAGAGGCCAAGGGGCGCCCCAAGTAGGTCCAAATCCTACTTGGGCTCCTGCCCTAGGCCGCCCCCTCCTTCCTTTGGTGCCAAGGGGAAGGAAGGAGGAGGTGGCGCCCCCCCCCCCCTTTCCTTTCTCCCACAAGGAGGGGAAGGCAGGAGGAGGTGGCGCCCCCTCCTTTCCTTCTTCTAGGGCCAGCGGCCAGGGAGAGGGCACGCCAGCCCCTCTGTGGGCTGGTGTGTGCCTCTCCTTGGCCCATTAGGCCCATAGACCTCCCGGGGCCTCCCGGAACCCCTTTCGGTGATCCGATGACTACCCGGTGCACTCCGAAACTATTCCGGTGTCCGAATACCATCGTCCTATATATCAATCTTTACCTCTCGACCATTTCGAGACTCCTCGTCATGTCCGTGATCTCATCTGGGACTCCAAACAACATTCAGTCACCAAATCATATAACTCATATAACACTATATCGTCAAGGAACGTTAAGCGTGCGGACTCTACGGGTTCGAGAACTATGTAGACATGACCGAGACACCTCTCCGGTCAATAACCAATAGCGGAACCTGGATGCCCATATTGCTTCCTACATATTCTACGAAGATCTTTATTGGTCAAATTGTTATGACAACATACGTAATTCCCTTTGTCCATCGGTATGTTACTTGCCCGAGATTCGATCGTCGGTATCTTCATACCTAGTTCAATCTTGTTACTGGCAAGTCTCTTTACTCGTTACATAATACATCACCTCGTAACTAACTCCTTAGTCATTTGCTCGCAAGCTTATGGTGTGTATTACCGAGAGGGCCCAGAGATACCTCTCCGATACTCGGAGTGACAAATCCTAATCTCGATCTATGCCAACTCAACAAACACCTTCGGAGATACCTGTAGAGCATCTTTATGATCACCCAGTTACGTTGTGACGTTTCATAGCACACAAGGTATTCCTCCGGTATCCGGGAGTTGCATAATCTCATAGTCAAAGGAATATGTATTTGACATGAAGAAAGCAATAGCAATAAACCGAACGATCAATATGCTAAGCTAACGGATGGGTCTTGTCCATCACATCATTCTCCTAATGATGTGATCCCATTATCAAATGACAACACATGTCTATGGTTAGGAAACCTTAACCATCTTTGATCAAGGAGCTAGTCTAGTAGAGGCTTACTAGGGACACGGTATTTGTTTATGAATTCACACATGTATTTAAGTTTCCGATCAATACAATTCTAGCATGAATAATAAACCTTTATCATGATTAAGGAAATATAATAATAACCATTTTATTATTGCCTCTAGGGCATATTTCCATCAAAAAAAGCTATAAAACATGATTACTACAGTAGCCTAATCATGTTAACACACAAAAACAGTATGGGTAAATGTTGGGTTGTCACCCAACAAGCGCTTTTCTTTAATGCCTTTTTAGCTAGGCATGATGATTTCAATGATGCTCACGTAAAAGATGAGAATTGAAACACAAAGAGAGCATCATGAAGCATATGACTACCACATTTAAGTCTAACCCACTTCCTATGCATAAGGATTTTGTGAGCAAACAACTTATGGAAAAAAAACCCAACTAGCATAAGAAGGCAAAACAAGCAAAACTTCAAGATTTTTAACACATAGAGAGGAAACTTGATATTATTGAGATATGTAGAAGCATATGTTCCTCTCTCATAATAATTTTCAGTAGCATCATGAATGAATTCAACAATATAACTATCACATAAAGCATTCTTTTCATGATCCACATGCATAAAAAATTTATTACTCTCCACATAAGCAAAATTATTCTCATCAATAGTAGTGGGAGCAAACTCAACAAAATAACTATCATGTGACACTTGATTGGCATAATCATATGGAGCATTAAAATCATGATGACAAGTTTCATTCTTATCATTATTCTTTATAGCATACATGTCATCACCATAATCATCATAGATAGGAACTTTGTTTTCATAATCAATTGAGACCTCTTCCAAAATAGTGGATTCATCATTAAATAAAGTCATGAGCTCTTCAAATCCACTTTCATAATTGTTACAATAAGATTCAACACCCTACAAAATAGTGGGATCATTAGTACCTAGAGTTGAAACTCTTCCAAACCCACTTTCATCAATATAATCATCGTAAATAGGAGGCATGCTATCATCATAATAAATTTTCTCATCAAAACTTGGGGGACTAAAAATATCATCTTCGTCAAACATAGCATCCCCAAGCTTATGGCGTTGCATATCATTAACATCATGGATATTCAAAGAATTAATACTAGCAACATTGCAATCGTGCTCATCATTCAAAGATTTTATGTCAAACATTTTATTGAATTCTTCTTCTATCAATTGAGCACAATTTTCCTTTCCATCATTTTCAGGAAAGACATGATAAAGACGAATAATATGAGGCCACCTCAATTCCATTTTTTTGTTGTTTTCTTTTACAAACCAAACTAGTGATAAAACAAGAAACTAAAAGATTCAATTGTAAGGTCTAAAGATATACCTTCAAGCACTCACCTCCCCGGTAACGACGCCAGAAAAGAGCTTGATGTCTACTACACAACTTGTTCTTGTAGACTCGTGTTGGGCCTCCAAGCGCAGAGTTTTGTAGGACAGTAGCAAATTTCCCTCAAGTGGATCACCTAAGGTTTATCAATCCGTGGGAGGCGTAGGATGAAGATGGTCTCTCTCAAACAAGCCTACAACCAAATAATAAAAGGTCTCTTGTGTCCCCAACACACCAAATACAATGGTAATTTGTATAGGTGCATTAGTTCGGCGAAGAGATGGTGATACAAGCGTAGTAATGATAGTAGATATTGATTTTTGTAATAGGAACAATAAAAAACAGCAAGGTAGCAATTGATAAAACGGAGCTCAGACGGTATTGCAATGCTTGAAAATGAGGACTAGGGTCCGTACTTTCGCTAGTGCAATCTCTCAACAATCCTAATATAATTGGATCATATAACCATCCCTCAACGTGCGATGAAGAAACACCCCAAAGTTCTTATCTAGCGGAACATAAGAAGAAATTGTTTGTAGGGTACGAAACCACCTCAAAGTTATCCTTTCCGATCAATCTATCCAAGAGTTCGTACTAAAATAACACCAAGTTATCCTTTTCGATCGATCTATCTAAGAGTTCGTACTAAAATAACACCATATGATACACGTCAACCAACTCTAATGTCACCTAGATACTCCAATGTCACCACGAGTATCCGTGAGTTTATTATACAATATGCATCTAACAATTTCAGATTCATAATAATCAATCCAACACAAAGAATCTCAAAGAGTGCCCCAAGAATTCTACCGGAGAAACAAGGACGAAAACGTGCATCAACCCCTATGCATAGATTACCCCAATGTCACCTCGGGAATCCACGAGTTGAGTGCCAAGACATGGATCAAGTGCTCTCAAATCCAACAAAGTATTCAATCCGATAAAAGTGAAATCTCAAAGGGAAAACTCAATTCATCACAACAAGATAGAGAGGGGAAAACACCATATGATCGAACTATATTAACAAAGCCCTTGATACATCGAGATCGTGGCAAATCAAGAACACGAGAGAGAGAGAGATTAAACACATAGCTACCGGTATAAACCCTCAGCCCGGAGGGTGGATTACTCCCTCCTCATCATGGTGGCCGCTGGGATGATGAAGATGGCCACCGGTGATGATTTCCCCCTCTAGCAGGGTGTCGAAATGGGGTCTAGATTGGTTTTTCCTGGCTACAGAGGCTTGCGGCGGCGGAACTTCTGATCTAGGGTTATTTATGGGGGTTTTTGTATTTATAGGATTTTTTGGTGTTGGTTTCACGCGAATATGGGCTTCGAGGGGCCCACAAGACACCAGCATATGGGCAAGGCACCTGGGGTGCCCTGGTGGGTTGTGCTCACCTCCTTCACCTTCTGGTCCTCCCACGAAGCTTCTAGTGCCTCTTTTGTTCCAAAAAAATTGTCAAAAAGTTTCGTTGCATTTGGAGAACTTTTATTTCTACCCAAAAAACAACACCACGGTAGTTCTGCTGAAGATAGCGTCAGCCCGGGTTAGTTCCATTCAAATCATACCAAAACCATATAAAATTGCTGTAAATATGGCATGAATACTTCATAAATTATAGATACGTTGGAGACGTATCACATGCAGTTTTGAACACTACTACATGCCTATTTGGCTTGCAAGATTTCTAAAATACACGAATAGATGACGTGCCATCTTCGTTCCTACATGATTAACATGGGCATTTGATTACAATCTAAAAAAATGTAGGCTTCTTCTCAAGAGGTTGGAGTGGATGGAAATTTCCCTACGAAAACTAGTACAGATGAATCCAAAGGAGAAATGCTTATGGATTGTAACCATATGAATCAAGCAACCAATATAGAAAAAAAAACATGTATGTACTGAAATCCTCTAAAATTCCTTCAGAAATCATAGTACATTCTCTTTGTAAACTTGGGAAATGGTACCAAAAATTGAACTCCCTTATGGTTAACATTTAACAGGAAAGGAGCATCACCTTGATATATAGCTACACTGGGGGGGGAGGGTTGTCCGGCAGTACACTACGAGTCGTGAGCCTCCGTGTGGGATTGACCATTTTATGAGGCAGTGATACGTCTCCAACGTATCTATAATTTTTGCTTGTTCCATGCTGTTATATTATCATTCTTGGATGTTTTACATTCATTTTATAGCAACTTTATATCATTTTTTGGGACAAACCTATTGACATAGTGCCCAGTGCGAGTTGCTGTTTTTTGCTTGTTTTTTACTTCGTAGAATATCAGTACCAAATGGAGTCCAAACGTAGCAAAACTTTTTGGAGAATTTTTATGGAGCAGAAGGAACAACTTGGGCCAAAGAAGTACCAGAGGGGTGCCTCGAGGGGGGCACAACCCACCTGGGCGCGCCTGGGGGCCCACGCGTGCATTGGTGGGTTGTGCCCACCTCGGTGGCCTCCCACACCGCCTCTTCACCCTATAAATACCCAAATATTCCAAAAACCCTAGGGGAGTCAACGAAACACAATTCCATCCGCCGCAAGTTCTAGAACCACGAGATCCAATCTAGACACCATCACAGAGGGGTTCATCATCCTCATTGGTGCCTCTTCGATGATGCGTGAGTAGTTCATTGTAGACCTACGGGTCCGTAGGCAATAGCTAGATGGCTTCTTCTCTCTTTTTTATTCTCAACACAATGGTCTCTTGGAGATCTATTTGATGTAACTCTTTTTTGTGGTGTGTTTGTTGGGATCCGATGAACATTGAGTTTATGATCAGATTTATATCCATGAAAGTTATTTGAGTTCTTTGATCTGTTTTATGCATGATTACTTATAGCCTCGTATTTCTTCTTCGAATCTTTGGTTTAGTTAGGCCAACTAGATCGATTTTTCTTGCCATGGGAAGAGGTGCTTTGTGATGGGTTCGATCATGCGGTGTTCTTTCCCAGTGACAGAAGGGGCAGCAAGACACGCATGTATCGTTGCTATTAAGGATAACAAGATGGGGGCTATTCCTACATGAATAGATCTCATCTACATCATGTCATCATTCTTATTGCATTACTCCGTTTCTCCATGAACTTAATACACTAGATGCATGCTGGATAGCGGTCGATGTGTGGAGTAATAGTAGTAGATGCAGGCAGGAGTCGGTCTACTAATCTTGAACGTGATGCCTATATAATGATCATTGCCTGGATATCGTCATAATTATTTGATGTTCTATCAATTGCCCAACAGTAATTTGTTTACCCACCGCATGCTATTTTCTTGAGAGAAGCCACTAGTGAAATCTACGGCCCCCGGGTCTATTCTTTATCATATTTGCTTCGAGATCTATTTTTATTCGCTTTTATTTTTAGATCTATTATACCAAAAACCCAAAAATACCTTGCTGCATTTTTTTCTATTTATTTTATTTCGTGTTTTATCGAGAGCTATTTATCCAATCTACACAATTTTTATCCCGTCAACTTGACAATTTCTGGCACCGTTACCCGTAGAGGGATTGACAACCCCTCCTAATCATCGGGTTGCAAGTATTTGTTATTTGTGTGCAGGTACCGTTTACATAGTGTTGCTTGGTTCTCCTACTGGATTGATACCTTGGTTTCATAACTAAGGGAAATACCTACCGTAGCTGTGCTGCATCATCCCTTCCTCTTTGGGGAAATACCGACGTAGTTCAAGCGACATCAAAAGGAATTTCTGGCGCCGTTGCCGGGGAGACATCATCAACATCTATCAGGTTCCTAATCACAAATCTCATCTCCTTGCAATTTACATTATTTGCCATTTGCCTCTCTTTTTCATCTCCCCCACTTCGCAAAAATTTGCCGTTTTATTCGCCCTCTTTTTCGTTCGTCGTTTTCTAGTCAGGTCTCTCATTTGCTTGAACTCGTCACCATGAGTGACTTTGGTATGGTAGAAACAGATGATGGCCTAACTCCTAAAATTAGACGATCTGGCAATCTGGATGCTAAAACTTTTGTTTTGGGGAAAGGGAATGTTATGGGAAAAGAACATATCCAGGAATTTTCAATAGTGTTGGAAATTTGACTCTTGATGATACTCCTATACTTAAAAGAACTAAATCTTATGCGGAAGCTATTTCAGCACTAGTCTTAAAACTTGAAAATAGATTTATCCGTACCCATCCTACCTTGCAAAGATTTTTTTATGAGCTACCATCTATAAAAGATCCTAAAGCTAAAAATATAGCTACCCAAGTTCTTATGAATGAATTTGATCACATAGTACGGGAAGCTAGGGAAATTTTTGATTTTTATGGTATGAGCCATGAAAAACTGGTAATAGATGAGATCCTTTACAATAGTGATTACATGTTGAGACATTTGCTTGGTAATAACCAAAATTTTTATGAGAATCTTAAAAAGGAAATCCCGGTTTTAGATATAATCCAACAAGTTTTCAATGATGTTAATCAACAATATTCTTGGATTGTTGCCGGAAATCAAAGGGGATACATAGATGGGCAACTTGATAATGCTAAAATTTCTATGGATAATGTGTTTCAAGTTATTTTTTCAAAACCCCCTAACAAGAACACATCTATGGAAAATAAGAAGAAAGATGATAATACTTGAATCTATGCATTATGCCTAGCTAAGGGCATAAAACGATAGCGCTTGTTGGGAGGCAACCCAATAAATAAAATTTATTTTTGCCTTTTTCTTTCTGTTCTTGAGTGTTTGCAAAATTATGCCTCTGTTATGATTGTGTTTTTTATGTTTTAATTAGTGTTTGTGCCACGTAAAGCCTTTGGGATAGCTTTGGTGATAGTTGATTTGATCCTGTTGAAAAACAGAAACTTTTGCGTCCAGTAATATAAATGTATAAATTCACGGAAACGATGAAAAATTCTGAATGTTTTACACAAGATTTACATACAAATTGCCTCTGTTTTCCTAATTTTTCAGAATTTTTGGAGTTACAGAAGTATGAGAACAATCCGCATCTTTACAGACTATTCTGTTTTTGACAGATTCTGTTTTCTTTGCATTGTGTGCTTATTTTGATGATTCTATGGATTGTATCGGGGGGTATAAGCCATGGAAAAGTTAGAATACAGTAGATATAATGCAATAACAAAATTTGAATGGGTTTTCTACAGTACTTAAAGGAAAGATTGGTTTTCTTATACTAACGGATCTCACGAAGGTTTTGTTAAGTTTTGTGTGATTGAAGTTTTCAAGTTTTGGGTGAGATCACGATGGATGAAGGAATAAGGAGTAAGAAAAGCCTAAGCTTTGGGATGCCCCATGGCACCCCAAGTTAATATTCAAGGATAACCAAGCAACTAAGCTTGGGGATGCCCCAGAAGGCGTCCCCTCTTTCTTCCAACGACCATCGGTATTTAACTTGAAGCTATATTTTTATTCGTCACATATCATGAGTTTTGCTTGGAGCGTCTTGTATTATATGAGTCTTTGCTTGTTTTGCTTTTTAGTTTGTCACAAGTATCCTTGCTGGACACACCTATTTGAGAGAGCCAAAATTATGCTATGATTTGTTAGAATTGCTCTTTATGCTTCACTTAAACTTTTTGAGCTATGGAATTGCTCTAATGCTTCACTTATATCTTTTTGAGCATGGTGTGCTTTAATATTTTTGAAGAAATGCTCTCATGCTTCACTAAGATTTGTTTGAGAGTTAGTAAATTTTTGAAGAAATTCTCTCATGCTTCACTTATATTATTTTGAGAGACAAAAAAATTTATGCTCATGTTCTTCACTTAGATTTGTTTGAGCTTGTCAAAAGCAAATGCAACATATGAAATTAGTCCCAAAGTGATAGATATTCAAGAGGGATATAATAAAAAAATTCATGAAGATCATTGGACAAAATAAACTTAATTCTTTGCAATAGTTTTGAAATATGATGATAGTGATATGTGAGTCATGTTGGTGAGTAAATATGCTTTAGTAAGAATATTGGTGTTAAGGTTTGTGATTCCCTATGCAAGCACGAAAGTCAATAGTTATGCAATGAAATTACATCCTACTTGTGGTGCATTATTCGGTGTTAGTTATGCTTAATGCTCGCTTATGTGATTTTTCGTTTCTTGGTTGGTTGTTTCTCAATCTTTTTGCTAGCCTTCACTTGTACTAAGTAGAAATAATACTTGTGCATCCAAAATCTTTAAACCCAGTTTTGCCATATGAGTCCACCATACCTACCTATATGCGGTATTCCCGTGCCGTTCTAAGCAAATTTGTATGCGCCATCTCTAATTTTCAAAATAAATTTCCTTTTTTGTGTGCTCGTACCACTCATGAAGCGGTAGGGGGTGGCCAATATTTTCCATGCTAGATGTGTTATTCTCAAGATGAGTATTTATTCACTTGTCATTGCACGGGAGTGCGGCAGTAATAGGGATGCCCAGTCCCGAAATGAAAAAGAAATTTACTTTATGTTGTCAAATAATAAATTCCTTGGAAAGTGTTGGTATGGAAGGCACCTGTGGATACGGCTAGCCATGGATTATGAAAGAATGGTGGAAAAAGGAATAAACTCTATTTTCTATTTGGGAACCGCCTATGATATATCTAGCATGGAAAGTGTTGGGAATTACTCGGTCGTTTTCGTTGACGGGAAAAGTATGCCTCTCAAAAAAATTATCTCTCAATTTAAGCTTTGAGCCCTGGCACCTCTACAAATCCCTACTTCTCTCTGCGAAGGGCCTATCTATTTACTTTATGCAATTTTTATTTTTATTTGAGTCTCCATATTCTCTTATAAAGCACCAACTAAGGGGCACTATGATCGTACTTGAGCATTGGGTATAGCTAATATGCGAGTGTGTTTCATGAATGGATCAATGATTGAGCATGATGGGCTAGGGATAACTTTCTTTAGTGTTGATATTTTGAAAGACATGGCTGCTTGTTGATATGCTTGAGTATTGAAATCTTCATGTCAAAACTAGACTATTGCTTTGAACCATATAAAAGTCCATATGTCCATGCTACAAAAGAAAATAATATGTGATGAACATGTTAGGCAGCATTCCACATCAAAAATTCTGTTTTTATCATTTACCTACTCGAGTCCGAGTAGGAATTAAGCTTGGGGATTCTGATACGTCTCCAACGTATCTATAATTTTTGCTTGTTCCATGCTATTATATTATCATTCTTGGATGTTTTACAATCATTTTATAGCAACTTTATATCATTTTTTGGGACTAACCTATTGACATAGTGCCCAGTGCCAGTTGCTGTTTTTTTGCTTGTTTTTTACTTCGCAGAATATCAGTACCAAATGGAGTCCAAATGCAGCAAAACTTTTTGGAGAATTTTTATGGACCGGAAAGAACAACTTGGGCCAAAGAAGTAGCAGAGGGGTGCCCCGAGGGGGGCACAACCCACCTGGGCGCGCCTGGGGGGCCAGGCATGCCCTGGTGGGTTGTGCCCACCTCGGTGGCCTCCCGCACCGCCTCTTCGCCCTATAAATACCCAAATATTCCAAAAACCCTAGGGGAGTCGACGAAACACAATTCCAGCCGCCGCAAGTTCCAGAACCACGAGATCCAATCTAGACACCATCACGGAGGGGTTCATTATCCTCCTTGGAGCCTCTCCGATGATGCGTGAGTAGTTCATTGTAGACCTATGGGTCCGTAGGCAGTAGCTAGATGGCTTCTTCTCTCTTTTTGATTCTCAATACAATGGTCTCTTGGAGATCTATTCGATGTAACTCTTTTTTGCGGTGTGTTTGTTGGGATCCGATGAACTTTGAGTTTATGATCAGATCTATATCCATGAAAGTTATTTGAGTTCTTTGATCTCTTTTATGCATGATTACTTATAGCCTCGTATTTCTTCTTCGAATATTTGGTTTAGTTAGGCCAACTAGATCGATTTTTCTTGCCATGGGAAGAGGTGCTTTGTGATGGGTTTGATCGTACGGTGTTCTTTCCCAGTGACAGAAGGGGCAACAAGACACACATGTATCGTTGCTATTAAGGATAACAAGATGGGGGCTATTCCTACATGAATAGATATCGTCTACATCATGTCATCATTCTTATTGCATTACTCCGTTTCTCCATGAACTTAATACACTAGATGCATGCTGGATAGCGGTCGATGTGTGGAGTAATAGTAGTAGATGCGGGCAGGAGTCGGTCTACTAATCTTGGACGTGATGCCTATATAATGATCATTGCCTGGATATCGTCATAATTATTTGATGTTCTATCAATTGCCCAACAGTAATTTGTTTACCCACCGTATGCTATTTTCTTGAGAGAAGCCACTAGTGAAATCTATGGCCCCTGGGTCTATTCTTTATCATATTTGCTTCGAGATCTATTTTTATTCGCTTGTATTTTCAGATCTATTATACCAAAAACCCAAAAATACCTTGCTGCATTTTTTTGCTATTTATTTTATTTCGCGTTTTATCGAGAGCTATTTATCCAATCTACACAATTTTTATCCCGTCAACTTGACAATTTCTGGCACCGTTACCCGTAGAGGGATCGACAACCCCTCCTAATCGTCGGGTTGTAAGTATTTGTTATTTGTGTGCAGGTACCGTTTACATAGTGTTGCTTGGTTCTCCTACTGGATTGATACCTTGGTTTCATAACTGAGGGAAATACCTACCGTAGCTGTGCTGCATCATCCCTTCCTCTCTGGGGAAATATCGACATAGTTCAAGCGACATCAGGCAGCTGCACATCAAATCGTGAATTGCTTATTTAAAACATTACACAACCCTTTCATACATATATGTTTGAGCCACATGCATGCATGGTGGTCCTCGGACACTCCCTAGTGCGGTTATCAACGATGCGCCCATTTGTTAGCCTGCGAAGGTTATCACTTTTCATCGACAGCGAGAGGCATTTGACCAAAGGTGGATTCATCTTGGCCTGTGTTACAGTGTGGATCATGGTGAGATTCCAGAGCAAAGTTCAAACGCGTGCGTACACATGAATCCCTCCCATCGGCTCGAATTGAGAGGATAACGACCCGTCGTGAACCTCTATGTAGGGCATTTCTGGTTTGTGAAGCATGTGCCACATCAAAGTTGTGCAGTGGTTATTCAAACATCACACAACACCTCTTTGGGTGACATGCAGGCGATGGTTGTCCTAGGACACTCACTCGCACGTGACACCATCTATGGGCCCGCGAGGTCGTCGTCCATCACTTTGACCTACATCAAGAGAGGTTAATTTGACCTACAAGGATGATTCTTTTTGGTTTCTTTTACGGTAGGAGTATATAGTACGCATTGAATAGGGGGAGGGGAACCAGCATATACTACGCGTCATGAACATCACTCCGTGTGGGGTCCGGTTTCCGAGGTAGGTGCCACATCAAAGTCACCTCTTTGGACCACACATGCAGGCGGTGGTTGTCCTATAGGACACTCACTCGTGTGCGATGCTTCCATCTATGGGCCCGCGAGGTCGTCGTCCATCACTTTGACCCAACGAGAGAGGTTAATTTGACCAACAAGGAGGATTCTATTTGGTTTGTGTTACGGTAGTAGTATATAGTACGCGTCGAAGAGGCGGGAGGGGACCAACATATACTACGCGTCATGAACCTTGCTCCGTGTGGGGACTTTAAGTTTTCCGAGGCAGGTGCCACGTCAAAGTTGTGCATTGGGTATTCAAACATCACACAACACCTCTTTGGTCCACACATGAAGGCGGTGGTTGTCCTAGCTAGGACACTCACTCACGTGCGACGCTTCCATCCGTGGAACCGCAAGGTCGTCGTCCATCACTTAGACCCAACGAGAGAGGTTAATTTGACCAACAAGGAGGATTATTTTTTGTTTGCGTTACGATAGGAGTATATAGTACGCGTCGAAGAGGGGGAAGGGGACCAGGATATACTACGCGTCATGAACCTTGCTCCATGTGGGTACTTTATGGTTTTCGAGGCAGGTTCCACATCAAAGTTGTGCATTAGGTATTCAAAACATCACAACCACACACCTCCATACATATGTTTGGCCCACATGCAAGCGATGGCGGTTGTCCTCTGGCACTCACTCACGCGGTTATTTGCGATATTGATGCTTTCCATCTGTAGGCCCGCTTGGTCCATCACTTTGACTGACAACGAGAGAGGTTATTTTGACTTAGGAGGGGATTAATTTTTGGTTTATCTTGCGATATAGGTCATGTTGCGAGATTACATAATATAGTTTGAGCGCATGTGTTTACATGAATCCCTCCCACCGGATCGAAGTGGGGGGGCAGCACACGACACGTCATGAACCAATCTTGCTTTTTGTGGGGATTGTACGATTTTCAACGCAGGCACCACATCAATGTTGTACATGGTATTCAAACATGCATGCATCACACACCTCCATACATATGTTTGGGACACATGTATGCAGTGGTTGTCTTCGGACACTCTCCCTCGCGTGGTTGTCGGTGGCAAGCCTATATATTCATGGGCCCGCGTGGACGTCCATCACTTCACCCGACAACGAGAGAGGTTACCAGGGTGGATTCTTCTTCTTTCGTTCGTGTTACCATATAGTAGGTCATGGTGAGATTCCAGACCTAAGTTTGAGTGCATGCGTACACATGAATCCCTGTCACCGTCTCGAAGTGGGGTGATATACATACTACACGTCATGAACCCTTTCTCCGTGTGGGGACTTTCCGGTTCCAAAGCACGGTGCCACATCAAAGTTTTGCATTGGGTATTCAAAACTCCACACAACACTTCCATACATATGTTTGGGCCACATGGAGGTAGTGGTTGTCTTCGGGCACTACTCCCTCGCGTGGTTATTGGTGACAAGCTAGCCCATCTGTGGGGCTGCGTGGACATCCAGCACTTTGACCAACAACAAGAGAGGTTATACGACCAAGGTGGATTCTTCTTGGTCCGTGTTATAGTACATCTTGGTGAGATGCCCTCTCCCACTGACTCAAAGTGTGTGTGTGTGGGGGGGGGGGGACTACTTCGCACTTCCTGAACCTTCGTGGGGTCGGGGATGTCCGGTGAATTTATGAGGCACATGTGCCACATCAAAGTTGTGAACTGGGTATTTAAATATCACACCACCCTTTTCATACATATAGTTGGGCCACCCGCAGGTGGTTTGTATGTGGTCTCACCCATAGCATAATAATGCATATATAACATCCAAGATTGATAATATAATAGCATGGAACAATAAAAAATTATAGATACGTTGGAGACGTATCACTTTTCACTACTAATATCTCAATACCACCCGAGCGCTACCGAACGTTAAGCGTGCGACCCTACGGGTTCGAGAATCATGTAAACATGACCGAGACTCCTCTCCGGTCAATAACCAATATCGGGACCTAGATGCCCATATTGGTTCCCACATATTCCACGAAGATCTTTATAGGTTGAACCACTATTTCAATGATTCAGTTAATCCCGTATACAATTCCCTTTGTCCGGCGATATGTTACTTGCCCAAGATTCGATCGTCGGTATCTCCATACCTAGTTCAATATTGTTACCGGCAAGTCTCTTTACTCGTTTTGTTACAAGATCCTATGACTAAACTCATTAGTCACATGCTTGCAAGCTTCTTGTGATGTTGTATTACCGAGAGGGCCCAGAGACATCTCTCCATCACATGGAGCGACAAATCCCAGTCTCGATCCATGCAACCCAACACACACCTTCAAAAATACCTGTAGAGCACCTTTATGATCACCCAGTTGCGAAGTGACATTTGATAGCACACAAAGTATTCCTCCGGTAGCCGGGAGTGGCATGATCTCATGGTCTAAGGAACTGATACTTGACATGAAGAAAGCTATAGCAAATAAACTAAGTGATACGATCTTATGCTAAGCTCACGGTTTGGTATTGTCCATCACATCATCCTCCTAATGATGTGATCCCGTTATCAAATGATGACTCATGTCCATGGTTAGGAAACCTTAACCATCTTTGATCAGCGAGCTAGTCTAGTTGAGGCTTACTAGGGACACGGCGTTGTTTATGTATCCACACATGTGTTTGAGTTCCCGGTCAATACAATTCTAGCATGAATAATAAACATTTATCATGAACGGGAAATATGACAATAACCATTTATTATTTCCTCTAGGGCATATTTCCAACAACCCCACAGCCGAACAAGTCAGCCCTCATAGTCCCCTCAGTGTGGGCATCCACTGCTGTGGCTTCGCCGGCTCCGGGTTGTTCCCTTCTTGGCCTCGCCGTCGTGCACCGCGTTGGTGCTCTCAGTGCGGTGTGGTCAACACGGTTAACAAACGACAGCCATCGGAAGAGGGATGTACGTGGAGAGGCTGACAGTAGGGACCCACAAGGTCCATGGCCGCACGCAAGCAAGTGCCTCCTTATTACACAAAAAAAACTATTCCTACCCATGACAGCTGGGACCCACCAGATTTGGAGGCTGACTTGTGGGCCTACTAAGTTGGCGCGTACGCGTGCTTTGTCAACTTAGTCAACAAACAGTACAGCAGTGACCGTTGGATGTTAATCCAACGACCGTGCTGCTTCTTCAACCTCTGATCTTCTTGTTCCTGCCGCCCCAACTAGCGCCGGCCGTACCGCCTGCTCCTGCCTCCTGTGGTCGGCTGTGCTGCCGTGCAGGCCTCATCGCCCTACCCTAATCCCACCGTTGTCCAGGCCTTCCCTCTACTCACCCACACCCCCTGTTATTCTCCGGTGACGGCAGCCTCACACCACAGCTGAACCAGTCAACCCTCATACTCCCCTCCACGTGGGCAACCACTGCCGAGTCTTTCCTGGCTATGGGTCGTTCCCTTCCGAGGCCTCGCCATCGTCCACCGCCTTGGTGCTCTCGACGCGGCGTGGTCAACGAACGACAGCCATTGGAAGAGGGATGTACGTGGTGAGGCTGACAGCTGGACCCACCAACTACATCTTCGCACACAAGGAAGTGCCTCCTTATTACGTGCAAAAAAATGATTCCTCCCCTGACAGCTGGGACCCACCAACTATATCTTCACACGCAAGGAAGTGCGTCCTTATCCTCCCTGACAGCTGGAACCCACCCGGTCGAAGCGTACGTAGCGTTGTCTGTCTGGTCGCACACGTATACGTACATACTAGTCGATCGGTCTGTCTGCCACGATGAACCGTGGCCGAGTAAGGAGCGGTAGCAGTTTAGGCAGTCCCGTCTAAATCGTGTACACATACGTACAACCACGCTGCAAAAAAGATGGCCACGTACATACATTCCAACGTGGTCTCGAACGCGTACAACGACGGCGTCCTGTTCATCGGCAGCCAACCGGCTGGGTCGGAACAGAGGAAACAACGTCGTGTTCATGGGGATCCAAGCAGCTCGGTCGGAATGCGTCCTGTTCATATGGAGCCAACCGGCTTGGACGGAACAGCCAAAACGGGGTCCTGTTCATCGAGTCGGGGTCTGGTGTACCGCAAAACGGAGTTCTCTTCGATCGCCTCCAGTCCAAACGGGGTCCTGTTCATCGGGAAGGGTCTGGCGTACCGCAAAATGGAGAAAACAGACTTATGTTCAATCGCCTACGGTCGAAACAGGGTCCTGTTGATCAGGAGGGGTCTGGCATACCACAAAACAGAGGAAATGGACTTCTCTTCGAGCGCCTACGGTCCAAACGGTGTCCTGTTCATCGGGAGGGATTTGGCATACCGCAAAACGGGACTCCACAGGCTACTGTTCATCAATCGTCTACTGCCTCGTTCCAGCCTCCACGGGCTACTGTTCATCCACCATCGACTTCCTCCAGCCTCCACCGGCTATTGTTCATCCAGCCTCCACATGGTCCTGTTCATCCACCCCAACCGGCTGGGGTGTGGCAGCCTCCTCGGGGTCCTGTTCATCCGGCGGCAACCGCCTACTACCACGGGGTCCTGTTTATCCAGCAGCAACCGCCTACACACGGCCGGGGTCCTATTCATCCAACCCCCACAGGTAACTGTTCATCCACAGCCAACCAACCAACTGGACTCACCACACGTCTCGACTCGTTCTACGCATCGCGCGCGGCAGCAACGGGCACTGTTCATCGAGAGGCAACCCGACTGGCTACGTCTCGCACGAGGGCTCGATCGGCTTTAGTGAGCAGCGAGAAGGATCGATTGGATTATGTTAGCAGCGAAGGAATCGATCGGGTTCAGTGAGCAGCGAAGGAATCGCTCGGGTTTAGTTAGCAGCGATGGGATCGATCGATCGGCTTCAGTACGTAGTGGGATCGATCGCTCGTGTTCAGTACGTCGTAGCTAGTGCAGTCGCTCGGGTTCGGTAAGCGAACGCCTCGCAAAGGGTTCGATAGCGAATGCCTCACACACACGCGCGTACGAGAGAAATGCGCAAACCACGCTGCATAGCTCGGCCGCGACCACCCAGCGTAACCGGGAACTCGCTGAAATTTTTCTCGCCTTCACTTCTACCATGATTTTTTACATCATGGACGGCCCAAAGAATGTCATGCAGGTGCGTTTTCGGCCCGCCCAGGACGAAAAGCCATTTTCTGTCATAATTTATTGTCATAGAAGTAGGAACGCACCACATCTATGATGATACGTGTTTTTGTCACAATTATTGTCATGGTTATGACAGAAAAGTTTTCGTTCGGGTCATAATGTCACGGATGTGTCTTTTTTTGTAGTGCTAGTCACCCCCCTTTAGACATACTTTCGATCCTACACTTGGTTTGGCACCGGGGTGTTCATGATTTATACTTTATGCTAGGAAGACCGAGCTATACCAAGCTTACATGATTAGTGGGCAGCGATAATGTTCTTTAGCATCTTTATTTTGAAGGGCATGATAGTTTAGTAGTATTCATGTGTATTATTATTTTAATATCAAATTGATAGACTGATTCCTTGAATCATTCGTCCTAATATTCATGCCATGATTATATTATTTGATCAAGATTGTGCTAGGTGGCATTCCACATCAAAAATTATCTTTGTTTTATCATTTACCTACTCGAGGACGAGCAGAAATTAAGCTTGCGGATGATGATACGTATCCGAGGTATCTATAATTTTTGATTGTTTCATGCCATTATCCTACTATTTCCACATACTTTTGGCAACAATTTATATGATTTTCTTGGACTAACATATTAATCTAGTGCCCATTGTCAGTTCCTGTTTGTTGCATGTTGTTTGTTTCACAGAAAATCCATACCAAACGAAGTCCAAACGCGATAAGCTTTAGGGAGATTTTTTATGAAATATATATGAATTTTTGGTGCAAGAATCAATGCAAGATGGGGCCCATGGGCTCCACAAGGCAAGGGCGCGTGCCTTGTGAGCACCCCGTAAGTCGGTTGGAGCTCTCCTTCAGGCGCAAGGAAGCCAATATCCAGGAAAAAAATCATGTAAATTTTAGCCCGGTCGGAGTTACATATATCTGGATATTGAGAAACGGTGTTCGGCCAGAAAACAGAAACATGAAACAAAGAAGAAAATAGAGAAAGTGATCCAATCTAGAGGGGCTCCTGCCCCTCGGGTGCCGGGGAGGCCAAGGACTAGATGAGGAATCCTTCTCCCATTTAGGGGGAGGCCAAGCAAGAAGAAGATCGAAGGAGGTGGATCTCTCCCCCTCTCTCCCGGTGGCGCTGGAGCGCTGTCGGGGGAACCATTGTGACGGTGATCTACATCAACAACTTCGCCGCCGTCATCACCAACTCTCCCCCCTCTATGCGGCGGCGTAACCTCTCTCTACCCGCTTTAATCTCTACTTAAACATGGTGCTTTATACTACATATTATTATCCAGTAATGTGTTGCCATCCTATGATGTTTGAGTAGATCCCTTTTGTCCTATGGGTTGATTGGTGATCGTGATTGGTTTGAGTTGCATGTCTTATTTTGGTGTTATCCTATGGTGCCCTCCGTGCCATGCACACGTTGGGGATTCCCGCTGTAGGGTGTTGAAATATGTTCATAATTTTCTTACTGACTGAGTTGCATGAGCGACAGAAACACAAACTCAAGTAAGTGGGTTGTTGCGTATGGGATTAAAAAAGACTTTACACTTAATGCTATGGTTGGGTTTTACCTTAACGATCTTTAGTAGTTGTGGATGCTTGCTAGAGTTCCAATCATAAGTGCATGTGATCCAAGCAAGGAAAGTATGTTAGCTTATGCCTCTCCCTCATATAAAACTGCAATAACGATTATCGATCTAGCTATCAATTGCCTAGGGACAAATCCGTCTCATTGTTCTCCAAAAACTATCTACTAAACAATTAACTTTTATTACCTCACAAAGTACTTCTAGTTTTATCCTCGCAAAGTAGTTTTACTTCTTGTTCTCAAGGTTGGAAAAAGCGGTAGGCCTTTTCCTAGTGCCTAGGCGGCGCCTAAGCGCCCTAGGCGCGGCCTAAGCGTTCATATAGTCTTTACTATCAGCGTGTATTTTTGGTATTATATGTGTATCCATATTAATTTAAGGGCGCATAAATAAGTTAACTACCAACTAACTCCATTGGAATATGGCATGTCTGACATATCAGTGCAACATGACATGATTTCTCACTTGGGTAGACAATTTCTTGCTTGCCCTACCTAGACTTTCACTTATGCCCTAGGCGAGGGGTTTGCCATCGCCCAGCGCCTGAGTGTGCCTATGCATTTCCTAGGCACTGCCTTTTCCAACAAAGCCTATTCTAGGTAAAGCAGATGTTAGTGTGCGTAGAGTTGTATCGGTGGTCAATAGAACTTGAAGAGAATATAAATCCTACCTTTAGCTCCTCGTTGGGTTTGACACTCTTATTTATTGAAAATGCTACAAACGATCCCCTATACTTATGGGTTATCAGGCAGCAGCCAAGTTCACATCTACCTTCATGTAAACCCTAGCCTCCATCGTGCATACAAGGGGAGGCTAGGGGACTCTCATTCCCATCTATTCTCGGATAGAAACTCTCGGTAGTAATCTCATACACCATTGTAACCCCTCTCACGAGGTATCCCTCCACCATGAATAACAAAAGCAATCAAGATGTAGGGTATTACTCTTCGGAGGTCCGAACCTAGGTAAAACCCTCGTGTGACATCCGATCTGAGACTTCCAGCTGCGCTTGGACCCCTACTATGGGATCTCACGGTATTATGCATCGTCAATGACATCCAACCTGAGGTAAAAGGCAACCCGCTATATAAAACTGGACTGATGAGGTAATTGAGTGGACCTCATTTTATCTCATGTATAGGTATGGTGGAGGATTAATTCGTATGCGAGCTTCTTCCTAGAACTTTGAATTTTGGAACCAAACCAAATACTGACCAGTCTATCTTACCAAATGTCTAGCAAGTTATTTTGGTCCAAACCAAATGGAAGCCTGTGATTTTTGACAAAATAGTGGCAAGTACTAGGCTACGATCCAAACAACCAAAGCCTAAAAATATTTTCGTCATACAAATTTTTGGTAGGGAATAGTCCAATCATATCAGTGATATGATTGTCTAAGTGGTCTTTTTAGTTTTGACGCGATGGCTTTATTCTTCATATTTGCCTTTTGTTTGTTGACATGTGATCTCAATGTGTGCCAGTTTTAGGGTTGGTGGTGGGATCTGAAGCCCATGAAGCTGCACTTGAGCACCGTGAATGTGACCCCCAAAGGAAACCCTGTAAGCGAAACAGCGCGGCAAGGCGCACCACCGCTTCTAGTGGTGTACTAGTGCCTAAACGTGAAGAAGACACACAACTGAGTTGGGTTGTTGTGTATACATACAAGTTAGATACTATCTATGCATTTTTTCCGAAACACGGTTGATCAAAAAAGGCAATGGTTGGATGGTGAAAGTTGAAAATCTATACTTTTTTGAAACACGATCGAACCAAAAAAACAAGCGCGGGATCGGTGAAAACCTAAAGTGATGGACACACCAGTTCGGTCATCGGTCCGATTTTTTAAACTATGCTTGGAATGGATGAGTTTTTTTAAGAAAAGACAGCTAAAAGGCATCTTATATTTGATAATTATGAAGGAAAAATAGAAGCTCACACGATGGAGAGACGAAGGGACACAAAAAAACCAACAATTTTTTTTACATTGGAAGCTATATTGTTTGTACCTTTCTTTCGATTGTACGCGTCTCTTGGAGCTAAAAAAATGCATTAAACGACATTAATGAAAGGCACATACATACGCTTGTCTCATATAAGACTTTTAAGACTGCAATAGCCACTCATGATAGAAATGAGATCTAGTAATTGCTGAAGGAACATTGGTTGGGGCATCACCCATATAGTGTGGGCTACAATCCTTCACCACCAGTCCGACTGGTTGGAGAAACTGAGCCATGCCGCAGAATAAATCAAAAGAACCGGTCGAAGTTGCCGCACCAAGAGCCAGCCAATTGACCCCCTTGATCGATACACAAACTGTCAAGATCTAAAGAGAGCAACAAATCTGATGACACATACTCTCACATGCCCTACATCGGGCATCAATCGATTGTCGTCGAGGTTGGGATAGATCGGAAAAACCTTATTCCATTGCGCTATCATCACCACCACACGGTCAATGCTGCTAGGAAATCAAAACATAAGGAAAATAAGGACCTGCTAAAACTAAGAGCATCTCCAACAACTCTGTAAAAAGCTTACCGTAAAGGTGGTTTAACTGGATGTCTGTACAATTTAGGGAAAGTTGGTAGGTGAGGTGTTTTCCCAGTTCAATTAAACTCCCGTAAAAGTGGATCTTGGTGGTGGTGCGATGGTGACGGTGAACTCCGATGCGGCTAATAGCGGACGGCGGTAGGTGGGCGGGCGAGCGGTGCACTGATGATGGTCGATGGCGTGGCGGTGGAAAAAATGTGATCCGCGAGGGCGGCGCGGCGGACTCCAGTGGCGGTTGGTTGACGTGGCACTTTTACGGGAAAAACCATCTTCTCGTACATGGAGAGGAAGTTTCGAAAAATTTAACGCCTGTAAAAAAATTTGCGCGTTTACGAGAAACTGTTGGAGAGCCTTTTTGGTCTAACTTTCCTAAACGACGGTTATTTTATGGGTACAGGAACCGTTGAAGATGCTGTATAAGAGAGAAAGGGACAAATCTCCGTTCCTGTTGTTTTTTAGGCCGCCTGGCGGTTGGGAGGAGGTGGCCCGTAACGGCGGCGTGGAAGAGACCTAAGATGACGGCTAGGTTTAGGAATAAGATGTGGTTATTATAAATGAAAAGGGAAAATGTGTAAAATGAAAGAAATGAAGAAAGAGGAGAGCCATGTGACATGTGAGGGGATGCCCCCCCACCTGCTCCTTTTCTTCCTCTCTCCAGCAGCAACTGGCGCACCTTTGTCACGTCTACTGCCTTGGTCTCTTTACAACTACAGATAGCCATTTCGCTGCTGCTTCATGCACGCAATGCAATGCTCCAGCCATGATCGCCGTACGGTCGGCTAGCAAAGCTTCGCTCATACTCCCTCCATTCCGATTTACTCGTCGTGGAACGGAGGGATTATCTATCTGTCCACAGCATCTGGCCTATTGCTTTACTACCATCAGTCAGCTTTGTTTCTCCCGAAGCACATGCTCCCTTATTTTATCTCCTGTGAAAAACGAAAAATAATACCGCCCACTCTGGGTCTTGGGCTGAATATATTTCCCGTACTCCATGTCGTGTTCATGGGCCAAAGGGAGACCAAATCCATATCGAGCGGTGGGAGGCCCAGCACGGAGTGATGTGACATACGGCCCAATAGAAGCAACGCCCTGTCCGGCGGCGGCTATCCCCATCGCATAAAAAGGTGGGAGGTGAGGCGAACCAAGAACCCTAGCCTCCGGATCCATCCATCCGCCCCTCGCTGCCGCTGCATCTCGTCTCCACCACCCCACTTGCCCCCGGTGAGCAGCCCCCCCCCCCCCTTGCTTATCCAGATCCGCCGGAAAATCCAGTCGATTTCGCCCTCCTGTTTTCGTTGACCTCCTCCTTGTTGCTGCTTCCTTGTTCCAGGACTCAGGAGGATCGTCGGAGATGTCGGACACCGATGAGCACCACTTCGAGTCCAAGGCCGACTCCGGCGCCTCCAAGACCTACCCGCAGCAGGCCGGCGCCATCCGCAAGGGTGGACACATCGTCATCAAGGCCCGTCCCTGCAAGGTCTGTGCCTTTTCCGATCTGTTCTTACCATAGGATAGGAAAGCTCTTATGTCTGGTTGGTTGATGGATGCGTCTGGGAATCTGCTGCGGTGATCTGTGCTAGTCGGGTGCAGATTTGCAACTTGTTAGATCTACAAGTCCAAGTACAAGGCTTTGCTGTAGATGTGGATGGATATACACGGGTTCATGATATCTGTTGGCGCTACAAATTTGCCTTGATTTCCTATATCCACCGCTATGGCTTAGGATCTTTTCATTAGCTCCGACTGTGTCCTCACTCCTGAATTAATTTTAGGAATCCTGTTTCAGTAAATCTTAACGCTGCTAGATTTGGCAAGGTGCTAATTAAAGGCGATATCTGTTTTACAGGGAATTTACGAACAGTTTAATTAGTATTTGGCATAGTTGGTAGCTATCATAGTTTGCTGATGCATGCTATTTATTCAGTTTTCAGACGCTAATTTAAGTACTATAACTATTTCTGGTTATGTGGCTACTACCATGCAGTAGTTGTTGTTCTTGTATCAGGTTAAAGCTGTGCCGATATTGTTTCATTTTATTATGTGAGTGTTTCCTGTTGGGTTATTGTTGCTTTGTTTTACTATGTGCATCTGATTGTCTAATTGCTGCTCCAAACTCAATAATTCCTGCCTGCCACCAGAAATTGCTTTGTGGTCCAGCATGTTCTGAAGAATCATTTTGGTTTAATCTTTGTGCTAGGTTGTTGAGGTCTCCACCTCCAAGACTGGGAAGCATGGTCACGCAAAGTGCCACTTTGTTGCCATTGACATCTTTAATGGAAAGAAGCTTGAGGATATCGTTCCTTCATCCCACAACTGTGACGTAAGCCACACGGAGATGCTTCATTTTGTTGGTTTCTTGTTATTTGTTCAGCAGATCTTATTTAGCCTTCTCTGTTGTGGTATTTGTTCAGGTCCCCCATGTTGACCGCCAAGATTATCAGCTGATTGACATAACTGATGATGGATATGTATGTTTCATTTCCAATCTGCCCTTCCTTTTCCATTTATGTGCAAAGCATTACCCCTATTTCTAACTTTGTGATGGCTTTCTACAGGTCAGCCTTCTAACTGAGAGTGGCAACACTAAGGATGACCTGAAGCTTCCCACTGATGATGTTCTGCTTGGCCAGGTCTGTGCTTTAGCTGTTGAAACTTGTTATGCGGCACATCATATCTGCCCGTTGCACTCTCTTGATGTTTCTTTGCTCTGTGAAATGCAGATCAAGACTGGATTTGCTGATGGCAAGGACCTGATCCTGTCTGTGATGTCCGCCATGGGTGAAGAACAGATCTGCGCTGTGAAGGAAATCGGTGGTGGCAAGTAAGCAGCTGTGTGCGGTTGCCTACCTGCGATACTTGGTATCTAGTGCTTCTGGGTGTTTGAGATACACATACATAGGCATCAAGATAATCTGTTGGGTGAAACAAGTTTGATCCAGATTTGTGTGTTTTTTACACCGAACGCTCGAGGTGCTGCTAGTACTTTGTTATCTATCTATCTATCTCTATTATAATACCCTTTGGAATTGGAACTGAGTGGTGGCTGGAACTTAGATTCCGGTTTGCTCATCCGCCCTATCTCTATGAATGAATTGGTTTGGGTTATTTGTGGTTCGCTCTGCTGCATTTTCTGGTTTATTGTGGTTGGAGAAGAGTAGTTTAGAATTTTTGGTCATCATTTGGGTTGTCGGTCTGGGTTAATGCAATGTTGGCGGATTTTCTCCAGAGGTTAAGCATGCCGTTGCCTAAAAATATGCGACGTGTTTACTAGTTGGAATCCACGCCCGAGGAGATGGCCCTCTTTTGGTCGTAATCTTAATCATCTTTAGTATAGCGACTTGTTTCTTGAACAACTCCACCGTGACTGACATATTGATTGCGCGCTTGTGGAGCAAGGATAAGGTATAAACTGATGCTTGCTTTGGACCTTCGAGTATGCCTTGTAGTTCTAATCAAACTCAACGCAAATGATTCTACACTTCTCCAGTCCCTGTTTTTCATGCTAAGCATCTTCAACAGATATCCTTTCCTCAGAAAACTGCCCATGGTGCGGGAGATGAACAATAAACTCCTATCCCATCCCTCAGAAAAAAAACTCCTATCCCATCCCCATGTAGTCCCCCAACAATTTGCAAGTTGCATCTACCATGTCTCCGGAAATTCCAGCTCCTGCTCAGTCACATCCGTCTCTGCTTCACCGTGAAGGCCACCCCCTTCCCCTCTATTGTACGTCTCCCGGGGTGGAGTTGTAGAACGCCATTGTTATTGGATGAGCTCCCTTGTCTGTCTGACTTTTGGAGAAGGTTTTGAATGTCGAGGGAACTGTTTCTGGCGCATTGGACATGTTGTGGAACTCACTCTGCATGCTTCATGCGGAAAAAGGGAAATGCAACTGGTTAACTTGTAGTGCTTCAAAGCAGATTGTGTGGTCGGTGCGAATGCTTGTATATAATTGTCCAACTGATTCTGATGATGATTGGATTGGAATTGCATAGAGCACAACCGTAATAAGGCTTCTGCAGGTGGGTGCATCAAAAGCCTTTCCATGTATGCTTGGAAGTATCGATTGCATGCATTGAAATGCCCTAGAGCATTGTCATGGGCATTTCAAAGGCCGTTATCGTGATGCAACCAACCATAATTCTTGAAGTTGTTGTATCAGATGATCTATTGATTTGGTAATCATATTTGGTTTGCCATGATCTCACAATGACCTAGATGTCTTGCAAAGCTCTTTGTTTGCAAGACTAACTGTTACAGAGGCACCACCGGTGACTTCTAAATCAATGCCTATCAATGCAACATGGGTTACTATATTGTTGTCCTCCTTGGTCTACGTTTGTAAAGTCACAAACCCTAAACGACAAGAGAGCTCACTTTGCCCAAGAAGCATGTACAAAGGATGTCGTGCGGGCATTTGGGAGTAATGCAAGCTCGATTTGCCATTATTCGAGGTCTTACATGATTCTTGGACCAAAGTCATGTGGGTCCATCATGTCAACGTGTGTGGTCATGCAAAACATGATAATTGAGGACGAGTGAGACCAGTAGAAAGACTTCCATTATAAGAATGATGGGAAATTTTGTATACCACTTGTCAATCCTCAGAGAAATAAACAACGAGTCCATAGATTTCTAAAAGCAATTCAACAGATTGAAGATCACATGAACAACTTCGCGATGGCCTTGTTGAGCATTTGTGGGAGCTCCACGGATAATAAACTTCTACATGTTTACTTTGATGACCATTGGTTACGTTTGGGTTTGCTTTTAAGTTTCATAAGATGTGGATTTGAGATGACATTGAATTATTGTGTGTTTGAAATATAATTGTTTGAATGATTATGATGGTAAAATGGACATGTGTATGCCTTCATATGTAAATGTAGAGTCAAAGAAAAAACATTATGTGTTTATTGGGATCTGCATTGTTATTGGCGTGCCTAATAACAATATAGTTTGGGATGATTTATTGGGGAATTGATGGAGATGCTCCAAGGGGGTTAACCAAGTAGAGGTCTGATATCGTAAGGGCATGTGCGATAGCAAAAACATAGGGACGTGTACAATAACACAATCACCATTTAAGTTCTATGTAAACATACAACGTATTCTCTCTTTGCTCTCTTTACCCCACATCACTTAAATTCACATGTGACAACTTTGACAAACAAAGAAGTAGATATTGTTGTACTTGTACATGTCCTAACCCTAGCTGGCGGAGGGGAGTTTTTTCATCCTTGCTTCAAATATGTTTCCTTTTGTTTTTGTCTTTAGCTATTTCTTCATCGCCAAAAGGTAGGGGACCATGTATTTTACCGTTGGAGTGTGGCTTTAATGTATACCATGTCAGTTTGTTGTGTCTATGGCGATAGTGTTTTCGACAACAAAGCTGACGTTGATGGCATAAAAGTTCAACGTTCTCTATTACTACCCATGATCATGCCATTAATGGCACAAAAGTTCAACACATGCGGCTACTTTGACCAACAGTGGTACCATAAAACATAAGTGTTTTGGCCTCGCGGATCGATGACTCACGATTTCACCTTTTTTGGCGGGTAATATTAAGTGTGTTTCGGTCGAGTGTTATATATCATTCTTTTATGGCAGTACGATAATGAATCATCGGTGGAATAACTTGTTTGGCAAGGGATACGTGATGCGGAGCATCCTACAGTCATCCCCATGGACCTACCTGCGTCTCCCCAAGTGCCTAGTGGACCGATGACACAAGCACGTGTCCTTTGTGATATTCCATATGACCCACGTGAGACATGGTTGCTACCTAAAGCCGGAATGCTATGTGTGATTAGGTATGGAGAAGACCCTCTCGGAGATGCTCGTGACGACGGACAAGTCCTCAAGTACATGGATGAAGAGGACCGACGAAAATGATCGCCGAAAGTCTACAGGACCCGGACATCCGGCCCTAGCCCCGGACATCCGGCCCCTGAAGGCCTCAGCCACAGCAGCAGCCCAGCAGCCATAGCTACAGGGCCCGGACATCCGGCCTGGCCACGGACATCAGGCCCAACGGCCCCGGACATCCAGCGCTAGCCCGAAAATCCGGACCCTCCTGTATAGAGAGCAACCGGAATCGGCCCCCACCAGCCTGGACATTCGGCCCCTGTCTGTGCGCAGCGAACGGCCCATAGGCCCATGTACCCCTCCAACTTGCCCCAACTTGTACTAGCACTATATATAGACCTCTTGAAAGTGCAACTAATCCCCGGGTGGTTTTGGTAATTCATAACAACATATAGCTCATTGAACTAATATCCTTTCAAGATAAATATTTCGGGAAGTTCAATGAATGGCATGGCATGTAATAGGAATGTGGACCCCTTGATGTCTACTACACAACCTTTCTCCTTGTAGACGTTGTTGGGCCTCCAAGTGCAGAGTTTTGTAGGACAGTAGCAAATTTCCCTCAAGTGGATGACCTAGGTTTATCAATCCGTGGGAGGCGTAGGATAAAGATGGTCTCTCTCAAACAACCCTGCAACCAAATAACAAAGAGTCTCTTGTGTCCCCAACACACCCAATACAATGGTAAATTGTATAGGTGCACTAGTTCGGCGAAGAGATGGTGATACAAGTGCAATATGGATAGTAGATATAGGTTTTTGTAATCTGAAAATATAAAAACAGCAAGGTAACTAGTAACAAAAGTGAGTAAAAACGGTGTTGCAATGCTTGGAAACAAGGCCTAGGGTTCATACTTTCACTAGTGCAAGTTCTCTCAACAATGATAACATAATTAGATCATATGGCAATCCCTCATTGTGCGACAAAAGTCACTCCAAAGTTCCTATCGCGGAGAACATAAGATGGAATTGCTTGTAGGGTACGGAATTACCTCAAAGTTATTCTTTCCGATCAATCCAATGAGCTATTCCTATAAGTGTCACAAACAGCCCTAGAGTTCGTAGTAAAATAACACCATACGACACACATCAATCAACCCTAATGTCACCTAGATACTCCAATGTCACCACAAGTATCCGTGGGTCAATTATACGATATGCATCAAACAACTTCAGATTCATAATATTCAATCCAACACAAAGAACCTCAAAGAGTGCCCCAAGATTCCTACCGGAGAAACAAGGACGAAAACTTGCATCAACCCCTATGCATAGATTACCCCAATGTCACCTCGGGAATCCGCGAGTTGAGTGCCAAAACATACATCAAGTGAATCAATAGAACACCCCATTGTCACCATGGGTATCCCACGCAAGAGATACATCAAGTGTTCTCAAATCCATAATAGTATTCAATCTGATAATAGTGAAACCTCAAAGGTAAAACTTAATTCATCACAAGAAGGTAGAGGGGGAGAAACACCATATGATCCAACTATAGTACAAAACCTCGCGGTACATCAAGATCGTGCCAAATCAAGAACATGAGAGAGAGAGAGAGAGAGATCAAACACATAGCTACTGGTACATACCCTCAGCCCCGAGGGTGAACTACTCCCTCCTCGTCATGGAGACAACCGGGATGATGAAGATGGCCTCCGGTGATGATTTCCCCCTCCGGCAGGGTGCCGGAACGGGCTCCCGATTGGTTTTTCATGGCTACAGAGGTAACGGCGGCGGAACTTCCGATCTAGGTTTCTTTCTGGGGGTTTCATGATTTATAGGAATTTTTGGCGTCGGTCTCACGTCAAGGGGGTCCACGAGGCAGCGGCAAGACAGGGGGGCACGCCCTAGGGGGGTGGGGCGCGCCCTCCACCCTTGTGGTTGCCTCGGGACTCTTCTGGCCCAACTCTTGTGCCTCGGGGGTCTCTTTTGGTCCATAAAAAATCACCGTAAATTTTCAGCCCATTCCGAGAACTTCTATTTCTGCACAAAAAACGACATCACGGTAGTTCTGCTGAAAACATCGTTAGTCCGGGTTAGTTCTAATAAAATCATACCAAAACCATATAAAATTGTTGTAAACATGGCATGAATACTTCATAAATTATAGATACGTTGGAGACGTATCAACATCCCCAAGCTTAATTCCTACTCGTCCTCTAGTAGGTAAATGACAAAAGAAATAATTTATGAAGTGTGAATGCTAGCAAGTGCACAAGTTTGATCAATAATAATTTCAACCACTTTTTCTAGCATCATTACATATCATAACAGTAGCTCATCTCATAAAACTTCTCATGATCAAGTAGCAAGCTATTCACATGTTAAAGCATAGATCATAAACTTTCTTGAAAACTAACAAACTATGTTCTCAGTCATCAAACAATTGCAATCCATCTTATTTTCAGGAAGGGTATGTAAGAGCTTTGATTTAGCAAATTCCACATACTCAACTATCATATAGTCTTCCATGATTGCTACCACTCAAAGCATATTTTTAGAACAAATAGCATCCATCGTTCATCTATTCGGTCTCACCGAGTTTGGTCAAATGTGTGTAACGGTTGGATTTTGTGTGGAGGCTATATATACCCCTCCACCCCCTTCTCCATTTGTGAGAGAGCCATCAGAACGTGCCTACACTTCCACCATACATTTTCTGAGAGAGAACCACCTACTCATGTGTTGAGATCAAGATATACCAATCCTACCACAAGAATCTTGATTTCTAGCCTTCCCCAAGTTGATTTCCACTCAAATCATCTTTCCACCATATCCAAATCTGTGAGAGAGAGTTGAGTGTTGGGAAGACTATCATTTGAAACACAAGAGCAAGGAGTTCATCATCAACACACCATTTGTTACCTTTTGGAGAGTGGTGTCTCCTAGATTGGTTAGGTGTCGCTTGGGAGTCTCCGTCAAGATGTGGAGTTGAACCAAGAAGTTTGTAAGGGCAAGGAGATCACCTACTTCGTGAAGATCTACCCGAGTGAGGCAAGTCCTTCGTGGGCGATGGCCATGGTGGGATAGACAAGGTTGCTTCTTCGTGGACCCTTCATGGGTGGAGCCCTCCGTAGACTCGCGCAACCGTTACCCTTCGTGGGTTGAAGTCTCCATCAACGTGGATGTACGATAGCACCACCTATCGGAACCACGGCAAAAATCTCCGTGTCTTCATTGCGTTTGCACTCTCCAAACCTTTCCCTTTACCTTCATATGCAATGTTCCACTTTCCACTGCTACACTCTTAGAATTGCATGTGTAGGTTGATTGCTTGACTTGTGCTAATTGCTAAAATCTGCCCACAACTAAAATTGGAAAAATGTTAGATTTTTATTTGGTCAAGTAGTCTAATCACCCCCCTCTAGACATACTTTCGATCCTACAAGTGGTATCAGAGCTTTGGTCTCCATTTGCCTTGATTTCCATAGCTTTGGTGATCATAGCCTTGGTTTCACAACCTAGGAGAGTATGGCGTCTAGCGAGGGAAATTACCACCATAGAGGTCCTTACTTTGATGATACTAATTTTGCTAGTTGGAAGCATAAGATGAAAATGCATATTCTTGGTCATAACCCCGCCGTTTGGGCTGTTGTGCGTATTGGCTTGCAAGGTGATTTCTTTGAGGATGGAATAGAACCGGATCGTGAAGCGACAGTGGAAGAAATGAAGATGTTGCAATACAATGCTCAAGCTTGCGATATTCTCTTCAATGGATTGTGCCCCGAAGAATTCAAAAAAATCAGCCGTCTTGAGAATGCAAAGGAAATTTGGGATACTTTGGTTGATATGCACGAAGGTACCGAGTCCGTCAAGGAATCTAAATTGGACGTGCTTCAAAGTCAACTTGACAAGTTCAAGATGAAGGATGGTGAAGGAGTCGCCGAGATGTACTCTAGGCTTGCTCTCATCACAAATGAGATTGTCGGCTTGGGAAGCGAAGAGATGACCGACAAATTCATCATCAAGAAGATTCTAAGAGCCTTGGATGGAAAATATGATACCGTGTGCACTTTGATCCAAATGATGCCCAACTACAAAGATCTCAAGCCCACGGAAGTCATTGGTAGAATTGTTGCTCATGAGATGTCACTCAAGGATAAGGAAGAGCTCCACAACAAGTCAAGTGGTGCCTACAAAGCTTCAAGTGATGCCCCTACAACATCAAGTGAGAAGCAAGTCTCCAATGAAGAATTGAGCTTAATGGTGAAGAACTTCAACAAGTTCTACAAGAATAGAAGCTCCAAGTCAAGGTCCTACAATGACAAAAGATCTTCTAGTCGTGATCGTAATTGCTACAATTGTGGAAGACCCGGACACTACTCCAATGAGTGTACGGCTCCACACAAGAAAAGAGAAGACTCACCAAAAAGGAGGAGTAGAAGAGATGAATCACCTCAAAGAGAGAGAAGGAGTAGAGATGATCATTATGAATGAAGACCCTCTCGTAGAAGCAAGGATTCGGAAAGGAAGGACAAGTCATCAAAGATCTATACAAGACGAAGACATCAAGCTCAGTTGGTGAATGGGTATCCGGTTCCGACTCCGACAACTACTCCGAGAGAAGTTATCACTCCGACTCCGACTATACTCAAGATGAAGGTGTTGCCGGTCTTGCACTTGTGTCATCCAACTCCTACGACATATTTGACTCACCAAATGAAGGAATTGGAAGATGCTTCATGGCTAAAGGCTCTAAGGTATCACACCCCGAGTATGTTGATTTCAATAGTGATGAAGATGATTTGCTAGGTGATGATGATTTACTTGTTGACAACACTAGTGATGAAAACTATGATGAACTTGCTAGTAATCATGCTAATCAAGATGAAACGAATGACAATGATAAGAAGGAGATTGAGCGTCTAACTAAAGAACAAAACACTCTTAAGTTAGCTCATGAAACAACTCTAGAGGATCAAAGAGAGCTCCTAAAGACTCGTGAGAAGCTACGCTTCGAGAAGCTAAATTTAGAGTAAGAGCACGAGTTTCTAAAAGCTATCAATGATGATCTTCGGAAGAAGAGTTCTTCTTATCTTGCCAAACGTCTCCTCTTGTCTACTTATATGCCACAAGTAAAATCTAGCAATAAGAGCAAGAAAGATTCTTCCTCTAGTAGTAACAATAAACATGCTAAATCCAATGTTGTTGCTTCTAGTAGTTCTCTTGATTCCACTCACGATTCTCTTAGCCAAGTTACACTTGAGCAAGAAAATAGCTTATTGAAGGGAATTATAGGTAAAGATGTTTACAAGAGCCTTGCCGTAAGTAAGCAATTTGAGGAAATTGTACACAAGCAAGGCACCGGAAGAATCAAGGTGTTGGTTTTGAACGAAAGTTCAATGCCAATGGAGTTGTGTGGGAAGAAGATCAATACCCCAAGACGAAGTTTGTTCCTCAACAAGAGAAGTATGACCCCACTTCTTTCAAGGGAACACAAGCTCAAGATGATCTTCCACCACAAGACCACAAGCTAAAAGGCAAGGACAAGCTTCAAGAAGAGATTGACTCATTTGAAGAAGCTCCTAAGGCCATGGTCAAGTGGGTTGCCAAGACTACGTCAACCTCTACATCATCAAGTTCAACTACAACTCCAAGGATTCCCATCAAGTTGATGTGGATCCCAAAGAAGAAGAACTAGAGTGTTCTTGAGGGTGACTCCGCCAACATACTTCACTCATATTCATTTTGGCGAGGACATGTGCAATCAACTTTCATATCTTGCACTAGTTCATGGAGTCACAAACCCTCTTGTTGGAAAGACAAGGGACAAGGTAACCTAATGCTTTCATGGACATCATCATGTGTGCAATTCACTCTATGTCTATGGATATCCTTGTATGTTCCTTGTGGGACTAACCCATGTAGGTATTGAAAGTGCAACACTCCAATGGATTGCTCCAAAAGATCTACATCAACGTTGCGCATCCACATCTTCACTATCTACATGAAGTCATCATCGACAAAACCCAAGGTTAGTTCATCCCTCTTAGGGGGGATATCACATCTAGGGGGAGCTTTGCTCTAAAAAATTGAGCTAAAGCAACTCTAATGGTGTGAACACATTAATGCTTTATGTAAAAGTGGTAACCCCACTTGTGCTTAAACGATGAGTATGACCTATGATCAAATGCTCTCATTTGACTCCTAAGTCAATATACTCATATATAGATGACCTAGTCATCACCAATTGCTTGATAGATGCTAGAATTGTTTGTGCATGCTTTTTCACATATTTCATTTGCTACCTTATTATGTGAGCATGTTGGTTGCACAATTTCTCCATTCGAGGACATCCATTTGTGGTTTTGATTGTTTGGTTTTTAGTTGCCAAATGGATGGACAAGAATGCCTAAGAATATCCTCTAGCTATCTATGCCTTTTCTCTTCTCAAACTCTATTCATGCTACATCACAAAAATTTGAACAAGTATTTTTCGGACCCTCCGGGTGAGGAGCACTCGGAGCCACCGATCCGTCAAGGGCTGACTCCCAAAACCTTCTTGTGAATTTTGGTCAGACCAACACACTCATATTCGGTCCCACCGAAATCACTAGATTGATATAGGTTTTCACTTTGGTGCCACCGATTAGAATGATTCGGTCTCACCGAGTTGAAGTAACTTCAAGCAGTTTTGCATCTCGGTGCCACCGAGACGTTCCACTCGGTGCCACCTGATACGTCTCCGTCGTATCTATAATTTTTGATTGTTTCATGCCAATATTCTACAACTTTCATATAGTTTTGGAAACTTTTTATACTATTTTTGTGACTAACATATTGATCCAGTGCCCAGTGCCAGTTCCTGTTTGTTGCATGTTTTTTTGTTTCGCAGAATATCCATACCAAACAAAGTCCAAACATGATAAAAACTTACAAAGATTTTTTTGGAATATATGTTATTTTTGGGAATTGGAATCAACGCGAGACGATGCCCGAGGGACCCACAAGCCCTGGAGGCGCGCCCCCTACCCTGGGCGCGGCCAGGGGGCTTGTGGCCACCCCGTAGGGCGGTTGGTGCCCTTATTTCGCCGCAAGAAAGATAATATCCGGATAAAAATCGTGTTAAAATTTCAGCCCAATCGGAGTTACGGATCTCCAGAAATTTAAGAAACAGTGAAAGGCCAGAATCTGAGAAAGCAGAAACAGAAGGAAACAGAGAGAGAGATCCAATCTCGGAAGGGCTCCCGCCCCTCCGTCGCCATGGAGGCCAAGGACCAGAGGGGAAACCCTCCTCCCATCTAGGGGGAGGTCAAGGAATAAGAAGGAGGAGGGGGGCTCTCTCCCCCTCTCTCCCGGTGGCGCCGGAACGCCGCCGGGGCAATCATCGTGTGACGACGATCTACACCAACACCTCCGTCATCTTCCCCAACATCTTAATCACCTTCCCCCATATATATTCAGTGGTCCACTCTCCCGCAACCCGCTGTACCCTCTACTTGAACATGGTGCTTTATGCTTCATATTATTATCCAATGATGTGTTGCCATCCTATGATGTCTAAGTAGATTTTTGTTGTCCTATCGGTGATTGGTGAATTGCTATGATTGGTTTGATTTGCTTGTGGTTATGTTGCTGTCCTTTGGTGCCCATCATATGAGCGCGCATGTGGATCACACCATAGGGTTAGTTGTATGTTGATAGGACTATGTATTGGAGGGCAAGGGTGATAGCAGCTTCAGCCTAGCATAGAAATTGATGCATACAGGATTGAAGGGGGACCAATATATCTTAATGCTATGGTTGGGTTTTACCTTAATGAACGTTAGTAGTTGCGGATGCTTGCTAATAGTTCCGATCATAAGTGCATAGAATTCCAAGTAAGGGATGACATGCTAGCAGTGGCCTCTCCCACATAAAACTTGCTATCGGTCTAGTAACGTAGTCAATTGCTTAGGGACAATTCCGCAACTCCTACCACCACTTTTCCACACTCATTAAACTAACATAATTGTTTCTTTATCTAAACAACCCCTAGTTTTTATTTACGTGCTCTTTATTATCTTGCAAACCTATCCTTCAACACCTACAAAGTACTTCTAGTTTCATACTTGTTCTAGGTAAAGCGAACGTTAAGCATGCGTAGAGTTGTGTCGGTGGTCGATAGAACTTGAGAGAATATTTGTTCTACCTTTGGCTCCTCGTTGGGTTCGACACTCTTACCTATCGAAAGAGGCTACAACTGATCCCCTATACTTGTGGGTTATCAAGACCTTTTTCTGGCGCCGTTGCCGGGGAGCAATAGCGTGGGGTGAATATTCTCGTGTGTGCTTGTTTGCTTTATCACTAAGTAGATTTTATTTGCTGTTCTAAGTTATTCTCTATCGTTAGTTATGGATATGGAACACGAAATACCAAAAAAAAAAGGTGTACTTGCTACTCATGGAGATGGGGAACCTCCTAAAACCCTCGATGCTCGTTATGTGAAAAATATTAAACACTACTTTGATAATCCTGAGAAAACCCCATTCAACTTGATAATGGGAGACACGTTGGATCAACATGAATACTTTAGGGATTATCGCTTGACTCAAAAAGGGAAACTCTTCTGGGATCAAATTCATATGTTGCATTGGTATGCTCGGAATTATGCTTGAGATATGATTATACTTGTTGCTCTAGGATGAAGGCTCCACACCTTCCCTTTTCATGTAAATTTAATGATAATGAAACCTTGGCTTTTTATGCTAATGGTATATATGATTACTATGATGTGGAACGAATAGAAGAATTCGTTTCTTTTAAGGGTGCTTATGAAATTGAATCTTTATTTGAAAAGTGTGAAAATAATGATGATGCTATTTACAGACCTAAAAATTATGCTATACTTAAATATTGCTATGAGAATTATGAATACAATGCCGATATTGATGCATTTATTGAGAAAGTCTCTGCTGTCCAAGAAGAGACTAATATTTTGCAGGAAACTATGGAAGAAGAAATTGCTGACACTGTGAGCTCATTAGATGAAAAAGATGACGAGGAGAGCAAAGAACAAAAGGAGGAAGAGAAGATTAGCTACCCGTGCCCACCTTCTAATGAGAGTAACTCTTCAACTCATACATTGTTTAATTTCCCTTCGTGCTTACCGAAGGATGATTGCTATGATAATTGCTATGATCCCGTTGATTCATTTGAAATATCCCTTTTTGATGAACTTGATGCTTGTGGCCATGATGCCAATATGAATGATGCTTATGGAGATGAACTTGCTATAGTTCCTTATGTTATGAAAGAAATTGTTGCTATTGCACCCACACATGATAGTCCTATTATCTTTTTGAATTCTCCCAACTACACTATACCGGAGAAGTTTGAGCTTATTAAGGATTATATTGATGGGTTGCGTTTTACTACTACACATGATGATTTTGATAGATATAATATGCATGTGCTTGCTGCTCCTACTTGCAATTATTATGAGAGAGGAACTACATCTCTATGTTTCCAATATGATAAAATTGCAAGAAACTGCTTATGCTATGTATTGGCCTTTACTTGATGTGCATGAATTGTTCTTGTATGATATGCCGATGCATAGGAAGAGAGTTAGACTTCGTTGTTGCATGATATATATTACTTTGTGCTCAATACTAAATTACAAATCATTATTAATTAAAATTGGCTTTGATATACCTTGGGATCCGGGTGGATCCATTACTTGAGCACTTTATGCCTAGCTTAATGGCTTTAAAGAAAGCGATGCCAGGGAGACAACTCGGAAGGTTTAGAGAGTCATTTTATTCTGTTGAGTGATTTTATAAAGTTTAAAAATAAAAAAATATAGAGGGGAACCTAAAACTTTTCAAAAAGGAAAGTGAAAGTAAGAAAGACGAGCACCGTTGAAGTGGGGGAGCTCCTTGAACTTTGTTCATGCCCATGGAAACTTTGCAAATCTTGAATTACAGAAACTTTTCAACAAAAATAATTATCCCCTTCTACAAATCCATTGTATTATAAAAATAATGTGCCAAGATTTACCTTTAGGATGATTAGATTGCTTGTTTGGTATGTGCAGTGGAAAAACAGAAACTTTGGCTGTAGTGCGTCAATTTACATTTTTTACTGGAATGTCAAAAGTTACTGAAATTTTGACACGGTACTTTTCTAGAATTTTTTTATTTTTTCCTAATTTTTCAGAATTTTTGGAGTTACATAAGCATGGTAGATGTTCAGATTACTACAGACTGTTCTGTTTTTGACAGATTCTGTTTTCTATGCATTGTTCTCTTATTTTGATGAATCTATGGGTAGTATCGGGGGGTATGAACCATGGTGAAGTTGGAATACAGTAGATATAATGCTAATATGAATTTGGAATGAGTTCACAATAGTACTTAAAGTGGTGATTTACTTTATTATACTAACGGATCTCACGAGGGTTTTGTTAAGTTTTGTGTGATTGAAGTTTTCAAGTTTTGGGTGAGATCACAATGGATGAAGGAATAAGGAGTGGCAAGAGCCTAAGCTTGGGGATGCCCGAGGCACCCCAAGGTAATATTCAAGGACTCCCAAGCAACTAAGCTTGGGGATGCCCCGGAAGGCATCCCCTCTTTCTTCCAACGATCATCGGTAATTTTACTTGGAGCTATATTTTTATTCGTCACATGGTATGCGTAAATTCTTGGAGCGTCATGTGCTTTTTATTTTTATTTTAATAATGCACCATGCTGGTATGAGATAGTCCTTGGTTAATTTATAGAATGCTCCTTGCACTTCACTTATATCTTTTGAGTATGGATTTATAGAATGCTTCATGTGCTTCACTTATATCATTTGAAGTTTGGATTGCCTGTTTCCCTACACATAGAAAACCGCCATTTGTAGAATACTCTTTTGCTTCACTTATATTTGTTAGAGTGTGGGCATATCTTTTGTAGAAATAATTAAACTCTCATGCTTCGCTTATATCTATTTAGAGAGTCGACATGAATTGGTCATTCACATGGTTAGTCATAAAATCCTACATAAAACTTGTAGATCACTGAATATGATATGTTTGATTCCTTGCAATAGTTTTGTGATATAAAAATGGTGATATTAGAGTCATGCTAGTGAGTAATTGTGGATTGGTAGAAATACTTGTGGTAAGGTTTGTGATTCCCGAAGCATGCACGTATGGTGAACCATTATGTGATGAAGTCGGAGCATGATTTATTTTTGATTGTCTTCCTTATGAGTGGCGGTCGGGGACGAGCGATGGTCTTTTCCTACCAATCTATCCCCCTAGGAGCATGCATATTAGTACTTTGTTTCGATGGCTAATAAATTTTTGCAATAAGTATGTGAGATCTTTATGACTAATGTTGAGTCCATGGATTATACGCACTCTCACCCTTCCATCATTGCTAGCCTCTTCGGTACCATGCATTGCCCTTTCTCACCTCGAGAGTTGGTGCAAACTTTGTCGGTGCATCCAAACCTTGTGATATGATACGCTCTATCACACATAAGCCTCCTTATATCTTCCTTGAAACAGCCACCATACCTACCTATCATGGCATTTCCATAGCCATTCCGAGATATATTGCCATGCAAATTCCATCATCATCATATACATGACTTGAGCATTCATTCTCATATTGCTTTGCATGATCGCAAGATAGCTAGCATGATATTTTCATGGCTTGTCCATTTTTTGATATCTTTGCTATGCTAGATCATTGCACATCCTGGTACACAGCCAGAGGCATTCATATAGAGTCATATTGTTCTAGATATCGAGTTGTAATATTGAGTTGTAAGTAAATAAAAGTGTGATGATCATCATTATTAGAGCATTGTCCCAGCGAGGAAAGGATGATGGAGACTATGATTCCCCCACAAGTCGGGATGAGACTCCGGACGAAAATAATAATAAAAATAAAATAAAAAAAGAGGCAAAAAAAGAGAGGGCCCAAAAACAAAAAAAAAGAGAGAAAAAGAGAGAAGGGGCAATGCTACTATCCTTTTACCACACTTGTGCTTCAGAGTAGCACCATGTTCTTCATATAGAGAGTCTCTTGAGTTATCACTTTCGTATACTAGTGGGAATTTTCATTATAGAACTTGGCTTGTATATTCCGATGATGGGCTTCCTCAAATGCCCGAGGTCTTCATGAGCAAGCAAGTTGGATGCACACCCACTTAGTTTTCAGTTTGAGCTTTCATACACTTATAGCTCTTAGTGCATCCGTTGCATGGCAATCCCTACTCCTCGCATTGACATCAATTGATGGGCATCTCCATAGCCCGTTGATTAGCCGCGTCGATGTGAGACTTTCTTTCTTTTGTCTTCTCCACACAACCTCCACCATCATATTCTATTCCACCTATAGTGCTATATCCATGGCTCACGCTCATGTATTGCGTGAAAGTTGAAAAGGCTTGAGAACATTAAAAGTATGAAACAATTGTTTGGCTTGTCATCGGGGTTGTGCATGATGAAATACTTTGTGTGATGAAGATGGAGCATAGCCAGACTATATGATTTTGTAGGGATAACTTTCTTTGGCCATGTTATTTTGAGAAGACATGATTGCTTTATTAGTATGCTTGAAGTATTATTGTCTTAATGTCAAATGATAGACTATTGCTTTGAATCACTCGTGTCTTAATATTCATGCCATGATTAGATTATATGATCAAGATTATGCTCGGTAGCATTCCACATCAAAAATTATCTTTTTTATCATTTACCTACTCGAGGACGAGCAGGAATTAAGCTTGGGGATGCTGATACGTCTCCGTCGTATCTATAATTTTTTATTGTCTCATGCCAATATTCTACAACTTCAATATACTTTTGGCAACTTTTTATACTATTTTTCGGACTAACATATTGATCCAATGCCCAGTGCCAGTTCCTGTTTGTTGCATTTTTTTTTGTTTCGCAGAATATCCATACCAAACAAAGTCCAAACACGATAAAAACTTACGGAGATTATTTTGAAATATATGTGATTTTTGGGAACTGGAATCAACGCGAGACGATGCCCGAGGGGCCGACAAGCCCTGGAGGCGCGCCCCCCTACCCTGGGCGCGGCCAGGGGGCTTGTGGCCACCCCGTAAGGTGGTTGGTGCCCTTCTTTCGCCGCAAGAAAGATAATATCCGGATAAAAATCATGTTAAAATTTCAGACCAATCGGAGTTACGGATCTCCGGAAATTTAAGAAACGGTGAAAGGCCAGAATCTGAGAACGCAGAAACAGAAGGAAACAGAGAGAGAGAGATCCAATATCGGAGGGGCTCCCGCCCCTCCGTCACCATGGAGGCCAAGGAATAGAGGGGAAACTCTCCTCCCATCTAGGGGGGAGGTCAAGGAAGAATAAGAAGGAGGGGGGCTCTCTCCCCCTCTCTCCCGGTGGCGCCGGAACGCCGCCGGGGCAATCATCGTGTGACGGCGATCTACACCAACACCTCCGTCATCTTCCCCAACATCTTCATCACCTTCCCCCATCTATATTCAGCGGTCCACTCTGCGGCAACCCACTATACCCTCTACTTGAACATGGTGCTTTATGCTTCATATTATTATCCAATGACGTGTTGCCATCCTATGATGTCTGAGTAGATTTTTGTTGTCCTATCGGTGACTGGTGAATTGCTATGATTGGTTTAATTTGCTTGTGGTTATGTTGCTGTCCTTTGGTGCCCATCATATGAGCGCGCGTGTGGATCACACCATAGGGTTAGTTGTATGTTGATAGGACTATGTATTGGAGGGCAAGGGTGATAGCAGCTTCAGCCTAGCATGGAAATTGATGCATACGGGATTGAAGGGGGACCAATATATCTTAATGCTATGGTTGGGTTTTACCTTAATGAACGTTAGTAGTTGCGGATGCTTGCTAATAGTTCCGATCATAAGTGCATAGAATTCCAAGTAAGGGATGACATGCTAGCAGTGGCCTCTCCCACATAAAACTTGCTATCGGTCTAGTAACGTAGTCAATTGCTTAGGGACAATTCCGCAACTCCTACCACCACTTTTCCACACTTGTTAAACTAACATAATTGTTTCTTTATCTAAACAGCCCCTAGTTTTTATTTACGTGCTCTTTATTATCTTGCAAACCTATCCTTCAACACCTACAAAGTACTTCTAGTTTCATACTTGTTCTAGGTAAATCGAACGTTAAGCGTGCGTAGAGTTGTGTCGGTGGTCGATAGAACTTGAGGGAATATTTGTTCTACCTTTAGCTCCTCGTTGGGTTCGACACTCTTACTTATCGAAAGAGGCTACAACTGATCCCCTATAATTGTGGGTTATCACCACTGTCAGCGTCTGGGTATATATACCTTTGCGTATCCGTACGGTTGAAAAGTTCTTCAAACCGCACGAACTCGCGCCCCAACACTGCCGCCCCTTGGTCTCCAGATTGTCGCCGTCTCTGCCTATGCACCATCGTCGCAGGTCTCCGCCGCCGTCAACGGAAATCCTCTCCGATGTTGCCGCTGTAGCGAGCCATCACCAAGTTAGGGTATTGTTCGAACCCTTTGTGCTGTTTTCCTCTTCTGATTCTTTTGCACAAAGTCAATGCCTGGACTCTTGCCACGATTGGAAAACTTCTATCCACTCAGAAACTTCTTTAGATTAGATTTGATGAAAAATCTTAGGGTTAGGTTTCCGCCGAGCTCATCTCGGACCGACCGAAATGGAGTTTTCGGTCCCACCGATTGGCCCTGGCCATTGCACTATGTACAACTCGGTCTGACCGAAGCGTACTAATCGGTGAGACCGAAAGCAATTTCTCTGTGAAACCCTAGCATCTCGGAGTCACCGAACTGCAACTCGGTCTGACTGATACTGCATGTTTAGACTCTGTTAGTGCTTTGGTGTCACCAAGATTATCATATCGGTAGCTCCGAAATGCTTTCTGCAGAAAACTAAAATTAAGATTTTGCCTCATTTTTTTTTGCAAAAACAAGCTGCTTTTGTGATGCTCATCCACTTTGCCTATATCCATCTATTCATAGGGTCAGTTTGCAGAGATGTGTGAGGCTAGTGACAGTCAGAACAAGTCAGAGGAATAGGTCAACCTCAGTGAGGGCACTAGTCCAAGTAGTAGCTATGATGAAGGCAGCAGAAGCACCCCTAGCAACCTGCCCAAAGCTGCTACTAGACAGAGAAAGAAGAGGAACTCTGAGAGTGAGGATGAAGATTTTGTTGTTGAGGAAGAGGTAACCTCAAAGAAGAAGGTGCTTAAGAAGGAATATGCTGCAGCTGCTGCCACCAAGCAAGGTCTTCAGAAGAAAGCTCCTGCCAAGAGAGCTCCCATGTCCAAAGCCAGGAATTCAACTGCCACACATGAGACTATGGAGTTCACTCTTGAGCCAAGAGAAGAAGGTGAAGCTGTTGATGGAAAGAAGAAGAGGAAGGAGAGAGTCAAGAAAACCATTGCCAGAGTCATTGGTAGACCATCCATGATGAGGGATGCTGATGAGGATGAGGAGGAGGAAGAGCAAGCTGAAGCACCACCTGCCAAGTCTCAGAAATTGATGGCAGATGCCATTAATACTGGTGCTGCTCCCTCCAAGCCCAAGTCAAAACCTCCACCTGCAGCACCCAAGACTTCATCTCCAAAGAGATCCACCAGGAACATTCCTGCTGCTGAGAAGAACAAGGCCCCAGTGCTAGAAGTCCAAGAGGATGATGAGCCCCAAGTGCTCAGAAACCGAAACCCAAGATTCCAGACCACAATGATGATCATCCAGTGGCTGAGAACATGAAACCGAGAAAGGATGCAGGTCTGAGACAGTGGAGGAAAAGTGATCCATACTCAGTAAGGAGGAGGACTGTTGTTGATTACTATTTCCACACGAGAGAACAACAGGACTTCTATGAGACAGTGTTGCTTGACAAGAAGCCCATTGTGTGTGACATGAAGTGGGTTGACTGGAAGTACATAGATGCCAATGAAGATTACTTCCCCCACATTCATGAGAGCTTCAGGTTGACTGAAGTTGATGCATTCGTTGGACAGAAGCTCACCAAGTGGAATGATGAGGTGATAATGCAATTTTACTCCACTGCACACTTTTAGCCAGATGGGAAGATAGTGTGGATGACTGAGGGCACTAGATACCAGTCATCAATCTCTGAATGGGCTGCTCTTATCAATGCCCCAAAAGAAGAAGAAGATGATGTTGATGTATATGGCAAACCCAGGAAGAATCACAACTCTATGGCTCGCATGTACAAGCCCATTCCTGAAGATGCATTGGATACTCACAAGTTTGGCTCCATATGCTATCTGCTTGCTGGATTGACTACCACAAACACCATACTAAGGCATACCCTCTTGCCTAAGTCTGGAGATCATAGGATGATACGTGGTCACTCCATCAACCTTCTGCATCTGTTTGATGTTCCACAAAAGTTCAAGGTTATGAGTCTGATAGTTGAGACAGTCAAGAGGACAGCTACTGACCAAAAGAGGTCATGTGGATATGCACCACATATTCAGATGTTGATCAATTCCAAGGTTGGAACTGGCACATATCTACTTGACAGAGAGCATTTACCTCTTGGGCCAGAATTTGAGGACAATGAAGTTGTCATGGATGCTTCACATCCCACTTCTGTTGAGGCCCAGGAGAAAGCTGAGAAGGCAAAGGCTGCTAAAGCAGCAAAGGCAGCAAGTGCTCCAGATGCATCTATTGTGAATCTCAAGACCAAGCAAGATCAGGTCACATATCTGTTAGAAGCTACCCTGAGGATTGAGAAGAGTCTGTCCAACTTGACTAAGAATTAGGAGAGCTTAGAGAGGATTGTTGAAGACAAGATGTACAACCTTGATGTCAAGGTCACTGAGATTCAGACCATTGTTGAGAAGCTGAGAGATGATGCTGAGAACAGAGATAATATACCTACTACAGATAGATTCCAGACAGTGCCAAGGGCACAGAGGTCTTCTTCTGAGCCAGTTGCATACTTGAGGCCTGCTCATTCTGCTCCTGCCACCACTGCCATAGTGCCTCCACCAGTATCAACTCCTCCTACTCAACAGACTTCAGCTAAAGCATTTGCAGATGGACTCATCTCAACACCATCTATGCACACCAGAGCAACAAGCCAGAAGACCCCTTCAGGAGCTCCCGGAGATTGTGCCTAGAGTGCCGTATAGCACTATACGTTTTCAAACTTTTTGGGTAACTTGTTGCCAAAGGGGGAGAAAGTGTATAGATCATAGGCTTCGAGAGAGAGAGAGAGTATTTTGCTTCTTTGTTGATTCTTTTTTGCCTTGCTACTTTGGTTGGTTGTTGCTACTTGATGCTACATTTGTGTTATGTTCGTGAGATACCTCGTGTGATTATGCGCTTAATCATACTATGCTTAATGTGTGCTTGCATGTCTATCTCTATGATTATTTGTGTATGATCAATCACTTGTATCTTTGGTGATGGGTGCATGCTATTTTACTCTTATCATTTTGTGCGCTCCACCAAGATGTATGTGACATGGAAGAGTGACCCATGATCCTAATCGATTATGCATTTGCATTCAAACACAAATTTTAAATAATGCACAAATTTAGGGGGAGCTCTTGCTTATCACATACTTCTCAAAGCGACGATGTATTTCATTCATTTTATCATTTGTCGAAGCTTTGATCTATATGTTGTCATCAATTACCAAAAAGGGGGAGATTGAAACTGCAACTAATCCTCGGGTGGTTTTGGTAATTCATAACAACATATAGCTCATTGAACTAATATCCTTTGAAGATAAATATTTCAGGAAGTTCAGTGAATGGCATGGCATGGAATAGGAATGTGGACCCCTCAAAATGCTAAGGACACATATTGGCAAAAGCTCAAGACTCTTCATCTTTGTTTTAGTGATCCAAGATCACATTGAGTCTATAGGAAAGCCAATACTATTAAAAGGGGATGAGGTGTTACTTAATGGCTTGCTTGCTCAAAATTCTTAGTGATATTGCTCCAAAAGCCCTCAACCACTTTCTCCATCCAAATATGTCAAAACCCTAAACTCCAACTCGGCCCACCGATTCATTCTATCCGGCGCCACCGAGTTCCTATGACATAGCCACAGCCAGAAACCCTAACAGTTCGGTCACACCAATACGGATCTCGGTCTCACCGAGATGGCCTTGCCAACTCCCTGTTATCAGTTGCAATTATTTCGCTCCCACCAAAATTGCAATCGGTCTCACCGAGATGGCTTGACCAATTCTCTGTTGCCCTATTGCCTCACTTCGGTCTCACCGAGTTGATGCAATCAGCGCCACTGAGATGAGGTTTGCCCTAAGCCCTAGCACATCGGTCCCATCGAGTTGTTCTAGTCGGTCCCACCGAGATTTCTAACGTTCACATTTTGAACTAATCGGTCTCACCGAGTTCGTCTATTCGGTCTCATCGAGTTTGGTCAAATGTGTGTAACGGTTGGATTTTGTGTGGAGGCTATATATACCCCTCCATCCCCTTCTCCATTTGTGAGAGAGCCATCAGAACGTGCCTACACTTCCACCATACATTTTGTCGGTGCAACAAACCCCAGGCATGTTGCCCAGATTGTACACAGGCTCAAGAACGGGATTGCAGCATCCAGGACAAGGCCAAGCAGAAGAGATCAGCTCTTTAAAGAATCAAAGGGCGGATCAAGAAGACCAAGACCAACCCAAGGAGTAAAATACCACAATGGGAAAACCTCCCCTACCGGGCAGGCGAGCCTGGCGGGGACGAGGATGCCCCGAAGACAAGTCTCAAGATTACCCCCGGCAGGCTTGCCAGGGACGCTGAGGGCGGATTACCCCGCCAAGGCTCCACCGCTCCACCTCACAGCAACGCAAGTCACCAATCGGTGCGGCGTCGAGCCCCCAAGATCCTAAGTGGCCATTATTTGGCACGTGACAGCCATCCCCAGAGGAAATCACCTCCAAATGCTACTCGTCTAGCGACGTGTCACGCAGGTAGGCGAGAAGGTGGCAAAACAGCACGACAAGGCTTGCCGGGCTAGGCTACGATGCGACACTAAGTGGCGCATTTAATGCGCTCTGTCCAGTCTGCAGAGTTAGGTATGATGGCACTGTTTGCTATCTAATCAGTACACAATGACTGGTTTGCCATTGTGGTGACCCCTTGATCTATGAAAGGAGGGCCATGGCAACCTTAGAAAGGATTTGGACCCCTGTACACTCATACACGCGTAGCTGCTTTCGCCCCAAGGCGACCTTCCGGGCTAGAGCGATGCGTCTCCACCACGGTCCTCTCATCAATCCACCAAAGCATGAGTAGGGTTTTATGCCTCACGGCGGCCTGAACCTGGGTAAAAACTTCCCGTGTGATCGCTGCCGCGCTGCCCCGCGCCCTCCGCTCTTTGTGCAATGCGTCCTTCCCCCCTGCCGAACCACAAGGGGCCGATGGCCCCATAGGTGGCCGTGGTTTCCCACAACACATTTTCTAAGAGAGAACCACCTACTCATGTGTTGAGATCAAGATATACCAATCCTACCACAAGAATCTTGATTTCTAGCCTTCCCCAAGTTGCTTTCCACTCAAATCATCTTTCCACCATATCCAAATCTGTGAGAGAGAGTTGAGTGTTGGGGAGACTATCATTTGAAGCACAAGAGCAAGGAGTTCATCATCAACAAACCATTTGTTACCTTTTGGAGAGTGGCGTCTCCTAGATTGGTTAGGTGTCGCTTGGGAGCCTCCGTCAAGATGTGGAGTTGAACCAAGAAGTTTGTAAGGGCAAGAAGATCGCCTACTTTGTGAAGATCTACCCGAGTGAGGCAAGTCCTTTGTGGGCGATGGCCATGGTGGGATAGACAAGGTTGCTTCTTCGTGGACCCTTCATGGGTGGAGCCCTCCGTGGACTCGCGCAACCTTTACCCTTCGTGGGTTGAAGTCTCCATCAACGTGGATGTACGATGGCACCACCTATCGGAACCACACCAAAAATCTCCGTGTCTTCATTGCATTTGCACTCTCCAAACCCTTCCCTTTAGCTTCATATGCAATGTTCCACTTTCGGCTGCTACAACCTTAGAATTGCATGTGTAGGTTGATTGCTTGACTTGTGCTAATTGCTAAAATCTGCCCACAACTAAAATTGGGAAAAGGCTAGGTTTTTATTTGGTCAAGTAGTCTAATCAGCCCCCCCTGTGGACATACTTTCGATCCTACACCTCTCCCTCCTCCATCTAGGGTTAGCAATGTGATAGATCATTAGAGATAGAGATTTGCTCATCCACTTACCCCCTACTCCTTTGGAGACCGAGACCTCCTAAGGAGAAGATCACCCAAGTGGATTCAAGACCCGTCTTGAGGGAAGATACCCCTAGTGGATTCAAGACCTCTTTCCTTACGGATTGGGATGAACCAGTTACCAGGTATCCTCCCATTTTGACTTTGGATCTTGTATTTACCCTTTGTGTATGTGGATTTAGCACATGTGTGATTGGATCTCGTTGATTTGAGTGTTTTCCCTCTCTTGTGTTCATCGTGTTCTTCGGGAATTCCCCTCCAAATCATGAAAGGTAGGCCATTAGGGTTCCACCCTACATCATCTTGGTATCAGAGCTATGGTTGATCACAAATTTGGAGTCCCTATCCCAACTTTCTAGCCTAATTTTATTGTCTTATTGCCCAATTTTGAAAACCCCACAAAAATAGCCCTAGCAGAATTTTTGTGATTTGTTGGTGTGATGATGTTTTGTTGGATTTGATCTATGGATTGGCTGTGTTACTAGTGGATCTAGCTTCCCTCCAATTTCCCCAATTTCCATCCATAAAATTCCATGAATTTTGCCCTGGTTTTTCTTTTTCCCACCTAGTTCATCGAGTTCGTCCGCAGATCAAAGGACCCGGACATCCAGCCCATGTCGCCGGACATCCGGCCCGACGCCCGAACATCCGGCCTGTGGCAGCAGCAAACGTCTTCACCACCACCATTTTTCCCAGACATTTACCAATTTTGACTGGGTTTCCACCAATACTTCCGCATACCACCACCGCTTTCCGCAACCACCATTGCTTATCCGCTACCACCTCCAATTTTGACACGTTTGTTTTGAGAATTTGAGTTGCGGTTTCTGTTTCCTAATGTGTTTCGGCTACTTAGGGACGGTTCGACACCGACATCATCGCCGCTCATCTGAGCCATGGATTCGTCATCGACAACGACCAGTTCATCATTTTGCCACCATCATCCGTCCTTGCTTATAAACGACAAACCATCGACGGTAACCTCGACGACATCTTAGTATACTCCCCCTTGCCATTGCATTGTTAACCCCAAGCCATTTTGCGTGACTTTCCTATCGAGGCTGGCCATTTGAGTATTGCCAGGCAACGTTACTTGTGCACTTTAGTGATAATCGATCCGCACCTTCCATTGCGTGCATATATCATCGTATCATCTCTTGTGTTATCAATTGTTCCCACATATACTTGCTACCTTGGTTCGAAAATTTCGCATAAGTGGCCAGAGGAAACTATCAAAAGAAAGAAAGCTTTTAAGCAAAGAGGAAACAGAGAGCCTGTAAGCAATAGCCATAGCATTGCCACATTGCATATCAAATTGTGATATTCGATCATCTTGGATCATCGTAAGAGAATCACCGGGAGCCATACATACATAGCATAATTGGGATAGAAGTCGTTATGTTTTGTCTCTTATAGGTCATGCACAAGTTTCGTATCCGCCTATTGAGCAACCGTGCTAGTGTCTCTCTAGAGTTATGCAACAAGAGCATTTTCCATGGATTCCACATTTTGAGCTCGTTCCTTGGTTGCACGACCTCATTTATCTATCTGTGTGTGTGTTTCCGTGTGCCACATATTGCTATTGGTCTACTTGTTTCACTTGCGAATTTGTGAATCTCTTTCAACATTATTGAATCTTGCTAACAATTGCATAAATTTTGTGCCATCATCCTCACCAAGCTACTCCAAAAGTTTTAGTTGTGTAGGTGTGAGAATAGACAAGATCCGGTACCAATTGTGCTACTTCCATAATACTACATTGGGTGATCTTTGATCCATCTTCAACATTGGATAAGGTACATTTGGTCTAGTTCTTTCCTCCACTCACATATTTTCTTAAGATGATGGATAGGCCAACTACTTCTACCAACCCACTCTTCATCGAGCAAGAAGAGGAACCAAACAACTACGTCACAAAGAATCAACTATTCGGCGTGCATAGAGCTTTCAACCAAGAGAAGGAAGCATTGAGCAATTGCATTGATCAACTCGCCACCGACATGCGACAATTCGAAGAAAGAACACGAGACTATCTTGACAACAAGTTTTCCAACCACATGGAAGAGCTTGACGCCAAATTGGCAACGCAAATGAATGACTTTCGAGCCTTGTTGATCAATCGTTCCTCGACAATGTCATCATCATCATCAAGATGGTGCAAAGTCAAAGTTGACACTCTTCGGATACACCTTCCGACTCAAGTCACTCATGACCTCATTCGCATTATCGACAAGTTCATGATGATCGTTAAGAACCACAAAATCCATTCCATGGTAATGGTTTGCAAGGCCGCCTTCGAGAACACGAACAACAACGTCGACAAGAGCAAGCTCCAATACGCCAAGATCACCAAGTAAACCAAGATGGCGACGCCCTTCGACAAGAGCAACAACGCCGTGACGCACAAGCCCTTGAAGCCCAACGTGCTCTAAATGAAGCAACCCAAGCCGTATGCGCACGCAACCAGGAACAAGACGAGGCCATCCGACGAGAGCGACAAGAAGAAGCCGCACGCCTAGAGGAGCGCCAAGAAATGAGGAACCGTGCAAGAAGCCCACGCCCTCAATGTCAAGATAATCAAGCGGAGCACGAGGAACAAGTGGTCGAAGATCCTCAACCAAGGCAAGAGCGAAATCATAATCGACCTGCACGCATTGAAGAACAACGCTACGACAAGCTCAAGTTCACCATGCCTAAGTTCTCCGGAAGCAATGATCCCGAAGACTACCTTTCATGGGCATTGAAGGTCGACAAGATCTTTCGCTTACACAACTATGAAGAAGAAAATAAGATCGCCATGATATCTCTTGAGTTCCAAGACTATGTCCTCATTTGGTGGGAGCAAGTCATTGAGCGGCGAGAAACAAAAGGTGACCGACCCATCACAACATGGAATCAAATGAAGGATGCCATGCGAGCGTGCTTTGTACCCATGTACTATAGTCATGACCTATTCAAGAAATTGCAACTCCTAAAGCAAGGCACCAAGTCCGTTGAAGAGTATTACAAGGAGATGGAGATCGCCATGATCCGAGCCAATGTCACGGAAGATGAGGAGCAAACTATGGCACGATTCTTGAATGGACTCAACCATCCAATCAAGAAGATTGCGGATTTCCAACCGTATTCGAACCTCCTTGAGCTAGTGCACCAAGCTACCAAGGCGGAGCGACAAGTGCAGGACGACTACAAGTACGCCAAGTACTCTTCCAAGACCTACGGTTCATACACTCAAGCTTCAACGACTACGACGCCTTCTACCACGACGAAACCTACACCAAGCAACGGCGACAAGTCAAGTTACAAGAAAACTTTGACATCTTCAAGTCGTCCTCCTACTACAAGCAACCTTAAGCCGAGTGCTTCATCATCATCTACTCCAACGGATGAGACCGTCAAGACGAGTTCCATCAAATGCTTCACATGTCCAGGCCGAGGCCACAAGACATTTGAGTGCCTCACTCGGCGCACCATGATAGCCAATGACGACGGCACCTATGACTCCATGAGTGAGGAAGAAATGGAAGCACTTGAGCACATGGCCATGCATCGACGAGTGAATGAAGAGGAAGACGATCAAGTCTTTTGTGACAATGATTCGAGCCCCGCTCTTGTTGTCTCCAAGGTCTTGACACTTCAACACCAACAAGACGAAGACCAATGTTGCCACATATTCCACACCAAAGCTGGCATCAATGGGCGTTTCTGTGAAGGTCATCAGAGGAAGTTGCCACAATTTGGCAAGTGAAGAGCTATGTACCAAGCTACAATTGGTCAAGATGAAGCATCCTCGCCCCTACAAGGTCCAATGGCTAGCGACTCCGGCACCATTCAAGTGGAGCACACCGTTCAAGTCTCCTTCAAGATTGGAGCATATGAAGACACATTGGAGTGTGATGTGGTTTCCATGTCCGTTTGCCACCTCCTACTTGGACGACCTTGGCGATTCGACCGCGACGTCATCCACAACCGCCGAACCAATCACTATAGCTTCAAGATGAAGGGCAAGGAATATGTGCTACGACCCAAGTCGCCAAGTCAAGTGATCGCCATCAAGCAAGCATCTACCCATCATGGAGAGAATAGTGAGAGAGTGAGCCACCCAAAAGAGAGCGAGCACCACAAGCCAAAATTGAGTGCCTCCATGATGAGCGACAAGAAAAACCTAGTGCTTTTAGCCACCAAAAGAGATATGAGAGATGTGTGTGAGAGCCCATCGAGTGTTCTTCACTATGTCCTAGTATGCAAAGATGAAGCGGCAAGAACTAACACCTCTCACCATCTACCTTTAGTGTTGTCTAATCTATTGCAAGACTTCGCAGACGTGTTTTCCAATGAGCTACCTCCACTTCGTGGCATCGAACACCGCATCGACCTCATCCCCGGCGCACCCCTACCGAACAAGGCACCATACCGCGTCAACCCCGAAGAAACCAAGGAAATACAAAGGCAAGTACAACACCTCATTGACAATGGGCATGTACGTGAGAGCTTAAGTCCTTGTGCCGTTTCGGTTATTCTTGTGCCTAAGAGAGATGGTAGTTTTCGCATGTGTTCCAATTGCCGTCCCATATATGCTATCACCGTTCTCTATAGGCATCCCATTCCACATCTTGACGATATGCTAGATGAGCTTAGAGGAGCCACCATTTTCTCAAAAAATGATCTTAAAAGTGGTTATTACCAAATTCACATTCAAGAGGGTGATGAATGGAAAACTGCTTTCAAAATGAAGTTTTGCTTGTATGAGTGGTTAGTGATGCCTATGGGTTTATCCGAAGCACCTGGTACTTTCATGCGTGTGATGCACTATGTTCTTTGATAACCCACAAGTATAGGGTATCGCAATAGTTTTCGAGGGTAGAGTATTCAACCCAAATTTATTGATTCGACACAAGGGGAGCCAAAGAATATTCATGAGTATTAGCAGTTGAGTTGTCAATTCAACCACACCTGAAAGACTTAATTTTTGCAACAAAGGTTTTAGTAGCAAAGTAGTATGGAAGTAACGGTAACAGTGGTAACAGTAGCAATATCAAGTTTATAGTGATTGTAACAGCAGCAAGGCGAAAGTAACTTAGCAAATATCAATATGTGAAAAGCTCATAGGCATTGGATCAGCGAAGGATAATTGTATTGGATAATATTCATCATGTAGCAGTTATAACCTAGGGTGACACAGTACTAGCTCCAATTCATCAATGTAATGTAGGCATGTATTCTGTATATAGTCAGACGCGCTTATGGAAAAGAACTTGCATGACATCTTTTGTCCTACCCTCCCGTGGCAGTGGGGTCCATAAGGAAACTAAGGGATATTAAGGCCTCCTTTTAATAGAGAACCGGAAAAAAGCATTAGCACTTAGTGAATACATGAACTCCTCAAACTACGGTAATCACCGGAAAGAATCCCAATTATTGTCACCTTGGGGTATGCGGATCATAACTCGTAATAGGTGTCTACAACTTGCAAGATCGGATCAAGAACACATATATATTCATGAAAACATAATAGGTTCAGATCTGAAATCATGGCACTTGGGCCCTAGTGACAAGCATTAAGCATAGCAAAGTCATAGCAACATCAATCTCAGAACATAGTGGATACTTGGTATAGAATTTGCAATGCTCATAAGAGATCTATTCATAAGCAATCTACCGTTGTTCTTCTTTGCAGTTTTTATGTGGGCATTACCACCTGGTATAGATTCATCCTTGATACGATTACTGGTGGGAATTTCTTGATGTGCCCATCTTTGGATGCTTTTAATGCTATGGGAAATCTAGTGGGTTCGCCACCTCTCACTATTAACGAAACTGCTTTAACACTTGAGCATGTTATGCAAAGGCTTGATGCTATTGAAAAGAAAATGCTTACCAAAGAACATATTGAAAACTTGGATAAAAAATGCATAATATTGATAGTAAAATTGGGTCAAAAGCGGGAGAGATTTTTAAGTTGCTAAAGGAAAAAGGAACCATAATTCTGGAAAGAATTGAAGAAAGTCCTTCACGGATTTATAAGTTCGAAGAAAATTTTAGTAATTTAAGCTCAGCTTTTACTTTTGTTAAAACTATTTAAAAAAATCCCGTTAAAATTATCAAGATTACTCAAATCACTAAGAACAAGGGTGCAACTTCTAATAATAACAAAGGATATCTTAAGATGATTAGTATTCACCCCGACTTTGGTGAAGTTGTGAGAAACCCTACTTGCAAGAATGAATTTTTCAATCTAATTCCTAGGAGTATTGTTATTGAAAATCTATATGCTAAATCTTTCAAGAATATCGGTTGTGTGATTGAGGAATTGGAAACTACCAATGACAATACTTGAATCTATGCATTATGCCTAGCTAGGGGCATAAAACGATAGCGCTTGTTGGGAGGCAACCCAATGAATAAAATTTATTTTGCCTTTTTCTTTATGTTCTTGAGTGTTTGAACAATTATGCCTCTGTTATGATCGTGTTTTTTATGTTTTAATTAGAGTTTGTTCCAAGTAAAGCCTTTGGGATAGCTTTGGTGATAGTTGATTTGATCCTGTTGAAAAACAGAAACTTTTGCGTATAGTAACAGAATATTAAAAATTCACAGGAGAGACGAAACATTCTGAATTTTTTACAAAATATTTATATACAAATTTACTCTGTTTTCCTTATTTTCCAGAATTTTCGGAGCTATATAAGTATGAGAACAATTCGCATCTTTACAAACTATTCTGTTGTTGACAGATTCTGTTTTCTTTGCATTGTGTGCTTATTTTGATGAATCTATGGATTGTATCGGGGGGTATAAGCCATGGTAAAGTTAGAATACAGTATATTTAATGCAATAACAAAATTTGAATTGGATTTCTATAGTACTTAAAGTAAAGATTGGTTTTCTTATACTAACGGATCTCACGAAGGTTTTGTTAAGTTTTGTGTGGTTGAAGTTTTCATGTTTTGGGTGAGATCACGATGGATGAAGGAATAAGGAGTGAAAAGAGCCTAAGCTTGGGGATGCCCCATGACACCCCAAGTTAATATTCAAAGAGAACCAAGCAACTAAGCTTGGGGATGCCCCAGAAGGCATCCCCTCTTTCTTCTAACGACCATCGGTATTCTACTTGGAGCTATATTTTTATTCGTCACATATCATGAGTTTTGCTTGGAGTGTCTTGTATTATATGAGTCTTTGCTTTTTTTGATTTTTAGTTTGTCACAAGTATCCTTGCTGGACACACCTATTTGAGAGAGCCAAAATTATGCTACGATTTGTTAGAATTGCTCTACATGCTTCACTTAATTTTTTTGAGCTATGGAATTGCTCTAGTGCTTCACTTATATCCTTTTGAGCACGGTGTGCTTTAATATTTTTGAATAAATTCTCTCATTCTTCACTTAGTTTAATTTGAGAGTTAGTAAAATTTTGAAGAAATTCTCTCATGCTTCACTTATATTATTTTGAGAGGTGAAAAAAAATTATGCTCATGTTCTTCACTTAGATTTGTTTGAGCTTGTCAAAAGCAATAGCAATATATGAAACTAGTCCCAAAGTGATAGATATTCAAGAGGGATATAATAAAAAATTTCATGAAGATCATTGGACAAAATAAACTTGATTCTTTGTAATAGTTTTGAGATATGATGATAGTGATATGTGAGTCATGTTGGTGAGTAATTATGCTTTAGTAAGAATATTGGTGTTAAGGTTTGTGATTCCCTATGCAAGCACGAAAGTCAATAGTTATGCAATGAAATTATATCCTACTTGTGGTGCATTATTCGGTGTTAGTTATGCTTAATGCTCGCTTATGTGATTTTTCGTTTCTTGGTTGGTTGCTTCTCAATATTTTTGCTAGCCTCTAATTGTACTAAGTAGAAATACTACTTGTGCATCCAAAATCTTAAACCCAGTTTACCATATGAGTACACCATACCTACCTATATGCGGTATTTCCGTGCCGTTCTAAGCAAATTTGTATGTGCCATCTCTAATTTTCAAAATAAATTTCCTTTTTGTGTGCCCGTACCGCTCATGAAGCGGCAGGGGGTGGCCAATATTTTCCATGCTAGATGTGTTATTCTCCAGATGAGTGTTTATTCACTTGTCATTGCATGAGAGTGCGGCGGTAATAGGGATGCCCAGTCCCGAAATGAAAAGAAATTTACTTTATGTTATCAAATAATAAATTCCTTGGAAAGTGTTGGTATGGACAGTACCCGTGGATACGGCTAGCCGTGGAATGTGAAAGAATGGTGGGAAAAGGAATAAACTTTATTTTTTGTTTGGGAACCACCTATGATATATCTAGCATGGAAATTGTTGGGAATTACTTGATCGTTTTCGTTGATGGGAAAAGTATGCCTCTAAAAAAAATTTATCTATCAATTTAAGCTTTGAGCTCTGGCACCTCTACAAATCCCTACTTCCCTCTGCGAAGGGCCTATCTATTTACTTTATGCAATTTTTATTTTTATTTGAGTCTCCATCTTCTCTTATAAAGCACCAACTAAGGGGCACTATGATTGTACTTAAGCATTGGGTGTAGCTAATATGCGAGTGTGTTTCATGAATGGATCAATGATTGAGCATGATGGGCTAGGGATAAATTTCTTTAGTGTTGATATTTTGAAAGACATGGTTGCTTATTGATATGCTTGAGTATTGAAATCTTCATGTCAAAACTAGACTATTGCTTTGAACCATATACAAGTCCAAATGTCAATGCTACAAAAGAAAAGTATATGTGATGAACATGTTAGGCAGCATTCCACATCAAAAATTCTGTTTTTATCATTTACCTACTCGAGGACGAGTAGGAATTAAGCTTGGGGATGCTGATACGTCTCCAACGTATCTATAATTTTTGTTTGTTCCGTGCTATTATATTATCATTCTTGGATGTTTTACAATCATTTTATAGCAACTTTATATCATTTTTTGGGACTAAACGGAGTCCAAACGCAGAGAAACTTTTTGGAGAATTTTGATGGACCTGAAGACACCCAGTGGGCCAAAGATGTACCAGAGGGGAGGCCCGAGGTGGGCACAACCCACCAGGGCACGCCTGGGGGCCTAGGCGTGCCCAGGGGGGTTATGCCCCCCTCAGTGACCTCCCGCACCGCCTCTTCACCCTATAAATTGCCAAATATTCCAGAAACCCTAGGGGAGTGGACGAAAAACAATTCCAGCCGCTGCAAGTTCCAGAACCATGAGATCCAATCTAGACACCATCATGGAGGGGTTCATCATCCTCATTGGTGCCTCTTCGATGATGCGTGAGTAGTTCATCATAGACCTACGGGTCCGTAGGCAGTAGCTAGATGCCTTCCTCTCTCTCTTTTGATTCTCAATACAATGGTCTCTTGGAGATCTATTTCATGTAACTCTTTTTTTTTGCGGTGTGTTTGTTGGGATCTGATGAACTTTGAGTTTATGATCAGATCTATATCCATGAATATTATTCGAGTCTTCTTTTCATCTCTTATATGCATGATTATTTATAGCCTCGTATTTCTTCTTCAAATCTTTGGTTTAGTTAGGCCAACTAGATCGATTTTTCTTGCCATGGGAAGAGGTGCTTTGTGATGGGTTCAATCGTGCGGTGTTCTTTCCCAGTGACAGAAGGGGCAGCAAGACACACATGTATCGTTGCTATTAAGGATCACAAGATGGGGGCTATTCCTACATGAATAATCTCGTCTACATCATGTCATCGTTCTTATTGCATTACTCCATTTTTCCATGAACTTAATACACTAGAAGCATGCTGGATAGCGGTCGATGTGTGGAGTAATAGTAGTAGATGCAGGCAGGAGTCGATCTACTAATCTTGGACGTGATGCCTATATATTGATCATTGCCTTGGATATCATCATAATTATTTGATCTTCTATCAATTGCCCAACAGTAATTTGTTTACCCATCGTGTGCTATTTTCTTGAGAGAAGCCACTAGTGAAATCAACGACCCCCGGGTCTATTCTTTATCATATTTGCTTTGAGATCTATTGTTATTCGCTTTTGTTTTCAGATCTATTAATCCAAAAACCCAAAAATACCTTGCTGCACTTTTTTATTACTTACTTTATTTCGCGTTTTATTGAGAGTTATTTATCCAATCTACCACAAATTTATCTATCTTTTTACCATGGAGGGATTGACAACCCCTCTTACGCGTCGGGTTGCAAGTATTTGTTCTTTGTGTGCAGGTACCATTTACATAGTGTTGCTTGGTTCTCCTACTGGATTGATACCTTGGTTTCATAACTGAGGGAAATACCTACCGTAGCTGTGTTGCATCATCCCTTCCTCTTTAGGGAAATACCAACATAGTTCAAGCGACATCAGTGAACATCATGAAATTGGTGATGGAGGAAGGTTGATGATGACGATGGCGACGGATTCCCCTCTCTGGAGCCCCGAACGGACTCTAGATCAGCCCTCCCAATGAAGAATAGGAGGCGGCGGCTGCTCCATATCGTAAAACGTGATGAATCCTTCTCTCTGATATTTTTCTCTCCGAATAGGTATATATGGAGTTGGAGTTAGGGTTGGAGACGGTCCAGGGGGCCCACAAGCCTGCAGGGCGCGCCCAGGGGGTAGGCGCGCCCCCAGGGCTTGTGGCTCCTGGGTGGCCCCCCTCTGGTATCTTTTTCCGTCAGTATTTTTTATATATTCCACAAAAATTCTCCGTAAACTTTTAGGTCAATCCGAGAACTTTGATTTCTGCACAAAAATAACACCATGGCAATTCTGCTGAAAAAAGCATCAGTCCGGGTTAGTTCCATTCAAATCATGCAAATTAGAGTCCAAAACAAGGGCAAAAGAATTTGGAAAAGTAGATACGATGGAGACGTATCAACTCCCCTAAGCTTAACCCATTGCTTGTCCTCAAGCAATTCAGTTGACAAACTAAAAGTGACAAAGAAAAACTTTTACAAACTCTGTTTGATCTTGTTGTTGCAAATATGTCTAGCCAACATTCAGGTTTTCAGCAAAGATTATGAACTAACCATATTCACAATAACATTTAGGTCTCACATTTACTCATATCAATGGAATAATCAACTAGCGAGCAATAATAAGATATCTCAAATGACCACACTTTTTTCAAAACAATCATGATACAATATGATATAATGGTATCTCGGTAGCCCTTTCTGAGACCGCAAAACATAAATGCAGAGCACCTCTGAAGTTCAAGCACCGACTAGACATTGTAATTCATGGCAAAAGAGATCCAGTCACACTCATACTCAACATCAACTAAAAACAAGGCATATAAATGACAGTGGTGCTCTCTAACTGGTGCTTTAGTAAGAAGATGATGACTCAACAATAATAGTAAATAGATAGGCCCTTCACAGAGGGAAGCAGGGATTTGCAGAGGTGCCAGAGCTCGAAGCTCTTAAAACAGAGATGAATATAATTTTGAGAGATATGCTTTCACTGTCAACATAACAACCAGTAGATCTCACTATCTTCCATGCTAGACACATTATAGGCGGTTCCCAAACAAAATGGTAAAGTTTTTACTCCCCCTCCACCAACAAACACACTCCACGGCTAGTCGAATCCATGGGTGCCGTCCATACCAACAACAGTCCTGGGGGAGTTTTGTTTCATTATTATATTTTGATTTTGATTTTGATCATAGGACTGGGCATCCCAATTACCAGCCACTCTCTCGTGAATGACAAGTGAATAAACACTCATCATGAGAATAACCCACCTAGCATGGAAGATACTGACAGCCCCCAGTCGCTACATGAGTGATTCGGGCATACAAAACAGATTATTATTTAAAGGTTTAGAGTTTGGCACATGCAAATTTACTTGGAACGACAGGTAAATACCGGATATAGGTAGGCATGGTGGACTCATATGGAACAACTTGGGGTTTAAGGAAGTGGATGCACAAGCATAATTCCCGCTTAGCACAAGTGAAGGCTAGCAAATAGATTGAGGAGCGACCAACTAGAGATCGACAACGGTCATAAACATGCATTGAGGTTAATCAATATTGAATACAAGCATGAGTAGGATATAAATCACCATGAACACAAATATCATGGAGGCTATGTTGGTTTTGATTCAACTACATGCGTGAGCATGTGCCAAGTCAAGCCACTCGAAACATTCAAAGGAGGATACCATCCTATCATACTATATCGTAACCATTTTAAAATGCATGTTGACACACAAGATAAACCATTATACACTCCTAGCGAATTAAACATGGCATGAGTAACTATAATCTCTAATTGTCATTGCAAGCATGTTTCATTCATAATAGGCTGAATCAGGAATGATGAGCTAATCATATTTACAAAAACAAAATAGGTCGAGTTCATACCAGCTTTTCTTCATCTCAATCGTTTCATCAAATATCATCATTTTTGCCTTTCACTTGCACGACCGAACAATGTGAATAATAATAAGAATGCACATGCATTGGACTAAGCTAGAATCTGCAAAATTTGTTCAAAGGAGAAGACAAGGTAATATGGGTTGTTCATTAGATCAACAATAATGCATATGAGAGCAACTCAACATTTTTATCGTGGTCTTCTCCTTACGACCCAAGGAAAAGAAAAGAATTTCAAAGAAACACACTGAAATATTGTTTTGAAGTTTTTGTTTTTCTGAAGAAACAAACTAAAGAAGGAAAGAAAACAAAAACAAGAAAAACTATTTACACGGGAAAGCTCCCAACAAGCAAAAGAAGAACGGGAAATCTTTTGGGGTTTTCTTTTAATACTACAACTAATTAAACTAGAAAGAAAAACTAAAAATAAGCGAGAAATATTTTTGGATTTTTGCAAAAATTTCTTAAACACACAAAAAGAGAGCAAGAAAAATAAACTACCATGGATTATACAATGAAAAAGGATGAACACCGACAACTTGAATGAATGTGTGAACATGAATGTAATGTCGGTGAGAAATATGTACTCCCCCAAGCTTAGGCTTTTGGCCTAAGTTGGTCTATGGCCATGGCTCAAAGTAGCCCTCTCCTGGATACTACGGAGGGTCCTGAGGGTTCCACTAGTTGGCGAGCTCCTGTGGCTCCCACTGATAAACTGGCTCATGATACGGCTCTGGTGCTGGTGCTGGCTCAGGTGCTGGGGGTTGTGTCAAACTCCAATATGCGTAAATGTCCTCGGGCATAATAATGTACATGCCTGAATGAATATCGAACAAAGAAGGTGCAGGCATAGTAATAATCTCACAAGTACCCTGACTGAATACCAAGTTGTACATGAGTCGCTTTTGTTTGTCATTGTTAATAAAATGATGCGCTACCATGCTAGCATAATCTAAATATTTAGTGGGTAGCAGCATCTCCTCCTCCTCATCATGTCTAATGGGAATCTCAAAATGTTTAGCGAGGTGGGAGGCATAAACACCACCAAAAATACTACCCTTGGAACGGTTTGTGTGTAACCGCCGAGCAACCATAGCGCCCAAACTAAAATTTCTATCAGCATATAAAGCATGGTGCAAAATAGTGAGGTCAGGTGAGCTGAGAGTTCCACTCTCCCCACGACCAGTCAGACATCTCCCGTCAAATAATGCATAGTAACGTAAAACAGGAAAATGTAAACTAGCCACTCTCGCTTCTGACACTCCTCTCTCTTCCCCCACAGTAGTGTCAGCGATGAAATCCGCCATGTCTCTAGGACGTGGCTCACTGAGACCGCCCTCATAAGATATTTTGCAAACATTGCAAAAATCATATAATGTCATTTCCTTAGGCTCATCATACAAGTGAAATGCTACCATGGGAGGTTCCTTCCTATAATAAAAGTGAAAATTTTGCATGAAGGTATTAGTGAGTAGGAGGTATTGTCACACTTATCTTGGAGGAAGGGGATGATGCCAGCCTTATCCGCCAAATAATAGAAAACCTCATATATTCCTGCCTCCCTCAAGAATGTGTCGCTTGGCCACTCACACGGCCGAACCTCTGCTGCACGTGGAAGATGGTATTTGGGCTTTTTCTTCTCCTCATTTTCATTTCCTTCCGAATTCCGGCTTGAAGAGCCTCTCAACCACCTCCTCATAGCTTTTCTTTGCTCTGAATTTTTTTTGAAATTTTTAGTGACAAAAAATAAAAGTGAACCAAACTCAACAAAATTGATAGCAACTACTCCTACAAGTGTCTAGAGGCTATGTCATGCAACAAAACTACTTTGGACCATATAAATTTGACATGCAATCTCAAGAACATGGTCACCACAGCAGCAAAAATTTGCAATATATAAAGCACTAGAACAAAAACTAATTGGACCATTGGAGGAGTCACATACCGATGATCAATCCCCCAAAACAGTTTTACAAATGGAGCTACGAGCAAGAAGATCGAAAATAGTAGCAAGATGAGCAAGAACACGGGTTTGAGCAATGGTGGGATTTTTATGGAGGAAGACGAAGTGCATGGGCGGCTGGAATAAGTGAGGGGGCCTACGTCGGCCCCACAAGCCTCCTAGGCGTGCCCAGGGGGTGGGCGCGCCCTGTGGGCTTGTGGCTCATAGGTGCACCCCCCTGGGGTGTGCTCAGTACCAAAAATTTTCTAATGTTGCATAAAAAATCATTCTAAATTTTCAGGGCATTTGGAGAACTTTTATTTTCTGGACATTTTTTTATTGCATGGATAATTCAGAAAACAGAAAAATAATAGCATTTCCACTTTATTAATTCTAAATAACAGAAAGTAAAAGGTGGGTACAGAAAGTTGTGTCTCCTAAATTCATCCATCACATGCTCATCAAAAGGAATCCATTAATAAGGTTGATCAAGTCTTATTAACGAACTTCTTCTGACTGACATGAAACCGGAGAATTTTCGAATAACACTAGGTTACCTCAACGAGGATATGCATGTCCCCAACAATAAGAACTTCATATTTCTTTTTGACAGTAGGGATAGGGAATTTAAAACCTCCAATAGCAATTGTTGGAATTTCTCCAATAGAGTTGATACTATTCACTTGAGGTTGTTTCTTCGGAAAGTGTACCGTATGCTCATTACCACTAACATGAAAAGTGTCATTGCCCTTGTTGCAATCAATAATAGCCCCTGTAGTATTCAAAAAGGGTCTACCAAGGATGATCGACATACTGTCGTCCTCGGGTATATGAAGAATAACAAAGTCCGTTAAGATAGTAACATTTGCAACTACGACAGGTACATCCTCACAAACATCGATGGGTATAGCAGTTGATTTATCAGCCATTTGCAAAGATATTTCAGTTGGTGTCAACTTATTCAAATCAAGTCTTCGATACAAAGAGAAAGGCATAACACTAACACCGGCTCCAAGATCACATAAAGCAGTTTTAACATAGTTTCTTTTAATGGAACATGGTATAGTTGGTATTCCTGGATCTCCTAATTTCTTTGGTATTCCACCCTTAAATGTGTAATTAGCAAGCATGGTGGAAATTTCAGCTTCCGGTATCTTTCTTTTATTAGTAACAATATCTTTCATATACTTAGCATAAGGAGACATTTTCAGAATATCAGTCAAGCATAAGCGCAAAAAGACAGGTCTAAGCATTTCAACAAAGCGCTCAAATTCTTTATCATCCTTTTTCTTGGATGGTTTAGGAGGAAAGGGCATGGATTTCTGAACCCATGGTTCTCTTTCTTTACCATGTTTCCTAGCAATGAAGTCTCTCTTATCATATCTTTTATTCTTATGTTGTGGGTTATCAAGATCAACAGCAGGTTCTATTTCCACATCATTATCATTACTAGGTTGAGCATCAACATGAACATCATCATTATCATTATTACTAGGTTCATATTCATCACCAGATTGTGTCTCAGCATCAGAAATAGAAATATCATTTGGATTCTCAGGTGTGTCTATAACAGGTTCACTAGAACCATGCAAAGTCCTATCATCATTCTTTTTATTTTTAGATGAACTCGGTGCATTAGTATTAATTCTTTGAGAATCTTGCTCAATTCTCTTAGGATGGCCCTCAGGATACAAAGGTTCCTGAGTCATTTTACCACCTCTATTCATAACTCTAACAGCAGGATCATTCATCTTATTATTCATTTCATTAAGCAAATCATTTTGTGCCTTGAGGACTTGTTCTACTTGAGTTTTTACCATGGAAGCATGTTTACTAACAAACTTAAGATCATTAACAGTTCTAAACATATAGTCACTCAAGTGTTCAATCATACAAGCATTTCGTCTTAATTTTCTACTAACATATGCATTGAAGTTTTCTTGTTTAACAATAAAGTTATCAAATTCATCCAAGCATTGACTAGCAGATTTGTTATAAGGAATATCACATTCATCAAATCTATAAAGAGAATTTACCTATACTTCCTGTGTCGGGGTATTAAGACCATGTATTTCTTCAATAGGTGGTAAATTTTTAATATCTTCAGCTTTAATACCTTTTTCTTTCATAGATTTCTTTGCCTCTTGCATATCTTCAGGACTGAGAAATAGGATATCTCTCTTCTTCGGAGTTGTCTTAGGCGGTGGTTCGGGAAGAGTCCAATCATTATCATTTCTCAATATATTATTCAATAATTCTTCAGCTTGTTCAACAGTTCGTTCCCTGAAAACACAACCAGCACAACTATCTAGGTGGTCCCTAGAAGCATTGGTTAGTCCATTATAAAAGATATCAAGTATTTCATTTTTCTTGAGAGGATGATCAGGCGTAATGCAAACAACCAAATATAGCAATAAATACTAGACAGGTTCTCACTACAAAAGGGGTTCGAGAAAACAAATCATGGGATTCCCCTCGTGAAGAGGCACGGCAAAACAAATCATGGGTTTCCTCACTTGTCACAGATTGGCTCCTCCTTGTGGTCGTCGTCGATGAGGTCTGACTTGCCAGCTAAGGATCCCAAACCAGCGTCGCAAACGTGTCCTTCAGAAATGACAAAAGGGGCTCCATGGCGATGAAGGATGGCAAATTGTTCATAACGAGCCGCAGGAGATCAGCGGCATGGCCATCGATGAGATCAACGGCTATCGAACCCAAAGGGTTCGGGGTGGGCAACTTAACATGTGACATAGCCCGTGTCAAGCCATCACTGTCGATGACCTCGATGTCATAGCCGGCGTCCGCGACATGCCAGAATACTCTAGCCCACTGATTGAAAGGCTCCGTCCAGGTCCAGTCATCATCGTCAGCTTCCTCGACGGCCACCTCGCCGACGTCGGGCGAAGAGGCCGCGGTAAAGCTCTTTTGGGGCATTCGCTCCTTGAGCTCCTCGGGAAGCGTAGCCGGGCTTAGGCTGCGACGCTCTGGAGTGGGGGAGGGGGTGGGGATGGGGATGTGTGGGAAAGGGGAAGTTTCGCAGGCGTCATCTAAGAAACTCAGGGCGGCGAGGGTATGTATATCGGTGGGTAAACTGCATGGGCAGACCGACAGAGGTTGACTATGGAGGCGGCGCGGCGGCGGCGGCAACCTAGCTATGTTTCGAGCGAGGGAGGGGTGGTGTGTATGTGTATGAGCGGGGGATTTGGGGTGAGTGAAGGATTTGGGGTGTGTGTGGAGGGGGTCCAAGGTGGTGTTTGAGGAAATGCTGCGGGTACTGAAAATTTTACTAGGCGGGAGTAGAATGGCGGGGCTACCAAAAATTTGGATCAAGGGATTGAAGCAGAGCAGGGCGGGAGTAACGAACATCACACATGGTTAAAACATAATAATCATGTGCTATCAAACAGAAAAACACTCCAGCCGAGTAGATATTTTTGAGATTGCGAGGGATGCAGGCGGGAGTAAAATGCCGGGGCTACTGAAAATTTGGATCTACTAATTGAAGCAGAGCGGGAGTAACAGACATCGCACACGATCCACACATACTAATCGTGTGCTATCAAACAGAAAAACCATCTAGGCGGGTAGATATTTTTGAGAGAGGAGGGAAACCTCATGGAGCCCAATCTACTGTGATCATGTGGGTGGCAGGGGAGGGGAGCGGCACACGGGTAGTCCTACGGAACCATGTCTGTTTCGTACCCAATCGCAGACGGTTGCTGCGTCCGACTCATCTGCTATTTATAAATTTGGCGGAAAAAATGCGGGAAAGGGTTAGAACATGAACACACTTGCATGTGGACCAAATATATGTATGAAAAGGGTGGTTTGATGTTCAAATGCCCAATGCACAACTTTGATGTGGCACCTGTCGCACACAGCACATGTTATTATTGCTAGACCCCCCCTCCCCCCCCCCCCCCCCACACACACTTCGTGTTGGCGGGAGGGGAATCCTAGCTATGAACGCATGCCCCCAAATAGCTAGGTCTGACATCTCACCCTAGCGTAACACATCATGGTCAATCCCCCCCTTTGCTTTCGATCAAATGTGGATCGTGTGCAGGCCCACAGATGTGTTCTTCTGGCGTTAGATGGGTGAGACCACATATGAACCACACCTGCGTGTGGCCCAATAAGTGTGTTTGTGTGTGTGAAAATGATGTGGTGTGATATTTAAATAACCAAATCACAAATTTGATGTGGCACATGTGCATCGCAAATTAACTGGACATCCCCGACCCCACGGAGAATCACCACCTTGGTCGTATAACCTCTCTTGTTGTTGGGTCAAAGTCATGCATGGACGCCCACACGTGGCCCCACAAATAGGCTAGCTTGTCATCGATAACCACGCGAGGGAGTGCCTGAAGACAACCACTACATGCATGTGGCCCAAACATATGTATGAAGTGTCATGTGGTGTTTGAATATACCCAATGCACAACTTTGATGTGGCACCGTGCTTTTGGAACCGGAAAGTCCCCACACGGAACGAGGGTTCACGACGCGTATACAAGCCCTCGAACTTAGGTCTCGAATCTCACCATGATCGACGTACGACTATACGGTAACGTGAACCAAGAGAAGAAGAATCCACCCTGGTAACCTCTCTCGCGTTGTTGGTCGAAGTGATGGACATCCACGCGGGCCCACGAATATATAGGCCGTTGATGATAACCAAGCGAGGGAGAGTGTCCAAAGACAACCACTACATGCATGTGGCCCAAACATATGTATGGACATGCGTGATGCATGCATATATGTTTGAATACCAAAAGCACAACATTTTGATGTGGCGCATGCATGCGTAAAAAATCGCACAGTCCCCACACAGATCTGGTTCATTACGCGTCGCGTGCTCGCCCCCCCCCTCCCCCCCCACTTCGACCCGGTGGGAGGGATTCGTGCGTACACATGCGCTCAAAGTATAATATGCTATCTCTCACATCATGACATGCATGTACCGTACCGTATAAGACGAACCAAAATTTAATCCCCTCCTAATTATAAGTCAAATTAACCTCTATCGCTTTCAGTCAAAGTGATTGACCAAGCGGGCACACACAGATGGACGAAGCATCTCGCCGATAACCCCGTGAGTGAGTGCTAGAGGACAACCGCTATCACTTGCTTGTGGGCCAAACATATGTATGGAGATGTGTGGTTGTGATGTTTGAATACCTAATATATATGTAGAACTTTGATGTGGCTCCTGCCTCGGAAACCTTTAAGTCCCCCACATGAACCGAGGTTCATGACACGCAGTATATATATGCTGGGCCCCCTCCCCTCCTCGACGCGTAATATATACTCCTACGTATCGTAACACAACCCGAAAATAATCCTCCTTGTTTGTCAAATTACCTTTCTCGTTGTGTCATATATTAGATGGACGATGACCTCGCGGGCCCATGGAGGGAAGCGTCGCAGGCGAATGAGTGACAACCATCATCTGCACGTGGCCCAATGTGTTGGTGATGTTTTTAATATCCAATATGCACAACTTCTTTGTGGCACCTGCATCGGAAACCGAAAAGTCCCCACACGGAGCGAGATCGTTCATGACATGTGTGTAGTATGTGCTGCCCCGGCCCCCTCATCCCCTCTTCGACGCGTACTATATACTCCTACCGCAACACAACCCAAAAAGAAACCTCCTTGTTGGGTCAAAGTGATGGAGGATAACCTCGCGGGCCCATGGATGGAAGCATCGCACGCAAGTGACTGTCCTATATGATGCGTAGTATATGTTGCCCCCGGCCACCCTCTTCAACGCGTACTATATATATACTCCTGCCGTACATAACAAAAACAAAAAAATGACCATCCTTGTTGGTCAAATTAACATCTCTCACCGCATGTCATAGTGCTGGACAGTGACCTCGCGGGCCCATAGAGAGTGTCACACGCGAGTGAGTGTCCTAGGACCACTACGTGCATGTGGCCCAAAGATGCATGTCAAACTTTTTCTGCAGCAAACATTCGACCAAAGGAGTTAGTGTTAAAAATTGAAAAAAAAAGATAACATTTGTCCGTTTTTATACATTGATTGATTTCCCAGAGATTTAATGTGCAAAAATCAAATTTGATCTACATGAGACCCGTGATAGTGCACGAAAATGGATTGCAAAATCATATGTGTACGTGTCCCTGGGTGCATGTTTAGTCCCCATGCAAGAAATTTCTAACATCGAGAATCTTGATTTTAAAATCCAGTAAATCCAAAACTAAGTTGAAATTCATGAAACTTATCGTGGTGTCATATGGACACCAACAGACTGTGATATTATATTTTAATTTTCAAATTTGAGACAAGTTTTGATATAATCTTCTTACAGACAGGAAATTATCAATATTTATCAACCAATATCGCAAACGGACTCTTTATTCAAACCGTGTGCGTTAGACCAACAATGTACGTGCCTGCTTCGGTTAAGCAATAAAGCGCCAGAATTAATCATTAAAAAGAAAAAATCAATATAATACGTGCCGCCACGCGTCTCATGTGTCGTACGAGCATGCGTGACTTGACGAGACGCATGCTAGCAGTCTGCCACGAAGGCAGACCGAGAGGCCGAGGCATGCGCGTGTTCGCTACGCACTCACCGTGAGGCATGCTGGTAGCTGTGTGAAATGACGGTAGGCATGCCAGCAGTCCGCTGTGCAGGCTCACCGGGAGGCGAGCCAGCCCTTTGACCGCCGCCCACCTCGCTCCCACTGCTCCATATTAATGGCGCGCCCGATCCGCTGGTCATAATTGAAGGAAATATGCCCTAGAGGCAATAATAAAATAGTTATTATTATATTTCCTTAATCATGATAAAGGTTTATTATTCATGCTAGAATTGTATTGACCGAAAACTTAAATACATGTGTGGATACATAAACAAATACTGTGTCCCTAGTGAGCCTCTACTAGACTAGCTCGTTGATCAAAATATGGTTAAGGTTTCCTAACCATAGACATGAGTTGTCATTTGATAAGGGGATCACGTCATTAGGAGAATGATGTGATGGACAAGACCCATCCGTTAGCTTAGCATATGATCGTTCAGTTTATTGCTATTGCTTTCTCAATGTCAAATACATATTCCTTCGACTATGAGATCATGCAACTCCCGGATACCGGAGGAATACCTTGTGTGCTATCAAACATCACAACATAACTGGGTTATTATAAAGATGCTCTACAGGTATCTCCGAAGGTGTTTGTTGGGTTGGCATGGATCGAGATTAGGATTTGTCACTCCGTGTATCGGAGAGGTATCTCTGGGCCCTCTCAGTAATACACATCACAAGAAGCTTGCAAGCAAAGTAACTAATGAGTTAGTTACAAGATGATGTATTACGGAATGAGTAAAGAGACTTGCCGGTAACAAGATTAAACTAGGTATGAAGATACCGATGATCGAATCTCGGGCAAGTAACATACCGACAGACAAAGGGAATTACGTATGTTGTCATAACGGTTCGACCGATACAGATCTTCATAGAATATGCAGGACCCAATATGGGCATCCAGATTCCGCTATTGGTTATTGACCGGAGAGGTGTCTCGGTCATGTCTACATAGTTCTCGAACCCGTAGGGTCCGCACGCTTAACGTTCGTTGACGATATATTGTTATATGATTTGGTGACCGAATGTTGTTCGGAGTCCCGGATGAGATCACAGAGATGATGAAAAATGGTCGAGAGGTAAAGATTAATATATAGGATGATGGTATTCGGACACAGGAATAGTTTCGGAGTGCACCGGGTAGTCATCGGGTCACCGAAAGGGGTTCCGAACACCCCTGGTAAGTGTATGGGCTTAATGGGCCAAAGGAGGGGACAGACCAGCCCACTAGGGGCTGGGGCGCCCCTCTACATGGCTGGCTGGCCCTAGGGGAAGGAAAGGGAAGGGGTGGCCCCTCCTGTCTTTCCCTCCTCATGAGAGAAAGGAAAGGGGGGCGCCTCCTCCTCCTGCCTTCCTCCCGCACTCATATATGGAAAGGGGGGCGCGGCTTGGGGAAGTCCCCAAGTAGGATTCGGCCCTACTTGGGGCGCCCCTTGGCCTCTCCCCTCTCCCCCACCTATATATATGTGGGAGGGAGGCGCCTAGCACAACCATGACAATTGCTTAGCCGTGTGCGGCGCCCCCTCCACCATTTACACCCTTGGTTATATTTTCGTAGTGCTTAGGCGAAGCCCTGCAGAGATAGCTTCACCATCACCGTCACCACGCTGTCGTGCTGCCGGAACTCATCCACTACCTTGCCGTCTTGCTGGATCAAGAAGGCAGAGGACATCATCGAGCTGAACGTGTGCTGAATGCGGAGGTGTCGTACATTCGGTACTTGATCGGTTGGAGCGCGAAGAAGTTCGACTACATCAACCCCGTTACTAAATGCTTCCGCTGACGGTCTACGAGGGTACGTAGACACACTCTCCCCTCTCATTGCTATGCATCTCCATGGATAGATCTTGCATGTGCGTAGATTTTTTTTTGTTTTCCATGCAACGTTTCCCAATAGTGGTATCAGAGCCAGGTCTATGCGTAGATGATATGCACGAGTAGAACACAAAGAGTTGTGGGCAGTGATAGTCATACCGCTTACCACCAATGTCTTATTTTGATTCGGTGGTATTGTGGGATGAAGCGGCCCGGACCAACCTTACATGTCCACGCACATGAGACCGGTTCCACGGATTGACATGCAACTAGTTTTGCATAAAGGTGGCTGGCGGGTGTCTGTTTCTCCTACTTTAGTTGAATTAAATTTGACTACGGCCGGTCCTTGAAGAAGGTTAAAACAGCAAACTTGATGAATCACCGTTGTGGTTTTTGCGTAAGTAAGAACGGTTCTTGCTAGAAGCCCGTAGCAGCCACGTAAAACTTGCAACAACAAAGTAGAGGATGTCTAACTTGTTTTTGCAGGGCATGTTGTGATGTGATATGGTCAAGACGTGATGTGATATATGTTGATGTATGAGATGATCATGTTTTGTAATATCAACAACCGGCAGGAGCCTTAGGGTTGTCTCTTTATTGTATGAAATGCAAGTGTCATGTAATTGCTTTACTTTATCGCTATGTGTTAGCAATAGTTATAGAAGCAATAGTTGGCGAGACGACCCCGACGTAACGATGGAGATCAAGGTGTCGAGCCGGTGATGATGGAGATCATGACGATGCTTTGGAGATGGAGATCAAAAGCACAAGATGATGATGGCCATATCATGTCACATATTTTGATTGCATGTGATGTTTATCCTTTATGCATCTTATTTTGCTTAGAACGGTGGTAGCATTATAAGATGATTCCTTCACTAAATTTCAAGATAAAAGTGTTCTCCCCAAGTATGTACTGTTGCCAAAGTTCGTCGTTTCGAAGCACCTCGTGATGATCGGGTGTGATAGACTCTACGTTCACATACAACGGGTGTAAGACAGTTTTGCACATGCAGAATACTTGGGTTAAACTTGACGAGACTAGCATGTACAGACATGGTCTCGGAACACTGGAGACCGAAAGGTCGAACGTGAGTCATATAGTAGATATGATCAACATAGAGATGTTCACCATTGATGACTACCCCATCTCACGTCATGATAGGACATGGGTTAGTTGATTTGGATCATGTATCACTCAGATAACTTGAGGGATGTTTATTTAAGTGGGAGTTCATTAGTAATTTGATTAATTGAACTTAATTTATCATGAACTTAGTCTTAATAGCTTTGCATGTCTATGTTGTAGATCAATAGCTCGCGATATAGCTCCCCTATATTTTGATATGTTCCTAGAGAAAACTAAGTTGAAAGTTGATGGTAGCAATAATACGGACAGGGTCCGTGATCTGAGGATTATCCTCATTGCTGCATAGAAGTATTATGTCCTTGATCACCGCTAGGTGACAGACCTATTGCAGGAGCAGATGTAGACGTTATGAATGTTTGGCAAGCTCGATATGATGACTACTTAATAGTTTAGTGCGCCATGCTTTACGGCTTAGAACCGGGACTTCAAAAACATTTTGAATGCCACGGAGCATATGACATGTTCCAAGAGCTGAGATTGGTATTTCAGACTCATGCCCATGTCGAGAGGTATGAGACCTCTGACAAGTCTTTGCCTACATGATGGAGGCGAATAGCTCAGCCAGTGAGCATGTGCTCAGAATGTCTGGGTACTACAATCGCTTGAATCAAGTGGGAGTTAATCTTCCAGATAAGATAGTGATTGACAAAGTTCTCTAGTCACTATCACCAAGCTACTAGAACTTCGTGATGAACTATAATATGCAAGGGATACGATTCCCGAGCTCTTCGCGATGCTGAAATCGGCGAAGGTGGAAATCAAGAAAGAGCATCAAGTGTTGATGGTTAACAAGACCACTAGTTTCAAGAAAAAGGGCAAGGGAAAGAAAGGGAACTTCAAGAAGAATGGCAAGCAAGTTGCCACTCCTGTGAAGAAGCCCAAAGCTGGACCTAAGCCTGAAACTGAGTGCTTCTACTGCAAAGGGAATGGTCACTAGAAGCGGAACTGCCCCAAATACTTGGCAGATAAGAAGGATGGCAAAGTGAACATAGGTATATTTGATATACATGTTATTGATGTGTACCTTACTAGTATTCGTAGTAGCCCCTGTGTATTTGATACCGGTTCAGTTGCTAACATTAGTAACTTGAAACAGGAGTAGCAGAATAAACAGAGACTAGTTAAGGGCGAGGTGACGATGTGTGTTGGAAATGATTCCAAGGTTGATATGATCACCATCTCACACTCACTCTACCTTCGGGATTAGTGTTGAACCTAAATAAATGTTATTTGGTGTTTGCGCTGAGCATGAATATGATTTGATCATGTTTATTGCAATAAGGTTATTCATTTAAGTCAGAGAATAATTGTTGTTCTGTTTACATGAATAAAACCTTCTATGGTCATACACCCAATGTAAATGGTTTATTGAATCTCGATCATAGTGATACACATATTCATAATATTGATGCCAAAAGATACAAAGTTGATAATGATAGTGCAACATACTTGTGGCACTGCCGTTTAGGTCATATTGGTGTAAAGAGCATGAAGAAACTCCATGCGGATTGACTTCTGGGATCACTTGATTATGAATCATTTGATACTTGCAAACCATGCATATTGGGCAAGATGACTAAAACTCCGTTCTCCGAAACAATGGAGTGAGCTAATGACTTATTGGAAATAATACATACCGATGTATGCGGTCCGATGAGTGTTGAAGCACGCAGCGGGTATCGTTATTTTCTCACCTTCACAGATGATTTGAGTAGGTATGGGTACATTTACTTGATGAAACACAAGTCTGAAACATTTGAAAAGTTCAAAGAATTTCAGAGTGAAGTGGAGAATCATCGTAACAAGAAAATAAAGTTTCTATGATCTGACCACGGAGGTGAATATTTGAGTTATGAGTTTGGCCTTCATTTAAAACAATGTGGAATAGTCTCACAACTCACTCCACCTGGAATACCACAGCGTAATGGTGTGTCCGAACGTCATAACCGTACTTTATTAGATATGGTGCGTTCTATGATGTCTCTTACCGATTTGCCACTATCGTTTTGGGGTTATGCATTAGAGACAGCTGCATTCACATTAAATAGGGCATCGTCTAAATCTGTTGAGATGACACCATATGAACTGTGGTTTGGCAAGAAACCTAAGCTATCATTTCTTAAAAGTTTGGGGATGCGACGCTTATGTCAAAAGGCTTCAGCCTGATAAGCTCGAACCCAAATCGGAGAAGTGCGTCTTCATAGGATACCCTAAGGAAACTATTGGGTACACCTTCTACCACAGATCCGAAGGCAAGATATTTGTTGCAAAGAATGGGTCCTTTCTAGAGAAGGAGTTTCTCCCGAAAGAAGTGAGTGGGAGGAAAGTAGAACTTGATGAGGTAATTGTACCTTCTCTGGAATTGGAAAGTGGCACATCACAGAAAACTATTCCCGTGATGCCTACACCAACTAGAGAGGAAGCAAATGATAATGATCATGAAACTTCATATCAAGTTACTACTAAACTTCGTAGGTCGACCAGAACACGTTCCGCACCAGAGTGGTACGGTAATCCTGTCCTGGAAGTCATGTTATTAGACCATGGTGAACCTACGAACTATGAAGAAGATATGATGAGCCCAGATTCCGATAAATGGCTTGAGGCCATGAAATCTGAGATAGGATCCATGTATGAGAACAAAGTGTGGACTTTGGTGGACTTGCCCGATGATCGGCAGGCCATTAAAAATAAATGGATTTTCAAGAGGAAGACGGACGATGATGCTAATATCACTATCTATAAAGCTCGACTTGTCGCAAAAGGTTTTCGACAAGTTCAAGAGGTTGACTACGATGAGACTTTCTCACCCGTAGCTATGCTTGAGTCGGTCCAAATCATGTTAGCAATTGCCGCATTTTATAATTATGAAATCTGGCAAATGGACGTCAAAACTGCATTCCTTAATGGATTTCTTAAAGAAGAGTTGTTTGTGATACAACCAGAAGGTTTTGTCGATCCAAAAGGAGCTAACAAAGTGTGCAAGCTCCAGCGATTCATCTATGGACTGGTGCAAGCATCTCGGAGTTGGAATATACGCTTTGATGAGGTGATCAAAGCATATGGTTTTATACAGACTTACGGTGAAGCCTGTATTTACAAGAAAATGAGTGGGAGCTCTGTAGCATTTTTGATATTATATGTGGATGACATATTGTTGATTGGAAATGATATAGAATTTCTGGATAGCATAAAAGGATACTTGAATAAGAATTTTTTCAATGAAAGACCTCGATGAAGCTGCTTACGTATTGAGCATCAAGATCTATAGGGATAGATCTAGATGCTTAATAGGACTTTCACAAAAGCACATACCTTGAAAAAGTTTTGAAGAAGTTCAAAATAGATCAGTCAAAGAAAGGGTTCTTGCCTGTGTTGCAAGGTGTGAAGTTGAGTAAGACTCAAAACCCGACCACGGCAGAAGATAGAGAGAGAATGAAAGTCATTCCTTATGCCTCAGCCATAGGTTCTATAAAGTATGCCATGCTGTGTACCAGACCTGTTGTGTACCTTGCCATGAGTTTGGCAAGGGGGTACAAAAGTGATCCAGGAGTAGATCACTAGACGGTGGTCAAAATTATCCTTAGTTACCTAAGAAGGACTAAGGAGATATTTCTCGGTTATGGAGGTGATAAAGAGTTTGTTGTAAAGGGTTATGTCGATGCAAGATTTGACACCGATTCGGATGACTCTGAGTCTCGATCTGGATACATATTGAAAGTGGGAGCAATTAGCTAGAGTAGCTCCATGCAGAGCATTGTAGACATAGAAAATTGCAAAATACGTACGGATCTGAATGTGGCAGACCTGTTGACTAAACTTCTCTCACAAGCAAAACATGATCACACCTTGGTACTCTTTGGGTGTTAATCACATGGCGATGTGAACTAGATTATTGATTCTAGTAAACTCTTTGGGTGTTGGTCACATGGCGATGTGAACTATGGGTGTTAATCACATGACGATGTGAACTAGATTATTGACTCTAGTGCAAGTGGGAGACTGATGGAAATATGCCCTAGAGGCAATAATAAAATGGTTATTATTATATTTCCTTAATCATGATAAAGGTTTATTATTCATGCTCGAATTGTATTGACCGGAAACTTAAATACATGTGTGGATACATAAACAAATCCCGTGTCCCTAGTGAGCCTCTACTAGACTAGCTCGTTGATCAAAAGATGGTTAAGGTTACCCAACCATAGACATGAGTTGTCATTTGATAACGGGATCACATCATTAGGAGAATGATGTGATGGACAAGACCAATCCGTTAGCTTAGCGCATGATCGTTCAGTTTATTGGTATTGCTTTCTCAATGTCAAATACATATTCCTTTGACTATGAGATCATGCAACTCCCGGATACCGGAGGAATACCTTGTATGCTATCAAACATCACAATGTAACTGGGTGATCATAAAGATGCTCTACAGGTATCTCCGAAGGTGTTTGTTGGGTTGGTATGGATCGAGATTAGGATTTGTCACTCCGTGTATCGAAGAGGTATCTCTGGGCCCTCTCGGTAATACACATCACAAGAAGCTTGCAAGCAAAGTGACTAAGGAGTTAGTTACAAGATGATGTATTACGGAATGAGTAAAGAGACTTGCCGGTAATGAGAATGAACTAGGTATGAATATACCGACGATCGAATCTCGGGCAAGTAACATACCGACGGACAAAGGGAGTTACGTATGTTGTCATAACGGTTCGAACGATAAAGATCTTCGTAGAATATGTAGGAGCCAATATGGGCATCCAGGTTCCACTATTGGTTATTGACCGGAGAGGTGTCTCGGTCATGTCTACATAGTTCTCGAACCCGTAGGGTCCGCACGCTTAACGTTCGTTGACGATATAGTGTTATATGAGTTATATGATTTGGTGACCGAATGTTGTTCGGAGTCCCGGATGAGATCATGGACATGACGAGGAGTCTAAAATGGTCGAGAGGTAAAGATTGATATATAGGACGATGGTATTCGGACACCGGAATAGTTACGGAGTGCACCGGGTAGTCATCGGGTCACCGGAAGGTGTTCCGGACACCCCCGGTAAGTGTATGGGCTTAATGGGCCAAAGGAGGGGACATACCAGCCCACTAGGGGGCTGGTGCGCCCCTCTACATGGTTGGCCATTCCTAGGGGAAGGAAAGGGGAGGGGTGGCCCCTCCTGCCTTTCCCTCCTCGTGAGAGAAAGGAAAGGGGGGGGCGCCTCCTCCTCCTGCCTTCCTCCCGCACTCATATATGGAAAGGGGTGCGGCTTGGGGAAGTCCCCAAGTTGGATTCGGCCCTACTTGGGGTGCCCCTTGGCCTCTCCCCTCTCCCCCACCTATATATATGTGGGAGGGGGTGCCTAGCACAACCATGACAATTACTTAGCCGTGTGTGGCGCCCCCCTCCACCGTTTACACCCTCGGTCATATTTTCGTAGTGCTTAGGCGAAGCCCTGCGGAGATAGCTTCACCATCACCGTCACCACACCGTGGTGCTGCCGGAACTCATCCACTACCTCGCCGTCTTGCTGGATCAAGAAGGCGGAGGACGTCACCGAGCTGAATGTGTGCTGAACGCGGAGGTGCCGTACGTTCGGTACTTGATCGGTTGGAGCGCGAAGAAGTTCGACTACATCAACCGCGTTACTAAACGCTTCCGCTTACGGTTTACGAGGGTACGTAGACACACTCTCCCCTCTCGTTGCTATTCATCTCCATGGATATAGATCTTGCGTGTGCGTAGAATTTTTTTTGTTTTCCATGCAATGTTTCCCAACAATAATAGGCGGCCGCACCTCCCGTCCACCGTTGTCACCGCCGCATGGAGTGTATTAGGAGTTTGCCGAAGCACACCATTGGTGGGAGTGGCGACGCCGGGGCTGGTGAAGCACCCGCGCAACACGTGAAGCTGGGTGCAGAGGTTGATGTCGCCGCCGACGAGGTCTCGCGAGGGCAGCAGCGCGACCTTGACTTCGTCACCGTTGTCGTGCCTCCCCAGCCGGAGCCGGAGGTCCACAACTACTCTGGCAACGACTCCGACTCCGACGGAAAACCGGTTAGTCTCCCCCCCTTTGTTGGGAATAGAAATCCTTGGTTATGTTCACCCAGTCCATGAAATCAGAGTAAGATTCGTTATATCCGTGCAGTGTATTGATTGTTTGAATGGTATCTATGGTTAGTGATTAATTGTTTGTTCTGTACAAATGAGTTTTTTGCTAATAATCCGACTAGGTTAGCGTGCGTGCTAATAATTCGTAGCCAGATCTTGAGAATTGATTTTGAATGTCCTACATATATGTTTGTGCCTTTTTTTTCTTCCAGATCTTGAGATTTGATTTTGAATGTCCTACATGTATGTTTCTGTCTTTTTCTCCAGATTGCTATGTACACAGATGAGGCTTCGGCCAGCGCCGCCGCCGGCTATAGATCCTGCACTCGGCAGCGCGGGCAGAAGCAGCCACGCCCCTGGATCCGAGGAACCCGTAGAATATCGGGCGAACCGCATGAGCGATCTCCCAGACGCCATCCTTGGGGAGATCATCTTCCTTCTCCCAACCAAGGATGGCTGCCGCACACAGGTCCTCGCATCTCGGTGGCGCACTCTGTGCGCCGCGCCTCTTAATCTCGACTATCGCCGGCTATCTGCCGTTCACGATTTTGAACTCCACGGAGCCATCATCTCCTCCCACCAGGGCTCCATTCAATGCCTATGCATCCCGGCATGCTGCCTGCTGCACATACCCTGCACGGTGGACGCCTGGCTGACATCCCGTCAATTCAAAAAACTCCAGCATCTTGAGTTCTACCATTACTATGCAAATAGCTTTCCACCAACCGTTGTAGTTGTGCCCTCACCACCAATGTCCATCTCATGGTTTTCCTCCTCTCTCTCCACACCGCCACCCTGGCCCGGTGTCATCTACCAGACAATCTAGTACAAATGCTTCGACTCCCACTTCTAAAAAAACTCGCGCTTGTGGTGGTCGATCTGTCGAATGCCTCACTTCACAGCATCATCCACTCCTGCTGCCCTGCCCTGGAGCGCTTGCTGCTTGTTTTTGGAAAAGAAATCCGTATTCGTTGTCTCCAAATAAAGTCGCCTCACCTTGTAAGCATTGGAATTTGCTTTAAAGGAGAGGAGCTCATCATCAAAGACGCCCCTTCACTCCAAAGGCTACTCCTTGATTATCGTTATGCACCTTCGCAAATAACTGTGGTCTCTGCGCCTAAACTGGTGACCTTGGGTGTAATTCCTGATCCGTTTGAAGGTTACAAGATGGTGGTTGGCTTCACACTTATTCAGGTACTGTATATTATCATCAACACTTTTGTAATCATAAGCTGCATTTTTCATTTGTGTGCATAAGTTTTATATCATCAACACTTTTGTAATCATAAGCTGCATTTTTCATTTGTGCGCATAAGTTTTATATAATCTTGGAGTAAACTTTTGGTACTAATATTATGTTCTATGCTCAATGAAGAGTTTGTCCATGGGTACCCTATCAATGGTGCTGGATTCTGTCAAGACCTTACAGTATGTGGTGTTTTGATCTGAACATGATTATCGGCTTGCTGCGATGCTTTCCAAGTCTGGAGAATTTGTATATAGAGGTGATGATATCAAGCACATTGATATACTTTACTAGAACTAACCGTTCAGTTGTACTATTTTTTTAGACATTAACTGTTTTCAGTCTTCATGTCTATTTAGGCTAAAGGACATGGACAAAAAGGTATAACCAATCGATGGCATAAGAAGCACCAAGATTTTCTCAGTTCTCATGACATTCGTTTGAGGACAATAACGCTGGAAGGATATGCATCCAACCATGCAAACACTAGCTTTGTCGCATTCTTCCTGTTGAATACGAGAGTACTATTGTCCATGAGGATTAAGTTTTAACAAAAACTTTCTCACAGATGGACACGTTGAACAGCATAAAAAGAAGTTTCAGGTGGACAAAAGGGCTTCTGAACGTGCTCGGCTTCCATTTACAACAACTTGTCTTCATGTACCAGTAGATTTTCTGGCCCGGGATCTTGATTTTATGGATCAGACCGATCCATTTGATTGTGACTGCTGAAAACTTTGGTTGAGTTAGTTGTTATTGTCCTGTTCAATCTGGATTTTGTGTAAACCTGATGAACAATTAATCATCATGCTTTTGTACCTTCTGTAAGCTGGAGTTAGATATTGCTGCCCTTTTCAACTCGGCTTTTACCCATATTTTCTTTCATACAAACCGGAGCTTCTATCAAGAAGCCTCATGGTTCTGAGAGGGAACTTGGTCACATGATCTGTGTGCGAAATGACATACACTGTATCTTCCCGCCTTGATTTATGTTACAGAGGCAACATGCAACTGTGCTAAACATATGAAATTATTCAGGGTTCATTTCGCCTTTTTATACATTGATTTTCCTAGGCATTTTCAACAAATAGCCACCACGTTATTATTGCAAACGGTCGTATTAGTCCAACCGTGGGCGTTCAACTAACCATTTACTACCGCGGGCAGCTGTTTGATTAGACGGGACGCTGTGAGCAGTCCGCCGCGCATGCTCACCATACCGGGAAGCGAGCCGCGAGCGCTGCAATTTATTGCTGGTTTTGGACTTTTGTTTCGGACGCCTCGGGAAGGTATGTAGAACAGTCTCCGTTCTCATCTACAAGCACCGCCGCCGAGGATCGCTGCCTGCTGCGAGATGGAGGACGAGCCGGCCAACAAGCGGGGGCGGGTCGAGCCAGAATCGCAAGAGCCTCCGGCGAACATGGACTTCATGAGCAGCCTCCCCGACGAGATGTTGGTAACCATCATATCCCACCTCCCCATCAAATCTGGTGTGCGGACCACTGTCCTTTCGCGGCAGTGGCGCTCCCTCTGGCACTCCACCCCCCTGGACCTCATCGTCGACCACGAGTTCTGCAGCAGGGAGCAGCAACGCATGGACGCATTGTCCCACGTCCTCGCCATGCACCCTGGGCCGGTCAGACTCCTTGCTATTGGCAGGTTCAGTCCCCACTGCAAGGCCGAACCCAGGTTTCACTACTGGTTCCTATCCCCAGCCCTAGATCAGCTAGAGGAGCTCAGCTTTATAGCTGGGTGATGTCTACCACACAACTTGTTCTTGTAGACTCGTGTTGGGCCTCCAAGCGCAGAGTTTTGTAGGATAGTAGCAAATTTCCCTCAAGTGGATGACCTAAGGTTTATCAATCCGTGGGAGGTGTAGGATGAAGATGGTCTCTCTCAAACAACCCTGCAACAAAATAATACAAAGTCTCTTGTGTCCCCAACACACCAAATACAATGGTAATTTGTATAGGTGCACTAGTTCAGCGAAGAGATGGTGATACAAGTGTAGTAATGATAGTAGATATTGATTTTTGTAATAGGAACAATAAAAAACAGAAAGGTAGCAATTGATAAAACGGAGCACAAAGGGTATTGCAATGCTTGAAAATGAGGCCTAGGGTCCGTACTTTCGCTAGTGCAATCTCTCAACAATGCTAATATAATTGGATGATATAACTATCCCTCAACGTGCGATGAAGAATCACTCCAAAGTTCTTATCTAGCGAAGAACATAAGAAGAAATTATTTGTAGGGTACGAAACCACCTCAAAGCTATTCTTTCCGATCAATCTATCCTAGAGTTCATACTAAAATAACACCAAGCTATTCTTTCCGATCGATCTAACCAAGAGTTCGTACTAAAATAACACCATATGATACACATCAACCAACTCTAATGTCACCTAGATACTCCAATGTCACCGCGAGTATCCGTGATTTGATTATACGATATGCATCAAACAATTTCAGATTCATAATACTCAATCCAACACAAAGAACCTCAAAGAGTGCCCCAAGATTTCTACCGGAGAAACAAGGACAAAAACATGCATCAACCCCTATGCATAGATTACCCCAATGTCACCTCGGGAATCCGCGAGTTGAGTGCCAAGACATAGATCAAGTGCTCTCAAATCCATAAAAGTATTCAATCCGATAAAACGAAATCTCAAAGGGAAAACTCAATTCATCACAACAAGATAGAGAGGGGAAAACACCATATGATCCAACTATATTAACAAAGCCCACGATACATCAAGATCGTGCCATCTCAAGAACACGAGAGAGAGAGAGAGAGATTAAACACATAGCTACTGGTACAAACCCTCAGCCCCGAGGGTGGACTACTCCCTCCTCATCATGGTGGCTGCCGGGATGATGAAGATGGCCATCGGTGATGATTTCCCCCTTCGGCAGGGTGCCGGAACGGGATCTAGATTGGTTTTTCATGGCTACAGAGGCTTGCGGCAGCGGAACTTCCGATTTAGGGTTATTTATGATGGTTTCTCTATTTATAGGATTTTTTGGCATCGGTTTCACGTGAAGATGGGCCTCGAGGTGAGCACAACCCACCGGGGCAAGTCAGGCCCCTCTGGCGCGCCGTGGTAGGTCGTGCCCTCCTCGTGGCTCTTCTGGCCCTCCCACGAAGCTTCAGGGGTCTCTTTTGTTCCAAAAAAAATTGTCCAAAAGTTTCAGCTCATTTGGAGAACTTTCATTTCTGCACAAAAAACAACACCACGGTAGTTCTGCTGAAAACAGCGTCAGTCCGAGTTAGTTCCATGCAAATCATACCAAAGCCATATAAAATTGTTGTAAATATGGCATGAATATTTCATAAATTATAGATACGTTGGAGACGTCTCAGCATCCCCAAGCTTAATTCCTACTCATCCACGAGTAGGTAAATGATAAAAGAAATAATTTATGAAGTGTGAATGCTAGCAAATTGCATAAGTTTGATCAATGATAATTTCAATCACTTTTCCTAGCATCATAACAACAACTCTTTCTCATAAAACTCATCATGATAAAGTAGCAATTGAAAATGGAATTTTTGTTGTGGAATGCTACCTATCATATTCATCATATACTCTTTCTTTTGTAGCATGGACATTTGGACTTGAATGATTCAAAGCAATAGTCTATAATTTGACATGAGGACATCAATACTCAAGCATATCAACAAGCAATCATGTCTTTCAAAATATCAACACTAAAGAAAGTTATCCCTAGCCCATCATGCTCAATCATTGATCCATTCATGAAACACACTCGAATATTAGCTACATCCAATGCACAAGTATGATCATAGTGCTCCCTAGTTGGTGCTTTATAAGAGAAGATTGAGACTCAAATAAAAATTGCGTAAAGTAAATAGATAGGCCCTTCGTAGAGGGAAGCAGAGATTTGTAGAGGTGCCAGAGCTCAAAGCTTAAATTGAGAGATAAAATATTTTGAGAGGCATACTTTTCCTGTCAACGAAAACGACCAAGAATTCCCAACACTTTCCATGCTAGATATATCATAGGCGGTTCCCAAACATAAAATAAAGTTTATTCCTTTTTACACCATACTTTCACACTCCACGACTAGCCGTATCCACTGTTGTCATCCATACCAACACTTTCCAAGGAATTTATTATTTGACAACATAAACTAAATTTCTTTTTCATTTCGGGATTGGGCATCCCTATTACCGCCGTACTCTCGTGTGATGACAAGTGAATAAACACTCATCTTGAGAATAACATATCTAGCATGGAAAATATTAGCCACCCCCTGCCGCTTCATGAGCGGTACGAGCACACAAAAGGGAAATTCATTTTGAAAATTAGAGATGGCACATACAAATTTACTTAGAACGGCAAGGAAATACTGCATATAGGTAGGTATGGTGGACTCATTTGGCACAACTTTGGGTTTAAGAATTTGGATGCACAAGTAGTATTCCCACTTAGTACAAATGGAGGCTAGCAAATAGATTGAGAAGCAATCAACCAAGAAACAAAAATTCACATAAACAAGCATTGAGCATAACTAACACCGAATAATGCACCACAAGTAGGATGTAATTTCATTGCATAACTATTGACTTTCGTGCTTGCATAGGGAATCACAAACCTTAACACCAATATTCTTACTAAAGCACAATTACTCACCAACATGACTCTCATATTATTATCTCCATATCTCAAAACTATTGCAAGGAATCAAACTTATCATATCCAATGATCTACATGAAAGTTTTTACTATATCCCTCTTGAATATCCATCACTTTGGGACTAAATTTATATATTACCACTACTACTAACAAGCTCTCAAATAAATTTAAGTGAAGCACAAGAGCATAAGTATTTCTTCAAAAATTTCAACTCTCAAAATAATCTAAGTGAAGCATGAGAGTAAATGACAAACTACTCCAAAAAGATATAAGTGAAGATCAAGCGAGTAGTTAAGTAAAAGGCTAGCTAATTGAGGACTTTCTCTCATTTAAAAACTTTTAGATCTAAGTATTTTATTAAAAAAACAAGCTAAACAAAACAAAATGACATTCCAAAAATAGCACACATCATGTGAAGAAGCAAAAACTTAGGCTCAACCGATACTAACAGATAATTGTTGATGAAGAAAGGTGGGATGCCTACCGGGGCACCCCCAAGCTTAGATGCTTGAGACTTATTGAAATATTATCTTGGGATGCCTTGGGCATCCCCAATCTTGAGCTTTTGCGTCTCCTTAATTCCTTTTATATCACGGTTTCCCTAAATCTTAAAAACTTCATCCACACAAAACTCAACAAGAACTCGTGAGATATGTTAGTATAAATCAATGCAACACCTTAGCATTCTCTACTGTAACAAATCACTAAAATTATTATTAACATTGCATACTAAATGCCTCTGCATATTTAATAGTCCTATCCTCAAATAGAATCATTAAACAAGCAAACATATGCAAACAATGCAAACATAACAGCAATCTGTCTAAAAAAAACAGTCTGTAAAGAGTGCAATTATCATCATACTTATATAAACCCAAAAATTCTGCAAATTTACCAAACTGTATAAAATTTATCATAGCTTATTGTGCAAAAAAATTCAACATTTTATCACATTCTGACTTTTCTCAAGAATTCACGCACTAGCATGCAACTTTCTGTTTTCAAACTGCAACATATAGACTTGCAAAATAAGCATGGCAAAGGCTATACTTGACACTTTTATTGAAACAAAAAGATGAAAAACATTATATAAATAACATAAAGAAAATCCTAACAACATAAAATGACGCTCCAAGCAAAACACATATCATGTGACGAATGAAAATATAGCTCCAAGTGAGGTTACCGATAATGTTGAAGACGAAAGAGGGGATGCCTTCCGGGGCATCCCCAAGCTTAGTTGCTTGGATCTTCCTTGAATATTACCTTGGGATCCCCAAGCTTAGGTTCTTGTCACTCTTTATTCTCCTCGTATCGATATCTCCCCCAAAACTTGAAAACTTCAATCACACAAAACTTAACGGAACTTCGTGAGATGGGTTAGTATGATAAAGACAAATCATTCACTTTGGTACTGTAAAGATAAGATTCATAATTGTTTCCACATAATGTATACTGTACTCTACAATTTCCATAATTTATATTAAGCAATACAAGCCATAGAAACCATAAAACAAGCAAACTATGCATTGCAAACAGAATCTGTCAATAACAGAAAAGTCTGTAAAGATCTGAATTATGGTCATACTTCTGTAACTCCGAAAATTCTAAAAAATTAGGACAATGTAGAAAATTTGTATACCAAACAACTGTAAAAAATTTAGAGTTTTTCTACGCTCCAGAGAATTTAATCAATTTTAATACTGGGCGCAAAAGTTTCTATTTTTGCACAGAATCAAGTCAACTATCATCCACACTATCCCAAAGGCTTTACCTGGCATTTTATTGAAACAAAAACTATAAAACATGATTAATACAGTAGCCTAATCATGTGAACACACAAAAACAGCAGGGGTAAATGTTGGGTTGTCTCCCAACAAGCGCTTTTCTTTAATGCCTTTTTAGCTAGGCATGATGATTTCAATGATGCTCACATAAAAGATAAGAATTGAAACACAAAGAGAGCATCATGAAGCATATGACTAGCACATTTAAGTTTAACCTACTTCCTATGCATAGGAATTTTGTGAGCAAACAACTTATGGGAACAAGAATCAACTAGCATAGGAAGGCAAAACAAGCAAAACTACAAGATTTTCAACACATAGAGAGGAAACTTGATATTATTGCAATATGTAAAAGCATATGTTCCCCTCTCATAATAATTTTCAGTAGCATCATGAATGAATTCAACAATATATCTATCACATAAAGAATTCTTTTCATGATCCACAAGCATAGAAAATTTATTATTCTCCACATAAGCAAATTTATTCTCATGAATAGTAGTGGGAGCAAATTCAACAAAATAAGTATCATGTGATTGAAAATTAAAATCATGATGACAAGTTTCAAGGTTATCACTATTCTTTATAGCATACATGTCATCACCATAATCATCATAGATAGCAACTTTGTTGTCATAGTCAATTGAAACCTCTTCCAAAATAGTGGATTCATCACTAAATAAAGTCATGACCTCTCCAAATCACTTTCACAATTATTAGAATAAGATTCAACACCCTCCAAAATAGTGGGATCATCATTACCTAGAGTTGACACTCTTCCAAACCACTTTTATCAATATAATCATCATAAATAGGAGGCATGCTTTCATCATAATAATTTTCTCATCAAAACTTGGGGGACTAAAAATATCATATTCATTAAATATAGCATCCCCAAGCTTATGGCTTTGCATATCATTACCATCATGGATATTCAAAGAATTCATACTAGCAACATTGCAATCATGCTCATCATTCAAATATTTTATGCCAAACATTTTATAGAACTCTTCCTCTATCAATTGAGCACAATTTTCCTTTCCATCATTTTCAAGAAATACATGATAAAGACGAATAATATGAGGCCACCTCAATTCCATATTTTTTTGTAGTTTTCTTTTACGAACCAAACTAGTGATAAAACAAGAAACAAAAAGATTCAATTGCATGATCTAAAGATATACCTTCATGCACTCACCTCTCCGGCAACGGAGCCAGAAAAGAGCTTGATGTCTACTACACAACTTGTTCTTGTAGACTCGTGTTGGGCCTCCAAGCGCAGAGTTTTGTAGGACAGTAGCAAATTTCCCTTAAGTGGATGACCTAAGGTTTATCAATCCTTGGGAGGTGTAGGATGAAGATGGTCTCTCTCAAACAACCCTGCAACCAAATAATAAAAAGTCTCTTGTGTCCCCAACACACCAAATACAATGGTAATTTGTATATGTGCACTAGTTCGGCAAAGAGATGGTGATACAAGTGTAGTAATGATAGTAGATATTGATTTTTGTAATAGGAACAATAAAAAACAGCAAGGTAGCAATTGATAAAACGGAGCACAAACGGTATTGCAATGCTTGAAAATGAGGCCTAGGGTCCGTACTTTCGCTAGAGCAATCACTCAACAATGCTAATATAATTGGATCATATAACTATCCCTCAATGTGCGATGAAGAATCACTCTAAAGTTCTTATCTAGTGGAGAACATAAGAAGAAATTGTTTGTAGGGTACGAAACCACCTCAAAGCTATTCTTTCCGATCAATCTATCCTAGATTTCGTACTAAAATAACACCAAGCTATTCTTTCCGATCGATCTAACCAAGAGTTCGTACTAAAATAACACCATATGATACACATCAACCAACTCTAATGTCACCTAGATACTTCAATGTCACCGCGAGTATCCGTGAGTTGATTATACGATATGCATCAAACAATTTCAGATTCATAATACTCAATCCAACACAAAGAACCTCAAAGAGTGCCCCAAGATTTCTACCGGAGAAACAAGAATGAAAACATGCATCAACCCCTGTGCATAGATTACCCCAATGTCACCTCGGGAATCCGCGAGTTGAGTGCCAAGACATAGATCAAGTGCTCTTAAATCCATAAAAGTATTCAATCCGATAAAACGAAATCTCAAAGGGAAAACTCAATTCATCACAACAAGATAGAGAGGGGAAAACACCATATGATCCAATTATATTAACAAAGCCCGCGATACATCAAGATCGTGCCATCTCAAGAACACGAGAGAGAGAGAGAGATTAAACACATAGCTACTGGTACAAACCCTCAGCCCCGAGGGTGGACTACTCCCTCCTCATCATGGTGGCTGCCGGGATGATGAAGATCGCCACCGGTGATGATTTCCCCCTCTGACAGGGTGCTAAAACGGGGTCTAGATTGGTTTTTCGTGGCTACAGAGGCTTACGGCGGTGGAACTTCCGATCTAGGGTTATTTCTGATGGTTTCTCTATTTATAGGATTTTTTTGGTGTCAGTTTCACATGAAGATGGGCCTCGAGGTGAGCACAACCCACCGGGGCAAGCCAGGCCCCTCTGGCGTGCTGTGGTGGGTTGTACCCTCCTCGTGGTTCTTCTGGCCCTCCCATGAAGCTTCGGGGGTCTCTTTTGTTCCAAAAAAAATCATCAAAAAGTTTCAGCTCATTTGGAGAACTTTCATTTATGCACAAAAAACAACACCACAGTAGTTCTGCTGAAAACAACGTCAGTCCGGGTTAGTTCCATGCAAATCATACCATAGCCATATAAAATTGTTGTAAACATGGCATGAATACTTCATAAATTATAGATACGTTGGAGACGTATCACTGGGCATCCGCGCTCGCTGCCGCCGCCTGTGCTTCGCCTCGCGCCCACGCTGCGTCGCGCTACATTCAGGTAGTGCATTTTCCCCCGGATTGATGCCGCGCACGCTCTTCATCTCCCTAAACTTAAGCACCTCGAGCTCATTGCCGTCCGCATCTCGAAGGAGGATTTGGAGCGCCTGCTCGTCGGCTGTACAACGCTTGAGTACCTTCGTCTTCATGCGATGGATGGGTTCAGTAGCCTCCATATCACCTCAACGAATGTCCGTGCGATTTATGTGCATTGCTGGCGCCGCCCAAGGCTGTTAGTTGAGGTGTTTCACGATATGGTCATTGAGAATGCGCCTTTCCTCGAGAGATTGTATGTACTTGATAAATTAGGTCTAGCAAGAATTAGGGTCATTCACGCACCGAAATTGACAGTGTTGGACTATTCGTGTGCTGAATTCAACGAACTTGTTACTTGATCATTATCCGTTCAGGTACAACAGTCTTCTTCTTCTCCTTCTTATATATTATTGGACATCACATTTTATCTAATTTTTGTTGATCTATATGTTCGCCTATCATCCAGAAAATGATTCCCACAAGCTTGACCCGGCCTCTGCGCACAGTGAAGATCTTGGCACTACAATCTGTCGGCCCCGATCTGGATGAAGTTGTTAGATTCTTTAGATGCTTTCCTTGCACGGAGAAGCTATACATCGAGGTGATGCTCCTTTCCTGTTAATTGTTAACCACAACGAAGCTCAATTCTTTGTTGCTTTTACCCATGATTACAATGACAAATGTAGAATGATTTCTAAAGGAAATTTGGAGGATTTCAATACATATATTTTTTGAGATGCTAGTGTTGTATGTGTTTTATTCCTTCGCCCGACATGCTTTCGTGATAAAAGTTAATCATGAAAGATTGAAGGTGGCATTTCACTCTTTTCGTGTATTTTAGAAATCCTGCAAATCAAAGAGGGCCAAAGTGTTCAAATCTGCAGCTAGGCACTAATATGTTGTCTCTGTTTGCAGATACTAGCAGGCCCGAAAGTAGAAAATGTTGGGGAATATAACAATCCCATTGAATGCCTTGATCTTCATCTCATATAAATTACTTTTAACGAGTACTGAGGCACCACACCAGAAATTCAATTTGCCAGGTTCTTTGTTGAGAAAGCAAGGTTGCTCAAGGTAATGAGGTTTGCCCTATATTTACTGCGCAGAAGTGAATGGATTGCTAAAGAGCGCAGGCGTCTACAGCTGAATGGAAAAGGCTCTGCAGAAGCTGAATTCCAGTTTGTAACTTCATATGACAGATTATTCGGAAGTCACTGTATCGATCCGCTATATGACTTCTCGGTGGCTGATCCTTTCGCAGAAATAATGCATGGAAAAGATTTTGAAGAAGATGAATTTTATGTGTCTGAATAGTTTGAACCTTGTAATCTTTGAATTTGGGCCTTGTAATGCTGGAATTTGAACCTTGCAATATTTATGGTATTTGTTATATAACATAATTGGATGTTTAATTTGGTTTTGCAATCATGTCCTGTTATAAGTATATATATGTTGTTCTTCTGTACACAGAGCATAGATGTTGCGCAGACAGAGCATATCACATTGCACACGGACCACACTAGGGAACCCGTCGATGATGAATCCATCAATTGCAGATGGTTGTATACCAGTAAGTGTTTGCCCACAACACACACGGCTTATTCCATCACAAACAGCTCGGATGGATCAACTGTATGCCACGTATCACACACGCAACTCTAATATGATTTGTGCTTGATGTCTCCGCCATCGCTCGCACAGTTCGTCTTATTTGCCACGTATCACTGTGCCGGCCTATGCTCGCGTCCCTCGGCGCGCTCTGCTCGCCGTTAGGCATCGCAGCGTGCTGTGCTCGCCGTTAGGCGTCGCAGCACGCTCTGCTCGCATACCTCCATGCGCCCGGCTTGTGGACACCTTTTCCTTGCGTGTTCAACTGCTATATGCATATATATATATGGTTGCTCGACATTGAGGCGACCGCAGAGTGCTCTGCTCGTGTCCCTGCGCGCGCGCTCTGCCAGCGGTTCGGGCCTACGCACGATCACGATGGGGGCCCCATATGCATGCGGTTGCGCCACGTGCATCGCCACGATGCAGTTACGTGTGGCACGATGGAGTTACGCGCTGCAAATTAGAACTGCCATCCGGGCGTGCGGATATTCCAGGCCGTCCGGCTTCCCCATTAATTCCCGCGGCCATTATAACCTTAGTCTCTTCAACCTTTCGATCTCGCCCCACAACACAATAAGCACACCCACGATGACACATACAGAGAGGATACCTAGCGGCGCTCCAATGGAGTTCGGCGAGCATAAAGTGGAGACCCACGCGAGGGAGACGGATCTCTCGGTGGTGTAGACCATCGACCCGACCGTGGTGGAGGACTACATTGTAACACCCCCACTGTAATGAGCTACAGTAACCCTCAGTGATTAAGCTAATCTTTTGCTAAACAGTGCTTGATCACCTTTGATTCAAATATCATTTGAAAATCCACTTTGAAATCAAATTCAAATCTACAAGTGAAATATGAAGTTGCACAAAAGTTGCTGGAAAAATGTTCATCATTTAGGTAACATTCCATGACATTTAATTGTTAAGGAAAACAACATCACCATCAAGCTAAGGTGGGCCATAGCAATTTAAAACAGTGCAAAGGAGGCATTTTAAATGCTTTTCCATTTGTAGAAAAATTCAAATTAATTCTTTTGGACCCAAACTTTTTCTGTCACTGCCAAATATTGCAATCTATTTGGTGGGCCAAGTTCCACATTTTTGCAAAATGAAATGGTGGCTCAAATAATTGTTTTTCTATCTGGTTAATAGAAAACAGAAAAGCAAAAACAAAGAAAAGGAAAAGGCCCAGGGCACTGGACCTAAGTCCACAGTGCGGCCCAGCCCGCCTGGCGCCTACTCCCACCTCTCGCCTCTCTCTCTCTCCTCGCGCTGTCGCCTCCACAACGCTCGCCCGCGCTCGCCCCCCTGGCCCCCCCCACTCTGCAGCTCGACAGCGCGCTCACGCCCGCTCGCGGTGGATAAGGGGCAGCCCCCCTCACCCCTGGCCTCTCCCTCTCACTCTCCCCCTCTCTATATCCTCCCTTGAGCGCCGCCATGGCCTCGGCCTTCTGACCTGCGCGACCACCGTGCCCCATTTGCTCCGTCGCCGCGTCAGGCCGCCCCCTCATCGTCGTCTACATTGGCTGCGCCCACTGGACCGAGCCGGGAAGCCTCCACGCCGCCGCCATCTTCTTCTCCTTCCTCGGATCGCCGTCGCCTGTCGTCGTCGATCTGCCGCCCCAAGTCTTCCCCGAGCCCACGCTAGCACATCTGCAGGGCGCTGTGAGCCCTCCTTCCCTCTCCCTCTCTCCCTGGCCTCGCACGCGTGTCGTAGCTAGCCGTCGCCGGCGCTGTGTTCTGCCGTCCGCCATTGCCCGCGTCCCGCTCATTGCAGAGATGCCCGAGCCTTGCCGCCATGCCTGCCGTGCTTCTGGCGCTCGCAGAAGGCCGCCTAGCCGCTTTGTTTGCTCACGCGTGCACCGTAGCCCCATCCCGTAGCACGCCCGAAGCCGCCGCCGCCTACCGTCGCCGCCGCCGCCAGCTCCGACCACTTCAGCCCCCGTGACCACCACCGTTCGACGCGCGAAAGAGCACCCGTTCGAACAAGCCCAACCACAGCCCCGGAGACCCTCTGTACGCGTTTCCCGGCCAAGTCCGGCGAGCTTCCGCCGTGTTTCGCCTCGCCGGCGCATTTCCGGCGGCCAACGCCGACGTGGCCAGCTGGGGTCCGCCCCTAGCGCCACTGCCACTGGGCCCCAGTGGGGTCCATTGACCAGTCAGCTCTACTGGCTGGGCAACCCGTGTCACTTACACGCGGGCCCCACCGCTAGAACGTTTTAAAAATAAATAAAAATGCTAATTAATCTAAATAGCTAATTAATTCACTAATCAGTCACTGACTAATGGGGCCCATCCCCTAATTAATCTGTAATTAGTTTAGTTAATCCCTAATTAACTACTGTGACACTAACATGCGGGACCCACTGGTCAGTTTGACTCTGGTCAGCCAGAGTTGACTGCTGATGTCACCATTACGTCATGCTGGTGTCACAAATTACTGTTTTGGATAATTCATTTTTAATAATTAAAATAATTAAATAAAATCCAGAAAATGATTAAAACTTTAGAAAATCATAGAAAATAAGCCGTAGCTCAGATCGAAAAACTTTGTATATGAAAGTTGATCAGAACGACGAGACGAATCCAGCCGTGCTATCTGTTTCCATGTCGGGACCCTCTACAGAGGTGAACCCGCAACTTTTAGCCTGTTTTCGGTAGATGAATAGTGCATATATACAGGTTAATAAATCCAACTTTAATCCAAAAATAACTAATATGATTTAGACATGTCTTTAGGCAACCCTGCACTGCACGTTAGCTTAGCAAGCTCTGTGTTGCATATGTTTGCTGTGTATTTATCTGTTTTCTCCCCCTCTTCTCTCTCGGTAGACCCCGAGACCGACGCAGCTCAGGAGCTCGACGACAACGTTGGCGATCTTGCCTTTGCCGCAGAGCAATCAGGCAAGCACCCCCCTTGAGCATGCCTATATCGCCTATTCTTTCTCTCTTATGCTTGCATTAGAATTGCTGCTGCCACTATTTATCCTATTCTGATGCATAGCCTGTTTTTCTAACTGTTGTTAATGCCTACTTGCTTATTCTAAACTGCTTAGTATAGGCTGGATAGAGACCCCAGTGACCCCACTTGTCCCGGTTGCCCCGCTGGATCATCGGAAGACTCGACGACCAGGCCCCAGCACCACACATCACCCCCTTAATTGTACGACACTGTAGCATTACTATCGAGTGCCGAGGGTGATACCTCGTTTAGCACTTCTGATGTTAACTCTGTAGTGTAGCTATTCGGTCGTGGTCATCGAGGGTGATTCCTCCTTCACCACACCCGATAACGACGCTGTCATGCAACACCTCAAGTGTGAACCCATCGAGGGTGATTCCTCCGAGTTCACCTTGACGGATACATCGAGTAGGAATCCAACAAGGGTGATACCTCGGATTCCCTGATGTTATGGACACACGTATACTTGGACTTTACAACTGTTACTTGGAAAGATGGGTCGACCCTGAGGGGTACCCGCGAGTGATGTGGAGACGGGTTGACCTGGAGGGTGACCGAGATATAAATACAAGGCGTGGCCGGGCATTCTTAGCCCTTGCCGCAAGTCCTCGAGACGGGGCGATGGGGTCACATCGATCGTGAGTCTTTGCTCGTTACCGCACCACCAATACACTAACGATTTGGATATGTGATCTGAGTGGGCCTCTGGCCCGATAGCGCTAACCATCACACGGGAATAAATATGGGTACTCTGCATCGTAGCATCAGCCGAAAGCTCTGTCAGACGTCCAGTTCAGCATCGCGGCCGGGACGGACCGGCGGCCTCCTGGTGCCTGTCTTCCCCCTGCATGCAATGACCCGGAGTGCACAGGGCGATGGCCCAAGACCCCTGAGCGCTTAAGATGTAGACCGACGGGGACCTCTTTGCTGAGCTCTAGGTAGGGCTGCAGTGTGTCGTTTGGTCGAGGCCGGGCATGACCCAGAAAAGTGTGTCCGACCGGAGTTAAGCGAGCGTGGTGGGTAAGTTGGTGCACCCCTGCAGGGAAGAACTAATCTATGCATAGCCGGATCCTTGGTAACGGATGCTCGAAGTTGTATCCTGATCGATACAACTAGAACTGGATACTTGTGATGAGAAATGGATAGTATGGTTCTGGGATCGCTTTCTCGCAGGGAGTCGAGGAAGTATCTCTGGGCGAGGTTGAGCTACTACTATGGCTCTGGGATCGCTTTCTCGCAGGGAGTCGAGGAAGTATCTCTGGGCGAGGTTGATATCACTACTACTATGGCTCTGGGATTGCTTTCTCGCAGGGAGTCAAGGAAGGATCTCTGGCCGAGGTTGATACTTAATACTGCTACTATTTTTTACTGTGCTAATCTACACTCTTCTAATGCTTCAAGACCGTTGAAGATGCTACTCTTCGATAGCACTAGGCCTTCTCTCTATTCTGGCATTTCTGTAGCCCAGTCCACATATACAGCCTTTCTTTGATAATGTTGCATATGTAGTGTAGATCCTTGCTTGCTGAGTACTTCAGATGAGTACTCACGGTTGCTTTGCTTCCTCTTTTTCCCTATATCCGTTTGATGCAACCAGATGACGGAGCCAGGAGCCAGCTGCCCCCGCCGACGACTACTACTACCACCCCGAGGGTGGTTACTACTTTGAGCTTGCCGACTACCAGGAGTAGGATCGGAGAGTCCCAGGCAGGAGGCCTGCGCCTTTTCGATCGTAGTGTTTCTTTTGTCCCGCCTTTTTAAGGCTTATCTGTGTTTTCTTTTATATCTGTACTCAGATATCTGATGCTTCGTTGACGCTTGTATGCGAGCTTATGTATTCGAGCCCTCGAGGCCCCTGGCTTGTAACAATAAGCTTGTATTATTTTAATTTGTGTTTTAGAGCTGTGTTGTGATATCTTCAAATGAGTCCTTAGGCTTGATCGTGTGCATTTGCGTGTATGGTTAGTGCATGATTAAGCCGGGGGCATCATAGGTTGGTATCAGAGCCGACTGCCTGTAGGAACCCCCTTTCCAACTCCTTGGCCGAAGTTGAGTCTATTCGTTCAAAATTTGTTTTACTAACATGGTTGTGTGGCTTACGGGCCCACCTCGCCAATTGGGTGGTACTAGGATCTTTTATTCCTCTTCCTTACTCTGGGACTCTGATCTCTCTTCCTTTCGGATTAAAATTTTACTAACTCCAACATTAGGTTCTCGTGATCACATCCACCCGGAGTTCTGAAATTACCCCCCTTTCTTCAAGATTGTGGGCTAGGTTCTGCTTGCAGGATCCTTTTATCGAGGGCACACTGTGTTGTCACTTGCAGATACCTCGCTCCAACAGTTTCCTCCGACATGATATAGCCTTTGCTATGTCTCGTTGTGTACTTCCTTACCGCGTGCCTGCGCGCCGCCTAGTTTGTCTAGCTGCGAGCGTTCCCGAGTGCGTACTATCCATTTGAATCTAACTCTGTGTATGGATTGGTATGTCTTTAACGACTACTATCATATATCTAATGCCCTTCCTGTTCATTTCCTGTGTTACATCATGAATAACTTCATTCACATGCAGTTTTTCTTGCTAAACTGCCCCTGTTGATTTGGCAGGATGGCTGACGATCCCCCACCTCCACCTTATATTGCCGCAATGATGCAACAGTTTGAATTGAGCCGTCAGCTCAACGAGAGTTTGGTGAACTGTTTGGAACGCAACGATGCTCGTCAGGAGCCTGGTCCGATATTGCTTCAAGATTTCGTGCGCCTCAACCCATCTGTTTTCCGCAACTCCACCAATCCTATGGATGCTGATGATTGGCTTCGTCACATCCTGTTTGAGATGGAATCAACTAATGTTGCTCCTGACAATTACGTCACCTTTGCGACATTTCACTTGAAGGGTCCAGCTGCTCAATGGTGGGAAAGCCACAAGGGTATGTTGCCTGCTGAAACTGTAACCACTTGGCAGGAATTTCAGTCAACTTTTCGTGCATGGTACATTCCTCAAGGTCTGAAGGACTAGAAGAAACAGGAATTCCGCAAACTCTCTAAGGGAAAAATGACTGTGGATGAATACCAGAGTAAATTCCTTGACTTATCCCGCTATGCAGAAGATGACGTCTGCTCTGACGCACGCAAGCAGGAGAAATTCCGTGAAGGACTGCGTACCGATATAAACCTCGCACTTGCAGTCCATGATTGCACAGACTTCGCAACGCTTGTCAGCCAATCTTTCCGAGTTGAAACTGCTCTGACTAAGCACCAGGAGTCGCTCAAGCGCACTCGTGATGTTGGCTCATCCTCGGGTCAGCCTGCTCAGAAACGTCAAGTCTGGATCCCACACAATGTTTTTCATCGCCCAGCTCCAGCACCGAGGCCGTCTTATGTTGCACCTCATTTGCCTCCATCGCCGAGACAGCTAACGGTTCAAGCTGGACAGACCATGCTATGGCTTCTCCTCATAATGATGATTTATGCCGCAAGTGTGGACAGCCAGGATACCTTACTATCAATTGTCGTTGGGATCCATCTCAGAATGTATCGCAGCCTCCTGATGATCGTACGAAGGACCATCAAACCCATCGTTGCAGAAATCGTAAGGCCAGGATGTCTGCTATGGTCCGAGGCCAGGTCACTCACGTCAAAATGGGAGAAGCTCATGAGTCCCCTAAAATCATGATGGGAACTCTGCCAGTTAATTCAGTTGCAGCTTATGTTCTCTTTGATTCCGGGGCATCACATTCCTTTGTGTCTCAACAATTTGCTCAACAGCATGAGCTACCTCTAGAGTTGTTGCCCACCCCATTAGAGATTATCACTCCCCGTTCCAGGTGGCAAACCAAGATGGTAAGTCACAACAAACATATCAGAATTGAAGGGTTGATGTTCTCTGCTTCCCTTATTGCTCTTGGACCTTCCGACATAGACATCATTCTCGGTATGGACTGGTTAACCGCACACAATGCTTTGATTGACTGCGCTGCTAAGAAAGTCCAACTTACCCATCCATCTGGCCAGACAGTGAAAAACTCAGCTCGAACAGTTCAGAATGCCGAGAATCAGATATATGCTCTGAACGCATTGAATGCTTCACCTCTTGAAGGCATCGAGAACGTTCCAGTTGTTCGTGATTTTCAAGATGTCTTCCCAGAGGAACTTCCAGGAATACCCCCTGTTAGAGCTGTCGAGTTTGTCATCGACTTGAAACCAGGCACAACTCCTATTGCGAAGCGTCCTTATAAGATGCCTCCACACCACCTTCTCGAGCTTAAGGAAGAAATCGACAAGTCACTTAAGAAGGGTTTCATCCGCCCCAGTTCCTCTGCTTGGGGAGCACCTTCACTCTTCGTTAAGAAGAAGGATGGAACTAACCGATTGGTTCATGATTATCGGCCCATTAACCAAGCCACCATCCAGAACAAATACCCACTGCCCCGGATCAATGATCTTTATGATCAGCTTGCTGGGTCCTCTGTGTTCTTGAAACTTGACTTGAGGTTGGGTTATCATCAGATCCGTGTTCATGAAGAGGATATTCCCAAGACTGCATTTGTTACTCGCTATGGCTCTTATGAGTACACTGTCATGTCATTTGGTTTAACAAATGCTCCAGCCACATTCTCCCGTCTGATGAATTACATCTTCATGGATTACCTCGACAAGTTCGTCGTAGTATATCTAGATGATATTCTGGTTTATTCAAAGAATAAGGAAGAACATGCTGAACACCTTCGTCTTGTTCTGGAAAGGCTCCAAGAACACCAGCTCTATGCCAAATATTCCAAATGTGAATTCTGGCTTTCTGAAGTAACCTACCTTGGTCATGTGATTTCCAAGGATGGAATTGCTGTTAACTCGGAGCGGGTTCAGGCTATTCTGGACTGGACTCCTCTGAAGAACGTCAAGCAAGTGAGAAGTTTTCTCGGCCTTGCAAGCTATTGCCGTCGATTTGTCGAGAACTTTTCTAAGATTTCCAAGCCCCTGACTAATCTGCTTCACCAAGGTGTTAAGTTTGAGTGGACAGACAAATGTCAGGAAAGTTTCCAAACTCTCAAGGACAAGCTAACTTTTGCTCCAGTTCTTGCTCCTCCGGATTCTCGCAAAGACTTTGTGATATATTGCGACGCCTCTCGTCAAGGATTAGTCTATGTCCTAATGCAAGAACAAAGAGTAATTGCTTATGCTTCGCGTCAATTGCGTCCACATGAAGAAAATTATCCAGTGCATGATCTTGAACTTGCTGCAGTGATCTATGCATTGAAGCTGTGGCGGCATTATCTTCTTGGTAATCGTTGTGAGATTTATACTGATCACCAGAGTATGAAGTACTTGTTTACTCAGCCGGATCTTAATCTCCGTCAACAGCGATGGTTGGAAACAATTACGGACTATGACTGTGGTAGTTCATATACCCCTGGCAAGGCTAACGTGATGGCTGATGCCTTAAGCCGCAAGTCCTATTGCGACAACCTCATGGTTAGGCGAGCTCAACCTCGTCTTTTTGAAGAACTACGCAAGCTGAATCTGCGTATTATTCCACAGGGTTCTCTTAATAACCTTGTGATACAACCAGATCTTGAGAAAGCTGTTAAGAATGCGCAAGCCAAAGATGCTGAAATTGATCTGATGAAGAAAGATCTTCACCTTGAAAAGTACAGGGATTTCTCGCTGTCTGAAGATGGAACCTTGTATTTTAGAGACCGCGTTGTCGTACCTCGCTTCGAGCTTATGACTGACAAGGTCATGAAGGAGGCACATGATACACCGCTGTCTATTCATCTGGGTAGCACCAAGATGTATCGTGATCTCCGTCAAAGGTACTGGTGGTCTAGAATGAAGCAGGATATTGCTCGATATGTTGCTGAATGTGATGTGTGCCATCGCGTTAAAGCAGAACATCAGAAGCCTGCTGGAATTCTGCAACCACTTCCTATTCCTTTGTGGAAATGGGATAAAGTTCAAATGGATTTCATTACTGGCCTTCACAAATCACAGAAGGGTCACGATGCTATTCTTGTCGTCGTCGACCAACTTTCTAAGGTTGCACACTTTCTGCCTGTTAAAGAAACTATCACTGCTAGTCAGTTAGTAGAGTTGTATATCTCCAGCATTGTTTCATTCCACGGCATTCCGAAGGAGATTAGTTCGGACCGTGGCGGTCTTTTCACCTCAAAGTTCTGGGAAAGTTTCCAAGAAGCTATGGGAACTCATATTTCCTGGAGTTCAACTTATCATCCCGAATCCCAAGGCCAAGTCGAGCGAGTCAATCAAGTGCTTGAAGATATGCTACGAGCTTGTGTTATATCTTTCAGCAAGAAGTGGGAAGAATCTCTTCCTTATGCGGAGTTCTCATATAACAACAGTATCAAGCCAGCTTGAAAATGGCCCCCTTCGAAGTACTTTATGGGCGTAAGTGTCGAACCCCTCTGAATTGGTCAGAAACTGGGGAACGACCGCTCGTGGGTCCGGATATTATTCAACATGCCGAAGAGCAAGTCCGTATTGTCTGAGAAAATCTCAAGGCGGCTTAGGACCGCCAGAAGAGTAACTATGATCGCAAACGATGGGGTTTGATCTATCAACCTGGTGATCAAGCTTATTTGCGAGTCACTCCTATGAAGGGCACTCACCGTTTCGGAATCAAGGGCAAGTTAGCTCCCCGCTACATTGGTCCCTTTAGCATTGTTGCCAGACATGGTCATGTGGCATATAAATTGGAGTTGCCGCCGCAATTCTCTCATATCCACGATGTCTTCCATGTGGACCATGAATTGCTCGAATTGCAAGATGATCTATCTTATAAAGAGCATCCGATCCGCATTCTCGATCAAGCTGAACGTCGAACCCGTCAGAAGACGACCAAGTTCCTCAAAGTACAGTGGTCAAATCATACTGAAGATGAAGCCACTTGGGAACGCGAGGATAATCTTCATGCGGAATACCCCGATCTTTTCCCTTCTACCTCTTAATTCTCAGGACGAGAATTCTTGTTAGAGGAGGAGAATTGTAACACCCCCTCTGTAATGAGCTACAGTAACCCTCAGTGATTAAGCTAATCTTTTGCTAAACAGTGCTTGATCACCTTTGATTCAAATATCATTTGAAATTCCACTTTGAAATCAAATTCAAATCTGCAAGTGAAATATGAAGTTGCACAAAAGTTGCTGGTAAAATGTTCATCATTTAGCTAACATTCCATGACATTTAATTGTTAAGGAAAACAACATCACCATCAAGCTAAGGTGGGCCATAGCAATTTAAAACAGTGCAAAGGAGGCATTTTAAATGCTTTTCCATTTGTAGAAAAATTCAAATTAATTCTTTTGGACCCAAACTTTTTCTGTCACTGCCAAATATTGCAATCTATTTGTTGGGCCAAGTTCCACATTTTTGCAAAATGAAATGGTGGCTCAAATAATTGTTTTTCTATCTGGTTAATAGAAAATAGAAAAGCAAAAACAAAGAAAAGGCCCAGGGCACTGGACCTAAGTCCACAGTGCAGCCCAGCCCGCCTGGCGCCTACTCCCACCTCTCACCTCTCTCTCTCCTCGCGCTGTCGCCTCCACAACGCTCGCCCGCGCGCGCCCGTGCTCGCCCCCTGGCCCCCCCTCTCTGCAGCTCGACAGCGCGCTCATGCCCGCTCGCGGTGGATAAGGGGCAGCCCCCCTCGCCCCTGGCCTCTCCCTCTCACTCTCCCCCTCTCTGTCTCCTCCCCCGAGCGCCGCCATGGCCTTGGCCTTCTGACCTGCGCGGCCACCGTGCCCCATTTGCTCCGCCGCCGCGTCAGGCTGCCCTCTCATCGTCGACTACGTCGGCTGCGCCGACTAGACCGAGCCGGGAAGCCTCTACGCCGCCGCCATCTTCTTCTCCTTCCTCGGATAGCCGCCGCCTGTCGTCGTTGATCTGCCGCCCCAAGTCTTCCCCGAGCCCACGCTAGCACATCTGCAGGGCGCTGTGAGCCCTCCTTCCCTTTCCCTCTCTCCCTAGCCTCGCATGCGTGCTGTAGCTAGCCGTTGCCGGCGCTGCGTTCTGCCGTCCGCCATTGCCCGCATCCTGCTCATTGCAGAGCTGCCCGAGCCTTGCCGCCATGCCTGTCGTGCTTCTGGCGCTCGCAGAAGGCCGCCTAGCCGCTTTGTTTGCTCGCGCGCGCACCGTAGCCCAATCCCGTAGCACGCCCGAAGCCGCCGCCGCCTGCCGTCGTCGCCGGCGCCAGCTCCGACCGCTTCAGCCCCCGTGACCACCACCGTTCGACGTGCGGAAGAGCACCCGTTCGAACAAGCCCAACCACAGCCCCGGAGACCCTCTGTACGCGTTTCCCGGCCAAGTCCGGCGAGCTCCCGCCGTGTTTCGCCTCGCCGGCGTGTTTCCGGCGGCCGGCGCCGACGTGGCCAGCTGGGGTCCGCCCCCAGCGCCACTGCCACTGGGCTCCAGTGGGGTCCATTGACCAGTCAGCTCTGCTGACTGGGCAACCCGTGTCACTTACACACGGGCCCCACCGCTAGAACATTTTAAAAATAAATAGAAATACTAATTAAAATGCTAATTAATCTAAATAGTTAATTAATTCACTAATCAGTCACTGACTAATGGGGCCCATCCCCTAATTAATCTGTAATTAGTTTAGTTAATCCCTAATTAACTACTGTGACACTGACATGCGGGACCCACTGGTCAGTTTGACTCTGGTCAGCCAGAGTTGTCTGCTGACGTCACCATTACGTCATGCTGACATCACAAATTACTGTTTTGGTTAATTCGTTTTTAATAATTAAATAAAATCTAGAAAATTATTAAAACTTTAGAAAATCATAGAAAATAAACCGTAGCTCAGATCGAAAAACTTTGTACATGAAAGTTGATCAGAACGACGAGACGAATCCAGCCGTGCTATCTGTTTCTGTGTCGGGACCCTCTACGGAGGTGAACCCGCAACTTTTAGCCTGTTTCTGGTAGATGAATAGTGCACATATACCGGTTAATAAATCCAACTTTAATACTAAAATAACTAATATGATTTAGACATGTCTTTAGGCAACCCTGCACTGCACGTTAGCTTAGCAAGCTCTATGTTGCTTATGTTTGCTGTGTATTTATCTGTTTCCTCCCCCTCTTCTCTCTCGGTAGACCCTGAGACCGACGCAGCTCAGGAGCCCGATGACACCGTTGACGACCTTGCCTTTGCCGCCGAGCAATCAGGCAAGCACCCCCCCTTGAGCATGCCTATATCGCCTATTCTTTCTCTCTTATGCTTGCATCCGAATTGATGCTGCTACTATTTATCCTATTCTGATGCATAGCCTGTTTTTGTAACTGCTGTTGATACCTACCTGCTTATCCTAAACTGCTTAGTATAGGCTGGATAGAGACCCCAATGACCCCACTTGTCCCGGTTGCCCCGCTGGATCATCGAAAGACTCGACGACCAGGCCCCAGCACCGCACATCACCCCCTTAATTGTACGACACTGCAGCGTTACTATCGAGTGCCGAGGGTGATACCTCGTTTAGCACTTCTGATGTTAACTCTGTAGTGTAGCTATTCGGTCGTGGTCATCGAGGGTGATTCCTCCTTCACCACACCCGATAACGACACTGTCGTGCAACACCTCAAGTGTGAACCCATCGAGGGTGATTCCTCCGAGTTCACCTTGACGGATACATCGAGTAGGAATCCAATGAGGGTGATCCCTCAGATTCCCTAATGTTATGGACACACGGATACTTGGACTTTACAACTGTTACTTGAAAAGGTGGGTCGACCCTGAGGGGTACCCGCGAGTGATGTGGAGACGGGTTGACCTGGAGGGTGCCCGAGAGATAAATACGAGGCGTGGCCGGGCATTCTTAGCCCTTGCCGCAAGTCCTCGAGACGGGGCGACGGGGTCACATCGATCGTGAGTCTCTGCTCGTTACCGCACCACCAATACACTAACGATTTGGATATGTGATCTGAGTGGGCCTCTGGCCCGATAGCACTAACCATCACGCGGGAATAAATATGGGTACTCTGCATCGTAGCATCAGCCGAAAGCTCTGTCAGACGTCCAGTTCAGCATCGTGGCCGGGACGGACCGGTGCCCTCCTGGTGCCTGGCTTCCCCCTGCACGCAACGACCCGGAGTGCACAGGGCGATGGCCCAAGACCCCTGAGCGCTTAGGATGTAGACCGACGGGGACCTCTCTGCTGAGCTCTAAGTAGGGCTGCGGTGTGTCATTTGGCCGAGGCCGGGCATGACCCAGAAAAGTGTGTCCGGCCGGAGTTAAGCGAGCGTGGTGGGTAAGTTGGTGCACCCCTGCAGGGAAGAACTAATCTATGCATAGCCGGATCCTCGGTAACGGACGCTCGGAGTTGTATCCCGATCGATACAACTAGAACTGGATACTTGTGATGAGAAATGGATAGTATGGCTTTGGGATCGCTTTCTCGCAGGGAGTCGAGGAAGTATCTCTGGGCGAGGTTGATATCACTACTACTATGGCTCTGGGATTGCTTTCTCGCAGGGAGTCGAGGAAGGATCTCTGGCCGAGGTTGATACTTAATACTGCTACTACTTTTTACTGTGCTAATCTACACTCTTCTAATGCTTCAAGACCGTTGAAGATGCTAGTCTTCGATAGGACTAGGCCTTCTCTCTATTCTGGCATTTCTGCAGCCAAGTCCACATATACAGCCTTTCTTTGATAATGTTGCATATGTAGTGTAGATCCTTGCTTGCTGAGTACTTCAAATGAGTACTCATGGTTGCTTTGCTTCTTATTTTTCTCTATATCCGTTTGATGCAACCAGATGACGGAGCCAGGAGCCAGCTGCCCCCGCCGACGACTACTACTACCACCCCGAGGGTGGTTACTACTTTGAGCTTGCCGACGACCAGGAGTAGGATCGGAGAGTCCCAGGCAGGAGGCCGGTGCCTTTTCGATCGTAGTGTTTCCTTTGTCCCGCCTTCTTAAGGCTTATCTGTGTTTCCTTTTATATCTGTACTCAGATATCTGATGCTTCCGCTGACGCTTGTATGCGAGCTTATGTATTCGAGCCCTCGAGGCCCCTGGCTTGTAACAATAAGCTTGTATTATTTTAATTTGTGTTCTAGAGTTGTGTTGTGATATCTTCAAATGAGTCCTTAGGCTTGATCGTGTGCATTTGCGTGTATGGTTAGTGCACGATTAAGCCGGGGGCGTCACATACATCAACACCGTGGAGCAGTTGCTTGCTCGAGACAAGTACAAGGTGGTCGGCATCGACCTCCAGTACACCGGCAGTCATCCCGGCAAAGATCAGAAGGTTGCCGTCACCCAGTTGTGCGTGCGCCATCATGTCCTCATCTACCACTACTGCATGGCCACAGAGCCTTGCGACCGTTTCGCCAGGTTTGTCAACATCACCGACTACAAGTTCGCTACAGTCGAAACCTCCAACGATGTAAAAGCGCTCATGGTTACGGGCTTGGCCTACAAGAACCTTGTCGAAATCCGTGACCACTACAGGGTCTGGGGCAGCACGAAGAAGGACTCCCTGGTTGAACTCGCCTCGGTCATCATCAACCCCTACTACGAAAAGATGATGCAGGATGCCAACAGAACAAGTCCCGTATCCTGGCACCGGGCCTGGATGAACCTCACCTCAGGTTCGCAGCCAAGAGCGTGTACACATGCTACGAGATACACAGGCGGATCGTTGACATGAGGAAGTGTCTCATTCCCGAAATCGACGAGGCCGGATCAAGACACAAGCAGAGCAGTAGCAGCAAGCGTCACAAGAAGTAGATGATGATCAGATGATCGTTTATCCTAGTTAATTATGCATGTAATATATATTTTACTTTGGTGTGTGGAAATTTCATGTGTGTAATAGCCACCTATGTAATTATGCATGTAATAGTTTACTTTGGTGTGTGCAAATGTCATGTGTGTAGTAGCCACCTATGTAATACGATGTTTAATTTGGTTATGCAACCATGTCCTTATAAGTGTGTATATATATGTCGTTGTTCTGTATGCAATCCCATCGCACAACACACACGTCTTATTAGCAGCAATCGTCTGTGTTATTATCGGTCTTCGCACACATTTCTGATTACAGACCTGTTTGCCGCGTATCACACATATCTTGTTAAATTGAACCGTTTTCGTTCTCTTGGCTCAACGCAAACGGTTCATCCGAGTGGACTGTTTGCCCTCTATCGCACACACCTTGATCTGGCTGACCATTTCTTTTGTTCCGCCTAATCACAAACAGTTCACCCGAGTGAACTGTATGCCGTATATCGCACACACCTTCATCTGGCTGCCCGTTTTTGTTGTTCTGCCTCATCATAAACAGTTTATCCGAGTTAACTGTATGCCGTATATCGCACACACCTTCATCTGGCCGCCCGTTTCTATTATTCTGCCTCATCGCAAACAATTCATTGAACTGAATTGTATGCCCCGCATCGCACACACAACTAAAATCTAAACTGTGCTTGATGTATCCGCTATCGCAAACGTTTTGCATCTTTTTGACGGGTTTTTTACATCACCGTTTGCGATTAATGCATCACGCACAGTTTTGTCGAAGGGTCTCTGATTGTAGTGTTGCGTTATCAGCATCCTGCAGTAGTGACTATTGCATCACCATTGCACGCATTGAGTAAGAAGAATGCATCATTTGTTTGGAACCATCCCAAGATACCGTATTTCATGAGCTTAAGATTTGCTCACACATGCTCCATTGCTTGCATTGCCCAATTTTGATAAAACTTTTGAAGTGCATTGCGACGCTAGTGGTAATGGCATAGGAGGTATGTTGATGCAAGAGAAGCACCCAATCGCATACTTTAGCGAGAAACTTTCCGGAGCGCAACTAAACTATCCCATTTACGACAAAGAATTATATGCTTTAGTGAGAGTCTTGCATGTGTGGGAACATTATCTTTGTCCTCGTGAATTTTCCATCCATACGGATCATAAGACTCTTAAATATCTTAAAAGGTCAAACAAAATTAAATAAGCGACATGCCAAATGGAGTGAGTTCATTGAGCCATTTCCCTATGTTATCAAGTACATCAAAGGTAAGAAAAATGTTATGGCGGACGCTCTTTCACGCAAATGCATGCTTGTAACTCAACTTAAATTGAATGTCATAGGATTTGAGCACATCAAAGACTTGTATGCGCATGATATTTCATTTGCCATTCCTTATGCAAAATGTCTAACACGTAACACTTGGGAGCGATTTTCCCTCAAGTGGATGACCTAACGTTTATCAATCCGTGGGAGGCGTAGGATGAAGATGGTCTCTCTCAAACAACCCTGCAATCAAATAAAAGAAAGATCTTGTGTCCCCAACACACCAAATACAATGACAAATTGTATAGGTGCACTAGTTCGGCGAAGAGATGGTGATACAAGTGTACGTAGTATGGATAATAGATATAGGTTTTTGTAATCTAAAAATATAAAAACAGCAAGATAACAAGTGATAAAACGGAGCACAAACGGCATTGCAATGCTTGAAAACAAGGCCTAGGGTTCATACTTTCACTAGTGCAATCTCTCAACAATGCTAACATAATTGAATCATATGGCAATCCCTCAACGTGCGACAAAGAGTCACTCCAAAGTTCTTATCTAGCGGAGAACATAACAAGAAAAATTTTATAGGGTACGAAACCACCTCAAAGTTATCCTTTGTGATCAATCTATTAAGCTATTCCTATAAGTGTCACGAACAGCCCTAGAGTTCGTACTAAAACAACACCATATGACACGCATCAACCAACTCTAATGTCACCTAGATACTCCAATGTCACCACAAATATCCGTGAGTCAATTATACGATACGCATCAAACAACTTCCGATTCATAATATTCAATCCAACACAAAGAACTTCAAAGAGTGCACCAAGATTTCTATCGGAGAAAGTAGGACGAAAACGTGCATCAACCCCTATGCATAGATTACCCCAATGTCACCTCGGGAATCCGTGAGTTGAGTGCCAAAACATACATCAAGTGAATCAATATAATACCCTATTGTCACCACGGGTATTCATATGCAATATATACATCAAGTGTTCTCAAATCCATAAAAGTATTCAATCCGATAATAGTGAAACCTCAAAGGTAAAAACTCAATTCATCACAACAAGATAGAGAGGGAGAAACACCATATGATCCAACTATATTAACAAAGCTCGTGGTATATCAAGATCGTGCCAAATCAAGAACACAAGAGAGAGAGAGAGAGATCAAACACATAGCTACTAGTACATACCCTCAGCCCCAAGGGTGAACTACTCCCTCCTCATCATGGTGGCCTTCGGTGATGATTTCCCCCTCTGGCAGGGTGCCGGAATAGGGCTCCAGATGGTATTTTGAAGGTACAGAGGCGTGCGGCAGTGGAGTCGAAGTTCTAGGGTTATTTCTGGTGGTTTCTCTATTTATAGGATTTTTTGGCGTCGATTTCACGCGAAGATGGGCCACAGGGTGCCCACTACCTATCAGCCCATGGCCAAGGCCCCTGGCGTTCCCTGATAGGTAGTGGCCACCTCCTTCACCTTCTGGTCCTCCCACGAAGCTTCTAGTGCCTCTTTTGTTCCAAAAAAAAACCGTCAAAAAGTTTCACTGCATTTGGAGAACTTTTATTTCTGCACAAAAAACAACACCACGGTAGTTCTGCTGAAAACAGCGTCAGTCCGGGTTAGTTCCATTCAAATTATACCAAACCATATAGAATTGTTGTAAACATGGCATGCATACTTCATAAATTATAAATACGTTGGAGACGTATCAATGGTGTGGGCGTACACATGCGCTCGCACTCCTCCTCGTCGAGGTGAAGCTCCGGTAATACCTATGCATACACACGAGAGGGGTGTCAAGTAGTATACCATCCTCGAAGGGGTCAAGTGAACACGTGTAAAGGAGATGATTCACCTTTATGTGTGTGAAGTAGGTGTCACACGTTTCACTTGCCAAACAGACTCTTGACATGGTGATGTCCGCAGGATGCTCCGCATCACGTAGTCTCTCTCTCTCTCCCTCTCTCTCTCTCTCATACACACATGCACATGCGTTTTTATGGTATATTTTTAGCGTGGGTACTGCAAAGCTGCTTTTGGATTCGAAAGACTAGTGGATCCATAATTCAAATTTATAGTGCAAACACAATTATGCAAAGGTAAATGCTCGACATCGGCCGACCTATTGCAGCGTCTGATCGATCTCCAACGCACGCACAACGTCTCTCTTGTGGGCTCCGCCCAGGACATGCCATCGTATTTTCCTTATCACTTCGCTCGACTCAACATATGTTCTTCTTCCCTGCAGTTTTCTCCCCAAATCAGTACATGCACATGGCTCGTTTCGCTCCACCTTCGCCAACCCTGATCTTCCCTGCGCTGCTCCAGCTAGCGACGTCCATAGCCACACACATCCCCCTGTTTTTTCTCCAAATCCACTCCAATGGGTGGTCGAGTGAGCTGGTCGGCGACTCTATTGTGAGCAACAACACAGGCAACTTCGACACTGCAGGAGGGGGAGGCTGATACGTCCATTTTGCATCATGCTTTTATGTTGATATTTATTGCATTATGGGCTGTTATTACAAATTATGGTGCAATACTTATGCCTTTTCTCTCTTATTTTACAAGATTTACATGAAGAGGGAGAATGCCGGCAGCTGGAACTCTGGACCGGAAAGGAGCAAATCTGAGAGACCTATTCTGCACAACTCCAAAAGTCCTGAAAATTTACGAGAATTATTTTGGAATATATAAAAATTATTGGGCGAAGAAACTACCAGAGGGGACCCACCAGGTGGCCACAAAGCCTGAGGGGCGCGCCCCAGGGCTTGTGGGCCCCCTAGCAGGTCTCCGATGCCCATCTTCTGCTATATGAAGCGTCTTGACCTAGAAAAAAAAATAAGAAGAGAGCTTTGGGGATGAAGCGCCGCCGTCTCGAGGCGGAACCTGGGCAGAAGCAATTTAGGGCTCCGGCGGAGCTATTCTGTCGGGGAAACCTCCCTCCGGGAGGGGGAAATCGAAGCCATCGTCATCACCAATGATCCTCTCATCGAGAGGGGGTCAGTCTTTATCAACATCTTCACCAGCACCATCTCCTCTCAAACCCTAGTTCATCTCTTGTATTCAATCTTTGTCCCAAAATCTCAGATTTGTACCTGTGGGTTGCTAGTAGTGTTGATTACTCCTTGTAGTTGATGCTAGTTGGTTTATTTGGTGGAAGATCATATATTCAGATCCTTAATGATATTCAATACCCCTCTGATCTTGAACATGAACATGCTTTGTGAGTAGTTACGTTTGTTCCTGAGGACATGGGAGAAGTCTTGTTATAAGTAATCATGTGAGTTTGGTATTCGTTCGATATTTTGATGAGATGTATGTTGTCTTTCCTCTAGTGGTGTTATGTGAACGTCGACTACATGACACTTCACCATGATTTGGGCCTAGGGGAAGGCATTGGGAAGTAATAAGTAGATGATGGGTTGCTAGAGTGACAGAAGCTTAAACCCTAGTTATGCGTTGCTTCGTAAGGGGCTGATTTGGATCCACATGTTTCATGCTATGGATAGATTTATTTTAATTCTTCTTTCGTAGTTGCGGATGCTTGTGAGAGGGGTTAAGCATAAGTGGGAGGCTTGCCCAAGTAAGGACAACACCCAAGCACCGGTCCACCCACATATCAAATTATGAAAGTAACGAACGCGAATCATATGAGCATGATAAAAACTAACTTGACAATAATTCACATGTGTCCTCGGGAGCGCTTTGCTTTATATACGAGTTCGTCCAGACTTGTACTTGCTATAAAAAGGATTGGGTCACCTTGCTGCACCTTTGTTACACTTGTTACTTGTTACCCGTTACGAATTATCTTATCACAAAACTATCCATTACCGATAATTTCAATACCTGCAAAAAATACCTTACAAAAAACTGCTTGTCATTTCCTTCTGCTCCTCATTGGGTTCGACACTCTGCTTATCAAAAGGACTACGATCGATCCCCTATACTTGTGGGTCATTAGAGGCTCCCAGCGTTGCGGTTCAACTGCCTCTCGCCACATGCTCTACTCGCGAGCTGGGCCGCACGGTGCTGCAAGGGTCACATGCATATGCTGCTAGCCGAGCCACCTAGGGAGACAATGACCGGTGTGTGTTGACCCGGTGTTGCGACCGGTGGTGCACCGAGCTTCCGCCGTCCGTGAGCATAGCTACAACTGGCTATGTCGGAGTTGCAATCGGCATGGGGCAGAGCTACAATAGGCCAAGATAAAGCTGCAACCGGCAACAACATTGCTACAAGCATCAACGACGATACAATGAGTGGTGTGTGACGGGGGACGAGCGGCGGTGATTCGACGGTGCCGCTTCATGTGGCCTAGGGCGCTCGTGCGACGACGAGCTACGACCATCGAGTTGAGCTGCTGCAACTGGCGACGGACGATGCTACAATGAGCCACCTACCACAACAACAGTGCAAGGGCGGGACGACGAGCTGCAACGAGCGGCTCACCCTGGGCATTCGGTTATTTCGGTTCGAGTAGTTCGGTTTATTGGTAATTCGGGTACTAAAAAATGGGAACCGAACTTTTTTCTATCAAAAAAATAGCCGAACCCAAATTACCCGAAATTTTGGTTCGGGTAATTCGGGTACCCAAAATACCCGAAATATTTGGAGCACACATCAACTTTTGGTATGAATAATTCGGGTAGTATGGGTATTTCGGGTAGTATGGGTATTTTGGTTAGTATGGGTAACATGACAGTGTAATAACAACATGAATAATTTGGGTAGTATAGATAATTCGGGTAATATGGGTATTTCAGGTTTTCCAGACTGAAACCCGAACTCTAACCCGAAAACCGAATAGCCAGGAAATGAGAACCGAACCCTAACCCGATACCCGAACTACCCGACAATTCGGGTAATTCGGTTCGGTTTGGGTTTTGGTAACTGGTTAGGGTACCCAAACGCCCAGGGTGACGAGCGGCGAGGATGACGACCTGCGACCGATGGCGAGGGCAGTGGCCGGGAAGGACGACCGGCAGGAGACAGAAAACACGTTGTATGTTTGCGAAGGGTGGCTACGCGTGCGAGTGGATTGGGGTAGAAAATAATTGTACTGCCGGGACATCGCGATCGAATGGACAGGAGGCGACCGATCCTGGGTTAGGATTAGACCTGGCCATGGGCTACCCGGCCCGAATGACCCGGCCCGGCCCGTTCAGAAAAAGCCCGGCCCGACCTTGCCCATGGGCCGGCCTTGGGCTGAGATCTAGGCCCGATGGCCGGGCTGGGCCGGGCCCGCCATATCTGCCATTTAACGAAGAGGCCCGAGGCCCGGCGGGCTTTTGCAGTGATGGGCCGGGCTTGGGCCTGAAAACTAGGCCCGATGCCCAGGCCGGGCTGGGCCCGGGCCTGGGTTTTTCGCCTCGGGCTTGGTCAGGCCCGGCCCGGCCCGAAGTTTGCCCAGGTATAGTTAGGATCGGTTGACCTACGCCGTTTATCGGCCTTACGCAAAAGCCTTTTGAACCTTGAATGAGCACGAACTTGCTGAGAACCACACCCGTACGATCGCGAAGCCGACCCGACCGACCTGAGCCCATCCACCCAACCCAGCCCGAGCCGGTCCGTTCTCCCCAATCCATCCGCTCCCACTCCCACTCCCAACCTCGCCGGTCGCATCCGAACCCCGCCGCGCGCCGCCGGCCCCGCCCGTTCGTCCGAGGTCAGAAGCCAACCGCCGGCGACTGCCGCCCGTCGCGAACCCTCGACGACCCCCCGGAGATTTCGCTTCGATTCCAATTCGAACCCAGCTTGCGGGAGGTAATTTTCGAGCCCCCCCTCCGCGCATTCATCGACTCCCGGTTCGTGGTGCGGTTGCTACGGTCGTTTCGATCCTTGCATGATTCGATCTAGGGTTTGTGGTTCGCGGAATGGGGGTGCTTCTTGTGGGTTAATCGCGTTGTTGGGTGTTTGATTGTTCCCCATCTCCTGTTCGATTAGTTCGTTTTGTGGAGTAATAACCAGCAGCTCTCTACTATTTTGCAGGAGGTTTCTTCAAGGGTTTGGACTCCGAGCCGGGGATGTACGGACAGGGAGGGGGCTTTAATCCACACTTCCGTCATGCCGCACCACCGCCGCCTCCGCCGCTGTCGCAGCAACCGCTGCCGCCGCCACCGCCTCGACCACAAGCTGGGGTGACGGCTGGCTTCCCCCAGCAGTCGCTACCACAGCCACCGCCGTTGGCGCAGTACCCGCAGCCCCCAGCAATGCGTCCACCGCCTGGGCAGTACCAGCATGGCATGCTGCCACATCAGAATCAGGCCTATCCCTATGCCCATCTCGGTCAGATGCACCACATGCCAATGCTCCCACATCAGAGGGGTTTTGGACATATGCAAATGCCTGGGCCGCCGCAAGCCATGTATCAGCCCCCTCCGCAGTATCCCATGCCAGTGCCTCTCCCTCCACCACCACCGCGGCCACCAAGCATTGCTCCAGATAACCTGCCACCTCCACCCCCGCCACCATCTTCTCCCCCTCTCATGCCTCCGTCACCACCAGCTGCTCCAGCAACTGCAGAGTCATGTGCAGAGACAGAAGGAAAGGAAGGTGCCCCAGATGGTGGTCATGAAGGCAAAAGTGAGAAAGAAGCAACTGAATTAATTGTGTCTGATGACTCGGATATGGATATGGGTGGTGAGTGGATCCTCCCCACTCTCCACATTGTGTATCATAGCATTCCTTTTTTGCGGGGTTGTATCGTAACATTCAGCTTGTCACATCTTATGGTGCAAGTTGTTAATTACTCTGTGGGTTTATTTGGTATCCTGCCCATTTTACCTGATAGTGGTCCAGTATGTTCTCTTCTTTTTCTGTACAGTTCTATGATCATCAACCTTGTCCATCTGCATAGCAATCTATATGATGGCTAACTATCAATATATCTATGTCCTTCACTACCAATGTACCACTACTCAGACTTCTGGATTGATATGACACTGCATTCAGCTTCATTCTTGAGCTATTTATTTCTGTAAATTTACTTTCTGAAGTTAAATTTCAGGAGATGAGGACTCACCATCAAGGGTTCATCTGAGCGTTGTCAATTCTTCGCCTGCTGCTGCTGAATGCTCTGGAGATAATAATACTGTTAATGTGCCAAAGGCTGTTAATGACATGTCCAACCTTGGCTGTGATTTGGCACCTGGCAGCAGTGGGAAGACTAAAACTGGAAATGTGTCTGTCGAAGCTGGGAGCCAGTTGCAGTTAATACAACAAGACTATGCCTCAGATGATAGCGAGGACGAGGAGGAGCATACTCGTGCTTCCAGCAACCCTGTGCTGCCTGAAGATAATGAGCCGAATCAATCAAGTGATATAAACACTGAAATTGGTCATCAGCAGGTTACTAATGCAGAGGAAAATGTGAATGCAGCTCCTTGCCTTCAGCAGAATTATGAGCCTAGAATGCATCAGCATAAGGATGAGAGAAGCCCAATAAATCACAACTCAGATGAGCCGGGGCTGCCAGTCACAGAAAGTTTAAGTGGCAGTGAGTCTGCTGGAAGGCAACATAGTGAAAGGCATGGGAGGATCCAGACAAAACGAATCCGTAGCCAGTCACCTATAGCAAGGAGGAGCTGTAGCCTTTCTGGAGAGAACAAGCACAGTCCATCCCAAAGGTACCGGACCTTGTATCATTCACTAAAAAATGCATCCGCTTATCTCCATAAATTGGAAGCCTTTTTTTGCCTCTAATTCGTTTTACATGCCATCTAGTTTATTATTAGGTAACGCGTTTTTTCTTGTTTCAGTTCATCACATGAAAGGCAAAGCAGGTCACCACTTGCTAAGCGGGCTAATCTTCATCAGAGCAAATCACCACACCATGTGAGTTCGCTACCAGGACAACAACTAGTTGCAAGTTCAGAACCCCATATGCAGTTTCAGCCAAATGCTATGGCACCATCAAATGATTTCCTGCAGAATCAGATAAGAACCTATCCTGCACCAGATCTTTCTCATCCTAGGCCATTGGATTTCCATCCTCATGCTCCCCAGCCAGTTCTTCCTTCTCAACAGCAGCCTGCTGCCTTCCACAATGATGAGTTTAAGAGCCCCTTTTCCCTCGACAATGCACCAGTTCTTCTTCCAGATGGACGGCCAGAGTTTTCTGCTGGTGTAGGCCTGTCTTATTCAAGTCATCAATCTTCATATAACCAGCAACAGCCTCCTTCTGGCAGTTTGGCTTCGGGAGCTAACATAGCTTACCCATCTTTCCAGATATTTCCATCAGATCTGCCAGGAAGTAGTGACTTGGGTCCTGTACCTATATCTGACATTGTTCTGCCTAAATCGTCTATCAAGCCACACTACAACCCATTTGCATCTACCTTTGAAACAGATCCGACTCTTGATATTAGTCCTATTCAAAGTCCAAATGCAGTTGAGTCTGCTTCAGCAAAAGCAGTAGAGCTCATGAATACAACTAGTCCTTTTGGTCAGTCTGTTCCTGGATCTGGAACTCGTTTCAATGAAAGTTCTGCAGAAGTTGTGCCCAGTCGGCAGAAACAACCTTGTCCTGGCTTTACTCCTATGGGTCCCTATGATCCACTTCTGGATAGTATTGAACCCTCAAGCAATTCAATCAACAAGATGGATCTTGGTCAAGAGGCGAATCTGAGTGCCACTGGTAGTCGCAATGCATCAAAACTTGTGAACATAGAAGTCGAGAGTAAAAATATGCACGGACTCGGGCTTGTTGCCGAATCAGAAGTTGTAGAACTTGGAGAGGTGGCAGCAGATACTGAAACAGGTGTGGTGGAGAATGTAAGTCCTGAGCCCTTGGGTGCTAAAGACTATAGCTCAGATATTCCTGGTGATATCGACAATGACCAGTCATTGGATGTAAGTAAGAAGAGTAAGGACTCCAGATCAATGAAGCTTTTTAAGGTTGCTATTGCAGATTTCGTTAAAGAAGTTCTTAAGCCATCATGGAGGCAGGGAAACATGAGCAGAGAGGCTTTCAAAATGATTGTTAAGAAAACAGTTGATAAGGTCTCTAGTTCGGTTCCTGGCAATCATATACCGAAAACACCAGCCAAGATTAGACAGTATGTCCAGTCTTCTCAAAGGAAAGTGACCAAACTAGTAATGGTATGTCTACACTGCTACCAGCATACTGGTTATGTACTGAATCTGCCAATACTCTTTCTGGCAATATGTTTACTTTACAGTTTCCAGTATTTACCATGCTGTAGTATATGGTCATCTTACATGGTTGTTTAAATATCTAAACACCGATGGAAAATATGCTATGCCACTTATAGTGTGAAACGCAACATATTTTCTTGTCTTCATGCTATTCAGTTCTTAAACTACGATTTTGTAAATGGAGATGTCGAGAATTCTTTGGTAATTGGGTATGAATTTAGCATCATGTAATTCTAGTTTACACTGTTATGTTTGGGAGGCTGGGATTCATCTTAAGTTTTGAATGCTTAAATTAGATAAATAACAACCTGGAGGCAAGCAAGTTTTATTTATTGAACCGTTTACATTGAATTGTTGGAATGTTTTGACAAGAAGGAACAGTTGGAAGGCTATAGTTTTTCAACAGTTTGCTGATGCTTTGTCTAATTGGCTGAGATGTTGAGTTTATTTAGGATGAATAAAGGCATTCTTGTGCACTTTTTGTTCTTCTAGTGTTCTTATTTTGGTTGCTGGTTTCAGTTTTAGGTGTTGTTTATTTTAGTTTCCAGATTGTGTAGGCTTCTTATGGCAATGAAGCCTTGCAGTCTGTTACAGTAGTAAATTTGTTTTATCTATTAATATGTTTCAGCAGGGAACTCCCTTACCGTTTTCCGAGAAAAAAGTGAACAAATTGGAAGAACAGCTATGCATGGGTGCACATAATTCTAAGTTTTACATATATATAGCGTTTCACACGCTCTTTACTTGTGTTCAGCATAATTATGTTTGGATATGCATGTACCAATCGATTTATTTCATTTCTTCAGGGTTATGTTGACAAGTATGTGAAGTTATAGCTGCATCCTTAAATTGGACTGGGCCAATCAGAAGAGACTTCCTTTGCAGTTGTAGAACCTGTGAAGAATACTGATTCAGGCGGCAAGTCGTGTATTGTTCTCTTGGAACATCTATTTGCATGAGAAAGCCCTTTAGCAAGAAGGTATTCTTGTAAGTACTGAGGGAACGGCTGTATTAGAATCACGTGTTTAAAATATCAGTTCCATATTTGGTTAAGTTGCTGCCTAGTCCTGTTCTGTTGGTTGTAAAGCACTTTGTTGATATTTTCTTTCCCTTTCCACCCAACACAGGGTAAGTGATAGGCCTGATAGCAGGATGATGTAATTTTTGTTGAGCTGGTTTCTTTAGAACATCCATTTTTGTATTTTTTTAGTAGTACTTAAGTGTGGACCAAGCCGTCATGCTTACCTTCATCAGATGATCTTACATGTCCTTGCTGCTGATAGTCTAGATTTAATCGTGAAGATCAAGTACAAAAGGAACTGGTGGAAAGATCAAACTATTCTCTTTTAAGTCGGAGCAATCAGAAGTGTTTCGTTTTGGGGGTCCTGTTATTTCCTCAGGAGCTCAAGCCATGGTCTGGTCGAATTCACTTGGAGAAAATTTGCTAGCACAGGTTTTGCAGTATCAAGCCTTTATTTAGATAGATATAGGGAAATACTGTAGCTTATTTGCATTTATTGGTCTGCGTGGGGTGTCCCTCCCTGAAGTCATCTATTTGTTGGATTGAGTTGTGCTTTCAAATATAAGAAGAGGATAATGGACTATATCTGATTGAAGCTTGGGAGATCTGATGATTTCCACCAAAGTTGGTGAGCCTTTTATATTAACCCCTAATCGTTTTAATTTTCCATCCCGATTTATTTATTTTTAAAAGGCACACTATTGTTCCCTAACCGTTTCAAAAGTTTGTAGAGCATATAATACTGTGCAGAAAAAAGGTTTTAAATGTGAACAACATCAATGTGAATAAGTTGATATTGCAGAGTTCAGTTTGAGCTCCCGTCGTCTCCAGTTCATTTGCCATTGTGTCCTTGCCCTGTCGTGTCAAGTACATTTCAAGTCTTTGCCAGCTATTTTTTTTGAGGGATGCGAAAGTCTTTGTCAGCTAGAGCCTAGAGCGAGGCAGGCAGGGATTAATGGCCTCAGCTTCTCTCTCACTGGGCTGAGTTGGGCTGAGCAGGGAGAGAGAATTGGGCGGGCCAATGTCATCAAAGTCTGGGGCCATGGTCCTTTTTTCCAGGGGCCCAGCTCGCCCCCTGGCGATTGATGATTAGTCTGGAAAGGAAAATCATCCTAAACAAGCCCTCTCCACTGCCTCTCCTTTCTCCCTTCCGCTGGCGCGCCTTGCTCTGCACCTCCTCGCCGTCGATCTCTCTCTACCGGCTGGCCTCCTCGCTGTCGCTGCTGCCGAGGTACAGCTCCCGTCCCGGCCCCTCCCCTCAGCCTACTCCTTCCCCTCCCCTCCCTAACAGTGGATTCTCTCGTATGCCATCAACTTTGTAATAGCTCATTGGTTACTGGCGTAGTTTTTTATTCAAGAAACTTCGTAATAGCTCATCTCGTGAGTACTACTCAGCAAATATTGCGACAATACTGCATTCGTACTAGGTTGAGTATGTCTGACTTCATGGTGGTTTTGTCTTTGGTAAAAGGTTCACAGATTAGTTTCAGAGTTACCAGCAATCAAGTCTGGTACTAGAAAACAGTAGGATTGATTTTTCTGATTCATCTGGAGAGCAAGCATGGCTTGATTCATCTTTGGTGAGAATCGCCGTGAGAGGATTGGACCGATTTATCATTTGTGTAGCCACCTAAACTCAGTGAAAACAATGCCTACTAAATTGTGAATTGGTTTGTCATGTTATCCTGAAATTTGTCTGTATTCAAGTTTTTTGTTCTCTTCCTGTTGCAGGCTGTTTGTTGCCCATCCAGTAGATTGTGAATTGCAGTAGACGAGAGGCACATTGGCCACAATGGCTCTAACGCTCCTACGAGGGATCAGAACACAAACCTTATCTGGAGCAAATACAGGGCTGTTCTGTACCACTCGACGTCCTCCGCTAGCCCACTTCACAGCTAGGGTGGAGAGTGTGCAGACTAGTGAGCCCAAATCAGCGCGCAAATCAATTCAACAGGCTACCAAGGAGGCAGTGGAGCAGAAGACACATGGTTTTGAAGCGGTGATCGGCATTGAGACCCATGTTCAGCTCTCAACCATCACAAAGGCATTTTGCTCCTGCCCATACGACTATGGCTCCCAGCCAAACAGCACCGTTTGCCCCACCTGCATGGGCCACCCCGGGACATTGCCGGTTCTGAACGCAAAGGTTGTTGAATGTGCTGTCAAGCTAGGCCTCGCTCTCAACTGTGAGATTTCCATGACATCCAAGTTTGACCGAAAGCAGTACTTCTACCCAGATCTGCCCAAGGGATACCAGATTTCGCAGTTTGACATTCCGATTGCTGAGAAGGGTTACCTTGATTTGGATATTCCAATGGAATTTGGTGGTGGTCACAGGCGATTTGGGGTCACGCGGGTTCATATGGAAGAAGATGCTGGCAAGCTGCTTCACTCTGAATCCGGGAGTTTTTCTCAGGTTTTCCTTGTTATTTCCTAACTAAGTACCTGTTTTCTGTTATATTTTATTCTCATTCTATTCTGCCATGCTCTGTGATATGGCCCTGGAATCATGGAAAAGTTGACATTCACCACAAGGCAACAGTACATTTCTAAACCGATGCATTCATAAATGCTAAAGATGGGGAGTCGTGGAATTTACTTAAGAGACGAACTCTCTGACACATTGGACTGTAACTAAGAAGATCAAGTAATACAGGGAATTGTGTTTCTTGTATATTTGATGCTAGAGGGGGGCATATAATAAGTGGAAACTGTACTTTCTGTCATACAGAAGGTAAGTACCAATCTCATATCAAACATAAATTCAAATCCTACACATCATGGGGCAAGAGCAGCTTAATTGCACTTGATGTCAGTGTTTAGATCTTTGCCTTTCATAGAAGCAAAGAGGCTTTCTCAAATCTGATACAAGAACATGAGGTTTGGGCAATCTGTAACAAGGTGTCATTACATGTGTGGTTATGTGAAAGCATCGCTAGACAACGTGCTTGTGCACTAGCTCCTCCAATCTTGACAGAAAATCATAGATAGAGAGAAGAAGTAATAAAATAGAGCAAATTCAGCATCAAACAATTATGTACTGGCTCATTGTACTGGTAGCTACAACTTTAAAGTCATTAAAGTGGTTGCTATTCTGGTTGGCTAGGTTGACCTAAATAGAGCCGGCGTCCCTTTGCTAGAGATTGTCTCAGAGCCAGATATGAGGACAGGCATAGAGGCTGCTGAGTATGGTGCCGAGATACAAAGGGTTGTTAGATACCTGGGAGTGGGCAATGGCAACATGCAGGAAGGTTCCCTCCGCTGTGATGTGAATGTATCTGTCCGGCCTATTGGACAATCAGAATTCGGTACAAAGGTAACCATCAAAACTTTAGACTTCCTCAACTGTTTTTATTCTGTATTAATATATTCCATGCCGACAACATTTGCATCAGTGTTATGATCTGATGATTAGTCAATACACTTATGTCCGGAGCACATGCTAGGCCAATAAAGCCTAGATTTCTTGCAAAGTTATCAGTTTAAACAATAAAATCCCTTTATGATTTTCTCAGATATTTTCAGTACATCATATAAAACTGACATGCATGTTATATAGGTAGAATCAGAAGTTATTTGGTTAGCCATTTGGTGAGTGCATGAAATATCTCAAAATTTTAGAGGTTCACTTGTATAGGAAAAGAAAATCATGTATGCTTGTAAAAATTGTAGATATTTGCCCGTATTATCCTGAGTTATTTTACTTTGCCTTCAAAACGTCCTGTCTTGTCATTGGTTGAATTCATGCTAGATGAAAATCCTTCATGCATGCTGCAATGACTGTCTGTTCGATCAACCACGCTTGTATTGTGCAACGCTGGTTGAATCCATCCTTGATGAGTCTGAAATATGGAAACAGGTAGGGGCTGTTGTCTTATGGGAGCTGCGTCTGCACGCATGGCCACTTGATGGCAGCCATGCCTGCTCAGCCTGCCAAAGCTGCAGTTGCTGAGGCTTTGCCGAGTCCCCTGTTTTCTTGCATTTCTCTTCTTTTATTAGTTAGTTTTTGGCTCCTATTTCTTATATTTTTCTGGTCTTTGTTTTCGTGCCTTGGACATGTTGTGTTTCCCACTATTTTGGTGGTCTTCTAGTTACAACATTACAGCGTTCAGATGTGTGTTCGAGATAAATAAATCTTGTCTTAAAAGAAGTGGCCAGAGAGTCATGAACTACACCAAACTATGCTGCTAATTCCGTTGGCACAGATCAGGAAATCTTAGCAACCATGGACATTACAACGGGACCATTATTTTAAAAGGCGATAACTTCTGAGTTTTTGTGGCTATTGTAAGATGACAATGTGGCGTCACATGCTTCTTTCAATTCTAATTTCTGACAGGTTGAAATAAAGAATATGAACTCATTTTCTGAAATAAGTAGGGCAATAGATTATGAGATATCCCGACAGATTCTTCTTCACAAAGAAAGGCAGGCTGACAAAATTGTACAGGAAACCCGTCTATGGGATGAATCTTCTCAGGTTGTTGCTTCACCTTGCTGGTTGACTTTTGTTTTCACCTATTGGTCTTTTTCTACCATCTTTAAATTCGTTTCATTGTCTGCACTCAGAAAACTTTTACAATGCGGAAAAAGGAGGGACTTGCCGACTACAGATATTTTCCTGAGCCTGATCTTCCTGAAGTTGTTCTGACTAGTGAGTACATTGATGAAATTCGTAATTCAATGCCGGAGCTTCCAGAGGCAAAGCGTAGGCGTTATGAGAACATGGGGCTCAGCATGCAAGATGTTATTTTCCTTGCTAATGACGATATTGTAATTATCTTCTGTATTACTCTCATTTTTACTTTGTCATGCATGTTATGTTACTGAAGTATATTTCAAAGTGTGATATGTGTATGTTCCTCCCAGGTTGCTCATTTCTTCGATTCTACACTTGAGTGTGGTGCTGATGCAAAGCTCGCTGCTAATTGGATCATGGGTGACATTACGGCTTATCTGAAGAATGAAAAGCTCTCTATTGATGAAATTAAATTAACACCTCTTGAGCTTTCTGAACTGATTGCATTCATAAAGAATGGTACTATCAGTGGGAAGATTGGCAAGGAGGTAACTATTCTTAAGTAATGTTGTTTGTGTGTCACGCCTTTTGGACTTTGATTTGGTTGAAGCACTTCTGGGTTTTTTGCAGTCTCTTCCATTTGATGGTGCTGCACTGATTATGATGGCCAAAACTTGAATTTTGACAGTTTCTTTTGCACTATGTCAGTCTGAAGATTTGCATAGTTTTCAGTTACAAAAAGAAATAAGATTTGCATAGTTGGGTGGCTATGATAAAGATAAGTTTCAAAATAGGAAAGGAAAACACTATCTGTTTCCGCTGCTGCCTCTGGGGAATTTTTTGCAGATTGCACAGGAATGAACTTTAGTACTTCAGTTATTCTGAAATATTTTGCATGCCTTCCTGACACTTTCTGTTATAAAACCTTGCAGTCTTGTTAGGTTTTAGTACCATTAGTCATAGTTAGTTTATAATACCATTTCCGATTCTGCCCTTGCAGATTCTTGTTGAGCTCATTACCAAAGGCGGAACTGTTAAGTCGGTGATAGAGGAGAAAGATTTGGTTCAGGTAATGTGGTCACACTAGAACCATTTCGAATCACAGTAGTTTGAATGTCGTCAGATATTATGATCACTGCAGCCCTGCTGTGCTGAGGAATAATCAAGTAACAAACATCGTGAAGCTAATGAGAAAAAAAAATCGATGCGCCCTTCTGATTTACTATATTACTTCTACTGTAGCAGATGAGATTCAGTGCCTTTAATTTCTGCCTGGGTTTTTTCTGAGTGAAAAACTGTACTACTGGATATGACAGATAGCAGATCCTGCAGCAATTGAGGCCATGGTAGATAAAGTACTCGCCGAGAATCCGAAGCAACTTGAGCAGTATCGGGCTGGGAAAACCAAGTTGCAGGGATTTTTCGCTGGCCAGGTTTTTGATATTTTTGAATCTGGAGCTGTGTTCCCCTCACTATATTCTTTTGCCCCTGCAGTCCCGATAGCTGATCATATTATTTAAATTGATTCCAGGTGATGAAAGCATCGAAAGGTAAAGCAAGTCCTGTTTTATTGAACAAAATCCTCGGGGAGAAGTTGAAGGGCAATTAAAATTGCCCAGGGGTGTTTCGGCACACAGAGAATATTTTGCCCTTGACGAGTGAATATCAGATTAACTAAATTGAAACCCCGCAGCGGAACCGCATTCTTTTGTAAAGACACTTACTTGGATATTTTTTTTTTAGTTATTGATTGTTTTTGAGATAGCTAACCGCTTATTCCAAGCGGTGACACTTACTTGGAGTTTGGAGTGTTGATTACATTTCGCTCTCTTTTCACTAGAGAGTAGATTTTGGAAAAGCAATCCAGTTCACATGATACAATGAAGGATATGCATGGTATGTGTTTGAGCTGATAATAGACTGGAGTGGCGTGTTGTACAGATGAATCAGTTGCGTATGATTACATGTTTCTACTCGCGTCCTTTTTGCATTTGATCAGCTGTAAACTTATTTTTAATTTGGATACATCAGTTACGATCCTGAATGTGGCTTTACTTTTTGAACTAATACTACTAAGTTAAGCCCTTGAGTTTGTTCCAGCATTAGCATATCGTTTTGAACTACTATTAAGTTGCTTAATTTTCGGTAACACGCGTATGAGCCCGGGCTCATCTCACTTTGGTGAACAGTTTTTTTTTTTAAATAGTAAAAAGAATCGTCGAAGAGCGTGCAAATGTTCGTGGTGTTTGGACATTCTAGGACCTTAGACCAAAAAAAAAATCGGATCCAAATAGTGCTCTTTTTCGAAGTTTCTTTTGAAGCCATTTTTTTGTTTTTTTGGTACAACCTCCTCAAATGTCCAAACACACACGAAGTTTTGCACTCACATCACTCATTTCGGGCATCTTGGATGCCAAAAAAATTCAGATTTTTTTGAAGGTGTTTGGTATTTGATTTGATTTTACTGTTCATGATCAGGCACCGAATCGCCACACTCCTTAATTTTGAACTACTACTTTTTTACTATTAAGTTGCTAATTTGCCTGCCATTGCAATATGCTACTCTTTTCATGAATAACATTATACTTTCGGTAAGTGATTCCTTTGTTGGTCATTGAAACCACGGGAAAGTACTATGGCAACTAATTGCATGTGCAACTCATATTCTCACACCTCTTGTTTTTTGAGTTTCCAAAAATTGTGAAATAATTTAGGGATGCTATACAATGTGCATCTGCGAAGATATATTCACAAGAACATTGGTGTGAAAGGTAGTACAAACTATGCAATGTGTACATACTGTGGAGTTAATAAAGACTTAATTACACTGTGGTTATTTATATTTCTACTAGTGTGTGCTCTTTTGTGCCAATTATTTTCTGCTTCCTTTAACCATTTTCAGTTTAGAGCTTCTGGAGAAGAGTCTCCATGCCGGCTCGCGGTGTGCAGAGAGCTTCCAGAGCGACGGCCTTGAACATGACGATCCCGGAACTGGCGGCCATGTCGACCTCTTCATCCCCGACCCTTGCCCAATCGAAGCACTGGATCAGCGTGCCAAGAACCATACCCATGGTCCTCATGGCGAGGCTCTCCCCTGGGCACTTGCGCCTTCCCATCCCGAAGGACATCATGGGCTTCCCCTCGGCGCCGCCATGCTCGAACCTCTCCGGCCTGAACTCCTCGGGCGCCGGTCCCCACGCAGCCGGGTCGCGGTGGATGGCGTACGCGTTGACGAGCACGATGGTGCCCGCGGCGACGTCGTACCCGTGGAGCTGGCAGTCGGCGGCGGCCTCGTGTGGTAGCAGCAGCGGCGCGGCCGGGCACAGCCGCATCGTCTCGCTGATGATGCAGTGGAGGTAAGGAAGGTGGGGTAGGTCCTCCTTGTCGAGGAGGCGGCTCGGCTCGCCGCTGAGGTGCGCGTCGATCTCTTCCTGTGCCTTCTTTAGCACCGCCGGGTGGTTCAGCAGGAGCGCCATCGCCCATTCCGTCGTCGTCGACGTCGTCTCTGTCCCGACGCCGAGAAGATTCTTCGATCCAAAATTCCAAATACGAGAAGATTAGTTTGAAATAATCAGGGCACGAACGGTAACAGAGCTTGAATGGAAGCTGCGAGACTCACGGCGACGAGGGCGGCGATGAAAGTGTCCGTGTACAGGTCGGGCTCTGACTTCTGCAGCGAGAGCATGACGCCGATCATGCCCTGCTCCTCCTCCTGCTTGTCGGCGGCGACCTGCTGCTTCTGCCTCTCCCTGTCGATGAGCTTGTAGATGAAGGCGTTCCTCCGGCTCGTTACCTCCGCCAGCTGCCGCCCGACGCCTCGCCAGTCGAACCAGCGTAGCACCGGCAGGTAGTCCCACAGGTTGGCGACACCGACGAGCGGCACGATGGCGTCCACGACGTCCTTCATCTCCCGCGCCTGCTGGGACATGTCCGCTCCGTCGTCGGAGTAGGTGTTCCTGCTCCGCGCGAGGGCCTCCATGAGGACGCTGTGGGAGAGGTCGAACAGCCGCCGCTTCAGCTCCACCCTGGCCGCGGCACCGCCGGCGGCGGTAAGGCGCGCGAGGCGGCGCACCAGGGCGCGCAGCTCGCGGGCGACGACGGCGTCGGACATGAGGTCGACGCGGCGCGCGGAGAGGAGGTGCACGACGGCGACGCGGCGCGCGGCGCGCCAGTGGGCGCCGTAGTTGGCGAGGGTGAGCACGGTGTAGTCGAAGGAGACCTCCCGCACGGACGGGAAGTGCGGGCGGTTGGCGAGCGTGGCGTCGAGGTCGGAGGAGAAGCACTCTCTGGCGAGCTCCGCCGAGGTGACGACGACGGCGGGGCGCGAGCCGAGGCGGAGGGAGAAGACCGGGCCGTGGCGCGCGGCGAGGCCCGCGAGCGTGGCGTGCAGCGGCTTCTTGAGGAAGGGGAGGTGGCCAAGGAACGGGACCGCCAGCGCCGGGCCCGGTGGAAGCCGTCGCCGCTTCTTGGTGAGGAAGGAGTGGAGCAAAAGGGCGGTGAGAAAGGTGATGGCGGCGACGTAGAAGAAGGGGAAGCTACCCATCTCCATTGTTGTTTCTGCGGTGCTCATAAGTCACACGGAGAAGGGGGATTGGAGAGGGAAGCTTGGGCTCGGGAGGTAGACGGAAGCAATCTCTCACTGGGGATTGGAAATCCGGAGATATACAGGCACGCAGGAGGAAAAGAGCTGAGGTCGGGTCGGGGAGACATGGGCTGCTCGTCCCTCTCAGCCACGTATGACTATTCTGCTTTTCCTTTTTGGAGAAAGAAGACTATTCTCCTCGCTGCGTCGTATGACCAGTTCAATGTCCACCGGAGCCCATCTCGGGGCCCAGTACGTGACACGAAGCTAGAGTAGCTTTTTTGTTTTTTGACGAGGCGAGTGACACGAAGCTAGCTGATCAGGCTGGACTCGTGAGGATCCCCGAATCGTTTTTCTAGGGTTCGAGTGGAGCGGCGGCGGCGCACGGGCGATCCCATTTACCCGTGGCGCATCTACGATCTCTTGTACCGTGGTCTCCCTCGTTAGCCTTCGATCTCCTTGTTCTTTCTTCGGGTTTGGGCTCGGGGTGATCACGGGGATCCTGGTGATTCTACCCACCCTTGGCGCACTCGGAGAGAGCAAGGGCGGGGTCAGGGGAGATCGACGGAGATGTCAGCTTCAGCGGCGTCTGGGAAGGAGAAAGAGGGGGTGGAGAAGATGATGGAGAGGATGAATCTGACAGACAGAGAGTGCAAAATTGGTGGTGGATGATCAGGATGGAAATCAAGGTGAACCAATAGTGGCGGTGGTAGGTAAGGTGCTGCACAGAAGGGTACTTCATGTAAACACCATTGCCGAAGCTTTGAGGCCTGCATGGGGCAACTCAAGGGGACTCTCGTTCAGCTCTGCAGGAGATAATATGTTTGTGGCAAGGTTTGAAGGGAAGAGGGATCGAGATAGGATCTTCGAGGGAGGACCATGGATGGTGGGCAAGCATGCGGTAGTGCTTCAGATCTTCGATGAGAGTCAAAGGCCCTCCGATTTGAAATTTGAGATGATACAGATCTGGGCTCGAGTTATCAATCTGCCCTTCAACCTGAGGCGATCCCCATGGCCACAGAAGATAGCTCAACTGTTGGGGAAAGTCATAAGGGTTGATGTGGATTCGAAAGGTTTTGCATATGGGGAAGCATTGAGGACGCGTGTGTGGATTAATGTGAAGGAACCATTAATGAGGTGGGTGAGGCTAGAATCTGCGAAAACCAAAGAGGATATTTTGTATGATGTTCAGTATGAATCTCTGCCGTATTTCTGTTTCTCTTGCGGATTACTTGGACATGCGGATACGTTCTGTCCAACACCGGCAGGTCGTGATGCCTTTGGGAGGCTCCCATATGGGGAAAATCTCAGAGTCCCAATAAGGAAGAAGGACTGGGGTAGTGGATCTTTCAGGGGATATGGAGAGCCAGCTGACAATCAGTATGCTGAGAAGGAATGGGAAGATGAGGAAGTGGAGAAAGGTGAGGAAGTAACCTCGCCTGATAAGTCTACATCTAGCCGTGTTAAAAATGCAGTCTACCAGTTCAATGCTCATGGTGGAGGGGGTACTGGGAGAGGCGTACCATCTCAGCGGGGCAGAGGAAACGGGAAGAATCATGTATACAGGAGGGTGAACATGGATGATGGTGGTCGTAGATCACAACTTATGCTGGTAGATCAGGAGACTTTGAATAAGAAGAGGACTAGTGAAACGGAGGCGTCCGACAACTCTAAGGAGGATAGTCGTGACTCTAAGAAAAAGAAAGCAGAGGGGGAGACTAGCACACAGAATATGGTGGAGGCTGGGAGCCAGCCCCACCGGGACCAATGAATTGCTTTGTGTGGAACTGTCGCGGGCTTGGGAACCCGGAGACAGTTCGGGAACTTCACCACTTGGTGAGGTTGGAAGCGCCCGCCCTGGTCTTCTTGTGCGAAACGAAGATCGAGGGATCGAGAGTGTCAGATATGCGAGCTCGTTTAGGCTTCGCAGGTTGTGTGCCCGTAAGCAGTGTTGGCTTAAGTGGCGGTTTAGCTTTGTTCTGGTCACATGAGGTAGACGTTACTCTGAACAATGTATCAGATCAACATATTGATGTAACGGTCCAGAATATAGGCAGTGATAATAAAAAGTGGAGGTTCACCGGCTTTTATGCCAAAGCTCGAAGGAGCGAGAGGTCTCAGAGTTGGAACAAGTTGAAAGCGCTGTGTGCGCAGGATGATTTGCCATGGCTCTGTGGGGGCGACTTCAATGAAATAGTTGATAATTCTAAGTATTTTGGCTCACATGAGAGGGCGGAATGGCAAATGGCAGGGTTTCGGGAGGTGATTGATTTCTATGGTTTTCAAGATTTGGGATTCACTGGTATCCCATACACTTGGGACAATCGGCAGGATGACCAAGCTAACGTTAAAGTTCGACTAGATAGATTCCTGGCTAATCAAGAGTTCTTGAATTTGTATGAGGCAACAAGGGTGCGACATATCCCTTCTCCTCGGTCTGACCATTGTCTGCTCTCGGCAAAAATCGTTAAGTTGCATGCAGATGAGGGGCGGGGCCCGCATCGCTTTGTTTATGAAGATGCCTGGCAGCGTGAGGAGTCGCACATGCAAGCGGTGTTGGATGGGTGGATGCATGGGACTGAGAAATTTTCTCTCATTGACCTCAACGCAAATCTTATTCACATGCAGAGCCATCTGACGGACTGGAAGAAAAAGAAGTTCGGAGATGTTCGCAGAAAATTAAAGAAGATCCGAAAGGAATTTGAGAAGGAAAAGAATAACTCTTTATACAAGGGATCCTCTCCAAGGGAGAAGGAGCTTGCGAGACAGCTAAATGAACTGCTGCTCCGTGAGGAAATCATGGCAAGGCAAAGATCGCGAGTGGGTTGGCTGCGGGCGGGTGACAGAAACACGGGTTTCTTCCACGCACAGTCAACAACTCGGCGAACTAGAAACAGGATAACTGCGTTGGAAAATGCCCAGGGGGTCTTATGTGAAACAAAGGAGGACATCCAAGCAGAAATTCAAGGGTTTTATACAGAACTTTACTCTGCTCAGGAGGAGCTAGTGGTTGAGGAGGTGCTACACCATGTCCCAGAAAAGGTTACTCCTCAAATGAATGATCGATTGTTGTGGCCTTTTAAGGCCGAAGAGGTAGACCAGGCTCTGTTCATGATGGCACCGTCTAAAGCGCCGGGGGTGGACGGTTTCAATGCCGGGTTTTACCAAAAGCATTGGCACCTAATCCGTGATGATGTGACACGAGCAGTTCTTAATTTCCTCAATGGTGGCCATATGCCTGAAGTGGTAAACAAAACAGTGATTGTTTTAATTCCTAAGGTTAAAAATCCTCGTAATATTACACAGTTTAGGCCTATTTCTCTCTGTAATGTTATCTATAAACTTTGTTCAAAAGTTTTGGCTAACCGTCTTCGTGAGATCCTCGATGAAATCATTGCAGAGGAGCAAAGTGCCTTTGTGCCTGGGAGATTAATAACAGACAATATTCTCACGGCTTATGAATGCGTTCATGCTATGAAGAGGAAGAAAGGAAAGCAAGGATGGTGTGCGGTAAAGATTGACATGATGAAAGCATATGATCGGGTTGAATGGGAATATTTACAAGGAGTGATGCACCGTTTGGGCTTCTCAGAAGGGTGGATATCCTTGATAATGAAATGTGTGAACTCAGTAACCTATCAAGTTAAGGTAAATGGAGAGTTATTACCTTCTTTTCGCCCTTCCAGGGGATTTCGGCAAGGCGATCCTATCTCGCCTTACCTGTTTCTTCTCTGTGGAGAAGGTTTATCATGTATGCTGAAAAATTATGACGGAGGTTGGATTGACCGAGGGATACGAGCGGGGCTCAAGTCACCGTGGGTTTCCCATCTTCTCTTCGCTGATGACTGCCTAGTGTTCATGAAGGCGGATGGTCGAAGTGCGCACCGCCTAAATGACATCCTCAATGCCTATTCAAGGGGGTCAGGTCAGTGTGCAAACAAGTTGAAGAGTTCAGTTTTCTTTAGCCCAAACTGTGGGGCGTTAGTGAGAAGGGGGGTCCGGAATGCCTTGCAAATCCATAGAGTGGCCCTAGCTGAGAAGTACCTAGGCTTGCCTACAGCCACTGGTAGGATTACAGAACAAAATTTTGAACACTTGGTCGAATCTGCCAGATCAAGGGTACAAGGGTGGAGCTTTAGAAATGCATCTTGTGCAGGCAAAGAAGTGCATCTTAAGTCAGTGGTCCAAGCACTACCGGCCTATTCTATGAGCTGCTTCAAGCTCACTAAAGGCTTGTGCAAAAAAGTCACAACAGTCATGTCCAAGTATTGGTGGGCTGGGTCACTTGACAAGAGAGGTATGCACTGGCAATCTTGGTCGAAAATGGCTATTCCAAAGTCTAAGGGAGGACTAGGTTTCAGAGACCTAGAGCTTTTCAATGACGCAATGCTAGCAAAACAAGCATGGAGGCTGCTGGTTAACCCTGATAGCCTTTGTGCAAGGGTTCTAAAAGGGAGATACTATCCGGAAGGGAACATTTTACAAGCTGGGTGCCTGACAAATGCATCAACCACCTGGCGCGCTATCATACATGGGAGAGCGGCCTTGAAACAGGGCCTTATTCGGCGTGTGGTGGATGGAAGATCTACAGAGATTGGCACGATCAGTGGATAAGTGGTACTACTACTATGAAACCTATTTGCAGGTTATCGGATGAACCTGTTCAGTTGGTTGCGGACTTAATAGAAGACCATACGGGTCAATGGAATTCGGGTTTGGTCAGGAATTTGTTCATTGCGCAGGATGCGAAAGCCATACTGAATATTCCAAGACCGAGGTCAACTGAAGGTGATTACTGGGCGTGGGCTTGGGACAAGTCAGGAACACAGTTCGTTCAGCGTATAGAGAATTAAAGGAACGACAGTACAGTTCAAATGGATCTCTGGGCAGCTCCTCAGGTGGAGAAGAGAGCTGGAGGTCGTTATGGAAGCTCAGAGTGCAACCTAAAATACGTGTGTTCTGGTGGCGGGTTTTGAAAGGATTTTTGCCTGCTAATTCAGAACTACACAGGAGACATGTAAATGAAGATGCTACGTGCTTGTTGTGCGGGCATGAGGAGGAGACCCTGCTACATGCATTGGTACAGTGTGTGCATGCGTCCACATACTGGGCCGAGGCGGAGAAATTCTTCGGGATCAGACTTCCCCAGTTGATCCCAGGAACTTGGACCAGAGATATTCTGGACCCTCAGTATCTGTCTAGAGATAAGGCAGCAATCGCAATTACGGTGATGTGGGCAGTCTGGAACAGCAGAAACAAATATTCGCACGGAAAGATCCAGTATCAGCCCATTCGCTCAATGGAGTTAGTGCAGGAGATGATTAGATCTCTTGATATTCCAGGCAAGGAGAAGATTTCAGATCCCAAGCGGTCGGTTTGGCGTCCACCTGTTGGAGGGATTGTCAAGCTAAACACAGACATAGCAATGAATGTGCCCAATGGGGAGTCTGGGGGGTCGATTATAGCACGCGATAACCAGGGGTCTTTTCTTGGAGCTAGGTATAAACACTACCTAGGTACTACCTCTCCTTTCGTAGGAGAGGCTTTGGCATGCCGGGACGCGATGTTATTTGCTCTAGAGCAAGGGTGGACCAATGTTCAAGTTGAAACAGACTGCCAAACCCTAGCTAATGAGTGGAACAAAAAGAGTGATCTGTCAGAGGTGGGTCTCATAATTAGAGAGATGAAGGTCTATCTCTCATCTTTTCAGGGATTCGAGTTGTACCATAGAGAAGCCAATGGCGTGGCTCACAAATTAGCTCGACACGCTCTGCTTTCAGGCATGGGCGATGTAACTTTCAGTTGTATCCCTGTGTTCTTGAGTGACGAAGTGCACTCAGACTATGTACGATCGATGAATGAATAAAAGCCTTCAAGGGCCGTACTTAAAAAAAAGGCTGGACTCGTGAGGTGTTTGCAACTTTAAAGTGTGCGCTCGCGCGGTCCATGGTGAAACTGACGTGTGCAGTGATGCCACACGTCAAGCTGCGTGTGTGGAATGGTCAGCTGACCATGTTTAAATCGTGTGTGGAATGGTCCAACTTTAAAGCATTTTTTTTGTTTTTTTTGAACCAGGGAGATTTTATTCAATTAGGAGCATTTTACAGAAAGAAGCATGAAAGGAAGCACGCTAGATACATCAAGAGTGTCTTTGACAAGACACTGATTTCCCAGAGAAGATTGCAAAGCAAGGCATCTAAAAAGCAACGATCTATTTTGTATCTTTATAGCAAGCTTTGCCTGATGATGCGCCATGGTGTTGTTTGCTCTGTTGATATGATAAATCCTGCTACGATTGAAGGAGGGAACAGCTTGGATGTCCGCGAGAAGCGGTCTGTTGCGCCAATGCCCTGGAGCCGAAGAGACGGTAGAGGCCCTTGCTGCGGAGGCAAGGACGTAGCTGTCCGTGTAGAAGGTAGGATTATGAATTCTGAAAATATCTGCAAGCTTAGTTGCCAGAAGTAGAGCACAAGATTCAGCTTGTAGCGGCGAAGAGACCGGCGGAGAAATTGCTGCAACGTGGATTTTCCTGCAATGCAAATTATCCTGTAAATGTAAGATAACTCCAAGTCCAGCAGAGTGTGGGTCACCTCCCTGCTGCTCTTTCCATGCTGCATCACAGAGTAAAACGTTCCCTGCTTCAAGATCAGAATTGAGATTAGGAGGGAGCTGGGCAGCCGACAAATTGTCGTTGTTTGGTTGTCTCTGCTCAATATTCGGCCCTGTAGCTTCAAGTTTGGAGACCTACAAAATAGCATTAGCTGCAGCAAAGACATGAGTAGGTTTGCCACTCTTTTTTGCAAAAAGATTCTCATTTCTAGCTTTCCAGAGACACCACAAAAAAGTATATAGATTTGAAATATTCATAGAAGGGTGACCAGAGGAAAGCAAAAAGGTGATCATGGAAATTATGGAATGGTGATGGGTAGCTAAGTTTTCAGTTCTTATGTACCAAGGAAATTGAAACCATGCTGCCTTAGAAAAAGGACAGAGGAAAAGGATATGCATGTCATCTTCTATCATTCCACACCTGGAGCAAGATGGCAAGATATGCTTAGAAAATCTACTTGCTCGTTTACCAGTTGGAAGAGCTCTTCTGAGAAGCCGCCATGCAAAGGTTTGCACTCTCGGCGTCATCTGACTATCCCGCCAAACCTGATTCAACAGGGAGATTACCTGCGGAGGAACTGGTTTTGGTCTTTGCCTTTCTGGGAGGTTGAGATTATTGAAAGCATGCTTGTAGGCGCTCTTTGTAGAAAAAGAACCTGCAGGGGTTAGTTTCCAAATAAGAGTATCGGTTTCATTAGCATTGAGAATTGGGGTATAAATAATAGCATTGGCTGTTTGAGGTTCAAAGAGGGTACGTATGAGTTGGGTATTCCAAACTTTGTCGTTTGGCATCCAAAGATCCTTAACAGTAGCAGGGTAAATAAAGTGAGGTTGCTGAATAATAAGATGGCTGTGAATATTTTCCCAACCCTCAAACCAGGGAGAACTCCAAATCGAACTAGAGCCATCAGCCAACTGCAAAACAGAGGCAGAAATAAGGAGAGGTCTGACCTTCAAGATGGCAGCCCAGAAGGCCGACTTCGGCTTGTTGGCTTTAGCCCTCCAAATGGTTGTATCGTGGTGATACTTGGCCTTCAGCACCTGGGCCAGATGGGCTTGGGGATCATCGGCAATGCGCCAGGCTGCTGAAAGTATCATTCCTTGATTGATGGCCTGCAGGTTTCTGAGTCCCAATCCACCAAGCTTTTTCTCCACACATATATCTGCCCAAGCTCTAAGACATAAACTTTTTGTGACTTGGTCCTCTCGCACACCAGTCCACCAGAAATTCCTGATAATGGCTGTAAGTTTAGAAAGAAATTTCTTGGAGAATAGTATGTTAGACATATAGTAAACAGGTATGGAGGAGAAAACGGATTTTATGAGTGTCAATCTAGCTGCATGAGAGAGTCTGTTTGCCTTGTAGGCTGGGAGTTTAGATCTGAATTTATCATAAATAAAATTGTAAAAGCGTTGTTTGTTGCGTACGATGTCAAGTGCCCGATGTGCTGCACCTTAGGCTTAGCATAGACGGTGTGGTTCGTAGTGTCCTACTGATTTTGGACAAATCCTCAGGCTAATCCTCAACGGACAACTCCTAATTGTCCACGGACACCCCACCGGTGCCCTTGAAACAGGCTTTCGTCCACTGGTGCTAGCACAACCATCCTATCCACTATTATTTTCTCCAACGTTCATTGGTGTAGCCCGTTGGAGAGCAATTTTGATCCAGAGAGTCTGATAAGAACAAATGGAGGTGGAATGAGGAAGCTCGTTGAGGATGCATAAGTCGCAAGTGTTTCTTTTTTCTTTTGAAATTTTGTGTAGAGTAAGAAAAATGAAGATTACATTAGCCATCAGCACCATCAATTAAGATATAAGAAAACAGCAGTTCTCATTTGACAAAAGGAGCGATTGCATCAAAATCTGGTGGCTTCTAGCTAATCTGACTAGTCCCTGCCCACGATTCACGAACAACCTAGAAATACGACTAATTGTGGGTCCCAAACAACTCAAGAGTCAAGTCAAGATGCTTAGCCATTTAGTCAAATCTCTCTTCTTACTTTTTAGACTAAAGCTAGTATATATTCTTTTTCTCATTGTGGCTTTGTGAACGAATAGTTACTGAAAAATAATGTAAAACACAAAAGTACTGCATCATCTTACATTACCATCCCCTTGTGAGCTCAGATACTCCCAAGTTTTAGAAGGATACTAGATCATTGAAGGCGCGCGTTGCCGCGCCCGTGTATTTGTACAATTAAATATATGGACGCATGAAATATAATAGTTTTTGCATAAACATAAGTGTCTATTAGTCGAATATTCGTTTCTGAGCTCGAGCTCAGCTGCTCCCGAAATCACTCCCGTTCATCCGCATGTGAATCTGTGCTCGTTCTTGTATTTTCGGGTCGTATATGTCACGTATCGATCCAAAAATGCCGCAACGCTGTCCCGCATTGATTGCAACGGCAGCCTGCACTGTGCGTGCGGGCCAGGTGGTTCCCGCACGGCTCGGGCATTTTCCTGTTCCTCCCTGAGCCGTGCCCGTGACCCAGTCTCCCTGACGGCACCTACCCCAGTACTCCATAATTGCATCCCCACCCGTGCTCCCCCTCATAACTAATACGGCCCAAAAAAAATCCCATCGCCGACGCTCACCGTTCTTCATCTGCCGCCATGCAGATTCCCCGTGCAGCAAGGCGATGGCGGAGAGCAGATAGTTGCTGAATATTAGTTGGGCTATAGGCCCATTTAATAATTTCAGAAAATCCCTAAGAGCCCATGCTGTCAAGGCAGTGGTGGGAAGTTTAGTCCCACATGGCCACGCCTCGTCACGACGCGCGCGCGCGCGCCGCGGCTTGCGGGAATGAGCCGAGCCGATGCAATGTTTTGCCGGTCAAAATTGGAGAGTCTATTACAGACACAAAATGAATACGAGACGTCATATTCATTGCGGAAATGAAAACGTCCATAATAAATACGTTTTATTGTGAAGATGGAAACGTCTGTCATTAAACGTGTTTTTATGGAGATGAAACGTCTGCCATTAAACATGTTTATTGCTGGACCGTTCTCCTACCCGACTGGTTATATATATGAGTCATTGCAGCCCAGCCAAATAGAACACTTCACACCTCGACTGCTCCTCGGTCGTTCCTTTCACTGCTGCTGCCTTCGGTGATCCCATCCCGTCTACCGCGTACACGGCTGACGGGAGAGCAGGCCTCCGAAACCCCGCTTCTCCAGATCCTGTACGGGAGAGAGGCGATTAGGTTTTTGGGGAGCGTCTCCTACGCGACTGCTCGCTTTTTTCGACTACTTCCTCTACGTCGACTACTTCCGCGTCACCTTCGTCTTCACCATGAGCACTGACGCCGATCGCGTGGCTGCCGAGAAGGCTGCTGCTGACAAGACGATCGCTGACGAGGCCAACGCCCCCGCTGCTGCTACGGCCGACTGGCCTACTGGAGGGTATGACACATTTACCCCACTCTTGTTTATTTTCATGTGTGCAGTACTAGTGGTTTGTGTAGATATTTCTACTATCTGCCTAGTACGTGCGTACATCATCAAAATTCAGTATGTTATTAGCACTGCCTATGTCATGTTCATGATTTATTATTGGATTAAATTAATCGAACAATTGCTTAATTTCTCAACAATCCAAAAACATAATTTGTGTAGGCAATTTTCGATCCATGGTTTTGCTGCTGCACTGAAACCAGCCCCATTTACGGGGACGTACTTTAAGCATTGGCAGACCAAAACCGTCTTATGGCTCACGGCGATGAACGTGTTCTGGGTCGCCGGTGTTACTCCCACGGGAACGATCGCTCCTGAACAGGAGAAGGCGTTCAGGGAGGCCACCGTCGTCTTTGTTGGATGTGTTCTGAGCGTGATCGGAGATAAGCTGGTTGATGCATACTTACATATGTGGGTTGGCAAGGACTTGTGGGAGGCGCTCGAATCTAAATTCAGCGCAACGGATGCTGGGAGCGAGATGTATATTATGGAGCAGTTCCACGATTACAAAATGGTCGAAAACTGTTCTGTATTGGAACAGGCTCATGAGATACAGTGCATCGCTAAGGAGCTTGAGCTTCTCAAGTGTGTGCTGCCGGGCAAATTTGTCGCGGGCTGCATTATCGCTAAGTTACCCAATTCCTGGAGAAACTTTGCCACTACTCTAAAACATCAGAGGCGTGAATTCTCAGTTGAGGATGTCATTGGCCATCTGAGTGTCGAGCAGAATTCGAGGGCAAAGGACTCGCACGGAAAAGGGACTGAAGGGACCTCTGTCGCCAATATGGTGCAGAAGAACTTCAACCCCCACAAGCCCAAGGGGAAGAATGATGTCCAACAGAATACCGAGTTTAAGAAGAAGGGCAAGAAGACCTTCAAGAAAGATAAGAAGAAGGGTGGCTGTTTTACTTGTGGTTCAGATGAACATTGGGCTGCCAAGTGCCCAAACAAGTTCAAGAAGCCAGGACAGGACTCCAAGACTGTCAACATGATTGTGAGCAACAATGAGAGTGGGCCATCTGGGTACGGTAATTTGTTTACTGTATTTTCAGTTTGTCAGTCTACCGATTGGTGGATTGACACAGGTGCAAATATTCATGTGTGTGCTGACATTTCATTGTTTTCTTCTTATCAGGCCACAGGGAACGGGTCCGTACTGATGGGGAACGACGCGAGTGCTTCTGTTCATGGTGTTGGCACGGTCGATCTGAAGTTTACTTCGGGAAGGATCGTGCAACTGAAGAACGTGCAACATGTCCCCGCCATCAAGAAGAATCTCGTTAGTGGTTCCCTTCTATGTAGAGAAGGGTTTAAGTTGGTATTCGAGCAGTGTTCCGGCGAAGTAGACGGGAGCGGGACGCAGCACCGGCGACGTGGAGCAGCTGTAGCCTTGGTGCGGAGCTGGTCGTGGAAGAGGTAGCCGTCGCGGAGCTGTGGTGCGGAGCAGGTCGTGGTGGAGGTAGCCGTCGCCGTGAGTAGCGACCGCAGCGAGCTCGGGACTGGATTGGCTCGCCCGTGAGATGCGAGACTGGGTGGGGTGGGTGGGCCGAGCAGGCTAGATTTACTAGGAAAGGCTAAATCCACGCATTAATTTGATGTTAAATTCCAGCGTTAATGACGGGAACCATACAAATACAGGCCGTGTGATCCAAATAAAATCAACGGACCACCGCCAGTCTGACGGATGTTTGTTATCAGACTACTGATACAAAGGGTTTCCCAAAGATAAACTTTCTTGGTATGCACAGCAGGAAACAGGGGGGATCAAAAAAAGTAAGGGTAGCGAGCAGTACTGCTTTTTGCCGAGTATTAGATGTGCACAAACCATTTTTTGCCTTACCATGCTTCCATTTTTGCAGCAACCAAAAATCAAATGATTACAGAAAACTTTTACAGTTCACTGGGCAAGTTCCAATAAATCTAGCCAAAAAAATCGCATAACTGAATGAAACATACGCACTCAAACAGATCAGTCAAAGTACAATTGTTGTCCCAAAAAAACAATGGTCAGACTGCCTCCATACTCAAATGATAATCGGCTCTTTAGCTTCAAGCATTCCCCCCACCCCACCCCCATGCTCTACCTGCTCGCATCACAAGCTTACAACCTGAACTATCACTGTCATGACGCTAGTTTTCAGATCGTCGCACTTGCAACCACCCCGACAGCAAATTTCAAGTATCAACTAAAGACAACAGAGCACCATTCATCAATACGCAAAACAGGTGCACTGGATCGCCTTTGTGCCCATACCTTTTTGTCCATCCTGGCGCCTCCGGATTCACCCTGTCAGTTGACTGCGCGGACCTTGTCGGAGAACCTCCCCTCCGCCTTCTCCCGTCGACCTGCGCCCTGTCGTCGCCAACACGCTGGCCACAACAGGAGCCGGGATTCGAATCAGCCGGCTCAGCGCTCGTGTCATCAATCCACGGGAGGACCGTGAGAGGGCCTGGATCTGGATGTTTCAAGTTGTCGGCGAACTCTCCCCACAGTGGAAGCCTGCAAGACACGGCCAGCTATGGTCAGGCGGCGGCATCGGCGAGCGGATATACGAAAATACTCCAAGGTTCCAGTGTTCCCTTACCGGTCGACGGCGTCCAGAAGGAACTCCAACCCTGCATCTTCCATGCCAGGGTTCGCGGATCTGCCAAATCCTTCCAGCAAACTTGGGGGTGAGGGTTAGCTGTCCGCCACGGCGGCTGGTCTCGAGAACCACCGGCGACGGCGGCGACGGGTTACCACACGATTTGCAAGCGGAGGGCCCGTAACGTCTGGCCGTGCAAGCGGTCTAGTTTTTTTACTGCGCCGGCTCAGGTCGCCGCCGACGTCCCGTAACAGACTCCTGTTCCCTCGCTCAGCCATAAAAAATGAACGTTTTGGTCCACGGACCAGACGTCGCGGCGCGCGGCCGGGCGTTGCCCCATACGATCTGGGTCCGCTCAGGAGAACTGTTCGCTACGTACGCCATCCGTATCTTGATTTTCCAAAGCAGATGTCATTATGCAAATCCCAATAGAAGACTGCGCTAGCGATTTCGGGTGCAGCTGCGCCCGGGCACCAAATCGCCACATCTAGTTCCTTAGATTATGTTTGTGTGACAATCTTTAGAGCTTCTTCTGTGTAACATTAGGAAGATATTGACCTTGCCGTGTTACCCCAATCTCCATGGTGGCATCTGTTGCAATCTTTTTGGAAGACATCGGCTGCAATCCTCTTCCTGGTGCAAATGAAGGAGACGATGTAATGAGAGAATGCATAGTCATAATTCTTCTATGTTTCTTCCTTGCACCAACGGTTTGAGGTAATGTGCATACCCACTCTCCTTGAATTTAAACCACGACACTTAGTTCATACAGGTAATCAGTATTGTCAAGACGGGTAATAAGCAACAGCAGAAATAAACATGTAACAATTGACATGAACTGTAATCGTACATTGTATACATAGCGCAGTATTGTAATCTTCACCAACCTCCCAAAGGACGACATGCTCGGCTTGTCATAACAAACAATCACTCGCCATGCCCTAAAAAACGTTAATCACTTTTCCATTAATTATACATGCAGTATCACATATACTATGTAGCAGGGAAATGCCATCAGGAAAGTGAGCATGAAATACTTAAATCAGATATTGATGTAACTAAAGCATAGGTTTACCCGGAATAAGTTGTAAAAATAGTTAATAAGCATTGCCAATACCATCTGAATCAAACTACATAGATTTTGCTTTAAACAAGACGATAAACTTAGAGGAAAGAATTCCTCGAAATAGGCTTTCACCCCACTTTATAAATAAAGCAACGGTCCATACAATTCATGTTCGAACAACACCCGACATATAACGGCTGGGGCCACATCACAGTCAAGCCCAAGAAAACATAAAAGAAATAGGAAAAAAGTCACCTAGTGGCAGCCGCGTAGCGGCACTACGAGGACGATAGTCGACGCGCCGAAGCCAAAAGCGCATCCATCATCAGGCCAAGTCGACCGCGATCACGCTGCCTCGAGAGCGGGTGCCAGTGCTGCAGAAAAGCAAGGAATTTGAAGAAGGAGTCAGATGCCTTCCTCGGAAAAACCTTCTCGATCACCATCTTATTCCGAGTCGTCCAAAGAGTCCACGACATCGCCGCAAAAATAAGCCAAATAGGCGGCGATGTCGTGACTGCTGTAAAGCTCTATGTTGGAGAAACTCCGCGAGGTTTAGGGCCTCCCAGTCAGGCCCCAACGACTCGCGGACGTACATCCAAAGTACCCTTGCCGTCGTACAAGAGAAGAGGATATGGGTCCCGGTCTCTGGTACCGCACAGAGAGGGCATAGACCATCACCAGGTCCGTGCCGCTTAAGTACCTCTGTCCCCAAGGGGAGGCGATCTCGTAGAAGTTGCCAAACAAAAATCTTAATCTTTAAAGATACGGGGGCTTTCCATAATGGGGACAGCCAGGGAGTGGCAGGAGACGGGCAAAGGGCATGGTATGCCGTGTTCACTGAGAACTCCGCCGTCGGCACGAGCCGCCAGGATACCGTGTCCGGATAATCCGGCAGCACAAGTGGTAGGGCGGCCCGCAGTCTTGTCCAGTCGTTACTCTCGGCTTGTCCAAAGGTGCGACGAAACCGAATGTTTCACTGTCCAGCTTGGAAGGCCGTAAAGTAATTGCTAATGTAAGCAAACCTTGAAATCGGAGGCATTGTAAAGAACAGATGAACATATAGTTCAGCACCTATGAAAATGATTTCCCATATATATGAATCATCTGAGCAACAACCAAAGTGTTGCCGTAGATAGCTCAAAAATATTCTGAAGGAGAGAAGAAATTCCTTCAGAACCTTTCAGTTTGTTAGATAATTGAGACGTTCCGACAAGCAGCTGATGGTCAATATAGAGATCTGCCATAAATAGTACAACAATGCTAATATACGTTCTGGAGTTGCTGAACAAAAAATAATGTAATTACCACAACTACCCCATAACTTCCAATTTCTGCAATATAAAAACGATGAGGATATGAACACTAATAATTTTGTTTAAATAACCAAACTTTGAAAATCTAACTGAACTAAATTTCTATGTACTGTCATTTTTCTCCAATTAACATTTTAATAATTAAAACCAAAAACATACATATGTCCCCTTATACCCAAGAATTAGAGAGATTCAAAACAGGGGCAAGAAACAAAGCATACATCCATTCTGTCATCAAACCAGTGGTAGCAATCACAAAACAGAATGAGCACCAAGCAAAGAGAAGTACAGGAATGCAACATCCTAAATATGAAGTACTGATAAGGTAACCGATTGTCAACCTATATAAATCCCATAAGTCAACCTTGTGAGGGAACGCTGACACGTCAGAAACACACCACAGAGACAGAGCAACGTTTTTGGGTTTGGGCCAAGGAAGACAATATGTGAAACCCGTAACAATCTAGCTAATATCACAACAGTTCATTGCAAACCATCTGAAACAAATAAATTTAGATGTTCAACATCTCTCCTGCTATATTACAAACCAAGGGAACAACACGCAAGTTTAGTGTTCATGGTCTCACATCATTATTACATGACATAGGGAGGGAACAAATGAAAAACCAATGTGCATCATTTGCATACATACATAATCTTGCACCGTGCAGCTAGCTGATGATGCAGTTACCGCCGCATCGCCAAACCCACAAAATCAATGACATACAATGGACGAAGTATATTGGCAGGCAGGTTTAAGGGTCACGACTTCACGCTTGAGGGAGCCTCAGGCTCTGATGGTGAAGAGCCAGCATCTACTTGGGCTCTCGTTTCCACCATCCTGACTGGTGTTTGACAGTTTAGCAAACAAATTAAGAAACTATCACAACAACTCTTGACATGGAAGAAATGGTGATGCTATGCAAGTATGTGATGGAAATATGCCCTAGAGGCAATAATAAAATAGTTATTATTATATTTCCTTAATCATGATAAAGGTTTATTATTCATGCTAGAATTGTATTGACCGGAAACTTAAATACATGTGTGGATACATAAACAAATACCGTGTCCCTAGTAAGCCTCTACTAGACTAGCTCGTTGATCAAAGATGGTTAAGGTTTTCTAACCATGGACATGTGTTGTCATTTGATAATGGGATCACATCATTAGGAGAATGATGTGATGGACAAGACCCATCTGTTAGCTTAGCATATTGATCGTTCAGTTTATTTGCTATTGCTTTCTTGATGACAAATACATATTCCTTTGACTATGAGATTATGCAACTCCCGGATACCGGAGGAATACCTTGTGTGCTATCAAACGTCACAACGTAACTGGGTGATCATAAAGATGCTCTACAGGTATCTCCGAAGGTGTTTGTTGAGTTGGCATAGATCGAGATTATGATTTGTCACTCTGAATATCGAAGAGGTATCTCTGTGCCCTCTCGGTAATACACATCATAAGAAGCCTTGCAAGCAAAGTGACTAAGGAGTTAGTTGCAAGATGATGTATTACAGAACGAGTAAAGAGACTTGCCGGTAATGAGATTGAACTAGGTATGAAGATACCGACGATCGAATCTCGGGCAAGTAACATACCGATGGACAAAGGGAATTACGTATGTTGTCATAAGGTTCGACCGATAAAGATCTTCGTAGAATATGTAGGAGCCAATACGGGCATCCAGGTTCCGCTATTGATTATTGATCGGAGAGGTGTTTCGGGTGTAACACCCCATGTATTAAGCTACAGTAATCATCCTTTGGATTATGCCATGTCATCATGATTATCAGTGCCTAATCATCATATTGCATTTCAGACTCCAAATTCAAACTTCAAATGAATTCAAAGTGGAAAATAAAAGTTGTTCAAATCAGTAACTAAAATGTTCATTAAATGGAAAATATTCCACAGACAATTCTAGAATTGTAACCAACATTTATTAAATTAATTAGGTAATCCAAACCTCCTCCAACCGTGGCTGAGAATAATATTTAATAACCTTTTAATTAATCTAAGTCAAATATGAAATGATGATTTACCCAAACTAGTTTTTGGTGGTAGGGTACATTGTACTGCTAATTATGGACTAGGTCAAACTTTGAACAAAATTCATTTGGTGCTCAAACATTTTGCAAACGGAAAAGAAAAGAAACAGAAAAAGAGAAAAGGGAAAAGGCCTAAAGACCCTACTATGCCCGTGGGCTATAGTCGCTACAGGCGCCGGCCCGACCCACCAGGTGGTTATCCCCAACCTACTGCTCACTCCTCTCGCTGTCGACCGCAGACGCACCCGCGCGCACTGCCCCCCCCCCCCCCCCCCCCCCGTCCTCGCCGCTCGACACCGCGCCCTGCCGCTCCCCGGTGGTGTTAAAGGCCCCCCCCCCCCCCGAGCCCAAGCCGAACCCTAGGCCTCGCCACTTCTCCTCGCTCATCCTTCCCCCCCTCTGTTTCTGCTAGCCCGAGCAAGCTCGTCGCGCGCCACCACGAACCACCGTGGCCACCGACCCCTGCTCGCCGTTCTGAGATGTCCAGAAGCGGCGCAATGGTCGACTCCATCGACTAGGCCAACGGGATCGACCGGAGAAGCCTTACAACGCCGCCATCACCGTCTTCCCCAACCACGGTCGTCGTCGTCAAACCGCTTCGATCCGCCGCCTCAGACCTCCTCACGCCTCCCCGAGCCCTCCTCTGCATTCGCTGTGAGCCGCCGCCCATTTTCCCCCTCTCTTCTTACAACCCCGTGCACCATAGCCGCCCCCCCTGCTCGAGGCCGACGCCACCGTCCGCCATGGCCGCGAACCTCGCGCTCCCGTGCTTCTCTCCGTGCGCCAGTGTTGCCATCGTGCTCAGGGAGGCCTCCAGGTGCTCCTTGTAGGTTTAGCTCACGCGCAATTGGACCGGAACGACGTTTGCGTCGAACCCCGATTCCGGCCGCCGCCTGGATCATCGTCCGGCCGACTCCGGCGAGCCCTCGCCTGCCCGACGCCTCCACTGGATGCGCGACTCCGCGACCGACCGAACGGTCCTAGCCGCGCCCCAAACGGCGGCTCGTAGCGCACTCCAGCGGGACGCCGCCGTGTTCTGTGGCGCCGACGTTTAGACGTCGGCCGGCACTGTTCACGGGCCCGCGCGTCAGTTAGTTAATTAGGGCGCTAATCGCTGTTTAAACACTAACCTAACCACTAACAGTCACTGACATGTGGCCCCACTTACTAAATAACCCTTCGGTTAGTATGAGCCTGTGACATGTGGGGCCCAATCACTGTAGCGGTTAAATTAACACTAATACACTCCTGTGACACTGACTGTTGGGTCCCACCACTAATTAAACCAGTTTAATTAATCTGTTAATCTAAACACTCACTGACCACTGGGACCCACGGTACTGTTCACCCTCTGACCAGTCAACCGTTGACTGCTGACTCAGCAGTCAACGGGGCCCACACGTCAGCCACTGCTGACTGGGCGGTGACTTGGTCAACCTAGCCCACTGGTCAGCCAGTGTGTGCACTCGGTGTACATAGAGCTGTGTACCCGTAGCATTTTCCAATTTATTTTCGAATTTAAACTAATTCCAGTAAATTCCAGAAATTAATAAAAACTTTAAAAAATCATATCTTTTAAACCGTAACTCCGATGAAAATAATTTATATATGAAAAATGCTCAGAATTTCGAGACGGTTCCGAATACGCGGTCCGTTCGTCCATCACACGTCCCTAGCTACCCGAACATGGAACCATTCCCCTCCGGTCATCTGTCTGACAAATGTCCGGAACCGGGAAAACATTCCCGGATGGATTCCTCCTTCCTCGGTAACGTGCAACCATACGTTAGGACACACCCGGCACTGCATATTGTCATGTTATACATTGTGTAGCACTTGTTTGTTTAGTATTTACTGTTTCTTCCCCCTCTTCTCTCTCGGTAGACCCTGACACCGACGTCGTCCCCGAGACCGACGCAACTCAGGAGCTCGACGCCACCATTGACGACCTTGCCCTTGCCGCCGAGCAACCAGGCAAGCCCCCCCTTTGATCATCCCGATATCGCCCATTCTAATTTCTCATGATTGCATTAGAATTGCTGCTGCTACTGCTTTACCTATTCTGATGCATAGCCTGTTTATTGTAACCTGCTGTTGATAATTACCTGCATATCCTAAACTGCTTAGTATAGGCTGGGTAGAGACCTATCAGTGACCCCACTTATCCCGACCGCCCCGCTGGATTATCCGAAGACCCGATCAACGGGATTGAAGACCAGGCCCCGGCACCGCACATCACCCCCTTAGTTGTAACGACACTGCAGCGTTACTATCGAGTGCCGAGGGTGAAACCTCTTGTAGCACTTCTGATGTTAACTCTGTAGAGAAGCTATTCGGTCGTGGTCATCGAGGGTGATTCCTCCTTCACCGCTTCCGATAACGACGCCGTCGTACAACACCTCAAGTGTGAACCCAGCGAGGGTGATTCCTTCGAGTTCACCTTGACGGATACATCGAGTAGGAATCCAACGAGGGTGATACCTCGGATTCCCCTGATGTTATGGACACACAGATACCTGGATTTTACACTGTTACTTGGAAAGGCGGGTCGACCCTGAGGGGTACCCGCGTGCGCCTGAGAGGTGAGTGTTGTGAAGACGGGTTGCCTGCATGGTGCCCGAGTGATGAATACGAGGCGCGGCCGGGCATTCTTAACCCTTGCAGCAAGTCCACGAGATGGGGCGACGGGGTCACATCTTTCGTGAGTCTCTGCTCGTTACCGCAAGCCCTAGTCCACTAACGATTTGGATATTTGATCCGAGCAGGCCTCTAGTCTGATAGCACTAACCATCACGTGGGCATAGTATGGGCGTTCTGCATCGTAGCATCAGCCGAAAGCTTTGTCAGACGTCCAGTTCAGCATTGTGGCCGGGTCGGATCGTGCCATTGGCGCTGGTATCCACCCTGCTCGCAACGACCTCGAGTGCACAGGGCGACGGCCCAAGACCCCTGAGCGCTTAGGATGTAGACCGGCGGGGACCTCTCTGCTGAGCTGTAGGTAGGATTGCGATGTATCGTTTGGCCGAGGCCGGGCATGACCCAGGAAAGTGTGTCCGGCCGAAGTTAATCGAGCGTGTTGGGTAAGTTGGTGCACCCCTGCAGGGAAGAACACATCTATCGATAGCCGGTCCTATGGTAAAGGACACTCGGAGTTGTATCACGATCGACACAACTAGACCGTGAGATGAGACCTGGATATGAGGCTCTGGGATTGCTTCTCGCAGGGAGTCGAGAAGGGATCTCCGGACGAGGTTGATGACTGTATGGCTCTGGGATTGCTTTCTCGCAGGGAGTCGAGAAAGGATCTCTGGGTGAGGTTGAGACTTAATGATACTGCTACATTATATTGTACTGTCCTACTCTCTTCTATTGCTGCAAGACCGCTGAAGATGCTAGTCTTCGATAGGACTAGGCCTTCTCTCTATTCTGGCATTTCTGCAGCCCAGTCCACATATACAGCCTCTCTTTGAAAATGTTGCATATGTAGTGTAGATCCTTGTTTGCTGAGTACTTCTGAGTACTCACGGTTGCTTTGTTTTCCTTTTTCTCCCCAAATCAGTTTGTCGTGACCAGAGGACGGAGCCCCTGACACAGCTGCCCCGCCGACGATCGCTACTACTACCCCGAGGGTGGATACTACTACGAGTTGACTGACGACCAGGAGTAGGATCGGAGGGTCCCAGGCAGGAGGCCTGCGCCTTTCGATCGTAGTGTTTTCTTTTGCCCTGCCTTCTAAGGGCTTATCTATGTTTTCCTTTATATCTGTACTCAGATATCGGATGCTTCCGCTGACGCTTGTACGCAAGCTTATGTATTCGAGCCCTAGAGGCCCCTGGCTTGTAATATAAAGCTTGTATGACTTTATTTATGTTTTAGAGTTGTGTTGTGATATCTTCCCGTGAGTCCTTAGGCTTGATCATGTGCATTTGCGTGTATGATTAGTGCACGATTGAGTCGGGGGCGTCACATCGGGCATGTCTATATAGTTCTCGAACCCGTAGGGTCCGCACGCTTAACGGTCGTTGACGATATAGTGTTATATGAGTTATATGATTTGGTGACCGAATGTTGTTCGGAGTCCCGGATGAGATCACAGACATGACGAGGAGCTCCGGAATGGTCCGGAGATAAAGATTGATATATAGTACGATGATATTTGGACACTGGAAGAGTTTCGGGATGTACCGGGTAGAAATCGGGTGACCGGAAGGGGTTCCGGACACCCCGGGAGGTTAATGGGCCATATGGGCCAAAGGGGGGGCGGGGAACACACCAGCCCACAAGGGGCTGGCGCGCCCCTCCTAGGCCGCAGCCCTTGGGGAGAGAAGGAAAAGGGGGGAGTCGGCCTCCCCCTTCCTTTCCTCTTCCCCCCTCAGGTAAATATGGTAAGGTGGGGAGGGGGGGGGGGGGCGGCTAGGGAAAGACCCCAAGTAGGATTCGGCCCTACTTGGGGCGCCCCTTGGCCTCTCCCCTCTCCCCCACCTATATATATGTGGGAGGGGGGCGCCACACATAACCACGACAATTGCTTGGCCGTGTGCGGCGCCCCCTCCACAGTTTAGTCCCTCGGTCATATTTTCGTAGTGCTTACGTGAAGCCCTGCGAAGATAGCTTCACCATCACCGTCACCACGCCGTCGTGCTGCCGGAACTCATCCACTACTTCGCCGTCTTGCTGGATCAAGAAGGCGAGGACGTCACCGAGCTGAACGTGTGCTGAACGCGGAGGTGCCGTACGTTCGGTACTTGATCGGTTGGAGCGCGAAGAAGTTCGACTACATCAACCGTGTTAACAAACGCTTCCGCTTACGGTCTACGAGGGTACGTAGATACACTCTCCCCTCTCGTTTTTATGCATCTCCATGGATAGATCTTGCGTGTGCGTAGAATTTTTTGTGTTTTCCATGCAACATTTCCCAACAGTGGCATCCGAGCCAGGTCTATGCGTAGATGATATGCACGAGTAGAACACAAAGAGTTGTGGGCGGTGATAGTCATACTGCTTACCACCAATGTCTTATTTTGATTCGGCGGTATTGTGGGATGAAGCGGCCCGGACCAACCTTACATGTCCACGCACATGAGACCGGTTCCACCGACTGACATGCAACTTGTTTTGCATAAAAGGTGGCTGGCGGGTGTCTGTTTCTCGTACTTTAGTTGAATCGAATTTGACTATGGTCGGTCCTTGAAGAAGGTTAAAACAGAAAACTTGATAAATTACCGTTGTGGTTTTTGCGTAGTTAAGAACGATTCTTGCTAGAAGCCCGTAGCAGCCACGTAAAACTTGCAAGAACAAAGTAGAGGACGTCTAACTTGTTTTTGCAGGGCATGTTGTGATGTGATATGATCAAGACGTGATGTGATATATGTTGATGTATGAGATGATCATGTTTTGTAATATAGACAACCGGCAGGAGCCTTAGGGTTGTCTCTTAATTATTGCATGAAATGCAAATGCCATGTAATTGCTTTACTTTATCGCTATGCGTTAGCAATAGTTGTAGAAGCAATAGTTGGCGAGACGACCCCGATGCAACGATAGAGATCAAGGTGTCGAGCCGGTGACGATGGAGATCATGACGATGCTTTGGAGATGGAGATCAAAAGCATAAGATGATGATGGCCATATCATGTCACATATTTTGATTGCATGTGATGTTTATCCTTTATGCATCTTATTTTGCTTAGAACGGCGATAGCATTATAAGATGATCCCTTCACTAAATTTCAAGATAAAAGTGTTCTCCCCGAGTATGCACCGTTGCCAAAATTCGTCGTTTCAAAGCACCACGTGATGATCGGGTGTGATAGACTCTACGTTCACATACAACGGGTGTAAGACAGTTTTGCACATGCAGAATACTTGGGTTAAACTTGACGAGCCTAGCATGTACAGACATGGTCTCGGAACACTGGAGACCGAAGGTCGAACGTGAGTCATATAGTAGATATGATCAACATAGAGATGTTCACCATTGATGACTACCCCATCTCACGTGATGATCGGACATGGGTTAGTTGATTTGGATCATGTATCACTTAGATAACTTGTGGGATGTTTATTTAAGTGGGAGTTCATTAGTAATTTGATTAATTGAACTTAATTTATCATGAACTTAGTTTTAATATTTTTGCATATCTATGTTGTAGATCAATAGCTCGCAATATAGCTCCCCTATTTTGATATGTTCCTAGAGAAAACTAAGTTGAAAGATGATAGTAGCAATGATGCGGACTGGGTCCGTGATCTGAGGATTATCCTCATTGCTGCACAGAAGAATTATGTTCTTGATGCACCGCTAGGTGATAGACCTATTGCAGGAGCAGATGCAAATGTTATGAACGTTTGGCAAGCTCGATATGATGACTACTTAATAGTTTAGTGCGCCATGCTTTACGGCTTAGAACCGGAACTTCAAAAATGTTTTGAACGCCACGGAGCATATGAGATGTTCCAAGAGCTGAAATTGGTATTTCAGACTCATACCCGTGTCGAGAGGTATGAGACCTTTGACAAGTATTTTGCCTACAAGATGGAGGAGAATGACTCAGCCAGTGAGCATGTGCTCAGAATGTCTAGGTACTACAATCACTTGAATCAAGTGGAAGTTAATCTTCCAGATAAGATAGTGATTGACAGAGTTCTCTAGTCACTATCACCAAGCTACTAGAACTTCGTGATGAACTACAATATGCAAGGGATGACAAAAATGATTCCTGAGCTCTTCGCGATGCTTAAGGCCGCGGAGATAGAAATCAAGAAAGAGCATCAAGTGTTGATGGTTAAAAAGACCACTAGTTTCAAGAAAAAGGGCAAGGGAAAGAAAAGAAACTTCAAGAAGAATGGCAAGCAAGTTGTCGCACCCATGAAGAAGCCCAAAGCTGGACCCAAGCCTGAAACTGAGTGCTTCTACTGTAAAGAAAATGGTCACTGAAAGTGGAACTGCCTCAAATACTTGACGGATAAGAAGGATGGCAAAGTGAATAAAGGTATATTTGATATACATGTTATTGATGTGTATCTTACTAGTGTTCGTAGTAACCCCTGGGTATTTGATACCGGTTCAGTTGCTAAGATTAGTAACTCGAAACAGGAGTTGCAGAATAAACAGAGACTAGTTAAGGGCAAGGTGACGATGTGTGTTGGAAGTGATTCCAAGGTTGATACGATCACCATCGCACACTCCCTCTACCTTCGGGATTAGTGTTGAACCTAAATAAATATTATTTGATGTTTGCGTTGAGCATGAATATGATTAGATCATGTTTATTGCAATACGGTTATTCATTTAAGTCAGAGAATAATTGTTGTTCTGTTTACATGAATAAAACCTTCTATGGTCATACACCCAATGTGAATGGTTTATTGAATCTCGATCGTAGTGATACACATATTCATAATATTGATGCCAAAAGATGCAAAGTTGATAATGATAGTGCAACATATTTGTGGCACTGCCGTTTAGGTCATATTGGTGTAAAACACATGAAGAAACTCCATGCGGATGGACTTTTGGAATCACTTGATTATGAATCATTTGATACTTGCGAACCATGCTTCATGGGCAAGATGACTAAAACTCTGTTCTCCGAAAAAATGGAGCGAGCTAATGACTTATTAGAAATAATACATACCGATGTATGCGGTCCGATGAGTGTTGAAGCACGCGGCGGGAATCGTTATTTTCTCACCTTCACAGATGATTTAAGTAGGTATGGGTATATCTACTTGATGAAACACAAGTCTGAAACATTTGAAAAGTTCAAAGAATTTCAGAGTGAAGTGGAGAATCATCGCAACAAGAAAATAAAGTTTCTACGATCTGATCGCGGAGGCGAATATTTGAGTTGCAAGTTTGGCCTTCATTTAAAACAATGTGGAATTGTTTCACAACTCACGTCACCTGAAACACCACAGCGTAATGGTGTGTCCAAACGTTGTAACCGTACTTTATTAGATATGGTGCGATCTATGATGTCTTTAACCGATTTACCACTATCATTTTGGGGTTATGCATTAGAGACAGCCGCATTCACGTTAAATAGGGCACCGTCTAAATCCGTTGAGACGACACCGTATGAACTATGGTTTGGCAAGAAACCTAAGCTGTCATTTCTTAAAGTTTGGGGTTGAGACACTTATGTCAAAACGCTTCAGCCTGATTAGCTCGAACCCAAATCGGAGAAGTGCGTCTTCATAGGATACCCTAAGGAAATAATTGGGTACACCTTCTACCACAGATCCAAAGGCAAGATATTTGTTGCCAAGAATGGATCCTTTCTAGAGAAGGAGTTTCTCTCGAAAGAAGTGAGTGGGAGGAAAGTAGAACTTGATGAGGTAATTGTACCTTCTCTTAATTTGGAAAGTAGCACATCAGAGAAATCCGTTCCCGTGATGCCTACACCAACTAGAGAGGAAGCTAATGATGATGATCATGTAACTTCAGATCAAGTTACTACTGAACCTCGTAGGTCGACCAGAGCACAATCCGCACCAGAGTGGTACGGTAATCCTGTCCTGGAAGTCATGTTACTAGACCATGGCGAACCTATAAACTATGAAGAAGCTATGATGAGTCTAGATTCCGATAAATGGCTTGAGGCCATGAAATCTGAGATAGGATCCATGTATAAGAACAAAGTATGGACTTTGGTGGACTTGCCTGATGATCGGCAAGGCATAGAAAATAAATGGATCTTCAAGAAGAAGACTGACGCTGATGGTAATGTTACTGTCTACAAAGCTCGACTTGTTGCGAAAGGTTTTCGACAAGTTCAAGGATTTGACTACGATGAGACTTTCTCACCCGTAGCGATGCTTAAGTCTGTCCGAATCATGTTAGAAATTGCCGCATTTTATGATTATGAAATCTGGCAAATGGACGTCAAAATTGCATTGCTTAATAGATTTTTAAAAAAGAGTTGTATATGATGCAACCAGAAGGTTTTGTCGATCCTAAAGGTGCTAACAAAGTGTGCAAGCTCCAGCGATCCATCTATGGACTGGTGCAAGCATCTCAGAGTTGGAATATACGCTTTGATGAGGTGATCAAAGCATATGGTTTTATACAGACTTACGATGAAGCTTGTATTTACAAGAAAGTGAGTGGGAGCTCTGTAGCATTTCTGATATTATATGTGGTTGACATATTATTGATTGGAAATGATATATAATTTCTGGATGGCATAAAAGGATACTTGAATAAGAATTTTTCAATGAAAGACCTCGGTGAAGCTGCTTATATATTGGGCATCAAGATCTATAGAGATAGATCGAGACGCTTAATAGGACTTTCACAAAGCACATACCTTGATAAAGTTTTGAAGAAGTTCAAAATGGATCAGTCAAAGAAAGGGTTCTTGTCTGTGTTACAAGGTGTGAAGTTGAATAAGACTCAAAGCCCGACCACGGCAGAAGATAGAGAGAGAATGAAAGTCATTCCCTATGCCTCAGCCATAGGTTTTATAAAGTATGCCATGCTGTGTATCAGACCTATTGTGTACCTTGCCATGAGTTTGGCAAGGGGGTACAATAGTGATCCAGGAGTAGATCACTGGACAGCGGTCAAAATTATCCTTAGTTACCTAAGAGGACTAAGAAAATATTTCTCGGTTATGGAGGTGATAAAGAGTTCGTCGTAAAGGGTTACGTTGATGCAAGCTTTGACATCGAATCGGATGACTCTGAGTCTCAATCTGGATACGTATTGAAAGCGGGAGCAATTAGATAGAGTAGCTCCATGCAGAGTATTTTAGACATAGAAATTTGCAAAATGCATACGGACCTGAATGTGGTAGACCCGTTGACTAAACTTCTCTCACAAGCAAAACATGATCACACCTTAGTACTCTTTGGGTATTAATCACATGGCGATGTGAACTAGATTATTGACTCTAGTAAACTCTTTTGCTGTTAGTCACATGGCGATGTGAACTATCGGTGTTAATCACATGGCGATGTGAACTAGATTATTGACTCTAGTGCAAGTGGGAGACTGATGGAAATATGCCCTAGAGGCAATAATAAAATGGTTATCATTATATTTTCTTAATCTTGATAAAGGTTTATTATTCGTGCTAGAATTGTATTGACCGGAAACTTAAATACATGTGTGGATATATAAACAAATACCGTGTCCCTAGTAAGCCTCTACTAGACTAGCTCATTGATCAAAGATGGTTAAGGTTTCCTAACCATGGCCATGTGTTGTCATTTGATAACGGGATCACATCATTAGAAGAATGATGCGAACAAGACCCATCCGTTAGCTTAGCATATTGATCGTTCAGTTTATTTGCTATTGCTTTCTTGATGACAAATACATATTCCTTCAACTATGAGATTATGCAACTCCCGGATACCGGAGGAATACCTTGTGTGCTATCAAACGTCACAATGTAACTGGGTGATCATAAAGATGCTCTACAGGTATCTCCGAAGGTGTTTGTTGAGTTGGCATAGATCGAGATTAGGATTTGTCACTCCGAGTATCGAAGAGGTATCTCTGGGCCCTCTCGGTAATACACATCATAAGAAGCTTTGCAAGCAAAGTGACTAAGGAGTTAGTTGCAAGATGTTGTATTACTGAACGAGTAAAGAGACTTGCCGGTAACGAGATTGAACTAGGTATGAAGATACCGATGATCGAATCTCGGGCAAATAACATACCGATGGACAAAGGGAATTACGTATGTTGTCATAAGGTTCGACCGATAAAGATCTTCGTAGAATATGTAGGAGCCAATATGGGCATCCAGGTTCCGCTATTGGTTATTGACCGGAGAGGTATCTCGGTCATGTCTGCATAGTTCTCGAACCCGTAGGGTCCGCACGCTTAACGTTCGTTGACGATATAGTGTTATATGAGTTATATGATTTGGTGACCGAATATTGTTCGGAGTCCCGGATGAGATCACAGACATGACGAGGAGCTCCGGAATGGTCCGGAGGTAAATATTAATATATAAGAGGATGATATTTGGACACTGAAAGAGTTTCGAAATGTACCGGGTAGAAATCGGGTCACCGGAAGGGGTTCCGGACACCCCGGGAGGTTAATGGGCCATATGGGCCAAAGGGAGGGGAACACACCAGCCCACAAGGGGCTGGCGCGCCCCTCCTAGGCCGCAACCCTTGGGAAGAGAAGGAATAGGGGGGAGTCGGCCTCCCCCTTCCTTTCCTCTTCCCCCTTTCCTCCCCCCCCTAGCAAATATGGTACCGGGGGGGGGGGGGGGGGGGGAGGGAAAGACCTCAAGTAGGATTCGGCCCTACATGGGGCGCCCCTTGGCCTCTCCCCTCTCTCCCACCTATATATTGGGGAGGGGTGCGCCACACATAACCACGACAATTGTTTAGCCGTGTGCGCCCCCCCCCCCCCTCCACAGTTTATTCGCTCGGTCATATTTTCGTAGCGCTTAGGCGAAGCCCTGCGGAGATAGCCTCACCATCATCGTCACCATGCCGTCGTGCTGCCGGAACTCATCCACTACTTCGCCGTCTTGCTATATCAAGAAAGCGAGGACGTCATCGAGCTGAACGTGTGCTGAACGCGGAGGTGCCGTACGTTCGGTACTCGATCAGTTGGAGCGCGAAGAAGTTCGACTACATCAACCGCGTTAACAAACGCTTCCGCTTACGGTCTACGAGGGTACATAGATACACTCTCCCCTCTCGTTGCTATGCATCTCCATGGATAGATCTTGCGTGTGCGTAGAATTTTTTTTGTTTTTCATGCAACATTTCCTAACAGTGTTGATATGCAACACGAACAAAATGATATTATTGTGAGAGTGACTTGATTTACCATGAACATATGCTTCAGAATTGTGCTGAAGCTTTTCCCAACTGGGATCTTCAACTATTCTGCACGAACTCGTAACATATAATCACAGTAAATGAGAACGAAGCACTGGCAAGTAGAGATGGACAGAGGGAACATCGCCTGCCCTATCCTAGTGCCGTTGTCCAGCCGCCGATCAGCGCCTAGCCACCGCCGCCCAACATCCCCAAATCGTCCTTGTGCTGGTGCTCTGCCCATCTCTTGGCCGGCCTCCGCACGCGTTCTATGGTTGCCACGCCTCATTGACTTAGGCCCGAATCGCCTAGCCTCGCCCGTGCATGAATCGCCCAGCGACCGAATCGAATGCGGCAGAGAGCGCTAAGGAGTATATATACCGAAGCAGCAGACTGGGAAAAATGAAAAGGCACACCTCAATTAATCACCGCGAGTGGCGAAAATAATCCCGCATGAATGCCTCTAGAAACTGAAGAATTATTGCCTCCTTCAAATCCCAGTGGACGATCTGGTTCACCGAACAGCCGGACGCCGATTTGCCTCGAGCTGAATCGACGTGCGGTCCGGTGTTGGAATTTGCTAGTAGGCCTTTGGCCCAAAGCCCAACTAAAATTCTGAAATTCTCTTGGCCCATTCATGCATAGCTTGTGAGTGGTGTGTGTAACACCCCCTGTATTAAGCTACAGTGATCACCCTTTTGATGAGGCCATGTCATCATGATTAATAGTGCATAATCATCATTAGCATCATATTGCATTTCAACTCCTAAGTCAAATTCAAATTTAAATGAAAGTGGAATATAAAAGTTGTCCAACATAGAAACTAAAATGTCAGATAAATAACAAATATTCCAGAGGCTATTCTAAAATTGAAACCAACATCATTGGAATTGGATAAGTGACTCGAACAACCTCAAACAGGGGATAAAGATAATATTTAGTAACCATTTATTAAATCTGAAATAAATATGGAATTATGTTTTGTCCAAACTAATTTTAGGTGTTAAGGAATAATGCACTGGTATTTATGAAATAGGTCACACTTTTTACAAAAACCATTTGGGGCCTAAACATTTAACAGTAGAGAAAAGAGAATAAACGAAAGAAAAAGAAACAGAAAAGGATAAAGGACAACCCCCCCCCCCCCCCCCCACACGGCCCAACTGCCGAAGCCCACCGGCCGGCCCACCTGCGTCGCCCCCTGGCCTATAAGGCCCCCCCGGCCGAACCCTAGCCCCCTCCGATCCACATTCCCCCCCCCCCCCGGTCGCCCCCTCCCTCGGCTGGGGGGATCTGGATCGGGGCAGTCCCCCCCGATCCCTCCGCCCCGTCGCCGACGCCGCTCGCCGCCCGCCGGCGCCCGCGCCTCCCCGCCGCCTGCCACCTCTTCTAGTTCTCCCGTCGCCGTCGTCGCCGACGACCTCGTCCCCGACGTGCCCTCGCTCGGGCCCGAGCCCAGCGCGCTCGCCCCGACGCGCCCGACCGCGCCCCGTCTGCGCCTCGTCTCCGACGCCGTCGCGGACCGCCGTCGCCCTTGGACCTCGCCGCCTCGCCGGACTCCACCGACGCCGGCCTCCCCGTCGACCCGTCGTCTCCGGCCTCCACCCCGAGCCCCTCCTCGCGCTCGACGCCGACGCCCCGCCTCGACCCCGTCGCCGACCCCCCCCTCCACGAGCTCGAGCCCGCTGCCCTGACCCTGCACCCGCGGTGAGGGCCACGCCCTCCCTCTCTCTCTGTCGCCGTCGTCGCCCCGCACCTGGCCCGCTCCAGCCGCTCGCCGCGCTCGCCCCTCCCGAGTCGCACGCGCGCGCGCGCCTGCCGTTCCTCCCGCTCGCCCCTGCTGCTGTTGCCACGCCGCGCATCGGCCGAGCCCCGTCGCCAGCGCCTCGCCCATGCCCGCTCCGGCCCCTGCCTCGCCTCCGCGCGGTTCTGCTGCGCCGCCGCCCGCTCGCCCGTGCTTGCGCGCGCGTTGACCCCCCCCCACCGCGCGGACGCGTCCGGCTCTGGACGGGCACAGCGCGGACGAGTCCGGCTGTGCCACTGTCCAGTGGGCCCCCCAGAACGTTTTAATAAAAGAAAAGAAAGAAATAAAAATAAATAATTAAAATAATTAAAATAATTAAAATAATTAATTAATTAATTAGTTAATTAATTAGTTAATTAATCCTGATTAGGTTAATCTAATTAACTACTTAGTGTTAATTAAACAGTAATTAGTAATTAACTTAATTAAATGCTGACGTCAGCATGATGTCATGCTGACGTCATCAATCACTGTTTCGGATAATGTTGAATTAAATAATTAATTAAAATTTCAGAAATTAATAAAAACTTTAGAAAATCATATCTTTTAAACCGTAACTCCGATGAAAATATTTTATACATGAAACTTGCTCAGAACGACGATACGAACCCGAATACATCCTCCGTATTCCCGTCAGATGCCCGCAGCTATAAGAACGTTGAACAATTAGACCGATTTCGATAAATGAATAGTGTCCAACCCTAGTTAAATAAATCCGAATAAATTCCTAAATTAACTAAATCGCTTAGTTAGGCTGTATATCACCCTGGCCCTGCGTTTAGACATGTCATGCATCCCTGTTGCATTATTGCCGTGTGTTTACTGTTTCTTCCCCCTCTTCTCTTCGGTAGACTACGAGACCGACGCAGCTGCTGGTGCCCCGACCGACTACGTTGTTGACGACCCCTACTTGCCAGAGCAACCAGGCAAGCCCCCCCCCCTTGATCACCAGATATCGCCTATTCTTCTCTATACTGCTTGCATTAGAGTAGTGTAGCCTGTTACTGCTTTCGGTTAATCCTATTCTGCTGCATAGCCTGTCCTTGTTGCTACTGTTGTTGATACCTTACCTGCAATCCTAAATGCCTAGAGTAGGATGCTAGTTTGTCATCAGTGGCCCTACATTCTCGTCTGTCTGCTATGCTACATTATTGGGCCGTGCTCGCCACGGGTGGCGATTGCGGATATGTATACTACTTATTACATGTGACATCAGATGGATACTAAAGTCGGGTCGGCTCGAGGAGCACCCGCAGGTGATTCACGAATGGGGGCTGAAAGGATTGGCCTCCTCGACGGCCCCCTAAGTGACTCTTTGTTGTGGAGCGGCAGGGCAGGTTGTGACCACCTAGGAGAGAGGTGGGCCTGGCCCTGGTCGTCGTCCGCGGTGATCTCATAATAACACGTTTAACGAGATTGGATATTTGATCTGAGTCTGGCCACTGGCCTATACGCACTAACCAACTACGCGGGAGTAGTTATGGGTATCCCGGCGTCGTGGTATCAGCTGAAGCCTTCTTGACGTCAGCGACTGAGCGGCGCGCGCCGTGTTGGACCGCGATAACGTAACCGCCGTGATTGTGTGGGTTGCTAGGTTTGCTCGCGGCCGCGTACGCAACGTGCAGGAGCGCACTGGGCGATGGGCCCAGACCCCAGAGTGCCTAGGATTAGTCCGGCGTGCTGACCTCTCTGTTGAGCCTAGGTGGGGCTGCGACGTGTGGATCTTCCGAGGCCGGTCATGACCCAGGAAAGTGTGTCCGGCCAAAGGGGATCGAGCGTGTTGGGGAATATGTGGTGCACCCCTGCAGGGAAGTTTATCTATTCGAATAGCCGTGTCCCTCGGTAAAAGGACGACCCGGAGTTGTATTCCGACCTCATGACAACTAGAAATGGATACTTAATAAAACACACCCTTACAAGTGACAGATATAACCCGGTGGTCGCTCTCTCGCATGGTGGCGACGAGAGGATCGACGGGTAGGATTATGCTATACGTTGTTGCTTGGTTAACTTCCAACTACTCTCTTCTATTGCTTCAAGATGGAGGCTGCCAGAAGCGTAGTCTTCGACAGGACTAGCTATCCCCCTCTTATTCTGGCATTCTGCAGTTCAGTCCACCGATATTGCCTCTTTACACATATACCATGCATATGTAGTATAGATCCTTGCTTGCGAGTACTTTGGATGAGTACTCACGGTTGCTTTCCCCCTCCTTTTCCCCCTTTCCCTTCTTGCTGGTTGTCGCAACCAGGTGCTGGAGCCCAGGAGCCAGACGCCACCTACGACGACTACTACCACCAGGGCGGAGCCTACTACTACGTCCAGGACGCCGACGACCAGGAGTAGCTAGGAGGATCCCAGGCAGGAGGCCCTGCGCCTGTTCGATCGGTTGTATCCCTGTTTGTGCTAGCCATCTTATGGCACCTTGTTTAACTTATGTCTGTACTCAGATGTTGTTGCTTCCGCTGACTCGTCTATGATCGAGCATTTGTATTCGAGCCCTCGTGGCCCCTGGCTTGTATTATGATGCTTGTATGACTTATTTATGTTTTAGAGTTGTGTTGTGATATCTTCCCGTGAGTCCCTGATCTTGATCGTACACGTTTGCGTGCATGATTAGTGTACGATCGAGCCGGGGGCGTCACAGTGTGAGTGGGACTAAAGTTTAGTCCCACCCCGGAAGTTGAGTGAGACTTGCACCTCTTTATAAGGTGAGCTCTTCTACCACTTGTAAGAGCATGAGAAGAGGAGACCTACACACGCGCTCCTCCTCCTCGCTTGCCTCGCCACGCCACGCCTCGTCACGACGCGCCGCGGGTTGCGGGATTGAGCCGAGCCGAGGACAGAGCTATGCACGTTGTCTATATTTTTGCTTCTTGGGAAAAATTAATGAATCATTAATTAATAATTAACGGACGCGTTAATTACTGAACCGTTTCCGATTCTTTTGGATCACGACTCGAACGTGGGATTTACTCCCACGACCTACTCGGCCCGCACTATATAGTCAGGCAGACGTCTACCCTAGCGGCTGCCGCTTCGTATGGTTTCACACCACCGTTCCAGATCATTGCGCCGCCACGCAAGTCTTCTCCATCCCTCCTTCCGGCGTGCACCGCGAGAAGGGACAGCAGGCCTCCGGAACCCCGCCTCTCGTGATCCTGTACGGGAGAGGGGCGATCAGGTTTTTGGGGAGCGCACTCGCGCGACTGCTGGCAGCGACGACTTCGCCAACGACGACTTCTTCCCCGACCTCGGCAACCTCATCCTCGACGACATGGGCGACAACCTCAACGCCGGCGGTGCTGCTCCCGCTGCACCGTATGTGATTCTATCCTTCTTGTTCGAGATCGTGGTAGAATTCATGTTTCTAGTATGTGCCCTAGATGTGATCTGTTCATCTACTATGCTAGTTTGCATGGTTTTAGTTTAATCTCTGCTATTGCTGTCATGGTTTATCTTCTGTTTATTCGGATTAAATCTCGTAGTAATTTGCTCATATTTCCAACAATCCAAAAACCTGATTATAGGCAATTTACTCCGAGTGGTTTTGCTGCGCATTTGAAGCCGCCTGCCTTTAAGGGGGTGCAATATAAGAGGTGGCGCACGAGAGCAGTCTACTGGTTTCAGACCATGTGCTGCTATGATGCCACCAAGGGCAAGCCTGAGGGCGATCTTAATCCAGCACAGCTGGAAGCTTTTGAGAAGATCGATACTCTCTTTAAAGGCGCTCTTCTGAGTGTTCTTGATGATTCCATTGTGGATTCGTATATGTCGTTTAACAATGGCAAGGACATGTGGGCTGCGCTCGAGGCCAAGTTTGGTGCCTCGGACGCCGGCAGCGAGTTGTACGTCATGGAGCAATTCTATGACTACAAGATGACTGATGAGCGCTCTGTTGTACAGCAAGCTCATGAGATACAGTCGCTCGCAAAGGAACTCGAGTACTTCAAGTGTGTGTTGCCGGACAAATTTGTTGCCGGAGGCATCATTGCCAAGCTTCCACCCTCGTGGAACAATTTTGCTACTTCCCTGAAACACAAGAGACAGGAGTTTTCCGTTGCGGATCTCATTGGTACTCTTGATGTTGAAGAGAAGGCGAGAGCAAAGGACACACGTGCTCGAGTTGCTGAGGGAGCTTCTAGTGCCCACATGGTACAGAAGAAGAACTTCCAGCCCAACAAGTTCAAAAACAACAAGAACAAAACTCAGGGCAAAGGCAAGTTTGATACAAAGAACAAGCCGTCACATTCTACCAACTTTAAGAAGAATTCTCATAAGAAGGGGAAGGGACTTTGCCATGTCTGCGGTGATCCTAATCACTGGGCTCCGAAGTGTCCTAACCGCTTTGAGGAGCGCGAACATGAGAAGAGCGGCAAGTCCGCTAATGTTGTCATCGGTGATACTGATATGAAGGAATCTGGGTACGGTATTCTTCCTACCATCCTTTCAGTATTTCAATCTCCTGATTGGTTAATTGATACCGGTGCCAATGTACACGTTTGTGCTGACGCCTCCATGTTTTGTTCTTACCAGGTCACAGGGACTTCTCCCGTGCTGATGGGGAATGGGTCACATGCCGTCGTTCGAGGTGTCGGTACAGTCGATCTAAAGTTCACTTCGGGGAAGACCGTGCGTCTGAAGAACGTTCATCATGTGCCGTCCATCAATAAAAATCTCGTTAGCGGTTCCCGTTTATGTCGAGATGGTTTTAAGTTGGTTTTCGAATCCAATAAAGTTGTAATTTCTAAGTATGGACAATTTGTTGGAAAAGGCTATGAGAGCGGAGGCTTGTTCCGCCTATCTTTGTCAGATATTTGCACTAAAGTTATTAATAATGTTTGCCACAATAATGAGTCTGATATTTGGCATTCACGACTTTGTCATATTAACTTTGGTTGCATGACGCGGCTAGCCAATATGAATTTAATTCCGAAAATACCTACTGTCAAGGGCTCCAAGTGCCAAGTGTGTGTGCAAGCTAAGCAACCTCGCAAGTCCCATAAGACTGCAGAGGCAAGAGACTTGGCGCCACTAGAGCTTATACATTCTGATCTTTGTGAGATGAATGGCGTGTTGACAAAAGGTGGAAAGAGGTACTTCATGACGTTGATCGATGACTCCACTAGATATTGTTATGTGTATCTTCTGAAATCAAAAGATGAGGCTTTAACCTTTTTCAAAAACTATAAAGCTGAGGCAGAGAACCAACTTGATCGGAAAATTAAACGGCTTAGGTCTGATCGTGGTGGAGAGTATTTTTCCAATGATTTTGATTTGTTTTGTGCGGAACATGGTATAATCCATGAGAGGACGCCTCCCTACTCACCTCAGTCAAATGGGGTAGCCGAAAGAAAGAACCGAACTCTAACTGATATGGTTAACACCATGTTAGACACATCGGGTCTCTCCAAGGAATGGTGGGGGGAGGCGCTAATGACTGCGTGTCATGTCCCAAACTGAGTTCCCACAAAGCATAAGACCATGACTCCATTTGAGGAATGGGAAAGGAAAAGGTTGAAACTCTCTTACCTACGTACTTGGGGTTGTTTGGCGAAAGTCAATATACCAATTCCCAAGAAGCGCAAGCTTGGACCAAAAACCGTGGATTGTGTTCTTCTGGGCTATGCTTTTCATAGCATTGGTTATAGATTTTTGATAATAAAATCTGAGGTATCCGACATGTATGTTGGTACAATTATGGAGTCGAATGATGCAACTTTCTTTGAGGACATATTTCCTATGAAGGATATGTCGAGTTCATCAAATCAGGAGATACCTACTCCATCTAGTGAGGAATTTGCTGTAATTCCTGAACCCACCATTGCGATGGAACACATTGAGAATCCAGTTGAGGGTGACAACGGAACTCCTGTGAGGAGTAAGAGACAGAGGACTGCAAAGTCCTTTGGTGATGATTTCATTGTGTACCTTGTGGATGACACACCCAGGACTATTTCAGAAGCCTATGCATCTCCTGATGCTGACTACTGGAAGGAAGCTGTTCGTAGCGAGATGGATTCCATCTTAGCTAACGGAACCTGGGAGATCACTGACCGTCCTTATGGGTGCAAACCTGTAGGATGTAAGTGGGTGTTCAAGAAAAAGCTTAGACCTGATGGTACGATTGAAAAGTACAAGGCACGGCTTGTGGCTAAGGGTTATACCCAGAAAGAAGGTGAAGACTTCTTTGATACTTACTCACCCGTGGCTAGACTGACCACTATTCGGGTGCTACTATCACTGGCTGCCTCACATGGTCTTCTCATTCATCAAATGGACGTTAAGACGGCTTTCCTCAATGGAGAGTTGAAGGAGGAAATTTACATGGATCAGCCAGATGGTTTTGTAGTACCTGGTCAGGAAGGAAAGGTGTGCAAGTTATTAAAGTCTTTATATGGCCTTAAGCAAGCTCCTAAGGAGTGGCATGAGAAGTTCGAAAGAACATTAACTGCTGCCGGCTTTGTAGTAAACGATGGTGACAAGTGTGTGTACTATCGCCATGGTGGGGGCGAAGGAGTTATTCTTTGTCTGTATGTCGATGACATACTGATCTTTGGAACCAAACTTGATTTAATCAAGGAGGTTAAGGATTTCTTATCTCGTTGCTTTGAGATGAAGGATCTAGGAGTAGCTGATGTTATCTTAAACATCAAGCTGTTGAGAGATGAGAATGGTGGGATTACACTGCTTCAGTCTCACTATGTGGAAAAGGTCTTGAGTCGTTTTGGGTATAGCGACTGCCAGCCTTCCCCAACTCCATATGATGCTAGTGTGTTGCTTCGAAAGAATCGACGGATTGCTAAGGATCAACTGAGGTATTCTCAGATTATTGGTTCGCTTATGTATTTGGCGAGTGCCACGAGGCCTGACATCTCTTTTGCTGTGAGCAAACTGAGTCGGTTTGTGTCAAAACCGGGAGATGATCATTGGCATGCGCTTGAGAGAGTTATGCGCTATTTGAAAGGCACTGCGAGCTATGGGATTCACTACACCGGGTATCCAAGGGTACTGGAGGGTTATAGTGACTCAAACTGGATATCTGATGCTGATGAGATTAAGGCCACAAGTGGTTATGTTTTTACACTTGGTGGTGGCGCTGTTTCCTGGAAGTCTTGCAAGCAGACCATCTTAACGAGGTCAACTATGGAAGCAGAACTCACAGCATTAGACACTGCCATTGTTGAAGCAGAGTGGCTTCGTGAGCTCTTGATGGACTTACCTGTGGTTGAAAAACCAATACCCCCTATCCTGATGAACTGTGATAATCAAACTGTGATCGTCAAGATAAACAGTTCTAAGGACAATATGAAGTCCTCAAGGCATGTGAAGAGGAGACTAAAATCTGTCAGAAAATTGAGGAACTCCGGAGTTATTACGTTGGATTATATCCAAACGTTGAAAAACTTGGCAGATCCCTTCACAAAGGGTCTATCACGTAATGTGATAGATAATGCATCGATGGAGATGGGTTTGAGACCCACCGCATGAGTTGTCCATAGTGGTAACCCATTCTATGTGATCGGAGATCCCGTGAAGTAGAAGTGGGAGACAAGCTGTTGGTCAGCTGGGAGGAGAGTATCCCTATATTAATTATCCCACTCCGTGAAGATGCAATACTCTCCTGATCTGCATGGCAGGTTGATACTTATCTTAATGTGTTCCAAGTGGCTTATTCGGGTAAGCAGAGATGTTGTCCTGCAGAGCATCTCCTGAGGAACACACCTATATGAATTTGACTGTTAACGTCGCAGCCTGTGAGAATTGGGTGTTCTCTAATAAATTCATGAAAGGCCCTGGAGTATGACGTATACGCTCCACCCGCGGGGAAGCCTTGCGGCAGCCCAGTATCGGTCAAGAATTTGTGTGAAACTAGTCTCGCAGAAAACTTGTAGTTCAAGGCATAGTCCACTATTCAAGTTGTGATCTAGTGTAGCATAAATCTCTAAGTGGAAGTTCAACTTTACAGTCTCCACTGAGCACCGGTATATAAACAATGTTTTGGAACTAAGTGATGAGATGTGCCAATGAGACTTTGTGGGGGATTGTTGGAATTTGCTAGTAGGCCTTTGGCCCAAAGCCCAACTAAAATTCTGAAATTCTCTTGGCCCATTCATGCATAGCTTGTGAGTGGTGTGAGTGGGACTAAAGTTTAGTCCCACCCCGGAAGTTGAGTGAGACTTGCACCTCTTTATAAGGTGAGCTCTTCTACCACTTGTAAGAGCATGAGAAGAGGAGACCTACACGCTCGCTCGCCTCGCCACGCCACGCCTCGTCACGACGCGCCGCGGGTTGCGGGATTGAGCCGAGCCGAGGACAGAGCTATGCACGTTGTCTATATTTTTGCTGCTTGGGAAAAATTAATGAGTCATTAATTAATAATTAACGGACGCGTTAATTACTGAACCGTTTCCGATTCTTTTGGATCGCGACTCGGACGTGGGATTTACTCCCACGACCTACCCGGCCCGCACTATATAGTCAGGCAGACGTCTACCCTAGCGGCTGCCGCTTCGTATGGTTTCACACCACCGTTCCAGATCATTGCGCCGCCACGCAAGTCTTCTCCATCCCTCCTTCCGGCGTGCACCGCGAGAAGGGACAGCAGGCCTCCGGAACCCCGCCTCTCGTGATCCTGTACGGGAGAGGGGCGATCAGGTTTTTGGGGAGCGCACTCGCGCGACTGCTGGCAGCGACGACTTCTTCCCCGACCTCGGCAACCTCATCCTCGACGACATGGGCGACAACCTCAACGCCGGCGGTGCTGCTCCCGCTGCACCGTATGTGATTCTATCCTTCTTGTTCGAGATCGTGGTAGAATTCATGTTTCTAGTATGTGTCCTAGATGTGATCTGTTCATCTACTATGCTAGTTTGCATGGTTAGTTTAATCTCTGCTATTGCTGTCATGGTTTATCTTCTGTTTATTCGGATTAAATCTCGTAGTAATTTGCTCATATTTCCAACATCCGGCACTCGCTCCGCGGCCACTATGGCACGACCGTATCGCTTCCGTCGGCCTGCTCGTCTATCTGGAAACAATGACCCCTTCATCCTCTAGATCGAGCGGGAGCCGTCGTGCTCCCAGCTAGGCTGCAAACGAGTCGAGTTTGAGCGAGTTGGAGTAGGCTCAGCTCAATTTATACTAAAATTCGAGCGATTTCAAACTGAGTGAAGCTCGAGGTCGAGCTGTAGAAAGTGGCTCATGCTCAGCTTGTAATGATCTCGAGTCGATCTCGAGCTAGTTTCAAGCTAAATAAGATGATTTGTTTCTGAATAATTGAGGCAAATTTTCACATAAGATAGGCCACAACATAGAAAATCACTATAAATTTCGACTTATTCTTTCACAACTGAAGATAAGATATCATGGGAACTAGCAAGAGAAGAAAACAAAGGTCATCTGCTTTCAAACTTTGACAAAAATAACAAGATATTCAACATACGGCTGATCACGCACCACATTGAGGCTAAAATTTTCTTCGCTCTTAATTAAACCTCCATGTTTGTTAGTAAGTAAAATGGAAAAAAATTCACACACAACATATATGGTAATAAACTAACCATTTCTTTGTAATAAACGTAAAAATTATTTAATATACTTATCTGATATCGAGCTATCGAGCTAAAATCGAGCGAGCCAATACCGACTCAAGATCAGTTCGTTTCTCAATCGAGCTACATAAAGTGCTCATACTCAGCTCATTTCCTTTCAAGTCGATCTCGAGTCGAGCCAAAATACGAATCGATCTCGAGCAGCTCACGAGCGTCGAGCTTTTCTTGCAGCCCTACTCCCAGCCATGGGGCCGCCGCCACGGAGTACTGCGGGATGGTTTGCGATCGATGCAATCTTTCTTGAGAGCTCCTGTTCGGCGCTTAAGCACACGAACAGCTCCCTGGCGCACACGGCCGCACCTTGTTGGGCTGGCTCATGAAGGCGGATGGCAGCGGATGTATAACGCCAAAAAACGCAAAAGGTGCATTTCCCTGGTTTCGAACTCAGGTCGTTGCGTTCTTCTCCAAGTTGAGCTAACACTAGAGCCATCGCACATTCGTGACAGATACCAGCGACAAGTGTATAAGAAGAGCGTGGCGGCGCTATTTATTCGCAGAATACTGTCTGTTATATCACTTTGATTTTTGAATTATTTTGAAAAAAATCGTAAATTTGAAAACGTTCACCATTTTTGAAGAAAAGTTCACAAACTCAAAAATCGTTCATCGATTTTGAGAAAAGTTCATGAAAAAAATGAAAAATGTTCAATGCTTTTGAAAAAAGTTCATCAATGTGGGAAAAAGTTCATCGAATTTGAAAAAAAGTTTATCGGATTTGAAAAAAGTTCATCAAAGTTAAATAAAAGTTCATTGAATTTGAAAAAAGTTCATCAAATCTGAAAAAAAAGTTCATCTATTTTTGCACACGTAGAAAGAAAAGTTCATTGCATTTAAAAAAATATATATTTTTTAAAAAAGTTCATCGAATTTGAGAAAAAGTTCATCAATTTTAAAAAAGATCATGATTTTTTAGAAATTTTGTCGAACCAGGAAGAAGAAAAAAGAAAAAAGAAAAACGAAAAAAGGAAAAAGGAAAACAAAAAAGAAAAAGTGGAAAGAATAAAGGAAAAGGAAAGAGATAACTTATAACGTGAGGTTTATTGGCGTAGTGGTTAGTGCGTAGTATTGCAAACCAGTGCAAACCAGGACGTCGCCTGTTCGAGTCACGCAGGCGTGCTTTTTTGTGTTTTGAAATACAGAGAAAGAAAAAGGCAGATGGGCCGGCCCAGCGCGGAGGGTGGGTATGCGGCCGTTTGCGGAAACGCCTATAGCGGGGCGCTTAAGGCGCCGAATAGGGTTTGCCACCTTTCTTTGTAACCACTGCAGGGATGAGCGCTCTAGTTGGGCTGGGAAAAGGCCCAATTAACGAGAAGGCTCCGGTTTTTCCTATGGAGCAGCTGCCCTTTAGGACATTTGGCCCAGTAAAAAATAACAGGCGGTGGAGGACGAAACACACAGCAAATCCGATGGTTCAGATCGTGCAAATCACATGAACGGACGGCCAAAAATGACCAGGTCGTGAGAGGGCTCGGATTAGGTGCGGTTATACTGTCCTAAATGGGTTATGTTAGGCCAACTCCAATGTGTCGACCCAGAAGGACGTTGTTTTTGTCCGTTTTTTATTGGTTTAGGTCGCCAGTTTGGCCGGCGCCCGCCCTTGTCCGCGCCAATCTAGCCATTACGCCCAACTAGCCGACACCATTTGGTCCGCCTCGCTGGGTTTTTTTGTAACAACAAACACATTTTCAACATTAAACATAGTTAGTAGATTGCAAAATGAAGCTACAATTCATGTCAGCATCATACCCTAGGCCACCCTCATTGATCATCTCCTCCATGAAAGCATTGTAGTACACCGGGTCATCCGGTGTCGGGGTTGGCATATAAACAAGCATGTTGCAGGCATGATGCTTAGATTGCGTGGCTTCGCGAGACGGTGCTCCATCCAACTAGGAGCTTGAGGAGTACGGGCGTGGTTGAGAAGAGGTGGATGTTTATTTTGGCTGGTTGCAATATCGTTTGAGTTGCTTAGTTTCTGCCTGAGGGTCTATGTTAGCTATGTGTTTGTTTTGTAATGTCGTTGTGCTATATCTTCTCATGCGTGAACGATAAACCTCTTGCTCCTGCACGAGCCTTGAACTAATGATAGGTTAGTTTGGTTTTTGTCGAGTTTTCCTCGCGTAGCGGGCGTTTTGATGACGAGCACCTACGGTGGGTTTCTCGACGATGTGTTGGACTCGTTGTCCCCTTTCCCGCCCCTTTACTATCTCTGGTTCGGATAGTTGTATTTCCCTTATTCGGCTAATGGAAAGGGGTTATGTCCGGTTAAAAAAATCAAAGGAGAAAGATGATGGTGCCCTCGGTGGGCTGGGTTGGGCCAGCTACTGTAGCGGGCCGACGGGTAAGTGGCCTTTCTTTTTTATTTATGTTTTTTTAATCTATTTGCTGCTATTTTGAATATTTTGAGGATTCAAAATAGCACCAAATCTTCTGAAAATTTAAGTGCAACCCCTCTAGACCCTTCCTAGCCTACACCATCATAAACTATAATACATTATGATTTAATTCTCAAAGTCCAAAAATAATTCTTTTAATTCATTAAAATTTGCAGCGAGTCCATCTGGATGACATGAAGCTCTTCCCAAAATCTTAAGTTTGAGGGCATTTTGTATACACAGATTCTTTTTAGGATTTTAGCCCTTTAACATGAGGTTTGAATTAATCTTCATTTGAAAATTTAAGGGATTTTAACATGATGGCATGCTATGCTTAGAACTAATCTAATACATTACCATAAGCTAGGACTGTGACATGGTGGACATGATATTCAGGTGGCTTCAATAATTGACAACATGATGGTCTCTACTACCACGCTTTGCTGTAGGTATTACAAGATATATATTAAGTAAGTTTATATTCAAACACTTCTATATAAATTTATATTCTTTAAATGTAGCGTTGCAAAGTTTAAATTTTGTTTAAATGCATAAACAATTTGAAATGTTATTTTGGTACATTCTAGCATAGTTAACACAATTTATGGTCGTATCTTTTCGGAAGTTACAAATTAAACTTTTGAATATGTTAATCTGATAAAGATTGTGCTCCTTCTCATTATTTTCAATATGTCTTTCTACGAAAAGACATGATTTTATTAAAGGATGTGTCTTTTCATGAAGATACATTTTTCACTAAGGGATGTATCTTTTAACCAAAGGACATGACTATTCATAAGTTCCCAACTGTCAAGATCTAGCATTCTTGATGGATCCTCCATATAATCCAAAGAGATTTCTTTTTAGGATGATTTAGCTTAATGTGGGAGTTGCATTAGGGGCCAGTTTTAGAATAAAAAAGATGTCATAAAATATAAGGTATATCTTAATTTATTGACACAAATTCAACGTACTAGAATACACTTTATATACTAATACTCCCTCCGTCTCACGATATAATAATAGCGGAGTATGGCCATGTGGGCTTTAATCATCCATGAAAGACAATTTGATTCTTTTGTCATCTCAATAGTGAATCATACAGGGTTCGGTCCAAAAATCATATGTATTCCGAAGACTGTTGAGTTTTAATAAAGACCTAGTTCACCTAAAAAATATTATGTATTGTCCGCTCTTTAAGAAGAAATACGTCATTCGGGACTGACAAGCTCGAGCCACAACGACCAGCCGAGGCTGTGTCAATATACCCGCTCATAGGTAGGTCATAGCTAGGGATGGCACCCGCAGGGTTTGGGTATGGGTGGAGCCACCCCATACCCTTACCCATCCCCTTAAGCTTACCCATCACCCTTACCCATACCCGCCAATGGGTATAAATTTTCCCCATACCCGTTACCCGACATGGTAGATGGGTACCCGCGGGTAAAATTACCCATGTATGCATAGCATCAATTTTGACAACTCACGGTCATAAAAAGCAATATGTAATCACAATTTATAAACAACAACACATTATAACGGCAACACATACTTATAAATAACAACACATCATAAACAACAACACATTTAATAAAGAACATCACTTTCTCGTAAAAAACAACACATCAAAACAACATCACATAGTTATAAATAGCAACATATAGTCATACATTTTGAGATCACAAATTCACGACAAAGTGTAGAGATAGTCATACTTGTCAGATTTTATATGGGTACATGGGTATATGGGTATGGGTTATACGGTCCCATACGACTCATAGCAACTAGCAAGTGAGAAGTTCGCCTTGCCTATGAGGACAAGTACTGGGCCAACCCACTAAACAGCCCCCACCCCCAAAGCACCACGACCCGCCCGACGTGTGTGAGCTCTAAAAATGCTGACATGTCTCCTCTCTTTTTCTCCCCTAATCCTAGGCGGCCAGGGCAAACTCTCCCCTCCAGGCTTCACCGGCGAGCCCGTGGATTCGCCTCCCCTCTGCCCGTTGCTCCGACGGCGGTGGCAGAGAGGGGAATCCCGGAGCCTCCGCTCCGATTAGTAGTTTAGGTTAGGTTTTATAGTTGTCGCACGTGCGGTGCTCAGGCTGATGGCGCGCTTCTTCTTCGAGTTTTTCTTCCAGGCTCCGATCCTTCTCGAGTCCGTCCGTCTGGACATAGTCGATGAAGCTCCGGCGTACATTCCTGCCACCTCCTTTGGACGGTGAGGTTAGGGTTTCTTGTCATGTGGCGAGATTTGGCATCAGGTGTTTCAGATCTATGCAATGGTTCAACGTCGACGACTGCGACTCCAGGGCACTGGTCCTTTGGGGCACGTGCACGAAGACTTCCAGTTTGTCATCGGCAAGGTCAAGCCGGCTCCGGTAGGGGAGCAGCGACAGCGGCGTGTCGGCGGCTCGTTCTAGCAGCAGTAGTGGTCGTTCGGTGGTGTCAGAAGCTCGATGTAATTTTTATTATGTTTGAGTTGCTTTGTACGTCCAATGAACTTTTATGATAGATCTGATCCTTTTCGCAAAAAAAGAAAGCTTTAATATTTTTGTCTTACTAATATATATACATATAATAAATTTAAAAATAAATAAGTAATTGTGTATCATAAAAAAATTGCACATATAAAACATAAATTTTCGTACACTTCCTTGAAAAGGTTCATCTATTTTTAGAAGTGTTCACGAATTTTATAACAATGTTCATGCATTTTTAAAAAGTGTTGGCGTATTTAAAAAAGAAGCTCATTCATGTATCTTTGTCCAGAGGAAGGAGGATTTTCACATGAAAACAAAAGGCCAGCTATATGCTTTGCGGTAGTTACGGTCAATTTCAGTTGGTTTCGTATCTGGCAGTCTTCATGTGATGGCATCTACTTCAATTTCAGTTGGTTTCCTATCAGCTCGAGCTCAAATGCTCCTGGTGTACCATCTACTTTCCATGTTAGTTAGACAGAACAGAGTAAATCACCGGCAGAAAGTAGCATGTACATCAATGAAAGAGTGGCATACAACAACTAGATCAGTACAAAAGCACATATACACAAAATCGATACCTGTAATGCAAGCCTGAAGCCCCAATTGATTTGAGAACCACATTAGCAGGAACCGGAAAAGCTTATACTTGCAGCAGTCCAAAACTGAACACCATAAGAACGCGCAGATCATCTGATAATGTTTTAACTGTACAAAACAGTTCAGGGTTCAATTGCACAACAATAGGCGGTTTCACTTCCACCACACTGCAATTTCTACATCAAGCTGATGTGCCAGCACAGGAACTGCATTCTATCTATGTGGTGCTGCTTCTGCATATTCAGTTGAAGGTCCATGAGGGGTTCGACCTTTATAACACCGAAGCTTTCCACCACAAGCACACATACACACAAGAGCATACATGTAGCAGATCTTAAGGGTAAACATCACATATGTGAAGATAAGAGGCAATCTACATTTTAGACTAGTAATACATGCCAATTCTACAATAAGAGGGTCCTCAAAAAAAAAATCTACAATAAGAGGATCTAACTAATAATAAGATGAAAGGCGATGACGGTTAACACAATCAGTATCAACCAATGAGCCACTACAAACCTCTACCTAATATACTAAAACATTAAACTCACACTATGTCTAGTTAAAGGTGGAAGATATGAAAGCAAAAGCAGCACACGAAGCCTGCAGATAAATGGGGTTCAGCGCAGGGACGAATTCCCTCAGCATCTGCTTCTTCTTCAATGGTAGTGGCTGCTGCTGCCAAATTTTCCCACTCCATGAAAGCTTGGCCCTCTCCATGAGCAAACTCACCCCCTCTGCGTGAAACCTAGCTTCGTCCCAGGTTCGCGCTTCCTCTTATGTGATTGCCACCGTTTCAGGATGAATTCGATGCCTTCTTCCAGTGTTGCTTTTTGGCCATCCTTGTAGTTCCACAGCGCTGGTATGACATAGGCCACTGGGGTTGTACTCGTTGATTTCAAGCAGCGCATTTGTTACCAAGGTGCATATTTCTTCACCATGTTTTTCTTTAAGAGCAACTTCAATGGGGCGACCCATTTCGTCCGTCTGCGTTCGTTTGGGTTGGCGCGGACAAAAGAGACTGCCCAACGCAGAGACCCATTTCCATTTTGCATTCGCTTTATGTCCGCGGACCCATTTCCATCTCAAATTTGGGTTGCATTTGGGTTGGCGGCGGACACAAAGCGGACGTTTTCTCTGCTCTCCTCGTCCGCTTCTGCCCACTGCACGTGCCGCGTGGCCCACATGTCATCCAACCACCCATCCCATCTCTCTCCTCCTTTCCTCTCTCTTCTCCCACCCACCCTGCTCCAGACCACCAACCACGCCGCGGGACAGCGCCGGAGAAGGGCCGGAGCCGGGGCAGCATCGAGGAAGCGCCGGAGCCGGGGCAACGCCGGCACCGGTGAGCGCCGCGGCCTCCTCCTTGGGGAGCTCCTCGTCGATGCGCGGTGTCCTCTTTGGCTGCAGCTCGCCGGTGAACAGAGCTCCCGCGTGCAGCGACGAGCGCGCGTATAGGGCATGCCATGCGTGCGTGTACATGCACAAGTAGAGCTACGCCCAAGGCTCGTCCGTTCTGGTCTAGCTAGCCATGCGTGCATGTACATGTGTGCGTGTACGCGCACATGCCCTCCGGCTACGCACGCATATGCGGCGAGCTGCGGTTGCGGCGTGGCGCGGGAGCTCGCGACTGCGGGGCGGCGAGCGGGCGCGGCCAGCTGCGGCACGGGCGCCGCGAGCGGGGCGGCGAGCTCTAGGCGGGCGCGGCCAGCTGCGGCTGCAGCGTGGCGCGGAAGCTCGCGACTGCGGGGCGAGCTGCTGCGGGGCGTCGAGCGGGCGCGGCGAGTTGCGGCGCGGCGAGCGGGGCGACGAGCTACTGCTGGGCGTCGAGCGGGCGTGGCGAGTTGCGGCGCCGCGAGCGGGGCGACGAGCTGCGGGGCGGTGAGCAGGAGGGGCGAGCTGCGGCACTGGCGCGGCGAGCTGTGGCACGGGGCGAGCGCCGGGGCGGCGAGCGGGCGCGGGGGGCGGGGCGAGCTGCTGGGCGGCGAGGACGCGAGCGGGCGGAGGCGGGGCGAGCTGCGGGGCGAGGCGGCGTGGGAGCTCGGGGCGGCGGTGCGGAGCTCGCCCATCAGGTGTTCGACAGAATGCCGACGCGGACATGTCAAATGCGTCTGCCCCGTTGGGCGCAGAGGCCGACCCATTCGAAAAAGCGAACACGGACAGGCGGACGGGCGACCCAAACGGACAATGAGCGCCGGTTGGAGTTGCTCTAACTTCCGCAGCTTATCATCATCCTCTAAGAGAATTTCCTACACCAAATAGTGAGATCATGTATGTGCTGTCAGATGGAATCATGGAAATTTGTGATGCTTATAAAAATATAGGGATGCTCACACCACCATTCAGCTGCAAGAAATATACCTGAGCTTGAAAACTAGGAATAATACTACACGTAAAAGTAAAAGGAATAGCAGGGACACTCCATACCATCTCTTTACCATCAACCATGACGATCTTAAAATGGTGCCACTTTGGGTTTGTAATTTCAGCTTGCCATTTTGAACAAAGAAAAACAGAATCAACTTGGGCATCTTCTTGTGATAAATCTTGTTTGTAAGCATTTGCAAATGCTTTCATGTCAAGCTCGCCCATTCTCTTGATCCCTATATTTGCGCGTCCATTTGTAAACTTCTGCAGCCCCTACAAACACGGAGATTGGATCACAAGGATAATAGTGATAATATAATCATATATATATGCAAAAGTACCACACGAACACATGCCAGAAAGTGCCGGAACAGATAAATTATAGTGGCAATTAGTGGTGACATAGTCATATAATGAAATGCGTAAAAGCCCCAAATTTATATATACCGGACGTTGTTGGAACCAACCCCTCACTTACATCTTTCAGCCTTTTCCGGGCAACTTGCAACTCATTGTTGCTGCCTACTTCCTTGGTTAGTAGAACATGATTGAGCGACTCCATTGCTTCCAGTTCATTCTGTAACTATGCTACTCGCTCCCTTAGACGCTCCAACTCATCATTTCCTTTTCTTTGTTGGGTTACTAACGCCTGGTTAAAAGACTCAACTGTGTGCATCTTACGATGTAACTTTTTCTTGTATTGAGCAAGGTTCATCCTCTCACACTCATTATGCGCATGTAGAGCTTTAAGCTCCTTGGATCTCGTTTCAAGCCTCCTGGATTTTGCTTCTAGCTCCATAGATCTTGCCTCAGGCTGCAAGTGTCTGGCATCAAGTTGCTTGGATCTCACGTCGAACTCTATTGATCTTGCTTCAATCTTCTTGCATCTCGCGTCAATCATCTTAGATTTTACATCCAACATCTTTGATTTCGCTTCCAGATCTATAGACCATGACTGAAGCTGCTTGTCCCTGGCGTCAAGTTGTTCAGATCTCGCATCAAACTCCACAGATCTTGCTTCGGGCTGCATGGATTTTGCATCAAGATCCGTTTTCATCTTGGGATCCAGCTCTGAGTGTCGCAACTCATCGTTCCTTTTTTCCTTTTTGGGTAAGTACAGCCTCGTTGAGCGACTTGGCTGAATACAAGTTTCCATTGTCTTGCTCAAGGTTTTTTCTATCAAGCTCTTTTAGCGGTGCAAGCTCTATCTGCATGGGTCTCACATCAAACTCCGCAGGTCTTGCTTCGGGCTGCATGGATTTTGCATCAAGATCCTTATTCATCTTGGGATCTAGCTCTGCGTGCTGCAACTCATTGTTTCCTTTTCTTTTTTGGATAACTACAGCCCTGTTGAGTGGCTTTGTTGAATGCAAGTTTTCATTGCCTTGCTCAAGGTTCCTTCTATGAAGCACTTTTTGGGTAGCTAGCGGTGCAAGTTCTGTCTGCATGGGTCTCACATCAAACTCCACCAGATCTTGCTTCGGGCTCCATGGATTTTGCATCAAGATCCTTTTCCATCTTGGGATCCAGCTTTGAGTGCTGGAACCCATCATTCCTTTTTCTTTTTTGGGTAACTACAGCCCTGTTGAGTGACTTTGTTGAATGCAAGTTTTCATTGTCTTGCTCAAGGTTCTTTCTATCGAGCTCTTTTAGGGTAGCTAGCGCTGCAAGCTCTGTCTGCATGGGTCTCGCATCAAACTCCGCAGATCTTGCTTCGGGCTGCATTGATTTTGCATCGAGATCCTTTTTCATCTCGGGATCCAGCTCTGGGTGCTGCAACTCATCGTTGTTTTTTTCTTTTTGGGGTAACTACAGCATCGTTGAGTGACTTCGTCGAATGCAACTTTTCTTTGTCTTGCTCAAGGTTCTTTCTATCAAGCTTGTTTAGGGTAGCTAGCGCTGCAGTCTGTGTCTACATAGATCTCGCACCAAAAAGTTTTTGCATCTTGGACTTGGAATCCAGCTCACTGGTTGTTAACCGCTTGTTTCTCCCGCTGATTGCGGAGGGCTTCTTGTGTTGCGCACCCAATGACGACTTGGGCGGCGGCCGGAAAAGAGTCGGCCACTTCACCAAGACGAGCTTCTGCAGGTAGGCACCGTAGTAGCATGCCGAGTGGGACCTCGTTCCTTTCCTAAGCTCGAACATCTCTTCCTCCACGAGGCTCCAGATCAGCGCGGTCCAGTCAACAGTATGCGCCTTACCATCCATCACCATCCACGCCGCCGTGCAGACCCCGCTATTCCAGCCGTTACCTGCCTCTAACGGTGTCCGAAAGTAGGCATTAATGAACTCCATCGCGGCGAAGGCGACGGCGGCCAAGTCCACCTCGGAGTACGCGGTCCTTGCAGCCGCAGCCCCAGGGGGCGGGGGGCAGAGCGCCTTGGCGAAGGTACGGCAGCAGACATCGATGCGGCCATTCTGCGTGAGATCTGCGACGTGTTCCGCATTGTAGTTAGCGATGAGATCTGCGACGTGTTGGCGGCACAACGCGCCGGAGAAGCAGAGGTCGAGGCGGACGAAGTCAAGGAGGCCCAGCGCGCGTACGCCGGCGTTGCAGGCGGTGGAGGGGGCGCGGGTGGGTCGACGAGGCGGATTTTGGCGCGGAGTTGCGGTTGGCACCGCATGCCGACCTTGCGCCGTACGAATCCGCCGGAATCGTGGCAGGGACGGCGATTTTGGTCGGCGGGGGGAGGGGAGGAGATTTGTTTTATGAGGGGTGGGAGGGGAGGAGAGATGGGAAGTGAGTGAGTACGAGGAGTAGGCTAACTTTTTTTAGGTGTAGTAGGTTAACTTTTAGTGGTATACTAGTAGTTGGGGCGCCACCCCTGTGGCGTCGCCTGAGGGGTGCTATGGGCGGTGCCAAGTTGTGTGTGCCCCTTCTCTGCTCTTTTAGTCAGCTTGTGTTTGGTCGGCTTGTGTACACATCTCAATACATGGCATCATTTATCAATGGCAGTACGGCTCATGGGTCGAGTGTCTTTTTTGTATGAATGCATATCAAGCATGAATAAAGTGGTCTTCCTTTATGAAAGAGAAGTGGCCATAATGCAAAAACATATTAGCTTTGCTCAGAAGTTAGAAAGTATGAACCATATCCAAGCAAGTGTTACATAAAATAATTATTCAAAACCAGTTTATGGCAAAAACAACTCAAACATAGGAAAGCTAGCAATCATGCAGCAGATGATATTCATAGCAATGGCAGCTGGCAAAGCCCCAAGACACCTCGTTGGAGAACACGGCTTGGCATCTGTTTCTTCGATCCAAGTGAATACAACCTTCACAAATTTTAAAACTCAAAGTTAACAGGACACCAAGCAAGTTATTGCCAGAAACTGTAAAGAGGCACAATTATGAGATCTGCTTAAGAAGTTTCTCTTCAGGAACTATTTTACATAAGCAGTTACGAATATCTTGATCGATGCTTCATTGTCAAGAATATAAATCTTGATGCTCGCTAGATGAAATAGAAGCTGGAAGCCATGGAAGGAACTCTGCAAGCATATTTACAGGAATGTTGAATAAGAACTGCCACACTAGATCCGACTACTCTTCGTATGTTTTTTTGGTAAGCAATGGGAAGACTTAGAAAATCATATGATCAGCCACCAATAGATATTAAATACGATCAGTCACCAGCACCAAATGTCTTAAGTAATCACATCATCTAAATATGATTTTAGAATGCAGACATCACAACAGATAGATGACCACGCAAAGCGCATAATCTGAAGAAAAAACTGCCACATTTTCTGAACTCCCAATGAACACATATTTCAAACTAACCTTTCTTATCAAGTAAAGGAACTTCATGGGAAGCTAGCTACAACTCAATACAAAACAGATAATTAAAAAGATAGATGCACCTTCCGTCTCCCGACCAAGTCACCCACAAAACCTAATCAATCGCATAGCCCCACCTAGAGATCAAAGGCAAGGATGAGGAGGAGAGATAGACGGGTGCACAACGGATGACGAGGCTAAACTCTTTGTAAAGTCCAGCCAGCAAAAGCATGTTCACAACAGAGCACAAATAAGAACACTATCTCAAAATTGACACAAAAATATATCACAAAAGGATGACAACCTCATGAAACTCAATTACTCCCTCCATTTCTAAATATAAGTGTATATGGACTACATACAGATGTATATGGACATATTTTAGAGTGTATATTCACTCATTTTACTTCGTATGTAGTTCATATTGAAATATCTAAAAGGTCCGGAGGGAGTAGTATTCATTAATCTAGATTAGTCAATTATAGTGCACTATGTTTTAGCATTTAAGTGGCATTACCTTCACAAAAATGAGACAGACACTGGTACAGCGATGTGCTATACAAACGGTTTTTAACCCCTTTTCGCAACGGCATTTTAAACCGTCGCCTAGTGAGTGTGGGTGATAGGGGGGTCCTTCCCACACGACTCAGAAACCATCGGGGATAGGGAGCCATGATGCATACAGTTGTCCCTAGAAAACTGTTTCTGATATCTCGAATATCCCAAACGCTCCATCCTTGCTACTCGCATGTGCTAGCATTACCATCGTAGTCGGACTTCTGTGGTTTTACATAAAACCAGGCGTAGTCCAGGCACATTCCAGACAAGTACCAAACTGGCTCTACGTTTACGATGCCCGGCACATCACAAACAGTTCATGATTGTAAACCGTGTATGATAGTTCTACAATTACACACATTTAGTTTTCCCGCACCGTTTGTGATATTGTCTGACATCACACACGCTTTGCAAACGGCAACTGTGTGCATGGTTACACACGTTTCCTCTCCGTGAACCGTGTCGGATTATGATGTACATCACACACGTTGTGCTTTATAGGCCGTGTGCGCCGTAATGACCTGCAGAGCGTAATTTCACCCTAATTTAATTGCTGCTATTTAAAATTACACCTAATTTGAATTTGAAAGTAGGCTATAGCATTATTCATATCCATCAGGTTCAAACAACCAATGCATTATTCTATTCACAGGTACATATGTTCAAGAATTACATAAGCACCAAATAAAAAATGATGAACCAGGGTTGTATACTTGTACTATTAAAGATGGTAAAGAAAGAGGCGAGAGACATTCTGGTTGCTGAACAAGGTGAAGCGGAATGACCCTATTGTGCTCTCCTCGATGCAGAAGGCACGCATGACTCTAGTCTAACCCCTTGTGATGGCCGGCCGCCAATCATGTAGTTTGAGAGGTAATCTTGAGTAAACTGCTTCAGGATCCACTGCAAAGGAGAAAAGATTCAGACATTGTCATCTAACACAACTCATTACGGGCAGTAAAAAGAAGGCTACAGAGTTCTTACTTACCATCCTATAGTTCACTTTTGTCTTGCATAAAGTGTAAACAAATAGTTCGATTCACATCTTTTGACCCATTTTAATAACAATCTTTATCAGTTTCCTCACTTGATGCTGGTTCATAAATATCTCATTGCCCCATACGCAGAAAGGGTCGAAGTGTGGATCTTTGGCTATGACATATGTACCTAAAAGCACCAAGTTAATATTAGAAGCTAAACAACAATTACAAAATGATGTAGTACAACACTCCCTCCATCCCATTATATAAGATCTTATTACATGTATATCTAGACATCATCAGAACATTAAGGTAACACTCTTCCTTATTGCTATGTGTTGGAAATATGCCCTCGAGGCAATAATAAATTGGTTATTATCATATTTCCTTATTCATGATAAAAGGTTTATTATTCATGCTAGAATTGTATTGACCGGAATACATGTGTGGATACATAAACAAATACCGTGTCCCTAGTGAGCCTCTACTAGACTAGCTCGTTGATCAAAAGATGGTTAAGGTTTCCTAACCATAGACATGTGTTGTCACTTGATAACGGGATCACATCATTAGTAGAATGATGTGATGGACAAGACCCATCCGTTAGCTTAGCATATGATCGTTCAGTTTATTGCTACTGCTTTCTTAATGTCAAATACATATTCCTTCGACCATGAGATCATGCAACTCCCGGATACCGGAGGAATACCTTGTGTGCTATCAAACGTCACAACGTAACTGGGTGATCATAAAGATGCTCTACATGTATCTCCGAAGGTGTCTGTTGAGTTGGCGTGAATCGAGATTGGGATTTGTCACTCCGTATGACGGAGAGGTATCTTTGGGCCCTCTCGGTAATACAGCATCACAAGAAGCTTGCAAGCAAAGTGATTAAGGAGTTAGTTATGAGATGATGTATTATGAACGAGTAAAGATACTTGTTAGTAACGAGATTGAACTAGGTATGAAGATACCGACGATCGAATCTCGGGCAAGTAACATACCGACAGACAAAGGGAATTACGTATGTTGTCATAAAGGTTCGAACAATAAAGATCTTCGTAGAATATGTAGGAACCAATATGGGCATCCAGGCCCCACTATTGGTTATTGAACGGAGAGGCATCTCGGTCATGTCTACATCATTTTCAAACCCGTAGGGTCCGCACGCTTAACGTTCATTGACGATATAATATTATATGAGTTATGTGAGTTGGTGACCGAATGTTGTTCGGAGTCTCGGATGAGATCACGGACATGACGAGGAGCTCTGGAATGGTTTGGAGGTAAAGATTGATATATAGGACGATGTTATTTGGTCACCGGAAAGGTTTCGGAATGAATCGGGTAATCATCGGATCATCGGAAGGGGTTCCGGAATGCTCTGGGAGGTTAATGGGCCATATGGGCCAAACGAGGGGAGCACACCAGCCCACAAGGGGCTGGCGCACCCCTCCTTTGGCCGCAGCCCTTTGGGAGAAACGAAAGGAGGGGAGTCGGCCTCCCCTTGCCTTTCCTCTCCTCCCCTTTCCTTCCCCCCGAGAGAAAAATAAGGAAGGGGGGCGCCATAGGGCAGGCGCCCAAGGGGGCCGGCGGCCACCCTTGGGGTGCACCCTGGCTGCCTCCCCTCCCCCCATCTATATATATGAGAGGGAGGGTGCGCCACACAACGACAACAATCCACAAGCCGTGTGCGGCGCCCCTCTCCCCGGTTTCACCCCCCATCTAGTTTTTCTGCAGTGCACGACGAAGCCCTGCGGAACAAGTTCACCTCCACCGTCATCACGCCGTCGTGCTGCCGGAACTCATCTACTACTTTGCCCGTCTTGCTGGATCAAGAAGGCGAGGAGGTCATCGAGCTGAACGTGTGCTGAACGCGGAGGTGCCGTACGTTCGGTACTTGATCGGTTGGATCGTGAAGGTGTACGACTACATCAACCGCGTTGATAAACGCTTCCACTAAGCGGTCTATGAGGGCACATAGACATACTCTTCCCTCTCGTAGCTATGCATCTCCATAGATAGATCTTGCGTGTGCGTAGCAATTTTTTTGTTTTCCATGCAACGTTCCCCAACAGTGGCATCATGAGCCAGGTCTATGCGTAGATGATATGCACGAGTAGAACACAAAAGAGTTGTGGGTGGTGATGTTCATACTGCTTACCACCAACGTCTTATTTTGATTCGGCGGTATTGTGGGATGAAGCAGCCCGAACAAACCTTACATGTCCACGCACATGAGACCAGTTCCACCGACTGACATGCAACTTGTTTTGCATAAAGGTGTCTGGCGGGTGTCTGTTTCTCCTACTTTAGTTGAATCGAATTTGACTACGGCTGGTCCTTGAAGAAGGTTAAAATAACAAACTTGATAATCACCTTTGTGGTTTTTGCGTAGGTAAGAACGGTTCTTGCTAGTTGCCCATAGCAGCCACGTAAAACTTGCAACAACAAAGTAGAGGACGTCTAACTTGTTTTTGCAGGGCATGTTGTGATGTGATATGGTCAAGATATGATGTGATATATGTTGATGTATGAGATGATCATGTTTTGTAATAAGTTCACGACTTGCATGTTGATGTGTACGACAACCGGCAGGAGCCTTAGGATTGTCTTTAATTATTGTATGACCTGCATGTCAATCACTAAGCACCATGTAATTGCTTTACTTTATCGCTATGCGTTAGCAATAGTTGTAGAAGCAATAGTTGGCGAGACGACCCCGACGCTATGATGGAGATCAAGGTGTCGTGTCGGTGACAATGGAGATCATGCCGATGCTTTGGAGATGGAGATCAAAAGCACAAGATGATGATGGCCATATCATGTCACATATTTTGATTGCATGTGATGTTTATCCTTTATGCATCTTATTTTGCTTAGAACGATGGTAGCATTATAAGATGATCCCTTCAGTTAATTTCAAGATAAAAGTGTTCTCCCTGAGTATGCATCGTTGCTAAACTACGTCGTTTCGAAGCACCTCGTGATGATCGGGTGTGATAGACTCTACGTTCACATACAACGGGTGTAAGCCAGTTTTGCACATGCAGAATACTTAGGTTAAACTTGACGAGCCTAGCATGTACAGACATGGTCTCGGAACACTAGAGACTGAAAGGTCGAATGTGAGTCATATAGTAGATATGATCAACATAGAGATGTTCACCATTGATGACTACCCCATCTCACGTGATGATCGGACATGGGTTAGTTGATTTGGATCATGTATCACTTAGATAACTTGAGGGATGTTAATTTAAGTGCGAGTTCATTAGTAATTTGATTATTTGAACTATTTTTTTATCATGAACTTAGTCTTAATAGTTTTTGCATATCTATGTTGTAGATCAATGGCCAGTGCTACCGTTCCCTTGAATTTTAATGCGTTCCTAGAGAAAGCTAAGTTGAAAGATGATGGTAGCAACTACACGGACTGGGTCCATAACTTGAGGATTATCCTCATTGCTGCACAGAAGAATTATGTCCTTGATGCACCGCTAGGTGACAGACCTGTTGCAGGAGCTACTGCAGATGTTATGAACGTTTGGCAGACTCGATCTAATGACTACTCAATAGTTCAGTGTGCCATGCTTTACGGCTTAGAACCGAGACTTCAAAGACGTTTTGAACGCCACAGAGCATATGAGATGTTCCAAGAGCTGAAATTGATATTTCAAGCTAATGCCCGGGTTGAGAGATATGAAGTCTCCAACAAGTTCTATAACTGCAAGATGGAGGAGAACAATTCTGTCAGTGAACACATACTCAAAATGTCTGGTATCATAACCACTTGACTCAGCTGGGAATTGATCTTCCAGTTGAGAGTATTATTGATAGAGTTATTCAGTCACTGCCACCAAGCTACAAAGGCTTCGTGATGAACTATAATATGCAAGGGATGAAGAAAACAATTCCCGAGCTCTTCGCAATGCTTAAGGCCGCAGAGGTAGAAATCAAGAAGGAGCATTAAGTGTTGATGGTTAACAAGACCACTAGTTTCAAGAAAAAAGGGCAAGGGAAAGAAAGGGAACTTCAAAAAGAATGGCAAGCAAGTTGCCGCTCTCGTGAAGAAGCCCAAAGCTGGACCCAAGCCTGAAACTGAGTGCTTCTACTGCAAAGGGAATGCTCACTGGATGCGGAACTGCCCCAAATACTTGGCGGATAAGAAGGATGGCAAAGTGAACAAAGGTATATTTGATATACATGTTATTGATGTGTTGCTTATAAATGTAACACCCCCTTGTAATAAGCTCTGTGACACTCTGTTAAAACTGCCAAGTCATGATCATTTGCAGTGCCATGTCATATGGGTTAATGATCCAATTCAAATTCACATCTGAAAATCAATTCAAATTCAAAAGTGAAATATAAAGTTGACCAAACACTGTTAGGAAAATGTTCATTAAATGGTAACTAATCCAGGAACATTTCTAAAATCAACATTAAAATATTTGGAGTTGGGTAGATGACTCAAACAAGATGAAACAGCACCCAAAACAGCAATATTAAATGCATTTAAATTCATTACAAATTCAAATGGCTTCCAATTCTGCCCAAACCACTTATTGGTGAGAGCTAAAATGGCACTGTAATATTTGGACCAAGTTCCATATTTTACAGAAATGCTAAAGTGGCCTAACTATTTTTTTGCAACAGAAAAGAAAAGAGAAAAGGAAAAGTAATAAAGGAAAAAGGCTAAAACTGGACTGGACCAAGTGCACAGTGCATTGGCCCAGCCCAGCTGGCCCATCCCCTTCTCTCTCCCTCGCCGTGTCATCCTCTCTGTGGACGAGCGCGCGCGCGCCGGTGAGACGCCGACAGCGCGACGCCGCGGTCGCCCGGGAGGATAAGGGCAAGCCCCAGTGCATTCCCCCTGACCACCTCGACCACTTTCCCCCCCTCTCCCCTCGCGTTCCTCCTTCAGATCCATCGCCGCCCGAGCACCTCCGTCGCCATGGCCTTGCCGTAGACGTGGCCACCGCCGTGCTCGAGCTCAGCAAGCACGCCTGCGAGCTCCGTCACCCTCGGCTCCTTCGTCTTCGACCTCGAGCAGGAGCGGGGAGGCTCTGCAGACACCACATGCCATCGTCCCCCTTCTTCTGCATCTCCGGCGCGATTCCGGCGACCTCGACACCCGCTGCTGCTCCTAAACTGTCGCCGGCATTTCGTTGCCACTCGGTGAGCTTCTCTCCTTCCCCATTCCTGTCCCCGCGCCGCGTAGCTCGCCTGTAGCCGCCGATCTGCGTGAGCCCGAAACCGCCGCCGCTTGATCTCGTCGCCGGCCACATTCCGGTGACCAAATGCACGCGCGAGCCTGTCCGTCCAGTTCGCACGCGTGTGTAGATCGCCACCGTGCCTTTAGCTCGAGCTGCCGCGCGTTGTAAAGCCGTGTTGCATGACGCCCGAGCTCCGGCGCCGCTCCGGTCCTCGCCACCATCGCTATAGTCCACTTCAGCTTGCGAGACCGCCGGCGTTGGATGCGCACGATTCCCCTCGATCGAACGCGGCCAGCCCCATGCGTTTTGGTGCATTGTAGCGGATTTCCGACGCCGGCCGCGCCCCTCCGTCGCGTCTGGAGGTTGCCGGCGTCGAGCCGCCGTCCGACGCCTCGCTGGCAGGCCTGGGGCCCCCCCAGTGACGCTGCCCGTGGCTCCCACTGGCCCCGTTGACTGGTCAAACCAGTAAACGCGCTGACGTGGCCGACCCAGAGCCACTGACATGTGGGGCCCCCACGGCTAATTAACCTAATAAGTGTTTAATTAAATAAAAACAAATTAGTTAGTCTTTTGTCTCACTGACAGGTGGGGCCCACACCCTAATTAACCCTGTTAATTAATCTAATACACTGTTAGTCTAAATAAAGACTGACATGTGGGTCCCACTGGACCCACATGTCAGGTTTGACCCTGGTCAACCGCAGTTGACCTGCTGACGTCACTGTGACGCAATGCTGACGTCATAATTCATTTTCTGATAAATAAATAAATTCCAGAAATTCAAATAAACTTTAAAAATTAATAACTTTTAAACCGTAGCTCAGATCGAAAAAGCTAAAACATGAAAGTTGCTCAGAACGACGAGCCGAGTCTGATCGTGCCGTCTGTTTCTCCATCGAAACCCCCTACGTAGAAGAACTCATAACTCTGGACCCGAATCCGGCAGATGAATAGTGCACACACGTCGGATATTTAATCCCAGAATAATTCTAAAAATAACTAAAATGACTTAGATACATAATTAGGCAACCCTGCACTGCATCATAGCATCACACGCACCGTATTGCATTTGTTTACATGTTTCTTCCCCCTCTTCTCTCTCGGTAGACCCCGACGTTGACGTAGCTCCCGAGGCAGACGCCGCACAGGAGTACGACTACGTCCCCGACGGTACCACTGAAGACCTTGTCCTTGCCCCGGAGCAAACAGGCAAGCACCCCCATTTTGAGCATGCCTATATCGCCTAATCTCTTCTCTCTTATGCTTGCATTAGAACTGCTACTGCTACTGTTTTCCTATATCTGCTGCATAGCCTGTTTATTGTAACCTGCCTTGCTACCTTACTGGTTATCCTAGACTGCTTAGTATAGGCTGGGTAGAGACACGACAGAGACCTCCACTTGATCCCGACTGCCCTGCTGGATAACAGAAGACCCGATCATCGGGATTGAAGACCAGACCCTGGCACCGCACATCACTTCCCCTTAGTTGCCGACACTGCTGGGTTACCGTCGAGTGCCGAGGGTGATACCTCGTCAGCACTTCTGATGTTAACCTTGTAGGTTAGTTACTCGGTCGTGGTAAGCGAGGGTGATTCCTCCTACACCACCCCCGTTAACGACATCGTCGCGCAACTCCTCAAGTGTGGACCTCGAGGGTGATTCCTCCTTCGTTCACCTTGACTTTAACATCAGGTGGGGTTCCATCGAGGGTGATTCCTCAGGGCTCCCCTGGTGTCAGACACACAGATACTGTTGATTGAGTTGACTTGCACTAAACCATGTTACTAAAGACGGGTCGGCCCTGAGGGGTACCCGCGCGAGCTTAATGCGAAGTGATGCGGAGTCGGGTTGACCTAGATGGTGCCCGCGAGATAACTACGAGGCGTGGCCGGGCATTCTTAGCCCTTGCCGCAAGTCCTCGAGACGGGGCGACGGGGTCACATCGATCGTGAGTCTCTGCTCATTTCCGCGCACTCCTAATCCACTACGGTTTGGATATTTGATCCGAGGGGCCTCTGGCCCGATAGCACTAACCATCACGTGGGCATAGTATGGGCGTTCTGCGTCGTATACTTCAGCCGGAGCTTAACGGACATCAGCGACTGAGCGGCGTGCGCTGAATTGGACTGGGAACGCAATCGCGCTTGTATAAGGGGTTGCTAGGTCTGCTTTCAGCCGCGTACGCAACGTGCAGGAGTTCCCGGGGCGAAGGCCCAAGACCCCTGGGCGCATAGGTTTAGTCCGGCGTGCTGACCTCTCTGTTAGGAATTCGGTTGGGTTGCGGCGTGTTGCTTAGCCGAGGCCGGGCATGACCCAGAAAAGTGTGTCCGATCAGAGTTAAGCGAGCGTGGTGGGTAAGTTGGTGCACCCCTGCAGGGAAGAAACTTCTATCGATAGCCTGTCCTACGGTAACGGACACTCGGAGTTGTATCCCGATCGGTACAACTAGAACATGTGATGAGAAATGGATAGTACGGCTCTGGGATTGCTTTCTCGCAGGGAGTCGAGAAAGGATCTCAGGTCGAGGTTGATGATACTACTACTACTACTTTACATTATGTTGATCTGCTCTCTTCTATTGCTGCAAGACTGTCGAAGATTGTTGAAGATGCTAGTCTTCGGTAGGACTAGGCTTTCCCCCTCTATTCTGGCATTTCTGCAGCCCAGTCCACATATACAGCCATTCCTTTGACAATGTTGCATATGTAGTGTAGATCCTTGCTTGCTGAGTACTTCGGATGAGTACTCACGTTTGCTTTACTTTCTTTTCCCCTCATATTCCATTTGATGCCACCAGACGACGGAGCCCCTGAGCCAGACGCCCCAGCCGACGACCAGTACTACTACCCGCCTGGCGAGTACTACTACTACGAGGAGCCGACTGACGACCAGGAGTAGGATCGGAGGGTCCAGGGCAGGAGGCCTACGCCTTTCGATCGTAGCTTTTATTTTACCCCGCCTCTGTGAAGGCCTATTTCTCTCTCTGTAATATATCTGTACCCAGATATCTAATGCTTCCGCTGACGCTTGTATGCCATCGAGCTATGTATTCGAGCCCTCGAGGCCCTGGCTTGTAATATTAAGCTTGTATGACTTTATTTATGTTTTAGAGTTGTGTTGTGATATCTTCAAGTGAGTCCTTAGGCTTGATCGTGCGCATTTGCGTGTATGATTAGTGCATGATTAAGCCAGGGTCATCACAGGTTGGTATCAGAGCCGACTGCCTCTAGGTATCCCCCATCCCAATTCCTTGGCCGAAGTTGAGTCTAGTGGTTCAAAAACTATTTTACTAACTTGGCTGTGTGGCTTACGGGCCCACGTCGCCAACTGGGTGGTATTAGGATCTTTTATTCCTCATCTTTACTCTGGGATTCTAATCTCTCATCTATTCGGGTTTAATAAAATTTACTAACACCGACATTTAGGTTCTCGTTAATTCTATCCACCCGGAGAGCTGGATTCAGTGCGATTTCCCTGACGTTGATCTGATTAGTCTGATAATCATTTTCCTTTCCATTGTTTGTTATACTTCTCATTGTCTTATGACAACCCTGAACTTCTCTGTTTCAGATGGATCGACTGTTTCCACCGCGGCCTACGACCCAGCTTGTGCTTCGCACTTGGGCTCGTGATGCCCCTGGATTTCCAGCTGTTCTGGTCGCCCTCCTGAGTAGACTGGGTTACCGCTGGTATCCCGAGTACATGTTCTATGAGGTTTACCGCGAGTTCAACCAGGAACAGTACTATGCTAAAGTTCGGATCTATGATCAGCAGAACAACTCAGACACCGAGCTACACCTTTTTCGTGGATTAGGCGTGACGATTGAGATGGCAGTACATGATGCCGCCTACTCTGCTGTCGCACGTCTCCGAGGAGAGCACAATGCTAACTTGGATGATACTGTGTTTCGGTACATTCCGTATGCACCTGTTGGAGATGCTACTGGATTTTACACAGCTATCTGTGCCCCGTACGAGTCTCGACGCTACGACCCGCAGGTTCTGATTCAGTGCACTCAGGCTCTGGATCGCACCGTTCGGGCTCTGGCCGTCGAGTTGTTCGCCACTCGAGCACGCTACTACGAGGCAATGACACAGTTGCTACCAGCTGTTCGTGCAGGGATACATCCGGAGGATATTCTTTACCCACGCAGGACCGAGATGCCGCCAGGTATTGATTGGCCTGTAGTGGGAGGTCACACGCCTGCACGTGGACCTCTTCTTACAGTTTGAGACCGGATTCTGCATCAGAGTGCACACGGAGAGTAGGATCCTGCGAGTTGATCGATCTTCGGTGTTTTCTAAACTCGACTTGAGGTTGGGTTATCACCAGATCCGTGTCCGCGAAGAGGATATTCCGAAGACTGCATTCGTTACTCGTTATGGCTCTTACGAGTACACAGTCATGTCGTTTGGCTTAACAAATGCTCCAGCTACATTCTCCCGCCTAATGAATTGCATATTCATGGATTACCTCGACAAATTCATCGTGGTATATCTGGATGATATTCTGGTTTATTCGAAGAACAAAGAAGAACATGCTGAGCACCTTCGTCTTGTTCTGGAGAGACTTCGAGAGCACCAATTATATGCCAAGTACTCTAAGTGCGAATTCTGGCTTTCTGAGGTAACCTACCTTGGACATGTCATTTCCAAGGATGGTATCGCAGTTAACCCGGAGCGAGTTCAGGCTATTCTTGACTGGACCCCTCCGAAGAATGTTAAGCAAGTCTGAAGTTTCCTCGGGCTTGCAAGTTATTGTCGCCGTTTCATCGAGAATTTCTCCAAGATTGCCAAGCCCCTGACTAATCTGCTCCACAAAGGCGTTAAGTTTGAGTGGACAGACAAATGTCAGGAAAGCTTCCAGACCCTCAAGGACAAGCTGACTTCTGCTCCAGTCCTTGCTCCTCCAGACTCCCGCAAAGATTTTGTGATCTTCTGCGACGCCTCTCGCCAAGGACTAGGTTGTGTCATAATGCAAGAGCGAAGAGTTATTGCTTATGCTTCGCGACAATTGTGTCCACATGAAGAGAATTACCCAGTGCATGACCTTGAACTTGCTGCTGTGATTTATGCTTTGAAGCAGTGGCGTCATTACCTCCTTGGTAATCGGTGTGAGATTTACACCGATCATCAGAGCTTGAAGTACTTATTCACTCAACCGGAACTTAATCTTCGTCGGCAGCGTTGGTTGGAAACAATCACCGATTATGAGTGTGGAATTTCATACACTCCCGGCAAAGCTAATGTGATGGCTGATGCTTTGAGCCGCAAGTCATATTGTAGTAACCTCATGGTTAAACAAGCTCAACCCCAGCTATATGAAGAATTGCGCAAGCTGAATCTCTGCATCATTCCGCGAGGTTCTCTTAATAATCTTGTGATACAGCCAGATCTTGAGAAAGCTGTCAAGATTGCGCAAGCCAAAGATGCTGAAATTGGTCTAATGAAGAAAGAGCTTCACCTCCAAAAATACAGGGATTTCTCGATTGCTGAAGATGGAACCTTGTACTTCCGAGACCGCATTGTAGTACCTCGCTTCGAGCTGATGACTGACAAAGTCATGAAGGAGGCCCATGATACACCGCTGTTTATCCATCCGGGCAGTACCAAGATGTATCGAGATCTTCGTCAAAGGTACTGGTGGTTTAGAATGAAACAAGATATTGCCCGTTATGTTGCCGAGTGTGACGTTTGTCGTTGCGTGAAGGCAGAACATCAGAAACCTGCTGGAATTCTGCAACCGCTCCCTATTCCTCTATGGAAGTGGGATAAAGTGCAAATGGACTTCATTACTGGTCTTCCCAAGTCTCAGAAGGGTCACGATGCTATTCTTGTCGTTGTCGACCAACTTTCCAAGGTTGCACACTTTCTGCCAGTTAAGGAGACTATTACTGCTAGTCAGTTAGCAGAACTATATATCTCCAGAATTGTTTCACTCCATGGTATTCCCAAGGAAATCAGTTCAGACCGTGGCAGCATTTTCACTGGCCATTTCTGGGAAAGTTTCCAGAAATCAATGGGAACTCATATTACCTGGAGTTCAGCTTATCATCCCCAATCCCAAGGTCAAGTTGAGCGCGTTAATCAAGTGCTTGAAGATATGCTTCGAGCCTGTGTTATATCTTTCGGTAAGAAATGGGAGGAATCTCTTCCGTATGCCGAGTTCTCTTATAACAACAGCTATCAAGCCAGCTTGAAAATGGCCCCCTTTGAGGTTCTTTATGGTTGTAAATGTCGAACCCCTCTGAATTGGTCAGAAACTGGGGAACGACCTCTTGTTGGACCGGACATTATTCAACATGCCGAAGAACAAGTCCGAATTGTCCGGGAGAATCTCAAAGCAGCTCAAGACCGTCAGAAGAGTAATTATGATCGTAAGCGATGGGGTGTGATCTATCAACCTAGTGATCAAGCCTATCTTCGTGTCACTCCAATGAAGGGCACCCGTCGTTTCGGAATCAAGGGCAAGCTAGCTCCTCGCTATATTGGTCCTTTCCGCATCGTGGCTAGACGTGGACAGGTGGCATATAAATTGGAGTTGCCACCGCAATTCTCCCATATTCATGATGTCTTCCATGTGTCGCAACTCCGAAAGTGCTTCAAGGAATCCCCGCACCGTGCAGTGGATCATGAGATGCTCGAGCTACAAGATGATCTTTCCTATAAGGAGCATCTGATCCGCATCCTCGACGAAGCTGAACGTCGAACTCGTCAGAAGACGACCAAGTTCCTAAAAGTGCAGTGGTCGAACCACACTGAAGATGAAGCCACTTGGGAACGCGAGGATCATCTTCGGGAAGAATATCCCGGACTCTTTCCTTCTACCTCCTAAATTCTCGGGATGAGAATTTCTTTTAGAGGAGGAGAACTTGTAACACCCCCTTGTAATAAGCTCTGTGACACTCTGTTAAAACTGCCAAGTCATGATCATTTGCAGTGCCATGTCATATGGGTTAATGATCCAATTCAAATTCACATCTGAAAATCAATTCAAATTCAAAAGTGAAATATAAAGTTGACCAAACACTGTTAGGAAAATGTTCATTAAATGGTAACTAATCCAGGAACATTTCTAAAATCAACATTAAAATATTTGGAGTTGGGTAGATGATTCAAACAAGATGAAACAACACCCAAAACAGCAGTATTAAATCCATTTAAATTCATTACAAATTCAAATGGCTTCCAATTCTGCCCAAACCACTTTTTGGTGAGAGCTAAAATGGCACTGTAATATTTGGACCAAGTTCCATATTTTACAGAAATGCTAAAGTGGCCTAACTATTTTTTTGCAACAAAAAAGAAAAGAGAAAAGGAAAAGGAATAAAGGAAAAAGGCTAAAACTGGACTGGACCAAGTGCACAGTGCACTGGCCCAGCCCAGCCCAGCTGGCCCATCCCCTTCTCTCTCCCTCGCCGTGTCATCCTCTCTGTGGACGAGCGCGCGCGCACCGGCGAGACGCCGACAGCGCGACGCCGCGGTCGCCCGGGAGGATAAGGGAAAGCCCCAGTGCATTCCCCCTGACCACCTCGACCACTTTCTCCCCCTCTCCCCTGGCGTTCCTCCTTCAGATCCATCGCCGCCCGAGCACCTCCGTCGCCATGGCCTTGCCGTAGACGTGGCCACCGCCGTGCTCGAGCTCAGCAAGCACGCCTGCGAGCTCCGTCACCCTCGGCTCCTTCGTCTTCGACCTCGAGCAGGAGCGGGGAGGCTCTGCAGACACCACACGCCATCGTCCCCCTTCTTCTGCATCTCCGGCGCGATTCCGGCGACCTCGACACCCGCTGCTACTCCTAAACTGTCGCCGGCATTTCGTTGCCACTCGGTGAGCTTCTCCCCTTCCCCATTCCTGTCCCCGCGCCGCGTAGCTCGCCTGTAGCTGCCGATCTGCGTGAGCCCGAAACCGCCGCCGCTTGATCTCGTCGCCGGCCACATTCCGGTGACCAAATGCACGCGCGAGCCTGTCCGTCAAGTTCGCACGCGTGTGTAGATCGCCACCGTGCCTTTAGCTCGAGCTGCCGCGCGCTGTAAAGCCGTGTTGCATGACGCCCGAGCTCCGGCGCCACTTCGGTCCTCGCCGCCGTCGCTATAGTCCACTTCAGCTTGCGAGACCGCCGGCGTTGGATGCGCATGATTCCCCTCGATCGAACGCTGCCAGCCCCATGCGTTTTGGTGCATTGTAGCGGATTTCCGACGCCGGCCGCGCCCCTCCGTCGCGTCTGGAGGTTGCCGGCGTCGAGCCGCCGTCCGCCGCCTCGCTGGCAGGCCTGGGGCCCCCCCAGTGACGCTGCCCGTGGCCCCCACTGGCCCCGTTGACTGGTCAAACCAGCCAACGCGCTGACGTGGCCGACCCAGAGCCACTGACATGTGGGGCCCCCACGGCTAATTAACCTAATAAGTGTTTAATTAAATAAAAACAAATTAGTTAGTCTTTTGTCTCACTGACAGGTGGGGCCCACACCCTAATTAACCTTGTTAATTAATCTAATACACTGTTAGTCTAAATAAAGACTGACATGTGGGTCCCACTGGACCCACATGTCAGGTTTGACCCTGGTCAACCGCAGTTGACCTGCTGACGTCACTGTGACGCAATGCTGACGTCATAATTCATTTTCTGATAAATAAATAAATTCCAAAAATTCAAATAAACTTTAAAAATTAATAACTTTTAAACCGTAGCTCAGATCGAAAAAGCTAAAACATGAAAGTTGCTCAGAACGACGAGCCGAGTCTGATCGTGCCGTCTGTTTCTCCATCGGAACCCCCTACGTAGAAGAACTTGTAACTCTGGACCCGAATCCGGCAGATGAATAGTGCACACATGTCGGATATTTAATCCCAGAATAATTCTAAAAATAACTAAAATGACTTAGATACATAATTAGGCAACCCTGCACTGCATCATAGCATCACACGCACCGTATTGCATTTGTTTGCATTATGTTTACATGTTTCTTCCCCCTCTTCTCTCTCGGTAGACCCCGACGTTGACGTAGCTCCCGAGGCAGACGCCGCACAGGAGTACGACTACGTCCCCGACGGTACCACTGAAGACCTTGTCCTTGCCCCAGAGCAAACAGGCAAGCACCCCCATTTTGAGCATGCCTATATCGCCTAATCTCTTCTCTCTTATGCTTGCATTAGAACTGCTACTGCTACTGTTTTCCTATATCTGCTGCATAGCCTGTTTATTGTAACCTGCCTTGCTACCTTACTGGTTATCCTAGACTGCTTAGTATAGGCTGGGTAGAGACACGACAGAGACCTCCACTTGATCCCGACTGCCCTGCTGGATAACAGAAGACCCGATCATCGGGATTGAAGACCAGACCCTGGCACCGCACATCACTTCCCCTTAGTTGCCGACACTGCTGGGTTACCGTCGAGTGCCGAGGGTGATACCTCGTCAGCACTTCTGATGTTAACCTTGTAGGTTAGTTACTCGGTCGTGGTAAGCGAGGGTGATTCCTCCTACACCACCCCCGATAACGACATCGTCGCGCAACTCCTCAAGTGTGGACCTCGAGGGTGATTCCTCCTTCGTTCACCTTGACTTTAACATCAGGTGGGGTTCCATCGAGGGTGATTCCTCAGGGCTCCCCTGGTGTCAGACACACATATACTGTTGATTGAGTTGACTTGCACTAAACCATGTTACTAAAGACGGGTCGGCCCTGAGGGGTACCCGCGTGAGCTTAATGCGAAGTGATGCGGAGTCGGGTTGACCTAGATGGTGCCCGCGAGATAACTACGAGGCGTGGCCGGGCATTCTTAGCCCTTGCCGCAAGTCCTCGAGACGGGGCGACGGGGTCACATCGATCGTGAGTCTCTGCTCGTTTCCGCGCGTTCCTAATCCACTACGGTTTGGATATTTGATCCGAGGGGCCTCTGGCCCGATAGCACTAACCATCACGTGGGCATAGTATGGGCATTCTGCGTCGTATACTTCAGCCGGAGCTTAATGGACGTCAGCGACTGAGCGGAGCGCGCTGAATTGGACTGGGAACGCAATCGCGCTTGTATAAGGGGTTGCTAGGTCTGCTTTCAGCCGCGTACGCAACGTGCAGGAGTTCCCGGGGCGAAGGCCCAAGACCCCTGGGCGCATAGGTTTAGTCCGGCGTGCTGACCTCTCTGTTAGGAATTCGGTCGGGTTGCGGCGTGTTGCTTAGCCGAGGCCGGGCATGACCCAGAAAAGTGTGTCCGATCAGAGTTAAGCGAGCGTGGTGGGTAAGTTGGTGCACCCCTGTAGGGAAGAAACTTCTATCGATAGCCTGTCCTACGGTAACGGACACTCGGAGTTGTATCCCGATCGGTTCAACTAGAACATGTGATAAGAAATGGATAGTACGGCTCTGGGATTGCTTTCTCGCAGGGAGTCGAGAAAGGATCTCAGGTCGAGGTTGATGATACTACTACTACTTTACATTATGTTGATCTGCTCTCTTCTATTGCTGCAAGACTGTCGAAGATTGTTGAAGATGCTAGTCTTCGATAGGACTAGGCTTTCCCCCTCTATTCTGGCATTTCTGCAGCCCAGTCCACATATACAGCCATTCCTTTGACAATGTTGCATATGTAGTGTAGATCCTTGCTTGCTGAGTACTTCGGATGAGTACTCACGTTTGCTTTACTTTCTTTTTCCCCCATATTCCATTTGATGCCACCAGACGACGGAGCCCCTGAGCCAGACGCCCCAGCCGACGACCAGTACTACTACCCGCCTGGCGAGTACTACTACTACGAGGAGCCGAATGACGACCAGGAGTAGGATCGGAGGGTCCAGGGCAGGAGGCCTACGCCTTTCGATCGTAGCTTTTATTTTACCCCGCCTCTGTGAAGGCCTATTTCTCTCTCTGTAATATATCTGTACCCAGATATCTAATGCTTCCGCTGACGCTTGTATGCCATCGAGCTATGTATTCGAGCCCTCGAGGCCCTGGCTTGTAATATTAAGCTTGTATGACTTTATTTATGTTTTAGAGTTGTGTTGTGATATCTTCAAGTGAGTCCTTAGGCTTGATCGTGCGCATTTGCGTGTATGATTAGTGCACGATTAAGCCGGGGTCGTCACACTAAACCTCGTAGGTCGACCAGAACACATTCCGCACCAGAGTGGTATGGTAATCCTGTCCTGGAAGTTATGTTGTTAGACAACGGCGAACCTACGAACTATGAAGAAGCTATGGTGAGCCCAGATTCTGACAAATTGCTTGAGGCCATGAAATCTGAAATAGGATCCATGTATGAGAACAAAGTGTGGACTTTCGTGGACTTGCCCGATGTTCGGCAAGCCATTGAGAATAAATGGATCTTCAAGGAGAAGACGGACGCTGATGGTAATATCACTGTCTACAAAGCTTGACTTGTCGTAAAAGGTTTTTGACAAGTTCAAGGGGTTGACTACGATGAGACTTTCTCACCTGTAACGATGCTTAAGTCTGTCCGAATCATGTTAGCAATTGCCACATTTTATGATTATGAAATCTGGCAAATGGACGTCAAAACTGCATTCCTTAACAGATTTCTTAAAGAAGAGTTGTATATGATGCAACCAGAAGGTTTTGTCGATCCTAAAGGTGCTAACAAAGTGTGCAAGCTCCAGCGATCCATTTATGGACTGGTGCAAGCATCTCGGAGTTGGAATTTACGCTTTGATGATGTGATCAAAGCATATGGTTTTATACAGACTTATGGTGAAGCCTGATTTACAAGAAAGTGAGTGGGAGCTTTGTAGCATTTCTGGTGTTATATGTGGATGGCATATTGCTGATTGGAAATGATATAGAATTTCTGGATAGCATAAAAGGATACTTGAATAAGATTTTTTCAATGAAAGACCTCGGTGAAGCTGCTTATATATTGGGCATCAAGATCTATAGGGATAGATCGAGACGCTTAATAGGACTTTCACAAAGCACATACCTTGACAAAGTTTTGAAGAAGTTCAAAATGGACCAGTCAAGGAAAGGGTTCTTGCCTATGTTGCAAGGTGTGAAATTGAGTCAGACTCAAAGTCCGACCACGACAGAAGATAGAGAGAAAATGAAAGTCATTCCCTATGCCTCAACCATAGGTTCTATTATGTATGCCATGCTGTGTACCAGACCTGATGAGTGCCTTGCCATGATTTTGGCAAGGGGGTACAATAGTGATCCAGGAGTGGATCATTGGACAACGGTCAAAATTATCCTTAGGTACCTAAAGAGGACTAAGGAAATGTTTCTCGATTATGGAGGTGATAAAGAGTTCGTCGTAAAGGGTTACATCGATGCAAGCTTTTTACACCAATCCGGATGACTCTGAGTCTCAATCTGGATACGTATTGAACGTGGGAGCAATTAGCTAGAGTAGCTCCATGCAGAGCATTGTAGACATAGAAATTTGCAAAATACATACAGATCTGAATGTGGCAGACCCGTTGACAAAACCTCTCTCACAGGCAAAACATGATCACACCATAGAACTCATTGGGTGTTAAGCACATAGCGATGTGAACTAGATTATTGACTCTAGTGCAAGTGGGAGACTGTTGGAAATATGCCCTAGAGGCAATAATAAATTGGTTATTATCATATTTCCTTGTTCATGATAAAAGGTTTATTATTCATGCTAGAATTGTATTGACCGGAAACTTAAATACATGTGTGGATACATAAACAAATACCGTGTCCCTAGTGAGCCTGTACTAGACTAGCTCGTTGATCAAAAGATGGTTAAGGTTTCCTAACCATCGACATGTGTTGTCACATGATAATGGGATCACATCATTAGGAGAATGATGTGATGGACAAGACCCATCCGTTAGCTTAGCATATGATCGTTCAGTTTATTGCTACTGCTTTCTTAATGTCAAATACATATTCCTTCGACCATGAGATCATGCAACTCCCGGATACCGGATGAATACCTTGTGTGCTATCAAACGTCACAACGTAACTGGGTGATCATAAAGATGCTCTACAGGTATCTCCGAATGTGTCTGTTGAGTTGGCGTGAATCGAGATTGGGATTTGTTACTCCGTATGACGGAGATGTATCTCTGGGCCCTCTCGGTAATACAACATCACAAGAAGCTTGCAAGCAAAGTGACTAAGGAGTTAGTTACGAGATGATGTATTACAGAACGAGTAAATAAACTTGCCGGTAACGAGATTGAACTAGGAATGAAGATACCGACGATCGAATCTCGGGCAAGTAAGATACCGATAGACAACGGGAATTACGTATGTTGTCATAAAGATTCGACCGATAAAGATCTTCGTAGAATATGTAGGAACCAATATGGGCATCCAGGCCCCGCTATTGGTTATTGACCGGAGAGGTGTCTCATTCATGTCTACATCATTCTCGAACCCGTAGGGTCCGCACGCTTAACGTTCATTGACGATATAGTATTATATGAGTTATGTGAGTTGGTGACCGAATGTTGTTCGGAGTCCCAGATGAGATCACGGACATGACGAGGAGCTCCGGAATGGTTCGGAGGTAAAGATTGATATATAGGACGATGTTATTTGGTCACCGGAAAGGTTTGAGAATGAATCGGGTAATCATTGGATTACCGGAAGGGGTTCCGGAATGCTCCGGGAGGTTAATGGGCCATATGGGCTAAACGAGGGGAGCACACCAGCCCACAAGGGGCTGGCGCGCCCCTCCTCTGGCCGCAACCCTTGGGGAGAAAAGGAAGGAGGGGAGTCGGCCTCCCCTTGCCTTTCCTCTCCTCCCCTTTCCTTCCCCCCGAGAGAAAATAAGGAAGGGGGGGGGGCATAGGGCGGGCACCCAAGGGGGCCGGCGGCCACCCTTGGGGCACACCCTAGCTGCCTCCCCCCCCCCCCCCACAACACACTACACAATTCTATCTATAATAAGATATTATATATATATATATATATATATATATATATATATGAGAGGGAGATGGCGCCACACAACGATAACAATCCACAAGCCGTGTGCGGCGCCCCTCTCCCCGGTTTCATCCTCCGTCTAGTTTTTCTGAAGTGCGTGGCGAAGCCCTGCGGAACAAGTTCACCACCACCGTCATCATGCCATCGTGCTGCCGGAACTCATCTACTACTTCGCCCGTCTTGCTCGATCAAGAAGGCGAGGACGTCATCGAGCTGAACGTGTGCTGAACGCGGAGGTGCCGTACGTTCGGTACTTGATCGGTTGGATCGTGAAGGTGTACGACTACATCAACCGCATTGATAAATGCTTCTGCTAAACGGTCTACAAGGGTACGTAGACATACTCTCCCCTCTCATAGCTATGCATCTCCATGGATAGATCTTGCGTGTGCGTATAATTTTTTTGTTTTCCATGCAATGTTCCCCAACACTATGTAGCCTGGGATTGCATATTTAGTCATTCAGTACAATGCATGTTGCTATGTAGCCTCAGATATATTAAATATGGCCCTAGTTAACCTACCAAAAAAGGGTTACAGATATATTCAGTGAAATGTCCGATTCGATGATTAATGCCTTATCAGCCCCCAGGCTATATGGTACCAGCTACCGATATCCTGAATAGTGAGTATATATAAGCAATGCGATGAAACTAACCTCGATGGATAACAGCAATTGTTCTCAATATTGTCATGTATGAGTACATATAAAGGCATGTTAAGCACAACAGGCTAAACATCAACCAAATATATCCATGGTAGACAACATAATCTACAAATGATAGCTTTAGTGTGCAGGTTTAAGCACGCTAGTTAAGCAAAACAAGAAGTGGAAAGGTGTGTTAACTGCAACATGCATAACATTTAAAAACAAGCAAATATAGTCATTCAAACTGGTATTGTGGAGGTCTAAAGTACACTAGTTATTGTTAAAAAAGCGAAAAGGCGTGTTAACTGCAACATCCTTAACAGCAACCAAATATCATAATTCATAGTGGTATTGTTGAAACTGTTATTGATGAAATTGAACTACACGGTGAATAGTTGCACATATAGAGCATCACATTGTGAATAACTAAAATAAACAAGGCATAAGGCCATCTCTAGCCGATCCCCTAAAAGTTAATGGACTAAAACCCTTAGTGGAGTATATATATACTCCAGCAATTTTTGGCCGTTTCTAGTCGATCCCCTAAACTTAACGTTGTAAACTTCAATTTGATCAAGTTCAAAGCAGGTTCAACCGAAAGTAGCATGCATTCAAACATAAACATAGATAATTTTGCATAACCAAACATAAAACATAAATTTTAACAAAACTAAACTACTTTCGGTCGAAGTGGAGGTCGAGCCAATCCTTCCTCGTCAGGTATGGTGTGCCGCGAGCCGGGTCCGGGCCGGTACCGTCGTCGGGGTCATTGGGGAAGACACTCCTCCACTCGTCGATGTCGATCTCCTCGTCCTCGTCGCCCACCTCGACGTCCTCCGCGCCGCCGTCCTCGCCGCCTTCGACCTCATCATCGGAGGAGAGCACGATAACCTCGCAGCCCTCTACGCCGGCAAAGATCATCCACTCCGCCTCCACGAGCTCCGGGTGCTGCCGGCGGAGCTCTTGCATGTAAGCCTCGGCGGCGGCCTCGGCCTCGAGGCGCTCCCACGCATCGCGGTCCTCCCGCGCCATAGCCGAGGTCACCACCCCTTGCTCCAGCGGGACGAGGTCGACCGAACATGTGCTGAAGGGGAAATTGAGCCTAGCCGCCGCGCCGTGGTAGCGGACCTGCCAGCGGTCGTACTACATGGCCGCGAGCTCGGCCATGTGGAAGCTACCGAGCCACCGGCGTGTGTGGGTCTCCCGATCCGTAATCTCGGTGACCCACGTCCAGCACCGCTGCTGTGGGACCCCGAGGTAGGACCTCGTCGGTGATCGGGCCCGAGGGAGGACGGTGAAGTCCTCGAACCGACGTAGGGGCGCGGCGGCGGGCGGATCGGGCGACCGGCGATGACAGATCGATAAAGTGCCCGCAGAGGATGACGGGGACACCTCGGCGGCCACCTCGCCGGCGTCGGGGGAAGAGGCCGCGATAAACCTCTATTGGGCCATTGGCTCCTCGAGCTCCCCGGCACACAGGCAGAGGTTGAGGATGGAGGCGGCGGCGGCGACGATGGCGGTGACCTACCATTGGTTTCGAGCGAGGGAGGGGTGGTGTGGGTCTGTGTGAGCGGAGGTTTTGGGGTGTGTGTGGTGTGTGTGGAGGGGGGGGGGCAAGGTGGTGTTTGAGGAAATATCACAGCAACTGAAAATTTTACTAGGCGGGAGTAAAATGCCGGGCTACTGAAAATTTGGATCAAGGGCGAGCAGATATTTTTGAGATTGTGAGGGATACAGAGGCGGGAGTAACAAGGTAGTGCTACTGAAAATTTGAATCAAGGGCGAGCAGATATTTTTAAGATTGCGAGGGATGCAGAGGCGGGAGTAAAATGCCGGGGCTACTGAAAATTTGAATCAAGGGATTGAAGCAGAGCGGGAGTAACAGACATCACAAACGGTCCACACATACTAATCGTGTGCTATCAAACATAAAAACCTTCCAGGCGGTAGATATTTTCGAGATTGCGAGGTAGTAGATATTTTCGAGAGCGGGAGGCAAGCTTCGTGAATCCCAATCTATTGTGCTGATGTGACTGACGGGGGCACAGGCATGGCACAAGGGTAGTCTGAGCGAACCGTGTCTGTTGCGTCCCCAATCGCAGATAGTTGCTGCATCTAACTCGTCAGCTGTTTATAAATTTGGCAAAAAGAATAACACGGGAAAGGGTCAGAACACGAACACACTTGCATGTGGACCAAATATATGTATCAATAGGGTGGTTTGATGTTCAAATACCCAATGCACAACTTTGATGTGGCACCTATCACACAAAGCGCACAGTATTGCTAGTCAGCCACCCCCTACGAACCCCACTTCGTGTCAGCGGTAAGGGAATCCTTGCTACAAATGTGATGGCTCGTGTTCGCGTCAGTTTTTCCCCGAAGAGGAAGGGATGATGCAGCACAGCTATGGTAGGTATTTCCCTCAGTTATGAAACCAAGGTTATCGAACCAGTAGGAGAACCAAGCAACACTATGTAAACGGTACCTACACACAAAGAACAAATACTTGCAACCCGATGCGTAAGAGGGGTTGTCAATCCCTCTCGGGTAAAAGATAGATTGGATTGTATGATTTTGGATAAATAGATCTCGCAATAAACAAAATAAAATAAATAAAGAAAAAGTGCAGCAAGGTATTTTTGGGTTTTTAGAATAATAGATTTGAAAACAAAAGCAAATAAAAATAGATCTCAAAGCAAATATGATAAAGAATAGACCCGGGGCCGTAGATTTCACTAGTGGCTTCTCTCGAGAAAAATAGCATACGGCGGGTAAACAAATTACTGTTGGGCAATTGATAGAACTTCAAATAATTATGATGATATCCAGGCAATGATCATTATATAGGCATCAAGTCCAAGATTAGTAGACCGACTCCTGCCTGCATCTACTACTATTACTCCACACATCGACCGCTATCCAGCATGCATCTAGTGTATTAAGTTCATGGAGAAACGGAGTAATGCAATAAGAACGATGACATGATGTAGACAAGATCTATTCATGTAGGAATAAACCCCATCTTGTTATCCTTAATAGCAACGATCAATACGTGTCTTGCTGCCCCTTCTGTCACTGGGAAAGAACACCGCACGACCGAACCCATCACAAAGCACCTCTTCCCATGGCAAGAAAAATCAATCTAGTTGGCCTAACTAAACCAAAGATTCGAAGAAGAAATACAAGGCTATAAGTAATCATGCATATAAGAGATCAAAGAAACTCAAATAACTTTCATGGATAAATAGATCTGATCATAAACTCAAAGTTCATCGGATCCCAACAAACACACCGCAAAAAGAGTTACATAAATTGATCTCCAAGAGACCATTGTATTGAGAATCAAAAAGAGAGAGAGGAAGCCATCTAGCTACTAACTACAGACCCGTAGGTCTACAATGAACTTCTCACGCATCATCGGAGAGGCACCAATGAGGATGATGAACCCCTCCGTGATGGTGTCTAGATTGGATCTGTGGTTCTGGAACTTGCGGTGGCTGGAATTGTGTTTTGTCGACTCTCCTAGGGTTTTTGGATTTTTGGGGCTTTTATAGAGCAAAGAGGCGGTGCGGGAGGCGGTCGAGGTGGGCACAACCCACCAGGGCGTGCCTGGGCCCCCAGGCGTGCCGAGGTGGGTTGTGCTCCCCTCGGAGTCCCCCTCTGGTACTTCTTTGGCCCAACAGGTGTCTTCTGGTCCAGAAAAATTCTCCAAAAAGTTTCGCTGCATTTGGACTCCGTTTGGTACTGATATTCTGTGAAGTAAAAAACAAGCAAAAAACAGCAACTGGCACTGGGCACTATGTCAATAGGTTAGTCCCAAAAAATGATATAAAGTTGCTATAAAATGATTGTAAAACATCCAAGAATTATAATATAACAGCATGGAACAAGCAAAAATTATAGATACGTTGGAGACGTATCAGCATCCCCAAGCTTAATTCCTACTCGTCCTCGAGTAGGTAAATGATAAAAACAGAATTTTTGATGTGGAATGCTGCCTAACATGTTCATCACATATTCTTTCTTTTGTAGCATGGACATTTGGACTTTTATATGGTTCAAAGCAATAGTCTAGTTTTGACATGAAGATTTCAATACTGAAGCATATCAACAAGCAACCATGTCTTTCAAAATATCAATACTAAAGCAAGTTATCCCTAGCCCATTATGCTCAATCATTGATCCTGTCGGTGTACTAAGTATTGGGCCACTAGTACCCCGTACTTGTGCACGGGCAGTTGTAGCCATCCTCGCGGCAAGGCTTGCCGGGGAACAGTTCGAGGTTGATTCAAGCCATCAAAGAAACCATCCAGTCAGAGATCTGAGGATCAGCAGATAAGGAGAGCTGGAATCCGAAGGCCAGCTTCCCCGGCAAGATCTTGCCGGGGTGGCCTGCGGAGCCCGGCAAGGATCGGTGCCCGGCAAGGCTTGGCGCTCGGCATGGCTTGGCGCCCGGCAAGGCTTGACACCCGGCAAGGTTTTGTTGCTGTGCCACCGCTCTAGCACAACGACAAACCCGACATTCTGGGTCCTTCTTTGGATGCGTGGCGACGCGCCAATGGAGGAGAGCTTAAGCGGTGCTGATGGGATGGCCCCTTTTTCCATCCCCAAGAAAGTAAGGACACCTAAACGGACACCTCACGGTGCATTAAATGCGTTCGTCCTAGTCCGTCAGGGGTTAGGTATGATTACCCTGTAGCTACTTTACATCTCAATGTATGTACTATAAGTGCATCTAGTGCCCCTTAGTGATTTTGGTGTATTGAAGACTTATAGGTTAAGGGACTAATGCGTTTGTGAGTGTACACAGGTCTATAAGTCTATGAGGAGTTTGTTATTTACGATGAATGTCGACCCCTAAAAAATGAATGTCTTCAACTGAAGACTTTGGTTTTCTTGAAGACTTTGGTTTTCTTGAAGACTTTGAAAGTGAAGAAATTGGTGTGACCCTGAAGACTTGATATTCATGCGAGGATTATGAAGCGTGAAGACTTTTGTTTTCGTAGTTTCTTTTTCTTCTTCTTGAGTCATAGGAAACACCGTACTGTTAAAGGGGGTCGAGGTAAAACTAAGGAAAAGTTTCCAAGTGATGCTCAACTCAAAATCCTACACCTACCCAATCCTTTCGAGTGAAGCCATTGGAAATCTCATACAGTTTAGTCAAGTTCTTCAGTGACAGAGACGAAGTTCTTCTGTTCTCTGAGGAATTTGTTCTGACTGAGGAGTTAGGAATTCGCCAGTGCGGATTGCCTACAAGTGATGAACATGATAGCCCTGAGGAATTTGATACTCAAATATCCGACCGTTGCTGTGTTGCGCGCCAGCTGTCCAAATATCCTACCCACCTAACGGTCATATCATTGAAAGGCATTTATGTCTTATCATGTCGGGCTGCTCCCTAGGCTATAAATAGCCACCCCCTACAACCACTAGCTGGTTGGCTGCTCCGAGAGATAGATTGACACTTGTCATTTAGAGCATCCCATCCTCCGAGGACTTTGAGCGAAAATCATCAAGTGAGGAAAAACCCAAAAACCCAAACACCTACAAACCCAAAGTGATTGAGCATCACTGAAGAGATTGTTCCTGTGTGGAACCGACGCTTGTTACCTTTGAGGACTGTGCATCCTCCAGACGGTTAGGCGTCATGGTCTAGAGCATCCAAGAGGAAATTGTGGATTGCCGAGTGACCGAGTATGTGAAGGTTTGGAAGTCACCTGAAGACTTACCACGAGTGATTGGGCGAGGTCTGTGTGACCTTAGCTCAAGGAGAATACAGTGAGGACTATGTGTCCGGGACTGTGTGTCCTCAGGTTTAAATACCTAGCAGCTCTAACCAGACGTACAACTGTCACAGCAGTTGGAACTGGTCTACCAAATCATTGTCTTCACCGAGCTACTGGTTCTATTTCCTCAACCCTTTCATTTCCTCGCATACTCGCTATGTATTTGATCATTACTGTTTGAAGACTTTGACTGAAGACTTTCTCAATTTCCTCAGTTCAATTTCTTCAGTCAGTTTGTCTTCAGCCTGCTTATCCTGTGTTTACGCTACTCGTACTCTGTGCTTGTTTTCATTTCATCATAATGACTGTGCTACTGCTCTGCTATGCTTGCATCTGAGTACTTATTCCGCTACTAAGTAGTTCGTCGCTTAGGAATTTCCTCACCTTGAAATTCCTCAGTGACGAATTTGTAAAAATCGCCTATTCACCCCCCCTCTAGTCGATATAACGTACTTTCAATTGGTATCAGAGCAAGGTACTCCCTTGTTCTGTGTGATTTTGGTTTAATCACCTGGAGTTTTAGTTATGTCGACTACAGGCATGATCAAGGTCTCAGCTGGGTGTCCTACCTTCGATGGGACGGACTACCCCTACTGGAAGAACAAGATGCGCATGCATCTTGAGGCAATTGACAACGATCTCTGGTATGTTGTGAAAAATGGTGTTCCCTCTGTCACTCCTTCCGTAAATGCTGCTGATGTGAAGAGATTCAAGCAACTTGACTCTCAAGCGAAGAATATCATATGTGGCCATCTGAGCAAAGGGCAGTATGGCAGAGTGAGTGCTTTGGAGACAGCTAAGCTTATCTGGGATAGGCTGTCCAAGGTCAACGAAGGAGTCTCAACTCAACGTGACTCTCGAGTTGACGTTCTTCGCAATCTCTTCAACCGCTTCAAAAGACTCGACAACGAAAATGTTCAGCAAACCTTTGATCGCCTCACTGACATTTCAAACGAGCTTCAAGCACTGGGTGCCACTGACATCACCGACCATGAAGTGGTGAAGAAATTGCTGAGGTCACTCGATTCTTCATTCGATACACTGGCACTGATGATTCAAGAACATGGAGACTACAAGCCACTTGATCCTGCTGATATTCTTGAGAGGCTGAACACTCATGAATTCCAACTAGCTGAGAAGAGAGATCTCTACGGACCGAGCTATGGTAGATCTCGTGCACTGAAAGCCAAGGCAGTCTCTGAATCTGAAGATGAAGATTCTGGTAGCAGCCTTGGTGATCCTGAAGAACTGAGTCAGGAGCTAGCAATGCTCGTGAGGAAATTCCAGAAGTTCTCTAGACGTGGCCGATTTGGAAAATCCTCAAGAGGTGATGACATGAAATCAGATTCCTCATCCCGTGACTACAAGAAGAGAACTTGCCATAAATGCAAGAAACCTGGTCACTACATTACTGATTGTCCTCAGTGGGAGAAGGAATCAAAGAAGAAGAAATACAAGGATGATAGTTCAGATGACTCTAAGAAGAAGAAGAAATCTTCAAAGTCCTCATCGTCAAAATCTTCAAAGTCTTCATCTCACAAGAATAGCAGCTCTAAGAAAGCTCGGGCATTCATTGGAAAGGAAATGGACTCTGAAGCTGAATCTGAGGAACATGAGGAAGAGGAGGCATCTGAGGAGTCAGACTCTGGTGTGGCGAGCCTAGCCCTCGCTACTGCTTACGTCAGCAAGTCCATCTTCAACACTGAGGAAAATGGCTTCCCCAACATTGCTGATGACGGCAACGATGACTATGCTCCCACCTATTGCTTCATGGCAAAAGGTGCCAAGGTATTCAAATATCCCTCCTCTGAATCAAGTGAGGATGAATCTGATGATAACCTCAAACCCAGCTATTCCAAACTTGCTAATATTGTTGTTAAACAACAAAAGGCTTTGGAAAAGGTTCAAAATATGCTAGATAAAAGCGATGACCTGTTAGGTGAGGAAATGGATCGAACTCAAACACTAACTGATAATCTTCAGCAACTACAGTCTAAGTTTGACAACCTTCAAAGTCGTCATGAAACTCTCTTAGCCGATCATGAGAAGCTTTCTTATGAATTTCTTCAAAGAAAGCAAGATCTTGAGAAGCTAAGGGTGAGTCATGAAGATCTTCAGAAGGAAAATGATTCTTTGCTTGCTCAACAGATCAGTTCCGCTCAGGAAGAATTTATTCCACCATGCTTGAAATGCATTGAACGTGAAACTGCTAATTCTTCACCTGAATGTTCAAATGCTTCTATTGCTACAAATTCTTCAACTATCTCTGTGGTCACAAATTCCTCATCTGAGGATACCACTAGTATCACTGACGAAAATGCAGGGTTGAAGGAATTGTATGTGACAGGCATGTACAAAAGCCTCAAAGGGCATCAGACTCTTTGTGATGTGCTCAAAAAGCAGATCTTGAACAGGAACCCTAGGAAAGAGGGTATTGCCTTTGAGAGGAAACTCAATGCTGATGGAACCTACTGGAAACCTGAGCAGTATCCCAAAACCTCATGGGTTGCTGCGAAGGGATCTCCCGTAGATCCATCCACTTTATCTGGCTTTACTTGTGAATCCTCATATTCATCTGATGAGTCATTTGACTCCAACTATAAACTGCTCAAAAATCAGAATGGTGAAGTACTTGCTAGATATGTTGGATCTAACTGCAGGAATGGTCCCCCTATGAAGAAAATCTGGGTTCCCAAAAGGTGCCTTGAAAGTCTTCAGGTGAATGTCCTCATGACACCACCTGTGAAGAATAAGAACCCCAGATCAAATTCTTCATATGGACCAAAGTCTTCATATGGATCCAAGTCCTCTTATGGATCAAATTCCTCACATGGATCCAAGTCTTCACATGATCATCATCATGCTAACGCTTCTGTTTCGCAGGGAAAATCTAAGAGTTCTGATTATGTGCATTATTCTTCAAATCATTATATTCATAAGTCCTCGAAGAATTTCTCTGCTTACTCATATGTCTATGCTAATCCCTCTCCTGTGAAACGAAGCACTCTGGCTTCAATGCCACCTTTTTCTTATGGAGCTCGCAGAATGATGAACTCTTTGCCACCCCTCCAGATGTGGGTGGTGAAGAAAAAGAACTAATCTCTTATGCAGGGTCAGGTCTCCAAACGAACTAAATCGTCTGAAGAATTTGCTAGAGACCTGAAATGCTTGAAAGGACGCAAGCTAATCATGAAGAAATGATTTATTCATTTCTCACGTCCTCACATTGCTATATATACATATGTTGCTTTAATTGATGAAATATGTTTGATGAATTTGATGTCATATTCTTCACTCTGAAGTATATGAGTTCGTAAGATGCACTAATTCATCTGCAGGATGATTTACCCAAAGCTACTGAGTGGGTCCTCAATAGTGGATGTACAAATCACATGACCGGTGACAAGAGCTTACTGATGAACACTCCTTTATCTCCATCACACTTGAAGCATATCACCTACGCTGACAAAGGCAAAAGCAAGGTATTGGGTCTAGGTAGGGTTGCAATCTCAAAGGATCGACACATGGATAAAGTCATGCTTGTCGAGTCCCTCAGATTCAACCTCATGTCTGTCTCAATGCTTTGTGATCTTGATATGGTTGTTGTCCTTGGCAAATATCGTTGCTTAGTGCTCATGGAATCTGACAATTCCAAAGTCTTCGAAGGCTTTAGGAGAGGAGACTTGTATATTGTTGATTTCTCTGCAGGACCACAGCCTGCCACTTGTCTACTTGCTAAAGCTTCAGAAGGCTGGCTATGGCATTGACGACTGGGTCATGCTGGCATGAGGAACTTACACACGCTCGTGAAGAAAAAGCACGTCATTGGCATCGAGGGTGTCAAATTCCTCAAAGATCATCTTTGTGGGGCTTGTGAGGCTGGAAAAATGACCAGAGCCAAGCACCCCTCGAAGACTATCATGACTACTTCTCGTCCTTTTGAATTGCTCCATATGGATCTTTTTGGCCCTACTCATTATGCCACACTAACAAATGCAGCATCTCTATATGGCTTTGTCATTGTTGATGACTATTCTCGTTACACATGGGTGCATGTCATTACTTACAAAACTGAAGTGCAGGAAGTCTTCAGACGATTTTCCTCAAGGGCTTCGATGAATTTCGGTGTGAAGATCAAGCATATACGTAGTGACAATGGGACCGAGTTCAAGAATACTGGTCTTGATGACTATCTCGATGAACTTGGTATTACTCATGAGCTATCTGCCCCATACACTCCTCAGCAGAATGGCGTTGTGGAGCGCAAGAACAGGACTCTTGTTGAGATGGCTCGCACCATGCTTGATGAATACAAGACACCTTGTCACTTCTGGCCTGAGGCAATTGATACTGCATGCCACATCATCAACAGGGTATATCTTCACAAATTCTTCAAGAAGACCTCATATGAACTCCTCACTGACAAGAAACCCAATGTGAGTTATTTCAAAGTCTTCGGTGCTAAATGCTGGATTAGAGATCCTCATCACAATTCTAAATTTGCACCGAAAGCACATGAAGGTTTTATGCTTGGTTACGGAAAGGACTCGCACACCTACAGGGTCTTCAACACCTATCACAACAAGGTTGTTGAAACTGTAGATGTGCGGTTCGATGAAACTAACGGCTCGCAAAGAGAGCACCTACCTCCTGTGCTAGATGAAAAGACGCCTGAGGAAACCATCAAGTTCAAAGCTACTGAGGATGTCATTCCTACTGAAGAATCTACTGAAGAAATCATTCCAGAACATGAAGAACAGCATGCTGGCGCATCTGAAGAAAATGGCTCTGAAGAAAATGCTGAGCCAAATCAAAGTCGTCAACCTGCTCATCCCCGCGTTGCAAATGAAGTACAGATTGAGAGAATCATCAATGACATCAACGCACCAGGTCCTCTGACTCGCTCAAAAGCTTCACATTTGTCTAACTTTTGTGGGCATTTTGCTTTCGTCTCTATCACAGAGCCCACCAAAGTTGATGAGGCATTTCTGGAGCCTGAATGGATTCAAGCAATGCAAGAGGAATTACATCAATTCAAGCTGAACAATGTGTGGGAGCTTGTCAAGCGACCGGACCCATGCAAGCACAATATCATCGGTACCAAATGGATCTACCGCAACAAGCAAGATGAAAATGGCCTAGTGGTGAGGAACAAGGCTCGTCTTGTGGCTCAAGGCTACACACAGGTTAGAGGAATTGATTTCGATGAAACTTTTGCACCTGTTGCTAGACTTGAGGCTATTCGCATATTGCTTGCTTATGCTAACCATCATAATATCATCTTATATCAAATGGATGTGAAAAGTGCATTCCTTAATGGTAAGCTTGAGGAAGAAGTATATGTTGCTCAACCCCCAGGTTTTGAAGATCCTAAGCATCCTGACAAAGTCTTCAGACTCAATAAGGCCCTCTATGGCCTCAAGCAGGCCCCTCGGGTGTGGTATGATACTTTGAAGGAATTCCTCATGAAGAAAGGCTTCAAACCCGGTTCACTCGACCCAACTCTTTTCACCAAAACCTATGATGATGAATTATTCGTGTGCCAAATATATGTTGATGATATTATCTTTGGCTGTACTAACCAACATTACAGTGACGAATTTGCTTACATGATGAGTGAGGAATATCAAATGTCCATGATGGGAGAATTGAAATTCTTCTTAGGTCTTCAAATTCGTCAACAACGCAATGGCATCTTCATTTCTCAAGAGAAATACCTCAAGGACGTTCTGAGGAAATTTGGTATGCAAGAATGCAGAGGCGTCAAAATCCCTATGCCCACAAATGGCCATCTATGCACTGATGAAAATGGAATAGACTTCGATCAAAAGGTATACCGCTCCATGATTGGCTCTTTATTGTACCTATGTGCATCTAGGCCGGATATTATGCTTAGTGTTTGCATGTGTGCCCGTTTTCAAGCTACACCGAAGGAATCACACCATAAGGCTGTGAAACATATTCTTCGATATCTAGCTCACACTCCAACACTTGGATTATGGTATCCCAAGGGCTCGGCTTTTGATCTCATTGGATATTCTGACTCTGACTATGCTGGTGATCGTGTGGACCGCAAGTCAACATCAGGCACATGCCATTTCCTCGGACGATCCTTAGTATGTTGGTCCTCGAAGAAGCAGAACTACGTATCACTCTCTACTGCTGAAGCTGAGTATATTGCTGCTGGCTCTTGCTGTGCTCAATTGCTATGGATGAAGCAAACCCTCAAGGACTATGGCATCAATGTGAAGAATGTGCCACTCTACTGCGACAATGAGAGTGCCATCAAAATTGCTCATAACCCAGTTCAGCACTCAAAGACAAAGCACATCGAGATTCATCATCATTTTCTTCGAGATCATGTGTTGAAGGGTGACATCTCTATTGATCCCGTGAAGTCTGAAGAACAGCTAGCGGATATCTTCACAAAGCCCTTGGATGAGAAGAGATTTAGCAAGTTGCGGTGTGAGCTAAATATCTTAGAATCTTCGAATGTCCTTTGAAAAGGACACACATCCTAACACTTATGCAAATTGATGACTTAGATGTGCAACACACGAAGAAACGTTTTTCTTCAATCAATGAAGACTAACCCTCTAAGTGTGAAGAAATTAATGAAGAATTTGATTCTCAGAGCCCTACGACATTTGTACGCAGTGTCTGAAATCATCACTCCTACACGGTGGGTCACGCCACCACAAAAAGTTGAAAATCTTCAAAATTTGAGTTTTTCATCATTGTGCAAATTCTTCAAACTTTCAAATTCTTCAACTTTGCAAAATCTTCACTCTTTCCATCTATGTTCTTCATTGACTATATATATATATTTGAGTTTTCTGTCCTCTACAGCATTCACTTATTGCTAATTCTTCAAGTTGTTTTTCTTCTAAGTGAATGTGATCGGACCCTTTCCCCCTCTATGCTAAACTCAACCCAGTCTGTTCACAAATTCCTCATGTGCGTTTTATTTGAAACCCGTTCAAAGTCTTCACTGTGTCCTTGACAGCTGAAGAATTTGCGAACGAAACATTAAAATATTCTTATCTGAATTTTCGGCTTTTGCCGCTCAAACCGTTCCATATCCCTTGATGAGATTTATCTATTCACCCGCGATCAAACATGATCTCCACTTCACAGTACGTGGGTGACACATGTCGCTAGGATGAGAAGGGTCAGGGGCATGTTCGTCCATTTTCCTCGGAGAGGCGGTTTTTTCACCTCGGCTATAAATACCCCTCACCCTCCTCAGATTTCTCCTCCCGCTCGATCTCACTTCCCTCGCTCGAGCTCTCAGACCTAGTGCCGCCGCTACATTCCATCGTCGCCGGTGAGGAAGAGCTTCACTGCCTCGACCTCGTCGCCGTCGTACTCACGCCGGCCGCGGAAATCTTCACTCCGCCACCACCGTAGCTGTTTTCCATCGCCAAGTTAGGGCGTGGAAGATCTGAACGGACGAACTTCTCCACTGCTACTCTCAGTTCGTCGTGTTCCTCGTCAAGGGTAAATAAAATTTATTTTTACTGCCCTTGTTGATTCTGATGATTTCCACAAAATCTTCAAAAGGTGTTTATTCTTCAACTTTCATGTTCTTAAACACCAACTTGCTTCTGTCCTTGATCAGTTTCTCTAAGCAACGTTTTTCTTCAAGATTCCTCAATTGTGTGGATTTTCAATCTACACAACTCTGGAACCTAAGCCAAAATGCTTAGTGAAATTCCTCAAGACACCCCTGGTCTTCTTCCTCAAACTTGATACTTTTGAAAATCTTCTGAGAACGCATATGACCTCTCCAAAACTCTTCGCACCTATATTCTGTTCATAGGTACACATGTCCGCTGCTGAATCTCTAGGTTCTCATCAACTTAACTCATTTGCAGCGTTCCTTGAAGAAAAATTGCATACCTCATCAGAAAATTCGATTGTTCAAAACCCTCGAGTGAAGAAAATGGCTGATGGTAAAAGACCTCAGAAGGGAGGAAAGAGGCCAAAAACAAATACTGCTTTTGAGATCCCTGGTGACATCTATGATGAATATTGTACTCCTGATGAAGCAACTCATGGCAAGGAGAACAAAAATCAGCGCAAAGTGCGCATTCAGAAGATTGAGAGGAGATGGGCAAGAGAATGGAGGGAATATCGTTATGTCACTCCCAAGTACATGAAGAAATTCGCTGTTAACCCTCCATGTCCAAGACCTCCATTGGCTCCTGGCCAAGAAGCTGATCCCACTAGCATCAGAAGAGGTGAGGAATTTCCTCAGGAGTGGGCTAAGCGTCAAGCCAAGATGGCCAAAGTGGCTAAAGAGGCAGTGAAGAAATTCAATGAAGATTCTGTTGCCGCCGCCGCTGAGGCCTCTACTATCAAGCCTAAGAAGGCTATGCTGAAGAAATCAGCTGTCAAGACAAGTTCCTCAGCTGTAATGCCCTCACGGCCAAGCTCTGCAATGCCCTCACGGCCAAGCTCTTCAAAGCCCTCACGGCCTGTTCCTCAAGCAAATTTCTCAAAAGCAGCTCCAACTCCCTCGGTTGCAAAATTCTCAGCTGCTCCTGCAAAGTCCTCAGCACCTGTGCATCTTGCCACATGCCAAAGGACTACTGGAATCTCAATTGCTTCAGGAGTCTCTGCAAGTTCTTCAGCTCCACCTCAGTCTTCAACAACTCCGACCTTGCTGAAGAAAAAGGCCACTGCTGGACGAGGCACAAGGCCAAGTCCTCACAAGAAGCAAGTCGCCTTTCAGGTTCTGTCAAGCGAAGACGAAGCTGATGATGAAGAATTAGCTGAGATCATCAGAGATCGACAACAAAGGGCCTCTAGTGCCAAAGGCAGTACTGTGCCCCTCATGCTGGATCCACGGAAGATCCTTGATTTTATTGATCTATGGCACAAGGATCCAAATACACCTTTGCCTGAATTAAACCTCACTCCTGGTCAAAGTCACATGTTGACGGCCTTCATAAATGAAGAGAAATGGAAATTTGAAAAGGCCAGGCAGGTGAAGAAGGCTCAGTACAAGAAGGAGCGTTTTCTGAAGAACAATGTTGTGAAAATGTCTCCTGAAGAACTTGTGTCTATGCAGGCTGAGATCAAAGCACTCAGTGATGAATTTCATGCATTCCGTGCAGATTGGCTAGGTGCCAAAGTCAGATTCGTCAGTATGGCAAAAGGATTTACTCCAAGTGTTGCAGCTTCATCGCAACCCAAATTTCCTCAGACTGGAACATCTGCTGAAGAAAATGAAAGCGCCAGAGCTGATGAAGAAATTCCAGTCTCTGAAGAAAATGCCAGGGCAACCTCCAACATTGCGCCTGAAGAGCAATCCAGGCCATTTGAAGCATCTGCTACTGTGCCTGAGGAATCTGAACAAGCCAGGGCAACTGCATTAGTTGTGCCTGAAGAAATTCAACCAATTTCCTCTGCTCCTCCTGCACCGATGACAAGCATCAACCTTCCTTCTGCAACAGAAGCGAAGAAAACCAAGGCTGCGGAGCGAGCAGCTGTGAAGAAAAGGAAAGCATGTGCCTCCTCAGAGTCTTCAGCTCCCAAGAAAGTGAAGACTTTGACGAGTTCATCTGAAACCCCAATTGATGCTATTCCAATATCAAGCATGCCATCAAAGGAGATCATTCCCTTTGGTGAGGAATATGAAATTCCAAGAAAATCTGATGAAGAAGATCCTTCTGCTGCTTCAACAGAGCAGATGGATGAAGAAATTGAAGTGGATACTTTCCCTTCAACCCCACTGGTATCATCGCCCATGCCTTAGTTCACAGCTGAAGAGGCAGGCGTCAAAGGAATTGAAGAAGATGAGGATGTGGATATTGGGTCTACAACACCTATTCTAAATGATGACTTTTGGGAAAGTCATCACCCCAATTCACCTCTGACAACCCCTCTACATCATGTTCCTCAGTCCCCTGTGCCAACTGAAGAAATTCATACGGGCTTTGATGAACGTCAAGCTTCACTTCATTCTATTCCTGAAGAAGTTCCAGTCACTAGCGCTGATGTACATATGTCTGAAGAAATGGAGGCCAAGGCTGCTGCTGAAATTCCTCAGCCTGTGGCTCCAGTGGCTATACCTCAAGAGGCTGTAAATTCTTCAACTGTTAATCTTCAGCCCAAACCACAGAACCCTCACTCCAAGAAGCAGAAGTTTAATGCTGAGGATTTCTTCAATGAGCACATATTCTTCACTGACTACAATCCCTATGACTCTGCTCGACTTCGTCGCAAGCGCTTCTGGACTGCAAGCAAGATGAACTTCTACTCCTCATTGTTGGTTGATAAGGATAAGATCTTTGAACATGAGCAAATTCCTCATGTAGATATGGAATCGCTGCCCTGCTTCACACCAGTCCTCAGTGTTCTTCATGACGCTGGGTTACTCAATTTCTGCACCGACATCTGCGATTGGAATGAAGAACTCATTCTTCAATTCTTCGCCACGCTGCACATTACTGGAAATGTTGATGATGTCAATTCATGGGTATTGGACTGGATGACCGATAATACTCATTTCAAAGCATCGGCCTCTGAATTGCTTCATGCCGTCCCAGTCAGTCCTCCCACTGAAGGTGCAAGGCTTCTCTATATTGAACCTGAACTGTCTGATCATCTGATGCAAGTGCTGATGAAGCCTTTGAAGCCAGGCCAAGCTCCAAGGACCAAATTCCTCATCAAGGAATTGCTCTATGTGCCAAGGACAGTTTATCGCATATTGACCAAAACCCTCAGTCCAATCAAGGGCCACAACTCTGATGATGAAGAAGTTGTTGGCATTATGAAGAATCTGCTGTTCAATATCATTCACGGTATTCCTATCAACTACCACGATTTCTTCATGAGGACTTTGGCCAATGCTGCTCTGTCACCTTTTGAGTTGAAGCCTTATGCTCCCTGGATCATGAGATTCATCAGATCAAGGTCTTCAATTCATTATAAGGCTGACTTTCAAAATCATCTCAGCTATTTGCCCCCTATTGAAGTCCTCAAACGGACTATTTCCTCAGCTGACGAGAAGGGCAAGGCTGGTGTTATTGATGAAGGTACTCGTCCATTGGATGGACAGTTTCGCAAAGCTACTTCCTATTCCACCAATGATGACTCTGCAACTCAAGATTCTACCGCCAAAGCTTCAGAACATCATCCTCAAGCCACAGCTCCGTGTGTGATGACTGATCGTGAACTTCTCCTTAGTCTTCATCAGAAAGTTGATCGAAATCACAAGTGGGTCAAGCGTCAGCTTGGTGCAATTCTTCAGAACATGACAGTCACTCAAAATACTGTGAAGAAGAATCACTACTACTTGCATGAAGTCTTTGACCGCACTTGGGCGATTCTGTCTAATCTTCATAGTGCTGAAGAACTCAAGGAGATGGGCTTCCAACAGGACTTTGACTGGTCTCAGCCACCTTCGAAGAAATTCAAGAAAGTCAAAGTTCCTCAGCTTGTTGCCAATTCATATTCTTCATCACGCGAGACGGATGAAGCTGAAGACTTGAACGACACTGCGGCAGGCCCTACCTCAACGGACGACCCCAACAATGCTGGCGCTCCTCCATCGACATCATGATGATATTCTTCAGGGGCGTTAGTCCTCATTTTTCGTCCCTTTTGGTCATTCAATGACAAAGGGGGAGAAATTTGAGTTAGTCTTCAAGCGGGTCTTATATAGGGGCTATATTTCTGTTAAGTTACAACTCTTGCTTTTCTGAGGTGTTTTGCTCTGATGAGTTGTAAACTTAAGTCCTATGGTGGTCTGATACTTTTGCTCTGTTTTTCTGCATGCTATTTCCTCAAGTACCTTAATGCACGCATGCTGAATTTCGTCAGACACCATATCTCATTATGCATTTCAAATTCTTCATATCATATGTTAAATGCGTGTATGAATTTCAAGATATAGGAGGAGATCTCCATGATATTACTCAACAATGTGCATTTGCTATTTCAAAGCAAATTCCTCAAATATGCACATCTTCAGGGGGAGTTCTTCTATATCTTGCAATCAAATTCCTCAATATCAGTATTTACACTTCATATGTTTATCCCCGTTGAAAACTTAACCTATATTGTCATCAATCACCAAAAAGGGGGAGATTGTAAGTGCATCTAGTGCCCCTTAGTGATTTTGGTGTATTGAAGACTTATAGGTTAAGGGACTAATGCGTTTGTGAGTGTACACAAGTCTATAAGTCTATGAGGAGTTTGTTATTTACGATGAATGTCGACCCCTAAAAAATGAATGTCTTCAACTGAAGACTTTGGTTTTCTTGAAGACTTTGAAAGTGAAGAAATTGGTGTGACCCTGAAGACTTGATATTCATGCGAGGATTATGAAGCGTGAAGACTTTTGTTTTCGTAGTTTCTTTTTCTTCTTCTTGAGTCATAGGAAACACCGTACTGTTAAAGGGGGTCGAGGTAAAACTAAGGAAAAGTTTCCAAGTGATGCTCAACTCAAAATCCTACACCTACCCAATCCTTTCGAGTGAAGCCATTGGAAATCTCATACAGTTTAGTCAAGTTCTTCAGTGACAGAGACGAAGTTCTTCTGTTCTCTGAGGAATTTGTTCTGACTGAGGAGTTAGGAATTCGCCAGTGCGGATTGCCTACAAGTGAGGAACATGATAGCCCTGAGGAATTTGATACTCAAATATCCGACCGTTGCTGTGCTGCGCGCCAGCTGTCCAAATATCCTACCCACCTAACGGTCATATCATTGAAGGGCATTTATGTCTTATCATGTCGGGCTGCTCCCTAGGCTATAAATAGCTGCCCCGTACAACCACTAGCTGGTTGGCTGCTCCGAGAGATAGATTGACACTTGTCATTTAGAGCATCCCATCCTCCGAGGACTTTGAGCGAAAATCATCAAGTGAGGAAAAACCCAAAAACCCAAACACCTACAAACCCAAAGTGATTGAGCATCACTGAAGAGATTGTTCCTGTGTGGAACCGACGCTTGTTACCTTTGAGGACTGTGCATCCTCCAGACGGTTAGGCGTCATGGTCTAGAGCATCCAAGAGGAAATTGTGGATTGCCGAGTGACCGAGTATGTGAAGGTTTGGAAGTCACCTGAAGACTTACCACGAGTGATTGGGCGAGGTCTGTGTGACCTTAGCTCAAGGAGAATACGGTGAGGACTATGTGTCCGGGACTGTGTGTCCTCAGGTTTAAATACCTAGCCGCTCTAACCAGATGTACAACTGTCACAGCAGTTGGAACTGGTCTACCAAATCATTGTCTTCACCGAGCTACTGGTTCTATTTCCTCAACCCTTTCATTTCCTCGCATACTCGCTATGTATTTGATCATTACTGTTTGAAGACTTTGACTGAAGACTTTCTCAATTTCCTCAGTTCAATTTCTTCAGTCAGTTTGTCTTCAGCCTGCTTATCATGTGTTTACGCTACTCGTACTCTGTGCTTGTTTTCATTTCATCATGATGACTGTGCTACTGCTCTATTATGCTTGCATCTGAGTACTTATTCCTCTGCTAAGTAGTTCATCGCTTAGGAATTTCCTCACCTTGAAATTCCTCAGTGACGAATTTGTAAAAATCGCCTATTCACCCCCCCTCTAGTCGATATAACGCACTTTGATGTACATTTTGCCACTGTGGTGACCCCTTTGAGCGTATAAAAGGAGGCCCAAGGCAACTGCTACAGGGGAGGAGAACTTCTGGCTCATTCTGCATGCGTAGCTGCTCTTTGAATGTACTGTTCATAGCGAGCGCTCCTGAAGGCTGGGCTCAAGAACACTAATAAGAACACAAGGCAGGAGTAGGGTTTTACGCTGATCAGCGGCCCGAACCTGGGTAAAATCTTCCCGCGTCGATCGTTGGTTCTGCTCTTTGCGTATACCTCTCCCCCCGCCGAATCGTAAAGGGGTCCCTTTAGATCCCATAGGTGTCGTACCCCGACATCTTTGGCGCACCAGGTAGGGGGATTGAAGGTTGCGTGAACCTGATCTAGTGATCGGCGCCTCAGTTTCTTCATCATCATGCCACCCAAGAAGAAGAGCGTTGTGACGGCACAACCGTCCACGTCCATTTTGCCTACGCCTTCGCGTACAGGCGATGGCGTGGGAGCAGAAGGAAGAGGACTAGAACCCCCATGGCGTTCTGGTGATCCGAGCCAGGCGAGCGGCAACGTTCGCAGTGGCAGTGGCAACCTGCACGTCGCTGGGTCTAGAGACGGCGCTGTGTTGCCTACGGGTGGCACAACAAATTCCAGAGATCGGAGGGCGCCTGCTGGAGCTCCCACACCGGCACAAGCATCACGACCTACCCAGGTCATGCACGATGAGCGACGTCATGGCGCTGGTGGTTCAGGGCGTCCCCATGAAAAGATTTCTGTGCATCGATCCCAAGATGCACGGGACCAGCATGCACACCGAGCTGCTGGCGGGGGTGGCGCACGGTCGCGTGACCATGGTGGTGCTCCTTCTAATATGGTTAGGAGTTAGAGCACCTCATGTACCTCGCACCTGTCGCCGCCGCCTACGCCAGCGGAAGCCTTGGCACGTGCGCAGCTGCTCCTCGATTTTCCTCCTGCCCCGGAGAAGATGGAGGAGTGGCGAGCTACTATCCAGAGCCTTATCGGCTTCGCCAACAAAGATGGACCGCAAGAGGCAGGGCCCTCGCAGCAAAGGCCCATCGATCCGGCGCGAGCCGATGTGGAAAAAACCGGAGGTGGTGCAACCACAGTGCACTCCCCTCCATGGCACCAGTGGCGGCCGACAACCCAGTAGGTTGACCGCCGGGAAGAAGTGTCCACGGCGTCATCCGATCCACGGATGCGCCGCGATCAGCGTCAAGTTCTCCAGGAACGAGGCAAGGAGGACGCTCGAACTACCATCGAGCGGTGACGGGAAGCGCGCTATCAGTCTGATAAGCGCGCAGGGCCGGCTGTCGACGAGCCTGCGCCAGGGGACGTAGGAGACTTGCCTTATGAGGTAGGGACTCCAGTGTTTACCCGTGAGCTGCGGCAAGTCTAGTGGCCCAATTCCCGAACCTTCAAGCCGGAGGTCCCAGAGAAATATGACGGTAAGACCCATCCCTCGGAGTTCCTGAGCATATACACCATTGCGGTGCAGGCTGCCGGGGGCCGAGATGACAAGACACTTGCCAACTACTTCCCGTTGGTGCTCAAACCCAACGTCAGGTCGTGGTTGATGCATCTGCCGGAGAATTCTATTTCTTCCTGGTCAGATCTGTGCCATCAGTTTGTTGGCGCCTTTGTTGGAGGCCACCAAGCTCCTGGCCAAGAGAGTGATTTGCATATCATCCCTCAGAAGGAGGGTGAGCCCCTGCGCAAGTTTATGCAGAGGTTCAGCCGGGTGCAGTACAATATTCCTGACGTTCACCCTGCCGCTGTCATTAGCGCGTTTCACCAGAACGTGCATAACCGCAGAATGCGGGAAGAGCTGGCAATGAACAAAGTCAGGAGTATTGCCGAGCTTTACGCTCTAGCCGATAAATGCGCTCGAGCTGAAGAGGGGAGGAAACTCCCTGGCGAGGCTGTTGGCACGGCGGGCGAATCCGAAGAAGAAGATGTCGCGGCCCCGTCAAGGAAAGGCCGGCGGCGGAACAGGAAACGCGGAGGCAAGGCCGTGCTTGCTGTCGAGGAATCCGACAACCCCGGCGCCGATAAGAAGGCCAAGGTTGGTGACCCCAGCAAGGATCTTGCCGGGTGCCCTTCCTGTCAGGCCTTGGCGGCTGCCGACAAGTCGGAAAACTCCGGCAAGCAGTATTGCAAGATCCATCGCACCAAGGGCCACGATCTCCAGAACTGCCGGCAAGTTGAACAGCTTGCCGAGAAACAGAGGGCCGAATATGAAAGGCGAGATAAGGAGAAGGCCCAAGATGGTGCTGACGGACCCGGCAAGAAGCGCAGTGGCCGAGGGGGGCGCCGCGGCAAGGCCAAGCAACAGAAGGATAGGCCCGCTCGGGGCCGAGACAAAGAAGAAGATGATGATGAAGAAGATGATGAGTCCAGTAAGCAAGAATTCCAGAAAGCTACAGAGGCCATGTGTATCGATGGAGGTGCCTCGCTGCATTCTTCCCACCGTCAACTCAAACAGTGGGTGCGGGAAGTCAATGCGGCAGAGCCATCCCCAGATGCATGTAGGCCCCTGAAGTGGTCCAACACGCCTATCATTTTCGACGCCGAGGATCACCCTGATCGCACAACTGTGGTCAGGTGCTTGCCATTGTTGGTCTCGCCAACGATTCACAACCTCAAGGTGACGAAAATGCTAGTTGACGGTGGGGCCGGCCTAAACTTAATCTCACCGGATGTGCTCAAAAAGCTCCAAATTCCCGACGAGGACCTCGAAGAAACGGGTACGTTTCAAGGGGTCAATCCGGGAAGAACCCAGCCCAATGGCAAGATTATGCTGCCGGTGACATTTGGTAGCGAGCTCAACTACAGGACCGAGAAGGTGGTGTTTGATGTCGCCAAGATCCCCATGTCATACAATGGGATCCTTGGTCGGCTAGCGCTGGCTAAGTTCATGGCGGCATCACACTACGCGTACAACGTTTTGAAGATGCCTGGGCCGTTGAGCGTCATCACTATCCATTCCGATAAGAAGGATGCGCTCATCTGTGCCGACCAACTTTACCGGGAAGCAGTTGCAGCACCTGCCATCAAGGCACCTGCTCCTGCCGCTAGAACTCCCGGGGGGAAGAAGAAGACCGGCAAGAATCTTGGCGCGAACTCCGGCAAGCGCACCTCCTCGGAGTGCTGCGCTTCCGTCGAGGATGCACCAGAGAGTTCCACCGGCAAGAACAAGAAATCCAAGGCTGCTCCGCCGGAGACCAAGAAGGTGCCCGTCAAGGAGGACGGAACGGGGGGAACTTTCACCATAAGTTCCGCCCTAGATGACAAATAGGAAAGCGCGCTCGTTGCCTTCCTGCGGGCGAATGTCGACGTGTTTGCATGGCAACCGTCTGACATCCCTGGTGTTCCCAGGGAGGTAATTGAGCACCACCTTGCTGTCTGTCCTCATGCGCGGCCCGTCAAGCAAAGGGTCAGGAAGCAAGCCTTGGAGCGGCAAGAATTCATTGTCGAAGAAATCAGAAAGCTGGAGGCGGCAGGATTGGTCAAAGGAGTGCTTCATCCAACCTGGTTGGCCAATCCGGTTGTAGTGCGGAAAGCGAATGGGAAATGGAGGCTTTGTATCGATTATACAGATATCAATAAAGCCTGTCCAAAAGATCCCTTTCCCTTGCCGTGCATCGACCAGATTGTGGATTCCACCACTGGTTGTGATCTCCTGTCCTTCCTTGATGCCTATTCAGGGTATCATCAGATTTTTATGGCAAAAGAAGATGAAGAGAAGACCGCATTTATCACCCCATGTGGTACGTATTGTTTTATACCAATGCCTTTCGGGTTGAAAAGTGCTGGTTAGACATTTGCGAGAGCAATCCAAATTGGTTTTGAGCCTCAACTCCATAGAAATATGGAGGCATATATGGATGATATAGTGGTCAAAACCAAAGACAAAGCGACGCTCATTCAAGATTTAGAAGAAACATTTGCAAATCTGCGCAAGATCAACTTGAAGCTCAATCCTGAGAAGTGCGTGTTCGGTGTTCCTTCCGGCAAGCTCCTCGGATTCTTTGTATCTTGCCGGGGAATCGAAGCGAACCCCGACAAGATCAAAGCTATTGAGCAAATTGAAGCGCCGAGACGCGTCAAGGATGTGCGTCGTCTTGCCGGCTGTGTTGCTGCTCTAAGCAGGTTTATTTCCAAATCTGCTGAGCGCGCCCTGCCCTTTTTCAAAATTTTGAAGAAGGCAGGTCCAATGAAATGGACTCCGGAGGCGGAGGCTGCGCTGCAAGATTTGAAGAAATACCTTTCCTCTCCGCCGACGCTAGTCGCACCTAAACCACAAGAGCCGTTGCTGCTATATCTGGCAGCAACAAATCAAGTGGTTAGTGTTGCACTAGTGGCGCAGAGAGAGGCTGATGAGGAAGCAACACCAGCGGCAGGACCGCCAGGTGACGCGGCAAGATCTTCCCCGGCAAGGGTTGATCCCGGCAAGACAAGATCTGCGCAAACAGAAGAACCAGTGCGGAAGAAGAAGGTGGTGCAGCGCCCAGTTTATTTTGTTAGCTCTCTTTTACAAGGAGCTAGGTCACGATATTCTGGTGTGCAGAAGTTGCTTCTCGGCCTTCTTATGGCCTCGAGGAAGCTGCGCCATTATTTTCAAGCACATGAAATCACCGTCGTCACTCGCTTTCCGTTGCAACGGATTTTGCAAAATCCAGAAGCAACCGGCAGGATCGTGGAGTGGGCGTTGGAGTTGTCGAGCTTTGGCCTCAAGTTTGAAAGCACTTCGATGATTCAGAGCAGGGCCTTGGCGGAGTTCATTGCAGAATGGACCCCAACACCGGACGAAGAGGCTCAGGAAACAACTCTCCCCGGCAAGGAAATCGATCAGCAATGGGTTATGTACTTTGATGGGGCTTTCTCGCAGGAAGGCGCCGGTGCTGGCGTGCTGCTTGTTGCACCCACCAGAGATCACCTCAAGTACGTAGTCCAAATGCATTTTCCCTGGGAGAGTTCGACCAACAACACTGCAGAATACGAGGGTTTGCTTGCCGGTCTCAGGATCGCGGTAGACCTTGGTATCAAAAAGCTCGTCATCAAAGACGATTCACAACTTGTTGTCAGGCAAGTTAACAAGAGTTATCAAAGTCCATTGATGCAAGCCTACGTGGATGAAGTGAGGAAAATGGAAGAGCGCTTTGACGGTCTGCAAATGGAGCACGTTCCTCGTGCCGAGAACAGTGTTGCTCACGACCTGTCAAAGCGTGCCGCCCTCAAGTTGCCTGTGGAACCAGGAACTTTTGTGCTCCAATTGACTCAACCATCCGTGGCGCCATCGATGCGGCAAGAAAAGAGAAGAAAGTTGAACTCTGGTCAGTACTTCCCGGCAGAGCTCCCCGGAGCCGCCGGCAAGGAAGTTGCCGGGATCGACATGCCTGCCGGGGAACAACAGGTTCCGGCAGGGCCTCAGGCCCTTGCTGTCGAGACAAACGTTCCCCCGGCGAAGGAGATGCCTCTAGTCCTAGCCGTCGAGCCTCAGGCTCCAGCATGGGAGCAGCACATTGTCCATTTCCTTCAGACAGGAGAACTCCCGGAGGAACAGGAAGAAGCAGAAAGAGTAGCCCGTCGGTCTGTTATGTACAAGTTCATCGATGACGTCCTGTACAGAAAGAGACCAAACGGTGTGAAATTGAAGTGCATTCCTCGGGAGGATGGGCTAGAGCTGTTGGCAGAGATACATGGAGGCATATGTGGTTCTCACATAGGGTCAAGAGCACTTGCTGGGAAAGCATTCCGGCAAGGTTTCTTTTGGCCCACCGCTCTCCAGGATGCAACTGCAGTAGTCACCAAGTGTGAAGCATGCCAGTTTCATTCGAAGAAATCACATCAACCAGCTCAAGCTCTTCAGACAATCCCTCTCTCCTGGCCATTTTCGGTCTGGGGGCTCGACATACTGGGCCCTTTCCCCCGTGCTACCGGGGGCTTTGAGTACTTCTTCGTTATTTGAAATTCATTGGAGGTTTTTTACAAACATCGAACTTCTTCGTTATTTGAAATTGAACTTATTGGTTTTATTCTTTCGCAACTTGAAAAATCTGATTTTTCAAGCTCAAATTATTTTGAATACAGGCTCAAATTATTTTGAACTTCTTGGTTGTCCTTTTAGAAATATGAATCACTATTTTGAACTCCATCGCTCGTTATTTAAGTTTGAACTTTTAGAATTTTTTTATTTAGTAACGGTGAAACTCTTTTTTGATAAACTTTTTTGAACTTCTCTATTTTCAATTTAACCTTCTTGGTTTTGTAATACATATTGAACTTCTTCGTTTTTTAAATTTGAAATTCTAGTTTTTATTATAAATAGATTCAACATATTACTTTTATTCCTATTTTTGGATAAGAGAAACAAAAACTGAATTGTACAGTGAGAAGTTCAATTTTTTGCAGTGTGAAAAGTTGCATTTTTTGTGAATTTTTTGTTGTTTTATTTCTATCTTTTTTTACAAAACGAACAGTGCACGTTTAGCTGGGAGAAATGCACAAACATTGAACGGTGGAGGCAGCGAGCAGGCACATCAAAATTGGACTTTTATCCGGTGCCAAGCTAAACTTCTTTGAATCTGAAGATGTAGTGTAAGAAGCAGCAGCAGCAACCAGGACCATTGCCATGTTCAGGAGCACGAGCTCATGCTCTGCTGGAGGCATGAGGTTGGGATGTATTGCGTTTGAGGAATGAAAAGTTTCAGAAAACTGCACTGAGGCATAACCTCGAGTACCTTCTGTTCACTACAGGCGTTTGCCTGCCTAGAATCGCCAATGAGCTCGGCACTTGGAGTTCTTTTTACAGGCACCGTGCACACGCACACACAGAATGCGAAACGAACTTGAACAGAGAAGGGACGATCACCGCCGTATGCACATGCAGTTCGGCTCATTCAAATTGGGAAGAAGGCAGGGTGGGGAACTGTGCTGGATCAGGGCGGGGAAGCACTCGGCCCCGCGGCGGCAGGCGGACGGCATCGGGCTTGGGCCGGCGCAGCGGGCGGATCCAGGGACGGCGGCAGATGTATCCCAGGGCAGGGCGGGGCAGTGGTTGAAGCAGGTGGAGGCGGTTGCCGCGAGCGAAGCAGTGGAGGGAGGGAGGCGTCTGTGGCGCAAGGTCCAGGAAGGAGCTGTCTGTGGCGCTTCACCGGGGTCGGGGCCGGCGCGACACCAGCGGCGGGTTGGGGGGTCCGTGGTAGGGCGCGGCACCAGCGGCGGGGAGGTTTGGGGCGTGGCGCGGCACCGGCGTCTGGGTCGGGGGGGGGGCGGCGGGGCGGGGCACCGCGGCGGGAGGTTCGGGGCGAGCTTGGAGATCGGGGAGAGGTCGTGCGGTTCCTGGTCATGGGCTCGTGGCCTTTTTTTCTAGACGAAGTTGGTGGGAGCAGTTCTGAGAGTTCGGGAACGTGTCGATCGGGCCCTATATAGGATGCGCCATGATCCAAATAGTTATTCTGATCCTGGGATTAGAATAGTGCTACTCTCTCTATATATATGTATATATATGTGTGTGTATATATATATATATATATATATATATATATATATATATATAGAACAACACTATTATGATCATGGTATTAGAATAACTATTCTGATCGTAGCAGCCCACGGAGATATTCCTGGATCTGAAAAAGGCGGCCCACCCGAACTTCCAGTAAAAGAAAAAAATCCCTCGGCGCCCACCTTATCCACTCTCCCCGCATCCTCCCTCGATCCTCCTCGACCAACCTCCTGCCGCCGCCTCCCTGGCTCCGTCGCGCCTCCCGCCGCTAGCCCCACGGCCCCGACGTGCTTCCTGCCGCTGCCTGCCTCGGCCCCGATGAGCCCCCGTCGCCGCCCCCCCCCCCCCCCCCCGCGACGCGCCTCCAACTGCCACCCTTCCGACCCCGTCGCGCCACCCTCCACCTGCTTCGACGACGGCGTCGGCCACCCCTTCACCTTCTTCCACCGCTGCTTGAGCTTCGCCACGGGAAACCTCCCACGCCCCGCCGCCGATGGCCTCGAGCACCGCCACCTCTGCCAACTTCCATAGGCTTCCCTCCTCCTAACGATGTGAATCTAGATCGGGGGTGCTCCTCTTGCCCTACCCCAACAGCCGCTCCTCCTTTCGGTGAGATCCGTCATCATCTCCTCTCCTGGGTCGTCGGATCCGGTGAGAATCCTTCACCGCCCTCCACCTCGCCGGCGACCACGAGCCCACGTGCGGATTGGGCACTGCCTGCAGCTAGAGGAGACGTCGACCTGCAGCTGGAGGAGGCCCCGACCTGCAACTGGTCGTGCGCGCCACTGCGACGCCCAGGCCGTCCAACTTTGCTAACTCAGGCAGTTCAACCCCATCGTGCTCCTCATGGATGACCCCCGCCATTGTCGACTGCACGGCGTGCCCATTGTACTCATGCCCCCTGTCTTTTCCCTCGCTGCCTTCCTCTCCTCTCCAGCGACAAGCTCCTGCGAGAAGTGATGTCTAAAAAAATGAGAAAGTTTGTACACTATAAAAAATGTGGCTAACCTATGGCCGTGGATGTTGAAGTTCTGCGCCAGTGGGTGTGTACCCTATAAAAGAAATTGCAAATCCGAATTTGTGTTTACTCTATAAAAAAGATGTGGATACACACAAAAAAACTGTGGATGGGAGGTTTCATATTTTCTGCCACGGCTAGTTTGAAATGAACACTCTCGGAAAAACTCACACCTTGGGTGTCCAAAATATAAAAGAGGCGAACAGAAAAAAATGTAGATGAGTGAACTATGACAATTCGAGGGAGTGCACATTGTTCAATTCTGGAACATCAAGACAAAAATGAGGAAGTTAAAAAAATCAATAATATAACCAAGAAGTTCAAATTAAAAAAAAGAGTAGTTCAATCTATATAAAAAACTCAGATTTTCCTCGTTACTAAATAAATATAACTAAGAAGTTCGATTAAAAAAGTGGAGTAGTTCGATATTAATTACAAAAGTCAGATTTTCCCGTTACTCAAAAATAAAAACCAAGAAAGTCCAAATTTAAAAAATGGCGCAATTGAATGTTTAATTATGAACAAAAACCATGACGGAAGTTCAAAGTGAATACATGGAGCAATTCAAAAAACGATACGATGAAGCGCAGTTTTCTGGCGAAGAAGGTCGTTTCTAAAAAAACCTAGAAGTTCAAATTCAAATAATGGTGTAGTTCGAAGTTTTAAAAAAACCAGAATTTCGCTTTCAAAAAATAAATAAAAACCTAGAAGTTCAATTTAGAATAACAGAGCATTTGATTTTCACATTTTTGAAAAAAAAATGAGAAGTCCAAATTAAAAAATTAAAAAGTTTGAATTTAAAAACTCGGTTACTTGCTACTAAACAAATAAAATTGAGAAGTTCAAATAAAATAACGAAGTACTTCGATGTATACGAAAAACTCAAATTATTTCCTATTATAGGAAAAACAAAATTATGAAGTTCATTTAAAAAAATGTTTGATGCTTATTTAAAAACATATTTTTTCTAAAAAAAGGCTAAGAAGTTCAAATTAAAATAACAGAGAAGTCTGAAGCATATAAAAAACTTAGAATTTTCTCGTTAATAAAAATAAAATGAAGAAGTTCAAACTAAAAAAAGGAACAAGTAAAAAAGTTTAAAAAGATTTTCCCCCTTTAAAAAAAACTAGAAGTTTAAACTAAAACAACGAAGTGGTTCAATGTTTATTTAAAAATATAGGATTTTACCTTTTTATAAAACTCATTTATATTCGTTGTTATTAAAGAATCAACCATGAAGTTCAAACTGAAAAACAGTGAAATTCGTTGTTTGTTTGAAAAATCACAAAGAAATCTTTACTCAAAAAATGCAAAATGTGAAGTTCAAATAAAAATAACACAGAAGTTTAAAGTGAAAACAACTCGCGGTTGAACTACTACATTGAATGTTTTTCATATACGAAAAAGGAATAAAAAGGCAAAGTCTAAAAAAACTTTTGCTAAAAGTTTATGTGGTGGGCCCAGGAAGTTCAAAAACTCTTATGAAGGAGGTTCACCGTGTATTTACTTGTGCAAAAACACACACAAAATATGTTAGTTTTTATGTTTTAACAAAATTCTCTCTATCCATTACAAATTGGAAACAAATTTTCTCTACATGAAAAAAGTTTCTCCTATTCAACAACTTTCCGAGGGTATATTGTATGCTATATTCAAAAAATAAATGGTAAAAACAAATTGGTGTATGTTGTTCGAAAAGAAAAGTTTAACCGTATTTGAAAATGTTGCGCCTTTTCAACAAGTTTCTAATGATTTACCATTTGTGGAACTCCGAGGAACGGGTGAGGAATTACATACAAAAAATACGTGGTCGAAGTTCAATATGAAAACAACGAGCAGTTCACCTACTATACGGAATGAATTTCGGATGAGAATAAAAGAATACAATACTAAAAGCCTAAAAGGTTTGTTGCAAGAAGTTCACGTGTTCCACCCTACATGGTTCAAAAATTATATTACGAGACTCCGACCTTCAATTACATGTTAAAAAAGAGAGACAAAAACAACATCGTGTTTGCCATTTTTAAAACTGCTCTCAAACAGCAATGAATTTGTAACACCTGTCAACATAGAAAAGTTGCTCATATTCATAACCTTTCCAACCATATATTATATGCTACATTCCGATGAATGGTTTAAAATTTTCATGTATACCATTTAAAACACGTTTTTATGTATTCAAAAAATTCTTTTGAACCGTCGCGAGCATCAAAAACTAATCAACACTGGAAAGTTGCGTGTTTTCAACAGCTTTCCACTGGTATATCATTTGCTCGATTCTGGCGAGTGGTTTGGGGGTTACGGCCAAAAAATAGCACGTCAAAAATAGAGTGAAGTTCAAACAGACATGCCCCAGAAGTCCAACTACTTCACGCAGTGCATTTCCATTCGCGATGAAGGCAGAAATCATGATCTCGCCATTTTCTAAATTACTTGAAAAAGGATGGGAATTAGAGAAAACTTTATATACGAAAAAGTTTCACATTTTCGATAGCTATCCAATGGTATATTATTTGCACCATTCCGACAAAGTTTCCAAAAATTACGGCCAAAAAACATTTTTAACCATTTTCAAAATTGCCTTAAAACCGTAACGAATTGGGAGAAACGTTATATAACAAAAAGTTTCGCCTTTCTTCAAGCTTTCCAATGCCATATCATTTGCTGCATTCCGACGTACGGTTAAAAAATTAACTCGAAAATACAAACTCTGTGGAACTTGGACCATTTTCTAAATTACTCTTAAACCGTTCGAAATTAGGAAAAACTTTTTATATATAAAAGATGCGCATTTTCATAAACTTTATATATATAAACGATGATTGCCCCGGCGGCTTTCCGGCGCCACCGGGAGAGAGAGGGAGAGAGCCCCCCTCCTTCTTCTTCTTCCTTGACCTCCCCCCTATATGAGAGGAGGGCTTCCCCTCTGGTCCTTGGCCTCCATGGTGGCGGAGGGGCGGGAGCCCCTCCGAGATTGGATCTCTCTCTCTCTCTTTGTTTTCTTCTGTTTCTGCGTTCCCAGATTCTGGCCTTTCACCGTTTCTTAAATTCCCGGAGATCCGTAACTCCGATTGGGCTGAAATTTTAACACGATTTTTATCCGGATATTAGATTTCTTGCGGTGAAAGAAGGGCACCAACCTCCTTACGGGGTGGCCACAAGCCTCCTGGCCGCGGCCTGGGGAGGGGGGCGCGCCTCCAGGGCTTGTGGGCCCCTCGGGCATCGTCTCGTGTTGATTACAATTCCCAAAATCACATATATTCCAAAAAAAATCTTCGTAAATTTTTATCGCATTTGGACTTCGTTTGGTATGGATATTCTGCGAAACAAGAAACATGCAACAAACAGGAACTGGCACTGGGCACTTGATCAATATGTTAGTCCCAAAAAAAGTATAAAAAGTTGCCAAAAGTATATGAAAGTTGTAGAATATTGGCATGAAACAATCAAAAATTATAGATACGACAGAGACGTATCAACCACCGCCTGCATGGTATTGCATGGTGTTTGAATACCAATGCACAACTTTGATGTGGCACCTGCCTCGGGAACCAGAAAGTCCCCACATGGAGCAAGGTTATGACACATATATATAGAGTATACATGTTGCCCCCTCTTTGACATGTACTACATACTCCTACCGTGCATATACGTAATACAAAAAAAAAGAACTTGATGTCTGTTAGAACTACGTCACTATTTCCCCAAAGAGGAAGGGATGATGCAGCACAGCGACGGTAGGTATTTCCCTCAGTGATGAGACCAAGGTTATCGAACCAGTAGGAGAACCACGCAACACTACGTGAATGGCACCTGCACACAAATAACAAATACTCGCGACCCGACGTATTAAAGGGGTTGTCAATCCCTTTCGGGCAACGGCGCCAGAAATGGCTAGTGGACGGGAGAAAGTTGTAATAGATTGGATAAATAGATCTCGAATAAATGCAAAATAAAATAAAGTGCAGCAAGGTATTTTTGGGTTTTTGGAAATATAGATCTGAAAACAAAAGCAAATAAAAATAGATCGCAAAGGCAAATATATTAAAGAAGAGACCCGGGGGCCGTAGGTTTCACTAGTGGCTTCTCTCGAGAAAAATAGCAAACGGTGGGAAAACAATCACTGTTGGGCAATTGATAGAACTTCAAATACTAATGACGATATCCAAGCAATGATCATTATATAGGCATCACGTCCAAGATTAGTAGACCGACTCCTGCCTGCATCTACTACTATTACTCCACACATCGACCGCTATCCAGCATGCATCTAATGTATTAAGTTCATGGAGAAATGGAGTAATGCAATAAGAACGATGACATAATGTAGACAAGATCTATTTATGTAGAAATAGACCCCATCTTGTTATCCTTAATAGCAACGATACATACGTGTCGTTTCCCTTTCTGTCACTGGGATCAAGCACCGTAAGATCGAACCCATTACAAAGCACCTCTTCCCATTGCAAGATAAATAGATCAAGTTGGCCAAATAAAACCCAAATATTAGAGAAGAAATATGAGGCTATAAGCAATCATGCATATAAGAGATCAAAGAAGACTCAAATAACTTTCATGGATAAAAACATAGATCTGATCATAAACTCAAAGTTCATCGGATCCCAACAAACACACCGCAAAAAAGAGTTACATCATATGGATCTCCAAGAGACCATTGTATTGAGAATCAAACGAGAGAGAGAAAGCCATCTAGCTACTAACTACGGACCCGTAGGTCTACAAAGAACTACTCACGCATTATCGGAGAGGCACCAATGGACATGATGAACCCCTCCGAGATGGTGTCTAGATTGGATCTGGTGTTTCTGGAACTTGTGGCGGCTGGAATTGATTTTTTTCGACTCCCCTAGGGTTTCTGGAATATTGGGGTATTTATAGAGCAAAGAGGCGGTGCGGGAGGCCACCGAGGTGGGCACAACCCACCTGGGCGCGCCTGGGCCTCCAGGCGCGCCCTGGTGGGTTGTGCCCCCCTCTGGGTACCCCCCAGGTGCTTCTCCGGCCCACTGGATGTCTTCTGGTCCAAAAGAATCCAAAAAAAGTTTCGCTCCGTTTGGTATTGATTTCCTGCGATGTAAAAAACATGCAGAAAACAGCAACTGGCACTGGGCACTATGTCAATAGGTTAGTACCAAAAAATGATATAAAATGATTGTAAAACATCCAAGAATAATAATATAACAGCATGGAACAATAAAAAATAATAGATACGTTGGAGACGTATCAGCATCCCCAAGCTTAATTCCTGCTCGTCCTCGAGTAGGTAAATGATAAAAATAGAATTTTTGATGTGGAATGCTGCCTAACATGTTCATCACATTTTCTTTTCTTTATAGCATGGACATTTGGACTTTTATATGGTTCAAAGCAATAGTCTAGTTTTGACATGATAACTTAAATACTCAAGCATATCAACAAGCAACCATGTCTTTCAAAATATCAACGCTAAAATAAGTTATCCCTAGCCCATTATGCTCAATCATTGATCCATTCATGAAACACACTCGCATATTAGCGACACCCAATGCTCAAGTACGATCATAGTGCCCCTTAGTTGGTGCTTTATAAGAGAAGATGGAGACTCAAAATAAAAATTGCATAAAGTAAAAGAAAGGCCCTTCGCGGAGGGAAGTAGGGATTTGTAGAGGTGCCAGAGCTCAAAGCGAAAATTGAGAGATAAAAACATTTTGAGAGGTATAATTTTCCCACCAACGAAAACGACTTAGAGTTCCCCACACTTTCCATGCTAGATATATCATAGGCGGTTCCCAAATAGAAAATAAAGTTTATTACTTTTTCCACCATACTTTCACTTTCCATGGCTAACCGTATCCACGGGTGCCCTCCATACCAACACTTTCTAAGGAATTTATTATTTGACAACATAAAGTAAATTCATTTATTCATTTTGGGACTGGGCATCCCTAATACCTTTGCCTTACTCTCGTGCAATGACAAGTGAATAAATATTCATCGTGAGAATAACACATCTAGCATGGAAAATATCGGCCACCCCTCACCGCCTCGCGAGCGGTACGAGCACACAAAAGAGAAATTTATTTTGAAAATTAGAGATGGCACATGCAAATTTGCTTAGAACGGCAAAAGAATGCCGCATATAGGTAGATATAGTGGACTCATATGGCAAAACTGGTTTAAAGGGTTTTGGATGCACAAGTAGTGATCATACTTAGTGCAAAATGAAGGCTAGCAAAAGATTGAGAAGCGACCAACCAAGAAACAAAAAATCTCATAAGTGAGCATTAAGCATAATTAACACCGAATAATGCACAACAAGTAGGATATAATTTCATTGCATAACTATTGACTTTCGTGCATGCATAGGGAATCACAAACCTTAACACCAATATTCTTACTAAAGCATAATTACTCATCAACATAACTCACATATCACATCATCATATCTCAAAACTATTACAAGGAATCAAGTTTATTTTGTCCAATGATCTTCATGAATTTTTTTATTATATCCTTCTTGGATATCTATCACTTTGGGACTAATTTTCATGTGTTGCTTTTGATAAACTCAAACAAATATAAGTGAAGATCATGAGCATAATATTTCTTTCTCTCAAATTAATTTAAGTGAAGCAAGAGAGAATTTCTTAAAAAAAATTACTAACTCCCAAATAAATCTAAGTGAAGCATGAGAGCATTTCTTCAAAAATAATAAAGCACACCGTGCTCAAAAAGATATAAGTGAAGCACTAGAGAAATTCCATAGCTCATAAAGATTTAAGTGAAGCATAGAGAGCAATTCTAACAAGTCATGGCATAATTTTGGCTCTCTCAAATAGGTGTGTCCAGCAAGGATTCAAGACTTAAATAAAAACAAGTAAAGACTCATATCATACAAGACGCTCCACGCAAAACTCATAGTATGTGACGAATAAAAATATAGCTCCAAGTAAAATACCGATGGTCGTTAGAAGAAAGAGGGGATGCCACTCGGGCATCCCCAAGCTTAGTTGCTTGCTTCTCTTTGGATAATAGCTTGGGATGCCATGGGCATCCCCAAGCTTAGGCTCTTCTTACTCCTTATTCCTTCATCCATCGTAAAATCACCCAAAACTTGAAAACTTCAATCACACAAAACTCAACAAAACCTTCGTGAGATCCGTTAGTATAAGAAAACAAATCACTACTATAAGTACTGTAGAAAACCAATTCATATTTTATTATTGCATTATATCTACTGTATTACAACTTTTCTATGGCAAAAACTCTTCAAAGAAAACCATAGAATCATTAAAACAAGCACACAACACAAAGAAAACAGAATCTGTCTAAAACAGAACAGCCTGTAGTAATCTGAATATTTCGAATACTTCTGTAACTTCAAAAATGCTGAAAAATTAGGAAACAGAGGATATTTGTATATCAATCTTGTGTAAAAAAATTCATAATTTTTAGTCAATTCTGTAATTCTAAACAATTATTTTTCTGGATGCAAAAGTTTCTGTTTTCCAACAAGATCAAATCAACTATCACCCAACATGATCCTAAAGGCTTTACTTGGAACAAACACTAATTAAATCACAAAAAACTCAATCATAACAGTAGCATTATTATGCTAACACCCAAGAACAGAAAGCAAAAGGAAAAAAATAAATTTTATTCATTGGGTTGCCTCCCAACAAGCGCTATCGTTTTACGCCCCTAGCTAGGCATAAAGCAAGGATCTAAGTATTGTCATCTTTGGTTCTAGATCCATAAGATGCCCTCATGATTGATTCATATGGTGGCCTAATTCTTGTTCTAGGGAAGTGTTCCATACCCTTCCTTAGTGGAAATTGAAATTTAATATTGCCTTCTTTCATATCAATCACGGCGCCAATAGTACGTAAAAACGGTCTACCAAGAATAATTGGACAAGACGGATTGCAATCAATATCAAGAACAATAAAATCTATGGGCACATAATTCCTATTTGCAAGAATAAGAACATCATTAATTCTTCCCATAGGCTTTTTAATAGTAGAATCCACCAAGTGCAAATTTAAAGAGCATTCTTCAATATCGGTAAGACCAAGCACATCACATAAAGATTTCGGAATTGTAGAAACACTAGCACCCAAGTCACATAAAGCAAAACACTCATAATTTTTAATCTTGACTTTGATAGTAGGTTCCCATTCATCATGTAATTTTCTAGGAATTGAAACCTCTAATTCCAACTTTTCTTCTAAAGCTTTCATCATAGCATCAACAATATGTTTAGTAAAAGCTTTATTTTGTTCATAAGCATGGGGTGAATTTATCATGGATTGCAACAAAGAAATACAATCAATCAAAGAGCAACTATCATAATTAAAGTCTTTGTAATCCAAAAGAGTGGGCACATCACTAGTTAAAGTTTTGACCTCTTCAAACCCACTTTTATCAATTTTCTCAACAAGATTTTCACCCTCCGAATTATTGGGACGCCTTCTAAGTAAAGTTGACTCTTCTCCAGTCCCTTTTTCATCAATCTTAATTTTACTAAACAAAGAATCAATAGAAGAAATACCAATCATTTTAAGATCTTCATCACTTTTATCTTCTAACGAGATTGGTTTAGCGGCCATTTGATTTACTAGGGTAGCTTGTGCATCGAAAAATTTTCCTAGCAAACTTTCAGCAAAAGCATATTTAGATTGGAGATTGCAAACTTCTCTGCTAATATCATCAAGTTGTTTTCTTATAGCGTCAAGCACAACGGAGTGCTCCTTGAGTTCTTCAGTAAAATACTTATTATGCTCGAATTGTGTAGTCATATATTCCTTAGTACTTTTCTCAATTTCAAGCAAAATATTGGGGTAAGGAACATCATAATATTTTCTTTGAGGCATCATGACTACGCAAACAAGAAAGCACGCAGAAACAGATCCGGCAAGAAAACGGCGAACGAAAAAGAGGGCGAATAAAACGACAAATTTTTGTGAAGTGGGGGAGAGGAAAACGAGAGGCAAATGGCAAATAATGTAAATTGCGAGAAGATGAGATTTGTGATTAGGACCCTGGTAGATGTTGATGATGTCTCCCCAGCAACGGCGCCAGAAATTCCTTTTGATGTCTGCTAGAACTACGTCGGTATCTCTCCAAAGAGGAAGGGATGATGCAGCACAGCGACAGTAGGTATTTCCCTCAGTGATGAGACCAAGGTTATCGAACCAGTAGGAGAACCACGCAACACTACGTGAACGGCACCTGCACACAAATAACAAATACTCGCAACCCGACGTATTAAATGGGTTGTCAATCCCTTTCGGGCAACGGCGCCAGAAATGGCTAGTGGACGGGAGAAAGTTGTAATAGATTGGATAAATAGATCTCGAATAAATGCAAAATAAAATAAAGTGCAGCAAGGTATTTTTGGGTTTTTGGAAATATAGATCTGAAAACAAAAGCAAATAAAAATAGATCGCAAAGGCAAATATATTAAAGAAGAGACCCGGGGGCCGTAGGTTTCACTACTGGCTTCTCTCGAGAAAAATAGCAAACGGTGGGAAAACAATTACTGTTGGGCAATTGATAGAACTTCAAATACTCATGACGATATCCAGGCAATGATCATTATATAGGCATCACGTCCAAGATTAGTAGACCGACTCCTGCCTGCATCTACTATTATTACTCCACACATCGACCGCTATCCAGCATGCATCTAGTGTATTAAGTTCATGGAGAAACGGAGTAATGCAATAAGAACGATGACATGATGTAGACAAGATCTATTTATGTAGAAATATACCCCATCTTGTTATCCTTAATAGCAACGATACATACATGTCGTTTTCCTTTCTGTCACTGGGATCAAGCACCGTAAGATCAAACCCATTACAAAGCACCTCTTCCCATTGCCAGATAAATAGATCAAGTTGGCCAGACAAAACCCAAATTGTCGGATTTTGGGTTCCGCAAACCCTTGAGAGGTTCGAACTCTGGGGTGCGTGCGAAGAACTCATCCTCCCCAGTCTGCCTACTCGCTAATCTCACAGCCTAGCTCGACGAACTGTAAGGAAAAAAGACAGCAATTTACCCAGGTTTGGGCCACCTTACGGTGTAAAACCCTACTCTAGCTTTGTGGTGGATTGGCCTCGAGGGGCTGAGGATGAACTAGTACAGTGGCGAACAGCCTCAGGAGGAGAGGTGTTCTTGAGCTCGAGTGAGCTGGTGGGGTGAGGGTGATCTGAATGATCCGTCCCGGGGGTCCGATCCCCCTCTACGGTGGTGGCTAAGTCCTATTTATAGTGGCCTTGGTCCTCTTCCCAAATGAAAGGCGGGAAGGGATCCCACAACGGCCAAATTCTAAGGGAGACAACTAGTACATGCTATCCTGACAAAAGTAGTCTTCGCCTGCAAAAGCCTCTGGTCGTGACGCCGTGGTGGGCTAGGTGATGACCTCCGTCCTGCCGTCCTGGCGGCCTTGGTCTTGTTGCACGGGAATGAAAACCTTTGGCTGATTCCTCGAGACTCCGCGCCTGCGCTTGCCTCTTTAGCACCAAAGAGGAAACTGGTACACTGCGCCCGCTGGCGCCCGCCTGGCCTTGGTCGTCATGGCTCATGTCATCCGGACCTCGCGAGGTGAGGCTTGCATAGAAATCTCCGCTCCTCGGGAGCCAGCCTGAGGAGGCCGCTCCTCGTGGAGGTCCTGGTGACGTCTGCCTCGCGAGGGTCTTGAGTTGTTGTTGCTGAAGCTGGGCCGTACCAGGCCGTCGATGGAGCCACGCCGTGGGCCGCAGGCAGGCAAGTCTGGGTACCCCCGTTCCCAGAACGCCGACAGTATCCCCCGGGCCTAAGGCGCGCTCGAACTTGGCTTCGAGGCGAAGCCAAGGGGCAAGTGCGGAGCGCCGCGGGCCCCTATCGCCTGCGGGCCCGGTCGACGTGTGGCGCTTGATGGGATGTGGGCGCCTCCACTTCCCCGCGTGGCCTCGATAACTGCCAGGCTTGACGGCTACCTGTTGCACGCGCAGCTTCACATTGCTGCCCGCCGTGCTCACCCTTGACTCCCCCTCCTTTCTTTGAACTCGCGGCTCTTCTCCTAGATCCAGCGCCGCGCCAATCCTCCCTTGACACCATGGCCCCGAGGTCGAAGAAGAAGAGCAAGGCATGCGCTCCTGCTGAATCCCGGCCGGGCCTGGAGCCTGCTCTCGATCGGTCGACGATGGTCAATCAGGAGGGGTTGGATAAGGTCCGGCCGGCCCTTGCCACCGATTTCAATGAGTGGAAGGCGACGACGGTCTGGCCTGCTTCTCGAGCTTTGATTGACATGGAGGCCACCGAGATCCCCATCCATCTTCATGCTCTCTTGGCCGGCTTGGTCCCCCCTTCTCCAATTTCTTCAATGCCATACTCTCGCATTACCAGATCCAAGCGCTGCATTTGGACCCCCGGTCCATCATCCTCCTTGTTGTCTTCACCTTCCTGTGCGAAGCCATGGTGGGCATTGCCCCGTCTGTCGCCTTGTTCCGTCATTTCTTCCCGCTCCAGATGGTCGATGACCGCCAGTGCTCGGGGTGCGTGGCCTTCCAGGTCATGGCAGCGACAGCTGGGTCGGGCATCGACTTCTCACTCCGCTCGGACGCGAGGGGATTCCGGAAGCAGTAGGTGTTCATGGATGTCGGCGTGCGCAACTCCTTGCTTCTGCTCCCGTGAGCGCCGGCGGTGCCCAGCTCCGGCTGGGGGCACGTGAGGCTCACCGACGGTCGGCTCGCCCATGTTTGGTCCAGGCTGACCAGGTTGAAGAAGGTCGGGGTGATGGCGCTGATAGTGGTGAGGGAGTTTGTTCGATGGCGCATTGCCCCGCTCCAGCGCCATTCTCGTCCAATGTGGGCCTTCACCGGCAGCAAGGACCGCATAAGGCTCCAGGTGCCTTCGCTTCCTTCCAAGACGCTGCGCACGATGCTTGAGCTCCTGACGGGTGACCCAGCACCGGCCGCGCTTCCGGAGGAGGGCTGCCTCTTGTATCAATGCTCGAACAAGGAGGACTTCATGAGGCAGATGCCCCCCTTTGACGAGTGGGGGCTGCGCCCGAGGGGTCTTGAAGGGCCCCGTGAGAATCCCATCTTGGTGGCTCCCTTGCTCGTTGACCCTGCAGCGCGCACCCCGGATGTGGATGCAGGGGGGCGAGCACCACCTGGTACCGCTAGGGCGACTGCTGGGGAGCGGGTGTCGCCAGGTGCTCCTGAGGTGTCGGCTCCCGAGGTTCTGGCGAGCACTCTTGAGGAGGTCACCGGAGAGCTGGTGCGACCCGACGCTCCTGAGGCCGCCACCATCGCAGCTTGGGCGAGCGGTCCTGAGGTAGCGGCTGGTGGGCAGGTGCGGCCTGGTGCCCCTGAGGCCACCGCCCTAGAAGCCCCGCCGGGCCTTTCGGCTGCTGAGAGTTGCACCCCGAATCTCGGCCTGCTTCGCCTGAACCTTGAAGCGCTCCGCAAGAGGAAAGGGCCTCCGAGTTGCGGTGGTGATGCCTACCGGCCGCTGAAGCAGAGGAAGTACATAGCCGTAGACGAGTAAGTACCCTATCTTTGTGATTTCCCGCGAATCGCGTTCTTTCCTGACAATGGCTCCTCAGGATCCCTTCGGCTAAGGCGACGAAATCTCTTGGGAAGCAACCTCCAGAAGTACTTGGCCCGCTCTCGACTTCGAGCCCCCCGCACCAGACCCCCACGCGAGGTACGGGGCTGGTTCGAGAGGCGGATGCGCCGCTGAGGGGCCGTGAGCCTGTGCTTCCAGCATCCTTCCTTCGCGGTCTTGCCTGGGGTGCAGGAGGCGTGCCGAGGGCTCCTCCATTGGTCATCACCGGCGGCTGGGCGATCTCGGTGTCGGCTTCGTCTTCGAGCAGCAAGACCGCTCCGCCCAGCACCTTTGCCGAGGCCGGGAGAGCGGCCGGGAAGGCACCAGCCTCCAGCCCCCCGCCAGGGGCAGGCGAGCCGCTCCAAGCCCCTCCGACAACCCCCGGCGTGAAGGATTGGCTTGGCCGCGCGCTGGAGCTTGCGCGCAGGCGCGGCGTCGTCCGTCATGAGCTTTTCGGGGAGGCGATGGGCGCGCTGAGCCGGCTTGGAGAAGAGCTTGCCGACGTCGACGCCCACCTCGAGACAGAGGACCTTCGCTTGGCGCACGAGTGGCACCAGTTGAAGGTTGCCATCAACCTCGGGCATCTTCAGCATGAGCGCGCCAGCGCGTGCGCCGCGGTGTCCCTTGCAACTTCTCATGAGGCTTGCGCCCGTGCCCTGGAGGAGGCCAGAGCCGCCGACTGCCGTCGTGAGGTGGCCGAGGAGCGGGAGCGGGAGCTCCAAGCTTCGAATGCCACCCTTGAGCAGCAGATCGAAGCACGCAGGGCCGCCCTGGCAGCATCACCAAGCGAGGCCCCTTCCGATGAGAAAGCGGTTCAGGAACGCGAGGAGACGCTGGCGCTGGAGGTCTTGGAGCGCAGCCTGGAGCTTGAGCGGTTGGAGGTGAGGGAGCGCCAGGTAGCCACGGCTGAGGACGCCGTCGCCGCACGGGAGGCCCAGATCCAGGAGGAGGTTGACCAGAAGGTGGAAAAGGCCCGCGCGACTCTCGCCGACGAGTACCGCCTGAAGTTGGAGCTCCTGGAGGCCGAGGTCGAGGGCAGGACCGCTGCCCTCAGGACAAAGCTGGATGAGGCGGAGCAACGCGAGAGGGCCGCCAAGGAAGCTCAGGCCTCTGCTCAAACTGACTTGGCCTCCACTCACGCCGAGCTGTCCTCACTCCAGCAGCAAGTCGAGGCCATCACGTCCCTCACGGAGAAGACCGCGAACAAAGAAAACTGCCGCCGGACGATGCAGCGTGAGCGCTCCTCGATGCTCCAGGACCTCAGGGTGAGGGCCAACCAGGATTTGGGCACGATCTGCGAGGAGAGCATCGCACACCCGCACGAGGATGACGAAGCCAGCCACCTTCGCTTCTTCACCGAGATCGTGACCCGTTTGGAGGACCGGGCCACGAGGGCTCGCAAGCTCATTGCAAAGAGAAGCCGGGGCATCCTGGGGCGCGCGTTCTCACGCGTCTTTAGTCACCTCCAGAACCTTGATCCCCATTTTGATTTCGATGCCGCAATAGCCCCCGTGCCTCGGGTCATCCAGGGCAATCTGGCGGAATGGGTGGACGACTATGTCAACGACCTGGTCGCAGAGTTCGCTCCCGAGGACGACGCGGTCGTGATCCTGGCCGAAGAAGGCGATGCGGATGACGATGATGAAGACGACACCAGTTACAGCGCGGGTGGCGCGGATGAAGACGGTGGGGATGGCGCCGAAGGCAGCGCCTCTGGCTAGGCCTGCCTTTCCCTTTGCCTTAATCTGCATGCAAAAAACCTTCGGGCGCAGCCCTGCGGGGTGTAAAAGCATTTTTGAAGGGGGGCCCCTTACAATGTATGAAATGATGATATGCCTTTTAAAAATAGGATTTGGAACGTGCCGTCGCGAGCCCGCGGGCTCCCGAGTGGGGTAGTTGTTGCAACTTATCTTGGCTCCGTAGGTCTTGAGCGAGTCCTGAGGTCGCAGGTGCGCCTTCCTCCTGAGGCGAGCCCGCTGGGGCTCACGAGGGTTTAAGTCTCCCGGGGAGCCTACTGGCCCGCCCAAGAGGGCCTCGCGAGGAGCCGCTTGTCTGATCACGGCAAGGTGTGCGCGCGACGATCATACGGTGGTTGCACTTCGGGCCCCTAGGGGGGGGGGCCTTGGCATCTCTGGAGCCGGCTCGGGCGTGCCTTGACACGCGCATACCACGCCCAGCCCCCGTTCGTGGGCCGCTCGCGGGAGGGGTAGCAGGCGCGAGCCTCACTCTTAAAACACGAAGCCAGAAAACAAGAAATCGCCACGAGACAAGAAAAATTCCCCCCATTTTTCTTTTAATAAACACACGAAATTCCACATCTCATTCCAAAAGGTGGCAAGATGAGTTACAGAAAGAAAGGCGGAATCAAATGGCCGCGTCCGGCACCTAGCTAGTCTTCTTGTCATCTCACCGGCACGGAGCTAAGTGCTTCCACTGGGCGTGGGTGGGAGCCCCCGTGAGGCCCGAGGGCGGCACTCAGGAGACTCTGGGGCGTGTACAACCCCACTCATTATTACGTGAGAGTGTCACGAGCGGAGACCTTCACAGGCGCGGGGCCTTGCTTCACGTCGCCTGACGAGGGCCCCGCCCTGCGCCTCCCCCGACCACCGTTGGGGCGTTCGGAAACCAGGACGAGACCAAGGGGCAAGGGGGACGCTAGCGGTGCCCTCGGCGACCGCAGGCCCTCCGCCGGGGGGAAGGGCTTGCCGGCGCCTTCCCCGGCAGAGGATCTACCTCCATGTAGCGCCTTGCTCCATGTGGTGCGGGGGAGGCCCTGGCCCCGGGCTCCCCCCGCGCAGCCCCCAGTGTGCCTCGCCCGCCGGTAGCTGGGCCATCGCCCTGGGGTCCCTGGCCGCTGCTGTGGCTTGGTTCACCTGCGGTCCATGGTTAGCGTAATCGTGCTCCTGAGATATCGGCTGTACCCAGTGGCTGTTGTCGTTGAAGGTGTCGGTGAAGTTCCGGGGCGGCTCGCGGAGAGCCTCGGCTTCATGTGCCCCCGACGCCCAGCCTGATGAAGAGAACCCGCCGGGGCATTCTCTTGACGCGTACTGTAGACCCATCATGGGGGGTACGTAGGCGTCTGGGACTGCCGCACCAGGGTTGTCGTCTGGGTGCCCCGCGTTGCTGGCCACCAGGCTCGGTGCCAGGCTCTGATGGCCGCAGGGTGGCGCCCTGGTGCGGCCCCAAGAGGGACCGCCCGAGCTCGCCTCGCCCGGGGGTAGCGTGGTCGGGAAAGGACGATCAGTGCTGCGGGCCGGGTTGGCGCCGCTAGGTCCCTCAGGTGCTCCAGGGAGGGGCGCGCGGGCGTGGCGGGGCCCCCCACGCACCCTGTCACAGCCTGCGATGTAGGCATGGTGCAGAAAGGTGCCGCGCCCCTACAGGCGGCATCAAGCAGCTCGGCGACCCGCTCCAGCAGGGCATCGCGGCCGCCTTCCGCCAACCGGCACCGTAGCAGCTCCCGTGCCATAATGAGCGCGGCTCGCATGTTCGCCTGCTCCCGGCGAGAGTGTGGCGCCGCCGCCGTAGCGTAGCTCGAAGATCCCGTGGTGGCACGGTTGCGGCGTGGCGCGAGGGTAGGCGATGGCGGCCCCCACCGCCCGCGACCGGTAGCACCGGGCGGCGAGCGGGCTGCGAGGAGCGCGGAGTGGAGATCCTCTTGGGCTGACGGCACTGCTCGGGCAGGCCGAACAACCCCGTGCTCAACATGAGCCCTCGGGGCGTCGGCCATGAGAACTGCTGGGTGGTGGCAAATCTGTTGGCAGAAGAGAGTCTCCAACGCACCCCTACCTGGCGCGCCAAATGTCGGATTTCGGGTTCCGCAAACCCTTGAGAGGTTCAAACTCTGGGGTGCGTGCGAAGAACTCATCCTCCCTAGTCTGCCTACTCGCTAATCTCACAGCCTAGCTCGACGAACTGTAAGGAAAAGAGACACAACAGTTTACCCAGGTTCGGGCCACCTTGCGGTGTAAAACCCTACTCCTGCTTTGTGGTGGATTGGCCTCAAGGGGCTGAGGATGAACTAGTACAGTGGCGAACAGCCTCAGGAGGAGAGGTGTTCTTGAGCTCGAGTGAGCTAGTGGGGTGAGGGTGATCTGAATGATCCGTCCCAGGGGTCCGATCCCCCTGTACGGTGGTGGCTAAGTCCTATTTCTAGTGGCCTTGGTCCTCTTCCCAAATTAAAGGAGGGAAGGGATCCCACAACGGCCAAATTCGAAGGGAGACAACTAGTACATGCTATCCTGACAAAAGTAGTCTTCGCCTGGAAAAGCCTCTGGTCATGACGCCGTGGTGGGCTCGGTGATGACCTCCGTGCTGCCGTCCTGGCGGTCTTGGTCTTGTTGCACGGGAATAGAAACCTTTGGCTGATTCCTCGGGACTCCGCGCCTGCGCTTGCCTCTTTAGCACCAAAGAGGAAACTGGTACACTACGCCCGCTGGCGCCCACCTGGCCTTGGTCATCATGGCTCACGTCATCCGGACCTCGCAAGGTGAGGCTTGCATAGAGATCTCCGCTCCTCGGGAGCCAGCCTTAGGAGGCCGCTCCTCGTGGAGGTCCTGGTGTCGTCCGCCTCGCGAGGCTTGGCCCCTCGCGAGGGTCTTGAGTTGTTGTTGCTGAAGCTGGGCCGTACCAGGCCGTCGATGGAGCCACGCCATGGGCCACAGGCAGGCAAGTCTGGGTACCCCCGTTCCCAGAACACCGACACAAATATCGGAGAAGAAATACGAGGCTATAAGCAATCATGCATATAAGAGATCAAAGAAGACTCAAATAACTTTCATGGATAAAAACATAGATCTGATGATAAACTCAAAGTTCATCGGATCCCAACAAACACACCGCCAAAAAGAGTTACATCATATGGATCTCCAAGAGACCATTGTATTGAGAATCAAACGAGAGAGAGAAAGCCATCTAGCTACTAACTACGGACCCGTAGGTCTACAAAGAACTACTCACGCATCATCGGAGAGGCACCAATGGACATGATTAACCCCTCCGAGATGGTGTCTAGATTGGATCTGGTGTTTCTGGAACTTGCTGCGGCTGGAATTGATTTTCGTCGACTCCCCTAGGGTTTCTGGAATATTGGGGTATTTATAGAGCAAAGAGACGGTGCGGGAGGCCACCGAGGTGGGCACAACCCACCTGGGCGCGCCTGAGCTTCCAGGCGCGCCCTGGTGGGTTGTGCCCCCCTCGGGGCACCCCCCGAGTGCTTCTCCGGCCCATTGGATGTCTTCTGGTCCAAAAAAATCGACAAAAAGTTTCGCTCCGTTTGGTATTGATTTCCTGCGATGTAAAAAACATGCTGAAAAACAGCAACTAGCACTGGGCACTATGTCAATAGGTTAGTACCAAAAAATAATATAAAATAACTATAAAATGATTGTAAAACATCCAAGAATGATAATATAACAGCTTGGAACAATCAAAAATTATAGATACGTTGGAGACGTATCAGAACCATCCTTGTTGGTCAAATTAACCTCTCTCTCGCTGTACGTTCAATTGATCGACGACGACCTCGCGGGCCCACAGAGAGAGTCACACGTGAGCGAGTGTCATAGGACAACCACCGCGTGCATGTGCCCGTGTGTTGTGTGATGTTTGAATACCCAATGCATAACTTTGACATGGCACATGCTTCGCAAACCGGAAACGCACTACACAGAGGTTCACGATGCGTAGCCCCCTCACTTCGAGCCGGTGGGAGGGACTCATGTGTACGCACGTGCCCGAACTTTGATATGGAATCTCACCATGATCCACAGCGTAACACACATGCCAAGATGAATCCACCTTCGGTCAAATGCCTCTCGTTGTCGGTGAAAACTGAAAACCTTTGCGGGCTAACGAATGGGCATGTCACTGCTAACCGCACAAGGGAGTGTCCGAGAGGACCACCAATGCATGCATGTGGCCCGAACATGTATGTATGAAAGGGTTGTGTAATGCTTTAAATAACCAATTCACGACTTTGATGCGGCATATATAAATGACTCACAAAATGATCAATAATCCCACATCACGGAGGCTCACGACTCGTAGTGTACTGCCGGACCCCCCCCCACACACACACATACAGACACACATCCCGCACCACCACTGCCACTCTGAGGCATGTCAAACTTTTTCTGCAGTGAACATGTGACCAAAGGAGTGTCGTGTTAAAGTTAAAAAAATAGAGATCATTCAACCCATTTTATACATTGATTGATTTCCTAGGGATTTAATGTGCAAAAATCAAATTTGAGCTACATGTGCACCAAAATGAACTACAAAATCATATGTGTGTCCTTGGGTGCATGTTTTCCCGTGAAAGAGATTTCAAAACATTGAGAATATTAATTTTTAAAATTCAGTAAATCCAAAACTTAGTTGAAATTCATGAAACTTATCGTGGTGTCATATATGGACACCTATAGACTGTGATATTGTATTTTTTTTGACAAATTTGAGACAAGTTTTGATATAATTTTCTTACAAACGGGAGATTGTTAATAACCGGCAACGAATATCTCATACGGATTATTTATTCGGACCGTGTGCGTTAGACCGTGCCATGCTTCGGTTAAGCAGTAAAGCGGCAGAATGAATCATCAAAAAACAAAAAAATATACGTGCCGTCACGCGCCCCGTGTGGCGTGCGAGCAGGTGTGAGTTGACGGGACACATGCGAGCAGTCTGCTGCGCAGGCAGACCGGGAGCCGTGCGTGCAGATGTGTGAATTGATGGGAGGCGTTTTCGCTGCGTAGTGTCACCGGGAGGCGTGCAAGTAGCTGTGTGAAATGATGGTAGGAATGCCAGAAGTCCGCCGCGCAGGCTCACCAGGAGGCGAGACAGCCTTTGACCGCCACCCGCCTCGCTTCCACTGGTCCGTATTAATGGCGCGCTTGAGCCGCTGGCCATAATAGGCAGCCGCACCCCTAGTCCACAGTGGTCACCAACGTCTGGACTCTGGAGTGTATGAGGATGCCGCCGAAGCGCACCATCGGAGGGAGTGGCGGCGCCGGGGCTAGTGAAGCACCCGCGCAACGCGTGAAGCTAGGCACAGAGGTTGCCGTCGCCGTCGACGAGGTCTCGCGCGGGCAGCAGCACGACCTTGACTTCGTCGCGCCGTCGTGCCCCCCCCCCCCCTAGCGGAGCCGGAACAGCAACTCCAGCAACAACTGTGACTCGGACGAAAAACCGGTTAGTCATCTATACCCATTTGTGCGGCAAACATATCATGTGTTTTCTCTGGTTACTCCCCCCACCCCCTCTAATTTTTTTGGAATACAAATCCTATGTTTATGTTCTCTCAGTCCATGAAATCAGAGTAATTAAGATCTGTTAGATGCATGTAGTGTATTGATTGTTTGAATGGTATCCGTATAGGGTTAGTGATTAATTATTTGTTCTGTACAAATGTTTTTTGCTAATAATCCGACTAGGGTTAGCGTGCATGCTAATAATTCGTGGCCAGATCTTGAGAATTGATTTTGAATGTCCTACATATATGTTTGTGCCTTTTTTCTTCCAGATCTTAAGAATTGATTTTGAATGTCCTACATGTATGTTTTTGCCATTTTTTTCCAGATTGGTATGTACACATATGAGGCTCTGGCCAGCGGTGCCACCGGTTGTAGATCTTGGACCCGGCAGCGCGGCCAGAATCGGCCACGCTCCCTGGATCTGAGGAACCCGTAGAATCTCCGGCGGACCACATCAGCGATCTCCCGGACACCATCCTTGGGGATATCATCTCCCTTCTCCCCCCCAAGGATGGCTACCGCACACAAGTCCTCGCATCTCGGTGGCGCACTCAGTGGCGCGCCGCGCCTCTTAATCTCGACTGTCGTCAGCTATCTGTCGATGATGATTCTGAACTCCCCGGAGCCATCATCTCCTTCCACCAGGGCTCCGTTCAACGCATTCGCATCCTGGCATGCTACCTGCTGGACATATCCCGCACGGTGGGCACCTGGCTAACATCCCGTCAATTCAAAAAACTCGAGCAACTTGAGTTCTACCATCACTACAAAAATAACTTACTACCAATCGTTGTATATGTGCCTCACCACCGATGTACATCTCATGGTTTTCCTTCTCTCTCCACACCGCCACCTTGACCCGGTGCCATCTAGCAGACAATCTGGTACAAATGCTTCGACTCCCACTGCTGAAAAAACTTGCGCTTATGTTGGTTGATCTGTCGGAGGCCTCACTGCACAACATTATCCACTCCATCTGCCCTGCCCAGGAGCGCTTGGTGCTTGTATTTGGAAATGGAATTCATGTCCCTTGTCTCAAAATAAAGTCGCCTCACCTTGTAAGCATTGGAATTTATTTTGAAGGACATGAGCTCATCATCGAAGATGCCCCTTTACTTCAAAGGTTGCTCCTTCATTGGTGTTATGCACCTTCGCAAATAACTGTGGTCTCTGCGCCTAAACTGGAGACCTTGGGTGCAATTGATGATCCGTTTAAATCGTTCAAGATGGTGTTTGGCTCCACACTTAATCAGGTATTGCATAATATTCATGTACACTTTTGTAATCTGCATTTTTCATTTGTGCGCACAAGTTAAATATCATCTTGGAGTACACTTTCGGTGCTAATATTATGTTCTATGCTGAATGAAGAGCTTGTCCATGGATGGCCTATCAGGGGTGCGGAATTCTGTCAAGACCTTATATATCAGTATGTGGTGTCTTGATATGAACACGAGTATTGGCTTGTTGCGATGCTTTCCATGTCTGAAGAATTTGTAAATAAAGGTGATGATTTCATGCACATTGAAAGCCCATATATAATGTACTAGAGTTAACCGTTCAGCTGTCGCTCCTTCGACATACTCTATTTTAGACATTAACTGTTTTCAATCTTCATGTCTGTTTAGGTAATAGCACTTGGAGAAAAACCTATAACCAATCGATGGGTGAGGAAGCAAAAGGATTTTCTCAGATCTCATGACATTCGTTTGAAGACAATAATGTTGGAAGGATATGCATCCAACCCTGAAAACACTAGCTTTGTCACATTCTTCATGTTGAATGCGAGGTTACTATTGTCCGTGAGGATTAAGTTTTTCAACAAGAATTTTCTCACGGATGGATATGTTGAACAGCATAAAAAGAAGTTTCAGGTGAACCAAAGGGCTTCTGAACGTGCTCGGCTTCTATTTACAACAACTTGTCGTCGTCATGGACCAGTAGAATTTTTGTGCCGGGATCTTGATTTTATGGATCAGACCGATCCATTTGATTGTGACTGCCCAAAACTTTGGTGTACTTAGAAGTTATTGCTCTGTTCAATCTGGGTTTTGTCTAAACCTGATGAACAATTAATCCTCATGCTTTTGGGCCGTTTGTAAGCTGGAGTTAGATATTGTTGCCCTTTTCAACTCGATTTTGACCCATATTTTCTTTCATACTGGGCCAATGGCCTGCCATTTCTTTAATTAAGACATAAATATTATAAGCAATCACAACATAGGGAAAGAACATCACTCTCGCGGGATCCTCGAGCTCATTGTTCATTACAGAACCCGCAAGTTCTTAGCGCCCGCCAGCACCCACAAACTTATTTTCAGCTAGCACACCAAATGGGATGTAATTCTTAATAAGAAAAGCTGCATGATAGTGACAGATTTGGATATTGACATTTGGGACCCACGAGGAAAAAACCTATTCAGGGTGGTGTCGACTCGAAAGTAAACATTGAGAAAATCTGGTTTTAAAATTACTGTAATCCAAAGCTCGCCTCAAAATCATGAAGCTTGGCATGGTGTTATGACATGGCACCAACATGCCGTGGTACAAAATTAGTCCAATTTGGGAAAGGTTTTGGTATAAACTTCTTACAAACCGGAGCTTCTCTCAAGAAGCCTCATGGTTCCGTGTGGGAACTTGTCACCTATGTGTGCGAAACGACATACACTGTCTCTTCCCGCCTTGATTTATTTTACAGAGGCAACATGAAACTATAGAAGCGTCGTCCTAAGAATATGAAATTATTCAGGGTTCGTTTTGCCTTTTTATACATTATTTGAGTTTTCTAGGCATTTTGGAACATACTTTGATGTAGCAAAGGTCATGTGTATACTAGCCACCTATGTAATTGGATGTTCAATTTGGTTACGGAATCAAATCCTTATAAGTTATAAGTACATATATTGTTGTTCTGTATGCAATGACATCGCACACGGACCATACTAAGGAACCCGTCGGTGATGAATTCATCAATCGCTGATAATTGTATACCAGCAAGCGTTTGCCCACAACACTCACAACTTATTGAGAGAAATTGTCTGTGTTATTATGGATCTTCGCACACATTTTTGATTAGGAACCTGTTTGCCGCATATCACACACGTCTTGTTAAATTGAACCGTTTCTGTTGTGTTGCCTAATCGAAAACAGTTCATCCGAGTGAACTGTATGCCGTATATCGCACACACCTTGATCTAGATGACTGTTTCTGTTGCGTTCCCTAATCGCAAACAGTTCATCCGAGTGAACTGTATGCCATATATCGCACACACCTTCATTTGGCTGCCCGTTTCTGTTGTTCTGCCTCATCGCAAACAGTTCATTGAAGAGAACCGTATGCCACGCATCGCACACACAACTATAGTCTCAACCGTGTTTGATGTCTCCACCATCGCAAACATTTTGCATCATTTTTTACGGTTTTATTACATCACCATTTGTGATTAATGCATCGCACACAGTTTCGTCGAAGGGTCTCTGATTGTAGTGTCGCGTTAGCAGCATCCTGCAGTAGTGAGAATAGCTTCAAAAGCAGGTCCAATACAGATGGATTAGCCAAATTTGATTTTTCAAAATGACGTTAAATCATTGGTACTCTCCAACCTGGCACAGAAATGACAAGTATTTAGAGGGCACAAATGAAGGAAAGAAAAATACATTACTTGTTTCCCTCCTCCTAACAGTTGCTCTCCCTTCATTTAATTGCTGCCATGAGATCAAATTATGACCACAACAATAGATGACATTATGATATACTATATGTTGTACGACCTGAAAACATGTTCTCAAATTTGATGAGAGAGAGAACTGGGATCCTCTAATCGAGTGTTTGAGCTACATCTAGATGTGAAGATGACGACGATGACGACAGGGACATGTATGATGGCACTGTCGGCCACATCAGTGTAACGATTTAAAAATATACGCACTTCATATAGTACAAGAAAAAAAAGGAAAACCTGAATGACCCAACTGCTATTGGCTATTTCACGTCATATACTGAAGAAATGTAGATTTTAACAAAAATAGTGTGAAGAAACAATAATATGTATGATGGATCTCATGCAAGGTATAGCTATCATCTCATAAGCACAATGTAAAATGGAACTCAAGCAACAAATATCCATAAACTAATATATGCAAAACAAGCAAAATCCTGAGGGAAAAAACCATGGAAATCCTGTGTAGTTTTGCTCTAGGTTGTACTGCGGATTTCCTCCTAAAGTCAAAGTCCACATACCTTTGATAGAAATCCTTCTTTTGTTAACTTATATTTATTGTCTGCATGAATCTTTGCTACATCACGTTCATCAGAGCAGGATATATGCGTCGCTTCACAAAGTTTCCTTTTCATTAATTAAAAACAGGATACTTCAGATGCAATAATGCATACTATATTGAAAATTCATGTGCAAAAACAAATATGGCAAATAGTTAGCAAAGAATAGAAAAAATCATTACCCCAAAAAACTAACAAGTGGCGCTCCAGACATGACAATAGCGACGTGTCCACTTTCTTTAACAGAGATTTCTGAAACTTGCGAGATATACTCAGCCAGATCAGTTACTATCTCATCTGAACTCTCAAAAATCCTTATTTCAATATTCAGATTTGGTTCATAAGGCAACTATTTCCCTGTCCATTGTTTGCTCCGGCCTAGAACTCTATCATTCTTGCTACACCAAATAATCCTGCACAAAAAGCACCAGTATATTACCAACAAGAAGGCCTGGCAGAAGTGACCCAACTCATGGACAGAATAATAGAATTTCATAAAACTTCAACATAGTGATAACATCTACTAATACATCTCTAGTAGCTAGTTACAGATGTCATACATCAAACGGGAAAATTATCTAGTGAACCTCTGCGGCTTGGTTGAATAATTATCAAACACCTTGTAGGCCATAGATAAAGTATAATCTCCAGAAACGAAGATGGGGATTCCGTCCATATCACCATACAAACCATAAATGACTGAAAACACAAAGGGGAATGGTTGATCGGGAAGGAGGAAGCTTCATCATACCTATCTGCTTGTCTTCTGGCATGATGAGCTGCAGGTCGGCAAGGGCGGTGCCGACCTGTGCGAGGTGGATCTGGAACATGAGGATCTCATCTGGATCCAATAGCGTAGGCTTCCGCTCGAGGTGCTCGATGGTGGCAGCTGCCGCCGTGGCCGAGCTCATCGGCGGGGATGACAATAAAAATATGCAAGAGTACAATGCATTCAGTGCAGCATTTTATGTCTACACTTGCATGCGTTGTGGCAACCAGAAGAATCTCACACATCAGAACCGTAGTCCAGGAAATGTGAAGAGAAAACTGAGATGTAGTTGAGTTTACCTGCAAAGATTAGAAATATCATCAACATAAGCTAAGTAAATAAGGGTTTAGAAGGAAAGTAAACAAATAAAGCCGTATGTGTTACCTTTCAGTCAGTCTTTGAATTAACAAACATCTATTTATTAATTTACAGTCCAAGCCAATAGATCATTCCACTTATGAGACAGAACAAATAATTAGCTAAATAGCTATTGTACCAAAACCTACGTATGCACCAGCAGAAGCATTGAACTCTACCTTATCACCTCGAGTGTCTCGGCGCTCTAATTGAATGACCATGAAAACCATTGTGTGGATCGTGCACCTATTGGAATGATCCATCTAGATTAGATACATTGGTGGTCTAGCTATAAGGTGGCAGAAAGAATGATCTACTGCAGAGAAGGCAGATGTTCTTCACAATCAAAATACTAATGGCAAACACAATGTATTAACAGAGTGAAATAATGTGATACTGCAATTAAGATAATTAAGATTCTACATTACATCCAATATCAGTTAGTTCATTATTCAACACCCAGTATAGTAAGAAATCTATAGACCTATTAAATATGATATCGCAAATTTTCCTTCTTATAAATGGATCTCTAAATCTTAAAAAATAACTTCGATATGCAGTCTTAATCTCCATATAATGTCCGAGGACAACGAGATAATCATGAAACAGAACAGTAACTTTTAGGGCACATATTTTGATCATTCCAGCGGCAGTATGAGAAGAAAATTATCCTTAAGAAGAACCTAATACTAAGATTAGAAGTATATTTGTGTTACACGCATGCAGAAAAACTCAATCTGACAGTGATTATGCTAGAATAAGTGAATAACCACCACTCATTTTGATTTTTCCAGTATTCCATTAAGAAAATTATCCTTGAGAAGAACCTAATACTAAGATTATAGGCACATTTGTGTTACACGCAAGCAGAAAAACTCAGTCTGACAGCGAATAATTGAATAACCACCACTCATTTTGATTTTTCCAATATTCTAGTAGGAAACTATTCGTAGTTCATCAAGAATTTTTTCTTTAAATTAAGTAAGCAAACTCTGTATAATAAACTATCAATTAAAGACATTTACACCAGTGGGAGATAGAAACGAAATTCCAAGATGCCCAATCAACCAAGAGAGAGGCTGAGCAAGCACACATTTTATTCACCAAGGCCTTGCTAGAGCTCCCATATTTGCTCTGGATCTGCAAACAACAACAAAAAAGTTCGGAGTCACAGCACGAAAACGACGGCGAAGCAAAGATAAACAATCGATACTCGTCCGAGTTTAATCTCTGGCTTACACGGAGCAAGAAGTCGGTGACGTCGAGAAGCAACAGCCGGGTTGTGTAGTAGCGCGAGATAGTCTTGGCCAGCGACTGCAGGTAAGGCTCTGCAAAAGTACATGAAGCAGTCATCAGTCAGTCAACAATGGAGCAGGGATGAGTAGAAATGGAAAGAGGTCGTGATGGTGACCGCACGAAGGTCGTGCCGATGACTGATGATCACCTCCTTGTCTGCTCGCTGCAACACGCATCGATAATACATTACTCCATTATTCTTACAACTGAATTGTACTGCATGATAGAGTTCTAGAAATTTCAGCATAAATTTCACACCCAACTGAACTGAACTGGACTAAACATGTGTAGTATAACGCGCATGAATCAACCAACCAATTCGGCTTTTCCTTGTCCTTTCGGTAGAACATGGATACTAATGATGGGGACATTTGATGAAGAAGTTGGAAAGCAGAGTTCACACTGTAGGTTTAGTCTAACATATAAAGATGCAAATGCAACCACATCAATCACACAGATAACATGAGTACGATATTTCCTTATGAAGAAGAAAAATAAATTGAGATGAGTTGTTGTTCAAGCAATTTTTTACTATGGGCAAAACAATGTGCAAGCAAAATAGAGTTACATGAACAAACATCAAGGCTACAAGTGTAAGGATAGGATATGTTGTTTACCTTGGATATGACGGAGGCTAGGTTGGTGGTGACTTTGCTGTTGACCAGCGCGTTCTCCGCCATGCGCTGGCCCAGGCCGAGCGCCAGCAGCGTCTACAGCTGCATCGGAGGCGGGGCCATCTCCCCATCGACCACCTCCGTCGTCGACGCCTCCCGTTCAGGCTCCGGGGCTGAGACGTGCGCCTTCGGTAGCGGATCCCCTCCACCCGACATCTTTGTGGCGGCTCATGCACAGCAGCGAGCCCCGTGCTACTTCTCCAGAGGTCGGTCAAGGAGGAGGGGACGATGCATCACACATGGCTGGAGGTCGGCTAGGACAGAGCCGCCTTGGACCTGTGCGACGGAGGAAGGAAGCGTCGGTGTAGCACCGGGGCCGCGCAGACCGTGCACCACCGCCCGCTGGTATTCTCCAGATCCATCTCGGCCGCGGCGCCGCCAGATCGGCACGTCACGGGAGCGGACACGGCGGCCGCCACGGGCAGAGCAGAGTGGAGACGGCGGTGCGTAGATTAACCAGCGCCATGAAGATGGCCGCCACAGGCAGAGCAGGCGGGCTGAGTCGCAGGCAGCAGCGGCGTTTCTGGGGAGAGGAGGGGAGAGAAGGCTGCGTGTGGGCAATTCTTTTTTTTACGGGTGCGTGTGGCAATTCTAGCGTAACCCCCCGATCTCCTTTTCCCTCTCACCCAATCGTTACCGTGTTTTATTTTTGTCGTACCTGTGATGACGTGGCTATCGCGGGGAGGCGCCCTTGATGCGTATCTTAATGTGTTTGATTTTAGGGCAGTAATACGTGTCGGCCCAAATTTGGGTCGGTCACCAGGTGACCGTCCGATATAGCTGTGAACAGCCGTTCGATTTGCCCCCCGCAGCGTCTTCTTTCTCCCCCCCCCCCCCCCCCCCCCCCCCCCCCCCCCCCCCCCCCCGCTTCTTCCTTAGCTCGCTCATGCTCGCCACACTAGCGCACACCAGACCTCGCCCCCCTCCCTCCCCCCCTCCCCCCGCCGACGACCGCAGCGCCCGCCGTGGTGACTACCGCGCTCGTCGCGCTCCCTGTGGTCACCGGATTCCAGCCCAAAAAATGAGTCGAACCTGCAGCTCCCTGCCTCTGCTATTGTACCACCGCGTGGGCACCGTCGCGCTTTCCAATCGAGTTTGCAGCTCGTCGGTGACCGGTCCAGCATCCACCCGCGCTGGACCATGGTAGATCTCATCGCCGGGATTCACAGCAAAACATCGCTGCCATAGCGCCGTCGTGAAAGAATGGATGTAGCAAAAATAGTCGACAGTAGTAGCAAAATACACACATGGTTGCAGCAAAAAAAATGTCGTCTCGCCGTCAGGGGGTCGCAGCTAAGTCATAAAAAAATGGATGTAGCAAATTTGCTTGCCGGTTGTAGCACCGTTGGTAGCCGGTCGTAGCACATTTTGGCGTCGCCGGGCCATGGCCGGGGAGTGGTCGCTGGTTCCAGCAAAACTCAAAATGTCGTTTGTAGCAAAACTAGGCGCTGGTTCCAGCAAAACTCAAATACGGTGGTAGCAAAAAATGTGTTGGTTCCAACGAAAACAGAGATGATGGTAGCAAGAATGGATAGTAGTTCCAGCAAAAAGGCAACCCGGTGGTAGCAAAAAAAATGGTTGTTTCCAGCAACAACAAAAAATCTATGGGCAGGGGAGTGGCCTCCTCTCCGGTCGCCATGACTTGATGGCAAGGCAACCCCCCCCCCCCCCCCCCCCCCCCCCCCTCTCGGTTGCAGCAAAAAAAAAAAAGCACTCACACCTCCGATGAACGCCGGGCGTAACACTCGCTTTCCTTGATCCAGCAAAAAAATTGCAGCGGACGTAGCAATTGACGTTGCTGGTTGCAGCTGTACCTCGAGCCGGTCATAACTTCATCATAGCCGGTTGCAACAAACAAAGTATTGCACATTGCCGGCCATAGACGCAGCCCCGACCATGGATGCAACTTCGCCGACCATGCCCCGTTGCAGCTCCAGGCGCCACGGAGCAGTAGGAGATGCGGTTGAGAGAGGGGAAATCGAGGGGAGGACACTGGCTCGGGGCTGGTTTCGGGGGTGGTCGCCGGAGAAGAAGAGGGGGGCTCGCTGGAGGACTCCGTGGGTCGGACTTCCATGGCAGCCGGGACGTTGGGAAAAGAAGAAAAAAGATCCAGTAAAGGAAGGAGAAGGACGCGGTGATGAGGAAAGAGATAACGTGGTGGGCCCCCTCGCGATTTGATTCATTGTAGCCAGCGTGCGTGGACGAGACCGGCCGAACGCAAGCGTTTACCTATATTTTACGACGAGTAGCTTTTTTTTTTTTTGAGACACGACGAGTAGCTAAGGCCCAGCCCCATTTCTATGATATTTGCCTTCGTAGCCAGCCCAAACTAGGCCCATCATCTTGCGAGGATAAGCTGCGCAGTGAGACTGAGCCAGTGAACCACGCGCCACTCCCTCCGTCCCGCCTTGCAGTCCGTCGCGGCCTCCCAGATGTCCGCCGCAGTGCTCCCCTCCGTCGCCCCCGCCAGGGACTCCGGCGGCCACCATGGCGCCCTCACCGCCGATCGCGCCGCGTCGCTCCTCGCCGCCTGCTCGACCGCCCGTCGCGCCAACGAGCTTCACGCGGCCGTGGTCCGCACGGGCCTCGACAGCGACCGGGCCGTCGCCTTCCGCCTGCAGCGCGCCTACGCCGCGTCCGGACGCCTCGGCCTCTCGCTCACCCTCCTCCGCCGCACCCAGGACCCCACCGCCATTTTCTACACCTCCGCCATCCATGCCCACTCCTCCCGCGGCCTCCACCTCGCCGCGCTCGCGCTCCTCTCCGACATGCTGTCTGAGGGTCTCCTGCCCACCGCCCACACCCTCTCCGCATCCCTCCCCGCTTGCCGCGGACTCGCCCTGGGGCGCGCCCTGCACGCGTACGCTTTCAAGCTGGCCCTCTCCGGCGACTCCTACGTCGCCACCGCGCTGCTCAGCATGTACGCGCGGGCGGGGGACGCCGCCGCCGCGCGTTCTCTTTTCGACGAGATGCCAGATCCGCACGTCGTGTCTGTCACGGCGATGCTCACCTGCTACGCGAACATGGGGGCGCTGGACGACGCGCGCAGGCTGTTCGACGGGTTGCCCAGGAAGGACTTCATCTGTTGGAACGCGATGATTGACGGCTACACGCAGCACGGGAAGCCTAATGAGGCGCTCCAGTTGTTCCGGCGGATGCTGAGGTCGAGTGCTGAGCCTGACGAGGTGACCGTTGTGCTGGTGCTGTCTGCGGTTGCACAGCTTGGTACGGTGGAGTCAGGGAAGTGGCTTCATTCCTATGTCAAGAACACTCCGCGTGTTCAACTCAATGTCAGAGTGGGCACGGCACTCATTGACATGTACTGCAAGTGCGGAAACTTGGAGGACGCCGTTGCCGTATTCCACGGCATTGGTGACAAAGATATTGTTGTGTGGAACGCCATGATCAATGGTTATGCAATGCACGGAGATAGCAGAAAGGCACTGGAGATGTTTGTGCAATTGCGGGAGCAGGGCCTGTGGCCGACAGATATCACCTTCATTGGTTTGCTCAATGCGTGCAGTCATTCTGGGCTGGTTGAGGAGGGTCGCAGGTTCTTCCAGTCGATGGAGCATGAGTACGGCACTGATCCCAAGATCGAGCACTATGGTTGCATGGTGGACCTTCTGGGTCGTGCGGGGCTCATAGAAGAAGCATTCCATCTTGTGCAGAGCATGACAATAACACCTGACGCTGTCATGTGGGTGTCACTACTTGCTGCATGCCGGCTTCACAAGGACATGGCATTAGGCCAGCGGATTGCGGACTTCCTTGTTGCCAAGGGTTTAGCTAACTCAGGGATGTATATCCTCCTTTCCAACATCTATGCAACTGTCGGTAAATGGGAAGAAGTGGCGCGGGTGCGATCGATGATGAAGGCTAGTGGCATCCAGAAAGAGCCTGGGTGTAGTGCTATTGAGATAGACCGCAAGGTATATGAGTTTGTTGCGGGGGATATGAGCCACCCCTGCACCGACGAAATATATGCCATGTTAGACAAGATGAATGGCCTTGTGAAGGAGCATGGACATGTTCCGCAGACAGAGCTGGTTCTGCATGACCTGGACGAGGCCACGAAGGAGAAGGCACTCGCGGTCCACAGCGAGAAACTTGCCGTTGCATTTGGACTGATAAGCACGCAACCTGGGGCGACGATCAAGATTGTCAAGAACCTACGGGCGTGCTCTGACTGCCATGCAGTGCTGAAGCTGATATCCAAGATCACTAACAGGAAAATCGTGTTCAGAGACAGAAACAGATTCCACCATTTTGTCGACGGGTCCTGCACTTGTGGAGATTACTGGTGATGCCGTTATAGCGTCTCAAACTTTATGCACGGTAAATAGGGCTACTAACATCATTTCTGCTCTGGTGCTTCTCAACTGATGTACGATGTGCCTATGTGTTGTGGAGTTAATCTTAAAGAGAGAAAAATGGAGAAGACAAATCGGTAGTTGAGATACGATGCTGATGTATGAACTGCGTTGGGAGCAGCCAAGAATTTCATTTTTCACACTCTTCAAATTTACCCTTAACACTGTCAACCATAAAATGGTGGACAAGTATAAATGTCACTTGTAAAGATGGGAAGATTTTTGTAACGAACCTTTATCTTGTCTGTATATCAGCCATCGTTTGTGTTAGGTTGTGGCTCTGAAGGGACATAAAACGCTTTTAATTTGAACTAGACAATTGCCCGTGCGTTGCAAGGGGATATAGCAACCATGTCACACTATATTCAAATTCTCGTGCAAATATGCATACATGGTTGACTTTTTAAAACCGTTAATCCCTGTTCTTACCCACAATTTTCTTTTAACTCCACTAAATATGTCCGCCTCTCCAATCCAAGTTTGTTTGCAAATGAAACGTCCCATCAAATACATGTAGGATATTTTATATAGGACAATCATTAAAATTGGCATTCCGCAAATCTCAGGTGTTCATTGGTGTTGTTTCATGGCCAAGGGTTGTTCAGGCCAGTCTATTGGAGAATTTATTTTCTCGGCGGGATACAATTGCACCCTAAAATAGTGGTGTACAGACTTTGAGATTTCAGTTTGAAATGAACAATGAATTTCTAGGCTTCTGGTGCTCAGTCGAGAATGTAGGAAAACGGCCACCACTGGGAGCACCGACTCGGGCTCTCGCCACGCACGCCCACGTCCCACTCCAGGGATCGTGGCCACTCCCAGGAAAAAGTCCATTTTAAACCTTGAATTCGTAGGTGTTCGGCGAATCAAACCCTGAAGTCGAAATCCCTGTCGTTCTCACCCTAAACTAACGAATCCCGATCCAAATCAAACCTTAGTACCGTTTTAGCCCAAAAAACGCTGACGTGGCCACTGTCAACCGGGATTGCTCTGAGTGGTGGGCCTGGTTATAACTGCAATGCGCGGGGACGAACAGGAAACTGATTGGGGATTTGGGGGAAGAAACTAGGGTTAGGCGACGACGGAGGCGATTCCTGAGCGGGCCGGCGGCGGAGGTGATCTCGCAGGGGGCGGCGGCGGCGGCTGCGTCCAAGGCAATGTCGTGGTCTTCGGGTCGTTCTCAGGCTCCCAGCTTCCGTCGAGCCTCCGGAAGGAGAGGGGACGAATCGAGGTCGCCGGTGCCCTACCGTGAGAGCCCGATGGCGTACGAGCCGGAGAAGCTGTGCTGGTGCAGGCCGCGTCGGAAGGCGCCGAGATGGATCTCGTGGAGCCGTCAAAACCCAGGCAGGAGGTACTACGCCTGCGTGGATGCCATGGTGAGCTTCATTTTGGTTCTATTTTTCTGTTCATTAGTTCTTCTCCCCTCTCAAACCCTGATTTCTGTTGGTACAGCATGGTGGTTGTGGCTTTGTTGAATGGCTTGATGATCCTCTGCCGAAGTTTTTGAGTGATTTGATTGGAGATTTGCGAGATGAAGTGCGTAGGCTGAGAGGTGAATCAAGTGTTGCTGTGTTTGAAGATCACACTGCAGTTGTGGCTCTGCCTGAAGCTCAAAGAGGAAGAGAGGTGGTGGCTATGTCTCTGGAAGATCAGCTCAAGGAGAAAAATGCAGAGATAGATGCACTGAAGGGGAAATATCAGAATGTTGTCTTTCTTTTTCTTGCCTTTGTGGTAGGTTTAGTGGCAGGGAAGATGCTGCTGCAGTAAGCTTGTTTAGTGGTACTTGTATGCAATGTAGTACTGGTCAGTGGTTTTGACTGAAGTGATCTTTTGGCACTGAAGATGCAAGTTGTAAGCCATGTTTAAATTTGTGACCTGGAAGTTGTATGCATGCAATGTTTAGACTGAATTGAGTGGAAGTTATGTTCTGGCCATCATTTGCAGTCATGAAAAGTTGCATAATGCATATAAGCACTCAAATGTGTGCTGTCAAATTTGTACTAAAATAGCAAGATCATGCAGACAACACTGAAAATTGCTGTCAAATTTGTACTAAAATAGCAAGATCATGCAGACAACACTGAAAATAGGAAGAAATGCATACAAGTTTGCAATCTTTGCTAGCAATTTTGTACCACTGAAATTGTACTAAAACCACTCAAATGAGACCTTCAGGATAGCATTGTGAAGCTGAACTGAAAGAAGTACTGCCATTTAGTTACCATTGCTAGCAATTAAATAAGAAAGAAATGCAACTGATAATAGCAAGGTCATCCAGATCAAATTAAATCCACATAAACCTGGTTTGAAACAAGTCATAGACCCACATATACATGACCCCAGCTTGAGCCATGAACAAAATATATGTTTGCAACATTACATCACAAATGTTTTGGAACATTGCAACATCAACAAAAGTACTAGGCAGCCCTTCTTCTTCCCCTATTTTCAGCTATGACTAGTAGTTTCCACTGCAAGTGAAATAGTGGAAGCTTGGCACTGATGATGCAGCCCTTCTTCTTCCCCTCTTAGCTCCAGATCCAGTCCTTCTAGAAGTAGATGCTCCTGGTACTGAACTACTTGTTGTTGGTGGAGCCTGGGGTTGAGATGCAGAGGCAGAAGCACTTCCTTTGGCTTGCTGCAAATTTAGGATAAGTATCAACAAAAGAGTAACAACCAGGATAAATATGGAATAAGTAGATGAGCCAGAAAATACCTCAGTTGGGTTCTTCTTCTTGGTAGTTTTGGCAAGATGGGCATTCTTTTTCTTGCCTCTCCCTGGATTTTGTTTGCAGCCAGACTTGTTGTGTCCAGGGTTGCCAGATAATGAGCATTTGATGATTGTGCCATGCTTGCTCATTTTCTTCCCCTTAGGTTGCTCAGTTTCTTCTCTTCTCCTATCATTGTTTTTAGGCCTTCCTTTTTTCTTTTCTTTACCTGGCAACCTAACATACTCAGGAGGCACTGGCTTAGGATTGGGTGACACTGGCCACAACTCTTCACCCTCCACTGGCTGCAAGCAATGCTCATAGATTTTGTTGAACACTTCAACAAAGTAGCAAGGAGCAATAAAATCTTCAATATTCTTGTTGCACTTGTAGATGGCACTAATTGCATGGTGGCAAGGAAGCCCTGCCAGCTGGAAGTAGCCACAAGAGCATGTCCATTTATCTAGGTTCACTGTGTACTGCCTCCCTCTCCCATTGACTTGCTTCACTTCAAATCCATCTTCTCCATTCCAGAGCACCTCTAGATATTGTGTTCTTGCAATACTTTTCTTCAGCTTCTTAAACACAGCAGGGCATATTTTCCCTATAAACTTGGCACCCTTCTCTCTCTGTTCTTGAATTCTCACTAGCACTTTCTTCCTAATTTTCTCATTCATAGAAATAATAGGATAAAACCTAGCACCAACTATTGCATGGTTGAATGACTCACAGAGGTTGTTGTCAACAGACTCACAGTTTGAACCAACTGGGAAGAAGGACCTAGCCCAGTGCACTGGCTCAGTTCTCATTATGTCCTTAGCCCCTTCAGGTGTCACCTGTGCAAGCTTGGCCTTGTAGTAGTTAAAATCTTGCCTATTTGCAGCCTTAGCAATTGCCCAGAATTTCTTTTGCCACTCATGATCTCTATGTTTCTTCCTCCAATTAGCATAAATGTGCCTAGCACACATCCTATGCTCTGCTTCAGGCAGGTAATCCTTAACTGCATTTATCAAACCCTTTTGTTGATCAGAAATAATAACCCAACCAGCTCCATTGTTGTTTATTTCCAAGTCCTTAAAGAGCAGCCCAACAAACCACTTCCAGGTTATATTTGTTTCATTCTCAACTATAGCCCAGGCCAGAGGATACATCTGATTATTGGCATCTCTGCCAATGGCACACAGTAGCTCACCCTTCACTGCACCTTTAAAGAAACACCCATCAAGGCCTATTACTTTTCTGCAACCAGCCTTGAATCCTTGCTTCATTGCATTAAAGCACACATAGAAGCTTTGGAACACACTTTCTTCCTTGTTTGTTGGATCCATGCAAACAACAACTGTGCTTCCAGGGTTGCTCCTTAGCAGTTCAAGTTGGTAATCAAAGACTCTAGTGTACTCATTGTTCATTTCACACAACAATTTGTCCATGACAATTTTTTTTGCATGCTTGCACTTTGAAGTGGAGACATCAGCAAACATATCTTGCAAAACAGTTGCTTTCATGCTGTCAATTTTCCACATAGGATTTGCCAATATGAAGTGCTCATACCTCTGTGCAATCACCTTTGCAGTAACCAATTTGTTGCATCTGTTCTGTGCACATTGGCGTTATCACTTGGAATCTTGAAGTTCTTGATCTCTTGGCTGCATATATAAGCCATGGGCAGCTAGGCCATCCACACTTTGCCCTTACTCTATCACACTCAGATTTCATGAACAAGATGCTCCTTTTTGTTACTAGTCCATACCTTCTCAAAGCTTTGCACAACTGATTCTTGCTTCTAAAAACCATGGTCAAAGCAAAATGTGGTACTTCACTTTCAGTGTTGTATCTTGGGAATGTGCTATTCCTCTTCCTTATATGACCATCTGAATCTTCATCATAGCTGTAGTCTTCATCAGATGAATCATAATTCCAATCCATTTCTTCTCTTTCAATTTGTTCCTCCATGTTGGCAATTAGATCAATTGGCACTGGACCTGTAGCATCCCTTCCAATCCAGCTCTTGGACTCCCTCATCCTTTTCTTAAACTTTCTAGCATGTCTTCTAAGCTCCACAACTTCTGAATCCTCCCCACTGTCATTAGTATGTCCAATGTATTCAGTGTCACTTTCTGAATCTGAGTTTTCTTTGCCACTCTCAACATTTGCAGCAGCTGTGACCATTTGGTCATTGACATGGCCTGAAGCTTGAGGTTCAGAAGCAGAGGCAGATGCACCTTGAGTTGGATTCAAAACCTGAGAAAGAACTCCTTCAATTCCTGCCATCTCATGATCAACATCTACTTGTCTTGCACTGCCTCTTGTCTACTTGATGGGGCTGCAAATTCTCTGTGTGATCACACCACTTTCATCAGTAATGAGAACATCAGTGTCAGATTCTGCAGGTTCAACAGCAATTATCATTGCATCTGGTTCATCATCACTCTGTTCCATTATTTCATCCTCAAAGTCACTCCCACTGCTGTTGTCATTGCTATCTTCCTCTCCATGATACTCCACATACACATCAGCAACTCCTCCAACACAAATATAGTCAGCCATCTTCACACACCCAATGTCATCATGAAGGAAAACCAAGCCATTTATAAGCTCTTTCCCAGGAAGCAGAAAGTAGAACTTCATAGATTCCTTCAATTCAATATGATCTTTTAGATAACCTTTCAATTCCTGCAGAGATAATTTATCCCTCTCAATCTCTAACATGCCTTCTTCTCCCCCAACATAGTTCAAATTTGGACCAATGTGGATGAACTGCCCCCCAATATGAAATCAAACGTTCAAAATCTCACTTGGGTCCATGATTTCACTGAAATAAACATACACTGCGATCAAAATAAAGCATATGAACCTATTCCCCTTCACAAAAATTCAAGCTTTTGGGTCACCCAAAATCGCCCCCAAATTGGCCTCTGTAAACCCTAACCATGATGCCGCAACTACTCTGAACTATAAAGAACAGGGAAGGAGGTCATCCAGGACATTACCTTCTTCTTCGACGCGTCGTCAGGTCGTCACTGTCGTCGCAGCGGCGGCGATCAACCGCCGGTCGCCATTGCTGTCGCAAGAGAAGGAGGAAGGCAGGGGGACGCGGAGACAACGAAGTGAAATGACGGGCCGTAGTGGGCCGGCCCACTTTTATCATCGCAGGCGCGCGCCGAACGACCCATCCCGGCCACCCCTTTGCCACGTCGGCAATCCCCGTTTGGGAAACGGCACTAAGGTTTGATTTGGACCGGGATTCGTTAGTTTAGGGTGAGAACGACAGGGATTTCGACTTCAGGGTTTGATTCGCCAAACACCTACGAATTCAAGGTTTAAAATGGACTTTTTCCCCACTCCCACGTCTAGCGGCCACGTAGTCTAGCTCACGATCACCTGGAGCCTCGCTCCACTCCGTTGTACTCCGTGTATATAAAGGGCTCTGCCCTCTAATCAATATAGTGTGAAGCATATCCTTCTTCTTGGCACCAGAGCGGGTTCCTTCCTCCCTGTCCATGGCCGGCTCTCAGTCCTCTAACACCGGCTCCGACTCCGGGGAGCTTCCCCATGGCAGCTCTTCAGCGCCCCTCAGCTCCCCACTGCCCACCGCTTTCCCTCCCACTACCACCTCCCCGCTGCCCTCCACCCCGGCGTCCCTCCCTCTGAGCACCGCTCTTCCCGCCACCGCTCCCCTCAACCTCACCCTCTCGCCACTCGGCGCGGCCCTATCCAACGGCGCATCCTCCTCGACTGCACCACCCCCTTCGATCCACGCAGTCAACATTAGTGCCCACATCGACTTCAAGATCGATCCTGTCTGCGGCAACTACTCCAAGTGGCACCGCATCATGTCCTTCATCCTGCGCAAGTCCGGCATGGAGAGCCACGTCCTCGTCCACTCCGCGCCTCTCTCCCAGACGGCGCAATGGGGCCACGATGATCTCCAGATCCTCTTTATGATCTACGGTACGATCTCAGATGAGCTCTATGACGTTATTTCTGCCCCAGACACCACTGCCTATCATGCATGGACTCTGCTCGACGCCTTCTTCTGCGACAACCTTGCGGCCGTGCCATCCACGTCGGCGCCGAGTTCCGGGCCACCGTCTAGGGAGATCTGCGCATCGCCGAGTACTGTCGGCGCCTGAAGGCCCTGGCGGACCAGCTGGACTGTTAGAATACATTCAGTCATGGATGTAAACCGACCTGATGATATAAAGGCTCGGTGGTGGTTTATGTCTAGTGGGCTCTAGAGATTACCTTAAGTCTCTTCGTTTCCTATTCCTGTAACCGATGTAATTGCTGCTCCTTATAAACACGAAGGCGTCCCTGCCTAGTGGCATACGTTTCCACCCATCGCTCCTACGAGCGCTTACATGGTAACAGAGCCAGTTAGCCCGTATGGCTGCTTCTTCCTCCTCCGTTTCCCACATCCTCAATCAGCAGGTCTCTGAAAAGCTCACAAGAGAGAATTATGTCTTGTGGAAAGCGCAGGTCCTGCCCCCAATTCGTGGTGCCATGCTTGCTGGTTATCTAGATGGATCGCTTCAGGCGCCGGAGAAAACCATCACCACTACCACGGATGGGGTAAGTCAGGAAGCCGTCAATCCAGCCTATGCCCAATGGCTTTCTCAAGATCAGCAAGTTCTGGGGTACGTGTTCAATTCCCTCTCAAAGGAAGTATTAACTCAGGTCGCCTCGTTGCCGAGTGCGGCAGAACTCTGGGCTGCCCTTGAGCAGATGTTTTCTTCTCAGTCTCGTGCTCGCACAATCAACATAAGAATGGCCATGGCCAACATGCAGAAAGGGAGTATGTCTGCTGCAGATTATTACTCCAAGATGAAGGCCCTTGCGGATGAACTTGCATCTGCAGGCAAAAAGATTGATGATGACGATCTGATTTCTTACCTTTTGGCGGGGCTGGACATTGAATATAATCCATTGGTGGCTTCCGTTCTTGGGAGACCAACAGCTGATCCAATTACCCTCAACGAATTGTATGCACAACTCCTCAGCTATGACACACGCATGGAGATTCTCCAATCTGGGGGCGCCGGTAGCCCTGGATTTCAAGTCAATTCTGCTCGCCGAGGTCGTGGCGGGTTTGGACAGCGTGGTCGTGCAGGAGGCCACACAGGAGGCCGTGGTGGTCGTGGTGCCCAAGCCGCGGAGGTGGCCGTGGAGGAGGCCGTGGTGGAGGTCACGGTGGCTATGGTCGCGGTCGTCAGGGAGAATCATCCACCGTGATCTGCCAAGTCTGCTCGAAGCCCAATCATACCACCCAAGATTGTTGGTATCGGTTTGATCCTGACTACATGCCTGATGAAACTCGCCAAGCTGCTTCTGCAATAACATCTTATGGAATTGATACGAACTGGTATCTTGACTCTGGAGCCACCGATCATATCACTGGAGAGCTCGACAAATTAACTACTCGAGAACGCTACAACGGCCACGACAAGGTTCATGCTGCAAACGGAGCAGGTATGGAAATTAGTCACATTGGTAGCACTACTATTCATTCCCGGAAACACAAACTTCATCTCAATAATATTTTGCATGTTCCTGAGGCGAAGAAAAGTTTGGCCTCCGCTCATAAAATTGCTATTGACAACAAAGCCTTTGTTGAAATTCATCCAGAATTTTTTGTTGTCAAGGATCAGGTCACGAGGGAGGCTCTTCTTCGCGGTAGATGTCATGGCGGTCTCTATCCCTTCAAGTCATCATCATCCTCGCCAATAAAGCAAGTTTATGGTGCCACTAAGCCATCATCTACACGGTGGCATTATAGCCTAGGTCATCCATCTCCGAGGATAGTTCAAAAAATTATAAATAAAAATGAGCTTCCTTGCTCAAGTGACTCTAGCATTGAGTCAATTTGTGATGCTTGTCAACAAGCTAAAAGTCATCAACTTCCATACCCCACATCTACTAGTACTTCAAGTTCACCTTTAGAACTTGTGTTTTCCGATGTATGGGGACCAGCACCATGTTCTGTTGGTAGAAACACTTATTATGTGAGCTTCATCGATGACTTCAGCAAGTACACGTGGATTTATCTTCTCAAGAAACGTTCTGATGTGTTCTCTATTTTCTTGAACTTTCAAAAACTTGTTGAACGTAGACTCGGTAAGAAAATTCTTACCATGCAAACCGATTAGGGAGGTGAATATGAAAAACTAAATACCTTTTTTCAAAAAATAGGAATTTCATACCATGTTTCATGCCCTCATGCTCACCAACAGAACGGGTCAGCCGAGCGAAAACATAGGCACATAGTTGAAGTTGGATTGTCTCTTCTAGCTCAAGCATCTATGCCACTTAAATTTTGGGATGAAGCGTTTCTCACCGCCACATATCTCATCAATATTGTGCCTAGTAAAGTCATCAATTATCAAACACCTATTGAGCGTCTCTTTCTTACCAAGCCAGACTACTCATTTCCCAGAATATTTGGGTGTGCATGTTGGCCACACCTACGTCCATACAACTCCCGCAAACTTGAATTTCGCTCAAAACAATGCACTTTTCTTGGTTATAGTCCTCAACACAAAGGCTACAAATGTCTCGACATCTCCACTGGTCGTGTATATATTTCACGAGATGTGGTCTTTGATGAGTCAGTTTTTCCTTTCAAAAATCTTCACCCCAATGCCGGTGCCCGTTTACGCCAAGAAATTCTCCTTTTACCTCCTATCCTTACCAATCCCAAAATTCCCAGGGATGAAATAGTAGGTGCTGACCAAGTGACTAATGACCATACTGTACATGTCTCTCGAAGTGTTGATTCTGGTGTGCAGGTAACAGAAAGCAGTGCAAATACTGGAAGAAATATTGAAGAAAGCACAACAAATAACAGTCATAGCGACACGCACGGAGCTGCTGAAAATCCAGGTGGCAATCCCGGGGAGGATCCGCCTTTCTCTGCCAGCATGGGATCCCAAGAGGATTCTCCCGTTCAATCCACGCGATCCGAGGCCGCGTCCCACATGCCCGACAACGAATCCTCCTCGCTCCACGCGCCCACCAACTCCCCGCTCTGGTTTCAACACTCCCCAATCAAGACTGTGTCACGAGGCCCAACAGCCGCCTCTCCTGATTCGGGCGCATCTGTTTTGGCCCAGTCAAATGGCAGCTCCACTTCGAATATCTCAAGTGGTCAGGCCGATCAAGATAGCGCCCAGAATTCTATCTCCTCCAGATCTTCTTCGCCTGGTGATCATGTGCCAGCCTCTGCTCCACAACGTATACAAACTCGATTTCAATAGGGCATTATACAACCAAAAAAGTTATACCCTGGAATGATTCGGTATGGAAATCTATGTTCTACAGGAGAACCTCAATCTCTCTCTGAAGCTCTTGGTGATGAGAATTGGAGGCGTGCTATGGATGAAGAATACATGGCACTACAAAAAAATGAGACATGGCATCTTGTTCCTCTACCCCAAGGTAAAAATATAATTGATTGCAAATGGGTTTTCCGTGTTAAGAGAAAAGCAGATGGCTCCATTGACAGATATAAGGCTCGTCTTGTTGCGAAAGGGTTTAAACAAACATATGGGTTAGATTATGAAGATACCTTCAGCCCGGTGGTTAAAGCAGCCACCATTCGTCTTGTTCTTGCTATTGCTGTTTCTCGTGGATGGTGTCTCCATCAACTTGATGTTCAAAATGCTTTCCTTCATGGTATTCTAGAAGAAGAAGTGTATCTTCGGCAACCTCCTGGATATGAAAGCACCAAAATGCCACATTTTGTTTGCAAGCTTAACAAAGGCACTTTATGGTCTTAAGCAAGCTCCTCGGGCATGGTTTTCACGGCTGAGCATAAAGTTGCAACAACTCGGTTTCAACCCCTCTAAATCTGATACATCATTGTTCATCTTTAGAAAAGGAGGTGTCACCATTTTTGTTCTAGTCTACGTTGATGATATTATTGTAACAAGCTCCTCGCAAGATGCCGTGCAAGCTCTTCTTCATGACTTACGGACAGATTTTGCTCTCAAAGATTTGGGAGCATTACATTATTTTTTGGGCATCGAAGTACGGCGGAAAAATGATGAGCTACTTCTTTCCCAAACCAAGTATGCCAAAGAGCTACTTCAACGAGTCAATATGGCAAATTGCAAGCCTTGTTCAACTCCATTGTCTGCAACAGAAAAATTATCTGCTCATGAGGGAGAACCTCTAAATACTGAAGATTCGACAAGGTATAGGAGTGTTGTGGGAGCATTACAATATTTAACTCTCACACGTCCTGATCTTGCTTTCTCAGTCAATAAAGTCTGCCAATTTTTGCATGCACCCACTAATGCTCACTGGACAGCTGTGAAACGTATCTTAAGATACATCCAGGGATCCATTGAATTCGGTATAACGTTCAGAAAATCTTCATCTCTATTAGTTAGCGGATTCTCTGATGCAGATTGGGCCGGTTGCACGGATGACAGAAGATCCACGGGAGGCTTTGCTGTCTTTCTAGGCCCAAATCTAATCTCATGGAGTGCAAGAAAACAAGCTACAGTGTCAAGATCCAGCACAGAAGCAGAGTATAAATCCCTAGCTAATGTTACAGCTGAAATCATTTGGGTTCAGTCCCTACTGAAGGAACTTGGAATTCCTCAACTCAGAGTACCTTGTTTGTGGTGTGATAATCTTGGTGCTACTTACCTATCAGCTAATCCAGTCTTTCATGCAAGAACGAAGCACATTGAAATAGATTTCCACTTTGTCAGAGAAAGTGTGGCTCAAAAGATGCTTGAGATACGCTTTATTCCCTCCAAAGATCAAGTGGCTGATGGCTTTACCAAAGCTTTACCTGTGAGACTCCTGGAAGATTTTAGACGCAATCTCAACTTAGGAAGTTAACATTGAGGGGGTGTGTTAGAATACATTCAATCATGGATGTAAACCGACCTGATGATATAAAGGCTCGGTGGTGGTTTATGTCTAGTGGACTCTAGAGATTACGTTAAGTCTCTTCGTTTCCTATTCCTGTAACCGATGTAATTGCTGCTCCTTATAAACACGAAGGCGTCCCTGCCTAGTGGCATACGTTTCCACCCATCGCTCCTACGAGCGCTTACATGGACGACCTCGACGAGCACGTCACCGACAAGACGCTCACCCTGCAGCTCATCCGCGGGCTCTCGCCGCGATTCGGGGTCATGGCGTCTCTGCTGCCCATGCAGGTTCCCTTCCCACCTTCGTTCAGGCCCGCTCCCGGCTGATGCTGGAGGAGATCAGCCTGGACGCGCGTGCCCGGACTACGGGGACCACGGCCCTCATCGCCACCAACGGCGGCTCCAGCAGCGGTGAGCGCTCCTCGCCCGGCGACCGCACTCACCAGCAGCAGCAGACCGACGGTTCCGTGCAGCGCCAACCGGATCGCTTCGATCGTGTGGGGCGCGGACGTGACCGTGGACGCGGCGGCCGTGGCCGCGGCAACGGTGGGCGTGGCGGGCCGCCACCTGCACCGCCTTCGCCCCAGCAGCCCTGGATGGGGTATTTCGCGCCGTGGGGGCACGCCCTTCCCGCCGCCTGGGCGCGCTCCCTGGATGCCACCAAATACCGCCGGCGTTCTTGGTTCGCGCCCAGGGGTGCCTCATCACGCGTACCCCATGGTCTACGGCGCGCCCCCGGCCTACGGCGCCTCACCACCGCTGCCCCAGCACGCCGCGTCACCGCCACCGTCATGGGACCAGACCGCACTGCTCCACACCGCCATGAACAACATGTCTCTGCTGCCCCCGGCCTCCGGCGAGTGGTACCTTGATACAGGCGCCTCCAACCACATCACCAACAACGTAGGTAACTTGAGCTCGTCTTGTTTTTCATCAAAGCATCCATCCATCTTGGTCGGTGATGGATCTTACATGCATGTCCTCACCACCGGCACTGCTTCTCTCCCGCCCCGCCCCTTCTCCCTCAACCACGTTCTCTTCTCTCCCTCTGTCATTAAGAACTTGCTTTCCGTTCGCCAATTTACCACCGACAACTCTATTTCTGTGGAATTTGACCCCCATGGTTTTCTTGTGAAGGATCTGGCGACCAGGACCCCTCTCATAAGGTCAAAAAGTTCCACCGGCCTTTATCCGTTCTTCGGCGAGTCGCCCACCGCTCTCACCGTCAACATCAGCGATTTGTGGCATCGACGTTTACGGCACCCTAGCCGTGCCTCTTTATCTCGTTTAGCTAAGGATTTTCTTCCATGTAACAACAGCAAACCTCCCTCGGCCACTTGTGAGGCTTGCCAGCTCGGGCGGCAGCCACGGCTCCCTTTCCCTAGCTCTAGTTCTTTTACTACTTCACCGTTTCAGCTTATTCACTGCGACTTGTGGTCGTCGCCGGTTCCTAGTTGCTCCGGCTATGAATATTATTTGCTTATTATTGATGATTTTAGTCACTACTCTTGGAGTTTTCCCTTGCGCCACAAATCTGATGCCGCCGACGTTCTAGTTCGTTTCTACGCATACGTGCTCACCCAATTCAGTTTTGCATCCAGTGCATCCAATGTGACAACGGGGGAGAGTTCCTCAATGTCCGCCTACGCTCCTTCCTTTCTGACAACGGCTTTGCCCTTCGCCTCTCCTGCCCCCATACGTCACCACAGAATGGCAAAGCTGAACGTGCCATCCGCACCACCAACAACATCATGCGTACTCTTCTTCTCCAAGCAGGCATGCCGCCGGAGTTTTGGGTCGAAAGCGTCAACACCGCTACCCACCTTATCAACCTCCGCCCCTCCCACGCCATTGCCAACAACACCCCTTTCTACATGCTACACGGCATCACACCCACGTACGTGTTGGGAAACGTTGCATGAAAAACAACAAAATTTCTACGCACACTCAAGATCTATCAAGGAGATGCATAGCAACGAGAGGGGAGAGTGTGTCTACGTACCCTCGTAGACCATAAGCGAAAGCATTTGATAACACGGTTGATGTAGTCGAACTTCTTCGCGCTCCAACCGATGAAGTACCGAACGTACGGCACCACCGTGTTCTGCACACGTTCAGCTCGGTGACGTCCTCCGCCTTCTTGATCCAGCAAGACGGCGAGGTAGTGGATGGGTTCCGGCAGCACGACGGCGTGGTGACGGTGATGGTGAAGTTATCTCCGTAGGGCTTCGCCTAAGCACTACGAAAATATGACCGGGGGTGTAAAATGGGGGAGGGGGGCGCCGCACACGGCTAAGACAATGTTGTGGTGTGCTAGGCCCCCCTTCCCACATATATATAGGTGGGGGGAGGAGGGAGCAGCCAGGAGGGCGCCCCAAGTAGGCCGAATCCTACTTGGGGTCTCCTCCCAACTGGCGCCCCCTTCCTTATTTGGAGTGCGGGAGGAAGGAAGGAGGAGGTGGCGCCCCCCCCCCCCCTTTCCTTTTCTCTCCTGAGGAGGGAAAGGCAAGAGGGGCCACCCCTCCCCTTTCCTTCCCCATAGGGCCGGCCAGCCAAGGGAGGGGCGCGCCAGCCCCCTTGTGGGCTGGTATGTCTCCTCCTTTGGCCCATAAGGCCCATAACTTCCCGGGGGGTGCCCGGAACCCCTTCTGGTGACCCGATATCTTCCCGGTACGTCCTGAAACACTTCCGGTGTCCAAATATCATCGTCCTATATATAAACCTTTACCTCTTGACCATTTCGAGACTCCTCGTCATGTCCGTGATCTCATCCGGGACTCCGAACAACATTCGGTCACCAAAACATATAACTCATATAACACTGTATCGTCAACGAACGTTAAGCGTGCGGACCCTACGGGTTCGAGAACTATGTAGACATGACCGAGACAGCTCTCCAGTCAATAACGAATAGCGGAAACTGGAAGCCCATATTGGCTCCTACATATTCTACAAAGATCTTTATCGGTCGAACCATTATGACAACATACGTAATTCCCTTTGTCCATCGGTATATTATTTGCCCGAGATTCGATCATCGGTATCTCTATACCTAGTTCAATCTCGTTACCGGCAAGTCTCTTTACTCATTCTGTAATACATCATCCTGTAACTAACTCATTAGTCACTTTGCTTGCAAGACTTCTTATGATGTGTATTAGGGCCCAGAGATACCTCTTCGATACTCGGAGTGACAAATCCTAATCTCGATCTATGCCAACTCAACAAACACCTTCGGAGATACCTGTAGAGCATCTTTATGATCACCCAGTTACGTTGTGACGTTTGATAGCACACAAGGTATTCCTCCAGTATCCGGGAGTTGCATAATCTCATAGTCGAAGGAATATGTATTTGACATGAAGAAAGCAATAGCAATAAACTGAACGATCATTGTGCTAAGCTAACGGTTGGGTCTTGTCCATCACATCATTCTCCTAATGATGTGATCTCGTTATCAAATGACAACACATGTCTATGGTTAGGAAACCTTAACCATCTTTGATCAACGAGCTAGTCTAGTAGAGGCTTACTAGGGACACGGTATTTGTTTATGTATTCACACATGTATTTAAGTTTCCGATCAATACAATTCTAGCATGAATAATAAACCTTTATCATGAATAAGGAAATATAAAATAACAAACTTTATTATTGCCTCTAGGGCATATTTCCTTCAGTCTCCCACTTGCACTAGAGTCAATAATCTAGATTACATTGTGATGAATCTAACACCCATGGAGTCTTGGTACTGATCATGTTTTGCTCGCGGAAGAGGCTTAGTCAACGGGTCTGCCACATTCAGATCCGTATGTACTTTGCAAATTTCTATGTCTCCATCCTTGACCTTTTCACGAATGGAGTTGAAGCGTCTCTTAATGTGTTTGGTTCTCTTGTGAAACCTGGATTCCTTTGCCAAGGCAATTGCTCCAATGTTGTCACAAAAGATTTTCATTGGACCTGATGCACTAGGTATTACACCTAGATTGGATATGAACTCCTACATCCAGACTCCTTCATGCGCTGCTTTCGAAGCAGCTATGTACTCCGCTTCACACGTAGATCCCGCCACGATGCTCTGCTTGGAACTGCACCAACTGACAACTCCACCATTCAATATAAACACGTATCCGGTTTGTGACTTAGAGTCATCCGGATCAATGTCGAAGCTAGCATCAACGTAACCATTTACGATGAGCTCTTCGTCACCTCCATAAACGAGAAACATATCCTTGGTCCTTTTTAGGTACTTTAGGATGTTCTTGACCGCTATCCAGTGATCCACTCCTGGATTACTTTGGTACCTCCCTGCCAGACTTATGGCAAGGCACACATCAGGTCTGGTACACAGCATAGTATACATGATAGAACCTATGGCTGAGGCATAGTGAATGACTTTCATTTTCTCTCTATCTTCTGCAGTGGTCGGGCTTTGAGTTTGACTCAACTTCACACCTTGTAACACAGGCAAGAACCCTTTCTTTGACTGATCCATTTTGAACTTTTTCAAAACTTTATCAAGGTATGTGCTTTATGAAAGTCCTATTAAGCGTCTCGATCTATCTCTATAGATCTTGATGCCCAATATATAAGCAGCTTCACCGAGGTCTTTCATTGAAAAATTCTTATTCAAGTATCCTTTTATGCTATCCAGAAATTATATATAATTTCCAATCAACAATATGTCATCCACATATAATATCAGAAATGCTATAGAGCTCCCACTCACTTTCTTGTAAATACAGGCTTCACCGTAAGTCTATATAAAACCATATGCTTTGATCACCTCATCAAAGCGTATATTCCAACTCCGAGATGCTTGCACCAGTCCATAGATGGATCGCTGGAGCTTGCACACTTTGTTAGCACCTTTAGGGTCGACAAAACCTTCTGGTTGCATCATATACAACTCTTCTTTAAGATATCCATTAAGGAATGCAGTTTTGACGTCCATTTGCCAGATTTCATAATTATAAAATGTGGCAATTGCTAACATGATTCAGACAGACTTAAGCATCGCTACGGGTGAGAAAGTCTCATCGTAGTCAATTCCTTGAACTTGTCGAAAACCTTTCGCGACAAGTTGAGCTTTGTAGACAGTAACATTACCATTAGCGCCAGTCTTCTTCTTGAAGATCCATTTATTTTCTATGGCTTGCCAATCATCGGGCAAGTCCACCAAAGTCCACACTTTGTTCTCATACATGGATTCTATCTCAGATTTCATGGCCTCAAGCCATCTGTCGGAATCTGGGCTCATCATAGCTTCTTCATAGTTCGTAGGTTCGCCTTGGTCTAGTAACATGACTTCCAGAACAGGATTACCGTACCACTCTGGTGCGGATCGTGCTCTGGTCGACCTACGAGGTTCGGTAGCAACTTGATATGAAGTTTCATGATCATCATCATTTGCTTCCTCTCTAGTTGGTGTAGGCATCACGGGAACGGTTTTCTGTGATGTGCTACTCTCCAATTCGAGAGAAGGTACTATTACCTCATCAAGTTCTACTTTCCTCCCAGTCACTTCTTTCGAGAGAAACTCCTTCTCTAGAAAGGACCCATTCTTAGCAACAAAGATCTTGCCTTCGGATCTGTGGTAGAAGGTGTACCCAATTGTTTCCTTAGGGTATCCTATGAAGACGCACTTCTCCGATTTGGGTTCGAGCTTATCAGGCTGAAGCCTTTTGACATAAGTGTCGCAACCCCAAACTTTAAGAAACGACAGCTTAGGTTTTTTGCCAAACCACAGTTCATACAGTGTCATCTCAACGGATTTAGATGGTGCCCTATTTAACGTGAATGCGGCTGTCTCTAATGCATAACCCCAAAACGATAGTGGTAAATCGGTAAGAGACATCATAGATCGCACCATATCTAATAAAGTACGGTTACGACGTTCGGACACACCATTACGTTGTGGTGTTCCAGGTGGCGTGAGTTGTGAAACAATTCCACATTGTTTTAAATGAAGGCCAAACTCGTAACTCAAATATTTGCCTCCACGATCAGAGCGTAGAAACTTTATTTTCTTGTTGTGATGATTCTCCACTTCACTCTGAAATTCTTTGAACTTTTCAAATGTTTCAGACTTGTGTTTCATCAAATAGATATACCCATATCTACTCAAATCATCTGTGAAGGCCAGAAAATAACGATACCCGCCGCGTGCGTCAACACTCATCGGACCGCATACATCGGTATGTATTATTTCCAATAAGTCATTAGCTCGCTCCATTGTTTCGGAGAACGGAGTTTTAGCCATCTTGCCCATGAGGCATGGTTCGCAAGTATCAAATGATTCATAATCAAGTGATTCCAAAAGCCCATCTGCATGGAGTTTCTTCATGCGCTTTACACCAAGATGACCTAAACGACAGTGCCACAAATATGCTGCACTATCATTATCAACTTTGCATCTTTTGGCATCAATATTATGAATATGTGTATCATTACAATCGAGATTCAACAAAAATAGACCACTCCTCAAGGGTGCATGACCATAAAAGATCTTATTCATATAAATAGAACAACCATTATTCTCTGACTTAAATGAATAACCGTCTCGTAATAAACAAGATCCAGATATAATGTTCATGCTCAACGCGGGCACCAAATAATTATAGAGGTCTAAAACTAATCCCGAAGGTAGATGTAGAGGTAGCATGCCGACGGCGATCACATCGACCTTGGAACCATTTCCGACGTGCATCGTCACCTCGTCCTTAGCCAATCTTTGTTTATTCCGCAACTCCTGTTTCAAGTTACAAATATGAGCAACTGAACCAGTATCAAATACACATGCGCTACTGCGAGCATTAGTAAGGAATACATCAATTACATGTATATCAAATATACCTTTGTTCACTTTGCCATCCTTCTTATCCGCCAAATACTTGGGGCAGTTCCGCTTCCAGTGACCATTCCCTTTGCAGTAGAAGCACTCAGTTTCAGGCTTGGGTCCAGCTTTGGGCTTCTTCCCGGGAGTGGCAACTAGCTTGCCATTCTTCTTGAAGTTCCCTTTCTTTCCCTTGCCCTTTTTCTTGAAACTAGTGGTCTTGTTAACCATCAACACTTGATGATCCTTCTTGATTTCTACCTCCGCGGCCTTAAGCATTGCGAAGAGCTCGGGAATTGTTTTGTTCATCCCTTTCATATTATAGTTCATCATGAAGCCTTTGTAGCTAGGTGGCAGTGATTGAAGAACTCTGTCAATAACACAATCAACTGGAAGATTAACTCCCAGTTGAGTCAAGTGATTACAATGCCCAGACATTTTGAGTATGTGTTCACTGACAGAACTGTTCTCCTCCATCTTGCAGCTATAGAACTTGTTGGAGACTTCATATGTCTCAACCCGGGCATTTGCTTGAAATATTAACTTCAACTCTTGGAACATCTCATATGCTCCATGACGTTCAAAACGTCTTTGAAGTCCCGGTTCATAACATCAGCTTTAGCTCCTGCAGCAGGCCTTTCACCTAGCGGTGCATCAAGGACATAATTCTTCTGTGCAGCAATGATGATAATCCTCAAGTTACGGACCCAGTCCGTGTAGTTGCTACCATCATCTTTCAACTTAGCTTTCTCAAGGAACGCATTAAAATTCAGGGGAACGGTAGCTCGGGCCATTGATCTACAACATATATATGCAAAACTATAAGACTAAGTTCATGACAAATTAAGTTCAATTAATCAAATTACTAATGAACTCCCACTTAAATAAACATCCCTCAAGTTATCTAAGTGATACGTGATCCAAATCAACTAACCCATGTCCGATCATCACGTGAGATGGGGTAGTCATCAATGGTGAACATCTCTATGTTGATCATATCTACTATATGACTCACGTTTGACCTTTCGGTCTCCGGTGTTTCGAGACCATGTCTGTACATGCTAGGCTCGTCAAGTTTAACCCAAGTATTATGCATGTGCAAAACTGTCTTACACCCGTTGTATGTGAACGTAGAGTCTATCACACCCGATCATCACGTGGTGCTTCAAAACGACGAACTTTAGCAATGGTGTGTAACACCCCCCAGTGGTTGACTACAGTAATCCCCTTTTGATTATGCCATGTCATCATGATTATCAGTGCCTAATCATCATATTGCATTTCAGACTCCAAATTCAAAATTCAAATTAAAACTAAAGTGGAAAATAAAAGTTGCCAAAACCTGAAGACTAAAATGTGCATCATGTTGCAAATATTCCCAAAGCATTTATAAAAATGATTGCAACATTTATTGGAATTGGAAAAGGACTCAAACATCAAGGAACAGCAGCAAAACAGCACTATTTAATCCTTTTCAAATTAAATAAAATCCAAACAAAAAGATATGGACACCAAACCGATTTCTAGCAGTGACTAATGTTGCACTGTGATTTATGGACCCGTTCTTATATTTTACAAAAGTCCATAAGTAGCCTAAACATTTTTGCAAACCAGAAAAGAAATGAATAAAGAAATAAGAAAAAGGAAAATAGAAAACGGAAACAAAAGAAATCGCCCCCCCTGGGCCAACCGGCCCAGCTGGCCGCCCACCAGGCCGGCCCAACCCCCGGCCTATAACCCCCCAGGGGCACCCACCCCCGAAACCCTAGCCCCGATCCACCCCATTCCCCCTCCCCCTCTGCCTCTCCCGATCCCATCTGGATCGGGCACTAGGGCAGCGACCCCGGCGACCGCGCCGCCCCGACGCCCGCTGTTGCCGACCGCCGACCCCATCGCGCTGCCGCTTGCCTCTTGGACTCCTCCTCGCCCCTCCTCTCCCTCGCGCGACGCCCGCCTGACGCCGCGGCCTCGCCTCGTCGTCGACCTGACGCCGTCGCCCGTCATCACCGCCACCTCGTCGCCATCCCTGTCCTCCTCCCCAACGACTACAACGAGCCTCGCCGCCCCTCTGTTCCCCTGCATCGAAAGTGAGCACCCCCCCTCTCGCTGTCTCCCACGCATGCCCGCGCCCGAGCCGGTCGCCGCCCCCCCCCCCCCGACACGCCGCGCTCACCGCGGCCACCACCACTCTGGTCCGCGCCGCTTCCCCTTCGCGCGTGACCGCCGCTGTCGCTGCAGTGCTGCTGTTTCTGCTAACTGTCGCCCCGTGCTGCCGTGCTGCCCCCCCTCGCGCCGCTCGGCGCCCGTCGCTGGCGGCCTCCCCCGACACCACCGCCGGCCTGCCTGCCCCGCCGCCGGCCGCCCTCTTCCTCCCTAGCCACGGCTAGCAGCCCCGACCCTGTGCCCCCATGTGAGCCGCTCCCCCCTGCCCCGCTCGCCTCCCCCCCGGTCGGCCCCCCTCCCTTCCCGCGTGACCGCGCGCATGCGCCACCGTGCCCCGGCTCGCGCCCGGCCGCGCCCACGCACCGCGCTGCGCGGGCCCCGCACCGCCCGCTCGCGTCCCCGCCGCCCCGGCGCGCTCCGGCCACCGCCCGCGTTCCAGCCATGCCCGACCACCGCGGCCGCCCCCCCTGCTCGCCCGCGGCGTTGGGCGGGCTCCCCCATCACCGGCGAACTCGCCCCGCACCGGGCGGGTTGCACCTCGGTGGCCAGCGCCCGTTCGGGCTGGCGCCCGCACGCGCCTGTGCCCGATAGCGCCAGCGCCCGCTATGGCCCCCTCCGTCCCAATGACAATGGGGCCCCACGCCCCTGAACGTTTAATAAAAAAATGAATTAATAAAATAAATAATTAGTTAATTAATAATAAATTAATTAATTAAGTTAATTAACTCTGATTAGGTTAATTTAATTAATTAGTTAGTTTAATTAAATAGTAATTGATTAGCTAAACCCTAATTAACTAAATAGAGTATGACAGGTGGGACCCATGTGCAGGCCGACTGCTGACATCATGCTGACGTCATGATGACGTCAGCATAACACTGTTTTGGATAATTCGAATTTAAATGATTAAATAAATTTCAGAAATTGCTAAAATCTTTAGAAAATCATATTAAATAATCCGTAACTCCGATGAAAATAATTTATATATGAAAGTTGCTCAGAACGACGAGACGTATCCGAATACGCGGTCCGTTTGTCCGTCACACGTCCCTAACTATCCGAACATGCAACCGTTCCCCTCTTTTCGTCTGTCCGAAATGCCGGACACTGGGAATACTTTCCCGGACGTTTCTCCCCTTCGCCGGGATTACCTAGCACTACGATAGAACACCGCTAGCTCTGCTTATTGACATGTCATGCACTTGTTTGCTTAGTATTTACTGTTTCCTCCCCCTCTTCTCTCTCGGTAGCCCCCGACACCGACGTCGTCCCCGAGGCCGACGCAGCTCCGGAGCCCGAAGACACCATTGACAACCTTGCCCTTGCCGCCGAGCAACCAGGCAAGCCCCCCCTTTGAGCATACCCATATCGCCCATTCTATTTTCTCATGCTTGCATTAGAATTGCTGCTGCTGCTTTACCTATTCTGATGCGTAGCCTGTTTACTGTAACCTGCTGTTGATATTTACCTACATATCCTAAACTGCTTAGTTTAGGCTGGGTAGAGACCTATCAGTGACCCCACTTATCCCGATTGCCCCGCTGGATTATCCGAAGACCCGATCAACGGGATTGAAGACCAGGCCCCGACACCGCACATCACCACCCCTTAGTTGTAACGACACTGCAGCGTTACTATCGAGTGCCGAGGGTGAAACCTCTTGTAGCACTTCTGATGTTAACTCTGTAGAGTAGCTATTTGGTCGTGGTCATCGAGGGTGATTCCTCCTTCACCACTTCCGATAACGACGCCGGCGTACAACACCTCAAGTGTGAACCCAGCGAGGGTGATTCCTCCGAGTTCACCTTGACAGATACATCGAGTGGGAATTCAACGAGGGTGATACCTCGGATTCCTCTGATGTTATGGACACACGGATACTTGGACTTTACACTATTACTTGGATAGGCGGGTCGACCCTGAGGGGTACCCGCGTGTGATGTGAAGATGGGTTGCCTGGATGGTGCCCGAGTGATGAATACGAGGCGCGGCCGGGCATTATTAACCCTTGCAACAAGTCCTCGAGACGGGGCGACGGGGTCACATCTTTCGTGAGTCTCTGCTCGTTACCGCAAGCCCAAGGTACTAACGGTTTGGATATTTGATCCGAGCAGGCCTCTGGCCTGATAGTACTAACCATCATGTGGGCATAGTATGGGCGTTCTGCATCGTAGCATCAACCGAAAGCTTTGTCAGACGTCCAGTTCAGCACTGCGGCCGGGCTGGGCCGGCACCATCCTGAGGGGTGGAGCCTGGTTCGCCCGACACGCAACGACCCGGAGGGCGAGGGGCGATGGCCAAGACTCCCTTGCGCTTAGGATGTAGACCGGCGGGGACCTCTCTGCTGAGCTGTAGGTAGGGTTGCGGTGTGTCGTTTGGCCGAGGCCGGGCATGACCCAGGAAAGTGTGTCCGGCCGGAGTTAATCGAGCGTGTTGGGTAAGTTGGTGCACCCCTGCAGGGAAGAAAACTTCTATCGATAGCCGGTCCTACGGTAAAGGATACCCGGAGTTGTATCCTGATTGATACAATTAGAACTGGATACTTGGATACTATGGCTCTAGGATTGCTTCTCGCAGGGAGTCGAGAAGGGATCTCAGGACGAGGTTGATGACTGTATGGCTCTGGGATTGCTTTCTCGCAGGGCGTCGAGAAAGGATCTCTGGGTGAGGTTGAGAATTAATGATACTACTACCTTATATTGTACTGTTCTACTCTCTTCTATTGCTGCAAGACCTCTGAAGATGCTAGTCTTCGATAGGACTAGGCCTTCTCTCTATTCTGGCATTTCTGCAGCCCAGTCCACATATACAGCCTCCCCTTGAAAATGTTGCATATGTAGTGTAGATCCTTGCTTGCTGAGTACTTCTGAGTACTCACGGTTGCTTTGTTTTCCTTTTCTCCCCATATCAGTTTGTCGTGACCAGAGGACGGAGCCCCCTGAGACAGATGCCCCGTCGATCGACTACTACTACTACCCTGAGGATGGTTACTACTACGAGCTGACTGACGACCAGGAGTAGGTTCGAAGGGTCCCAGGCAGGAGGCCTGCGCCTTTCGATCGTAGTGTTTTATTTTGCCCTGCCTATCTAAAGGCCTTTCTGTTTCTGTTTCATATCTGTACTCAGATATCTGATGCTTCCGCTGACGCTTGTAAGCAAGCTTTTGTATTCGAGCCCTCGAGGCCCCTGGCTTGTAATATAAAGCTTGTATGACTTTATTTATGTTTTAGAGTTGTGTTGTGATATCTTCCCGTGAGTCCTTAGGCTTGATCGTGTGCATTTGCGTGTATGATTAGTGCACGATTGAGCCGGGGGCGTCACAAGTTGGTATCAGAGCCGACTGCCTGTAGGAAACCCCCTTTCCAACTCCTTGGCCGAAGTTGAGTCTAGTAACCGAAAACTGTTTTACTAACTTGGCTGTGTGGCTTACGGGCCCACGTCGCCAATTGGGTGGTATTAGTATCTTTTATTCCTCGTCTATACTCTGGGACTCTGACCTCTCTTCTATTCGGGTTAAAATTTTACTAACTCCAACATTAGGTTCTCGTGATCACATCCAGCCGCTGTTCTGGAATTTCCCCCCCTTCCTTCAAGATTGCGGGCCAGGTTCTGCTTGCAGGATCCTCTTATCAAGGGCACCCTGTGTTGTCACTTGCAGATTCCTCGCTCCAACAGTTTTCTCCGACGTTGATGTAGCCTTTGCTATGTCTCGTTGTGTACTTCCCTACCGCGTGCCTGCGCGCCGCCTAGATGTCTAGCCCTCCCCTTTCAACTGTCGTAATGCCGGATTGTAACCGAGGCTATGTGTGGCTTCGAATGTCTGGTGCGAATATGATGAAGTATCTATTGCACTTCCTTCTGTTGTGCGTGTTACTTCATGAATCATTCCATACGCATGCAGTTTTCTTGCTAAACTGCCCCTGTTGATTTGGCAGGATGGCTGACGATCCTCCACCTCCACCTTATATTGCCGCAATGATGCAGCAATTTGAACTGAACCGTCAGGTTATGACCGGAATATTGTCCCAGTTCCCTACTCAGAATGCTCAACAGCAGAATGCTCCAATAACTCTGCCAGAATTTGTGCGCCTCAATCCATCCGTTTTCCGCAACTCCACCAATCCTATGGATGCTGATGATTGGCTTCGTGACATCCTGTTTGAAATGGAGTCAGCTAGTGTGGCCCCTGACAGTTATGTCGCCTTTGCGACTTTTCATTTAAAAGGTCCCGCTGCTCAATGGTGGGAAAGCCACAAGGGTATGTTGCCTGCTGAAACTGTAACCACTTGGCAGGAATTTCAGTCAACTTTTCATGCACGGTACATTCCTCAAGGTCTGATGGACCAAAAGAAGCAGGAGTTCCGCAAACTCTCACAGGGCACAATGACTGTGGATGAATATCAGAGGAAATTTCTTGAATTGTCCCGCTATGCTGAAGATGACGTCTGCACTGACACCCGCAAGCAGGAGAAATTCCGTGAAGGACTACGTACTGATATAAAACTTGCACTTGCTGTCCATGATTTCACAGACTTCGCAATGCTTGTCAGCAAATCTTTCCAAGTTGAAACAACTCTGACTGAACACCAGGAGTCACTCAAGTGCACTCATGAAGCTGGCTCAACCTCGAGTCGGCCTGTTCAAAAGCATCGAGTGTGGATCCCACACAATGTTCATCATCAACCTGCTCCAACACTAAGGCCGTCCTATGTTGCACCTCGACTGCCTCCGCCGCCAAGACAGCTAACGATCCAGGGTGGATAGACCAATGCTGTAGCTCCGCTCCATAATGATGGTTTATGCCGCAAGTGTGGACAGCCAGGGCATCGTGCTTTCAACTGTCCTCAGAGTCAGTCACAAAATTCATCACGCTGTTCTGTTGACCGTAGAAAGGGCCGTCGAAACCACCCTAGCAGAAATCGTAATGCCAGACCACCTGATAGTCAGCTTGTTCATGTTAACCATGTCAAGACCGAAGAAGCTCTATAGGACACCAACATTGTGATGGGCACCCTTCTAGTGAATTCAATCCCAGCTTCAGTCCTCTTTGATTCTGGAGCATCGCACTCCTTCATGTCCGAAAGTTTTGCACGAAGTCATGATATACCTTTCGAGGAGATGTGCACCCCTTTGGTAATCCAGTCACCTGGGGCTAATTGGCAAACTACCAGGGTAAGCCATGGTAACCACATTGTGATCGGAGGATTGATGTTCCCCGTTTCACTCATTGCTCTCAAGACCTCCAACATAGACATTATTCTAGGTATGGACTGGTTGAAGCCTTATAAAGCTTTGATTGACTATGCCACTGAATCAGTCCGGCTCACTCACCCTTCTGGCCAGAAAGTACAATACTCAGCTCGAATAGCTCAGGATGCTGAGACTCAAATATATGTTCTGAATGCATTGAACGCTTCACCTCTTGAAGGCATCGAGAACGTTCCAGTTGTTCGTGATTTTCAAGATGTCTTTCTAGAAGAACTTCCAGGAATACCCCCTGCTAGAGCTGTCGAGTTTGTCATCGACTTGAAACCAGGCACTACTCCTATTGCGAAGCATCCTTATAAAATGCCTCCGCACCACCTTCTTGAACTTAAGGAGGAAATCGACACGTCACTTAAGAAAGGTTTCATCCGCCCCAGTTCCTCTGCTTGGGAAGCACCTTCACTCTTCGTTAAGAAGAAGGATGGAACTAACCGATTGGTTCAGGATTATCGGCCCATTAACCAAGCCACCATCCAGAACAAATATCCGCTTCCTCGGATCAATGATTTGTATGATCAGCTTGCTGGATCATCGGTGTTTTCTAAACTCAACTTGAGGTTGGGTTATCATCAGATCCGTGTTCGTGAAGAGGATATTCCGAAGACTGCATTTGTTACTCGTTATGGCTCCTACGAGTACACTGTCATGTCATTCGGCTTAACCAATGCTCCAGCCACATTCTCCCGTCTGATGAATTACATCTTCATGGATTACCTCGACAAGTTCGTCGTGGTTTATCTAGATGATATTCTGGTATATTCGAAGAATAAAGAAGAACATGCTGAACACCTCTGTCTAGTACTGGAAAGGCTCCGAGAACACCAGTTGTATGCCAAATACTCCAAATGTGAATTCTGGCTTTCTGAAGTAACTTACCTTGGACATGTGATTTCCAAGGATGGAATTGTTGTTAACCCAGAACGAGTTCAGGCTATTCTTGACTGGACTCCTCCGAAGAACGTCAAGCAAGTGAGGAGTTTTCTCGGCCTTGCAAGTTATTGTCGTCGTTTTGTCGAGAATTTCTCAAAGATTGCTAAACCTTTGACTGATCTGCTTCACAAGGGAGTTAAGTTTGAATGGACAAACAAATGTCAGGAAAGTTTTCAAACACTCAAAGACAAGCTAACATCTGCCCTAGTACTATCTTCTCCAGATACGCGCAAAGACTTTGTGATTTATTGTGACACATCCCGTGAAGGATTAGGCTGTATCCTAATGCAAGAGCGTAAAGTGATTGCCTATGGCTCTCGTCAGTTGCGCCCACATGAAGAGAATTATCCGGTACATGATCTAGAACTAGCTGCTGTCATCTATGCACTGCAGTTGTGGCGACATTACCTCCTCGGTAATCGTTGCGAGATCTACACGGATCATAAAAGTCTGAAGTACTTGTTCACTCAGCCATCTCTAAACCTCCGTCAGCAAAGATGGATGGAGGCCATTGCGGACTATGATTTGGGTATTTCCTATACCCCTGGCAAGGCTAACGTGATGGCTGATGCCTTAAGCCGCAAGTCCTATTGCGACAACCTCATGGTTAGGCGAGCTCAACCTCGACTTTTTGAAGAACTGCGCAAGCTGAATCTGCGTATTGTTCCACAGGGTTCTCTTAATAACCTTGTGATACAACCAGATCTTGAGAAAGCTGTTAAGAATGCGCAAGCTAGAGATGCTGAAATTGATCTGATGAAGAAAGACCTTCACCTTGTAAAGTACAGGGATTTCTCGCTGTCTGAAGATGGAACCTTGTATTTCAGAAACCGCATCGTCGTACCTCGCTTCAAGCTTATGACTGACAAGGTCATGAAGGAGGCACATGACACACCATTGTCTATTCATCCGGGTAGCACCAAGATGTATCGTGATCTCCGTCAAAGGTACTGGTGGTCTAAAATGAAGCAGGACATTGCTTGTTATGTTGCCGAATGTGATGTGTGTCGTCGCGTTAAAGCAGAACATCGGAAACCAGCTGGAATTCTGCAACCATTTCCTATTCCTTTATGGAAATGGGATAAGGTTCAGATGGATTTCATTACAGGACTTCCCAGGTCACAGAAGGATCACGATGCTATTCTTGTCGTCGTCGACCAACTTTCTAAAGTTGCACACTTTCTGCCTGTCAAAGAGACTGTCACTGCTAGTCAGTTAGCAGAGTTGTATATCTCCAGAATTGTTTCACTCCACGGTATTCCGAAGGAGATTAGTTCGGACCGTGGCGGTCTTTTCACTTCCAAATTCTGGGAAAGTTTCCAAGAAGCTATGGGAACTCATATTACCTGGAGTTCAGCTTATCACCCTCAATCCCAAGGCCAAGTCGAGCGAGTCAATCAAGTGCTTGAAGACATGCTTCGGGCTTGTGTTATATCGTTCGGTAAGAAGTGGGAAGAATCTCTTCCTTATGTGGAATTCTCATATAACAACAGCTATCAAGCCAGCTTGAAAATGGCTCCCTTTGAAGTTCTATATGGACGTAAGTGTCGAACCCCTCTGAATTGGTCAGAAACTGGGGAACGACCACTCGTGGGACCGGACATTATTCAACACGCCGAAGAACAAGTCCGTATCGTTCGTGAAAACCTCAAAGCGGCTCAGGACCGCCAGAAGAGCAACTATGATCGCAAACGATGGGGTTTGACTTATCAACCTGGTGATCAAGCTTATTTGCATGTCACCCCTATGAAGGGCACTCACCGTTTTGGAATCAAGGGCAAGCTAGCTCCGCGCTACATTGGTCCTTTCCGCATTATTGCTAGACGTGGTCAGGTGGCATATAAATTGGAATTGCCGCCGCAATTCTCTCATATCCATGACGTCTTCCATGTGTCGCAACTTCGTAAATGCTTCAAGGAATCCCCGCACAGAGCTGTGGATCACGAGATGCTCGAATTGCATGATGATCTTTCATATAAGGAACATCCGATCCGCATTCTCGATAAAGCTGAACATCGGACCCGTCAGAAGGTTACCAAGTTCCTCAAAGTGCAGTGGTCAAATCATACTAAAGATGAAGCCACTTGGGAACGCGAGGATAGCCTCCGTGCTGAATACCCCGAACTTTTCCCTTCTACCTCTTAATTCTCGGGACGAGAATTCTTGTTAGTGGAGGAGACTTGTAACACCCCCCAGTGGTTGACTACAGTAATCCCCTTTTGATTATGCCATGTCATCATGAGTATCAGTGCCTAATCATCATATTGCATTTCAGACTCCAAATTCAAAATTCAAATTAAAACTAAAGTGGAAAATAAAAGTTGCCCAAACCTGAAGACTAAAATGTGCATCATGTTGCAAATATTCCCAAAGCATTTATAAAAATGATTGCAACATTTATTGGAATTGGAAAAGGACTCAAACATCAAGGAACAGCAACAAAACAACACTATTTAATCCTTTTCAAATTAAATAAAATCCAAACAAAAAGATATGGACACCAAACCGATTTCTAGCAGTGACTAATGTTGCACTGTGATTTATGGACCAGTTCTTATATTTTACAAAAGTCCATAAGTAGCCTAAACATTTTTGCAAAACAGAAAAGAAATGAATAAAGAAGTAAGAAAAAGGAAAACAGAAAACAGAAACAAAAGAAATCGCCCCCCCCTGGGCCAACCGGCCCAGCTGGCCGCCCACCAGGCCGGCCCAACCCCCGGCCTATAACCCCCCAGGGGCACCCACCCCCGAAACCCTAGCCCCGATCCACCCCATCCCCCCCCTGTGCCTCTCCGATCCCATCTGGATCGGGCACCAGGGCAGCGACCCCGGCGACCGCGCCACCCGACGCCCGCTGTTGCCGACCGCCGACCCCATCGCGCGCCGCTGCCTCTTGGACTCCTCCTCGCCCCTCCTCCTCCTCACGCGACGCCCGCCTGACACCCGGGCCTCGCCTCGTCGTCGACCTGATGCCGTCGCCCGTCATCACCGCCACCTCGTCGCCATCCCCTTCCTCCTCCCCAACGGCTACAACGAGCCTCCCGCCCCTCTGTTCCCCTGCATCGAAAGTGAGCACCCCCTCCTCGCTGTCTCCCACGCATGCCCGCGCCCGAGCCGGTCGCCGCGCCCCCCCCCCCGACCGCACGTGCTCACCGCGGCCCACACCACCTCCGGTCCGCGCCCTGCTTCCCCTTCGCGCGCGACCGCCGCTGTCGCTGCAGTGCTGCTGTTGCTGCTAACTGCCGCCTCCCGCTGCTGTCGTGCTGCCCCCCCTCGCGCGGCCTCGGCGCCCGTCGCTGGCCGGCCTCCCCGACGCCACGCCGGCCTGCCTCCCCGCCGCCGGCCGCCTCCTCCTCCTCGCCATGCTCGCAGCCCCGACCCTGCGCCCCCATGTGAGCCGCTCCCCCCTGCCCGCGCGCCTCCCCCCGTCGGCCCCCTCCCTTCCCGCGTGACCGCGCGCACGCGCCGCCGCACCCACGCACCGCGCTGCGCGCGCCCCGCACCGCCCGCTCGCGTCCCCGCCGCCCCGGCGCGCTCCGGCCACCGCCCGCGTTCCAGCCATGCCCGACCACCGCGACCGCCCCCCCTGCTCGCCCGCGGCATTGGGCGGGCTCCCCCATCACCGGCGAACTCGCCCCGCACCGGGCGGGTTGCACCCCGGTGGCCAGCGCCCGTTCGGGCTGGCGCCCGCACACGCCTGTGCCTGATAGCGCCGATGCCCGCTATGGCCCCCTCTGTCCCAATGACAATGGGGCCCCACGCCCCTGAACGTTTAATAAAAAAATGAATTAATAAAATAAATAATTAGTTAATTAATAATTAATTAACTCTGATTAGGTTAATCTAATTAATTAGTTAGTTTAATTAAACAGTAATTAATTAGCTAAACCCTAATTAACTAAATAGAGTACGACAGGTGGGACCCACGTGTCTGGCCGACTGCTGATGTCATGCTGACATCATGATGACGTCAGCATAACACTGTTTTGGATAATTCAAATTTAAATGATTAAATAAATTCCAGAAATTGCTAAAATCTTTAGAAAATCATATTAAATAATCCGTAACTCCGATGAAAATAATTTATATATGAAAGTTGCTCAGAACGACGAGACGTATCCGAATACGCGGTCCGTTCGTCCGTCACACGTCCCTAACTATCCGAACATGCAACCGTTCCCCTCTTTTCGTCTGTCCGAAATGCCGGACACTGGGGAATACTTTCCCGGACGTTTCTCCCCTTCGCCGGGATTACCTAGCACTACGATAGAACACCGCTAGCTCTGCTTATTGACATGTCATGCACTTGTTTGCTTAGTATTTACTATTTCCTCCCCCTCTTCTCTCTCGGTAGCCCCCGACACCGATGTCGTCCCCGAGGCCGACGCAGCTCCGGAGCCCGAAGACACCATTGACAACCTTGCCCTTGCCGCCGAGCAACCAGGCAAGCCCCCCCTTTGAGCATACCCATATCGCCCATTCTATTTTCTCATGCTTGCATTAGAATTGCTGCTGCTGCTTTACCTATTCTGATGCATAGCCTGTTTACTGTAACCTGCTGTTGATATTTACCTGCATATCCTAAACTGCTTAGTTTAGGCTGGGTAGAGACCTATCAGTGATCCCACTTATCCCGATTGCCCGGCTGGATTATCCGAAGACCCGATCAACGGGATTGAAGACCAGGCCCCGACACCGCACATCACCACCCCTTAGTTGTAACGACACTACAGCGTTACTATCGAGTGCCGAGGGTGAAACCTCTTGTAGCACTTCTGATGTTAACTCTGTAGAGTAGCTATTTGGTCGTGGTCATCGAGGGTGATTCCTCCTTCACCACTTCCGATAACGACGCCGGCGTACAACACCTCAAGTGTGAACCCAGCGAGGGTGATTCCTCCGAGTTCACCTTGATGGATACATCGAGTGGGAATTCAACGAGGGTGATACCTCGGATTCCTCTGATGTTATGGACACACGGATACTTGGACTTTACACTGTTACTTGGATAGGCGGGTCGACCCTGAGGAGTACCCGCGTGTGATGTGAAGATGGGTTGCCTGGATGGTGCCTGAGTGATGAATACGAGGCGCGGCCGGGCATTATTAACCCTTGCAGCAAGTCCTCGAGACGGGGTGACGGGGTCACATCTTTCGTGAGTCTCTGCTCGTTACCGCAAGCCCAAGGTACTAACGGTTTGGATATTTGATCCGAGCAGGCCTCTGGCTTGATAGCACTAACCATCACGTGGGCATAGTATGGGCGTTCTGCATCGTAGCATCAGCCGAAAGCTCTGTCAGACGTCCAGTTCAGCACTGTGGCCGGGCTGGGCCGGCACCATCCTGAGGGGTGGAGCCTGGTTCGCCCGGCACGCAACGACCCGGAGGGCGAGGGGCGATGGCCAAGACCCCCTTGCGCTTAGGATGTAGACCGGCGGGGACCTCTCTGCTGAGCTGTAGGTAGGGTTGCGGTGTGTCATTTGGCCGAGGCCGGGCATGACCCAGGAAAGTGTGTCCGGCCGGAGTTAATCGAGCGTGTTGGGTAAGTTGGTGCACCCCTGCAGGGAAGAAAACTTCTATCGATAGCCGGTCCTACGGTAAAGGACACTCGGAGTTGTATCCTGATTGATACAATTAGAACTGGATACTTGGATACTATGGCTCTGGGATTGCTTCTCGCAGGGAGTCGAGAAGGGATCTCAGGACGAGGTTGATGACTGTATGGCTCTGGGATTGCTTTCTCGCAGGGCGTCGAGAAAGGATCTCTGGGTGAGGTTGAGAATTAATGATACTGCTACCTTATATTGTACTGTTCTACTCTCTTCTATTGCTGCAAGACCTCTGAAGATGCTAGTATTCGATAGGACTAGGCCTTCTCTCTATTCTGGCATTTCTGCAGCCCAGTCCACATATACAGCCTCCCCTTGAAAATGTTGCATATGTAGTGTAGATCCTTGCTTGCTGAGTACTTCTGAGTACTCACGGTTGCTTTGTTTTCCTTTTCTCCCCATATCAGTTTGTCGCGACCAGAGGACGGAGCCCCCTGAGACAGATGCCCCGTCGATCGACTACTACTACTACCCTGAGGATGGTTACTACTACGAGCTGACTGACGACCAGGAGTAGGTTCGGAGGGTCCCTGGCAGGAGGCCTGCGCCTTTCGATCGTAGTGTTTTATTTTGCCCCGCCTTTCTAAAGGCCTTTCTGTTTCTGTTTCATATCTGTACTCAGATATCTGATGCTTCCGCTGACGTTTGTATGCGAGCTTTTGTATTCGAGCCCTCGAGGCCCCTGGCTTGTAATATAAAGCTTGTATGACTTTATTTATGTTTTAGAGTTGTGTTGTGATATCTTCCCGTGAGTCCTTAGGCTTGATCGTGTGCATTTGCGTGTATGATTAGTGCACGATTGAGCCGGGGGCGTCAAATGGAGCATACTCGGTGAGAACACTTTTATCTTGAAATTTAGTGAAGGGATCATCTTATAATGCTACCACCGTTCTAAGCAAAATAAGATGCATAAAGGATAAACATCACATGCAATCAAAAATATGTGACATGATATGGCCATCATCATCTTGTGCTTTTGATCTCCATCTCCAAAGCATCGTCATGATCTCCATCATCACCGGCTCGACACCTTGATCTCCATCGTTGCGTCGGGGTCGTCTCGCCAACTATTGCTTCTACAACTATCGCCAACGCATAGTGATAAAGTAAAGCAATTACATGTCGCTTGCACTTCATACAATAAAGAGACAACCCTAAGGCTCCTGCCGGTTGTCGATATTACAAAACATGATCATCTCATACATCAACATATATCACATCATATCTTGACCATATCACATCACAGCATGCCCTGCAAAAACAAGTTAGACGTCATCTACTTTGTTGTTGCAAGTTTTACGTGGCTGCTACGGGCTTCTAGCAAGAACCGTTCTTACCTACGGCAAAAACCACAACGGTGTTTCATCAAGTTTGCTGTTTTAACCTTCTTCAAGGACCGGCCGCAGTCAAATTTGATTCAACTAAAGTAGGAGAAACAGACACCCGCCAGCCACCTTTATGCAAAACTAGTTGCATGTCTGTCGGTGGAACCGGTCTCATGTACATGGACATGTAAGGTTGGTCCGGGCCGCTTCATCTTACAATACTACCGAATCAAAATAAGACGTTGGTGGTAAGCAGTATGACTATCACCGCCCACAACTCTTTGTGTTCTACTCGTGCATATCATCTACGCATAGACCTGGCTCGGATGCCACTGTTGGGAAACGTTGCATGGAAAACAAAAAAAATTCTACACACATGCAAGATCTATCAAGGAGATGCATAGCAATGAGAGGGGAGAGTGTGTCTACGTACCCTCGTAGACCGTAAGCGGAAGCGTTTGATAACGCGGTTGATGTAGTCGAACTTCTTCGTGCTCCAACCGATCAAGTACCGAACGTACGGCACCTCCGCGTTCTGCACACGTTCAGCTCGGTGACGTCCTTCACCTTCTTGATCCAGCAAGACGACGAGGTAGTGGATGAGTTCCGGCAGCACGACGGCGTGGTGACGGTGATGGTGAAGTTATCTCCGCAGGGCTTCGCCTAAGCACTACGAATATATGACCGGGGGTGTAAACGGTGGAGGGGGGCGCCGCACACGGCTAAGACAATGTTGTGGTGTGCTTGGCGCCCCCCTTCCCACATATATATAGGTGGGGGGGAGGAGGGAGCAGCCAGGAGGGCGCCCCAAGTAGGCCGAATCCTACTTGGGGTCTCCTCCCAAGTGGCGCCCCCCTTCCTTATTTGGAGTGCGGGAGGAAGGAAGGAGGAGGTGCCCCCCCTTTCCTTTCTCTCCTGAGGAGGGAAAGGCAGGAGGGGCCACCCCTCCCCTTTCCTTCCCCATAGGGCCGGCCAGCCAAGGGAGGGGCGCGCCAGCCCCCTTGTGGGCTGGTCTGTCCCCTCCTTTGTCCCATAAGGCCCATAACTTCCCGGGGGGTGCGCGGAACCCCTTCTGGTGACCCGATATCTTCCCGGTATGTCCCGAAACACTTCCGGTGTCCAAATATCATCGTCCTATATATCAATATTTACCTCTAGACCATTTCGAGATTCCTCGTCATGTCCGTGATCTCTTCCGGGACTCCGAACAACATTCGGTCACCAAAACATACAACTCATATAACACTATATCGTCAACGAACGTTAAGCGTGCGGACCCTACGGGTTTGAGAACTATGTAGATATGACCGAGACATCTCTCCAGTCAATAACCAATAGCGGAACCTGGATGCCCATATTGGCTCCTAAATATTCTACGAAGATCTTTATCGGTCGAACCGTTATGACAACATACGTAATTCCCTTTGTCCATTGGTATGTTACTTGCCCGAGATTCGATCGTCGGTACCTCTATACCTAGTTCAATCTCGTTACCGGCAAGTCTCTTTACTCATTCCGTAATACATCATCCTGTAACTAACTCATTAGTCACTTTGCTTGCAAGGCTTCTTATGATGTGTATTACCGAGAGGGCCAGAGATACTTCTCCGATACTCGGAGTGACAAATCCTAATCTCGATCTATGCCAACTCAACAAACACCTTCGGAGATACCTGTAGAGCATCTTTATGATCACCTAGTTACGTTGTGATGTTTGATAGCACACAAGGTATTCCTCCGGTATCCGGGAGTTGCATAATCTCATAGTCGAAGGAATATGTATTTGACATGAACAAAGCAATAGCAATAAACTGAACGATCATTATGCTAAGCTAACGGATGGGTCTTGTCCATCACATCATTCTCCTAATGATGTGATCTCATTATCAAATGACAACACATATCTATGGTTAGGAAACCTTAACCATCTTTGATCAATGAGCTAGTCTAGTAGAGGCTTACTAGGGACACGGTATTTGTTTATGTATTCACACATGTATTTAACTTTCCGATCAATACAATTCTAGCATGAATAAAACCTTTATCATGAATAAGGAAATATAAAATAACAACTTTATTATTGCCTCTAGGGCATATTTCCTTCAATACGATCATCTCCGGACTTTCGGGTGCCTCTGCTACCCAAACTTGTATGCCACCACGCCACACAAGTTGGATCGACGGTCCCGCCGTTGCGTCCTTCTCGGTCTCCCTCGCGAGCACAAGTGGTACCGTTGTCTAGACCTAGAGTCCCGCAAAGTCATCACCTCTCGACATGTAATCTTTGACGAACACATTTTCCCGTACACAGATGCCGCTTCGGCCGCACGTACCACAGAAAATCCCATGCAGCGATCGCCTGATCCGATCCGCCTTGATTACCTCCCCGCCAACCCGACCGCTCCTGCCGGCGCACCTACCTCGTACAGCCCTACCAATCCCACCCCCACCCTATCCCTCTCGGGATCGCCGCCCGCCAGTCCTGCCCACGCATCTACCGGGGATCCCGCGCCCACCTCGCCTGCCACCCCTGCCCCCACTCCCACCACCACTCCCGCGTCGCCACCCCACCCATTGTCGGCCACTTCCTCCGCCGACGCTAGCCTAGCCAACACCAGCTCGCCACCTGGCCGGCCCCTCCCACCTCGCGATGTACCCATTACTCCCCGCCGCAACGCCCACACCATGCAAAACCGTGGGAAGTCAGGATTTTTACAACCAAAAAATCTCTTCTCTCTCGCTGCCGTGGCTACCGACCCCTCCATCTCTCCCATCCCTTCTAACTATCGACAGGCACTCAAAGATCCAAACTGGTACGCTGCCATGTATGATGAGTATCGTGCTTTGTTGCAAAACAATACGTGGTCTCTTGTTGCCCGTCCTGCAGGTGCTCACATGGTGACCGGGAAGTGGGTCTTCCGCCACAAGCTACATCCCGACGGCAGCCTCGCTCGCTACAAGGCGCGATGGGTGCTCCGCGGCTTCACTCAACGGTCGGGCATCGATTTCGGCGACACCTTCAGCCCTGTGGTGAAGCCGGCGACAATCCGCGTCGTCCTCAGCCTCGCCGTGTCCTCAAGCTGGTCCTGTCCATCAACTCGACATGAAGAACACCTTCCTGCATGGCAAGCTCGACACCACCGTCTACAGTCAACAACCCTCCGGGTTCGTCGACGCCGCTCAGCCTACGCACGTCTGTCAGCTACGCAAGTCGCTGTACGGGCTCCGCCAGGCGCCGCGGGCATGGTTCCACCGCTTCCATGCCTTCGTCCTCTCGCTCGGCTTCCATGCCTCGAAGTGCGACTCCTCGCTCTTCATCCTCCAACGCGACACCGGCACCGCGTACTTGCTACTGTACGTCGATGACATCCTGCTCACCGCCTGCTGCGCTCCATCATCGCCGCTCTCCATGCCGAGTTCGCCATGAGCGACCTTGGCGAGCTGCACCACTTCCTCGGCATCACCGCGCACCGCACCGCCGCCGGTCTCTTCCTCTCGCAGCACCAGTACGTGCTCAAGATCCTCGACCGCACCGGCATGCTCCACTGCAAACCCGTCGCCACGCCTGCCGACACCAAGTGCAAGCTCTCGTCGACGGACGGCGCCCCCGTCTCCGATCCGGCGGACTACCGCAGCCTGGCCGGCGCCCTCCAGTACTTGACACTGACGCGCCCCGACCTCGCTTACGCTGTTCAACAGCTCTGCCTGTTCATGCACGACCCCAGCGAGGCGCACCGCACCCTACTCAAACGCGTCTTGCAGTACGTGCGCGGCACAGCTCACCTCAGGCTTCATCTCCGGTGCTCCAGCAGCTCCAACCTCGTCGCCTACTCCGACTGGGTCGGGTGCCCGGACATGCGCCGCTCCACGTCCGGGTTCTGCGTCTTCCTCGGCAACAACCTTGTCTCCTGGTCGTCCAAGCGGCAGCATACGGTGTCACGCTCCAGCGCGGAGGCGGAGTACCGCGCGGTGGCGCACGCCGCGGCGGACACCTGCTGGCTGCGCCAACTCCTTCATGAACTGCACCGACCGCCGGCAAGCGCGACAACGTCAGCGCCATGTACCTCTCCTCCAACCCGGTGCAGCACCAGCGTACCAAGCACGTGGAGATCGACCTCCACTTCGTCCGTGAGCGTGTCTCCTTCGGTGACGTTCGTGTGCTCCATGTACCCTCGACGTCTTAGTTCGCCGACATCTTCACCAAGGGGCTCCCGACGGCCATTTTCCCCGAGTTCCGATCCAGCCTCAACATCGTCGACGACCCTGCTGCGGCTGCGGGGGGCTGTTGGAAAACGACCACCACTGGGAGCACCGACTCGGGCTCTCGCCACGCACGCCCATGTTCCACTCCAGGGATCGTGGCCACTCCCACGTCTAGCGGCCACGTAGTCTAGCTCACGATCACCTGGAGCCTTGCTCCACTCCGTTGTACTCCATGTATATAAAGGGCTCTGCCCTCTGATCAATATAGTGTGAAGCATATCCTTCTTCTGAGAAATCATGCTATTTTCAGGGTAAACTTTACCTGAACGCTAATTTTGAGTGGGTCTAGGACGCTGAAAGATGCCAAGTTTCAGATATGACTTTTATCTAAGAAGTAAATTCAAGCTAATTTGTTGAATTCCATATAGTGATCTCAAATCCTGAATAGTGGGTTAGAATGCTCAATGGTCGAGTTGCACATACTTTCTGAATAATCATCTACCCCTTATTTTTTCTTTCAAATCTACCATCTAAAATTGCCAAATGTCTATAGAATTATACTTGGCTAGTTGGTTTGCAAACATTCTAGTGTCTTTAATCACCCGCTATATATCCTCTACATTCCATATAGGACCATCATTTTGCGTCTTCCTAGTTTAATTCAACGTCATTGTTCACTGAACAAAACAGTCAAAACATCAACAAGAAACTTTGGATTTTCCATCGAATCTACTAAACCAATAGTATGCAGTTGCAGACACAAAATATACTGGCAGTCTAGAAGAAGCACAACAAAAGCAATGTTCACATGTGCACGAATCTGGACCATCAAGCTTTTGAAGGCAAATAATCGAACGCCTGGTGGATACATAGAAAAATTTATAAGATACAACGATACTTACAGTTTGGGAACATAAGATAAGGTCCTCTGGCTTCTGGCTGGTACATCCGCACTTTATGTACAAAGGTTGGCAGCAATGAAGATGCCGTCCACTGTAGGCTTGTCGCACCCGTGTCCTCCGCCATCGCATGATCACGTTGCTGCATGGGTCGGCAGTGATGCCCCATTCCCGACGCCATCTGTGGCAAAAAATGATGAATGTACCGAGCGACCTTCCGCATTTCTCGATGCTTGCTTGCCGCAACGATCAAAGCCTGAAGCACACCTGATAAAAACTTTCGCAGCGTCCACGGCGGACCAGAATGGAGGAACCGCGTGGCAGTTCATGCCCGTAGAGGAAGAGGAGCACCCTGGGTAAGCATATGGAGTCGGTGTACAACTTCTTGCGCACGAGGCAAACCCCACTGGCGCGGTAGCCGACAAGGAGGCGCCTGGTTCCCATGGCTGCAAGGTGGTGGAGTGACGGGAAGGACCCAGCAGCGCTGGCTACATAGGTGGACTCCATGTGGAAGACAGCCACAATGCCAGACCAGGACGACAGCCACTGCGGGATCGGGGAGATTGAGGCCGACGTGGACAAGCGGGCGAAGACGGCGAGAGGCGCCTGCGCGTGAGAGAAAAGGGGTCGAGGCGGGAACCAAGGGGGCGGGTGGGGCTGTGTGCCTAGGGTTTTCTAATGATTAGATTTTTTTTCTTGCGGTTAGAAGGGCACATGCCGGAGAAGGGAGGCGGACGAAGTGGGCCGAACGAATGTAAGATGGGAAACGGGACACTCCTTTTCTTTTAGGTAGCAGAGAAAAATTGCCAAATGTTTGTAGAATTATATTTGACTGGTTGGTTTGCAAGCATTCTAGTGTCTTTAATCACCCGCTATATATCCTCTACATTTCATATAGGACCATCATTTTGTGTCTTCCTAGTTTAATTCAACGTCATTGTTCGCTGAACAAAATGGTCAAAACATCAACAAGAAACTTTGGATTTTCCATCGTATCTTCTAAACCAGTAGCATGCAGTTGCAGACACAAAAGATATTGGCAGTCTAGAACAAGCACAACAAAAGCAAGGTTCACATGTGCATGAATCTGGACCATCAAGCTCTTGAAGGCAAATAATCGAACGCCCGGTGGATAAATAGAAAAGTTTACAAGATACAACAATACTTACAGTTTGGAAACATAAGATGAGGTCCTCTGGCTTCTGGATGGTACATCTGCACTTTATGTACAGAGGTTGGCAGCAATGAAGATGTCGTCCACTGTAGGCTTGTCGCACCAGTGTCCTCCGCCATCGCATCATCATGTTGTTGCATGGGTCGCTAGTGATGCCCCATTCCCGACGCCATCCGTGGCAAACAATGTTGAACGTACCAAGCGACCTTCCGCATTTCTCGACGCTTGCTTGCCGCAACGATCAAAGCCTGAAGCGCACCTGATAAAAACTTTCACAGCCTCCGCGGTAGACTAGAGTGGAGCAACCGCGTGGCAGTTGACGCCTGTAGAGGAAGAGGAGCACGGAAGCTACCCAGGGGGGAAGCATATGGAGTCGTTGTACAACTTTGTGCGCACGAGGCTAACCCCACTGGCGCAGCAGCCAGCAAGGAGGCACCTGATTCTCACGGCTGCAAGGTGGTGGAGTGACCGGAAGGACCCAACAGCGCTGGCTACATAGGTGGACTCCATGTGGAAGACGGCCACGATGCCAGACGAGGACGCCCGCCGCTGCGGGATCGGCGAGATCGAGGCCGACGTGGAGGAGCGGGCGAAGACGGCGAATGCGGCGAGAGGCGCTTGCGCGTGAGAGAAAATGGGTCGAGGCAGGAACCAAGGGGGCGGGTGGGCTGTGTGCCTAGGGTTTCTAATGATTATATATTTTTCTTGCGGTTAGGAGGGGACATGCCGGAGAAGGGAGGCGGACGAAGTGGGCCGAACGGACGTAAGATGGGAAACGGAACGCTCCGTTTCTTTTAGGTAGTAGAGAAAAATTGCCAAATGTCCATAGAATTATAGTTGGCTAGTTGGTTTGCAAACATTCTAGGGCTCCTTTGATTCAAAGGAATTGCATAGGATTTTTGGAGGATTTGAACCCTTAGGAATTTTTCCTGTGATGCTCGTTTGATTCGTAGGATTGACATCCTTAGGAATTTTTCCATAGGATCTATTTGTACTACATTTTGGAGGAAAATTTCCATCCACTCAAACCTCTTTGTAGAATTCCTTTGTTTTTCCTGCGCTATCAAACATTCTTTCAAATCCTGTAGGATACTATGGGACATGCCATCCTATTCCTGCATTTTTCCTATTCCTTCATTTTGACAATCCTGTGAATCAAAGAGGCCCCTAGTGTCTTTAATCACCCGCTATATATCCTCTACGTTTCATATGGGACCATCATTTTGCCTCTTCCTAGTTTAATTCAACGTTATTGTTCGCTGAACAAAACGGTGAAAACATCAACAAGAAACTTTGGATTTTCCATCGAATCTTCTAAACCAATAGTATGCAGTTGCAGACACAAAAGATACTGGCAGTCTAGAACAAGCACAACAAAAGCAAGGTTCGCATGTGCACGAATCTGGACCATCAAGCTCTTGAAGGCAAATAATCGAACATCTGGTGGATAGATAGAAAAATTTACAAGATACAATAATACTTACAGTTTGGAAACATAAGATGAGGTCCACTGACTTTTGGCTGGTACATCCGCACTTTATGTATAGAGGTTGGCAGCGATGAAGATGCCGTCCACTGTAGGCTTGTCGCACCAGTGTCCTCCGCCATCGCATCATCACGTTGTTGCATGGGTTGGTAGTGATGCCCCATTCCTGATGCCATCTGTGGCAAACAATGTTGAACGTACCAAGCGACCTTCCGCATTTCTCGACGCTCGCTTGCCGCAACGATCAAAGCATGAAGCGCACCTGATAAAAACTTTCGCAGCCTCCGCGGCGGACCAGAATGGAGCAACCGCGTGGCAGTTGACGCCCGTAGAGGAAGAGGAGCACGGAAGCTACCCAGGGTGGAAGCATAGGAAGTCGGTGTACAACTTCGTGCGCACGAGGCTAACCCCACTGGCGCGGCAGCCAGCAAGGAGGCGCCTGATTCCCACGGCTGGAAGGTGGTGGAGTGACGGGAAGGACCCAACAGCGCTGGCTACATAGGTGGACTCCATGTGGAAGACGGCCACGATCCCAGACCAGGACGACCGCCACTGTGGGATCGGGGAGATCGAGGCCGATGTGGGCGAGCGGGCGAAGACGGCGAATGCGGCGAGAGGCGCCTGTGCGTGAGAGAAAAGGGGTCGAGGCAGGAACCAAGGGGGCGGGTGGGGCTGTGTGCCTAGGGTATCTAATGATTAGATTTTTTTTCTTGCGGTTAGGAGGGGACATGCGGGAGAAGGGAGGCGGACGAAGTGGGCCGAACGAACGTAAGATGGGAAACGGAACGCTCCGTTTCTTTTAGGTAGTAGAGATTATTTCTTCCTTCCCATCAAAATAAATATAGACCTCCCTAATTTCTCTGGTACATACAAGTTATCTACTCCAGTTTTCTGTGATTGCACTCTAGATAGTGAACTGATATTTTGCCGCGCTCTTGCTCGTGCATCTAGGATCATTTCGTGTTATTATTATACCTACAGCTACTGGATTACTCTTTCAGTGAACTGCATGAGTCGGAAAGCTGATTTATGCTTGACAAATTGGAGCAAGTTTCTGTCAGTTCACAGCTTTTAGAATTTCCGATGGCCCGCAGATTACGAATTCAGCCCAGATTATTTTTACTCAATTATGATTTTATGTTTGTGGCTAAGTTATTTCTTGACAGTATATTCAGTGCAGTATCCAACATTTTCCGTGTCACTTGACACATTTGGCAGGTTTCAATTAAGCTGATGAGCTTTTTTCTGATGCACATGCACACTGATTTGAGAAACTTTTTGCTGTTTCCCAGCTAGCAAATTTGTCTTTGTGATGTTCCACAACATACCTTTTGCAGCTTGCTGAATGTCAAGCATTCTTAATTTGCCATTTTCATTGATTAAGAGAGAAGAGAGAAGGTTTACACTTATGCCCGCAACGCGGGGAAGAAAACAACTACTCTCGCGGCATTATATTATTCAAGTATTTCGCACCCGCTAGAACCCAAAGATGGGCCTCTTCCTTGATCCTCCCGACAATTAACATGGTGGGTGCGGCGGTGTTGCGGAAAACTCTCGCATTGCGTTCCTTCCAAATCTCCCAAGATACCAACATCATCAGCGAAGTGAGAGCCTTCCAGTGCGGTCTTGTATTGTTCACTGTATCAGTCCACCAACCTCTCACCGAGGTGGCATTTGCCCAAGCCAAAGTAGAAAAATCCAGGAGGCCGAGCCAGTTGGCGATCTCGGTCCAAATACGGGTCGTGAAGCAGCATTGGGCGAGAAGGTGCACAGCGGACTCAGGAGCTTGCTTATAAAGAGGGCAAAGACCGCAGTTTGGCCATCCACGGCGGCTTAGTCTATCAGCTGTCCAAATCCTGTTTTGTAAGACCAACCAGGCAAAAAACTTGCACTTTGGGGGGGCCCAACCCTTCCAAACGGTTGTAAGCATGGTCGAGATGGTAAGACCCTCAAATTGCGCCTTGTAAGCCGAGGACACAGAGTACACGCCATCGACAAAGAGCTTCCAAGTAATTGAATCGCGGACCCCTTCCGTGAGAGTGATGTCAGCGAGCCTTTCCCAAAGCATAACCACTTCCTGGATGTGTGTGAGAGAGATGCCCTGCTGGGTGTTAATTTGGGTAATTCAATTGTTGTCCGTCAACGCCTTTCTCACCGAACAAGACTTCTTGCGCGAGAGCTAAAAAATCTTGGGTGCAATATCCATCGGTCTGAGCCCCTCCAACCACGGAGATTCCCAAAACTTGGCCGTGTTTCCGTCCCCAACAGTTACTCTTGTAGCAGCAGCAAACAAATCACGATCCTTGGTGGTGCATGGGGATCCTAGGCCAAGCCACGTCCTCGGGGGGTCAGCCCATTCATACCAAAGCCAGCGTAGGCGGAGCGCCGAAGCAAACTTCTCAAGGTCGAGAATACCCAGTCCGCCATATTGTTTGGACTTGCACACCGTCTCCCAGTTTACCTTGCACTTGCCTCCCGAGACCTTGTCACAACCAGCCCAAAGATACTGTCAATTTTCTTCTTCACTTCAACCGGCAAATCAAGCGGTGTGAGATGGTAGATGGCAATCGCCGTGAGCACAGACTTGACCAGAACGATGCGACCCGGAGTAGCCACGTGCTTTCCACGCCAAGGTGCAAGTTTTCCTGCAATCCTGTCTTCAAGGTACTGCAAATGGATTCTCTTAAGCCTCGTGACCGAAAGTGGCAACCCCAAATATCTCATCGGAAATGTGGTCCGGGTCGCGGGGAAGGAATGGAGGACGTCATCGAGGTCAATATTGTCACATCGAATAGGCGCCACAAGACTCTTTGAACAATTTGTAACAAGACCGGTGACCTCGCCGATTTGAGTGTATATGATGTAGCTGTAGCTCCTGTGGGAGTAATTTTAGTTGGTTCTAAATCTTGATTTAAACAAAAGAATGCAGAGAGGTGAAATGGGGAAGAGGACCGGACAAAGGAAAAGACCGAACTGTCCCTCCTCTGTCCCCAGATCAGCAATCTGGCCGTCTGAAGAACTGAAGTCTACATAATTCAACATTTCGACGGCATGGCATGCTCCAATTGGTGACATAGGTTAATGAAACTTGTACATTTGCAGTTGAGAACACAGCTTTATAGAAGCATATCTTCATGCCACAAGATATTAGCTTGTGTCCTGACATGAAACATGATATAACGGCAAGTTGGCAACAAATATCCAGTTCCTCTATAGTTTGCAACAAGGGATGGTGACAATGCAAGGATCTTCTTTCAGAAAGGAAAAATATTTGCAAGGTATGCAACTAATCCACATCAAGATACCGCATCAAGGGCATCAGGGCCCGAGACTAAACTGCACAATGAGCAGTGCTAGGCGGACGACAAAACTTGGACGACCAGCGCACAACGATAAAATCCAGCCAGGGAATCTTGTCCACAGCCGTGCAATGTCCGCTCGATTGTTTGGTCGTGCATAGATTGGCCACACTCTCTCGTGTGTGGATCAATTTCGCTGCACAATTACTAGTCACAACAGTCATCCGGAGTCTTTGGGAACAGGCTATCGGGCGGTACATACGACACCTCGCTTGTATTATAATTTATTTTGAAACAGGTCCCCAGGTTGCCCAAGCTGCAGAGCTCCTCACTTGGACTGGCCAGATGATGGAGTGTTATCGTCATCTTCTTTATTGCCGTGGACACAACAAACAGCATATCCACGAAGGCAAAATCATGTTCCAATCCTCTGAAGTTACGGATTTCCACTTCATCAAGGACATCCAAGGTGTAAGATGTACTCCAGTTCTGTTGCTGACCACAAGCACAAACCGATGTGCATGGTGTATCCACCTGAAATAAACAGACAGTATGCTCAAGACTAACTGAAGACAACAGAGGAATGGTACCAAAAGGTCGAGATGTATCATCAGCAATAGCTATCAAAGAAATAGATCCTTGGTGCAAACATAGTGCTATGAGAAAAACATATTTTTGTACAATAGCACCAAACCTAAGTATATAGATGTACCACCAGTTGCCAGTTATCCATATTAAAAAAATTTGCTTGAAATTGATCTGAGGCCAAGGTCTCTAACAGCATCTGTTGGTGCTCATGGCTCGCATAGACACCATCAGTTGGGCTCGCATAGGCACCAATCTTTGTGACATGTGTGTCCGGTCTTCGAAATATCTTTCAAATGTGTGAGGCCTAACTTGACATCCATTTGAACTGCTCCATCTCAACATAGCAGTGGAGCTTCCATCAAAAAAGAAAAACATAACACTGGAACTAAATAGTAGAGGATCATTTCACAATAGTTTTTACTGGAGACTAAACTAAAGAAAATCTAGAAATGTAAAATATATAATGGCAGAAAAAGAAAATACCAAAGTGGGTTGAAGTAGAACTTAAACAGCCTAGACTACTGAATCAGCTACAAGATAAAAACTGGGGTCTGGACATGCATGAGGAATTGACTGCATGACTGAAATCAGGTCAATTTCATAGTTTCATGGCGTTCATGTATTTCTAATCATAAAATTTAGAGCAAACCAACGATATTAAATCAACAGAATATGCTGTTAGCAGATCAAGCCTCAGTGTGAGAATGGCGTAAATGCTTTTCAATCAATTAACATCACTCCAGCAATAACCAAAGTACTCCCTCTGTATAGAGATCTAAACGCTCTTGTATTCCTTTACAGAGGGAGTACTACATAAGAGAAGTTCTTATAACTTTACCTCTAAGTTATCAAGTAATGTCAGCTTCAGCTCTCTAATACCAGGGCATTTGCTCAGCAGATGGAACACAGAAGGCCCAATTGCATGTCCTTTTGTGTGTAACCACAGAGACAAAATCTTAATGTTGGGAAGCTTGGTTATGATACCCATCAAGTATTCATACTGACTTAAATCCTGCAAAAGCAAAGGAAGACAGCCCAAAGCTGAACAGTGTAGTTTCAAAAGCGAACTGTCTATTCATGAAGACTGCTTTTTTTACAAGCCAACAGATAACACAATGAACTTGTTTGAAATTATGTTTGCCACTGAAGATTTCCACGGTAGAAGAATGAACAATTGCAATGCTAATTCTATAAAAACATATTCTGAGTTTTAGCCTCAACTCTGAAGTTTGACATGAGAATATGATCTAAGCAGTTTAAATAATAGTTGTTCCTGTTGTTCCAATTGCTGAGTAAGTAAGTCATAACAAGCAAGTATACAAAAATAATCTATTGAACTCTAACGGTAATTTTGTGGCATCAGATTGTAGCTTCTTACTAAGTACAGTACTAGTGTATTTCCACATTAAAGAGAAGGTGTACTCACATGTTGATAGTTCAGTTTGAGGTCAAGGCAGGAGACAGTTGGAAAGTGCTGTAAGAGCATCACGTAATCCTGAAGGAGTGCGTAATCAAAGCGCCCATAAACATGAATGTCGAAGGTGGTCAGCTGCTGGAGATTCTCCACCTCGCCGAACAGCACGAAGCTCGGATCAAATGCATCACTCCACCAGAGAACCTCCAGCCTGGATGCATAAATGGCAGCAACTGGCTTCCTCCAAGCAAAGCAAGCGTGCACATTCAACGCTCGGAGCATTGGCGCAACAACAGTGAGCTCCTCAAGTCCATGCAGAATATCCAATTCAAGACGCTCAAGTGTCTGCGAGATGATGCAGAGGCTGACCACTCCCCGGGCCCTCGCGATGCAGAGCTCCCGCAGCGCCGGGCACCGTGGCGAAGAGATCATGTCGCCGAGCTGGAAACCACACTCCAAATTCACGTGTTCCAAGCGCAGCTCAGTGAGCCTGGCGAACACGCCGGTCGGCGGGAGCTCCAGGTCGACGAACCCTAGGCGGAGCCATACCTTGGCAGCCGTCTCGAAGCAGGGCAGCTCGAAGGTGCGGCACTGCCAGGACAGCGCCTCCACCTGCCCCTTCTCCTCCCCCGGCGTCCTGTTGTAGAAGTAAAGTTCTCCGCCTGCGACGAGGCGGCTCGCGGCGGTGCGGAGCCAAGCGTTCGCGCCGGTGTCGTTGCGGCACGCAACGTGGAGGAGGCGGAGGGCCGGGCCAGCGGCGCTGGCGGCGAGCGCGGGGCCGACGGCGGCCGGGTCGGAGGGGAAGGGGAATCGGATCTCCGGGAGCTGGGCCCAGATGCCGCGCCAGCGGCGTGAGAGGACGCTGGTCCGGGCGGCGGCGGGGGTGGAAGGGAGGCGCAGGAGGATGGAATGGAGGATATCGTCGGGGAGAGCGCTGAGACGGTCCCCTAGACCGCCCGTGGAACCCAAGGAGAGCTCCTCGATCTCGGCGGCGAGCTGAACGGCGCCGCAGTCGCCGTCGCCGCCGTGGTTGCCCACAGGAAGAAGCATTTCGGGGAGGCGAAACCGCTAACGGGCAGTATAGAGGCCGAAAGTTGTGGTGGAGCCAAATAAGGAAGGTAGGTCTTAACTGGGCCGTAAAGCCTCGTCATATTGGGCTTCCTTGGGCCCATTTTATTTGGTAGCTACTGGACCAAACTTGACAGCTATTGCACGCGAGAACAACTAGTTAACGAGCGCTCCTACGCATGCTTTATATAATTTTATTTTATTTTTTCATGCTATTATATTGTCAATCTTGGATGCTTTATATGCATTTTATGCTATTTTATACTCCCTCCGTTCCTAAATATAAGTGTTTTTAGACATTTCAAATGGACTACAATATACGGATGTATGTAGACATATTTTAGAGTATACATTCACTCATTTTGCTTCGTATGTAGTCACTTGTTGGAATCTCTAAAAAGACTTATATTTGGGAACAGAGGGAGTATCATTTTTGGGACTAACCTATTAACCCGGTGCCCAGTGTTAGTTCCTGTTTTTTTCTTGTTTTTGGCATTTTAGAAAATCAATACCAAACGAAGTCTAAATATGATGAAACTTTACAGTGATTTTTTCTCGACCAGAAGGGACTCTAGAAGGTATCGGGGGAGGCCAGAAGACCTAGGGGAGAGCCACGAGCTCACAGGGCGTGCCTCCTGAGCTCGTGGGTCCCACCCAGCTCCGTTTGACCTAATTCTACCTCTATAAATTCACAAATATCCCCAAAAAAATATAGAGCCACCCGAAATACTTTTTCTGCCGCCGCTGCCTTATGTTCTTCCGTGATCCCGTCTGGAGGCCTTTTCCGGTACTCTGCCGGAGGGGGAATCGATCACGGAGGGCTTCTACATTATCCTTGCTGCCTTCCGATGATGCGTGCTTAGTTTACCACACACCTATGGGTCCATAGCTAGTAGCTAGATGTCTTATTCTCTCTCTTTGATCTTCAATACAATGTTCTCCTCGATCTTCTTGGAGTTCTATCCAATGTAATATTCTTTTTGTGGTGTGTGATACGTCTCCGTCGTATCTACTTTTTCAAACGCTTTTGCTCTTGTTTTGGACTCTAATTTGCATGATTTGAATGAAACTAACCCGGACTGACGCTGTTTTTAGCAGAACTACCATGGTGTTGTTTTTGTGCAGAAATAAAAGTTCTCGGAATTGGACGAAACTTTTTGGAGACTTATTTTGGAATAAAAGAAAAATACTCGAGCAAAGACCCACTGGAGGGGGAGCCCCTGCTGCCCACTAGGCACCAGGGCGCGCCACCCCGCTCTGGCGCACCCTGGTGGGTAGTGGGACCCACGAGGCTCCGCTGACCCTAATTCCGACTTTATAAATTCAGATTTTCCGAGAAAAAAATCAGAGAGGAAGTTTCATCACATTTTACGATACGGAGCCGCCGCCACCTCTTGTTCTTCATGGGGAGGCCGGATCTGGTGTCCGTTCGGGACTCCGGAGAGGGGGATCTTCCGTCTTCGTCATCATCAACTATCCTCCATCACCAATTTCATGAAGCTTACTGCCGGGAGTGAGTAATTCCTTCGTAGGCTTGCTGGACGGTGATGGGTTGGATGAGATTCATCATGTAATCGAGTTAGTTTTGTTAGGGCTTGATCCCTAGTATCCACTATGTTCTGAGATTGATATTGCTATGACTTTGCTATGCTTAATGCTCGTCACTAGGGCCCGAGTGCCATGATTTCAGATCTGAACCGTTTATGTTTTCACCAATATATTTGTGTTCTTGATCCTACCATGCAAGTTATATGCACCTATTACGTGTTATGATCCGCATACCCCAAGGTGACAATAATTGGGATTCTTTCCGGTGATTACCGTAGTTTCAGGAGTTCATGTATTCACTATGTGTTAATGCTTTGTTCCGGTTCTCTATTAAAAGGAGGCCTTAATACCCCTTAGTTCCCTTATGGACCCCACTGCCACGGGAGGGTAGGGCAAAAGATGTCATGCAAGTTCTTTTCCATAAGCACGTATGACTATATACGAAATACATGCCTACATTACATTGATGAATTGGAGCTAGTTCTGTGTCGCCCTAGGTTATGACTATTATATGATGAATATTATCCAACGTTATCACCGATCCAATGCCTACGAGTTTTTCATATATTGTTCTTGCTAAGTTACTACTGTTACAACTGCTACTAATGTTACTGTTAATGTTACTATCATTGCCACCGCTATCAAATTATTATACTATTGTGCTACTGATCACACTACTGCAGATATTTAGTCTCCAGGTGTGGTTGAATTGACAACTCAACTGCTAATACTTACAAATATTCTTTGGCTCCCCTTGTGTCGAATCAATAAATTTGGGTTGAATACTCTACGCTCGAAAAATGTTGTGATCCCCTATACTTGTGGGTTATCAAAACATTATTCTGGCGCCGTTGCCGGGGAGCATAGCTATATTTGTTGAGTCACTTGGGATTTATATCTGTTGATCACTATGAAGAATCTTAAGGATGACAGAACCAAGATCGTTCTCTCTAAGACGAGGGGAAGTAAGGAACTGCCATCTAGCTCTGCACTTGATTCACCTTCTATTTTGAGTAGGCTTGCAACACCACCACCTGCTATTAATTCTGATATGTCGCAAGTAATTGATGATGCTACTTCTGCTATGAATGATGCTAGTACTTTGCCTGATAAGACTGTGCCACTAGGTGAATTTCTTGATGAACAACTTGCTAGAGCTAAAGAAATTGAGAATGCTGAAACCAATGAAATTAGTGAAACTGATGAAATTATTGATACTGAAAATTATGATTCACCTATTGGAACTAGTTCCCCTAGATATGAATTGCCTAAGATACCTGAGGGTTATCTTATGGAAGGAGAGGTTGCTAGGGACTTTCTTGCTTCTAAGGATAGAGATGATCTTAAGAAATTACTATGCAAGTTGAAAAAAAAAATCTTTGAATGCTAGAATGAAATATGATCCTAAGTTTGCTACTTCACCTATCTTTATTACTGATAATGATTATGAATTCTATGTTTTTCATGAGTTAATTACTTTGTTGAATCTGATCCTTTCCATGGCTATGAAACTGAAACTGTTGTGGCATATCTTACTAAATTGAATGATATAGCCACCCTATTTTCTCATGAGGAAAAAATTTGTTATTACTATATTCTTAAGTTGTTTCCTTTTTCGTTAAAGGGTGATGCTAAGATATGGTATAATACTCTTTCTCCTGGTTGTGTGCGTAGTCCCCGGGATATGATTTACTACTTCTCTGTAAAATATTTTCCTGCTCATAAGAAACAAGCTGCCTTACATGAAATATTTAACTTTGTGCAAATTAAAGAAGAGAGTCTCCCACAAGCTTGGGGGAGGCTTCTCCAATTACTTAATGATTTGCCTGATCATCCTCTTAAGAAAAATGAAATACTTGATATCTTCTATAATGGACTAACCGATGCTTCTAGGGACTACTTAGATAGTTGTGCTGGTTGTGTTTTCAGGGAACGAACTATTGAGCAAGCTGAAGAACTATTGAATAATATATTGAAGAATTATGATGATTGGACACTTCCTGAACCACCGCCTAAACCTACTCTGAAGAAGAGGGGTATTTTATTTCTCAGTCTTGAAGATATGCAAGAAGCAAAGAAATGCATGAAGGAAAAAGGTATTAAAGCTGAAGATGTTAAGAATTTACCACCTATTGAAGAAATACATGGTCTTGACACACCACCACAGGTGGTAGAGGTAAATTCTTTTATAAAGTTTGATGAAGGTGATATCCCTTATAATAAATCTCCTAGTAAATGCTTGTATGAATTTGACAACTATATTATTAAGCAAGATCATTTTAATGCAAATGTTATGAAACAATTGAAACAAAATGCTTACATGATTGATCGCTTGAGTGACTTGTTATTTAGAATTGTTAATGATGTTAAAGGTGTTAGTAAACATGCATCTATAGTTCAAACTCAGTTATAACAAGTTGCTAAATCTCAAAGTGAATTGCTCAGTGAAATGAATAATAATATGAATGATCATGTTGTTAGAGTAATGACTAGAGGAGGTAGAATGACTCAGGAGCCACTTCATCCTGAAGGTCACCCTAAAAGAATTGAACAAGACTCTCAAAGAATTAATTTTGATGCACCTAGTCCATCTAAAAAGAAAAGGAAAAAGAAGAATGATAGGACTTTGCATACTTCTAGTGAACCTGAGGTAGAAAAACCTTCTGAGGATAATAATGATGTCTTTATTTATGGTGCTGAAACACACTCTGGTAATGAACATTCACCTAGTGATAATGAAAATGACAATGATGATGTTCATGTGGATGCTCAACCAGAAAATGATAAAGAACCAGATAATGATGTTGAAATAGAACCCGTTGTTGATCTTGATAACCCACCAGCTAAAAGTAAACATTATGATAAAGAGACTTTGTTGCTAGAAAACATGGTAAAGAAAGAGAACCATGGGTTTATAAACCCATGCCCTTTCCACCTAAACCATCTAAGAATAAGGATGAGGAAGAATTTGAATGCTTTGCTGAAATTCTTAGGCCAGTCTTTTTGCGTACTTGTTTGACTGATATTTTGAAGATGGCCCCTTATGCTAAATATATGAAAGATATTTTCACCAATAAAAGAAAAATACCTGAAGCTGAAATCTCCACCATGCTTGCTAATTATTCTTTCAAGGATGGAGTACCTAAGAAACTAGGAGATCCAGGAATACCAACTATACCATGCTCCATTAAAAGAAGTTATGTCAAAACTACCTTATGTGATTTGGGAGATGGTGTTAGTGTTATGCCTTACTCTTTATACAAAAGACTTGATTTGAATAAACTCACACCTAATGAAATATCTTTGCAAATGGCAAACAAATCAACTGCCATACCTATCGGTATTTGTGAGGATGTGCCCGTTGTAGTTGCAAATGTTACTATCTTGACATACTTTGTTATACTTGATATGCCCGAGGACGACAACATGATGATTATCCTTGGTAGACCCTTTCTGAATACTGCAGGGGTTGTTATTGATTGCAACAAAAGCAAGGTCACTTTTCATATCAATGGTAATGAGCATACGGTGCACTTTCCGAAGAAACAATTTCAAGTGAATGGTATTAATGTTATTGAAAAGACTCCGACAATTACTATTGGAAGCTTTCAACTTCCTCTTCCTACTGCCAAAAAGAAATATGAAATACTTATTGTAGGGAATATGCATATTCCCATTGAGGTAACTTAGTGTTATACGAAGATTCTTCGGTTTCATGTTAATCGAAAGTAGTTTGTTAATAAGACTTGATCAATCTTATTGATGGATTATTTTTTAGAGACATGTGATCGATGAATTTAGTAACCACAACCTTCTGTACCCACCTTTTGTCTTCTGTTATTTTTAGTTAAATGCAATAGAATGCCATGATTATCCTGTTTTCTGAATTATCCGTGCAATAAAAATAGCCCAAAAATAAAAGTGCTCACAATGACATGAAAATTTTAACACGTTTTTTTCTTCTGAATATTGAGAATTTCTGGCACTGAAAACACCACAGGGGGGTGCCCCAGGTGCCCAGTAGGCACCAGGGCACGCCACACCCCCTGGCGCACCCTGGTGGGTAGTGGACCCCACAAGGACCCCCTCACTTACTCCCTTAGTTCATATCGTCACTCACCTCCTGAACAAAATCCATGTAGCTCCCTTTCTCGTGTTCTTGCTCCCAAACCTGAGATTTTCGATCTCTTTGCTCGGAGCTCCATTTCCGAAACTATTTTGGGGGATTGCTACTTGGTATGAGACTCCTCCATTGCTCCAATTAGTTTTTGCTTTAGTGGTTTATATTTTGAGTAATTAGCTACTCTTGGTGCTACTGAAAATGAGCTTGCATGTTAGATTCTTTGAGTTCCAAGTAGATTGAATGCTTGATATAGCCTCTAGACATCCTTATGAGTAGTTGCTATCAATCTTGTGAAGTTTTATTGATATCATTTTGTGACCCAAAATTTTAGAAATTTGTTCATTAGAAAAATGGATATCTTCCAGAGGAGTTCCTCGAAGTGGAATGCCAAGGGAGTCCTTGTTGAATCCTTGGATAGTGACCTCAACACTCCTCGTAGGGCGGAGGTCCGACCGTGCGAATGGCCACACATTGCCTTCATGAACGAAGCCGGATTCTACCAAGAGTTCATGCAATTCATTGCAAATGCTGGACTTACCGACTTCCTCGCAGATGAGTGTGACCAACACCACCTCCTTACAAATTCTTTTGTGCAAAACTTTCATTTCCCGAATAGACTCGAACCCCCTGAGGTGCGCTTTGATTTATATTCTGAACATCACCAGATACCACTTGGTGAATTCTGTGAGATATGTTTGATTCCTTTTGATGGGGAATTAAGAGAGCCTAGACCAGCGGAGTTTGATGGTTTCGTCCGCACTTTAACAGTGGGTGAGGAAAGGGGCGTGTCAAAAGCCACAACCACTAGTTTGCAATTTCCTTCTGTGCATTACTTTGCCTTATTCATAAAGAAATGTTTGACTGCTAGAGAGAAAGGCAGTATACTCAGTGCCCCTGACCTTGCAATTTTACGCCGTGCACTTCATAATGAGCATACCTATAACCTCGGGGCTATCATTGCACGCCATTTGCACACTAATAGGACTAAGGGTAAAATTCATGGTGGTATATATGCTACTCGCCTAGCGAGATGCTTTAATGTTCAGATACGCCACCATGATTACTTGGTGCCCAGAGTTTATTTAGATCATTAGGTGATGGAGGACCACCACTTTATTGATGCTCCTGTGCCTCCTCACCACATTCGTTATAACTTGGTCTTTAGTGAGGATACCCGTGATATTATTTCATTGCATACACCTGCTTTGTTTGACTCTTATGCCAGTAACAGATACACCATCCTACTAGAGGACATTGTCACCTACCGAAACACACAGGCAGCGGCAGAGGAGGAGCCCCAGGAGTGGGACACTCAAGTGCCGCGCCTCAACACTTTCACATGGGACCGTATGGCTACTACGGATGATGATCACCAAGCTAGTCAAAAGGCTAAGCTTGGGGGAGTACGTATTTCTCACCAACATTACATTCATGTTCACACATTTCACTTTAGTTGTCTGTGTTCATCCTCTTTCATTGTATTATCCATGTTATATTCATTTTCTCACTTTCTTCTTGTGTGTTTGAAAAACTTTGAGAAAATCCAAAAATATTTCTCACTTCTTTTCGGCTTTTCTTTCTAGTTTAAGTTAGTTGTAGCATTAAAAGAAAACCCAAAAAGATTTCTCGTTTCTTCTTTTGCTTGCTGGGAGCTTTCCCATGTAAATAGTTTTTCTCGTTTTTGTTTTCCTTTTATTAATATGCTTCTTTCAAGAAAAATCAAAAACTCCAAAAATATTTTAGTGTGTTTCTCTGAAATTCTTTTCTTTTGTTGAGTCGTACTAAGGAGAAGACCACGATGAAAATGTTGACTAGCTCTCATATGCATTATTGTTGATCTAACAAAGAGCCCATATTATTTAGTCTCCTCCTTTGAATAAAATGTTTGCAGATTCCAGCTTAGTCCACGGCACGCTTTCACTATTATTATTTTCATATCATTCGGTCGTGCAAGTGAAAGGCAATAATGACGATATATGATGAAGTGACTGAGGCAAGGAAAGGCGGGTATGAACTCAACTTGTTTTTGTTTTTGTAAATATGTTTAACTCAGTATCCATGATTCAGCATATTATGATTAAACATGTTTATGATGACAATTAGATATTATAGTTGCTCATGCCATGCTTAAGTAGCTAGGAGTGGATAATGATTTATTTTAGATATCAACATGCATTAAAATGGTTGTGATCTAGTATGATGATATGGTATCCTCCTCTGAATGTTTCGAGTGGCTTGACTTGGCACAAGTTCACACATGTAGTTGATTCAAAACCAACATAGCCTCCATGATATTTATGTTCATGGTGTTTATATCCTACGCATGCTAGTATTCGATGTTAATTATTCACATCGCATGTTCATGACCATTTTTGCTCTCTAGTTGGTCGCTTCTCAGCCTATTTCTAGCCTTCGCATGTACTAAGCGGGAATACTGCTTGTGCATCCAAATCCTTAAACCAAAGTTATTCCAGATGAGTCCACTATATCTACCTATATGCGGTATTACTTTGCCGTTCCAAGTAAATTTGCATGTGCCACCTCTAATTTTTTTCAGATGAACATATGTTTTGTGTGCATGTACCGCTCATGGAGCGACAGGGGGTGGTGAGTATCTTCCATGCTAAGCGGGTTATTCTCATGATGAGTGTTTATTCACTCATCCTTGCACCAGAGGGGCCGGTAATCGGGATGCCCAGTCCCATGATCAAAATTGCAAATAATTAAATAAAACTCCCCCGGAAAGTTGTTGGTATGGAGGGCACCCGAGGATTCGGCTAGCCATGGCTTGTGTTTGTTGGTGGAGGGGGAGTAAACTTTACTTTTACCGCTTGGGAACCGCCGCTAATGTGTTTAGCATGGAATATATTGAAAACTCTTGGTCGTAACGTTGACAAGAAAGGTATACCTCCCAAAATTATATTTATCTCTAATTTAAGCTTTGAGCTCTGGCACCTCTGCAAATCCCTGCTTCCCTCTGCGAAGGGCCCATCTATTTAATTTTATGTTATTTTACTTTTATTATTGAGTCATCAACTTCTCAAACAAGCACCAGTCCTAAGAGCACTATTGTCATCCTCATGCATTGTGTATAGTTAATGTTGGGTGCATCATGACTGGATCTCTTCTACCATGAATTACAATGTTTAGTCGCTGTTTGAACTTTGGAGGTGCTCTACATTTATGTTTTGCAGTCTCAGAAAGGGCTAGCGAGAAACCAATATTTTCATATTATATCATGATTATTTTGACAAAGTGTTGGCATTTGAGATATTTTATTATTGCTCGCTAGTTGATTATGCCATTGATATGAGTGAATATAATTTCTAGGGAAAATTTTGTTTTTGCCACTCTAGATTTTGCAATTTTCCTTATGCCACTCTAGATTTTGACATTTCACTTTTGCCACTCTTAGTTTTTGACAATTATCACAATTGCCATTCTGTGGGAAAAGCAAAATTTTCAGAGTGGCAATTATGATACATTTTCAAAGCTAAGAGTGGGAAAAATGAAATAAAATTATTTTGCTTTTGCCACGGAATGGCAATTGTGATAATTGTCAAAAGCTAAGAGTGGCAAAAGTGAAATGTCAAAATCTAGAGTGGCATAAGGAAAATTGGCAAAATCTAGAGTGGCAAAAACAAAATTTTCCCTAATTTCTAAGAGTTATCGTCTGGATGGTTAGTCATGATCCTTGCTGAAAACCTGGGTATTGTTTAAGCATATATATGGACACAAGAACAAAAGAGTTTGTAAAAGTTTTTCTTTGTCATTTTCAGTTTGTCAACTGAATTGCTTGAGGACAAGCAATGAGTTAAGCTTGGGGGAGTTGATACGTCTCCATCGTATCTACTTTTCCAAATGCTTTTGCTCTTGTTTTGGACTCTAATTTGCATGATTTGAATGAAACTAACCCGGACTGACGCTGTTTTCAGTAGAACTACCATGGTGTTGTTTTTGTGCAGAAATAAAAGTTCTCGGAATTGGATTAAACTTTTTGGAGAATTATTTTGGAATAAAGGAAAATTACTTGAGCAAAGACCCACTGGAGGGGGGCCCTACTGCCCACTAGGCACCAGGGCACGCCACCCCTTTCTGGCGCACCCTGGTGGGTAGTGGGGCCCATGAGGCTCCGCTGACCCTAATTCTGACGCTATAAAATCAGATTTCCCAAGAAAAAAGTCAGAGAGGAAGCTTCATCGCATTTTACGATACGGAGCCACCGCCTCCTCCTGTTCTTCATCGGGAAGCCAGATCCGGAGTCCGTTCGGGGCTCCGGAGAGGGGGATCTTCCGTCTTCGTCATCATCAACCATCCTCCATCACCAATTTCATGATGCTCACTGCCGGGAGTGAGTAATTCCGTCGTAGGCTTGCTGGACGGGGATGGGTTGGATGTGATTCATCATGTAATCGAGTTAGTTTTGTTAGGGCTTGATCCCTAGTATCCACTATGTTCTGAGATTGATGTTGCTATGACTTTGCTATGCTTAATGCTCGTCACTAGGGCCCGAGTGCATGATTTCAGGTCTGAACCATTTATGTTTTCACCAATATATTTGTGGTTTTGATCCTACCATGCAAGTTATATGGACCTATTACGTGTTATGATACGCCTACCCCAAGGTGACAATAATTGGGATTCTTTCCGATGATTACCGTAGTTTCAGGAGTTCATGTATTCACTATGTGTTAAAGCTTTGTTCCGGTTCTCTATTAAAAGGAGGCCTTAATATCCCTTAGTTCCCTTATGGACCCCACTGCCACGAGAGGGTAGGACAAAAGATGTCATGCAAGTTCTTTTCCATAAGCACGTATGACTATATACGGAATACATGCCTATATTACATTGATGAATTGGAGCTAGTTCTGTGTGGCCCTAGGTTATGACTGTTATATGATGAATATTATCCAATGTTATCACTGATCCAATGCCTACGAGTTTTTCATATATTGTTCTTGCTAAGTTACTACTGTCGTTACTACTGTTACAACTGCTATAAAACTGCTACTACTGTTACTGTTATCGTTACTATCATTGCCACTGCTATCAAATTATTATACTACTATGCTACTAATCACGCTATTGTAGATATTTAGTCTCGAGGTGTGGTTGAATTGACAACTCCACTGCTAATACTTACAAATATTCTTTGGCTCCCCTTTTGTCGAATCAATAAATTTGGGTTGAATACTCTACCCTCGAAAACTGTTGCGATCCCTTATACTTGTGGGTTATCAGTGTGTTTGTTGGGATCCGACGAATTGTGGGTTTATGATCAGATTATTCATTGAAAGTAATTGAGTCTTTTCTGAACTTTATTATGCATGATTATCATAGCTTTGTATTTCTCTCCGATCTATCCATTTGGTTTGGCCAACTAGCTTGATTTATCTTCAGTGGGAGAGGTGCTTTGTAATGGGTTCAAACTTGCGGTGTCCTCACCTAGTGACAGAAGGGCTAGCGAGGCACATATTGTATTGTTGCTATTAAGGGTAAAACGATAGGTTTTAATCATATTGTTTGAGTTTACTTTGTCTACATGATGTCATCTTACTTAAGGCGTTACTCTGTTTGTCATGAACTTAATACCATAGATGCATGCTAGATAGCGGTCGATTGGTGGAGTAATAGTAGTAGATGCAGGCAGGAGTCATTCTACTTGTCACGAACGTGATGCCTATATAATCATTGCCATGAATATGTCATAACTATGCGCTTTTCTATCAATTACCCAACGGTAATTTTGTTTACCCACCTTATGCTATTGTTTCGAGAGAGAAGCCCCTAGTGAAAACTATGGCCCCCGGGTCTACTTTAATCATATTATAAAAACTAAAAATACCCTACTGCAATTTATTTACTTTTATTTTGTTTTGCAAATTATCCACCTACCTATGCAATATTTGATCCTTGCAAGTAACGATTTCAAGGGGATTGACAACCCTCTTGCCCGCGTTGGGTGCAAGTATTTGCTTTTGTGTGTGCAGGTGTTGTTCACTAGGATTTGGTTGGTGCTCCTTCTGGTTCAATAAACCTTGGTTCTCAACTGAGGGGAAGACTTACGGCTACTATATTGCTTCACCCTTCCTCATTGGGGAAAATCCCAACGCAGCTCACAAGTAGCAGAAAGAATTTCTGGCGCCGTTGTCGGGGAGCTACATCAAATAACTACAAGTACCTTCACTCAAATTATCATGTACATGCTCTACTTTTTATTTGCCTCTCTTTTTCATCTCCCTCCACTTCTCTAAAATACGAAAAACACAAAAAATATTTTACTTTGTTAGTTTGCTTGCTTTGCTTAAAGTTGCTATCATGTCTAAATTTGAGAAAGGTATTGTTGAAAATGCTAGTGAAAGTAGCACTAGTGATTCTCTTGAGGATAAGCTCAATTTGTTTGATATTAATCATGATCCTCCGGAAAATAAATCTCCTGCAATTTTTAAAACTAAATCTTATCATGTGGGTAGTGGAAATATTATTGGAAAGAATATCATTCAAGAATTCTTTAATTGCACGGGAGTCATACCAATAATTAAAGGATCTATTCTTGATAAAACAAATTGCTATGTGGATGCTATTGCTATTCTTGTGGTTAAATTGGAAAGAAAATATCCTCATATCCATCCCTCTTTACAAAAGATATTCTTTGAACTCCTCAATATTCATAATCCTATGGCTATTCCACCCAGTTTTTATCATAATCATGATGAGGATATTAAAATGATTGGCGTGACACCTATTGAATCTTTTTTTGGTGATATAAAACTTGATAAAAAAGGGACTGGAGATGAGTCAACTTTATCTAGAAGGCGTCCCAATTGTTCGGAGGGTGATGATCTTAATGATAAAAATGATAAAAGTGGGTTTGGAGAGGTCAAGACTTTAAATAGTGATGTGCCCACTACTTTAAATTATAAGGATTTTAATTATAATAATTGTTCTTTAATTGAATATATTTCCTTGTTGCAATCCATGATAAAATCACCTAAAGCTTACGAACAAAATAAAGCTTTTACTAAACATATTGTAGAAGCTATGATAAAAGCTCATGAAGAAAAGGTAGAATTGGAGCTTTCTATAACTAGGAAATTGCATGATGAATGGGAACCTACTATTAAAGTAAAGATTAAAGACTGTGAATGTAATGCTTTGTGTGATCTAGGTGCTAGCGTCTCTACTATACCCATATCTTTATGTGACGTGCTAGGTCTCACCGATATGGATGCTTGTTCTCTTAATTTGCATTTAGCGGATTCAACTATTAAGAAAACATTGGGTAGAATAAATGATGTGCTCATACTTGCTAATAGAAATTATGTGCCCGTAGATTTCATTGTGCTTGATATTGAATGCAATCTGCCTTGTCCTATAATACTTGGTAGGCCCTTCCTACGAACCATATGAGCTATTATTGATATGAAAGAAGGAAATATAAGGTTCCAACTTCCATTAAAGAAAGGGATGGAACACTTCCCAAGGAAGAGAATTAAACAACCATATGAATCTATTATGAGGTATACCTATGGAATTAATTTGAAGGATGACAATACTTGAAACAATGCCTTACGACTAGCTAGGGGCGTAGAACAATAACGCTTGTTGGGAGGCAACCCAATAGTTATCTTAAATATTTGCTTTTACTTTCTATTTTGGCGTGTTAACACAATTATTGCTACTGTTATGATTGTGTTTTTATGTTTTAATTAGTATTTGTGCCAAATAATCCTTTGGGATGATTTGGTTGATAGTTGACTTGATTCTGTGAAAAAACAGAAACTTTGGCGCCTAGTGCTGGAATTACTATAATTCACTTGAACGTGATAACATTCTGAAATTTGTACACATGATTGATATATAGATTTCCCAGGTTGTCCTAATTTTTCAGAATTCTTGGAGTTATAGGAGTATAGTTTTTGTTCAGATCATTACAGATTATTCTGTTTTAGACAGATTCTATTTTTATTACATAGTTTACTTCTTTTAATGATGCTATGGATTATATCGGGGGGGGGGGGTATAAGTCATGGAGAAGTTAGAATACAGTAGATATTATGCAAGAATAAATTATGAAAGTTTATAACAGTACCTAAAGTTTATGATTTGTCTATTATACTAACGGATCTCATGAGGTTTCTGTTGAGTTTTGTGTGCAGAAGTTTTTAAGTTTTGGGTGAGATCACGATGGATGAAGGAATAAGGAGTGGCAAGACCCTAAGCTTGGGGATTCCCAAGGCACCCCCAAGGTAATATTCAAGGAAGACCCAAGGGTCTAAGCTTGGAGATGCCTCGGACGGCATCCCCTCTTTCGTCTACAATCTATCGGTATGTTACTTGGAGCTATATTTTTATTCATCACATGATATGAGTTTTATGGAGTGTCTTATGCCATAGTTTTTTGCTTTGTTTGATTTTTAGTTTTCCACAACCATTGTTTCCTGGACACACCTTTTTAGAGGGACACACATTTATCATGATTTGTTAGAATACTCTTTGTGCTTCATTTATATCTTTTGAGCTAGGCAGTTGCTCTAGTGCTTCACTTATATCTTTTAGAGCACGGCGGTGGTTATATTTTATAGAAATGATTGCACTCGCATGCTTTACTTAAATATTTTTGAGAGTCTATAAATAGGAAGTGGTAATGTGCACGTGTTATAAGACTAGTCCAAGAATGATAGGTATTCAAGGGGGATACAATAAAAACTTCCATGTAGATCACTAAATATGAAACGTATGGTTTAATTATAATGATGTCGTAATATGAAAGGATATTGGTTCATGATCATTGGTTAGTAGAAATATCGGTATTAAATCTTGTTATTAAGTTCTCATCTAAGTGTTGGTCATGGCATGGTGGGGAGGTTTGAGCATTTGTATTTTTGATTGAAATCCTTGAGTGTTGTTATAATCGGATGCGCGCGATGGTTAACTTCTACCAACCAATTCCCTAGGGGCATGCGATTAGTACTTTGCTTCAAGGGCTAATAAACTTTCATAATAAGTATGTGAGTTATTTATGACTAATGTGAGTCCATGGATTATACGCACTCCAACTTTTTCGCAATTTGCTAGCCTCTTCCATACCGTGCATTGCCCTTTCTCACCTCGAGAGTTGGTGCAAACTTCGCTGGTGCATCCAAACCCCGTGGTATGATACGCTCTATCACACATAAGACTCCTTATATTTTCCTCAAAACAGCCACCATACCTACCTATTATGGCATCTTTATAGCCATTCTGAGATATATTGCCATGCAACTTCCACCGTTCTGTCACATGACTTGTGTGTTCATCATCATATTGCTTTCACTGTTCAAAAAATCTTCCGATTCAGTGATTTATCATTCTATTTATCGTTACTCTTGGGGTGACGGATAAGATTATGCCTTATCTTCACCGTTTATCGTTTGGGCCGATTTATCGCTATGACAAGCGATTTATCGAGAATCTACCGATAAATCAGGCCTATTCATAACACTATGTTTGAAAAAACTATGTTTATTTATGTTTTGTGGTCCTTGCTACGCAATATGTATTGTTGTCCTATTTTGTTTGTCATTATACGAGGATTCAAAGGCTAAGAATCAAGGTAACACTTCTGTCTAATATTGTTTTGGTGTTGAATATAGCATATTCTAGTGTTGGGAACCTGGGATTTGCAAAAAATGACCGATTAATAGTTGACTGATAAAATCGATTAATCGAACGATTTCCAATTACTCTCTAATCCTTAGCTGACCAAGACGCTAACGATAGAGCTGACTTGATATTTGTGGCACAGCCACCATTCATCATTATTATACATGTTACGCTAGATTGTTGCACATCCTGGTACACTGCCAAAGGCATTCATATAGAGTCATATTCTTTCAGTTTTATCGAGTTATAATATCGAGTTGTAAGTAAATAAAAGTGTGATGATCATCATTATTAGAGTATTGTCCAGTGAGGAAAATATGATGGAGACTATGATTCCCCCACAAGTTAGGATGAGACTCCGGATGAAAAAATATAAAAAAAAGAGAAAAAAGAGAAAGAAAAAAAAGGAAAAAAACAAAAGAGAGAAGGGCAATGTTACTATCCTCTTACCGCACTTGTGCTTTAGAGTAGCACCATGTTCTTCATATAGAGAGTCTCCTGAGTTATCACTTTCATATACTAGTGGGAATTTTTCGTTATAGAACTTGGCTTGCATATTCCGATGATGGGCTTCCTCAAATGCCCGAGGTATTCATGAGCAAGCAAGTTGGATGCACACCTACTTAGTTTTTGTTGAGCTTTCATACACTTATAGCTCTTAGTGCATCCGTTGCATGACAATCCCTACTCCTCGCATTGATATCGATTGATGGGCCTCTCCATTGCCCGTTGATTAGCCGTGTTGATGCAAGACTTTCTTCCTTTTTTGACTTCCCTTATTGATCTCTATCACCGCATTCTATTCCACCTATAGTGTTATATCCATGGCTCACGCTCATGTATTGCATGGGGTTGAAAATGTTGAAGCGCATTAGAAGTACAATCCAATTGCCTGGTTTGACACCGGGGTGCTCATGATTTATATTTATGCGGTGAAGGCGGAGTCATGCCATGCTAATATGATAAAATGAGTGGGGATAACATTCGTTAAGGATCGCATATTTTGGAAAATAATGATTATGTTTCTTATATTCATGGATATTATTGTATTGATATTGTTACTTCATCATTTCTCAATATTTATACCATAAAGAGATTACATGATACACATGTTAGGTGGCATTCAACATCAAAAAATTCTATTTTCATCATTTACCTACTCGAAGACGAGCATGAATTAAGCTTGGGGATGCTGATATGTGTCCAATGTATCTATAATTTTTATTTTTTCATGCTATTATATTATCAATATTGGATGCTTTATATGCATTTTTATGCTATTTTATATCATTTTTTGGGACTAACCTAGTGCCAGTTCCTGTTTTTTGCTTGTTTTTGGCTTTTCAGAAAATCAATACCAAACGAAGTCCGAACATGATGAAACTTTACGGTGATTTTTTCTAGACCAGAAGGAACCCTAGAAGGTTCAGGAGGAGGCCAGAAGATGTACGGGGGTTAGTGCGCGCCCCCTGAGCTCATGGGCCCTATGCAACTCCGTTTGACCTAATTCCAACTCTATAAGTTCACATATATTCCCAAACCAATAGAGAGCCACCCGAAACACTTTTTCCGCCACCGCAAGCTTCTTTTCTTCCGTGATCCCATCTAGAGGCCTTTTTCGATACTCTGCCGGAGGGGGAATCGATCACAGAGGGCTTCTACATCATCATTGCTGCCTTCCGATGATGCATGACTACTTTACCACAGACCTATGGGTCCATAGCTAGTAGCTAGATGACTTCTTCTTTCTCTCCGATCTTCAATACAAAGTTCTCTATGATTTCCACGAAGTTATATCCGATGTAATCTTCTTTTGCGGTGTGTTTGTTGGGATCCGATGAATTATGAGTTTATGATCAGATTATTCATTGAAAGTAATTGAGTCTTTTCTGATATTTATTATGCATGATTGTTATAGCTTTGTATTTCTCTCTGATCTATCCGTTTGGTTTGGCCAACTAGATTGATTTATCTTCAGTAGGAGAGGTGCTTTGTAATGGGTTCAATCTTGCAGTGTCCTCACCCAGTGACAGAAGGGGTAGTGAGGCACGTATTGTATTGTTGCTATTAAGGGTACGAGGTTTAATTATATTGCTTGAGTTTACTTTGTCTACATCATGTCATCTTGCTTAAGGCGTTACTCTGTTTGTCATGAACTTAATACCATAGATGCATGCTAGATAGCGGTCGACTGGTGGAGTAATAGTAGTAGATGCAGGCAGGAGTCGGTCTACTTGTCACGGACGTGATGCGTGCAGGATTTGGTTGGTGCTCCTTATGGTTCTTTAAACCTTGGTTCTCAACTGAGGGAAATACTAATCGCTACTATATTGCTTCACCCTTCCTCTTCGGAAAAAGTCTCAACACAGCTCACAAGTAGCAAGGAGGTGCCCTTCCTATAAGGAAGGAGACCGAATTGGGAGGGGGGGGAGGAGTCAGACTCCTCTTCCCCCTGGCCAGCGCACCAAGGGGGAACTTTCCCCCTTGGTGGCATCCCTCGCTCTCCCCTCTATCCTATATATACAAGAGGATATGTGCTCTTTTATTCACACAAGTTTTTGGAGCCTCCTCTAGTTCTTCTAGTTCTAGTTCTAGTTGGTCCTAGTTGACTAATTAGAGCTTGGCTAATCCTTTTGTCCTCATAATTAGAAGCACCGTGTGGTTCTAATATCCTCCCTCTAATTCTCCGGCGACGATTAGCTCTGGGCGGCGAAGCGCTGTCGAATGGCGAAGGTTGCACGCTTGCAACCAAGTAGAGAGGTTGTGCTTTTGGTCTTCGGTTTGAGGGACTGTTTGTGGGTGGTATGAGGGATCGTTCATCGACAGTTCGAGGGACTCCAAGTACGATCTATATTGACAAGTTCTTCTTCCGCTGTAACTCAATGATGGTAACAATCATAATCCCAACCCATTATGCATCTTCATATTGATCCTGGGTGTGCATATGCGTGATTTTTTTGTTTTCTTCTACGTTTCCCAACAGTGGCATCATGAGCAGTTATATGAGTAGGTGCAGGTTGCGATCTAGATCACATGTGATTGTGAGGGTTGATGTTCTTGCTATGCTTCTCTCGACTATTGCTTTGGTTCAATTCATCAACGCCATGGTGTCGCTTTTCAAGTTTCTGACAATCGATCGACTCTGGTTGTCGATGATCTACTAATAGTTCCTTGGGCTTCACCATAGTTGAGAATAGTGGACCATCACATACACATGAGGGTGCCGAAGATGGATGATCTTCTAGGGGGTCACGCGTATTTGACAAAGTTTTGTTTGGGGGACGAGACTTTTAGTTAAGTCTCTTCTTTCACACACCCCGAAACTTAATCTAGCATCAAGAATCATCACCTAAATTGTGGATGTAGGTAGCTAGTATTACTTGTTAAAACTGGTTAAGCGCGTACTAAACTTTTGCTAAAACCGATTAGAGGACGTCTAACTTGATTTTGCAGGGTATGCATATGATGTGGTATAGCCTTCGTCATGATAATGTGTTTATGCATGAGATGGTTATATGTTGTAGTGTTAAGTGGCCTGTTGAAAGCACAAGTGCTCCCTGGGTGATTTTGGTAATTAATGTCAACATATCTCTTGTTGGACTAATAGTTTTATCGAGTATATTTCAGATAAGTTCAACAGTGGTGTGGCAAGGACAAGAGGATGTGGAACCCTTTCAAAATGCTAAGGAAAAGGATTGGCAAAAGCTCAAGACTCTACATTTTTGTTTAAGTGATCCAAGATCACATTGAGTCCATAGGAAAGCCAATACTATTAAAAGGGGATGAGGTGTTGCTTAATGATCTTGTTGGTCAAGTGCTTAGTGATATTGCTCCAAAACCCTCAGCCACTTTCTGCATCCAAATATGTCCAAACCCTAATTCCCAACTTGGCCCCACCGATATTTCCTACCTGGAGCCACCTAGTTCATCTAGACTTAGCCACAGCCAAAACCGTAATAATTCAGTCCTACCGATATGGATCTCGGTCCCACCGAGATGGCCTTGCTAACTCTCTATTGCTTGTTGCAATTATTTTGGTCCCACCGAGATGTTGCAATCGGTCCCATCGAGATGGCTTGACTGATTCTCTGTTACCTTATTGCTTCACTTCGATCCCACCGAAATGATGCAATCGGTGCCATCGAGATGAGGCTTGCCCTAAGTCCTAGCACATCGGTCCCACCGAGTTGTTCCAGTCGGTCCCACCGAGATTCCCAACGTTCATATTTTTACACAGATCGGTGCCACCGAGTTTTCTGATCGATGCCACCGAGATGGGTCAAAAGTGTGTAACGGTTGGATTTTGTGTGGGGGCTATATATACCCCTCCACCCCCCCTCTTACTAAGTGAGAGAGCCATCAGAACGCGCCTACACTTCCATCATTCATTTTCTGAGAAAGAACCACCTACTCATGTGTTGAGATCAAGAGATTCCATTCCTACCATTTGAACCTTGATTTCTAGCCTTCCCAAGTTGCTTTCCACTCAAATCCTTCTTCCACCATAGCCAAATCTGTGAGAGAGAGTTGAGTGTTGGGGAGACTATCATTTGAAGCACAAGAGCAAGGAGTTCATCATCAACACACCGTCTATTACCTTTTGGAGAGTGGTGTCTGCTAGATTGGTTAGGTGTCACTTGGGAGCCTCCGACATGATGTGGAGTTGAACCAAGAAGTTTGTAAGGGCAAGGAGATCACCTACTTCGTGAATATCTACTCGAGTGAGGCAAGTCCTTCGTGGGCGATGGCCATGGTGGGATAGACAAGGTTGCTTCTTCATGGACCCTTCATGGGTGGAGCCCTCCGTGGACTCGCGCATCTGTTACCCTTCGTGGGTTGAAGTCTCCATCAACGTGGATGTACGATAGCACCACCTATCAGAACCACACCAAAAATCCTCCGCGTCTCCATTGCGTTTGCACACTCCAATCCCATCCCTTTTGTAGGAACGAAGTATGTCTACTAGAGGGGTGGTGAATGGGAGTTTTAAATTTTCTTCGGAAATCTCAAAACTCTCGAAACCCAGCAGTGGAGTGTAACACCCTGGATTTTGCCCTTTTCTTTTTCCTTTGATTTTCTTGGATTTCTTGTTTTGAATTGTTTTTCTGTGGCTATGTGGTTCTGAAACTTGGGAAGATCATGTCTTCCTAGGTTTTATAGTGGCTTGTCATCCTCATCATCATCCCAAAATTATGTCATTTTCATCCTTGACCCAATTCCAATATTCATTTTCTTGGGAATATTCACTAGGCAAATTGAGTTGAATTTTGGCATGGGGCAATTATATGGACAGGAAAAGATGTCCAAAAAGTTTGGGATCAATCAAGCAAAGATAAATGACACTTCCTTCTCAAACAACCTCTTAGGGCAGAATGAGAAAAGGAATATTTGTGAATTATCTTTGATGATGCCAAGGAAGGATTTTGACATATTTGAGGAAGATATGACCCAAACAATTTATGAGAATTATTTGGGAATTTTGGGAGTGACAGAAATATAGGTTGCTTCACAACCTAGGGTTAAAAAGAATTATTCCTTTAACTTCATCTATGTGAGCCCAGCTCCAAATCTTGGTTTCTGGTCAGATTTTCAGTTTGTGAAGCAACCATATTTTATATTGCTTCATTTAAGCTGAAAATTTACCAGGACATTCTCCTATCCATATCAACTCTCTCCACCAAGTTTTGGCCCATTTCATTAATCCATTTGTCCTGTGCAATTTTCCCAAGTTTCTGTCCAGAGAGATGCTATATGAAGCAAGTGCTAGTTTGGCTAATCCAAATGGCATGAAACTTTTTGAGCATCTTCATATCTTAAAATCATTGGGCCATGCCCATTTTCAACTCATTTCATGCACCCATGTGAGTGCATCATCCAAATCTCTATTCTGGACCAGGCTATGTAGTTGTTAAGCAACCATGTTAAATCTTGGTCCATTTCCCCTCTAACTTCACAGGATCATAGTCCTTCCTAGCCTAAACACCCTAGACATCATGTTTAGCCCTTAGCATCTCCCTGTGGATCACAGTGACCTGATTAAGTTTGCAACAGCAAACTTCAGAGGATCATTACCACCTAACCACAGTGCCCCTGATCGATTCACTACCTCAGTTGTAACCTACCTTGGAGGGACTACACGCCAGACATGGTCGGCCCTGCCAGAACGTGCCACTTGCACCCGTGCTCGTGGTGATCACGCTTGCATCATGACTAATTGCGAGCTCTGGCTTGTTCCGGCCACTGTTCTCGTCCCCTCCCTCGTTGTCTCGACGTCCAACCTTGTCCAGGAGCTCCCCCGTGCTCGTCTGCGTCATCCCGTGACCGGACCCCCTCCTGTTTCGCCATGAATGCGCCGCTAGAGCCGTGCCCGTGACGCATCCAGCTCCTGTCCTCCATTAGAGCTCGGCTTGAGCTTACCCGTGATGCTCTAGAGTCTTCCCCGCGGCTATATAAGAGTGCCCCGAGTCCTCCCGCACCTCACCCACTCCTCCCTCGCTTCATTTGCTCACCGGAATCACCACATCTCATCGGAGTTCGCCGTTCGTCCTCGGCCATCGTCGGAGTTCGAGCTACCCCGGCCAAACCGAGCCTCCCCTCGCTGTCCTACCACCTCCAACGCACTCCCCACATCCCCGCGGTTCGCCCCACCCACTTGCCCCTCGCCAGAGATGGTCGCATCGCCGGAGACCAACACCACCCGCCCGTCCCTGTCCTCTTCCCGGCGCCACCCCTCCCCCCCTCCCCACGCCTCCCCGGTGGCCGTGCTCCCTCTGAACGGAGGCGCCAGGCCTCCACGAGCCCGCCGATGGCCTCGGCCCGACCGGAGCTGGCCGGAGCCGGCCGGCCCCCTCGCCTGAGCGCGCCCCTGCCCTGCCTTGCTTCTCCTCTGTTTCCCTCGTGGGGGAACAGGAGGAAGAAGACGAGCGCTGGCTCGGCCCCCCCTCCTGTCGTGTGGGCCCCGCGTGTAAGCGAGACAAAACCCGGGCCCAAGTACGTTAAGTGGAAACGTATTTCGAAAAGTACGTTTTCATCTCTGGAAAACGTATTCTCCTCCTTCTTCAGCCCGAAATGCGCTTTCCCTTCCCTGAAAGCGTATTTCTCTCTACTGCGGCCAAGAATACGCTTTCTCTGTTCCGAAAGCGTATTTTCTGAAATCCGTTTCTGTCTTATCGACTCAGGGACCCGTTGGTGATAAAAATATTCACAGATTAGTCCCTGGGTTTCCTCCCCTCGTATCTCCGCGACCGTAACTCCGATTGAGGTGAAACCAACGCCCACTTCTTCGACTCGTTGAAATATTTTTGTTGGTAGCATTTCACTAGGTGGTCCCATAGTGAAAATGACCATTTTGCCCTTGCTCCTAATCAGCCCCCTTCGAGAGAGAAGAACGTCCGGCGAATCGTCCCGTGACTTCACCGCACGTCTTCCCGGAGTATCCGTCACCCCCAGGCAAGCCACAACAGCCACTTGCAAGATAGCCATGCAATAGCCATGGTTTCTACTTGAATATTTAATGAAAGTTTGCCCGTTAACTGCCTTCTTGTTTGCTACTACTGTCGTTGTTTCGGTTATGCTCGTGGTTCCATGTTCACCTCCATGCTATGTTCCGATGTTTCTTGTTATCTTGTACTACTTGCTAGTATTATTGTCACATGTTATGCTTGGTAGTAGTAGTACATGCTGGTAGTAGTGATGTTCATCCTGATGCATGTTTACCGTCTGTTATCTAGCACTGTTGCTATGCATGTTCCTTTGCATCTAGCTGGTTATATGCTTACTTGGTAGTATTATTGTCATATTCTTGCATGGTATTTATTTCTGGTGCTAGTAGTCATGCTATGCTCATGTGTAGTGTTATACTTATGCTCGTCAGTATGCCATGCTCATTTGGTTAAATGCTTCATTGTTGTTATGCTCGAGGATTATGTTGCACCTCCATGCTTATGTTGATATCATGCTCATGCATTGTAGTTGCATCATGTTACTTTATTATGGCTCAGCTCATTGCATTCAAGTTTAATCGAATAATAATGAACTTGAACAACTGTTGGCTGAGTCATGGTGCCACCAAATCGAGCTGACCAGTGCAACCACATTTGCCTTTTATGGGAAGGCCCTAATGCGGTCTATTGTCATGCCTCTCGCCGGTGCCTCCAAAGAGGGAAGGTTATGGGCGCGTGCTACCCTGATCAGGTAGGCGGACATAAACCTTGTGTGCCCGTTGTTGTTGTTGTAAGGATCCTTGTCCCCGTTTGGGACCGTTTATGTTTTGCCACGACGGTGGTCGTTGGATGTCACGGGTTGACATCGGGGCCACCCAGGACTTAGCCCAAAGGGGAGTTTGTCGGAGTGGCTGGGAGAGTGTGATGGCAATAGATCAGTTTTGTCGAAATGCCGTTGGTCCACCCGAATGGGAGTGCGAGGCCATGGATTCCGTGGTGTGGGTACAATGTACTAACCTCTGCAGAGTGTGTGTTTAATCTATCGATAGCCACGCCCACGGATATGGGCCCAGTTCGTAGTCGATCACACTATGAGCCAACCATAATAATAACTTGATTAATAATAACCCCGGTTCGATGATGAGAAAGAGATTGGTTGTGATCGAGAGAGGATCACGGAGGTATCGTGTATACCGAAGTTAGTTGATCTTATTGTGATCGCGAGATGATCACGGAGGTATCATGGATACCGATGTTGGTAAGTTGATGCATGAGATGGTTACGAGATAACCGCCGAGCAAGAGTAAGTTGGTGCATGATAATGTTAACCTGTTACATGTAGTATCATCATGTTCATATGCTCATGCTATGCTTGTTCTAGCCGTATCATGTTCAGTTTGTTCATGCCATGTTGTTCTATTAGTATCATGCTCATGATTGCTTTAACCTGCTAATGCCATGTTGTTGTTTGTCTTGACTACTTTTGGTTATTGTGAGCTTGCAAGTACATTCAATGTACTGACCTGGCTTGTCATGCCAGTTTGCAGGTCGTGCCGAGTTTGCTTGCTTGTTTGGTGTGGTTCATGTGTTCGCGAGCTAGAATAAACATTCCAGCCAGAGTCCCTGCGGATTGGAGTCCATCATCGTCGTTCGTTGTTCCGCTGCCAATAGAGGTTCCGCTGCCTCGAGTTGTTATGCTGCTTGCATAGAGCAACTGTGGTTGCGTAGCGTCGCCGTGCCAGTGTTATTCATTGTAATATCGGAGACCTTGTATTCATATTCGTGTTGTAATAGAGAGCTGGTTTGTTCTATGCTAAGCAGTGCCGTATTCTAGAAGACTTCACCTCGATCTCTGGGCTGGAATACAGGGCGTTCCGGTTTCTCTGAGCCAGGGTGCCACACGGAGCGAATGAAAAACAAACTACAGCGAGCTAAAACAAGTACCAAAAGGAAACTTAAGCATGCATCAAACCAAATTACATGAAAGAAAACAGATCGAATGTAAACATGGGTATCAGAGGTAACCAGAGGTGCTCGATGGCGACAGGGTATTTGTTCAACTAGTTCGTCCTTCTGCACAAGGACTACATCTGGTTGGAGGGGCTATGACTTAACACGGAAGATAAACTCTCTTCACCCTATTCTCCTCGAGAGTTGGTTCGTCAAACAATGCCAATCACTCATGGTTGATACTTGAGACCATCTCCAAACCTTTACAGACTTCTTCTTCGAGAACCACAATCACTCTTGGTCTCTGAAGAAATTGACACCTAGCCGTCTAGAGAGTTTGCAGCTCTCAAGAGTAATAGGCGGAGCGTACTGGACTTAGATTCGAGTGATGTTGAACCACTATCTAATTCTTCGGCTCTAGGGGTTTTCTCTCGGTGGATATTAAACTCAAATCGCTCAGAGAGGGGGTTGCTCAACAATCTTCTCAGAATCAAATGGAGCAGCCACCGGACAAAGCCTGTGCGGGGTGGCTATTTATAGCCGCAGCCTTCCCGGATGGGAAATGACCATTTTGGACACGTGGTTCAGCCAATGGCCAACCGACACGTTTGCAACGGTCGGATTTTGGAGCAACGGTAACATTACTTGAGGAACAAGTAATGCTAACTCCTTGGTCTGAGTCAAATCTCTCGCAACGAAGAAGATCTCAGTCTCTTGCTGGCAAGTATTTGCTCGGAACACAAAGAGATTTCTCTCGCAACTTTCATAGGATTTGGGTTTAGCATCAGAGAATCAAAGTTTCGAATGCTACACCCCTCTTAATAGTACGGTGGTCCTATGACTCAACAAAGAGAAGAAGAACTACGAAATAAATGCTACGTCTTCATTCCGTGTTCAATCTCCTCGGACGCAGTCATTTTCCTCGAACAGGCACCGAACCAATTGCTTCACTTTAGCAATTTTTTAGGGGTCATCCTTGTTATCATAATCTTTGGTGATAACCTTCGCTGCACCGCAAGGAGGTTATCTTTGTCGTTTGCATCAAACTCCTTGATATCTCAGGGACCTGTTACTCTGTGTGCACTAGCAAACACATAAGTTCCATACTGTTGCGAAAGATAGTCAAAACCCGATTGACATCCATGTATGATTCTTCAAGTTGCTTAATGACAAACTTGGAAGATGTAGCTTTCATTCGACTGTCAAGATCATTTAGTTCAGCAGTGAGGGAATTGATTTCAATAGATTCTTCTCTCATATTACAAACAAGATCAGAAGCTTGTGAAACTACTTCAGGAGGGATTGGCAGAGATGCCACTTCACCATCAAATAAGTTTTCCACAAATTTGTCAAGCTGCCCCATAATGAATACTTGATCATAATAATGAGGAGCATCAGATTGAACATCACCCTGTGCAACTAGAGCAGTCTGCACTGGAACTTGCTCGGTTGGAGGCATAGAAGCCAATGGTTGTGTCATGGTGGGAGCAAACTGAGTAGCCTTTTCTTTTGTTGTAGCCTTTTCAGGAGCAGTTTGCTCATTGGTTGGACCCTTGGCAGGAGCCATGATTTTGTTCACTTTTGGCTTTGGAATTTGCTCGCCTGGCTTAGCTGTGCTGACAGGGGCATCAACGACCAAATCCTGCAAGTTGATTGCATCAGGATGATGGGTTGTATCCACGTGATCTACCATAGTGACAGTGGTATGTGGAGTTTTTCTATTCAGAATGATCTTCTTCAGAGGTCCTATTGGAGCGGTATGAGCTCGAAGATCAGGTACCATGGTAGATGTGGTGATGTTCACTTGCTCGGAGAGAGAAGCTTGAACTTCTTCTCTTGTGGGTGGACGATCATCTTGATCAGAGGAATTTCTTTCAGCATTTCTATCGGCTGGTTCAACCGGTCTCTTCTTCGGTGCACTCTTTTTCTTCAGTGCAACAGTGCTGGGATCATGTTTGCGCTTAGAACGCCCTTCTGATTTTCCTTCAGCCATTTTTTCTACATCAGATTTGATAAGGCGATGATTTTCTTCTTCTTGAGCTCTTTCTTTTTCTGCCTTCTTGGCTCTCTTTTCAGCATTCTTCTGGTGCTTAGCCAGTTCATCAGGATATGATTCTGGAGTGCGAAGGGATGACTTGTCAGCATTCGGTGGTGGCGGTGGTCTCTCCTGGGGATCACTTGCATGAATGAGGCCAATTTCACAGCAGTCGGCCCATGGAGGATGAAAGGCAAAGTTCTTCGCAAACTGAGGATGAATCATCTCATAGTTAAAACATTTGCGCACCCAATGGCATCGAATTCTTTGCAAACGCTTGTCTCTTTCCCATTTTGACTCTCCTGGAATAGTGTTGTAATTGTCATGAGATATGTACCGAGCTGAATTTGCATACGGTTGCCTACCACCTTTCTTTTTCTTCGAAGCATCTTCTTCTTGCTCATCTGCATTTTGCTCGTGTCTCTTTCTTTTGCTGGTTGATGGGCCTACCGTTGGGCCCTTTGCATTTGGAGCTTTTGACTCGTCAGCTGTACCCAAGATTACCTCATCTTCATCGGACATGCTCATTGGTCGAGTAGAATCCTCAACTGATTGCATACACCTGTGAATAAGAATAGATGCGAGGGAAAATGGGGACAGGGTTACAAATGCTCACAACGAATATTTTTCGAGCGAAAACGTCTTGATGAAGAATTAGATGCAGACTTTGAGAAATGTTTCGAATGAAAGAAATGTATAGAACAAACTAGTAGGTTCAAAGAAAGTACTAGTCAGCGTGCTAAGCATTCCATTCATGCGAGACATAACACAAACCCTAGATCTGAAATTTTTCGGATGCGAGGGACAACTACAAAACACATCTGCACTAGTTACCTAAGCAGTAAAGATCTAAGATATGCGGTAAAATCAGAAAATAATAACCACGGACAAACTCGAACAAGAAGGACGGAGGCCCGTGTTCGAACTGCACGTACCCTAGCTTGGTGTCGTGCAGCAGCTACGGCGGCGCGGGGAAGAAGATGTCCCGCGGCGGCGAGGAAAGACTCCGGCGACCGCTTTCCGGCAGTGAAGCGGCGAATGGGTCATCGGTGTTGAGATCAAGGTGGAGCACTGCGGCGAGGGTTTCGGAGGAGATGAGGGCGAGAAAGAAGAGAAGTGAATGAGGAAGCGGGTTGCTGCGGTATTTATATGCGAGGGAAAATAACCGCACGGAGTGAATCCGATCGAACGGCTACTATCGAGAGACTATTGAGATTCAACGGACAGGATGGGGTGGCAGTTGATGTATTGCACGAGGCAACCATCATAAAAGATCATGGTCCTGACTTGGGCGGGAAACCCCAAATTTTTGACAACTTTCGCCAAAATAGATTAAAGTTCGGACCGAATCTTAATCATGGTCAAGGACGCAAGATAAAGTTTCGTTCCAGATGAAATTGAGCATTTGTAATGGAACATCATAGACGGGAAGAGATAGAACAGAGGAAAAAATAGGGTCCTAGGCATTTCACTCAGACAACAAAACACAAACACCCGAGCGAATAGCTATGAGAGAAATGCGTTCGGACTAACACAAAAACTTTCGATCAAACATAAACTCAACGAAAGAAAATTGTGGTGGCGTGACCCACCGTATAAGAACTGTATGACCCCGAGCATCGCACAATTATCGTGGCACCCGGTTAGTCTACTTCTTCGTTAATGTATTCACTCTCAGAAAGAAAATTTCGCTTTGTAGAAATTTTCAAACTCTTTGAGTGTTATGCACCCATTCCTTTTAAGATGTGGAAGTGTTAGCACAGGTGCCGAGTCCAGCTTACTGCACGTTTGCGAAGTCCAAGATATTTAGCTCACACCATAATGCACCGAATCTTTTCTCATCGAGAGGCTTGGTGAATATATCAGCGAGATTGTCTTCGGTCTTGACGTGATTGATGACAATATCCTCTCGAGCAACATGATCGTGAATAAAATGATGGCTGATGGCAATATGCTTGGTGCGAGAATGCTACACTGGATTGTGTGCAATTTTGATGGCACTCTCATTGTCACAATATAGAGGAATCTTCTTGACCTTGATGCCATAATCCTTCAGAGTCTGCTTCATCCACAATAACTGAGTGCAACAAGCGCCAGCAGAAATATATTCGGCCTTAGCCGTAGAAAGAGATACACAATTCTGCTTCCTTGATGATCAACACACCAAAGATCTACCGAGGAAATGGCATGTCCCCGAAGTAGATTTCCTGTCAACCAAGTCACCTACATAATCTGAGTCTGAATATCCAACGAGATCAAACTGTGCTCCCTTAGGATACCATAAACCTAAGGTGGGGGTGTGAGCCAAATATCTTATAATACGCTTAACCGCTTAGTGATGTGATTCTTTCGGTGCAGCTTGATAGCGGGCACACATGCAAACACTCAACATAATGTCAGGTTTGGATGCACATAGGTAAAGAAGAGAGACAATCATCAAACGATAAGCCTTCTGATCGTAATCCTTACCGTACACATCTGCATCCAGCTTACCATTCATGGGCATAGGTGTTTTGTAGCCCTTCATTTTGGAATCTTGTATTTTGAACTTCTTTAGGCATTCTTTAAGATATTTTTCCTGAGATATGAAAATTCCATTTGCCTGTTGATGTATTTGCAGTCCGAGAAAGAACTTAAGTTCACCCATCATAGACATTTGATATTTCTCGGACGTCATTTTTCCGAACTCTAAGCTGCAAGCATTGTTAGTACAGCCGAAGATAATATCATCCACATAGATTCGACATATGAATAGATCATTATCAACAGCACGAGTGAAAAGTGTGGGATTAGTGGATCCTGGCTTGAACCCTTTATTGAGCAGAAACTTCTTCAAAGTGTCATACCAAGCTCGAGGGGCTTGCTTCAGCCCATATATAGCCTTTTTCAACCTGAAAACTTTGTTAGGAAACTCAGGGTGTTCAAAGCCAGGTGGCTGTCTAACATAAAATTCCTCATAAATTTCACCATTGAGGAAAGCACTTTTCACATCCATTTGATAAAAGCAAGATATCATTGTAATTTGCATACGCGAGAAGAATACGAATTGCCTCAAGGCGTGCAACAGGAGCATATGTTTCACCGAAATCAATACCTTCTACCCGTGTGTACCCTTGAGCAACAAGACATGCTTTGTTTCTCACCACAATGCCATTTTCATCTTGCTTATTGCAAAAAATCCACTTTGTGCCAATGATATTGTGCTTCTTAGGATTCGGTTTGTCAACCAATTCCAAAACATCATTCAGTTCGAATTGCACCAACTCCTCTTGCATTGCATTCATCCAATCTGGATCATTCATGGCTTCCTCATACTTGGTAGGTTCTGCCAATGAAACAAAGGAGAAACTACCACAGTAGTTAGCCAACACTACAAAAAAAAAGACACATCCGTGACATTTTGGCCCGAACAAATTTTTTTCTGTCATGCTTATGACACTTCTATGACGATAATTGTGACAAAACCACGTATCATCATAGATGTGATGGGCTCCTACTTCTATGACAAAAAATCATGACACAAAATGGACTTTTCGTCCTGGGCGGGCCGGGGACGCACCTGCATGACATTCTTTGGGCCGTCCATGATGGAAAAAATCGTGGTAGAAGCAAGGACAAGGAAAATTTCGGGGAGTTCCCAGTTACAGTGGGTGGTCGGGGCCGAGCGATGCACGGGGGTTTGCGCGTTTCTCTCGTACACGTACGCGTGTGTGTGCGAGGCGTTGGGCTCTAACTGAACCCGAGCGAGGCGTTCACTTACTGAACCCGAGCGATTGCACTAGCTACGTTACTGAACCCGAGCGATCGATCCCTTGGCTGTTAACTGAACCCGAGTGATTCCTTCGCTACTGCTGCTAACTGAAGCCGATCGAACCTGCTAGCTCTTGATGAACAGTGACCGTTGTTGGGGGTTGGATGAACAGTTCCTGGTGGGGGTTGGATGAACAGGACCCCGTGGTAGTAGAGGCCGTTGTCGCTGGATGAACAGGACCCCGATCGAGAGGAGGCCGCCACACACCCGAGTCGGTTGGGGGTGGATGAACAGGACCCCGTTGAGGGCTGGTTGAACATTAGCCGGTGGAGGCTGGATGAACAGGACCCTGTGGAGCACTGGTTGAACAGTAGCCAGTGGAGGCTAGATGAACAGGACCCCGTGGATGAGCAGTAGCTGGTGGAGGCAGGAGGAAGTCGATGGTGGATGAACAGTAGCAGGTGGAGGCTGGAGGAAGTCGACGGTGGATGAACAGTAGCCCGTGGAGGCTGGAGGAAGTCGACAGTGGATGAACAGTAGCCCGTGGAGGCTGGAGCGATGCAGTAGATGGTGGATGAACAGGACCCCGTTTCAACCGTAGGTGCTCCAACACAAGTCCGTTTCCTCCGTTTTGCGGTACGCCACACCCCTCCTGATCAATAACACCCCGTTTCGATCGTAGGAGCTCCGTTTCGACCGTAGGCGCTCCAACACAAGTCTGTTTCCTCCGTTTTGTGGTACGCCACACCCCTCCCGATCAACAGCACCCCGTTTCGACCGTAGGAGCTCCAACACAAGTCCGTTACTCCGTTTTGCGGTACGCCAGACCTCGTTTCGGCTGTTCCGTCCAAGCCAATTGGCTCCCGATGAACAGGACGTATTCTGACCCAGTCGGTTGCCTCCCGATGAACACAACATTGTTTCCTCCGTTCCGACCCAGCCGGTTGGCTGCCGATGAACAGGATGCCATTGCTGCCGTCCGTTGCCTCTCCATGTACACGAGCCCTGGCCGTACGTATGCACGAGTACGCGTTCGAGACCCAGCCCGTATGTACGTACGTGGCCGTATTTTTTGGCATGTGGCTGTACGTACGTGTACACCGTTTATAAGGGACTGCCTGAACTGCTACGTAGGGGGCTCTACTACTACACGTGCCACTGCTTGCTCGGCCATGGTTCATCGTTGCAGAGAGACCGATCGACCAGTATGTACGTACACGTCCGCGACCAGACAGACAATGCTACGTACGCTTCGACCGGTTGGGTCCCAGCTGTCAGGGAGGTTAACGACGCACTTCCTTCCGTGCGAAGATATAGATGGTGGGTCTGAGCTGTCATGGGGAGGATTCATTTTTTTGCGCGTAATAAGGAGGCACTTCCTTGCGTGCAAAGATGTAGCTGGTGGGTCCATCTGTCAGCCTCACCGCGTACACTACTCTTCCGATGGCTGTCGTTCGTTGACCACGTTGACCACACCGCGTGGATAGCACCCAGGCGGTGGACGATGGCGAGGCCTAGGAAGGGAACGATGCTGAGCCAGGGAAGACAAGGAAGGTGGATGCCCACCCGGAGGGGAGTACGAGGGTTCACTGGTTCAGCTGCGGTGTAAGGCTGCCGTTGCCGGAGAATAACAGGGGGTGTGGGTGAGTAGAGGGAAGGCCTGGCCAGTGGTAGTATGGTCGGGCTGTGAGGCCTGTGCGGCAGCACAGCCGACCACGGGAGGCTGGAGCAGGCGGTACGGCGGGCGTAGGTTTGGGCGGCTGGAGCAAGAAGACCAGAGGTTGAAGACGCAGCTCGGCCATTGGATTAACATCCAACAGTCACTGCAGCTAGAATCGTTTATTGACTAAGTTGACAAAGCCCTGCGTACGCGTCAATTTAGTAGGCCCACAAGTCAGCCTCCAAATCTGGTGGGTCCCAGCTAGCAGGGGGAATCATTTTTTTGCGCGTAATAAGGTGGCACTTCTTGCGTGCGAAGATGTTTTCTAGTTTTTTTAATATCTTCTTTTTCGAGTTACAATAAAAAGAAAACAATTTAGCATCTTTGGTACAATCTATATTTTCACGAAATGGATCATAATAAAGCTGGTGGGTCCCAGCTATCAGGGAGAGGAAACATTTTATTTCCGCGTAATAAAAGAAGCACTTCCTTGCGTGCGAAGATGTAGCTGGTGGGTCAAACCTGTCAGGGGGAGAAATCATTTGTTTTCGCATAATAAGGGGGCACTTGCTGCGTGCGACCATGGGCCATGTGGTTCCCTACTGTCAGCCACTCACATACATGCCTCTTCCGATGGCTGTCGCTTGTTGACAAAGTTGACCACGCCGCGCCGAGAGAACCTACGCGATGAACGATGGTGAGTCCTAGGAAGGGAACAAGCAGGAGCCGGTGAAGACACAGAAGTGGATGCCCACGCGGAGGGGAGTACGAGGGTTCACTAGTTCGGCTGCGGTGTGAGGCTGCCGTCATCGGAGAATAACAAGAGGTGTTGGTGAGTAGAGGAATGGCCCGGATGGCGATGGGAGTAGGGTGGACCGGTGAAGCCTGCACGGCAGCATAGCCGGCCACGGGAGGCGGTGGCAGGCAGTACTGCCGGCGGTGGTTTGGGCGGCTGAAGCAAGAATATCCGAGATTGAAGAAGCACTACAGCTGTTGGATGGACATCCAACGGTCACTGCTGCTAGAATCGTGTGTTGACTATAACTTGACAAAGCCTTCCGTACGCGTCAACTTAGTAGGCCCACAAGTGAGCATCACATCGGTGGCAGAGAACATATAGCCCATTTGCGATTTGTAATAATGTACAACCCATTTTTTAATTCTAATGGAATTTACTATGGCCCATTTACAGTTTGTTAAAATTACAGCCCATTTTCTAGCAAGGACAACGATTAATAATTTCAACCAACCGCTCAAAACAGAATTCAACAAAAAATACCACATTTTGATGGGATCCAAAATATATTTATCCCGAAATTTCGAGTCAGATTAAATATAATTTCAAAATAAATTTGTATTAGGTAAAAATCTAACAAAATATTGCGCGCGCAACAAGTAATGAAATTAAAATTTTCAATATCTAAAAATAATATTTTTGAAACTAATTACCTGTTTGGTGCATTTTTTATATTTACAACCCAATTTTTATAATTACATCCCATTTATTATTTCTTCAAGCCCATTTTCTTGTTAGGCCTAATGCATCCCTCCTAGGAAAGATTTGCAGCCCAGCGGGGCGGAGAATAACAAGTTGGCCTGGGTTGGGTATTCCGCAAAAAAAGTATAGCTGGGCTAGCCATTTTCACCTTGAAAAATTAATATCTGGGCTGGATATTTGGTCGACATAAAATAATAGCCTGGGCTAGACGGGCCACAGCCCGCCCAGTTGATACCCTGCTCCTCTGAACAACAACAAAAACATCGCTCAAGAAAAACTCTACTCACACCTCAAAAAACAAATACTGCTCGAGCTGCTGGGTCCCAGCTGTCGGCCGCTCCTTGTGCAATTCTCTCGTTTATTGACTATATAGGTTGACGATGGTGTGGGACCGTGATGTTAGGAAACCAGGAGGAAAAAAAATTATAGTTGTACATATATATAATAAGGAGGCACTTGCGTACGTATGGCTATGGCCCTGGTGGGTCCCTACTGTCATCCTCTCCAAGTAAAGTCATCTCCTGATTCCTCATGTTCGTTGACCATGTTGACAACGCGAGACAGCGGCGCCACGGCGAGCGCAACAACTCGAAGGACGATGGAGAGGGCCTCGCGGGCCCTACGGATGGTCTGATACAGCGCATGTTGGTCGTTCAGGAAGCCAGGATCATCGGACCCCTATGAGCACCTTCGAGAGACTGAGCCGGCATGAAACGGTAAGGCCGCGCTTGGGAGCTCTAGATTGTTTCACACATGTATTAAGGATACAAGTGTAATTTACTCATCACCAGAAACAACACGTAAAATACAGGCGTAATGAAACCGACGGCCCGAGGTCTGTAACGAAAACCGGTGAGTTACGCATGTAATTTGAGAAACCAGTGTATGTTTTACCAGTCGAAAATGACCAACCAAGCGCTTCGCCCAAGACCATCTGGTTTTATTTACAAGCGTCAGTTTTACAAGCAGTTTTCGTTGGAAAACTATGATCCAATCACGGCCTAAGATGATGAGTTGGTCAGAAGATCATATGGTTTCACCTCTAACCTACCCGAGTTGTCGTACAGGCTATGAATGAAACATAAGATGATGAACTTCTTAAGCACAAAAACAACAGAAGAGGATGATCGTCTTAAAATGCAAATCACTGGCATTAGATCAACATGCAAAACAATACGAAGCATTATTCTCAGGAGGCACGGTGAACAGCTCGTGATGCCGCATGCCATAACATTCCAAGCTCAACTTTGCAATCAGACTCACAAGGCCTGGCATTTCATAGGCAAACATTCAGAACAAACTCTTAAAATACCTTACATAAGTCAACATTCATGACTATGCATCTCATCAGAGTAAATATTTACTTCTGAACTGAACACATGAATAGGAAAAAATGATTGACGTTGCTCACAGCAAAGGGCGTCCCATTCCAAAATATCAAATGCATGTCTTCTGGCTAACATCAATGAGCAAAATTTGACAAGGTTTTCCAATTCCAAAATATTAAACGAATGTCTTCTTGCTAACATCAATGATTAAACTTTGACAAGCTTTTCACATTCAAAATATGTAATGCCTATGATTGTGGAACGGGCAGGGTTTGTCATCAGTTTGCATATTGAAATGGCACATGGAGCCGGATTAACCAGCGTATCTTTTTGTGAAGTTCCATTGAAATCAAAAAATGTCTTGCGTAGCACGGTGGATTTCGTATTTATATGTTGCAAGGCCTTGAAGACGTTGGCATCTCCATTCAATTAGATAGTCTGGTGGCTCAAGGTGACGACGAATGATTACATAACCATTCGATGTATTGTGCATGATGAAGTATTATGGAGGACACGAACCATCTGAACATTTTGTGTAGTTCCACTGAAATCAAGCTGAGCATCCATGTCTGCATAAATACAGAAAAAGTGTGATGAATATAATAGTGGTACTAGTTGATTAACATACGCTCACAACTATAATCATCTTCATTATCTTAATAGGAAAAGATAGCAATACAATAGCTTCAATTAAACATTTATTCAAAACAATACAACAATATAATTAGCACAACATAACAAAGCACGATCATGTGGATGAAGGCCGATACTGACCTCATTTGTTACAGCTGCGTCGGCCACTGACTTGGTCATACCTTTCCTTGTGGAGTGAATTTTTCACCCCACGTGATGTTGAGTTGAGTTTCCCTTGGTCTGCAGACTAGTCATGTCACCAGCGTCTACTAATACTCTAAAGCTTCTCGATCATTCCTTCTATAATGTAGCGTAAACAGTGACTGCTTCTTTCTGCAAAGTGGAAAGACCAACTGGGCCCAATAATGCAACAGTTTGCCTTAAACACATTGGCTCTTTTTGTGCAGTTCAACTAAAATCAAAGTCGAAATAGAACCGAGCATAAGTTTTGATATCCCTGTATGCACAAATAGGTATAAAGGAAACAATTACTGAGAAATAACGGTTGATGACTTATACTCCCAGAAGAAAAAAACATCTACCTTATCTTAATGGGAAACAAAGCAGGACAGTAGCAATTCTCAAACAGTGTGATTCATTCATATTAACTGAGACATTATCTTAACAATACCATGTTTGAACATGTATAAAGAATGACAAAGCAGAAAAGTACCATTCCTAAGACAGTGCAACTGATTCATATTAATAGAGACATTATCTTAACAATACCTTGGTTAAACATGTAGAAAGAACTACAAAGCAGGATAGTACCATTTGTAAAACACTGTAATTGATATATAATAACAGAGACATTATCTCAACAATACATTTCTTAAACATGTACTCCCGCCGATCCCTAACAGAAATTGTACTCCCGCCGATCCCTAACAAGTGTTGCAGTTTTGAACTAAGATTCAGTAGTTAATTCTAAGAGTGGCATTGCTTAATTTTACCAGTGGCATTAGATTAACAAAAAGTATAAACAGTTCCAGGGGAGAGTGGGCGCAATAGCACCATGTGCTTCCATCTACTTATAAAGGGGGTGATGCAGAGTTTGTTGTAACAAAGCAACAAGCATCATGTCTGGGTTGGTCCCATTTTTGTACACTTAATGGGAAAATACAGCAATACAATAGCTTCAATTCAACATTTATTTAAAACAGTACCACTACAAGTAGCACAACATCTCAAAGCACACTGCACAATCATGTGGATAAAGGCCGGTACTGACCTTTCATGAGGCAGACAAGATCAAATACGAATCTGCCAACACGAGTAGGAAATCCAATCTCGTTTTGTGTAGTTCAACTAAATCAAGCAAAGTTGCCGATGTGACATTTAAGTTGAACTGCACAAAACACTCTTAAAACAAAAGTGTTTTGCGTAGTGAAGCAAAAGGTCGCAATAGCAACGAGTTGAATAGATATCCCTGTTTTCAGAGGTAAAAAAAAAAGAAATAATTATTGGCCGATAAAGGAGGATGAATCATATGGCCACAAAAAGAAGCATCTACCTTATCTTGATGGAAAACAAAGTAGGACAGTAGCATTTCTAAAACGGTTGCATTGATTCATATTAACAGAGACATTCTCTTAAAATAACATTCGTTAAAAATGTAATTTACTTTTAACAGTGGCATTGCTTCAATTTTCCAGCGGCATTCTTAGATTAACAACAGCAAAATAGTTGTATGGGACATGGGACATGCCAGCACCATGTGCGTCCACACGTATAAATGGGTGATGCAGAGTATGTTGCCAAGCAGCATATCTGTGTTGGTCCCATATTTGTTCTCTTTGAACCTTTTTCCTATGTGAGGGCAGCAAATCTAGTCCTGCACAAACTACCCGACCCCCCTGTTTCTTTCCTTTTTCAACAAAGAGATCGGTTCCTTACAGATGTCCGTACTGGGTTACCCCCATTTTCCCTTTTCGACCAACAGAGCGGCTGGATAGACAGTCTATACTACTTTCCCTCCCTCCTTTCCTCATTGCACCACATCCTAGATTCATGCTCCACCCCACCCTCCCTTCTTTCCTCTTTGAACCAAGACCTAGATTCGACTACAGAATCGAAAAAGATTCGTATGCAGCTAGAGCAATGACGGTTTCAAAGAAAGTTATACCTTAGGGTCGTCGGGATGTGGCTAGGCATGCGGCGGGAGGCCGGATCTGCCCACACTATGTACGACAGCGAGGAAGAAGGGGGCGGAGGCCCTCCCGCACAGGCGCTGGGTGAAAGAGAACAGCGCAGCCGGCAGTGGATTGCCTCCCTCGCCGAAGGCGACAGAGTGAACGCTGCACCTCCTCCCCTTCCCGGTGCGACGGGATCCGGACGGCTCCTTCACCAGCTGTGAGGGGGGGGGGGAGAGAGAGAGAGGCCAACGCTGTCTTGTTTAGATCTGATGAAGAGGGTGAGAGATTGTGAATAGAGCAAACCCTAGCAAAGGAACGCTGAGCCTCCAGCGTGTATATATATATGTAGTGCAGCGAGAGTGTGAAGAGTGCAAACCCTAGTGAACAAGCATTGAGGCTCCACCTTATATAGTACTCGTATATAGTACTAATTTAGTGGAGTGGTTTTCTTTTTCTCTCCATAACAATCGGTTTAAATTGTGTACGAAACGAAACTCTTTATTTAACGTACCAGTGAAGAAAACTACGATCAACTAACGATCCACGCGTCCTGGTCGCACTTCCTGTCGTTCACGTGTGGTACACTACCCTCTGTTAAGTGAACAACCACACACGCGCCAAATTATCAGAAAGGTGTGAGAGTGTGTACAAATAAAGAAATTTAATTTCCATTATTTTGTATGTACAGTTTGCCCTCTCTCAATAATTATGGTTTGTTGCGTTCGGCCTAAACTTGGTCAAACTTTACAAAGTTTGACTTCAGTTAAATCTAATATGCAGAGTACATAAAAACGGAGGGGGACTACCTCCATCCGCGTTTTTAGTCCACACCATATTTTTAATCAAAGTCTGACCACATATTTAGTCAAAAGCTGGACAAATAAAATTACAGGGTAGCTGAAGACAAAGTTGTGAGAAGGCTTAGAAATCAATACAAAACTTTTGCTCTTAGTACCAACGTCGATGCTTCTTCGAGGAAACATTTGGTTCATATCCAATTGTGTGATAAAATTGCACCAACGTAAACGACTGCTCCAAGATGAACTAATGAAGGATATCGTCTTTGTGGTAACAAGCAAAGAGCACTGATGGAAGACAACCCATTCTTCATTATACAACGATCAGCTTCACCAGCCGATGCAACCATGAGACGCAACCATGAGCATCGATAGGTCATCGTGGTGATGCATCATCGATTTTGGCATCAAGTTTGGTTCAGGCACCAATGAAGTTTGATAATCCTCACTGTGGTTTGTTTCTTCTCGGTAATCAAGCTCGAGAAAGGAAGAACCACTTGGCAGAGGACAGTGATGCTGAGCAACGGTGGCCATCCAATTTTGTGCAGTTCCACTAAAATTGAGGAAGACATGCACGGGTATGGAGATACGCATCGCTGTTTGCAAAAATATACAAAAATGATATTTAAGTAGTGTCATTACTTTGTTTTAGCAGTGGAACAATCTTAACAGTGGCATCTTAATTGTCAATAAGAATTAATGAAACGAATACCAAAAAATAGAAGCATCATGATTATCTTGATGGGAACTAAAGCCCCGGAAAAAAACTAAAGTAGGACAGAAGCATTTGTCGACGCCTCTAGATGGACAGCAACATTACTTAAAAGGGACGTCACTTTAACATGGGCATTGCTTCATTTTACCAGTGATAGTTTTAGATTAGCAGCAGCAATAGGAGCATATGGAGAATGACCGCACAACCACCATGTACTTTTTGTCGGAAAAAAACATGTATACCTCCACCGATGCATAAATGATAAACCAGGACAACTTTTGGAGTGGCCTTTCCTCTATAATAGTAAAAAATAGGTGATGTTGGACCAGCCGACGAACCCTAGCTACTGTACATGGGGAGCTACAGAGTAGTGGTATAGAAGAAAACCCGCATGCAGAGTACAATGAAGCATGAAATCCAAAAGAAGTTATACCTTAGGTGGGCGAGATGTAGCTTAGGCGGGCGGGCGGGATCTGCCCACATGACGGTAGCGAACAAGGGCGCGGAGGACCTTCGTCCGCGCCGGCGCCGGCTCAGAGAGGACGGTGCGCATCGGCTTCCTCCATCGCCGACAGCGACAACGTCAACGCCGGACCTCCTCACCTCCCGCAACTGATGTGAACTGGGGATCCGATCTTTCGATGAGAGGGAGATAACTACAATTTTGGGTGGGACTTGACCCTCATGATCCGGCTACCAACCGTACAGGGAGAACCGTACACGACTGATATCCACGGCAATCGCTGAACCAACTCCACGGCGTTATCGACCGAGCCAACGACGCGATCGACCTATCCACAAAGGATTTTTCCTGCAAGCAAATCGAAGAACATGCAAGAAAATAATAGCCAAGCAATCTCAAAATTGCGAATATGCTAGATGGAATAATCTCACAAGATGGGGTTCCGATAGAATGTCTTGACGGTCGCACTAGCCGCTACGAGCGAAGACACGTAAAAATAGCAATAGCTAAACTTCTCTAAACAAAATCCGAGTCTAAACCCTAAATTTAGCTAGTTATTTATTAAGAGTGGCGGCCGCCTTGCGCTGGTTGACGGACGCAGGGCCGTACAGAGACCGGATACTCCACGGCTCAACAAGACGTGACGTGCTTCGGTTGTTGACAAGACGTGGCCAAGATGTACACGTGCACTAATTGGTCCTTGTATCGCTGCCTCTTTGCACAGTATCATGGGCTCGTCTACACACACGTGTGATTGCCTCCTCCTTCCTGATGCATGCACGTAGGGTCTTAGCTGATTGTACGTGTATGCATAGAATGACCATGACACCAACTCTCATCTTCATATTTATTTTGCAGATGCCTTCAATTATTCTGCACAAGAAATAAAATGATGTAGTATTTTTGTCCCTGATAACAAAATATAATATTATATAATTATGAATAGAAATTACCTGAAAAATGTGTCGTGTAATATTTGTAGACGTATCTACGGTGTCTATGTCCACATCAGCAACGGACGGGATCCGGCCGGATCTGTGACCACCGGTGAGGAGAGAGATAGAGTGGATACTGTCATCTTGTTTAGACATGGAGAAGGCGAGAGAGCAAAATGAGGCGGTACTAAGTTTGTGTGTGTAGGGAGAACGAGACATTGATGATGTGTACGAGTAGTCGCGAGAGTCATCACACACACATAGACATGCATATCCGTGTTTACGTAAAATTCTTACTTTCATCTCCATCTCCAATCATATTTGTCCGACTGGCACATTATTTACGTTATTAATTACACACCAATATTTACGTACGTCAAGCATCTCTCGTTTGCGGGCGTCCGGACCGCTGCCACGCCCGCTCGTGACCGCCCTGGCCAACCCGAACCCTCTTCATCACCCGCGTGCGCTTCCCGCCCGAAATGGTCAGTGCCACATTCATGCCCGGCCAGAGCGGACGCGACCTCTCACTGGCGCCGGCATTGAAGCGGCGCGCCAGCCGAGAGAGCGCCGCCCGCGCCACTTCCTGGTGCACGCGACTGCTCCGCATTCAAACGTCACCACGGCCGGCCGCAACATGCATGCAAAAAAGTTCTTGGGAGTCTGTGCTACAGCTAGCTGTCCTCCCCCTCCTTGTCTATCTCTTCAAGTAGTGCTAGTACTCCATGGCGCGATCCATCGACAAGCAGGCGGGAAAGTTTGTGTATACTCGGTTTGCGGTGAGTGGCATGCCGAGCGACCATGTGGGGTGGAGGAGGGTGAGACACGAACGCGACAGACGTGATTTAAATGTTGGTTTTGCTCAATGGCGTGATCCAACAAAATGAAACGTTGGTTTCCAAAAGAATACTGTACTGCATGAGGGAGAAGCAGATTCAACGAAGAGTGATGGTTTGCTTCTTCCGTCCAACTAACTACTGGGTCTATGTGATTTGACGGCTCATTGGTCGCTATTACTGCGGCGGTAGAGCGTCGTAGAGCGTCTGCACTCTTATTTATTTATTCGATGATAAAACTAACTTTCTCCACTCTTAAACCGGAGAAGTATGAAACACGGCAGCCTAGTGACTACATGGGCCACCTCCCATTATCACCATATTCCTTGGACAGCCCGCATGCCAAGAAAAAATTACTATACACCGGAGTGTATAGACTATTTTGCCCCCGGATTTGCTTTTGAGGAAATGCTTGGTAGTTACGCGCATGCAAAGTACACAATCCTCGCGAACAATTACTCCTCTCTCCATCTCTCTGGATGCAGGCTCACTAGATCTATCTGCATGCAGCTCTCTCTCTCTCCGGTTTTGCATGCATGCGACGCAACTCTCTCTCTCTCTGTGCAAGCATGCCTTAAGCTTGGTTAATAATATAGCCGGTTGATGGCTAACATGTTGCCATGTCATCTATAGCCAATGTAATAGTCAACATGTATAGTAATGGGCTACAAGAAAGTACTACTCCCTCCATTCCCTTATACTACAAGAAAGTACTATTGCCTCGATTACTGTTAGTGGCCTTGTATAGATGCAAAATGTATTTTTCGTAGTGGCCAATGTAATAGTCAACATGTATAGTAATGGGCTATAAGAAAGTACTACATTTTACCACATGACCCACCATACACTCTCACATACTACCTCCGTCCTGGTTTATTAGTCCCCTATGTAATTTATGCATGATACTAGTATATGCTACTCCCCACTATGAGTAGCCTTATACGCATAGAAAAAAGGACCGGAGGGAGTACGAAGCTTTCAGATTTTGTTTCATGTATGTATCCTGACTCCAAGGTTGCCCCGTTACAACATTCCATCAAATACAAAGGAATAACACACATGCTGATGCATCTCAATGATTCACAGATCATAGCCAATATTTACTTCACAACTAAAGACAAAAGTTGTGAGAGTGTGTATAAAAAAAACTACTGATTAATTGAGTGTTAGATTGCCAGAAGCATACACTGTACTAGTACCATCATTGTTCGACTTCCCGAAGAGGAGAAGAGCCAAGCGCAAAGTTTACTACAATAGTACTCCGAGTAGTATTACGTACTACTAGTACTACTTACTTACTATACATGTACTACTAGAAACTGCATGGTGGAGCGTCTGCACTCTTATTTTATTTTAATCTGTGATAAAGCAATCTTCAAAACATTTGCTTCTCTTCGAGGGTTCTCGCATGTGATAATGGAAGTTGATTGCATGGAATGCTCGCCACAATTCTCGCATAATTCTGGCTCCTATCCTGTTAGAAATAGGAGCGCTCAGTAATATTTTCTCCTTTTTTGTTATTCAGCATATAAACAGGTCAGCATACCTTGCGGCGCATCTTTGTACGAACCGTGCTTTCTGCACTTTGAATGTGACCGAGAGCTGGCTTCATGAAACACATCGCTTCCTTTTTTTGCGGGGTACCTCGCTTCCTAGTGACCAGTCTCTTGGCTGATTGTCCTAAGAATGCTTATATATGAATAAAGCTCTCTCATTTACCTGCTAAAAAAATTTAAGCCATATTAACCGGAAAGGAGGCAGTATGGACTAGCACTACTTTGGTTTGTCCCGTCAACTCGTGAAACGAGGAGAAGCTTGCAGGACAAGGTGAAGCTTTCTTACGCCCTCTCCGTCTACCTCAAGCGCGGTGGCCCGCAGGACAAGGAGAAGCTTTTGACTAATGCAACCTACCCTCGCCCAGGCGGTGGACGTGCAACAGTTCATTCAGTGTCAGATTGCCAGAGGCATACACTGTAGTACCATCATGTTCGACTTCCTGAAGAGGCGAAGAGCCAAGCGCAAGGTTTAGTAGTACGAGTAGTACAGTACTACTAGTATACAGGTACTAGGAACCGCATGGTGGAGCGTCTGTACTCTTATTTTATTTTAATCTCTGATAAAGTACACATTTATTTGTGAGAAGTGCGGAAAACGGCAGCCCAATAGTAATATTTAAAAACATCGAACATGTAATGATGACATCGATCAACCATGCTCGAATATATCTTGGCCTCCGTGCGACACCTAGTGGCAGGTTGGCCATTTTGCTGTCAATTGAGATTAGTTTGCTCACACTCCGGTGCCACATGTCAGTGATATGCCAAGAGGAAGCGCGTTGACTGACAGGCCATACGCGGACTTGGTTTTGCACCTTCATACTAGTATGAGCGGATTCAAAGAAGAGCGTATTGATGTTGCTTCTTCCGAGCAACTTACAGTGGGAAAGGTGGGGCTTATGATTTGACTGCTCATTACTCACTATTAGTGCGGCGCAACGACCGGGCTGAGTCTCCCATGCGGTTGTGCACTCTAATTTGGTGCATGGCACATGGACCCGGATGCTGAATGGCTTCTGGCAATGCTATCAAGCTTCCAGCATTTGTTTATATAATTGACGTATACAAATAATTTTTCAGCGACATGAAATTGTACAATGCTATGAAGCTTTCAGTTTTTGTTTCGTGTGTCTTGGCAGCTGGAAGGTTGTCTCATTATAGCATCAATCAAATACTAGAAAGGAAACTAACATCCATGCTCTTTCAAAAAAAATAAAAAAATAACTTCCTTGCTAATGCATCTCAATGATTAGCAGATCAGAGCTAATATTTACATCACAACTGAAGACAAAGTTGTGAGAAGATGTTTAAATTAGAATTAATCCATGCTTTCATTGGCAGCAACTTCCCCCCAGCTCTGTCTAAATCAACAAGGCATATTGGGAAAAAAGTAGCTGTCAGGAGCATGCAACATTCCGATCATTTTGTGCAGTTCCACTAAAATAGAGCTGAGTGTCCCTATTCCAAAGATATTGAGTAAGTGTGATTACAATAATAGAGGACTGTTGATGAAACAATAAACACACAAATAGAAGCCGGTCACCTTTGCAGTCTCTCTTAAGACTAACTAGTTGGAGAAGATTAAGCAAATAGTTGGAGAAGATTAGCCTCGGAGTTGGATGAGGAGGATAGAGCAAAACCAATCTCCCTTTGTGCAGTCCCACTAAAATGTAGAAACGTTGCCCGTGTGACATTTCAGCAAAACTGCATAAAACACTCTTAAGAAAAAAGTGATATGTGCAGTTCACCAAAAGGTCGCAATAGCAACGAGGTGAAATGGATAGCCCTGTTTGAAAAAAGAGGTAGAAAGGAAACAATTACTGGCCAATAACAGTTGATGACACATACAACAACAAAAAAGAAGCATATTCCTTGTCCTAATTAAGGGAAGATAACAACATGGTTGTTTATCTAAAACGGTGTGAGGATGAGATTGCAATATGGAAAGTACGCCGGACGAGCTTCGTTTTGGGCAAAGAACTAGGGAAGATCCACATGCAAGATTTTCCACATGCAACGACGTGGGAAGATAGGCAGTGGAGCAAGGTCGGAGGGGAGGAAGCTGTACCTGGGGGATGTCGGGATGTAACTAGGAGGGCGGCGGCGGGCGGGATCTGCCCATACTGCGGTAGTGAACAAGTGGCGAAGGCCCTACCACGCCGGAGCTTGGTCAAAGAGAACGGCGGGTACCGCAAATCAGGACGTGCTACCTCGACGCCGTCAAATGGAGAAACGATGCACATCCTCCCTTTCCGCCAGCGGACGGGATGCGTCCGGATCAGTGACCAACGGTGAGAGAGAGAGGCCACCGCCGCCTTGTGTGAGATAGTGTGACGAGAGACAAACCCCAACAGGCAGGCTCCATTGTATATAGTGGAGCAGATTTCTTTTTTCTCGATAACAATCATTTTATATTCTGTACGTGCCATTGAGGAATATAACTTTATTTAAAACTAACGCGTCAAGTCAAACTTTGTTCCGTGTACGCGTGGTACACGACCCTCCTTCAAGTAAACAACCTCTACACGCGTCAAATTATCACGTGGCTGCCTTTTCATACAGAAATGAGCTCCACCGTGTCCCCGCGTGGGTGTGGCCGGGAACGAGACGTGAGTATGTGCGTCGTGCATGCACCTCTTCTCTACGTGCAGGTACGTACATGGGTGTGTGTGAGAGAGATGGTTTGTGCGAAGTAGAGGCAATGTGTCGATGATATCTCAAACAAAAAATGTAACATATGCAATGTGTGTGAAACAGAGGCCTGGATATATCATATATTGAGGGGGCAATCCACGAGAAGAGAGTGGAGGGATCATCGGCGTGAGATATCGATAGAATCGAAGAGAGGGATGAAGTGTGTGGGTGCGCGATCGATACAAAGTGCCATCGAATTTGTGTGTGCCCACGTCAAAGATATAGGGCGGCTGGCCTACTGGAATGTGAGAGGGGAGAGGTGCAATTTGTCTCTGTGCCATGGATACCTACCTACAATGTTCGACAATAGGTGTGTATGTGGGGGGGGGGGGGGCAGAGACCTAATTACATTGAGAGGTAGATTGACTGGTATATGTGTGGAGAAGGAGAGAGACCTAGCTAAGTATTGAGGGAGATCGATCGGCATCCATGCATATGTGTAGGAGAGGAATAAGGTTGGGAGAGAGACAGAGCTAGAGTGTCAGAGGGTTGGTGGTGGAGTTGCTTCTCACAAATGGTGGGAGAGGCCTGCTAGACAAACGGAGGGTACGACTGCAATATCAATAAGAGAGGGGATGCCTGCCTGTCTGTGCACATGCGTGTGAGAGACGGGCCGAGAGGCATGCACGGATGATGAGGGGGACGATATGGCTGTGGTAAGCAGACATAACTACATAGGAAGATCAATCGTCGCGTGTCAGAGAAATGTAGAGACATAACTAGTGAGGTAAGTCGATCATGCGTTGGGAAAAAGAGTTATATAGTCGACCTAGCTACATGTAGGGAGATCGATCGGTATACATGCATGCATGTGTTAGAAGCAAATAAGGCCCAGAGAGACGGATAGAGAGAGAGGGATGCGGCTAGGAGGTGGTGCGAGAGGCCTACTATATCAAGGGGGGAGGAGTGTGTAACAGTGTAAGTATGAGATCGGTGAAAAGAGGGGTGGGAGTGTGCACGTGCGTCGAACCGTATTAGACAGAGGGGGACATGGACGGTGAGAAGAGAAGAGGGAAAGCGTGTGTTTGTGGTAGGTACACCTGGCTAGAGAGGTATATCAATCGGTGTGTGCAGGAAAGAAGGAGCTGCATGGCCTACACACACCGTGGGTGAACGACCTAAAGAGATATAATGAATGTGCGTGATGGGGAGAATGCTAAGGGAGGGTGAGAGGGAGTGGGCGTGTGCATGCACGAGAGAAAGTTAGCGCTAGCTACAAAGAGAAGATGATTGTGTGGGTGTAAAAGACGAACAGAGATCACAATACATTATAAAAGTGTATTCGGATATTTGAACAAGAGATCATAGTGTTTTAAACAGACGCATGCATGAATATAATGGTGATACGCATGGTGTGCTAATGAACATGTTATACTACATATTATATATAACATTTTTTTAAATTTGTGATAATGTGTGGCTTTTGCAGCTCAGGGCTAAATGCTTGTCATAATGTAGGGGGCGGGGCACTATACTTTGTGTGATAAACACAGTGTACATATGACACATGGTTTAGATTATGAAGATCTAGCTAGTACATCAAATGTACTATTATTTGGAATCAATATCAAGTGTATTCAAAATTTTGAATTCGAGTTCATATATATAGTACACATAGTTCATATCTAACTCTATAGTAATCATGTGGTGTGTTGTTAAGATAATATACAAATGATGGTTTAACTTGGCAACAATCATGATTGTAGATTCTTATTCAAATAGAGAAACAAATTCAAATATAGTTCGAATTGCAGCGGTAGTATATACATTTGGAATGCACTAAAATATTCGTATGAGTAGGTTACATGCATTATAGAGGTAGTGAAAAAATTTAATTGGACATAACATGGATTCATAGTTTTGAATAGCATTATTACAGTAAAACGGGACAAGACTCTCCCTTTGTGTTGTGCAAATAGTTTTTGTTTTTGTTTTTTTCGTCGAGGGAAGTGCAAATTGATTTTTTTAGGATAGTGTGAATTGATTTGGTACGTACATTATTACACGTTAGGCTTGTCCAAAAATTTCAACCCGCGCCTTGTATCCCAAAAATTCAGATGTCGCTTTGTCTGTTTGTGGTCCGAAAACTCGCGCCTTCACAACCCGCGCCTTGCTATCCCGAAATTACAACGCGCGCAAAAACTCCCTCCAGCTGCCAAATCCCGACACGCGAAATCCCCCTTCTAACCCTGAGCCGAAACGGCCGCTAGTTCAAATCGATGGGGGTACTTTCGTAACACACCCTACATTTTGGACAAGCGCGTCCCTAGTCATGGTTCCCCCCTCCCATCACCTCCTTTTCGCCATTCGAAAACCCAGGCCCCCATAACCTCTCTGCTCCAGCCGCGAAACCCCACCCTCCACCGTCCGCCACCCCACCGCTGCCCAGCCGGAGCCTCTTCCCCGACGACGTCATCCACCACAACAGCTCGACGTCCCTCACCCACCGCCCCGGATGAGGATCCATCATCGATCTCGTCGTCCTCCCGGTTCAGCCGCCCCGTCCTCCACCTCCAAGGAGCTGCTCCAACGATCGCCTTGACTATCACGGCTGCTCCATCCCCACAGCGCCGCCTTAACCTGCTCCACCAGAACCGCAGCATCCTCATCGACTCCTCGGACAAAGCCGAGGCCTACTCGGCGCCACCAAAGAGGTTGTGCACTCATCGCATCGCACCTTCTTCTTAACTTGACCTCCTGGCTGTGGCGCCCCGCCTGATTATCACTATAGCCAGACGGTCGCCGCACATACCAGCCCAGGAAATCACTCTGGCATGCGCGTTTACAACAAGTATCATGAACACAGGCATTTCTATTAATGGATATATAAGTCTTACATGATATATTACAGGGGTGATGGCAGCAAAAAAGCTCTATCTAAGGCAGCATGGTCTTGGTGCGGCTCCAATCCACAGGGATCTGACTGGGTTACTCTTCTAGCCCGCGAACGCTCTGGCTCTTCGACGGCGGATCCTTATGTGAACCTGGCCATGTTAAAGGCCGCTGAGTACTTTTGAATGTACTCGCAAGCAAACCAAAATAACATATACACCAAGCAAAGTAATCCATGGCATTCAAGCATGCATTTGTTATTAGAGCGGTATTAATTATCATGGCATAGAAGGATTATCTAGCAGGTTAATTTCTAAAGTAAAATTATAGTAAAGTAAAGTATATCAAGTAAATAACCAATACTCCGAACATTTTCGTGATCTAATCCGATGTTGAACCAAATCCAATCCCAACCTTGACCAGATCCAACTTACTCTCTTCCGGGTTGCCTTACAACCCTCAGAACATTCACGATCCACTGAGTATTTCAGGGCATAAGACGAGTTCTTCCATCATTATTATCATTCTTACGGTTGGCCACCTAGTGAGGCCTGGACGGACTGTCCAATACCGTGGACGCGGCTATTCGAATAGATTCTTACACTCTGCAGAGGTTGCGCGCTTTACCCACACCATGGAGCACCTGGCCTCGTGATCCCATTCGGGTGGACCAGTGTTGCTCCAACGAAACCTGCCTAACCCGTGACTCCTTCACCGTACCACCGCCAATCATTCTCCCCCGGAGTCCTGCCCTGGGTGGCCCCTGTGTCACCTCGTGACACCTGCCACCATCGTGGCCAACTAAACTGTCCCAAACGGGGACACCGGCAAATAACTCAACTGGGCTCACAAGGTTATCGCCACCTACCGGGCCAGGACAGCACGCGCGCATAACCTTCCCTGTTTGGTGGTACCGATGAAAGAGCACGAATCCAGACCAAGTCAAGGCCGTCCCATACCGGCAAATGTGGTTGCACGGAAAACTCCAGACAGGTGATTCTGGACCAACCGACTAGGTTTAGCTTTAGCCATCATTTAGCAAGCATGGATATTCATCATGAATAACTTAACATGGCGGTAACTATGTATGAGGTAACAACCGTGGAAACATAACAACCTATCTCCATATAACATCACAACGAACAAGATTTAAATGGCAAGTTATCACTTTACAAGTTCTAGCTGTAAGTTACGACCATCGGAACCCTTGCATAAAACCGGCAAAGAAACCAGTAGCCACCAGAACGGTCTTTACAACTCAGATCTGGGACATTACCGGAATAACTCAACCCCGACTCAAGACGGCTGGAAAGCAGCTCAGAGCATGAGACGGTGTTGATAAAAAGAATGTAGCAGTTCCCTAAGACGGCCGAAAAACAGCTCAGAGCATAGGGTCACTACTACAGAAAGAAATTCAACAGATGCCCGAGACGGCCGAAAAACAGCTCAGAACACGGCCAGTTGTTGAAAAGAGAACATAAAGTCAGCATCCACCCTGGACGACCGAAAGCAGCTCAGACACAGGCGTGGTGCCATCATCGAAGAAAGTGCAAGCAAGGGTTCGTCCGAGTCTCATACAGCTCATTACTACACATACACGCATAAGTATAATAATTTGAACATGCAAGAATAACACAGAGCAATGCTTTAGGGCATATATCAGATGGTCGGCTTGCATGGGGGTCGAAGAAATATTCTGGGAGAAGTGCGATCACCTCGCGGAAGAATTTGCCGGAACAGATTCCCTCCGGAAGGGCTGAATCGGAGTTACGAGCGAAAAGTTATGGTTGTCTGAAGTGGAAGGGACCTTTCTGTAAATAAAATATTTAATATCGGGTCCCTGGCTGGAAAAACTGATGGCGCCTTTGAGGGAATACGTTTCCCAATGGGGAAAACGTACTTGTCGCCGGGCGCCTCCACTTGAATGGCGTGGCGAGGCGGGGCCGGTCTCTAGGTCACTTACAGGTGGCCCCCACGTGGACCTTCTCTCTCCTCCCGCCTCTTTCTTCTTTCTCCCCTGCTTCTCCCTGATGCTGCCACAGGGAGATCGGGCTCCGATGGCCGGCGACACTCCGGTGAGCCTTGAGGGCAGGCGCCAATGCGGCTGGGGTCACCGGCGAGCACCGTGACCAGTGGTGGGTCACACGGGCGGCGGGAGTGGCTGGTGGCATGGCGGCGGGTAGAGGCCGAGGGAGGAGTGAAGCGAGTCGCCGGCGACGGCTACGGCAGCTCCGGTGGTCTCCGGCTCGGGCGAGGCCACCGGTGGCTCCAGGAGGTGACGCTGCACCCGTCTAGACCGCAAGGGAGCGCCGGGGAGGGGTGGAACGATGGCGCACCGAGGGGCAGAGGGCGGCGGCGGCCGAAGTCGGGGAGGACGTGGCAACGGTGGCTCCGGAGAGGAACTGAGGGCAGGGGAGGATGCGCTGGAGTGAAGTGGAGCTGGTGGTGCGGTCAGGGGGGAGGGGGAGAGCTCGGTTGGCCGGAATTTAGGGGATGGCCGGCGATGGCCGTGACGGCGATGGGCGGCGTGGAGGAGTCCTCAAGCTCAGAGGAGAGGCTGGGCCGGGCTAGGGAAGTGTGGGAGGGCTGCTGGTGAGCTCGAAGGGCCGGGAGGAGGCTATTTATAGCCTGGCTGTGGCAAGGTGATAAGGGCGGCCACAGTGGCGATCTTATCCGGGCACTGGAGCTCCGACGACATGCCGAAGGAGGGGAAGATGTTGGCAGGGTCTCCAGGAGGGCGGAGGAGCTCGTGGAGTCTTCGGGAGAGCTCGAGGGGGAAGACGACGATGGTCACGGGCGGAACAGAGCTCCGGCAAGGCTTGTCGTGGCATGGGGAAGAAGCAAACGAAGGGGGAAATGACCAGAGAGGGGTGCAAGGATGACGGGGAGTCAGGTCGGCATGCTAATACACGCCATGGCAGCATGAGTTGGCTTGCCCGACGCGACGAATGCGCAAAGCGCTGTTCCTGCGTGCAGTTCACGCGGTCACCATGTGCACCGGCCGTTCTGGCGCGTGTCTGCTTGCCAAACCTTGTCTAACACATCCCTCGTTGCTCAAATAGATGAGGGAAGCTGCTAGACTCAGCTGGGTGGCTCTGAGGTGGGTGAAACTTGCAGAGTAAGCTTCTGATAGGAAGGTGTTTGTAGAGATTTCTGGATGGATCCCTGGGTGAAATGAGTTGAGATTTGGCATGGAGCAATGATCTACCAAGGTGACTACCCTGGTTAATTTTGAGGCCACTTTGATAAGAATTGTGGACACTTGCTGTACAAACCACCATACTGGACAGAAATGCAAACTTTGATGTGGCACTCACATACTAGCTTGCATTGAGCTGAAATTTGGAGGAGGTGAGTGATTTGTACATATGAAGCCACTGTAAAAGTTTCATACCAATTGGGTACACCAAAATGGTACTTGCTTCACGGAGGTTCCAAATGGACAGAAACTTAGGAAAATTGCTGGGGAAGAATGGATAGATGGATTGAGCTGGTTTTTGGTTTCCATGAGTGATTTATCAATGTTAATCACCATGAAAAATTTCAGCTCAAATAGATCAAGGGTTCAAGCACTTTCTTTGCAATTTGCCCAACTGGACAGAATTTGCAAATTGATGTTGTGCTCAAAATTTGAACTATGGAACTTGGGTTCTTGATGGAAATGGTGAAGATATGGATATGAGAAGCTCCACAATTTATTTGGGATTCTTCCTGGCTACCAAAATGGTAGTTCCTTTAGAAACTGCCCAAAATGCAATATTGGCATTAAATAGGAAAATGCAATTTCCCTTATTTAATTATGGCCAATATTTTTATGGGAGCTCAATATGATCACAAAGAATATCTCCACAAGTTTTCATGAACTTTGGAGATGGATAGATATTTTCCTGGATTTAATTCCTTTAACTGGCAGAAAAAGGAATTAATTATAAATGAAAAATATTGCAAATGACTTGGCAATATTTTTGCATATCCAGGGTTTATAGATAAAGGATGATCACTGGGAGAAGTTTGGGAGTCAGCAGATCAAAGGAAATTGGGGTTCCTTTGTAATGGAAGAGATTAGGGTTTCCCTTCCGGCAACTCGGAAGGTAGGGTTTCGGTGGCAAAATCCTGATAATATATCTTGGGTGGCAAGGTTGGACTGGAGAGAATCTCTGGTTGGATAGGGAAGGCAAGGTTAAATGACCATCTTCATATACCCAAGAGCTAAAGAAATCCGATAACACCGAGGAAAAAGACGGGAGTCAAATCCCGCGAAGGAAAAATCGAGGAGCAAAAACCAGGGTGTTACACCGGCGCCGCCGGTGCTCGATCCCACACCCCCATGGCACGGCTACCTCAAAGCCGGCGCCACCGGCGACATCTCCACGACAGCTCTCCCCCAGTGCGAGGCTCCCTTGGCGGCGGCATCCATACCAGTCGGATCTGCTGCTGCTGCTCCGGCTCTCGCTCGCGCTGCTGCTGCTTCGTCTCTTGCTCGCTTGCGCTGCTGCTGCTGCTGCTCCGTCTCTCGCTCGCTCATGCTTCTACTCTGCTCTTCCCCTCGCTCGTGCTGCTGCTCTGCTCTTGCTGTTGCTCGTGCTGTTGATGCTGGTCCACGGGCTGCTACAGCTACACGAGTTGCTGCTCTGGCTGTAGTTCACGCCGCTCCTCCAGGCGTTGTTGGTCCGGATGCTATCTGCTACTGTGTTCCCTGTCGATCTCCTGCTGATTTAGATCACTGTTTCTCTACTACTAGTGCTCGAGCGGCCTAAAATACATGTGAAGTGCATCTCTGCTACCAGTGCATTCAGTTTTGACAGTAACATTCAGATTCCACAGTAAATTTCAGTTTTGACAGTTAAGTTCAGAGTCAACCGTTTTTACCTCATCTTTTGTAGTCAGGTGTTTTGGTGATGTACATTTTACATCTACCACTTTTTGGTAATGTATTTTACATCATCTATTGGAGATGCAATTAGAATCCCACTTGAGATTAATGATGTTTGTCTTGTGCTGCTTCAGCCTCAACGTCTTACGGCTCACCGGAGCTGCTCCAACGACGGAACCATCCATCACAACAGAGCAGTACCCTAGACGCCGTCTACAAACGCCTCCGATCTTCCACCACACCTCCAACAGCCACCTCTGCCGCAACTTCTTTAGCGACCAACCCAATGATGCTGAGGTCGACACGACTACTCCAAAGAGGTTGTACACTTGTCGCATCACTTATTAATCTACATTCATGTCGATCCATTAGGGCTATTTTGGTTCAAAGGAAAAAGTGAAGGAAAAACATAGCAATAGGAAATTTTCCTATGGTACTCTACTATTCAATTATTCATGCATTTGGTTGAAAAGAATGGAGCAAAACATCCACCTGGACCTACTTTTCCTATGCATGAAAACAAGACTAAGTGCATTAGTGGCAGAATAACATTCTAACTGTACACACTTTCATATGGTTTCACTTTAATTTGGCCATGTTTCTTTGCATTCCTCTGCTCTTCCAATTCATGTGAACCAAACACCCAAGTTGACAGAAATCCTGTGTTTACAAATGCTCTGTTTCCCACATGCATTCCAATCCTATTCCGGTGTTTTCCTATCCCTGCGTTTTTAGAATCCTGCAAGCCAAAGGAACCCTTACAGAATTACTTCAGTTATAGATAGGTGTCAAAGAAAACTTTGTGTGGTTTGTCCTGCTCCTGCCGCGACGCCGTCCACCTCACCTGAGCTGCTCCATCGACCGAAGCATCCACCATACCAGACATCATGACTCCCGACCGTCTTTCGCCGCCTCAGATCTCCTTCCCTGCCACCGGCACCCATCGCAACTGCATCACCATCATCGACTCAGCAGATGAACCTGAGGAGTACACGGGTCCACAAGAGAGGTCACACTCTTTTGTTTCTGCTTATGTTATGCATAGCTTAATATTACCTGCTACTTTATTGTCCTGTTCACCTCTTAGACTCCAAGTCAGGTCCAAATTAATGTTCAAACTTGAGTTTTAAAATGCTTGTGGGGCACATATCGAGGCAGCAATGAATAGTATCTCTATCTATTATCTGGTTCACCTAGGGTATGTCTATGTTGTTCATCTTGGGTGGGAAACAAACAGTAAAGCAATCATCATCTATCTTTTTATTAAAGTAAAGCTATCATTATTTTTGGATCTATCCACTGTTTGTTACCATCACTCTAGATTTCGGCATGCTCTCCTTACATAATCTCACTATATTTTTTTCGTATGCATGTCAGATATTGTACACGGTCATGCTGAACATGTAGAGAAAAAGAGAAGAGTTTTGCGCGGAAATACAATGTCATGCAGACACCGCTCCATGGTGGGTGCAATGGCAAACCCTCCCCCCCTCCAGATTGTAATCCAGAGGAAGATATCTGTTCTGAGGCGGATTCAGACGGAGCTGACCACTCCTATTTACCCCCCGAGGTGTTTGCTCTAACTTGGCATGATGATGTTGGTCATATCATGCATATGTTGCCTTGCAGTGCCTACTTTCGACATCATATATGTCATCTTCTTAGTTTAGACATGTTCTGTAATGCCACCTCTTTAGTTTCTATATCATATATGTGAATTATGCAATCTCATCTCTTTTAGCCAGCCATAATATATGTGAAATATGCAATGCCATCCTGTTTAACCAGGCATCATATATTTGAATTATATCTTGCCAATCCTTTTCTTCATTACATTTCCATTTGTCAACAATGTTTGTACATTCAACTACTCTTCCTGTGAATCAGCCATTTGAGTGGGTGATGGAAAAAATCTGGAGTGAAAACAAGGTCTTCAGAGCAGACAGTGCTACCTATCGAAGCAGATCTCTTCCTGGGTCCTGATAGATCCTCAGAGATGGATTCAGAGACAGATGACCAGCCCTATTCCCCCACCGAGGTGTATGCTCTAACTTGGCACAGTTATACTGCTCATATCATGCATATGGTGTGTTGTATTGCATAGTTTAGACATCATATACACAATATTCAACACCATGTTCTTAGTTCAGACATCATATATGTGAATGCCCTCTGCTTAGTATATAAATCACACATGTGAATTATATCATGCGATCCTGATTACTTAGATAACATGTATGTGAATTATGTCATGCGAACCTGTTTACTAAAGACATCATATAATTATCTCATGCCATCATGTTTAGTTAGTCATCATATCTTTGAATTATGTCATGCTATGCTATCCAGTTTAGATAGACATCATATATGTGAAATTATGTCATGCTATCCTTTTTAGTTAAACAATATACATGTGAACTGTTTCATGCCCTCTTTTTTCCACACTATCTATTGCATCTGTCTCTCATACAAGGTCTGTACATTCAACTAATTTTCTTGTTTATCAGCCATTTGAATTGGAGGGGGTGATGGCAGTATCTAGCGGAGTAAAAACACGGTCTTCAAATAAAACAGTGCTACCTCTTGGTGGAGATAGCACCTCGGTTGTACATGCACGAGAACCAGCCCTACCACACATAACCCAGACTCTCGCAGATTGTACCCCTACTCCGTTGGACAGAGAACCAGCTTCACCCAATCTAACCCCAACCACAGCAGATAGTAACCCAGTTCCAGTTGACACAGCACCATCTCCAGCACAGAGCTCCCAAACAAGAGCAGTTAGTATGTCAACTCCAGTGCCCAAAGCGCCAGTACTACCACGGCGAACCCCAACTCCACCAGTTAGTACACCTATTCCTGTGAACGAAGCACAACCAGCCATTCATAGTTTAGCATCTATCGCATTTGACATTGTTAAATCCTATGTGCGTATCTTCCCATCATGGAAATATTATACTGAAGATGAAGGAAAAAGCCAGTTGCAGGTGTTCGTCTAGGAGTTATGTGTAAGTAATATTATTCATGGCAAATACTTTGCTTTGTCCCATAAATTCTACCTTCATGCTGGTTATAATACAGCAAATGTTCCCATTTTTCTCTATAGAGAAGGACCGATTTGGAAACTCAGTATGAGGTAACCTATCCTAATACCTCTGCTATCTTCAAGAATGCTTGGTGGCAGTATCGGAATTACCTGAAGAAAACGTACTTCACTGGCAAAGAAACTCATCAAATTCCCTTACTTTCTCCTGAGACACATTTACAGCACGATGACTGGGAATGCCTTCTTCTGTACTGGTCACGAACCAAGAATGTGGTAAGGTGTATGAGCTCATTTTTTTTTATTTTGAAGTACTATATGCCTGCGTCTTACTGTACTATGTTCGTGTAGAACAAGTGCTTAAACCTGAAGAAGAACTGTTCTCATTTAAGATTCCATTGCTATGGTGCATTCTGCTTTGCTCTTGTATCACTCTATTTACTCATACAAACTTATTTTTGAATTGAAGGATCCAATCGAAACTCCAATGGCACAACATGTATGTTTAAACATGTTTCTTTAACAGGTTTGCTCTTCTAAATTGCTCTGTTGATTTCAATTTCAATTGTGTATTCAGTTGACTTCTCATATCATGCACATTACTGCTACTTCTTGAGCTTGCGTTGGTTTTTCCCTTGAAGAGGAAAGGGTGATGCAGCAAAGTAGAGATAAGTATTTCCCTCAGTTAGAGAACCAAGGTATCAATTCAGTAGGAGGTACAAGCAAGTTCCCAATCTATGCACCTGCACAAACAATCAAACACTTGCACCCAATGCGATAAAGGGGTTGTCAATCCCTTCACGGTCAATTGCAAAGGTGAGATCTGATAGAGATAGGTATATAAGATTGCCAAAACGTAAAACAAAATAAAAGTAAATAAATTGCAACAAGGTATTTTTGGTATTTTTGATATATAGATCTGAAAATATATGATGGAAAATAGACCCGGGGGCCATAGGTTTCACTAGAGGCTTCTCTCTTGAAGGCAAATAATACGGTGGGTGAACAAATTACTGTCGAGCAATTGATAGAAAAGCGTAAAGTTATGATGATATCCAAGGCAATGATTATGCATATAGGCATCACGTCCGTGTCAAGTAGACCGAAACGATTCTGCATCTACTACTATTACTCCACACATCGACCGCTATCCAGCATGCATCTAGAGTATTAAGTTCATAAAGAATGGAGTAACGCCTTAAGTAAGATGACATGATGTAGAGGGATAAACTCAAGCAATGTGATGAAAACCCCATCTTTTTATCCTTGATGGCAACAATACAATACGTTCCTCGCTACCCCTACTATGTCACTGGGTGAGGACACCGCAAGATTGAACCCAAAACTAAGCACCTCTCCCATTGCAAGAAATACCAATCTAGTTGGCTAAACCAAACCGATAATTCGAAGAGAAATACAAAGATATCAAATCATGCATATAAGAATTCAGAGAAGATTCAAATAATATTCATAGATAATCTGATCATAAATCCACAATTCATCAAATCTCGACAAACACACCGCAAAATAATATTACATCGGATAGATCTCCAAGAACATCGAGGAGAACATGGTATTGAGAATCAAAGAGAGAGAAGAAGCCATCTAGCTACTAGCTATGGACCCGTAGGTCTGAGGTAAACTACTCATGCTTCATCGGAGAGGCAATAGGGTTGATGTAGATGCCCTCTGCGATCGAATCCCCCTCCGGCAGATCACCGGAAAAGGCCCCAAGATGGGATCTCACGGGAACAGAAGGTTGCGGCAGTGGAAAAGTATTTTCGTGGCTCTCTTCTAGGGTTTTGGAATATATGTGAATATATAGGACGAAGAAGTAGGTCGGTGGACTCCCGAGGGGGCCACAAGCCAGGGGCGCGCCCCTACGGCTTGTCATCGCCTCGTGGGTCTTCTGACTTCGACTCCAAGTCTCGTAGGTGTCTTCTGGTCCAAGAAATATCATCGTAAAGTTTTATTCCGTTTGGACGCTGTTTGATATTCCTTTTTTGCGAAACTCAAAAACAAGGAAAAAACAGAAACTGGCACTGGGCTCTAGGTTAATAAGTTAGTCCCAAAAATAATATAAAATAGCATATTAATGCATATAAAACATCCAAAACAGATAATATAATAGCATGGAACAATCAAAAATTATAGATACGTTGGAGACGTATCAAGCATCCCCAAGCTTAATTCCTGCTCGTCCTCGAGTAGGTAAATGATAAAAACAGATTTTTTGATGTGGAATGCTACCTAACATATTTATCCTTGTAATTTTCTTTATTGTGGCATGAATGTTAAGATCCATAAGATTCAAAACAAAAGTTTAATATTGACATAAAAATAATAATACTTCAAGCATACTAATAAAGCAATCATGTCTTCTCAAAATATCATGGCCAAAGAAAGTTATCCCTACAAAATCATATAGTCTGGCTATGCTCCATCTTCATCACACAAAGTATTAAATCATGCACAACCCCGATGACAAGCCAAGCAATTGTTTCATACTTTTGATGTTCTCAAACTTTTTCAACTTTCACGCAATACATGAGCGTGAGCCATGGATATAGCACTATAGGTGGAATAGAATATGGTGGTTGTGGAGAAGACAAAAAGAAGGAGATAGTCTCACATCAACTAGGCGTATCAATGGGCTATGGAGATTCCCATCAATAGATATCAATGTGAGTGAGTAGGGATTTCCATGCAACGGATGCACTAGAGCTATAAGTGTATGAAAGCTCAAAAAGAAACTAAGTGGGTATGCATCCAACTCGCTTGCTCACGAAGACCTAGGGCACTTTGAGGAAGCCCATCATTGGAATATACAAGCCAAGTTATATAACAAAAATTCCCACTAGTATATGAAAGTGACAAAATAGGAGACTCTCTATCATGAAGATCATGGTGCTACTTTGAAGCACAAGTGTGGAAAAAGGATAGTAGCATTGCCCCTTCTCTCTTTTCTCTCATTTTTTTTATTTTAGGCTCTTTGGCCTCTTTTTTTTTCTTTTTTTTCTCTTTTTTTTTATTCATCCGGAGTCTCATCCCGACTTGTGGGGGAATCATAGTCTCCATCATCCTTTCCTCACATGGGACAATGCTCTAATAATGATGATCATCACACTTTTATTTACTTACAACTCAAGAATTACAACTCGATACTTAGAACAAAAATATGACCCTATATGTATGCCTCCGGTGGTGTAGCGGGATGTGCAACGACTCAAGAGTGACATGTATAAAAATATATGAATGGTGGCTTTGCCACAAATACGATGTCAACTACATGATCATGCAAAGCAATATGACAATGATGAAGCGTGTCATAATAAACGGAACAGTGGAAGTTGCATGGCAATATATCTCGGAATGGCTATGGAAATGCCATAATAGGTAGGTATGGTGGCTGTTTTGAGGAAGGGTTATGGTGGGTGTAGTGCACCGGCGAAAGTTGCGCGGTACTAGAGAGGCTAGCAATGGTGGAAGGGTGAGAGTGCGTATAATCCATGGACTCAACATTAGTCATAAAGAACTCACATACTTATTGCAAAAGTCTATTAGCTATCAAAACAAAGTATTACACACATGCTCCTAGGGGGATAGATTGGTAGGAAAAGACCATCGCTCGTCCCCGACCGCCACTCATAAGGAAGACAATCAATAAATAAATCATGCTCCGACTTCATCACATAACGGTTCACCATACGTGCATGCTACGGGAATCACAAACTTTAACACAAGTATTTCTACCAATCCATAATTACTCACTAGCATGACTCTAATATCACCATCTTTATATCTCAAAACAATCATAAGGAATCAAACTTCTCATAGTATTCAATGCACTTTATATGAAAGTTTTTATTATATCCCTCTTGGATGCCCATCATATTAGGACTCAATTCATAACCAAATCAAATTACCATGCTGTTTAGAGACTCTCAAAATAATATAAGTGAAGCTAGAGAGTTCAACAATTTCTATAAAATAAAGCCACTGCCGTGCTCTAAAAAGATATAAGTGAAGCACTAGAGCAAAATTGCCTAGCTCAAAAGATATAAGTGAAGCACATAGAGTATTCTAATAAATCATGATTCATGTGTGTCCCTATCAAAAGGTGTGTACAGCAAGGATGATTGTGGCAAGCTAAAAAGCAAAGACTCATATTATACAAGACGCTCCAAGCAAAACACATATCATGTGGTGAATAAAAATATAACCTCAAGTAAATTTACCGATAGACGAAGACGAAAGAGGGGATGCCTTCCGGGGCATCCCCAAGCTTAGGCTCTTGGTTGTCCTTGAATATTACCTTGGGGTGCCTTGGGAATCCCCAATCTTAGGCTCTTGCCACTTCTTATTCCATAGTCCATCAAATCTTTACCCAAAACTTGAAAACTTCACAACACAAAACTCAACAGAAAACTCATGAGATCCGTTAGTATAACAAAATAAATCACCACTTTTTGGTACTGTTGTGAACTCATTAGTTATTTATATTGGTGTAATATCTACTGTATTCCAACTTCTCCATGGTTCATACCCCCTGATACTACCCATAGATTCATCAAAATAAGCAAACAACACATAGAAAACAGAATCTGTCAAAAACAGAATAGTCTGCGAAGATCTGAATTGTTCTAATACTTATATAACTCCAAAACATATGAAAAATTAGTAAAATATAGTAAATTTGTGTATAAATCTTGTGTAAAACATTCAGGTTTTTTCCACGCTCCAGTGAATTTAAACAATTCTGTGACTGGACGCAAAAGTTTCTGTTTTTCAGCAAGATCAAATCAACTATCACCGTAAGCCATCCCAAAGGTCTTACTTGGCACAAACATTAATTAAAACACCAAAACACAATTAATAAAGAGGTAATAATGTGTATTTTATTTAAGAATAGAAGCAAAACAAAAACGCAAAAATAAAATTGGGTTGCCTCCCAATAAGCGCTATTGTTTAACGCCCCTAGCTAGGCATATTGCAATAGATCTAGGTATTGTCATCTTTGGTATGCAATCCGTAAGTAGATCTCATAATAGATTTATATGGCAATTTAATTTTATTTCTTGGAAAGTGTTCCATGCCCTTCCTTAACGGAAATTGAAATCTAATGTTTCCTTCTTTCATATCAATAATTGCACCAATCGTTCTAAGGAAAGGTCTACCAAGAATAATAGGACATGTAGGATTGCAATCTATATCAAGAACAATGAAATCTACGGGTACATAATTCCTATTTGCAACAATAAGAACATCATTAATCCTTCCCATAGGTTTCTTTATTGTGGAATCCGCAAGATGCAAATTTAAAGAACAATCATCAAATTCACGGAAACCTAGCACATCACATAAAGTTTTTGGAATCGTGGAAACGCTAGCACCCAAATCACACAAAGCATGGCAGTCATAATCTTTAATTTTAATCTTAATGGTGGGTTCCCACTCATCATAAAGCTTTCTAGGGATAGAAACTTCCAACTCAAGTTTTTCTTCAAAAGATTTCATCTTAGCATCAACAATATGTTTAGTGAAAGCTTTATTTTTATTATAAGCTTGAGGAGAATTCAACATGGATTGCAACAAGGAAATAAAATCTATTAAAGAACAATTATCATAATTAAAGTCCTTGAAATCCAAAAGAGTGGGTTCATTGCTACTTAAAGTTTTGACCTCTCCAATCCCACTTTTATAAATTTTTGCATCAAGATCTATAAACTCCGAATCATTGGGACGCCTTCTAACTAAAGTTGACTCGTCTCTAGTCCCATATTTATCAAGATTTATATTAGAAAACAAACATTCAATAGGAGTCACACCAATCACTTTAAGATCTTCATCATTATTTTCATGAAAATTAGAAGAACACGCTTTCATAAACCAATCTCGCTTAGCACGCATCTTAGTGGTTCTTTATTTACACTCATCAATAGAAACTCTCATAGATTTTAGAGACTCATTAATATCATGCTTTGGTGGAATAGATCTAATTTTCAAAGAATCAATCTCAAGAGAAATTCTATCCACGTTCCTAGCCAAATCATCAATCTTAAGCAATTTTTCTTCAACCAAAGCATTGAAATTCTTTTGGGAACTAATAAATTCTTTAATATTGTTCTCAAGATCAGAGGGCATCTTATTATAATTTCCATAAGAAATGTTGTAGGAATTACCATAATTATTAGAGGAATTACTAGGAAACGGCCTAGGGTTGAAATTACCTCTACACACGTTATTACCAAAATTGTTCCTACCAACAAAATTCACATCCATAGATTCATTATTATTTCCAATCAAAGTGGACAAAGGCATATCATTAGGATCAAGAGGAGCACTCTTACTAGCAAATAATTTCATTAATTCATCCATCTTTCCACTCAAAGTATTTATTTCTTCAATTGCATGCACTTTTTTACTAGTGGAAGATCTTTCGGTATGCCATTGAGAGTAATTTGCCATAATATTATCTAGGAGTTTAGTAGCTTCTCCTAACATGATTTCCATAAAAGTACCACCCGCGGCGGAATCCAAAAGATTTCTAGATGCAAAATTCAATCCCGCATAATTTTTTTGTATAATCATCCATAAACTCAAACCATGCGTAGGACAATTTCTTATCATCAACTTCATCCTCTCCCAAGATTGTGCAACATGCTCATGATCAAGTTGCTTAAAATTCATTATATCGTTCCTAAGGGAGATGATCTTAGCGGGCGGAAAGTACTTGGAAATAAAAGCATCTTTACACTTATTCCATGAGTCAATACTATTTTTAGGCAAAGATGAAAACCAAATTTTAGCACGATCTCGTAGTGAGAACGGAAATAGCTTCAATTTAACAATATCATTATCCACATCTTTCTTCTTTTGCATATCACACAATTCAACGAAAGTATTTAGATGGGATGCAGCATCTTCACTAGGAAGGCCGGAAAATTGCTCTTTCATAACAAGATTCAACAAAGTGGCATTAATTTCAAAAGATTCCGCACTAGTGGCGGGAGCAATCAGAGTAATAATAAAATCATTATTATTAGTGTTGGAAAAGTAACACAACTTAGTGTTCTCTTGAATCATCATGACAAAGCAAGCAATCTAGCACACGAGCAAACAAAAAGCAAACGAAAAGACGAACGGAAGAAGGGCGAATAAAAAGGCAAATCTTTTTGTATTTTTCTGAAAATCGTTTTAGAAGTGGGGGAGAGGAAAACGAGAGGCAAATGGCGAATAATGTAATGCAAGAGATGAGAGTTTATGGTGGGTACTTGGTAGGCTTGATGTAGACCTCCCCGGCAACGGCGCCAGAAATTCTTCCTGCTACTTCTTGAGCTTGCGTTGGTTTTTCCCTTGAAGAGGAAAGGGTGATGCAGCAAAGTAGAGATAAGTATTTCCCTCAGTTAGAGAACCAAGGTATCAATCCAGTAGGAGGTAAAAGCAAGTCCCCAATCTATGCACCTGCTCAAGCAATCAAACACTTGCACCCAACGCGATAAAGGGGTTGTCAATCCCTTCACGGTCAATTGCAAAGGTGAGATCTGATAGAGATAGGTATATAAGATTGCCAAAACGTAAAACAAAATAAAAGTAAATAAATTGCAGCAAGGTATTTTTGGTATTTTTGATATATAGATCTGAAAATATATGATGGAAAATAGACCCGAGGGCCATAGGTTTCACTAGAGGCTTCTCTCTTGAAGGCAAATAATACGGTGGGTGAACAAATTACTGTCGAGCAATTGATAGAAAAGCGCAAAGTTATGACGATATCCAAGGCAATGATTATGCATATAGGCATCACGTCCGTGTCAAGTAGACCGAAACGATTCTACATCTACTACTATTACTCCACACATCAACCGCTATCCAGCATGCATCTAGAGTATTAAGTTCATAAAGAATGGAGTAACGCCATAAGTAAGATGACATGATGTAGAGGAATAAACTCAAGCAATATGATGAAAACCCCATCTTTTTATCCTTGATGGCAATAATACAATACGTGCCTCGCTACCCCTACTATGTCACTGAGTGAGGACACCGCAAGATTGAACCCAAAACTAAGCACCTCTCCCATTGCAAGAAATACCAATCTAGTTGGCCAAACCAAACCGATAATTCAAAGAGAAATACAAAGATATGAAATCATGCATATAAGAATTCAGAGAAGATTCAAATAATATTCATAGATAATCTGATCATAAATCCACAATTCATTGGATCTCGACAAACACACCGCAAAAGAATATTACATCGGATAGATCTCCAAGAACATCGAGGAGAACATGGTATTGAGAATCAAAGAGAGAGAAGAAGCCATCTAGCTACTAGCTATGGACCCGTAGGTCTGAGGTAAACTACTGACGCTTCATCGGAGAGGCAATAGGGTTGATGTAGATGCCCTCCGTGATCGAATCCCCCTCCGGCAGATCGCCAAAAAAGGCCCCAAGATGGGATCTCACGGGAACAGAAGGTTGTGGCGGTGGAAAAGTATTTTCATGGCTCTCTTCTATGGTTTTGGAATATATGTGAATATATAGGACGAAGAAGTAGGTCGGTGGACTCCCGAGGGGGCCACAAGCCACGGGGCGCGCTCCCCCTAGGGCGCGCCCCTACGGCTTGTCATCGCCTCGTGGGTCTTCTGACTTCGACTCCAAGTCTCGTAGGTGTCTTCTGGTCCAAGAAATATCATCGTAAAGTTTTATTCCGTTTGGACGCTGTTTGATATTCCTTTTTTGCGAAACTCAAAAACAAGGAAAAAACAGAAACTGGCACTGGGCTCTAGGTTAATAAGTTAGTCCCAAAAATAATATAAAATAGCATATTAATGCATATAAAACATCCAAAACAGATAATATAATAGCATGGAACAATCAAAAATTATAGATACGTTGGAGACGTATCAATTACTAGCATCACAACAGAGCCAATAGTGTTGTTGTACATGTATACCCGTGTTACCCATCTGAAATCTTGTTGTGCCGTGTAGTTTCCCACACTTGTATTCTTTCAATGTTGCTTTGTCTTGAACTGATATGATTTGAACCGTGTCTCTATTTTGATTTGGCAAGACAATGCAGTGACCATAGGACATAGATATATGTTTGTTTAATGCTTTTATTATGTACTTACTACTTGGCAATAGAAGACTTGGTAGTTTAATCCTGTCCACCTTACTACTGAACTGGTTCACCGAAATGAGTTTCATATACTACATGCTAAACCTGTTGTGTGTCTGCTTATTTCTTCTTTTAGAATGCTGACAGAATATTTGGGAAGAGTACCTTATTAAGCAATGGTAAAGGAAGTAATGCAGATAAGGTTCAGGATAGTGAGACATCCTTGTTGGTCTCCAACAAAGCTGATAAAACAGCTAAGGAAAACTATCTTGAAGATAGTGAGACAATCCCAAAGTCCTGTCTTGATGTAGTGTTCGAGTTACTGGCCACTACCGCTGGCACAAGCTCTTCGAACTCACTGTCTGAATCAATTCGGTTTCTTGAGTCTCAACTACAAGCTGAAAGACATCGATCAACTATGCTGCGACAAGAAGCCGAAGGATTGAGGAAGTCCCTGGAGAATTCAGATGCATACTTTCTGGTGCAACAGCGAGCGTTGGAGGATTTTAGCGCCAAACAGGAGAAAGCTAATAAGCTTGCTAAGCTTATTGCCAGCATGGTGGATACCCAGGATAACATTTCTTGAGCTCTTGTGAAGTTGTTTCAGTTATGGACTTGTTTTGCTGTCGCTCGTTTATTTGCACTGGTGGCCAACTTAGACGCCTAGTGTATGTAATATGCTGCTTTGTTCCCTATATTTGCACTAGTGGCGAACTTTGATGCCCAGTGGATGTAATATGTGTAATAGCCGTAATAGCCTAGTGTAAGTTGCTTGCTAATTTATTTCCTTATTATCTTGTTTATTTGTTTGGTTGTAGTCATTGTAGTTCTTTTTCTGCAGTTTGCTAGTGGCAACAATAAAATATTTTTTTAAACTAGGCCGTAATAACCACGGACCGTTGTAACCATGGTCCTGCTATGTAGTGACCATGGGCCTCCTATGGGCCGTAGGATCTATGGGCCTCCTACGGGCCATAGGATCAATGGGCCTTCTACGGGCGTTAGAATCAATGGGCCTTCTACGGGTCATACTATTCATGGACCAATAAAGGACAACAATATGGGTCGTAAACGGGCTAGAGTGGAAATCGTCTCGTTTATGGCCCGATCATAATGGGCCGTTAATAGCCGATATGTATAATGGGCTCAAACGGGCCATATTTGATGACACTAAGAAAATAGCCCAACGAATTAACGGGCCACAGACGGGCTGAATTCGGCTCGCAAGCAGAACAGGTGAGTAACGGACCGGAAGTAATCGAATGCTGGAAATGAGCCCAAGAATAAATGGGCCCATAGAAGACCGAAAGATCACACGGGCTGGAAAGGGCCCAATGGAATAATGGGCCATTAATGGGTATAAAGCAATACACTGTTCATTATGGGCCAGTGTCACCACGGGCCGTTAATGGTCCAAGAGTTACAAAGGGCCTCATATGGGCCGAAAGACATCATGGGCCATACATGGGCCAGAAGTTACAATGGGCTGGAATCATATTGGACGGCCCAGATGACGCTATTGGGCCTAACTCGGATAGGCCATAACAGGCCGTGAGTTAGCGGGTTGTATATGGGCTATATGCGAACAGGCCGTTAACAGGCTTTCCGTGGGCCGGCCGGCTACCTTTTGACCAAGTCAAACGGGCCGGCCTTTTCACCTGAATGGGCCACTGTTGGACCGTGCCATGTGTTGACGTATCATAGGCGCCTCCCGTCCAATGAGTGGATGAAATCTGTCCCAACGCTGAGCCGACACGTGGTTCCTCTGGCCATTGAGAATTTTACACGTGGAAAATCCCCATTTGTCTGGGCTGTTAACGGGTTATCGGATCCAAACCGGAACCCGATAGCTTAACGGCGACCCGTTACGGTGGATGCCACGTGTTGGTTACCCTTGACGAAAGCACTTCCATGACGCGCCATTTATCGTCATGGAAGTAGACACTTCCGTGATGATAATTTTGGTATTGTCATGGAACACTTCTACGACAGCACAGGTATGACTATCTTGACTCTGTCATAAAATCGTCATGGATGTACATGCATCACAGATAACATGACCTACTGTGACAAACACGTATTATCACGGAAGTGTATTTTTTTTGTAGTGCAAACGAGTGCGTGAACGAGTTGTGGGTTGATAACCTGGATTTTCGAGTTCATCGAGAATTAATGAAGGATCAACTCGATTAGCCACTCGAGGATGAGGATTTTCATCTTGATGATCATCATTGTTTTCATCTGTATCAGCATTTGTATCGACATTCCCTTCAGGATTGCCATTTTGCTCGGCATTTGGATTCGGGTTGCCATTAGAATTTGGTGAGGCATTTTCTTCGGTAGTAGCTTGACGAGTTCTGCTTCGAGTCATAGGAGCATCATCATCGGAAGACTCAGGTGCATTTTCTTCAACTGGCTTGACGCGCCCGATGGCCATTTGTTGAATAGCATCCAAAATCGGTGGTTCATCTATCACATTTGGCAGGTGCTCCTTTTGGGAGCCATTAGATTCATCAAACTGCACATTTACCGTTTCCATAACTTTCCCGTGGTGAGAGTTATAGACATGATAAGTATGCGAGTTCAAGCCATAACCAAGAAGAAAACCTTCATGTGCCTTAGGTGCAAACTTGGATGAATGATTCATATCAAGAATGTAGCAAGGTGCACCAAAAACACGTAAATAAGAAATGTTCGGTTTCTTGCCAGTGATAAGCTCATATGAAGTTTTCTTGAGGAACTTGTGAAGATAAACACGATTGATAACATGACAGGCAGTGTTAATAGCATCAGCCCAGAAGCGAATAGGAGTTTTATACTCACTAAGCATTGTTCTCGCCATTTTGATGAGAGTTCTATTCTTTCGTTCAACAACTCCATTCTGTTGGGGAGTGTATGCGGCAGAGAACTCATGAGTATTACCATTTTCGTCAAGAAATTCATCGATACGAGTATTTTTGAACTCAGTTCCATTGTCACTTCTGGCGTGCTTAATTTGCACATCATATTCATTCTGGGCCTTCTTGGCGAAGCTTTTGAAGATATCTTGGGTGCAGGTTTTGTCTTTGAGAAAGAATACCCAAGTGTAACGATAGAAATCATCAACAATGACCAGGTCATAATGACTGCCACCAAAACTTGCATAATTTTGAGGACCAAATAAATCCATATGAAGAATTTCCAGAGGTCTTGTCGTGGTCATGATAGTCTTTGAAGAATGATGCTTCTTGGCCAATTTACCAGCCTTACATGCAGCACAAAGACGATCCTTGTCGAACTTTACATCAAGAATGCCACGGAGATGATTTTTCTTCACCAAAGTCTACAAGTTTCTCATACCTGCATGACCAAGCCTTCGATGCCACAGCCATCCTTCGGTTGCTTTTGCAAGCAAACAAGTTTGGACTGAGGGACCCTTAGAGAAATCCACAATATACAGATCACCTTTTCTAATTCCCTCGAATATGAAGGAATTGTCAGGGGCCATGAAGAAATTGCATTTGGATATGGAAAATAGAACTAGCATGCCTAGATCACATAGCTTGCCAATGGACATAAGATTGAATCCAAGAGACTGAACCAGTAAGACATCATCAATGGACTTGTCTTTGGATATGGCAACTTTACCTAGCCCAATTACCTTTCCTTTGTTGTTGTTGTTGTTGTCAAAAGTGATATACTTCAGAGGAGAAGCAGTTAAGTTGGGGTCGACAAACAACGACTTGTCTCCGATCATATGACTAGTGCATCCACTATCCATTATCCATTCGGTACACCCGGAGACATAGTCCTGCAGAAGAATTAGGCTTTCTTAACCACCCACATCTTTGCAGGTGGCTTCGAAATAGTAGAGCGAGCAGGATATGATTTCTTTCGGTAAGCATAATTTTTGCTCGAAGAATTGTGAGCATAATCGAAAGAATAAGCATTGAAATTCCTTCCAGATGAATGAGCATAATTATTGAATGAGGTATGCATGTACTCATTCTGTTGAACTTTTTCAAGGAAGTAACGAGCATTTTGAGTCTGCATGGATAGTAATGTGGTAATAGGTAATGCTTCAATAGCTTTCTTAGGCACCCATATAGCTTTCTTTGGGGGGCCATTCCTGCTGTTTGGTCCAACATAGCGAGCAACAGCCTCACCATATTGGTTTTTGAACAACTTATAGTTGTCCAGAGAATCATTATCAGGATATTCAGGGATGGGAGAGTTATATTCCGAAAGTAATGCTGGATCGAGCGTTTTGCTCTTGGCAGGAACCCACACAGTGCGAGGATATTGATGAGGTTCCCAGTATGAACCATTTTCATTCAATTTCCTTTCGAAACCGATACCTTCCTTCCTGGGTTTTTTTTGTGAAGAATGGATTTCTTCAGAATGTCACAAAGGGTTTGATGCCCTTTGAGAGATTTGAACATTCCTGTCTGAATAAGATCCTTCAACCTAGCATTTTCATCAGAAACAGAACCATTTTCCTCGACCGAGGGGTTAGCATTTACAGATGATTCAGCATTGGTTCGTTCAAGGCATTTTAAACAAGGTGGCTCAAACACTTCAGGTTTCTCTTTAAGTTGTTGGGTCAGAAGAGAATTTTCCCTGATCAAATCCTCATGAGCCTCTCTTAGCGCCTCGAGTTACTGTTTCTTTTTCAGGTAATCATAGGTCAATCTTTCGTGGTCAGCTGAGAGAAAATCATGACGAGTTGAGAGTTCACCCATTCGTGACTTGAGAGTGGAATACTCTTCGGTCAACGAGTGATTTTTCTCCATCTCCTCAACCAACAACCCTTCAGATTTTCTGAGGGTTTTCTCAATTTTCTCAAGAGAGTTTTGTTGAATATTTGCAATTTTTATCAGTTTAGCATGGTCATCCTCATCAGAAGAATATTGATCACTAGAGTGAACCTTGTGATGTTTGGAGGATACCTTTTCCATTGAAGCTTTCGCCATGAAGCAGTAGGCAGGAGATTCATTGTCACTTAACGGATTCTCGACGAAGTTTGTTGCAGGGGAAGAGGCACATGCTATGCCAGCCATGCCGGAGTCGGAATCCTCATCGGATTCATCAGCTTCTTCAGAGTCAGACGATTCTTCTTCATCGGAATCCATTTCCTTGCCGATATACGCCTTGGCCTTGCGAGAGTTATTCTTGCGGTTGGAGGAGGACTTGGAAGGGTTCCTTGATGAAGATTTTGGAGTGGAGTTGTCCTTCTTCTTGAAGAATTTCTTGGTTTTCTTCTCATCATCGGAGTCATAGTTCTTGCTCTTGTTTTTCCCTCGATAGTTGCCAGAATCATATCTTCCATTAGCACGGATTTCAGCTTCCCAGAGAGGGCAGTCCGAAATGAAGTGTCCAGGCTTTTTGCACTGGAAGCAGGTGTATTCTCCCATAGGTTTTGATGAAGATTTTGAACCGCCAGAGTTGCTCAAACCTTTATTCTTGAACTGGCTCTTTCTATGAAAGCGCTGGAATCTCTTCGTGATTAAGGTGAGATCTTTGCTGAGCCTTTCTGGGTCATCTGAATCTTCTTCGGCATTTCCATCGAAGGAGGAATCAGCCACGGCCTTGAGAGCATGATTTTTGCGTTGACTTGAGCCATAAGATCTCTTTTCTCTTCTTCTTGTTCCTCGTGGGTGTTCAGTCTTTCCATGATATCAGCAGAGTCGAGGGTTTTGAAATCAGCTCGTTCACGAATCATCAGAACAAGTGTGTCGAATGAACTGTCAAGAGATCGGAGCAGTTTCTTCACAACTTCATGGTCAGTGATATCTTTGGCGTCGAGACCTTGAAGCTCATTTCCTATGTCACTCAGACGATCGAAAGTTTGCTGACAACTTTCATTTCCAATGAACTTGAATCGATTGAATTTTGCATGAAGAGTATCAATTCGAGCTTCTTTCTGAGTTGAAACACCTTCATTTATCTTCTCGAGGACATCCCACAAATCCTTCGCAGTTTCACACTGGCGATAGCGAAGAAATTGCGCATGAGAGAGATGGCCACCAATTTCATCTTTGGCTTGAGCATCCATCTGAATGAGTTTCTTCTCCTCGTCAGTGGGGGCTTGAGGTATTGCAACCATGAACCCGAACTGCACCACATTCCACATGTCATCATCTATTGCTCAGAGATGGATCTTCATCTTCTCCTTCCAGAAGGGGTAGTCCGTCCCATCGAATATGGGAATCTTGAGATGCGACTTGTAGCTCACTGAAGACATACTTAAACTCCAAGGTTGTTAGACCAAAATGAGCAGAGGCAAGGAGTACCTTGCTCTGATACCAATTGTAGGAACGAAGTATGTCTACTAGAGGGGGGTGAATGGGAGTTTAAAAATTTCTTCGAAGATCTCAAAACTTTCGGAACCCAACAGCGGAGCGAATGAAAAACAAACTATAGCGAGCTAAAACTAAGTACCAAAATGAAACTTAAGCATGCATCGAACCAAATTACATGGAAGAAAATAGATCGAATGTAAACATGGGTATCAGAGGTAACCAGAGGTGCTTGATGGCGACAGGGTATTTGTTAGACCAGTTCGTCCTTCTGCACAAGGACTACGTCTGGTTGGAGGGTATGTGACTTAACACGGAAGATAAACTCTCTTCACCCTATTCTCCTCGACAGTTGGTTCGTCAACCAATGTCGATCACTCATGGTAGATACTTGAGGCGATCTCCAAACCTTTACAAACTTCTTCTTCGAGAACCACAATCACTCTTGATCTCTGAAGAAATTGACACCAAACCGTCTAGAGAGTTTGCAGCTCTCAAGAGTAATAGGCAGAGCGTACTGGACTTAGATTCGAGTGATGCTGAACCACTATCTAATTCTTCGGCTCTAGGGGTTTTCTGTTGGTGGATTTGAAACTCAAATCGCTCAGAGAGGGGGTTGCTCAACAATCTTCTCAGAATCAAACGGAGCAGCCACCAGACAAAGCCGGCGCGGGGTGGCTATTTATAGCCGCAGCCTTCCCGGATGGGAAATGACCATTTTGGACACACGGTCCAGCCAATGGCCAACCGAAATGTTTGCAGCGATCAGATTCTGGAGCAACGGTAACATTACTTGAGGAACAAGTAATGCTAACTCCTCGGTCTGAGTCAAATCTCTCGCAGCGAAGAAGATCTCAGTCTCTTGCTGGCAAGTATTTGCTCGGAACACAAAGAGATTTCTCTCGCAACTTTCATAGGATTTGGGTTTAGCATCAGAGAATCAAAGTCTTGAATGCTACACCCCTCTTAATAGTACGGTGGTCCTATGACTCAATAAAGAGAAGAAGAACTATGAAATAAATGCTACATCTTCATTCCGTCTTCAATCTCCTCGGACGTAGTCATTTTCCTCGGACAGGCACCGAACCAATTGCTTCACTTCAGCAATTTTTGAGGGGTCACTCTTGTTATCATAATCTTCGGTGATAACCTTTGCTGCACCGCAGGGAGATTATCTTTGTCGTGTGCATCAAACTCCTCGATATCTCAGGGACCTGTTACTCTGTGTGCACTAGCAAACACATAAGTCCCATACTGTTTATGTCAACAAACTCCAAAACATAATGGGCCTATCATTACACCCAACACCTTTACATTCTTGCGCTTGCATGCTTTACTCTTTTCGCTGCTCATACTCTTGCTATGCTTGTGTAGAATGCATTGTGTGCCATTAAGTTGTGCTAAACTCAACCTTAACTTGAAGAAACTAAAAACTGCCACTTTTACTTGTTAAGGGTCTAATTACCCCCCTCTAGACCCCTCTTCTTGATCCTTTCACCTGCACATCACGGCATGATGGATGGAGCCACGAGATTGCCATGTTAATGTAAATATCATAGAGATAGCCTACATGTTACAGGTGACAATGGCAAACGTACACAGAGGGCCCCCGACATGGAGAAGGTGTACTGTGGCGCCCCTGACTCAATCGTACACTAATCATACACGCAAACGTGTACGATCAAGCACAGGGACTCACGGGAAGATATCACAACACAACTCTAACACAATTTAAACGGAGGTCCACAATATTACAGACCAGGGATCCGAAGATCCGAATACATAAGTCAGTCATACAAATATTATCTGAGTACAGACATAGTTAGACAAGTTTTGCCTTAAGAAGGCTAGCACAAACAGCGACACTAGATCGAAAGGCGTTGGCCTCCTGCTTGGGAGCCTCTGATCCTACTCCTGGTCGGCTGGCTCGATCCAGTAGTAAGTACCCTCTGGACCCTCCTGGTAGTAAGCTCCGGGGGTGGCATCTGGCTCCTGGACTCCATCGTCTGATGTATCACCAATGTGGGGTATGGGGAAAAGAGAAAGTAAAGCAACCATGAGTACTCATCCGAAGTACTCAGCAAGCAAGGATCTATACTACATATGCAACATTATCAATGGAGAAAGGTTGTATATGTGTACTGGGCTACAGAAATGCCAGAATAGAGAGAAGGCCTAGTCCTATCGAAGACTAGCATCTTCAAACATCTTCACAAGGCCATCATCTTGCAGCAGTGGAAGAGAGTAGAGTAGCATTTTATTTAGCAAACATGTTGAAGTACAGCTTAAAGATCCTTCCTCGACTCCCAAGCGAGAAAGCGATCCCGAAGCTTCAATTAAGTAACAAGTATCCAGTTCAAGTAGTAGATCGGGATACACAAACTGAGCGTCCTTTACCGTAGGACCGGCTATCGATAGAAGATTCATCCCTGCAGGGGTGCACTACTGTTACCCAACACGCTCGATCAACTCTGGCCGGACATACTTGCTGGGTAATGCCCGTCCTCGGAAGATCAACACGAAGCAGCGCCCTACCTAGGCTCAGCAGAGAGGTCAGCACGCCGGACTAACCTATGCACCCAGAGGTCTTGGGCCATCACCCTGGGCACCCTGCGCGTTGTGAGACTGGCCGGGGTGCAGGCGCGACACTGAGCTCGTCAGTGAAGTATCCAGCCCAATCCCGACAATCAGCCCGCACGGTGAATCGTGACGTCAGACGAGCTTTTGGGAGAAACGTACTTCGCAGAGGGTCCCATAACCATTATCTCGCGTGGTGGTAGTGCGTATAGGGCACGTCGACCCACTCAGATCACACACCCAAATCCAATAGGCTCAATTAGTATCACGCGGAGACAATCAGAGTCTCTGATGCTCCGCCACAATATCACACTCGAGTGCCCTTCCGGCACACCCGAAAATCATAGATCCCCAGCGGGTACCCACCAGGGTGGACCCGCCTCTAACAGAGGTCAAGTAATCATGTGGTCATAACATCCAGGGGGAAACCCGAGGAATCACCCTCGGCGGATTCCACTCGACGAAATCATCAGGGTGAACGTATGAGGCATCACCGTCGAGGTTCACACTGAGGGTTGCACGACAGAGTCATATCAGAAGTGGAGAAGGAGGAATCACCCTCGATGACCATGACCGAACAGCTACACTGCAGAGTATTCATCGGGAGTGCGTTACGAGGTATCACCCTCGGCACTCGATAGTTACTACGCAGAGTCGTACAACTAAGGGGGTGTGAAGTGAGGTGTCGGTCTCTGGTCGACGATCACGTTGATCGAGTCGTCAATGATCAAGCAGGGGCAACGAGGATAAGGTGGTGGGGTCACTGATGGTTCACTACCAACCTATACCAAACAGTTTATCATAGGCAGGTAAGGTAACAATGAACAGGTTACAACAGCAGGCTATGCATCAGAATAGGAGCATACATTAATAGTAGCAAAATCTAATGCAAGCAGGAGAATAGAATGGGCGACATCTGGATGCTCAAGGGGGGGGCTTGCCTGGTTGCTCTAGCAAGAGAGAGGGGTCGTCAACGGGCTGCTCGTCGGTAGTGTAGTCGTACCCAGGTGCAGCGTCGTCGGTCTCGGTGTCTATCGAGAGAGAAGGAGGGGGGAGAGAAACAATAAATTCATGGCAATAATGCAAACAATATGTATGACATGTCTAAATGATATGCCAGGGTGTTCTACTGCCTAACTAAATGATTTAGTTAATTTAAGAATTTATTCGGATTTATTTAATTAAAGTTGGACACTATTCATTTATCGAAATCGGCCTAAAAGTTCAATGTTCTTATAGCTAGAGGCATCTGACGGGAATACGGAGGGCGTATTCGGGTTCGTATCGGAATTCTGAGCAAGTTTCATGTATAAAGTATTTTCATCGGAGTTACGGATTATTTAATATGATTTTCTAAAGTTTTTATTAATTTCTGGAATTTAATTAATTATTTAAATTAACATTATCTGAAACAGTGTTGATGACATCAGCATGACCTCATGCTGACGTCAGCAGTCATCTAACACGTGGGTCCCACCTGTCATAGACTGGCTAGTTAATCAGGGTTTAATTAACTTAACTAGTGATTAGGTTAATCTAATTAGGATTAATTAAGCTAATTAATTACTATTTAATTAATTAATTATTAATTATTAATTTTAATAATTTTTATTTTTATTTTATATCTTTATTTCCATTTTCAGGGCGTGGGCCCATGCGGTCAGTGGCACTGGGGCACTGGGCCCCACCGGTCAGTGGCATGAGGGCCACAGCGGGCGACGGGCACGGCGCGCGTGCGCGGCAGGGGCAGGGCAGGCGCACGGCAGGCCGGAGCGGGGCGGCGTGCGGGCGGTCGGCAGCAGCGGCAGGAGCGGTGGCGCGAGCGGCGGGCGGGCGCGCGCGCGGGTGCGGGGCGGCGCGAGCAGGCGCCGGGGACGGGCGCGGTCCAGCGACAAAGGTTGCGAGCGAGCGGCGGTGAGCGAGGTGCGGGCGCGGTGCGGGGCCGAGCGCGGGCGCGAAGCAGCGGCGACCGAGGGGAGAGGAGGGGCGCGAGCGGCGCGGGGCTCACCGCGAGCTGTAGGGACTGGGCAGCGGTTCGGGGCAGGGGGACGAGGAGGCGAGCGGCGACGGCGTCTGATGAGGGAGAGGCGAGGCGGCGTGTCCGGCGAGGTGGACGGTGAGGCGAGGCCCGGCGACGAGCGGCGTCGGGCGCGGGGTCGAGCGCGTCGGGCGCGGTGCGGGGCAAGCGCGCGGGCGCTGGCCCGATCCAGATCGGGGGGGGACGAGGGGGGGTAGTGTCGGTGGGGATTAGGGTTCGGCCTGGGGGAGGCCATATAGGGGGGGGAGCTAGGCCGGCCTGGTGGCCGTGGCCCAGTTGGGCCGGGGGGGAATTTTCTCTTTTTCAATTTTTTCCTGTTTTGTTTTCTTTTTATTTATTCATAACTCCTGTTTAGTAAATAGTTAGGCCTCAAATTGAATTTTGTAAAACATGGGAATTGTTCCAATAATTACTAGGCATCCTCTACCACTACCAAAATTGGTTTGGAGTTAACTTGAGTTCACACAAATTTTTATAATAATTAAAATGCATTAATCCTTGCTGTTTTGGTAACGTTAGTGCCACCTAATTAACTTATTAATTGTTGGTTTCAATTTTAGAATAGTCTCTGCAATATTTGCTATTTACTGAACATTTTAGTTTCTATGTTGGACAACTTTTATTTTCCACTTTCATTTAAATTTGAATTTGAGTTAGGAGTTGAAATGCAATATGATGCTAATGATGATTATGCACTGTTAAACATGCTGACGTGTCATTATCAAAAGTGATTACTGTGGCTAATGACATGGGGTGTTACATGTACATGGCACGGGACGAGGAACTATAATTTCGTGCCACAACAGAATTTCTGAATTTGGTGCTACAGCAACATTTTCTGAAATGGTCACCACGGCAATTTTTTTGAAACGGTTGCCACGGCAACGAAGTATTGGTATTCACGACGCTTCAACAGAAGATTGAAGATGATCACGGAAATTCCCGGCATCCACGGCTATACCATATCATGCTTTTATGACCTACCTGAGATGTTTATCCCTTTGTTGTTTGCACCCTTTGATTTTGCAGTAGTCAATTATTAGGGTGATCTGTCACAGTAAATATCAAGTTAAAAAGGTGCTCTTCGTAGTGTTGCAACCGTCTATAACACGTAGTGCTCCGGAGTGCGTAATGTCTACATGAGTACAAATGGGACGTGAGGTGTAAGACGGGACTGGTCAGACCATGTTAGCAGATAACACTCGGTTGTCTTGAAGTTCTAGCAGAATCGTTCTGAGCTCGGAGCACAAAGCATAAAGATCAACAAGAGTCATATGGGGATATGATCGGCAATAGTTTGCCCACCGGTCAAAATTCTCATCATCAGTGATGTTCACATCAATGGCTGAGAACTAGATTTGGATCTTGAATCACACACTATCAATTATGAGAGATATTGATTTGAGTGGGAGTGCACTTTATATTAAATTTGTTTAAACACTAATGCAACATTAATTATGAATAAATGTCTAAGTTGGATCTTATGTTTATTGTTGTAGATCAATGGCTTGCAGTAGTTTATATTTAGCATCTCTATTTGAGAAAGAAAAGTTGACTACAAATGGTGGAAACTATGGGGATTGGATCCACACTCTGAGATTTGTTCTCAGGAGTGCTAACAAAGAATATGTGCTGGATCAACCACTTGCACTACAAGAAATACGGTCAATTATGACTCCCCATTTTGGTCGTTGATTTTTCATTGCTTTCGTTTATTGACCTTTTTTGACCAAATTTAGAAGGTCAACAGTTGGCCGTCAAGAACGAACAAACGTGACCTTTTCTGGAATTTTGGTCATGGCCGCCCATGACCAAAATTTTGGTCGTAAAATCTTTGACCAAAATTATGGTCATTACTAATGAGCCTAAACCACGTAGGATCTGATGTGGCCGAGCGCCCGTGGCGATGATGTGGCAAAAATGATGACATGGATGCCATGTAGGATTGGTCCAAATCAGTTGTTTTAATGGGCCGAGCCCAATAATTCAGCCCATTTTCACATTTACTTTTGGGCCACAAGCATGGGCCAAGCCCAACAGATCAGCCTGTTAATGTTAGTTCTTGGGCTCAGGCAATGTGCAGCCCATTTATTCAATCCATCATTAATTGGGTCAGCCCTTTTTCTACCCAACAAAAACATATTGAATCTGTTTTCTATAAAAAAAACTATATTGGGCCTTAAAATAGACCAGCCCACTCACACAATTTAGTATTTTTTGGTCCAGGCAACAACCAACAGTATCCTAAAAAGAAAAATTCTTTGCACAATTTGGCAGTCAACCAACATAGGAGAATACAATGATAATAACACAAGCAGTAGTATCTCCAGGATTTCGTTAACACCACAGGTTCATAAGATGCACCAACCAAAATAACACAACCAGTAGCTTAGTATCAGTACACCATGTTCATAAGATGCACCAACCAAAACAACACAACCAGTGCAACCTCATCAAACCACAGCCAATCTCAGGTCCATATTGTGGTTCACATGTACATATTGTGGTTCAGTCAAACAAACTCATCAACCCCAGGTCCAAACAACCCAGCATCAAAATTCCCAAAGCCAACATCAAACACGCCATACTAAACTATTTTATCTTCGAACAGATCCATGAGGCACGCAAATCTGGCATCACTTGCTTCAGCCCTAGCATCGGTGGCCTCAACTCTTTTCAGTAACAACTGATACTCTACGGCATGTGCAACTTCGGCCTGCTTTGGTTTCTTCTTGGCCTTAACAAGCTCCTCTCGCATCAACTCAGAGGCATGCCTCTCCTTCTTGAGCTTGTACTCTAGTTCTTGTACATGAGCATCCAAAGCAGATGCAGATTTGTTGAATTTATTCTTGGAGCTTGACTCAAGGCCAACATTTTGAGGGAATGTCCTGGAGGGACATTCTTTAGTGAGAATGTCAGCAACAACAGCAACAACACTCTTTGGTTCTCCACCTTCTGGTACCTCTTGTTCCATAGCACTTTCCATGTCAGCCTGACATTTAAAGAAATATGTACACATGAGTAGAGTACTATGTCCATCAATATATTGCAGTTGGTTCTGAATGACTAGGAAACTTTATAATCACTAGAAGCATAAAATATCAATAGCAGCATGTACACACAGATAGAGATTCCAAGAAGCGAGGCAAACTTTAAGATAAAATTCACAGATATGAATGATACCTCCATTTTGCATCATGTTTTCTTACTGTTATTTATAATGTTTTTATGCATAATAATGCTTTGTGGAGTAATTCTAATGCCTTTTCTTTCATAATATGCAAGGTTTACACAAAGTGGGAGAATACCGGCAGCTGGAATTCTGGACTGAAAAAGCTATGTCAGAGATACCTATTCTGCACATCTCCAAATGAGCTGAAATTCTACGGAGAATTATTTTGGAATATTTAATAATTATTGGAGAAAAGAACTACCGGAGGGGGGCCACCTGGTGAACACAAGACACCAGGGCGCGCTAGGCCCCCCAGGCGCGCCCTGGTGGGTTGTGGCCAGCCCAGCCCACCTCCGGTGCCCATCTTCTGGTACATAAGGTCTTTTGACCTAAAAAAATAAGGAGAGGACTTTTGGGATGGAGCACCGCCGTCTCGAGGCGGAACTTGGGCAGGAGCACTTTTGCCCTCCAGCGGAGCGATTCCGCCGGGAGAATTTCCCTCCCGAAGGGGGAAATCGAAGCCATCATCATCACCAACAGCTCTCTCATCTTTAGGAGGCCAATCTCCATCAACATCTTCAACAACAACATCTCATGTAAAACCCTAGTTCATCTCTTGTGTTCAATCTTTGTACCAGAACCTCAGATTGGTACCTGTGGGTGACTAGTAGTGTTGATTACATCTTGTAGTTGATTACTATATGGTTTATTTGGTGGAAGATTATATGTTCAGATCCATTATGCTATTTAATACCCCTCTGATATTGAGCATGAATATCATTTGTGAGTAGTTACTTTTGTTCTTGAGGTCACAGGAGAAGTCATGTTGCAAGTAATCATGTGAATTTGATATGTGTTCGATATTTTGATGATATGTATGTTGTGATTCCCTTAGTGGTGTCATGTGAACGTCGACTACATGACACTTCACCATCTTTGGGCCTAAGGGAATGCATTGTGGAGTATTTATTAGATGATGGGTTGCTAGAGTGACAGAAGCTTAAACCCTAGTTTATGCGCTACTTCGTAAGGGACCGATTTGGACCCATATGTTTAATGCTATGGTTAGATTTTATCTTAATACTTTTCTCGTTCTTGCGGATGCTTGCGAGGGGGTTAATCATAAGTGGGAGGCTTGTTCAAGTAATAACAGCACCCAAGCACTGGTCCACCCACATATCAAATTATGAAAGTAGCGAACGCGAATCAAACCAACATGATCAAAGTGACTAGATGAAATTCCCGTGTGCCCTCAAGAACGCTTTGCTTATTATAAGAGATCGTTTTGGCCTGTCCTTTGCAACAAAAAGGATTGGGCTACCTTGCTGCACTTTATTTACCATTACCTTTACTTGTCCGTTACCAATTATCTTGCTATCAAACTACCTGTTACCGATAATTTCAGTGCTTGCAGAAATTACCTTGCTGAAAACCACTTGTCATTTCCTTCTGCTCCTTGTTGGGTTCGACACTCTTACTTATCGAAAGGACTATGATTGACCCCCTATACTTGTGGGTCATCAAGACTCTTTTCTAGCGCTGTTGCCGAGGAGTGAAGCGCTCTTGGTAAGTGGAAATCGGTAAGGAAAAATATATATTACGTGCTGAAACTTATTGTCACTTGTTCCTATGGAAGATAATCCTTTGAGGGGTTTGTTCGGGGTATCTTCACCTCAAGTGGAAACACAAAGAGTTGCCCCTCAACCTACTACACCTACTGAAAATATTGGTTATGAAATTCCTTCGGGTATGATAGAACAACTGCTAGCTAATGCTTATGCAGGAGACGGAACTGAACATCCCGATATGCATCTTATACATGTGCATGAAATTTGTGGATTGTTTAAGCTTGCAGGTTTACCCGGAGATGAAGTCAAGAAGAAGGTTTTCCCTTTATCTTTGAAGGGAAAATGATTGACATGGTATAGGCTATGTGATGATATTGGATCTTGGAACTGGAATCGATTGAAATTGGAATTTCACCAAAAAAATTATCCTATGCATCTAGTTCATCGTGATCGGAATTATATATATAATTTTTGGCCTCGTGAAGGAGAAAGTATCGCTCTAGCTTGGGGGAGGCTTAAGTCAATGTTATATTCATGTCCCAATCATGAGCTCTCAAGAGAAATTATCATTCAGAATTTTTATGCTCGGCTTTCTCATAATGATCAATCCATGCTCGATACTTCTTGTACTGGTTCTTTTATGATGAAGACTATTGAATTCAGGTGGGATATTTTAGAAAGAATTAAACACAACTCCGAAGATTGGGAACTCGACGAAGGTAAAGAGTCAGGTATTAAGCTTGAGTTTGATTGTGTTAAATCTTTTATGAATACCGATGCTTTTCACAAGTTTAGCACTAAATATGGACTTGACTCTGAGATAGTAGCCTCTTTTTGTGAATCATTTGCTACTCATGTTGATCTCCCTAAGGAGAAGTGGTTTAAATACCATCCCCCTATTAAATAAGAAATTAAAGAACCGGTTATAGCTAAAGATGAAACTATCATTTACAATGTTGATCCAGTTGTGCCTACTGCTTTTATTGAAAACAAACCTTTCCTGTTAGGATAAAGGAACATGCTAAGGTATCAACCGTGGTTCACAAAAGTAATATTAAAGCACCTAAACCCTCTGAACAAATTAAAGTAGAACCTAGTGTTGCTATGGTTAAAGATCTCTTGGTAGAAAATATTGATGTGCATGTTATTTATTTCTGTGATGAAGCTGCTAGAATTGCCTAACCCGGTGAAAAAGACAAACATAAACCTATTGTTGGCATGCCTGTTGTCTCAGTTAAAATAGGAGATCATTGCTATCATGGTTTATGTGACTTAGGTGCTAGCGTAAGTGCTATTCCTTTTACCTTATACCAAGAAATTATGAATGACATAGCACCCGCTGAAATAGAAGACATAGATGTTACTATTAAACTTGCTAATAGAGACACCATCACACCACTTGGGATTGTTAGAGATGTTGAAGTCTTGTGTGGGAAAATAAAATACCCTACTGATTTTCTAGTCCTTGGTTTCCCACAAGATGATTTTTGTCCCATAATTTTTGGTAGACCTTTCTTGAACACTGTCAATGCTAAGATAGATTGTGAGAAAGAAAGTGTCAGTGTTAGCTTTGGTGATGTGTCTCATGAGTTTAATTTCTCCAAGTTTCGTAGACAACATCATAATAAAAAATTGCCTAGTAATGATGAAATAATTGGTCTTGTTTCTATTGCCATGCCTCCTACTGATCCACTACAACAATATTTGCTAGACCATGAAAATGATATGCACTTGCATGAAAGAAATGAAATAGATAAAATATTCTTTGAACAACAACCTCTCCTCAAACACAATTTGCCTATTGAAACTCTAGGAGGTCCTCCTCCACCTAAAGGTGATCCTGTGTTTGAATTAAAGCAATTGCCTGACACTTTGAAATATGATTATCTTGATGAGAAAAAGATATATCATGTTATTATTAGTGCTAACCTTTCAGAACATGAAGAAGAAAGATTATTAAAAATTCTAAAGAAGCACCGTGCCGCTATTGGATATACTCTTGATGATCTTAAGGGCATTAGTCCCACTCTATGTTAGCACAAGATTAATATGGAACCTGATGCTAAACCCATTGTTGATCACCAACGACAATTGAATCCTAAGATGAAACAAGTGGTAAGAACTGAAATACTAAAGCTTCTGGAAGCAGGTATAATTTATCCCATAGATGATAGTAGATGGGCAAGTCATGTTCATTGTGTCCCTAAGAAGGGAGGTATTACCGTTGTTCCTAATGATAAAAATGAACTTATCCCACAAAGAATTGTCACTGGCTATAGAATGGTAATTGATTTTTAGAAAATTAAATAAAGCTACTAGAAAAGATCATTACCCTCTGCCTTTTATTGATCAAATGCTAGAAAGATTATCTAAGCACACACACTTTTGTTTTCTTGATGGATATTCTGGTTTTTCTCAAATACCTGTTTCACAACCTGATCAAGAGAAAACCACTTTTACTTGCCCTTTTGGAACCTATGCTTATAGACATATGCCTTTTGGTTTATGCAATGCACCTGCTACTTTTCAAAGATGTATGACTGCTATATTCTCTGATTTTTGTGAAAAGAATGTTGAGGTTTTCATGGATGATTTTTCCGTTTATGGAACTTCTTTTGATGATTGCTTAAGCAACCTTGATCGAGTTTTGCAGAGATGTGAGCAAACTAATCTTGTCTTGAATTGGGAGAAGTGCCACTTTATGGTTAATGAAGGCATTGTCTTGGGGCATAAAATTTCCGAATGAGGTATTGATGTGGATAAAGCTAAAGTTGATGCAATTGAGAAAATGCCATGTCCTAAAGATATCAAAGGTATTCATAGTTTCCTTGGTCATGCTGGTTTCTATAGGAGGTTTATTAAAGACTTCTCTAAAATTTATAGGCCTCTCACTAATCTTTTAAAAAAGAATATTCCGTTTGTTTTTTATGATGATTGTGTAGAAGCCTTTGAAACACTTAAGAAAGCCTTAACTTCTGCACCTATTATTGAACCACCTGATTGGAACTTGCCTTTTGAAATTATGTGTGATGCTAGTGATTATGCTATTGGTGCTGTTCTAGGACAAAGAGTTGATAAGAAATTAAATGTTATCCATTATGCTAGCAAAACTCTAGACAGTGCCCAAAGAAATTATGCTACTACTGAAAAAGAATGTTTAGCAGTTGTGTTTGCTTGTGATAAATTCAGATCTTACATTGTTGATTCCAAAGTAATTGTTCACACTGATCATGCTGCTATAAAATATCTTATGGAAAAGAAAGATGCTAAACCTAGACTCATTAGGTGGGTTCTCTTGTTACAAGAATTTGATTTACATATCACTGATAGGAAAGGAGCTGAGAACCCTGTAGCTAATAACTTGTCTAGGTTAGAAAATATTCTTGATGACCCACTACCTATTGATGATAGCTTTCCTGATAAACAACTAGTTGTAATAAATTCTTCTCATAACACTCCTTGGTATGCAGACTATGCTAATTACATTGTTGCTAAATTTATACCACCTAGTTTCACACACCAACAAAAGAAAAAATTCTTCTATGACTTAAGACATTACTTTTGGGATGACCCATATCTTTATAAAGAAGGAGTAGATGGTATTATTAGACGTTGTGTACCTGAGCATGAACAGGAACAAATCCTACGAAAATGTCACTTCAAAGCCTATGGAGGACATCATGCAGGAGATAGAACTATGCACAAGGTACTACAATCTGGTTTTTATTGGCCTACTCTTTTCAAAGATGCCCATAAGTTTGTCTTGTCTTGTGATGAATGCCAAAGAATAGGTAATATCGGTAAGCGTTAGGAAATGCCTATGAATTATTCACTTGTTGTTGAACCATTTGATGTTTGGGGTTTTGATTATATGGGACCTTTTCCTTCCTCTAATGGCTATACACATATTTGGGTTGTTGTTGATTATGTTACTAAGTGGGTAGAAGCTATTCCAACTAGTAGTGCTGATTATAACACCTCCATTAAAATGCTTAAAGAAGTTATTTTCCCAAGGTTTGGAGTCCCTAGATATTTAATGACTGATGGTGGTTCACACTTTATTCATGATACTTTCCGTAAAATGCTTGCTAAATATGATGTTAACCATAGAATTGCATCACCCTATCACCCTCAATCTAGTGGTCAAGTTGAACTTAGCAATAGAGAAATAAAATTAATATTACAAAAAATTGTCAATAGGTCCCGAAAGAATTGGTCTAAGAAATTGGATGATGCACTTTGGGCCTACAGAACAGCTTATAAAAATCCTATGGGTATGTCTCCTTATAAAATGGTTTATGGAAAAGCTTGTCATTTCCCTCTTGAGTTAGAACATAAAGCATATTGGGCAATTAAAGAACTCAATTATGATTTCAAACTTGCCGGTGAAAAGAGGTTATTTGATATTAGCTCACTAGATGAATGGAGAACCCAAGCTTATGAAAATGCCAAGTTATTTAAAGAAAGGGTGAAAAGATGGCATGACAAAAGAATCCAAAAGCGGGAATTCAAAGTAGGTGAACATGTTCTATTATACAATTCTTGTTTTAGATTTTTTGCAGGAAAACTTCTTTCCAAATGGGAAGGACCATATATTATCGAAGAAGTTCATCGCTCTGGAGCTATCAAGATTAATAATGCCGAAGGTACTAACCCGAAGGTGGTCAATGGACAAAGAATTAAGCACTATATCTCAGGTACGCCCATTAATGTTGAAACCAATATTATTCAAACCATGACACCGGAGGAACACATAAAAGAAACCTTCCAAAACACTCCAGAACCCTGAAAAGGAAGAGGTATGTGATACGGTAAGTAAACGGACTCCAAAAAATCTGCAAAAATATTTTCTGTCAGTTTTGGAATATTAGAAAAAGAAGAGGAAAATAAGAAATAACCGGGAAGGCAACCGAGGTGACCACGATACACCAGGGCGCGCCTGCCCTTCCTAGCGCGCCCTGGTGGGTTGTGGGGCCCTCGGGCACCTTCCCGACTCTGTTTTCCTTCCGTATGCTTGTTTCCCAAGATAAAAAATCTTTATATATACCCCCGGACGATTTGACCACCGCATCACGGAGAAATCCTCTATTCTTGTTTCGTGTTGTTTCTCTGTCAGATCTATCAAGCCAGTCATCATGTCTTCTCCCTCCTCCAACAACGTAGAAGAAGATGCTTGGCTGATGAAGATAGAATTAAAAAGAGAGGGACCAAAAGAAGCCATCAAGGAGGACAAGGGTAAGGAAGCTACGGGAGATCAAGCTCAAGTAGGAGGGCAGGCCATGCTGGCGAAAGAAGAAGAAGATATCCTTCAACCATACTACGATCATCTCACCCCTACTGAAACTGAAGCCTTCAGGGCCTTCGAAACGATTCGTGTTCAAAATAAATATCCCACTCGTGAAAATATTCTGTTGCAAGAGCAAATCATCGCCCTCCGGAGCGTCATTCATAGATTGGAGTACGAACTGAGCTTGAAGTGTGACGCTACTACTCATCACCACCACCATCATCATCTTCCCCGCCAAAGGAGACTTGAGTACACGGGTATGGGCACTCCCCTTGGCTTTTACCAAGCTTGGGGGAGATGGCCCGGTATCGTATCACCATCACTTTTATTACCTTTACCTATCTTAGTTCGATCTTTAGTTCTTTCGTGATTTAAGTTGAATAAAAGTTTAGTATGATCTATTTTTGAGTGCTAGTTTCATGATCTATCTATCAATGTAATCGAGTGAGTGTTATATAATAAAGTTTAGTTTGAGTTTTTGCTTCTTTAATTTTATGTTTCAATCAAAATAAAAGGAAATAATGAAAAAGATCATGTGCTAATCTTATGGTAAGTAATGACATCACATAAGGAAAAGTATAAGTGGTAAAATTTGTTGAAAGTTGACAAGCATAGCATTGGTCAATGATGCAATTCATGAAAGAAAAAGGGAAGAGAAGATTCACATGCAAATACACTATTTTGGACATCTTTTATGATTGTGTGCCCCCATTAAATATTATATGCCAAAACTATTGACGTTGGACAAGGAAGACAACGTGATGATTTATGTTTGTTCATATTCACAAAGAAGTTATATTGTCATAGATCCTTCAACATGTGGTGCTTGCTCAATATCTTTGCTAGCCAAAAATTCCGCACTAAGTAGAGATACTACTTGTGCATCCAAAAACTTTAACCCAAACTCATGTTTTGAGAGTCCACCATACCTACCTATGGATTGAGTAAGATCCTTCAAGTAAGTTGTCATCGGTGCAATAAGGCAATAAAAATTGCTTCTAAATGTGTTTGATCATTTAGTGTAAGAGAAATTAAGCGTTGTACGAACTTGTGATGTCAAAGTAATAAAAGTGACGGACTGCATAATAAAGGTTGCTATCATAAGGGGTAATATAACGTGACATTATTTTGCATTAAGAGATTGTGCATACAAACCAAAAAGCACATGACAACCTCTGCTTCCCTCTGCGAAGGGCCTATCTTTTACTTTATGTATTTACTTTTTATGCAAGAGTCAAAGTATTCTTCTCTATTCCTTTTTTATTTTCTCTTTTTTGCAAGCACCATGTGGTGAGGAAATATCTAGGCACATATATCCAGTTGAATGTGAGTGATCATGAGTTATTATTGTTGACATCACCCTTGAGGTGAATGAGTTGGGAGGCGAAACTATAAGCCCCTATCTTTCTATGTGTCCGGTTGAAACTTTTTGCTCATATGTATGCTCTGAGTGTTAGCAATCATGAAAGATTAAATGATGGTTGAGTATGTGGACTTGCCAAAAGGCTCCGATACGAGACCCTTCCTGAAAATGTGATGAATTGTAGTTGCAAAGTTGACTGAGAACATAGTTTGTTGGTTTTCAATAAAGTTTATGCTTTTTACTTCCATGTTGTGATGAATTGTTACTTATTCATGAGAAGTTGTATGATAAAGTTTGTTGATGTTATAATAATAAGCATGATGCTACTATGTCCGTATTTTGTTTCTATCGACACCTCTCTCTCTAAACATGTGGACATGATTTTCGATATCGGCTTTCGCTTGAAGACAAGCGAGGTCTAAGCTTGGGGGAGTTGATACGTCCATTTTGCATCATGTTTTCTTACTATTATTTATAATGTTTTTATGCATAATAATGCTTCATGGAGTAATTCTAATGCCTTTTCTCATAATATGCAAGGTTTACACAAAGAGGGAGAATACCGGCAGCTGGAATTCTGGACTGAAAAAGCTATATCAGAGATACCTATTCTGCACATCTCCAAATAAGCTAAAATTCTACGAAGAATTATTTTGGAATATTTAATAATTATTGGAGAAAAGAACTACCGGAGGGGGCCCACCTGGTGACCACAAGACACCAGGGCGCGCCAGGCCCCCCAGGCACGCCCTGGTGGGTTGTGGCCAGCCCAGCCCACCTCCGGTGCCCATCTTCTGGTACATAAGGTCTTTTGACCTAGAAAAAATACGGAGAAGACTTTCGGGACGGAGCGCCACCGTCTCGAGGCGGAACTTGGGCAGGAGCACTTTTGCCCTCCGGCGGAGCGATTCCGTCGAGGGAACTTCCCTCTCGGAGGGGGAAATCGAAGCCATTGTCATCACCAATAACCCTCCCATCTTTGGGAGGCCAATCTCCATCAACATCTTCAATAGCACCATCTCATCTCAAACCCTAGTTCATCTCTTGTGTTCAATCTTTGTACCGGAACCTCAGATTGGTACCTGTGGGTGACTAGTAGTGTTGACTACATCTTGTAGTTGATTACTATATGGTTTATTTGGTGGAAGATTATATGTTCAGATCCATTATGCTATTTAATACCCCTCTGATCTTGAGCATGACCATCATTTGTGAGTAGTTACTTTTGCTCTTGAGGTCACAGGAGAAGTCATGTTGCAAGTAATCATGTGAATTTGATAGGTTTTTGATATTTTGATGATATGTATGTTGTGATTCCCTTAGTGGTGTCATGTGAACGTCGACTACATGACACTTCACCATCTTTGGGCCTAAGGGAATGCATTGTGGAGTATTTATTAGATGATGGGTTGCTAGAGTGACAGAAGCTTGAACCCTAGTTTATGCGCTACTTCGTAAGGGACTGATTTGGACCCATATGTTTAATGCTATGGTTAGATTTTATCTTAATACTTTTCTCGTAGTTGCGGATGCTTGCAAGGGGGTTAATCATAAGTGGGAGGCTTGTTCAAGTAAGAACAGCACCCAAGCACAGGTCCACCCACATATCAAATTATCAAAGTAGCAAACGCGAATCAAACCAACATGATGAAAGTGACTAGATGAAATTCCCGTGTGCCCTCAAGAACACTTTGCTTATTATAAGAGACCGTTTTGGCCTGTACTTTGCTACAAAAAGGATTGGGCTACCTTGCTGCACTTTATTTACCATTACCATTACTTGTTCATTACCAATTATCTTGCTATCAAACTACCTGTTACCGATAATTTCAGTGCTTGCAGAAATTACCTTACTGAAAACCACTTGTCATTTCCTTCTGCTCCTCGTTGGGTTCGACACTCTTACTTATTGAAAGGACTACGATTGACCCCCTATACTTGTGGGTCATCAATGAACACATGGCATAAAATTCACATATATGAACACAGGGGATAAAATTAAGATAGATGTGAACACAGGAGCTAAATCCAGAGAGATGAAACACAGAAGATAAATTCACAGACCTGGAACTACTCATGATCATCACCAACAAAAGGAATACTATGACCAGCGTGATCTTCATCGTCACTACAATATTGCTTCATAGTTTTATCAAGGTCATCATCATCCTCACCTTCATCCAATAATTCATTATGTTGTTTGACAAGTTTTGCTGCTACAACAGGATCAATCACAAAGTGTTCTTGGTCTTTGCGCAGCAGATTCGACACAGTAGATTCATTAGCTCTCAACGGAACTTCCTCTGAATCATCATCCTGGTAAGCTAGTCCAATACCATTGGGACCTTGCTCCATGGAAGTTTCAGTCACACTCCACAAATGTCTATGCTGAAATTTCTGCACAACTCTCCAATCTCCACCGCACTTGTGTCTTGTAAATAAAACACCTTTGTTGACTGTGTTGCCAGAATAAAAGGATCATTTTTATACCAGCCTTTTCCAATATTGATGCTTTTGAAATGTCCATCATCTTTAAGTCTTGTCCTTTTGGCATCCATATCAAACCAATCTCAATGAAATAAGATAATTGAACGATTGACACCTAGGGTAGAGTTATACTGCAACTTGATGATTTAATTCAGTTGACCATAGAAGTCAATGATCTCCTCTTCTCCATCATCCCTGATTTCACTATCATTGGTTCGCTCAACCATGACTCCACTGTTTTGCGCCCTATTATTCTTCTCACGGTCCACTGTGTGGTACCGGACACCCTCAACAACACACGTTGAATATGATAAGACTCCAGAAGCTGGTCCACATGCCAAAGCATAGAGATCATCACTTACCTCTTCACTCTTCTCCACACGCAAAGAAGTCACATGATTCTGAAATGATCTGGCAAATCCTTTCTCAAGCCTCTCATCAACATTATGACTATCTTCCTTCCACAATTATTCCTTGCATAGTCTGCAATGCAAAAGAGAGTGAGTTAAACATCTTGCCAAAATAAATGGATCCATCCAAAATAAGTTTTACATGTTTAGAAGAGATCACATACTGGAGATATGGCTGAACCTCAATACAATTATTGAGATTTGAGAACATACCAAACCATCTTGTCATAATCACCCCCATGTGTACGATGGAAAAAACTCTCAAATTTTGAACCGTTAAATATAGATGCGGTTGTTTTGATCATGGATGGCAAGTAAACATATAGCAGAGTTGAGATGATTTAAGTACGACACAATACCCAGGAGTAGTTTTTCCCACACAAATGACCAGAGAATTAAAAGAGCTACAAATACATAGAAGTAAGCTTGTGTGCTGAGTGACTTGCTTAGAGAACAGCATCTTTAGAGCACTAACCTTATAACAGCACCTTCCTTCGACTGCAGCACTTAGAAATGGAAAGGATGCTGGCGCCCAATTCTGCCCACTCTAGAGATGACGTCGTCCACCGCCGTCTAACTCCGCAGATGACGCTCTCTGCCGTCAGGTGTTGCCCGCCATTCGATTGGTGCAAGTGATGGACGGCCACGGTGCCGCACTCTCCCTGCTCGGCGCAGATGATGGTCGGCCGTGGCGGCGCCCGTTGCCTGCTCGGCGTAGTTGATGGTCGGCCGCGGCACCACCCGCTGCCCGCCCGGCACAGGTGATTGTCAGCCACGACGTCGCCGGACATTGCAGGGAAGACAACCCGGTCCCGGGGGCTGCTGCCATATTGGCAAAAAATCAAAGGTTGCCAAAGAGGACTAGCTGCCATGATGTGCAGTTCAAACATAGGTATCTTGCCTGATTGGCAAAAAATTAAAGGTTGCCAAAGAGGACTAGCTGCCATGATGCGTAGTTGAAACGTAGGTACCCTGCCTTATTGGCGAAAAATTATAGGTTGCCAAAGAAGACTAGTCGCCATGATGCACGGTCTAAACAGAGGTATCCTGCCTTAATTGGCTCATCATATTATGATCAATGGAATCAAGCCGGCTTATCTGGACCCCAGATGTTTTGCAGTAGTAGCATTGTCTCATGTATATCCTATGCTGAGCTTTTCCATGATCATATGGTCACTTGGGGGCTTCCAACTCATCGAGTTTAGCTATTAACATCCCTCTTGACCCGGCATATGCCATTAAACATCTTGGTTAAACCTTCCTGCTTGCTTGATGCTCATCCGCCAAGATGACCCGGTGTACTCTTGACAGTCCATCTATTATGACCCTGAACTTTTCAAGGTTAAAACACCGGCTTTGTCATGTGAGAGCCGGCTTACAGAAAGCTAGGATAAACCAAAGGCTATCACGCTAGCTTCATTGAAGCAAGACTCGAGCCTCGAAAGCCGGTCTTTTTGTCGTGCCTCGAAAGCCGGCATTTTTATACTCTGTTATCATACACATACATCATCATACAATGCATCATATATGCATGTATATATTTGTTTATGTTGCAGGAGCCGGTTTTCAAACCAGGTTACATTGTAACTCTGCATGAATAAACAAATCTTTGATGGCCAACATGGCTGGATTTTCATCATGGTTATTCAAATCAAGATTACATCAAGAATGAAAGTCCCATGTCGCTGCAAGCATGCACCATGGCACTTGGGGGCTAATGCAAGTCGCTTTTCAAACCATCACATTGTCAGTAGACCCAACTATCTCACGAAGATGAGTTGGCCCTTGGGGGCTACTGTTTTCCATCATTTTCGAAGTCCCAGCCCAGTACTATCTTACTGAGCTGACACTTGGGGGCTACATCATTCAGTTGTTTCAATAGATCATAAGGTCCAAATTGAAGACCCGGCCCATCACATACTGATGAGCCGACCCTTGGGGGCTACACATGTGAAATACAAAACATTCAGTTTCTGACTGGAGACTCAGATGAACAACCCGGATTTCTCCAAAGTTGCAACATTTATATTGAAGCAAATCTTAAAGGTATCACTATGTTCCCCTCTTAAGACTAGGGGGCTATAGTCTGAAGCATTGAAAGTTGGCACAACATCAAACGAATTTTCTTTTTATCAAGCCAAGGCATTTGAAGACAACTCAAAATATCATAAGGGTTATTTTTCTGCGTGGAACCAGCGTCAGCATGTTGATATGACAGAGACATAGACTTTTCAGGAGCTGGTCAATTAACTAAAACTGGTCTTTTTGAGTGAGCGGGTCCCTTTACATATTCCTATTTCAGGAGCTTAGCATGAATAAATTCAAGCTAACCTGGGGGCTAATGTTGGGGATATTCCCCACGACCAAGACCCGGCTCATGAGGAAAAGTCACCTCTGAGGATAAGTCATCTCTGGACTTAAGTCATCTCTGGAGTTAAAGTCATCTCTGAGGATAAGTCATCTCTGGAGTTGAGTCATCTCTGAGGATAAGTCATCTCATGAGGTTAAGTCATCTCTGGGGTTAAGTTCGCTATAAGTGGGCCAAATGAGTGGGACAAATAAGTGGGCCAAATGAGTGGGACGAATAAATGGGACATAATGAGCGGGCTACAGCCTTGACCCGGCCTGCGACAAGACCCGACCTGCTACAGGACCTGGAGTCCAAATACAAGACGGAGACTTTCAACTTGGAAGACATGGAGGATTTTAAGTACTTAGAGGAGGACTCCGACTGCGGGTATAACCCAGAGTCTCTTATAACCCCATGGACTCAGCTGTTATATAAAGCGAGTCCATGGGTCGTCAGAAGGAGAGAGAGAAAATAAGTGGCCAGGAATAAGTCGCCCGCGATAAGTCGCCCGAGACAAGTCTTAGACAAGATCAAAGTAGATGCTCTCGAGATGAGAGGCAGCGAAATAGCACCCTTGTAATCGAGATCGTCACCATCATCAATATAATCAAGCAGGATGTAGGCTTTTCCCTCCATCGCGAGGGGCCGAACCTAGGTAAAACTCGCGTCTTCTCGTTTCTGACCAACCCCGTTCAAGCTACCACCTCGCAGCGATGGCCTCACGACTAAGTCCTTTCATGAGGACATCTGCCATGACAAAACCACGAGAGACATGATTGTAGATTTTTGTTTCTAGGGTTTGTTTCTAAGTCACGGACTTGACCCAATTTTTTTCTTTTGTTGAGAAAAAAGGGACTTGGCCCAGGTGATTTGTGCGATTTTACCATCCAGTTTTGGCCCAAAGGAGGCCTGCTCATCACATATATGTCTGGTTAAAACCTTCCCAACCGCAACGTAAACAAGTGCACGATGAATGTCTAACTGATAAGTGGTTGTTGGACGAGTCATTGGTCTTGGGTTCGAGTCTAGTGCAATCCTATTTTTATCAATTTTATTTATACAAAATTGCTAAGTTGTCATCCAGTCATCCTTATCTAGTTCTATAATGATTGACAACTAGGCAACATAGACAAAATTGCTTAGTTGCCATCCAGTCACCCTCATCTAGTTATGATGATTGACAACTAGGTACACCACGTAGACAAAATTGCTGAGTTGTTGTCCAGCCACCCTCATCTAGTTTCTATGATGATATATTTTGGTCATTATGAAACTGAAATAAGGTAGTATGCACCGTTTAGATCTTTATGACCTTTCTATGCAATCGGATAACGACCTTTCGGCCATGAATTGTCATAAGATTATAGGATTTAGACCCTTCCAGACTCTCCATGACTAATTTGTGAATTTTGGTCATGGATCTATGACTAATTAAACCACCGTCACTATTTTTTGTCATAAACGAGCGTTTTTCTTGTAGTGTTGGTGACTGATCGGCGCCTGGAGCATCTCAAGATGTCATCAATGTGTTTATATCTCACAAGTCAGTGTCGTCAAAAGTATTATGCTATTATGCATGGATCAAGTGTTACAGAAACGTTATCAAGTACTCAATTCCATCGAGATTGTAGGCACTGGAAGTTCTGTCTCACAAAGACCCAGCTGAGGTTCATGAGATGACTGAAGCAATGAATGAATGCAAGATAGTTGAGCAAGGTGACAGGATTGCAGACTATTATGATAGTGTAACTGCAATGGGAGTTAATATCCCCAAGACACCAGAGAATGATTTGATGTGCTCCTTCTTTATGAAGCAATGCTCAAGAACCATGAGATTGGATTGCAGAACAAACAAAAGTTGATGGTGAACAAAACAGAAAGTTTCAAAAAGAAACGCAACACCAAGAGGAACAAGGGTGGAGCGTCTTGTGAAACTATATGTTTCAACTGCAAAGAGAAAGGACACTGGAAAAGAAATTGCTTGAAGTATCTGGTGGATAAGAAGAATGCATCTTCTAGTAAAGGTATAAAAGTTATACAAGTTAATGTTATTGACATTCTACTTGCTGGAAATTCCAAGTCATGGGTATTTGATACCAGAACTGTTGCTAAGATTTGCAACATGATGCAGGGACTGAGAAACATTCGCAAGCTGAGAAGAAATGAAGTCGTGATGTGTGTCGGGAATGGTGATGGGATAGCTGCTCAAGCCGTCGGTGTCATTTCCTTGAGTTTACCTTCAGAATTGATTTTAGAACTAAGTAATTGTTATTTTGTCTAAAGTTGTGTAAAAACATTATCTCTGGATCATGTTTGATAAATGACGGTTATTCTTATAAGTCAGAGAACAATGGTTGTTCGATATATTATAAGGATATGTTTATGAATTTGCACCCATGATTGGTGGATTATTCCTATTGGATCTTGAGCGTGAAAAGGTTGTCTACAACATTAATGCTAAACGTCTTAAGAAGACTGATAATACCACATACATGTGGCACTGGCGTCTTGGTCATATTGGAAAGAAATGCATGCAAAAGCTTCATAAAGATGGAGTATTAACTTCATTTGATTTTGAATCATTTGATACATGTGAAGCTTGTCTGATGGGTAAAATGACTAAAACACCATTCACTGGTCATCCAGAATGGGTGCTTGAATTACTGGATGTAATACATAGTGATGTATGTGGTCTAATGAGTATTCCGGCGCGTGGTGGATACTTATACTTCGTAACCTTCACTGATGATTTAAGTAGATATGGATATATTTACTTAATGAAACATAAGTCTGAAACATTTGAAAAGTTCAAAGAATTTCATAACGAAGTTTAGAATCATCATGGCAAGAAGATTAAATTTCTACAATCTGGCCGTGGAGGAGAATATCTCAGTCATGAGTTTAGCAAACAAGTGATTGTGAAATTGTCTCACAACTTACTCCTCCAGGAACTCCACAGAGAAACAGAGTATCTCAAAGGCGTAACCAAACTTTGTTGGACATGGTAAGGTTAATGATGTCATTTACCGATCTGCCTTTATCATTTTGGGGATATGCACTTGAAACAACAACATATACACTAAACAGAGCACCGTCTAAGTCTATTGAGACGATGGAAGAAACCCAATTTGTCACGTCCCAAGATTTGGGGTTGCGAGACTTATGTAAAACATTTACAACCAAACAGGCTCGACCCCAAAGCAGACAAGTGTTACTTTGTAGGTTATCCCAAAGAAACAGTTGGGTATTCCTTCTACCAAAAGTCCAAAGACAAAGTGTTTGTCGCTAAGAATAGGCACTTTCTCGAGAAGGAGTTTCTCACTAAAGAAGTAAGTGGGAGGACAGTACAGCTCAATGAGATTATTAAATCTCCAGAAGTGAGGACTAATGAAAAAAGAATCTATTCCAGAAGTTGTCCACGCAACTGAACCAGAAATTTCTACACCAGTTGTAGAAACTCCAGTTAAGATTGTAACTGAACCGCGTAGGTCAAGAAGAGTTATCGAACCTCCTGAATGGTTTCACAATGAAATATTCATCTTAGAGGAGGATGAACCTGCGCACTACAAGGAAGCGATGGTGATGTCCAGCTCAAAAGAATGGCTCAAAGCTATGCAATTCGAAATGGAGTCCATGTACGAAAATCAAGTTTGGAACTTGGTTGATCCTCCAGAGGGTGTAAAACTCATACAATGTAAATGGATCTTCAAGAGAAAAACATATGTGGATGGTAATTCCACCATATAAAAAGCAAGGCTAGTTGCGAAAGGGTTTTCGCAAGTCGGGGGAGTTGATTATGATGAAACTTTCTCTCCAGTAGCAATGCTAAAGTCTGTACGGATTATGATGGCTATAGTTGCATATTCCGATTATGAGATATGGCAAATAGATGTAAAAACGGCTTTCCTAAATGGAATCTGAAAGAGGATATATATACATGATACAACCAGAAGGTTTTGTCTATCCAGAGGATGTCGGAAAGGTGTGCAAGCTTCAAAGGTCAATCTATGGTTTGAAGCAAGCCTCCGGGAGCTGGAATCAATGTTTTGATGAACTGGTAAAAGAGTTTGGCTTCATCAATAATGATGAAGACGCTTGTGTATACAAGAAGTTTAGTGGGAGCTTTGTAGCATTTCTGATATTATATGTAGATGACATATTATTGATTGGGAATGATACAAAGTATCTTGGCACAATAAAACACTATTTGAAGAATGTGTTTTCAATGAAAGACTTACATGAAGTTGCATATATATTGGGCATAAAGATCTATAGATATAGATCAAGACGTCTAATAACACTAAGTCAGAGCATGTACGCTGACAAGGTTTTAAAGAGGTTTAAAATGGAGAATGCTAAGAAAGGTTTTTACCCAATGTCAAATGGCATAACACTTAGTAGAAATCAATGTCCCAAGACAGTTGATGAGCAAGTGCAAATGAGTGGAGTACCATATGCCTCTCCTATTGGCTCCATCATGTATGCTATGATATGTACAAGACCAGATGTTTCTTATGTGATAAGTGTTAATAGCAGATACCAGAGTGATCCAGGAGTGGCTTACTGGATAACAGTTAAGAATATTCTTGAGTACCTCAGGAGAATGAAGGACATGCTCCTTGTTTATGGAGGGGATGGAGAACTCATTGTAAATGGTTACACCGAAGCTAGCTTCATGAGTGATATAGATGACTATAAATCTCAATCAGGTTGTGTCTTCACACTTAATGGTGGTGCATTTGTTTGGAAGAGTTTCGAACAAAATACCATTGTGGATTCTATGACAGAAGCAGAGTATATCGCGGCTTCGAAGGCTTCAAAGGAGGCGTTCTTGATCAAGAAGTTTCTTGAAGAAATTGGTGTTGTCCCAAGTGTTATGAATCCAATGGCTCTCTATTGTGATAATAGTGGAGCCGTTGTTCAAGCAAAGGAACCAAGATCACACATGAAGACTAGACATATTGAACGCAAGTATCACATCATCCGACAATATGTTGATAAGGGATATGTGAAGATTCTCAAGATTCACACGGATTTGAATGTGTTAGACCCAATGATGAAGGCTCTTCCAGAGCAAAGCATAAGCAACACCGGATAGCCATAGGTGTTAAAGAGACTATGTAAACTAGATTACTGACTCTAGTGCAAGTGGGTGACTATTGGAAATATGCCCTAGAGGCAATAATATTTGTATTATTATATTTCTGTATTCATAATTATAGAGTTTATATTCTATGCTATAACTGCTATGATTCTGGAATATGCGATTCAGTGGAAAACTCATCTGCATGTGTGGAATGATAAACGGTTAAATAAAAGGTTCCTAGTCTTGCTTCTGGGACTATCTCAAGTGTTGTTGGTGATCACATTTTCTAGATCTTAGGATATCGTTAGGTGTAATGATGATCCTAAAACAATATTGAGATTATGACATTAGAAGAACAGTCATATTGAATCGACCCAATCTTGTCTGTTATGAATTGAGTTAATATCGTCTGTAATCAATTGTAATAACACGGAGTGCTAACATGTGATTTTTCTCCTTAGACCATGAGAGTATCGTGGTCACTTATTATCGTACGGTGTGTGACGCCCCCGGCTTAATCGTGCACTAATCATACACGCAAATGCACACGATCAAGCCTAAGGACTCACGGGAAGATATCACAACACAACTCTAAAACATAAATAAAGTCATACAAGCTTTATATTACAAGCCAGGGGCCTCGAGGGCTCGAATACATAAGCTTGCGAACAAGTGTCAGCGAAAGCATCAGATATCTGAGTACAGATATAAAAGAAAGCACAGAAAGGCCTTTAGAAAGGCGGGGCAAAATAAAACACTATGATCGAAAGGCGTAGGCCTCCTGCCTGGGACCCTCCGATCCTACTCCTGGTCGTCAGTCAACTCGTAGCAGTATCCACCCTTGGGGTAGTAGTAGTAGTCGATCGACGGGGCAGCTGTCTCAGGGGGCTCCGTCATCTGGTCACGACAAACTGATATGGGGAGAAAAGGAAAACAAAGCAACCGTGAGTACTCAGAAGTACTCAGCAAGCAAGGATCTACACTACATATGCAACATTTTCAAAGGGAGGCTGTATATGTGGACTGGGCTGCAGAAATGCCAGAATAGAGAGAGAGCCTAGTCCTATCGAAGACTAGCATCTTCAGAGGTCTTGCAGCATTAGAAGAGTGTAGACAGTACCATATAATGTAGCAGTATCATTAAGTCTCAACCTCACCCAGAGATCCTTTCTCGACTCCCTGCGAGAAAGCAATCCCAGAGCCATACAGTCATCAACCTCGTCCTGAGATCCCTTCTCGACTCCCTGCGAGAAGCAATCCCAGAGCCATAGTATCCAAGTATCCAGTTCTAAATTGTATCAATCAGGATACAACTCCGAGTGTCCGTTACCGTAGGACAGGCTATCGATAGAAGTTTTCTTCCCTGCAGGGTGCACCAACTTACCCAACACGCTCGATTAACTCCGGCCGGACACACTTTCCTGGGTCATGCCCGGCCTCGGCCAAACGACACATCGCAACCCTACCTAGAGCTCAGCAGAGAGGTCCCCGTCGGTCTACATCCTAAGCGCTCAGAGGTCTTGGGCCATCGCCCTGTGCACTTCGAGTCATTGCGTGCAGGGGGAAGCCAGGCACCAGGGGGGCGCCGGTCCGTCCCGGCCGCAAGGCTGAACTAGACATCTGGCAGAGCTTTCGGCTGATGCTACGATGCAGAACGCCCATACTATGCCCACGTGATGGTTAGTGCTATCAGGCCAGAGACCTGCTCGGATCAAATATCCAAATCGTTAATGGACTAGGGCTTGCGGTAACGAGCAGAGACTCACGAAAGATGTGACCCAGTCGCCCCGTCTCGAGGACTTGCTGCAAGGGTTAAGAATGCCCGGCCGCGCCTCGTATTCATCACTCGGGCACCATACAGGCAACCCGTCTTCACATCACACGCGGGTACCCCTCAGGGTCGACCCGCCTATCCAAGTAACAGTGTAAAGTCCAAGTATCCGTGTGTCCATAACATCAGAGGAATCCGAGGTATCACCCTCGTTGAATTCTCACTCGATGTATCCGTCAAGGTGAACTCAGAGGAATCACCCTCGATGGGTTCACACTTGATGTGTTGCACGACAGCGTCGCTACCGGAAGTGGTGAAGGAGGAATCACCCTCGATGACCACGACCAAATAGCTACTCTACAGAGTTAACATCAGAAGTGCTACAAGAGGTTTCACCCTCGGCACTCGATAGTAACGCTGCAGTGCTGTTACAACTAAGGGGGGGTGATGTGCGGTGTCGGGGCCTGGTCTTCAATCCCGTTGATCGGGTCTTCAGATAATCCAGCGGGGCAATCGGGATAAGTGGGGTCACTGATAGGTCTCTACCCAGCCTAAACTAAGCAGTTTAGGATATGCAGGTAATTATCAATAGCAGGTTACAATAAACACGCTATGCATCAGAATAGGTAAAGCAGTAGCAGCAGCAATTCTAATGCAAGCATGAGAAATGAGAATGGGCGATATCGGGATGATCAAAGGGGGGGGCTTGCCTGGTTGCTCGGCGGCAAGGGCAAGGTCTTCAGGGGTCATCGAACTCCGGAGTTGCGTCGGCCTCGGGGACGACGTCGGTGTCAGGGTCTACCGAGAGAGAAGAGGGGGAAGAAACAGTAAATACAAAGCAAACAAGAGCATGTTATGACAATACGCAGCGCCGGGTGTGTCCTAACGTATGGTTACATGTCACCGAGGAAAGGGGAATCCATCCGGGAATGTTTTTCCGGTTCCGGACATTTGTCAAACAGATGACTGGAGGGGAATGGTTCCATGTTCGGATAGTTAGGGATGTGTGGCGGACGAACGGACTGCGTATTCGGATTCGTCTCGTCGTTAGGAGCAACTTTCATGTACAAAGTTTTTCCATCAGAGTTACGGATTATTTAATATGAATTTATAAAGATTTAAACAATTTCTGGAATTTAATTAATTTATTAAATCAACATTATCCGAAACAGTAACGGTGACGTCACTGTGACGTCAGGACCAGTGGGTCCCACCTGTCAGTGTCACGTCAGGCTAATTAGGGATTAACTAAACTAATTACTGTTAATTAGGTTAACTAGATAATTAGTTTAATTAAACAGAATTAATTAAGTTAATTAATTAATTAATTTTATTTATTTATTTTATTTTTAACTTTTCTTTTAATTTTGTTTTAAACAGGGGCTGGGCCCCACCTGGCAGTCGCCCAGACGGCCACTGTAGCGGGTCAACGGGCGCGCGCGCGCGTGCCATAGCGAGGGCCAGCGGGTGCGGTGGCTAGCGGCGGGAGGCGGCGAGCGGGCACGGCGAGGGAGCGGTCAGGGACGCGTGACGGCGCGGGGCTGCGCGGAGGCGAAGGCGGGCGCGGCTGGCAGCAGTTGCAGCAGGCAGAAGGGGGCGAGCGGGGACGGTGCGGCCATGCGCGGGCGAGCGCGCGCGAGCGGCGGTAGCACAGCGGGGTCGGGCCGGAGGCCGAGCCGGACGCGGCCGAGACGAGGAGAACGGGGCAGCGCGCAGTAGTGGACTGCGGCAGCTGAGGCAGGGCCGTGCGCGGGGTGGCGGTGATGCGGTGCGTGCGTGCGCAGCAGTTACAGTGCGCGGCGAGCGGTGCGGGCGTCACGGGGCACGGCGAGGGGCCAGCGGGTGCGGTGAGAGCGGGGCGGGCACGGCGCGCGGTCAGGGCGCAGCGAGCACGCGCTCGCCGCGAGCTCGGGCATGGGGCGGCGAGGGCGCGGTGACGGCGTTCGATCGACGTGGAACGAGAGGGAGGTCGAAGGGGGCTCACCCCCGTTGCAGGGGTACAGCGGCGAGGCTCGGGGAAGCGACGGGCGGCGTGGCGACGAGGTCCGGCGGCGTCGGGGGCGTTCCCCCCCCCCCTCGATCTAGATGGGAGGAGGGAGAGAGCGAGAAGAGTGGGGAGGGGGATCGGGTTAGGGTTCGGTGTGGCTGGGGGGGGGGGGTTAGTAGAGGGGTGGCGGGTGGGCCGGCCTGGTGGCCTAGTGGCCTGCTGGGCCGAGGCCCGGTCGGGGGGGGGGGTTTCTTTCCTCTTTGTTTTCTTTTGTTTTTCTTTTTCTTTAATCATTTTTTCCTGTTTTGCAAAAAAAAAGGTTAGGCCACTTACGGACTTTTGTAAAACATAGGAATTGGTCCATAATTCACAGTGCAACATTAGTCACTTCTAAAAATTGGTTTGGTGTACAAATGATTTCACTTGAATTTTAATTAAAAGAAATTGGATTAAATATCTCTATTTTTTTGCTGTTTGAGGCACATAATGAATTTAGTAAAAGTTGATTATAATCTTAGAATGGTCTCTGGAATATTTGCCATTTAATGAACATTTTAGTTTTTATGTTAGACAACTTTTATTTTCCACTTTCATTTAAATTTGAAGTTTTAGTTAGGAGCTAAATGCAAAATGGATGCAGATGATGATTAGGCACTGATAATCATGATGACATGGCATAAGCAAAAGGGTGATTACTGTAGTTAACCACTGGGGGTGTTACAAATCTCCTCCACTAATAAGAATTCTCGTCCCGAGAATTAAGAGGTAGAAGGGAAAAGTTCGGGGTATTCCGCACGAAGATTATCCTCGCGTTCCCAAGTGGCTTCATCTTCAGTATGATTTGACCACTGCACTTTGAGGAACTTGGTAACCTTCTGACGGGTCCGACGTTCAGTTTCATCGAGAATGCGGATCGGATGCTCCTTATAAGAAAGATCATTCTGCAATTTGAGCACCTCGTGATCCACAGCTCGGTGCGGAGATTCCTTGAATCATTTACGAAGTTGCGACACATGGAAGACGTCGTGGATATGAGAGAATTGCGGCGGCAATTCCAATTTATACGCCACCTGACCACGTCTAGCAATAATGCGGAAAGGACCAATGTAGCGTGGAGCTAACTTGCCCTTGATTCCAAAACGGTGAGTGCCCTTCATAGGAGTGCCTCGCAGATAAGCCTGATCATCAGGTTGATAAGTCAAACCCCATCGTTAACGATCATAGTTGCTCTTCTGGCGGTCCTGAGCCGCCTTGAGATTTTCTCGAATGATACGGACTTGTTCTTCGGCGTGTTGAATAATATCCGGACCCACGAGCGGTCGTTCCCCAGTTTCTGACCAATTCAGAGGGGTTCGACACTTACGTCCATAGAGTACTTTGAAGGGGGCCATTTTCAAACTGGCTTGATAGCTGTTGTTATAAGAGAACTTGGCATACGGAAGAGATTCTTCCCACTTCTTGCCAAACGATATAACACAAGCTCGTAGCATGTCTTCAAGCACTTGATTGACTCGCTCGACTTGGCCTTGGGATTGGGGGTGATAAGCTGAACTCCAGGTAATATGAGTTCTCATAGCTGTTTGAAAACTTTCCCAGAATTTGGAAGTGAAAAGGCCGCCACGGTCCGAACTGATCTCCTTCGGAATACCGTGGAGTGATACAATTCTGGAGATATACAACTCTGCTAACTGACTAGCAGTGATAGTTTCCTTGACGGGCAGAAAGTGTGCAACTTTAGAAAGTTGGTCGACGATGACAAGAATAGCATCGTGACCCTTCTGTGACCTGGGAAGTCCTGTAACGAAATCCATCTGAACCTTATCCCATTTCCATAGAGGAATAGGAAGTGGTTGCAGAATTCCAGCTGGTTTCTGATGTTCTGCTTTAACGCGACGACACACATCACATTCAGCAACATAGCAAGCAATGTCCTGCTTCATTCTAGACCACCAGTACCTTTGACGGAGATCACGATACATCTTGGTGCTACCCGGATGAATAGACAGCGGGGTATCATGTGCCTCCTTCATGACCTTGTCAGTCATAAGTTCGAAGTGAGGTACCACAATGCGGTTTCTAAAATACAAGGTTCCATCTTCAGACAGCGAGAAATCCCTGTACTTTTGAAGGTGAAGATCTTTCTTCATCAGATCAATTTCAGCATCTTTAGCTTACGCATTCCTAACAGCTTTCTCAAGATCTGGTTGTATCACAAGGTTATTAAGAGAACCCTGTGGAACAATACGCAGATTCAGCTTGCGCAGTTCTTCAAAAAGACGAGGTTGAGCTCGCCTAACCATGAGGTTGTCGCAATAGGACTTATGGCTTAAGGCATCAGCCATCACGTTAGCCTTGCCAGGGGTATAGGAAATACCCAAATCATAGTCCGCAATGGCCTCCATCCATCTTTGCTGACGGAGGTTTAGAGATGGCTGAGTGAACAGGTACTTCAGACTTTTATGATCCGTGTAGATCTCGCAACGATTACCGAGAAGGTAATGTCGCCACAACTGCAATGCATAGATGACAGCAGCTAGTTCTAGATCATGTACCGGATAATTCTCTTCATGTGGGCGCAACTGACGAGAGCCATAGGCAATCACTTTACGCTCTTGCATTAGGACACAGCCTAATCCTTCACGGGATGCGTCACAATAAATCACGAAGTCTTTGCGGGTATCTGGAGGAGATAGTACTGGGGTAGATGTCAGCTTGTCTTTGAGTGCTTGAAAACTTTCCTGACATTTTTCTGTCCATTCAAATTTAACGCCCTTGTGAAGCAGATCAGTCAGGGGCTTAGCAATCTTGGAAAAGTTCTCGACAAATCGACGGCAATAGCTTGCAAGGCCGAGAAAACTTCTCACTTGCTTGACGTTCTTCGGAGGAGTCCAGTCAAGAATAGCCTGAACTCGTTCTGGGTTAACAGCAATTCCATCCTTGGAAATCACATGACCAAGGTAGGTTACTTCAGAAAGCCAAAATTCACATTTGGAATACTTGGCATACAACTGGTGTTCTCGGAGCCTTTCCAGTACAAGACGGAGGTGTTCGGCATGTTCTTCCTTATTCTTTGAATAGACCAGAATATCATCCAGATATACCACGACAAATTTGTCGAGGTAATCCATGAAGATGTAATTCATCAGACGGGAGAATGTGGCTGGAGCATTTGTTAAGCCAAATGACATTACAGTGTACTCATAAGAGCCATAGCGAGTAACAAATGCAGTCTTCGAAATATCCTCTTCGCGAACACGGATCTGATGGTATCCCAATCTCAAATCAAGCTTAGAGAATACTGAGGAACCGGCAAGTTGATCATACAAATCATTGATCCAAGGAAGCGGATATTTGTTCTGGATTGTGGCTTAGTTAATGGGCCGATAATCCTGAACCAATCGGTTAGTTCCATCCTTCTTCTTGACGAAGAGTGAAGGCGCTCCCCAAGCAGAGGAACTGGGGCGGATGAAACCTTTCTTAAGTGACGTGTCGATTTCATCCTTAAGCTCAAGAAGGTGGTGCAGAGGCATTTTATAAGGACGCTTCGCAATAGGAGTTGTGCCTGGCTTCAGGTCGATGACAAACTCAACAGCTCTAGCAGGGGGTATTCCTGGAAGTTCTTCTAGAAAGACATCTTGAAAATCACGAACAACTAGAACGTTCTCGATGCCTTCAAGAGGTGAAGCATTCAATGCATTCAGGACATATATCTGGCTCTCAGCATCCTGAGCTATTCGGGCTGAGTAATTGATCACCTGACCAGAAGGGTGTGTGAGTTGGATTGTCTTAGTAGCACAGTCAATCAAAGCATTATGGGCTGTCAACCAGTCCATACCGAGAATGATGTCTATGTCAGAAGGTCCAAGAGCAATAAGGGAAGCAGAGAACATGAACCCTTCAATTCTGATCTGATTGTTGTGACTTACCATCTTGGTTTGCCACCTGGAACGGGGAGTGATAATCTCTAATGGTGTGGGCAATAACTCTAGAGGTAGCTCATGTCGCTGAGCAAATTGTTGAGACACAAAAGAATGTGATGCCCTGGAATCAAAGAGAACAGAAGCTGCAACTGAATTAACTGACAGAGTTCCCATCACGATTTTTGGAGACTCACGAGCATCTCCCATTTTGACGTGAGTAACCTGGCCTCGGTCCATAGCAGACATCCTGGCCTTACGATTTCTGCAACGATGGGTTCGATGGCCCTTCGTACGACCATCACGAGGACGTGGTACATCCTGAGGAGGAGCCATAACATTAGGTGGTCCATCATGAACCGTTAGCTGTCTCGGCGGTGAAGGCAGTCGAGGTGCAACATAAGACGGCCTTGGTGTTGGAGCAGGTTGATGATGAACATTGTGTGGGATCCAGACTCGACGTTTCTGAATAGGCTGACCCGTGGTTGAGTCAGCTTCATGAGTGCGCTTGAGAGAGTTTACGGAACTCCTGCTTCTTCTGGTCCATCAGACCTTGAGGAATGTAACGTGCATGAAAAGCTGACTGAAATTCCTGCCAAGTGGTTACAGTTTCAGCAGGCAACATACCCTTGTGGCTTTCCCACCATTGAGCAGCGGGACCCTTCAAGTGGAATGTCGCAAAGGTGACGTAACTGTCAGGGGCAACATTAGCTGACTCCATCTCAAACAGGATGTCACGAAGCCAATCATCAGCATCCATAGGATTGGTGGAGTTGCGGAAAACGGACGGATTGAGGCGCACAAATTCTGGCAGCGAGATCGGTCCAGGCTCCTGGCGAGCCTCGTTGCGTTCCAAACGTCTTACCAGACTCTCGTTGAGCTGACGGTTCAATTCAAACTGTTGCATCATTGCGGCAATATAGGGTGGAGGTGGAGGATCGTCAGCCATCCTGCCAAATCAACAGGGGCAGTTTAGCAAGAAAAACTGCAGGTGTACGGAATGATTCATGAAGTAACACGCACAACAGAAGGAAGTGCAATAGATACTTCATCATATTCGCACCAGACATTCGAAGCCACACATAGCCTCGGTTAGTATCCGGCATTACGACAGTTGAAAGGGGAGGCTAGACAACTAGGCGGCGCGCAGGCACGCGAAATGGAAGTACACAACGAGACATAGCAAAGGCTACATCAACGTCGGAGAAAACTATTGGGGCAAGGAATCTGCAAGTGAAACACAGGGTGCCCTCGATAAGAGGATCCTGCAAGCAGAACCTGGCCCACAATCTTGAAGAAAGGAGGGGTAATTTCAGAACACCGGGTGGATGTGATCACGAGAACCTAATGTTGGAGTTAGTAAAATTTTAACCCGAATAGAAGAGAGAACAGAGTCCCAGAGTAAAGGTCAAGGAGTAAAAGATCCTAATACCACCCATTTGGCGACGTGGGCCCGTAAGCCACACAACCAAGTTAGTAAAACAGTTTTCGGTTACTAGACTCAACTTCGGCCAAGGAGTTGGAAAGGGGGATTCCTACAGGCAGTCGGCTCTGATACCAACTTGTGACGCCCCCGGCTTAATCGTGCACTAATCATACACGCAAATGCACACGATCAAGCCTAAGGACTCACGGGAAGATATCACAACACAACTCTAAAACATAAATAAAGTCATACAAGCTTTATATTACAAGCCAGGGGCCTCGAGGGCTCGAATACGTAAGCTTGTGAACAAGCGTCAGCGGAAGCATCGATATCTGAGTACAGATATAAAAGAAAGCATAGAAAGGCCTTTAGAAAGGCGGGGCAAAATAAAACACTACGATCGAAAGGTGTAGGCCTCCTGCCTGGGACCCTCCGATCCTACTCCTGGTCGTCAGTCAACTCGTAGCAGTATCCACCCTCGAGGTAGTAGTAGTAGTCGATCGACGGGGCAGCTGTCTCAGGGGGCTCCGTCATCTGGTCACGACAAACTGATATGGGGAGAAAAGGAAAACAAAGCAACCGTGAGTACTCAGAAGTACTCAGCACGCAAGGATCTACACTACATATGCAACATTTTCAAAGGGAGGCTGTATATGTGGACTGGGCTGCAGAAATGCCAGAATAGAGAGAGAGCCTAGTCCTATCGAAGATTAGCATCTTCAGAGGTATTGCAGCATTAGAAGAGTGTAGACAGTACCATATAATGTAGCAGTATCATTAAGTCTCAACCTCACCCAGAGATCCTTTCTCGACTCCCTGCGAGAAAGCAATCCCAGAGCCATACAGTCATCAACCTCGTCCTGAGATCCCTTCTCGACTCCCTGCGAGAAGCAATCCCAGAGCCATAGTATCCAAGTACCCAGTTCTAAATTGTATCAATCAGGATACAACTCCGAGTGTCCGTTACCGTAGGACAGGCTATCGATAGAAGTTTTCTTCCCTGCAGGGGTGCACCAACTTACCCAACACGCTCGATTAACTCTGGCCGGACACACTTTCCTGGGTCATGCCCGGCCTCGGCCAAACGACACATCGCAACTCTACCTAGAGCTCAGCAGAGAGGTCCCCGTCGGTCTACATCCTAAGCGCTCAGAGGTCTTGGGCCATCGCCCTGTGCACTCCGAGTCGTTGCGTGCAGGGGGAAGCCAGGCACCAGGGGGGCGCCGGTCCGTCCCGGCCGCAAGGCTGAACTAGACGTCTGACAGAGCTTTCGGCTGATGCTACGATGCAGAACGCCCATACTATGCCCACGTGATGGTTAGTGCTATCAGGCCAGAGACCTGCTCGGATCAAATATCCAAATCGTTAATGGACTAGGGCTTGCGGTAACGAGCAAAGACTCACGAAAGATGTGACCCCATCGCCCCATCTCGAGGACTTGCTGCAAGGGTTAAGAATGCCCGGCCGCGCCACGTATTCATCACTCGGGCACCATACAGGCAACCCGTCTTCACATCACACGCGGGTACCCCTCAGGGTCGACCCGCCTATCCAAGTAACAGTGTAAAGTCCAAGTATCCGTGTGTCCATAACATCAGAGGAATCCGAGGTATCACCCTCGTTGAATTCTCACTCGATGTATCCGTCAAGGTGAACTCGGAGGAATCACCCTCGATGGGTTCACACTTGATGTGTTGCACGACTGCGTCGCTACCGGAAGTGGTGAAGGAGGAATCACCCTCGATGACCATGACCAAATAGCTACTCTAAAGAGTTAACATCAGAAGTGCTACAAGAGGTTTCACCCTCGACACTCGATAGTAACGCTGCAGTGCCGTTACAACTAAGGGGGGTGATGTGCGGTGTCGGGGCCTGGTCTTCAATCCCGTTGATCGGGTCTTCGGATAATCCAGCGGGGCAATCGGGATAAGTGGGGTCACTGATAGGTCTCTACCCAGCCTAAACTAAGCAGTTTAGGATACGCAGGTAATTATCAACAGCAGGTTACAATAAACAGGCTATGGATCAGAATAGGTAAAGCAGTAGCAGCAGCAATTCTAATGCAAGCATGAGAAATGAGAATGGGCGATATCGGGATGATCAAAGGGGGGGGCTTGCCTGGTTGCTCGGCGGCAAGGGCAAGGTCTTCAGGGGTCGTCGAACTCCGGAGCTGCGTCGGCCTCGGGGACGACGTCGGTGTCAGGGTCTACCAAGAGAGAAGAGGGGGAAGAAACAGTAAATACAAAGCAAACAAGAGCATGTCATGACAATACGCAGCGCCAGGTGTGTCCTAACGTATGGTTACACGTCACCGAGGAAAGGGGAATCCATCCGGGAATGTTTTCCCGGTTCCGGACATTTGTCAGACAGATGACCGGAGGGGAACGGTTCCATCTTCGGATAGTTAGGGACGTGTGGCAGACGAATGGACTGCGTATTCGGATTCGTCTCGCCGTTCTGAGCAACTTTCATGTACAAAGCTTTTCCATCGGAGTTACGGATTGTTTAATATGAATTTATAAAGATTTAAACAATTTCTGGAATTTAATTAATTTATTAAATCAACATTATCCGAAACAGTAACGGTGACGTCATCATGACATCACTGTGACGTCAGGACCAGTGGGTCCCACCTGTCAGTGTCACGTTAGGCTAATTAGGGATTAACTAAACTAATTAATGTTAATTAGGTTAACTAGATAATTAGTTTAATTAAACAGAATTAATTAAGTTAATTAATTAATTATATTTATTTATTTATTTTATTTTTAACTTTTCTTTTAATTTTGTTTTAAACAGGGGCTGGGCCCCACCTGGCAGTCGCCCAGGCGGCCACTGTAGCGGGTCAACGGGCGCGCACACGCGTGCCACAGCGAGGGCTAGCGGGTGCGGTGGCCAGCGGCGGGAGGCGGCGAGCGGGCGCGGCGAGGGAGCGGTCAGGGGCGCGCGACGGCGCGGGGCTGCACGGAGGCGAAGGCGGGCGCGGCTGGCAGCAGTTGCAGCAGGCAGAAGGGGGCGAGCGGGGACGGTGCGGCCATGCGCGGGCTGGCGCACGCGGGCGAGCGCGCGCGAGCGGCGGTAGCACAGCGGGGTCGGGCCGGAGGCCGAGCCGGACGCGGCCGAGACAAGGAGAACGGGGCAGCGCGCAGCGGTGGACTGCGGCAGCTGAGGCGGGGCCGTGCGCGGGGTGGCGGTGATGCGGCGCGTGCTTGCGCAGCAGTTACAGTGCGGGGCGAGCGGCGCGGGCGTCACGGGGCACGGCGAGGTGCCAGCGGGTGCGGTGAGAGCGGGGCGGGCACGGCGCGCGGTCAGGGCGCGGCGAGCACGCGCTCGCCGCGAGCTCGGGCGCGGGGCGGAGAGGCCGCGGTGACGGCGTTCGATCGACGTGGAACGAGAGGGAGGTCGAAGGGGGCTCACCCCCGTTGCAGGGGTACAGCGGCGAGGCTCGGGGAAGCGATAGGCGGCGTGGCGACGAGGTCCGGCGGCGTCGGGGGCATTCCCCCCCCCCCCCCCCCCTCGATCCAAATGGGAGGAGGGAGAGAGCGAGAAGAGTGGGGAGGGGGATGGTTAGGGTTCGGTGTGGCTGGGGGGGGTAGTAAGGGGGTGGCGGTGGGCCAGCCTGGTGCCTAGTGGCCTGCTGGGCCAAGGCCGGTCGGGGGGGGGGGTTTCTTTCCTCTTTGTTTTCTTTTGTTTTTCTTTTTCTTTAATCATTTCTTTCCTATTTTGCAAAAAAAAAGGTTAGGCCACTTATGGACTTTTGTAAAACATAGGAATTGGTCCATAATTCACAGTGCAACATTAGTCACTGCTAAAAATTGGTTTGGTGTACAAATGATTTCACTTGAATTTTAATTAAAAGAAATTGGATTAAATATCTCTGTTTTATTGCTGTTTGAGGCACATAATGAATTTAGTAAAAGTTGATTATAATCTTAGAATGGTCTCTGGAATATTTGCCATTTAATGAACATTTTAGTTTTTATGTTAGACAACTTTTATTTTCCACTTTCATTTAAATTTGAAGTTTTAGTTAGGAGCTGAATGCAAAATGGATGCAGATGATGATTAGGCACTGATAATCATGATGACATGGCATAAGCAAAAGGGTGATTACTGTAGTTAACCACTGGGGGTGTTACACGGTGGGCTTTGGGGTTGCTCAAACGTCACCTTTACCACGATGATCATAACGACAACTTACAAGTTCATCAGAAAGTTTAACAAGTGGTCGGATAGCTCAAGAGTGGGATTTGCTCCTCCGACGATGGAGAGATATTCTTAGGGCCCTCTTGGTGTGATAGCATCCATCATAATCTGGCCAGACATAGGTGATTACGTCACGGGGATGCCAGAACACAATAATGAGAAAGAAGAACAAAACATGTAATGATGAATCGATATAGTGAGCATAGTGATGACTCAGGAGGATACCGATGCATCCTGGGTTTTGTGAAGTATCGTGAAGCAAAGGAACATCATATGATAACCATAGGTTCCCTCGAATATTCATTCGTGTGCTCATAGGGATCGATATGGACGTCCACGATCCCGATGTCGATAATTGAACGAACGGTTTCATTCACGTCTATGGGTTACCGAACCTACGGGGTAACAAGCTTAAGGCAATCACGATCTGCTAAGTGTTAGTAGGACGGAGTGATGAGAATATAATTTTGGTATTGTTTCATTAATATTCGGAATAGTTTCGAGAGGATCCGAAAGCGTTTCGGGGTCACCGGAAGGGTTTCGGTGAATATCGGGTAATACCGTGTATTACGGATAAATATATATAGATGGAAAATGTTTTCGGGGATGTTAAAATATATATATATATATATTTATTTATATTTAATAGTCTGAAAATATTTAGAACTATTTTATATTTAATTTAATATGAACAGGCCTTAAAAGGCCAAGAGGTGGAAGTCATCTTGGGCCACAAGGGCCCAAGAGGGGAGGCGCTGATACGTCCATTTTGCATCAGGTTTTCCTACTGATATTTACAATGTTTTTTATCATTATAATACTATTGGCCTTTTATGCTATGGTTGGGCTACCTTGCTGCACCTTTGTTACTATTGCTACTTGTCACTTGTTACGAATTATCTTGCTACAAAACTATCTATCACTGCTACTTTCAGTACTTGCAGAAAATACCTTGCTGAAAACCGCTTGTTATTTCCTTCTGCTCCTCATTGGGTTCGACACTCTTACTTATCAAAAGGACTATGATTGATCCCCTATACTTGTGGGTCATCAAGCGCCCCTTCCTATAAGGAAGGAGGCTGAATTGGGAGGGGGAGGGAGGAGTCAGACTCCTCCCCTCCCCCCTGGCCGGCGCACGAAGGGGGAAACTTTCCTGATTGGTGACAGCCCTCCCTCTCCCCTCTATCCTATATATACATGAGGATATGTGCTCTTTTGTAACACCCCAAAAATTTAATCATGTTTTTACTAAATAAAATTTGGCCAGAAATAAAAAATTTGATTTATAAGTAAGTCCTTTATTGTTTTCAGAGTATTTTCTGTTTTCGTTTTTCAATATTCTTCCCTCCATATAGAAATTTTGAAAATAATGTTGTGGCTTTGGGAGTTTTCTTAAACCATTTCATTTATATTTTAATAACAGTAGGAATTATTTTCATAATAAAAATTGCCCCAAAACAATTCTTTTAATAGCTATTTCAATATTTTAAATGCCTCTATTGCACTACAACCATTTTAAATAATTATTTTTAAAATTCCACAAAAATTGTGGGAGGTCATGTGATGCCTGTAAATCACTTTTATGCAAAAACCCAACTTGGTCTTTTGAAAAATTTGAGTGAAACATCCTCCTTTCATTTTTGTCCCATTTTTGAGTTTCAACTGCAACCCAATTTTCTGTTGCTTCAAAAATTCTGAAATTTTTCCCACTTACAGTCCTTCCAACCAAACCCTTAACTCCAGAAGTTTAGCCCTATATGAATTGTGTAAGGCTACCAAATGTACCCCTGTAGTTTCAGTCCAGAACTAAAATTCTTCAAAACTTGCACTAGCAAGTATTTGTTTTTGCCAAACCAACTCCACCACCATCTCTATCATCCAAAGAGACACTGGCCTGCCAAGTATCATTTTCATAAGAATTTTCTAAATGTCCCTAGCATTCTGTCAAACAGGTGATGTGCATGGTAGAGTTTTGCCATGTTTTAAACTGGCATTTGACAGTAGCTCCTCTAGCCAAATCAACATGTCCACAAGCCTTGCCATCTAGAGGAGCCCCATCCTGCTAAGTCTCACTTGCAACAAATGCTTCTAGAGCCTCATGGCATTCTGACGAGCATGTCGCGTTCATGTCTAGTGCGTGCACAGCGCACAAGCAGAGCGCTCGTTTAGCAGGCTCGGCCTCGCCCTCGCACCGCTGCTTTGCCGCCTTCCCCACACGTTTTCCACCCTCCACAGCTTCATGAGCAAGCCAGGTACCCCACCGACACTCATCCCTAACCTCTAGCGCCGACCAGCCGCCATCCGCACCGTCCACCGCCACTGGCGTCTCGGGCACGGCTCTGCCAGGACGCGTGGCGCGCCCCCGAGCCACCCAGCCACCCCCGGTGTAAATACGGGCGGCCACCGACTGCACCAACCCCGCTGACCACTCCACCGCCCTCACCGGCCTCGCCACCACCCATAACCACCTCGCCGGCGCAATAATGGCGCCGCCGCCGTGCCGTGCCCTGGAAGCCTCGGAACCGCCTCCTTCCTTCTATAAAAAGGCCACCCGACCCTCCCTCTACCACCACCGCATCTCCTTCACCCCCTAGATGAGCCCCATGGGCAGCAGAACGACCGGAGGAGCCATCTCTCCTGACTCTGGCCGCTTCTTCCGCCACCACTAACCCGCCAGTTCCGGTGCCACCAAGCTCCCTCTCCTCCCCTCTCGTCACCCACAGCCACCTTGAACCACCACGTATCCTTCCCACGCTCCAATTCCACCTTCCCAAGGCCGAGTTGAGCTCGGCAAATCTCACCGTAGCTCTCCTCCGCAATGGTTAAAGCTCTGCTCAACCTCGAGCTCTCCGGTGACTCCCTCCCCCTCTAACGGGTGCGTCTCGTCCTCAGGAGCACGCCAGTACCACCAGCTTCATGAACGGTGGCCCCTGCCGCCGGCGAGCATCGCCGGAGCTTGCCTCTGTCCCTGTCCAGGCGCGCGCACGAGGGAGAGGACGAACCCGACAGGTGGGTCCCACCTGTCGGTGAGTCACCCCTCCTCTCCAAAAGCACATATTTGCGGGAGCGTTTTCCTGCGAGGGAAACGTACTCCAGGGAGTACGCCTTCGACGCCGCCGTCTCCCCACGGGCTAGGAGCTGGGCCCAGCCCAGTGACGCCGTCCGTCTAAAATGCGCTCAGGGCGCACCTCTACTCTTTCCCCTTTTTCCTTTTCTGCAGTTTTCAAATAATTCTACAGTAGCCTTTTCAAACCCAAATTTGATGATTCAAATTTTTGTAGATTTCTAAAATCATGCTCTTTTATTCTAGCATAGGTGAACATTTTTCCTAAACTCTGTTTCCACTAGACATTTTAAATAGTACATTTCTTTAATTATTTCAACTTAGAAACTCCCTAAGTAAATCATCTTAACTCCAAATAAATTGATTCTTTCTCTGTTATTCTTCATTTTTCATCTAGTTTATTTTAGTATTTATTTCAAAAATTTCCAGAAAACTTTTTAGCACCGTTGTTGCTATATGTGGCAATTCAAATATTTTTGAAAATAGGAATTGGAGGGGAGATAAATTTTTTTCAAACTTTTGGAGTGCCCCAGTCCTTCTGCATACTTAAGGCAAGCATCTTGAACACTTGATATGGTGAATGCATGGTTGGTTATTTGCATAAATAGTGGTGTTATGAATAATTTGAATTCAAATAAAATTTGGCATATAGCTATTTTGGCATGCATGATCCATGACCATTTTGCTGACATCTTTGTAGTATGAGTAAGCATGGCTATTTTATTTGTCACATATGCCTGTGCCGGTTCGGACTAATCTGCAGGAAGAATCAGTCACGAGTAAAGTGACCGTGAGACTGAATTCTCGTGGTGACGAGAATGATCAGTAAGGGCATGTCGGGACATGTCAGGTGGTGACCCTGTTGGGTACTACCGAGGAATCATATTGTGCTAACCACTGCAGGAAAAATTAAACCTCCTGAGTCGACCGTAGATCGAGTCTTGTTCCGGAAACCCCCATACTTGATTCGTGCTGCCACTTGTCCCTGCCACAGGTGGGGTATGGTTTAGTAAGTTGTTAACCCCTTTCCGTGCACACACCACATAGAGGGCTACGATGAGGGTTTCCATGTTGGTGGACTAAATCCTGTCATCGGGTCAGGGGGCATGGGTGTTTCCAGTTGTGACTGAGAGGGGGGCACCCCTTGTAATCCGCGCGTATTAATAGTGATCCCATGCAGGACGTTGGTCTCTCCGTCTTAGAGTTTTTCTTGAACGATGCTTTGGGTGATTCCTGGCATCCGGAAAGTTAATCTGGTGTGTGCTGGTCAGGTGTGTTTACAACCCAAAGACCGTAATAGGAATTAGTCAGTGTCACGGTACTGACTAAAGAAATCCTTTACTTGTGGGTAAAGAGTACACCCTCTGCAGAGTTTTAAACCTATTCGAATAGCCATGTCCGCGGTTAAGGGCTACAGTCTGGGTTGGTCAAGTGTCGGTCTTCGGAGGAAAATAATTAAATTGTGCCTGAAATATTTTGCAGGATAATTATTGAAACCCTGGTGTAACCATGAACATTTTATGCATGTTAAATATTATTATGGTTATGCATATTATTGAGGACTAACCCGTTTCTCTTATTTTGTAATTCCTGAGTGTCTCAGGGGCTGGCTAGACTACCCCAGGCACTCAATTTTATTTTCAAGACCTCTCGTGGCGTCTCTCGAGTTAACAGGCGGTTTATCCCGCCACTACTCTTGTGGACACCCGATTGGCATTTCTCTTCAAGTCCGACTGTGGCGTCACTTGACACCCGACTGGCATTTCTCTTCAAGTCCGACCGTGGCGTCACTTGACGCCCGACTGGCATTTCTCTTCAAGACCTCTTCGTGACGTCCCTCGAGTTTACAGGCGGTCCCGCCACTACTCTTGTGGACACCCGATTGACATTTCTTTTCAAGTCCGACCGTGGTGTCACTTGACACCCGACTGGCATTTCTCTTCAAGACCTCTTCGTGACGTCCCTCGAGTTTACAGGCGGTCCCGCCACTACTCTTGTGGACACCCGATTGGCATTTCTTTTATTTTGCTGACTGTCACTTGGGCTGGCTAGACTACCCGTGGCATTCATTTGCTTTATTTCTAATAAGTTTGATCATAACTAACATGCTATGTTCACGTTCATATCATTTTATTGTCATGATTTAAATTTCAGTCAGCATGAGCATATGCATATAGTTTGGCTCATCATGATCATATATTTTTATCTACTGCATTCGGTATATGTTTTGTTCATGATGTTTGCGAGTACATTCAAACGTACTCACAGGCTTGTCCCTGGCTATTTACTTGGCCAGGTCAGAAGTTCTACGTGGAGTACCACAGCGACGACCGTGCGGAGCCTAGGATAGCAGCCATGCGGATAGGAATTATCCGGGTCAGCTGTTCTTGTGAGAATGGAGCCCCATCGACACTGGAGAACCATGAGTCGTTTCCGTCATCCACCACCGGAATCACTATTGTATCATTAGACCTTTATGATCTTGTATCCAATTCTTGTAATAGCTTTGTAATTCTGTAACAAGGACGTGTCCACCAGTAATAGTAATCCTGGGCTGGTGATGACACGAGGGGTTAATTTCTGGGATTTTTGTGTCCCCGAAATCTGGCCCCGGCATCTTTTATTCACACAAGTTTTTGGAGCCTCCTCTAGTTCTTCTAGCTCTAGTTCTAGTTGGTCCTAGTTGATTAATTAGAGCTTGGCTAATCCTCTTGTCCTCATAATTATAAGCCCCGTGTGGTTCTAATGTCCTCGCTCTAATTCTCTGGCAACGATTACCTCTGGATGGCGAAGCGCTGCTGGATCATGAAGGGTGCACACTTGCAACCAAGTAGAGAGGTTGTGCTTTCGATCTTCGGTTCAAGGGACTGTTCATGGGCGGTACAAGGGATCGTTCATCAACAATTCGAGGGACTCCAAGTATGATCTACACCAGCACGTTCTTCTTCCGTTGCAACTCGGTAACGGTAACGATCATGCTCCCAACCCGTTATGCATCTTCATATTGATCTTGGGTGTGCGTAGGCACGAGATTTCTTGTTTTCTACTATATTTCCCAACAGGTGGTGGTGCTTCAGCCAATGGAGTTCATGTTGATGCTTTGGCCAAAGAAGATGGTGGTGCTTCAGGGAAGCAAAGTGATCACTCTTCAATCAATATTGATGAAGATGATGATCGTGGTGCTATGGCCGGTTGTGGTGGCGTTGTAACACCCTGTTTGTTAAGCTACAGTAATCCCACGTTAATGGTGCCATGTCATCACTCTTACTGTTGCTAACCCTCACTTGCATTCAAACACAATTCAAATTTCAAATTCAAATTAAAGTCAAAATCCAAATTTCTCAAACATGAAAACTAAATTGTTCAAAGTGTTGTAAATAATCCCTGGATAGTTTTCATGTTGAAACCCATATTTTATAAAGTATTAAAATGCCCAAAAATAAATAAAATAGGGGCTAAACAATTATTTAAGTGCTTTTCAAATAATGAACAAATACAAACTATTTTAATTAATGTACCAAACTAAATGTGGCAGTGGCCTAATTTATAGTGCTAATTTAGGGGCTAATATTATATTTTATAAATCTAAAATAAAAAGGAAACGGAAAATATAAAAATAAAAACAAAATGTAAAAGGAAAAAGAAAAGCCCCTGGCCCCCTGGGCCTCGGCCCACCTACCTTTTACCCGGTCACCTTCTCCCTCTTGTTCATCGGGCGCGCTCGACCGCGCCCGGGGTCGCCACCGAGCCGCCAATAAGGACCCCCACCCGCCTCCTCGGTCCTATCCCCCGCACTCACCCACTCCCACTCTCCCCCCTCATCCTCTTTGCCTTCCCCTCCTCTACTCCAGATCCGCCATGGTCGACGCGGTCATCGCCGTTGCGAGCTTGCCAGTGTAGCCACCATCACCCCCGTGCCCCGACGCCATGTCTAGTCGATGCGTCGGCCTCGCCTACGTCGACGATGCCGATGAACGCCAACAGGGAGGCACCGCGGCGCTCGCTCCGCACCGTCTTCAACCTCTGTCCACCTCAGGTCACTGCTGTCTCCTTCGACTCCGGCCACCGCCTCTGCTGCTCCTAAGCCACTCGCCGGCCTCCTTGCGCCGCTCGGTGAGCACCCGTCCGGCCCTCTTCCCATGTCCCTCCTCGTAAGCCATAGCTCACCCCCAACGCGCTCGCGCTCCCATCGCCGCATTCGAGCTCGCCGTCGTGGCCCCAGTGGTCGCAGCCCGCGCCTGTGCTCACACTCGTATTCAGCACCGCCGCCCGAGCCCGTAGCGCCCGTCCGCTCCTCTCGCCGAGCCCCGTAGCCCGATCCCCGCCAATGCCCGTTCCAGCCGTCCGCCCCGCTCGATGCCGCCATCGTTGCAGCCCACCCTAGCCCGAGCTGAGGCCGCAGATGGACGCGCCACTCCACCCGCATCCGAACGAGCCCGACCGCGCTCGAAACGGCCCTTTGTGGCGTGTTTCCGGCAAGGTCCCGGGGCCACCCGCTGGAGCGTCACCGCCGGCTTGCCGACGTGGCCGCCCAGGGGCCACTTGCTGGGTCAGTGACTGGTGGCCCCGCTGCCCGCCCCCCTGACTAGTTGACTGCGGTCAACCGCTGACTGGGCCGGTCCCAGCAGCTGACAGATGGGGCCCACCCCCTAACTACTAATTAAATTAATTAAGTTAATTAGTTAATCCAAGTAGGCACTGGGGGCCGTTCCCTAATTAACCTATGCTTAGTTTAAATTAACCATGTTTAACCCATAGAGTATGATAGGTGGGTCCCAGCCGTCAGTTTGATCAGTCAACTGGTTGGTTGACTGCTGAGGTCATGCTGACACAATATTTCTGTTTTTAAAGTAATTTAAATAATAATAATTTCAGAAAATGTTTAAAACTTTGAAAATTAATATAAAATAATCTATAAGTCAGATGAAAATAATTTATTTATGAAAATTGCTCAAAAAAATCCAACGAATCCGAATATGCAATCTGTCACATGCCCCTAGCATGCTGAACATGGAACTGTCCCCCTCTCTTCATCTGTCCGGAAAATGCCAAACACCGGGAAAACCCCCGCCAGATGTTTTCCCTCTTCGTCTGCGATGTGTACTACCATGTTAGAACACCCTTAGTAATGCATTTGGTCATGTCATGCATCGTGATGCATCTGTTTGCTTTATATTTATTGTTTCTTCCCCCTCTTCTCTCCGGTAGACACCGAGACCGACGCTGCTGCCGAGTACGACTACGCCCTTGATGTCCAGCCACTTGCAGCAGAGCTTCCAGGCAAGCAAACCCCCCTTGATCATTCCGATATCGCCCATTCCAATCTCTCTCCTGCTTGCATTAGATTTGCTACTATACTTGATTGCACCTATTCTGATGCATAGCCTGCTTTTGTAATCTACTTTCGTACCTTGCCTGCTTAGTATAGGTCGGTTAGTGAACCATCAGTGACCCCTCACCTTGTCCATGTTGCCCCCGCTGGATTACCAGGTGACTTGATCAACATGAATGACGTCCAGAGCCCGACACATCACTTCACCCCCCCCCCCCCTCTAGTTGTATGACTCTGGAGAGCTACTATCGAGTGCCGGGGTGATACCTCATAACGCACTCCTGATGGCAACTCTGTAGTGTAGCTATTCGGTCGTGGTCATTGAGGGTGATTCCTCCTTAACCACTCCCGATACGACTCTGTCATGGAACACCTCAAGCGTGAACCTCGAGGGTGATTCCTCCAAGTTCACCTTGACGATTACATCAAGTGGATTCCATCGAGGGTGATTCCTTGGATTCCCACTTGGTGTTTTGGACACACGGTTACTTGGACTTTACTACAGAACCATGTTAAAGACGGGTCGGCCCAGAGGGGTACCCATGAGTGATGTGAAGTCAGGTTGACATGGAGGGTACCTACGAGATAATTACGAGGCACGGCCGGGCAGGCAGACCTCCCTGGAGTGGGCTGGGCCTGGCCCTTGCCGTAAGTCCTCGAGACGGGGCGACAGGAGCACTGATCATCACCGCGCGCTCCCAAGACACTAACGAGATTGGGTATTTGGTTTGAGTTGGTCGTTGACCTATACGCACTAACCGCCATGCGGGACAAGTTTATGGGCAACCGGCATCGTATGTATCAGCCGAAGCTCTCCAGACGTCAGCGGTTTATCGGCGCACGCCCGGGTGGCCCGCGTAAGCACCTGCCTTGTTTAACGAGGTTGCCAGGACTGATCCCGGTCGCGTTTGCAACGCGCATGAATGCAAAGGGCGGTGGGCCCAAGACCCCTGAGCGCTTAGAGTGTAGACCGGCGTGCTGGCCTCTCTGTTGAGCCTAGGTAGGGCTATGACGTGTTGATCTTCCGAGGCCGGGCATTACCCAGGAAAGTGTGTCCGGCCAGAGATGATTGAGCGTATCGGGTAATGTGGTGCACCCCTGCAGGGAAGTTAATCTATTTGAATAGCCATGTCCACGGTAACAGGACGACTTGGAGTTGTATCCCGATCTATACACTAGAACTGGATACTTGAGATGATAATTGGATATGATGGCTCCAGGATTGCTTTTTCGCAGGGAGTCAAGAAAGGATCTCTAGGCGTTAATACTACAACATGCTTGCTTAATAATATGCTATTTTGTACTCTTCTAAATGTTGCAAGATGCTTGAAGATGCTAGTCTTTGATAGGCTAGGCTTTCCCTTCTCTTCTGGCATTCTGCAGTTCGGTCCACAGATACAGCCCATTCCTTTGATACTGATGCATACTTAGTTTAGATCTGATGTAAATCTTGCGAGTACTTTGGATGAGTACTCACGGTTGCTTTGCTACCTCTTTTTACCCCATACCCGATTGCTGTGATCAGACGACGGATCCCAGGAGCCAGATGCTGCCACCGCCGATGACTACTACTATCCCGAGGGTGCCTACTACTACGTGGAGGCCGCCGGCGACCAGGAGTAGTTAGGAGGCTCCCAGGCAGGAGGCCTTGCCTTTTCGATCATCGTTGTTGTTTGTGCTATCCTTCTTAAGGCAGACTTGTTTACTTATGTTTGTACTCAGATATTGTTGCTTCTGCTGACTCATTTGTATTCGACCTGATGTATTCAAGCCCTCGAGGCCCCTGGCTTGTAATATAAAGCTTGTATGACTTTAAATTGTGTCTAGAGTTGTGTTGTGATATCTTCCCGTGAGTCCCTGATCTTGATCGTACACATTTGCGTTTATGATTAGTGTACGATTGAATCAAGGGCGTCACAACGGTCTTGGCAACAATGGTGTTGCTTGATTTGATCATGGCCGGTGGGGCTTTGATCATGTTTTATTTTGTTTGATTGCGCATTTGTATGGACAAACTTGCTACCCTTATATTGTGCGTGATTTTGCATGTGAACTATTGCGGCATGAATATTTTATATGAATTTCTAGTTGAGTTCATGCATCGATATGAATTTCTGTTCATACGAGTTTACATGATGTGTTCCATGTCAGAGCTCTCGTGGTACCACAAATAATTTTGCGGGCGGCCCTTGAAACGATTTTATGGGACGGGGATATGCGGCATCTGCTTACATTATCATCTGTACCCGATCCTAGCCAGACCGCGATATGCAGCGTGCTTCGCCCGTAGGCGGTGAGGTTGTGACTAACCTTAGGGCATCTCAACGCCGACCTACAAACCTCCCGCAACCATCCAGACCGCGTTGTCCGGATCGCGGAAGCCATCCAACGCGGTCCTGTATCGGCCGGCGGCGCAGTCCGTGACGCGGTCCGGACGCGATTTCTCCCACAAACCGAAGACAAACATGGGGGAGGCTTGGCGGGAGTCTGGACACACGATACGTCGCTCTCCGCCCCCCTAGCCCACCCAAAAGGAAGGCGGAGCCCGCGATTTTGTAGCATCCCGCACTGTTCCGCGCCAAAATCCCCCACTCTCTTCTTCCATTGCCCACCGCTCTCCGCCCAATTTCCGCACTTTTCTCCCACCCTCTCCTTCCTTCCACCGCCGATGCATGGAACCGTTGGAGAACCTATCAAAGATGGATCCGGCAAAGGTGTCGGAGGATCCTAGCATCACGCTCGTCCGGAATATCAGCTCAGAGACGCGGCAAAATCACCATGTCAAAGCAAAGGCCGCGAAGGAGGATAAGCTCAAGAAGCGGTTGGCCGCCGATGACCCTAGTGGTGGCGATGGGCGTGGAGGTCATGGTGGTCGGCAGCATCGTGGCTGGGGCCTTACAAGCCTCTGTACTACTACTACTACGCCAAGCAGCTCGGAAACCCCGCCTATACGGTGCCTTACATCGTCGACGTTAACGCGGTGCCGCTCTTCTCCGAGTATTCTTTGCCACAGCTTGTCCGGGGGCGGCCGGCGGTCGTGGAGCAGATGGGTGCCCGAACGCTGTTCGCTGCAATGCCTAGAGCAGGGGAGCAGGCATACGACACGGACAGGGAGATGCTCGACATCATCCACGACGGAGGTGAGGGAGGGGTAGGGGGCTATGAGGATGGGCAGGTGGAAGACTTGGATCCCACCCAGTCCGGCAACTACCAGCAGCAGCACTCCTACACCCAGACGGCCACACAGCAGTCCTCCACCCAGACCGGCGATGGCACACAACAACAATAGCATTGGGCCGCCGGAGAGTAGCATCTGGAGGGGGAGGAGGAGGAGGACTGCGACGACGATGATCCGGATGATACAGTAGGTGATCCGAAGAAGGGTAGAGGAGAAAGCTTCAACATGCGGGAGGACGAGCTGTTGTGCGAATGCATGTTTGGCCACTAGCCTTGATCCTCTCCACGGCATGGAGCAAAAGGGCACAACCTTTTGGAGGAACATTCACATATGGTTCCATGAACACAAGCATTTCGCACCCTACTCCGACGCGGTCATCCGCAACCCGTGAGTGGAAGGCCCTCAACCATCGATGGTACACCATCCAAGAGGCCGTGTCCAAGTATTGTGGGCACTTGAAGCATCTCATCGCACGGCGTCCTAGCGGTGCACAAAAAACTGAGCAAGTTGATCACTAGCCGGATATGCTTTAGTTTTGTTGATCACTATCAGGACATGTATTGTTTTGTTGCTCAATAGACGGATATACATTGTTTCACTTTGTAGCCTACTTGTGCTTGTGTGGTGTACAAGAAGTTGGAGAAGAAGTCCTTCACCGTCATGCATTGTTGGTTGAAGTTTAATGGGCAACCGAAGTGGAACCTTTTCATTGCCAAGACCGCCGCCCAAGCCAACGAGGAAGAAACCGGTGACCCTACCGACCCAACCCAAGATCCGCCGAAGAAGTTTAGAAGAAATTTACGGGGCAAGAAGTGGGAGGAGCAGAGGGCGAAGCGAGAAGGTGCAGCACCCCTCATATCCAGCCCAAATATGAGGCGAACCCGACCCATGTTGGCCCACCCGGCCCCACGTATATTCCTCCCCATCCGCTCGTCGGACTAAACCCTAGCCACTTCACTCCACTCCCCTCCACTGCCCTCTGCCACCCAAGCTCGTCTTCGGTGGCGTTCAGTCATGTCCGGCATGGCGGGCAGCGGATCCGAGTCCTTCACCTCCAGATCCGTCGACCCTGAGCTCACCACACGCGGCCCCGAGGAGGAGATGGCCGTCTGGCTTGCGCTTCACCGCTCTCGGGAGGAGGCCCGTGCACAGCAGCGCTCGGACTCCTTCCATCGGGAATCCATTGCGTCCGCCCAAATGGCGCATGGATCCGGTGCTAGGGCAGCCGTCGCTGCCTCATCGTCGGCGGTGCGGTCCGTCTGGCGTCCGAACGCTGTGGCGGACGCGCAACCCCTCTGTTGGCGCGCCGAGGCCATGGACGCACCGTGGGCGTCGTCCGACGCAAACATGGTGCGGCATGCCCGCCGTGCGAGGCAGCGGGCGCAGGAGGCGGCGGTAGCCCTCGCGGCGATGGACATCGGCGAGGCGGAGTCGCATTCTTCGGCGCCCCATATGGTGCACCAGTCCGTGCGCCGCAACCGCGTCGTGGTGGATGTCGCCGGCTTGTCCCAGGAGCATGGGAGACGACGGTGCCTTGAGTCCCGTGAGCTGGCTCATGTCTCATGCCCTACTCAACCTTGCCGGCGACCAGACCAACCCTTCGGGGAGCATAACCGGCCGCCGGACATGGCCACGGTGACCGAACGAGCTCCACTTAAAGATCGCTACGGTGCATGTAATAATATGGATTTGAGGTATCCGTATGTGGATTGCATTATTTGAGGCGTGCCCGGGCGCGTCCGCGGGTGTTTGAGGGGCCGGATTTGCCCATCACGACTGTAGATGCTCTTATTCTGAGTAGGACTAGCTAAGCTGAACACAATCTCCCTTTCATCAGTGATCATAGACTGGATATCTCGCACGTGCGCCATGTACCTCGAGCGGTCACCGGATGTCGCATTGATCATCGCCACTGCCTCCGAGCAGTCCAGCTCAACCACTAGCGACACCAGAGACCTGTGGATCGCAAGCTCCAGCCCCTCACGGCAAGCCTCCAGCTCCACCACCTCAAGCGCACACTCGCGGGCATGCAAGAGCATCTCCACTAGCGCCCCCAACAGGCCCCCCAGGGCGAGTTTTTTTGCGCCAGCGCTGAAAAAAACCGTAGTCGCGCCCCCATGACGCCGAAATCCGCCGGCTTGGCCCATATTTTGGCCCGGCGATCCCACGTCGAACCCAGCGCACTGGGGGGCGCTTGGGGGCTCCGGCGGAAGAAAAAACCGTGCCTGGGCCACCACTGTCAGGCGAAAAAGCATCTTCCTCGTCCAGATTCGCGCCCCCCCCCCCCCCCCCCCCCCCCCCCCCCCCCCCCCCCCCGCGCACACGCCTTCCACCGCCGTGCCTATCCCGGCACCGTCTACCTACCCACAGCCGCTAGAAAGGCTATTCCCCCGCCGAAAAAGAGAGGGTTCGCCGCGGCAGCCTCCACTCCGTTCCTGGGCAAGCTTTCCGGTGCTCCGGCCACGTAGGGTGGGGTTACCAGCGGCTGCGCGCCTACCATGCCCGCCAGGTGTTCGGCGATTTGTCTGCTCGGCGATGGACGCGGACGACGAGGAGGCATTTGCAGCGCTGCTGGAGGAGGAAGCCGATGCCGACGCCCAGGACGAAGAGCATCTCATGGTCCTCGCCGCTCTGGCCGGCCTGTTCGCGAGCAATGCAAAGCCACGGCGAGGTGGCTCGACGCCGGGCCGGCTGAAGGCAAAGCAGAGGCATTGACTGGAAGGCTATTGCTTGCCCTACGCCGACTACTTCGCCGACGCTCCACTGCACGGCGAGAAAGTATTTCGGCGCCGTTATCGGATGAGCCGAAAGCTCTTCCTCAGGATTGTGAATTTCATCCGTGAGTTCGACAGCTACTTCAAGTGCAAGAAGGATTGCACCGGCACACTTGGATTCACCTCACTCCAGAAGTGCACGACAGCTATGAGGATGCTTGCATACGGAGCTCCCGCTGATTCACTGGAAGACTATGGACGCATAGCCGAGTCCACGACCATTGAGTGTTTATACAAGTTCTGCAGGGTAGTGGTGGCAGTGTTTGGACCTCAATACTTGCGATCACGCAATGCTGAAGACACTGCTCGGATCCTAGCACAGAATGCAGCAAGAGGATTTCCTGGGATGCTTGGAAGCATCGACTGCATGCATTGGAAATGGAAAAACTGTCCATTTGCTTGGCAGGGGATGTACAAAGGCGCCAAAGGCGGTTGCAGTGTGGTACTTGAGGCAGTGGCCACACAGGACCTCTGGATTTGGCACTCCTTCTTTGATATGCCAGGAACTCACAATGACATCAACGTACTGCAGTGTTCCCCTGTCTTTGCCAAGCTTGTTGAAGGTCCTGCTCCTCCGGTGAACTTCGAGGTCAATGGACGTCACTATAACAAGGGATACTACCTAGCAGATGACATCTATCCGAGATGGTCCACATTTGTGAAGACTATCTCAAACCATGTGCCAGGAGGCAAGAACTCTTACTTTGCCAAGTGTCAGGAGGCTTGCAGGAAGGATGTCGAGCGGGCATTTGGTGTGCTCCAATCTCGATTTGCTCTTGTCCGGTACCCTGCTCAGACCTGGTCCAAAGATCAAATGTGGGAGGTCATGACTTGTTGTGTCATCTTGCACAACATGATCATTGAGAGCGAGCAGGAAGAGCCAGTGTTTGACACTGAACCATATTACAGGCAGGGTCCTCTTGCCCAAGTTGATCACCAGCTACCGGCAACATGGACTGTCTTCCTCAATATGCGTCAGGAGATCCGAGACCCACAGGTGCATCAACAACTGCAGCACGATCTGGTGAAGCACCTATGGAGGCTCAAGGGCAACGCCTAGCTCGACGTGTGATAAAATATGAGTTTTTATTTGTTGAACTATTTGATTTGTTGGGCTATTTGATTTGTATTGATTTTCTGTGATGAACTATGTGATAAAAATTGCTTCTGTTGAATTTGTGCCGAAGCACGCCGAATATGGGCCAAAATTGGTCCAATTTGCGCCGAAAGTGGGCCAATTTGCTCCGAAAATGGGCCGAAATCGACGCCTGGGGGGCGACCTTGGGGGCGGCTAGAAAACCGACCGCCCCCACGCCGATTTTTCTGCCGGCGCGCCCCCACACCGATTTTTCTGCCGGCGCGCCCCCAGGCGGCGCTATTTCAAGCCCCTGGGGGGCCGAACGAGTGGAGATGCTCTAACTCCCTGCAGGCTGTGAAGATGATTGAGCCATCATGACCTCGCAGTACCATGTTGCTTCCAGCCTGTCCAGTAGCCGCTGCAAAGCTTCCATCAACGTTTAAGTTTGCCCAGCCCTCTGGTTGTTTTTCCCAATGCAGCATCTCCTCAAGCCTGTGTGCAGCCGCATGAGATACAGGCTTCCTGTTGCTAGCCATCAAGCCAGGCACCATCTTCCCCTTCTCCATGTCCCCATTGGGGAATTCTTCACTTGCAGTTTGACATTGGACAAACTGTAATTTCACCTACTGTTGTGCTCCTTCATCCCTGGCTGCCGCCTTCTTACTCCTCTCCTCCTTGTCAGTTCTCATGGCCTCTAATCTTCTTCCTCGCCTCCTCGGCTCATGTTTCAAGTGTTCCACCAGCGACAGTAGCAGATAAGGTGGTGATCGTTGCCATGAAATCGAATAAGAGATGTAGTAACTATGTGCAGGAGCCTTGCTGGTCCTACATGCGAACCCCTGCTACCGCGCAAGACCAGTAATCATCTGAATTTCACCCCCATGCAAGCATGTGCCCCTTCAGTTGCAAACTCTGTGATAGACAACGGATTTACCTACATTTTGTTTGTGTTTCAGCAAGACCGTACGCATTCATGCGCCAGTGTGTGAGGAGTGCATCCTCCTTGTAATTTAACAAAACTTGACCTCAGTTCCATATATGCAATATGCAACAGATCATTGATAATACACGAGTCTTCCCATCTCCAGCAAAGAAAAAACATTTTCAAGCAAGAAAAGCATGCCCAGTTCATGCAACTAGAAATAATAAGCATCCTTTAGGCAAGCAAATGTTCCATGCATTATTTGTTACAACTTACAAAGAACAATTGTCCCAACGGAAAAATAATAAGTTTATTGTTCAAGTTACAACATTGCAGCATATAATTTAAACTGCAAGTCGAAAGCAAACTGCACTGCTAGAATTTATGCATGGTGAAACAAAGAAAATAATTAAAACCAAAGCAACCTGTGTCATTTGTGAAACCATATTCATAACTTATGTGTCGGCAGAAGTCAAGGCCGCTACGACTGATCCTGTCGTGCCGAAAGCAACGCTGACATCCGCATAATCTTTCAGGCTCTTGCTCATTTTTACAGATGGGTACAGCCAGGGCTTGACGGCGTCCACAAATGTGCCAGGATCTGGGGACAGGATCGCCTCCCAGTCGACCTGAATACCTGGTGGGATGCTTGCTGTCACATCCATGCTTGCTGCCAGGAACAAGCCGAGCAGCACCACATAACCTACAACCGATGATCCTCTCGAGAGTGGCATGAAGTTGTACCTGCAAGTTACCCAAATCAATTGGCACTTGGCGGCAGAGAAATAGACGAGAGTTGCAAGTTATGACTGGTACCAGTAATATGTCATGCGTAATATTGCCGCCTTCACAGCATCAAGTGCATTGGAGTCACGCGTAGGGTTTGGGTCGCTACAATACGCCTCGCAAATGGCCTGCAGAAGCACCATTAGAAGCAAATGTGGTCTATTATAACTTACTCTTTCCATTCCAACTGATGTGAAGTAACAGGTCCTCCAAAAAACGTAGCATCACAGAATACAGCATATTCAGAAGCAATTTGGTACTGCTAACTAAAGAACCAGCAACCAACAAGCAGAAGAAGAAATCTAAACTGTACCTCCCAAGCTGCGGTCATTTCTTCCTGGTATTCCTCCCATCTAGATGGTGTACAAGGAGTTCGTATGGCGAAGTCAAATCCTGTCTTACCCCTGTAATGCCATGATCACAAGTGAGCAGGACAGCAGGAAGGTATAGCAAAGAAAAAGTGTCCAGACAGCTTACACATTTTGAGTAGTTATCCTTGTCCCTTCAAGACGCCTCCTGAAAGAGGTTATGCTATGTTATTAAATAAGCACAAGATATGATGCTCTTTACAAGTACTTCGCTGCAGTTTGGCACGGGAGCTATCACGAACAAAGACAAGCAACTTACCCCTGAAATGCAATACTATCACATCTAGTAGCAACCCAATAGGTCTCACCAACTACATTGTACAAATCTGAGCATGATGAGGCAACTTCTATCTGTAGGTTTTATTATCATGAAAATACTGGTTAGTTTGCGAACATAATATAGTAAGCTTCACTTGAACCATCAAAGGCGGAAGAAAGCCATGACAAACAAAGCATAATATTAGAATCAATCAACTCCTAGGTACCTACTGAAAATTATTCCAAACGGAAATCTATACTTGAGATTTTAGAGCTGATTGGGGATCACAATTTTGCTTGTTTGTTTAGATATAGATGTAATGGAGTTACACAACCTTCTTTCTCTCTTGCAATCCTCCACTAGTTCCAATGTGACATATTATACAACTAAAAGACAATTAGTTTGCTTAGACTTCTAATAAGCATATGAGCCAAAACTTCACATGAAGGATAAATATTGATATGATTGTGCACTCATGGCACTCAAAACATATTATTGTGCAGCTTACTTTTTTCAACTTCTCAATATCTGTAAGGAAAATTGCACGATCCTCTGCACTATTGACATACTTCAAGTCAAGCATAATGGTTTTCGCAGCTTCCAAAGTTCTGTCATGTAAAAGAAAATAAGCTAGGACTATCAGGGGCTGACCACAAATCACCAAACAGCAAAGTAAAACATCATGAGTGTCTACCAACCTTAGGTAATATGGATAGTAGCGAACAATTTTCGCTTGACCAAGAAGCAATGGGGTGTGAGAACCAAAACCAGAATTGAACTCTTCACTGGTACATCACAAAAGAAGTTAAGCAAGAAAATGGTTTAACAGATCACTCCTCGTGCAAGTATTTAGCTCACCTTAGCTTATTGACCCAAACAACTGGATCACAAGGTTCAGAAATCTGTCTCCATTTGACAGCAATATTATAGACATCCTGCCAGGACAGAGAAATCCCAGACGAAACCCTTTCCTCACTTGGACTAGATGTTGGAGATCCAGCGGATAAAGTACTGGTGCTACAGTAACCTCCCCTGTTTAAGCTCATGTTATGCTTATCCCTTCTCCTAACTAACTTTGCACTGTTCTTTGGATTTCTCAGAAAGCGCCAAGCCTTGGAAACTTTCTGAGCAATCTCAATAGCAGCTAAGCCAGCCATGCGGTACTACAAAAGGAAAATATAGCCTCAGTAAATAGAACGATGACAAAGCAAAGCATCAGGATTTGGTCATATGGAACACTCCGACGAATGAATTTAGAAACCATACAACGAGGATGGAGAACTGAAATAACAGAATGATCTGATTTGCGCAAATATCAAACAGCTGACCCCACACTCTAATGAAACAAGGCATGACGCTTTGATCAAATTCTGAAAATATGAACCATGACAAAAAAGTGCAGCAGAAAAAAGAGTAATCAAGTGCACCGGCAGCCAACCTCTGCAAACACCAAACAACAGGCATAGCTTTGTATGTTCTATAATCAAGGCATATTTATCTTTGACCGATACTGTCAACAAGAATGTTCTATGTATTTCTCGTATATACATCACAAAAAAGACATGGGAGGTATCACAAAGTACTCCCTCTTTAACATTCATCAGAATGTTTACCATCAGTTGGCATCAACCTCTTCAAGAACGTCACATTCAATTCGAAGAAAATTGTACTCCACTTAATTGTAGACAATGTTAGTGATTCAAAAGGCATAGGAAGGAGGTCATGATGCACTACGAACATCCATCTCACTATCTCAGATAAGTTAAACATTTAAACAGCATTTTGATGATGAAGCAGCAATGCAGAATCTGCAGAATTTCCAGGAAGGATACCTGGCGTTGATTCAGCAAGAAGCCGCGGCAATTATACTGAATCTTCTTCCCGATTGAATCTGCGGCTAGGAGAAGACTTGTTTGATGCTTTGTGAACTTGAAGTCTTGCTTATTAAGACGCCCACTTCTAAGTGAGATCCGTAATGGTGGTTGGCGATATACCTTTTCGGCCACATTTTTTGGGTGCAGTCGTTTGCACCAATATTCCTATTGCCATAAAGAAATTTAATTGATGCACCACAAAGATTATAGTACGATAGATTTGAAGATAAAGTTAACCTTGAATAGTGGGTCAACATCATCATCAATGTTGAACTGAGAGAACTCTAAATTCGCCTTAGAAGCAGTGTACAGAGCAATTTCCTTCTGCAAGAAGTAGCACATAAGAAAATCATGGTCAGCATACAAATATAAAGGAGTATAAGGCAAGTGAGTAAATATTAAAACCTGCCCAAGAGCCACAACATTTGCATTTGATAAAAGCTGCTGGAGCTGAGCCATGCATTAGAAAAATAACAATAGTGCACTATGCAAGTTTGTTGCAAGAGAACGCAGCTAAGTATACCTACAAATAAATATATACAATCTACACAAACAGAAGGTTGACCTTGTAAAACTGAATGATGACTTGACAGACACTGTGGTTTTGGATTCAATGTTATAAGTCTTTGGTTTGCAGGGTACCAAATGTGCAGGATTACAATGGCATGCCTAGCCTTCTCCAATCCTAGGAAGTGGCATATAATCAACCAAAGGGCATTAAATTACACCATAGGAACTGAGTGCATGGTGGCCCACAGGAAAATTTCATAAGGTTACTAATAGTCCTACAGATCAAATAACCTCTATAGGTACGATTCCTAAAAATTAAATTTCTAAAAAACAAAGAGGCCCACATATGTAAATATCGCTGGAAAAGCAAAAAGGACAGCAGGCCAGGTTTTAGTACAATTTACTTGAAATGCGTTCGGATAATATATCCTTTTTTGATTGGGTATGGCTTCATTCATGTGGCCCGCCACGCCAATCAGTCAAGACATATTTTACTTAATGTTGTATAGTCAATATACCAAACTTTCATTCGAAACCCCGATATATTATTACTACGAAAGATAATGAATGATTAACAGGTCTAGTTCAAATTCTCGCTTTATCCGACCCGGGGAAATTGCCAAAGCATTTGACGGTTGACACGTTGGAATATAAAGGACTGGTAAATAAAATCCTAGATAGGAAATTTGGTAGGTCTAACAATATATGAGTTGTTAGTGGTAGAATATTACTCTCGACAGACTTCAACTTAACAGATAAGGAAGGTTTGTAAAGTTTTATACCCCTTCCCCTTTCAAATCCTGCAATTTTTAGCTTGACAAGTTAGGAATAAGTAACAGCTGTGTTATCTTATGTGGATTTTAGAAAGGGAAGGATGGGGCTGAAGCTTTTGTACTAGTTGGAACAAAACATATGTTCTTTCACATGTTGACATTTTACATGGCTTGCAGATTTTCAGATCACGGAGTATGGTTATGTGTTCTGATATTAAGAACAGCAAATGAGAAGGAAGAAACTGTGTACCTGATAGAAGGCTAAACATTGCAGCACAAATTTATCCATGGAATCAAGCTCCAGATCGAGTACGTCATCATAATCTTTGATCTTGAATGGAAAAAGATGTGACATCAGGAATAAAATAATAAACAGTCTTAAATTTGCTGCAGTCCATGAATAAAACTAGGAATTTCAGAAAGAGCAGTAACATATGGAAAAGAAAAAGATGCAGATGAAATCAGCTCAGCAAGATTCTTAGAAGTTCTAAAAAAGTATCCTTCCTACCTATATATTATTATTATTATTATTATTATTATTATTATTATTATTATTATTATTATTATTATTATTATTATTATTATTATTATTACATACCTATAAAGGTTGGAGTTGGTGGTGAGTTCACATGTGGGACCACAACCTTGTATAGTAAATAAACAAATGCACTCCTATCCACATGCGGACAAACAACCTTCCAAAAGACGTAAATAAACAAATGTACATGTTGAGTCGCAGGCTCACCGTGGCTGTGTCGTATGTGTGTGGCGGCTCTACAGAGAACGGGAGGACTGGATGCCTCCTTCTAGGTCAGCACCTCCTCATGGGCTTGGGCCCTAAGTGACAAGGCTTGATGGGCTTGGGCCCATACCGGTTCAACACTCCCCCTCAAGATGGGTGGTAGATATCTATCATCCCCATCTTGTCACATGCCAAGTTACAGTCCTTCGTTCCCAGTCCCTTTGTCAAGCAATCTGCAAACTGCTGCCCAGAGCTGACGTGAGTAAGACTGATGATCCCAGCATCAAGTTTCTCCTTAATGAAGAAGCGATCAATTTCCACATGTTTTGTCCTATCATGCTGAACTGGGTTATTAGCAATGGCTATAGCTGACTGATTGTCACACCACACCTTCAAGGGTCCCTTCCTCAGAAGTTTCAACTCGCTCAGTAGGTACTTCACCCAGAGCATCTCACATAACCCTTGAGATAATGCTCTATACTCGGCTTCTGCTGTTGACCTAGACACAACAGTCTGCTTCTTGCTTCTCCACGACACCAAGTTTCCTCCCACAAACACACAGTAGCCAGAAGTTGATCTTCTATCATCTTGACAACTGGCCCAATCAGAGTCACTATAGCCATCCACCCCAAGATGTCCACTCTTCGCAAACCACAACCCTTTACCCGGAGTCCCCTTCAAGTATCTCAGAATTCTGTGCACAATATCAAGATGCCCACTCCTTGGTTCATGCATGTATCTGCTCACCACACCCACGGCATACGTAATGTCGGGCCTAGTATGACACAAGTACAATAACCTCCCAACCAGTTTCTAATAATCTTCCTTATTCACCAGCTCGCCTGACTGAGCTGTCACTTGATGATTTTGTTTAATCGGCGTAGGGGCTGCACGACATCCCATCATGCCCATGTCACTCAAGAGACCCAAGGTGTATTTCCTTTGGCACAAAGATATTCCCTTCTCTGTCCGGGCCACTTCAATCCCAAGGAAGTATTTTAGGTTGCCCAAATCCTTCACCTCAAACTCATTGCTCAGACACCCCTTCAATCTCATTATTTCCTCCTCATCATCTCCGGTGATGATAATGTCATCCACATAAACTGCAAGAATGGTGATCTTTCGATTAGAGAGTGAGTGTCTGTAGAACACCGTGTGGTCACCATTACATTGACCATACCCCATAGCACGGACAGCACGTCTGAACCTATCGAACCAAGCCCTCGGCGATTGCTTCAGTCCATACAAGGATTTCTTCAGCCTGCATACCTTCCCCGTGGTCTGTGAAGTACCAAAACCTGGTGGTATCTCCATGTACACTTCTTCCTGCAACTCACCATGCAAGAAGGCATTCTTGACATCTAATTGATGCAATTTCCACCCAAAGTTTGCAGCACAGGAAACCAATATCCTTACTGTGTTCATCTTTGCCACTGGAGCAAACGTCTCGTCATAGTCAATTCCATAAGTTTGACTATATCCTTTGGCGACCAATCTGGCCTTATACCGTTCCACCTTCCCCTCAGGATTCTGCTTCACTGTATAGATCCACTTACAACTCACTGCTTTCTTTCCTACCGACAATGTGGTTAGCACCCACGTCTTGTTTTTCCTCAATGCTTCCAACTCTTCTATCATTGCTTCACGCCACTTCGGATCTTGCTTTGCAGCCTTCCAATCCTTTGGGATTGACACAGTTTGAAGAGAGGCAACAAACACTATATAGGAAGGAGACAAAGCCTCATAAGACACAAAATTTCCAATGTCATGATCATCAAAAACCTCCGGTGGTAAAGCCTTCTGTGCCGCTTCACATGTCCCCTTTCGCAACGCAATAGGTAGCTCCACTCTGTCAGATGAGCTTGCACCACTACCTTGCTGCTCCCCCTGCACTTGTTGTTCCCCCTCCTGCACAAGTGGCTGCCGCCGAGAATATACCAGACGAGTGTCAGATGAGTCATGCACCTGTGGCCCTTGTGGCTCTCGTCGAGAGTACACTAGGGGGATCTTCTGCCACCGATCTCGAACAGGGAGCTGGAGATTACCAATCTGAATGGAACCCACTGTTGGTTGGACCTGTACCTGCACATCACCATCAGTGAGAGTACCAACCGGAATTGTACCCACAATTGGCTGGACTTGAACCTGCACATCATCATCAATGTTAGTGCCCACAGAATCCTCCTGAGTGTGAGATACAGCCTTCTCCCCCTCTTGACCATCCTGCACAGAGTGTAAATGGTCAAGCTCTTGAAACAACACACTTAGATCTGTTGGCTCACCATAGAATGGCTCAGACTCCCTGAAGGTTACATCCATACTGACAAACCTGCGTTTCTCTGAGGGACACCAACATTTATATCCCTGCTGACTAGAAGAATAGCCCAGAAAAATACACTTCATTGCTCGCGGATCAAGTTTTCCAACAGAAGGACGGTGATCTCGAACAAAACAAGTACTGCCAAACAACTTTGGGGGAACAACAAACTTAGTTTCTCCATATACTAGCTCACACGGAGATTTCATGCTTAGTATTCTTGATGGTGTCCGGTTGATCAAGTATGTGGCTGTCATAACTGCTTCACTCCACAAGAATTTGGGCACATTCATCGTAAACATCAATGACCGGGCAACCTCAAGAATATGCCGATTTTTCCTTTCTGCCACTCCATTCTGAGGAGGGGTGTCTGGGCATGAAGTTTGATGAAGAATACCTTGATCAGACAAGTAAGCCCCAAATGTGTTGTTCACATACTCTGTCCCATTGTCAGTCCTGATCACCTGCACCTGCACCTGAAACTGATTCTTCACCAAGGCATGGAAATTCTGAAAACAGCTAAACACCTCATCTTTGTGACGCATCAAATAAATCCAAGTCATACGAGAATAGCAATCGATGAATGTAACAAAGTATTTCATTCCATTCATTGATACAACTGGGCTCTTCCATACATCCGAATGAATAAGCATAAAAGGAGATATGCTCCTAAGCCCCTTACTCACATATGAGGCTCGTGTGTGTTTGGCATATTCGCAAGCATCACATGTCAACTTGCCCTTGCCTATCCCACACATAACATCCGGAAAGATTCTACTCATCTTATCAAAAGATACATGGCCCATCCTACAGTGATGGATCATCGCCTCCTTCTCCTTGTCCTCCATGGTCGCAGCACACACCATGTCCGGCTGCACCTCCTGGTCCATGTACCAGAGCCCCCTACGCCTGGTGCCAGTCCCAACCATCTGACTCGTCTGTCGCTCCTGAATCACGCAACCGAATTTGTCAAGGATCACACGACAGTCAATTTGATCAATTAGAGCACTGAAAGAGACCAAATTGACAGGAAAAGCTGGCACATGTAAAACTGAGGATAGGGAGATGGTCGGAGTGCACTTGACTGTGCCAACCCCTATGACAGGCTGGTTTGTGCCATCAGCAGTTTGCATAGTGCCCGTGTGAGATGGAGGATGCTTCTTGTAAGACTCAAACACGCAGGATTTACTAGCAACATGCTTAGATGCTCCAGAGTCAAGAACCCACTCTAGAGCACTCTCATTAGAAGCAAGAGATGCCTTTTCCGGATTACCTTCATCAGTGGAGGCCCAGAGAGCAAAGTCTCCATAGTAAGCATCATCTGCATCTTTGCCTTTTGACGTCCCAGTGTCTCCTGCCACTGTCATGTGAGCCCTCTGATCCCCTGAGTGTCCTGAGTAACCACCTCTGCCCATAGAAGCCTGACCCCTTGAGGTCCCTGAGTATCCACCTCTGCCTCTAGCACTCCTGCCTCTGTCAGTTCCCCCTCTGTTGTATCCCCTGCCTCTGCCACGAGTTGGACAGGCCCACTTCCAGTGACCTATCTCCCCACAGATATGACATTTGTTGGGATCGCTCCACTCCATGCGCTCAGTGACTGCAAATGTCGAAGCCTGCACATCCTTCATGTCTGCATGCTCAAGAGATAGCCGCACCTCCTCTTGAGACATTGCAGCAATAGCCTCCTCAATAGAGGGCAGAAGAGGTTGGTGCAACAGGGATGCCCTCCTGCCATGAAAGCAACCTCTAAGACCCTCCAACGGTTTCAGCACACGCCTGCGTGCAATCCACTTGCGCCCTGACTCGATGCAAGCCGCATCATAGAGTTCCAGAGGGTCGCAGTTATCCTGCTCTGCCCACAGAGCCTGCAGCTCTGCCACATATGCCATCACTGACATGTCGTCACCTTGATGCAGCCGACTGATCTTCGCCTCAATCTGAGCAATTAGCATGACATTGCCCTTGCCTGAGTACAAAGTGGATAGAGTCGTCCATATCGCAGCGGATGTGGATAGCCCCTCCACAGAGCGTCCAATGGGGGGCACCACCGAGTTCAACAACCAGCCAATGAGCACAGAGTTTATGACCTTCCATCCCTTTCCCTCCACAGTAGTCTTGTCTCCTGGTTCAGCAACAGCACCCAACAAGTGCCCATCAAGCTCCTTCTGTTCCACAGCCAGCAACGCCCTCCGGGACCAGCTCAGATAATTGGTAGTCCCCTCTAACTTCATGTCCATGGGCAACAGTTCGATCTTCTGAGCCACTTCCTGTCGAGGAACGATGGCCCCTGATTTCGACTCCTCAAGGATCTTAGCTAGCTTCTCGAAAGCCTCAGCAAGGCCTGTTGGCTCACTCATCTTCGGACACAGCCTCTACACACCCAACAACAGCAGCAGCAAGCACAGCCGCACACAGTCCTCTGCAGAATCAGCAGCAACAGTCCTCTGCACACACACAGCAAGGCCCTCTGATCTTTCTCCCCCTCTGCCCACAGCCGCAAAACAGCAGAAACAGCTGCCCACAGCTCGACTTCTCTTTCCTCTCACGAAGCAACAGCAACAAACCAAGACGAACCCAGCAGCAGCACTTCTCCACTCAATCTCTCCCCTGCCACTCTCCGCACGCGCAGCAGCAACAATCAGCAGCACCTTCCTCTCTTCAATCCCAGCAGCCAGGACACAACGGCAACGAGCAGAGCCGTGTGGACTCGCTCTCTCCCTCCGCGCGAACGACAGCAGCACGCCTCTCCTGCTCTGCACGCTCGCCGCTCCTCCGGCTCTTCTCCTCGTCCTGCGCCACAGCCGCACGCCTCCACGCGCACAACCGCCGTCGATTTCCCGCTGGCCCGCGCGCAGCCGCCGTGCGCTCGCCGCCGTGACGCTCAGCCGCACGCGCGCGCTCGCACACAGCCACGTCCGCCCAGATGCGCCGCCGCCTCCTCACCGGACTCCGCCGCCGGCCGGCGACTAGGCCACCGTCGCCGTTGTCCCCAGCACCTCGCCTGCGTCTGATACCATGTTGAGTCGCAGGCTCACCGTGGCTGTGTCGTATGTGTGTGGCGGCTCTACAGAGAACGGGAGGACTGGATGCCTCCTTCTAGGTCAGCACCTCCTCATGGGCTTGGGCCCTAAGTGACAAGGCTTGATGGGCTTGGGCCCATGCCGGTTCAACAGTACATTTACTTCATGTAAGATCAACCCTCTTGTAAAAGGCACTAATGACAAATGCAGAAATGAGACTCTAACTCAAAATTATGCTCTTGGTTTTGTTCTCCTCCCAACCAATTCCTCCAGTTATATATCATAGCATAAGAGTGAACAAATTGTAGCTCCAAAACGGAGATAAGCCTCGTCCTCCTATCCGATCCATGGCCATGTGCAGACAACTTAATAACGTCTATCCTGTGTTTCAAAATTCGAAATGTTGTCTCACTTCAAATCTTGCAAAGGACCTACTATGGTCGCTTAAGATTCTCTAATGCCTGTCACATGCCGGACACCAACGTCTTTCGATGATCTCCTAAGCCAGTGACCTAACTACTCGTCTTTTTTTATGTCTTCAAAGCAACGCATCGGCATTGTGCTAGTAATTATAATTCGCTAGTTCATTAAACAAGAGGGCAACGTACCGCAGCCTTATATTCTCCAATCGCATGATGGCAAGAGGCACGCAGGTATAGGCACTCAATACTTGAAGCATCAAGTGTCAAAGCAGTTGATAACTCTTTAATAGCACTCCTGCAAAACCAAAGTTGGGTTAAGAGTGACATTGGCAAGCTACAAGTTTGAGCTGAAAACACTGTAGTCATTACCACTAACAAAGAAAACAATCTATCTGCAGGAACAACTCGCTCATGTATTAGGTAGTAGGAGTCCATTCTTTATAGCACAAATATTTTTCCGATTCTTGCTTTATCATAATAGAGGTTCAGAATTGAAGATAAACCTCATTATCCTTGTATACGAAAATAAAATATGGTGGTGTCTAAACCCAGCTCATGCTCCCAACACACCATGAGTCACTTTGCCCCTGTAACTAATCTACTGGATACCAAACACTTTGAAAATGACATTCATCATATTTTACCCGCTCGCATATCAACATCCAAAAGTATGCAGACGAAACTAAATATGACAATTTTTCAATAAATTATGATGAAAATATAGTAACTATACCCGAAGAAGCAGATGTATGCCATAAACAGACAACACAACTACAAAAGTGTTAAGAGAATTAACTCAAACATTAACATGTAGATGTATGTATGACGACATGTAGTACTCCCTCCGTCCCAAATTACTTGTCTTACATTTGTCTACATAAGGTTGTACAACTTAACACATTTCTTCAGTTTAACAGCACCACATGTTGGTGGGCAAAGGGGGCATCTATATGTCACAGATTATATAGCATATTAACATAAAGATATAAGTATCAGCAAAAGGAATTACCTATGCCTACCCATTCCATGGTAGAGAATTCCACGTAGATGGTATGCTTTTGAAAACCTAGGAAAGTAAAATAATTGAGTAAAGAAAATAAATAGTCCAGTTAGGCAGAAGATGAACAATAATGAACACTGAAATTCACCTCGAGTCAATTTGAAGAACTTTCTCGAGGTTATCCAACATCTTCTCTGGATAAGCCAAATCAAGATAAAGCTACAACAGAAGGCACCACAGAGTGGCAATTAATCAGCTCCTTACCAAAGAACAAATGTGCTTCTGGTATAATACAGAACACAAACATAAGCTTTGTTACAGAAAGTTAAATAGCTATGCTAAAGCCCATTTAAGGTACCTGAAGACTGTATATGTGACCCCTCTTCTAAAACAAGAGTCGTGCTTAGACTAGATTCTTGAGTAACACTACTGTTTACTGGATTTTACCTAGGACAACTGCCATACTCTTCGATAACACTTACCTATAGCATGATGAATTATTTCATGTAGTTGCTAAGTTACAGAGAAGACCAGTCTTATATCAGTAATTTGGCAACTTATCAGAATAATGCAAACCAAGTAATCTACATGTAAGTTGAATTATCATGTGCAGGTAGTTTTAACGTAAGTAGGGTTACGTCGACAGCTGAAATTACCACATGCAGTAACGAAATTACAAACTACTCCCTCTGTAAGTAGTGATCTAAAAGGTCTTATATTTCTTTACAGAGGGAGTACTAGCGATCTTAAACGGTATAGCTATAACCCCTACAAAATGAAATATACTCCCTCCGTTCCTAAACATAAGTCCTTTTAGAGATTCCAATATGAACTACATACGGAGCTAAATGAGTGAATCTACAATCTAAAGTATGTCTATATACATCCGTATGTAGTCCATATTGGAATCTCTAAAAAGACTTATATTTAGAAACGGAGGGAGTGGAAGGCATGGAAATTGCACATAGATCTCTAGGATCACGGAATAAACCTGAGAAAGGTGAGCCCAGCTGTCCAGAAAACTCCCATCGTATTTTATGCCAAGGAGATGCTCGTCTTCAGCACGTTTGTACTCTCCAACTGCTGAAAGAGTAAGACCCTACAGTAATAAAAAGATTATTACTCCAAAAGTAGCAGCAAAGCAAAAGAATCTTCATAGAAGCAAATACATAATGGCTCATTCATTCAAATATCTGAATTTTTTGCATTCTCTTGCATGCCACTTAAGAGTGCAGAAGCAAGCAAGATTGGTTATCGTCTCAGAACTGACTAAAATTCAAACATTGTTGCATTACTATGTGTTCATGAGGAAAACAATTCCTCAAGGACTTATGGCTTTTATTAAGATTGTTTACTAAAACCCTAAGGCAATTCAAGCATGGAATTTAGCTTGGAATGAAAACCAAATTGCGAAGGTACAAAGGAAAGGCTTTGTACAGAAGGAACACCGTTGACTCTAAAATTAAACCCAAAGTAGGATCCAATAGTGAAAGTACATCTTTTTACACCAAAGAAAGTGCCAATTTGATGCAAAGGAAAAGATTTCCGTTTGATTCTTGGAAGGATGGAGTTTGTGGATAAGGGGTAAAAACATTTACTTACCAAGTAAGTGTGTGCAGAACTGTTTTTCTTGTCACGCTTCACACATGTTGAGAGATCTTCGACTGCGGAATTGTAGTCCTTGAATTTGAAGTTCACAATTCCTACCATGAGCCAGTATGTGGTATCAGAATACAAGAGTGTGGTCTAACAACCTACCTATAACACTTTACTACTAAAGTGCAAGGCAGCACGAATTGATCATGGAGTCCTACTGTCCTTTCGTTTTCATCAAAAGATATATGAGAAATGACATTAGGCAAGATGAGATTTGGCTGTAGGTACCCCTTTCGTGTAAAATATCAGGAGAATTTGGTTCAAATTCCAATGCTTTAGTCAAGTCGTCAATAGCCTGAAAAGAAAAGGAATAACAATATAAAATAGAATATAGCTTCATGTTTGTTAATGTATTGCTCTTACAATGCGACTACTACCATACAATATCAGAGTTTTCTGAAATATAATCTGTCTTTATCGACTTGACCCATATTAGTTTTGAAGTTTACACAAATATAGCAAGCTTGCCTCGACGAACTCTCCTAAAGCAGCGCGAGCTTGTCCCCGCCGCTTCCACGCCTCCCCAGCTGATGGATTTGATTGTATAGCCTGCCATTAGAGTAAGATCGTAAGGTCATTTCACACGAAAGTAAAGGGGAAGTTCTGAATTTAAAAGTTCTACCTTGGTGAAGTCAGAAATAGCAGAGTCCAGTTCTCTTTGAAATGCATATGCTGTACCTCTCCCAATTAGTGCCTCTGGATAAGTTGGAGTTTCCCGCAGTATCTGCAAATGTAAATGCAGATTGTCAGGTTCCTTTTCTGATTTGAGAGAATAAGCGAGAAAAACTGATAATAGACCAAAACAACACCTGATCAAAAATGGATATTGCCTGGTCGTACCTTCCTTCGTTTACCTGAAAAGATGTAGCTCAGTGATAATGGTCAAGATATGAATAACGCAAGTCCATCTAAAATACCTGTGCAATGCCTCGCGAAAGTCGAAAATCCAAACTTATTGATTTGGATGATTTTGACACTTTTGTAGCAAACAGTGCTTGATCTAGCGTTATGGTTTCATCGGAACTTCTTCTGTCCTCCACATCTTCAGCCTGGCCATTTGTTTCTTTTTTAACTTTTGCTTTGTTTTTCTTATCTGTCTTTGGCTGTTTCTTGGGAGTTTGATGTGTCACTGTGGTGTCTTTTGCTGGACTGACAGAATCTTTATGGTCTTTACTGTTGTTAGGTAACAGTGCATCACTATTTGATGAAGATTTGGAATTTGCAGTGTTCTCTTCACACACAACAGTTTTTGTATCAGTTGTAGCTGCAGTGAATGACGTGTTGATAAAACGATCTTCTGAGATAACAACTTTGGTATCACATGGTGATGCATCCACAACGTCTTCACACTCAACTGTCTCATAAATTTTAACAGAAGAAACTAATTCTTCCAATTCCAGCAACTGTTTCAGGTCAATTGTGTCACGGACAGCAATCTCATGTCCTTGCTCCCAAGCAACCAAAGCTTCCTCATTTTTCCCCAATGCACACAGTGCCTTGCCTGATTAAAAATGATAATAATGTAAAAGCTAATGGTGAAATTTGCTTCAAAACAACGGTATCCATATGTAAAAGAAATAGAGATGATATCTACAGAAGCTTCACTGGAAAAGAAAGAACTTGTTTCATTCAGGTGTTCTTTTGATCATTGGTGTACCTCGGACTCGGAGGCTTCGACGGTGGCAGGGAAGAGGTACAAAGAAGGAAGGCGCGGGGATGAAAAGGAAAGTAAATTGCAGAAAGAGAAAGTGGCATATGTAACACAAGGCTCACATCACATAAATTTTGTAATTACACCATACTTGAATCAGCTGTGCATTAATGGCATCCACGCCTCTACCGTTGTTTGACAAGTGTCGGAATACACTTAGGTCCTGTTCCTATGAGCAACAGTTTATTTTCTGAGATCGTAACTAGAAGCTTCGACTTACAGCAAAACAGAGACATGGGATGGACACACGCTCATAAAGCTACTATACTCTTGGGTTCATGGGGCATCATGAAATTACATAGGAAACAGTGAGTCCTAGGCATTCAGGTTGCACTAACAAAATCTGATGGGCTATCAACACCCAAATACATCTAGCAGTGGCAGTTGATCCCCAAGCATAGATCAGGCAAGGCAAATCCACAACTGTATGGGGAGGAACGAGAGGATGCATAGGTGGGTAGCGAGAGTCCCATACCTTTGAGGACATAGGCCTGGAGAAGCGCGGGGTCGAGCTGCAGCGCGCGGTCGCAGTCCTTGACGACGTGCTTGTGGAGCTCGAGCTGGAAGTAGCAGAAGGCCCGGTTGCTGCGAGGGGGGAGAAAGACAAATTCGGGATCGCCGAGTCATAACGCATTAGAACTGCTAGATCAGAGACCCCGTGGGGGCGGATCGGGGAGGTGAGGAAGCAGTAGTGTACCAGAGGTCGTGGATGGAGGAGGGGGAGCGGGCGAGGATGGAGTCGAGGAGGCGTATGGCCTTGGACCAGTTGCGACAGCTGCAGAGGCGCGCGAGCTCCCCGCGGTCGGAGCCCATGGCGGCGGCGATCGGTCGCCGGAGGAGGTCGGGGTGGGGGAACGAGCGGATGAGAGGTGGAGGCGAGGATTTGAGAATTGAGGGGGGCCACCTCACTTGCTCTGAGCTCTGCGCGACTTTAGCGCGTGGACCCCTCTCTTTTCCGGATTTTCTGTTAGGGTTGTTACTGCTGAATTTTGCTTTGCTTCGGATCTTCTTTTATTTCGCTTTGATTTGATTTTCTGCCAGGAAACAGTTAGATAGAGGTCATTGCTGATTGAGCCATCCATGTCTACCATATAGGTTGACTACTGCAATTTTTTGTTTGAAAATACTATAGCTTTGTGACGTCAGATTTGTGTCAATTTAGAGCGAACGTTGTGCCTTACGTCTGATCTACAAGTATGAATCACAACACAGGGTTGTTGCCACGCCATCCGAGTGGAAAGTCGCTCAGCTGGTATTTGTGCGTGATTGTTTTTTCTTCTCTCGCGTCTTCATTTATGTCTCCACTGGGGAAAGAGACGAGAGTAGTCCCCAAATGCCCGAGATGCTTATCCATTTCTCTCGTCGATTCGGACGCACCGCCCATTTCTTGCCATCATCGCGCACGAACGCGGGCTGCTCTTCACTTCCGCCTCCATCTCCGGCGCGGCTGAGGGCGGCGATGGGAAGAGGGGTAACCGCATTTGGTGCACATCATTAGTGTGAGGAGTTGCGGTGGCCCATACGGTGCGGTGAGGGCTAGCGGCTGACGAGGGTTGTGGTGGCGCGACGGGTGTCGGAGCTTGGCCCGTGGGCTGCAATTCCCCTGTGCCTCCATATCCGGCACTGAATCGTCATGTAGCGGTTTGGTGCGACGGGATCTACGCGAGGTGCGAACGATGGCGCAGATGAGGGCGGCAACGGAAATAGGGGCAGTAGCATACGGCGCACGGCATTAGTGTGGCGAGTTGTGGCACCGCGCGGTACGGTAGGGGCTAGTGGATGGTGGGTTGTGGCGGTGCAGCAGGTATCGAAGCTCGCAGCGATGCGCAGGGTAGTGTACGACGTCAGCTCGCGGCATCCGGCGGTAGCACGCGCACCCGCACCCATTCAATCCAGGAGGCTAGACGACAACCTCCGATGTACCAATTTCAATCCAAATCCTTTTGGGTTGATTGCTTATTGTTATCGCGCATTTAGGTGTTGCTAAAATCATCCAATGTCCTTTTGATTCGTTGTAACCTATCTTGTTGTATGGAATTTCATAACAGATTACTATGTTTGTTCTTCGAAGAAGAAAATAAATTAGGAATGATTGTCATGTGTGAAGTCAAAGGCAATAAGTTTCAATCAAGAATAGTCTCATCAAAAGCAATACTGAGCCTGCCCCCCTTCAAATCCATGACTTAAGTACTCAGTTTTTGTTGTTCTTTTTTTCACACATTCGTATATATGTTGGACATATTGGACAGAGTAATTTTGGTTCGGCTTTATTATTGTTCATATGTGTTCCATGTATGAGAGAACAACTTTCACTAAATTTGTCATGCGATCATTATACTTTCTTTTACAAATTTGCCATGGATGAGAGAACAACTTTTACTAAATTTGCCATGTGACCATTATACTTCTTTTTGCAAACTTGCCATGCATGAGAGAGAAAAATTCCTAGAATTTGCCATATGGCCATTACAATTGGCTCTCATAGTTGCCATGTTTTCGGCAAATAATTTTTCTAACTTTGCCATGGGACAAGATTAAAAACTTGTTCAAAATTTGCTATAGTGTAAGTCAACAAACAAATTCCATGGCAAATGAAGATACTTTGTGTGCCACGGCAACTACATATGTGTTGCATGGCAACTGAATATATATTTTCTGCCATGACAACAAGTTCCTTTTTTTTGCCATGCCAATTAAATACTTTCATTGTTTTCACACACTTTAAGTAGAGCTTTTCATGTGCCTAGTTATTGAAGCATGGAACTAAACTTACCCTTTTGCACCGCTACTAAAAATGCACTGCCATTATAGTTGAAGATATTTTTTCTGCCCATGGCAACAACTGAAGATATTGTTAGGATGGCAAACTAGTTTTTCCAATTTTCAAGAACTCGCCATGGCAACCCACACTATAGCAAAATGGCAAGTTAAGGTGCATTTTTGTCATGGAAAAATCTTTGTCATTTCCTAGGGGGTGGCAAATTAGTTTGCATGTGAAAACAAAATACATTTTTGTAAAATTTGTCATACGACCACAAGAAAATACATCTTTTTGTAAAACTTGCCATGGTTGCATAAAACATAAAATATACAAGTTTTTCCATGTCATCATTTAGAAAAAATATGCACAAATTGCCATGATTTTAGAAAAACATAGGAAAGTTAATCTGCCATGATATAAAAATCATAACAGAAAATTATGGAGTTGCTTTGGTCCCTTATCTACGTTTTGTCAGCAAAGTCGTACACAAAAAAGTGGCAATGGTGTAAAAAAGTAGGGGGCGTTTCAAGGATTGCCATGGAGGTATGCCCTGCGAGCCTTGCAAAAAATCACCATATGTACTAATTTAAAAGGTGTGCTCGTGTAGGGAAATGGCAAAAAACCTGAAATTTGCCATGAGAGTGTTACAAAAGTTATTGTTAGAATATTTGCCATGTTTTTTAATAAATGAAAATGTTCTAAAATTGCCATTTTTAGCACAATGGCAGGTAGTCCGTACGCATCCTAGAATTTTTATTACAAATAGCATGTCAATTTCTCTTTTCTTAGATCATGGCAAATCCTTTTTTGGCCCATGACAAATTTCTTTCTTTGGACCATGGAAAATTTACTTTATGGACCATGGCAATTATTTTTTGGACCCTGGCAAATTTACTGAACAATCCATGGTATAATATTTTTGTTCTCTACCACGGCAAATTTAGTTTTTGTACCATGGCAAATTTATATTTGAACTATGGAAAATGTATTTGTTGGACCATAAGGCAAATTTATTTCTCTTATGAAACAATGGCAACTTAGGTTCAAACAAAATTGTTAAGTTTTTGTTTGTTTTTAAGCTATGGCAAATTTAATTTCTCATGCATGGCAATTGTAAATTTTCATGTATGGCATTTAGGTATGGTAAACTTATGTTGAAAAAACATCCTACCAATTAGTTGTTTTGTATTCTTAAACCATTGTGAGTTTAAAAAAATTCAAATTTCGAGCCATGGCAAATTGCATTCGCTGGACAACGACTAATTTTACATACACGGCAATTTCTCCGAGCAATGGTATATTTCCGAGACATGTCAAACGGTTTCTTTACATGGCCAAAAAAAATTAAAAGTCATGTCAATTTTTATCATCTAGACTTGTTTTTTGTCAAATTTAAATATATTCTTAATCCCTAGCTATGTTGTTGTTTTATTTTAAAACGGATGGCAAGTTTTACATTTTTTTAGCTAAAATAATTTGTGTGCAAAATATTATCTCTTTTAAGGCCTTTTTTTTACTGTGTTCAAGCCGGGCCTTTTTTGGCCCACTTTTTGTAATGGTATGCAAGGTTGTCAGAATCGTGATTCTAAATCAGATCGGAGCTATGATGGTTGGATCGTAAATCGTAGAATCTTCACTATCAGGATCGTAGAAACGCAGATTCTAGAGACTAAAATCGTAGAATCAGAGGGGTTAGTTTGGATCGTAAAATCGTAGAATCGTATAACAGAATCGTGATTCTGACAACCTTGATGGTATGTGCTTTTTCTGTAAAGAGAATTTTATCATGATGAAGGGGTTGGGTTCACGCTGGGGCTCTCTTTCCACAGAAAAAATTGTTCGATCTGGTCGACCATCCATCACGAACAAATCGTTCGCTAGGGATGGCTCCCGGATCTGACGTATGATTGCTATTGCGGTCCTTTTTTGCATCAATTATTTACTGCATTGAATATCCTATTTCGTTATACAAATAGCCCATTACAAATTTACATTGTTGAAGTAGCTGTATAACACAGCCAGGGTCGTACCTCAAAATTTTAGGCCCCGAGGTGAAATCACAATTTAATCGCATGTACAAGAAAGCCAACTGGGTAGTTTTCATTACACACGCGATTGCTCCGTGACAAAGTAGCGAAACACAACTCCATTTTTTAGATTTTCTCAAAGGGATTATTCAATACATCAATGGAAGAAGTAGTAGAAAAAACCCTAATTATAGGTTACACCCAAGCAAACCTGAAAATAATAATCACGGGTTGTTTGGATAAATAAAATTACATGTAATTTTAACTAAACATGTGTTTAGTAGGATTTTTAAGAAAATTGGTTTTATTAATAATTCGGTTAGAGATAAGTATGGACATAATCTTTTTTGGATGAGAATGGTAAATCTGTGTGCGAGAGATATGGTAGATTGGTTTATAGAAAAACCTCTGATTATCATTTTCTCACAAACTCAATTTTTCGGTTTTATGAAAACTAAGATTTACTTATCCTTTAAGTTTGTTATGCTAACCATACAAATAATTAGTTAGTTATAGTCGTAAGCATGCTTAAGACAAACTCATTTAGTAAAATCTTCATATTCAAACACCCCCTAGGATATTTGGGAAGTCATCGAAGAAGAATCGAGGGTGGAGATGAGGAGTCTCAAAGATAATTTCCAATGGTTTAAGTTGCATGGATTTGTTTTGTCATTGACGAATCGAGAAAGATAGATAAGAGAACATGGATAATTCAACGGCCTACTTCAAAAGTTCTTCAGCGAGGCTGCGAACATGAGAGAGATGAGAGAAGGATGGCTAAGCTGGGTCATTGGCCTCGATATGTGGGTTGGTTATGAGTTGGATAGTATTATTCTTTTTCTCTTTACAACTTAACACCTTGTTGGTCTTTAATTTTCTTATAATACTATAATGTAATAGCAGCACTTAAAACAGGCCCCAAATATATGGGGGCCATGTTAATGTACGGATCTGAACACAACTCTAGTCGTTACCCTCCCCAAGGTCCAATCTATGCTCTTCTCCATCTTTTGCCGCCGCTCTGGTGGCATGCGATTGACGGTATATGATCATCATCTCTCATTTGTTTAGCTTATGTTTTGGTTTCACAGTGACATGTTGCCACAATGTGGTGGCAGTGGTATCTCGAATAAATGCCATGTGCTTCTAGTCCCATCTCCTAGAGCTCGATGTGGTGTTGTCAAGGAGTTTTAGATTCTTTATCCTCTTCGGTCTTCATCGGATGGTTTGTTCTATTCATTGTTTATCGGTGTGGCTCTGTAGGCATCATTAGTGACATTATCATCATCTTCAATAACCTTTATGCCCAAGCTTTCGGAGCAAGGTCATCGTCTTGGTCTGCCGATGTTGGCGCGGTTGCCACCTAGATCAGGGAGGTGGCCCCACCGGTATGATTGGTGTGGTTGCCACTCTCCATCGTACACGATGGTTCACCATTTCGCAAGGATGAGGTTTCATCCTCTACAAGCCTTTACAGATGCTTCGGTGGTTGAAATTCTTGATGTTTTCCATCGTGGGCGAGAGCTATGGGCACAACGACGATGGGTTTAGTTACATCTTTAGTGAGACTTTGAGGCCTATAGTGTTGGTTGTTTTTCCTTTGTTTATGGTCTTTTATATATTTGTGGGTTTAGCTACCACAATATGTGATTGTACTCAATGTTCTCTTTATATCTAATATAAGGTAGAATAATAATAATAATAATAATAATAATAATAATAATAATAATAAAGAAATAGTCAATGACAAATCGAAGATCATCCATAACATTTCCTTTTCATTTTTCATTTTTCCTTTGCTTCTACTTTGGCCCGGAACAGTTTCTACTTAGTTAGTGGTTTTGCAAAATGATCATGCGCCTTAGTGAATTATAGAGTTGTCTTTCTTCTACATGTTAATGGTCAACAGTTCACTGCTCGTGTTTCGATAGGAAAAATCCTAACGTTGTTGAGGGTCATCCCGCTTCAAATAAATATATTGCACCATCTAAAAAAAGAAAAAAACCTTATGGCTACATGATTTATTAGTGTTTCCCCGTTTCAAGTTTCGTAAAAAAATATAGTTTATTTGGGAGTGGGCACATGATTCCAAGAGCCAAACACCCTCGTCTTGTTCATATACACATCACATGCACTCTTTAGATATTTCACAAAAGAACTCTTTAAACAAATTTTTTAGCTTAGTATAACAACCCAGTGTCGTCTTTAGAATTCATTGCTAATAAAAATGTTTTGTCTCCGTGAGACATACATGGAGCTAAGCATTATTACTTGAAAGTAGATGTACACAATAGTACACTAACAAGTAACAAGAATTTATAAATTCTGGATTATGTACTGTCATTAATCAGTTTGTACCCAAATTATATGTAAGATGTTATGGTTACATCAAGTAAGGAAATTAGGCACATAAGCTGGTAAAGGAAAGATCAATCTAATTAAGGTTATGCATAAGTTATTGATCAAAATCAAGGAGTTTGACCGCACATTACATCCTTTAAAACGACATGTTCATGGAGACGTGGTAAATGGCAGCTTTAGATACATACATGTTGTGACAATGAGATGATACAAAGTTCAACAATTGCCAGGTTTAGCGCGTTAATGTACCTCGATGTTTGTTTAAATAATGGCATGCCCCATGTGCACCGGCATTGGGTTTTACGTGGACAATGGTGCATGACAAGAACCACCCTCCTTTTCACACGGATTCAGAATGATGAATAGTTTCATTGGCGTCTCAATAATATGATTACAGGGACCTAACTGAAAATGACTTCATACATGGCTGTGCTTAGCTAACCGATGACCTAGTAACTACATGAGGGTTTAAGTCCTAGTGCATGTATTTTCCTGAATTTATTTCAGGTTTTTCGGCGACGTGCATTCAGTGGGAGAAGACGTTCCCGTCGACTACGAGACGCCTACGGTGACTTTGTAAATCTCAAGATGATATGCGGACTCAGTTTCTCAAAGGTGCTCATAGGGATAAGGTGTGCATATGTGCATTCATATGGTGAGTGTATGCGTGTATATATGAGCGCTTGCCTCTGTACCGTGTTAAAAAAAAAACTACAACCATCTCGAGTTGCAAAGAGAAGTACACCCTCTGTAAAGAAACATATGACATTTTAGTAAACGTATTATAATTATTTATAGAGGTAGTACTATTTTCCTCATCTTTTACTATTTGTTTGAGATACGAACAAATGGACTCTAATATGTCGAGGATACATGACGAATCTAGTAACTAAAGTTTTCATACACTGGTTTGTTTTGGGGTAATTTAAAAGTCAAGGGTTTTTATCATTTATGCCACTAGTTGTGTTTCAGTACTCAGTTTTGCCATTAGAAATTACAACCGCTCAAAAATGCTATCGTTCCGTGAGATGTTTTCTCAAAAATGCCATTAGATATCTAAAAAATGCCATCATTCCATTAGATGTTTGCTCAGAAATGCCATTAGACATCGTTATTGTCAGGTCAAACTCGTTGACCATGTTATATGACAAAAATACCCCTATACCCACATGTCAGCTCTCTCTATCTCCCAATGATAAGTGTGGACCCACTTGTTAGGAGTAAGCAAGCGAATAATTTTAGAGAAAATAAGAACGCTGTTGGGATCAAGTGGGACCCACATTTTATTGTAGTGAGATAAAGAGAGAGCTGACATGTTGTTCTATAGATATTTTGATCATTATGACATGGCAAACGAGATTTGAGCTGACAATCATGGAGTCGAGCGACATTTTTGAGCATGCGCCTAACGAAGCGATGGCATTTTTGAGCAGTTGAAATTCTTAGTGGCAAAACTGAGTAGTGAGACACAACCAATAACATAAATGATAAAAACCCAAAAGTCAAATCAGGCTTTATACTAACCTTGGAACAAAACAAGGAAAAATAGTCGCTAGGCAGGAACACCATGATATGTATGAAACAAACAAACAGTTTAATTTTCCTCGCAAGTAGAATACATAATTATTTCCCAGTAGACAAGTGGAAATAATTATTTTCACACGGTATATATTAGATTTGTCATGAAATATTTTTTCATATGATATATTTGATATTGTAGATACAAATTATATGCTTTTTTTTCAAAACTATGACTAAATTTATAGCCTTTTTGAAAACTATTGGGCAGAATGCAAAAATATCAGAAATAGCACCCTGTCGGCCTGGGGTGGGCCGATGGGGGGCCTGTCGGCCTGGGGTAGGCCGATGGGGGGCCTGTCGGCCTGGGGTGGGCCGATGGGGGGCCTGTCGGCCTGCTGTGGCCCGATGGGGGGCCTGTCGGCCTCCTGGCGGCCGATAGGTGGCCTGTCCGTGTGGATAAGCCCGACGGGCTCCTTCTTCTTCCTCTCGCTAGCTCTTCCTCTCTCTCTCGTTCCTCTCTGTACTCTCCACCCCTGCGCCGATCTCTTCTCTCGTCCACCCATTTTCATATCCAACCCACAGAAACAATAGATCATAGCATTCTCCGTCGGCGTACGGTATTTTTTTTTTGCTATGGTGTAGTTTTTTGTGCGTGGTGGTGAGGAGGAGGTGGTGGTGAGTTGGAGTTCCGGTGGTGTCGTCCGGTGGTGCAAGGAGTCCGCGAGGTGGCTGGTGCCGCTGAGTTGAAGAGAGGACGAAGAAGAAGGGGACACACGCGTCAAAGGTATACCATTGTCGTCACAAATATTTTTGTAGCCGGTAATATTTTTAGTTAGTGTAGCCGGTAATATTTGTAATTAGTGTAGCCGGTAATATTTTTGTTAGTGTAGCCGGTAATATTTTTGTTTAGTGTAGCCGGTAATATTTGTAGTTAGTGTAGCCGGTAATATTTGTAGTTAGTGTAGCCGGTAATATTATTTTTAGTGTAGCCGGTAATATTTTTTTTAGTGTAGCCGGTAATATTTTTAGTTAGTGTAGCCGGTAATTTTTTTTAGTGTAGCCGGTAATATTTTTAGTTAGTGTAGCCAGTAATTTTTTTGTTCGTTGCGATTAATGAGAAGGTGGCAATGACTGACAGGTGAAAATGTCTGAATCAGTAAATTTGACTGTTTACTATGGCCCTGGTAATGTTCGATATAATGAGTTGGGGGTTGATCTTAGCGAGTTTAAAAATGGCGTCATGACACTTTCAGACCCAAACAGAATGGACATTAGACAGTTGAAGTACTGGTTGACTACTAGTTTTGGGCTGGATCCTGAAGTATGTTCCGTCAGTATTCATGCATTGTGGACGAAATCCTGTAAAAATGTGAAGTGGGAGTTGATGCCGATAGATAGGAGCCAACATTGGTTGACCCTGTTAAGTCGTTGCCGAGACAGAAGAATCCACCCATATGCCCTAGTGCAACCTGTGGCGAAGAGGAGAATACCGTACAACTCCACTTGGGGTATGAACCCGGCCACGGTAGTCAAGTGGCTAACGAGATTTATTTATCCGGTCACAGCCACCGGATGTGGATGCTAGCCAAGCCGAGAAAGAGTCAGACTATGCGCCACACAATGTTTGTGGTCATGATACTGGGCAGAGTAGTCAGTCGATAATATTGGCGGAGGATGTGGATTCTGATTGGGATGAGGAAGAGGAGGAAATGCTGAGGGTGATGGAGGAAGAGGATGAGGATGGATTGGCGGACGATCTGGATTCTGAAAATTCCGAGGATGAAGTGGAGGTACCGATTCCTTCTGCATGGGATCAGGACATATCCACCGGCCTTACGGTCAACGATGGCCATGAGACTCCATGGCAGTATAATCTGAACCAAGTCCAGATAGGGGCTATGTTTGATACAAAGAAAAAATTGAAGTATGCGGTGATAAAGTGGGCTATGTCTACGCAGAGGGTTTTCCGAACACACATATCAAGTCCAACAAACTATACCGTGAAGTGTGCTGAAACAGGTTGTCCTGCGAAGGTGCACGGGCACGTGCCGAAGTATAACATCCACTGGGTTGTCACCAATGTGGTCCCACATAATTATGTGAGGAAAAACCTGTTGGTTCGTCATCCAAACCTGACTTCAACTCTCATTGCGCAACTCATGTATACTGAGATAGTGGAGAAGAAAGATATGGAAGCAAAACACATCCAGACAGCAGTGAAGGTCAGATGGAATTATGAGATTCCTTATGGGCAGGCTTGGAGGGCTAAGCAGAAGGCTATGGAGGAAAGGTTTGGGACGTTCTTCGACTCATATGATAATGTTGTCCGTCTCCTTGACATACTGAAGGAGAGGAATCCCGGCACTTATGTTAACATACAACACACGAGGTTGGAGAGTATACCAGATTTCAAGGTGTTGAAACGAGTATTCTTCTCTTTCGCTATGTGCATCGAAGCTTTCCGGCATTGTCCTCCTGTGATGTTTGTGGATGGTACATTCCTGACTGGTCAGTACAAAGGGCAAATCCTGACTGCTATTGGTGTGGACGGGAACAATCAAATCATCCCACTTGCCATGGCATTTGTGGAGGGTAAGAACTTTCCGAGCTGGGTATGGTTCTTCCGTCAAGTTAAAATTGCGATCGTGAAAGACCGACCAAACGTGTGTGTCATTCATGACAGACATGCTGGTATATTGAAGGCCGTGAAGACACTAAGGAATCCAACAGCTGACGAACCAACACCTTGGAAGGACTTGCAGAGCCGGTGGTGCATGCACCATCTTGGGGCTAATTTTTTCTCACAGTTTAAGAACAAACGGTTGATGAACTTGTTCAAAAAATTATGCAACCAGAACCAGCAGCGCAAATACGAATTTATTTGGTCAAAACTAGGTGAGTTTACTAAGAAGCAGGTCTGTGCGAGGAAGAAAATGGAAAAAGATCAGGTTAAATTAGCAGCACTCATCGCGGAGCTAGAGGAGCCAGTAGGTCTTTGTGACTTGCCAGCAATTGACCCTCCTAATACTCAGAGAAAGAAGGGCAGGGCAATAAAGAATCTTTCTGAGTGGATAGAGAAAGAGCCTCCGGTGAATTGGTCTTTGCTGCATGACACCCATGGAGCTAGGTATGGCCACATGACAACCAATCTTGCAGAGGTGTATAACTTTGTACTCAGAGGGAATAGAGCATTGCCACTCACAGCTATTGTAGAGGCTGTATTCCATGGCACTTTGAGATATTTCAGAGAAAGGCACGAGTTAGCCAAGAAGCATATTGCAGATAACCAGAACACACCTTATTGTAGCCGTGTCATGGAGTACATGACAAAGAAGATAGAGAAAGCAAAGAAGCACACTGTCAGACTCATAGGTAATCAGGAAAGGAGGTATGAGGTTCAGCTTCCTACAGATGGTTTTGGTTCCGCAAATGAAGTGAAGACGCACGAGGTAAAAATTGGAACGAAATTTTATCCAACTTGTGAGTGTACATGCAACAAACCGAAGTTGTTGCACCTGCCTTGCTCACATGTGTTGGCTGCCTGTGGCCAGATTGAGTTGGACGCTATCTCCTTCGTGTCCCCATACTATTTAAAAGATGCAGTACTCAATGTCTGGACATGTGAGATGACAGGGTTTAGAGTCGTCGGTAATTTCAACAAGGTAAACGATGGGGAGAGAGTATACATCCCGGATCCAGAACTTCGGTGAACAAGCAGGGGCAGACGTAAGGTAAAGCGCATCCGAAACGATATGGACCAATCTGAAGCTGGTGGAGCAACCAGACAATGTTTGCTATGCGCGGCTTATGGGCATAGGATGAAATATTGTCCCGACCTGAACAAAGACGGTGCTTTCACATCGACGAGTGCTTCCACATCGACGACTGCGACAACAGTAGGAAGAGGCGGACGTGGTCGTGGCAGTCGTGGTGGTCGTGGCAGTCGAGGCCGAAGGGGCGGACGAGGAAGAAATAACTCAGAAGCTATATAATGTGTTGGACTATGTTTTAATTTGTAATATGTGTTGGACTATGTTTTAATTTGTAATATGTGCTGGACTATGTTTTAATTTGTAATATGTCTGGACTATGTTTTAATTTGTAATATTATTTGACTATGTTTTAATTTGTAATATGTGTTGGACTATGTTTTAATTTGTAATATTATTTGACTATGTTTTAATTTGCACCTGAGATTTGTTGTTTGAATTGCAGATATGGCTTCGTATCCGTTGCTTAATCGTAATATTGATAGAGGGCACCGGGCCGCACTTATGGAAGCGAGCAAGAACTTAGACGTGTTGGTCACTCGCACCCCAAAGTCTAACTGGATGATACACCATTCATGGGTTAATAGGTATGTGTCGATATAATGACTTACTATGTTTGACATCATTTTGATAGCCGCTAACTGTATGCTACATTCTCTTTATTTTGTAGGTTAAGTTGGCTGGACTTCTACCCTTGGCACGGCTGGTTGAGGGTACATTGGATGAGTGGGTTGAACATCCGCAATTGGATGAGGCAGGTGAACCAATGCAGTTACGCAAGAGGCAAGTGAAACGTTTCTCTTACGACAAGTCACTCATTACCTGCTTAGTAGATAGATGGAGACCAGAGACACATACGTTTCACTTTCCCTGGGGAGAGATGGCGCCTACTTTACAGGATGTGTCTTACTTGTTGGGATTACCTCTGGCCGGTCCTGCCATAGGTCCTTTAGAGGCAGAATCTGGTTGGCTAGCATCGATGCAGGGCCGTTTTTTGGCTGCAGTGCCAACTGCTAAGGTCCTAGACAACGATACTCACGGGCCTCGTTTTAAGTGGTTGACCCAGTTTCAGGTAACCTTCATGGCCAGTTTAAAAACTGATGTTTTCATTGTTGTCCTCATTGCATAGTTCAAACAATCGTTTGGTTTCTATGTAGATTGTCTCCTTAGGATATCCCGATGTTCAGTTGTCAGAGGCACAGGTTGACCGATCCCTAGAGGCATATATTTTGTGGTTGTTCGGCAAGACGATGTTCACGGAGAACCACGTGACCACTGTCGATGCACAACTCATCGGTATTGCACGAGAGATAGCTGACGCACGTTGCCCTGGGGACATTCTGCAGAGGAGTTTTGGTTCTGCTGTGTTAGCGGCTACGTACAGAGGCCTGTGCAAAGCTTGCTCGTTGAAGGCTAGAAAATCAGGTATTGTTGGATGTCCACTATTCTTGCAGCTCTGGTCATACGAGAGATTCCCTATTGGTCGACCCTATGTCTATATTGATAGACCTTTTGGTTTGGAGGACATGGCTGGGACTTACGTGCCTGCTATCGGCGACTTGCCTACTATGGGATCTATTTGGACACGGAGAGAGGTATTTTCATATTAAGTAACAACATGAATTACTAATGCTTATTTCTTGCCATTCAATAGTATTACTAATGCTTATTTCTTGTCATGCACAGAGACAGTTCGCGCATAGCCAGGTGAGGGGCTGCTACCCCTCCTTCACGGCGCAGTTTGATAGTTTGCACAAGGATCAAGTTATCTGGGAGCCATACTCCCATCAGGCTATATTATCCAGGTGTCCAGTTGGGATTTCTGGATTGTGCACTAGAGATCGGCACTATTGGATAACCAAGGCCAAGTTGGTGTTCGACGTGACGGTTGAGGAGATGGCTCTTCATAGGGTGATGAGACAGTTTGGTCTATGCCAAGAGCCTGACATTCCAGTTATTCCACACTTACCAGATCACGTGCGCAAGTAAGTAATACTATTTTAGTTCTCAGGTCTGCATTCAGAATATCACTAATCATGTAATGCGCATGTCAATCTCAGGTACAGTCGCGCAGGAGGAAACAAGTCCCACGATTCTTGGCTTCGCGACATTAGCCCTTACGTGGACGAATGGACTACTGCGCCGACAAATATCTGGGATGACGTTCGGCCCTTTGACTGGGACAAGCTCGGGTTGTATCTGCAGAGTTACCAGCATAGCACCAGGATCTACTTGGTTCCATCGGCAGCTCCTGATCAGATCAAAGCCCCTCTCACCAGCGATATGTACCCAACTGCCTCTGTTATGGGAACCAGACACCACGCGGTATGTGCTATGGTTCTCACATGTTCGTGTTGTCTGCCATACAACAATGATCTAATTGGTTAACTCTCCGTGTACGGGGTGACTTGACAAGCGAGGCGCTATAGGAGGTTTCCGCTTTAATGCAACGCTTTGAGAGGGGAGATAATATCCCACCGCGAGAGAACGTCTCATGGTTGAGGCGTCTTGATGAGAAGCTACGGGGGATTTACGCAGCTGTTACATGTAGACGATCTTCGGATGTTGCTATTCCTCGTCCAGCACATCGTCCGCCATGCCACTCTCTGCAGCGTTCAGAACCTCGACCCTCTGTGCAGCGTTCAGAACCACGACCCTCTGTGCAGCGTTCACAACCAGGGAGCTCTTCCTGGCAGCAGACACCTCCTTCACAACCAGGGAGCTCTTTCTTCCAGCAGCCACCTCCTTCAGAACCAGGGGGCTCTTCCTGGCATCATCAGATGGACCTAGGTAACACTACTTTGTACATTCTTTTAAACATTGTAGGTTCGCAAATCAATTTTACATGTTTTACTTTACCGCAGTCGGCAGCCAGTCGCAGCCGTTCATGCATTCAGTCCAGTCACCGATGCTTAGTGGTGCTGGTTCGTTCTTAGCCGGCGACGACGACGATGATTACCGAGCTGCAAACACCTATGAGTTCTCGCAGACAGTTCTTCACACTCCACCACCATCATTGACGCAGGAGACACAGACAGACGAGGTTATCTATGGTCGTGGTAATCGTCAGCATCATCCACCGGCTGATCGCTTATCGCCTTCCGGTCCTCGTCCGAGGAAGACCCAGATTCGTCATCGTCCCCCCCAGTGATATTGTTATCTATGTATGAGTCGTTATCTATATTAGTTTCAGACTATTCGCATGTGTTACTATCGCACTTGCTTCTATCTGATCAGGAGACATATATTGTTTTATGTATGCGAGAGACATATTACTATTAATCCGCATTGTTATTCGAGTTACATTTCCAAAGAGACTGCAACCGATAATTAAGATACAAGTACATCTCACATAAACGGTAGGGCTGAACTTAAAAAATACAGCTTACATACTACATGAAGGCATCATCGTCATCCTCCGTCGATGCAACACTCTTGCCCTTCGACAATGCGGTACTCTTGCCCTTCGACGATGCGGCACTCTTGCCCTTCGACGATGCGGCACTCTTGCCCTTCGACGATGCGGTACTCTTGCCCTTCGACGATGCGGTACTCTTGGCCTTGGTGCTCGGCATGAAGATATCGTCTTCGTCTTCGCTGTCGGCAGTCCATAAATATGTATGCTCTGCTGCAGTCCTTATAAAATTTTCACTCTTCGTCTGCACTACCTTCTTCCACCTTCCATGCAACCTAAGAAGTTCTTTACGTACCTCCTCATAGGTCCTTTCAGGCCACTCAGACCTACGTAATACGTGAGCCAACTCATTGTGTATGGTGTCACTACCGATGAGTTCGTCCCATGGAACTATCCTATTGTCCATCCTGAAATTGGTGGCTAGCCTAAGAAGACATTTGCTCATCTCAGGGTGAAAACTACGATCAAAAGGATAATCGGACATCTCGACTACACTAAAATGGACTGCTTATCCAACTCCGTGTGAAGGGGGTTTTATAGGTAGAGAGGAGAAAATGGCGGGAAAGAACGACTGCGGTATGGAGGGAAAGGTGGCGGGAACATATGGCGGGAAGGGGTTGGCGGAAAACGGGTGGCGGGAAGGGGTTGGCGGGAAACGGGTGGCGGGAAGGGGTTGGTGGGAAACGGGTTGCAGGAACATATATCGGCACAGAGTTGGCTGGAAAATATTGAGGGAAAGGAGGGGGAATGGTTGTGCAGCAATTATAATGAATTTATTTGTCAAAGCATGGAGGGAAATAGTTGCGCGGAAATAATGGCGGGAAAGGGTTGACGAGAAAGGATGGCGGGAAAGGGATGGCGGGAAAGGTAGGCCGGGAAAATATGGCGGGAAAGGGATGCCGGGAACATATGGAGGGAAAGAGTTGGTGCGAAAGCATGGAGGGAAATAGTTGCGCGGAAGCATAAATAATATTTTTACAATATTTATAAGATGGGCAATCATTGTACATCATTAATAAGTCAAATTTCACAAAAAAAACATTTCGGCTTACTAGAGGCCGACAGGAACCCACTCGGCCGTTTGGAGGCCGACAGCCACTAGTCGGCTTCGTGGAGGCCGACAGGCCACTGGTCGGCCTACTGGAGGCTGACAGGCCACTGGTCGGCCTACTGGAGGCCGACATGCCCCCCTCGGCCCACAGCAGGCCGACAGGCCCCCCATCGGCCCACCCCAGGCCGACAGGGTGTTATTTCTGATATTTTTGCATTCTGCCCAATAGTTTTCAAAAAGGCTATAAATTTAGTCATAGTTTTGAAAAAAAATCCAAATTATATTATCTATAAACTTGGTCAAAGTTTATAAAATTGGCTTTGCCGAAAACCAATGTGCACTGTATAATGAGACGGAGAGGGTACTATGCAAGCAGCTAGGGGCATCTCCAATGCCGACCCTCAAGACGCCCTCATACGTCCGGATTGAGTTGTCCGGATGTAGTTTGCTATTCATTGCGGACCCATATTTGTGCGTGGACATGTCTGTTTGTCTGAATTCCCACAAATTGGACGCAAACTGGGTGAGGTTTGCGGGTGTCTGGACCCCATGTAGGACTCTGACAGCATCTCTAGCAGACCCCTTAAACTCGCAAACTGTAAAACTGGAATACAGGTCGAAAAAATGCATTTTAAGGGTTCATTTTAGTTACGGCCGAATAGATACTGTAAAACATACTGTAAAACTGGGATAAAGTGCTCCTTCCTCCAGTCCAGCCGCTGCCGCCCCTTCCCCTCGCCGGCCGCGCCGGCCACGCCGGCCGCGCCCAACCCTGTCGGTCGCGCCCCGTCGCCTGCCGGCCGTGCCCTGTCGCCCATCGGCCGCGCCCCGTCCCTGTCGGCCGCGCCCCATCACCACGCCGGCCGCGCCCAGCCTCGCCGGCCACGCCCCATCGCCTCCGCCGTCCGCGCCTTGCTCTATTGCCAGCCGTGCCAGCCGAGACGTGCCCCTTTGCCTGCCGCGCTGGGAGGATTCCGGCGGCCAGGCTGAGGTCATGGGAGGCCACAGCGATGTCGAGCTCGTCCAATTCGAACCGGCGGCGATCGATTGCGGCGTCTAGCGGCCTTTTCCGGTGTGCGGTGATGAATTCCGGTGAGTTTAGGGCGGATTCCGACAAACTCCGCGGCGGCGTGTTTGCTCCGACGAGATTTGACCGGTATACGGGGCCCCCTGGATTCGGCCTTCCAACCTCCAAATATAAGGGTTTCGGGTGTGCATTTTCGGTGACCCTTAAAAAAATTACGGGTTGAACCACTTTTACGGTTTCTGTTCTGGACACTTTTTTCGACCAAAACTGTAAAACGCAAAAATTATAAGGGTTTGACCACTTATACGGGGTCTGCTAGAGATGCTTTCACACCCCCAGCCCACTCAAATCCTCCTCCCAGGCCACTTGACTTCCACTCCGCCCTGCTCCCCCATTGCCCTACATCTGCAGCCTCGTCCGACGCCGTCGTTGTACCTCTCCGACTGTCGCCCAGGCATTGTCGGACGTCCACAACCCCCACCCACGCACCTACCAACCTTGTACTACGCCACCGTCCGCCTAGGATCCATTCGCGGCCAGGTACCCTTACGTCCCTGCTAACGCCGTCCATGGTGGATACCATGGTGTTCAAGTGTTTGGTCAAATGCCATTGAGCTTTTTTGTTGACCTTATTGTTGTTTTCTGGAGTAAGCTCAATGGCGGGGTACTCGATGATGGAGGATGAGTTGTTGTGCGACACATGGAAGGTCGTATATGTGGACTTTGTAGGCGTGAGGCAAGGGAGCTTGACTTTTTGGCACAACGTGTATGTTTGGTTTCACGAGCAAAAGCACTTCACGCTCTACGACTTGTATGCGATTCATGAACACAATGTGAAGTCCCTAACCCATCAGTGCTACACCATCTCCAACTCCGCCATGAAGTTTTGTGGCGTGATTGCACAAATGAAGAGAAGGTGGCCACCGGGCTCACAAACCATTGGCTCTACATATTGGCCAAATCATTGATTCACTCAATGTTGCAACTTGATAATCATCACGTTGTATAGTCCGGACGCGTTGATGTACTTTACCACAGGACCGAGGGTATGCATTTATGTTCATACATTATTGGATGAAACTCATGGGGTTGTGGGTTCTAACTCGAGTATCTTTGAATCTGGAATTGATGAATTTGAAAAATTTATTGAACATCCGGTTATCTCAGACGTAATATTTACATTTGAACTATTGTAGTATTAGGGATATTTGCATATTATTTATGGATGAATTGTGCTATTTTCTATAATTATCTTGAGTGTTGCGGACTTAAGAAGTAAAAACGGGCGGACATTTAGGGATAGGGTTGGATGGTCGGCTCCCGTATCCGTATCCGTGTCCGCGGACGAGTCCAGACCAGTCCGCGAATAAATAGTGTGTTTATTTTGAGGGTCGACGTTGAAGACGGCGTGTAGGAACTAATTGGGGACTGGTAATAAACTATACAATGTAAAGAACACAAGGCAGTAAGAAAAATAAAAGCAATATCATCATGTCAAACGATCTTTAATTCCTTACCTAGGAAGGGCAGAGGACTAGAGCTAATTAGGAAAAGAACCATGCTTTTGGCTTTGGCCTTTTGCTTTATTTAGTTGCTTTAGCGGGGTAGGTCGGCACAACAATCCAGTGTCTTGGTCTGGTAATCACAAGGTTAAAATGCAGTTAAGAGTAAAGGACCCCTTTCGAAAATGCTAGTGCTGATGTTGATTAATTTTACAATTCGACCTTCCGTTCTCGTCAAGGCAGGAATATTATCCCAAAGTAGTTTCATCCTGATGAAAAGCACTGCTCTCAAGTGCTCTGAACAAAAAATCCACTCTAGCTAGACACATGTTGTTTTAATAATCAGAGCTCCCCATGGGCTAGCTTTGTTTCGATCTTTGCACGGTTGAGCGAGCAACATGATGAGGTGGATACGCGAGTGCATATGTATGTCGCTTGAGGTGCAAGAGATCAATTGATTCTGCCGGCCGACAAGTTTGCCATGCCCCGCCGGCAAGCGGAACAAATAGCAATAGGGCAGGAAGTAGAAAAGGCTTCTAATCGACGTGAGGTACATTGTTTCATCGCCCGATGAGAACGTGGTGGGTATGAATAGATATGTACCATTCCCTTTCCCCGCTTTATATATAAAGCAATCATCACCACATACATCCGAGCGAACCGATACAAACACACATCATCACGGCACATAACACACACACCAAGGCAAGATAGAAAGGTGCCGGACACGGTCGCACCACTCGGACGACTACAGAGCAAACTAAAGATGAGCGAAGAAGAACCACTTTGAGACGATGGAGACCTCCATCAAGAACAGAGGAGGGGTGAGACGGACAATGACGTAGCAAGGACTCCAAGACGGTGCTTTCCAGAAGGGAACGACCACGGATAGCCGCCATCGTCCGATCCGCACATCACGCAAGGAGTGGGAGCGCCACAACAGAGCCTTCATGAAGTATACGACGTCCACGGATGCCGCCGCTGACGGCCAGTACAAGAACTGGGCAGGTGATGTACCCCAGCGCTCACACCCCTCCGACACACCCCCACTCCGCCAAGCCCCCCACGAAGCCATGGCTGCCTGCCCGCACCTGAGACGCAGGTTCCGCCCCCGAACGCCACGCCTCCCACCGCCAGGTCCGCCGCCCATCAGCCAAACACCCCCAAGACCATCCAAAGAGGTCAGGTTTGGACCATAGGGATACTCCCGACTGACGAACCGCAGCAAACATCCCGCCTTGAACATCGCCAAGCTGTGACAGCCCGCATGCGGCCGGGGAAAGGGGGGTGTGGGAGCGGAAGCATCCGGACCAGCACACCCTGTGCCAGTGGCGGGTGGCCCGAGCACGTCGGCGCCGCCCATCCCTCCAGCCAACCTCCCCACCGGACACACCCCTGTTCCCCCACCTCAGCGGGCTGACGCAGAACCGCGCAAAGCCACTGACGCGGACCCGGCCACCGGCAAGGAGGTGTTGGGAAACGTAGTAGAAAACAAAAAAATTCACACTACGATCACCCATGAACAATATGAAGATGCATATAAGGCTTGGATCAACGATCGTTACCGACTCCGGAGTGCAGCGAAAGTAGATGAGTCGGTGTAGATCGTACTTGTAGTCCCTCGTATCGTAGATGAACGATCCCGCGAACCGCCCACTAACGATCCCTCGAACAGAAGACCGAAAGCATGACATGTCTACTTGGTTGCAAGCATACGGTCTTCACGATCCGGCAGTGCTTCGCCGTCCAGAGCTAATCATCGTTGGAGAATTAGAGATATGAGATTAGAACCACACATGGCTTCTAATTATGAGGATTAAAGGAACTAGGTAAAGCTCTAATTTATCAACTATGACCAACTAGAACAAGAACTAGATGAATTAGAGGAGGCTCCAGAACTTGTGTATAGAAAAGGGCCAATACCTCAAATATATATAGGTTGGAGGGGATGACGAGCTGAGGAGGGGAAGGACTCCCCTCCCCTTGTGCCAGCCAAGGGGAAGGAGGAGTCCTTCCCCTTCCCCAATTCGGCCTCCCCTAGAGGGAAAGGGGGGCGCCTCCCCTCTTGGGCCCTTGTGGCCCAAGTTGCCTTCCACCTCTAGGCCTTTTAACGCCCGTTGATATTTAATTAATTATAAAAGCCTTCTAACAATTACTAGAGCCTTTTATTAATAATTTAACATCATCGGAAACATTTTCGACCTATATATTATTTATTGAAAATACCAGGTATTGCCTGATAAACTCCGAAACTCTTCCGGTGACCCCAAAACGCTTCCGGTTCCTCTCAGAACTATTCAGAATATTAACGAAACTATTTCACAAATAAATCCTCGATACTCTCGTCGTACTAACACTCAACAGATTGTTATTACCTTAAGCTTGTGATCCCGTAGGTTCAGTAAATCATAGACATGAATGAAACCCCTTCGTTCAATGACCGATAGCGGAACCGTGGACGTCCATATCGATCCCTATGATTACACGAATGACATTCGAGTGAACCTTTGGTTATCATGTGATGTTCCCTTTGCTTCTGATACTTTACAGAACCCGAGATGCATCGATATCCTCCTGAGTCGCACACATGCATGCTCACTATACCGTTGCCCTTATTACCGATTTTGTTCTTCTTTCTCGTTGATGTGTTCCGGCATCCCCGTGGAGTAGTCACTTGTGTCTGGCTAGACAATGATGGATGCCGTCACACCGAGAGGCCCTAAGAATATCTCTCCATCGTCGGAGGAGCAAATCCCACTCTCGAGCTATTTAGTCCCTTGTCAAACTTTTCGATGAGCCTGTAAGTTGTCATTATGATCACCGTGTTACAGATGACGTTTGAGCAACCCCAAAGTCCACCATATGGTAGGAAGTCTCTACGATACTCTCATGGTCTGAGGAACTAAAAACACATGTTAACACTCCGTGTTATAACAATTGATTTCAGATGATATCATCTCAAAGTATAACAAACAAGTTTGGGTTGATTCAATATGATCGTTCTTCTAACTTCATACTCTCAATGTTGTTTTAGGACTATCGTTTATAGGATCGAAAGTATGTCTAGGGGGGGGGGGGGTGATTAGACTACTTGACCAAATAAAACCTAACCTTTTCCCAATTTAAGTTGTAGGCATATTTTAGCAATTATGACAAGTCAAACAACACCCTACACATGCAATTCTAATAGTATAGCAGCGGAAAGTAAGACATTGCACATGTAAGTAAAGGAAGGGTTTGGAGAAGGCAAACGCAATGGGGACACGAAGATTTTTGGCGTGGTTCCGATAGGTGGTGCTATCGTACATCCACGTTGATGGAGACTTCAACCCATGAAGGGTAACGATTGCGCGAGTCCACGAAGGGCTCCACCCACGAAGGGTCCACGAAGAAACAACCTTGTCATCCCACCATGGCTATCGCCCACGAAGGACTTGCCTCTCTCAGGTAGATCTTCACGAAGTAGGCGATCTCCTTGCTCTTACAAACTTCTTGGTTCAACTCCACATAATGTCGGAAGCTCCCAAGCGACACCTAACCAATTTAGGAGACACCACTCTTCAAAAGGTAATAGACGATGTGATGATGATGAACTCCTTACTCTTGTGCTTCAAATGATAGTCTCCCCAACACTCAACTCTCTCTCACAGATTTGGCTATGGTGGAAGAAGGATTTGAGTGGAAAGCAACTTGGGGAAGGCTAGAAATCAAGGTTCAAATGGTAGGAATGGAATCTCTTGATCTCAACACATGAGTAGGTGGTTCTCTCTCAGAAAATGAGTAGTGGAAGTGTAGGCACGTTCTGATGGCTCTCTTACTAAGTAAGAAGAGGTGGAGGGGTATATATAGCCTCCACATGAAATCCAACCGTTACACACTTTTGACCCAACTTGGTGGCACCGATCAGAAATCTCGGTGGCACCGACCCGTGTAAAAGATATGAACGTTGGAGGTCTCAGTGGGACCGACTGGAACAACTCGGATGAACCGATGTGCAATGGATAGGGCGAACCTTGTTTCAGTGGCACCGATTGCATCAACTCGGTAGGACCGAAGTGAAGCAATAAGGCAACAGAAAGGTTGGCACGCCGTCTCGGTGGGACCGATTGCAAAACTCGGTGGGATCGAAATAATTGCAACTGGTTATCGAAGGTTTGGCAAGCCATCTCCATGTGACCGATTGCAAAACTCGGTGGGACCGAAATAATTGCAACAAGTTACACAGAGTTGGGCAGGCCATCCCGGTGTGACCGAGAACCATATCGGTGACTCCGATTTGTTAGGGTTTGGCTATGGCAGTGTCCAGATGAACTCGGTGGGTCCGGATAGATAAGTTTCGGTGGGGCTGAGTTGGAATGTAGGCTTTTGTACAGATTTCGATAGAGAAAGTGGTTGAGGGTTTTGGAGCAATATCACTAAGCACTTGAGCAAAAAGATCATGATCAAAACCTCACCCCCTTTTAATAGTATTGGCTTTCCTATGGACTCAATGTGATGTTGGATCACTTAACCAAAAACGTAGAGTCTTGAGCTTTTGCCAATCCATGTCCTTAGCATTTTGAGGGGTCCACAATCACTAGTCCTTGCCATGCCAATCATTGAACATCCTGAAATCTTTAACTTGAATGGATATTAGTTCAATGAGATATATGTTGTTATGAATTACCAAAACCACCCGGGGATTAGTTGCACTTTCAATCTCCCCCTTTTTGCTAATTGATGACAACATATAGATCAAAGCTTCTACAAATGATTAAATGAATGAAATACATCGTCGCTTTGAGAAGTATGTGATAAGCAAGAGCTCCCCCTAAATTTGTGCATTATTAAAATTTGCATTTGAATGCAAATGCACAATCGATTAGGATCATGGGTCACTCTTCCATGTGAAAGTGCATTATTGCCCTGAATAGTTTTTCACATCTATGACAATTTCATTTGTGTTTCTAACCACATGCTCTAGTGTAAACAAAACTATTAAATTTGAAGTGAAGCATGGATGGTTATTTCCCCTCAGCTCGGAAAAAGGAAAAAGTGGAGTGCCATATTGTTTTCTTCTTAGAGTGCCATATTGTCCTCTTCTTTCTTGAGTCCCTAGGGCAGCCGCACTATTAAGAGGGGGTGTATCATGCAAACATCTAGGAATCAATGTCACTTACACATATGATCTGAAAAATCTCACAGCGAAATGTTTCTGCTTAGGCCGGAACTTCCGACCGGGACGGATCCGGGAAGCATCCGGGCCACCCAGAGAAATTGCGCTTTTTGTGCAAACTCTCCGTGTAGCCCGGAACCTTGCTGGACCTTGGCCGGAACTTCCGGGTTGGCCAAAACTTTCGGGCATCGGAACTTCCGTCCCCTGTTCAAGCAGCTTCCGGGGTACTCCAGAGAGGATGCAAACTCTCTGTGTAGCCTAGAACCTGCCCGGAACTTGGCCGGAACTTCCGGGGTCCAGAACTTTCGGGCATCGACGGAACTTCCGGGCTTCGCAGGAATCTGGCTCCAATGGCTGGATTCTGTCCCCACCTATAAATAGTCTTCTTCTTCCCCACGAAGATGGTGACGACTCCAGTTCTCTCTTCTCCATTTTCAGACCTCGATTTCTTGGAGTTCTCCCCCCTTTGCTAACCAAAGCTCTTGATCTTTTGAGAAGTGAAGGAGGAGTGCCTGATCCACACATTCACCAAAGCAAAAGTTGATTCCCCCTTGTTTTCGCAGTGCATCTTGTTACTCTTGGAGGTTGGAGACTCCTATGCGGTAGGAGTACTCCGGCGAGGAATCATTTATTGTGATTACCCCCGAAAAGTTTGTGAGGGTTTGGAGACCACCCAAAGGTCTACCAGTAGTGGTTGAGAATCGCCTTCGTGGTGATGTCTCAAAGAGAGAATAGGGTGAGCCTTAGTGGCGTTCGTGTGCCTTCGTGGTAACACCCACCTCTCTAAACGGTGACGTAGCTTCCCTCCAAGGAAGTGAACATCAGCATACATCCTCGTCTCTCGAAGTTGCGGTTATCCCTAACCCTAGCTTCCTACTTGTGGTTATTTGTCTCTAAGTATTTACTTGAATTATATTGTGCTTGCACTACAGGAATCAGGGAATTTGCCGTCCGCTAGCGGACGGAAAAGAAGGTCTGTGCCGTCCGCTTCCAAAAAACAGCGGCAAAGAACAAATAGATGGCAAAGATACAGTTTGCCATCTGTCAGTTCTTTGCCGTCAGCCAGCGGACGGCAACGGGCCCAAAGGCAGACGACAAAGAGACTAGCTGGGCCCCACTGGGGCGTGGAGCTGGCTAGGTCAAATCTTTGCCGTCCGACATATCTTTGCCATCCGCTTTCCTATCTTTGCCGTCCGCAAAGAATTTGCCTAACTAACGGCCGTGCCCCCCGGCCCCAACCCCCCTCTCTCTGTTCCTCTTTCTCTCCCCCCCACGACCATACCCGCCGCCGCCCCTCCCCCGACGACCTCACCCGCCGCCGCCCCTCCCCCGACGATCTCACCCGCCGCCTCGCTCCTCGGACCCTGCGCCCTCCCCTCCCCCGACGACCTCGGAGCCACGGCGCCTCCCTGCGACGCCCCACCGTCGAAGCAGGCCGCGGCGCCGCCCCCTCCCCCGACGACCTCACCCGCCGCCCCTCCCTGACGACCTCACCTGCCGCCCCGCTCCCCGGACCCTGCGCCCTCCCCTCCCCCGACGACCTCGGAGCATCGGCGCCTCCTCGCGGCCCCCCACCGCCGGAGCAGGTCGCGGCGCCGCCCTCCTCCCCGAGGCCTTCCTCCCCCTGCGCCGGCCCTCCTCCACTGGCCCTCAAGGTGAGTTTTGTTTCTTTTGTTTCTGTTTTTTACTGTTTAGGTTTAGGTTAATTAGTGTTTGGTTTAGGTTAGAGCTAGCTAGGTTTAGGTTTAGATAATTAGAAGAGAAGAAGAAAGATGAAAAAAAAGTAGAAAAGGAAAGAAAAGAAGGAAAAGAAGGTCGAGGGGTCGAGGGGCGAGGGGTCGAGGGGTCGATGGTTGAGGATCTTCCGGTTCGAGTGCTGACCGACTGGTGTCGTAGCTTAAGATGCGGACGTCCCCGAGGTGAAGGTCATGAGCGCGGGTGAACTGCTTCCATCCGTGCGTGACGAACGGATCGAAGCAGTTCGCCCACGCTGATGACCTTCAGCTCGGGCATGTCCGCATCTTAAGCTACGACAATAGCCGCACCATGCTCACAGTGAAGGTGTTCGACAGGACCGCCGAGGGGTCAAGGGTCGAGGGTCGAGGATTGCCGAGGGGTCGAGGGTCGCCGAGGGGTCGATGGTCGAGGATCTTTCGGTTCGACTGCTGACCGACTGGTGTCGTAGCTTAAGATGCGGACGTCCCCGAGCTGAAGGTCATGAGCGCGGGTGAACTGCTTCCATCCGTGCGCGAAGAACGGATGGAAGCAGTTCGCCCGCGCTGATGACCTTCAGCTCGGGCACGTCCGCATCTTAAGCTACGACAACAGCCGCACCATGCTCACAGTGAAGGTGTTCGACAGGACCGCCGAGGGGTCGAGGGTCGAGGATTGCCGAGGGGTCGACGGTCGCCGAGGGGTCGAGGATCGCCGAGGGGTTGAGGGTCACCGAGGGGTCGAGGGTCGCCGAGGGGTCGAGGGGCGAGGATCTTCCGGTCCGAGTGCTGACCGACTGGTGTCGTAGCTTAAGATGTGGATGTCCCCGAGCTGAAGGCCATGAGCGCAGGTGAACTGCTTCCATCCGTGCACGAAGAACGGATGGAAGCAGTTCGCCCGCGCTGATGACCTTCAGCTCGGGCACGTCCACATCTTAAGTTACGACAACAGTCACACCATGCTCATAGTGAAGGTGTTCGACAGGACCGCCGAGGGGTCGTGGGTCGAGGGTCAAGGATTGCCGAGGGGTCGAGGGTCGAGGGGTTGATGGTCACCGAGGGGTCGATGATCGCCGAGGGGTCGAGGGTCGCCTAGGGGTCGAGGGGTCGATGGTCGAGGATCGCCGAGGGGTCGAGTTCATGTTAGGTATTCAATTTTTTTATGTTGTACTTGATGATGATACACTTAAGTTATATGCATATTATTATTCATGTCGTTATTAATTTTTTTTATGTTGTACTAATTTCGTTTACTCTATGTCATGGCAGGTGTTGAAAGATGGTGGGCACGGGTAAGGAGCACTCCGAGGCTCCTTCTTCATCGGCGCGTGGTGGGAGGGGTACTTCCATTCCACCCCAGACTCTCCGAAGAGCGTTGGTCGACAGTATGAAGACACCGGTGGGCGCTTCTTCGTCGGCGTCGTTGCCCACCGGGGGAGGAGGTCGGGGAGGGAAGAAGAGAGGAGGTCGGGGAGGACGTGGCCGTGGGAGAGCTAGGCAGGCTCCTACGCCTTCCTCGCCGCCACCCCTAGCTGATTCACCCGATCACAGGACTGCTAGGGTGGACACGTCTGAGGAGGAGGCTACGCGGACTCCGGTCCATGAGCCTCGGGTCGACGGGCCTTCGGCCCATGAGACTCCGGACTAGGGTACGTCCCAGGAGACGTCTGGATGGGGTACCTGGCCGGATCCGCCTGAGGGGCCGAGTGGCCATGCTGCTGGTGGCGGGGATCCAACTGATAGCGAGGGCGAGGTGGTTGAGGGGGCCACCGTCTACCAGCGTGGTTGTACACAGCTGCCACCCGTGCCGGCGACCCGCGAGCACAGGTGGTTGATTTTCCCTGATGGGGAGAGGTAATGCATTTACTCTTTTTGTACCATTTGCCTTCACATTTCTTCAAATATCTAATGCGTTGGCCCTGTCATACTGCAGGGGTTGGCACCACGCTGATGTTGTGCGCAGGCCCAACACCGTCCTTGGTGTGCTTTGCCGGCAAAACTTCCTGGGGTTTGTCATGTTGCCTGGTGAGGGTCAGGTTCCAGAGCTAGGATTGAGCTGGGAGCACTACTTGGCTGCCCCGGCCCCACCGAAGGAGATGATCGACGGTGTCTTGTGCCACACAAGGGCAGAGATGGTGATCAGAAAGTTTTGGGTAATTTCTCCTTTACATAATTAAAAATCTTCAAATAGCTAGTTATTGTACTAATCAATGTTGTCTCATTTGATTGCAGACCTTCTATAGGTGTGAGGAGGGATACGAGGAGGCCGCGGCAAAGGTTATCGATGCCGAGTGCAGGCGCCTACTACAAAACTTACGGCACGAGGCTCGGGTGCAAGCTGTTCGAGACTACTACGCTTCGCGTGGTATTAAGAAGCCCAAGCCGGCGTGCCGCGATAAGTTTCTGCAGAAGGAGCAGTACATGACGATAATTACCTATTCTTAAGGCCTTGTACTTAGTTTCCTTGATTTGATTTGTAGGCGTAGTGCTCAAGTACGTTTCTCTTTACTAACTTAGGTGCCCCCGAGATGGTGTGCGGATCAGATGGATTGTTGGGAGGTGTTGGTCGATGAGTGGTGCTCAAACGAATGGCGTGCCCAGCACAACAATGCCAAGGACAAGCGTGCCCAAATGGAAGGTGTGCCACACCATCAAGGCAGCGCCAACTTATTTCAGTTCGGGCGGAACTGGGTATGTGCTTTGCTTCATGATTCATGCAATTCATTCTTCATGCTAGCTTGAGACCTTTAATTACTAATTTACTCCGTTCCTCTCTTTCAGGCAAAACACAATAAGGCGGAGGTGCCAGAGGTGTACGACCTCTATGCCATGGCCCATACTGGCTCGTACAAGAAGGTCAAGGCATTCGAGCCATCTGACCTCGATAATCCAAAGAACTTCACCAACATCTCCTCCCACAACAAACTCGTGAGGTACAGAGATGAGGGGAAGGTGAGGAAAGGGGAGGACTTTAACCCGAGCTAGTAGTTTGATCCAGAACTGGTGATGATATCTGGTGGCGGGAGGTCCCATGGCTCGATAGCCATTGGAGATGGACTTATCCGTTGTCCTCGCACTCTCCCGGAGATCAAGGCGCGCCAGTCGAGCTCCGCTCCTGAGATGAGGCCTCGTCAATGGCCAGTCGAGCTCGCCTTCGAGGTATCTTTCCTCCATTACATTGTGTGTGCGGCCATCGATGATTACAATGCTAACGAGGAGTGGTGTTGCAGGCTGCTCTTAAGAGTGAGAGAGATAGAACCCAGGCGCTTATGGCGGAGAGGGACCGGCAGGTGGAGGAGAAGCAGCGGGAGTTGGAGGAGGAGAGGGCACGGAATGACATGCAGAACCGGGCCATGTACGAGCTCCTCGTGGTAAGTTCCTTCTGCATATTAGCCAAATCACGTAATGTTCGTTTCATTACTAACTAGTATGACTGACCCGTCAAAACCAAATGTGCAGTCTGTGTGCCAAAAGGCCGGTCAGACCCCTCCGCCGATGCCAGAGATTGCTCCGGGGACCACGGTGAGTTTAATTTGAATGGTCATTAGTTACTAGTCTTAACATTTGAGTGTCGTCATGCTAACGAGACATTGCAAATGATCTTTGGTGCAGCGTACCTCCAGACAAGCATCACACGATCCTTCTCCAGGTGGTACCGGCACGAGCCACGCTGGTGCTTCACCTCCGTGATGACGGTAAGTTTTCTCTAGTGTTTTGCTTAACAAATGCATAATGACCTAGACTTAGCTTTATTTCCTCCAATATGCTTACCATAATGACCTAGACTTAGCTTACTTTCCTCCAAAATGACATAATAAGCTTACTTAGCTCCAAAATGATCCATTTTACCTTAGTTAGCTCTAAAACGATCTATACTTAGCTTTGTTTCCTCCAAAATGACCTAAGTTAGCTCTAATATGCTAAGTTATCTCTAATATGCTTAGTTACCTAGGTTTGCTCAATAATGACATACACTTAGCTTACTTATGTCAAAAATGGCATAATTAGCTTACTTAGGTTTGAAATGGCATAACAACCTTGGTAACCTCATATATGTCATATACTTAGCTTATTTTCCTCGAAAATGACATAATAAGCTTAATTAGCTCCAAAATGATCAAGTTTACCTAAGTTAGCTCCAAAATGACCTAAGTTAGCTCTAATATGCTAAGTTAGCTCTAATATGCATAGTTACCTAGGTTAGCTCAATAAATACCTATACTTAGCTTACTTATGTCAAAAATGGCATAATATGCTTAGTTAACTAAAAAATGGCATAATTACCTAGGTTAGCTCAATAATGATCCATTTTACCTAAGTTAGCTCCAAAATGATCTACTTTACCTAGGTTAGCTCCAAAATGATTCATTGTACCTAGGTTAGCTCAAAAATGATCCATTTTACCTAAGTTAGTTCCAAAATGATCCATTTTAGCTAGGTTAGCTCCAAAATGATCCATTTTAGCTAGGTTAGCTCATAAATGATCCATTTTACTTAGGTTAGCTCATAAAAGTCATTTTTACCTAGGTTATCTCCAAAATGACCCATTTTAGCTAAGTTAGCTCCAAAATGATCCATTTTGCCTAAGTTAGCTCATAAATGTCATTTTTACCTAAGTTAGCTCATAAATGTCATATACTTCTTCTTCTTCTTCTTCTTCTTCTTCTAAGTTTTTTGTTTCCCATTTTGCAGATTTCATTAACTTCACGGAAGCTTTGCATTGATGGAGGGCTTGTTTTCCCTTTCTGTTTTCATTTCCGAACAATGTGGAACTTGGGTTGTGGAACTTGTAATATGTATGGATGAACTATGTATGTTGAACTTGCTATGTATTTGGATATGTCATATGTATGTGGAACTTGCTATCTATGTGTTCGATATCTCATATGTTTGCTGTGAAATATCATATATTTGCTGTGAAAATGGTTGGATATAAGAAAAAACAGAACAAAAAGAGGCAATGCAGCTCTTTGCCGTCTGCCACCGATGGTAAAGGGGCCTTTGCCGTCCGCCACAGACGGCAAAGAGGCCACGTGGCAGCAACTTGTGCAACCTGGGAGCTGACCCATTTGGTCACTTTGCCGTCCGTGGCAGATGGCAAAGGCTGGAGAGGTTTGCCGTCTGTGACAGACGGCAAAGAGCTGGGTCTGCTGACGCGTCTGCTGACATCACAAGGCAGACGGCAAAGGGGAGGGCATGTTTGCCGTCTGCTGGCAGATGGCAAAGCCTCCCATTAGCCACCTAATGTGGCTAACGCCTGTTATTTACCGTCCATGTTCTTTACCGTCTGCCACCAACAACAAAGGGTCTTTGCCGTTGGCAGATGGCAAAGAAGCTGATTCCTGTAGTGTTGCTTTCTCATATACTTGTTGATCTTGCTTACCTTGCTTAGCTCTTGTATCACCTTTGCAATTGTTAGGCTCACTTTCATATTCCGCATTATAGCCTAAAATTGCTAAGTAAGAATTAAAATTTGTAATTGTACCTATTCACCCCCCTCTAGGTCCATCTCGATCCTTTCAATTGGTATCAGAGCCTCGTGCTCTATTCTTGTGGCTTAACCGCCCTAGAGCGAGATGAACCTAGATGGGACTCCCCTTGTTCCAAATCCCAAGGAGACGGACTCGAGTTCTTCGGAAGTCAAGTCCTTCACCTCTGAGGATTTGGAACGGGCCCTTGCTAAGCAAAAGGAGGAGCATGATGCTTCTCTTGAGGCCTTGGTACAAATGAGGTTAGCCACATTAACCACGATTCTCGCATCACTTGCCAATCTAGGTGGTGCGGCCTCGAGGCCAACTGCACCTACTCCTTCACATGGCCAACAACCTCCTAGTAATGATCACTCTAGTGTTCCATGGCTTTATGCAAGACCTCAAGTAGAGAAACCTAAGTATAACCCTGGGGGAAAACCCCCTTTGCTTGATGACAGTTCCGATTTTGCTTTGTGGAGAGTTGGTATGCAGAACCATCTTAGGTACGCCAATGATGAAATGTTTGACATCTTGAAACATGGCTACAACCCAGTTAACCCAAAGAATCTCACTCCAAGAGAAACATATGACAAGCATCTCAACGACACCACAATCATGTGCATAAGGAAAGGAATGAATGATAAGCAAAGGACACCTTACATACACGTCACAAGTGCCAAGGAGTTATGGGATAGTATTGTGAGGACCAAGGCCGGTACCTCCACTCTCCAGCTAGCTCAATATGAAATTGCCAAAGGTTAATTGCAAAAGTTTTGTACGTTGAAAGGTGAATCCCCCAAGCAGCTCCTTGAGCGTCTCATGACCCTCTCCATCGACATCGAATCTTGTGATTGTGACAAGACACAAGATGGATTCAACTTGACTAAGCGATTTCTCGTGGACAAATTACTTCATGCTCTTGCTCTGTATCATCACAAAATGGTGTGGGACATAAGGCAACATCATGGATTCAAGGAAATGGCTTTGGATGACATCATATCCACTTTTCAACTATTCAAAGAATCCAAGGCAAATGCTACAAAACATCTTGCCGTGCATGGTACCTCAACATCAAAGATCAATCTTGCTTTGAAGGCCAAGCATGTATGAGAGGAAGAGCAAAGTGAAGAAGAAGAAGAAGATGATGATGATGATAAGGATGGTGATGATAGACTCTGATGAGAGCCCTTCATATGAAGACATTGCCCTCTTTGTCAAGAAGTTTAGCGCGGGAAAATTCAAGGGAAGATTCTAGAAGAAGAAAGTGAGAAAGTGCTACAACTGTGAAGAAACCAACCATTTCTCCAACGATTGCCCTTATGAGAAGAGAGAAGATAAAGCAAGGTTTCCCAAGACCTTTCCTAAGAATAAGTTGCCAAATCCTTTGAACTCCAAGTTAAAGAAGAGAGATGGGAAGGCAATGGTTGCTCAAGAAGAATCCGACCCAAATGATGTTGGTGGTGTTGCCGGAGTAGCTCAAGATTCTCAAAACACTTTGAGGCTAGTCAACAAGAGTGGTGATGTTGTCACCTACAACTACATGAAAGACTACAAGGGCAACGCTCACAAGTGCTTAATGGCAAAGGCCGTGGTGGAAGATGAAGAGAACCAAAACTCTCCTGACAAGGTTAAGGTAACCGCATATTCAAATCCTCTTCTTTTACCGTCTACTCCTAGTGATGAGTATCTTGATGCGGAGGATAATTATGATGATATAAATGACCCTATGCTTGCTAAACTAAATAAGTTCATGTGCTCCCTTAAAGGAAATAAGCTCACTATGTTTCATATTCTTATGGAGATGGTGAGTAAGCACACCATCTCCATTAAGGAACTCGAACCCCACGTCACTGAGGAAAAGGAAAAGTATGAAATCCTTGAGCAGAAAGTCCAATATGAGGAAGCACGAAATGATGAACTATGCTTAAAAATTGGTGCAAACATTGATGTTCATGCTAAAGAACTTGCCCCCTTGAAAAAGGCCAAGAACTCTTGCAAGGAGTTGATGAATGATAAAAGTAAACTTGTGGAATCTCATGCTTCTCTCTCTAAGGATTGTGAGCTTCTATCCGTGTCCCTCAAGACTAAGGGAGAGGAGCTCACCCTTCTTACAAAGAGCTTTGAGACGCTCAAACTTACTTATCTTGAAACTCTAGCCAAGGTTTACTCCTCACCTATTATCAATGTTGATGCTTGTGCTACTAACTCTAGTGGTGACCTAGCATATATTCTTGAGGAAAATCGCCTTCTAAAGGCACAACTCGAGAGAGGACTCATGACATGTGCTCAATGACAAAAGAACCTTAATGAGGTATTGAGCCAACACAATGAGGTGGTTGCCAAGGAAGGGGTTGGGTTTGACCCAAGCACAAGCAAGAAGAAAACGTCTTCTCAAAAGTGCACTACACCTCTCAAGGAGACATTTGTACGTGAAGGGCACAAGGAAAAAGGTAAGGTTGTGAGTGGGAAGGCCACTAGGGGCATGCCCACTCTCAACAAACCAAAGGAGTTCATGCCTCCATCCTATGTACTTTGTAAAACAAAGGATGGAGAAGTTTATGCTAAATTTGTTGGTCCTCGTAATGCATTTCGTTTCTATGCTATTTGGGTTCCTAAGACCCTTGTGACTAACTTGAGAGGTCCCATTGCAAAGTGGGTGCCTCTAACCAAGTCGTGAATTGTGTGTAGGTTGCTTTCTCCGGCGGAGTCAAATGGGTGATAGATAGTGGATGCACCAACCATATGACCGGAGATAGCAAATTGCTCTTCGATTTCATGGAAGTTATTCAACCATTTATGAGCATTGTGTTTGGTGGTGGATCAAAAGGACAGGAACTTGGGTTGGGCAAGGTGGCTATCACAAATTACATGTCTCTTGCAAATGTCATGCTTATCCAATCCCTTAAATACCATTTGCTTTCCGTTCATCAGTTGGCTTCCGTTGGTTATGATACACTATTTGGACTAACGGATGTGAAGGTCTTTAAGAGAGATACTCTCGAAGTGGACTTTGTTGGAGAGTTGGATGCCAACCTTTACACGGTTGATTTCTCGAAAGAGAGTACATTCCATGCAACTTGTCTAATGGCCAAGGCCGACAAGGGGTGGCTATGGCATCGCCGGCTAGCCCATGTCAGCATGATAAATCTTCAAGATCTCTTAAAGGGTAATCACATCCTTGGACTAACCAATGTTTCTTTTGAGAAAGATTGTGTGTGTAGTGCATGCATAGCCGGGAAGCAACATCAATCAAAGCACCCACCCAAGAATATTGTATCTACTTTAAGGCCTTTGGAGCTCCTTCATGTGGATCTCTTTGGGCCTCCTTCATGGGATAGTCTTGGTGGGAAAAAGTATGGACTTGTCATTGTTGATGATTACTCAAGATACACATGGGTGTTTTTCCTCAAGTCCAAGGACGAGACGAAGATCACCTTCATTGATTTTGCCAAGCAAGCCCAATGCAAGTTTGATAAAGCAATTTTGGCAACCTTGGAAGAATTTCTTAGTGATGAGGGGATTGAGCATCAATATTCCGCACCCTACACTCCTCAACAAAATGGTGTAGCCGAGAGGAAGAACCGTACACTTGTGGAAATGGCAATGTCCATGTTGGATGAGTACAAGTCACCACATAGTTTTTGGGCCGAGGCCGTCAACACCGCATGCCATGAATCAAACCAGCTCTTCCTCCGCACGATATTGGAAAATACTCCATATGAGCTCCTAACCGGGAACAAGCCAAATGTCAAGTACTTTTGTGTATTTGGGTGCAAGTGCTCAATTCTCAACAACAGAGAGCAGTTAGGAAAATTCTAATCCAAAACAACTGAGGGCATATTTGTAGGTTATGGATCAAACTCTCACGCCTATAGAGTCTACAACAAATCCAATGGATGTGTTGTAGAAACTTGTGATGTGGTGTTTGATGAATTTAATGGCTCCCATGAGGGGCAAGTTGACCTAAGTGATGTAGATGAAGAAGATCCCTCTCAAGATATTTTGACCATGGGTGTTGGTGCTCTTCTTCCAATGGAACAAGAGCCTCATGATGAAGAAGAAGAAGATGGGTGCTTCACTCACCATCAAGCTACTACAACACCCATGCCACCACAAGATCAAATTGCTCAAATGGAGCCCATTGTTCAAGAACAAGTACAAGAACAAGACCCTCACCATGATCACATTCAAGAACAAGATCATCATCAAGAGTAAGAGCAAGAAAGTGCAATCCTTGATGATGAATCTCAACAAATGCAACACGAAGAAGAAGATCTTCCACCACACATTAATGATCCATATGTTGAGGATGTGGATGATGGAAATGAAGTTGAACCTTGTGAAACCCTAACCTCCATCATGCCGCGAGTGGCCGGTCGTGTTGATGTTGATCAAATTCTTACCGGCATATCGGAAGGTAGAGTCACTCGTAAACAATTGACAAACTTTTGTGCTCACTTCTCATTTGTATCTAGTGTTGAGCCACCCAAGGTACAAGATGCGTTGACGGACAATGATTGGCTCGTTGTTATGCAAGAAGAGTTGAACAGTTTTGAATGCAACAAAGTGTGGCCTTTAGTCAAGAGATCAACTAAGGAACACAATGTCATTGGAACAAAATGGATCTTCAAAAACAAGCAAGATGAGAATGGCGTAATCATCTGAAAGAAGGCAAGGTTAGTGGCACAAGGGTACTCACAAGTTGAAGGTTTGGACTTTGATGAGACCTTTGCTCCCGTTGCCCGTCTTGAGTCTATTCGCATCTTACTTGCTTATGATGCTTTCAATGGTTTTACTTTACATCAAATGGATGTGAAGAGTGCTTTTCTTAGCGGTCATCTACAAGAAGAAGTATATGTATCACAACCACCCGGTTTCGTTGATCCCGATCACAAAGACTATGTGTATAAACTTCATAAGGCTTTGTATGGCCTCAAACAAGCACCTCATGCTTGGTATGATCATCTTAAGAAGTTTCTACTCGATGATGGTTTTGTGAGAGGGGTGATCTATCCCACTCTTTTTACGAAGAGGGGAAAAGGTGATTTGATCTTATGCCAAATCTATGTAGATGACATCATCTTTGGTTCTCCTAACATTCGTTTGTGTAAGAAGTTCACGGCCTCAATGACAAAGACCTTTGAAATGTCACTCAATGCGGACTTGAAGTTCCTTCTCGGATTTCAAATTCAACAATTTCAAGAAGGAATTTTCTTGTCTCAAACAAAATATCTCAATGACATTCTGGAGAAGTTTGGAATGACCAATTCTAGCCCATGTAAGACACCCATGCCAACAAAACTTGTTCTCACTGAAGACACCAACGGTATCCCTTTTAAGCCATCTCTTTACTGCTCTATGATTGGTTCATTGCTTTATCTTTGTGCATCTAGACCGGACATCATGTTAAGTGTAGGCATATGTGCAAGATTTCAAGCTTCCCCTAGGGAAATTCATCATAAGGCGGTTAAGCATATTCTTAGATACCTTGTTCACACCCCAAAGTTGGGCCTATGGTACCCCAAGGATGCCAAGTTTGATCTTATTGGGTATAAGGATGCGGATTGGGCCGGTGACAAAGTGGGACGGAAGTCTACCTCTAGTGCATGTCAATTTCTTGGACGCTCCTTGGTAAGTTGGTCCTCGAAGAAACAAAATTGTGTCTCCCTCTCCACCGCCGAAGCAGAATACATTGCAATCGCAAGCTGTGCAACTCAACTGCTATGGATGAGGCAAACTTTGAAGGATTATGGTATCACTTATAGACATGTGCCTCTTCTATGCGATAATGAAAGTGCCATCAAGATTGCTGAAAACCCTATTGATCATCCTCGCACCAAGCACATTGACATTCGGTATCATTTCTTAAGAGACCATGTGCAAAAGGGTGACATTGATATTGCTCATGTTGGTACGGATATGCAACTTGCCGACATTTTCACCAAACCATTGGATGAATCAAGGTTCTGTCAACTTAGGCGTGAACTTGGTATCTTGGAGCTTGATAGCATTATGTGAAATCTTGTCCACATGCATACAATTACTTCATGTCTTGCCTAGATGTAGGCATGTGTTTAGGGGGAGACATTCAACTCATGAGTTCTCTCACCCTATATGATGCATAAATAAACCAAACACTCTCAAAGTTACTATGTTTCACTTTGGTGACTTAGTACTTTAAATGATGGAGTTGTGATGTTGGGCTCAAGGTTAAAATCTTCGCAGTGCCAAGTCACATATACTCAAACATGGTGGCTCCGTCCACCGCTCTCTCTCCCCGAGAGGTTGGTCTATCTTCATCTCTCATGGTGTCTTTTCTGGATTTTCTTTGATCTATATATGTTTCCCTGATCTTCTACTCTCATCTGGTTTTCTCTCTGTTTGATTTTTTTCCTTTTGCAAAGTGAGTGTAGTCAATCTTTATGACCATAGCTCAGGTTCTACCCAAGTCTCTCTCATCTCGAAACCCTCTGATATTTTTCTTAGTTCACAAGCTTCATCCATCCACATATATGTTGATTGGGTTTATGGTGGTCCTGGGAGCTTTCAAACCCTCTCCCTCAAGTTCTCGGGATTTCAGAGAGACCGTGTTCTCTCTGGATAACCCAGAACTTCCGGGGAGTGGCCTGAAACTTCCGGCTGCCGGAACTTCTGGCCTTTCCTGGAACTTTCGGGCGTCGCGGGTTTGGGGCACTTAACACTGGGCAGGGGATGCAAAAGGGGCATTCCCCCATTTGTTCCTCTACCCCTCCTCCCCTCTTCCTGTGGTGCCCCCTCTCCCATCAATGACTTCCGAGCGAGATGCCAGCCCCCAGAACCTTCGGCCTTCCTCCCCTTTATCGTGTTCGGAGGGCATCTCGTGTGTTCTTCGTCGTCTCCATGGAGGAAGGTAACCTAAGTGATTCCTCTGCTTTCTCTCTAGATTCACTCCTAAGGATTGTAGTTCAAGCTTATGGTAATAGGATAAAAACAAACACCAATCTCCAGTACTACATCCACATTAGATCTGCGGTACTACTTTGCTTTCACATCCATTGTATGAATTATGGATGTCCTCTCCTTGGATCCGGATGGAGTCCTGCGACCATGCTGGTGCCCGGAACTTCCGGGCAGGCCGAAACTTCCGGGCAGGCCAAAACTTCCGGCCTCGCTAGGGTTTCCATGTCCGGGCCGGGGCTGGTACTTCTGTCAGCCAGAACTTCTGGTCTCTCGGAACTTCCGTCCGCCGGAACTTCCGGCCTGAGCAGAGTCCTGACATATTTTTGCATGATGCGATCCTTTGCTTTTTTTTTCTTGAAGCTTGTGCACTTATTCTTTCCCCCTGCTGTTTCTCTCATCTCCTTCAGCAGGAGGTTCTGGCTCGCATGCTCGCCCATCAAAGGTGTATGAACGGAAGACCAAAGAGCGGGCCAAGAAGACAAGGGCTATTGTTTTAGGGCGGGAGAACATGTTTGACTGCCATCCTGAGGACGATGCTGAGGCTGAAGACAATGCCTCTCCTCCTACTGCTCCCTTACACTCCAAGAAGCGGAAGACTGCTTCTAAGAAGGCCGAGCCAGTTAATATTCAACATCCTCCACCCGAGACGGTCACAATGAGGGAGATACCAGCACCGGAGTGGATAGCTCTTCGCCGAGTCAATCCTTATCGCCACGACCGTGACAATGTGGCTGACCCCAAGTTTTGGACACTATTCCAGCAATGCAACTATGAGGAGATTTTCACTCAGTTTGTCAACAAGTGTGTCATTCAGAAGTGTATCAACATTGCTCATTTTGACAAGACTCCCACAATCACTGCTTATTTTGATGGGATACAGACCATGTGTGTTAAGCTCAAACTCCTTCCGCTCATGCGTTTTCAACATGATGTGTCTCCATCTCTTGTGGCTCAGTTCTATGCCACTGTGCATTTTGGGACTGATATGCAGCGCACTCCTACTTGGATGAGTGGTGAGGAGAAGTTCTCTGCCCCGTTCTCCGTGTTGGCTCGTCTCTTGGGCTATGAGTATACTGACACTACTATTGATCGTGGCTACAAGATCCATGACAAAGGGGTCTATCAGGCTCTTCAGTTGGTTGATTTATATCCTCCTGCCGGAAAGGTTGGCTCTGTTGGTGATCTTCTACCTTTCTATGATATCATGCACTAGATTTTTTGGGGAATTCTTGCAGTCAAAGTGGGTGACAAACACAAGATTCATGGCCACCTCATCAACCTTCTTCACTACACTTGCCACAACTCTGAGCAGGGCCCCATTGATGTGATGGACTTTATATGGCATGAAATGTACAGTGTGGTGATGAACAAAAATAACTACTCACAAATAATAATCATGCTCAAGATCAGAGGGGTATTAAATAGCATAATGGATCTGAACATATAATCTTCCACCAAATAAACCATATAGTAATCAACTACAAGATGTAATCAACACTACTAGTCACCCACAAGTACCAATCTAAGGTTCCGGTACAAAGATTGAACACAAGAGATAAACTAGGGTTTGAGAGGAGATGGTGATGTTGAAGATGTTGATGGAGATGGCCCTCCCAAAGATGGGAGAGTTGTTGGTGATGCCGATGGCGATGATTTCCCCCTCCGGGAGAGAAGTTCCCCCAGCGGAATCGCTCCGCCGGAGGGCAAAAGTGCTCCTGCCCAAGTTTCGCCTCGAGACGGCGGCGCTTCATCCCCAAAGTCCCCTTCTGATTTTTTTTCTAGGTCAAAATGACCTATATACCAGAAGATGGGCACCGGAGGTGGGCCGAGGAGGGCACAACCCACCAGGGCGCGCCTGGGGGGCCTGGCGCGCCCAGGTGGGTTGTGCCCACCTGGTGGGCCTCCTCCGGTAGTTATTTGCTCTAGTATTTTTTATATATTGCAAAATAATTCTCCGTAAATTTTCAGCTCATTTGGAGATGTGCAGAACAGGTAACTCTGACGTAGCTTTTTTAGGTCCAGAATTCCAGCTGCCGGTATTCTCCCTCTTTGTGTAAACCTTGCATATTATGATAGAAAAGGCATTAGAATTACTCCTAAAAGCATTATTAAGCATAAAAACATTATAAATAACAGTAGGAAAACATGATGCAAAATGGACGTATCAGAGACGTATCAACATCCCCAAGCTTAATTCCTGCTCGTCCTCGAGTAGGTAAATGATAAAAGAAATAATTTATGAACTGTGAATGCTAGCATAGTGCATAAGTTTAATCAATGATAATTTCAATCACTTTTCCTAGCATCATAACAGCAACTCTTTCTCATAAAACTCATCATGATAAAGTAGCAATCAATTCACATGTTATGGTTCAAACAATGCATTCTCTTGAAACTTAACAACCTATGTTCTCAGTCACCAAACAATTGCAATTCGACTTATTCAACAAAGTCTAAGTAAGAGCTCCACATACTCAATTATCATATAGTCTTCTATGATTGCTAGTACTCAAAGCATATACAAATGGCATCCATCGAACACAGAGAAAGATAGGGGCTTAATGTTTCGCCTCCCAACTTATTTATCATAGAGATAATTGTTAACAATAATAATTCATGATCAAATATATTTTACTGGCCATATGTGCCTGGATCTTTCCCCACCACGTGATGCTTACCAACTAGAGAATAATTGAGGTTGAAATGAGAATGCATACTATTGACTCTTGCATAAAAGTAAATACTGAAAAGTAAAAGATAGGCCCTTCGCAGAGGGAAGCAGAGGTTGTCATGCGCTTTTTATTTTTGGATGCGCAAGCTCTTAATGCAAAGGAACGTCACGTTATATTGCCCCTTGTGATAGCAACCTTTATTATGCAGTCCGTCGCTTTTATTTCTTTACCATCACAAGTTTGTACAACGCTTATTTTCCCTTGCAATAAAAGATCATACATATTTAGGAGCAATTTTTATTGCTTTTTGCACCAATGACAACTTACTTGAAGGATCTTATTCAGTCCTAGGTAGATATGGTGGACTCTCATGGCAAGAAACTGGGTTTAAGGGTTTTTGGATGCACAAGTAGTATCTCTACTTAGTACGAATTTTTGGCTAGCAAAAGATCCTAAGCAAGCACCCCATGTTGGAGGATCCATAGAAATATTACTTCTATGCAAATATACCCAAACATAACTCATTACGTTGTCTTCCTTGTCCAACTTCAACTAATTTGCTCAAGTTTGAAAAATAATTAATGGGTATTCACAATCATAAAAGATGTCCAAGTTAAAATATTTATATGTGAAAGTTCTCTTCCTTATACTAATCATTCATGAATTGCTTGTATGACCAATATTCTGATTGTCAAGCTTCAAGAGATTACAAGCATATGAAGATCACCAACAGAATATTGGTCAGAATATTGGGTTTAGAAAGTGATATCTGTTGAAGCTTGACAATCAGAATATTGGTCATACAAGAAATTCATGAATGATTAGTATAAGGAAGAGAACTTTCACATATAAATATATTATCTTGGACATCTTTTATGATTGTGAATACCCATTAATTATTTTTCAAACTTGAGCAAATTAGTTGAAGTTGGAGAAGGAAGACAATGTAATGAGTTATGTTTGGGTATATTTGCATAGAAGTTATATTTCTATGGATCCTCCGACATGGGGTGCTTGCTTAGGATCTTTTGCTAGCCAAAAATTTGTACTAAGTAGAGATACTACTTGTGCATCCAAAAACCCTTAAACCCAGTTTCTTGCCATGAGAGTCCACCATATCTACCTATGGACTGAATAAGATCCTTCAAGTAAGTTGTCATTGGTGCAAAAAGTAATAAAAATTGCTCCTAAATATGTATGATCTTTTATTGCAAGGGAAAATAAGCATTGTACAAACTTGTGATGGTAAAGAAATAAAAGCGACGGACTGCATAATAAAGGTTGCTATCACAAGGGGCAATATAACGTGACGTTCCTTTGCATTAAGAGCTTGCGCATCCAAAAATAAAAAGCGCATGACAACCTCTGCTTCCCACTGCGAAGGGCCTATCTTTTACTTTTCAATATTTACTTTTATGCAAGAGTCAATAGTATGCATTCTCATTTCAACCTCAATTATTCTCTAGTTGGTAAGCATCACGTGGTGGGGAAAGATCCAGGCACATATGGCTAGTCAAATATATTTGATCATGAATTATTATTGTTAACAATTATCTCTATGATAAATAAGTTGGGAGGCGAAACATTAAGCCCCTATCTTTCTCTGTGTTCGATGGATGCCATTTGTATATGCTTTGAGTACTAGCAATCATAGAAGACTATATGATAATTGAGTATGTGGAGCTCTTACTTAGACTTTGTTGAATAAGTCGAATTGCAATTGTTTGGTGACTGAGAACATAGGTTGTTCAGTTTTAAGAGAATACATTGTTTGAACCATAACATGTGAATTGATTGCTACTTTATCATGATGAGTTTTATGAGAAAGAGTTGCTGTTATGATGCTAGGAAAAGTGATTGAAATTATCATTGATTAAACTTATGCACTATGCTAGCATTCACACTTCATAAATTATTTCTTTTATCATTTACCTACTCGAGGACGAGCAGGAATTAAGCTTGGGGATGCTGATACGTATCTGATACGTCCATTTTGCATCATGTTTTCCTACTGTTATTTATAATGTTTTTATGCATAATAATGCTTTTGGGAGTAATTCTAATGCCTTTTCTCTCATAATATGCAAGGTTTACACAGGGAGAATACCGGCAGCTGGAATTCTGGACCTGAAAAAGCTATGTCAGAGTTACCTATTCTGCACATCTCCAAATGAGCTGAAAATTTACGGAGAATTATTTTGAAATATATAAAAAATACTGGAGCAAATAACTACCGGAGGAGGCCCACCAGGTGGGCACAACCCACCTGGGCGCGCCAGGCCCCCCAGGCGCGCCCTGGTGGGTTGTGCCCTCCTCGGCCCACCTCTGGTGCCCATCTTCTGGTATATAGGTCATTTTGACCTAGAAAAAATTAGGAGGGGACTTTGGGGATGAAGCGCCATCGTCTCGAGGCGGAACTTGGGCAGGAGCACTTTTGCCCTCCGGCGGAGCGATTTCGCCGGGGGAACTTCCCTCCCGGAGGGGGAAATCATCGCCATCGTCATCACCAACAACTCTCCCATCTTTGGGAGGGCCATCTCCATCAACATCTTCAATAGCACCATCTCCTCTCAAACCCTAGTTCATCTCTTGTGTTCAATCTTTGTACCGGAACCTTAGATTGGTACTTGTGGGTGACTAGTAGTGTTGATTACATCTTGTAGTTGATTACTATATGGTTTATTTGGTGGAAGATTATATGTTCAGATCCATTATGCTATTTAATACCCCTCTGATCTTGAGCATGATTATTATTTGTGAGTAGTTACTTTTGTTCTTGAGGTCACGGGCCCCATTTGCGAGTAGTTACCTTTTAATACCCTATGTGTTCTGTTGCATTGATGGACTGCTAGATGTTGGATACATGACCTGCTATATATATATATTTATCATATTTGTGTTTTGAAAATGCAGGAAAATACCAGAAAATAAATAAAACAGTGGCAATACAGGCGCTTTGCCGTCTGCCAGCCGACGGCAAAGATATTTGCCGTCGGTAGGCGGACGGCAAAGGGGACACGTGGCAGCAACCTGTGCAACCTGGGAGCGCCAGGTCTGACCCATTTGGTCATTATGCTGTCTGCTAGCCGACGGCAAAGACCTACAAGGCAGACGGCAATGACAGGGCAGTAGAATTGTGCAACCACAGCCCCGCTGACGTTATACGGCAGACGGCAAATGGTTTGGTTGTTTGCCATCAGCAGGCAGACGACAAAGTCTGCCGTTAGCCACCTAACGGGGCTAACAACTATTTTTTGCCATCCACTATCTTTACTTTCAGCTTCACCAGGAAAGTGGACGACAAACATCTTTGCCGTCCGTTGTTATTATGCAGACGGCAAACAAAGTCATTACCATGACTTTCAGTGCCGGAAGTGTTTGCCGTCGGTGGTAGACGACAAAGACATTTGCCGTCTGGCAGACGACAAACGTAGCTGATTCCTATAGTGATTCTTGTACATCTACTTGGCCAGAAAAACCAAGACAAACAAAACAACAAATGGATGTCCTCGAATGAAGAAAAAATGCATACCAACATGTCGGCGTACGAACAACCATCTATGGGGCAAACAAGCCCCTTTGTGGTTCGGCTAGGGAGAGGCACAAAGCACAGAGAGCACAATCAACGGAAGATGTAGGGATCTTTACCCAGGTTCGGGCCACCGAGAGGTGCAAAACCCTACTCCTGCTTGCTATATTGGGTGTATGTGTGAGGCACAAGTACAAGGAGCGCTAACCCCGGCAAGGATGCGAGAGGGCAGTAGCTACACGTGTAATTGTGCAAAGTGGCGATCCTTGTAAACGTTGCCATGGTCCTCCTTTTATAGCTCAAAGGGGTTACCACAGTGGCAAAAAGGTAATTACATGATGATTAGATAGCAACAATGCTATCATACCTAACTCTGCTAGTTAGGACAAAAAGCATTAAATGCACTGCAAGGTGTCGTGAGGAGGAGAAGCCCCAGCAAGGATGTTGCACCACTTACCTAGCTAACTCCTATTATTTTGACACGCCATTTGGACGGGTGTCAAAAAAAGGTAAAAACCCTTCCGGCGAGCTGACACGTGTCCTGCAAGCCTCACCTAAATGCCTGCGGGCTCGACACCTCACTGACCAGCGGCTAGCTATTCGGTGAGGTGGAGCGCTGGCAGCTTGGCGGGGTTTTGCCGGGCGAGGAGCTTGTCGGGCCTCCGTCTTGCCGGTTCGATCTTGCCGGTGCGGGCTGCTTCTGATATTGATCCTGAGGCTTGTCTTGATCCTTGATCTTCTTGATGCGCTCCTTGATCTCTCAAAGAGCTGCTCTCTTGATTTATAGGATCTTCTTCATAGCTCGTCGATCCTTCGATCTTCCTTATTTGGCAAGGGAACCGCTACTTGTCTGTGCATAGGTAAGGGTATAAAACGCCCATGTTTTTATACACTAACAAGAGCCCCCGGGCCTAGGCCATACGCGTTGTCAGGCGTCGTTGGGCTAAGTCCAATCAATGCACAGACATACGACAAAGACGGTCGTAATCCCTTGCCATGGAGGTGTCTGTTCTCTGAGATCTTCTTTGCTTCTTTGTTAACCTGATCTTAGGGCAGCCCCCAGCTATCCCTTGGCAACCTTGCTGCACAAGCAAGCGTCCGCTACTTGTGATAAAAAAAATCACACATGCGAGTTGCCGCTGGGTTCGGCCCGGGTAGACCCACGATCACACGTGGCCAAGGGTAACTGTCATTTTTGTCATCACTCCCCCTTTACTGCAACTCCCCATGACGCGGGTCGCGCGCAAAACATGGGATCGACGAAGAGGGGCGGTCGTGGTGATGGTGATCTGGGCAGGGGAGTCAGGTGATAAGTCTCCAACGTATCCATAATTTATGAAGTATTCATGCCATATTTACAATAATTTTATATGGTTTGGGTGCAATTTTATTTGATTTAAATGGAACTAACCTGGACTTACGCTGTTTTGAGCAGAACTACCGTGGTGTTGTTTTTTGTGCAAAAATCAAAGTTCGCCAAATGTAGTGAAACTTTTTGATGATTTTTTTGGAAGAAAAGAGACACTAGAAGCTTCGTGGGAAGGCCAGAAGAGTCACGAGGTGGCCACCACCCATCAGGGCGCGTCTGGGGGGGGTGGGGTGGGGGGTAATGGTGCGCTGGTGGGTGGTGGGTTCCCTATGGCCCATACCTTAGCGTGAGACCGACGCCAAAAAATCCTATAAATAGAGAAACCACCAGAAATAACCCTAGAACTTTGACTCCGCCACCGCACGCCTCTGTACCTTCAAAATACCATCTGGAGCCCTGTTCCAGCACCCTGTCAGAGGGGAAAATCATCACCGGAGGCCATCTTCGTCATCTCGGTGGCCACCATGATGAGGAGGGAGTAGTTCACCCTCAAGGCTAGGGGTATGTACTAGTAGCTATGTGTTTGATCTCTCTCTCTCTCTCTCTCTCGTGTTCTTGATTTGGCACGATCTTGATGTACCGCGAGCTTTGTTAATATACTTGGATCATATGGTGTTTCTCCCTCTCTATATGGTTGTGATGAATTGAGTTTTTACCTTTGAGGTTTCACTATTATCGGATTAAATACTTGTTGGATTTGAGAACACTTGATGTATGTCTTGCATATGAATACCCGTGGTGACAATGGGGTATTATATTGATTCACTTGATATATGTTTTGGCACTTAACTCGTGGATTCCCGAGGTGACATTGGGGTAATCTATGCATAGGGGTTGATGCACCTTTTCGTCCTACTTTCTTTGGTAGAAATCTTGGGGCACTCTTTGAAGTTCTTTGTGTTGGATTGAATATTATGAATCTAAAGTTGTTTGATGCATATTGAATAATCAACTCACGGATACTTGTGGTGACATTGGAGTATCTAGGTGACATTAGAGTTGGTTGATGTGTATCATATGGTGTTATTTTAGTACGAGCTCTAGGGCTGTTTGTGACACTTATAGGAATAGCTCAATAGATCGATCGGAAAAGATAACTTTAAGGTGGTTTCGTACCCTACAAACATTTTCATCTTATGTTCTCCGCTAGATAAGAACTTTGGAGTGATTCTTTATCGTACGTTGAGGGATTATTATATGATTCAATTATGTTAGCATCGTTGAGAGATTGCAGTAGTGAAAGTATGAACCCTAGGCCTTGTTTTCAAGCATTGCAATACCGTTTGTGCTCTGTTTTATCACTTGCTACCTTGCTGTTTTTATATTTTCAGATTACAAAAACCTATATCTACTATCCATACTACACTTGTATCACCATCTCTTCGCCGAACTAGTGCACCTATACAATTTGCCATTGTATTGGGTGTGTTGGGGACACAAGAGATTTCTTGTATTTGATTGCAGGGTTGTTTGAGAGAGACCATCTTCATCCTACGCCTCCCATGGACTGATAAACCTTAGGTCATCAACTTGAGGGAAATTTGCTGCTGCACTACAAAACTCTGCGCTTGGAGGCCCAACACGAGTCTACAAGAATAAAGTTGTGTAGTAGACATCAAGCTCTTTTCTGGCGCCGTTGCCTGGGGGGTGAGTGCTTGAAGGTATATCTTTAGATCTTGCAATTGAATCTTTTAGTTTCTTGTTTTATCACTAGTTTGGTTTATAAAAGAAAACTACAGAAAATGGAATTGAGGTTGCCTCATATTATTCGTCTTTATCATGTCTTTCTTGAAAATGATGGATCAGAAAATTTTGCTCAACTGATAGAAGAAGAATTCAATAAAATGTTTGGCATAAAATCTTTGAATGATGAGCATGACTGCAATGTTGCTAGTATGAATTCTTTGAATATCCATGATGCTAATGATATGCAAAGCCATAAGCTTGCGGATGCTATGTTTGATGAAGATGATATTTTTAGTCCCCCAAGTTTTGATGTGCAAAATTATTATGATGATAGCATGCCTCCTATTTATGAGGATTACAATGATGAAAGTGAGTTTGGAAGAGCGTCAACTTTATGTAATAATGATCCCACTATTTTGGAGGGTGTTTAATCTTATTGTAATAATTATTAAAGTGGATTTGGAGAGGTCATGACTTTATTTAGCGATGAATCCACTATTTTGGAAGAGGTTTCAATTGGTTTTGACAACAAAGTTGCTATCTATAATGATTATGGTGATGATATGTATGCTATAAAGAATTATGATAACCATGAATCTTGCCATCATGATTTTAATTTTCAATTGGTTTATTTTTCAATTGGATTATGCCAACCAAGTATCACATGATAGCTATTTTGTTGAGTTTGCTCCCACTATTATGAATGAGAAGAAATTTGCTTATGTGGAGAGTAACAAAAAATTTATGCTTGTGGATCATGAAAAAAATGCTTTATATGATAGTTATATTGTTGAATTCATCCATGATGCTACTGAAAATTATTATGATAGAGGAACATATGCTTTTACATATCTCAATAATATCAAGTTTCCTCTGTTTTTATTGAAAGTTTTGAAGTTTTGCTTGTTTTGCCTTCCTATGCTAGTTGATTCTTGATCCCATAAATTGTTTGATTACAAAATCCCTATGCATAGGAAGTGGGTTAGGATTAAATGTGCTTTCCATGTGATTCATGATCCTCTCTTTATGTTTCATTTCTTATCTTTTATGCGAGCATCATTGAAATCATTATGCCTAGCTAAGAAGGCATTAAAGAAAAGCGCTTGTTGGGAGACAACCCAATATATTTACCTACTGTTTTTGTGTGTTCACATGATTAGTATACTGTATTAATCATGTTTTATAGCTTTTATTTCGATAAAGTGCCAAGTAAAGCCTTTGGGATAGTGTGGATGATAGTTGACTTGATTCTGTGCAAAAACAGAAACTTTTGCGCCCAGTAACAGAATTGTTAAAAATCATTGGAGAGTTGAAAAATTCTGAATTTTTTACACATTATTTATATACAAATTTCCTAATTTTTTCTAATTGTTCAGAATTTTTGGAGTAACGGAAGTATGGTCATTGTTCAGATCATTACAGACTGTTCTGTTTTTGACAGATTCTATTTTCAATGCATAGTTTGCTTGTTTTATAGTTTCTATGGCTTATATTGGTCAATATAAATTGTAGAAATTGTATAGTACAGTAGGCATTGTGTGAGAACAATTAGGAATCTTGTATTTGATAGTACCAAAGTGAATGATTTGTTCTTTATCATACTAACCTATCTCACAAAGTTCCGTTAAGTTTTGTGTGATTGAAGTTTTCAAGTTTTGGATGAGATATCGATATGAGGAGAATAAAGAGTGGCAAGACCCTAAGCTTGGGGATTCCCAAGGCACCCCAAGGTAATATTCAAGGAATACTCAAGCAACTAAGCTTGGGGATGCCCCGGAAGGCATCCCCTCTTTCGTCTTCAACATTATTGGTAACCTTGAACTATATTTTTATTCGTCACATGATATAAATTTTGCTTGGAACGTCATTTTATTTTGTTGATATTTGTTTGCTGTTAATTATAATAATGTTTTATACCTTTTATTTCAATAAAAGTGTCAAGGATAGCCTTCACCATGCTTACTTTGCAAGTATATGAGTTGCTGTTTCAAAAAAGAAAGTTGCACGCTATTGCGTGAATTCTCTAGAAAAGTCAGAATGTGATAAATGTTGAATTTTTTTACACAATAAGCTATGATAAATTTTCTACAGTGTGGTAAATTTTCATAATTTTTTAAGTTAAATAAGTATGGGTACTTCTTCATCCATTACAGACTATGTTGTTTAGACAGATTGCTATTGTGATTGCATTGTTTGCATATGTTTGCTTGTTTAATGATTCTATTTGAGGATAGGAGTATTAAATATGCATAGGAATTTAGTATGCAATGTTAAATTATAATTCAAGTGATTGGCTATAGTAGGTAATAATAAGGTTTTGCATTGATATATACTAACTTGTCTCACGAGTTCTTGTTGAGTTTTGTGTGGATGAAGTTTTTAAGAATTAGGGAAACCGTGATATGAGAGGAATTAAGGAGACACAAGAGCTCAAGATTGGGGATTCCCAAGGCATCCCAAATTAATATTTCAAGAAGTCTCAAGCATCTAAGCTTGGGGATGCCCCGGTAGGCATCCCACCTTTCTTCATCAACAATTATCGGTTAGTATCGGTTGAACCTAAGTTTTTGCTTCTTCACATGAGTTGTGCTATTCTTGGAATGTTATTTAATTTTAATTTTGCTTGATGTTTTAATAAAATACTTGGATCTGAATTTTTTATTGATAGAGAGTCATCACATAGCTACCTATTTGCTTAACTACTCATTTGATCTTCACTTATATCGTTTTTGAGTAGTCTGTCATTTACTCTCGTTCTTCACTAATATCCTAAGAGTAAATTTTTGAATGAATTGAATATCATAAAGTTGAAATTATATGTGCTTCATATGCTTGTATCATACCTATTAGTAGCTTCACATTGGGTTTAGAAAGTGAAATCTATTGAAGCTTGACAATCAGAATATTGGTCATACAAGCAATTCATGAATGATTAGTATAAGGAAGAGAACTTTCACATATAAATATATTATCTTGGACATCTTTTATGATTGTGAATACCCATTAATTATTTTTCAAACTTGAGCAAATTAGTTGAAGTTGGAGAAGGAAGACAATGTAATGAGTTATGTTTGGGTATATTTGCATAGAAGTTATATTTCTATGGATCCTCCAACATGGGGTGCTTGCTTAGGATCTTTTGCTAGCCAAAAATTCGTACTAAGTAGAGATATTACTTGTGCATCCAAAAACCCTTAAACCTAGTTTCTTGCCATGAGAGTCCACCATATCTACCTATGGACTGAATAAGATCCTTCAAGTAAGTTGTCATTGGTGCAAAAAGCAATAAAAATTGCTCCTAAATATGTATGATCTTTTATTGCAAGGGAAAATAAGCGTTGTACAAACTTGTGATGATAAAGAAATAAAAGCGACGGACTGCATAATAAAGGTTGCTATCACAAGGGGCAATATAACATGATGTTCCTTTGCATTAAGAGCTTGCGCATACAAAAATAAAAAGCGCATGACAACCTCTGCTTCCCTCTGCGAAGGGCCTATCTTTTACTTTTCAGTATTTACTTTTATGCAAGAGTCAATAGTATGCATTCTCATTTCAACCTCAATTATTCTCTAGTTGGTAAGCATCACGTGGTGGGGAAAGATCCAGGCACATATGGCTAGTCAAATATATTTGATCATGAATTATTATTGTTAACAATTATCTCTATGATAAATAAGTTGGGAGGCGAAACATTAAGCCCCTATCTTTCTTTGTGTTCGATGGATGCCATTTGTATATGCTTTGAGTACTAGCAATCATAGAAGACTATATGATAATTGAGTATGTGGAGCTCTTACTTAGACTTTGTTGAATAAGTCGAATTGCAATTGTTTGGTGACTGAGAACATAGGTTGTTAAGTTTCAAGAGAATGCATTGTTTGAACCATAACATGTGAATTGATTGCTACTTTATCATGATGAGTTTTATGAGAAAGAGTTGCTGTTATGATGCTAGGAAAAGTGATTGAAATTATCATTGATTAAACCTATGCACTATGATCACACTTCATAAATTATTTCTTTTATCATTTACCTACTCGAGGACGAGCAGGAATTAAGCTTGGGGATGCTGATACGTCTCTGATATGTCCATTTTGCATCATGTTTTCCTACTATTATTTATAATGTTTTTATGCATAATAATGCTTTTGGGAGTAATTCTAATGCCTTTTCTCTCATAATATGCAAGGTTTACACAAAGAGGGAGAATACCGGCAGCTGGAATTCTGGACCTAAAAAAGCTACGTCAGAGTTACCTATTCTGCACATCTCCAAATGAGCTGAAAATTTACGGAGAATTATTTTGCAATATATAAAAAATACTGGAGCAAATAACTACCGGAGAAGGCCCACCAGGTGGGCACAACCCACCTGGGCGTGCCATGCACCCCAGGCATGCCCTGGTGGGTTGTGCCCTCCTCGGCCCACCTCCGGTGCCCATCTTCTGGTATATAGGTCATTTTGACCTAGAAAAAAAATCAGGAGGGGACTTTGGGGACGAAGCGCCGCCGTCTCGAGGCGGAACTTGGGCAGGAGCACTTTTGCCCTCTGGCGGAGCGATTCCACCGGGGGAACTTCCCTCCCGGAGGGGGAAATCATCGCCATCGTCATCACCAACAACTCTCCCATCTTTGGGAGGGCCATCTCCATCAACATCTTCAACAGCACCATCTCCTCTCAAACCCTAGTTCATCTCTTGTGTTCAATCTTTTTACCGAAACCTTAGATTGGTACTTGTGGGTGACTAGTAGTGTTGATTACATCTTGTAGTTGATTACTATATGGTTTATTTGGTGGAAGATAATATGTTCAGATCTATTATGCTATTTAATACCCCTCTGATCTTGAGCATGATTATTATTTGTGAGTAGTTACTTTTGTTCTTGAGGTCACGGGCCCGGCCCCCATTTATTCTTGCGGCCATTTACCTTCATCTCTCACTGAAAATGCAACTAATCCCCGGTGGTTTTGGTAATTTATAACAACATATAGCTCATTGAACTAATATCTATTCAAGATAAATATTTCAGGAAGTTCAATGAATTGCATGGCATGGACTAGGAATGTGGACCCCTCAAAATGCTGAGGACACATATTGGCAAAAGCACAAGACTCTTCATCTTTGTTTTAGTGATCCAAGATCACATTGAGTCCATTGGAAAGCCAATTCTATTAAAAGGGGATGAGGTGTTGCTTAATGACTTATTTGCTCAAATGCTTAGTGATATTGCTCCAAAACCCTCAACCACTTTCTCCATCCAAATATGTCAAAACCCTAAACTCCAACTCGGCCCCACTGATTCATTCTATCCGGAGCCACCGAGTTCATATGACAAAGCTACAGCCAGAAACCCTAACAGTTCAGTCACACCGATACGGATCTCGGTCTCACCGAGATGGCCTTGCCAACTCCCTGTTATCAGTTGCAATTATTTCGGTCTCACCAAAATTGCAATCAGTCTCACCGATATGGCTTGACCAATTCTCTGTTAACCTATTGCTTCACTTCGGTCTCACCGAGTTGATGCAATCGGCGCCACCGAGATGAGGTTTGCCCTAAGCCCTAGCACATCGATCCCACCGAGTTGTTCCAGTCGGTCCCACCGAGATTCCTAACATTCACGTTTTGAACTAATCGGTCCCACCGAGTTTAGCTATTCGGTCTCACCGAGTTGGGTCAAATGTGTGTAACGGTTGGATTTTGTGTGGAGGCTATATATACCCCTCCACCCCCTTCTCCATATGTGAGAGAGCCATCAGAACGTGCCTACACTTCCACCATACATTTTCTGAGAGAGAACAACCTACTCATGTGTTGAGATCAAGATATACTCTAGGCTTGCTCTCATCACAAATGAGATTGCCGGCTTAGGAAGTGAAGAGATGACCGACAAATTCATCATGAAGAAGATCCTAAGAGCCTTGGATGGAAAATATGATACCGTGTGCACCTTGATCCAAATGATGCCCAACTACAAAGATCTCAAGCCCACGGAAGTCATCGGTAGAATTGTTGCTCATGAGATGTCACTCAAGGATAAGGAAGAGCTCCACAACAAGTTGAGTGGTGCCTACAAAGCTTCAAGTGATGCTCCTACAACATCAAGTGAGAAGCAAGTCTCCAATGAAGAATTGAGCTTAATGGTGAAGAACTTCAACAAGTTCTACAAGAATAGAAGCAAAGAGAGAAGCTCCAAGTCAAGGTCCTACAATGACAAAGATCTTCTAGTCGTGATCGTAATTGCTACAATTGTGGAAGACCTGGACACTACTCCAATGAGTGTATGGCTCCATACAAGAAAAGAGAAGATTCACCAAAAAGGAGGAGTAGCAGAGATGAATCATCTCAAAGAGAGAGAAGGAGTAGAGATGATCGTTATGAACGAAGACCCTCTCGTAGAAGCAAGGATTCAGAAAGGAAGGACAAGTCATCATAGAGCTATACAAGATGAAGACATCAAGCTCATGTTGGTGAATGGGTATTCGATTCTGACTCCGGCAACTACTCTGGGAGAAGTTATCACTCCGACTCCGAGTATACTCAAGATGAAGGTGTTGCCAGTCTTGCACTTGTGTCATCCAACTCCTACGACATATTTGACTCACCAAATGAAGGAATTGGAAGATGCTTCATGGCTAAAGGCCCTAAGGTATCACACCCCAAGTATGTTGATTTCAATAGTGATGAAGATGATTTGCTAGGTGATGATGATTTACTTGTTGACAACAGTAGTGATGAAAACTATGATGAACTTGCTAGTAATCATGCTAACCAAGATGAAACGAATGACAATGATAAGAAGGAGATTGAGCGTCTAACTAAAGAACTAAACACTGTTAAGTTAGCTCATGAAACAACTCTAGAGGATCATAGAGAGCTTCAAAGAACTCATGAGAAGCTACGCTTCGAGAAGCTAAATTTAGAGCAAGAGCATGAGTTTCTAAAAGCTATCAATGATGATCTTCGAAAGAAGAGTTCTTCTTATCTTACCAAACGTCTCCTCTTGTCTAATTATATGCATCAAGTAAAATCTAGCAATAAGAGCAAGAAAGATTCTTCCTCTAGTAGTAACAATAAACATGCTAAATCCAATGTTGTTGCTTCTAGTAGTTCTCTTGATTCCACTAATGATTCTTTTAGCCAAGTTACACTTGAGCAAGAAAATAGCTTATTGAAGTGAATTATAGAGAAAGGTGTTTACAAGAGCCTTGCCAGAAGTAAGCAATTTGAGGAAATTGTACACAAGCAAGGAAGGCACCGGAAGAATCAAGGTGTTGGTTTTGAACGAAAGTTCAATGCCAATGGAGTTGAGTGGGAAGAAGATCAATACCCCAAGACGAAGTTTGTTCCTCAACAAGAGAAGTATGACCCCACTTCTTTCAAGGGAACACAAGCTCAAGATGATCTTCCACCACAAGACCACAAGCTAAAAGTCAAGGACAAGCTTCAATAAGAGATTGACTCATTTGAAGAAGCTCCTAAGGCCATGGTCAAGTGGATTCCCAAGACTACGTCAAGTTCTACTTCATCAAGTACGGCTACAACTCCAAGGATTCCCATCAAGTTGATGTGGATCCCAAAGAAGAAGAACTAGAGTGTTCTTGAGGGTGACTCCGCCAACATACTTCACTCATATTCATTTTGGCGAGGACATGTGCAATCTACTTTCATATCTTGCACTAGTTCATGGATTCACAAACCCTCTTGTTGGTAAGACAAGGGACAAGGTAACCTAATGCTTTCATGGACATCATCATGTGTGTAATTCACTCTATGTCTATGGATATCCTTGTATGTTCCTTGTGGGACTAACCCATGTAGGTATTGAAAGTGCAACACTCCAATGGATTGCCCCAAAAGATCTACATCAACATTGAGCATCCACATCTTCACTATCTACATGAAGTCATCATCGACAAAACCCAAGGTTAGTTCATCCCCCTTAGGGGGGATATCACATCTAGGGGGAGCTTTGCTCTAAAAAATTTTGAGCTAAAGCAACTCTAATGGTGTGAACACATTAGTGCTTTATGTAAAAGTGGTAACCCCACTTGTTCTTAAACGATGAGTATGACCTATGATCAAATGTTCTCATTTGACTCCTAAGTCAATATAGTAATATATAGATGACCTACTCATTGCCAATTACTTGATAGATGCTAGAGTGTTTGTGCATGCTTTGTCACATATTTCATTTGCTATCTTATTGTGTGAGCATGTTGGTTGCATGATTTCTCCATTCGAGGACATCCATTTGTTGTTTTGATTGTTTGGTTTTTAGTTGCCAAATGGATGGACAAGAATGCCTAAGAACCTCCTCTAGCTATCTATGCCTTTTCTTGTCTCAAACTCTATTCATGCTATATCACAAAATTTGAACAAGTCTTTTTCGGACCATCCGGGTGAGGAGCACTCGGAGCCACCGATCCGTCAAGGCTGACTTCCAAAACCTTCTTGTGAATTTCGGTCAGACCAACACACTCATATTCAGTCCCACCAAAACCACTAGATTGATCTAGGTTTTCACCTCGGTGCTATCGATTAGAATGATTCGGTCTCACTGAGTTGCAGTAATTGCAAGCAGTTTTGCATCTCGGTGCCACCAAGATGTTCCACTCGGCGCCACCGACAGCGTATGGGTATATATACCACGGCCCGTTCGATTGAAAATTTCTTCAAACACTCGAGCCCGCACCCCCATTGCTGCCGCCCCTTGGTCTCCGGATTGTCACCGTCTTCGCATGTGCGCCTCCGCTGCAGGTCTCCGCCACCGTCAACGGATTTCTCCACCGCCGTTGCTGCCATAGCGAACCGTCACCAAGTTAGGGTACGGAGTCGACTACTTTGTGCTTATTCCTTAGTCTGATTCATTGCACAAAGTTCTTGCCTACTTTCTTCCCACGTATGAAATCATTCTATCCAGCAAAGAGATCCTTTAGATTAGATTTGATGAAAAATCTTACGGTTAGGTTTCCGCCGAGCTCATCTCGGATCGACCGAAATGGAGTTTTCGGTCCCACCGATTGGCCCTGGCCATTGCACTAAGTACAACTCGGTCTGACCGAAGCGTACTGATCGGTGAGACCGAAAGCAATTTCTCTGTGAAACCCTAGCATCTTGGAGTCACAGAACTACAACTCGGTCTGACCGATGCTGCATGTTTAGACTCAGTTAGTGCTTTGGTGTCACCGAGATTATCATATCGGTAGCACCGAAATGCTTTTTGCAGAAAACTAAAACTAAGATTTTGACTCAATTTTTGCAAAAACAAGCTGCTTTTTGTGATGCTCATCCACTCTGCCCATATCCATCTATTCACATGGTCAGTTTGCAGAGATGTCTGAAGCAAGTGACAGTCAGAACAAGTCAGAGGAGCAGGTCAACCTCAGTGAGGGTACTAGTCCAAGTAGTAGCTATGATGAAGGCAGCAGAAGCACTCCTAGCAACCTGCCCAAAGCTGCTACTAGACAGAGAAAGAAGAGGAACTCTGACAGTGAGGATGAAGATTTTGTTGTTGAGGAAGAAGTGACCTCAAAGAAGGTGCTTAAGAAGGAATATGCTGCAGCTGCTACCACCAAGCCTGGTATTCAAAAGAAACCTCCTGCCAAGAGAGCTCCCATGTCCAAAGCCAGGAAGTCAACTGCCACACATGAGACTATGGAGTTCACTCTTGAGCCAAGAGAAGAAGGTGAAGTTGCTGATGGAAAGAAGAAGAGGAAGGAGAGAGTCAAGAAAACCATTGCCAGAGTCATTGGTAGACCATCCATGATGAGGGATGCTGATGAGGATGAGGAGGAGGAAGAACCTGTTGCACCACCAGCCAAGTCTCGGAAATTAATGGCTGATGCCATTAAGACTGGTGCTCCCTCCAAGCCCAAGTCAAAGCCTCCACCTGCTGCACCCAAGACTTCAGCTCCAAAGAGATCCACCAGGAACATTTCTGCTACTGAAAAGAACAAGGCCCCAGTGCCAGAAGTTCAAGAAGATGATGAGGCCCAAGTGCTCAGAAAACTGAAACCAAAGATTCCAGGTCACAATGATGATCATCCAGTGGCTGAGAACATGAAGTTGAGGAAGGACAATGGACTGAGATTGTGGAGGAAGACAGACCCATATGCCACAAGGAGAAGGACTGCTGTTGATTATCGTTTCCACACCAAGGAACAACAGGACTTCTATGAGACAGTTTTGCTCGACAAGAAGCCTATCATTAGCAATATGAAGTGGGTTGACTGGAAGTACATCGATGTAAATGAGGATTACTTTCTCCATGTTCATTAGAGCTTCAGGTTGACTGGAGTTGATGCATTCGTTGGACAGAAGCTCACCAAGTGGAACGATGAAATGGTGATGCAATTTTACTCCACTGCACATTTCTATCTAGATGGGAGGATAGTGTGGATGACTGAGGGCACTAGGTACCAGTCATCTATCTCAGAATGGGCTGCCCTTATCAATGCCCCAGATGAAGACGAGAATGACATATATGTTTATGGCAAACCAAGGATGACCATAACACTATGGCTCACATGTACAAGACCATTCCTGATGAAGCATTGGAAACTCACAAGTTTGGTTCCATATACTATCTGCTTGCTGGTTTGGGCACTATCAACTACATCTTGAGGCATACATTGTTACCCAAGTCTAGAGATGAGAGAATGATCCGTGGACATTCAATCAACTCACTACATCTATTTGACATCGCACAACAATTCAAGGTAATGAGTCTGATAGTTGAGACAGTCAAGAGGACAGCTGCTGACCAAAATAGGTCATGTGGATATGCACCACATATTCAGATGTTGATCAATTCCAAGGTTGGAACTGGCACATATCTACTTGACAGAGAGCATTTACCTCTTAGGCCAGAGTTTGAAGATAATGAAGTTGTAATGGATGCTTCACATCCTACTTCTGTTGAGGCCCAGGAGAAAGCTGAGAAGGCAAAGGCTGCTAAAGCAGCAAAAGCAGCAAGTGCTCCAGATGCATCAGTTGTGAATCTCAAGACCAAACAAGATCAACTCACATATCTGCTACAAGCAACCCTAAGGATTGAGAAGAGTCTGGACAACTTGACTAAGAATCAGGAGAGCTTAGAGAGGATTGTTGAAGACAAGATGTACAACCTTGATGTGAAGGTCACTGAGATTCAGACTATTGTTGAGAAGCTGAGAGATGATGATGAGGACAGAGATGACAGACCTACTACAGAAAGATTCCAGACAGTGCCACGGGCACAGAGGTCTTATGCTGAGCCAGTTGCAGACTTGAGGCCTGCTCATTCTGCTCCTGCCACAGTGCCACCACCAGCATCAACTCCTCCTGCTCAACAGACTTTAGTAGAAGCATTTGCAGATGCACTCCTCTCAACGCCGTCTACGCACACCGAAGCTACAAGCCAGAAGACCCCTTCAGGAGCTCCCGGAGATCGTGCCTAGAGTGCCGCATAGCACTATACATTTTCAAACTTTTTGGTAACTTGTTGCCAAAGGGGGAGAAAGTGTATAGATCATAGGCTTCGAGAGAGAGAGAGAGAGAGTCTTTTGCTTCTTGGTTGGTTTTTTATTTGCCTTGCTACTTTGGTTGGTTGTTGCTACTTGATGCTACGTTTGTGTTATGCTCGTGAGATACCTTGTGTGATCATACTATGCTTAATGTGTTCTTGCATGTCTATCTCTATGATTATTTGTGTATGATCAATCACTTGTATCTTTGGTGATGAGTGCATGTTATTCTACTCTTATCATTTTGTGCGCTCCACCAAGATGTATGTGACATGGAAGAGTGACCCATGATCCGAATCAATTGTGCATTTGCATTCAAATGCAAATTTTAAATAATGCACAAATTTAGGGGGAGCTCTTGCTTATCACATACTTCTCAAAGCGACGATGTATTTCATTCATCTTATCATTTGTCGAAGCTTTGATCTATATGTTGTCATCAATTACCAAAAAGGGGGAGATTGAAAGTGCAACTAATCCCCGGGTGGTTTTGGTAATTCATAACAACATATGGCTCATTGAACTAATATCTATTCAAGATAAATATTTCAGGAAGTTCAATTAATGGCATGGCATGGACTAGGAATGTGGACCCCTCAAAATGCTAAGGACACATATTGGAAAAAGCTCAAGACTCTTCATCTTTGTTTTAGTGATCCAAGATCACATTGAGTCCATAGGAAAGCCAATACTATTAAAAGGGGATGAGGTGCTGCTTAATGACTTACTTGCTCAAATGCTTAGTGATATTGCTCCAAAACCCTCAACCACTTTCTCCATCCAAATATGTCAAAACCCTAAACTCCAGCTCGGCCCCACCGATTCATTCTATCCGGAGCCACCGAGTTCATATGACATAGCCACAGCCAGAAACCCTAACAGTTCGGTCACACCGATATGGATCTCGGTCTCACCGAGATGGCCTTGCCAACTCCCTGTTATCAGTTGCAATTATTTCGGTCTCACCGAAATTGCAATTGGTCTCACCGAGATGGCTTGACCAATTCTCTGTTGCCCTATTGCTTCACTGCGGTCTCACCGAGTTGATGCAATCGGCGCCACCGAGATGTGGTTTGCCCTAAGCCCTAGCACATCGGTCCCACCGAGTTGTTCCAGTCGGTCCCACCGAGATTCCTAACATTCACATTTTGAACTAATCAGTCCCACCGAGTTTAGCTATTCGGTCTCACCGAGTTGGGTCAAATGTGTGTAACGGTTGGATTTTGTGTGGAGGCTATATATACCCCTCCACCCCCTTCTCCATATGTGAGAGAGCCATCAGAACGTGCCTACACTTCCACCATACATTTTCTGAGAGAGAACCATCTACTCATGTGATCAAGATATACCAATCCTATCACAAGAATCTTGATTTCTAGCCTTCCCCAAGTTGCTTTCCACTCAAATCACCTTTCCACCATATCCAAATATGTGACAGAGAGTTGAGTGTCGGGGAGACTATCATTTGAAGCAAAAGAGCAAGGAGTTCATCATCAACACACCATTTGTTACCTTTTGGAGAGTGATGTCTCCTAGATTGGTTAGGTGTCGCTTGGGAGCCTCCGTCAATATGTGGAGTTGAACCAAGAAGTTTGTAAGGGCAAGGAGATCGCCTACTTCGTGAAGATCTACCCGAGTGAGGCAAGTCCTTCGTGGGCGATGGCCATGGTGGGATAGACAAGGTTGCTTCTTCGTGGACCCTTTGTGGGTGGAGCCCTCTGTGGACTCGTGCAACCGTTATCCTTCATGGGTTGAAGTCTCCATCAAGGTGGATGTATGATAGCACCACTTATCGGAACCATGCCAAAAATCTCCGTGTCTTCATTGCATTTGCACTCTCCAAACCCTTCCTTTTACCTTCATATGCAATGTTCTACTTTTCGCTGCTACACTCTTAGAATTGCATGTGTAGGTTGATTGCTTGACTTGTGCTAGTTGCTTAAATCTGCCTACAACTAAAATTGGGAAAATGTTAGATTTTTATTTGGTCAAGTAGTCTAATCACCCCCCCTCTAGACATACTTTCGATCCTACACTCGCGCCACACGACACAATAAGCACACCCACGATGACACATACAGAGAGGACATCCAGCGGTTCCAATGGCGCTCCCCGTGGCTCCAATGGCGCTCCCAGCGGCTGACGATGACAACGGGGGGCAGTTCACCATGCATCACTTAGTGGACACACACGTGAAGGGGAAGGACCTCTCGGTGGTGTACAGGAACGAGCCGGTCTCGATGGAGAGCTCCATCCAAACTATGGAGCAGTTGCTTGCTGAGGACAGGTACCAAGTGGTCGGCTTAGACCTCGAGTTCACCAACGGTCGTGCCGGGCAAGATCAGAAGGTTGCCGTCGCCAAGTTGTGCGTGCGACATGATGTCCTCGTCTACCACTACCACCTGGCCACAAGGCCTTGTGAGCATTTCTCCAGGTTTATCAACAGCTCTAACTACAGTTTTGCTACGTTGGACACCACCAACGATCTAAAAGCGCTCAAGGTTTCGCGCTTGACCTGCAAGAATATTGTCAACATCCGTGACCACTACAAGGTCTGCGGCAGCGACAACAACAAACATAACTCCTTGGTTGACCCCGCCTCGGCCATCATCGACCCCTACTACATGAAGATGAAGGATGAGAGCAAGAAGGACAAGAATGCCTGGCACAGTGCCTGGCATCAGAGACTGGATGAAGAACACGTCAAGTACGCGGCCAAGGACGCGTACACAAGCTACGAGATGTACAGACGGATCATTGACATGAGGAAGTGTCTTCGTCCTTCCCCAGACGAGGGATCGATCCACAGAGCAGTGGCGGGAGCGTCACAAGAAGTAGATGACTAGACGATCGTTTCTCCTAGTTTAGAATGCATGCAATTGTTTATTAAGGTGTGTGCGAATGATCTGTATAGTCACTTATGTAATTGGATGTTTATTTTAGTTATATATATATATATGTTATTCTTCTATAGACACAGCAAATCACACGGCTTATTAGCAGCAATCGTCTGTGTTATTATTGGTCTTCGCACACATTTTTGATTACAGACCTATTTGCCGCGTATCACACACATCTTGTTTAGTTGAACTGTTTCTGTTGTCTTGGCTCATCGCAAACAGTTCATCCGAGTGAACTGTATGCCCTCCATCGCACACACCTTGATCTGGCTGACCGTTTCTATTGTGTTGCCTAATCACACACAGTTCATCCTAGTGAACTGTATGCCGTATATCGCACACACCCTCATCTGGCTGCCTGTTTATGTTGTTCTGCCTCATCGCAAACAATTCTGCTAGATTAACCATATGCCACACATCGCACATGCAACTCTAATCTGAATCATGTTTGATGTCTCCGCCATCACAAACATTTTGTATCTTTTTTGACGGTTTTATTACATCACCATTTGTGATTAATGCATCGCACACAATTTCATCAAAGGGTCTCTGATTGGACTGTCGCGTTTGGACCAACCTGCAGTAGTGTAAAGTATTAATGTGTTCACACCATTAGAGTTGCTTTAGCTCAATTTTTAGAGCAAAGCTCCCCTAGATGTGATATCCACCCGAAGAGGGATGAACTAACCTTGGGTTTTATCGATGATGTATTCATGTAGATAGTGAAGACGTGGATGCTCAATGTTGATGTAGTCCATCAAGAGTTGGGAGCAATCCTTTGGAATTTTGCACTTTCAATACCTACATGGGTTAGTCCCACAAGGAACATACAAGGATATCCATAGACATAGAGTGAATTGTACATATGATGATGTCCATGAATGCATTGTGTTACCTTGTAGCTTGTCTTACCAACAAGAGGGTTTGTGACTCCATGAACTAGTGCAAGATGTTGAAGTTGGTTGCACAAGTTCTTGCCAAATTGAATATGAGTGAAATATGTTGGCGGAGTCACCCTCAAGAACTCTCTAGTTCTTCTTCTTTGGGACCCACATCAACTTGATGGGAATCCTTGGAGTTGTAGTTGAACTTGATGAAGTAGAGCTTGATGAAGTCATGGGAACCCACTTGACCATGGCTCGAGGTGCTTCTTCAAATGAGTCAATCTCTTCTTGAAGCTTGTCCTTGCCTTTTAGCTTGGGGCCTTGTGGTGGAAGATCATCTTGAGCTTGTGTCCCCTCAAAATAAGTGGGGTCATACTTCTCTTGTCGAGGAACAAACTTTGTCTTGGTTTATTGATATTCTTCCCATTCAACTCCATTGACATTGAACTTCCATTCAAAACCAACACCTTGATTCTTCCGGTGTCTTCCTTGCTTGCGTACAATTTCCTCAAATTGCTTACTCCCGGCAAGACTCTTGTAAACACCTTTCTCTATAATTCCCTTCAATAAGCTATTTTCTTGCTCAAGTGTAACTTGGCTGAGAGAATCATTAGTGGAATCAAGAGAATTACTATAAGTAACAATATTTGATTTAGCATGGTTATTGTTACTACTAGAAGAAGAATCTTTCTTACTCTTGTTACTATATTTAACTTGTGGCATGTTAGTACATAAGAGGAGACATTTGGCAATGTAAGAAGAACTCTTCTTTCGAAGATCATCATTGATCGCTTTTAGAAACTCATGCTCTTGCTCTAAATTTAGCTTCTCATGAGTTCTTAGGAGTTCTCTATGATCTTCTTGAGTTTTTTCATGAGCTAACTTAAGAGTGTTTAGTTCTTTAGCTAGACGCTCAATCTCCTTCTTATCATTGTCATTCGTTTCATCTTAATTAGCATGAATACTAGCAAGTTCATTATAGCTCACATCACTAGTTTTAACAACAAGTAAATCATCATCACCTAGCAAATCATCTTCATCACTATTGAAATCAAGATACTCGGGGTGTGATACCTTGGGGCCTTTAGCCATGAAGCATCTTCCAATTGCTTCATTTGGTGAATCAAATATGTCGTGGGAGTTGGATGATACTAGAGCAAGACTGGCAACACCTTCATCTTGAGTATAGTCGGAGTCGGAGTGATAACTTCTCTCAGAGTGGGTGTCGGAGTCGAAGCCGGAAACCCATTCACCAACATGAGCTTGATGTCTTTGTCTTGTGTATCTCTTTGATGACTTGTCTTTCCTTTTCGAATCCTTGCTTCCTCAAGAGGGTCTTCGTTCATAACGATCATCTCTACTCCTTCTCTCTCCATGAGGTGATTCATATCTTCTACTTCTCCTTTTTGATGAGTCTTCTTTTTTTCTTGTAGGGTGTCGTACACTCATTAGGAGTATCCGGGTCTTCCACAGTTGTAGCAATTACATTCATGACTAGAAGATCTTTTGTCATTGTAGGACCTTGACTTGGAGCTTCTATTTTTGCTTCGACTCTTGTAGAATTTGTTGAAATTTTTCACCATTAGACTTATTTCCTCATTGGAGACTAGCTTATCACTTGATGTTGTAGGAGTATCACTTGAAGCTTTGTATGCGCCACATGACTAGCTGTGGAGCTCCTCCTTATCCTTGAGTGACATCTCATGAGAAACAATTCTTCCAATGAATTCTGTGGGCTTGAGGTCTTTGTAATTGGGCATCATTTGGATCAGTGTGCGCACGGTATCATATTTTCCATCCAAGGCTCTAAGGATCTTCTTAATGATGAACTTGTCGGTCATCTCTTCACTTCCTAAGCCGACAATCTCATTCCTGATGAGACCAAGCCTAGAGTAAATTTCAATGACTCCTTCACCATCCTTCATATTGAACTTGTCAAGTTGACTTTGGAGCACATCCAACTTGGATTCCTTGACAGACTCGGTACCTTCATGCATATCAACCAAAGTATCCTTGATTTCCTTTGCATTCTCAAGGCGGCTGATTTTGTTGAATTCCTCGGGGCACAAACCATTGAAGAGAATATCACAAGCTTGAGCATTGTATTGCAACATCTTCAATTCTTCTATGGTCGCTTCATGATCTGGTTCTCTACCATCCTCAAAGAATTCACCTTGCAAGACAATACAAACAACAGCCCAAACGGCAGGGTTATGACCAAGACTATGCATTTTCATCTTATGCTTCCAACTAGCAAAATTTGTACCATCAAAACATGGACCTCTATGATGATAATTACCCTCACTAGACGCATACTCTCCTAGGTTGTGAAACCAAGGCTATGGTGACCAAAGCAATGGAAACCAATGCTACAGAGACCAAAGCTCTGATACCACTTGTAGGATCGAAAGTATGTCTAGAGGGGGGGGGGGGGTGATTAGGCTACTTGACCAAATAAAACCTAACCTTTTCCCAATTTAAGTTGTAGGCAGATTTTAGCAATTATGACAAGTCAAACAACACCATACACTTGCAATTCTAAGAGTATAGCAGCGGAAAGTAAGACATTGCACATGTAAGTAAAGGAAGGGTTTGGAGAAGGCAAACGCAACGGGGGCACGAAGATTTTTGGCGTGGTTTCGATAGGTGGTGCTATCGTACATCCATGTTGATGGAGACTTCAAACCACAAAGGGTAACGATTGCACGAGTCCACGGAGGGCTCCACCCACGAAGGTTCCACGAAGAAGCAACCATGTCTATCCCTCCATGGCCATCGCCCATGAAGGACTTGCCTCACTCGGGTAGATCTTCATGAAGTAGGCGATCTCCTTGCCCTTACAAACTTCTTGGTTCAACTCCACATCATGTCGGAGGCTCCCAAGCGACACCTAACCAATCTAGAAGACACCACCCTCCAAAAGGTAATAGACGGTGTGATGATGATGAACTCCTTGCTCTTGTGCTTCAAATGATACTCTCCCCAACACTCAACTCTCTCTCGCAGATTTGGCTATGGTGGAAGAATGATTTGAGTGAAAAGCAACTTGGGGAAGGCTAGAAATCAAGGTTCAAATGGTAGGAATGGAATCTCTTGATCTCAACACATGAGTAGGTGGTTCTCTCTCAGAAAATGAGTAGTGGAAGTGTAGGCACGTTCTGATGGCTCTCTTACTAAGTAAGAGGGGGTGGAGGGGTATATATAGCCTCCACACGAAATCCAACCGTTACACACTTTTGACCCCACTCGGTGGCACCGACCTGTGTAAAAGATATGAACGTTGGAGGTCTCGGTGGGACCGACTGGAACAACTCGAATGAACCGATGTGCAATGGTTAGGGCAAACCTCGTTTCGGTGGCACCGATTGCATGAATTCGGTAGGACCGAAGTGAAGCAATATGGCAACAGAAAGTTTGGCACGCCGTCTTGGTGGGACCGATTGCAAAACTTGGTGGGACCGAAATAATTGCAACTGGTTACAGAAGGATTGTCAAGCCATCTCGGTGTGACCGATTGCAAAAGTCGGTGGGACTGAAATAATTGCAACAAGTTACAGAGAGTTGGGCAGGCCATCCCGGTGTGACCGAGAACCATATCGGTGATTCTGATTTGTTAGGGTTTGGCTGTGGCAGTGTCCAGATGAACTGGTGGGTCCGGATAGAGAAGTTTTGGTGGGGCTGAGTTGGAATGTAGGCTTTTGGACATATGTGGATAGAGAAAGTGGTTGAGGGTTTTGGAGCAATATCACTAAGCACTCAAGCAAAAAGATCATGATCAAAACCTCATCCCCTTTTAATAGTATGGGCTTTCCTATGGACTCAATGTGATCTTGGATCACTTAACCAAAATTGTAGAGTCTTGAGCTTTTGCCAATCCATGTCCTTAGCATTTTGAGGGGTCCACAATCACTAGTCCTTGCCATGCCAATCATTGAACATCCTAAAATCTTTAACTTGAATGAATATTAGTTCAATGAGATATATGTTGTTATGAATTACCAAAACCACCCGGGGATTAGTTGCACTTTCATCGTTACACTTAACGATATCCTAAGATCAGAAAAACATGATCACCAACAACACTTGAGCTAGTCTTAGAGGCAAGACGGGAAACCTATTCTTTACCGTTTATCATTCCACACGTGCATATGAGTTTTCCATTGAATCACATATTCTAGGATCATAGCAGTTATAGAATGAAATATAAACTATTAATTATGAAAATAGAAATATAATAATACAATATTATTTCCTCCAGGGCATACACTACTAGGAAAAACCTTATAGGTGGAGGCTTATCAGTAGCGCAACTCTTTGGAGCGCGCTACTGCTACTTTACAGTAGCAGGGGCGTGTGGCACGCACTACTACTAGCCATTTAGCAGTAGCGCGGGTGTGCCAAACCACGCTACTGCTAAGTGGTGTCCACCATACCCACCAGGCTAGGTATAGCAGTAGCGCGTTTTCCAGGACACGCCCTACTGCTAAGTAGGTAGCAGTAGCACGGGGTACAGACACGCGCTACTGCTACTGCTACCTTATCCTCTTCCTCTCCACATGACTCTCCCTCTCCTCACTCACTCACTCTCGCTCTCTCGCCATATGTCGCCGTGCTCCTCCCGCCGTCGCCGCATTGTCGCTGTCCGTGAGCTCCTTCTCCTCCACACCTCTGCCGATGCCCTAGGTGAGCACGCCCAGCCCTCCTCCCTGGTCCCTCCTCCTCCAGCCGCCACCGGCCCTCCTCCCTCCTCCTCCAGCAGCCGTCAGCCCTCCTCCCTCCTCCCCCTCCTCCTCCCTCCTATAGCTCCCTCATTTAACTAAATTAGTTTCTAGTCTATAGTTTACTGAAGTAGTTTATAGTTTATATTTTCTATATTATAGTTTGTAGTTTACTACATTTAGTTGGTAGAATTTTAAAAATGTCCTCTACTTGCTATATTCTGAAATTAGGGCATTTTTCTAGGGTTCATAGTATATTTTCAAATATATTTCAGCAATCAAACTCTATATTTCAGCAATCAAACTCTAAGTAATATTTCTAGGGTTTATAGTATATTTTCAAATATATTTCTCATAGGTTGCTATTTACTAGCCATTTTGAAGATTTGGATAGCATATCAAGCATAGCGATCACCGACGTGCCGCTAGACGACACCCAGAATATCACCGGCATCCTCGATAGTCGTCCAGTGAGTAAATTAAGATGGTCTATTTGTTACTGTGATATGTGGAGTAGTGCTGTATAGTACTAGCAAGTGTATGTGCTTGCCCAAGTGCTATCTTGGCTTTTATTGTTTGCAGCGAAACTCCGAGTGGCCTATGTTTTGCCAAAATGTTGATTAATTTCCGTTCCGGCAAATTCCAGGTGCTCGATATGTGCTATTTTAGCAAAGGTCATGCCGGAATTTTCCGTGGATTTCAGCATGACTTGTGCTATAAAGTAGGAAATATCGAGGTCCCATGATTTGTCGGAACAAGAATTACATGACATCCCGGCAAACTATAGGTCATTTTTTTAATGTCATTACTTGATATATGTAATGGGTTGACTGTCATTCTGTCGGGGCTCCTTGTGTAACTTTCAGTCTGCTCTTGAAGGAAGGATGCCGACTATTGTCGTGGGGGTCGCTTTCTTTCCTTTTTCTCGTGATATACCTAGCTTGGTAGTGCACGAGAGAAGGAGGGGGAACAACCATCATCGATGGTCGAAATATCTGTGAGGGAGAGTCCACCATATATTGTCAAAATATGAGAGAGGAAGAATCCCGACTATTGTCGTGGGGGTCGCTTCCTTTCCTTCTTCTCGTGATATACCTTGGTAATGCACGAGAGAAGGAGGGGAAGCGACCATCACCAACGGTCAAAATATCTGTGAGGGAGAGTCCACCATATAATGTCGAAATATGAGAGAGGAAGAATCCTGACTATTGTCGTGGGGTCGCTTCATTCGAAGGTGCTAGACATTTTGGTGTAATGCACTGTCGAATGAGTGGAGGAGCGACCATCACCGATGGTCGCAGATGTCAGAGAGGAAGAATCCCGACTGTTGTCGTGGGGGTCGCTTCTCCTTCGTTCCCGTGTGCTAGACATTTTGGTGTAATGCACTCGGGAACGAAGGGAGGAGCGACCATCATCGACGGTCGAATATATCAGAGAGGGAGTGCCCACCATATACACCATGTGAGATGAGAGTTTTCAAGGAAAGACTCGACAGACTGAAAGTCAACCCGTAGTGAATAGTGATCTGTGTGTTGAGTTCCTGGTAATTGCCGTCGATTTATAATCTTTGAGTTTCGAACACAGGAAATGTCTGACGATGATAGGACCCCAGAGTGCGAGTACTGCTGCGATGACCGGGGTATGTGCGAGAGGGAGCCTTACCTGGAAAATCATAGGTTCTTCACCGTCAAGCTGTAAGAGGCCTTCGATGTTTGTATGGTACGCAACAACAAGTATTTCATCTAATTAATCATGACTTGTGCTTCTTTGCTTCAACGTGTAATTTTTTTTCAATTCGACTAGTACATCCCGTGACATGCAAGATCGTATGTCTTGCAGAAGCTTGGTTTCCAAGACTTTGAGAATATGGAGACGAGGAGGGCTCACCTCATGACTAAACATGGTTATACTTTCCGGGTTAAGCTCTACAATGCACTTAGTCACTCACATTTTGGTTGCTCTAATTGGGAAGCTCTCTGCAAGGCCTATGGATTGAGGAGAATATGCAAATAGCCTTCGATATTCGTCCCAAAGATGATGATATTGAAAATAATATCGACATTTGGGTGGATGTGGATATGCCTCCAGTTTTGCCTAAATGTGAGTTTGTCAAACAATTTTTTTAAGTGATTTATAATGTTTATTTAAAAATATTTGGTGTTCATCGCTACTAAACTTCTTTATTTATAATTGTCAGCTTATTTCTTATCTTCAAGAAATACTCGGAAGGCTGTAGATAGAACGTACTACAGCTATGGCACCGAGCTTAATTGTGGGGAGAAAGAATATCTTGTCTCATTTATAGATGATGTTGAGACCTTTAAGACCAATCACTTTATCAACCCAAATTTTAGTGGATACGTGCCACTAGTCCATGAGTTGCAGGATGGTAACTTCATTGCCAAAAACTTGGTATGATTTTGTTAATGATGGTAACTTCATTCCATACATTCTTCTTAAGTAAACTACATTGCTAACTATATATGTTACTATTATGTTGTTCAACAAAAGCTCCCGAAGGAGGTTGTGCCTGGCATGATGCTTACTGAAGGTCATATGGTATATGGTTAGCTTACGACCATTTTTGCTGACGGCTTACCATAGTGCATACTCTATTTCTTTGAAAGATGCAAGGCTCAATATCAAAGAATGGAGCAAACTAAAGAATGCGCGCACGCATTAGAGACAACATGCATGTGGGCAAGCCACAAGTTGGCGACAGATGGATCTGCATTCTCCATTCTAGAGATGGACCGATTTACCTATTTTATGCTATTTTACCTGGGAGAGAGGAGTAGGTCCTAGGTATTAAGAACAATTAGTTAGTGTTTGAAAGTGCTAGTTATCGACTATGGGGGGGATAGGTGATTTTTATGAAAGTCTTCCGAAGATACAAGATCTTCAAAGACAGACAGTCAAACAACACCTATACGATATGCAGCGGAGGATAAACTACACTAGACATGCATTAGGCAAGTAACAGTACTATGAAAGCATGAAGACTAATAGCAGATAGGTAGAACAGATCGGAATGGAAAGACAGTACGAAGCCAAATACAGGAGAGTCTTCACACTATGAAGCCAAACAGATCAGGCAAACAAGCAATGACTTCACGAAGACAAACTAAAATGTAAAGGAGGTAAGGGATAAAACTAGTTGCTTGGTGAAGACAAGGATTTGGTAGACCAGTTCCAGTTGCTGTGACAACTATACGTCTGGTTAGGGAGGCTGAGATTGAACTCAGAAGACCACGTCTTCACCTTATTCCCCTTGAGCAAAGGACACTTAGTCCTCGCCCAATCACTCAGGTAAGTCTTTAAGGTAGACTTCCAAACCTTCACAGACTCCGTTCACCGGTGATCCACAATGACTCTTGGATCCTCAGAACGTGACGCCTAACCGGGTGGAGGAAGCACAGTCCTCAAGTGTAATAAGTCTTCAGATCGCGTGGATAGAAAGACTTCAGTGATGCCTAACACTCTTTGGCTCTGGGTGTTTTGGGCTTTGTCCTCGCAAGGATTTCTCTCTCAAAGGCTTCGGAGGTGGGTTGCTCTCAAACGACAAAAGCCGTGCACTAACTCCGAGCAGCCACCAATTTATGGTGTAGGGGGTGGGCTATTTATAGCCAGGAGGCAACTAGACATGATATGTCCGAAATGACCCTGGGTCACTAAGGAACCGACATGTGTCCAACGGTCGGATTTCAAACACACGCGGCAGCTTGACTTGGGCTACAAGCAAAGCTGACTCATCCAACTCTGGATAAGATTTTCTCTCATTGTCTTCACTCGAAGACATAGGATTTGGGTTGAGCATCACTTCAGTTTTCTGACTTTGTTCACTGGGACCCCACTTAACAGTTCGGTGGTTCCTATGACTCAAGAAGGAAGAAAATGAAACTACGAAAGAAACTATGTCTTCGCACTCCATAGTCTTCAAGTGAATGTCTTCACACGTCATTATCTTCGACATGAATGTCTTCACGAACCACCATTGTCTTCAATGTCTTCATACATTTTTAGGGGTCATCTCTGGTAGTAAAACCGAATCACTGAGGGACTTTTACCTGTGTTATTCTGCAATTCTCACAAACACATTAGTCCCTCAACCATGTTTGTCGTCAATACTCCAAAACCAACTAGGGGTGGCACTAGATGCACTTACAATCTCCCCCTTTTTGGTGATTGATGACAAACTGGTTGAAGTTTTCAACGGGGATAAAAATATGTGTAAGTTAAAGAACGCGATCATTGACTTCATGAAGTTGAAAGGGCTCCCCCTGAAGATGTGCATATAAGTAATTTGCCTTTGAATGCAAATGCACATGGCAGGTTCTGCTTTGTGGAGATCTCCTTCAATTCATGAAGACAATTCATCGTGCATACAAAAATGTAGTGAAGATAATGACATGCACAATGAAAAATGGACGTCTGCAGAATGACTTCATGTGGAATTTGTCATCGCAACAAGAGGTAGCAGAAAAAATGGCAGACGACCATCGAGGTTTAAGTGTTACAACTCAAAACCAACAGTTCAAGAACGAGAGTTGTAAGAACTTAGCAAAAATAAGCACCCGACCCATATAAACCTGCTTGAAGACTATCAACTCATATGCTTCTCCCCCTTTTGTCAGGAATGACCAAAAAGGAGTGAAGACATAGAGTTTTTAAGCGTTCCCATGAGGTGTTGGTGAAGATGTTGGGGCAGCCGGGTCGACGGTGGAGTTGGGCGGTGCAGAAGGGCCTGATGCATAATCCTGATGCAGTGAAGCCATGGCTGGTGAAGTGGCGTCGTCCTCTTCATCAATGACTCAAGCAACAACAATTGAAGCCGAAGAGGAGTATTCAGAGTCTTCAATAGAAGGTGTTTGACGCCAACTTTCTGACTATGGAGGCCTGGAGTCGAACTTGAAACGTTCAGTGAAGCCATCTGCTTGAAGTTCATCTTCAGAGCATAAGATAGTGAGGCTCTTCCAGGCACGCCGACAGGCTTCATGAGTAACAAAAGAATTCTTAGTGGAGAGGTTGCGTATGCGATTGACATCCACAAGAAGACTTTGCATCTGACGCTTCATCCAGTCATGATGCCTATCCTGCTTCTGATGAAGAGAAATAAGAAGCTCTCTATAATTAAGCACACGAGCACGCTTCTGAGGCCTTTGAGCTACTATGCTGGCTGTTGCATCAGTGTTAGCACGATGCGGCAGCCTGAGCTGACCGGCAAGAGGTCCAGCAGCAGTAGGTGGATTGGGCACATGAACGCCTTCAAGTGGTTGTGTGAAGCTTTGGAAGGCCGCATTGTCTTCATGAACAGGTTCCTTGGCAGGCTCAGGATATATGGCTTCATGGGACATATCTACTTCAGGCAGAAAGACAACATGGTTGCGTGCTGAAGCTTGATAATTGATGGTGGAGTGAAGCTTGATCAGCCGCATAACCCATGGAGCATAGAATTTGAGGCCAAATAAATCAATGCCTGAAGCTGCCAACTGACGGATGAAGAAATCTTGAGTATTGAACCTGATGCCATTGATGATGTAGAAGACCAATGTCTTCATAGTGCCTTCAATCTTGGCGTGAGGAGAATGCCCTTTGATTGGCCATAGAGTATGCCTCAGTATATGATATATGGTGCGGGACAGGTACTCGAGGTCATTTACAAAGAATTCTTTAGGATATTCAGCATCCACGGGCAAAGGCTTCATCAGGCTTAATATTTGGCTCATGTTGGGCTCTGGCTTCTGGAAGATGCTCTGAAGTTCTTGTTCATATAGCTGACAACCTGGTTCATAGAGATCACCAGGAGTTGGCAGGGAAGTGAGCTCGATGATATCCTAAGCTTTGGCTTCATGGTGTACATCACCTGACATCCACTCAAGGACCCATGTCTTCGGATCCCTGTTGTAGCCAGAGATACAGAGAGTAGCGTAAAATTGAAGTAGGAGCTCTTCATTCTAGTGCTCCTTGTCGACGACAGAAAGGGAGCAAGCCAACTTCACGGAAGCAATCAAGAGCTTCTTCAAGGCAAGGGAGTCCAGCAATGGCATCACAACACAGGCGCTTGTGTGGAAAGATCCTGTCCTGGTTGTACAAGATGCACGAGTAATAGCTTCATTGCTGATGAGACTCCAGAACCTGTCTGAAGATATCTTGGGCTTCTTGTAGGGATTCTTGGCCTTGTCAAAGAATGTGTTGTGCTCTCTAAAGCTTAATACACTGAATGAGCCCTGAGTGGTAGCAGCACTGGGAAGCCTTGGCAGCCTGGGCTTTGGCTTCTGCGTTTGAGGCCTTTGCTCCACATGGTAATCATATTGGGGACCAGGAGCAACAGGAGGTGTCATGTCATGATTGGCCACTTGATGGTGACGAGCTCACCACGATAGAATGCCCACTCCATAGTGTTAGGTACAGGAGGAGCAGCAGCAACATCCGAGGTGGATGGCTGAATGTCTTTGGTGGCATCATGGGCTTCAGTCTGAAGGGTGGCTTCGGGCTGCGTATTATCTTCAGCCATGACTATGTCATTGGCTTTAGTAGCAGTGGCATCAGCAACCTCATTTGTAGTGGCTTCTGTGGCTTTAAGAACTGGTGGGTCAGGCACAATCACATCTTGATTCACACTTGGTTCAGTGGTAGGGGGAATAACAGCTTGATCTTCTTCAACTCTTTCCTCGGCTGATGCAGCCGGAATATCTTCAGCCTCTTTGGCTTCAGACTCTTGAGCAGGTTTCTGTAGGGATCGCTTCAGAGAACACTTGACGTGCTACTGAGCTTGTGGCTTGCACATCCTCTTCAGGAATGCTCGACATGGATACCGGTGGCCTTGGGCCTCGGCGAAGCCTTCGGAAAGAGGGCAACGCCTGCGGTGAGGGTGTGGTCTTCTCCATGTCTTCAGGGGTGTCTTGTGGAGTCTCAATCACTGGAGTGGTGACTTGAGCTGGTGGAGTGCGAGGAATGACTTCATGGAGCGGAGTGTTGGGGTGTTGCTCTTCCCAGAAATCATCATGTGTGATTGGCGTCGTAGGACCGCCAATACTTATCTATTCACTGCTCGAGGGAGCAGACGATGATACCGGCTTGGGCATGATCTAGGGGAATTGAGGAAGGACTTCATCATCAGCTACATTATCTTCATGACCAATGTCTTTAGCTGCGATGGGGTCAGCAGCTGGAATCTCTTCAGACTCATGAGCCTCTGTGGAAGCAGGCTCATGAACAATCAGAGGCCGATCTCTGTTGGACGAAGCTGGAAGTGCAACAGAAATTGGCTCAACTATCAGGGGCTCTGGAGGTGCAGCTTGATCTTTTCTTGAAGACTTTGAAGATTTTGTCTTTAGCTTCTTCTTTGACGGAGCGGCATCAGAGGCTTCTTGATGCTTTCGCTTCTTGGCCTCAGCCTCAGCCTGCTTTGTCTTCTTCTTCTCTGAAGCAGCTGATGGGACCTTTGGCTTCGAGCCAGTCATGCTGGCAAGGAAGATAATGCTTGGTCTTTCCTGCCTTGGAGCTTCAGCTTCAGCTTGGATTGGCTTCTTCTTCTTCTTAGCAGCCAACTTGGGGTCAATGCCTGGACGCCCAAGTGCTTTCCTCTTCAAGGCTTCATTATGAGCCTGAACACATTTTTCAGCATAATGATTGAGGTGCTCTCAAGAGCCTTTGGCTTCATCACGATGCTTGACAAATTCAGCCTTGAGATCAATCATCATCTGCTTGAAATTTTGCACTTCAGTGACACTGAGCTTGGCCATGTGCTTCTTGAAGAGAGCCTTTTCATGGTCAATCTTGTTTTTCTGCCCAATGACCTTTTCAGAGATCACAAGCTCTTTGGCAATATAGCCCTAAAATGTCACGCTGATGCCAATGGGAAGCTGCAGATCATCGATGGTAAGAGAGGTATCTTCAAACCATTCATCAATGAAGTTGTTCAGAATATCAGCGTCAAATAGAGGCAAATCATTGAAGATCTCGGCCTCCTGTTTGCTCTTGATCAACAGCTCAAGGGCATCATCATCAATATCTTCATCGCTAGATAGATCGACAATATCTTCATCATTGCGAAGAATGCTTGCTGGAGTAAGGCCTTGCCCAGAGATTTTCTTCTTCTTCTTTGCAGAAGTACGAGACAGATCTTCAGACTGCACACTGGATTCAGGAGGTGCAGATCTCAATGGCTTCGCTCATGAAGCTTTTGATGTAGCAGAAGACTTTGAAGCCTTTGATTTCTTTTCATGCTTCGGACGTTCAGAGTCTTTAGACTGTTGCTCATCTTGAGCTGCAGCAACACTGGCCATTTGCTCAGTGATATGTGTGAGAATCCCATTGTCGTGGGAAACCACAACCACCTATGGGGCCATCAGCCCCTTTTGGTTCGGCGGGGGGATGGACACATTGCACAAAGAGCGGAGAAGCGTCACGCAGCATGACAGAGATCACGCGGGCAGTTTTACACAGGTTCGGGCCGCCGCGAGGCGTAAAACCCTACTCCTGCTTTGGTGGATTGATGTTGGATAATGGTGGTGGAACATAGCACACTCGCCCGGCAAGGTTGCTCTGGGGGCGAGAGTGGCTACGCGCGTATGGATATGCGAGGATCCAACCCTTTCTATGGTCGCCATGGGCCTCCTTTTATAGATAAAGGGGTCACCACAGTGGCAAATCAGTCTTTGCGTACTGATTAGATAGCTAACAGTGCTATCATACCTAACTCTGCAGGCTGACAAAGCGCATTAAATGCACCGCTCTGTGTCACATCACAGCTCGCCCGGCAAGCCCTGCCGGGCTGTTTTGCTAGCTTCGCGCCTGCTTGCTTGACACGTCCCAGGACAGATGTCATATGGTGGTGTTTGCTGTAGAAAGTGGCTGCCATGTGGCAGAAAGTAGCCACTTAGTCACCTTGGAGCTTGACACCACTTCGATTACTGACTTGCGTCGCTTGTGAGGTGGAGCGGTGGAGTGGCTTGCCTCCGCCAGCCCCGGAAGGCCTGTCGGGACGATCTGGGAGCTTGCTTCCGGGGCAAAACCCAACCTTGCCAGGCCCGCCTGCCCGGCAAGGTAGGCCCTTCCCTTAATGATGCCTCATTCCTCTGGCTAGCCTTGGCCTTCTCGACTTGCTTTTGGATCCTTCAAAGGAATTGATCCTCCTTGTTTGGTATGATCTTGGTCTTGTAATCTTGTCTCTGGCCTGTGCACAGTCCGTGCAATGGACCCAGGGTCTGTTGCATCGACAGGAGCCCCCGGGCCTGGCACGGATGCGCCGCTGGGCGTCGTTTGGGTAGGCCCTAACTAGTGCACAGGAAAAAATGTAAGGGCGGCTTCGCCCCTTGAGATCTTCTTTGCTTCCTCATTAACTTGAGCTTGGGTCGGTTTTCGGTTTTCCCGCGTGTCGTGCAACGCTTAGGGGAAAAACTGAACCACGATCTGTGGGCGGCCCACGCCCCACAATCACGGGGTAGGAAACTGCCATCCCACTTGCCTCCTGCCCCGGAGCGCCTCCGCCATGTGTGTCGCATGCATTGCGCAGGGTAGGTAATGGAAGCGCGTGGTGCGGGAGAGCATCAAAGCAGGGGCCTGATCTTCTTGGATTGGTGGAGGAGGAAGGCGGGTACTCGCCGGGGAATCAGCCCCCACCTCCAGCCCGCCTATAAAAGGAGGAGCGGGGGAGGAGCGGAGGCATTCATCCACATTCCACTCTTCCTCCGCCTTCTGCTTCTTCTGGGTATGCTGAAAGGAAGAGCCTGGGGCCAGCCCCCGGGCCCTAGCTCGGAGCTTCGTGTGAGCCCCATGGGGGCGCTCGGGCGGCGCGGCGGTAGCACCGGAGGTGGCAACTCTGGTGTGCTCGTCGCCGGGTCGCCCGTGGCTTCAACTTTAGTGAGGGGCGATGCAAATGACACCATGCCGAGGCCCAAAATGGGCAGAAGGTGTGGTAGTTGATTGCGGCCTATCCCCCTTTCCCTGTGGCGTTGGAGGGAGGTTGCAAAAATGGTTTGCCATTGGTGAGGGCAGACCCTATCTCCCCGTACTCTGCCCGTCCGGCGCATGGGAGAGCCTCTAGTCCTTGTGCATGCTTCCTTAACGGGCGGGGTCTTCGTGTCGTTGGGCCGTCAGGGACGCCCATGCTCCCTGTGGGGGTCTCCTGGGACGCGCGGCATTCGCATCAAAGGTGGCGGCAACCCACGACGCATCAAGAACAGGGGCGACCGTTCTGACGAGCCGTGTTTGCCGGTGACTCCGTCTAAGTTCCCGGCAGTGCCACCGCCCGCGCTTGCCCTCCGGTTTCTTCCTCTTAACCCGTCAGTGGCGTTCTCCTGATCCCGGGGAGCCGCCGAATCCAGGCCCGCCTTCTGCCTTCTCCGTCCCTTCCTGCAATTTCCTGAAGGAGATGGACAAGGGCAAAGGCATCACGGGGCACTTATCTTTTTTCAGTCTTAAATCTGTAGGCACTTGCCAAATTTTAGTTCAAATAATGTAATCTCTTGTATCCATGTTTATGTTGTACTTGTTGATCAGCATATTAATGAAAAAGATAAGCTTGCCGGGCACTTGTACATGTATGACATCCATGCAGAGGTGAAACACCTCCATACTTTTACGTAAACAAGTAAGTCCCGATAAGCTACCTTGCCGGCACCCCATAGGACTGCTGCCATGAGGCTGAGCCTGCCGGGCGCAAAACCTATTGGGAGAGACCAGCCCCCCGCCAACCCTTTTCAGCCAAAGGCCACTATGACCATCCTGACCGAAGCAACGTTCGTGCCAGTAGATGGGAGCACCTTTGTTTCCGAGGCGGCGAGGTTTTCGTATGCACAAGTCCTACTCACGGAACATGTATGGATAAGAGATGGAACTTATCTGTTTGGCTTGCCGGAGATCACAGTGTTGGCTTGTCTTCGCATCCTCTTCCCAGGACTAAGTCCACGGCAGGAGCCTACAATTTATGCAAATGAAGATGATGCCAGATGCAATCTATCTACTTGATCATGCAACCTATCTACATGAATCATGCAATGCTCATGAAATGCTTATGCATGCATGCAACTTGTCGGGGGCCCCCAGCGCTTCATTTTTTTCTCTGTTGCTCAGGGTCTTCGCCTGGCTTTGTACAGGGGGTTATATGCAGCTGAGGCAAGGCCTGTACAAAAGGGTGGCTGCCGGGCAGGGCCCGACAGCTGCGCCTTACGGGTAGAACTTGCGGAGATGCTCAATATTCCATGAGTTTTGCAATTGAATGCCATCTCCAGTCTCCAGACGGACTGCGCCAGGTCTGGTGACTCGTACTACCCGATAAGGGCCTTCCCACTTTGGCGATAGCTTGTTTGTACCCTTGGCGGACTAAACGCGCCTAAGGAAAAGGTTGCCTTCCTCAAAACACCGGTCATGAACCCTGCGGCTATGATAGCGACGTAGGGCTTGCTGATAGCGTGCAGCACGCGTAGCAGCCCAGAGACAGTTCTCCACGAGAAGCACAGCGTCGTCACACATGTGCTGTTCCTGCGCTATTTCATCGTAGGCAAGCACTCCAGGTGACCCGTAAATGAGTTCCGTGGGGATAACTGCTTCTGCCCCATAGACTAGGGAGAAGGGAGTCTGCGTGATAGCTCGGTTTGGTGTCATTCTGAGGGACCAAAGAACCACCGGCAGCTCATTGATCCATTGCCTATCGTGCTTCCGCAGCTTATCGAACGTTCTTGTCTTGAGTCCTCGCAGCACTTCAGCGTTCGCCCTCTCAGCTTGTCCATTGCTTCTGGGATGTGTGACAGATGCAAATGAGGTCTTGCTTCCGAGGGCATGAACATATTGCATGAAGGCGCGGCTCATGAACTGGGTGCCATTGTCGGTGATGATCCGGGCAGGAACCCCGAAGCGGCACACCAATCCTTTCAAGAACTTGATAGCTGACTGAGCAGTCACCTTTCTCACGGCATCTACTTCCGGCCACTTTGTAAACTTGTCGATTGCAACGAACAAGAATTCAAAGCCCCCGGCAGCTCGGGGGAAAGGGCCGAGGATATCAAGCCCCCAGACCGAAAATGGCCATGATAAATGGATTGTCTGGAGTGCTTGGGCAGGCAGATGGATATTTTTGGAATGGAACTGATAGGCTTCACACTTGGTGACGAGCTCAACCGCATCTTGGAGGGCTGTGGGCCAATAGAATCCTTGCCGGAATGCTTTCCCAACCAAAGCCCTTGATCCAATATGGGAGCCCCACATGCCTTTGTGTATCTCTGTCAGTAGTTCCTTTCCTCCTTCCCGGCAAATACACTTCAATTTCACACCGTTGGGCCTTCTTCTGTACAGTGTGTCATCGACAAACTGATACATACTGGCCCTCCGGGCTACTCTTTCAGCTTCTTCTTGCTCTTCGGGAAGTTCTCCGGTTTGGAGGAAATGGACTATGTGCCTTGCCCAAGTTGGAGCCTGAGGCTCGGCAACGAGGACTAGCAGCACCTCCTCATTCATGGGGGCGCATCCCTTGACTGCGGGGACCAGTGGCCCGACAGGAGGGAGCAGCCCGACAAGCGAAGGGGAGTTGTTTCCGGCAGGGTCACTGCCAGGAGCCCCGAAAGGCTCTACCGGGAGAGGCTTACCGGAGTCCAATTTCCTCCTCTTTCGGGCCATTGTTGTTGGGGATACGGAGGGCTGAGTAGGATGGAGAACAAAAGTCCCTGGTTCCACAGGAAGCTTTCTGTGCAGCGCACTTTGACAGGTGATCAGCAATGTTGTTTTCCGCACGGGGTACGTGTTCTGTTTGCAACCCATCAAAGCGCTCCTCCAATCTTCTCACTTCCTCGACGTATGCCTCCATCAATGGGCTTTGGTAATCCTTGTTGACTTGTCTCACCACCAGTTGAGAATCTCCTCGAATGATCAGCTTCTTGATTCCCAATTCTGTGGCAATTCTGAGCCCGGCAAGAAGCCCTTCATATTCTGCTGTATTGTTGGTTGCCTCCTCCCGGGGAAAGTGCATCTGGACAACATACCTCAGGTGCTCTCCAGTGGGAGCCACGAGAAGCATGCCAGCCCCTGCACCTTGTAGGGAGAAGGCACCATCGAAATACAGGATCCATTCTTGGGGCGCTTCCTTGCCGGGGATAACTGTTTCTTGTACTTCTTCATCAGGGGTTGGCGTCCATTCTGCAATAAACTCTACCAACGCCCTGCTCTGGATTGTTGATGTGCTTTCAAACTTCAGGCCAAAGATGGATAACTCCAATGCCCACTCCACTATCCTGCCAGTGGCCTCTGGGTTTTGAAGTATCCTTTGCAACGGGAAGCGGGTGACAACCGTGATCTCATGGGCTTGGAAGTAGTGGCGCAGTTTCCTTGAGGCCATGACAAGGCCAAAGATCAACTTTTGCATGCCAGAATACCTGGATCTAGCCCCCTGCAACAGGGAGCTGATGAAGTATATTGGGCGCTGCACCACCTTCTTCCTTGCCGTGTCCTTGGGGTTGCTTCTGCTGCCGTGCTCTTCTTTGTCCTGATCCGTATCTGGCCTTGTCGGGCCGCTCTCTTCCTCTTCCCCTAGCGGGACACTTGCTCAGGTGGCTGCTTCTTCCACTTCTCGCTGTGCTACTAGGGCCGCACTAACCACTTGATTAGTTGCTGCTAGATATAGCAGTAACGGCTCTTGTGGTTTGGGTGCGACCAAAGTAGGCACAGAAGATAAGTAGGCCTTCAAATCCTGCAGCGCTGCATCTGCTTCCGGGGTCCACTTCATGGGTCCTGCCTTCTTCAAAATCTTGAAGAACGGCAAGGCGCGCTCGGCAGACTTGAAGATGAACCTGCTAAGCGCGGCAATGCATCCTATCAAACGCCTCACATCCTTAACTGTCTTGGGTGCCTGTATCTGCTCAATAGCCTTGATCTTATCGGGGTTGGCCTCTATCCCTCGGTGGGACACAAAGAAACCAAGTAGCCTGCCGGAGGGAATGCCAAACACACACTTCTCCGGATTCAGCTTCAAGTTGATCTTGCGCAGATTAGCAAATGTCTCTTCTAAATCCTGAATGAGGGTTGATCTGTCCTTGGTCTTGACCACAATATCATCCATATAGGCTTCAAGGTTCCTGTGCAACTGTGGTTCAAAGCCAATCTGGACTGCTCTTGCAAAAGTGGACCCGGCACTCTTCAACCCAAAAGGCATGCGCACAAAGCAGTACGTGCCGCATGGGGTGATGAATGAGGTCTTTTCTTCGTCTTCCTTGGACATAAAAATCTGATGGTATCCAGAGTATGCATCCAAAAAAGAGAGCAACTCATATCCTGAAGTAGAATCCACGATCTGGTCGATGCGTGGCAAGGGAAATGGGTCCTTTGGGCATGCCTTGTTTAGATCCGTAAAATCTATGCAAAGCCTCCATTTTCTATTAGCCTTGTGCACAACCACTAGGTTTGCTAACCATGTTGGATGGAGTACTCCTCTGACCAAACCAGCTGCTTCAAGTTTCTTGATTTCCTCGGCAATGAACTGCTGCCGTTCCAAGGCCTGCTTCCGAACCTTCTGCTTGATGGGCCGGGCATGTGGGCAGATAGCAAGGTGGTGCTCGATTACCTCCCTGGGAACACCAGGGATATCAGATGATTACCAGGCAAACACATCGACATTCGCTCGCAGGAAGGCAATGAGCGCGCTTTCCTATTTGTCATCAAGGGTGACGTTAATAGTGAAAGTACCATCAGTGCCAGCCAGCCCTGCCATGACCTTTTTCACTTGGGGTGGAGTAGCCTTGGATCTCTTGCTGTTGGAACTCTCTGGTGTATCATCAACGGGCACGGCACATTCCACAGAGGTACGCTTCCCGGATTCCTTGCCAGTGCCTCTGCTATGCTTCTCCTTGGCGGGAACTGTGGCTTCCGCGACCTCTGCCGCGACCACGTCCCGATACATCTTATCCACGCAAATAATTGCGTCTTTCTTGTCCGAAGGAACGGAAATGACGCCCATTGGCCCTGACATCTTCAAGGTGTTGTAGGCATAGTGGGATGCTGCCATGAATTTGGCCAGGGCCGGGCGCCCAAGGATCCCATTGTACGGCAGAGGGAGGTCAACCACATCAAACACAACTTTCTCAGTCCTGTAGTTCAACTCCCCTCCAAATGTCACTGGCAACGTAACCTTTCCCTTAGGACGGCTCCTGCCGGGATTGACTCCTTGAAACGTGCATGTGGCCTTAAGTTCTTCCTCTGCTATCTGGAGTTTGCTGATAACCTTTGGGGAAATCAGATTCAACCCGGCCCCACCGTCAACCAGCATCTTTGTGACCTTGAGGTTGCGAATTGTTGGTGAGACCAACAACGGCAAGCACCCTACCACAGTGATGCGGTCGGGGTGGTCATCTTCATCAAAGATGATGGGCGTGCGTGACCACTTGAGTGACTTCTGAGAATCTGCCGCTGGCTCCATGGCATTGACTTCACACGCCCACTATTTAAGTTGGCGGTGAGAGGAGTGCAAAGATGCACCCCCGTCAATGCACAGGGCATCGGTGGCCTTCTGGAATTCCTGCTCGCTGGTTTCCTCTTCATTCCCTCCATCACTCTCATTACCGCAATCCTCCTTCTCTCGGCCCTTGGCGGATTTCCCTTGGTTCCGAGGAGCCTTGCCGGGGCGATTTGCTTCACCATCCCGGCCCTTCCCGCCAGCGCCATTCTGACCTTTTTCCTTATCACACTTCTCATATTCAGCCTTCTGTCTCTTGATGAGCTGCTCAACTTGATAACACTCCTAGAGATCATGGCCCTTGGTCCGATGAATCTTACAGTACGGCTCATCACCTTTCCCAGCTTTCTCGATAGCTGCCGCCTCCTGGCAGTCAGCGCATGTGGTAGCCTCCTTGCCGGGGGCTTCAACCTTGGCCTTCTTGCCGGTACTAGGCGTGCCTGACCCCTCAACAGCTATCACTGTCTTATCCTTGCGCTTCTTGTTGTGCTTCTTGTTCTTCTTCTTCTTACTGATGGTTTCATCGTCATCTTCTGAGTCGATGTGGACGCAATCTTCCTCTCCAGGAAGTTTCCTCCCCTCCTCCACCCGGGCACACTTGTCCACCAAAGTGTAGAGCTCCTTCACAGTCTTGGGCAACCGAACGTTCATCTTGGAACGTATCCTGCGGTTGCACAAGTTGGATTGGAAGGCAGCTATCACGACAGCTGGGTGGATATCTAGGATATTTCTGTGGACTCGACTGAATCTCTGCAAGTACTTCCGCAAAGATTCTCCTTCTTTCTGCCGGAGAAGCTGCAAGTCGCTGGGCCGCCCTGGTTCTTGATGGCCACCCGTGAAGGCACCAATGAACTCGTGGCATAGGTCAGCCCAGGTCGAAATGGAGTTCTCTGGCAGGTGCATCAGCCAAGACCTCACATTTGACTTGAGGGCCAAAGGGAAGTAGTTGGCGAACACCTTCTCATCTCTTCCCCCGGCAGCTTGAACAACGATGGTGTAGATGCTCAAGAATTCTGCCGGGTTTAGTTCCCATCATACTTCTCGGGTATCTCTGGCTTGAACGTGCGAGTGGACGGCCAACGGACTTGCCGCAGCTCACGGGTGAAGGCAGGGCACCCAACCTCGAAAGGCAGGCACCCGCCATCTCCGAGCGCGGGCTCGTCAATGTTGGGGCCATTGCACCCATTGGTCTGGTGGGGATTGTCGCGGTGCCACTCGTCGATGAAGCGCGCACCTTCCCTTCGCCTGCCCTCCGGGGCATGCTATTGGCCTTGACGCGCTCGAGGATCTGACGAGGCCATCGAGACATCATCGGGTGCTTGGACTTGCCGCTCTCGGGCGGCTTGCCCGTGGTGGGGATTGCACCGTGAGGGTGGCCCCTCCCACACGACCAGCCGCACGAGCCGTCGTTGCTGCCTGGGAAGGCCGTGGCGGTCCAGCCCACTGTGATCCTTTCGCCTCGGCAAAACCAATCAAACTTTGGATGGTGGCTCGCCACTCATCCATCTCGTTTGCCGCCGGTGGAAATCTCAGCAGCAGTTGGGCCCGCGCCATGGCTTCGGAGGTAGTACTTGGCATAGGTGATGACGATGTAGATCGTAGCATCGCTCGGCTCCTGACGTTGCTGGTGGCGACTGCGCCGCACCCTTGCTGCTGTGAACCAGCCGTTTGGACGGCATGGTGACGCGGCGGAGGTGCCTGAGGGCCAGGGGCTCCATTGGGCATAGTAGCTGGGTCAGCCCGCCCCGAGGGTGGCGCGTGCCCTGCGGTCGCGCCCGCAGCGGGGGTGGCCAAAGGGTTGCGATTCGCCCTAGAGCGAGCTTCACCACTGCGGCTGTGCCCGTTGGCGAGAAGAAGGGGTTCGGGCGGAATGATCCCTCCATCCGTACCTCGTGGAGCATAACCGTCGGGATGTTGCTGATGCTGTCCTTCCCCGGTACCTCCCATTCCTGCTTCGGCCGTGGGGGAGGTGGCGACGGCGCCGCCTGCGCCAACCATGTCCCCTGCAGCATCCACATCCTCGCAAGTCCCCGCATCCCCCGTGACATCGGCGGTCGCGGTCGGCGGAGCCTTCGAGGTGGACGGATGATTTGCAGCTCCGGGCTTCCTCTTGGGCACCATAGTTGATGACGCTGTCGATGAAGATGACGCGCAGCGTACGCTCTCGGTTTCACACAAGTGATCCCCCTACCTGGCGCGCCAAAGATGTCGTGGGAAACCATGGCCACCTATGGGGCCATCAGCCCCTTTTGGTTCGGCGGGGGGGGGGGGGGGGGGGGGGGGTGGATGGACACATTGCACAAAGAGCGGAGAAGCGTCGCGCAGCACGGCAGAGATCACGCGGGCAGTTTTAGCCAGGTTCGGGACACCGTGAGGCGTAAAACCCTACTCCTGCTTTGGTGGATTGATGGTGGATAATGGTGGTGGAACGTAGCACACTCGCCCGGCAAGGTTGCTCTGGGGGCAAGAGTGGCTACGCGCGTATGGATATGCGAGGATCCAACCCTTTCTATGGTCGCCATGGGCCTCCTTTTATAGATAAAGGGGTCACCACAGTGGCAAATCAGTCTTTGCATACTGATTAGATAGCTAACAGTGCTATCATACCTAACTCTGCAGGCTGACAGAGCGCATTAAATGTGCCGCTCTGTGTCACATCACAGCTCGCCCGGCAAGCCCTGCCGGGCTGTTTTGCCAGCTTCGCGCCTGCTTGCTTGACACGTCCCAGGACGGGTGTCATATGGTGGTGTTTGCTGTAGAAAGTGGCTGCCATGTGGCAGAAAGCAGCCACTTAGTCACCTTGGAGCTTGACACCGCTTCGATTACTGACTTGCGTCGCTTGTGAGGTGGAGCGGTGGAGTGGCTTGCCTCCGCCAGCCCCGGCAGGCCTGCCCGGCAAGGTAGGCCCTTCCCTTAACGATGCCTCGTTCCTCTGGCTAGCCTTGGCCTTCTCGACTTGCTTTTGGATCCTTCAAAGGAATTGATCCTCCTTGTTTGGTATGATCTTGGTCTTGTAATCTTGTCTCTGGCCTGTGCACAGTCCGTGCAATGGACCCAGGGTCTGTTGCACCGACACCCATCAAGGCTGTTGAAAGGACCAATGAGATTCTGCTTAGCCTCGCGACTGCCAGCTGGCCTTGGAGCAGCTGGACCTGGGTTGAAGTCAATTCCAATGTCCTTTTTGTTCTGAACTACTGAAGCCTTAGCAAATTGAAGATTGGCTTCAAACAGATCATCCTCATGACACCATCGAAGACTTGATGGGTCAACATTTTTAGGCATTGGGCCTTTCACCATGCAAGGAAAGAAGCCTTTGACAATGGCTTCAGCCTTGGTCTTGGGTTGAAGCTTCTTGTATATGATATCGGCCCATGGTGGCCTTACAGCGTTCTTGTCTACATACTCAGGAGTCACGAAATGATACAAGAACCATTGCTCTGCCCAATATCTTCAAATCCATTGGACACAAGATTTGCGTTCACCGTAGCTTTCATCAGGATCAGATTTATACATCTCATATAGATCAGTGGCAGGTCCAATGCAGTATTTTCACGGCGCTGTCTGCCGCCTTTCTTTGCAGATTTTCCACCAGCCATTGGTTTCAGACTGAAAGGCTTCACAACTGTGTTGGGCTTCAGTCTGCTTGTCAAACATGAACTAGCTTCAGGTGATTCAATATGATGCTATAAAAAGTCTACAAATGAATGCAGACTATGAGAACCAAGGGACTCTCCCACGGACATGTACCTGTGACAGCATTAGAGATGCGAGGGAAGGGGAAGAGGTCATATGCGTTCTCAGAAGATTTTGAACATAAATCAGTTTGAAGACATTGACCTCATAGCGCGAAGACATTCACTTATAGATGTGAGTTGGTTCCAGATTTGTACGAATCCATGAATAAGTACAAGTGAGGAATCTAACTAGTAATGAAGCATAAGTGAAGGTACTTGCGAGTCATGAGATGCATAGAAGTAAAGATCCAGATTTGGAAGTGTAGAAACATCTTTCCGAAGATATAGAAAGTTTTAATGGATCAAATGTGCGGTAAAAATAGACTTTTATTTACCGCTCAAGAACAGATGAGACTGCTAGACGAGTTGTGGATGGAGGCCGAGCAGTCCAATCTTTCGCACCATAGGTGTCGGCGGAAGACACCTACGGCGGCGGCAGATGGAAGAAGATCCGCGACCGGCGTGACGACAATGACGGAGAAGTTGCGGCAGCGAAGCGCTTCGTCTCCAGCGATGACGGAAGCTAGCGATGGTGCTAGGGTTTGAGCGAGATGGCGAGGGGAGTAGGAAATAATGACCGCAGGGGGGTGTGTATTTATAAGGAAGGGCGACAGCTGAGTGAATTTACTCAGCTGCCCCTGGCGGTTCACATCTGAGGGACACGTGGCATGCATGCAACAGCTTGAATGTTGTGCCACGACCCCACGCGCGCCTGGTTTGTCGGGTGGTCGTTCCAGCTTCTCCGGATTCAGGCAAAAGGATAGACATAATAAAAGCATTTTAAATGTTTGTCTCTACATCTTTGACTGACAAGGACACAGTGAAGACAATCGACACGTGTCAATAGAATTCATATGAAGAGATAGAGAGAGTTAGAGGGATGAGCATAGAAGGGGTTAGGGTCCGATCACATTCACTTAGTGCAGAAAATAGCAACTTGAAGACATAGCTATAAGTGAATGATGTAGAGGACAAAATATATAGGCAATGAGGACCAAATCTGGATCAAGATAAATCATGAAGATAAACTGTTGTTGAAGACAAACCCTAAACCCTAAACCGTTGTTGAAGACAAACCAACTTTGAAGATAATGCAAAATGACGCCAAACAAAAATCTTCAAGGAAGGTTGGTGGTGGCATTACCCACCGTATAGGAAGTATTAGACCCAGACACGACGCACAATTATCGTGGCGCTCCGAAGTCAATTTCCACATTTATGTATTCACACTTAGAGTGTATGTCTTCATGAATTGAAGACATACGTTACTTTGTGTGTTGTGCACCTAAGTTATCAATATGCATAAGCGTTAGGATGTGTGTCCATTCACAGGACATTTGAGGATTCTAAGATATTTAGCTCACACCGCAGCTTGCAAAACCTTTTCTCATCCAAGGGCTTCGTGAAGATATCTGCCAATTGCTCTTCAGTGTTGACATGAATAATATCAATGTCTTCCTTCAACACATGGTCTCTGAGAAAGTGATGACGGATCTGAATGTGCTTTGTCTTCAAGTGCTGAATTGGATTGTGAGCAATCTTGATGGCGCTCTCATTGTCATAGTAGAGGGGCACCTTCTTCTTGTTGATGCCATAGTCCTTGAGAGTTTGCTTCATCCAGAGAAGCTGAGCGCAACAAGATCCAACAGCAATGTATTCAGATTCAGCAGTGGAGAGCGATACACAGTTCTGCTTCTTTGAAGACCAACAGACAAGAGATCGTCCAAGAAAGTGACATGTGCCTGATGTAGACTTGCGATCAACCTTGTCACCAGCATAATCAGCATCTGAGAATCCAACTAGATCAAACTCTGAGCCCTTTGGATACCATAATCCTAGCGTTGGGGTGTGAGCCAAATATCGAAGTATTCGCTTCACCGCGAGGTGATGCGACTCCTTTGGTGCCGCTTGGAATCGGGCACACATGCAAACGGTAAGCATTATATCTGGCCTAGATGCACATAAGTACAATAAAGAACCAATCATGGAGCGGTATACCTTTTGATTGAACTCTTTACCATTGTCGTCGGGGCCCAATTGACCTTTGGTTGGCATTGGCGTCGTGTACCCTTTGCAGTCTTGCATTCCAAACTTCTTCAGGCAATCTTTGAGGTACTTTTCTTGAGATATAGAGATGCCATTTCTCTGTTGGCGGATTTGAAGACCAAGGAAGAATTTCAGCTCCCCCATCATGGACATCTGATATTGCTCTTGCATCATATGCCCAAACTCATCGCTGTATCTTTTGTCACTGCAGCCAAAGATAATGTCATCCACATAGATTTGGCATACAAACAGTTCTCCATCATATGTCTTCGTGAAGAGAGTGGGATCTAGAGAACCAGGTTTGAAGCCTTTGCTCTTCAGGAAGTCTTTGAGTGTGTCATACCAAGCACGTGGTGCTTGTTTGAGGCCATATAGTGCCTTGTTGAGCTTATAGACCATATCAGGATGCTTTTGATCTTCAAAACTAGGTGGTTGAGCTACATATACTTCTTCTTCAATTTTGCCGTTGAGGAAGGCACTCTTCACATCCATTTGGTATAGGAGGATATTGTTGTGATTAGCATAGGCTAGCAGTATGTGAATGGCTTCAAGCCTAGCCACAGGAGCAAAGGTTTCATCGAAGTCAATTCCCTCTACTTGTGTATAACCTTGAGCAACGAGACGAGCTTTATTTCTGACAACTTGACCATGTCCATCTTGTTTATTGCGATAGATCCATTTGGTGCCAATAATACTGTGCTTGCGAGGATCAGGACGCTTGACTAGCTCCCAGACGTTGTTGAGCTCAAATTGGTGAAGCTCTTCTTGCATAGCTTGAATCCATTCAGGTTCCATGAAGGCTTCATCAACTTTCTTGGGTTCGGAAATGGAGGCAAAAGCAAAGTGCCCACAGAAGTTTGCTAGTTGCGTAGCTCGTGATCGAGTAAGCGGACAAGCTGCATTGATACTATCAAGAATCTTCTCAATCTGAACTTCATTGGCCACGCAAGGATGAACAGGACGAAGACTTTGGTCTTGCTGATCATTGTCTTCACCTTCAACATTGTCTTCAGGCTCAACATTGTCTTCACGTTGAGTAGGAGCTGAAATGACAATTTCCTCTTCAGCCTGTTCCTCGGTGGGAATTATTTCTCTAGTTCCCATTAGCTTGATAGATTCACTAGGAGAGGCTTCATCTAGCACATTTGGCAGGTGCTCTCTTTGCGAGCCATTAGTCTCATCGAACCGCACATCTACATTTTCAACCACTTTATAGTGAAAGAGGTTGAAGACTCTGTAGGTGTGCGAATCCTTTTCGTAACCAAGCATAAAACCTTCATGTGCTTTCGGTGCAAATTTGGAAGTGTGATGTGGATCTTTGATCCAACACCTAGCACCAAAGACTTTGAAATAGCTTACGTTTGGCTTCTTACCAGTGAGTAGTTCATAAGATGTCTTCTTGAAGAATTTGTGAAGATAAACTCTGTTGATGATATGGCATGCAATATCAATGGCTTCAGGCCAGAGCTTTCTTGGAGTCTTGTACTCATCAAGCATCGTACGAGCCATCTCAATAAGGGTCCTGTTCTTGCACTCCACGACGCCATTCTGCTGAGGTGTGTATGGAGCAGAGAGCTCATGAGTGATGCCCAGTGTATCAAGATAAGTGTCGAGGCCAGTGTTCTTGAATTCCGTGCCATTGTCACTCCTGATGTGCTTGATCTTGATGCCATAGTTGGCCATGGCACGATTGGCGAATCATCTGAAGACATCCTGCACTTCATTCTTATAGAGAATTATGTGTACCCAAGTGTATCGAGAGTAATCATCAACAATGACGAAGCCATAAAGATGTGCAATGGTAGTAAGGGTAGAGTAGTGAGTAGGGCCAAATAAGTCCATGTGTAACAGCTCGAAGGGACGTGAAGTCGTCATGATTGTCTTCGAGGGATGCTTTGCCCTAGTCATCTTCCCGGCTTCACAGGCACCACATAGATGATCCTTCTTGAACTTGATGCCAATGATATGCTTCTTCTTCACGAGAGTGTGCAAGTTCCTCATGCCCGCATGTCCTAGCCTTCGATGCCAAAGCCAACACTCTGAAGCTTTTGCTAGAAGACATACGGCAAGCTGTGGTCCTGCGGAGAAATCTACCATATATAGATCACCTCTTCGGTATCCTTCGAAGACTAGAGATTTGTCAGAATCCATAAGCACAAGGCATCGAAACTTTCCAAATATCACGATCATATTAAGATCACAAAAAAATTGAGACAGACATTAAGTTGTATCCAAGGGATTCAACAAGCATCACTTTATTCATGTGCTGATCCTTTGAGATAGCAACTCTACCTAGGCCCAATACCTTGCTTTTACCAGTGTCAGCGAACATGATGTGGCTTTTAGTAGATGGTCGTAGAGTTGAATCCATGAGAAGACTTCGATCACCAGTCATGTGGTTAGTGCATCCACTGTCCATAATCCATTCAGTAGCTTTCGAAGTTGTACCCTACAGTGAAGTTAGTAGGATAGGCTTCACCAAGAGTATTGTGAAGCATAAACAATTGGCGAACAAGCATACTATCAAAGTTAAGATTCTTGGATGGTGTGATGGGATGCACATCAAGAAATCTAGGGACAAAATAAATGGTAAGACCATTTTGGCACTTTATCTTGCGTCCCACAAGATGTTTTAGGTCCCCAGCATTATCTTCAGAAGTCAATGATTTCCGGCTGGAAGACCTTTCCCTGCAAGAGAAGTTAATTCTTCTTAACCACCCACATCTTAAGGGGTGGCTTAGAAGCAATGAGTCTAAGTGCAGCATCTGAGAACTTTGGCTTTGGAGCCCTAGCAAATAGTTTTGCAGGAGGTGAATAGTACTCAAAAGAATATGCAGAAAAATTCTTTGTTTTGTGAACATAGCGGTTTGATGAAACCCGCTCATATTCATGAGTCTGATGATAGTTTCCCTGCAAAACATTGGCGTTAGGGTGAGCATATGAGGTCCTCTGTCTGTATGAAGCCTTTGGGCCATATGAAGCCTTTGGTCTGGGGTTTGTCTTCTTCCCAGGTGGTGTCATGATGACATTCACAGGAAGATTCTCAAGACAACTTTTAGGAACCCAGATCTTCTTCATAGGCGACCCATTCCTGTAGTTAGTTCCAATAATCCTGGCAAACACTTCACCGTTCTGATTCTTGAACAGTTTATAGTTTGAGTCAAATGACTCATCATTGATAATAGGGTTAGCATAGGTGAAGCCAGATAAAGTGGATGGATCCACTAAAGGGCCCTGTGCAGCAACCCATGTGGTTTTGGGGTACTGCTCAGGCTTCCAGTAAGAACCATCAGCATTCATTTTCCTCTCAAAACCAACACCCTCTTTCCTAGGGTTTCGGTTCAGAATCCGTTTCTTGAGGATATCACATAGTGTCTGATGCCCTTTGAGGATTTTGTACATGCCTGTTTCAAGCAATGTCTTCAACCTGGCATTCTCATCAGCAATAGTAGTGGTATCCTCAGAAGAGGGGTTAGTTACCACATCAGCAGTTGAAGGTATTGCAACTTCAGAAGCAGTAGAACATTCAGCAATAGAGACATCATTGTCACGCTCAAGACATTTTAAACAAGGTGGCACAAATCTTCCTGAGCGGAACTGATCTGTTGGGCGAGTAGTGAATCATTTTCCTTTTGAAGATCTTCATGAGACGCTCTCAGTTTCTCTAGATCTTGCTTCCTTTGAAGATAATCATAGGAAAGCTTCTCATGAGTAGCCGAGAGGGTTTCATGATGGCTTTCAAGTTCCTCATATTTAACGCGAAGATTTTTGATGTCTTCGATTAAGGACTGGGTTTGATTCATTTCCTCATCCAACAGGTCATCGCTTTTGTCCAGCAATTTTTGAATCTTTTCCATGGCTGTTTGTTGTTCAATTGCAATTTTAGCAAGAGTCTTATAGCTGGGTTTGGATTCACATTCAGAGTCATCTTCACTGGAGGTCTGAAAGTAAGCATCACGTGAGTTTACCTTATCACCTCTTGCCATGAAGCAGTAGGTGGGAGTAGAATCGTCGTCATCATTGGCTTCGGCATTGGCGTCGTGACCATTGTCTTCAGGGTTGAAGATGGACTTGGCGACGAACGCTGAAGCCAGAGCCATGCTTGCCACGCCTGAATCAGACTCCTCCTCAGACTCCACCTCTACCTCCTCAGAACGAGACTCCTCCTCTGAATCCATCTCCTTCCCAATGAATGCATGAGCCTTGCCAGATGAGCTCTTCTTGTATGATGAAGACTTTGAAGAAGATTTTGAACAAGACTTTGAGGATTTCTTCTTCTTGTTGTTGTCGGAGTCATATTCCTTGCACTTCTTCTTTTTCTTTGCTTCCTTGTCCCATTGAGGACATTCAGATATGTAGTGGCATGGCTTCTTGCATTTGTGGCATGTTCTCTTCTTGTAGTCACGAGTGGAAGCCCCATCATTCTTGGAACTGGATCTTGAAGACTTTCCGAAGCGATTCTTCTTGGAGAACTTCTGGAACTTTCTCACAAGCATTGCTAGCTCTTTGCCAATGTCTTTGAGATCATCAGAACTGTAGTCAGATTCTTCTTTAGATGAGGAAATAGCTTTTGCCTTCAAAGCATGGGATCGGCCATAGTTGGGGCCATAGATATCTCTCTTCTCGGATAGCTAGAACTCATGTGTGTTGAGCCTCTCAAGTATGTTAGACGGATCGAGATCTTTGAAGTCAGGGCGTTCTTGGGTCATCAATGCTAGAGTGTCAAATGAGCTGTCAAGTGATCTGAGTAGCTTCTTCATGACTTCATGCTTGGTGATTTCAGTGGCGCCAAGAGCACGAAGTTCATTTGTGATATCAGTGAGGCAGTCGAAACTGAGCTGGACATTCTCATTGTCATTCCTCTTGAATCTGTTGAAGAGGTTGCGAAGCACATCAATTCTGGAATCTCTTTGAGTTGAGACACCTTCGTTGACCTTGGACAGCCAGTCCCAGACTAGCTTCGCAGATTCCAGGGCACTCACACGGCCATACTGCCCTTTGGTCAGATGACCACATATGATGTTCTTGGCGGTTGAGTCCAGTTGCATGAACCTCTTGATATCAGCAGTGGTGACGCCTTAACCGACTTTGGGAACGCCTGTCCTGACGACATACCAGAGGTCGTTGTCAATGGCTTCAAGATGTGTGCGCATCTTATTCTTCCAGTAGGGGTAATTAGTGCCATCAAAGACAGGGCATGCAGCGGAGACCTTGATTATCCCTGCAGTCGACATAGCTAAAACTCCAGGTGGTTAAACCGAATCACACAGAACAAGGGAGCACCTTGCTCTGATACCAATTGAAAGTGCTAGTTATCAACTATGGGGGGGGGGAATAGGCGATTTTTATGAAAGTCTTCCGAAGATACAAGATCTTCAAAGACAGACAGTCAAACAACACCTATACGATATGCAGTGGAGGATAAACTACACTAGACATGCATTAGGCAAGTAACAGTACTATGAAAGCACGAAGACTAATAGCAGATAGGTAGAACATGTCGGTGTTCTGGGAACCAGGGTACCCAGACTTGCCTGCCTGCGGCCCACGGCGTGGCTTCCTCAACGGCCTGGTACGGCCCATCTCCAAGACCACCAAGACAAGACCCTCGCGAGGGGCCAGGCCTCGTGAGGAGGACGACATCAAGACCTCCCGAGGGAGCGGCCTCCCCAGGCGGCCTCCCGAGGAGCGGAGATTTCTATGCAGGCACCCATCCTCACGAGGCTGCGATGACGTGAATCATGACGACCAAGGCCAGGCGGGCGCCAATGGGAGAAGAAGTGGTCTCAATGCAGGAGCCCGCAGTCGCCCCCACCGCGCAGAGCGACACGCACCCCAAGCGTTGCCCGCTGGCGGCCTTCTGAAGGGAGAAGAAGTGGTGGAGCAGAGCCACAGACGGGGTGACGCCCACAAAGGCTTCGCACAAGAACACGAAGCCGGAAAGAAGAACGATGGACCCGGGGTCAAGGTGCAGCGCATGGATCTGGTAGATCGTAAGCACAGCGTTGAAGAAATCTGAGAATGGCGGCAGCAGGCCGGACAAGATGGCGTGAAGATGGAGGGGGGTGTTGGTGGCCTCCATGTCAGCTAAAGTCCGGGAGGCAGGCCAGATCTTCGTCGCCTTCCACTCGCTGGAATCGGCTGCGATTGCGTGCCGGACCTTATCTAGCCCCTCGCGGTTGATCACCGTGGACCGGCCCAGCGCTGGTTCCGGTCCCGGCGAGGGTTCCGGCGCCGCAGGGGTCTTGCCGTTCTTCTTCCTGGGAGCCATGGCGGCAAGGTGGATTGGAGCTGTCGCGGAATCTGGCAAAGAGGGCGCAAATTTGTGAGGAGGAGAAGAAGCAGAGGGCAAGAGCACAGCAGGGCAATGATGGCTCGGATGCGAGCACCAGGCAGTTGCCGAGGCGGCATGGGGAAGTGGAGACGCCCATGTCCCGTCAAGCGCCACGCGTCAGCCTGGCCCGCAGGTGATTGGGGCCCGCGGCGCTTCGCCCTTGCCCTTTGGCTTCGCCTCGAAGCCAAGCCCGAGCGCGCCTTGGGCCCAGGGGCTACTGTCGGCGTTCTGGGAACCAGGGTACCCAGACTTGCTTGCCTGTGGCCCATGGCGTGGCTTCCTCAACGGCATGGTACGGCCCATCTCCAAGACCACCAAGACAAGACCCTCGCGAGGGGCCAGGCCTCGCGAGGAGGACGACATCAAGACCTCCCGAGGGAGCGGCCTTCCCAGGCGGCCTCTCGAGGAGCAAAGATTTCTATGCAGGTACCTAGCCTCACAAGGCTGCGATGACATGAGCCATGACGACAAAGGCTAGGTGGGCGCCAGCGGGCGCAGAGGAGGCAGATTCCTCTTTGGTGCTAAGGAGGCAAGGACAGGCGTGGGTTCCCGAGGAATCTCCCAAAGGTTTCCATTCCGGTGCTACAAGAGCAAGACCACAGGCTCGGCAAGGCGGAGGTCATCACCGAGCCCACCGCTGTGTCATGACCAGAAGCTTTGCAGGAGAAGACCACCTTTTGTCAGGATAGGATGTACTATTTGTCCCCTTTCAAATTGGCCGTTGTGGGATCCCTTCCCGCCTAAGTTTTGAGGGAAGAGGACCAAGGCCACTATAAATATAGGTTAGCCACCACCATAGAAGGGGTCGACTAATTCTCACCCCCGAGCCCTCGCGAGGTTGTTCATCCTCTGTACTTGTTCATCCTCAGCCCATCGTGAGGCCAATCCACCACAAAGCAGGAGTAGGGTATTACACCGCAAGGTGGCCCGAACCTGGGTAAACTGCCGTGTTCATCTTCTTCCTTGTTCACGCGAGTTTGGCTAGGCTAGGCTGTGGGGCGACGAGTTGGCAGGCTTGAGAGGTTGAGTTCTTCGCACACGCCCCAGAGTTCGAACCTTCTTGGGTCTGCGGAGCCCTGAATCCGACATTTGGCACGCCAGGTAGGGGCGTGTCGAAGCCCTGCCTCCTCATCAACCACGTTCCATCCTCACTTGGCCATGACGAGATCTGGCCGGGCTCGCGCCGAGTGATGGGCCGTGCACTCTGATCAGGCGGCACCCTCCTGCCGCGGCGCTCCTCGTCGCGCCCCGCCTGCCTTGGCGCATGGTCACCAGCGACAAGGTTCGCCACCACCACCCCTTGTGTGATGCAACGGGCGAGCCGCCGCACACTCAATTGGCACCGCCGCGGAGCTGACGGGCGCGCAGGCCGCGCTCCTTACGGCACGTGAATTACTGCGCTACCGCCCTACAAAAGGCGATCACGCCGCTTGGCTTGACCGGGTTGCCGAACTGCTCGACGTCGCTTGCGGGGGTACGGACCCCCTCTGTCCCCCGCCTGTGTCTCGACCCTTGCTGCAGGCCCGGACATGCCCTTGCTACATCTGCGCAGGGAGAGGACCCGGAGGGTAGGGCGACGAAGAGAAGGCGAACGAGATCTCCCCCCAGGCTCAGGAGATGCCCCCCCGAGCTTCAGGCAGGGTAAGCAGCCCCCAGTGGGAGGTGCTACGGCAGGCCGCCTCCTGGCCATCATGACACGACGGCGGAGTGGTAATCGGCAAGTCTGAAGAACTCGCGGGTTGGCAGAAGGCAGGCCTTCGTTAGTATAGCCCTCGAGATCGTCAAGGCCTCTCGAGGCCCGGGGGCTGCAAGCAGGGCCATGACTGCTGAGACAAGTACTTTCAGAACATATTTTTTGCTAACTTTGGAGCGCAGGAGACCTACGTTCCGTGGCGTGCCTGCGAGATGGCGGCCAGATTGTGCGCGCCGGGGCGCACCCGGTGACGTGGCACCCCAGACCAGGATAGGGCCCCGGGGGCTTGAGGGGCCCGCAAGGCTAGGGAGCCTCATGAGGGCCCGCGGCCCACTAAGCCGCGACCGCTCGGGGCCCTTGGGCCGAAAGGGCTCATGAGGGGCCCGGAGGCGGGCATCGCGAGCTGATCAAGCGACCCGCGGCCAATACAGTGGCACGTCGCACCGCCCGCCGGCAGTTGCCAGTCCGGGGGCCCCGCCCAGGGCTGCCAGCGCTTGGGCTCGCCGGTGCACGGCCTAGGGCAGGGGGTGGGGCCCCCGACCAGGAAGTAGGAAACCGCCTTATGCCTCCCCAAGTCTCCACCCGTGACACTCTCACGTAATAATGAGTGGGGCTGTACACGCCCCGGAGTCTCCTGAGTGCTGCCCCTGAGCCTCACGCGGGCTCCCACCCACGTCTCAGTGGAAGCCCCATGCTCTGTGCTGGTGGACGACACGGTCTTACAACGACTATGCCCACATCCATTGGAAGCCCCATGCTCCGCGCTGGCAGACGACACGGTCTCCCAATGACTATGCCCACACCCAGTGGAAGCCCCATGCTCCGCGCTGGCGGGAAGACTAGAATATTAGCATAGGTGCTGGACGCGGCTGTTCTTTGCTTTCTCTTGTAACCGAGTTTGCTACTTCTTGGAATGAACTTGCAGTTTTTGTGCTTTTGTTCGAAAAAGGGGGGTTTCTTGGCTTTTCTCCTTCTAGCGGTTTTCCTTCGCTTGATTTCCACCTTTGTGAAAGATGGCGGGCCCCCGTGGCTCCTTCCATCGTACCCCATGAGCGGGGGCTGGGCACGGTGCGCACGCTTGGGTCAGCCCAGCGGCGTCGACGATACCCTAAGGGCCCAGGCCACAGCAGCCGCGGCCTTGCCCGCGCGCACACCTCTCCGAGACCTCGGCGTCCAGATCCTCGCATGGCGCTCTCGAAGCGAGCTAATGGGTATGTATGGCCCAGGGCCTTCAGCAGGCGCCCGCCTCCGGACCTTGGTCGGGCACCGCGACCCGGCATGACAATGACGGCCGCCCCTGCTCAGGGGCCGAAGGCACGCGAAAAGTAAAGGAAAGGCGACACCAGGGAGTGCAATATTACTTAAATACATCATAAAGAGAGTTCTTCCAAAAAATGCCTTCGCATCCCCGCGGGGTCACATCCAAAGTTTTGGCAGGAAAATAGGAGAAAACAAGCCTAGGGAGATGCCCTGTCACCGTCGCTGCTGCCGTCGTCATCGTCATCAGCCTCGTGTTCCTTGACCACGGGCGCACCCACGCCCTCGGCAGGGGCAAGCTCCGTGATCAGGTCATCCACATGATCCTCCACCAAGTCCGCCAGGGCGCCTTGGATTGCTCCAGGCATGGGGGCTATCGCGACTTCGAAGTCGAAGTCAGGATCGGAGCGGAGAAGGTGGCTGAAGACGCGCGAGAACACACGCGCGAGAAGGTCGCGGCTCCTCTCCTCGACAAGTCGGCGCGCCCTCGTGGCCCCACCTTCGAGGCGTGCCATGACCTGGGTGAAGAAGCTGAGGTAGCCGGCATCGTCAGCAACGAGCGGGCTGGAGACGTTCTCGTCGCAAATGCTGCTCAGAGCCTGGTTGGCCCTATGCCCAAGGGCCTTGAACATCTGGGAGCGGTCACGTTGCAGCACCCGGGCTCGGTTCGCCTCGTCTGAAGCTTTCTCCTCGAGGGAGGAAACGCCTTCCACCTATTTGAAAAGGAAGGACAACTCGGCCTCAGCGGTGGCCCGAGCGTCCACCGCGGTTTTCTCACGTCGCTCCGCCGTGGCTAACTTCTCCTTAAGGCCGTCGGCCTCGCCTGTCAGCTCGTCGCGCCGCGTGCGGAAGCGAGCCTTCTGAAGCTCCAGCTTCCGGCGATATTCTTCGGCAAGGGCCCTACGGACCCCCGCTACCCTCTCGTCGGCCTCCTCTCGGATCATCGCCTCCCGAGAGGCGAGAGCGTCCTCAGCGGTGGCCACCTAGCGCTCCATCACCTCTAGCCGCTCGCGCTCCAGGCTCTGTTCCAGCGCCTCCAGCGTCAGCGTGTCCTCGAGCATTCGGAGCCTTGCTTCCCCCATAGGCGGCCCGCCTACCGAGGCGGCGAGCGCCGCTTTGCATGCCAGGACCTATCGCTCGAGGGCGGCGTTTGAGGCTTGGAGCTCCCACTCACGCTTCTCGGCGGCCTCATGTCGGCAGTCTACGGCTCAGGCCTCCTCCATGGCACGATCGCGAGCCTCCTTCACCGCGGCAAGGGACTCCTCCACCTCCGCGCGAGCATGCTCGCGCTGCAGGCGATCGAAGTTGACGGCAACCCCGAGCTGGCGCCACTCGCGCGCCAAGCGAAAGCGTTCTGCCTCAAGGCGCGTGTCGATGTCGCCGAGCTCCACCCTGAGGCACCCGAGCGCACTCGCCGCCTCCTGGAGAAGGCCATGCCGGATGGTGCTGCGCCCACGAGCAAGCTCCAACGCCCGGCCGGGGCTTTCCCCCGCACCCCAGTCGGTGGCAGAGGCACGCGAAGACTCGCCCGTCTCCGGTAGGGGCCTGGGGGCTGGAGATCCTTCGCCCGCTCCTCCAGCCCGAGGTGGGACCCGACACGGGCTCACCCCGCTGCTTGGGGATGGCACTGTCCCACAAGCGGCCTGGCTACTGACGAGCATCAGTGGCGGAGCCCTTGGCATGGCCCCCGCGACCGGGAGGCCTCCCTGAAGGAAGGACGCCAGGAACGCAGGCCCGAGGCTCCCCAGGGTCGGCCTCGATTAGGGTACGGGCGCCACCTTGCGCACAACCGCGCGGCTCCTGAGGCACGAGGTCGCGACGGGACCAGTGCCCTCCGGAGGCGGTGCTCGGGGCGCGTTCGCCCCCTCAGAAGGGATCCTAAGGCACAAGAGTTAGGAGGTGATGTGGGATGCAAGGATCAAGAACGAGGCAAGGCGCTTACTCGTCCATGGCAACCCACTTCCTCCTCTTCAGGGCCCTCGGGGCAGGGCTGCGACAGCTGTCGGACTTCATCCTCCTCCGGGATGGGCGGGGTCTAGGAGGCAGCACGCTGGAGCCTGGCACGTGGCCCCCTGCTGCGGTGTCGGCGGCAGCGGCCCTGGGATGGGCGTTCCCTCCGCCGCTCGAAGGGATGGAGATGGATGCTTGTGGGGCGCACAGCTCGGGAGGCCCCTCCACGGCCGCCACGAGGGCGCGCACCTCAGGACCCGAGGGCACTGGAACCACCAGCAGGGGGTTGTCGCGAGGCCCTGTGTGGCCCTCAGGAAGCAGCCCCCACTCGTTGAAGTGTGGCATCTTCTCGGCGAAGGTCCTCCCGTTTGGGTAGCTGTACAAGGGACGCCCTTCAGGAGGAAGCGCGGCGGGTGCCTCGCCGGTCAGGAGGTGGAGCACCCCGCGCAGCGTGTTGGAGGGGAGCAAGGCACCTGAAGCCTCATGGTCTCATCAGGGCCGGTGAAGGCCCACATTGGGCGAGAGTGGTGTTGGAGCGGAGCGATGCGCCGCCGGTCGAATTCCCTCACCACCATCGCCATCGTCACCCCCGCCTCCTTCAGCTTGGCCAGCCTGGTCAAGACTCACGCGAGCCGTGGGTCAGCAAGCTCCGCGTGCTCCCAGCCGGAGCTCGGTTCCGCCGGCGCCGACGGGATCAGGAGCAGGGGGCTGTACACGGCGGCATCGATGTACACCCATTGCTTCCGGAACCCCTCCGCGTCCGGGTGGAGCGTGGTCTCAATGCAGGAGCCCGCAGTCACCCCCACCGCGCAGAGCGACACGCATCCCGAGCGTTGCCCGCTGGCAGCCTTCTGAAGGAGAAGAAGTGGTGGAGCAGAGCCACGGATGGGGTGACACCCATGAAGGCTTCGCACAAGAACACGAAGCCGGAAAGAAGAACGATGGACCCGGGGTCAAGGTGCAGCGCATGGATCTGGTAGTGCGTAAGCACGACATTGAAGAAATCTGAGAATGGCGGCAGCAGGCCGAAGAAGATGGCGTGAAGATGGAGGGGGGTGTTGGTGGCCTCCATGTCAACTAAAGTCCGGGAGGCAGGCCAGATCTTCGTCGCCTTCCACTCGTTGGAATCGGCGGCGATTGCGTGCCGGACCTTATCTAGCCCCTCGTGGTTGATCATCGTGGACCGGCCCAGTGCTGGTTCTGGTCCCGGCGAGGGTTCCGCCGCTGCAGGGGTCTTGCCCTTCTTCTTCCTGGGAGCCATGGCGGCAAGGTGGATTGGAGCTGTCGTGGAATCTGGCAAAGAGGGCGCAAATTTGCGAGGAGGAGAAGAAGCAGAGGGCAAGAGCGCAGCAGGGCAATGATGGCTCGGATGCGAGCACCAGGCAGTTGCCGAGGCAGCATGGGGAAGTGGAGACGCCCATGTCCCGTCAAGCGCCACGCGTCAGCCTGGCCCACAGGTGATTGGGGCCCCCGGCGCTTCGCCCTTGCCCTTTGGCTTCGCCTCGAAGCCAAGCCCGAGCGCGCCTTGGGCCCGGGGGCTACTGTCGGCGTTCTGGGAACCAGGGTACCCAGACTTGCTTGCCTGTGGCCCACGGCGTGGCTTCCTCAACGGCATGGTACGGCCCATCTCCAAGACCACCAAGACAAGACCCTCGCGAGGGGCCAGGCCTCGCGAGGAGGACGACATCAAGACCTCCCGAGGGAGCGGCCTTCCCAGGCGGCCTCCCGAGGAGCAGAGATTTCTATGCAGGTACCCAGCCTCACAAGGCTGCGATGACATGAGCCATGACGACAAAGGCCAGGTGGGCGCCAGCGGGCGCAGAGGAGGCAGATTCCTCTTTGGTGCTTAGGAGGCAAGGACAGGCGTGGGTTCCCGAGGAATCTCCCAAAGGTTTCCATTCCGGTGCTACAAGACCAAGACCACAGGCTCGGCAAGGCGGAGGTCATCACCGAGCCCACCGCTGTGTCATGACCAGAAGCTTTGCAGGAGAAGACCACCTTTTGTCAGGATAGGATGTACTATTTGTCCCCTTTCAAATTGGCCGTTGTGGGATCCCTTCCCGCCTAAGTTTTGAGGGAAGAGGACCAAGGCCACTATAAATATAGGTTAGCCACCACCATAGAAGGGGTCGACTGATTCTCACCCCCGAGCCCTCGCGAGGTTGTTCATCCTCTGTACTTGTTCATCCTCAGCCCATCGTGAGGCCAATCCACCACAAAGCAGGAGTAGGGTATTACACCGCAAGGTGGCCCGAACCTGGGTAAACTGCCGTGTTCATCTTCTTCCTTGTTCACGCGAGTTTGGCTAGGCTAGGCTGTGGGGCGACGAGTTGGCAGGCTTGAGAGGTTGAGTTCTTCGCACACGCCCCAGAGTTCGAACCTTCTTGGGTACGCGGAGCCCTGAATCTGATAGAACAGATCAGAATGGAAAGACAGTACAAAGCCAAATACAGGAAAGCCTTCACACTATGAAGTTAAACAGATCAGGCAAACAAGCAATGACTTCACGAAGACAAACTGAAATGTAAAGGAGGTAAGGGATAAAACCAGTTGCTTGGTGAAGACAAGGATTTGGTAGACCAGTTCCAGTTGCTGTGACAACTGCACTTCTGGTTAGGGAGGCTGAGATTGAACTCAGAAGACCATGTCTTCACCTTATTCCCCTTGAGCAAAGGACACTTAGTCCTCGCCCAATCACCCAGGTAAGTCTTCAAGGTAGACTTCCAAACCTTCACAGACTCCGTTCACCGGTGATCCACAATTACTCTTGGATCCTCAGAACGTGACGCCTAACCGGCTGGAGGAAGCACAATCCTCAAGTTTAATAAGTCTTTAGATCGCACGGACAGAAAGACTTCAGTGATGCCTAACACTCTTTGGCTCTGGGTGTTTTGGGCTTTGTCCTCGCAAGGATTTCTCTCTCAAAGGCTTCAGAGGTGGTTTGCTCTCAAACAACAAAAGCCGTGCACTAACTCTGAGCAGCCACCAATTTATGGTGTAGGGGGTGGGCTATTTATAGCCAGGAGGCAACCCGACATGATATGTACGAAATAACCCTGGGTCACTAAGGAACCGACATGTGTCCAACGGTCAGATTTCAAACACATGCGGCAGCTTGACTTGGGCTACAAGCAAAGCTGACTCATCCAACTCTGGATAAGATTTTCTCTCTTGTCTTCACTCGAAGACATAGGATTTGGGTTGAGCATCACTTCAATTTTCTGACTTTGTTCACTGGGACCCCACTTAACAGTTCGGTGGTTCCTATGACTCAAGAAGGAAGAAAATGAAACTAGGAAAGAAACTATGTCTTTGCACTCCATAGTCTTCAAGTGAATGTCTTCACACGTCATTTTCTTTGACATGAATGTCTTCACGAACCACCATTGTCTTCAATGTCTTCATACATTTTTAGGGGTCATCTCTGGTAGTAAAACCGAATCACTGAGGGACTTTTACCTGTGTTATTCTGCAATTCTCACAAACACATTAGTCCCTCAACCATGTTTGTCGTCAATACTCCAAAACCAACTAGGGGTGAAAGAAATGATTTATTATATGACTATAATGAGGAGTTGTTATGATGATGATGAGTTGTTATATGACTATGATGATGATGAGTTATTATTATTATTATTATTATTATTATTATTATTATTATTATTATGAGTTGTTATTATAATGATGATGATTTATTATATCATTGCGTGAAAGAAATGCGGATTAGATTCTAGTGGATTCATCCAAAGTGACCAAGTTGGATTAGTAGGATGGATCCAAAGTGGCCAAGTTGGATTAGTAGGACTTGAATCTAATCCGCATTTCTTTCACCCAATGATGTAATAATTCATCATGATCATAATGATATAACAATCTCTAAATTGCTACTGTATGAAAACTTGTATAACGGTGTATAAATACGATATAAAATAAAAATAGAAATGGAATACAAAATAATAGTAGTAGCGCGGGGTCAAGGTGCGCTGCTAGTAACTAGCAGTAGTGCGTGCTGAGGAACGCTCTACTGATAACTTACTTAGCAGTAGCGGGGGCCAAACCAGCTATACTACTAAATGTTAGCTATAGCGCCATAACAGTAGCGCTGGCACCCGCGCTACTACTAGGCCATTTCCCCGTGCTACTACTAGGGTTTTCCCTAGTAGTGATATTTCCAACAGTCTACCACTTGCACTAGAGTCAATAATCTAGTTTACATAGTCTATGGCTATCCGGTGTTGCTCATGGCAGAGCCTTCTTCATCGGGTTTGACACATTCAAATCCGTGTGAACCTTGAGAACTTTCACAAAACCCTTCTCGACATACTGTCGGATAATGTGATACTTGTGCTCGATGTGCCTGATCTTCATGTGGGATGTTGGTTCCTTTGCTTGAGCAATGGCACCACTATTATCACAATAGAGCGCCATTGGGTTCATCGCACTTGGGACCACACCAAATTCTGCAAGAAACTTCTTGATCCAGACTGCCTCCTTGGAAGCTTCTGAAGCCGCAATATACTCTACTTATGTCGTAGAATCTGCAACAGTGTTTTGGTTGAAACTCTTCCAAACCACCGCACCACCATTAAGGGTGAAAACATATCCCGGTTGAGACTTATAGTCATCTATATCAGTCATGAAGCTAGCATCAGTGTAACCATTTACAACGAGTTCTTCATCTCCTCCATAAACAAGGAGCATGTCCTTTGTTCTCCCGAGGTACTTAAGAATATTTTTAACAGCTGCCCAGTGAGCCACTCTAGGATCACTTTGGTACCTGCTCCTAACACTTAGTGCACATGAAACATCTAGTCTAGTACATATCATAGCATACATGATGGATCCAATTGCAGAGGCAGATGGGATTCCACTCATATCCACTCGCTCATCAACTGTCTTGGGACATTGATTCTTGCTAAGTGTTGTGCCATGTGACATTGGGAGAAATCCTTTCTTTGCATTCTCCATTTTAAACCTCTTTAAAAAATTGTCAATGTACGTGCTCTGGCTTAGCACAATTAGATGTCTTGATCTATCTCTATAGATCTTTATGCCCAATATATATATGTAGCTTTGCCTAAATATTTCATTGATAACACACTCTTTAAATAGTCTTTTATCATGCTAAGAAACTTTGTATAATTTCCAATCAACAATATGCCATCTATAATATTAGAAATGCCATAGAGCTCCCACTAAACTTCTTGTATACACAACCTTCTTCATCATTTTTAATGAAGCCAAACTCTTTTACCACTTCATCAAAACATTGATTCCAACTCCTTGATGCTTGCTTCAAACCATAGATAGACCTTTGAAGCTTGCACACCTTTTTGGCATCCTCTAGATTGACAAAACCTTCTGGTTGTATCATATATGCGTCCTCTTTCAAAAAACCATTTAGGAAAGCAGTTTTTACATCCATCTGCCATATCTCATAATCAAAATATGCAACAATAACCATCATAATCCACACAGACTTTAGCATAGCTACCGGTGAGAAAGTTTCATCATAATCAACTCCCTTAACCCGCAAAAACCTTTTCGCAACTAGACTTGCTTTATAGATGGTAGGATTACCATCTGCATCTGTTTTTCTCTTGAGGATCCATTTACACTTTATGGGTTTCACACCCTCTGGAGGATCAACCAAGTTCCGAACTTGATTCTCATACATGGACTCCATTTCGGATTGCATGGATTTGAGCCATTCTTTTGAGCTGGGAGCCGCTATCACTTCTCTGTAGTGCGCAGGTTCATCTTCCTCTAAAATGAATATTTCATTATGAAACCATTCAGGAGGATTGATAACTCTTCCCGACCTACGCAATTTAGTTACAATCTAAACTGGAGTTTCTACAGCTGGTGTAGTAACTTCTGGTTCAGTTGTGTGGATAACTTCTGGAACAGATTCTGTTTTGTTAGTCCTATTCACTTCTAAAGATTCAGTAATCTTGTCAAGTTGTACTGTCCTTCCACTTACTTCTTTAGCGAGAAACTCCTTCTCAAGAAAGTGTCCATTCTTAGCGATAAACACTTTATCTTCAGACTTTTGGTAGAAGGAATACCCAATTGTTTCTTTGGGATAACCTACAAAGTAACATTTGTCTGTTTTGGGATCAAGCTTATTCGGCTATAAACATCTTACATAAGTCTCGCAATCCCAAATCTTGAGATGTGACAAATTGGGTTTCTTCCCATCCATAACTCACATGGTGTCACCTCAACAAACTTAGATGGTGCTTTGTTTAGTGTATATGTTGTTGTTTCAAGTGCATATTCACAAAATGATAAAGACAGATCGGTAAATAACATCATTGACCATACCATGTGTAGAAAAGTTCGGTTACGCCTTTCAGACACTCTGTTCCTCTGCGGAGTACCGGGAGGAGTAAGTTGTGAAACAATTCCCCAATCACTTAGATGTTTGATAAAATCACGACTTAGATATTCTCCACCATGATCTGATTGTAAAAACTTTATCTTTTTGCCACGACGATTCTCAACTTCATTATGAAATTCTTTGAACTTTTAAAATGTTTCAGACTTATGTTTCATCAAGTAGATATAACCGTATCTACTGAAATCATCAGTGAAGGTTACAAAGTATAAGTACCCACCACGCGTCGGTACAATCATTGGACCACATAGATCACTATGTATTATATCCAATAATTCAAGCGCCTGTTCAGGATGACTAGTGAACGGCGTTTTAGTCATTTTACCCATCAGACAAGCTTCACATGTTTCGAATGATTCAAAATCAAACGATGTTAATACTCCATCTTTATGAAGCTTTTGCATACGTTTCTTTTTGATATGACCAAGATGGCAGTGTGATGTCGCTTGAACTACGTCGGTATTTCCCCAAAGAGGAAGGGATGATGCATCACAACTATGATAGGTATTTCCCTCAGTTATGAAACCAAGGTATCAATCCAGTAGGAGAACCAAGCAACACTATGTAAACGGTACTTGCACACAAATAACAAATACTTGCAACCCGACGATTAGGAGGGGTTGTCAATCCCTCTACGGGTAAAAAGATAGATAAATTTGTGATAGATTGGATAAATAGATCTCGATAAAATGCGAAATAAAATAAATAGCAAAAAGGTGCAGCAAGGTATTTTTGGGTTTTTGGAATAATAGATCTGAAAATAAAAGCGAATAAAAATAGATCGGAAAGAAAATATGATAAAGAATAGACCCGGGGGCCGTAGATTTCACTAGTGGCTTCTCTCAAGAAAATAGCATACAGTGGGTAAACAAATTACTGTTGGGCAATTGATAGAACATCAAATAATTATCACGATATCCAGGCAATGATCATTATATAGGCATCACGTCCAAGATTAGTAGACCGACTCCTGCCTGCATCTACTACTATTACTCCACACGTCGACCGCTATCCAGCATGCATCTAGTGTATTAAGTTCATGGAGAAACGAAGTAATGCAATAAGAACGATGACATGATGTAGACGAGATCTATTCTTGTAGGAATAGCCCCCATCTTGTTATCCTTAATAGCAACGATACATGCGTGTCTTGCTGCCCCTTCTGTCACTGGGAAAGAACACCGCATGATCGAACCCATCACAAAGCACCTCTTCCCATGGCAAGAAAAATCGATCTAGTTGGCCTAACTAAACCAAAGATTCGAAGAATAAATACAAGGCTATAAGTAATCATGCATAAAAGAGATCAAAGAACTCAAATAACTTTCATGGATATAGATCTAATCATAAACTCAAAGTTCATCAGATCCCAACAAAGACACCGCAAAAAGAGTTACATCAAATAGATCTCCAAGAGACCATTGTATTGAGAATAAAAAAGAGAGAAGAAGCCATCTAGCTACTGCCTACGGACCCGTAGGTCTACAATGAACTACTCACGCATCATCGGAGAGGCACCAATGAGGATGATGAACCCCTCCGTGATGGTGTCTAGATTGGATCTCGTGGTTCTGGAACTTGCGGCGGTTGGAATTGTGTTTCTCGACCCCCCTAGGGTTTTTGGAATATTTGGGTATTTATAGGGCGAAGTGGCGGTGCAGGAGGCCACCGAGGTGGGCACAACCCACCAGGGTGCGCATGGGCTCCCAGGCGCGCCCAGGTGGATTGTGCCCCCCTCGGGGCACCCCTCTGGTACTTCTTTGGCCCATCTTGTGTCTTCTGGTCCATAAAAATTCTCCAAAAAGTTTCGATGCGTTTGGACTCCGTTTGGTATTGATTTTCTGGGTAGTAAAAAACAAGCAAAAAAATAGCAACTGGCACTGGGCACTATGTCAATAGGTTAGTCCCAAAAATGATATAAAGTTTCTATAAAATGATTGTAAAACATCCAAGAATGATAATATAACAGCATGGAACAAGCAAAAATTATAGATACGTTGGAGACGTATCACAGTGCCACATGTAAGTGGTATTATCAGTCTTCTTAAGATGTTTAGCATTAATGTTATAGACATGTTTTTCACGTTCAAGATCCAATATGAATAATCCACCAATCATGGGTGCAAATCCATAGAACATATCCTTATAATATATCAAACAACCATTACTTTATAATTTATGAGAATAACCATCACTTATCAAACATGATCTAGAGATAATGTTTTTACATAACTTTGGAACAAAATAACAATTATTCAGTTCTAAGATAAATCATGAAGGCAAACTTAAAGACATGACGCCAATGGCTTGAGTGGCAATCCCATCACCATTCCCAACACACATCACGACTTCATTTCTTCTCAGCTTGCGAATCTTCCATAGTCCTTGCATCGTGTTGCACATGTGAGCAACAGATCTGGTATCAAATACCCATGACTTGGAGTTTTCAGCAAGTAGAATATCAATAACCATTGTTCAAGAAATCGGTAACTGGCAGTTGCTCGGTCAGCTTGGGAGTAGTGTTTAATCAGTGAATCGACCTATTAACTGGATTAATCGGTCGACCATTAATCGATAGATTAAATAGGAATAGCAGGGAAAATATTCGGGCTTTGTTTGCCCACAAGTTAATGGGTCAGCAGCGATTAATCGGCCTAACAACCGATTAATCGGTCTAACTGGTCAATTAATCGGCCTGACAAGTTAACTGATGAATAGGTGCAATTCAATTCGGTCACCCTACGAGTAGCGATTAACTGGCCCGTTAACTGATTAATCGGACAAATTCTTGGACAATGTCAATAACATTAACTTGTATAACTTTTATACCTTTACCAGAAGATAAGTTCTTCTTATCCGCCAGATATTTCAAGCAATTTCTTTTCTAGTGTCCTTTCTCTCTGTAGTAGAAACATGTAGTCTCGCAAGAAGCTCCACCCTTGTTCCTCTTGGTGTTGATTTCTTATAGAAATTTTCTGTTTTGTTCACAAGCAACTTTTCCTGGTTCTGCATCCCTATTTCATTGGTTTTGAGCATCGCTTCATAAAGCGAAGTAAGGATCAAGTCATTTCCCGGTGTCTTGGGAAAATAAATTTCCATTTCATTAATACTATCATAATAGTCTGCAAGTCTGACACCTTGCTCACCAACTTCAGCTATCTTGCACTCGTCCATTGCTTCAGTCATCTCATGAACTTCAGCTGGTTCTTTGTGGTACAGAACTTCCAGTGCCTCGACAATCTCGACGGTACTGAGTTGTTGATAACATTTTAGTAACACTTGACCCATACATGATAGCATTATACTTTTGACAACACTGAAATCACTCTTGCGAGATATAAACACATTGATGATATCCTGAGATGCTCCAAGCGCCGGGTAATCACCAAGTGATTGATTCAGCACATATTCTTTCTTAGCACTTCTGAGAACACATCTCAGAGTGTGGAACCAATCCTCATAGTTTCCACCAATTGCAGCTAACTTTTCTTTCTCAAACAGAGGTGCTAAATTTAAACTATTGTGAGCCATTGGTCTACAAGAATAAACATAAGATTCACTTAGACATAATTCACTTAAACAATTTTAATGTAAAGTGCACTCCCAGTCAAATCAATTTCTCTCATAATTGATAGTGAGTGATTCAAGATCCTGATCTTATTCTCAGCCACTGATGTGGACATAACTGATGACGAGAATTTTGATCGGTAGGCAAGCTTTTGTCGATAATATCTCCATATGATTCTTGTTCATCTTTTGATGCTTCATGCTTCGAGCTCAGAACGATTCTGCCAGAACTTCAAGACAACTGAGTGTTATCTGCATCCATGGTCTGACCATCTACCCACCTTACACCTCACAGTCCATTTGTAGTCATGTGGACATGACTCACTCCGAATTGCTACGTGTTATAGATGGTTGCAACACTGGGAAGAGCACATTTTAGCTTGATATTTATTGTGAGAGATAACCCTAATAATTGACTACTGCGCAATCAAAGGGTGCAAACAACAAAGGGATAAACATATCTGGCAATTCATAATAGCATGATATGCATAGCCTTGGGCAGGCACCGAGAACGTCTCAATGGCCCTCCGAGGTCTTCATGAAGTTTTCTCCGGAAGTGCTACCGTAGTGACAATTCTGAAAACTACCGAAGTGGCAACGATTTTGTTCTCCTACGCCCGGTGAAGCTCCGGGTCCTCCGTGTAACTTGTAGGCTACCTATACATCTATTACATTAAGGTGGCAATCCCGTGGCTCCAGCCATCATGCCGTGACGCACAGGCCACTTAACATTACACCATATAACCATCTCATACATAAACTCATTATCATGACAAAGGCTATACCACATCATATGAAATCCTACAAAACCAAGTTAAATGTCCTCTAAATGTTTTGACAAATTTTAATGACATGGCTTCTCGGGTTTTTGGATAACACTAGCTACCTACGCACACCATCAAGGCGATAATTCTTGTTGCTAGATTAACTTTCGGAGTGTGTGAGGGAAGAGACTTAATTAAAAATCTCTAGCCCCATATTAAACTTTATATAATACACATGACCCCCTAGAAGATCGTTCATCTTCATTGCCGTCTTGTGTACGTGATGGTTCACTATTCTTGACTATGATGAAGCCCAAGGAACTGTTAGTAGATCGTCGACAGCAGAGTCGATTGATTTTCATAACCTTCTAAAAGCAACATCATGCCGTCAGTGAATTGAACCAAAGCAACACCCGAGGGAAGCATAGCAAGAACATTAAACCCTCACATCCACATGTGATCTAGATCGAAAACTGCATCTACTCATCGAACCGCTCATGATGCCATTGTTGGGAAACATAGTAGAAAACAAAAAAAATCTCCCTACGATCACCCAAGAAGAATATGAAGATGCAGATAAGGTTTGGCTCAACAATCATTATCGACTCTGGAGTGCAGCAGAAGTAGATGAGTTGGTGTAGATCGTACATGGAGTCCCCCATACCGTAGATGAACGATCCCTTGAACAGAAGACCAAAAGCATGGCCTCTCTACTTTGTTGCAAGCGTACGGTCTTCATGATTCGGCAGCGCTTCGCCATCCAGAGCTAATCATCGCCAAAGAATTAGAGGGACGATATTAGAACCACACATGGCTTCTAATTGTGAGGATTAGAGGAACTAGGTCAAGCTCTAGTTGATCAACTAGGACCAACTGGAACTAGAACTAGATGAGCTAGAGGAGGCTAAAAAACTTGTGTATATAAAAGGGCCAATACCTCAAGTATATATCGGTTGGAGGGCAGGAGGGGCTGCCAAGAGGAGGGAAAGGACTCCCGTCCCCTTGCGCCGTCCAAGGGGGAAGGAGGAGGCCTTCCTCTTCCCCAATTTGGGCCCTTGTGGCCCAAGTCACCTTCCACCTCTAGGACTCTTAAGGCCTGTTGATATTTAATTAATTATAAAAGCCTTCTAACAATTAGTAGAGCCTTTTATTATTAATTTAACATCATAAAAAAATCCACCTATATATTATTTATTGGAAATACCCGATATTGCCGGATAAACTCCGAAACCCTTTCGGTGACCCCAAAATGCTTCCGGTTCCTCTCAGAACTATTCCGAATATTAAAAAGCTATTTCACAAATAAATCCTCAATACTCTCGTCCCACTATCACTCAGCAGGTCATGATTACCTTAATCTTGTGATCTCATAGCTTCGGTAAATCATAGACATGAACGAAACCCCTTCGTTCAATGATCGATAGCGGAACCGTGGATGTCCATATCTATCCCTACGATTAGACGAATAACATTTGAGTGAACCTTTGGTTATCATATGATGTCACCTTTGCTTTGTGATACTTTACAAAACCCGGGATGCATCGGTATCCTCCTGAGTCATACACATGCTCACTATACAGTTGCCATCATTACCAGTTTTGTTCTTCTTTCTAGTTGTTGTGTTCTGGCATCCCCATGACGTAGTCACCTGTGTTTGGAAAAACGATGATGCATGCCATCACAGCGAGTGGTCCCTAAGAATATCTCTCCATTATCGGAGGAGAAAATCCCACTCTTGAGCTATCTAGTCCCTTGTTAAACTTTTTGATGAACCCGTAAGTTGTCGTTATGATCACCATGTTACAGATGGCATTTGAGCAAACCCAAAGTCCACCGTACGGTAGGAAGTGACTACAATACTCTCATGGTCTGAGGAGCTAAAAACACATATTAACACTCTGTGTTGTAGCAATTGATTTCATACAATATTATCTCAACGTATAAGAAACAAGTTTGGGTCGATTCAATATGATCGTTCTTCTAACGTCATACTCTCAATGTTGTTTTAGGACGATCGTTACGCTTAACGATATCCTAAGATCCAGAAAACATGATCACCAACAACACTTGAGCCAGCCTTAGAGGCAAGACTGGGAACCTATTCTTTACCGCTTATCATTCCACACGTGCATATGAGTTTTCCACTGAATCACATATTACAGGATCATAGCAGTTATAGCATGAAATATAAACTCTTAATTATGAAAATGGAAATATAATAATACAATATTATTGCCTCTAGTGCATATTTCCAATAGGAGGACCCCCAAGCCGGCGGAACACTTGGGGACCGACCAACACACCCACCTGCCCCCGCCGCCGCGCCTCCACCACCACCAGCCGAGACCACGGCAGTGGCGAATGCCCGCAGCTCGCGCCGCCTAGGCCGTGAGCTTAGGTACGCCGCCGCCAGAGCCCACCGCACACCTCCGCCACTGCAGCCCCTTCACACTGATAAACCACAAATGTAGGGGATCAATTGTAGATTTTTCAATAAATAAGAGTGTTGAACCCAATGAGGAGCTAAAGGTAGAATTTATATTCTCTTCAAGTTCTATCGACCACCGATACAACTCTATGCGCACCAACATTTGGTTCACCTAGAACAAGTATGAAAGTAATTTGCAAGAATAAAACTAAGAGTACTTTGCGAGAATAATAAAGTTAATTTGTTTAGTAGAGAGCTTTTGTAGAACTATGAGAAAGATTGTCCATAGGTAATTGATTCTAACACAATAGATACTTATCATATGCAATGAGGGAGAGGCATACGCTAACATACCTTCCATACTTGGATCACATGTTCTTATGATTGAAACTCTATCAAGCATCCGCACGTACTAAAGATCACTAAGGTAAAACCCAACCATGGCATTAAGTAACAAGTCCCCTTTACTCCCACACGCAGCAACCTCCTTACTCGGGTTTCAGCTTCTGTCACTCTTGCAACCCACTATAAGTCAATCATAAACGTATTGCAACACCCTACAGCGGTAATTCCACATGCTTGTGCGACACTAAGGGCACCATAGGACAACACCATATTAACATACAACTCATATCAATCACACCATACCACAATTAACCCGTAGGACAAAAATAATCTACTCAAACATCATAGGATGACCCCCACATCATTGGGTAATAATATATAGCATAATGCACCATGTTTAAGTAGAGATTACATCGGGAAGAGAGAAGTTACACCATTGTAAGGAGAGGGAGAGAGTTGGTAATGATGGCGGCGAAGTTGTTGGTGTAGATCCTCGTCACGATGGTTCCCCGGCGGCACTCCAGCACTACCAGGAGAGAGGGGGAGAGAGCCCCCCTCCTCCTCCTTCTTCTTATTCCTTGGCCTCCCCCCTAAATGGGAGGAGGGTTTCCCCTCTGGTCCTTGGCCGCCATGGCTCCCGAAGGGCAGAAGCCCCTCCGAGATTGGATCTCTTTCTCTCTCTCTCTCTCTCTCTCTCTCTCTCTCTCTCTCTCTCTCTGTTTCTCTTCTATTTCATGTCTGTTTTCAGAGCCCTTAACTGTTTCTTATATTCCCGGAGATTCGTAACTCCGATTGGGCTGAAATTTTGAGGGGATTTTTCTTCGGAAATTATCTTTTTATGGAAAAAGAAGGGCTCCAACTGACCTAGGAGGTGACCACAAGACATCAAGGCGTACCCTGGTAGGGCACGCCCTGATGTCTTCACTACAAAAAAAACACTTCCGTGATGATACGTCTTTGTCACAGTAGGTCATGTTTTCTGTCATGCATGTACATCTGTGACGATTTTATGACAGAATCAAGATAGTCATAGTTGTGCTGTCGTAGAAGTGCTCCACTTGAATTATCATCACAGAAGTGTCCACTTCCATGATGATAATTGCCGCGTCATGGAAGTGCTTTAGTCAAGGGTAACCGACACGTGGCTTCCACTGTAATGGGTCGTCGTTAAGCTACCGGGTTTGATTTTGGATCCGATAACCCCTTAAAATCCAAGACCAATGGCGATTTTCCATGTGTAAATTCTTCATTCGCCAGCGGATCCATGTGTCAGATCGGCGTTGCGACAGATGTCATTCGTCCAATGGATGGAACGTGCCTATGGTACGTCGACACGTGGCGCATCCCAACAGTGGCCCATATAGGTTAAAAAGGCTGGCCCGTTTGACTTGGTCAAATGTTAGCGGGCCGGCCCAGTGCAAATAAACGCCGTAGCAAAACAAGTCCAGAACTGAAACCACTTCAGAAGAACTCAAGAAACAATATCATGGGTCACCATGCTGACAAGAAGCTTAGCAAGCTTATTAGCTTTCTCTTGTTTGGCACTTAAATCCTCCAACTCTTGCTGTTGCACTAGAGAGTATGCATCTGAATTTTGCACGGATTTCCTCAGTCCTTCGGCTTCTTGTCGCGGCACAGCTGATCGATGTCTTTCAACTTGTAGTTGAAACTCAAGAAGCCGAAATGATTCAGGCAACGAGTTCGAAGAGCTTGTGCCAGCAGTAGTGGCCAGTAACTCAAACACTACATCAAGATAGGACTTTGGGGTTGTCTCACTGTCTTCAAGGTAGTTTTTATCAGCTTTCTTGGAGACCAACAAGGACGTCTCACTATCTTGAACCTTATCTGCATTACTTCCTTTGCCATTGCATAATGGGGGTACTCTTCTCCAATATTTTGTCGGCATTCTAAAAGAGAAACAACCAGACATATCACAGGTTTAGCGTGTTGTATATGAAACCCATTTTGGTAAACCAGTTTAGTAGTAAGGTGGATAGGATAACAACATGAAACAAACATATACCTATGTACTATGGTCACTGTATTGTCTATATCATTCTAGTTTATGTTGCCAAATCAAGATAGAGACATAGTTCAAATCATATCTGTTTAAGACAAAGCAACATAGACAGAATATAAGTGTGGGAAACTACACAACACTAACAACACTTGTAATGTGCATGACATGAGAACATAGCTGTTTATACAATTGAAACTGAAATCAACATAGAGCAAGTTACAACAGCAAACCAGTTAAAGAAACAGGTTTAAAACATACCTGTTGCACCATTGGAGTTTCAATTGGATCCTTCAAATTTGAAATTAGTTGGTATGAGTAAATACAGTGATGCAAGAGCAAAGGAGTATGCACCATAGCTACAGAATCTGACCTGAGAACAATTCTTCTTCCGCTTTAAGCGTTGAGTTGGGGTTCGGAGTGGTGGTCCTCATGCTTTGGGCACTGTAGTTACCTTACTAACTGCTCGTGTTTGGGTGCTCTGTGGTGGAGACGGTGTTGTGTCAGCTGGAACTGGGTTACTATTTGCTGGGGTTGGGGTTAGAAGGGGTGTAGCTGGGTTTTTGTCCAACGGGGTAGGGGTACAATCTGTGAGAGTCTGGGTTATGTGTGGTGGGGCTGGTTCTTGGGCAAGTACAACCGTGGTTCTATCTGCATCGACGGGTAGCACTGTCTTTTCTGAAGACCGTGTTTTTACTCCTTAGATACTGCCATCACCCCCTCCAATTGAAATGGCTGATAAACAAGAAAAGTAATTGAATGTACAGACATTGTATGATAGACAGGTGCAATGGATAGTGGGGAACAAAAGAGGGCATGAAATAATTCACATTTATGTTGTCTAACCAAACATGATAACATGACACAATTTCATATATATGATGGCTAACTAAACAGGATATCATGACATAATTTCATATATATGATGGCTAACTAAACATGATAGAATGACATAATTCAGAATATGGTGACTATGTAAACGGGATAACATGATATAAGTTTATGATGTCTTTATTAAATAGGTTGGCATGCCATAATTCACATACACGCCGTCTATGGAAACATGATGGCATGATATAATTTACGGATAGAATGACATAATTCAAAATTTGATGACTATGTAAACATGATGAGATGATATAACTATATGATGTCTTTATTAAATAGGTTGGCATGCCATAATTCACATACATGCTCTCTATGTAAACATGATGGCATGATATAATCCACATAGATGATTTATATACTAAGCAAGTAAGCAGATAGCAATCGCATATATGATGTCTAAACTAAGCAAATGGCATTCAATATTGTGTATATGATGTACAAACTAAGCAATGCAAGACAACATATGCATGATATGAGTAATATAACCCTGCCAAGTTTGAGCATACACCTCAGGGGGAAAATAGGACTGGTCATCTGTCTCTGAATCCTCCTCTGAGGATTTATCTATAACCAGCAAGATATCTGCTTCAGTAGGTAGCATTGTCTGCTCTGAATACCTTGTTTTCACTCTAGATTTTTCCATCACCGATTCAAATGGCTGATGCACAGGAAGAGTAGTTGAATATACAAACATTGTCAACTAATGGAATATGTAATACAAAAAAAGGATGGCATGATATAATTCACAAATATGATGCCTAGCTAAATAGCATGGCATTGCATAATTCACATATATAATGCCTTGCGACAAGATGACATTGCATAATTCACATATATAATGCCTTGCAACAACATGGCATTGCATAATTCACATATATAATGCCTTGCGGCAAGATGACATTGCACAATTCACATATATGGTAATTAGACACTAAACATGTGGCATTCACACAAAGCATGTCTAAACTAAGCAAATGACATAGCAATGCAAGACACCATATGCATGATATGAGCAATATAACCCTGCCAAGTTAGAGCATACACCTCGGGGGGGGGGGGGTATAGTACTGGTCATCTGTCTCTGAATCCTCCTCTAAGGAGCTATCTTTAACCAGCAAGATATGCGCTTCGTCAGATAGCACTGTCTGCTCTGAAGACCTTGTTTTCACTCCAAATTTTTCCATCACCGTGTCAAATGGTTGATGCACAGGAAGATTAGTTGAATGCACTAACATTGTTGACAAATGTAATACTTAATGAAAAAAAGGATGGCATGATATAATTCACATATAAGATGACGGGCTAAACAGGATGGCATTGCAAAATTCACATATATGATACCTGGCTAAACAAGATGACATTGCATAATTCACATATATGATATAGAAAGTAAACAGAGGACATTCACACAAAGCATGTCTAAACTAAGAAGATGACATATTTGATGTATAAAGTAAGCAATGCAAGGTGCCATATGCATGATATAACCAACATCAGCATGCCAAGTTAGAGCAAAGACCTCAGGGGGTAAATAGGAGTGGTCTGCTCCCTCTGAATCCCCCTCTGAAAAGTTATCTTCCTCTTGATTACAATCTGGAATGGGGGTAGGGGGCTGCCACTGCACCCACCATGGAGCGATGTCTACATGACATTTTATTGGCATGCAAGGCTTCTTTCTTTTGCTCTACATGTTCAGTACCATTGTGTACAATAACTGGCATGCATAGGAATAAAACATAGTGAGATTATGTAAGGAGTGCAAGTAGAAATTCGGAGTGATGGTTGCAACCTGTGGATAGACCCAAAACCAATGATAGCAGGCAAATAATAGCTTTAGTTAAAAAATACAGATAATGGCTCCTTTACTGTTTGTTTCCCACCCAACATGAAACACATAGTAGACACCCGTGATTAAACATATAGTAGACATATACTATTCGTTGCCGCCCCGATATGTACCCCACAACCATTTAAAAATTGAAGTTTGAGCATTAGTTTGGACCTAACTCGGAGTCTAAGAGGTCAAAAGGATGATAAAGTAGCATGTAGTATTAAGCGATGCATAACATAAGGAGACACGAAAAGTGAGACCTCTCTTGCGGACCCGTGTAGTCCTCAAGGTCATCTGCTTAGTTGATGATGGTAATACAGCTGTGGTGGATGCCGACGGCAGGGAAAAAAGATCTGAGGCGGCGAAAGATAGTCTGGAGGGGGGATCTCTGCTGTGGTGGACGCTTCCATTGTTGGAGCAGCTCAGCTGGGATGGACGATGGCGCGGCAGGAGCGGGACAAACCACATAAGGTTTTCTTTGACACCTATCTATAACAGAAGTAGTTCTGTAATGGCTCATTTGAATTGGAGGATTCTAATAACGCAGGGATAGGAAATACACAGGAATAGGATAGGAATGCATGTGCAAAATGGAGCATTTTGCAAACATAGAATTTCTGTCAATCTGGGTGTTTGGTTTACCAGAATTGGAAGATCACATGAATGCAAAGAAGCATGGTCAAATTAAGTCAAACCACAAGAAAATGTACAATTATAATGCTAATATGGTACTATCACTTAGTCTTGTTCTTCATGAATAGGAATTTGAAAAGGAGGGCCAACTGGATATTAAAATTCCTACGGTTTTTCTTTGGAAGAGACACTAAAGGAAAAAAATCCTACAGTTTTCCCCTGCTCCATTCCTTTGAACCAAATGCATGAATAGTAGTACCATAGGAAACTTTCCAATTTCTATGTTTTTCCTTCACTTTTCCTTTCAACCACTCGTGATTCTAGTACGCAAGCTCGAACAGGCAAAAGCCTACACTCCAAAAATGTCTTTGTACCTCTTCTACTACTTTCGACCCAGGCCCATCTACACATGCACAACTCCAACGCGTAGAAATAAATAATGATGGCTTTCGAGAGAGTCCATCACAGATAGCTAACTTGCCTAGTATCTCACTGCTTGTCATATAGGAGAAGCTATTCGTATTTCTCATTACTACGCGTGCTCAGTGGACAAATATATATTACATGTAGAGTAAAAAAGCGATGCGACAAGTGTACAACCTCTTTGGCGAAGCCATGTCGATCTCAGCATCATTGGGTTGGTCGCTGAGGATGCTACGGCTGATGTGCCTGTCGGAGGCGGGGAAGAAGATTTTAGGCGTCTGGAGATGGAGCCGAGGGTACTGCTCCATTGTGATGGACGGTTTCATCGTTGGAGCAGCTCCGGTGAGGTATACGATGGTGAGGCTGTAGCTGGATAAGAGAGGCAATGTTAACCTGAAGTGGTATTCTAATAGCATCTCCAATAGATGATGTAAAATACATCACCAAAAAGTGCTAGATGTAAAATACATCAGCCGCTCATCTCTGAACTTAACTGTCAAAATTAAATTTTACTGTCGAAACTGAATTTTGCTGTCGAAACAGAATTTTACTATCAAAACTAAACGCACTAGTAGTAGAGAAGCAGTGCACTCTAGTGGCAGAGTAGCAGTGATCTAAATCGGTAGTCGCTCCAGCAGGGAACATACTACCAAAGAGCAGCCGGGGCAGCTGGTCGTGCAGTAGCAGCGCCTAGAGCAGCAGCGCGTGCGAGAGCGGGGGCAACTGGTCATGTAGCAGCATCTCGGGTAGCAGCAGCAGGAGCGCGAGCGAGAGCCGGAGCTGCTACTCGTGTAGCAGCAGAGCGAGCAAGAGTAGAGTAGCAGCGCAAGCAAGAGCAATAGCAGAGCAGCAGTGTGAGCAAGAGCAAGAGCAGAGCAGTAGCGCGAGCAAGAGCAAGAGCAGAGCAGGCACGCAACCGAGAGAAAGAGCAGAGCAGCAACACGAGTGAGAGCCGAAGCAGCAGTAGTAGCTCCTGCTGGTGTGGTCGTCGCCACTGAGGGAGCAACGCCATGGCGGAGAGACGCCGTGGAAGAAGTGGCCGGCGACGCCGTCGTTGATGGAGCCGCGCCATGGCGGCTCGGGATCGAGCACTGTGAGATCGAATCAAGGAGAAAATGCAGCGATTAGTGTAGAAATCTCTTTGGTGGCGCTGACTAGGCCTCAGCTTCATCCGAGGAATCGGTGATGGTGCCACTCTTCCGGTGGTGTAGGTGAAGACGACGCTGTGGGAATGGAGGTGGTGCGATAAACGAGGCAATCATCCACCGCGTTGATGCTATCGGCGCGGCGTGGTCAATGTGATCAACAAACGACAACCATCGGAAGAGGGATGTAAGTGGAGAGGCTGGCAGTAGGGACTCACATGGTCCATGGCCCCACGCAAGCAAGTGCCTCCTTATTATGTGAACAAAAATGATTGCTCCTCCTGACAGCTGTGACCCACAACTACATCTTCGCACGCAAGGAAGTGCCTCCTTATTACGCGGGGAAAAAAGTTTCCTCCACCTGACAGCTGAGACCCACCAGCTACATCTTCGCACGCAAGGAAGTGCCTCCTTATTACGCGCAAGAAAAATGATTCCTCCCGCTGCTAGCTGGGACCCACCAGATTTGGTGGTTGACTTGTGGGCCTACTAGACGCATACGCAGGGCTTTGTCAACTTAGTCAACAAACAATTCTAGCAGCAGTGACCGTTGGATGTTAATCCAACGGCCATGCTGCTTCTTCAACCTCTGATCTTCTTGCTCTAGCCGCCGAAACCAGCGCTAGCCGTACCACCTGCTCCTGCCTCCCATGGTCGTCTATGCTGCCACGCAGTCCTCACAGCCCCATCCTACTCTCACCGCTGGCCAGGCCTTCCCTTTACTCACCCACAACCCCTGTTATTTTCCGGCGACGGTAGCCTCACACCGCAGCCGAACCAGTCAACCCTCGTACTCCCCTCCGCGTGGGCAACCACTACCGAGTCTTCCCCGACTCCGGGTCGTTCCCTTCCTACGCCTCACCGTCATCCACCGTGTTGGTGCTCTCGACGCGGCATGGTCAACATGGTCAACGAACGACAACCATCGGAAGAGGACTGTACGTGGTGAGGCTGACATGCTGGACCCACCAGCTACATCTTCACACGCAAGTAAGTGCCTCCTTATTACGCGGAAAAAATGATTCCTCCCCCTGACAGCTGGGACCACCAGCTATATCTTCGCACGCAGGGAAGTGCGTCCTTATCCTCCCTGACAGCTGACCCACCCAGTCGAAGCGTACGTAGCGTTGTCTGTCTGGTCGCAAACATGTATGTACATAATGGTCGATCGATCTGTCTGCCACGATGAACCATGGCCGAGTAAGAAGCGGTAGTAGTTCAAGCAGTCCCGTCTAAATCATGTACATATACGTACAACCACACTGCAAAAAAGACAGCCACATACATACATACATACGGCTGTGCTCTCGAACGTGTACAATGACGGCGTCCTGTTCATCGACAGCCAACCGGCTGGGTCAGAACGGAGAAACAGCGTCGTGTTCGTCGGGAGGCAACCGACTAGGTCGGAACGCGTCCTATTATCAGGAGCCAACCAGATTGGATGGAATAGCCAAAACGGGGTCTGACGTACTGCAAAACGGAGTAAACGGACTTCTGTTCGACCGCCTACGATGGAAACGGGGTCCTGTTCAACGGGAGGGGTTTGGCGTACCGCAAAACAGAGGAAACAAACTTCTGGCCAACTGCCTACGGTTGAAACGGGGTCCTGTTCACCGGGAGGGGCCGGCGTACCGCAAAATAGAGGAAATAGACTTATGTTCAAGCGCCTACGGTCGAAACGGGGTTCTGTTCATCGGGAGGGGTGTGGCGTACCACAAAACAGGACTCCACGGGCTACTATTCATCCATCGTCTACTGCCTCGTTCCAGCCTCCACGGGTTACTGTTCATCCAGTGTCGACTTCCTCCAGCCTCCACCGGCTACTTAGAGCCTCCAGGGATCCTGTTTATCCATCCCCAACAGATTGGGGTGTGGCAGCCTCCTTGGGGTCCTGTTCATCCAGCGGCAACCGCGTACACACGCCCGGGGTCCTGTTCATCCAGCGGCAACCGCCTACACACGACCGGGGTCCTGTTCATCCAACCCCCATCGGGAACTGTTCATCCATAGCCAACCAACCAACCGGACTCACCACGTCTCGACTCGTTTTATATATCGCGCGCGCTGCAGCAACGGGCACTGTTCATCCAGAGGCAACGCAATCGGCTAGCTACGTCTCGCACGGGGGTTCGATCGGCTTTAGTAAGCAGCAGCAGTGATCGATCGGGTTCAGTTAGCAACGAAGGAGTCGGTTCAGTTAGCAGTGAAGGAACCACAATGGTTCATTTAGCAGGGAAGAGATCGATCAGCTTCATTACGTAGCTAGTGCGATCGCTCGAGTTCAGTAAGCCAATGCCTCGCTTGGTTTCAGTTAGCGAACGCTTCGCACACACGCGCGTATGAGAGAGAAACGCGCAAACCACACTGCATCGCTCATCCCCGACCACCCACCGTAACCGGGAACTCCCTGAAATTTTCCTCGCCCTCACTTCTACCATGATTTTTACATCATGGACGGCCCAAAGAATGTCATGTAGGTGCGTGTCCGGACCGCCCAGGAAAAGCCTGTCATGAATTTTTGTCATAGAAGTAGGGGCGCACCAAATATATGATGATACGTGTTTTTGTCATAATTATCGTCATAGAAGTGTCATAACCATGAAAGAAAAAGTTTCCGTTCGGGCCATAATGTCACGGATGTGTTTTTTTGTAGTGCTTTTGGGGCCCTCGGGCATTGTCTTGCATTGATTCTTTTTTCCCAATAATCACATATATTCCAAAAAAATATCCGTAAAATTTTATCGCGTTTGGACTTCGTTTGATATGGATTTTCTGCGAAACAAAAAAACATGCAAAAAATAGGAACTAGCATTCGGCACTGGATCAATATGTTAGTCCCAAAAATAATATAAATTGTTGCCAAAAGTATGTGAAAGTCGTAAAATAATGTCATGAAACAATATAAAAATTATAGGTATGACGGAGACATATCAACATGCCCAAGCTTAATTCCTGCTCATCGTCGAGTAGTTAAATGATAAAACAAAAATAATTTTTGATGTGGAATGCTATCTAGCATAATCTTGATCAAATAATCTAATCATGGCATGAATATTAGGATACGAGTGATTCAAGGCAATAGTCTATCATTTGACATAAAGACATCAGTACTCAGATATAGTAACAAACAATCATGCCCTTCAAAATAAAGAATGCTAAAGAACGTTATCCCTACAAAATCATATATCCTAGCATGCTCAGCCTTCCTAGGATAAAGTGTAAATCATGAGCACCCCGGTGTCAAACCAAGCAATTGTATCATACTTTTTCACGCGCTTCAGCATTTTCAACTTTAGTCAATACATGAGCGCGAGCCATGGACTTAGCACTTAGGGTGGCAAAGAGAATGATGATTGGGGTTAATGAAAAGAAAAAAGGTGGAGAAAGTCTCGCATTAACTCGGTGGATCATGATGCAATGGAGAAGCCTTACAATCGATATCGATGCGAGGAGTAGGGATTACCATGCAACGAATGCACTAGAGCTATAAGTGTATGAAACCTCCCAATGAAACTAAGTGGGTGTGCATCCAACTTGCTTGCTCATGAAGATCTCGAGCATTTGAGGAAGCTCGTCTTCGAAATATACAAGCCAAGTTCTATAATGTAAATTTTCCACTAGTATATGAAAGTGACAAATCATGGAGACTCTCTATATGTAGAACATGGTGCTACTTTGAAGCACAAGTGTGGAAAAAGGATTGTAGTCTGCCCCCTCTCTCTTTTTCTCTCCTTTTTTGTTTTCTTTTTCTTTTTTATTTTTTGTTTCCTTTTTTCACGGGCTCCTTTTGGCCTCTTTTTTTAGAACAGTCTCATGGAGTTCATCCCCACTTTTTCGAGGACTCATTAGTCTCCATCATTCTTTTCCTCGCTATTAGGGGCAACACTCTAATAATGATGATCATCACATTTTTATTTACTTACAACTTGATAAACTGAATGATATGACTAAATATGAATGCCTCTGGCAGTGTACCAGGATGCGTGATGATCTAGCGTAGCAAAGATATCAAAAAACAGACAAACCATGAAAATACCATGCTAGCTATCTTACGATCATGCAAAGCAATATGATAATGAACATAAGTCATGTATATGATGATGGTGGAAGTTGCATGGCAATATATCTCGGAATGGCTATTTGAAATGCCATAATAGGTAGGTATGGTGGATGTTTCGAGGAAGGATATAATAAGGCTTATGTGTGATAGAGCGTGTCATATCATGGGGTTTGGATGCACCGGCGAAGTTTGCACCAAGTCTTGAGGTGAGAACGGGCAATGCACGCTACCGGAGAAGCTAGCAAAATATGGATAGGTGGGAGTGCTTAAGTCCATAAACTCACATTAGTCATAAAGAACTCATATACTTATTGTGAAAATTTCAAAGCCCTCAAAGCGAAGTAGTAATCACATGCCCCTAGGGAGGAGGTTGGGATGAGTTAACCATCGTGCGCCCCCGATTCAAGCAACACAAAGGATTTCAATCAAGGATAAATTATGCTAAAACTTCATCGCAAAGATAGAGGCTATACGTGCATGCTTCGGGAATCACAAACTTTATCATTGATATCTTTACTAAACCATGATTATGAATTAATACACTCACATATTACCATCTTAATATCGCAAAACTATTGCAGGGAATCAAACCTATCATATTAAGCGATCTACAAGTTTTATGCAGGATTTTATGACCATGTGAATGACCAATTCCTATTAACTCTCTAAATAGATATAAGTGAAGCATGATAGTTTAATTCTTTCTACAAAAGACTCGGCCACACTCTAATAAATATAAGTGAAGCAAAAGAGCATTCTACAAATAACAGTTTTCCAAATGTAGAGAAACGAGCATCCAAACTTCAAATGATATAAGTGAAGCACATGAAGCATTCTATAAAGACGTACTCAAAAGATATAAGTGAAGTGCAATAAGCATTCTATAAATCAACCAAGGACTATCTCATACCAGCATGGTGCATTGCTAAAATAAAAATAAAAATCACATGACACTCCAAGAATTTACGCATATCATGTGAACAAAACAAAAAACCAAGGCATACCGATAATTGTCAAGGAAGAAACATGGGGTACCTTCCGGGGCATCCCCAAGCTTAAACACTTGAGTCTCCTTGAATATTTACTTGGGGTGCCTTGGGCATCCCCAAGATTGAACTCTTGCCTCTCCTTGTTCTTCTCATATCAATACCTCCTCGATCTTCGAACACTTCATCCACACAAAACTTAATCAAATTTTTATTAGAGGGGTTATTACATATAACATCAAATCCTATCATGTCTTGCTGTGACATTATTGTATAATTATAGCGAAACATTACCCACTGTATGTTTTCACAATTCTATGGCCCCCAAATCAATGGGGCTCAACAAGATTTCAAATATAAGGAGATAAAGAAACTATAACAATAATCTGTGAAAACAGGACAGTCTGTAAAGATGCAGATGAAAAATATACTTCTGTAACTACAAAAATTCTGAAAAAATAGGACGTGATAAAGAATTTGAGCAGCATTGTGTCAAAATTTCAGAATTTTTGCATGTTCCAATAAAATATTAAAATTCAAACACTACAACAAAGGTTTCTATTTTTGCACAACACGCACCAAACAAGCAATTTAAACACCCTAAAGGTAAATCTTGGCACATTATTTTTATAATACAATTGATTTGTACAAGGGATAATTTTTTTTTGAAAAGTTTATGTAATTCAAGATTCACAAAGTTTCCATGGGCATGAACAAAGTTCAACGCATGCTCCCACTTCAACGGTGCTCGTCTTTCTCACTTTCACTTTTCTTTTTGAAAAGTTTTAGGTTCCCCTCTATATTTTTTTGAACTTTTTAAAAGCACACAACAGTATAAAATGACTCTCTAAAACTTCCATGTTGTCTCCCAGTCAGAGCTTTCTTTAAAGCCATTAAGCTAGGCATAGCGTGCTTAAGTAATTGATCCACCCGGATCCCAAGGTATATCAAAGCCAATTTTAATTAACAATGATTTGTAATTTAGTAGTGGGGACAAAGAAATATATATCATGTAACAACGAAGTCTAACTCTCTTCCTATGCATCGGCATGTCATAAAAGAACAATTCATGCACACAAAGTAAAGGTCAACGCATACTATAAATAGTTTCTTACAATTTTATCATATTAGAAACATAGAGAGGTGGAGCTGTTGTTCCTCTCTCATAATAATTGCAATTAGGAGCAGCAAGCACATGCATATTATATCCATCAAAATCATCATGTGCAATAGTAAAACACAACCCATCAGTATAATCCTTAATAGGAGCAAACTTCTCCGATATAGTGTAGTTGTGAGAATTCAAAAAGATAATAGGACTATCATGTGTGGGTGCAATAGAAAATATTTTATTATTAACATAAGGAACTATAGCAAGTTCATCTCCATAAGCATCATTCATATTGGCATCCCGGCCATAAGCATAGCAAGCATCAAGTTCATCAAAAAGGGATATTTCAAACAAATCCAAGGGATCATAGCAATTATCATAAGATTCATCCTTCGGTAAGCACAAAGGGAAATTAAATAATATATGTGATAAAGAGTTACTCTCATCAGAAGGTGGGCACGGGTGATCAATCCGCTCTTCCTCCTTTTGTTCTTTGCTCTCCTCCTCATCCTTTTCATCTAATGAGCACACAGTTTCATCAATTTCCTCTTCCATAGGAGACTGCAAAATATTAATCTCTTCCAGGGCAACAGACATTCTCTTAGTAAATTCTTTAATATAATCATAGTTTTCATAGCAATATTTAAGTATGGAAAAAATTTCAGATTTGTAAAGAGTGGCATCATACTTTTCAATCAAAGAAGCAATTTCATAGGCACCGTTAAAAGCGACAAATTCTTCAATTTGTTCAATATAATAATAACTATAAACACCCTTGGCATAAGAAGATAAGACTTCATTATCATTAAACTCACATTGATAGCGAAGGTGTTTCTTAGGGTCTGAGGGAGTCATGGACTAAGGGGTCCTCGGGGCGACCGCCCATTGTACATGGGCCGGACTGGTGGAGCCGTATAATGATAGGAGATCTACGAAGCCGTGGTGTGCCCTCCAAGTCAAGAAGGCGCAGGATCTCTTTAAACCCTTATTGTAATCTATCTTTGGTAACCCTAACCCTATCGGTGTCTATATAAACCGAGGGTTTTTAGTCTTTAGGGCTAGAGCTACATTCATCTCCTCATCTCCTTAGGGTTTAGCTCATGCTGATCTCGAGGTAGATCTACTCTGTAAACCACATTATACATCCAATACAGTCAAGCAGGATGTAGGGTATTACCTCTTCGAGAGGGCCTGAACCTGGGTAAACACTGTGTTTCTCGTCCCTTGTTCCCCATCAATCCCAGATCCACAACTCGGGACCCCCTACCCCGAGGTCTACCGGTTTTGACACCGACATTGGTGCTTTCATTGAGAGTTCCGCTGTAGGGTCGCCCAAAGGATCGATGGCTCGCCTGATCATAGGAGAGGGCATCAGATCCGGGGACTTCTTCGTCCCCGGACAACTCTTCGTGTTTGGCAGCATCGTGCTGCACGCAGACCTGACTGGTCGTCTGGGTCAGGTCGACGCCTTCGCCCCCGGACACCGGATTCGATTCGGTGGTCTAGAATATGTTGCGGACGCACGGGGCGATCTGGTTTTCACTGGGTTCACTTCCCCCTCCCGCGCCCTCGCCATGCTCGCTCCACATCCGATCGGCAGATCGGCCTCGCTAGCGTCAAGCCAGGAGGGCTCCGCTTCGAGCAGGGGCCAAACTCCGCCTCTGTCCGGACATGTCATGACTACGGAAGACCTATCCTCGACCTTCGAGGTAGAATCAGGAGGCAGAGGCCAAGAGTCAATCTCGGTCGAACCTTCCTTTCTCAACGCTCGCCTGGCCTTGAGCCCTTACGACAAAGCGGCAGCTAGTAGCCAGGTGTCACCCCCAGCCCAAATCAACTCGATCTCGAACCCCGACGGGGAAGCCACAAGCAAGGACCAAAGCCCGTCCTTGACCTCCAGTGATGACCCGGACCCCTTCAAGGATCCGGCCCCGCATCCCGAGCTCAGCACGGCCAGCGGAAACCAAGGACCGGCCAGGGCATTGATCGCCCCCACGCCGTTACAACAGAATTCGGCTCGGAGCCCTCGAGCTCGGCGACCCTCACAATGTTAAAAGAGGCGCTGGACCGAATTCAGGACATGACCATCCAGGAGGACCTGCCCTCCGCCTTCAATCATCAACCCTTTGAGGCATACCATAGGGAATTTTGCGTCCCACCCACCACCCACTTGGTAGCCACTATCGATGATTTAACCGATATGCTAGACTACAATTCGGAAAATACCAAATACATGGATGAGGAGGGCGGACCCACGGTCAATACTGACGTCGCCCCCCCCCCCCAATCACCGGTCGCTGGTCGGCCCCATCCACCTATGACATTTACATGGTGGACACCCCCCAGGACGGCGATGGTACTCCTGATCAGGACCGGGGCAAGCCCAGAGACGAGCCACCCTCAACACCGAAAATAGTGCCATCGATCAAAGCCACGTCAAAGCCATGCGAGCAACATGGACTCTGCGGAGAACGGCACCATCAATAATACGGATGACCTCGCCAGAGATGCAGCCCTCGAACATCATCAGGATGACCCCGCGGGGCAGGAGGACCCGCTCAATTCAGAAAACCCCGACGACTTCGAGGATAGCAACTACCTCCCACTCTCTGAATAGGAGGTCAGTTTTGGGGAGGATGATTTCATCGCCCCCGAAGACCCTCTGGAGCAGGAATGGTTCAAGCGGAGGCTTCTAGCCACCGCCCGCAGCCTAAAGAAACAAAAAAGCAAAATCAAAGCCGAACAGGACACCCTCAACGACCGATGAACTAAAGTCCTAGCTGCCGAAGAAGGATATGGCCGCGAACAGCCAACCAAAAGTTATCCCAAGAAAAGACTTCTGTCGCAGTTCGACGACGAGGCCGTAGAGCCCACACGCCCGATATACACAAGCACCGAACAGGCGGACCGCCCCCCTGGAGGGCGGGATAGGGAAGCTGACGAGGCCGAATACCCAGCCGCCCCACCTCGCCGTCACGGCAAGGACCAAGTGCGGCCCACTTACGAGTACGACCTCCGCCATGACCTAGACGCTCGAGGAGGCCGTACCAGGTCCATCTACGGACCCAGAGAAGACCCGCCCGCTTACCGGGAAGGATACTACGATCGGCTAAACCGAAACGATAGAATCCGGGAGCAGCAGCAGATTTGGAGGGCCGAAGACCTCCAATGCGATGTAGTTTGAGTTCGGGGCGCCGCATACCCTTTGTGCTTCACAGAGGGGTAATGCAACACCAATTCCTAGAAGGCTTCAAGCCTGTGAATATCGAATCATATGACGGAACCACAGATCCAGCTATATGGATAGAGGATTTCCTCCTCCACATCCACATGGCGCGAGGAGATGACCTCCACGCCATCAAATATTTGCCGCTAAAGCTTAAAGGTCCAGCTCGATACTGGTTGAACAGCCTTCCCGAAGACTCTATAGGCTGCTGGGAAGAGCTCGAGGACGCTTTCCGAGCAAACTTTCAGGGCACCTATGTCCGGCCTCCGGATGCTGACGACCTAAATCGCATCACACAACAACCCGGAGAATCTGCCCAACAATTTTGGAACCGATTCCTGACCAAGAAAAACCAGATCGTCGACTGTCCGGATGTCGAAGCCTTGGCTGCCTTCATGCATAGTGTCAAGGATGACTGGCTCGTACGGCAGCTCGGCCAGGACAAACCAAGAACTATGGCAGCCCTTACTTCCCTCATGACCCGCTTTTGCGCAGGTGAAGACAGTTGGCTTGCTCGCAAAAACACCAACCCAGACACACCCGGTACCTCTGAGGTTTGGGACAGAAATGGAAAGCCCCGATGCAGCAAGAATAAACGTCACCACAATGACGGCGAGGGCGAGGATACGGCAGTAAATGCTGGATTCCAAAACCAGAAGTCCGGACCCCGAAAGAAAGCCCCTAAAGGCAACAGTGATGGCCCATCCAGACTGGATACAATTCTGGACAGGCCTTGTCAGATCCATGGCACATCGGAGAAGCCTGCCAACCACTCCAACCAAAATTGTTGGGTGATCAAACAGGCTGGCAAGCTCACAGCTGAAGACTCGGGCAAAAGCCCATGAAGCAAGGACGATGATGAGCCCTGCAAGCCAAACAGTGGAGCCCAGAAACCCTTCCCTTCTGAGGTCAAGATGGTAAACATGATCTACGCAACCCACATATCGAAGAAGGAGAGGAAGCGAGCGCTACGAGACGTATATTCTGTTGAGCTAGTAGCGCCGAAGTTCAATCCATGGTCAGCCTGTCCAATCATGTTCGATCACAGGGACCATCCGACCAGCATACGCCACGGAGGATCTGCAGCCTTAGTGCTCGACCCTATCATCGATGGATTCCACCTCACTAGAGTCCTCATAGACGGAGGTAGCAGCCTCAATCTGATATACGAAGATACAGTGAGGAAAATGGGGATCGATCCATCAAGGATCAAACCCAGTAGCATCACTTTTAAGGGAGTCATTCCGGGAGTAGAGGCCCACTGCACAGGCACTGTGACGCTTGAATTAGTGTTCGGATCTTCGGATAACTTCCAAAGCGAGGACTTGATCTTCGACATAGCGCCTTTTCGCAACGGCTATCACGCCCTACTCGGCCGAACAGCGTTCGCCAAATTCAATACCGTCCCGCATTACGTGTACCTCAAGTTGAAGATGCCTGGTCCCTCAGGCGTCATAACCATCAACGGCAACACAGAACGCTCACTTCGAACCGAAGAGCACACCGCGGCCCTAGCGGCCGAAGACTACACTGGCCCATATAGGTCCGGACGCCGACCCGCCGTAAAGGCCGATGACAATAGTAAACGGGTTCGAACCCGTTCCCCGTCATGGGAACTCGCATGCGTTCGCCGCAAATAGGGATACGCACCCCACGGCATGCCCACATTCTTCACGCTCCACGTGCCTCGTCAGCACAACTTCACACTCAAAATACCATGGGCAGCCGTGAAGCATACATTAATGAATCCGAAGTGCATGTTCGGTTAAACCGAACTTCGGAATTACTTCGTCTTCGGATGACCCGGGGACCAATTCCGGATAACCCCAAGCATAAAGCTTCATCAGCAGGGTCCTCGCGCATCAAGGTCTCATCGAAGGTCCCAACCCCAACCTATCAGAAGCAAAGGCGCAGATGTGCAGCAGGGCACAGTGAAGGCTTCAACTCACGCATCAAGGCCCTGCGTCAACCTTTACTCTGTAAACTTTCTTTTTCTTTCGCAAGTACTGCCTTCGTAGTTTGAATTGTACGGATAGATGTCCCGAGCTTACGAGAAATAATAAAAATACCCTTTATGGTGTTCGGATATCCGCATCCTACGATTTGTCTATTCCCTTTCCGATTTCTCCCCTCGCTCTTCGAACAGCCCAGCATGAAAATACATTAACTAGTCAAGAGTTTGATTTATATATTAGCTCAATATCTTCAAGTCCGGCACCGCTTTCCGCTAGGTGTTCGGCGTCTCGGATATTTCATTATATGCATCAAGTTCCGAACCATGTCTTAGGTCAATAGTTGGGTTGCCCGGCTCCTGTTCTTGCCCCTTATGTTCCGCATGTTCGGCTAAGAGGGCAAAGGGAGAACCACTGTGATTGTACTTCTGGCTCGCCCGGTCAAGTACCTCAGGAGGAGAAAGCTGAAAACTGACCATCATGGTAAGCGCGAACTGATCAGCGATCCGACGATGAGGTTCGACTCCAAATATCGTTGGCGATTTCGCCGTGTCACACGAAGGGTTCGTCTTTCCACAAACCACGTGATCGGAAGGGGCAGGTTTTGATCCCCAAGTACATCACAATACACCGGGGGCTAGTCCCTAGTCCCCATCGTCAAGCTCCTATAGCTAAGTGAAAGCAATAAAACCGAATAGCCCGATTGCCTGGTTTCGCTCCCGCACTATCGCCTCTGGGTACCAAGACGTTGGCTAAGGGTAACAGTGCGGAGATGAAATACCCCTCGTGATATTCACTTGGGGGCTAAAGCCGATGACTGGTAGCTTTCAGAATAAACATACGGCCGCACAGGAGTCAAAATTAAATCATGACAACATAAAGCAAGTCAGGCCGATGCATTATAAAGCAGGAGGTCCGCTTAATACAAAATTAATACAATCACTCAAGCACTACATCTTTCAAACACTGGCCCTCTATCGCCCGCGTGCCTTTCATCACCTGTGCAAAGTACTGCTCAGGGCGGCGATGCTCCTTTCCCTTGGGCGGAGGACCAGTGGCCATTTCCATCGGATTGATCCTCGGCCAATGCACCAAGGTCTTCGCAAATGCAAGCCTCGCCCCTTCAAGGCACGCTAACCGCTTTACGGCATCAATCCGGAGCGGCGCCTCCTGCAGCTTCTACACAAGGCCGAAGTAGGTGTCCGGAAGGGGCTCGGCAGGCCATAGACTGACACAGAGGTCCTTCGCGGCCAGCTCGGACATCCGATGCATCTCCATCAGCTGCTTCATTTGATCATTGAGGAGGGGAGGACGCTCGGAATCCAAAAACTATGACCAGAAGAGCCGCTGCGTGGAGTCCTCCTCGAGGGTGGCATAGTGCCTCGTCGCGGCCACCACATTCTTTGGAAGTTCGGCAAAGACGCCTGCGGAGCACCAGACCCGCATCAGCAGGGCGAACCAGTTGCCTCCGAACACACTCTGCAGTAAGTATTTCTTACCATTTGCAATTTGCGCGGCTTGGCGGAGCTCCTCCCGGACACCTCGCGCGTCAGTCCTCGCCTCCTGGAGCTCCTTCTGCACCTTGGATAGACGGGAGGACCACTCCTCCTGCCCCTTCTCAAGGGCCTCCAGCTTCTCGGCGGCATCCTGGAGCTCCACTTGGACTTCGGTCACCCGAGCCTCGTGCTGCTCAGCAGCAAGCTTGGCTTTCTCAAGCTCGGCCACCGCCTTCTTAGCGGCCATCTTCTTCGCGGCCGCCTCGACCTCGGCTTTCTTCAGGGCCTCCCTCAAGCCCTCTACCTCGGCGGCAGCAGCTGCAGGATCGTCAAGATAAAGGATTAGCATACAGTCCGGATCATCAATATCCGGCGTCAAGCAAAGTACACATCTTCTCACAGGACTTACCTTGTGCCTCGTCAAGCCATTTGTTGACGAGGTCAAGCCCTTCATCGGAAAGCTTGAGCTTTTGATCCATCTCCTCTAACGCTGCGGCATTAGCAGTCGCAGCCATGAAAGATGCCTGCGTCAGCAAAAGAAATGTCGACATTATTAATCGGCCTACCGAATTTGATCCTCTGCAGTTTTCTTCGAAGTCCTTGCAGAGTCTCGGGGGCTGCTATGTATACGGCCTACCCAAACTAACAATTACAACCGCACTATGAGGAAAGAGCATTACTTGACTTACCTCAAAGCCTGTTAGAAGGCCTTGGACAGCGTTGTTCAGTCTGGATTGGACGGACCGAACACCCTGCATAACCGCACTCATAAGAGTGCGGTGCCCGTCAATGATGGCAGAGTACTTCACCAGCTCCTCCAGCATGTCTGGCCAGCCAGCCGCCGCCCATGTGGAGGTGTTCGGCGCTGATGTTGGCTCCCTAGCCCCTTCCCCGCTGGGAGGAGCCTGGGCCGTCGAAGGCCTTGGGGGCTCGGGAGCGGTTGACGGATGGGGTCCGGATGGTACAGTCTCCTTTCCCGCGTCAGCCAGGAGGGATGCTCCCTCCTGGTCTTCGGTGACCAAGGTGTTAACCTCGGCCATTACGGCGTTGGCCTCTCCCCCTGTGTTCGGAGGAGGAGGAGTCCTTCGGGACCTCACCTCCTCAACCTCTTCGGGGACCAGGGGAGGCGCGGAGTGCACCATAGACCCACTGTCCGCTAGTTTGGTGGGCGGAGACGTCCCCTCCGAAGTCTGCTCGGTGGGGCGTTCATGTGGGGGGTTGCAATTTAGAAGGGTTAGCATTCAACTAAAACGAATTACTGAAAATAGGATAGCTAAAAATGCCAACGCCTTACCTGCTGGCTGGGGGCTTGACCCTTGGTCCCTTCTGCGGGATCTCCTTGGATGCCTCAGACTCCATGTTGGAGTCTGAGCTGTCGGACAGGACTAGCTTAGGCCGGCATCGTCTCTTCGGGGCCGGAGAAGGTTGGACCTCCCCGACGTTCTCGGACACCGTCCTCTTTTTGGAGCGCAAGGAGGCGCTTTCCTCCTTGTCCTCATCCAGCACGGATGAGGCTGCAGCATCTCCGGACCGGTTGCCCGGACGAGCCCTGCGACGGAGGCCCTCCCTGGCCTCCGATACTTCTTTTTTCTTGCCCTTCTTGACGGGCGCCTTATAAGGCACTACGACCAGCAGCTTTTACAGTTGCTCTGATCGGGGCCCTTCCGGCAGTGGCGCCGGGCCGCTGATCTTCTTGGCCTTGGCAAGCAAGCCCTACAAAATCCGCATAACCAGGTCAGGCCGAACCAAACGCGATATGAATATCCAAACACCCCTCGAAGAGGAGTGTCGCTCACCTCCTTTGGGGGTTCACGGCGTCGAGGCCGATGTCCTTCCCCTCGGCCGGCCACTCCTTCTAGGCTAGAATAATTGGCCCCATATTTTGTCAGGAGTCGTGCCATAGAGGTATCACACGGTGGCCGGATCCTCGGACTCATGCTCCCACATAGGTTTGGCCCTCTCCTGGCAAGGGAGGAGCCGGCGGTGGAGCATGATATGGACCACGTCGACCAGCTTCGCGCCAATCTCTATTATGCTGTCGACGCATTTCTGCAACGCCTTCGTGTGAGCATCACACCCCCAGTCCGGGCTCTTGGTGGTCCATGAGGCCAATCTGGTAGGGGGTCCGGACCTGAATGCGGGGGCCGCTCTCTAGGCGGCCTCCCTCGGCTCGGTGATGTAAAACCACTCCTTTTGCCACATCCGGACGGTGTCGATGAAATGGCCGTCTGGCCACTGGACCCGCACAGTTTACTAATCATGGCCCCTCCACAGTCCGCATGCTCGCCGCCAACCACCTTGAAGGAGCGCTTCGTAGAAGACGATGAAGGTCGAGATGTGGAGGAGGGAATTGGGGGCTAGATCGTGAAAATCTAGCCCGTAGAAGAACATCAGCCCCCGCACAAAGGGGTGCAGGGGAAATCCTAGCCCCCTAAGGAAATGGGGAAGAAACACAACCCTCTCACCCGGCTGGGGCGTGGGGATGATCTGGCCCTCTTCGGGGGCCCGATGAGCAACATCGGCCAGCAAATATCCGGCCTGCTTCAGCTGCACGATGTCATCGTCGGTAACGGAGGAGGCTTCCCACTTCCCGTTGGCGCCCGAGCTTGCCATGGTCGAAGGAGACAGGACAGGGTTTGCTGTGGAAGTAGAGGAAAGGGGCGCTGGAGCTCTGAGGATCTGCATGAGCGGGAGGTGGAAGAAGGCGTGGGTTGCTGATTGTGATAGCTCTCCCTTTATAGACTGTTGATAGGCCTGGGATACCTTTTTCCACGCTGTTGGCTTCTCCACTTCCCGATATGCCCATGACGTTATGTGCGGGGAGGGGGATCGAAATCATTAACCATATCCCCCGAAAAGCAGGACACGATCTCCACCTCGAGGGGACGTGCCAAACGTGGTGTCGGCCTCGAGCCGCGCTTCAAGAAATAGTAACTGCTCGGCGTTATGGCCGGAAGCGACTCTTCGTTGGAGGAGAAAAAGTTGTCAGATGAAGGCACCATTTACACTTGAACGGTGTTTGTTTATTATTGCCTTCGGTATTAAGTAAAGCTGCCATTTCAGATCCCGGACATCACTTGGTTCTGGATATGGGTATAACATACTAAAGAACTTGCCTCGCAAGCCAAATACTGGTCGGGTGAGCGGATGCCGGATACAAGCCTTGGCGTTGGAGGCAAGTTCGGGGGCTACTGAGGGAGTCATGGACTAAGGGGTCCTCGGGGCGACGGCCCATTGTACATGGGCCGGACTGGTGGAGCTGTATAATGATAGGAGATCTACGAAGCCGTGGTGTGCCCTCCAAGTCAAGAAGGCGCAGGATCTCTTTAAACCCTTATTGTAATCTATCTTCGGTAACCCTAACCCTACTGGTGTCTATATAAACCGGGAGTTTTTAGTCTTTAGGGCTAGAGCTACATTCATCACCTCATCTCCTTATGGTTTAGCTCATGCTGATCTCGAGGTAGATCTACTCTGTAAACCACATTATACATCCAATACAATCAAGCAGGACATAGGGTATTACCTCTTTGAGAGGGCCTGAACCTGGGTAAACACTGTGTTCGTCGTCCCTTGTTCCCCATCGATCCCAGATCCACAGCTCGGGACCCCCTACCCCGAGGTCTGCCGGTTTTGACACCGACAGGGTCCTTTCTAGAGCAGCAAGTAAAATCATATATTTCACATAAATTCAAAGCATAACATTCTAACCGAGGTACTTGATCCCACAAGTGTCTCCCTTTTTGAGATAAGAGGTAACACACAAAATAAGCATGCTCATCTAATGATTTTCCCTTAACTATGCTAGTTTGGTTTTCAGCATGAGCACAAATGGACCAAAGATGATCCAAGTAGAAAGCTTCAACAATAGTGAAGATTTTGGGTGGTTCTTCAACCATTGGGTTAGCAAGTACAACTATTTTTTGGTATTTTACGTTTGCTACCCATAACTAAAGATAGAAAAGAAGAACAGAAAATAAAATCTACCTAGAGATAAAGCCAACAAGCGCACACGAGAATATTCACCCTGCACTATTGCTCCCCAGCAACGGCGCCAGAAAAAGGTCTTGATAACCCACAAGTGTAGGGGATCAATTGTAGCTTTTTCGATAAATAAGAGTGTCGAACCTAACAAGGAGCTAAAGGTAGAATTTATATTCTCTTCAAGTTCTATCAACCACCGATACAACTCTAAGCACACGAATGATTGCTTTACCTAGAAAAAGTATGAAAGTAATTTGCAAGAATAAAACTATGAGTATTATGCGAGAATAATAAAGTTAATTTGTCTAGTAGAGAGCTTTTGTAGAACTATGAGAAAGATTGTCCATAGGTAACTGAATATAACACGATGGATACTTATCATACGCAATGAGGGAGAGGCATACACTAACATACTTTTTGTAATTGGATCACATGTTCTTATGATTGGAACTCTAGCAAGCATCCACAACCACTAAAGATCATTAAGGTAAAACCCAACCATAGCATTAAGTAACAAGTCCCCTTTACTCCATATGCAACCCCCTTACTTGGGTTTAAGCTCCTGTCACTCTCGCAACCCACTATAAGCGAATCATGAATGTATTGCAACACCCTACAACGGTAATCCCACATGCTTGCGCGAGACGGAGGGCACCATAGGACAACACCATATTAACATACAACTCATATCAATCACACCATACCACAATTAACCCGTAGGACAACAAGAATCTACTCAAACATCATAGGATGGCCACACATCATTGGGTAATAATATATAGCCTAAAGCACCATGTTTAAGTAGAGATTACAATGGGAAGAGAGAGGTTACACCGCTATAAGGAGAGGAGAGAGTTGGTGATGATGGGGCAAAGTTGTTGGTGTAGATATGTGAGAGCCTGGCTTAATAGGAATGATAGACTACTCATATCAACAAGGAATTCCTTCTTTTCTGGGAGCCCATTTGAAAAGAACTCCAAAGTTAAGCATGCTTGGTTTGGAGTAATTCTAGGATGGGTGACTAACCGGGAAGTTGGTCCCGGGAGCACATGAGTGAGGATAAAGTGCGCAGGAAAGACTAGTGTTGGTTTGTGGGGCCAGTCTAGATCCCGCCAGGCGTAACGGTCGGGAACCGGTGGCTGTGGTCGGGGCGTTACAATTGGTATCAGAGCCGACCCTCATGGTTACATGGGCATGCGCGGCTCAGGTGCGCGGGCATGTGGCACATGGTGCGTGTAGCCCGTTGTGGCACACGGTACGACACATGTGCTGGACTGGACGCGCATACGTGTGCCAACATGGAACGTTCCTGATGGGCCGACGAGGCCATTGGTTCCTTTGAGCGGGGGTTGTATGTGAGGGCCTAGCTTAATAGGAATGACAGGCTACTCATATCAACAAGGAATTCCTTCTTTTCCGGGAGCCCATTCGGAAAGAACTCCAAAGTTGAGCGTGCTTGTCTTGGAGTAATTATTTGATGGGTGACCGACCGGGAAGTTGGTCTCGGGTGCGCACGAGTGAGGACAAAGTGGGCAGGAAATACTAGTGTTGGTCTGTGGGGCCCGTCTAGGTCCCGCCAGGCATAACGGCTGGGAACAGGTGGCTGTGGCCGGGGCATTACAAGATTGTTGTCACGGTGGTTCCCCCGGCGGCGCTCTGATACGTCTCCAATGCATCTATAATTTATGAAGTATTCATGCCATGTTTACAACAATTTTATATGGTTTTGGTATGATTTGAATGGAACTAACCCGAACTGACGCTGTTTTCAGCAGAACTACCGTGGTGTTGTTTTTTGTGCAGAAATAAAAGTTCTCGGAATTGGACGAAACTTTTTGGAGATTTTTTATGGTACAAATGAAGAATATTGGAGCAAAGAACCACTGGACAAGAGGCCCCTGCTGCCCACTAGGCACCAGGGTGTGCCACCCCCCTCTGGCGCACCCTGGTGGGTAGTGGGCACCTCGAAGCCCATCTGGACATGAGACCGACGCCAAAAAATCCTATCAATACAGAAACCCCCAGAAATAACCCTAGATTAGAAGTTCCGCCGCCACAAGTCTCTGTAGCCACGAAAAACTAATTTGGACCCTGTTCCGGCACCCTGCTAGAGGGGGAAACCATCACCGAAGGCCATCTTCATCATCCCGACGGCCACCATCATGAGGAGGAAGTAGTCCACCCTCGGGGCTGAGGGTTTGTACTAGTAGCTATGTGTTTGATCTCTCTCTCCCTCGTGTTCTTGATTTGGCACGATCTTGATGTATCGTGAGCTTTGTTAATATAGTTGGATCATATGGTATTTCTCCCTCTCTATCTTGTTGTGATGAATTGAGTTTTCCCTTTGAGATTTTGTTATTATCAGATTGAATACTTTTATGGATTTGAGAGCACTTGATGTATGTCTTGGCATTCAACTCGCGGATTCCCGAAGTGACATTGGGGTAATCTATGCATAGGGGTTGATGCATGTTTTTGTCCTTCTTTCTCCGGTAGAAATCTTGGGGCACTCTTTGAAGTTCTTTGTGTTGGACTGAGTATTATGAATCTGAAATTGTTTGATGCATATCGTATAATCAACTCATAGATACTCGTGGTGACATTAGAGTATCTAGGTGAGATTAGAGTTGGTTGATGTGTATCATACGGTGTTATTTTAGTACGAACTCTTGGGCTATTTGTGACACTTATAGGAATAGCTCATTAGATCGATCAGAAAAGATAACTTTAAGGTGGTTTCGTACCCTACAAATAATTTCTTATGTTCTCTGCTAGATAAGAACTTTGGAGTGATTCTTCGTTGCATGTTGAGGGATTGTTATATGATCCAATTATATTAGCATTGTTGGGAGATTGCACTAGTGAAAGTATGAACCCTAGGCCTTGTTTCTAAGCATTGCAATACCATTTGTGCTCACTTTTGCTACTTGCTACCTTGCTGTTTTTTACTGTTACTATTACCCTACCCTAAGGCCTTGGTTGATGTGAAAGTTGTAAAATAATGGCATGAAACAACAAAAAATTATAGATACGATGGAGGCATATCAGATGCCACCGCCCATAACCCGCGTCTCCGTCGCCAACTGCTACTGCCATGCACCGAGTAAAACTTTGTGCCACCGCCCTACCCTAAGGCCCGCGAATGCTGACATCGAGCGTGGGATGGAAGAGCACCCCACCGCCGCCAGCGCTGGCCGGGCTTTTCCCGCCAGCACATCGAGGTGGCGGTGAGGGGAGAGAGGTGTGAGGAGGGGGCTTGAGGTGGCGCAAGGGATCCCCCCGGCGCTTGCGGGAGCGTCGTGGGAGGGAAGGAGGAAGGAGGAATTAGCCCTCATTCAGGGAATCGTCCGTGACTGCTACTTACCAGTACTTCTTGATATGTACCATCGTTTCAAGAAAAGAGGAATGTACCCCGCCCCTCCTCCCTTATTCCTCCTTCCCACCGCTGCTGAAGAGGGGGGGGGGTAATTGTCAGCTGGCTCCTCTCGTTGGTTGTGTGGTGTGCAAGTGCTGGTGCCGGATCGACAGGTGGGGGTGCGCGTGGTGATGGTGGAGGCCACTGCTGCTGGGGCTGCCATGGATGGCCCATATTTGGAAGACCGCTGGTGGTTGCTCCTTCGACATTGCTAGTCCGTGCCTTGATGGGTGGAGACACTGGCAAGTGCTTGCGACTTGCATGGGGCTAAGGTTGTGGTGCCGGTGCAGACATTGTTGTGTCATAGCTAGCATCGCCAAGATGCCATGGGTGTATCCCCATCCGGATCTAGAGGGGCAAGATCTAGTGGGTTGGGACGGTTGCTCCTCTGGTAATGCAGGTATGCTATGGTTGGCGGCATGCTACTAGCTATTGGCGAGGCTTTCCTCATGCCGGTTCAGCTATTGATGAGGCTTTCCTATGTCCGTTCAGTGCATCCCTGTCCGCATGGGCATGCCCCCGGGCCAGGGGTGAGTTCATCGATAAAGGAATCCTTTGTCGGATAAAAAAACATTCTGACCATACTCATATTAGGTATCGGCCTTCTATGGCAATACATGATGACTTCGGGATGGATCGGCATGTCCTGCTTGGACCCTACCCGGCTATCCCATCCAAAGGGCGGCTCTAACAGTGTACTAAGATACGGGTACCATAGTACACTGACTTATGCACAGGCAGTTGTAGCCTTCCCGCCGAAAAGGCTTGCCGAATGACTACTTCATATAAGACTCAAGATTCAAAATACAAGACCGTGAAGAAGACCTCCAGGCAGGTGATCGAGAAGTACTAAGTTAGTACTAAAGACCAAGACTCCAGTTGCCGGCAAGCTCCTTGCCGGGAAGTTCCCCCTTCATGCTTTCCGACTGCTCCACCTCATCGACCAGCTGATGGCTTGTCAAGATTAGGTGTCGAGCGGGCGAGTGACTTGGGGAAGATCATTAGGACGCATGTCAGGACGTCGCATGCATATCGACTTTATTAACACCCATCTAGTGGATGTTTCAAGGAGATAGGCTCGTCCACGTCGACGACACAGAAGGAGAGATGCCTTTGCCAAAGGATTGCTATCAGTTCACGGCGCATTAAATGCCCTTGTCCTAGTCTGACATGATTAGGTTGGATAGCATTGAGACCACTATTCACAAGATGTAATGACCATGTTGACACTGTGGTGACCCCGTTTCATCTATAAAAGGAGGCCCATGGCTACCTTGGCATGGGTCGACACTTTGCTCACGCTTACATAGTAGTTGCACCTTGCTCATGTTTTTCCAGCAAGTTGCGATTGTGAGAGCCCCAAGTCAAACCACCCAAAGACATGAGTGGGGTTTTACGCCTCCACGATGGCCTGAACCTGAGAAAACCTCCTGCGTGTACTCTTGGATTTGCTCTCCGTGCTCGTCGATCTCCCAAGCCGAACTGCAAAGGGATCCTCGCTAGACCCATAGATCAACATACTCTGACATCTTTGGTGCGCCAGGCAGGGGGATCGCTTGTGCGGATCTACTCCGGTAGTCTTCATGCAAGTTTTGCCATCTTCTTCATCCATGGCACCGAAGAAGAAGAGCGCGACAGTGGGTGCACCATTCACCTCCAAGCTGCCAGCCTAGACGCCCCTGGCGGGCAGGACCGACGGCGAGCGCTCTCCACACCCTTCCGGCAACAAGGGCCGTCAATCAGCCGAAAGCCAAGACCCACGCGTCGCTACATCGAGAGGCGGTGCTGCGGCCCAAGGGGTCGCCACGGCTACGTCCAAGGACGACACCGCAGGATCCAAGACCGACATAGTTGAGGGGTGCGCGTCGAGGCCATCACAAGATGGACACGAGACGCTTCCCCACAACAACGTCGACCCTGGCCAATGGCCAGGCAAGGAGCATGTGCACCGTTCTCATGGTACGCATGGCCTGCCGCCACGTCAAACCGCTAGCGAGCATCGACCGCGGCAGCAGGACAGAGATGGAGCTCCTTCTAACTCGCGCAGAAGTCGAGCCACCTCTCAGTCCTTGCGCCCAGTCATGCCCAAGTTGCCAGCGGAGGCGCTGGTGCAGGCGGAGTTGTTGCTAAACTTTCCTCCGGCTCTGAAGAAGATGGATGAGTGGTGTGCCACCATCCAGAGCCTCGTGGTCTACGCCAACAATGATGGGGCGTGGCCTGCAAGGCCCTCTCAGTGGCAGCCAACGGCACCAATACGAGGGGCTGGTGAGCGAACCATGAGTGGTGCACCAACGGTACAATCTCCTCTGCGGGAAGTACGGCAGAACCAGTGGGTCGACGCCCGTGATGATGCGTCTGTGGCATCGTCTGACCCACAAGGCCACCAGAATCACTGCCAAGATCAGTGCCAGGTCATCGACGACTGGTGCACCGAGGATGCTCGAACTACCATTGAGCGCTGCTGGGAAGCGCGTCATCAATCAGACACGCGAGAAGGGCCAGTTGTGAATGAGCCTGCGCCGGGGATCCCTGGGGGGCTGCCCTACGATGTGGGCTGTTGGGAAACGTTGCATGTCAAACAAAAAAATTTCTACGCACACGCAAGATCTATCCATGGAGATGCATAGCAACGAGGGGGGGAGTGTGTCTACTCACCCTCATATACCGTAAGCGGAAGCGTTTAGTAACGCAGTTGATGTAGTCGAACTTCTTCGCGATCCAACTGATCGAGTACCGAACGTACGACACCTCCGCGTTCAGCACACGTTCAGCTCGGTGACGTCCTCGCCTTCCTGATCCAGCAAGATGTCGAAGTAGTGGATGAGTTCCGGAAGCACGGCGGCGTGGTGAAGGTGGTGGTGATGCTATCTCCGCAGGGCTTCGCCTAAGCACTACGAAAATATGACCGAGGGACGAAACTGTGGAGAGGGGCGCCGCACACGGCTAAGAGATTGTCGTGGTCTTGTGTGCTGTCCCCCTCCCACATATATATAGGTGGGGGGAGAGGGGAGGCAGCCAGGGGCGCCCCAAGGGTGGCCGAATCCACCTTGGGCTCCTGCCCTGGCCGCGCCCCCCTTTCCTTCTTTGCCTGCGGGGGGAAGGCAGGAGGAGGTGGCACCCCGCCTTTCCTTCCGCTTAGGTGGAGGGAAGGAAAGAGGGGCTAGCCCTCCCCCTTTTCCATCCATAGGGCCGGCGGCCAAGGGAGAGGGCGTGCCAGCCCCCTTGTGGGCTGGTGTGTGCCTCCCTTTGGCCCATTAGGCCCATATACCTCACAGGGCCTCACGGGGCCTCACGGGGCCTCCCGGAACCCCTTCTGGTGATCCGATGACTACTCGGTACCTCCCGAAACTCTTCCGATGTCCAAATATCATCGTCCTATATATCAATCTTTACCTCTGGACCATTCCGAAGCTCCTCGTCATGTCCGTGATCTCATCCGGGACTCTGAACAACATTCGGTCACCAAATCATATAACTCATGTAACACTATATCGTCAACGAACGTTAAGCGTGCGGACCCTACGGGTTCGAGAACTATGTTGACATGACCGAGACACCTCTCCGGTCAATAACCAATAGCGGAACCTTGATGCCCATATTGGTTCCTACATATTCTACGAAGATTTCTATCGATCGAACCGTTATGACAACATACATAATTCCCTTTGTCTGTCGGTATGTTACTTGCCCGAGATTCGATCATCGGTATCTTCATACCTAGTTCAATCTCGTTACCGACAAGTCTCTTTACTCATTCCATAATACATCATCTCGTAACTAACTCCTTAGTCATTTGCTTGCAAGCTTATTATGATGTGTATTACCGAGAGGGCCCAGAGATACCTCTCCGATACTCGGAGTGACAAATCCCAATCTCGATCCATGCCAACTCAACAAACACCTTCGGAGATACCTGTAGAGCATCTTTATGATCACCCAGTTATGTTGTGATGTTTGATAGCACACAAAGTATTCCTCCGGTATCCAGGAGTTGCATGATCTCGTGGTCGAAGGAACATGTATTTGACATTCAAGAAAGCTGTAGCAATAAACCGAACGATCATATGCTAAGCTAACAGATGGGTCTTGTCCATCAGATCATTCTCCTAATGATGTGATCCTGTTATCAAATGACAACGCATGTCTATGGTTAGGAAACCTTAACCATCTTTGATCAACGAGCTAGTCTAGTAGAGGCTTACTAGGGACACAGTATTTGTTTATGTATTCACACATGTATTTAAGTTTTCGATCAATACAATTCTAGCATGAATAATAAACCTTTATCATGATTAAGGAAATATAATAATAACCATTTTATTATTGCCTCTAGGGCATATTTCCATCAGTCTCCCACTTGCACTAGAGTCAATAATCTAGTTCACATCGCCATGTGATTAACACCCATAGTTCACATCGCCATGTAACCAACACCCAAAGAGTTCACTAGAGTCAATAATCTAGTTCACATCGCCATGTGATTAACACCCAAAGAATACTAAGGTGTGATCATGTTTTGTTTGTGAGAGAAGTTTAGTCAACGGGTCTGTCACCTTCAGATCCGTATGTATTTTGCAAATTTCTATGTCTACAATGCTCTGCATGGAGCTACTCTAGCTAATTGCTCCCACTTTCAATACGTATCCAGATTGAGACTCAGAGTCATCTGAATCGGTGTCAAAGCTTGCATCGACGTAACCCTTTACAATGAACTCTTTATCACCTCCATAACCGAGAAATATTTCCTTAGTCCTCTTAGGTAACTAAGGATAATTTTGACCGCTGTCCAGTGATCTACACCTGGATCACTATTGTACCCCCTTGCCAAACTCATGGCAAGGTACACAATAGGTCTGGTACATAGTATGGCATACTTTATGGAACCTATGGCTGAGGTGTAGGGAATGACTTTCATTCTCTCTCTATCTTCTGCCGTGGTCGGCCTTTGAGTCTTACTCAATTTCACACCTTACAATACAGGCTAGAACTCCTTCTTTGACTGATCCATTTTGAACTCCTTCAAAATCTTGTCAAGGTATGTACTCATTGAAAATCTTATCAACCGTCTTGATCTATCTCTATAGATCTTGATGCCTAATATGTAAGCAGCTTCACCGAGGTCTTTCATTGAAAAATTCTTATTCAAGTATCCTTTTATGCTATCCAGAAATTCTATATCATTTCCAATCAACAATATGTCATCCACATATAATATCAGAAATGCTACAGAGCTCCCACTAACTTTCTTGTAAATACAGGCTTCATCATAAGTCTGTATAAAACCATATGCTTTGGTCACCTCCTCAAAGCGTATATTCCAACTCCGAGATGCTTGCACCAGTCCATAGATGGATTGCTGGAGCTTGCACACTTTGTTAGCACCTTTAGGATCGACAAAAACTTCTGGTTGCATCATATACAACTCTTCCTCAAGAAACCCGTTAAGGAATGCAAGGTTTTTGACATCCATTTGCCAGATTTCATAATCATAAAATGCGGCAATTGCTAACATGATTCGGACAGACTTAAGCATCACTACGGGTGAGAAAGTCTCATCGTAGTCAACCCCTTGAACTTGTCAAAAACCTTTTGCAACAAGTCAAGCTTTGTAGACAGTGATATTACCGTCATCGTCTGTCTTCCTCTTAAAGATCCATTGATTCTTTATGGCTTCACGATCATCGAGCAAATCCACCAAATTCCACACTTTGTTCTCATACATGGATCCTATCTCACATTTCATGGCCTCAAGCCATTTTTCGGAATCTAGGCTCATCATAGTTTCTTCATAGTTCGTAGGTTCGCTATTGTCCAACAACATGACTTCTAGGACAGGACTGTCGTACCACTCTAGTGCGGAACGCGTTCTGGTCGACCTACGAGGTTTAGTAGTAACTTGATATGAAGTTTTATGATCATCATCATTTGCTTCCTCTCTGGTTGGCCTACGAGGCATCACGGGAATAGCTTTCTCTGATGTACTACTTTCCAATTCAAGAGAAGGTACAATTACCACATCAAGTTCTACTTTCCTCCCACTCACTTCTTTCGAGAGAAACTCCTTCTCTAGAAAGGACCCATTCTTAGCAACAAAGATTTTGCCTTCAGATCTATGGTAGAAGGTATACCCAATAGTTTCTTTCGGGTATCCTATGAAGACGCACTTCTTCGCTTTGGGTTCGAGCTTATCAGGCTGAAGCCTTTTTGACATAAGCGTTGCATCCCCAAACTTTTAAGAAACGACAGCTTAGGTTTCTTGCCAAACCACAGTTCATACGGTGTCATCTCAACGGATTTAGATGGTGCCCTATCTAACATGAATGCGGCTGTCTCTAATGCATAACCCCAAAATGATAAAGGCAAATTGGTAAGAGACATCATAGAACGCACCATATCTAATAAAGTACAGTTACGACGTTTGGACACACCATTACGCTGTGGTGTTCCAGGTGGCGTGAGTCGTGAAACAATTCCACATTTTCTTAAATGAATGCCAAACTCGTAACTCAAATATTCGCCTCCACAATCAGATTGTAGAAACTTTATTTTCTTGTTATGATGATTCTCTACTTCACTCTGAAATTCTTTGAACTTTTCAAATGTTTCAGACTTGTGTTTCATCAAGTAGATATACCCATACCTACTCAAATCATCTATAAAGGTTAGAAAATAACGATACCCGCCGCGTGCCTCAACACTCATTGGACCATATACATCGGTATGTATTATTTCCAATAAGTCATTAGCTCACTCCATTGTTCCGGAGAACGGAGTTTTAGTCATCTTGCCCATGGTTCGCAAGTATCAAATGATTCATAATCAAGTGATTCCAAAATTCCATCCACTTGGAGTTTCTTCATGCGCTTTACACCAATATGACCTAAACGGCAGCGCCACAAGTATGTTGCACTATCATTATCAACTTTGCATCTTTTGGCATCAATATTATGAATATGTGTATCACTACGATCGAGATTCAATAAACCATTCACATTGGGTGTATGACCATAGAAGGTTTTATTCATGTAAACAGAACAACAATTATTCTCTGAATTAAATGAATAACCGTATTGCAATAAACACGATCTAATCATGTTCATGCTCAACGCAAACACCAAATAACATTTATTTAGGCTTAACACTAATCCCGAAGGTAGAGGGAGTGTGCGATGGTGATCATATCAATCTTGGAAACACTTCCAACACACATCGTCACCATGCCCTTTACTATTCTCCGTTTATTCTGCAACTCCTGTTTTGAGTTACTAATCTTAGCAACTGAAATGGTATCAAATACCCAGGGGCTACTACGAATACTAGTAAGGCACACATCAATAACATGTATATCAAATATACCTTTGTTCACATTGCCATCCTTCTTATCCGCCAAGTATTTAGGGCAGTTTCGCTTCTAGTAACCATTCCCTTTGCCGTAGAAGCACTTAGTTCCAGGCTTAGGTCCAGCTTTGGGCTTCTTCACGGGAGTGGCAACTTGCTTGCCATTCTTCTTGAAGTTCCCTTTCTTTCCCTTGCCCTTTTTCTTGAAACTAGTGGTCTTGTTTAACCATCAACACTTGATGCTCTTTCTTGATTTCTACCTCTGCCGATTTCAGCATCGCGAAGAGCTCGGGAATCGTTTTCGTCATCCCTTGCATATTATAGTTCATCACGAAGTTCTAGTAGGTTGGTGATAGTGACTAGAGAACTCTATCAATCACTATTTTATCTGGAAGATTAACTCCCACTTGATTCAAGCAATTGTAGTACCCAGACATTCTGAGCACATGCTCACTGGCTGAGCTATTCTCCTCCATCTTGAAGGCAAAGTAGAGGTCTCATACCTCTCGACATGGGCATGAGTCTGAAATACCAATTTCAGCTCTTGGAACATCTCATATGCTCTGTGGCATTCAAAATGTTTTTGAAGTCCCGGTTCTAAGCCGTAAAGCATGGCGCACTAAACTATTAAGTAGTCATCATATCGAGGTTGCCAAATGTTCATAACGTCTGCATCTGCTCCTGCAATAGGTCTGTCACCTAGCGGTGCATCAAGGACATAATTCTTCTGTGCAGCAATGAGGATAATCTTCAGATCATGGACCCAGTCCGCATCATTGCTACTATCATCTTTCAACTTAGTTTTCTCTAGGAACATATAAAAAATAGGGGAGCTATATTGCGAGCTATTCATCTACAACATAGATATGCAAAAACTAATAAGACTAAGTGCATGATAAATTTAAGTTCAAATTAATCAAATTACTAATGAACTCCCACTTTGATACGTCCATTTTGCATCATGCTTTTACATTGATATTTATTACATTATGGGCTGATATTACACATTATGGTACAATACTTATGCCTTTTCTCTCTTATTTTACAAGGTATACACAAAGAGGGAGAATGCCGGCAGCTGGAATTCTGGACCGGAAAGGAGCAAATCTGAGAGACCTATTCTGCACAACTCCAAAAGTACTGAAAATTTATGGAGAATTATTTTGGAATGTATAAAGAATATTGGGCAAAGAAAATACCAGAGGGGACCCACCAGGAGGCCACAAGTCTGGGGGGCGCGCCCTACCCCCCTGGGCGTGCCCCTAGGGCTTGTGGCCCCCCTGTCAGGTCTTCGGTGCCCATCTTCTGTTATATGGAGGGTTTTGACCTGGAAAAATCATAAGGAAGCTTCCGGGATGAAGCGCCGCTGTCTCGAGGCGGAACCTGGGCAGAAGCAATCTAGGGCTCTGGCGGAGCTGTTCTGCAGGGGAAACTTCCCTCCCGGAGGGGGAAATCGAAGCCATCGTCATCACCAACGATCCTCTCATCGAGAGGGGGTCAATCTCCATCAACATCTTCACCAGCACCATCTCCTCTCAAACCCTAGTTCATCTCTTGTATCCGATCTTTGTCTCAAAACCTCAGATTGGTACCTGTGGGTTGCTAGTAGTGTTGATTACTCCTTGTAGTTTATGCTAGTTGGTTTATTCGGTGGAAGATCATATATTTAGATCCTTAATGATATTTATTACGCCCCTGATTATGAACATGAATATGCTTTGTGAGTAGTTATGTTTGTTCCTGAGGACATGGGAGAAGTCTTATTATAAGTAATCATGTGAAAGTGGTATTCGTTCGATATTTTGATGAGATGTATGTTATCTTTCCTCTAGTGGTGTTATGTGAACGTCGACTACATGACACTTCACCATGATTTGGGCCTAGGGGAAGGCATTGGGAAGTAATAAGTAGATGATGGGTTGCTAGAGTGACAGAAGCTTAAAACCTAGTTTATGCGTTGCTTCGTAAGGGGCTGATTTGGATCCACATGTTTCATGCTATGGTTAGATTTATCTTAATTCTTCTTTCGTAGTTGCGGATGCTTGCGAGAGTTGTTAATCATAAGTAGGAGGCTTGTCCAAGTAAGGACAGCACCCAAGCACCGGTCCACCCACATATCAAATTATCGAAGTAGTGAACGCGAATCATATGAGCATGATGAAAACTAACTTGACAATAATTCCCATGTGTCCTCGGGAGTGCTTTGCTTTATATAAGAGTTTGTCCAGGCTTGTCCTTTGCTACAAAAAGGATTGGGCCACCTTTCTGCACCTTAGTTACATTTGTTACTTGTTACCCGTTACGAATTATCTTATCACAAAACTATCTGTTACCGATAATTTCAGTGCTTGCAGAGAATACCTTGCTGAAAACCGCTTGTCATTTCCTTCTGCTCCTCGTTGGGTTCGACACTCTTACTTATTGAAAGGACTATGATAGATCCCCTATACTTGTGGGTCATCAAGACTCTTTTCTGGCGCCGTTGCCGGGGAGTGAAGCGCCTTTGGTAAGGAAACATTTATATAGTGTGCTGAAATTTACCGTCACTTGTTGCTATGGAAAATAATCCTTTGAGGGGTTTGTTCGGGGTATGTTCACCCCAACCAGAAGAGCAAAGAGTTGCCCCTCAACCTACTGAACCTACTGAAAATATTTATTATGAAATTCCCTCGGGTACGATAGAGAAACTGCTGGCTAATCCTTATGCAGGAGATGGAACATTACATCCTGATATGCGTCTAATCTATGTGGATGAAGTTTGTGGATTATTTAAGCTTGCAAGTTTGCCCGAGGATGAAGTCAATAAGAAGGTCTTCCCTTTATCTTTGAAGGAGAAGGCATTGACATGGTATAGGCTATGCGATGATATTGGGACTTGGAACTACAACCGATTGAAATTAGAATTTCATCAGAAGTTTTATCCTATGCATTTGGTTCATTGTGATCGGAATTATATTTATAATTTTTGGCCTCGTGAAGGAGAAAGTATCGCTCAAGCTTGGGGGAGGCTTAAGTCAATGTTATATTCATGCCCCAATCATGAGCTCTCAAGAGAAATTATTATTCAGAATTTTTATGCTCGGCTTTCTCGTAATGATCAATCCATGCTCGATACTTCTTGTACTGGTTCTTTTATGAAGAAGACTATTGAATTCAAATAGGATTTATTGGAAAGAATTAAATGCAACTCTAAAGATTGGGAACTCGACGAAGGTAAGGAGTCAGGTATAAACCTCAAGTTTGATTGTGTTAAATCTTTTATGGATACCGATGCTTTTCTTGAATTTAGCACTAAATATGGACTTGACTCTGAGATATTAGCTTCTTTCTGTGAATCATTTGGTACTCATGTTGATCTCCCTAAGGAGAAGTGGTTTAAATATCATCCTCCCATTGAAGTGAAAATAGCAAAACCTATTAAAGTTGAAGAAGAAACTATTTCTTATAATGTTGATCCTGTTGTTCCTACTGCTTATATTGAGAAACCACCTTTCCCTATTAGAATAAAGGAACATGCTAAAGCTTTAGCTGTGGTTCGTAAGAGGTATACTAGAACACCTACACCCCCTGAACAAATTAAAGTTGAATCTAGTATTGCTATGGTTAAAGATCTCTTGGTCGATAATATTGATGGGCATGTTATTTATTTCTGTGATGAAGCTGCTAGAATTGCTAGACCCGATGATAAAGATAAACATAGACCTGTTGTTGGCATGCCTGTTGTTTCTGTTAAAATAGGTGATCATTGTTATCATGGCTTATGTGATTTGGGTGCTAGTGTGAGTGCTATTCCCTTTACTTTATATCAAGAAGTTATGAATGATATTGCACCTGCTGAAATAGAAGATATTGATGTCACTATTAAGCTTGCCAATAGAGATACTATATCACCAATTGGGATTGTTAGAGATGTTGAAGTCTTGTGTGGGAAAATAAAATACCCCACTGATTTTCTAGTTCTTGGTTCCCCACAAGATGATTTTTGTCCCATTATATTTGGTAGACCTTTCTTGAACACTCTTAATGCCAAAATAGATTGTGAGAAAGAAACTGTTACTGTAAGTTTTGGGGATGTGTCTCATGAGTTTAATTTCTCCAAATTTCGTAGACAACCCCATGATAAAGAATTGCCTAGTAAAGATGAAATTATTGGTCTTGCTTCTATTGCTGTGCCCCCTACTGATCCTTTAGAACAATATTTGCTAGACCATGAAAATGATATGTTTAGGAATGAAAGAAGGGAACTTGATGAGATTTTCTTTAAATAGATGCCTGTTTTGAAACACAATTTTCCTGTTGAAACTCTTGGAGATCCTCTACCACCCAAGAGTGATCCTATGTTCGATCTTAAACAATTACCTGATACTTTGAAATATGCTTATCTTGATGAGAAAAAGATATAGCCTGTTATTATTAGTGCTAACCTTTCAGAGCAAGAAGAAAAGAAATTATTGAAAACTCTGAAGAAGCATCGTGCCGCTATTGGATATACTCTTTATGATCTTAAGGGCATTAGTCCCACTCTATGTCAGGACAAAACTAATATGGAGCTTGATGTTAAACCAGTTGTTGATCATCAACGACGATTGAATCCTAAAATGAAAGAAGTGGTAAGAAATTAAATACTAAAGCTTCTGAAAGCAGGTATAATTTATCCTATTGCTGATAGTAGATGGGTAAGTCATGTTCATTGTGTCCCTAAGAAGGGAGGTATTACTGTTGTTCCTAATGATAAGAATGAATTTATTCCACAAAGAATTGTCACAGGTTATAGAATGGTAATTGATTTTAGGAAATTAAAAAAAGCTACTAGGAAAGATCATTACCCTCTACCTTTTATTGATCAAATGCTAGAAAGACTATCAAAACATACACACTTTTGCTTTCTAGATGGTTATTCTGGTTTTTCTCAAATACCTGTGTCACAAGAGGATTAAGAAAAAACTACTTTTACTTTCCCTTTTGGTACCTTTGCTTATAGACGTATGCCTTTTGGTTTATGTAATGCACTCGCTACTTTTCAAAGATGTATGACTGCTATATTCTCTGACTTTTGTGAAAAGATTGTTGAGGTTTTCATGGATGATTTCTCCGTTTACGGAACTTCTTTTGATGATTGCTTAAGAAATCTTGACCGAGTTTTGCAGAGATGTGAAGAAACTAATCTTGTCTTGAATTGGGAGAAGTGCCACTTTATGGTTAACATAGGTATTGTTTTGGGGCATAAAATCTCTGAAAGAGGTTTTGAAGTTGATAAAGCTAAAGTTGATGCTATTGAAAAATGTCGTGTCCCAAAGATATCAAAGGTATAAGAAGTTTCCTTGGTCATGCTGGTTTCTATAGGAGGTCTATTAAAGACTTCTCTAAAATTTCTAGGCCTCTTACTAATCTTTTGCAAAAAGATGTTCCATTTGTTTTTGATGATGATTTTGTGGAAGCGTTTGAAATTCTTAAGAAAGCCTTGATTTCTGCACCTATTGTTCAACCACCTGATTGGAACTTACCCTTTGAAAATATGTGTGATGCTAGTGATTATGTTGTTGGTGCTATTCTAGGACAAAGAGTTGATAAGAAATTAAATGTTATCCATTATGCTAGTAAAACTCTAGACAGTGCTCAAAGAAATTATGCTACTACTGAAAAAGAATTTCCAGCAGTTGTCTTCGCTTGTGATAAGTTCAGATCTTATATTGTTGATTCCAAAGTAACCGTTCACACCAATCATGCTGCTATTAAATACCTTATGGAAAAGAAAGATGCTAAAGCTAGACTTATTAGATGGGTTCCCTTGCTGCAAGAATTTGATTTGCATATTATTGATAGAAAGGGAGCCGAGAACCCCATAGCAGACAACTTGTCTAGGTTAGAAAATATTCTTGATGATGCACTACCTATTGATGATAGCTTTCCTGATGAACAATTAGTTGTCATAAATGCTTTTCGCAGTGCTCCATGGTATGTTGATTATGCCAATTATATTGTTGCTAAATTTATACCACCGAGTTTCACATACCAGCAAAAGAAAAAGTTTTTCTATGATTTAAGACATTACTTTTGGGTTGACCCACACCTTTATAAAGAAGGAGTAGATGGTGTTATTAAACGTTGTGTGCCCAAGCATGAACAGGAACAAATCCTACGCAAGTGTCACTCCGAGGCTTATGGAGGACACCATGCTGGAGATAGAACAACACACAAGGTATTACAATCCGGTTTTTATTGGCCTACTCTCTTCAAAGATGCACGTAAGTATGTCTTGTCTTGTGATGAATGTCAGAGAATTGGTAATATTAGTAGACATCAGGAAATGCCTATGAATTATTCACTTGTTATTGAACCATTCGACATTTGGGGCTTTGATTATATAGGACCTTTTCCTTCCTCTAATGGGTATACACATATTTTGGTTGCTGTTGATTATGTTACTAAGTGGGTAGAAGCTATTCCAACTAGTAGTGCTGATCGTAACACTTCCATTAAAATGCTTAAAGAAGTTATTTTCTCGAGGTTTGGAGTCCCTAGATATTTAATGACTGATGGTGGTTCACACTTTATTCATGGTGCTTTCCGTAAATTGCTTGCTAAGTATGATGTCAACCATAGAATTGCATCTCCTTATCATCCTCAGTCTAGTGGTCAAGTAGAATTGAGTAACCGAGAAATAAAGTTGATTTTGCAAAAGACTGTCAATAGATCTAGAAAGAATTGGTCTAAGAAACTTGATGATGCATTATGGGCTTATAGAACTGCTTACAAAAACCCTATGGGTATGTCTCCATATAAAATGGTTTATGGAAAGGTATGTCACTTACCTCTTGAACTAGAACATAAAGCTTATTGGGCAATTAAAGAGCTCAACTATGACTTCAAACTTGCCGGTGAGAAGAGGTTATTTGACATTAGCTCTCTTGATGAATGGAGAACCCAAGCCTATGAGAATGCCAAGTTGTTTAAAGAAAACATTAAAAGATGGCATGACAAAAGGATACAAAAGCGTGAATTTAATGTGGGTGACCTTGTCTTGCTATACAACTCTCATTTAAGATTTTTTGCAGGAAAGCTTCTCTCTAAATGGGAAGGCCCTTACATTATCGAGGAAGTTTATCGTTCTGGTGCCATCAAGATCAACAACGCCGAGGGCACCAACCTGAAGGTGGTAAACGGACAAAGAATCAAACATTATATCTCAGATACTCCCATAAATGTTGAAACCAATATTATTAATACCATAACACCGGAGGAGTACATAAGGGATATCTACCAGAACATTTCAGACTCTGAAAAGGAATAGGTATGTGCTACGGTAAGTAAACCGACTCCAAAACTTTTCCAATGGCAATTTTACTCCATTTTGGAATATTTAAAAAATTAGGAAAATTAAAAGTAGTCCGAAAGGTGCACGAGGAGGCGACAAGCCCTGGGGGCGTGCCCTACCCCCTAGGGCGCGCCTCCCTGGCTTGTGGCCACCTCGTGTGCCCTTCGGACTCCGTTTTCTTGTATTAAACTCCTTTTGGTCGGTAAAAAATCATTATATAATCTCCCGAAGGTTTTGACCACTGTACCACGGCAAAATCCTTTGTTCTTGTTTCGTGCTATTTTCCTGGCAGATCTGAAAATATGTCGTCTCAAGATTCGGAGGGAGAGAGCTATGTCGCTGATTTCATCACTAACCCCAAGGTTTATGGGGAGGGGGAGCATTACAGCTGGACTACGGAGGAGGAGGAAGACCCCGACATGGAGATAACAAGGGACGATAGTTCTAATGAAGATGAAGATCCACTACCTCAACCTAGCGACATGCATGTGGAGTTCAAAAAGTCAAGTCTCCCTAATGAAGCAAAGAAACCTAAGATCGAGTTTATCCCTTTTCGTCTTTTGTAGGAGAATAAGCAAGAGCTATGCAAAAAGATATTAATACTAGAGCAAGAGATCGATGACTTGAAGGAGGAAAATTCCATCCTCAAGTGTAAGCTGGGGAGAAAGGACAAGCCTACAACATCAACAACTCCATCATCACCACCTCCGAAGAAAGAGACCTAAATAAATGGGTATGGGCACTCCCCTTGGCAACTGCCAAGCTTGGGGGAGGTGCCCCGGTATCATATCGCCATCACATCTTTACCTTTATCATTTTGCTTAGTTCGATCCTTTTGGTTATATCTCGATTTAGTAGAATAAAGTTTTAGTATGATCTAGCTTTGAGTTTTGCTTTGTGTTCCCTCTATGTAATCAAGTCCGAGAGTTATATAATAAAGATTAGTTTTGAGTTGAGGGCTTTGCTCTCTTGCTATGATCTTGAGAAAAATAAATAAAGAATAATAGAGATAAAAAGATTATATAATGATCTTATGGGAAGTGACGACTTCACATATAAGATGTCGCACGAAATTTGTTGGGAGTTGACAAACATAGTTTTGGTCATTGTTGAAAATTAACAGGAAGTAATAAAGAAAGAGAGGTCTCACATATAAATGTACTATCTTGGACATCTTTTGTGATTGTGAGCACTCATTAAAATATTATATGCTAAAAGGTTGATGTTGGATAAGGAAGACAACATAATGGGCTATGTTTCTTTATATCCGAATAGAAGTTATATTGTCATGGATCCTCCAACATGTTGAGTTTGCTTCTCACCCCTTGCTAGCCAAATCTTTTGCACCAAGTAGAGATACTACTTGTGCATCCAAACATCCCTTAACCCAATTTTTCCATGAGAGTTATCGTGGGAAAACACGGCCACCTATGGGGCCATCGGCCCCTTGTGGTTCGGCAGTGGGGAAGGACGCATTGCACAAAGAGCGGAGGGCGCGGAGCAGCACGACAGCGATCACACGGGCAGTTTTTACCCAAGTTCAGGCCGCCGCAAGGCGTAAAACCCTACTCCTGCTTTGGTGGATTGATGAGAGGACTGAGGTGGAGACGCAGCGCTCTAGCCCGGCAGGGTCGCCTCGCGGCGAGAGCAACTACGCGCGTATGAGTGTACAAGGGTCCGAATCCTTTCTAAGGTTGCCATGGCCCTCCTTTTATATATCAAGGGGTCACCACAATGGCAAATCAGTCATTGAGTACTGATTAGATAGCAAACAGTGCTATCATACCTAACTCTGCAGACAGGATAGAGTGCATTAAATGCGCCGCTTAGTGTCACATCGTAGCGTAGCCCGGCAAGCCAGCTGTGCCGTTCGGCCACCTTCTCGCCTGCCTGCGTGTCACGTCCCTGGACGGGTGTCATTTGGAGGTGATTTCCTCTGGAAGTGGCCGCCACGTGCCAAATAGCGGCCACTTAGCCACTTGGGGGCTCGACACCGCACCGATCGATGACTTGCGTTGCTGTGAGGTGGAGCGGTGGAGCCTTGGTGGGGTAATCCGCCCTCGGCAAGCCTGCCGGGGCAATCCGGAGACTTGTCTTTGGGGCAACCTCGTCCCCACCAGGCTCGCCTACCCGGCAAGGGAGGTTTTTCCTTAGTGGTATCTTGCTCCTTTGGTTGGCCTTGATCTTCTTGATCCGCCCTTTGATTTCTCAAAGAGCTGATCTCTTCTGCTTGGTCTTGTCTTGGATGCTGCAACCTTGTTCTCGAGCCTGTGTACAGTCTGGGCAACACACCTGGGGTTTGTTGCACCGACAGGAGCCCTCGGGCCTGGCCCGAATGCGCTGTCGAGCGTCATTGGGGTAGGCCCTGTCTAGTACACAGGCGGGGAGGCTGCGGTAGCTCACCCTTTGAGATCTTCTTTGTTTCTTCATTAATCTAAGCTTGAGTCAGTTTCCGGTTTTCCCGCGCGTCGTGTAACGCCAATTGTAGTGGGGCCATCCCTGTAATGGCCCGTGAATGACTTTAACGCACGGGTGAGTAACTGCCAATTCACTCTTCCCACCACGTTCTTATCCCTTGACATGTATGATGCATGCATTGAGTGGGGTAGGTAACGGAGGCGCGTGGTGCGGGAGAGAGCATCATGGCAGGGGCCCGGTCTTCCTGGGTTGGTGAAGAGGGGCGGCGGTTACCCGCCGAGGGATCAGCCCCCAGCCTCAGCCCATCTATAAAAGAGGGGGTGAGGGGGAGTGGAAGTGCTCATCCACGCACCCTTCTTCTTCTCTTCCTACCGTAGTGCCTAGGAGGAGAGGGACAAGAAAGGGATTACAGGGCACTTATCTTTTTTTAGTTTAAAAGGTGTAGGCATCGGCCAAACTTTAGTCTAAATAATGTAAACTTCTTTATCCATGTTTGTGTTCTGTAAGATCTGTATTTGCTTATCAGCATATTAATGAAAAATACAAGCTTTGCCGGGCACTTGTGCATGTACCATATCCATGCAGAGGTGAAATGCCTCTATACATTTAAGTAAACAAGTTTCCCCGGCAGGCTATCCTGCCAGTGCCGTCAGTTTGTTGCCGCGGGGCTAGGCCTGCCGGGCAAAAAACCGTAAAAAGGGACCGACCCCCCGCCGAACCTTTTCCGCCAAAGGCCACTGCGACCACCCTGACCGAAGCAGCGTTCGAGTCAAAGGGTAGGAGCACCTATTTTTTGAAGGTGGCGGGGTTTTCATATGCACAAGTTTTCAAATTACAGAACAGGTATGGATAAGAAGGAACTTATCTGCTTGGTCTACCGGGGATCGTCACGTAGGCTCGTCTTCATTTCTTCTCTTCGGGATCAAGTCCACAGCAAGAACCCTGCAACTTAGTGCAGATGAAAACAATGCCACATGCGACCTCATCTACATGATCATGCTATGCTCATGATATGCTTATGCATGCATGCAAGTTTTGGGGGCCCCCCAGCGCTTCGTTTATTTCTCTGTTGCTCAGGGTCTGCGCTGGCTTTGTACAAAGGGTTACATGCAACTTCGGCAAAGCTTGTACAAAAGGGTGGCTGCCGGGCAGGGCCCGACAACCGCGCCTTACGGGTAGAACTTACGGAGATGCTGAATGTTCCATGAGTTTTGCAATTGAATGCCATCTCCGGTCTCCAGATGGACTCTGCCACGTGTGGTGACTCGTACTACCCGGTAAGGGCCTTCCCACTTTGGCGTCAACTTGTTTGCACCCTTGGCGGACTGAACACGCCTAAGGACAAGGTTGCCTTCCTCAAAACTCCGGGCATGAACCCTGCGGCTGTGATAGCGACGCAGGGCTTGCTGGTAGCATGCAACACGCTTAGCAGCCCGAAGACGGTTCTCCTCAAGTAGCACAGCGTCGTCGCGCCGGTGCTATTCCTGCACTACTTCATCGTAGGCAAGCACTCGAGGAGACCCGAATATGAGTTCCGTGGGGATAACTGCTTCTGCCCCATAGACTAGGGAGAAGGGAGTCTGCCCGGTAGCTCGATTTGGTGTCGAAAGGGACCAAAGAACCACCGGCAGCTCGTTGATCCATCGCCTGCCGCACTTCTGCAGCCGATCAAAAGTTCTTGTCTTAAGATCTCGCAGCACTTCAGCGTTCGCCCTCTCAGCTTGTCCGTTGCTTCTGGGATGGGCCACAGAGGCAAATGAGACCTTCCTTTCGAGGGCATGAACGTATTGCATGAAGGCGCGGCTTGTGAATTGGGTGCCATTGTCAGTGATGATTCAGGCAGGTACCCCGAAGCGGCACACCAATCCTTTCAAGAACTTGATAGCTGACTACGCGGTCACCTTTCTCACGGGCTCTACTTCCGGCCACTTTGTAAACTTGTCGATTGCGACGAACAAGAATTCAAAGCCCCCGGTAGCACAGGGGTAGGGGCCCAAGATGTCGAGCCCCCAGACCAAAAATGGCCATGACAAAGGGATTGTTTGGAGAGCTTGAGCAGGCTGATGGATATTCTTGGAGTGGAACTAGCAGCCTTCACACTTGATGACTAGCTCAATTGCATCTTGGAGGGCTGTGGGCCAGTAGAAGCCTTGCCGGAAAGCTTTCCCAACCAAGGCCCTTGATCCGATGTGGGAGCCACACATACCCTTGTGTATCTCTGCCAGCAGTTCCTTTCCTTCTTCCCGGCAAATGCACTTCAATTTCACACCGTTGGGCCTTCTTCTGTATAGCGTGTCGTCAACGAACTGATACATACTGGCCCTCCAGGCTACTCTTTCAGCTTCTTCTTGCTCTTTGGGAAGTTCTCCTGTTTGGAGGAAATGAACAATGTGCCGCGCCCAAGTTGGAGCCTGGGGCTCGGCAACAAGGACTAGCGGCACCTCCCCGTCGATGGGAGCGCATGCCTCGACCGCAAAGACTGGTAGTTCGGCGGGAGGGTGCAGCTCACTGATCGAAGGGGAGTTGTTCCCGCCAAGCTCTCTGCTGGGGGCTTCGGGAAGCTCTACCGGGAGAGGCTTGCCGGAGTTCAATTTCCTCCTCTTGCTGGCCATTGTTGCTGGGGATACGGAGGGTTGAGTTAGATGGAGAATAAAAGTCCCTGGTTCCACATGGAGTTTTTGCGCAGCGCACTTTGACATATGATCAGCAATGCTGTTTTCCGCACGCGGTATGTGCTCTGTTTGCAATCCGTCAAAGCGCTCCTCCAACTTTCTCACTTCCTTGATGTATGCCTCCATCAATGGGCTTTGATAATCCTTGTTCACTTGTCTCACCACCAGTTGTGAATCTCCGCGGATAATCAGCTTCTTGATTCCCAGTTCTGTTACAATTTTGAGCCCGGCAAGGAGCCCTTCATACTCTGCAGTATTGTTGGTAGCCTTCTCCCGGGGAAAATGCATTTGAACGACATACTTAAGGTGCTCCCCAGTGGGAGCAACAAGAAGCACGCCAGCTCCTGCACCTTGTAGGGAGAAGGCACCATCAAAATACATAATCCATTCTTGGGGCGCTTCCTTGCCGGGGATGACTGTCTCTAGTACTTCTTCATCAGGGGTCAGCGTCCACTTCGCAATGAACTCTGCCAGTGCTCTGCTCTGAATAGTTGATGTGCTTTCAAACTTCAAACCAAAGCTGGATAACTCCAAAGCCCATTCCACGATCCTGCCAGTAGCCTCGGGGTTTCGGAGTATGCATTGCAAGGGGAAGCGGGTGACAACCGTGATCTCGTGGGCTTGGAAGTAGTGGCGTAGTTTCCTTGAGGCCATGATGAGGCCAAAAATCAAATTTTGCATGCCAGAGTACCTCGACCTAGCCCCCTGCAGCAGGGAGCTGACAAAGTACACTGGGCGCTGCACCACCTTCTTCCTTGCCGTGATCTTGGAACTGTCTCCGCTGCCTTGCTCTTCTTTGTCTTGAACTGATCTTGCCAGGACGGGTTCACTTTCCTCTCTAGAGGGGACGGCAGTGGCGACTACTGCGTCATCTACCTCCCGCTGTGCCACCAGCGCTGCGCTAACCACTTGATTGCGCGCTGCTAAATATAGCAGCAACGGCTCTTGTGGTTTTGGAGCGACTAAGGTGGGAACAGAGGAAAGGTAGGTCTTCAAATCTTGTAGCGCTGTGTCCGCCTCCGAGGTCCACTCCATGGGCCCTGCGTTCTTCAAGATTTTGAAGAAAGGCAAGGCGAGTTCGGTGGACATGGAAATGAACTTGCTCAGCGCGGCAACACATCCAGTCAAACGCCTCACGTCTTTAACTCTCTTGGGTGCTTGTATCTGCTCGATAGCCTTGATCTTGTCGGGGTTGGCCTCTATCCCCCGATGGGACACGAAGAAGCCAAGTAGCTTGCCAGAAGGAATGCCAAACACACACTTCTCTGGGTTCAGCTTCAAGTTGATTCTGCGCAAATTTGCAAAGGTCTCTTCCAAATCCTGAATGAGAGTAACTCTATCCTTGGTTTTGACCACTATATTATCCATGTAGGCTTCAATATTTCTGTGCAGCTGGGACTCAAAGCCAATCTGTACTGCTCTTGCAAAAGTGGATCCAGCGCTCTTCAACCCGAAGGGCATTCATACAAAACAGTACGTGCCACATGGGGTTATGAACGCGGTCTTCTCTTCGTCTTCCTTGGACATGAAGATCTAGTGGTATCCAGAGTAGGCATCCAGGAAGGAAAGCAGGTCACACCCGGAGGTGGAATCCACAATCTGGTCGATGCGCAGCAAGGGGAACGGGTCCTTCGGGCATGCTTTGTTCAGATCTGTGAAATCTATGCAAAACCTCCATTTCCCATTCGCCTTGCGCACTACCACTGGGTTTGCTAACCATGTTGGATGCAACACTCCTCTGACCAGACCAGCTGCCTCAAGTTTCTTGATCTCCTCGGCAATAAACTGCTGCCACTCCAAAGCTTGCTTTCGGACCTTCTGCTTGATGGGCCGGGCATGTGGGCAGACAACAAGATGGTGCTTGATTACCTCCCTGGGAACACCGGGGATGTCAGATGGTTGCCAAGCAAACACATCAACATTCGCCCGCAGGAAGGAACAAGCGCGCTTTCCTATTTGTCGCCGAGGATGGCACTGATGGTAAACGTAACATCAGCGCTAGCCAGCCCTTCCGGGACCTTCTTCACAGCGGGTGCAGCATCCTTGGACTTCTTGCTATTGGAACTCTCCGGCAAGTCATCAATAGGCGTAGCGCACTCCGAAGAGGTACGCTTCCCGGATTCCTTGCTGGCTTTTTTCTTTTTCTTGCTTTCCTTGGCGGGAGCAGTGGCTTTGGCTGTGGCCCCTGCGCTTGCTGCCATGGAGGGGATTGCACCATGGGGGTGGCCCCTTCGGTACGGCCAGCGGCTCGGGCCATTGTCGCCGCCTGCGGAGGCCGTGATGGGCCCGCTCGCTGTGATCCTCCCGCCTCGGCGAAACCAATCAGGCTCTGAATGGTGGCTCTCCACTCATCCATCTGATCGGCCGCCGGCGGAAATCTCAACAGGAGTTGGGCCCGCGCCATGTCCTCTGAAGCAGTGCTTGGCATGGATGATGATGTAGACCATAACGTCGCTTGGCTTCTGACGGTGCTGGTAGTGGCAGCGCCGTGCTCTCGTTGCCGTGAGCCAGTCGCCAGGGTGGCGTGGTGACGAGATGGTTGTGCTTGGGGATCGGCGGCTTCGTTCGGCGCATCGGCTTGGCTAGCCCGTTCCAGGGGTGGCGCGTGCCCTGCGGCCGCACCCGCAGTAGGGGTGGCCAGAGGGTTGCGGTTCACCCCAGGGTTAGCGCCACTGCTATGGCTGCGTCCTTCGATGGGGCGGAGAGGCGCAGACAGGATGATCTCTCCACCCGCACCTTGTGGAGCATGGCCGCTGGGAAGTTGTTGGCGCTGTCCTTCTTCGGTGCCTCCCGCTCCCGTTTCGGCCATAGGGGAGGTGGTGATGATGCCGCCTGTGCCGGCCACGTCCCCCACAGCGTCCACATCCCCGTGCGCCCCCGTAGCCCCCATGGCGTCGGCGGCCGCATGCGAAGGGGCCTTCGAGGTGGACGGGTGAGCTGCGGCATCGGGTTTCTTCTTGGGCGCCATGGATGATGAAGCCGTCGATGAAGAGAATGATGATGAAGATGACATGCTGCGTAAGCTCTCGGGTTCGCGCAAGCGCTTCCCCCTACCTGGCGCGCCAAAGATGTCGTGGGAAAACACGGCCACCTATGGGGCCATCGGCCCCTTGTGGTTCGGCAGTGGGGAAGGACGCATTGCACAAAGAGTGAAGGGCGCGGAGCAGCACGACAGCGATCACACGGGCAATTTTTACCCAGGTTCGGGCCGCCACGAGGCGTAAAACCCTACTCCTACTTTGGTGGATTGATGAGAGGACCGAGGTGGAGACACAACGCTCTAGCTCGGCAGGGTCACCTCGGGGCGAGAGCAACTACGCGCGTATGAGTGTACAAGGGTCCGAATCCTTTCTAAGGTTCCCATGGCCCTCCTTTTATAGATCTAGGGGTCACCACAATGGCAAATCAATCATTGCATACTGATTAGATAGCAAACAGTGCTATCATACCTAACTCTACAGACAGGACAGAGCGCATTAAATGCGGTGCTTAGTGTCACATCGTAGCATAGCCCGGCAAGCCTAGCCGTGCTGTTCGGCCACCTTCTCGCCTGCCTGCGTGACACGTCCCTGGACGGGTTTCATTTGGAGGTGATTTCCTCTAGAAGTGGCCGCCATGTGCCAAATAGCAGCCACTTAGCCACTTGGGGGCTCGACACCGCACTGATCGATGACTTGCGTTGCTGTGAGGTGGAGCGGTGGAGCCTTGGCGGGGTAATACGCCCTCGGCGCCCCCGGCAAACCTGCCGGGGCAATCTGGAGACTTGTCTTCGGGGCAACCTCGTCCCCGCCTGGCTCGCCTGCCCGGCAAGGGAGGTTTTTCCTTAGTGGTATCTTGCTCATTTGGTTGGCCTTGATCTTCTTGATCCGCCCTTTGATATCTCAAACAGCCGATCTCTTCTGCTTGGTCTTGTCTTGGATGCTGCAACCTTTTTCTCGAGCCTATGTACAGTCTGGGCAACACACCTGGGGTTTGTTGCACCGACAAGAGTCCACCATACCTACCTATGGATTGAGTAAGATCCTTCAAGTAAGTTGTCATCGGTGCAAGCAATAAAAATTGCTCTCTAAATATGTATGATCTTTTAGTGTGAGGAAAATAAGCTTTATACGAACTTATGATATGTAAGAAATAAAAGCGACAGACTGCATAATAAAGTTCTTTATCACAAGCGGCAATATAAAGTGACGTTCTTTTGCATTAAGATTTTGTGCATCCAACCATAAAAGCACATGACAACCTCTGCTTCCCTCTGCGAAGGGCCTATCTTTTACTTTTATCCTCTACCCTTATACAAGAGTCATGGTGATCATCACCTATTCTTTTTATACTTTTTCCTTTTGGCAAGCACTATATGTTGGGTGGAGATCCAGATATGTATATATATCCACTCGGATGTAGCTATTCATAAACTATTATTGTTGCATTACCCTTGAGGTAAAAGGTTGGGAGGCAAAACCATAAGCCCCTATCTTTCTCTGTGTCTGATTGAAACTTTGATCTCATAAGTATCGCTTGAGTGTTAGCAATTATGAAAGACTAAATGATAGTTGAGTATGTGAACTTGCTGAAAAGCTCTTACATTGACTCTTTCCTATGTTATGATAAATTGCAATTGCTCCAATGACTGAGATAATAGTTTGTTAGTTTCCAATAAAGTTTTTGTTCCATACTTTACCTTGTGAATGAATTGTTACTTTGGCATAAGAAAATATATGACAAAATATGTTGTTGTTCTAAAGATCATCATGATGCCTTCATGTCCGTATTTTATTTTATCGACACCTCTATCTCTATACATGTGGACATGATTATCGATTTCGGCTTCCGTTGAGGACAAGCGAGGTCTAAGCTTGGGGGAGTTGATACGTACATTTTGCATCATGCTTTTACATTGATATTTATTGCATTATGGGCTGACATTACACATTATGGTACAATACTTATGCCTTTTCTCTCTTATTTTACAAGGTTTACACAAAGAGGGAGAATGCCGACAGCTGGAATTCTGTACCGGAAAGGAGCAAATCTGAGAGACCTATTCTGCACAACTCCAAAAGTCCTGAATATTTACGGAGAATTATTTTGGAATATATAAAAAATATTGGGCGAAGAAAATACCAGAGGGGACCCACCAGGAGGCCACAAGCCTGGGGGGCGTGCCCTACCCCCTGGGCGCGCCCCTAGGGCTTGTGGGCCCCTGTCAGGTCTCCGGTGCCCATCTTCTGCTATATGGAGGGTTTTGACCTAGAAAAAATCATAAGGAAGCTTTCGGGATGAAGCGCCGCCGTCTCGAGGCGGAACCTGGGCAGAAGCAATCTAGGGCTCTGGCGGAGCTGTTCTGCCAGGGAAACTTCCCTCCCGGAGGGGGAAATCAAAGCCATCATCATCACCAACGATCCTCTCATCGAGAGGGGGTCAATCTCCATCAACATCTTCACCAGCACCATCTCCTCTCAGACCCTAGTTCATCTCTTGTATCCGATCTTTGTCTCAAAACCTCAGATTGGTACCTGTGGGTTGCTAGTAGTGTTGATTACTCCTAGTAGTTGATGCTAGTTGGTTTATTCGGTGGAAGATCATATGTTCAGATCCTTAATGATATTTATTACTCCTCTGATTATGAACATGAATATGCATTGTGAGTAGTTACGTTTGTTCCTGAGGACATGGGAGAAGTCTTGTTATAAGTAATCTTGTGAAAGTGGTATTCGTTCGATATTTTGATGAGATGTATGTTGTCTTTCCTCTAGTGGTGTTATGTGAACATCGAATATATGACACTTCACCATGATTTGGGCCTAGGGGAAGGCATTGGGAAGTAATAAGTAGATGATGGGTTGCTAGAGTGATAGAAGCTTAAACCCTAGTTTATGAGTTGCTTCGTAAGGGGCTGATTTGGATCCACATGTTTCATGCTATGGTTAGATTTATCTTAATTATTATTTCCTAGTTGCGGATGCTTGCGAGAGGGGTTAATCATAAGTGGGAGGCTTGTCCAAGTAAGGACAACACCCAAGCACCGGTCCACCCACATATCAAATTATCAAAGTAGCAAACGCGAATCATATGAGCATGATGAAAACTAACTTGACAATAATTCCCATGTGTCCTCGGGAGCGCTTTGCTTTATATAAGAGTTTGTCCAGGCTTGTCCTTTGCTACAAAAAGGATGGGGCCACCTTGCTGCACCTTAGTTACATTTGTTACTTGTTACCGTTACGAATTATCATATCACAAAACTATCTGTTATCGACAATTTCAGTGCTTGCAGTGAATACCTTGCTGAAAACCGCTTGTCATTTCCTTCTGCTCCTCGTTGGGTTCGACACTCTTACTTATCGAAAGGACTACGATAGATCCCCTATACTTGTGGGTCATCACACTTAAATTAACATCCCTCAAGTTATCTAAGTGATACATGATCCAAATCAACTAACCCATGTCCGATCATCACTGAGATGGGGTAGTCATCAATGGTGAACATCTCTATGTTGATCATATCTACTATATGACTCACATTCGACCTTTCGGTCTCTAGTGTTCCGAGACCATGTCTGTACATGCTAGGCTCGTCAAGTTTAACCCAAGTATTCTGCATGTGCAAAACTGTCTTACACCCATTGTATGTGAATGTAGAGCCTATCACACCCGATCATCACGAGGTGCTTCGAAACGATGAACTTTGGCAATAGTGCATACTCGGGGAGAACACTTTTATCTTGAAATTTAGTGAAGGGATCATCTTATAATGCTACCGCCGTTCTAAACAAAATAAGATGCATAAAGGATAAACATCACATGCAATCAAAATATGTGACATGATATGGCCATCATCATCTTGTGCTTTTGATCTCCATCTCCAAAGCATCGTCATGATCTCCCTCGTCACCGGCTCGACACCTTGATCTCCATCGTTGCATCGGGGTCGTCTCGCCAACTATTGCTTCTACAACTATTGCTAACGCATAGCAATAAAGTAAAGCAATTACATGGCGCTTGCATTTCATACAATAATTAAGAGACAACCCTAAGGCTCCAGCCGGTTGTCGATATTACAAAACATGATCATCTCATACATCAACATATATCACATCATATCTTGACCATATCACATCACAACATGCCCTGGAAAAACAAGTTAGACGTCCTCTACTTTGTTGTTGCAAGTTTTACGTGGCTGCTACGGGCTTCTAGCAATAACCATTCTTACCTACGGAAAAACCACAATGGTGATTTATCAAGTTTGCTGTTTTAACCTTCTTCAAGGACCAGCCATAGTCAAATTCGATTCAACTAAAGTAGGAGAAACAAACACCCACCAGCCACCTTTATGCAAAACTAGTTGCATGTCAGTCGGTGGAACCGGTCTCATGTGCGTGGACATGTAAGGTTGGTCCGGGCCGCTTCATCCCACAATACCGCTGAATCAAAATAAGACGTTGGTGGAAAGTAGTATGACTATCACAGCCCACAACTCTTTGTGTTCTACTCGTGCATATCATCTACGCATAGACCTGGCTTTGATGCCACTGTTGGGAAACGTTGCATGTCAAATAATTTTTTTTATGCACACGAAAGATCTATCCATGGAGATGCATAGCAACGAGGGGGAGAGTGTGTCTACGTACCCTCGTAGACCGTAAGAGGAAGCGTTTAGTAACGCGGTTGATGTAGTCAAACTTCTTCGTGATCCAACCGATCGAGTACCGAACGTATGACACCTCCGCGTCCAGCACACGTTCAGCTCGGTGACGTCCTCGCCTTCTTGATCCAGCAAGACGGCGAAGTAGGGGATGAGTTCCGGCAACACGACGGCGTGGTGATGGTGGTGGTGATGCTATCTCCGCAGGGCTTCGCCTAAGCACTACGAAAATATGACTGAGGGACGAAACTGTGGAGAGGGGCGCCGCACACGGCTAAGAGATTGTCGTGGTCTTGTGTGGCGCCCCCTCCCACATATATATAGGTGGGGGAGAGGGGAGGCAGCCAAGGGCGCCCCAAGGGTGGCCGAATCCACCTTGGGCTCCTGCCCTGGCCGCGCCCCCCTTTCCTTCTTTGCCTGCGAGGGGAAGGCAGGAGGAGGTGGCACCCCCCCTTTCCTTCCTCTTAGGTGGAGGGAAGGAAAGAGGGGCTAGCCCTCCCCCTTTTCCATCCATAGGTCCGGCAGCCAAGGGAGAGGGCATGCTAGCCCCCTTGTGGGCTGGTGTGCCTCCCCTTGCCCCATTAAGCCCATATACCTCCCGGGGCCCCCCGGAACCCCTTTCGGTGATCCGATGACTACTCGGTACCTCCCGAAACTCTTCCGGTGTCCAAATATCATCGTCCTATATATCGATCTTTACCTCCGGACCATTCTGGAGCTCCTCGTCTTGTCCATGATCTCATCTGGGACTCCGAACAACATTCGGTCACCAAATCATATAACTCATATAACACTATATCGTCAAAGAACGTTAAGCGTGCGGACCCTACGGGTTCGAGAACTATGTTGACATGACCGAGACACCTCTCCAGTCAATAACCAATAGAGGAACCTGGATGCCCATATTGGTTCCTACATATTCTATGAAGATCTTTATCGGTCGAACCGTTATGACAACATACGTAATCCCCTTTGTCTGTCGGTATGTTACTTGCCCGAGATTCGATCGTCGGTATCTTCATACCTAGTTCAATGTCGTTACTGGCAAGTCTCTTTACTCGTTCCATAATACATCATCTCGTAACTAACTCCTTAGTCATTTGCTTGCAAGCTTATTATTATGTGTATTACCGAGAGGGCCCAGAGATACCTTTCCGATACTCGGAGTGACAAATCCCAATCTCGATCCATGCCAACTCAACAAACACCTTCGGAGATACCTGTAGAGCATCTTTATGATCACCCAGTTACATTGTGACGTTTGATAGCACACAAGGTATTCCTCCGGTATCCGGGAGTTGCATGATCTCATGGTCGAAGGAACATGTATTTGACATTCAAGAAAGGAGTAGCAATAAACTGAACGATCATATGCTAAGCTAACGGACGGGTCTTGTCCATCACATCATTCTCGTAATGATGTGATCCCGTTATCAAATGACAACGCATGTCTATGGTTAGGAAACCTTAACCATCTTTGATCAACGAGCTAGTCTAGTAGAGGCTTACTAGGGACACGGTATATGTTTATGTATTCACACATGTATTTAAGTTTCCGGTCAATACAATTCTAGCATGAATAATAAAACCTTTATCATGATTAAGGAAATATAATAATAACCATTTTATTATTGCCTCTAGGGCATATTTCCATCATGGGCTACCCAGCGTTTACCCGCGAGTTGTGGCAAGTTCAGTGGCCCTCTTCCCAGAATTTCAGGTCTGACTTGCCAGCAAAGTATGACGGCAAGCTCAATCTGTCTGAGTTTCTTGGGATTTATACCATCGCAGTGCAAGCTGCTGGTGGTAGAGACGACAAGTTTCTCGCCAACTATTTTCCATTGGCGCTCAAGCCCAATGTGAGATCTTGGCTGATGAACTTGCCGGAGGGTTCTATTTCTTCTTGGTCGGACTTGTGTCATGTGTTCGATGGGACCTACATCAGGGGCCACGAGCCTTCGGGGCAACCCAATGACCTCCACTTGATTCCACAGAAGGATGACAAATCCCTTCGTAAGTACATTCAGAGGTTTAGCCGTGTGCACCACAACATCCCCGATATACACCCCGCTGCTATGATTGCTTCATTCCATGCGAATGTTCGCAATCGCAGGATGCGGGCTGAGTTGAATATCGAGCCGACCAAGACCGTTAACGACTTGTATGCCTTGGCTGACTAGTGTGCATGTGTTGAGGAGGGGAGGAGACTTCTCGTGGAGGACGCCAGAGCCGAGGTTGACTCTGAGGACGATGACGCATCCACCCCAAAGAAGATAGGCCAGAAGTGCAATTGCAAGTGCAAGGGTAACACCGTGATGGCAGTCAACGGTTCTGCCAACTCAGATGCCGCCAAGAAGCCCAAGACTGATGGCCCCGACAAGGAGGTTGCCGGATGTGCTGATTATCGGGAGGTTGCGATAGGCGAGAAGTTGGATGGCTCCGGCAAGACCAAGGTGCCGTACTGCAAGATCTACCGCACCAAGGGCCACGATCTCAACGATTGATGGCAAGTGGACCAGCTTGCCGAGAAGCAGAAGTAAGAGTACGAGAATCGTGACCAGGAGAAGGGCCAAGATGGCGCCGGTGGGTCCGGAACATGAACCGCGGTGGCCGTGGTGGCTGCCGAGCTGCTACTTGTGAGCTGCGTTGGGATTTCCCCGAAGAGCAGAGGATGATGCAGTACAATAGAGATAAGTATTTCACTCAGTTAAGAACCAAGGTTATCAATCCAGTAGGAGAACCACGCAATACCTCGTGAACAACACCTACACACAAAATAAGAAATACTTACACCCAACGCAAACAAGGGGTTGTCAATCCCTTGGCGGTTAATTGCAAGGATCAAATCTTGTAGTGATAGATAAATAAACAAAAACACAAAATAAAATAACGGTAAATAAATTACAGCAAGGTATTTTTGGATTTTAATATTTGATAAAATTATACCCGGGGGCCATAGTTTTCACTAGAGGCTTCTCTCCTGAACATAGCATACAGTGGGTAAACAAATTACTGTTGGGCAATTGATAGAAAAGCGCATAGTTATTGACAATATCCAAGGCAATGATCATGTATATAGGCATCACGTCTGAGACAAGTAGACCAACTCCTGCCTACATCTACTACTATTACTCCACACATCGACCGCTATCTAGCATGCATCTAGAGTATTAAGTTCATAAAGAACGGAGTAACGCCTTAAGCAAGATGACATGATGTAGACAAGGTAAATCCAATCAATGAATAAAACCCATCATTTTATCCTTAATGGCAACGATACAAATACGTGTCATGTCCCTTTCTATCACTGGGATTGAGCACCACAAGATTGAACCCATCACAAAGCACCTCTCCCATTGCAAGATAATCAATCTAGTTGGCCAAACTAAATGGATAGATCGAGGAGAAATAAAAACCTATAATAATCATGCATAAAAGAGTTCGGAGAAGACTCAAATAATATTCATGGATAATCTGATTATAAACCCACAATTCATCGGATCCCAACAAACACACCGAAAAGAAGATTACAATGAATAGATCTCCAAGAACATCGAGGAGAACATTGTATTGAAGATCAAAGAGAGAGAAGAAGTCATCTAGCTACTAGCTATGGACCCGTAGGTCTGTGGTACACTACTCACACATCATCGGATGGGCAACAAGGTTGATGTAGAGGCCCTCCGTGATTGATTCCCCCTCCGGCAGAGTGCCGGAAAAGGCCTCCACATGGGATCTCACAAGAACAGAAGCTTGCGGCAGGGGAAAAAGTATTTTGGGTGGCTCTTTGTTGGTTTCCAGATTTTAGATAATTTATAGAGTTGGAATTAGGTCAAACGGAGGAACGAGGGGCCCACAAGCCACATGGGCGCGCCCATGTGCCTTGTGTCCTACTCCTTCGCCTTCTGGCCTCCTCTCGAAGCTTCTGGGGTCTCTCTTGTCCAGAAAAAATCATCAAAAAGTTTCGTGGCATTTGGACTTTGTTTGGTACTGATTTCCTGGAAAACCAAAAACAGGAAAAAAAAACAACAATTGGCACTTGGCACCAAGTTAATAGGTTAGTCCCAAAAAATGATATAAATATTGCATATAATTGCATATAAAACATCGAAGATTGTTACTATAATAGCATGGAACAATAAAAAAATTATAGATATGTTGGAGACGTATCAAGCATCCCCAAGCTTAATTCCTGCTCATCCTCGAGTAGGTAAATGATAAAAACATAATTTTGATGTGGAATGCTACCTAACATGTTCATCATGTAATCTTTCTTTTTTATGGCATGAATATATAGAAACGAATGATTCAAAGCAATAGTCTATAATTTGACATAAAGACATAAAAACTCAGGCGTACCAACAAATAATCATACCTACAAAATCATATAGCCTTGTCATGCTCCATCTTCTTAACACAAAGTATAAATCATGCAGTAGCCCAGTGTCAGCCAAGCAATTGGTTCATACTTTTTAACGCGCTTCAGCTTTTTCAACCCTCACGCAAGACATGAGCGCAAGACATGGATATAGCACTATGGGTGGAATAGAATATAGTGGTAGAGATTAATATGGAGAAGACAAAAAAGGAGAAAGTCTCACATCAACGAGGCTAATCAATGGGCTATGGAGATGCCCATCAATTGATGCCAATGCAAGGAGTAGGGATTGCCATGCAACGGATGCACTAAGAGCTATAAGTGTATGACAGCTCAAAAAGAAAACTAAGTGGGTGTGCATCCAACTTGCTTGCTCCTGAAGACCTCGGGAATTTGAGGAAATCCATCACTGGAATATACAAGCCAAGTTCTATAATGAAAAATTCCCACTAGTTATATGAAAGTGAAAGCATAGGAGACTCTCTATATGAAAAACATGGTGCAACTTTGAAGCACATATGTGGAAAAAGATAGTAACATTGCCCCTTCTTTCTTTTTCTCTCATTTTTTGTTGGGCTCTTTTTGGCATCTTTTTTATGGGCTCTTTTGGCCTTTTTTTATTCCTCACTTGGGACAATGCTTTAATAATGAATAATGACGAATATCACACTTCTATTTACTTACAACTCAAAATTACTACTCGATACTAGAACAAAATATGACTCTATATGAATGCCTCTAGCGGTGTACCAGGATGTGCAATGATCTAGCGTAACATGTATTAAAAATGATGAACAATGGCTGAGACACAAATACTATGTCAGCTATATGACATGCACAGCAATATGACAATGATGATGTGAGTCATAAAAATGGAACAGTGGAAGTTGCATGGCAATATATCTCGGAATGGCTATGGAAATGCCATAATAGGTAGGTATGGTAGATGTTTTGAGGAAGGATATAATAAGGCTTATGTGTGATAGAGTGTGTCATATCATGGGGTTTGGATGCACCAGCGAAGTTTGCACCAAGTCTTGAGGTGAGAATGGGTAATGCACGCTACCGGAGAGGCTAGCATATCATATAAGGAGGTTTATGTGTGATAGAGCATATCATATCACGGGGTTTGGATGCACCGGCGAAGTTTGCACCACATTTTGAGGTGAGAAAGGGCAATGCGCGGTATCGAAGAGGCTAGCAAATTGCGGAAAGGTGAGAGTGCATATAATTCATGGACTCACATTAGTCATAAAGAACTCACATACTTATTGCAAAAGTTTGTTAGCCCTCAAAGCAAAGTACTACTATGCATGCTCCTAGGGGGAATGTTGGTAGGAGTTAACCATCGCGCGCCCCCGGCCTTCACGCAAAGGAAGACACTCAATAATAAATCGTGCTCCAACTTCTTGCCATAACGAGAGACTACACGTGCATGATTCGAGAATAACAAACCTTAACACCAATATTCTTACTAAACCACAATCATTCACTAGTACCTCCCACATATTACCATCTTTATATCGTAAAACTATTGCAAGAAATCAAACTTATCATATTCAGTGATCTACATGAAAGTTTTTATTATTTCCCTCTTGAATACCTATCATATTAGGACCAATTTAATAACTTGTGCATATTTCCATTACTATTATCAACTCTCAAAATGATATAAGTGAAGCATGAGAGTGCAACCATTTCTTTAAAATATAACCACTGTCGTGCTCTAAAAGATATAAGTGAAGTACTAGAGCAACTGCCTAGCTCAAAAGATATAAGTGAAGCACAAAGAGTATTCTAACAAATCACGAATAATGTGCGTCCCTCTCAAAAAGGTGTGTCCAGAAAAGATGATTGTGGCAAACTAAAAAGCAAACAAAGAAAATACTCTTATAATACACGTTGCTCCAAGCAAAACTCATATCATGTGATGAATAAAAATATAGCTCCAAGTAATTTACCGATGGTCGGTAGAAGAAAGAGTGGATGCCATCCGGGGCATCCCCAAGCTTAGACGCTTGGATCTCCTTGAATATTACCTTGGGGTGCCTCGGGCATCCCCAAGCTTAGGCTCTTGCCACTCCTTATTCCTTCATCCACTGTGATCTCACTGAAAACTTGGAAACTTCAGCACACAAAACTCAACAGAAAAATCATGACATCCGTTAGTATAACAAGCAAATCATCAGTTTAGGTACTCTTGTAAACCCATTCATATTTTATTATTACATAATACTTACTGTATTCTAACTTCACCATGACTTATACCCCCCAATACAATCCATATAGATTCATTAAAACAAGTAAACAATGCAACAAAAACAGAATCTGTCAAAAACAGAATAGTCTATAATGATTCGAACAATGACCATACTTCTGTAACGCCAAAAATTCTGAAAATTAGGACAACGTGCGCAATTTGTATATCAATAATGTGTAAAAAATTCAGAAATTTATCACATTCCAGTGAATCTAAACAACTCTGCTACTGGTCGTAAAAGTTTCTGTTCTCTCACAGAATCAAAGCAACTATCATCCAAATCATCCCAAAGGCTTTACGTGGCACAAACACTAATTCAAATACAAAAACACAACCATAACAATAGAATAATTGTGTGCACACCAAAAATCAAGAAATAAACAAGAAAAAAAGGATAACTATTGGGTTGCCTCCCAACAAGCGCTATTATTTTACGCCCCTAGCTAGGCGTAATGTATAGTTTCAAGTGTTGTCATTCTTCAAATTAATTCCATAGGTGGCTCTCATAATAGATTCATATGGTGGCTTAATTATCTTTCTAGGGAAGTGTTCCATACCCTTCTTTAATGGAAATTTGAACTTTATATTACCCTCTTTCATATCAATAATAACACCTATGGTTCGTACGAAATGTCTACCAAGTACTATGGGACAAGACGGATTGCAATCAATATCAAGCGCAATGAAATCAACGGGCACATAATTCCTATTTGCAAGAATAAGAATATCATTTATTCTACCCAAAGGTTTCTTAATAGTAGAATGCGCTAAGTGCAAATTAAGAGAACATTCATCCAAATCATGAAGGCCAAGCACATCACATAAATATTTTGGTATTGTGGAAACGCTAGCACCCAAATCACATAAAGCATTGAACTCATAATTTTTTATCTTTATTTTATTGGTAGGTTCCCATTCATCATATAATTTTCTAGGTATTGAAACCTCCAATTCTAGCTGTTCTTCTAAAGCTTTCGTCATAGCTTCTACAATATGTTTAGTAAAAGCTTTATTTTGTTCGTAAGCATTGGGTGAATTTATCATGGATTGCAACAAGGAAATACATTCAATTAAAGAACAACTATCATAATTGAAATCCTTGAAATCCAAAGTAGTGGGCACATCACTATTTAAAGTTTTGACCTCTCCAAACCCTCTTTTATCAATTTTTTCATTAAGATTTTCACCCTTCGAACAATGGGGACACCCTCTAGCTAAAGTTGACTCATCTTCAGTCCCCTTTTCATAAAATTTTATATTACTAAACAAATATTCAATGGGTGAGACACCAATCATTTTAATATCTTCATCATGATTACGATAAAAATCGGGTAGAATCGCTTTTTCTAAGAATTCTCGCTTAGCCCTCAATCTAGCGGTTCTTTCTGCACTTTCATCAATGGAGACATAGAGAGCTTTAGTGGATTCATTAATATCAAGATTGGGTGAAAAAATTTAGATTTGAGATTTTCCACATCATGAACTATTCTATCCATGCTCCTAGACATATCATCAACTTTACTAATTTTTTCTTCTATCATAGTATTGAAAGCTTTTTGAGAATTAATAAATTCTTTAATATTACTTTCAAGATCATAGGGCACCCTATTATTATAAGAATTACCATAGGAATTGCCATAATTATTAGAGGAATTTCCAGAAAACGGCCTAGGATTAAAATTACCTCTATAAGCATTGCTATTGAAATTGTTTCGTGAGACAAAATTCACATCTACGGGATAATTATTTTGCTAAATCAAAGTAGACAATGGCACATCATTGGGATCAATATTTTCACTCTTACTAGCAACCATTTTCATAAGCGCATCTACTTTATCACTCAAAGTATTAATTCTTCAATAGAATTCACTTTTTTACTAGTAGGGGTTCTTTCGGTATGCCATTGTGAATAATTTGCCACAATATTATCAAGAAATTTTGTAGCTTCTCCTAGTGCGATTTCAATAAAAGTACCACCTGCGGCGGAATCTAAAAGATTTCTAGAAACAAAGTTCAATCCCGCATAAAAGTTTTGTATGATCATCCATAAGCTTAAACCATGAGTGGGGCAATTTCTTATCATTAAAATTCATAATTTGATATGCAATTATATGCCAAGATTGGGAAACATGTTCATGCTCAAGTTGGTTAAAATTCATAATTTGATTTCTAAGAGAAATAATTTTCGTGGGAGGAAAATACTTGGCAATAAAAGTATCCTTACACTTATCCCAAGAATCAATATTCTTTCGTGCAAGGATGAAAACCAAGTTTTAGCATGATCTCGTAGTGAGAACGGAAATAATTTTAATTTGAAATTATCATTATCCACATCTTTTTTCTTTTGCATATCACACAATTCAACGAAAGTGTTAAGATGGGATGTAACATCTTCATTAGGGCTACCAGAAAATTGGTTTTTCATAATAAGATTTAGCAAAGTGGCATTAATATCACAAGACTCCACACTAGTGGCGGGATGAGCAACTGGAGTACTAATAAAATCATTATTATTAGTATTGGAAAAATCACACAACTTTGTATTTTCTTGAGACATCGCGACAAAGCAAGCAAACAAGCAAAAGGACAAACCGAAAATATTTTTGTGTTTTTGTGAAAATGTTTTAGAAGTGGGGGAGATGAAAATGAGATGCAAATGGCAAATGAAAGTAAATGCAAGGTGATGAAAGTTTATGCGATGGTACTTGATAGGTGTTGGTGATGTCTCCTCGGTAACGGCGCCCGAAATTCTTCCTGCTACTTGTGAGCTGCGTTGGGATTTCCTTGAAGAGGAGAGGATGATGCAGTACAGTAGAGATAAGTATTCTCTCGGTTAAGAACCAAGATTATCAATTCAGTAGGAGAACCACGCAATACCTCGGGAACAGGCCAGAAACAAGGGGTTGTCAATCCCTTGGCGGTTAATTGCAAGGATGAAATCTTGCAGTGATAAATAGATAAAAAAACACAAAATAAAATAATGGCAAATAAATTGCAGTAGGTATTTTTGGATAAAGATAGACCTGGGGGCATTGTTTTTACTAGAGGGTTCTCTCTTGAACATAGCATACGGTGGGTAAACAAATTATTGTTGGGCAATTGATAGAAAAGCACATAGTTGTGACGATATCCAAGGAAATGATCATGTATATAGGCATCACGTCTGAGACAAGTAAACCGACTCCTGCCTGCATCTACTACTATTACTCCACACATCGACTGCTATCCATCATGCATCTAGAGTATTAAGTTCATAAAGAACGGAGTAACACCTTACACAAGATGACATGATGTAGACAAAGTAAATTCAATCAATATGAATAAACCCCATCATTTTATCCTTAATGGCAATGATACAAAAATGTGGCATGTCCCTTTCTGTCACTGGGATTGAGCACCGCAAGATCGAACCCATCACGAAGCACCTCTCCCATTGCAAGATAGATCAATCTAGTTGGCCAAACTAAACGGATAGATCGGAGAGAAATACAAAGCTATAATAATCATGCATAAAAGAGTTTAGAGAAGACTTAAATAATATTCGTGGATAATTTGATCATAAACCCACAATTCATCGGATCCCAACAAACACACCACAAAAGAAGATTACATCGAATAGATCTCCAAGAACATCAAGGAGAACATTGTATTGAAGATCAAAGAGAGAGAAGAAGCCATCTAGATACTAGCCATGGACCTGTAGGTCTATGCTAAACAACTCACACATCATCGAAAGGGCATCAAGGTTTATGTAGAGGCCCTCCGTGATCGATTCCCCCTCCGATAGAGTGCTGGAAAAGGCCTCTAAATGGGATCTCACAAGAACAGAAGCTTGCGGCGGCGAAAAAAGTATTTTGGATGGCTCTCTATTGGTTTCCCGATTTTAGGGAATTTATAGAGTTGGAATTAGGTCAAACGGAGGAACGAGGCGCCCATAAGCCACATGGGCACGCCTACGCCTCCTCGGCGCGCCCACTTGCCTTGTGGCCTACTCCTTCGCCTTCTGGCCACCTCCCAAATCTTCTAGGGTCTCATGTGTTCAGAAAAAAAATCATCAAAAAGTTTCGTGGCATTTGGACTTCATTTGGTACTGATTTCTTGGAAAACCAAAAGCAGCTAAAAAAACAGCAACTAGCACTTCGCACTAAGCTAATAGGTTAGTCCCAAAAAATGATATAATATTGCATATAATTGCATTAAAATATTCAAGATTCATACTATAATAGCATGGAACGATAAAAAATTGTAGATACGTTGGAGACGTATCACGCGCCAAGGACCAGCAGCAGAAGGAGAAGCCTGCTCGTGGCCATGAGAAAAAGGAGGGCGAGCATGATGATGATGACGAGGAGTCTGGAGAATAGGAGTTCCAAAAGGCTGTGGAGGCCATGTGTGTTGACGGAGGTGCATCTTTGCACTCCTCTCACCACTAGCTCAAGTAGTGGGTGAGTGAGATCAACGCGGCCGAACCAACAGTAGAGGCGCAGAAGCCACTCAAGTGATCCGACACGCACATTGTTTTCGACACCGAGGACCACCCTGACTGCACCACTGTAGTCGGGTGTTTGCCTTTGTTGGTCTCACCAACAACAAATATTCAATGGGTGAGACACCAATCATTTTAATATCTTCATCATGATTGCAATAAAAATCGGGCAGAATCACTTTTTCTAAGAATTCTCGCTTAGCCCTCAATCTAGCGGTTCTTTCTGCACTTTCATCAATGGAGACATAGAGAGCTTTAGTGGATTCATTAATATCAAGATTGGGTGAAAAAAAATTAGATTTGAGATTTTCCACATCATGAACTATTCTATCCATGCTCCTAGACATATCATCAACTTTACTCATTTTTTCTTCTATCATAGTATTGAAAGCTTTTTGAGAATTAATAAATTCTTTAATATTAATTTCAAGATCATAGGGCATCCTATTATTATTATAAGAATTACCATAGGAATTGCCATAATTATTAGAGGAATTTCCAGAAAACGGCCTAGGATTAAAATTACCTCTATAAGCATTGCTATTGAAATTGTTTCGTGAGACAAAATTCACATCTACGGGATAATTATTTTGACGGAGGTGCATCTTTGCACTCCTCTCACCACTAGCTCAAGTAGTGGGTGCGTGAGATCAATGCATCCGAACCAACAGTAGAGGCGTAGAAGCCGCTCAAGTGGTCCGACACGCACATTGTTTTCGACACCGAGGACCACCCTGACTGCACCACTGTAGTCGGGTGTTTGCCTTTGTTGGTCTCACCAACAATTCACAACCTCTAGGTGACAAAAATACGGGTTGATGGTGGGGCCAGCTTGAACCTGATCTCTCCCGATGTGATCAGGAGGCTACAAATCCCTGATGGAGATCTCCGAGAAACGGGAACGTTTCAAGGGATCAATTCGGAGAGGAGCCAGCCCACCGACAAGGTTACCTTGCCAGTTACTTTTGGTACCGAACTGAACTGCGGGACCGAGAAGGTTGTTTTTGACGTCGTCAAGATGTCCTTGCCTTACAATGGCATTCATGGTCGTCCAGCCCTGGCAAAGTTTACGGCAACGTCCCATTACGCCTATAATACTTTGAAAATGTCAGTCCCGATGAGCATCATCACCGTCCACTCCGACAAGAAGGACGCAGTTATCTGCGCCGATAAGCCCTATCGGGAGGCAGTGGCAGCATTTGCCGTCAAGGCACCTGCTCCTGCCGGCAAAGCTCCTAGGGAAGGAAAGAAGAACAGGACCGACAAGACCTCCGACAAGGACTCCGGGAAGCGCACCCCTTCGGAGTGTAGCGCACCCGTTGAGGACATGCTGGAGAGCTCTACCGGCAAGAGCAAGAAGACCAAGGCCTCACCACCTGCTACGAAGCAAGTCTCTGCAAGGGAGGATGACACTGGCGGTGCTTTTACCATCAATGTTACCCTCGACGGCAAATAGGAAAGCGCTCTCGTTGTCTTCCCACGGGGGAATATTGATGTGTTTGCATGGCAACCATCAGATATCCCCGGCGTTCCCAAGGAGGTGATTGAGAACCACCTTGCTGTCTGTTCTGATGTGAGACCCGTCAAGAAGAAGGTCGGGAAGCAGGCTTTGGAGCGGCAAGAGTTCATTACCCAAGAAATCCAAAAACTAGATGCAGCAGGCTTGGTTAGAGGAGTGCTAGACCTAACTTGGTTGGCCAACCCTTTGGTCGTTCGCAAGGCAAATGGGAAGTGGAGGCTTTGTATTGACTTCATTGACATTAACAAAGCATGCCCGAAGGACCCCTTCCCTTTGTTGTGGATTGATCAGATTGTGGAATCCACCATCGGCTGTGACCCGCTCTCCTTTCTTGAAGCCTACTTTGGTTATCATCAGATCTTCATGGCCAAGGAGGATGAGGAGAAGACGGCATTCATTACTCCATGTGGTACGTACTACTTTGTACACATTCCTTTCAGATTAAAGATTGCCGGAGCAACATTTGCAAGGGCTGTGCAAATTGGTTTTGGTTCTCAGCTACACAGAAACGAGGAAGTCTATATGGATGATATAGTGGTCAAAACCTTGCACAACGACTCCCTGGTCCAAGATTTGGAAGAGACATTTGCAAACTTGCGTAAGACCAACTTGAAGCTCAACCCTAGAAGTGTGTGTTTGGTGTGCTATCCGGCAAGCTTCTCGGGTTCTTTGTATCTCAGTGCGGAGTTGAAGCCAACCCCGACATGATCAAAGCAACTGAGCAGTTGGAGGCACCAAAGCATGTCAAGGACGTGAGGCGTCTTGCATGTTGCGTAGTAGCTCTAAGCAGGTTCATCTCCAAGTCAGTTGTGCGCGCCTTTCCGTTTTTCAAAATCTTGAAAAAGGCAGGTCGAATGCAATGGACCCCTGAAGCAGGGGCTATGCTCCAAGACTTGAAGGAGTACCTCTCCTCTTCGCTAGTACTAGTTGCACCAATACCACGAGAGCCGTTGCTGCTATACCTAGAGGCAACCAATAAAGTGGTCAGTGTTGCACTATTGGCCGAGAGGGAAGCCGAAGACAAATAGATAGTAACCCCATAGCCTCAAGCCGAGAAGCTAGAACATTTTCCGGCAAGGTCAGATCTCAACAACCCAAGTCCAGCGCAGGCAGATGAGACAGAACAGCAAGCTGTGAAGAAGAAGAAGATGGTGCAGCGCCCAGTTTACTTTGCCAGTTCCCTTCTCCAGGGGGCTAGGTCAAGGTATTCTGGTGTCCATAAGTTGCTCTTTGGCCTCCTCATGGCCTCAAGGAAGCTGCGCCATTACTTCCAAGCACATTAGATCACCGTCGTCACTCGCTTTCCACTACAGCGCATCTTGAGAAATCCAAAAGCCACCGGCAGGATAGTGGAGTGGGCGTTACAGCTATCGAGCTTTGGTTTGATGTTTGAAAGTACATCTACAATCCAAAGTAGAGCCTTGCCTGAGTTCATTGCAGAATGGACACCGACTCCAGACGAAGAAATACTAGAGACCTCGCTTCCTGGCAAGGAAGCGCCCCATGATTGGATCATGTACTTTGATGGTTCCTTTTCACTCTAGGGCGCCGGTGCTGGAGTGCTACTTGTAGCACCCACCAGAGAGCATCTCAAGTATGTAGTTCAAATGAAGTTTGCCCGGGAGCAGGCCACCAACAACACTGCCGAGTATGAAGGATTGCTTGCCGGACTCCGCATTGCAATCGACCTTGGCATCAAAAAGTTAATCATCAGAGGCGACTCGCGGTTGGTGGTGAAGCAAGTGAACAAGGATTACCAGAGCCCATTAATGGAGGCATATGTGGATTAAGTGAGGAAGTTGGAAGTGCACTCTGACGGTCTGCAGGCAGAGCATAATCCTCGCACTGAGAGCAACATTGCCGATGACCTGTCGAAACGTGCCGCCAAGAAATTACCTGTGGAACCAGGTACCTTTGTGCTTCTTCTGAATCAACCTTCAGTTGCACCATTGATGAGGCCAAACAAGAGGAGAAAGTTAAATTCTAGCGAGTACTTTCCGGCAGAGCTTCCTACAGCCGTTGGGAAGGAAGTTGCCGGAAACAACCAGACACTTGCCGGTGAGCAGCAGGCTCCGGCAGGGCATGAGGCCCTTGCCATTGAGACAAGCGCTCCCGTAGCAGAAGAGATGCCTTTGGTCCTTGTCTTTGAGCCACAGGCTCTGACATGGGCACAACAGATCATCCATTACCTTAAATATAGGTCAACTTCCCGATGAACAAGAAGAAGCTGAGAAAGTAGCCCACCAATCAAGTATGTATCAGTTTGTTGATAGCATTCTATACAGAAAGAGACTGAATGGGGTGAAATTAAAGTGCATTTGCCGGTAAGATGGACAGAAGCTGGTGGCAGAGATACATGAAGGGGTGTGTGGCTCCCATTTTGGGTCATGCGCGCTTGTCAGCAAGGTTCTCCGTCAAGGGTTCTATTGACCGACAGCCCTTCAAGACACAATGGTTGTGGTAACAAGGTGCGAAGCATGCCAGTCCACGCCAAGAACATTCATCTGCTAGCTCAAGCTCTTCAAACAATCCCTCTCTCCTGGCCCTTCTCGGTCTGGGGGCTCGACATCTTCGGCCCTTTTCCCCGTGCTATCGGGGGCTTTGAGTACTTGTGCGTAGCAATCGACAAGTTCACAAAGTGGCCTGAGGTTGAGCCAGTGAGGAAGGTAGCAACACAGTCAGCCGCCAAGTTCTTCAAAGGACTAGTTTGCTGTTTTGGTGTGCCCAGCCGGGTGATCACTAACAACGGCACATAGTTCACAAGTCGTACCTTCATTCAATGTTGTCAAGACCTTAGTAGCAAAATCTGTTTTGCATCAGTTGCTCACTTGAGAAGCAATGGCCAGGTCGAGAGGGCAAACGCAGAAGTGCTGGGAGGACTCAAGACAAGAACATTTGATAGGCCGCACAAGTGTTGAAGAGGCTAAATCAACGAGTTCCCAGCAGTTCTTTGGTCACTCAGGACGACACCAAGTCGAGCCACCGGCAAGACACCATTCTCCCTGGTCTATGGTGCAGAAGCGGTGCTCCCCAGGGAACTCACATACGGGTCACCTTGAGTGCAAGCTGTTGAAGAAGCTGAGCAAGAGCAAATGCGGCATGATGATGCCGTGCTCCTCGAGGAAGATTGTCTCTGGGCTGCTTTGCGTGCTGCACGCTATCAGCAAGCTTTGCGCCACTACCATAGGTGCAAGGTGCATGCCCGCAACTTTAAGGAAGGTGACCTTGTTCTTCGTCGGATATAGTCCGCGAAGGGATCAAACAAGTTGACACCAAAGTGGGACGGCCCTTACCGGGTAGCACGAGTCACCAGACCCTGCGCACTCGCTCTGGAGACTAAAGATGGCACTCTGGTGCGCAACTCATGGAATATTGAGCATCTTCGCAAGTTCTACTAGTAAGGTGCAGTTGCCAGGCATCCCGGCAACCTCTTTTGTACAAGTTTGTCGGCAAGATATGTAATCCTATGTGCAAAGCCAGGCGCAGACCCTGTGCGTAGTGAAATAAAGATAAGTGTTTCACAACCCTTTGTCAAATACATATATGTTTGTACATGCTCTGCATGGTTGTGTTACCTTTTGCCTTGTACGAGATGCTTAACAAACTGTCAAGGTTTCTAGCCTCCTCTTTTATCTTTTTCTTTTTCTCAACAAACAGAAGGGTTCCTCGCGCACAAATTCCTCGGGGGGAGTGACGGTATGGATACCACGAGTGAAGTTCAAGTTATCATCTTACGACAAGAAGTACAACAAAGAAAAAGCTAAGTTGAAAAACTTTGAAATAAATTCTTTGTTGTAGTTGCAATTATTCCTTGAACAATTTTGGCCTTTGTATGAGAAACCTGCATTCTAAGGAACATTGTCGCAACGAACCGCGCTCTTACTTTGTTTCGAGACCGCTCAACAACTTAAGTAGCTGTGTTGTGACCGTCAAGCGTGACCTTGCCGGCAGCAGCACTTCCGGCAGGCTGCTAAGGACCTGCTCCTCAAGCGCTCGCGGCAAAAGTGTGCGCACCGGCAAGTTTCCGGCAAGCGTAGGGTACAAAAATCATGCAAAGACAAAATAAGAGAAGGGAGATAGCACACATCCATCCATCAGACAACAAGTTATATTACATCAAAAGCCAAATGCAGTTCTAACTTAAGATACATCTGTCTTTTACATGGACTGCACTTGCAGCCAAATGGCATGAGGAGAGAGCTAGTTCCTATGCTGGCCCTCATCCTAGGGATTTCGGTGGCCTTGTCGGCAAGCAGGGCGACAAGTTCTTCGACAGCTTTGGTATCCACACTATTCGGCAAGCTCTTGATGGCCTTGGAGATGTCGATGCCGGGGTTCTGGTACACAAGTTTGACGAGTACCTTAAAGAGGACATCATGACAGAATGTGTGGGACTCGTGGGCGAAGCTGGCAGATCTCTCCTCATGATGCTGCTTTAGTGCCTTGATGAGATTCTTGAAGAAGAGTGTGAGCCTGGCACTTGGAACCTCATGCTCGTCATCAGTGAAGCCATAGTCATCCATCTTCATGGTGATTAATTGCGAGCTGAGGCATTCTGCGATGTCCACAAGGCTTGTGGTCCAGAGCTCTACATTGTTCCTCATCTCATTGAAGGATTTCTTAGCATTGGCGAGTGAAGCCTTCTCATTGTTCCAGTTCTCCAGCAAGCTCTTCTCTCTGGATTTGCTCTCCTCCAGGTTTTGTTCTAGAGTTCTGAGCTTCAGTTCCAGGTCTGCAATGGAATTCTTGGTAGTGGAGAGCTCTGTGTTCTTGGCAGAGATGGAAGTCTGTAGTTCGGCCAAGGTGTAAGCTACCTTCTCTGCATCAGCTTTGTTGCCGGCCAGAGCTTCTTCAAGCTTCTTTACTTTGGCGTCCAACTCCGCCTTGATGGCCTCGGTGGCTTCTACGGCCTTGGCAGCCTCCGCGAGTTTGCCGGCGTGGTCCAGTACTTGAGCTTCTAGGGCCTCCTTGGTTTGCTCTAGCTCCTAGGTCCGCTATGCAAGCACAGTTTGGATCTCTTCATCCTTGCCGCGTAGAGGGGCGGCGAGCGTCTCCTCCCTGGCAGCAAGATCCTTTTCCTTGGCGTCAAGTTGTGCTTGCCGTTCGGATAACTTGCTATCCAGAATTGTTGCTTCCCTCTTGGCAGTCATGAGCTTTTCCTCTTCGCCCTTGATGCTGTGAAGCTTCTCCTCATACCACTTGCTTGTTTCCGCGACCCTCTCGTCCAGTTTCTACTCAGCCAACTCCACAGCTTGCCGCTCCGCTTGGATCTTATCCCAGCATGTGCTATATCACTTTTGCACATCCTGGAAACTGGCAGCCATGGTTTTCAGGAAGGCAAGATCGGCAGCGCTATCATCGGAGATGTCTGTTTCGATGGAGCCGCATGACAAGGGGATGATGATTCTGGCAAATGCGTCCTTAGGGGTAGTCTTCCCGACATTAGATGAGCCCGGGGCTTCAGAATACTGTAGTTGAAGAGGAGACACCAATGGGATTGTTGTGGGCTGGACTGGGTGATTGACGGTGCTTGGGTCCTCATGGCCAGCATCTCTCATCCCGATGTCAGTGCTGGAGGAGGCGGGTGTGCTGTCGGGAGCCTTGTTGGTTTTCTCAGCGGCTTTCCTGGCCTCTTCGGCTTCTGATGTTGCAGCCTCTACAACAGAAATTCTGGTCACTTCCTCAGCGGCACTTTTTGCGATTTCGTGGACATCTACAACGGGCTCCTCCTCTTCCAGTGGAGTTGAACCTATAAAATGGGAAGGAAAGAGCGAAGAATGGAAAGCATTCAAAACTCAGATCAAGTTCAAGAAGACAAAAAAGAAGAGAAACCAACAAGGATAGGAGACCACTCGACAAAGGTTTACCTTGATGGGCTTATTGAGGAGACCTTGTTTCTTCTCTAGCAACGTCAGTTGTTGTCGCTTGGTCCCCGACAATGTTGGTTGTCGGTGGGTCCTCGACACGGACAAGTTCCTCTTGGCGCTCGTCTGGAGGAGGGGTGGACCTTGTCGGCGAGCTGCTTGGCGGAGGTGCAGAGGTCAAGGGCGTCACCAAGGGGTTCACTCCTTGATGCCCTCCTGCCAGAAGATCGCTCCCTGCCTCCTTGTCGGTCTCCATGATGGCAGATTCATTAGGAAATCCTGCCTGCGCGAGTTGGGGGCTGGATCCGGCAACATCTGAGGGGGTTGGGTCCTCTTTAATGTTTGTCGCCGCCTTGCTTCCTTCTTCTGGTGCCTTTCCTCCAACGGCACCTCGTCCCTGCAAGGCCAAATCATTCAAGACAGTTAAAATCAACAACAGGGACTAAAAATATGATGGCGGAAGGATGGAGGGCTTACTCCTCTTCCTCGTCGGGTTCGCTGAGGGTAGACAAGTCATAAATCGCCATCCCTTTGGCTTCGGTAGTGGTTGGCGCGGACGGAGGGCTCCTGGCCTGTTTTGTCCCCGAAGAGGCTGGCGGCTGCGAAGCACCCGTCTCTTCGGTTGTTGACAAAATTGGCTATCGGGAGGCAATCACACGGGGAGATTGTCGCTGAATAGGCTGGGCCTGAGAAGTCTTGCTGGCTACCTTTGTGACGACAAGCTCGCTACTTGCCGGATCGATGTGCGCGGCTTTCTTCTTGCCCGACCTCTTCGCGTCGGTGGCCCTAATGCGGGGAGGGGGAATGTAACACCCTGGATTTTGCCCATTTTCTTTTTCTTTTGATTTGGTCCGGATTTGCTTTTCTGTGGTGTGATAGTTTTGCAACCCGGAGGGATCACCCTTCATTTTTCTTCCCGAGTGGCTTGCCAACTTCAAAACCATCCCAAGACCTTGTCATGTCCATCTTGGACCAATCTCAATATTATTTTCCTTGGGAATATTCCTTTTTATTAAAGGAATAACCCTGTTTGCTCTGGGTTGTGAAGCAACCCACATTTCCATTGTTCCCAAAATTCCCAAATAATTCTCATAAATTGTTTGGGTCATATCTTCCACAAATATATCAAACCCTTCCTTGACATGTTCGTAAATATTTCACAAATATTCCTTTTCTGATTCTGCCCCAGCTGGCAGTTTGTGAAGCAAGTACCATTTATATTTGCTTGTTTGGTCTCAAAATTTTTATGCACTCTTTCCTATCCATATCATTGCCACATGCCAAAATTCTACTTTATTTGGATATTAAATCTCCCTTGGCTAATTTCCAAATTTCTGGGCAACTGGAATCTTTGTGAAGCAAGTGCTAGCTAGGTGTATCCAAATAAGTTGAAATTTTGCAAGCATCTTCATATGCTCAAATCATGACTCTCCACCAAGTTTCAACCGTATCCAATCATCTATGTGACCACAGCCTCAAATCTTGGTTTCTGGTCAGATTTTCACATTGTGAAGCAACTATATTTTATATTGCTCCATAATTGCTGAAAATTTACCAGAGCATTATCCTACTCATATAACACCTCTCCACCAAATTTGGACTCATTTCATCTTCCCAATAATTCTCTAGCATTATTCTAAGATTCTGGTCAGAGAGGATAGCTGTGAAGGAAGTACCATTTTGGCTTGTCAAAATGGCATGAAATTTTTATGGCACTCTCATATGACCAAATCATCATCCTATGCCAAATTTCAGCTCAAGTTGATACTCCATGTGACTGGCACATCAAGATTTAGCTTCTAGACCAGATTGATCAGTTGCAACGCAACTATATTAAATCTTGGTCCATTTCTCTCCAAACTTCACAGGATTGTAGTCCTTCCTACCCTAACACTCCCAGACATCTTGTTTGGCTCTTATCACTTCTCTGCTCCTCACAGCTTCATGCCTAAGTTTGCTACAGCAAACTCCAGATGATCCCTCCCATCATCATAGTGGGGATTTGAGCAAACCAAGCACATAGGGGGACTTTGTCATGTAGGGTTCACATGTTTGACAACTTTTTGCACACCAGAGTGCACCACATGAGCTAGTGCACGTGGTGACCGCGCGTTTGGCATGCCAGTCCGCGTGCTCTGGCAATGAAACCGCTCGGTTTCGTCTGTTCCTTCGCTCCCTTGCCACCTCTTCTTGTCCAGAGGCTTCGCCTCGTCGTCGCCCATCTCCTGGAAGCCTCTCCCCCTCCAGTTTCTTCTCTGACGCACCACGACGAGCTCCGCCACTGTTCGGCCTGTGACCGTCGTTGTCGTTTTTCCCTGCCTCCTCCTCCTCGAGCACTCCCAAAGCTGCTATTGCCCTCTCTGCTCCTCCGCGAAGCTCCCCGACGCCGGAACCCGACAGCCACATCGCTTGCAGCGCCAGTACGCCGATAAGGTCGCCACTGTGGCCATCCCTATCCACCCGCCCCGTCCGGCTATAAAGAGACCACCCCGCGTCTCTCCGAGCTCACCACCAGCGTCCTCTTGCTCTCCCAGTCCTCCCCGTCCTCTCCCCGAAGCTCCAGAACCTCTCCTCGCCCTTCACCGCCGCCATGGCCGCCGTCCCTCCTCTGCTAAATTCGGGGAGTGCCGGCCCTCTACCTTCTTCCCTCTACCACCACTAGCCTCCCTGAGCTCCGGCGGATCCCCCTAGCTCCTCCCCTCGGTCGCCGGAGGCTCGCAGCCTCGAGCCCGGGCTCACCAGAGCCGCTGTCCGCCGCGGCCGTGAGCACGCTCGCTCCCGTCCTCCTGGAGGACCGCGTCCTGCCGGGATGGATGCGGCTCGCCTTCGCGATCACGCCGGTGCCTGGAACGCCGGCAACGGTGGCCGGAGCCGCCCGGGACGGTCGCCGGAGCGCGTCGCCTCCCTCTGCTCCACGGGCGAGCGAGAGGAAGAGGACGACTTCGCCTCCAGCTGGCCAGACGGACTCCACCCCCTTTGCGGCCCCACTCGTCAGCCTAACAAAAGAGTTGACCCGGGCCCGCTGTCAGTTTAAGTGGAAACGTGTTTTGGTGGAGTACGCTTCCAGAAAACGAAAGTGTATTTCTGTTCTTCTTCGGAGCAGAATACGTCTTCTCCTCTGGAAAGCGAATTTTCCAAAAAGCGCTTTCTGCTTCAGCCACCAGGGACCCATCTGTGAATATTTTTTTTACAGATTGGTCCCTAAACATTCGTCGGGTTATAACTTTTTGCCCGTGACTCCGATCGAGGTGAATCCGACGCCCACCTCTTCGTCTCGTCGAGCCGTTCAGATGGAGTCATTTTCATAATGTTTTCACATAGTGGAAATGACCATTTTGCCCTTGCCCGTAAACAGCCCTCTTCAAGAGAGAACTGTTTCCGGCAGTCAACTCTGTGGACTCTCCGCACTTCTTCCCGATGGTTCCTTCATCTCCAGGCAAGCCACAACTCTCATCTGCATCATTGCATTGCAATATCATAGTTTAACTATTTACTTTGACAACAAGTATGAGTATCTGTGAACTGAATGGGATTATGCAATATTGGAGTTATATCTCGGATAGGTGACTACCATGTTGAATACCAGATTATTAGTAACTAGTAGCTTACCCACTTGTTGATACTATGATGTTGAGATCACTGTCTATGATTATTGTGGATTTCATCCGGCAGTTCGTGGAGATGAATTAGTAGCAGTGGCTTAAGCATACTGGTTATCGGAGTGTCAGCCATGACAGAAATATTATTCGGGGATTAGATATTTCATGGTCGACCTTGAGTCACCTATCCAGACTTATCCGTGCAGCCACATTTGCCGGTATGGGACGGCCTTGACTTGGTCTGATCGCGTGCTCTTTCACCGGTACCGCCCGACAGGGAAGGTTATGCGTGCGCGCTACCCTGGCCCGGTAGGCGGCGATAACCTTGTGAGCCCAGTTGAGTTATTTGGATCCAGGTCCCCGTTTGGGACAGTTTAGTTTGGCCACGACGGTGGCAGGTGTCACGCGGTGACACAGGGGCCACCCAGGGCAGGACTCCGGGGGAGTGTGATTGCCGGTGGTACGATGAGAGAGTCACGGGTCAGGCTGGTTTCGTTGGAGCAACGCTGGTCCACCCGAATGGGATCACGAGGTCAGTGCTCCATGGTGTGGGTAAAGTGCGCAACCTCTACAGAGTGTAAAATCTATTCGAATAGCCGTGTCCACGGTATTGGACAGTCCGTCCAGACCTCATTAGGTGGTCAACCATGGTAGTGATGATAATGATGGAAGAACTCATCATAATATCAGAAGTACTCGGTGGTTCATGAGTATTCTGAGGGTTGTGAGACAGCCCGAACAAGAGTAAGTTTGTCAGTCTTGTGGTACAGTTGGTATCAGGTACATGATATGATAGCCATGGGATGGCTATGAGTTGAGTGATCGGATGACCACATGAATGGACTTGGCAAAGGTTCGGATTGGATTCTGAGATTATTCGGAGTATGGATTAAACTACTTAATATGCTTTACCTTGCTGCATCTATTCTGCTATGATGTTGTCTTGCCTTAATGCTGATGTTTGCTGTGAGCTTGCGAGTACATTCAAAGTACTCACCTGGCGTGTCATGCCAGTTTGCAGGTCATGCCATGATTGCTTGCTTGTCGAGGATCCTGAGTTTGCGACCTAGGAGACGCGTTCTAGCCAGAGTCCCTGCGGAGTGGAGTCCATCACCGCCGTCGCTGTTCCGCTGCCGAGAGAGTTAGTCCGCTGTTAGTATAGAGCTACCCCGGGCAGGCGTAGTGTCACCGTGCCAATGTAATCCTTGTACCCTTTGTAACCTTATCCGTAGTAATAAAGAGTTGATTTGTTCTATGCCAAGAGTGCCGTATTTCAGAAGACTTGTCCTTGGGCTAGAATACGGGGCGTTCTGGTTTACTCTAAGCCGGGGTGCCATAGAAGTTGGTATCAGAGCAGGTCTAGCTATAGGACATGTGGTCTAGGCGCGAGCGTTAGTAACCGGTAGTTTAGGACCCAGTTGGTTTGCTGCACTTGGTTGTTGCATTTGTTTGCGCATAGCATGCATATAGACTAGATATCTTATCACTAATGATGATCTGGTGAGTGTAGGTGGCATTGGTTTCGATTCTCTACCTGCGCTCTCTAGTTTGCATATTTGTTCCTTGGTGTGGTGTCATCTTCGTCCCAGCGGAGTGATGCCAAGGTGCTTGGAGGTGTCGATCCCTTGTCGGATTGATGCACCAGTACCACACCAACTTATTCTTTTCAGCCACCCCTATCGTTTCGGTGATAGACAAGTTCTATCCCGGATCGTGCCATTCCACTAGCCGTTTCGGCAACCCTTACTGATCCTTGTTATCCGAAAAGGGTAATGCCTGCAAGCTTTTCTTTCCACCACTAACTCATTCCACCACCTATTCTTTGGACGTGTACAGTTTTCTTCCGTACGCTTGATGATGATGTGGTCGTGACCTCTGTGTTCCGATCCCCGATCACCAAGTTCGTCCTTGCCTCCATGTCCAGATGGAACCGGTGTTGAGCTCGTATTTGGTGTAGCCTTGTTTACACCAATTTTCTTCCACACATTGATTCACTTTCGTGCACATCGCCATAGCATGTTAGACCGTAATACCGGAGTTCTTGCGAGATTGGTGTGTTTAAGTAGGAATGCATACTATTGCTGTGAATAGCTGTAGTATGTGATATTGCTTGTGTGTGATCTTGCTACTTTGTGTGCTTCTGTTTAGTTGTTTCTTTTGCTTCTTTTATTTGGGCCCTTGGTGTTACCTTATTTTCCCCTTATGGAAGTTGCTCACCGACCCTGAACCCAAAGAGTCAGTGAAGAGACAGTCATGTGGAAGCTCAGCTCAGCAATATGGAATTTTCAGCAGACGGTGTTATATCAGGAATATTGGGCCTGAATATAAATGATATCCTGGCTGGATTGGTTATCAACACCAAGTATACATCAGCGCAACTTTCACAGCAGTAATGATCGCATCAGCAAGAAGGCAAATTGTGAATATGATCCACAATGCATTCTGTGCCAAAGGTATGATTCATATATATACAAGGTTTGAGTCTGCTACGAGTACAATTTGAACCCTGCCGTGTCTTGGAAGCAAGCCAGAATGTGCTATGAACTTAGAGTTCAACAAGAAGGATAGCCGAATACCCTGTGACATACAACAAGTAACTGGCAGCAGTAACCTCAAGGTGTATATATATCGGCACTCAGTCCACATATGGCAAAAAGAAGTTTCGGGTGTAAGCAACCCAGTCTTTCCCTACAAGCTATATGAGAAGCGTATGACACAAGGATCCCCGTGTCTTCCTCGATACGACACATGGACATCTTCCAATGCAAGTATATGACAATGCATCCCTAGGGTCAGATCCGCAATAGTTGGTCCAAAGGCAAAAATCAGTCAGGACACAAGCTTGTGTCAGAAATCAAGTGGCCAGCTACACATGTTTCCATAGATATGGTGGACATGCTGCCAAGGTCATATGGGTTACTCATACAATAATGCCAGCCTGGTGAGGATCTAACTATTGCATGAGCTATGTAAGAAGAAGAGAACGTCAGTTATACACTACAGTGTGATGACCAACAACCTATGGAGCAAGCCGACCATCTGATATTTGCCCTATAGCATTGCTCTGTGATATTCCGGTATGTTCAAATTATTATGCTCATACCTGTATGCATAATAGCGAGCTGTATGGGACACGGATGAACCCTTGCCCGTCTTTCTTTGGTGACGGCACCACGCCTGTGTTCTGAGCTGTTTCCGGCCGTCTGGGGTGGTTGCCGACTTTTATTTCTCTTGTCAGCAACTATCCGTGCTCTGAGCTGCTTTTCGGCCGTCTCGGGCAGTTGTTGAATTTCTCTTCGTAGCAATGACCCTATGCTCTGAGCTGTTTTTCAGCCGTCTTAGGGAGTTGCTACTTTCTTCTTATCGACATCGTCTCATGCTCTGAGCTGCTTTTCAGCCGTCTTGAGTCGGGGTTGAGTTATTCCAGTAATGTCCCAGATCTGAGTTGTAAAGACCGTTCTGGTGGCTACTGGTTTATTTGCCAGTTTTATCCAAGGGTTCAGACGGTCGTTACCCTACAGCTACAACTTGTAAAGTAATATGCCTGCCGGAATGTCGCACCCGATAATACCCATGGTCATCCGAAGAATCAAGAACACATCAGGCCAAGCTCTTTCAGCTAAGGATCCAGGCAAAGAGAACTATAATGAAGGAGCAAGATTGGCCATACAGGTATGATAATGGTTGCAGGATCAACATGGTACAAATACTCCGGACAGTCTGGCTCGGTACCAGTCACCATGGGTACACACCCACGAGGTCTATTCCATTGGCAAGGACACCATATCGAGACAACCCGCCCAGTCAACCAGATATGCTCAGAATGGTCAGAAAAAGGCAACCCAGCTGGTCAGGTCAGCCGAAAGATTAACTCAGCAGTTCAAATTCAGCAACCATGTTAAAGCATCACACGGCCTACCATCCATATAGAGATACCGACAGATTGAGTAATCAGAAGGATGAACAATGGTCTCGAAGCATGTGTCTTCACCTATGGGAATCAGTTAAAAACTAACCTGCCGTGAACAAGATTCTGCTGCGAGGACCACTGTCAGTCAAGTCTATGTATAATATCACAATATCACCATACACCTTTATGCTGGTCACGACAGGTAACAGTCAAATATTTGGTAGGAGCCTTATAACCAAGACAGTGAAGATACCCAAGATGACCCAGCAATCCGTGCGAGAAGGCAGATTCCGTCAGGAGAACGGTACGATTCATAGTATTGTTTTAAGCCTGAAGGACACACAATCATTTGAAGTCACCCAATGCATTGAGTGAAAGATTTTGTGTCCACCAAGAGAATCTGTTCGCAACTGAATGAACGGTTGATCGTATTGGACCTCGTCACGACACGTCCATGAGGAACCACCCTCGGACTTACGAGCAGGGCATATAGTTTGGTCAGAAAATTTATTACCCCAGACAGCATAGCAGATATAAAAGGATTGGAGTCAGAGTAACATATGAGGTAAGATTGGCTAGAAAAAGGGTCCAGTGAAGCAAACCACCCCGAAGCAAGGCAGTCAGTCATATGAAACTCAGTGGAAGCATTATACAAAGATAAAAAGGAAACCCGAGTTGGAAATGGTTTCCTCAAAGAGGAAATGTTCATGTTTGATCCCTGAGCAACCAACTCTCGAGGATGAGATTTCTTTAAGGGGGGTAGGTTTGTAACACCCTGGATTTTGCCCATTTTCTTTTTCTTTTGATTTGGTCCGGATTTGCTTTTCTGTGGTGTGATAGTTTTGCAACCCGGAGGGATCACCCTTCATTTTTCTTCCCGAGTGGCTTGCCAACTTCAAAACCATCCCAAGACCTTGTCATGTCCATCTTGGACCAATCTCAATATTCTTTTCCTTGGGAATATTCCTTTTTATTAAAGGAATAACCCTGTTTGCTCTGGGTTGTGAAGCAACCCACATTTCCATCGTTCCCAAAATTCCCAAATAATTCTCATAAATTGTTTGGGTCATATCTTCCACAAATATATCAAACCCTTCCTTGACATGTTCGCAAATATTTCACAAATATTCCTTTTCTGATTCTGCCCCAGCTGGCAGTTTGTGAAGCAAGTACCATTTATATTTGCTTGCTTAGTCTTAAACTTTTTATGCACTATTTCCTATCCATATCATTTCCACATGCCAAAATTCAACTTTATTTGGATATTAAATCTACCTTGGCTAATTTCCAAAGTTTCTGGGCAACTGGAATCTTTGTTAAGCAAGTGCTAGCTAGGAGTATCCAAATAAGTTGAAATTTTGCAAGCATCTTCATATGCTCAAATCATGACTCTCCACCAAGTTTCAACCTTATCCAATCATCTATGTGACCACAGCCTCAAATCTTGGTTTCTGGTCAGATTTTCACATTGTGAAGCAACTATATTTTATATTGCTCCATAATTGCTGAAAATTTACCAGAGCATTATACTACTCATATAACACCTCTCCACCAAATTTGGACTCATTTCATCTTCCAATAATTCTCTAGCATTATTCTAAGATTCTGGTCAGAGAGGATAGCTGTGAAGGAAGTACCATTTTGGCTTGTCAAAATGGCATGAAATTTTTTTGGCACTCTCATATGACAAAATCATCATCCTATGCAAAATTTCAGCTCAAGTTGATACTCCATGTGACTGGCACATCAAGATTTAGCTTCTGGACCAGATTGCTCAGTTGCAAAGCAACTATATTAAATCTTGGTTCATTTCTCTCCAAACTTCACAGGATTGTAGTCCTTCCTACCATAACACTCCCAGACATCTTGTTTGGCTCTTATCACTTCTCTGATCCTCACAGCTTCATGCCTAAGTTTGCTACAAAAAACTCCAGATGATCCCTCCCATCATCATAGTGGGAATTTGAGAAAACCAAGCACATAGGGGGACTCTGTAATGTAGGATTCACATGTTTGACAACTTTTTGCACACCATAGTGCACCACATGAGCTAGTGCACGTGGTGACCGCGCGTTTGGCATGCCAGTCCGCGTGCTCTGGCAATGAAACCGCTCGGTTTCGTCTGTTCCTTTGCTCCCTTGCCACCTCTTCTTGTCCAGAGGCTTCGCCTCGTCGTCGCACATCTCCTGGAAGCCTCTCCCTTTCCAGTTTCTTCTCCGATGCGCCACGACGAGCTCCGCCAATGTTTGGCCTGTGACCGTCGTTGTCGTTTTTCCCTGCCTCCTCCTCCTCGAGCACTCCCGAAGCTGCTGCTGCCCTCTCCGCTCCTCCGCGAAGCTCCCCGAGGCCGCAACCCGACAGCCACATCGCCTGCAGCGCTAGTACGCCGATAAGGTCGCCACCGTGGCCATCCCTATCCACCCGCCCCGTCCGGCTATAAAGAGGCCACCCCGCGTCTCACCGAGCTCACCACCAGCCTCCCCTTGCTCTCCCAGTCCTCCCGTCCTCTCCCTGAAGCTCCAGAACCTCTCCTCGCCCTTCACCACCGCCATGGCCGCCGCCCCTCCTCTGCTAAATTCGCGGAGTGCCGGCCTTCTCCCTTCTTCCCTCTACCACCACTAGCCTCCCTGAGCTCCGGCGGATCCCCCCAGCTCCTCCCCTCGGCCGCCGGAGGCCCGCAGCCTTGAGCCCGGGCTCACTAGAGCCGCCGTCCGCCGCGGCCTTGAGCACGCCCGCTCCCGTCCTCCTGGAGGACCGCGTCCTACCGGGATGGATGCGGCTCGCCTTCGCGGTCACGCCGGTGCCTGGAACGCCGGCAACGGTGGCCGGAGCCACCCGGGACGGTCGCCGGAGCGCGCCGCCTCCCTCTGCTCCATGGGCGAGCGAGAGGAAGAGGACGACTTCGCCTCCAGCTGGCCAGATGGACCCCACCCCCTTTGCGGCCCCTACTCGTCAGCCTAACAAAAGAGTTGACCCGGGCCCGCTGTCAGTTTAAGTGGAAACGTGTTCTGGTGGAGTACGCTTCCAGAAAACGAAAGCGTATTTCTGTTCTTCTTCGGAGCAGAATACGTCTTCTCCTCTGGAAAGCTTATTTTCCAAAAAGCGCTTTCTGCTTCAGCCGCCAGGGACCCATCTGTGAATATATTTTTTACAGATTGGTCCCTGAACTTTTTGCCCGTGACTCCGATCGAGGTGAATCCGACGCCCACGTCTTCGTCTCGTCGAGCCGTTCAGATGGAGTCATTTTCATAATGTTTTTACACAGTGGAAATGACCATTTTGCCCTTGCCCGTAAACAGCCCTCTTCGAGAGAGAACTGTTTCCGGCAGTCAACTCTGCGGACTCTCCGCACTTCTTCCCGATGGTTCCTTCATCTCCAGGCAAGCCACAACTCTCATATGCATCATTGCATTGCAATATCATAGTTTAACTATTTACTTTGACAACAAGTATGAGTATCTGTGAACTGAATGGGATTATGCAATATTGGAGTTATATCTCGGATAGGTGACTACCATGTTGAATACCGGATTATTAGTAACTAGTAGCTTACCCACTTGTTGATACTATGATGTTGAGATCACTGTCTATGATTATTGTGGATTTCATCCGGCAGTTCGTGGAGATGAATTAGTAGCAGTGGCTTAAGCATACTGGTTATCGGAGTGTCAGCCATGACAGAAATATTATTCGAGGATTAGATATTTCATGGTCGACCTTGAGTCACCTGTCCGGACTTATCCGTGCAGCCACATTTGCCGGTATGGGACGGCCTTGACTTGGTCTGATCGCGTGCTCTTTCATCGGTACCGCCCGACAGGGAAGGTTATGCGTGCGCGCTACCCTGGCCCGGTAGGCGGCGATAACCTTGTGAGCCCAGTTGAGTTATTTGGATCCAGGTCCCCGTTTGGGACTGTTTATGTCGGGGACGAATCCACGATCACCTATGGGACCCAGGGAAGGACCCCTTTACGTTCGGCAGGGAGAGACGGTCGCACGAAGAGCAGATCTAGCGAAGAACACGACAGCGCACGTGAGAGATTTACCCAGGTTCGGGCCGCACGGATGCGTAAAACCCTACTCCTGCTTTTGGTGTATTATCTGGATGATTGTTCTAGCTTCAGAAGCGCTACAGTACAGAGCAGCTGCGTACAATACTGGAGTTCTCAATCTCCGAGTTCCTAACCCCCCTCCACGTTGCCTATGGGCCTCCTTTTATACGCACAAAGGGGTCACCAACAGGTGGCAAACAGTAAAGGCAGAGGTGGAAAGTTGCTACAGTAAGGCCATCATTACTAGGATGACATGTCCTACCTACCACTGACGGCAGGGGCCAAGGGCATTAAATGCCCATGCCTTAGCTGTCCAGATACATGTATCTGGACGTCTTGGACGTGGGAAAAGCCTATCCCACCTGCTCCTGCACCGCTAGCTACAGAGCACCGCCGTCTACACAGTGCCCTGCCACGCACGCTTGGAAGGACCCAGAGCGCCACGCTGGCAGAGGCACTGGAGCAGCAGCACAGTAGCACAGTGGTACAGTAACGCTTGCCGCGGCAAGACCTTGCCGCACTTGATAGCTTGCCGCAACCAATAGCTTGCCGTGCAAGGTAACTTGCCGGGGCAAGTACCTTGCCGCAGCCAATGACTTGCCGGGGCAAGTACCTTGTCGCGGCAAGTACTCTACTACAGCAAACCTCAGGCTGGGCCTCAACTGTCCCTCCCGGCAAGCTCCTCTTGCCGGGGCCTTGACTCTTGCTTTGTATACTTTGTTCTTAAATGGCTTAATAATCTTGAGCTTCTCTCTGGCTGTCCTCCCGTAAGCCTAGCCGCGGGATGCTGCTACTGCCCGTGCACAAGTACGGAGTACTAGGGCACCCCTATTCTAGTACACCGACAGGAGCCCCCGGGCCTGGGCCACACACGGTGCCGGGCGTTGTTGGGCCAGGCCCAAATAGTGCACGGGCACGCGTGGCTGGGATAAGCCGAAACGTCTCTACGCTGTTTAATTGCACGCTCTCCCATGCGTCGCACGTTGAATGCGGAGCGTGGGAAGCGTGTGCAGTTATCTCGAATGACGAAGAGGCTGGTGGTTCCGCATCTTTCCCCATAAAAGGAGGGACCTGCAGAAGCACTCACACACTCCTCTCACCATTCTCGATCTCCAAATCTCCGCCTTCTTCTTCCTCCGCTCCAAAACAAAGCGGTTTCCCAATCCTCCGCCACCGCGCGCGTCCGCATCTCCCTCGGACCTCAGCTCCGCCTTCGCCATGCCTCCCAAAGGAGAAAAGGGGAAGACGGGGAAGTCCTCAAGGACGGAGACCCAGGCGCAGTTGAAGAGGCAGAAGTACGCGCTCTTCGCTCTGACGCTCACGGGGGCGGATCTGAAGGCCAAGTTCCAAGGCATGTGGGCCGTGAGGACCAAGGCGCATCCGGCCACCCGCGTTCGTCCAGCCACCGACGAGAGCGAAGTGAGCAAGTACCCCTTCTTCGCTTGCTACTTTTGGTGCGGGCTCTGCCCGCCGTACTCGAATTTCTTCAGCGACGTCATGTACACCTTCAATCTCCGTCTGCTGGATCTCACACCGAATGCCGTATCCACCATGGCAATATTCGCGCATCTGTGCGAGAACTTCGTCGGCGTCGCACCCAACACCGCGCTGTTCAGGCATTACTTCACTCCCCGTGCTGAAAAGGGGGAGCCTCTCACTGTCGGTGTCTCGTTCGTTTCAAGATTGGGCGCCAAGGAGCATTATCTGAAGGGGGATCTCCGCCCAAGATGGGGAGAAATCCGGTCTGAATGGTGTTGGATCATTGACGATGACCCGCCACCATACTGTGAGCTTCGCAAGACCCCAGCAGCGCGTGGCACGGACTGGAGCGATCTGGATCCCCAGGACAAGAAGCTGGAGATTGCCGCTACCAGGATCATACGGCTCAGGGAGGCCGGGCTCACCATAGGGATGGTTGGCGCAGACTTCCTCCGCCGCCGCATTGCTCCTCTGCAGCAGAGAGGAAGGCCGGCCTCTGATTGGAAGAACCCAGCCGATATCATGCGGCTGCGCCCTGGACTGATCAACAACTTCACAGTTCTGCAGCACGACTTCTTCATGCGAGAACTGTTCAAGCAAGAGACAGATCCAGAGAAGCGCGACAAGGCGTTCACGCTGCCGAAGCACATCGTGCCCCTTTGCAACAACTCCGCATTGAGTGCAATCATCGCTATGATGCCGCTCTGCAATGCGCACAGCGTTGAAGCAACTTGGGACGTGCCGCTCGAAGAAGACGTGCGGCGATTCTTTGACTCCACGGTCGAAAAGCAGGTCCGGGTGGAGGAGTGGCTCGTCCGCAACACCACTGAGCAAGAAATAGAATTCATTGCTCGAAGAGTGGAGGAGGACAGGCTCGCCAGGGAAGCTGGCGATTTTGGTTATACTTTGGCGGAGCTCGACGAGGCACAAAAGGAGAGCCTTGCCGAGCAGGGGATGCTTGCCGGGGAGGGCGAGCTCGCCGCACCCGGCAAGGATGTCGGGCCAAGCCAGCTTGCCGACGAGTCAGGCTGCTTGGAGGATGAGGGCTCCTCTTCCAAGGAGGGCATCGAAAGCCCACCGCAGTCAGAGTCCTCAGCCCCTCTGAGGAGGAAACGCCTCCGCAGGCTTGGCGAAGTGGCTGAGCGGCAAGAAGTTCAACAACCGCTGGAGCGCCGTTCGACGCGCTCGACCGTGGCAAGGGCTGGTGCTGCGGGAGCGTCTCACGCGGCCCCGGCAACTGGAGCAGGGTCATCAAAGACCGCTGCTACTACCTCCGCCAAGCGGCCAAGGAGCCCAGCTCCCCCTCCTCCCCCTCCTCACACGGAGGCGGACTTTGATTTTTCCGCTCTCAGCGAAGAGGACGACGAGGAAGAGTAAGTTCCCTTGCCGCGACCCTCAATCTTTGTAAGATTTTGTTTCTGTCCTCACTTGTCGCACTCCGGCCTTGCTTCCGCAGGGAGGAAACCTTGGCGGAGAGGATGAGGAAGAGAGCTAAGGTCTCGACGAGCAAGACCGTGGTGGTCGTCGAAGATGAGCCCACGGCAACCACCGGGGGAGCGTCTGAGACCATCCCGACCAGCTCGGAGCCCAGCCCTCGTCGCAGCCCCCAGCGTAAGTATTCCAACTACCTTTCGCTGGCGGTCGCTGAGGAACAAGCATTTGTCGCTGACATCTTTGGGCGTGTAGGAGAGGTGCAGCAAGTGGAGCCATCTGAAGGTACTCCAGAAGTACCACCCCCCTCGACCACACCGCCAAGGAGAGGATCTCCGGTAAGGGCTCCCACTAGCGAGCCGAGCCACGAAGAGGAGCCGGCAAGCGCCGAGCGCCAAGCACCAGCGCTGGTGACCCCACCCCAATGACAAATGTTGACGGGGGAGGGGAGCCCACCGCTCCTGAGCTCAACACGGGTAAACCCACTTGCCGCAAAACTCTTTCTGCTTTCTTTCTTTTGTCTTCTTGAATTTCTTCCTGAAGCTCTTTTTGCTTTACTTCTCGGGTTGGCAGAGCCCTCCTCGGTAGAGCCAATGAACATTGACTCTTTTGCCGAGGAGAACACCGTAGGGGCCGTCGACAACGAGGCCGCCAAGGCCGCCGCTGCCAAGGCCGACAAGCTGGCAGCCGACAAGCTTGCCGACGAAGAAGCTGCCAGGGCTGCCGAAGAGGCCGGCAAGGCCGCCGAGGATAATACCGCCAAGGCGCCCACCGATGAAGCCGCCAAGGCTGCTGAAGCTGAGGCCGCCCAGAAGGCTGCTGAGGAGGCCGACGAGGGAGCCGGTGGTCGTACTGACGGCCCTGAGGCCACAGGAGCGCCAGGCGCTACTCCGACCACGGGTCCCTCAACCACTGAAGAGGCGGCAACGCCCAACTCGCCTCCGCCAAGCAAATACATCCGGGTCGGCGAGAACGTCTACGTTAGCCTCCCCTGGACGGCGGGCTCCAGAGCGCCAACCGAGGAGGATGTTGTGGACGAGGAGATCCTTGCCGCTGCCGGGCTCCAGCTTGTGGATGCGCCAGGCGCCAGCAGCAGCAGCATGTCTGAAGAGGAGCAACTGCTCCAAAAGCTGCTGAATCTTCATCGCGCCCGACGGGAGAAGCTAGCTTCCAGGGAGGCGCTCATCGAGAAGGCCGAAGCTGACATGTTGAGGCGCGCGGAGATCTTGGCAGACGTCCGCGCGCGATCTCTTAATGCGTTAGAGGTCAAGCGGGCACAGCTGGCCGAAGAACGGCAGGCCCTCCTCCTGATGAAGCAAGACATTGAACAAAAACAGGAGGAGACCGCCAAGGAGTTGTCTGCTCAGGCCGGTGATCTAAACCAGTGGAAAGTGGACCTCGATGCCCACGAAGAGGAACTTGCCGAGCGCGAGAAGAAACTTGCCGAAACCCTCCAGCAGAAAGACGAGGAGGTGGCAAGACTTGTCGCAGAGCGGACCCAGGGGCAGGCACAAAAACACCAGAAGGAAATCGAAGCCTTGGCCCAAGAGTACGCCAGCAAGTTGGTGGAGGCCACCAACGCTGTCGCTGCTGTAGAAGTGAGCAGGAAGGAAGCGGAAGAGAAGGTGGCAAGACTAGAGGCCGCCCTCAAGGCAAACGGCGACAAGCTCTCAACGCTTGAAAGTGAGAGGGCAAAGGTGACCCACACTTTGGCGGAGATGCAAGTTACCATAGCCAAGAAGAACGATCTGCTTGTCGCCGCCAACGACTCCATAGCAGACCTGAAGCTGAAGCTGACCACGCTGAAGGAGACGCTCGACACCACCAGAAAGCGCGAAGGGCTTCTAATGACAGAGCTCCAGAAGGAAAAGGGTCTGCTTCAAGACGCTATTGCAACCCACAAGAAGTTCAGGGATAACGTGGGGATCTTCACAGACAGGCTTGCCAGCACCGCCGAGGGCATCGACAAGGAGCTGACTGCCCTGAAGGTGCCGGACTTCGGGTACTCCACCGACAAGAACACGCAAACTAGCGTCAAGCTAGCCGAGTTCTTCGACGGAGTAGTAGAAGCACTCCAACAGCTCCAAGTCAATCAAAAGGCTCAACTGGCCGACGAGTCACGCAGGCTTTGCCGGGGAGTTCTCCGGAGGTTGTTGGTGAAGATAGCATACAGAAACCCGGGCGTCGACTTCAGCAACATCTTCAAAAGCTTGCCGAAGGGATACGACCCCGCGCCACTAGAGGCCCTTGTCGCGCCCATCGTGGAGAGGGTGGACCATATCCAGAGAGTCGAAGGCGAGCACCGCAATTAGAGAGCCCATTCTTCTCCCTCCTTGCCGCCGCTAGACATGTTAAAGAACAATCTGTTTAAGCCGCGGTAACTTATCTTGTAATATAACTTGCAATATTTTGGAGTTAATGCATGTCATCTTCCTTGAGCAATTTCTTTCTTTGTGTGTACTTGCCCTACGCTTATAGGGAACTTGCCGGTGCGCGCACCATTGTCGCGAGCGCTGGGTGCGGGACTTCAGCAGCCTGCTGGCGGTGCCGCTGCCGGCAAGCAACCTTGTCGCGCTCAGTGCAGCCACTTAGGTTGTTGAGCGGACTCGAAACAAGATAAGGGCGCGACCGATTACGCTTAGGTTCCGTCGCGCACAAGTTTTCCATACAAAGAGTACTATCGTTCAAGGAAAATAACCTTGAAAATAAAAAAGAATTTGATTGCTCAAACTTTGGCACTTAGCTTTGTCGTTGATCTCTCCGCGGCAAGGTCTTGTCACTGCTTGCCGCTGCCTTCTTCCCGGCAAGGCAAAGTTTCTTTAAACGACGCCTGGTCCATATCATTATCCCATCCCCCCCGGCAAACTTGTGCGCGAGGGAAGCTTCTGTCTCTTTGAGAAAAAGAAAGAAGAGAAAATAAAGATAGAGGAGCTTGGCGGCTCGTTAATGCTTACCGGGGAGGCTGTACTGCACAGTATGTCAGATAATCATGCAAAATAAAAGTAAACATGAAATCGTCAAAAACTGCGAAATACAAAAGCTTTATTTATGCACAGGGTCTGCGCCTGGCTTTGTACAAAGGATTACATGCAACAGCGGCAAGACTTGTACAAGAGGTGGTTGCCGGGGAAGGGCCCGGCAACCGCGCCTTATGGGTAAAACTTACGAAGATGCTCAATGTTCCAGGAGTTGATCACTGGAATGCCATCCTCGGTCTCCAGGCGGACAGCGCCAGGCCTGGTGACTCGTTTCACCCGATAATGGCCTTCCCACTTCGGCGTCAACTTGTTTGAATTCTTGGCCGACTGAACGCGCCGAAGAACAAGGTCGCCTTCCTCGAGACTTCTGGCATTAACTTTGCGGCTATGGTAGCGACGCAAAGCTTGCTGGTAGCGAGCAGCTCTCACAGCAGCCTGAAGACGATCCTCCTCGAGGAGCACAGCGTCATCTTGCCGCAGTTGCTCTTGCTCAAGCTCATCGTAAGCGAGCACTCGAGGTGACCCGTATACGAGTTCCGTGGGGAGAACTGCCTCTGCTCCATAGACTAGAGCAAAAGGCGTCTGGCCAGTAGCTCGATTTGGCGTCGTCCTGATCGACCAAAGAACCACTGGCAGCTCCTCGATCCAGTTCTTGCCGCACTTGCGCAGCCTGTCGAAAGTTCTCGTCTTGAGCCCACGCAGCACTTCAGCATTTGCCCTTTCAGCTTGACCGTTGCTTCGCGGGTGAGCAACAGAAGCGAAACAGACCTTGGCGCCAAGGTCTTCGACATACTGCATGAAGGCGTGGCTCGTGAACTGGGTACCGTTGTCGGTGATGATCCTGTTAGGAACACCAAAGCGACAAACAATTCCCTTGAAGAACTTGATGGCTGATTGTGCTGTCACCTTCTTCACTGCTTCCACTTCTGGCCACTTCGTGAACTTGTCGATGGCCACATACAAGTACTCGAAGCCCCCGGTGGCACGGGGAAAGGGGCCGAGGATGTCGAGCCCCCAGACCGAAAATGGCCAGGAGAGAGGGATTGTCTGGAGAGCTTGAGCTGGCTGATGAATCTGCTTGGAATGAAACTGGCACGCTTCACACTTGGTTACTAGTGCAGTTGCATCCTGGAGGGCGGTGGGCCAAAAGAAACCTTGCCGGAAAGCCTTTCCAGCAAGGGCTCTTGACCCTATGTGGTGACCACATATGCCTCCATGAATCTCCGCCAACAGCTCCTGTCCTTCTTCCCGGGGAATACACTTCAATTTCACACCGTTTGGTCTTTTTCTGCACAGCATGTCATCGACAAATTGATACATATTGGACCGATGGGCTACTTTCTCCGCTTCTTCCTGCTCTTCGGGAAGTTCTCCTGTCTGAAGGAAACGGACGATCTGCTGTGCCCACGCTGGAGCCTGTGGCTCGACAACGAGGACTAAAGGCATTTCCTCTGCTGCGGGAACATCAGGCCCTGCGGCAAGAGCTTGTCGCTCTACCAGAGCCGGCCGTTCCCCGATGAGCTTGGCGGGAACAGCTGCTTCAACGACAAGAGCCTGGGGCCCTGCTGGAGCGTGCTGTCCTTCAGCAAGCTCGTCGGGAGCAGTTGCTTCAACGACGGAAGCCCAAGGCCTTGTCGGAGCATCTTGCTCCTCAGCGCTTTGATCAGGAGCGCCTGCTTCAACGACAAGGACCCGAGGTCTTGTCGGAGCAAGTTGCCCCTTTGCATCTTGCCTAGGAGCACCCGCTTCAACGACAAGAGCGTGAGGCCTTGTCGGAGCAAGTTGCCCCTCTGCATCTTTGACGCTGGCTTTGGCAGCCTTCTTGCCGGCGACTTCGGGGAGCTCTGCCGGGAAGTAGTCGCCAGAAGCCAACTTCCTCTTCCTGCCTTGCCCAACTGATGGCGTCACGGATGGCTGAGTTAGTTGGAGCACAAAAGTGCCTGGTTCCATAGGCAATTTGAGTGCGGCGCGCTTTGACAAACCATCGGCAATGTCATTCTCAGCACGTGGGACGTGCTCCATTTGTAGGCCATCAAAGCGTTCTTCCAACTTCCTCACCTCATCTACATAAGCTTCCATCAATGGGCATTGGTAGTTCTTGTTCACTTGCCTGACGACAAGCTGCGAATCTCCCCTGACAATAAGCTTCTTGATCCCAAGGTCTGCTGCGATCCTGAGACCGGCAAGCAACCCCTCATACTCTGCAGTATTGTTCGTCGCCTGTTCCTTGGGAAAGCGCATTTGGACCACGTACTTGAGGTGCTCTCCGGTGGGTGCGACAAGAAGTACGCCAGCACCGGCGCCTTGCAGCGAAAAGGCACCATCAAAGTACATAAGCCACTCTTTGCTTGTCTCCTTGCCGGGGAGAGTCGTCTCTGGGATTTCTTCGTCTGGCGTTGGTGTCCATTCTGCGACAAACTCTGCCAAAGCTCGGCTCTGTATGGTTGATGTACTCTCAAACTTGAGACCAAAGCTCGACAACTCCAACGCCCACTCGACAATCCTGCCTGTCGCTTCTGGATTTTGCAAAATCCTTTTCAGCGGGAAGCGAGTGACGACGGTAACTTCATGTGCTTGAAAGTAATGGCGCAGCTTTCTCGAGGCCATGAGAAGGCCGAAAAGCAGCTTCTGCACACCAGAATACCTTGACCTAGCTCCCTGCAGAAGAGAGCTGACAAAGTAGACCGGGCGCTGCACCATTTTCTTCTTTTGTATCACTTCGCCTGACTGCGCAGACAAATCCTTGTCGGCACCAAAACTTGTCGGGGGAGCCCCCAGCTTGTCGCTGGACGTGCTTGCCGCAGTTACTGCCTCCTCATCCACCTCTCTCTCCGCTACTAGCGCAGCACTAACCACTTGATTGGTTGCCGCTAGATACAGTAACAACTTCTCTTGTGGTTTAGGTGCGACAAGTATTGGAGGAGAGGAGAGGTATCTCTTCAAGTCTTGCAGCGCTGCCTCCGCCTCCGGAGTCCATTTCAATGGACCTGCCTTTTTTAAGATTTTGAAAAATGGCAGGGCGCGCTCAGCTGACTTGGAGATAAACCTACTGTGAGCAGCAACACAGCCGGCAAGTCGTCGTACATCCTTGACGCGCTTCGGTGCTTCAATTTGCTCAATGGCTTTGATCTTGTCAGGATTGGCTTCAATTCCACGTTGAGACACAAAGAACCCGAGAAGCTTGCCGGAGGGAACTCCAAACACGCACTTCTCGGGGTTGAGCTTCAGGTTGATCTTGCGCAGATTTACAAAAGTTTCTTCTAGATCTTGAACCAAAGTAGCCCTGTCCTTGCTTTTGACCACTATATCATCCATATAGGCTTCCACATTTCTGTGCAGCTGAGGCTCAAAAGCAATCTGGACGGCTCTTGCAAATGTTGAACCAGCATTTTTCAAACCAAATGGCATACGTATGAAACAGTATGTGCCACAGGGTGTGATAAATGCAGTCTTTTCCTCATCTTCCTCAGCCATGAAGATTTGATGATACCCTGAATATGCGTCAAGAAATGAAAGCAAATCACATCCTGCCGTGGAGTCAACAATCTGGTCTATGCGGGGCAAAGGGAATGGGTCTTTGGGACAAGCTTTATTGACATCAGTGAAATCAATACAAAGCCTCCATTTTCCATTCGCTTTGCGCACGACAACAGGATTGGCCAACCACATAGGATGGAGCACTCCTCTGACGAGGCCTGCTGCTTCCAACTTCTTGATTTCTTCTGCAATAAACTCTTGCCGCTCCACAGCTTGCTTTCTGGCTTTCTGCTTGACGGGCCTCGCGTGGGGACAGACGGCAAGGTGGTGCTCAATTACTTTCCTGGGAACACCGGGGATGTCGGACGGTTGCCATGCAAACACGTCGATATTCGCCCGCAGGAAAGCAACGAGCGCGCTTTCCTATTTGTTGTCAAGTGTGGCACTGATGGTGAAGGAACCACCAGTGCCGTCCTCCTTGGCGGGCACCTTCTTTGTCGCAGGGGGAGCGGCTTTGTTCTTTTTGCACTTGCCGGTGGAGCTCTCTGGTGCGTCCTCGACGGCAGCGCAGCACTCCGAAGAGGTGCGCTTGCCGGAGTGGGCACAGGAGCTTCAGCGGCAAGTGCCTTGGCGGCAGTTGCGGTAGCTGCTTCCCGGTAGATCTTGTCGGCGCAAATAAGTGCATCCTTCTTATCGCAGGGAACTGTGATAACACTTACTGGGCCTGGCATCTTCAACACGTTGTAGGCATAATGAGAGGCTGCCATGAACTTGGCGAGCGCTGGACGGCCAAGTATCCCATTATAAGGCAATGGAATATCGGCAACGTCAAAGGTGACCTTCTCGGTCCGGTAGTTCAGCTCGCCGCCAAATGTCACTGGCAGCGTGATCTTCCCTTTCGGCTTGCTCCTTCCTGGATTGACTCCTTGGAAAGTACCAGTTTCCTCAAGCTCGCCGTCAGGGATTTGAAGTTTCCGGAGCACAGCGGGCGAAATCAGATTCAAGCCGGCCCCACCGTCAACTAACATCTTCGTGACCTTGAGGTTGCGGATCGTTGGTGAAACCAACATCGGCAAGCACCCGACCGCCGTTGTGCGGTCAGGGTGGTCCTCAATGTCAAAGACGATAGGCGTGTCGGACCACTTCAGAAGCTTTCTGGCGTCAACAGATGGTTCCGCCGCATTGATCTCTCGTGCCCACTGTTTAAGTTGGCGGTGAGAAGAATGCAACGAAGCACCACCGTCAACACACAAGACTTCTGTGGCTTTCTGAAATTCGTGCTCACTGGATTCTTCATCATCTAGATCATCATCATCATCATCTTTGTCGCGGCCACGAGGAGGCATGTCTCTCTGCTGCTGCTTGGCCTTGCCGCGGCGCCCTCCTCGGGCAGTGCGCTTCTTGCCGGACCAGCCAGCACCTTCTGGGGCCTTCTCCTTGTCGCGCCTCTCATACTCAGCTTTCTGCTGCTCGACAAGCTGCTCGACTCGTCGGCAGTTCTGGAGATCGTGTCCCTTGGTGCGGTGGATCTTGCAATATTGCTTGTCGGAGCCGTCCTGCTTGTCGGCAGCCGCCAAGGCCTGACAGTTGGCGCACGCGGCAATCTCCTTGCCGGAGCCCTCAACTTTGGCCTTGTCGGCGCTGCCGTTGTTGCTGGACTGTTCGACGGCAAGCACAGCTTTGCCCTTTTTCTTCCTGTTGTTCCGCCGCCGGCCCTTCTTTGCCGGGGCGGTACCTTCGCTGTCAGAGCTCCCCCCTGCGCCAACACCTTCACCGGGAAGTTTCCTTCCCTCTTCAGCACGCGCACACTTGTCGGCGAGAGCATATAGCTGGCCAATGTCTCTGACCTTGGTCATCGCCATTTCCTCCCGCATCTTGCGGTTACGCACGTTCTGATGGAACGCGCTAATAACCGCAGCGGGGTGAACATCTGGGATGTTGTACTGTACGCGACTGAACCTTTGAATGTATTTGCGCAGGGGCTCTCCTTCCTTCTGGGGGATGAGATGAAGATCACTCTCCTGGCCATGAGGTTGATGACCGCCAGTAAAGGCACCAACAAACTGATGGCACAGGTCCGCCCATGAAGAAATGGAGTTCTCCGGCAAGTGCATGAGCCATGAGACGACGTTGCGCTTTAACACGAGCGGGAAGTAGTTAGCAAGAATCTTGTCGTCTCGTCCCCCGGCAGCTTGCACCGCAATGGTGTAAATGCTGAGGAACTCCGACGGGTGTGTCTTGCCATCATACTTCTCCGGCACGTCAGGCTTGAAAGCCTTGCGGTTGGGCCACTGGACCTGCCGCAGCTCACGGGTGAACGCTGGACAACTTACCGCGTATGGCAAGTCGCCAGGATCCCCTGGCGCATGCATGTCAACAGCGGGCCCTGCGCGTCTGTCGGACTGATGATGCGCTTCTCTCCTTCGCTCGATAGTGGTACGAGCGTCTTCTCCTCTGCGTTCCTGAAGAACGAGGCGCTGGTCACGACGAGCTCGCGGGTCAGACGACGCCGTGGAATCATCGCCACGGGCGTCGTTTCGACGTGTCGGCGACCGAGGCCGTCTGGGCGGGGAGTGTACGGTGGTTGCCCCCTCGCCGTTCTTGTTGGTGACAGCATTGTCACTAGTTCTCTTGTCGGCCGCGCACGCCGGGTCGGCATCAGCGAAGCTGAGAAGGCTCTGAATGGTTGCCCTCCACTCGTCAAGCTTATCTGCTGGTGGAGGGAAGTTCAGGAGCAGCTGCGCACGCGCCAACGCTTCTGCTGGTGAGGGAGGTATCGAGTGGCGTGAGGACTGTGGGATGCCCTTACTCCTAACAGTGTTAGAAGGAGCATCTCCACGCCCAGGCGACCGTACCTCGACCCCGCCAGCGTGTTGATGCGTATGGTGACCCTGCGCATCTCGAGATCGATGCGCAAGTTCATTATCCAGGGAGCGCCTAGCACCTGGGGCGTCAGGACGCTGCCTGTCACGGGCTTCTTGCGAAGGCCGCGGCGTCTGAACCGGCGCAGGCGTTCTAGAACGCGCAGCACCGTTTCTGGAGCTTGCAGGGCCAGCAGCAGCGAGCAGCGCTGCGTTCCCAGACCCAGCAGCGCCAAGATTGGCGTTGTTGGCCCGGTTTTGGACAGGTGGAGGTAATGGGAGCTCTCGCTCTCCAGTCCCTCCAGCAGTCGCAATCACGTCGGCACTCTCCTGCATGGGAGCAGGCGGGTTGGACGTAGACGCACCGATGGCCGAAGTCTTCTTTTTTGGAGCCATAAGGCGGAGGATGGCCCAAAAACTAATGCGCAAATCTCTAGATCAGGTTCACACAACCTCTCCCCCTACCTGGCGCGCCAAAGATGTCGGGGACGAATCCACGATCACCTATGGGACCCAGGGAAGGACCCCTTTATATTCGGCAGGGAGAGACGGTCGCACGAAGAGCAGATCTAGCGAAGAACACGACAGCGCACGCGAGAGATTTACCCAGGTTCGGGCCGCACGGATGCGTAAAACCCTACTCCTGCTTTTTGGTGTATTATCTGGATGATTGTTCTAGCTCCAGAAGCGCTACAGTACAGAGCAGCTGCGTACAATACTGGAGTTCTCAATCTCCGAGTTCCTAACCCCCCTCCACATTGCCTATGGGCCTCCTTTTATACGCACAAAGGGGTCACCAACAGGTGGCAAACAGTAAAGGCAGAGGTGGAAAGTTGCTACAATAAGGCCATCATTACTAGGATGACATGTCCTACCTACCACTAATGGCAGGGGCCAAGGGCATTAAATGCCCATGCCTTAGCTGTCCAGATACATGTATCTGGACGTCTTGGACATGGGAAAAGCCTATCCCACCTGCTCCTGCACCGCTAGCTACAGAGCACCGCCGTCTACACAGTGCCCTGCCACGCATGCTTGGAAGGACCCAGAGCGCCACACTGGCAGAGGCACTGGAGCAGCAGCACAGTAGCACAGTGGTACAGTAACGCTTGCCGTGGCAAGACCTTGCCGCACTTGATAGCTTGCCGCAACCAATAGCTTGCCGCGCAAGGTAACTTGCCGGGGCAAGTACCTTGCCGCAGCTGCTATCTTGCCGCAGCCAATACCTTGCCGCAGCCAATGACTTGCCGGGGCAAGTACCTTGCCGCGGCAAGTACCTTGCCGCGACAAGTACTCTGCTACAGCAAACCTCAGGCTGGGCCTCAACTGTCCCTCCCGGCAAGCTCCTCTTGCCGGGGCCTTGACTCTTGCTTTGTATACTTTGTTCTTGAATGGCTTAATAATCTTGAGCTTCTCTCTGGCTGTCCTCCCGTAAGCCTGGCCGCGGGATGCTGCTACTGCCCGTGCACAAGTACGGGGTACTAGGGCACCCCTATTCTAGTACACCGACAGTTTAGTTTGGCCACGACGGTGGCAGGTGTCACGCGGTGACACAGGGGCCACCCAGGGCAGGACTCCGGGGGAGTGTGATTGCCGGTGGTACGATGAGAGAGTCATGGGTCAGGCTGGTTTCGTTGGAGCAACGCTGGTCCACCCGAATGGGATCATGAGGTCAGTGCTCCATGGTGTGGGTAAAGTGCGCAACCTCTGCAGAGTGTAAAATCTATTCGAATAGCCGTGTCCACGGTATTGGACAGTCCGTCCAGACCTCACTAGGTGGTCAACCATGGTAGTGATGATAATGATGGAAGAACTCATCATAAGATCAGAAGTACTCGGTGGTTCATGAGTATTCTGAGGGTTGTGAGACAGCCCGAACGAGAGTAAGTTTGTCAGTCTTGTGGTACAGTTGGTATCAGGTACATGATATGATAGCCATGGGATGGCTATGAGTTGAGTGATCGGATGACCACATGAATGGACTTGGCACAGGTTCGGATTAGATTCTGAGATTATTCGGAGTATGGATTAAACTACTTAATATGCTTTACCTTGCTGCATCTATTCTGCTATGATGTTGTCTTGCCTTAATGCTGATGTTTGCTGTGAGCTTGCGAGTACATTCAAAGTACTCACCTGGCGTGTCATGCCAGTTTGCAGGTCATGCCATGATTGCTTGCTTGTCGAGGATCCTGAGTTTGCGACCTAGGAGACGCGTTCTAGCCAGAGTCCCTGCGGAGTGGAGTCCATCACCGCAGTCGCTGTTCCGCTGCCGAGAGAGTTAGTCCGCTGTTAGTATAGAGCTACCCCGGGCAGGCGTAGTGTCACCGTGCCAATGTAATCCTTGTACCCTTTGTAACCTCGTCCGTAGTAATAAAGAGCTGATTTGTTCTTTGCCAACAGTGCCGTATTCCAGAAGACTTGTCCTTGGGCTGGAATACGGGGCGTCCCGGTTTACTCTGAGCCTTGGTGCCACAGGGAACATAAAGTTCCTACTCCTCTTCCTCGTCGTCCCCTTCCTATCCGCCGGCGGGCTTCGTTTCATCACCATCGTGATTATCAGAATGGTCATCCTCGTCGGTAGTCTCGCTAGTGTGCTCTCCGACATGCTCCTCAACGTCCTCTCCAGCACACTCTTCCACATCCTCTTTGGCATGCCTCCCAACACCCTCTTGGGTGTGCTCTTCAGTGTGCTCCACCACCTGCTTTCCCTTGTTGGCAGCTTTGGTTTTCTCCCGAAGATGTTCAGCCTTTTCGGCCTCTCTGGCGCTTGCCTTGAGGAATTCGGCCTCATCATTCTTGGTGGGGTGCACCATGTCATCCTCCACCCTGACGGCCTCCTCCTTCAAGATGGCAAACCATTCGTCCACCTCCCTCCTGGTGGGCATAATCCATTGCTCCATGACACCCTGGGTGTCACATTTCGACATCTTGGCCAGAATGTCACCCTTGGCGGAGTTGTTGCAGAGCGGAATCACTTTTTGCGATAAGTGGAATTCGCAGCCCCTGTTGAATAGCTGGCAAATGAGCAGATAATGTTCCATTACCACAAGTTGTTGTCGGGCCCAGTGTGCAGGCACATTGGGTAGGCGGAGTTCATGTATTCCCATGCTTTTCGGCCTCCTCTGTCCTGCAGCGGGGAGATCCGGCGACGGGTGAAATCTGCCCCTACCATCTCTATGGTCAGGCCGGCAGCTTTGAGACTGTGGAGCCTAGACAACACCATCCCCAATTTGGCATCGCTGGGCCCAACATTGCCCCAAGAGTCATTCTTCTCGATCTTCTGGGTCCGGAGACGACAGATGGAAGGAATTTCATCTTGCCGGTCTTGCTTGATCCAGCACCAATCGGCCCTCCACTCCTTCCACTTCATGTGCAGCTTGCCGTCAAGATAGTGCTTCTTCAGGTTCATTCTTGGGACCCAAGTGACACTCCCGAAGAGAGCATCATTCTCGATCTAGGGTATGAAGAAGCGCTGGAACAGGTCAAGATTGGGTGTTATCCCCAGGAAGTTTTTGCACAGGTGTGCGTGAATGGACATACAGGTGATAGTATTGGGAGCGAAATCTAGCATGTGGAATCCGTAGGACTGCATGATCTCTACGAATAAATCTGAGAAGGGCGGGCAGAGCCCACCATAGAAATACCCAGCAAAGAAGTGGAATTGGTTGTCCGCTGGTTCAGCTGACCCTGGCAAATATTCATACGTCTTGCTCGACCAGACGTATGAATATTTCTTGGTCAGATCATCGGTAGTCAGCGTCGGCGGGAAGACGATGTTCTACCGCTGCTTCTTCTCCCTCTCGAGCTTCTTTTTCTCCGCCTCTGGGTCCATCACCTTCTTCTCCTTCTTTGGGGCCATGGCAAGTGTAGGGGGGATTGAGGAATGGCGTGGTGGAGCGGCGACAGAAGGAGCGGAGTGCTCTGTTCTTGCGCAAGGAAGAAGACAAAGGAGGCAGGTGTTAGATTGGAGGCGAAAGGGGGTAAATGAGCAATGCCCCTCGTGGTTTCCTTTTTACGAAGAATGCGCGGGGGCTAGCTCTTTATTGTCCTACGTGGGTGCGCTTTTCAGGCGCACTATCCCTGGCGGCCGTTTCGATCCACCTCTCCCATATTCCGCATTTAATGCGCGTCTGTAATGGCCCGTTACGCTTGGCGGGATCTAGACTGGCCCCACAAACCAACACTAGTCTTTCCTGCGCACTTTGTCCTCACTCATGTGCACCTGGGACCAACTTCCCGGTTGGTCACCCATCCTAGGATTGCTCCAAGCCAAGCACGCTTAACTTTGGAGTTTTTTTCGAATGGGCTCCCAGAAAAGAAGGAATTCCTTGTTGACATGAGTAGTCTATCATTCCTATTAAGCCAGGCTCTCACATACACACCCACTCAAAGGAACTGACATCCTCGTCGGCCCATCAGGAACGTCCCCTCTTCGCACATGTATGCTCGTCCAGTCCGGCGCATGTGCCATGCCATGTGCCACAACGGGCCACACGCGCCATGCGCCACATGCCCGCGCACCTGACCCGTGCATGTCCGTGTAACCGCGTGGGTCGACTCTAATACCAATTGTAACGCCCCGTTACGCCTGGCGGGTGAGGGTGTCCTGGACTATGGGGTCCTCAGGAGGCCAGCCTATCCTTCATGGGCCGGACTGTTGGGCCGCACCGTATCCAGACCAAAGACCTTTTGTGCCTTGGTGTGCACCCCAAGTCAAGATGGAAGATCCGATGTTTCCTTGATGTAACCGACTATCTGTAAACCCTAGTGCTCCTGGTGTCTATATAAACCAGGGGGCTTAGTCCGTAGAGGCTAGAAGAACAATCTCCATCCTACTAGTTAGGGTTTAGTTCGTCTGATCTCGTGGTAGATCTACTCTGTAACCCCCTTATACACAAGCAATATAATCAAGCAGGATGTAGGGTTTACCTCTTAGAGAGGGCCCGAACCTGGGTAAACATCATGTCCCACGTCCATTGTTCCCCATTGATCCAAGGTTCACAGTTCGGGACCCCCTACCCGTGATCCGCCGGTTTGACACCGACATTGGTGCTTTCATTGAGAGTTCCGTTGTTGGATCACCGAAGGGTCGATGGCTCGCCTGATCATCGGAGATGGCATTAGCACCAGGGACATCTTTGTCCCTGGGCAACTTTTCGAGTTCGGCAGTGTGGTCTTGCACGCTGACTCGGCCAGTCACCTCAACTCAGTCGACAGCTTTGCCATCGAGCATCAGATCAGGTTTGGCAACTTCGAATACGTCACCGACGCTTGGGGCGATCTGATCTTCACCGGTTTCTCAGCCTCACCTAGGACTACCACGGCTCCTGAAGCTTCAACTTCGTCGCCTCCTTCCGATCTGATCCCCGGATCGGCCCTTACCGCACTGTCAGCTTTGAGCTTGAGCATGGCCCTTATGTCTGAAGACCAGGAATCAATCCCGTACGGACCGTCCCTCCTCGTCGAGGATCCGACTTTGAGCCCTAACGGGAGTTCGACGCTCGAAGACTGGGAGGCAGCCCCAGCCAGACTCGCTATAGATCTGGCGGCGGGCTTCGACGCAGGTACAACATTCGAAGACCAGAATCTCACCCTGGCCGGACTCACTCCCCTCCCCACTATTGTAACAGAGGTCAGCTCCGAAGAAATCTCTTCCACTGATCCGGTTAGCCTCGCTCTGTTAAACGAAGCGCTCGATCGAATCCATACGATGACTATTGTTGATGACCCATCCTCGGCTCATGCTCAACAGAGCCTTGAGGCAGGCCACAGGGAATTTTACATCCCACCCATCACCCACTTAGTAGCCACTATCAAGGATTTAACTGACATGCTCGACTATGCCTGTGAGGAGGCCGACGACATGTATGACGACGGCAAGGCCATAACCCATATTGGAGCCACCCCTCCCGCCACCGGCCGATGGACAGCCACATCCACCTATGATGTTTACATGGTGGACACCCCAAGGACGACGGCGATGGCGCTAACAGGGATGGCACCCCCAGAAGGGACAATGACAAACCTGCGGAGGAGCCCCCCAATGCCAAAGACAACACCGACGATCCAAAGGGCGACACGGCAGGCATCGGAGAGGATGACACTCCGGAGAACACGAAAGACCCCGGTGACCCCGCCCCCGAGCACCAATCTGATGGCTTGGATAAGGAAACAGGTCAGCATAACGCCGAGGACCCCAACGACTCCGAAGACAGCAACTATATGCCTCTCTCCGAAGAAGAAGTCAGGCTCGGGGCCGAAGATTTTATTGTCCCTGAAGACCCACTGGAACATGATCGGTTCAAGCAATGGCTAATAGCCACCGCTCGAAGCTTAAAGAAGAAGCAATAACAGATCAAGGCCGAGCAAGACACCCTCAATGATAGATGGATGAAAGTCCTAGCAGCCGAAGAGGGGTATGGCTATGAACGACAAACAAAGAGTTACCCCAAGCGTAGACTGTTGCTGCAATTCGATGACGAGGCTTTCAAGCCCACACAACCCAAACAAGCCCGAGGCGACCAACCCAACCGCCCCCCTCGAGGAAAGGACAAGCCGGTTGGGGAGGCCGAACACCTACCTGCCCCTCCCCACCGTAAAGGCAAGGAGGCGGCACAGCCAGAACATCAATACGATCTTCGGCACGACCTAGCTATTAGAGCAGGTCAGTCATGATCCATCTATGGATCAAGAGGATACCCTCTAGAAGGGAGAGACGGATACCAAGCATGGCTCGACCGGAACGATAGAGTTCAGGAACAACATCGGGCCAGGATAGAATCCGAGGTTCGACGTGATGTGGCCCGAATAAGGGGCGCCGCTCACCCAATGTGCTTCACCGATGAGGTGATGTAGCACCAATTCTTGGAAGGGTTTAAACCCGTGAATATGGAGCCATACGATGGAACTACAGATCCGGCCGTGTGGATTGAGGATTTTCTTCTCCACATTCATATGGCACGAGGAGACAACCTCCACGCCATCAAATATCTGCCACTAAAGCTTAAAGGACCGGCCAGGCATTGGCTGAACAGCCTCCCCGAAGACTCCATTGGGAGCTAGGAAGAGCTCGAGGATGCTTTCTGAGCCAACTTCCAAGGGACCTATGTTCGGCCTCCGGATGCCGACGACCTGAGTCATGTGATCCAGCAGCCCGGCCAGTCAACCCTGCAGTCCTGGAACAGGTTTTTAACCAAAAAGAATCAAATAGCCGACTGCCCGGACGCCGAAGCCATAGCCGCATTTAAGCATAGTATCTGGGACGAATGGCTCGCCCGCCAGCTCGGCCAGGACAAGCCGAGGACAATGGCGGACCTTACCTCCCTTATGACCCGTTTTTGTGTGGGTGAAGATAGCTGGTTGGCTTGTAGAAGCACCAACCCAGAAGACCCTGGCACTTCGGAACTCCGGGATGGCAACGGAAAGCCAAGGCGTAACAAAAATAAACGCCGACATAATGGCACCGGGACCGATGATACGGCAGTAAATGCCGAATTCCGCAATTCCAAGTCTGGACCGCGGAAAATGCCCTCTAAAGGGAACCAGGACGGACCCACTTAGTTAGACGCCATCCTGGATAGGCCATGCCATATCCATGGCACCTTGGACAAGCCCGCTAACCACACCAACCGTAACTGTTGGGTTATCAAGCAGGCCGGCAAACTTGTAGCCGAGGACATGGGCAAAAGCCCTCACAGCGAGGACAATGAGGAACCTCGCAGGCCGAATAATGGAGGCCAAAAGCAATTCCCTCCTGAGGTTAAAACAGTGAACATGATTTATGCCACTCATATACCCAAGAAGGAGAGGAAACAGCGCACTTCGGGATGTCTACACCTTAGAGCCTGTCGCCCCGAAGTTCAATCCATGGTCAGCATGTCCGATCACATTTAATCGCAAGGACCACCCGGTCAGTATCCGTCATGGAGGATCAACGGCCCTGGTCCTTGACCCAATTATCGATGGCTACCACCTCACTAGAGTCCTAATGGATGGAGGCAGCAGCCTTAATCTGATCTATGAAGATACAATTCGGAAAATGGGAATTGATCCATCAAGGATCAAACCCAGCAATACAACCTTCAAGGGGGTTATCCCCGGCATCGAAGCCCGATGCTCCAGCACTCTCACCCTAGAAGTAGTATTCGGCTCTCTGGATAACTTCTGGAGCGAAGACTTGATCTTCGACATCGCGCCCTTCCACAGTGGCTATCACGCCCTCCTAGGCTGAACGGCGTTCGCTCATTTCAATGTTGTCCCCCACTACGCCTACCTCAAATTAAAGATGCCCGGACCAAGAGGCATCATTATAGTCAATGGCAACACAGAGCGCTCTCTTCGGATGGAGGAACACACTGCAGCCTTGGCGGCCAAATACGAAGGGCCAAAGTGCCTGCTCTCCTCCAAGGTGCGTGACGCGAACAAACGAGCATGGGACCTATCTTCGGCCAAGGGGCCTCCGTGCGTTTGACGCACATAGGAATACGCCCCACGGCCTGCCCACTATAGGAGTGTTGCATGTGCCTCGATGTCACAACTTCGCGCTCAAAACTCCATGGGCAGCTGTGGAGCCTCAATAAAGAGTTCGGTTCGACCGCACTATGGAACAACGCGTCCTTGGACGACGTACAAGGTACCATCTAGGACCTATCCAGCTTCAAGCCCCACCAACTTAGTAACCTCTCGAGAGCTCCCTTTCAAGGACCCATCATGGGGCAACCATTCAACAAAGTTGTCCCTCTTAGCAGAAGCAAAGGCGTAGACGTGCAGTAGGGCACAGTTCGGGTGTTAACCCACACATTAAGGCCCTGCGTAAACCTTTCATCTATAAATTTATCTTTTTTATATAAATGTATCCCTATCCGCTATCTTGTTTGGCAGTTCGAATTGTACGGCTAGACGTCATGAGCTTATTGGAAATAAAGCAAACCTTTTTGCGGTTCCCATACAGTTCCTCATACAGTATTTTTCCCTGGTTGTTCCTTTTCTCTCTTCGAATCCGCCTCATTCAGGTGTTATACACTCCGGATTTCATTTATATGCCGGTTATTAGACTGGGGGCTCGGCCTAGACGCTCGCCCTATACATTAAAGACCGACACTTTCCTCTTTTCACTGTATTCGGCGTCTCGGATATTGCATTATATGCACCGGTTCCGACTTATGTCTTGGGTAAATAGTTGGGTTGCCCCGCTCCTGTGCTTGCCTTCTTACGTTCCGCATGTTCGGCTAAGGAGGTAAAGGGAGAACCACTGCGATTGTACTTACGCCTACTTCGGTCAAGTACCTCAGTGGAGAAAGCCGAAAACTAACTATCATAATAGGCGAGAACTGGTCGGTGATCCGATGACTGGTCTTTAAACCAAAAATCGTTAGCGATTGTACCGTGTAATACGAAGGATTCGTCATCGAACAAATCAAGTGTGCGATGTTCGGCCCTAAGGTTTGCCCAACATCTCACCACACTGGGGGCTTGTCACCAGTCCCCACAGTCAAGCTCCTATGGATAGGTGAAGGTAATAAAGCTGCATAGTCTGATTGCCTCGTTCCCCTCCTACACTACCGCCCCCGAGCACCGAGACGTCAGCTAAGGGTTATAGCACGGAGGACGGAACACCCCTTGTAGCATCTACGTGGGGGCTGAAGCAGACGACTGGTAACTTTCAGGATAAAACAGCCGCACAGGAGTCAAAATTAAAATATGCAAACACTCACGTATGATAAACCATACAAAAACAACCGCATAATAGCATAAAGGTTTGATCATAGTTTAATACATAACAACGCAATTACTCAAGGAGTACATCCTTGGAACACCGCGCTTCCACTGCCCGAGCCCCGACCATCACGACGGCAAAGTATAGCTCCGGGCGCCTATGCTCTTTCCCAGTTGGCGGAGGACCGGTGGCCATCTCGACGGGCTTGATTTTCGGCCAATGCACCATCATCTTCGAGAACGCCATCCGAGCCCCCTCGATGCATACAAAGCGCTTGATGGCCCCGATACGGGCAGAGGAATCACACAGCTTGGCCACCAGACTGAAGTAGTTGGTCGGTATGGGCTCGGTAGGCCATAGCCGGACACAAAAATCCTTCATGGCCGGCTCCGCCATGCGTTGCAGCTCCATCATTTGCTTCATTTGATTAACAAGGACGGGAGGGTGTTCGGGCGCCTGGAATTGTGCCCAGAATAGACTCAGCTCAGCGTCACCCTCCCGAGCCACATAATGCTCTGCGGCGTCGGCCGCACTCCTCGGGAGCTCCGCAAAGGCGCTTGCGGAATGCCAGACCCGGGTGAGCAACTTGAATCTTTGTCCGCCAAAAACACTATGCAGTAAGTACTACTTACCATTGGCAATTTGCTTTACTTGCCGGAGCTCCTCCCGGGCGCTCCGCGTCTCCGACCGTGCCTCTTGGATCTCCGTCTTCATGTTCGCCAATGTGGTGGTGTGCTTCTTATTCTTTTTCTCAAGGCCCTCACCTTTCGTGATGGCATCCTTGAGGTCTTGTTGCACTTAGGCCACCCTGGCCTCATGTTTCTCGCGTTCGGTCTTTACCAACGCGAGATCGGCAGCCGCCTGTTCGGCTCCTGCCTTCTGTTCGGCCACTTCCTTCTTGGCCAACAGCAGTTCGGCCTTGGGGTTTTCAACCTCCGCGATGGCAGCTGCAAAATCGTTTCTCGATTAGGGATAACTCTGGATTCTTTGCTCGACAAAGAACATCAAGGAACCACATTTTAACAATATACTAACCTCGTGCCTCGTCGAACCGCTTGTTAACAAGGTCGAGCTCCTCATCGGAGATCTTCAGTTTCTGACTCATTTCGGCCAGTTCGGCGGCGTTGGTTGCTGCCACTAACGCCGAAGCCTGCAAATACGTAGCAAGCACCATGGTTAGTCTATTATTTAGACAATCTAGATCCTCCGCCAGGTTTCTTTTCAAAACCTGCCAGAGTCTCAGGGGCTGCTATATATATAAGGATTGCTAAACGTCCTATCTATAAGACACACTCTTGCAAAGAAAAAGCATTACTTCGTTTACTTCAAAGCCTGTTAAAAGGCCACCAAAAGCATCTTTCGATCTGGTCTTAACGGATCGAACGCTTTGCAAAACCGCACCCATCAGGGTGCGGTGTTCTGCGACTATGGAGGAGCTCTTCACAGCTTCATCCATCATGTCCGGCCACTCCGCCGTGACCCAGCTCCCAGTGTTCGGCACTGGCGGCGGGGCCCTAGCTCCCCCTTTAGAGGGAGACGGCTGGGACGCTTCGGGAGGCCGAATAGGCCCCGGAACCGTCGTCTGAGAGGGCTCGGCTTGCCCGAGCTCCTTCTCCTGGTCTTCGATGGCCAAAGCGTTAGCCTCGGCCATGGCAACATCGCCATCTCCCCCTGTGTTCGGCACGGGTGGGGTCCTCTGGGATAGCACTTCACCGGGCTCGTCAATGACCAGAGGGGGTGCAGCACCCGATGCGCCTCCACTCTCCGCCAGGTCAGTTGGCGGAGAAGTGCCCTTAGACATCTGGTCTTCGGGGAGGTCATGCGATGGGCTGCAATGTAAATAGACATATATTTTTAGTAATGGGTTAGTAAAATCCGCGTCCGGACAAGTCTTCGGGTTTTTAAGTTTCGGCCCGGGGCTTGACCCTGGAAACCTTCTCCGGGATCTTCTCGGAGGCTATGGACTATTCGTCAGAGTCCGAACTGTCATCGAGCAAAACCAGCTTCCCCTTCCCCCTCTTCTTTGGAGCTGGGGAAGGGCGCTCCCTTTCGGCTTCGGCCGGTGCCGCCCACTTCCTGGGGCGGGAAGAGTTGCTTTCCTCCTCCTCCTCTTCTTCTTCCTAGTCTCCCTCTTGTGCGGAGGGGGCGAGGGTGTCCCCAAACTTTGTGTCCGGAGAGAATCATTGGCGGAGGTCCTCTCTGGCCCCCCTTCTGGGGTTCTTCTTCTTCTTCTCCGGCGCCTTGTAAGGCGCCACTGTCAGCATTTCTCCCAGCTAAGCGGACATAGGGTCTTCGGGCAGCGGGGCCGGACAGGCCATCTTAACAGCCTTCCTTAGCCAACATAGGGAAATAAGAAACAAGGAACTGAGATCTGTGATGAAAGGGCAAATACCCCAGCTTATAGGAGGGTGGTATCACATTACCTCCTTGGGAGGAGTCTCGGTGTTGAGGCCCATGTCCTCCTTTTCGGCCGGCCAAGACTCCTGCAGCTTAAACATCGCTCTCCACAGCTTCTCGCGAGTAGTGCCGTGGAAGTATTACACGATGCGGGGGTCTTCGGGCTTCCAGGACCAAATCGGGGTATCCCGGAGTTGGCAGGGCAGCGGACTGCGGTGGAGCATGATCTGAACCACGTTGGTCAGGGCGACCTCCGCCTCTATCATACTGGTAACACGTTTTTGCAGTGCCTTCACTTCGGCGACAGGTTCCCAGTCAAGCCCTTTTTTGGTCCACAAGGCTAACCTCGTCGGGGGTCCAAAGCTGAAATCCGGAATAGCTGCCCAGTTTGCCTCTCGGGGCTCTGTGATGTAGAACCATTCTTTCTGCCAGATCTTGACCGTTTCTATGAACGCGCCCTCTGGCCAGCCGAGTTGGGAAAGCCTGCTCACCATGCTACCCCCACAATCCGCATGATGGCCATCGACGATCTTCGGCTTCACATTAAAAACCTTCAGCCACAGGCCGAAGTGTGGATGGACCCGAAGAAAGGCCTCATAGACACTGATAAAGGCGGAGATGTGGAGGAAGGACTTCAGAGCCAGGTCACAGAAGTCGAGTCCGTAGTAGAACATCAACCCTTGAACGAACTGATGGAGGGGAAAGCCCAATCCTTGGATGAAGTGGGGGGACAAACACCACCCTTTCGCCTGCACGGGGTGTCGGCACTACCTGGCCTTCCTCCAGGGCTCGATTGGCGATGTCAAGGGAAAGAAAGCCTGCCCATTTCAGGTCCTCGATGTCACTGTTGGTGACGCACGAGGCCTCCCACTTGCCTTTTGCTCTAGATCCAGCCATTGCTGAACTAGACTTGGCGGAAAGATGGGTTGGAGCGCTCGAGCTCTGTAGATTGGGAAAGGTTGTGGCGAGAGGAGGAAGAAGGCATGCAGGGGTAACCGTGGCTACCCTTCTTTATAAGCAGTTGTAATACCAGGAGTCCTGTAAATGCGCCGCCCACCTCGCCTCTTCCCGATATACTCGTAGCGTTATGCGCGAGTGGGATACTGTGAATCATTGATCAAATCCCTTAAAAAATGGGGCACGATCTACACCTTGAAGGGATGTGTCATCAAAAGGGCGGCCTCGAGTCGCGTATCAAGTCTTCATGTTTATGACCGGACGCGACCCTTCGCCTAAATTAGTCAGTCATAGATATTGTTCGCATTCGAATGGTTGGCCTTCAAGGCTAAGTAAAGCAGATAGTTCGGAGCCCGGATACGACTCGGCATGTGGCTGAACTAAATCAAGTACCATTTTGAAGGCTTAACTGGAGGAGAATCATTCCATGTACTCGGGAAAAAGGGAACTCGCCTGCAAGCCGGAGCCTGCAGTCTTGGGAGATATGAGAAGCCAGCGTTGAACGCTAGTTCGGGGGCTACTGAGGGAGTCTTGGACTAGGGGGTCCTCAGGAGGCCAGCCTATCTTTCTTGGGCCGGACTGTTGGGCCGCACCGTATCCGGACCGAAGACCTTTTGTGCCTTGGTGTGCACCCCAAGTCAAGATGGAAGATCTGATGTTTCCTTGATGTAACTGACTATCTGTAAACCCTAGTGCCCCTGGTGTCTATATAAACCAGGTGGCTTAGTCCGTAGAGGCTAGAAGAACACACTACAAAAAAAAATACACTTCCGTGATGATACGTGTTTGTCATAGTAGGTCATGTTTTCTGTCATGCATGTACATCCATGATGATTTTATGACAAAATCAAGATAGTCATACCTGTGTTGTCGTAGAAGTGTTCCATGACAATACCAAAATTATCATCACGGAAGTGTCCACTTCCATGACGATAAATGGCGCGTCATGGAAGTGTTTTCGTTAAGGGTAACCGACACGTGGCATCCACCGTAATGGGTCGCCGTTAAGCTATCGGGTTCCGGTTTGGATCCGATAACCCGTTAACAGCCCCAACCAATGGGGATTTTCCACGTGTAAAATTCTCATTTGCCAGAGGATCCACGTGTCGGCTCAGCATTGGGACAGATGTCATCCACTCATTGTACGGGAGGCGCCTATGATACGTTGGCACGGGGCAAGGCCCAACAGTGGCCCATTTAGGCAAAAGAGGGCGGCCCAGTCAGAATTAGCCGGCCGGCCCATATAGGGCCTACTTGTGTCTGGTCCATTTAAGCCCATGGCCCATACGAGATGTGCCAATTTGGACCGTCAACGGCCCATTAACTATTTGACACCATTGCAGCCCATCATCAGTTCGAGCCCGTTGACAACCCGCTATATATTTGGGCTCAATATCGGCCTAATGTGGTTTCAGCCTGTTAACGGCCCATTGAAGGGATGGGCCAATTTTCAGGATGTACATCTTTCAGCCTTTTAGCGACCCATTTAAGTGTTGGGCCAATTTCCAGCCCGGTGTATTTTTCAGCCTGTTAACGGCCCATAAATGAGTTGGGCCATTTGCAGTCGGACCTGAGTTTTGGCCTCTTAACGGCCCATGCTCTTCATGGTCCAATACCAGCCCGGTTTCTCTTTCGGCTTGCTAAAGGCCCACAACACAGTTGGGCCATATACAGTCCGACCTGACTTTCGGCCTCTTAGCGGCCCATGCTCTTCATGGTCCAGTGCGAGCCCGCTGTCTCTTTCGGCCTGCTAAAGGCCCACAGTACAGTTGGGCCATATATAGCTCGACCTTAGTATTGACATGTTAACGTCACGTGAAATCGAATGGCCCCACTTATTGCCCGCTTCGATGTCGTCTTGTTAATGACCCGGGAGGTAACAGGGCCGAGCATTAACTGTTGGCTCATTTCAATTATAGCGGCCCAATAGAGCTTTCGGCCTGGTTACGGCCCATTAACTTAATGGGCCCGGTAAAGTTCGAACATGTCTGTAGGCCCAAGTAGATAATGTCGATTCCGGCCCAAATATAATTTGAGACCATTACGACGAGCAATTATGGACAGGACCAAAACCGATCAATCAAAGGCCTATGAGAATTTTGGCCCCTGCGAGCCCATTAAGGGCAGTGAGCCGCTTCCTTCATATAGGGCCCATGACTGTTCGTGCTAACTAATAATTTCACTGCTTTTTTGGCTTCCTAGCGACCAGTTAGCTGGAATGCGAGGCACACTAAGCAAACGTACGGCATACAAGGAAAAATGTTGCACATCCAGCATATATTACAGGAAATTACATCCATTGGGCAATCAAAGATTAATGCCAGTGCAAATAAATGAACAGAACTTAATGATCTACAACCTCAGCGCGGATGACGCCCATAAGCATGTGTGCAAGTTCTTGCTTCTTTGCTACACTGTCTCTGAAAACATTGATCGGTTGTTGTTGCACAAGAATGTGCACCTCTGATTCCTCCATGATTTCCATCATTGCTTCAGCCAGTAATTGTTCACGAACATACATTTTTTCCGTTGGATTTGAGACAGCGGAAACTGAACAGATTCATATGGCAATTTTGGCAGGCTTGTATTATTGATAGTGTAGAGTGTCTCGACCACTGCATCATAACATAAATTAGGAGGGGAACCAAATAGATTAATCAAGAGTTATTGCCATATTACCTGGCCTAGATTTATTGGAAAGAAACAATGGGGTTGCCTTGTTGTTTTCAGAGTTTGTCTTCTTATCTTCAGCAGCCTGCACCAAATTAACACACTAGCATTGCTATCATTGGCCAGGTCAGATAATAGGAAAGCAACATTGACACAACGAATGTTTGGGCAACCACACCACACCAGCCTACACCAAATTAACACAATATGGCACAGCTATCATCAACCAGGTAAGGTAATAGGAAAGCAACATTGACACAATGAATGATTGGGCAACCAGAATAGCACTACAATTTAGTAATGTGCATGATATGAGATAGTACACTCATGCAGCTCAGTATGCAAAACTACCAGGCAGTTTTCCTTACAAAAATCAACATTGTTGCCTTTAATTATACATTTTGCTACAAGTAAATTTAGATCAGATAAAGGTTGGATTCACGCCAATCAACAAAATACATGCTGATGTAAAAATTTAGTGATATACAACAGGTACTTACATCAACATTGGAGCACAGAAAATTCCCGCAAGATACTTTCCTCGGACACGATCCTAGTTTAGGAAGTCTTCTATCCTTTAAGCTTATTTTCTAAAAGAGACATGGGTAAGAAACATGTAGAAAATATGATCTGAATGCTATAAAATTTCATGATGTGAGGATACACACACGCTTTTTAGAATGGAGTTGACATATTTTTGCTGGACTGGAGTGAGGGAGTCCTGGATTAGGGGGTCCTCGGGTGTCCTGACTATTTAATATGGGCCGGACTGATGGGCCATGAAGATAAAACTAAAGACTATATTCCCCGTGTCTGGGTGGGACTCCTATATGCGTGGATGGCAAGTTTGGTGTCTGGATATGTTATTTCGTTCTTCTGCAAACCGACTCTGTACAACCCTAGGCCCCTCCGGTGTGTATATAAACCAGAGGGTCTTAGTCTTTAGGGGCTATCAGAATTCTCATAGGCTAGACAGCTAGGGTTTAGCCATTACGATCTCGAGGTAGATCAACTCTTGTAACCCCTATACTCATTGAATATAATCAAGCAAGACATAGGGTTTTACCTCCTTTAAGAGGGCCCGAACCTGGGTAAACATCATGTCCCCATCGTCCCTTGTTACCATTGATCCTCAGACGCATAGTTTGGGACCCCCTACCCGAGATCCGCCGGTTTTGACACCGACATTGGTGCTTTCATTGAGAGTTCCACTGTCGTCGGCAGAAGGATCGATGGCTCAACTTGTCGTCAGCGATGATGCTGTTTTCGGGGAGACCTTTCTCCCTGGTCAACTCTTTGTGTTTGGTGGCTTTGCTCTGCGTGCCAATTCAACTGGTCACCTCGAGCAGATCGACAGCTACGCCCCTGGTCATCAGATCAGGTTTGGAAGCTTGAATTACATCGCGGATATCCGAGGAGACTTGGTCTTCGAAGGGTTCTCGGCCTCGGCCGCCACTCTTCATCCACATGAAGGAAACCTGTCGGATCCGTCATCGGATTCCGCTCAAGGATCGACTCTCGTACCTGCCCTGGCCTTAGATCTAGGGCGGACCACTCTATCCAAAGATGGGAGGATAAACCCCGCCGGACTCTCTCCCATTACGGAGATTCTTGCCGGAGACCCAGAGGCGACTATACTGTCAGCAGACCCGCAGTCAAACGTGACTCTTCCTGACATCGGGGAGCCGGACTCGCCTCTGGATGTCAACTCCGAACTCTTGAGGTCTTCGTCCATTGAGCTCGGTCAAGTGGTTATTACTGAACCTAGCTCCACAGATCATCATATGCCCGTTTGGCTTTCACTCTTAAACGAGACACTGGACCTAATGCAATCTCTCGCCATCACAGAAGTATCACCTCCGAACTACGACCAGCCTAAACTGGGGGCTGAGAGCAGGGAATTTTATGTCCCACCCACCACCCACTTAATAGCCACTGTCGAGGATCTAACTGACATGCTAGACTACGCCTCCGAAGACATCGACGGTATGGACGACGATGCCGGAGCCGAACCAGGTTAGAGCCCGCCTATCACTGGGCGTTGGACGACCACTTCTACCTATGATGTATACATGGTGGACACACCTGAGAAGCAGGACGATGATGGCACTCAAGATCCAGATCAGGACAAGCCCATCGATGATCCACCAAAGCGCCGGCGTCAGCGGCGCCGCTCACGATCACGTCGGGTGAAGGACAGCAACACCGGCACCAGAGATGATGACACTCCGGACAATGGGGAAGACCCCGTCGACCCTGCATTCGAGCAGGATGATAGGGAAGAGGGACAAGTCAACTCCGATGAACTTGTCGATCATGAGGATTCGGAAGATAGTAACTATCTACCGGCCTCCGAGGAGGATGTTAGCCTCGGCAATGAAGATTTCATCATGCCAGAGGAACCCCTCGAACAAGAACGCTTCAAGCGACAGCTCATCGCCACTGCGAGGAGCCTAAAAAAGAAATAGCAACAGCTTCAAGCCGAACAGGATACGCTCAACGACAGATGGACCAAGGTCCTAGCTGCCGAAGAATACAGCCTCGAGCGCCCGACAAAGAGCTACCCAAAACACAGGCTACTACCACAATTTGACGACGAAGCCCTTGAGCCAATACCGTCAGGACACAATCATGCTGATCAACCGGACCGACCTCCACGTGGACGTGACAAAGCGGCTAATTATGCCGAACACCAGCTCGCGCCACCTCGCCGTAGAGGCAAAGAAGCAGCGGCTTCGGGCTACACATATGACTTACGTCAGGACCTAGACAATAGATCCGGCCAGACCAGATCAATCTACGGATCAAGGGGACGTGCTCCAACACGAGACGATGGCCATCAAGCCTGGCGCGACAAGCATAACCAAGTTCAAGCCGAGAACCGAACACAGATGTCATCCGAACTCCATCGTGATGTTGCCCGATATAGAGGCGCCCCACACCAAGCTAAAAGGGCCAGCACGGCACTGGTTGAATAGCCTCCCAGAGAACTCCATTGGCAGTTGGGAGGATTTAGAGGATGCTTTTCGGGACAACTTTCAGGGCACTTATGTCCGGCCACCGGACGCTGGTGACCTGAGTCACATAGTCCAGCAACTCGGAGAGTCAGCCCGCAAACTCTGGACTCGGTTCTTAATTAAAAAGAACCAAATTGTCGACTGTCCTGATGCTGAAGCCTTAGCGGCATTTAAACATAGCGTCCGTGACGAATGGCTCGCCCGACACCTCGGTCAGGAAAAGCCGAAGACTATGGCAGCTCTCACTGCACTCATGACCCGCTTCTGTGCGGGCGAAGATAGCTGGTTGGCTCGTAGAAGCAACAGCACCAGCGACCCTGGCACCTCTGAGGCCAGGGACGGCAATGGAAGGCCACGACGCAGCAAAAATAAGCGTCAGAACAACAATGAAGAAACCGAGGATACAGCGGTCAACGCCGGATTCAGCGGCTCTAAACCCGGTCAGCGGAAGAAGCCGTTCAAAGGAAATAGAGACGGCCCGTCCAACTTGGATAAAATACTGGATAGGCCCTGTCAAATCCATGGCACCCCTGACAAGCCTGCCAACCACACCAATAGAAACTGCTGGGTTTTTAAACAGGCCGGTAAATTAAATACCGAACATAAGGGGAAGGGACCTCAAAGCGAGGACGATGATGAACCCCGCCCTCCGAACACCGGGGGACAAAAGAAGTTTCCCGCCGAGGTGAAAACTGTGAACATGATATATGTCACGCATATCCCCAAGAGAGAGCGCAAGCGCACACTGAGGGACGTTTACGCCATAGAGCCTATCACCCCGAAATTCAACCCTTGGTCGGCTTGTCCGATCACCTTCGATCGTAGGGACCACCCAACCAGTATCCGTCACGGAGGTTCGACGGCCCTGGTACTCGATCCCATCATCGACGGATACCATCTCACTAGAGTCCTTATGGACGGCGGCAACAGTCTCAACTTGATTTACCAACACACTGTCCGTAAGATGGGTATTGACCCATCAAGAATCAAGCCCAGCAACACTACCTTTAAAGGAGTGATACCTGGCGTAGAGGCCCGCTGCATGGGTTCCTTAACACTGGAAGTGGTATTCGGCTCTCCAGATAACTTTCGCAGTGAAGAATTAATGTTTGATATCGTCCCTTTCCGCAGTGGTTATCATGCATTGCTTGGGCGAACTGCTTTCGCCCGCTTTAATGCAGTCCCACACTATGCTTATTTGAAGCTCAAAATGCCCGGACCGCGCGGCATCATCACAATCAATGGAAATATGGAACACTCCCTCCGTACTGAGGAGCACACCGTGGCCCTAGCAGCCAAGGTACAGAACGGCCTCAACAGCTCATCGGTCATCAAGACCCACGACACCGCTAAGCGAGTCCGATCAACATTACAGCATGACAGCTCGGTGAATCCGGAGCTTGAATAGCAGTTCAGCCTCCGCCGATTGCCCCATAACGTTGCGGCATACGTACCGCGCGTGCATAATTACGCACTTAAAATACCTTGGGCAGCGCCGGAGGCATACTGCGGAACAGGTCTATAGTACGGCTTGACCCTATTCGGACCTTAACTTTCTTTCTTTCTTTTCTTTCTCTTTTACCACAGATTCATTAAAAACCTACCTACTCTACGGTTGTACAAGGAATCCTTTCTAGGATCCCCTTTCTTATAGACGACCATCGACTCCTCCTCTCAAAGGATTTCCAACCAAGGAGAAACGGCGCAGACGTGCAGCAGGGCATCATTAGGACCTTCAAGCCACTATTTTCTCAAAAAAAACCTGTATAAACCTTTCCCTTGTGTAAACTTTTGGCATGTAAAATGACCTTGGCCTTCGGGCATTATCTGCAATGACACGTCTCGACGTATTAATCAGGGCATAAAGGAAGCAGTTGATCACCACTTTTGTTTGGTACTCATCCATTTTATATTATCATTTGTCTTCCCTCCCTACGCTCGACTGCCACACGTGCCTTAGTCCGGTCTTAAACACCGGGGGCTATATCCGGCCCGGCACATTTTAAAGTCCGAACTACTATGGGGTACTCTTCGGCGTCCCGAATATTGCATTATATGCATCGGCTCCAAATCATGTCTTTGGTCTATAGTTGGGTTGCCGGCTCCTGTGCTTACCACCTTACATTACGCTCGTTCGGCTAAGGTAGTAAAGGGAGAACTACTGCGATTGTATTTCTGGTTCGTCCGGTCAAATACCTCAGTAAAGAAAGCCAAAAACTGACTGTCATGATAAAGCGAGAGCTGGTCGGCAATTCGGTAACTTAGTCTTATACCATAATCGTTAGCGATTTACTCCATGTTATACGAGGGGTTGGTCTTCGTCCAAGCCGCGTGGAAATTGCTATTCAGCCCGGATTGCCGCACACGCACAAGGGGCTAGTACTTAGCCCCACCGTCAAACTCCTATGGCTAAGTGAAAGAAATAAAGACGCATAGTCTGATTGCCTGGTTCACCTCGCGGACACCTCCTTTACGGACCAAGACGTTGGATAAAGTGTGGTCACGCGTTACTACAAACACCCCCATAGCATCTACGTGGGGGCTGAAGCCGATGACTGGCAACTTTCAAAAATAAACGGCCGCACAGGAGGAAGCTTGAAACAAAAGGCGCAATATACATTACAAGCATGGGTTCATAACATAGTTTTTACAACCCGAATACATCTACTCAAATATGAAGTCCTTAGAACATTAGCCCTCTACTATTCGGGCCCCTGCCAGGACGTCGTCAAAATATCTCTCCGGCCTCCGATGATCTTTTCCTTCGGGCGGGCCTGCGGTCGCCACATCGGTGGCCTTCATCTTTGCCCATTGCATCTTAACGCGGGCGAAGGCCATCCGAGCACCTTCTATGCAGCCCGAATGCTTCACAGCATCAATCCGAGGCAGCGCGCCGACGAGCCGCTTCACCAAACCGAAGTAGCTACTGGGAATTGGTTCGGCGGGCCAAAGTTGGACTATTAGATCCTTCATCGCCAAACCGGACACCCTATGCAGCTCCATCAGCTGCTTCATCTGGTCATTCAGGAGCACCGGGTGCTCCGGTGCAAGAAACTGTGACCAGAACAGCTTCTCGGTCGAGTTCCCCTCCCGGGCTCGGAAGAACTATGCGGCATCACCGGCACTCCTCGGGAGATCCACAAACGCGTCTGGAGAACTCCACACTCAAGTGCGCAAAGCATATCTTTGACCTCCAAAAATACTCTGCAAAGGAAAGGCCTTACCAGCTGCTATCTACCTCGCTTGACGGATCTCTTCGCGAGCACTCCGGGACTCGCTCCGCACCTCTTTGGCATCATGGAGAGCCTTCGCAAGCTCGGACGACTGGGCCGAAGTCTTCTGCTCCAATGTCTCGCATTTGCTGATGGCATCCCTCAGCTCCTGCTCGACTTCGGCCACCCGAGCTTCGTGTTGCCGGCGGGCAACTTGTTCGGCTTCTAGTTCAGCAGCCGCTTTATCAGCGGCTGCCTTGCTCGCCTCGGCTTCCTTCTTGGCCTGGGCGAGGGCGCCTTTGAGGTTCTCGACCTCGCCTGCGCCAACTATGCTCATAATCAAAGCATCTTGTGAGTTAACCTCTCAACTTACATGTCACTTCTGACATGAAAATGATTTTTTTCATCATGCACATACCTTGTGTCTCATCGAACCGCTTGTTGATGCGGTCAAGTTCTTCATTGGCCGCTTCAAGCTTCCGATTGAGTTCGGAAACTTCTGCGGCCTGGGCGGTGGCCGCCAACAGGGAAGCCTATTGCAACAGCAGAGTAGTATGATAACACGCCCGAGTACTATGTGGATCCTCTGTCCGGTTCTTTTCAAACCGAACAGAGCCTCAGGGGCTACTGTCTGTATACAGGTACATTCCTCTAAATGAAACAACAAATGTTTAGGACATTACGTCGCATACCTCAAAGCCTGTCAGTAGCCTGGTGAAGGCTTCGTTCAGTCCGCTTTTTGCAGACTGAACCTTTTCCACCACCGCACCCATCAAGGTGCGGTGCTCTTCCATGATGGAAGCACGTTGCAGTGCTTCCGCTAGAGCATTCGGCGCCTCTGGATTAGCGGAGGTCGCCGACGGAGCTAATGCTCCTCCCCCCTCTTTTTAAGGGGGCAGCTCACCTGATCCCGGAGTCGCATTGGTCTCCAGAATGGTGTCCGGCTGGGGCCCGGATTGTTGGGGGTCCCCACCGTCGATTGTCATAGGGGTTGCCTTCCCTATGTCTTCGGCGACCGAGGTATTAACCTCGGGCGCTTTTTCGACAGCCTCGCCCGCCCCTCCGTGGCTAGGAGAGGTCCTTCGGGATAACACCTCGGTGTCATCCATGGTGATAGGTGAGGGGGCTCGTGGCGGCGTCTTGCTCTCTGCCATCTCGGGTGGCAGAGAGTTCCCCTCCGATAACGGAGTGTTCGGAAGCTCGTATGGAGGGCTGAAAGGCACACAACGAATGGCTTATATAATGGAAACAGGAAAACCGAAAAGATGAACTGGTAAGTCTATGAATACTTACGATTCGGCCAGGGCCTTCGCCCTGGGAGGTTTTTTGGAGACTAGTTTGGAATCCGAGTCCGAACTGTCCGGGAGGGTCATCTTCCCTCTTTTGGGCGCCTCCCCCTTCGGGTCTTCGGAGGCCGCCCTCTTCTTTTTCCTCCCCTTACGAGGGGAGTCGCTTTCCACTTCCTCCTCCTCTTCTTCCTTGTCTCCGTCACGGGAAGAGAGGTCTTCGGTCTCTCCGGATACTGTGTCCGCAGGACCCTTATGGCGGGGTCCGCTCTTGGCCTCCTTGCCCTTCGTCTTCTTGGCCTTCCTCTCCGACGCCTGATATGGCGGCGGGACCAGCATATCTGTTAGCTGGGGTGTGGCTGGGTTCTCAGGCAGCGGTGCTGGACAGTTGATCCGCTTCGCCTTTGTCGTCCAGCCCTGTTCAGAAGGCAGGCAATATGACTTACATTATATTCAAACTGCTGACCGGATAAGTTTTCGGAAAGGTTATGCTTACCGGTGAGGCCGGGTTCTCGATGTCGAGTCCGATGTCTTCGGTCTTCTTCGGCCACTTTTTTTGGGCCTTGAAGAGCTGCTTCCAAATATCTTCGTGCGTTGTGCCAAAGAAGCGCTTCAGGGTCCGTGGCTCGTCCGGATTGAACTCCCACATGAGAGAGGCCCGGAGTTGGCAAGGAAGAGTGCGGCGGAAGAGCATCACCTGAATCACGTTTGTGAGACCGGTGTTTTTGCCTATCATGTTGGTGATGCATGTTTGCAGCATCTGCACCTGCGTTGTGGACCCCGAATCAAGGCCCTTGGCGGTCCAGGAGGTGAGCCTTGTGGGGGGTCCAGATCTGAAGTCAGGTGTGGCCGCCCAGTTGGCGTTGCGGGGTTCAGTGATGTAAAACCACTCCTGCTGCCACACCTTGACCGTCTCCACAAACGCCCCTTTGGGCCAGATGGCATTGGGGAGCTTGCTTACCATGGCCCCGCTGCAATCCGCATGCTGGCCATCGACCACCTTCGGCTTCAGATTGAAAACCTTAAACCATAGGCCGAAGTGTGGTGGGATGCGGAGGAGAACCTCACACACGACGATGAACACCGAGATGTGGAGGAAAGAATTTGGCGCTAGATCATGGAAATCTAGCCCATAATAGAACATGAGGCCCCGGACAAAGGGATGGAGGGGAAACCCTAGACCTCAGAGGAAATGGGGAATGAATACAACCCTCTCGCCGGGCTCCGGAGTGGGGATGACCTGATTCTTATTAGGGAGCCTGTGCGCGATATTCGCGGATCGATATCCCACGCTCCAGAGCTCCTTGATGTCCTTCTCAGTGACGGAGGAGGCCTCCCACTTGCCCTTGGAACCGGATCCATCCATGGCTGGTGGAGGTGGTGGCGGTGGGGAAGATTGAAGTTTTGGGTGCTGGAGCTCGAAGGTGGGAAGGCAGGAGCTAGAAGAAAGCGTGGGGAAAAAGGAGGAATCTTTACCCTCTTATAGGCAGTGAAATACCAAATGCCCCCCCCCCCTCTCAAGCCTTAAAACTCGCCTATTCCCAAAGAAATTATGCGAACGGCGCGGTTGGATTACCCAAACCACATTGATGTGAATCCCATAATGGGCGGGCACGATATCTGCTTTGACAAGACGTGCCAATGAGAGCTAGGCCTCGAAACGCGAAACGGGAGGCATGAAAACGGTTCAAAATGTTGAAGGGTCAAGTATGATGCTTCGCAGAAAATTTGTCAGTGAAAGACACTGTTCCTATTTTGACATCTTATCTTCGCGGCTAAGGGTAGTATTGATTATGCAGAGCCGGATATAGTTCCTTTGTGCAGGAAGCTAACTTAAAGTATTCAGGAGAAGGAACCGCCTTGCGATGCCGAAGATAATCCGCGTGCTGAACACATCATCATCGAAGACTGGTTCAGGGGCTACTGAGGGAGTCCTGGATTAGGGAGTCCTCGAGTCTCCGGACTATTTGATATGGGCCGGACTGATGGGCCCTGAAGATAAAACTAAAGACTATATTCCCCGTGTCCGGGTGGGACTCCTATATGCGTGGATGGCACGTTTGGTGTCCGGATATGTTATTTCCTTCTTCTGCAAACCGACTCTGTACAACCCTAGGCCCCTTCGGTGTGTATATAAACCGGAGGGTCTTAGTCTTTACGGGCGATCAGAATTCTCATAGGCTAGACAGCTAGGGTTTAGCCATTACGATCTCGAGGTAGATCAACTCTTGTAACCCCTATACTCATCGAATATAATCAAGCAGGACGTAGGGTTTTACCTCCTTTAAGAGGGCCCGAACCTGGGTAAACATCGTGTCCCCATCATCCCTTGTTACCATTGATCCTCAGACGCACAGTTCGGGACCCCCTACCCAAGATCCGCCGGTTTTGACACCGACATGGAGCGGACTAGTTCTTTGGCCACTTGAATCTGCTTATTATCAGTAGGAGTTGGGTTTCTCTGTGCTAGAGAAGTATCTATGCACACTGGAGTTGGTTTGCTATCTCCTAGCGTTTGGATCTTTTGCAAAGACCTTGTTTGTAACCCTTCAGATTCTAATATAGCTGTCTTCCCCTTGCATGCCTTATATAAAAGAATGGTGCTTCAGTTATAAAACATGCGACGACAGGGAGATGGAATAGGTACTGAAGAATAGAAAGGCATGACATATTGACATGTATTCCCTCCATCTGGAAAAAATGGATGTGTCTAGGCGTTTTTCAGTTCTAGATACATCCATTTTTATCCATTTCTGCGACATGTAATCCGGACGGAGGGAGTATGATGTAAGAGCTAGGGATACAACATGACAACAGAGTAAAAAAACACTAGTTGAATGTAAAACTGTATGATAGCGGAATACATACAGAAAAACACTAAGGCAACATATGCGTGTATGATTGGGAAACTAAGATGGCATTGCAACAGACAACTAGAACATCACTTCAATGTAAAAAAAACATGGTATGGTAGACATATGAAGTACATACTGATGAATAACAATGCATAAGATATTCTGAAGCATGATGTCCAAACTAAGCAGATGGCATTGCGATAGAGTAGAATGATAGTACTTGAATTTGAAAACATGTTATCATGAATGGAATAGGTACTGAAAAACAGGAAGGCATGACATATTTACATGCATGATCAGCAGGCTAAGCACATGGCATTGCAACAGAGTAGATGCACTCCAGGACATTATATGCATGCTGTACCCATATCACGGGCCAAGTTAGAGCAAGGACCTTGTGGGGTGAATAGGATTCATCATCTTTTTGCAAGTCTTCTGAAGAACTGCCTTTACATGTTCCATCATATTGGGTATCATTGACGTCAAGTTTGTTGGCCGTTACATTGCTCCGTGAAGTTCTTGTGGATATATCAGTGTGTGCAATTATATCTGACATGCATGGAAGACAACTAGTAGTTAGATTTATGTAATGGATTTTTTTTTGAAAACTATCACGTTTTTATAGCAAATTCGGAAACTATAGCACCTAATGAAAAAAAATCAAAACTATGACCCCGTTGGCCTCGTGTGGGCCGAAGAGGGTGTTTTCGGTCGGTAGTTGGCCGAAGAGGGCACTTCGGCCTGCGGTTGCCCGAAGATGGGCTTATCTGGGACGAAAAGGACTCTTTGGTCAGCAGTAGGCCGAAGAGTACTCTTTGGTCAGCAGTAGGCCGAAGAGTCCCAGGGGCCCACCTTTTCGCGCCAACGCTAGGCCGAAGCTGCATGGCTGCGCTCTTCGGCTAATGTTAGGCTGAAATGGTTTTTTCTTTTGAATTTTGACTTATGAATGCTGTGCAACCATTGCCCATCTTAGAGATTGAAAAAATTATATTTTCGCGCAACCCTTTCCCTCAATATTTTCCCGCCAACTCTTTCCCTCCATATGTTCCCGCCACCCGTTTCCCGCCATATGTTCCCGCCACCCGTTTCCCGCCATATGTTCCCGCCAACCCTTTCCTGCCATAAGTTCCCGCCAACCCTTTCCCTCGATACCAATAAGCCATGGACTTGTTTCCTCCTACGCGACTGTACCTGAGATTGACATGCACGTTACATGATTAGGTATATTCTGAATGCAGAGCTGAGAACTAAAATAGTATTACTACTTACTTGTGCACGTGTTCTGGTAAGTGTGGAATAACTGGAATGTCAGGCTCTTGACATAGACTGAAATGTCTCATCACCCTATGAAGAGCCATCTCCTCAACCGTCACGTCGAACACCAACTTGGCCTTGGTCATCCAATAGTGCCGATCTCTAGTGCACAATCCAGAAATCCCAACTGGGCACTTGGATAATATAGCCTAATGCGAGTATGGCTCCCAGATAACTTGATCCTCGTGCAAACTATCTAACTGTGCCATGAAGGACGGGTAGCAGCCCCTCACCTGGCTATGCACAAACTGTCTCTGTGCATGACAACAAATAAGCATTAGTAATAATATTGAATGGCAAGAAATAATCGAATTAATTGTTACTTAATATGAAAGTACCTCTCTCCATGCCCAAACAGATCCCATAGTAGGTAAGTCGCCGATAGAAGACATTTCCTCATCCCAGGGTGAAAACTATGATCAAAAGGATAATCGGACATCTCGACTACACTAAACTGGACTACTTATACACCTTCGTGTGAAGGCGGTTTTATAGGTAGACAGAAGAAAATGGCGGGAAAAACGACTGCGGTATGGAGGGAAAGGGTTGGCGGGAACTTATGGCGGGAAAGGGTTGGCGGGAACATATGGCGGGAAACGGGTGGCGGGAACATATGGAGGGAAAGAGTTGGCGGGAAAATATTGAGGGAAAGGGTTGCGCGAAAATATATATTTTTAATCTCTAAGATGGGCAATGGTTGCACAGCATTCATAAGTCAAAATTCAAAAGAAAAAAACCATTTCGGCCTAACATAAGCCAAAGAGCGCAGCCATGCAGCTTTGGCCTAGCGTTGACGCGAAAAGGTGGGCCCTGGGACTCTTCGGCCTACTGCTGACCATAGAGTACTCTTCGGCCTACTGCTGACCAAAGAGTACTCTTCGGCCTACTGCTGACCAAAGAGTCCTTTTTGGCCCAGATAAGCCCATCTTCGGTCAACCGTAGGCCGAAGTGCCCTCTTCGGCCAACTACCGACCGAAAACACCCTCTTTGGCCCACACGAGGCCGACGGGGTCATAGTTTTAATTTTTTTTTTTTGCATTATGTGCTGTAGTTTCCGAATTTGCTATAAAAAACATGATAGTTTCAAAAAAAATCCTATGTAATGAGTGCCTATAGGAGACGACATAAATAGTAGGACTGGGCTTAACTAGCAGCAACAGGTCTCAAAAACTAAAGGGAGAACACAGATGAAAGCTATAGAATATGTATCGTTTGTACTTGAGATTAACTAGATGGCACACAAAAGTATTAAAGAACAACATAGGTAATACTAGAAGTGGTATAATACTATAATCACCAGCCTATGGGGTAGCATTGGGTGATGGATGATAACTATGGAACATCGTTACCTAAAGAACAAGTCTCTTATCTGAACTATGGAATAGCGTTAACTCTTGAACAAGACTCTTAAGAGATCAGCATGAATATACAGTGAAATGTGATAATCTATTTTTCATGCTTAGATGAATAACAAAGCCATAAATGTTGCACACAAGTAAGATGAGGGTACAACCTATCTGGCCGCCATCCATAGGAGTGAGCATCATATGCTGACTTGTCGATGGCCCTGCAGTTGTTGTGGCTATCCATGTCGGGCATGCACATACGATGCAGGGAACTGTTGAGTGGGGACTATAGCTCCCTTCTGGTGTATGCTTCCCTTGTTGGAGTAGCTGCGGTGAGAAGGAAGACGGTGTGGCTGAAGATGCAGAAAACGCATAATGTTAAGAACGACACATATCTCTGATCTGAAGAAATACCCTAAGAGATCAACAGTAAGGTACGAGAGTGGTCACACGTCTGAAAACTAAATTGGGGTCACACGATTTTATTTTATTTTGGTACTGTCCGATCTACGCCGGATGGCTTGATGGCCGTCTTGTGCCTCCCGGCTGACACTGTTCAGAATCTTCCCCGAAGAGCCGGCGACCACCGGCAGAGCAGCCTGCCTTCGCCGTCCCTGGCCGCGAGAGCTCCGACCAAAACCCCGCTCCCCGTCCCACCGCACTGTCATGGTTGCGCCGCCCCCGGCCAAACCACAGAGACTCGCCGTCATCCAGATCCGGCGGCGGCAGTACCTTCAACCCACGCAACTCGAAGAAAGCCACCTAAGCGCTGCTTCCGCAGCGAACTTGCGCCCCCGCACCCTTAGGATAAACACCAGCCAACTGGCAGCCTAGGAGCTCCGCCGCCTTGAGGGGTGCTGCTTCCCATTGGGAATTGATTGGCCCAGAATAAAAATTCAGATGACTGACGCCTAAATAAAGTGATCAACCTATCTTGCGGCCCGGTGAAGTAGGCAGCTCCAGCTGCCGAGTCGGTGAGGCTGGCGCAGTTGCGGTGGCTCCCGGCGGCAGGAAAGCAGATATGTCGCGACGGTCGACGGCTATGGGGAAGCAGCGCCGGGGCCTTGAACGCATCCGAAGTTGGAGCCGCTCCGGCGCCGTGCACAATGGCGGGGGTGAATCGGCTCTGGTACGATTCACGCGGTCGTCGTCGAGGCAGCTCCGGCAGCACGGAGTAAGAGGCACACGGCCCAGTGCACGACGGCAAACAGACAGCGTCTCCGGCATTGGGGAGGAGGGCGAAGGTGCATTTGGTGCGGTGGGGGTGCCATGGAGGAGGGGCTGAGGTGTCGCGGCTGGGGAGAAGGGAGCTTCCGGGGAGAGGTGATTTGGCACCCACGATGTATGAATGGGGAATTGGGAGGGGGAACCATGTCTTACGGACACATTTGTCTGAAATGTGGGGGGAGTTACAGTTCTACCCCTGCCTTTAGGCTTCTGGGCTTGGGTTTGTGTCTTGAGGGTCGGGGATAGTAGAGTAACTTTGCTTCTACCAAATAGTGGGCGCGAGCGATTTCGGGCGAGGAGGTCATGTTTTGAAATAGTGGGCGCGAGCGATTTCGGGCGAGGAGGGCGTGTTTTGAAATAGTCGGCGCGAGCGATTTCGGCCGAGGAGAGGGTGTTTTGCCATGCATGGTTTATGAATTATTCGGCACCTGTCATTTCGGCCGAGGAGAAGGCGCGCTTGGATGAAGTTACGAACCTATCCTCGATGTACAATGGGCCAATTGATGCGTGTCCCACATAGGCCGGTAATTTCGCGTCTCCCATTTATTTGCTCGAGCGAATTCCACCGAGCAGAGGGTGTTTAGCGGTTCGTTCAAATTTTGGGAGAACGAGCATCCACGTCTACCTTACGAAGTCGATTCGAATGGCCAGCAATTTGGCTGAGCGAGTTTAAGTATGGAATCGGAGTGTTCCATTTCAAAAAAAAAGTCGGTTCGAATCAAATTTTGAAATATTAGCTTGCCACTTCTTTTTTAGATGGTGAGATGATGCTCAGGACTAATGTGTTTTTACATGCTCGTTGCTAACGATTTACTATATGACAAATAGTTGACCCACTCAAAAACGGGAATCAAACCCAAAATGAAATACCTCGATTCAATGAAATAGCTCGTTCACCAGGTCAAAATAGTGAACTAAATCCAAAATTGAACACCTCAATTGAGTAGCATGTTGTATTATAGTACTCCATGACCATGTTGAAAGTCAAATTAATGAACTTGTTTGATACACATATCTCCGTTCATGTGTGGATTGTAGACAACATGTTCTCCAATTCAAATATTTGAATGCAAATTCATATCGAAACATGGTTTGTATCAGTCTTTGATGCATAAACGCGACCTCCCCCTCTCCCGGACTCCTGTTCTCTCTCTCGCCGACAATCTTCAATTCTATCGCATGCATCCAAACACAAACCTTGTCGGTCCCTCTCCCTCTCTCTCTATCTCTCTCTCTATGTGTGGGGGGGGCGGGGTCTTTCTAGTTCGCATGCATACTCCATGTATAGGTCTCTCTGGCACACAATGTATGATTCTCTAGTCCAAGCTAAATATCTAGGGTGCACTCATCGTACGCACACAAATTCCCTAGCTCGTTGCCCGTAACTCTCTCACGCACCACTCTGTTGTCTCGGAGCTCTTCCCTCTCTCTCTCAAACTCTCCGTCTCCCTGGGTCACACATACACATGCATATCTCACTCGCACTCGATAGACCCATCTAAAACTCTCTCTCTCTCCCTCGTTCTCTCTCCATCTCACATGCACACACACACAACCTCACGCCTAGCTAAGTATGATTGTCTCTCACTCAATTGTAAGCACACGCGGTCCCCCCTATGTATATGACTAATTCTTAGTCTCCATCACAAACATATGCATTGTCTCTTTTCCTCACTTGGTCTATCTCAATTTCACTTGGGGCATCTTTCTATCGCACATACACCTTGTTCCTCGATCTCCCACCAATATAGTCCCCTCACGATCTCGAGGGGATCTCTCTATCACAAACACACCCTCTCTCCCTCCCCATGCGTCCATCTTCTCCATGCGTCTCTCTTGACCTCTGTCCCTTTTTGGCCAGACTTCTATTGGACATGTTCTATAGGGGTGTCTCTCTCCGCTGCAAACAATCACGCACTAGCTATCTTCGTGTATCTCCTCACCTCGCTTTTCTATCTCGGAGATGCATGCATGATATGTTTGCATATGAAATGAACACACTCTCTCTCTACTTTATCGTTTGTTGTCCCTTTCTCTTTCACACACACACTCTTTTTGCACACTCACTCATTCTCCTTCACACGCACTTGATCTCTCTCAACTTAGGTACTCTCTTCGGTTCATAGCATATAGATTTATTGAAAAGTCAAACATCACAAAGTTTGACCAGGTACGTGGAGAAAAACATTTACATCTAGAATGACAAACATATATCATTAGATTCATCATGAGATATAGTTTCGTATGATGTATCTTTGGTATTGTAGATATAAATAATATTTGCGTAAACCTAGTCAAAATTTCCAAAGTTTGACTTCTACAAAATTTGTATGCACTGCATTGTCGAACAGATGGAGTATCTCTTTCCCCCTCTCAACTATCTGACGCACCACTCAGCCGTATCGGGGCTCCTCTATCTCTCTCAAACTTTATATTTCCCTGGTTCACACATACACATATCTCGCTCGTGCTACATAGACCCATCTAACACTCTCCGCCCTTGTTCTCTTTCTATGTGACACGCACCCCCCAAAGTACCATAATCCCTCACTCCATCATAGGCACATGCACTCCCCCCTAAGTATGACTATCTCTCACTATCCATCAGGAACACACTTATTGTCTCCTTCCATCCTTACGTCTATCTCGATATCTCTCGGGGTATCTTCTATCGTGCACACACCTTGTCACTTGATCTCCCACCCATGTAGTCCCATCACGATCTCCAGGGGATCTCTCTGTCACAAACACACACTCTCTCCTCCCCATGCCTGCATTTTCTCCATACGTCTCTCTCAACCTCTCTCCCTTGTTTGTCAGACCTCTGTTGGCCACATGCTAGGGATCTTTCTCTCTCGGTTACAAACAACCACACACTATCTCCTTACCTCGCTTCCGCTGTCGAAGATGCATGTGTGATATGTTTGCATAAGACACACACGCTTTTTCTCTACTTTATCGTGTGTTGTCCATGTCTCTTTCACACACGCACACACACACTTTTTTCACTCACTCTTTCTATTTCACACACACACACACACTCTCTCTCTCTCTCTAGTTAGGTACTCTCTCACGTCCATAAACATATGGATGTTTTGAAAAGTCAAACCTCAGAAAATTTTGACCAGGTATATGTGGAGAAAAACATTTACATCTGGAACGATCATTAGATTCATCACAACATGTACTTACTTCATACTATCATTTGTCTTTGGTATTGTAGATATAAGTAATTTCTTTATAAACTTGGTCAAAGTTTCAAAAGTTTGACTTTAAAAAAAATATAGGCACTACATTATCGAACGGAGGGAATAGCTCTTTCTCTCTCTCTACTATCTCTCACGGGCCTCCCCTCACACTCAATCTCTCTTTACCGAGGGATTATACGGTCACTATGTTAGCATATAGCTCCGTATATTGTTTAGTTGACCAGTCAACCAGTCCACATGCTGCCTTGTCAGCTCGTGTTCTCTATCTTCGTGTGCTGGCCCATGTGGCAGTGGGTGAAAATAAGTAAACTAGAGGCCCATCTGACACGCGGTGAAGTAAACAAAGTTGAAACCACTCGCGGTAGCACCCCGCACGCTAGTAAATTGAGGGCACACTTCTTCCGCATGAAGGACGCACTCGCGCACACTTCACCACTGCGCGGCGGCATGCACACAAGGACACACTCGCGCACACCCAGCACACGTGTACACCAGCGTCGCCGCCGGCTGAGATGGACGGCAAGGCAGCCAGCAAGTGGATGCGGCTCAAGCCAAAACTGCATCCGGTGAGCCTGGACTTCATCAGCAGCCTCCTCAACGACATGCTGCTCGTCATCATCGGCCTCCTCCCCACCAAATCTGCCGTGCGGACCACCCTGCTCTCCCAGCGGTGGTGCCCCCTCTGGTGCTGCGTCCCCCTCAACCTCACTGTCGAAAGCTGCCTCTGCGATGGGGATTGCAAACGCATGGCCGCAGCCTCCAAGATCCTTTCATCGCACCCTGGGCCAGCCAGACGCCTTGACATCCGCATGTTCAGTACCAACTACAACGTCCAAGCCAAGTTCGACGAGTGGTTCTTATCCCCCTCCCTAGATCAGCTCGAGGAGCTTAGGTTTGAAGCTGGACGATGTCGCTCTCTGCCGCCGTCCGCGCTCCGCCTCGCGCCAACGCTGCGTCGCGCCAGCTTCAGCTCCTGCTATTTTCCCCAGATTAATGCCGCACCCGCCCTTCTTCTCCCTCAACTCAAGCAACTCGACCTCTTCGACGTTGGCATCTCGAAGAAGGCTATGGAGCACCTGCTCCGCAGTTGTACTGCGCTTGAGTACCTTCATCTTCGGCAGATCCACGGGTTCATTAGCCTCCACATCACCTCGACGAATCTCCGATGGATTTATGTGTCTTGCTGGCCCCGCAACAAGACATCAATTGGGAAGAGATCACTCCAGCTGTTCCATGTTATGGTCATTGAGAATACGCCTTTTCCTTGAGAGATTGCTTGTATCTGATCTAGAAGGTCCAACAAAAATCAGGGTCATTGATGCGCCGAAATTGACAACGTTGGTGTACTCATCTGCCAAATTCTCTGAACTCTTTATTGGACCCGTAATCGTTCAGGTACAACACTCATCTTCTTCTCCGTCTTCTTGAAATTCACATTTTTTAATTTCTTCTTGATGTATTTACGACTGTCACCCAAAAAATGATTCCCACAAGCTTGACCCAGTCTGTGCCATAGTGAAGATCTTGGCAATAAAATCTATCGGCCCCAATCTGGATCAAGTTGTTGGATTCCTTACGTGGTTTCCGTGCACGGAGAAGCTACTCATCGAGGTGAAACTTCTTTCCTATTAGTAAATGGTAATCACAACGTAGCTCAATTTTTTCGTAATTTTCCCAAATTACGATGACAAGTGTAGTGTTCAAAACTGCATCTATGCACTGCACCGAAAGAAATGTTTTTAGTATTTTTTCTCACGTGATCACCTGCATCGTTTTTTTCTTGTACTAGTAGCCTAGGCTAGTCATAGTGGCAAGTAACTTAGACTAGTAACTCTATGGTTAGCCTAAGAGCAAGTACTACCTCTGTCCTGGTTTACACTTCATATTTTGTAGTATCAAAATTTGACCATAGATTTAACTGACAAAATGTTAATGCATGTCACTAAAAATTATATCGTTGGATTCGTATTTGAACATCATTTCAAATGGTATAATTTTTGGTGACATGCATTGGCATTTTCTTAGGTAAATCTATGGTCAAAATTTTACACTAAATACGAGGTAGTACAAAAGTGGGCTATAACGGCCCTCCACTATGTAGGCCAAAACACGTGCCAAATTCACTTCTGATGCATTTGGCATTGATGCCCTCCATTGCTCACCTGGTGCCCCAATCTAGATCACCTACTTTACTCCAGTGCCAAATTAACTCACGCAATGAAAAAACACTTGCGTGGGAGAGGGAGAGGACTGAGGCAATAAAAAAAACTTGTTTGGGAGAGGGAGAGGCTGGTGTAGTTGGTTTGATTGATTTGTTTATACATGTGGGTCTGTGTGCACAGTGGTGCCAACTCTTTCACATTGCTAGAGCGGTGCCAAAATCTTTTGATTTGACATCGATGCATATTATGTGGCATACTTTTGAGAAATATGGCATCGGCCACATAGTGGAAGGCAACAAATGCCCAAGCTCTTCACGTGCTCCTAGGTAAATGAGAGGAAAGAGAGAGAGAGAGAGAGAGTGAAAAAATATCATTAGCCTTAGAGCCAACCCTATCGTATGAGCAAATGATATTGGTACCTCTTGATGACACGGCAATCTTATACAGCCAGCTGCTCTAATATGTTCTCTTGTTTTGCAGTAAAAAAAGACCCGAAAGTGAAAAATGTGCTGCACTATAACAATCTCATCGAATGCCTTGATCTCCATCTTACAGAAATTGATTTGATCGACTACCGAGGCAGCACATCTAAGATTAAATTGGCCAGGTTCTTTGTTCTGGAGGCAAGTGTGCTCAAGGTAATGAGGTTTGGCGTTCTCTGGCACAACAATGAATGGCGTGCTGATCACCACAAGCGTCTAAGCCTAAATGACAAAGTCTCCGTAGAAGCTGAATTTGTTTTTGAAACATCAAGTCGCCAGAGACTAAAAAAATTATTTTCCCATTAGTGACTTGTCAGGGCGGTGGATTTTAGTTTGTACGATAATGCTGCATCCACCTAAATTAACGAAAGTTCTTACATAAACTTCCTAATAATTCCCTCTTCGTAGGTGCAGCATTACTCCTAGCATTTGTAATATCAGTTTGAAACTTGTAATATTACGACTATCCAGCACAAGGTACTATGTTAGGATAAATATTCGCATGCATAGGTGCGGCAACGATATACCCATTACTCGAGTACAATATTTATTATTACCAGCAAGAGGCCCATGCGTTGCACGGAACATCAAGATGCATTTATACGAGTTGTTTATCTTGTGGGAGACGAAGATGAATGAGGGAAGGCCTTATCTGGAAATGTGGAGAGGGGTGCGGGTATCTTTTTCCAAGATTGCCATAGTTTACTTTCTATCTGTCAGATATAGATCGGACGGTCTATATTGCAGGATGCAGGCACACCATCATCACCAACCCGGTTTTTTATAAGAGTTTCTCTATTTCTCTATACTACTCCTATAAAAACCTGAGGGCTCCTTTGATTCAAGGGAATTCTATAGGATTTTTGGAGGATTGAAATCCTTTGAAAATTTTCCTACGTTTGTCCTTTGATTCATAGGATTGAATCCCATAGGAATTTTTTCAATGGAATCTTTTGTACTACATTTCATAGGAAATCTAACATCCACTCTAACCTCTTTTTACAATTCCTTTGATTTTCCCGTGAAATCAAACGCTCCTTGCTAATCCTATAGGATTCAAGTGGGCATGACACTCAAATCCTATACTTTTCCTATTCCTGCGTTTTCAAAATCCTGCGAATCAAAGAGGTCCTGAGTTGGTGATGATGATGTGCCTGCCATCTTTCACCAATAGCCGTCGGATCTAGATCTGACGCATACAAAGCAAACTGCTGCAGTTTTGCAAAAAGATACCCGCACTTGTTCCCTATTTACAAAAAACTCCTTGTCTCTCACAATCAACCTTATCTCTTCCCCACCACATCTAGAAGGCCATGGAACAATCTGGCGTGATGGCCGCTGCCAGCACCGTCCACCCCCAATCTTGGTGTTCCGTGCAATGCACGAGCATCTTACTCGTATAAGAAAAGACTAGAGATACTCATGGCAACACACGGGAAATTATGTCGAACACGGCTAGTTGTAAGCAGGCTAGCTCTACAGCCATGATGGTAGTGACTGCACATGATGAGGCTGACTTTGGTATGCCGAACATGGCGCCTACACTCAGGTGTCATCTCCGGCGCAGGGTCTTGTCACTTCACTGTGAGGAGCAGCACGTAATAATTTGACCAACGGGTAGTACAGTACTACTACATTGGTAGTACTACTACTAGTACTAGCACCACCGTCTAGATTTAGTAGTACTACCACCTCCGTCTGGATTTAGTATTTGACTAGCAATATCTAGTAATGCATGTCACAAAAAATATACTACTCCATCTGTAAATAAACACATGGAGTATTGTTTTATTCAGTTTTGAATGTAGTTCCCAATGATATTATATACTCTCCCTTCCGGTAGATGGCTCAAATCTGAAATCTCATCAATCAGACTACTATTGTACTCACCGAGCGGTCAGCTTGGTAAGCTACCAACAAAAAATTGCAATCAAAGAGTACTATTGTACTCCCTCCGTACTGGTGCATTAGTCATGTTACGAAAACCAAATAATCCCAAAACTTTTAGGCGCGCTGCATTAACTACCCACTTCGTTCCCTGTTTTTTGCCATGAAAAAAGAAATCACCCAATAGGAGATGTGGGATGCGTATGCATTCAATGACTTGAGACTACTTAGCACAACATGCAGTGCTCAATTCTCTTTATGCAATGACATTAATTACAAAATACTACTTCTACCTCCGTCCTGGTTTATTGGTCCCCTTAGTATTTTGTGCCAAATTTTGACCATAGATTTAACTAAAATAATAATGATGCATGTCACCAAAAATTGTATCATTGGATTCATATTTGAACATAGTTTCCAATGATATTATTTTTGGTTACATGCATTAACATTTTGTTAGTTAAATCAAAGGTTAAAACTTGGCGCAAAATGCAAAGGGGACCAATAAACCAGTAAACATCAAAGTTCTCTCGTTTTGCCCCAACTTGGTCTCGGTGAGATGACTATACTGCACTGGCACGGAGGGAGGGACGAGGAGTAGATGGCCAACACACACGTGAAGGCAACGCAGTCTGCACTTATCATATAAAGGCTCCCCGCCAGTCCAATCTACGAAATCCTTTGCACCTACACACTCTAACCAAGGGCAAGAGTGATCACTCCAATCGCAAGATCAGTTGACTAGAAGCTAGACCCATGGAGGTGATGAGCGCGAGCATCAGCCGGCTGTGCCAGATGGTCCACGACGCCGGCCTGGGGCCCGGCATCGAGGAACGTCTCCAGGTCGTGCTTGAGGCCGCCAGGGCGAGAGGCCTCTTGGATGACAGCTTCATCTCCTTGTTCGACGAGGTCCTCATCGGCTTCCTCGACAAGTTCACCATCATCAAGAAGCTCGCAGACGACCTTGATGTACGCCTCCAACCCACACGCCCAGGCTCTGCGATGCCCGCCACCCTCAATGGCCTCTATGGTGACAACCTCTTCAACGCACTGGTGGCCCTGCGATTGCCCGCCGTCGCGCCGGAGAATGTCCACCTCGAGGTCGCGCTTGTCGCGCAGCGCCTGGCGCAGCAAGACACCATCGACATAATCACCCACGTCTACGAGCAAATCGTCCACAAGGACTACTACGTGTAAGAGGATACGATAGGACGATGGCCTTCTTGGACCGCAGGGCAACCACGGACGGCATTGTTCAGAAGCACGTTGAGCTCGCCGCCAACACCGCTGCTCCTCACACGTCGATTGGTGACCCGGCGCACTAGGGCGTGAGGATGTCGTTGATGGATACATATGTATGTTTATCTTTTCGTCAATTCCATGTAGTAGTATATTGTAATTATCTTACCTTTCGCATCAACTTCATAATTTTCGTACGTACCATGCATGAACCGCGCCAGAACCAAACTTCTCTTTACTCTAGGGAAAATCGTTATTTCTATCTATCGGTCGCGCCAAGGAGCAGAACCAAATTTTACAAGTTACAAGTTCAAAAGGAAAAGCCTCGCCCCACTGTAAACTGCATCTTTTCGCCATCCCTTCTATAAGAAAAAGGCAGTGCTCCTGCCGGTTCCTCAAAAAAAAGGAAAAGCCTGCCGTGTTCGCGTCGCACCCCCACACGGTTCCTCTGGCATGCCGCTCAAGGGGGAATCCGTGTTGTGTTGCATTTTCACTTACAAGTGGGACCGCAGTTGAGCAAACCGACTATCGACAAACCCCCACCCCGCCCACCGCGCGATGGCTGAGCTAGAGAAAACAGGAGGGAGAAGAGATAGTTGTAGCACAGAGTCCAAGCAAATTGGTGTCAGATGGGACTCTTGTGGGTGGCGTGTGCCGTACTGCTAGATGTGAATGCTAGTTATGGCCCATGCCACCCCACTATTAATCGAGGTGCTGGTTATGTAGAGCGAATACCACTAGGCCATACGGTACACCACTAGTACTAGTACTCACATTGTCGCAAAATTTCCTGGAGTCCGTGCTCAGCCCTCCTCTCTCTCTTCTCAGCCAGCCAGCAGACGCGCGGAGTGTGCCCATCATCTGTTTGCTCACATTCGGTCCCACATGTCAGTGAAAACGCAAGATGACCCACTGAACCTGCACATCTTTGACCTCGACGTGCTGGTGATGAAAAACAAATCCAATAAAGATCTTCGGTGGCTGCTTTTGGAGTTACTCAAGAGTAAGATTCTATTTACAGTTTAACCCAAGATGCACGGCACATACTCCTACCTTCAACTAGCACTCCATTTACTTGCATGACACAACCTGGATGCTGGATGTCCCACATGTCGGCAAAAGGATTAAGAACTCGGCCAAATCTTCTCCACATTTAGACCGGAGGAGTAGGAAACACGGCAAGCCTGTGCCTACATCATACGTACAAGCCCACCTCACGCTATCACCATATTTCTGGGCCTCCGTGCGACACCTAGCTCTAGTTGATGGTATACTACTACTAGGACTAACTATTGTACTAGCATACTCCACTATTAGGTTGGCTCTATGTGATGTGGCAACTTCATATAACCGGATGCTGGCTATACTACTATGGTACTCACACTCCAAGAAGTGACTCGAAAACCATTCATAAATTGAGTTTATGACATGCATATGCAAATGTACCATTCATTACATACAACACTCATCAACACACAATGACAACGAGGATACATGTTGGATTATAGATTATTTCCAACAAAACATTCTAGTAAATACTAAAGTTTTTATCACACAACAAATAACAAGCAATAAATGAACTTCAGCTCAACCAATCCTCGGTGTTGGAAACACTTGCTTTGAACCATAAGTAAGCCTCTGGGAAGGGCCAACTATTGTCAATATCGAGACCAATGCAGGACTCATCATCCAGGCTGAAGCAGCCTATATCAGGACGCATATTGTGATAGCCAGGGTAGGGAACCATAGCAATGTCCGAGGTATAGATACAATTGCTTCTCATAATTGGTAGTAATGTTGTGCCAACAGCAGCTGGATCGCCTTTCACCATCATTGGATAGTTTTGTCCAAGGAAGAGCGAGTTTTCTCCAAGACTATCAATACGGAACCAGGCAGAAGGTGTTGGCGCTAGCACACTAGTATCCATCCCGAATACCCTGCAACGGATGTTGGAATAGGTCCGGAGAGTGCAACCATGGGAGACAACACCTGCTTCCTTTGTAACATCAGCAGTGCCCTGTATACATACAAGAAGAGGTGATCCATCAGAATAAGTTGCCAGGCACCACTGAGTATGTAGGTCCTACTCGTCCTCATGCTCGTGATCATCACCATCGTCATCTCCCCCTTGGTTATAAATTTTTTCAAGTATAGGTGGTGGAATGTTCACAGGACCTTGGAAACACAAGAAGGTTAATTAGTATGGGGATACTAACTCGCATGCACGTGGATGAAACAATTCTAATTACAGTGGAAGACAAACGTACCGAAGCAATAAGGATTCCATGCAAAAACAGTGCCACGAGTGGTGGCAGCAAACACAAGACTCTCGTATTGAATTGCATCACAGTACTCATCCGTGTACAGAAATTGATTTTGAGCAATATCCATCGAGGCGTGGAAGTAAGGACGGCAACAAGCTTGTCGAAGATAGCAACAACATGATAGTTCGTGTAATTCCAAGAGAGGTTGGGAACTTGACAAATTGCTATCTTCTGTAGACGACAGTCACAATGATCGTATTTGAACCTACGTAGATCATCTGTGTGCTCAACCTCAGGGCACTTTGAGATTTTTGGAAGTGGAACCTGGTGACGAGTGTACACATTCACAAGTTCCCACTCGCAGTTGTACCCAATATAAACAACCCAATCTCCATTTGCGCCTGCCCAGGCCTTACCCTTAAGCGATGGCATCTTAACATCACACGTATCATTATCAAGCGGCATCAACTTGCACAAGGCGAGGCTTCCGTCGTCCTCGTGCCAGCGAGCAGGGTCATGGCGAAGAAGATAGGGGAGATCAAACCGCTCCTGAACCCTGGGGTTCTTTGTAATGAAGTTATTTGTTGAGTCGAGAATGGTCTTGAACGAACCTGCCATGCTAGTCGAGGTGATGATGTCACACCGATCAATGAGTTCCTCCACCATGTCATCTTTCAGATCGGGGCAAGAATAGCGGGGTAGTTTTCGGCCTGTTCCCTCCATGGAGAAGACGATCGAACAATGGTAGAAGGAAGGGTGAAGGCAAATGGAGGAAGGAAGAGCGTGCGACAGCAGTTCCAAATCAAGAGGGAAAGGCGAAGAGGCGGTGGATGGTTGCCACCGTACAGGAAGAGGTGCCCCGGCCTACATAGACATCCGTTTGGAAATTGTACAAAAGGACTCTCCGTCGTCTCGCTGACATGTTGGAATGGGACCACATGTCAACGAAAGATGGTGTGTCATTTCTCGTGCAAAATGTGATCTGGCCGCGTTGGCCCGAGGTGCTGCATTATTTCTCGACTTTATTTTTTTAATTAATGGTGTGCCATTCAGTTTTGAAGCACAACTAATTGGTACTGTATGCAGAGAAAATATAAACTACTCTACCACTACTCCACCTCTAGTACTAGTATCAAAAAAGATATATAGGCTGGAGCTCAGCGCTTGCTTGCTAAGGGCTGCCCACTTGCTTCTCACACTATCACCCTCTCTCCAGATCTAAAAAAGACAGCGATGGCCCCTCTCTCTCCCTCCTCACCGGTGGCCACAGATCCGCTAGGATCCCGTCCACCGGGGAAGAAAAGGACATGCAGCGTTGACGCACTCGTCGTCGGCGAGCTAGGTGACACACTGACGACAAGGCCATCCTCTCAGACCTAGTGCCCGCGCGGGATGGTCTCTGTCCCCAAGCTCGCTGCCATAGTGTGTGCGGAGGACGACGACCATGAGCGAAGCCACTTCCCGCCGACCCTCAGGTATGCTAACTCTTTTCGAACCATACCCTTGTTCTATTGCCCCCATCTGCCACGTCGCTGCATGTGGATCTTTTTCCACTCCACCATCTCCCCAATTTGCTATCCTCTGCTCTGCTGATCACGCAGACGAAAACCTTAATTTGCACTATTAAAGGAAACCCTACTTCATGCAGACTAATCCATGTTTGGGTTGAATAAGGAAAGGAAGGGAGAAAGTACTGTCGAAGAGACTAGGTATCGAACCCGCATCTAGGTTGAAAAGGGGAAAATCAGTAGCTAAGGAACGAGTCTCGTGTCTCTTGGTTGAAAAAGGGTAGAAAGGGATGACAACGCAATAGAGAATGACCAGGTCGATCGGTTTGTTGTCCTCACATAGGAAAAAGGTGGCTAAAGAGAACAAAAATGGGATGTAATCCACATATGCTGCCTGGATATTTGTTGCTCTGGGCAACCATCCCTCCCTCACCACTCTATGCGTCCGTGGAGGTACATCATACTGGTGCGCCCACTGTCCGAATGGGCCTCCCATGCTCTTATTGCCACTTTTTTGCTGTTAGTATAACTCCACCAGTAAAGTTAAGCAATGCTACTGCTAAAGTGATGCCACATTTAAATAATGCCGCACTCAGTCTAATGCCACCGATAAATTTAAGCAATGTCGTTTAATGTCACTGGATTATTTCAGGGTTAGCTGTTGATTGTGGATGTATTAAAGATTTTTCAGCTAAGGCATTCTAATGCTGTTGCACAGCCAGTATACCAACGATGAAACTTGTTACTACCTTCAGATTTTTGCACTGTTAATGCTTATAGATTACATACCTCACTTTCATGAGATAAGTCAATTTTTTTGTACAGTGTCACCAAAATGCCAAGGCGCTGATGTCATTTTATTTTGGTTAAACTGCACAAAAAATTATGAAGAGAAGAGGAAAGGTCAAGAGTGGGCACCTCCTCCTGTGGCCGTTTTCTTGATTCGGTTGATCAAGTTTTTATGTTTGATCGATTATCAAGATTGGGATAGCAATTTTTCAAGTCCCCTTGAGTTCGAAATGATATTTACCTTGAAGGTACATGGTTTGCAAAAAAAATTATACTGTCATTAGTTAATAATGCTAGTTACCTTCAGACTTCTGTGTTTGGTTTAATGCTGTTGCACGGCTAGTATACCAATGCTGAAACTTGTTACCTTTACATTTTGTATAGTTAATGCTTAATGAAATCTTCCAGTGCTAGCTTATGGAAATCTGTTCAGTAAAACCATTGTACTGTACCCCGTAATAAAAAAACTACTCTACTGTTGCACTAGCCACTGGATTAGTGTATATTTGTACTATTCGAATGGTGTTGCATTAGCGTATGGACATATATAAGGTGTGGCAAGCTTTCCCACATATGTGCTCAAGAAAACTACTACCTGTTTTTCTAAATACTAGATGTTTGGGTACTTTAAATTGAATTGCGAAAACGTCTTATATTAAGGAACAGAGGGTGTAGAGTTCACTCAAATTATGCCGGTAAATCTAGTCACACCTATGTTAAAATTAATGTTCATTATGTTATCGGAGGAGGTATGCATGTTTGTCTCTAATGCCTGTCGATTACATACCTAACATCATGATGTAATGGTAAGTCATTGCTTTTTGTACAGTGTCACTGAATTGTCAAGGTGGTGATGGCATTTTATTTTAGTTAAACTGCACAAAATATGCTTAAAAGAAGAGGAAAGGTCAGGAATGGTTCAATCTTTCAGAAAATACTATGTATGCCTTCCTGACATCAGCCGTTGTTGCCTTATTTATTCCTTCAAACATGTGGTTAGAAATAGTCTTGCTACCTTTTCCCATTAAGAAATTGGAATGCTTATATTTGTGAGTCTATGCTTCAACTAGTGCCACTTTTATAGTAATCACACTTTCAATATCTGTGCAAACAGGGATGCTCGATTTTAGTGGAACTGCACAAAAAGTCCAAATGGTTCAACATTATGAGCATGTTTTCTTCCAAACCGGTATATCCAATTGGTGGCACTATGAGCTGTTCATTATGAAGGTACATGGTTTGCTACTATCTTGCTACTCTTTTTGTACTGTCATTAGATAGTAATATTAGTGGTTTGCATGTGAATTTATTGGCAGGGTGGACCTACATTGGAGGTGCAGGACATGATTCAATGATAGGATGCTCAATTTCGGTTGTATCGATTTCACCTCTTCCATCACTGCGAACATGGATATCCTTGGTCTGATGAAGAATAGGCGCTATATTTCTGCTCTGTACCACCAAATCAATTTAGTACGAAATTGTCCAGGGCAAAACATGACAGTATCAAATTCTCCAGTGCAAAACATAACAGATGGTAAGGGGAAACGACTAGAAGAGACGTGTTTAAACCGAAAATACAAGGTGCGGTATATGTTTACTAGCTGCTTGATATTTGTGCAGACAGATGTCTGCCCATTGCTATTTGGCAAACAAACAAAGTGACCTCAATTTTGGTGGAACTGCACAAGAGAATAGTATAGTCACTGCATGCAGTGCCATTTGAAAATAGACATAGAAAGATTGGATAGTCACTTCATGGACTACACAAAAGTAGTACTGTACTATTTATTGGCCAACACTAGGTACTTCATTGCTTTGGTCTGATTATACAATGGGCATCATTTTGCCTAAGTTAAAGTTTGTATTCCGAAAATAGTCTCGCCGTGTGATCGAGAGAAGATCAAATCATATTGCAGTGGATGTTCCTCCATCATGTGTGGTTCATTCTCATGGTTCCAGCTGTTGTTGAAACCACTTATGTTTGCAAGAGGAAATGTAGACTTCACAAACAAATTTGTCTTTCACTCTATACTGAATGTTGGCCCAGAGAAGCATCCATGTTAGTAGCAACAACAGATGTTTTTTCTAAATCTTTGCTTTTGGAGCTACATATTTGTATATAATCTGTGAATCATTGAGATGCATTAACATGTTGATCTTATGTATGGGAATCGTACTAGTTGGTTGTGAATTTGGGCTACTAATGTGAACATATTACAATGCCAGGCCTATGAGTCTCGTGTGAACATTTCGAACGGATCGGCTCTTACTACTGTGCACGGCATGATCCTTATTTCTGTGTACTCAGTGTTCACAAGTTACTAGCAGTTCCTTATTTCTATTCACTCAGTGTTTACAAGTTACTGATCAATCACTAGCTAGCCTACTAATACGCTCCTGGCAGTTTTAGTTGCGATGCAAGATCCGAAGGTGGCAGTTTTTTGAATAAAAATGCCTACGTCTGAAGAAACTGACATTTTGTTCTGAAGAAAACGCCATGCGAATCTGAAGAAACTGCCAGCAAAAACGTTCGCAAATGCCTTATCTCCCAGCGAACGTTCATCAGCTATTGTGATCCTACACGTACACTATCCGACCGACTCGATCCTACGCGAATAACTAGTGGATCACGCACGTACCTCATCTGGATGAATCAAGTGCACTCGTTTGACCGTCATGCCGACGTGCGACCCAGCACGGACGGGACACACCACTGACGGGACGGGACGACACAGTCATAATTTTAGTTTTTCTAGTTTTCCACGGCAAGCTGGCACGTTAAGCCATGCCTACTTATGCATTGAATTCCGATGACCACGATGACCGTCGTGTTTCCCACGACACGCTGGTTCACCTACCTTCCGCCTATAATTACTAGTTCCCGGCATTCTCCGGTGGCACCATCACCCAACTCACCCTATCCTCATAAGCACCCACCGGCCCGACATCGCTCGCCACTTTCCCTCGCTCTCGCCACGTCTGTCATGCCCCCGCCCGTCCGCAATAGGCGACGCCGGCGGCGGTCACCGCCGGAACTAGTGTTTGGTTTTTCACCGGAAGGCAGATGGAGGGAGGAGGCATTCTATCGGTCTTTAGATGTCAATGCGGAGTATGAGGACTTGTTGGAGCGCGACCGCCTGGCGGAGGAGCAGCGTATCGCCGATTTGCGCCGCCAGCGGGGCATGGAGCAGCAGCGCACCGACGCTCTGAGTCGCGAGCAGAGCGCCCGCAACTGGGCCGACTACGTGGAGGCCGGCCCCCGGGAAATAGCCCTGGAGGCTGTCGGGCGCGCACGCGTTCGTGACGCCGAATTTTACTACCAGATCGTCAAGTGGGTTTCCCACTTAGAAGCCGAAGCTTCGGTGGACCACACCGGCATGGAAAGGGCCAACGCACATGAGCAACGCGCCCTATCGCACCTCTGGCAAGTCCAAGGCGAGGAGGAGGATGTCGGTGCCAGCATTTAGCGTGTACCGTAGATGGCGGGTGGCATCGTCTAGTTAGCTAAGAGTAAGTTAGTACTTGTACACTACTAGAGTATTAGTGGGAGTAGAGAGTTAACTTGGCTATGATGGTTGTCAACGTGGAAGTTCAGTACTCTATATCTGGATCAGACCTGTTACTTTGCTCTGAACATTGAACTTTCCGTTTGAACATATGGAATGGGCTGTTATTTTTTTAAATGGGATGTATTTGTCCGCCACGGGTATAGAGGCTGACTTGTGGGCCTACTAGGTTGGCGCATACACAATCAGGAGATGATTGTACGTGGAGAGGATGACAACAGGGACCCACCAGGGTCATGGCAGTACGCAAGCAAGTGCCTCCTTATTTCAAGCCAAAAAAATGGTTCCTCCTAATAGATTTCTGACATCTGGGTCCCATGCCATTGTGTCAGCGTACGACACCTATGGGATCCGAAGGACCCCTTTACGGTTCGGTAGGGAGAGAGGTATGCACAAAGAGCAGAACCGATGATCAACGCGAGGGCATTTTTACCCAGGCTCGGGCCGCTGATCTGCGTAAAACCCTACTCCTGCTTTAGTTTATTATCAGTGTTTTCGTCCCAGTTCTTGGAGCGCTTGCAATGAACAGTGTGTTCGTGCAGCAGCTACGCATGCAGAATGGGCCGAGAGTGTTCTCCCTCCTTTCTCTCTCCTGTAGCAGTTGCCTTGGGCCTCCTTTTATATGCTCAAAGGGGATCACCACAGTGGCAAACTATTCATATGCGAGGTGTAAAGTAGCTACAGGGTTATCATACCTAACCACTGGCGGTTTAGGATAAATGCATTTAATGCACCATGAGGTGTCCATTTAGGTGTCCCTACTTTCTTGGGGATGGAAAAAGGGGCCATCCCATCAGCACCGCTTAAGCTCGCCTCCACCAGCGCCTCGCCACGCATCCAGAGATGGGACCAGAATGCCAGGCTAGTCGCTGCGTTGGAGCGGTGACACAGTGGCGGAACCTTGCCATGGTGCGAATCTTGCCAGGCTCCGCAGGCTACCCCGGCAAGATCTTGCCGGGAGCCGAGCCTCTGGTCTTCAGTTCTCCTTATCTTCTGACCCTTGGCTTGAATGTCTCATTGATAACCTTGGATTAATCTTCGGCTGTTCTCCCGACAAGCCTTGCCGCAGGTATGGCTACAACTGCCCGTGCACAAGTATGGGGTACTAAAGGCCCAATCTTTAGTACACCGACACATTGTCAACGTAGTCAATAAATGAGAGAATTGCACAACGAGCGGCTGACACTAGGGACCCAGCAGCTCGCCCAGTTCTTTTTGTTTTTGAGACGGAAGCAAGGTGTCAACTGGGCTGTGCGGGGCACTCTGGCCTGTCTAGCCAGCCTTTTATTTTATGGTTACCACAATACTAGCCCAGTAGTTTTTTTTCTTCTGAAAATGGCTAGCCCAGTTTTTCTGTTCTTTTGCAGAATACCCAACCGACGCCTACTTACTTTTGTCAGCCCTGTTGGGCTGCAAATCTTTCAAGACGAGGAGAGTTTCATTCGGCTTGCCCAGAAAATGGGCTATCACTAATGAGAAATGGGCTGTACATTTTTAAAACACATCAAACTGGCAATTAGTTTCAATTTTTTTTGAGATTTTAAATTCCATTGATTTTTATGCGTGGACAATTATTTGGATTTTATATTGATATAAATTTATTTTTCAAATTAGTTTGAATGTGACTCAAAATTTCGGGATTAAAAACAGTTCGGACCGCACTGAAATATGTAAAATTTCATAGAATTTTTTAACCGTGGCCACAATATGGGTTGTAATGCTAACAAAAAGAATATGGGCTCCAAAAAAATCCTTAAGAATTAGCAAATGGGCTGTAAATTATTAGAAATAATGGCAGATGGGTTGTATGCTGTTTTCCATAGATTTGAGGCTGACTTGTGCGCCTATTATAGGTTGACGCGTACGCTTTCCTAAAAAAAAGGTTGACACGCACGCAAGGCCGTGTCAACTTAGTCAACACATGAGAGCAGTGACTATTGGATGTCCATCCAACGGCCGCCGTGCTTCTTCAATCTCTGCTTTTCCTGCTCCAGCCGCTCAAACCAGCATCGGCGGGACTGCTTGCTCCCTCCTCACGTGGCCGGCTGTGCTGCCGCCCCACCCTACTCCATCGCTAACCAGGCCATTCCTCTACTCACCCACACCTCCTATTATTTTCCGGCGACGTCAGCCGAACCAGTAAACCCTCGTACTCCCCACCGCGTGGGCAACAACTACCGAGTCTTCCCCGGCTCCAGGTCGTTCCCTTCCTAGGCCTCGCCGTCGTCCACCGCCCTGGTGCTCTCGGCGCGGCGTGGTCAACGTGGTCAACGAACGACATCCATCGGAAGAGGACTGTACGTGGAGAGGCTGACAGCTGGGTCCACGGCCGCACACAAGGAAGTGCCTCCTTATTACACGCAAAATAATGATTCCTCCACCTGACAACAGGGACCCACCGGAAGGGCCTTTGTATTTCGTGAAAAAAATGTTCCTCCCACTGACAGCTAGGACCCACCAGCTATATCTTCGCACGCAAGGAAGTGCCTCCTTATTACGCACAAAAAATGAATACTCCCCCTACTAGCTGGGACCCACCATAGTTGGAGGCTGACTTGTGGGCCTACTAAGTTGACGCGGACGGAGGGCTTTGTCAACTTAGTCAATATGAACGATTCTAGCTCCAGTAACCATACGATGTCCATCCAACGGTCGTAGTGCTTCTTCAACCTCTGGTCTTCTTGCTCCAGCCGCCATAACCAGTGCCGGTCGCGCCGCCTGCTCCTGCCTCCCGTGGCCGGCTCTGCTGCCGCGCAGGCCTCACCGCCCCACCCTACTCCCATCGCTGACCTGGCCATCCCTGTACTCACCCAGACCTCCTGTTATTCTCTGGTGATGGCAGCCTCACACTGCAGCCCAACCAGTAAACCCTCATACTCCCCTCCGCATGGGAAACAACTGTCGAGTCTTCCCCGGCTCTGGGTCATTCCCTTCCTAGGCCTCGCCGTCGTCCACCGCTTTGGTGCTCTCGCCGCGGCATGGTCAACGTGGTTAATAAACGACTTACATCGGAAGAGGACTGTACGTGGAGAGGCTGATAGCTGGGTCCACGACCGCAGCAAGGAAGTGCCTCCTTATTACACGCAAAATAATGATTCCTCCACCTGACAGCGGGGACCTACCGGAAGGGCCTCTGTATTTTGCCTTAGCTATATTTTGTGAAAAAACATTTGCCCCCTGACAGCTGGGACCCACCAGCTATATCTTCGGACGCAAGGAAGTGCCTCCATATTAGGCGCGAAAAAAATGGATCCTCCCCCTGACAGCTCGGACCCACCATCAATAACTTCGCACGCAAGGAAGTGCCTCCTTATCCTCCCTGATAGCCGGGACCCACCTGGTCGAAGCATACGTAGCGTTGTCATTCTGGTCGCGAACATGTACGTACATACTGGTCGATCGGTCTCTCTGCAATGATGAACCGTGGCCGAGCAAGCAACGGCACCTGTAGTAGTAGAGCCCCCGACGTAGCAGTTCAGGCAGTCCCTTCTAAACCGTGTACACGTACGTACAGCCACATGCCAAAAAATGCGGCCATGTACGTACATACAGGTGGGGTCTTGAACACCTACTCGCACGTACGTACGGCCAGGGCTCGTGTACATGGAGAGGCAATGGACGGCAGCAACGGCGTCCTGTTTATTGGGCAGCCAACCGGCTGGATCAGAACGGAGAAACAGCGTCCTGTTCATCGGGAGGCAACAGACTGGGTCGGAATGCATCCTGTTCAACGGGAGCCAACCGGCTTGGACGGAACAGCCAAAACGGGGTCTGGCATACTGCAGTACGGAGTAAATGGCCTTCTATTCGACCGGCTACGGTCGAAACGGCATCCTGTTAATCGGGAGGGGTGTGGCGTACCGCAAAACGGAGGAAACGGACTTGTGCTGGAGCGCTACGGTCGAAACGGCGGTCCTGTTCATCGGGAGGGGTGTGGCGTACCGCAAAACAGGACTCCACAAGCTACTATTCACCCACCGTCAACTTCCTTCAGCCTCCACCTGCACTGTTCATCCACCACGTCTTCCTCCTGCCTCCACCAACTATTGTTCATCCACGGGCTACTGTTCATCCAGCCCTCCACCGGCTACTGTTCAACCAGCCCTCCACGGGGTCCTATTCATCCACCCCCAACCAGCTCGGCTGTGGCGGCCTCCTCTTGGGGTCCTATTCATCCAGCGGCAATGGCCTACTACCACGGGGTCCTGTTCATCCAACCCCCACCGGGAACTGTTCATCCAACCCCAACCACATACGTCTTGACTCGTTCAACCAGCCCCCACGTTCACTGTTCATCAAGAGGCAGCAGGTTCGATCGGCTTCAGTAAGCAGCAGCAGCGATCGATCGATCGTGTTCAGTTAGCAGCAGTAGCGAAGGAATCGCTCGGGTTCAGTTAACAGCCAAGGGATCGATCGCTCGGGTTCAGTAACGTAGCTAGTGCGAACACCTCGCTCGGGTTCAGTTAGAGCCCAACGCCTCGCACACACGCGCGTACGTATGTATACGAGAGAAACGTGCATCGCTCGGCCCCGACCACCCACCGTAACCAGGAACTCCCCGAAATTTTCCTCGCCCTCGCTTCTTCCATGATTTTTTCCGTCATGGACGGCCCAAAGAATGTCATGCAGGTGCATCTCCGGCCCGCCCAGGACGAAAAGCCCATTTTCTGTCATAGAAGTAGGAGCCCACCACATCTATGATGATACCGGGTTTTGTCACAATTATTGTCATAGAAGTGTCATAAGCATGACAGAAGAAAAAAATTGTTCGGGCCAAAATGTCACAGATGTGTCTTTTTTTTGTAGTGACAATCTCCATCCTACTAGTTAGGGTTTAGTTCGTCTAATCTTGTGGTAGATCTACTCTGTAACCCCCTTATACACAAGCAATATAATCAAGCAGGACGTCGGGTTTTACCTCTTAGAGAGGGCCCGAACCTGGGTAAACATCGTGTCCCACGTCCATTGTTCCCCATTGATCCAAGGTCCACAGTTCGGGACCCCTACCCGAGATCCGCCGGTTTTGACACCGACATCGGGATCTAGACTGGCCCCACAGACCAACACTAGTCTTTCCTGCGCACTTTGTCCTCACTCGTGCGCACCCGAGACCAACTTCCCGGTCGGTCACCCATCCTAGAATTGCTCCAAGCCAAGCACACTTAACTTTGGAGTTCTTTTTGAATGGGCTCCCGAAAAAGAAGGAATTCCTTGTTGATATGAGTAGTCTATCATTCCTATTAAGCCAGGCTCTCACAGCATCGCAGGGGCATGGTAAAAGATAAGATTATCGCAGATATCCTCTACCACACATGCCTGTGCATTGTTTGGGCCTAGCCCAACAGTGCCTCGCATGCTCATGCGGCCCAGGCCCGGGGGCTCCTATCAGTTTACTAAGATATGGGTACCTTAGTACCCTGACTTGTGCACAGGCAGTTGTAGCCTTCCCGCCAGCAAGGCTTGCTGAAGGACTACTGCATATAAGACTCAAGATTCAACATACAAGACTGTGAAGAAGACCTCCAGGTAGGTGATCGAGAAGTACTAAGTTAGTACTAAAGACTAAGACTCCAGTTGCCGGCAGGCAAGCCACGACCCGGCAAGCTCCTTGCCGGGAAGTTCCCCCTTCATGCTTTCCGACCGCTCCACCTCATCGACCAGTTGAAGGCTTGTCAAGATTAGGTTACGAGCGGACGAGCGACTTGGGGAGGACGCGTGTCAGCATGTCGCATGCATATCAACTTTATTGACATCTGTCTAGTGGACGTGTCAAGGAGATAGGCTCGTCCACGTCGACGACACAGAAGGAGATATGCCTTTTGCCAAAGTATTGCTATCAATTCATGGCGCATTAAATTCCCTTGTCCTAGTCTGGTAGGATTAGGTTGGATAGCATCGAGACAACTATTCACTAGATGTAATGACCATGTTGCCACTATGGTGACCCCTTTTCATCTATAAAAGGAGGCCCATGGCTACCTTGGCACGGGTCGACCCTTTGCTCATGCTTACACAGTAAGCTGCACCTTGCTCACGTTTTTCTTGCAAGTTGCGCTTGTAACTTGAGCCCCAAGTCAAACAACCCAAAGACAGGATTTGGGTTTTATGCCTCAACGACAGCCCAAACCTGAGAAAACCTCACGCGTGTACTCTTGGATTTTCTCTCCGTGCTCATCGATCTCCCAAGCAGAACTGCAAAGGGATCCTCGCTGGACCCATAGATCATTGTACTCCGACAGGATCAGATGGACCCGACCTGGAGCCGATGTCTTCTTGGGTGACTAAGGTGCTTTGCTCCTTTCGGAACTGTCAGTCATTTCCTGAAGTCGTTTTGGTTCCTTACTGCCTATCCGGCTGGTGACCAGATGAGCTTGTCGTCATTCCATCCTTCTCTGCCTGGTCGGTCTGAGGTTATCATATACTTTGTGGGTCCCATTAGGGTTGGTCTCCCATCGTATCAAAAATTCATATCAGGCTTATAGCATAATGAAATCAAAATATAGCCTTGGTGACGCCCGCTATCGTCACCCTGCATGTGGTAGTGCGTGCATTTGTGGTGGGGCTCGTCCTGCCTAGACCCCGACCGGCTATCCCACCCAAAGGCCCGCTGCTTGACCCGGTGCTGAGTCGATGTCTTGACGGATGACTAAGGTGGGTTTGCTCCTTCCAGAACCGCTCGGTTGTTTCCCTAAAGTCGGTCTAGCTCCTTGCTACCTATTAGGCTCGTGGTTAGGTGGGCTTGTGTCTTCCCGTCCTTTTCCCCGAAGCATATTCCATATACCCAACTTTGCTTCTGGGCTATTACATATAGCTTCCTTGGCTTTTTGTTGCTTATTCATAGTCATGTAGTGAACCAGACACCCTTTGCGGATTATCATAAAACATGTTGTTCATAGGTTGCTTGACTTCTTGGCTGCAATTGATCTTTGCACGAAGGGCGCACCAGGTCATCTAGTACATATGTAGACCATAAGAGGCCCAACAATCGTAGGACGGCCTAGCCTTGCTAGTCAAAGTCCACCAGCAATACAGGGCGCATTGCCACCTCGAGGCACAAGACAAAGACTCTGCTATGTATCTATGTAGATCTTCTGTACTTAATCAACTACGAACCAACTCGGGACTTCCTCAACCTAGCTTTGGTCGACTACCCAAGTCTTGGCACGTAACTCCCCCTTGAAAGGTATCTCTTACACTTTATAATCATAGACATAATCATTTGAGGCAAACACCCCACCTGATCTTTTGATCAAATCCTTGGTACACACAAAACCCTAGTTCTCATACGAGGCTAGACCATCAATACAGACAAGCAGGAAGTAGGGTATTATCTCGATTTGAGGATCTGGACTTGGGTAAATCTCCTTGTGTGCACCTGAATCTAAGACGCATCCGCTACCTCAAATGTTTATTGTCGGGTAGATAACTCGGCAGATAGCATGCCAGGTAGGGCCGACGCGTGTTGGAAGTATGGTTCAGATGCCTTTTGGTATACTCTCCGTCGAATTCATTCAGGGGACAGAGCTTCCTCTTTGGCTCCTTGCACTTTACTATTGATGCATTCATACACCTCGCCTCCACCACTAATCTCACAAAGGTTGCGCCTTCTTGTTCAGATCCCTTGCCCATAAAATTGGTGCTATGCAAATCCGTGATCTAGCTTTCGGCCAGGCCACATGACCGTCTCATGGGCAACCCCTGGGGTCAAGTTTTGACCTCAACAATGCATCTGCTATACAGCTAGTTGCCATGATCTACTTGATCTTAACTAACGGTGCGCTACACCGGGGGTGGCCCATCAGATGGCGTTCAGGGTGTTGGGCCGGCCTAGGGGCTAGTAGGCCGTGATAATTCTAGGGGCCTCTGACCGACGCAAAGATCCCTCCAAGGAAATTAGGGTGTCTTGGTGGGCAAGCTACAAACTCCTTCGCTGAAGAGAGCTTTAGGTCGGCTAGAACTCTTCTAACCCTAGACCTTGTTATCCTTTATAAGAAGAAGCTAGAGGATAGCTCTGCGCATTGATATCATTGTCATCATCTTGGAAGCTACAATTACTCCATATTTGTAACCCCCTCATGCGAGGCATTTTCCACCATCAATTAAATCAAAGCAGGAGTAGGGTGTTATCTCAACCATGAGGGCCTGAACCTAGGTAAACACCATGTTAGAGCAAATTGATGCCATCCAGGCCAAGGAAATCCTAGATGGCAAGTTGGCGTCCGCTAGAGCCCTTGTGGTAGGTGAGTAGAGTGATTCTGTTATGCCTAGTTCGAACAATTCTGATAGCAATCATCTATATCTAAATGAGATTGGTTGTGGTCATACTTGCTGGCATACCCTCCAGATGTGTCGGGCCCTTAGTTCCTCCCTAGCCCCAGGGTCAGGCCACCCCCCCTCCCGTGTCCTAATGTGTGCACTATTTTGGAACCTCCAGGCCTTCATGCACGAGAACGACGCAAGCAATTTATAAAGTACATCAGTGATGAGCGAATTAACATCATTGCGATTCAAGCAACCACACGAACAGATTTCTCCCTCTCGTATCTTGAAGGTCATAGTCGCCATCTCTTCGCCTGGCATTGGTTGCCGCCAAGTGGGGAGACAGGTCACTCCATGACATCCTTTAGGAGTAAAGGATGAAACCTTTGAGGTGGCTAGTATGGACCGTGGCGAATTCTTTATTAGCATAGAGATTTGGGAACGGGCGATTAACTTCAAATGGGAGATAGTGATCGTTTACAGCCCTACCGATCATCGCTGTTCAGCTGTGTTTTTAGAGGAGCTTCATGCCAAAACCTCTAGAGTCGATTCCCGATGGTCGGGGGGTGGGGGCAATTTCAATTTAATTTGCACCTCTCATGATAAAAATAATTCTCGGGTAGGTTATCTTGGCATACATCGTTTCAATGATTGTATTGCAATCTGGGCATCCGAGAGATTGATCGTATCAGTGCTGGATACACGAGAACAACCTGACATGTTTATCCTACTAGATGTGTGCTAGACAGGGTCTTCATGACCCCTAATTGGGAACTAAGGTTCCCTTTTGTGTCACTTCAGTCGTTACCCATATGGGGTCCAGCCACGTACCCCTGATTATCTCCTCCATGGATGAACGCCCTTGGACCCCTTCTTACTTTTGGTTTGAAGCCTTTTGGCTTAAGAAGCAGGGATTTACCAAGGCGGTCAGGGCGAGGTGGCTTGCTGCACTATCTGAAACGCATCGTGCCATGTTGGCGGTGAACTCCTAACATTTCTTCGCAAGGCGCATCTGTTAGTTCATGAAAGGCTGGGTGCCAACATTGGTTGGGACATTAATCTTAGGATGGTAAACCTCATGGTGAAATCCAGGCCCTAATTATCTAGGCAGGTGGGGTGGGGCTGTCACCCGAGGAGGAGTCGCTTCGTTATAGCCTTGAAGATTGATAACCCACAAGTATAGGGGATCATTTGTAGCCTTTTTCGATAAGTAAGAGTGTCAAACCCAACAAGGAGTTAAAGGTAGAATTAATATTCTCTCAACTTCTATCGACCGCCAATACAACTCTACGCACACCACTGTCTGCTTTACCTAGAAATAAGTAATAAAACTAGAAGTACTTTGTAGGTGTAAAGGGATAGGTTTGCAAGATAATAAAGAACGTGGAAATAAAAATTTGGTATTATTCTAATAAAAGTACAATTAAATTAGTATAGCAAGTGTGGAAAAGTGCTGGTAAGATTTTTGGAATTGTCCCTAAGCAATTGGCTAAGTTACTAGACCGATAACAAGTTTTTATGTGGGAGAGGCCACTGCTAGCATGTCATCCCTTACTTGGAATTCTATGTACTTATGATTGGAAGTATTACCAAGCATCTGCAACTACCAAAGTTCATTAAGGTAAAATCCAACCATAGCATTAAGATATATTGGCCCCCCTTCAATCCAGTATGAATCAATTTCTATGGTAGGAAGAAGCTTATGTCACTCTTGCCCTCCAATGCATAGTCCTATCAACATACAACTAACCCTATGGTGTGATCCACACACGCACCCATATGGTGGGCACCAAAGGACAGCAACATAACCACAAGAAATCTAAACCAATCATAGCAATTCACCAATTGCCCATAGGATAACAAAAACCTACTCAAACATCATAAGATGGGCAACACACTACTGCAGGATGCTACTAATGCGACACTACGATCAGAGACCCGTTGACGAAACTGTGTGCGGTGCATTAATCGCAAACGGTGATGTAAAAAACCGTCAAAAAAGATGCAAAACATTTGCGATGGCAGATACATCAAACACGGTTCATATTACAGTTGTGTACGTGATGTGTGACAAACGGTTAATCCATAAGAACTATTTGCGATGTGGAAGAACAACAGTAACGGGCGGCTATATAAAGGTGTGTGGGATATACAGCATACAGTTCGCTCGGATGAACTGTTTGCTATTAGGGAATGCAATAGAAACGATTAGCCAGATCAAGGTGTGTGTGATATACGACATACGGTTCACTCAGACGAACTGTTTTCGATTAGGGAACACAACAGAAACGGTTCAACTTAACAAGATATGTGTGATATGCGACATACAGTTCACATAGATGAACTGTTTGCGATGAGCCAAAAGAACACAAACGATTCGTGTAAACAAGATGTGTGTGGTACGCGGCAAACAGCCCACTAAGATGAACTGTTTGCGATGAGAAAATATAACACAGATGGTTACTACAGTTAATTCGTGTGCGATTCTATGTGTACAAAAAACTTTGAAAACTCAAACTAGTTGCTTGCGGTGGCAAGGAGTATCTCACATGATGCGTCTACGAGTACTCGTGTGCGATGATTAGTAAGTTACACATACGTTTCCTTATGTTAACACGTGTGTGATAGATAACACGTGACACCGCATACGGTTGTCGGGTTGTGTGCTCCACTTAGTCTTCCCGCGCTCCAGGGAAGGCTTCCGCGCTCTAGCAAAGGCTTCCCGTGCTCCACATGGGTGAATTGTAAAATCCCCACCTCTTCCCTCATCGGTTTCCCACCACCAGCAAGTGGCTTGCTCCATATGACCCAGGCGGCAACGCACTGTAGCCACACTGTACGCAGATCTTGTCCACACCCATATACCATTAGTTATTCCAAGCATGCCAGGCACTGACGAAAGCTTCGAAGTCGACTCCTTCCTGCGTTACATCTTCGGCGAGGAGAACGAGCCGGAGCAAGTCGGGGAGCAATAGCTTCATCAGCCGGTGCAGGCGCCATGGCCCATCGGAAGTGATATCGCCGTGCCAGTCCTTGAGGGCGCAATGGACGTATTGTAGAGGAAGTGTGATGAGCAGTTTGCCATTCACCGCGCAAAAGATCCAGAGCTGCTCGGCGGCATGATCGATGACCCACCCGAAGAGCCGCCGTCATCGGTGCTCATCGAGAGCCTGATGCCCCGCAAGGAATGGGCAGAGGACCTCTGCGATTCAGTTATGAGACAGCCAGCCTGCAGCTTCATCATTGCCGGCGGCGTTCATGTCAACCTCGATCCTGATGATGTGGTGGCCAGGCTCGAGCGCATCCTTGGTGGAGTTGACGTCCACGATGAAGTAGAACATCACCAACGTGGTATCTTGAGGATGCAGGTGATGGACGGAATTTGCTACCATGGCAGAGACATGGAAATGGAGCGGTTCCGCGGAGATTTCATGTGCGCGATTGCACGCTGTCAAGCTCTTCTGGAAGAGGCCCAGCAGCCCCAAGAGCCTCCCAGCACCAGCAACTCCATAGGCGGAGACGGGTAACATGGCCGAGGGTCGGGAAACTCGAAATGAACGGACGCAAGGGTGCTATGCTGAAAGTGCAACTAATCCCCGGGTGGTTTTGGTAATTCGTAACAACATATAGCTCATTGAACTAATATCCATTCAAGTTAAATATTTCAGAAAGTTCAATGATTGGCATGGCATGGACTAGAGATGTGGACCCCTCAAAATGCTAAGGACACATGTTGGCAAAAGCTCAAGACTCTTCATTTATATTTTAGTGCCAAGATCACATTGAGTCCATAGGAAAGCCAATACTATTAAAAGGGGATGAGGTGTTGCTTAATGGTCTACTTGATCAAAGTGCTTAGTGATATTGCTCCAAAACCCTCAACCACTTTCTCACTTCCAAATATGTCTAAAACTCAAAGTCAAACTCAGCCCCACCGAAATGATCTATCCGGCGCCACCGAGTTCATTTGACATAGCCACTGCCAAAAACCCTAACTCCTTGGTCACACCGATATGGATCTCGGTCTCACCGAGATGGCCCTGCAAACTCTCTATTGCCTATTGCAATTATTTTGGTCTCACCGAAATGTGTAATCGGTCCCACCGAGTTTGCTTGACCAACTCTCTATTTGCTCTTTGCTGAAATCGGTATCACCGAGTTCAAGCAATCGGCTTCACCGAGATGAGGTTTTTGCCCTAGCCCTAGCACATCGGTCCCACCGAGTTGTTTCAGTCGGTCCCACCAAGATTCCTAATGTTCACATTTTGAACTAAATCGGTCTCACCGAGTTCTTCTATTCGGTTTGACCGAGTTGGGTCAAACGTGTGTAACGGTTGGATTTTGTGTGGAGGCTATATATACCCCTCCACCCCCTTCTCCATATGTGAGAGAGCCATCAGAACGTGCCTACACTTCCAGCCTACATTTTCTGAGAGAGAACCACCTACTCATGTGTTGAGATCAAGATATTCCAATCCAACCACAAGAATCTTGATTTCTAGCCTTCCCCAAGTTGCTTTCCACTCAAATCATCTTTCCACCATATCCAAATCTGTGAGGGAGAGTTGAGTGTTGGGGAGACTACCATTTGAAGCACAAGAGCAAGGAGTTCATCATCAACACAACATCTATTACCTTTTGGAGAGAGGTGTCTCCTAGATTGGTTAGGTGTCGCTTGGGAGCCTCCGACAAGATTGTGGAGTTGAACCAAGAAGTTTGTAAGGTCAAGGAGATCACCTACTTCGTGAAGATCTACCCAAGTGAGGCAAGTCCTTCGTGGGCGATGGCCATGGTGGGATAGACAAGGTTGCTTCTTCATGGACCCTTCGTGGGTCGAGCCCTCCGTGGACTCGCGCAACCGTTACCCTTCGTGGGTTGAAGTCTCCATCAACGTGGATGTACGATAGCACCACCTATCGGAACCACGCCAAAAATCTCCGTGTCATCATTGCGTTTGCACTCTCCAAACCCTTCCCTTTACCTTCATATGCAATGTTTTACTTTCCGCTGCTACACTCTTAGAATTGCATGTGTAGGTTGATTGCTTGACTTGTGCTACATTGCTAAAATCTGCCCACAACTAAAACTAGGAAAAGGTTAGATTTTTATTTGGTCAAGTAGTCTAATCACCCCCCCTCTAGGCCTACTTTCGATCCTACAAGTGGTATCAGAGCTTTGGTCTCCACTTGCTTTGATTTCCATAGCTTTGGTGATCATAGCCTTGGTTTCACAACCTAGGGGAGTATGGCGTCTAGTGAGGGAAATTATCACCGTAGAGGTCCTTAATTTGATGGTACAAATTTTGCTAGTTGGAAGCATAAGATGAAAATGCATATTCTTGGTCATAACCCTGCCGTTTGGGCTATTGTGCGCATTGGCTTGCAAGGTGATTTCTTCGAGGACGGAAAAGAACCGGATCATGAAGCATCCGCGAAAGAAATGAAGATGTTGCAATGTAATGCTCAAGCTTGCGATATTCTCTTCAATGGATTGTGCCCCAAAGAATTCAACAAAATCAGCGGCCTTGAGAATGCAAAGGAAATTTGGGATACTTTGGTTGATATGCACGAAGGTACCGAGTCCGTCAAGGAATCCAAATTGGATGTGCTTCAAAGTCAACTTGACAAGTTCAAGATGAAGGATGGTGAAGGAGTTGCTGAGATGTACTCTAGGCTTGCTCTCATCACAAATGAGATTGCCGGCTTAGGAAGCGAAGAGATGACCGACAAATTCATCATCAAGAAGATCCTAAGAGCCTTGGATGGAAAATATGATACCATGTGCACCTTGATTCAAATGATGCCCAACTACAAAGATCTCAAGCCCACGGAAGTCATTGGTAGAATTGTTGCTCATGAGATGTCACTCAAGGATAAGGAAGAGCTCCACAACAAGTCTAGTGGTGCTTATAAAGCTTCAAGTGATGCTCCTACAACATCAAGTGAGAAACAAGTCTTCAATGAAGAATTTAGCTTAATGGTGAAGAACTTCAACAAATTCTACAAGAATAGAAGCAAAGAAAGAAGTTCCAAGTCAAGATCCTACAATGACAAAAGATCTTCTAGTCGTGATAGTAATTGCTACAATTGTGGAAGACCCAGACACTACTCCAATGAGTGTACGGCTCCCTACAAGAAAAGAGAAGATTCACCTAAGAGGAGAAGTAAAAGAGATGAATCACCACCAAGAGAGAGAAGGAGTAGAGATGATCGTTATGAATGAAGACCCTCTCGTAGAAGCAAGGATTCGGAAAGGAAGGATAAGTCATCAAAGAGCTACACAAGACGAAGACATCAAGCTCACATTGGTGAATGGGTATCCGGTTTCGACTCCGACAACTACTCCGAGAGAAGCTATCACTCCGACTCCGAATATACTCAAGATGAAGGTGTTGCCGGACTTGCACTTGTGTCATCCAACTCCTACGACATATTTGACTCACCAAACGAAGGAATTGGAAGATGCTTCATGGCTAAAGGCCCTAAGGTATCACACCCCGAGTATGTTGATTTCAATAGTGATGAAGATGATTTGCTAGGTGATGATGATTTACTTGTTGACAACACTAGTGATGAAAACTATGATGAAATTGCTAGTATTCATGATAATCAAGATGAAACGAATGACAATGATAAGAAGGAGATTGAGCATCTAACTAAAGAACTAAACAATCTTAAGTTAGCTCATGAAATAACTCTAGAGGATCATAGAGAGCTTCTAAGAACTCATGAGAAGCTACGCTTCGAGAAGCTAAATTTAGAGCAAGAGCATGGGTTCCTAAAAGCAATCAATGATGATCTTTGAAAGAAGAGTTCTTCTTACATTGCCAAACGTCTCCTCTTGTCTACTTATATGCCACAAGTAACATCTAGCAATAAGAACAAGAAGGATTCTTCCTCTAGTAGTAACAATAGTCATGTTAAATCCAATATTGTTGCTTCTAGTAGTTCTCTTGATTCCACTAATGATTCTCTTAGCCAAGTTAGACTTGAGCAAGAAAATAGCTTATTGAAGGGAATTATAGAGAAAGGTGTTTACAAGAGCCTTGCCGGAAGTAAGCAATTTGAGGAAATTGTACGCAAGCAAGGAAGGCACCGGAAGAATCAAGGTGTTGGTTTTGAACGAAAGTTCAATGCCAATGGAGTTGAGTGGGAAGAAGATCAATACCCCAAGACAAAGTTTGTTCCTCAACAAGAGAAGTATGATCCCACTTCTTTCAAAGGAACACAAGCTCAAGATGATCTTCCACCACAAGACCACAAGCTAAAAGGCAAGGACAAGCTTCAAGAAGAGATTGATTCATTTGAAGAAGCCCCTAAGGCCTTGGTCAAGTGGGTTCCCAAGACTACATCAAGTTCGACTTCATCAAGTATGACTACAACTCCAAGGATTCCCATCAAGTTGATGTGGATCCCAAAGAAGAAGAACTAGAGAGTTCTTGAGGGTGACTCCGCCAACATACTTCACTCATATTCACTTTGGCAAGGACAAGTGCAATCAATTTCCATATCTTCCACTAGTTCATGGAGTCACAAACCCTCTTATTGGTAAGACAAAGGACAAGGTAACCTAATGCTTTCATGGACATCATCACATGTGTGTTTCACTCTATGTCTATGGATATCCTTGTATGTTTCTTGTGGGACTAACCCGTGTAGGTATTGAAAGTGCAACACTCCAATGGATTGCTCCAAACGATCTACATCAACATTGAGCATCCACATCATCAACACCTACATGAAGTCATCATCGACAAAACCCAAGGTTAGTTCATCCCTCTAAGGGGGGATATCACATCTAGGGGAGCTTTGCTCTAAAAAATTGAGCTAAAGCAACTAAAATGATGTGAACACCACAATGCTTTATGTAAAAGTGGTAACCCCACTTGTTCTTAAACGATGAGTATGACCTATGATCAAATGTTCTCATTTGACTCCTAAGTCAATATACTCATATATAGATGACCTAGTCATCGCCAATTGCTTGATAGATGGTAGAGTGTTTGTGCATGCTTTGTCACATGATTTATTTTCTATCTTATTGTGTGAGCATGTTGGTTGCATAATTTTCTTCATTCGAGGACATCCATTTGTTGCTTTGATTGTTTGGTTTTTCTTTTTGCCAAATGGATGGACAAGAATGCCTAAGCACTCCCTCTAGCTATCTATGCTTTTTTCTCGTCTCAAACTCTATTCATGCTACATCACAAAGTTTGAACAAGTCACTTTAGGACCCTCTGGGTGAGGAGCACTCGAAGCCACCGATCCGTCAAGGGCTTAACTTCCAAAACCTCTTAATGATTTTTGGTCAGACCGACATATCCAATTCGGTCTCACCGAGATCAATAAGTTGATCTAGGTTTTCATCTCGGTGCCACCGATTAGAACTATTCGATCACACCGAGTTGCAGCAACTGCTAGCAGTTTTGCATCTCGGTGGCACCAAGTCGTTCCACTCGGTGCCACCGACAGTGCCTGGGTATATATATTCCTCGCGTACCCGTACGGTTGAAAATCACTTCAAACCGCACGAGCTCGCGCCCCAGCACTGCCGCCCTTGGTCTCCGGATCGTCGCCATCGTCGCCAGTGACCCTCTGCCGCTGGTTTTCGCTGCCGTCAACGGAATCCTCACCGCCATTGCCGCCATAGAAAATCCGTCGCCAAGTTAGGGTACGGATTTGATCCTTTGTGCTTTCCATTGCTCCGATTCTTGCACAAAGTACATTGCCATTGTTCTTCCCACGTATGAGATCAATCTATCCACCAAACAATGTCCTTAGAATAGATTTGATGCAAACACTTAGGGTTAGGTTTCCGCCGAACCCATCTTGGACCGACCGATCTGAGGATCTCGGTCACACTGATTGGCCCTGGCCATTGCACAGGTGAAACTCAGTCTGACCGAAGTGTACTGATCGGTGAGACCGAAATCACTTTCTCTGTGAAACCCTAGCATCTCGAAGTCACCGAACTGCATTTTGGTCTGACCAAAACTGCATGTTTAGACTCTGTTAGTGCTTCAATGTCACCAAGTTTGTCAAATTGGTAGCTCCAAAATGCTTTCTGCAGAAAACTAAAGTTAAGTTTTTGTCTCAATATTTTGCAAAACAAGCTATACTTTGTGATGCTCATCTACTCTATCTACACCCAACTATTCACAGGGTCAGTTGCAGCTATGTCAGAGGGCAGTGACAGTCAGAACAAGTCTGAATAGCATCTCAACCTCAGTGAGGGCACTAGTCCCTCTAGCAACTATGATGATGGGAGCAGGAGCACTCCCAGCAATTTGCCTAAGGCAGCTACTAGGCAAAGGAAGAAAAGAACATCTGAATCTGAGGATGAGGATTTTGTGATTGAGGAGGAAGTGACCTCCAAGAAGAAAGAACTCAAGAAGGAGTATGCTGCTGCTACTACCAAACCTGGACTGCAGAAGAAAGCTCCTACAAAGAGAGCTCCAATGTCAAAAGTCAGAGCCTCAACTCAAGAAACCATGCAGTTTACCCTTGATCCCAGAGAGGAAGAAGAAGCTGCTGGTGGAAAGAAGAAGAGGAACGAAAGGGTCAGAAAGACTATTGCCAGAGTCATGGGTAGATCTTCCATGATGAGAGATTCTGATGAGGAAGAAGAGGAGGAGGAAGAGCCTGCTACACCTCCTGCCAAGACTCAGAAGCTGATGGGGGATGCCATCAGGACTGCGGCTACTCCTTCTAAGCCCAAGTCAGCCCCCAAACCTTCAGCTCAAGTTCAAGCCCCCAAGCCAACTGCACCAAAGAGATCAACCAGGAGCATCTCAGCTGCTGAAAAGAACAAGGCCCCAGTGCCTGAAGTTCAAGAAGAAGAAGAGCCACTAGTGCTCAGAAAGCTCAAACCCAAGATTCCAGACCACTATGATGATCATCCTGTGGCAGAGAACATGAAGTTGAGAAAGGATGCAGGTCTGAGACTATGGAGGAAGACTGATCCTTATGCCACCAGAAGAAGGACTGTTGTGGACTACCGCTTTCACACCAAGGAACAACAGGACTTCTATGAGACTATCCTATTGGACAAGAAACCCATTGTGTGTGACATGAACTGGGTAGACTGGAAATACATTGACTCCAATGAAGACTACTTTCCTCATGTGCATGAGATCTTCAGAATGAATGGTGTTGATACATTTGTGGGACATAAGTTGACAAAGTGGAACGATGAGATGATAATGCAGTTCTACTCCACAGCTCACTTCTACGCTGATGGAAAGATATTATGGATGACTGAAGGCACCAAATATCAGTCAACAATCTCAGAATGGGCCAAATTGATCAATGCCCCAGAGGAAGCTAAAGATGATCTTGATGTGTACAGTAAGCCTAGAAAGGATCACAACTCCATGGCTAACATGCACAAGCAAATCCCTGATGCAGCATTGGACACTCACAAGTTTGGTTCTATTTACTACCTGCTTGCTGGTTTGACCACCATGAACACCATCTTGAGGCACACTCTATTGCCCAAGTCAGGAGATCATAGGATGATTCATGGTCACTCCATCAACTTGCTTCACTTGTTTGATGTTCCACAGAAATTCAAGGTGATGAGCCTGATTGTAGAGACTGTGAAGAGAACAGCTGCAGACCAGAAGAGGTCTTGTGGATATGCCCCTCACATTCAGACGTTGATCAACTCCAAGATGGGAACTGTGACATATCTACTAGACAAAGAGCATCTTCCCATGAGGCCAGACTTTGAGGACAACGAGGTTGTCATGGATGCTTCACATCCTACTTGTGCAGATGCCCAGGAGAAGATAGAGAAAGCAAAGGCTGCAAAAGCAGCAAAGGCAGCAAGTACCACAGATGCTTTAGTTGCAAATCTCAAGACCAAGCAAGATCAACTCAGTTATCTGCTTGAGGACACCATGAGAATTGAGAAGATCTTGGCCACCTTGACTCAAAATCAGGAGAGTCTTGAGAGGATCATTGAGACTAAGTTCCATGACCTAGATGTGAAGGTCACTGAGATTCAAACAATTGTGGAGAAGCTTCAAGAGGATGCTAAGGACAGGGATGATAGACACACTACAGACACATTCCAGAGAGTGCCAAGGGCACAAAGATCATCAGCCGTGCCAGTTGCCAGAGACTCCAGGACTACCACTTCAGCACCTACAGCCAGTGCCACAGTTGTACCTCCAGTGTCAACTCCTCCAGCTTCACAGACTTCTGTCGAGGCATTTGCAGATGCCCTCCTCTCCATGCCATCTACGCACACCGGAGCAACTAGCCAGAAGACCCCTTCAGGAGCTCCCGGAGATTGTGCTTAGAGTGTCGTATAGCACTATACATTTTCAAACTTTTTGGCAACTTGTTGCCAAAGGGGGAGAAAGTGTATAGATCATAGGCTTCAAGAGAGAGAGAGTCTTGTTTGTTGGTTTCATCTGCTTGTCTTGCTACTTTGGTCCTTTGGTTGTTTGTTTCCTATGCTACAATCTGTGCTTTGCTCGTGAGATACCTTTGTGATCATGTGTTTGATCATACTATGCCTTAATGTGTGCTTCCATGATTATATCCACGAATGTTTATGTATGATTGATCACTTGTATCCTTGGTGATGAGTGCATGTTATTCAACTCTTATCATTTTGAGCGCTCCACCAAGATGTATGTGACATGGAAGAGTGACCCATGATCCTAATCGATTGTGCATTTGTATTCAAAAGAAAATTTCAAATAATGCACAAATTTAGGGGGAGCTCTTGCTTATCACATACTTCTCAAAGCGATGATGTATTTCATTCATATTATCATTTATCGAAGCTTTAATCTATATGTTGTCATCAATTACCAAAAGGGGGGAGATTGAAAGTGCAACTAATCCCGGGTGGTTTTGGTAATTCATAACAACATATAGCTCATTGAACTAATATCCATTCAAGTTAAATATTTCAGAAAGTTCAATGATTGGCATGGCATGGACTAGAGATGTGGACCCCTCAAAATGCTAAGGACACATGTTGGCCAAAGCTCAAGACTCTTCATTTATATTTTAGTGATCCAAGATCACATTGAGTCCATAGGAAAGCCAGTACTATTAAAAGGGGATGAGGTGTTGCTTAATGGTCTACTTGATCAAAGTGCTTAGTGATATTGCTCCAAAACCCTCAACCACTTACTCACTTCCAAATATGTCCAAAACTCAAAGTCAAACTCGGCCCCACCGAAATGATCTATCCGGCGCCACCGAGTTCATTTGACATAGCCACTACCAGAAACCCTAACTCCTCGGTCACACCGATATGGATCTCGGTCTCACCGAGATGGCCCTGCAAACTCTCTGTTGCCTATTGCAATTATTTCAGTCTCACCGAAAAGTGCAATCGGTCCCACCGAGTTTGCTTGACCAACTCTCTGTTTGCTCTTTGCTGAAATCGGTCTCACCGAGTTCAAGCAATCGGCTTCATCGAGATGAGGTTTTGCCCTGGCCCTAGTACATCGGTCCCACCGAGTTGTTTCAGTCGGTCCCACTGACATTCCTAACGTTCACATTTTGAACTAAATCGGTCTCACCGAGTTCTTCAATTCGGTCTGACCGAGTTGGGTCAAATGTGTGTACCGGTTGGATTTTGTGTGGAGGCTATATATACCCCTCCACCCCCTTCTCCATATGTGAGAGAGCCATCAGAACGTGCCTACACTTCCAGCCTACATTTTCTGAGAGAGAACCACCTACTCATGTGTTGAGATCAAGATATTCCAATCCAACCACAAGAATCTTGATTTCTAGCCTTCCCCAAGTTGCTTTCCACTCAAATCATCTTTCCACCATATCCAAATCTGTGAGAGAGAGTTGACTGTTGGGGAGACTATCATTTGAAGCACAAGTGCAAGGAGTTCATCATCAACACAACATCTATTACCTTTTGGAGAGTGGTGTCTCCTAGATTGGTTAGGTGTCGCTTGGGAGCCTCCGACAAGATTGTGGAGTTGAACCAAGAAGTTTGTAAGGGCAAGGAGATCTCCTACTTTGTGAAGATCTACCCGAGTGAGGCAAGTCCTTTGTGGGCGATGGCCATGGTGGGATAGACAAGGTTGCTTCTTCGTGGACCCTTCGTGGGTGGAGCCCTCCATGGACTCGCGCAACTGTTACCGTTCATGGGTTGAAGTCTCCATCAATGTGGATGTACGATAGCACCACCTATCGGAACCACGCCAAAAATCTCGGTGTCATTATTGCGTTTGCACTCTCCAAACCCTTCCCTTTACCTTCATATGCAATGTTAACTTTCCGCTGCCACACTCTTAGAATTGCATGTGTAGGTTGATTGCTTGACTTGTGCTACATTGCTAAAATCTGCCCACAACTAAAATTTGGAAAAGGCTGGATTTTTATTTTGTCAAAATCACCCCCTTCCCCCTCGAGACCTACTTTCGATCCTACATATGTTGATCATGGAGTCCGAGAAGACCGTCGTCGGAAGGCCGCCAGCTCAGACTTTCAGCCTATATTTTATTATAATTGTATGGAAATGTCGCATGTCGACATTTTAAGTCAGTAAGCATATGTAGCTCATGTGTGTTTTGGCCGTTGTCGCATGTGGCATTTTAAATTCTTCTAAATATGTAAGAGAATTATTAACCGTTGCAATTGTAAATGTGCCCCAACGGCGAGCAGAGCGCGCGCAGGGACGCCAGAGCAGAGCGCACCACGGCTGCCTCAATGGTGAGCAAAACACGTGGATGGACTTGAGCAGAGCACGCTGCGGCCGCCTCAACGACGAGCAGAGCGCGCCGCGGCCGCCTCAATGGTGATGTGGCTGATGGTTTAGCTGCTCAATTTGGCTGTCAAAATAGATTATTTTTTTGCCACGACTTCCACGAATGTCGTTCCATAATGAAACTTGGCAAGCACTTAAAACATTTGTCATTCTTTGCCACCAATTTTTTTTGAATTTTTTTAGATTTTACTATTCATGGTGGTATCATAAGGGCTAAAACTCGGATGGGCACTTTTCAACACTTTTTTCATGAATGCAAATGACACTGACATATAGGTGATGTTTTTTCGAACATTTTGGTATCTTATTTGCATTTTTCTGATTTAGTATGAATTAGTTATAAATTTTTCAAACTAACGGTCAAACGGTCAAAGGGCAAAAGCATAAGAGGAGCGAAGTGACTTGGACAGAACCGGTGACTTTTGGAAATTAGGGGTAAAACAGCTGAGTGGGACACAACTAGGGGCATAAATCTAATTATCCCATTTTTTTACCAGGACATATGTGTGCCATGACGTGACACCATGCCAACTTTCATGATTTTCTTGTGAGTTTTAGATCTACGGGGATTTAAAAATCGAGAATCCCAATGTTTGAGGACGAGCCAGGACGCCGATACAGTTGTAATTCATTCACATTCCTTGCATGGGACCTAAACATGCACCCAAGGACACATGTATGATTTTTCTAGCCATTTTGGTGAACTGTAGCATGTATTTGTAGATCTTATTTGAATTATGGACATTAAATGCCTAGGAAACTCAATTAATGTATAAAAAGGCCAAACAAACCCTGAATAATTTTAAATTTCAGCACGGATATCATGTCGTTCCATGTTGCCTGTAGAAAAATACAAGGCGAAAAGAGGCAGTGATTGTCGTTTCGCCCACAAGGGGGGCATGTTTCCCTATCGAAACCACGAGGCTTCTTGAGAGAAGCTCCGGTTTGTAAGAGGCTTGTAATAAAACTTGCCCCAAAATGGACAATTTTTTTCCACCACATATATGTGCCATGTCGTGACACCATGCCAAGTTTCATGATTTTCGGGTGAGTTTTGGATTTACGGGGATTTAAAAACCGAGATTCTCAATGTCCGAGGCCGAGCCAGACGCCGAGACGGTTGTCATTCATTCCCATTCTTTGCATGGGACCTAAACATGCATCCAAGGACACATGTATGATTTTTGTAGCCATTTTGGTGCACTAATTTGAATTGTGCACATTAAATTAATGCTTATAAAACTTAGTTATAATGTATAAAAAAGGACAAATGAACCCTGAATATTTACAGCAGTCCTGGTCAACCGTCTGTCACCCGTGGGTAAGCACTGTGCGCATGAGTCGTGCTAGCTCATGCTTCCTTCTTTACAAAGTTTTCCATATTAATGTTGTTATATATCCAAACACGCTACCGTTTCCCGCCACTCCTCCCATCAGTTTCCCGCCTCTTCTCCCATCGGTTTCCTGCTGCTAGTGTTAGTGCTCATAGAAGGCTAGGCGGCGACACACCGGCCATGTAAATATTGCACACAGTTTCTAAAAGCACAAACGTGTCTGATAGTAGGGAGTAGGTCCCATAGGGTGACCAGCATGAAACGCCTTAAAGGTAAGGAGGCAATTCTTATCAGCAAGGGGTTGCTTCCCATCCGCTAACCTAGTAAAATAGAACGCAGAAGTTAAGTGTGCTGGGGCTGGAGTAGTCTAAGGACGGGTGACCCAGTGGCAAGTTGCATATCTCAAGCTTCATTAAAGCACCATGATACGGTCATTATAGACATTTATCATCTAAATGTATCGGTAGTGACCTGTCATGACGATTATATAAACCTTGGGATCCTTGTTTTGGTAATTTGTAGAATATGTTTTTTATTGGTTATTTCTTGTTCTCAAAAATCAAAGAATGATAGACATCTGTAGGCCCACACAAATTATCCCTTTGACCCAATGCATGAGAAGGGTTTCCTCTTTGCTCTGTGTGCTATGTTAGAGCAAATCAAGTTTCAGCACATGCGTTCGATGACACCCCCTACCCCCCCCCCACCCGCCTCGAAGTTGCGGAACCGACATCGTACGTCTTTAACCTGGCTGGGGGCGTATGATGTTCAGTTTGTAATGTTACTAATGTAGTTGGTGCCCCATCGAAGTTGTGCACTCGGGATTTGAACAAATCACACACCAGACCCATACAATTTTTTCGGGCCGCCTGCAGGGTATATATAGGGGGCGCTCTGATCGAGCATGTCTCCCTTGTGCGGTTTATAGACACCGCACATATCTGTGGGCTCCCCGAGGTCTCTATATATATCATCCTTGACCGATAACAAGGGGGCCCACACAATCTATCCCTTTGACCCAACATACGAGAAGGGTTTGACCATGACGGTTTCCTATTGCTATGTGTGCCATGTTAGACCAAATAAAGTTTGAGCACATGCGTTGGACGAACCCCCCCCCCCATCTCGAAGTTGGGGAACCGACATCATACGTATTGAAGCTAGCTTGGGGTCGGGTATGGTGTTCGGTTTGTAATGTAGTTGGTGCCCCATCGAAGTTGTGCATTGGGGATTTGAACACATCACACACCACCCATACATATTTTCGGGCCGCATGCAGTGTATAGGGGGTCTTCTATCGACCATGTCTCCCTTGCGCGGTTTCTTATGATGACACGCATATCTGTGGGCTCCTCGGGTGTATATATATCATCCCTTTGACTGATAACAATGGGTATGTGTTGGCCATGAATGGATTCCTCCTAGTTCATGTTAGGGCCGGTCACCATCACATGTCGTTCGAGCAAAGTTCGAGCTCATGCGTTGTCAGGATTCCCTCCCACACACTCGGATTGGTGGGTTGGACCGACACCGTACCATGCGTATCTCGTCCTTAATTACCTGGCTTTCATGGTGGTTGTCTGTATCGAGAGGCAGGCGCCACATCTAAATTGTACATTATTCGATATTGAAAACACACATCACCCCTTCCAACGTACATCATTTTGGGCCGCATGCAGGCGGTGCTGGTTTTGTGGTCCCTCTCATGCGATTTTTGATGATGGTTCAATCTATTGGCCCAAGCGGTTTATATATATATTCTATCCATTTTTTATCGACAACAACAGTTGTCGTTTGACCAAGTGATAGGTTCACTGGTCCGTCTTATGGTAGGTCATGGCCACATGCATGTATGAGCAAAGTATCAGTACGTGCATCCGCCCCACCGACACGAAGTGGGAGGTGGGTCAAGCACCCTAGCTAGGTAGCTACGACATTATGTCATTATAGATACATCCAAGGGGGCTTTTCGGTTTGCGAGGCAGGTGCCACCAAAGTTGTGCATTGTGTATTTAAAGTTTTAAACATCACACCCTATATTCCTACGTATATTTGGCCACTTCCAGGTGGTTCTTAACTTCTAGCCCCTCTCATCGTTCTTCGACGACGCGCCCAACAGTGAGCCCGCGCGGTCAAAGTTGTGCATTGGAATTTTGAACATCACAGACCACCCTTTTCATTCATATAAATTTGGGCCACATGCTGGTGTGGCTGTCTTCTAACCCTCTCTCATGTTTTTTTTGCTGCGAAGACTCAGACGATGCTCAACGAACATGGGTGTACTGGCTTAACCATGTGCGATGCAAGTGCGCTGTGAAATCACCACGACTGCGCAAGCGCGATCAAGGGTGTAGGTAGTGGATTAAACGTGTGCGATGCTAGTGCGCTGTGAAATCACCATGACTGCGCAAGCGCGAGCAGGGGTGGAGGTAGTGGCTTAACTGTGTGCGATGCAAGTGCGCTGTGAATCACCACGACTGCACAAGCGCGAGCAAAGGTGGAGGTAGTGGCTTAACCGTGTGTGATGCAAGTGTGTTGTGAAATCACCACGACTGCGGAAGCGCGAGCAAGGGTGGAGGTACTGGCTTAACCGTGTGTGATGCTAGTGCGCTGTAAAATCACCACCTGTGCAAGCTAAAGGCAGGTAGTTTATTTAGAATGAATTCTACGTCTGCGTCTGAAAATTAGGACGAACCGTGTGCAATAGACCAGCTATCTAGAAATCTAAAAACAAACTACCCGCCTTGAGCGATGCAAAAATGGGCGGTTCCGCCGCTTTTCCTTATTATCATACATGCATATTCTTATTGAACCATGTGCGATCTTGGGTGCTCCCACCCCACTTCAGTTCCTTTACCCAAGTTTTAGTAGTCATGGTACTTCAACCGTCGCCCCAACTCCTCCAGTACTGACCTTATAGTAAAATTGCAGTAGCCGAGGCATTTGAACCGTCACCCTCCCTCGTCCACCACCATATCCACCCACCGTTACTAAAATTTTCAGTAGCCGCGATGTATCCTCGAACACCACCCCCCCCCTCCATAGTCCCCCCACCCGCCCCCTCCCCCCTCGAACCCTAGATCGCCGCCGCCGCCAACCCCTGCCGGTCTGCCCGTTCCTCCTAGCTTAGATAATAAAGTTCAGGTTACCCAGCGATTCCCATACCGTCGCCCCCCCTGAGTTTTTAGATGAGGCCTGCGGTGTCCCTCCCCACCAAATCCACATCCCTTGCCCCAGAGAGTCGCAGCCTAAGCCCGACCATGTATCCTGGGGAGCTCGACGAGCGTTCGGCCAAAAAGAGGTTTATCATGGCCTCTCCGGCAGACGTTGGCGAGGTGTCTGCCGTTCGTCCTGACCTATCGATCCCGGAGCAACATCTCGTCGTGGAAGCCGGCGAGGACGTTGACTACGTTGCCATGCCGAAGGGTTCATGTTAGCGGGCTAGCGTATTACTGTATCTCGGGAAAGCTGGCTATGACATCAAGCTCGTCGACAGCGACGGCTTCACGCAGGCCATGCCACAGGTTAAGTGGTCCATCGCCAACCCCTCTGGTTCAACCGCCATCGATCTCTTCGACGGCCTTGTCGCTGATCTCCTCTGCCACACGGTCAAGGATTTGCGATCCTTGCACGCCATCGAGCCCATTTTGTCATTTCTGAAGGACACGTTCTACGGCGGTGGCTTGGGATCCTCAATTGCCAAGTCAGATCTCATCGACCACGACCACGAGGAGGGCACCCACAAAGGTTCTTCCAAGGTGAAACAACCCATCTACGACATCAGAGAGCGCCCCATGGGTCTGTGCTCTTCCAACTGGAAGGATCACGTCCATGACATGTGAGGCAACATCCTATCAGCAAATCTTACCTTTTCTAGCTTGCATTGTTGTAGTAGCTTTTGCCATGTGGTGTTTTAACTGTGCCGTGTTTAATTATTTCAGTTATGCAAAAATGTAATGTTCAATAGTTCTATGTGATGTTTAATTATGAATTGTCCACTTCAGTTTCACGAATGGCTATATTTGGTTGTTTATAGTGAGTAGATGCCTTGTTTATCTGTATTTGGTTGTTAGGTTGGTTGCAGTGAGCATTTGTCCAATTATCAAGCAGATGCCTTGTTTTATCTGTATTTGGTTGTTAGGTTGGTTGCAGTGAGCATTTGTCCAGTTATCAAGCAGATGCCTTGTTTATCTGTATTTGGTTGTTAGGTTGCCTGAAGTGAGCATTTGTCCAGTTTTCAAGCAGATGCCTTGTTTATCTGTATTTGCTTGTTAGGTTGGTTGCAGTGAGCATTTGTCTAGTTTTCAAGCATATGCCATGTTTATCTGTATTTGCTTGTTAGGTTGGTTGCAGTGAGACTTTGTCCAGTTTTCAATGGCTAAATTTGGTTGTTATACTGATCATTTATGCCTTGTTTATTTCAGTCATTCACAATGTGATGTTCATTTTGTGCAAGTCGGAACTATGCCACTCGATTTCATCAATACCAGTTTGAACGTCTATATTCGGTTCCAGTTATGCCTGGTGTAGTTAACACATGCCCTTTATTTTAGTTTTACACATTTATCTAGTGTGATGTTTAAGCATGAGCTACGTTCTATTCATTTTCAACAATACCAGTTTGAATTGCAATATTTGATGGTTGTTAAGCCCGTTGTAGGTAACATTCCCTTCCATTTTATATCCGCTTTAACAGCATGCTGAAACCTACACATTCAAGCTATCATTTGGAGATGATGTTGTTTACCTTGGCTATATTTGTTTAATGTTAAGGTTGTTGTACTTATCATGCCTTTCCACTACTTATGCAGGACAACAATGGGAGTGGCCAGCATTTTCCGCCGAGGTTAGTTTCATCCCTCGGCTTGTACTCCCCCCGTCGTTCCATAATGTAGTGCATATAGATCCAGGCCTGGACACTTGTTAGATTCTAATATTGACTTGTTGCTTGTAGGTACATATGCCCTTGGCAAAGATCCATGCATCGACCCTTTTTGCGTATGGGGCAATGTGATATTCATGAACAATCATCAAGTGAGGAAACTGATAAGGATTATTAGCAAAAAGATACGAACGATGGCAAGCAAATTATTTGTTTATGCTCTATCCAACACAAAAGTGAGCTGTAGGATGGTAACTACAAACTCTGCAGCCTTCTCTTTTTACTGCCCATAATGAGTTGTTAGACAACAATGTCTGAATCTTTTTCGTTTGCAGTGGTTCCCAAAGCAGTTTACTCAAGATTACCTCGCAAAGTACATGATTGGTGGACACGCAATGAAGGTTAAAGTATTTGTCGGCGTTCTGGGAACTAGGGTACCAGATCTGCTAGCCTGCGGCCCACGGTGTGGCTCCCTCGACGGCCTAGTACAGTCCAGTGGCAAGGCCTTCAAGACAAGACCCTCGCGAGGGCCACGGCCTCGCGAAGCGGACGACACCAAGACCTCCAAGGGATCAGCCTCCCCAGGTTGCCTCCCGAGGAGCGGAGATTTCTATGCAGGTGCCCAGCCTCCCGAGGCTGCGATGACGTGAGCCATGACGACCAAGGCCAGGCGAGCGCCAGCGGGCGCAGAGGGGGCAGTTTCCCTTTCGGTGCTAAGGGAGCAAGGACAGACGCAGGTTCCCGAGGAATCCCCCAAAGCTTTCCATTCTGGTACAACAAGACCAAGACCACGGGCTCAGTAGGACGGATGTCATCACCGAGCCCACCGCTGCGTCACGACCAGAAGCTTTGCAGGAGAAGACCACCTTTCTTCAGGATTAGATGTCCTTCTTGTGCCCTTTCAAATTGGCCGTTGTGGTATCCCTTCCCGCCTAAGTTTTGAGGGAAGAGGACCAAGGCCACTATAAATATAGGTTAGCCACCACCGCAGATGGGATCGGATCCTTTCCACCCTCTCCACCATAGCCCTCGCGAGGCTGTTCATCCACTGTAATTGTTCTTCCTTAGCCCCTCGTGAGGCCAATCCACCACAAAGCAGGAGTAGGGTTTTACACCGCAAGGTGGCCTGAACCTGGGTAAACTGTCGTGTTCATCTTCTTCCCCGCTCACGCGAATCCGACGAGGCTAGGCTGTAGGGTGGCGAGCTTGTGACTTGAAAGGTTGAGATCTTCGCACATGCCCCAGAGTTCGAACCTTCTTGGGTCTGCGGAGCCCTGAATCTGACATTTAGCGCGCCACGTAGGGGCGTGTCGAAGCTCCGCCTCTTCACCAACCGCACTCCACCCTCGCCTTGTGGTTCCCATGGCGGGTGCTGTCCCACCGACCTGGCCGTCGGGCGCCTATGGGGGCGTCGCGAGTCATCCGGCATTCACTCCCAGCCTGCAACGGGTGCAGTGGCCAGAGAAGTTCAGGCCGGTGCTGCCCCCGTGATATGACGGTGCGGCGGACTCGAGGAGTTTCCTCCGGCTGTACGCGCAGGCCATCCAGGTGGCAGGTGGCAATGACAAGCCCATGGCAAATTGGCTCCCTATGGCCCTCACAGAGATGCCGCGCTCCTGGCTGTGCGGCCTCCTCGAGGCCTCAGTGTCTTCCTGGGGGAGCTTCGCGGCCGATTCATCACGCGCTTTGCGGCACCAGTGCCCCACGCAGTCGCGTCCATCATCGGCGGGTCGCAGGCGCCTACCTCAGGCCGCCACGTCAAGCAACTCTTTCGTCAGGCGAGAGCTGCTCGGCCATGGCATGAGGCCTCTCGAGGCTGCGAGGCGCCTGAGACCGACATCACCTTCGACTCCAGGGATCACCCCGAAACCACGATCGGCGTCGGTGCGCTCCCCATGCTACGCACGCCCACCATCAGCAATGTTGCGGTCACCAAGACCCTCATCGATGGCGACGCCGGCCTCAACGTCCTCTCCGTGGAGGCTTTCGACCAGCTTGAGGTGCCTTACGACCAGCTCGCGCCCACCAAGCCTTCTCAGGGGTGGTCAAGGCTCTACCACCCCCTGGGGAAGATACGCCTCGCCGTTACCTTCGGCACGCGCGACAACTACCGCACCAAGCTCATCGAATTTGACGTGGCCCGCATCAGCCTTCTGTACAACGCCATGCGGGGGTATCCGGCCCTGGCCAAGCTCATGGCAGCGACCCATCCGGGTTACAATGTCATCAAGATGCCGGGCAGCAGCGGCGGCATCACGGTGGTCGGGGACACAAAGGACGCGGTCCGGACCCTCAGGCTCACCTACAAAGCTGCGGCGGCCTCGCGCCCCGACGCCAAGGGCGCCTCGGAGGCTCTGGAGGTCGCGCCCGTGAAGAAAAAGCAGTTGTTCTCTCAAGACCGGGCCGAGATGAGGCAGGTGCCTGTCGATAGCGGGGGTACCGGCCCCACCTTCACCATAGGTGCCGGCCTCCCTCCGGACCATGAAGAGGCGTTGGTTGACTTCCTGAGGGCCAACAAAGATGTATTTGCATGGGAGGCATCCGACCTGGTTGGTGTCCCGAGGGAGGTGATTGATCACCACTTAATGGTGTGCCCCGGTGCGCGTCCGGTGAAGCAAAATGCATGGTGTCAAGCACAAGAGAAGCAAGCATTCATCATCCAAGAGGCTCGCAAGTTGCAAAAGGCCAGCATCATTCGGGAGGTGCGGCACCCAGACTGGTTGGCGAACCCCGTGATCGTCCCCAAGAAAGGGGGGAAGGAGCGCATGTGCGTCGACTTCACGAGCCTCAACAAGCCCTACCCTCAGGACCCCTTCCCGCTCCCGCGCATCGACCAGATCGTGGACTCCACCGCCGAGTGCGATTTGCTGTGCTTTTTGGATGCCTTCTCAGGGTATCACCAAATCAAGATGGCAATGGAGGACGTCGAGAAAACAGCCTTCATCTCGCCGTGTGGTGTGTATTGCTACACCTGCATGCCCTTCGGGCTGCGGAACGCCGGAGCGACCTTCCAGCGGTTGATGCACATCGCGCTCGGGTCGCAGCTGGGGAGAAATGCAGAGGCGTATGTTGACAACATCATGGTCAAGTCACGGGAGGCAAGGACCCTAATCGAAGAACTGGAAGAGACATTCGCCAACTTGCGCAAGGTAAACCTGAGGCTCAACCCGAAGAAGTGTGTGTTTGGAGTCCCGTCTGGCAAGCTGTTGGGCTTCCTAGTATCGCACAGAGGGATCGAGGCTAACCCCGAGAAGGTCAAAGTGATAGAGAGGATGAGCCCGCCTCAGACCCTCAAAGAGAGGTAGAAGCTCGCGGGCTGTGTGACCTCCTTGGGGCGCTTCATCTCCAAGCTTGGCGAGCGCGCCCTCCCTTTCTTCAAGTTGATGAAGAGGAAGGGCCCCTTTGAGTGGACCCCAGAAGCTGAGGCGGCATTCGAGGACCTCAAGAGATACCTCACGAGCCCCCTTGTCATGGTGGCGCCTCGTCCTCTTGAGCCCCTGGTGCTCTACTTGGCGGCCACCCCCCACTCGGCTAGCGCAGCACTCGTGGAGGTACGGGAAACATCAGCCAGTGCAGGCACAAGACAAGGTGACTCCCAGGGAGTCGCACAACCTTTGTCGCCTCAGGGCGGCGCACCTGAGGATCTTGTCGCTCCAACGGTCGGTGAGGCTCCTGAGCCCCTCACGCACCATGCAGGGCGCGGGGCCGATGATGCCTCGACTCTCATAGAGCACCCGGTGTACTTCGTCAGCACGGTGTTGCGGGATGCGCGCGCGCGTTACCCCATGCAGCAGAAGCTCCTGCTCGCGCTGCTAGTCACTTCAAGGAAGCTGCGCCATTATTTTGAGGGCCACCCCATCAAGGTCATCTCCGCGTATCCCCTAGAGAAGGTGCTGAGTAGCCCCAACGCCGCTGGAAGGGTTGCAGAGTGGAACATCGAGCTGCAGGCTTTCCAGCTGGAGCTCAGCATGACCAGGGTCATTAAGGGTGTGGCCCTCGCCGATTTTATAGCAGAATGGACGGATGCTCCAGACCGGGTGCTGGATGAGGGCCAATCCCTCATTCCCAGCATTGAGGCGCCTGATGGCTGGGTCATGCACTTTGACGGTGCCTTCGCGCGGCAGGGCGCGGGGGCTGGAGTCGTACTCATCTCACCGACCAAGGGCAAGCTCTACTATGTCGTGCAACTCTATTTTCAGCATGGTGAAAAGGTCTCCAACAACATCACAGAGTACGAGGGCCTGATTGCTGGCCTCAGGGCCGCAGCCGCCTTGGGGGTCAGGCGCCTTACCATCAAGGGCGACTCCCAGCTCCTCGTCAACTTCTCCAACAAGGAGTACAAACCTAAGGACGAGCACATGAAGCTTACCTAGAGGAGGTACGTAAAATTGAAAAGCGTTTCCTGGGTTTGGAATTGCAGCACGTCCCATGCGGCGCGAACAAGGAAGCAGACGACATCGCCAAGAGGACATCTCGCCGCGAGCCTTAGAAGCCTGGCGTCTTCGAGGAGAGGCTCTTCAAGCCTTCGGCGGCGCCCCACCAGTCACAGGCCCGGCGCCGCTCCGGGAAGAGCCACTACTGGCCTCGACCTCAGGCGCCTCGCCCTGTGGCCTGACCTTGGGAGCCCGCCTACTCCTGGCATTGGAGCCGCAGGAAGGCTGCTGGACTGAGGAGTTCAAGGCCTACCTTCTCCGCGGCACCTTACTTGAGAAGGAGGAGGACGCGGAGCGTGTGGTTCGCCGGGCTACTGCTTATTGCTTGCAGGACGATGAGTTGTACCGAAAGTGTCCCGACGACGTCACGCTGCGATGCATATCCAAGGAGCAGGGGCGCGAGCTATTGGCCGACATCCACGGCGGAGAGTGCGGGTACCACTCCTCGTCGCGTACCCTCGCGGGCAAGGTGTTCCGCAGCGGGTTCTACTGGCCAACGACGCTGAACGACGCCACCGAGCTGGTGAGATCCTGCGAGGCCTGCCAGTTCCATGCCAAGCAGATTCACCAGCCCGCGCAAGGACTCCAAACCATTCCGCTCTCATGGCCCTTTGCGGTTTGGGGGCTGGATATCCTGGGCCCGTTCCCTTGGGCAGCTGGCGGATACCGCTACCTTTACGTCGCCATCGACAAGTTCACCAAGTGGGCGGAGGTGCAGCCCATGCGCACCATCCCCGCCGGCTCAGCCATCAAGTTCATCAAGGGCCTCATGAGCCATTTCGGTGTCCCCAACCATATCATTACTGACAATGGCTCTCAGTTCACAAACAACCTTTTCAGGACATATTGTGCTAACCTTGGAACGCAGATATGCTACGCTTCTATGCCACACCCACGGAGCAACGGCCAGGCCGAGCGCGCCAACGCGGAGGTCCTGAGGGGCCTCAAGACAAGGAGCTTCAAGAAAAAGCTCAAAGCCTGTGGACGGGGCTGGCTCGGTGAGCTTCAGTCCGTGTTGTGGTCCATTCACACCACCGTGACTAAGCCCACCGGTGAGACCCTGTTCTTCCTCGTCTATGAGGCCGAGGCGGTCCTCCCGCATGAGGTCAGGCATTGCTCCCCGCGCGTCATGGCATTTGATGAGGCGCGTCAGGATACCACGCGGGGGACAGACCTCGTGCTCGGGGAGGAGGCACGCCGCCGAGCCTCGCTTCACGCGGCGAGGTACCAGTAGGCGCTGCGGCGCTACCATGGCCACAGCATCCGCTCCCAGACTCTCAAGGTCGGGGACCTCGTCCTGAGGTGGGTCCTCTCTAGGGAGGGCCTCCACAAGCTCTCGCCCATGTGGGAGGGCCCGTTCAGGATCGCCCGCATCTCCAGGCCCGGCGTCGTACGCATAGAGACGCAGGATGGGGTCCCCATCCAGAATGCCTGGAACATTCAGCACCTCCGCAAGTTCTACCCATGACACTCTCACGTAATAATGAGTGGGGTTGTACACGCCCCGGAGTCTCCTGAGCGCTGCCCCTGAGCCTCACGGGGGCTCCCACCCACGTCCAAGTGGAAGCCCCATGCTCCATGCTGGCGGACAACACGGTCTTTCAGCGACTATGCCCACGCCTAGTGGAAGCCCCATGCTCCGTGCTGGCGGGAAGACTAGAAGACTAGTATAGGCGCCGGACGCGGCCGTTCTTTGATTTCTCTTGTAACCCAAATTTGTTATTTCTTGGAATGAAATTTGAAGTTCTCGCGTCTTTATTCGAAAAAAGGGGGGAATTTTCCTTTTTCTTCTTGCAGTGCTTCCTCTCTCGATTTCCGTCTTTGCGAAGTATGGCAGCCGCCCGTGGCTCCCTCCGTCGCGTCCCGCGAGCGGGGGCTGGGCACGGTGTGTACGCCTGAGCCGGCTTAGGCTCTACTAGCGGCAAGCCTGCTCATGCGCGCACCTTGCCAAGACCTTGGCAATAGAGTCCTCGCGCGACGCTCTCGAGCGAGCCATCGGACCCCCGGCCTCAGGAGCGCTCACCTCCTGGCCTTGCCGGGCGACGGTCCACCCTCGCTCGGGGGATCCAGACTCAGGATGATTGATAGTCACGGTATGGCTCATCAACAAGAAACCCAACGTAAACCACGCCCCAGCGCCTCATAGGCGGCATGCCCCTCGAGGCTCCAGAGCTATCAGGTCACGAAAAGGAAGACCCCCCAACAAGCTCCCGAGGCTGCCTTGGTGCCCTAACCGCGTCGTCACGAGGAAGGGACCTGCATGAGATCCAAGGCTCCGGAGGAATGCTCCCCCATGACGCAGGAACCCACCAAGGGCCACGAACGCAGCAAGCTAAGTTATCCTAATCACGCCAGGTGAGAACTTTTTTGATCAGTAATAATATAAATGCTGGAACGGAAAAAGGAACTATTTATATATAGGGGCGCAAGCGCCGCAGTTCATTACACACCCCCGCGGGGTTTTTCCATGATTTTTAATGCAGGAGATAAAAAAACAAAGAGGCGGCCTCCCGAGGACCACTGCTCCTAAGGCTTGGCTCTGCCACCACCCGCGCTTAGTCGGAGTCCTCCTCCTGCTTGACGGGAGCGTGGTGGTAAGGCAGCTTGGCGTTCTCCTGAGCGGGAGCAAGGCGGCGTGGCGGCTTGCCGCCCTCCTAGGTCCGGGCGCGGCGACGGGGTGGCTCGTCGTAGTCATCATCGCTCGAGCTTCCCCCGGGGGAAGCGCCGCTGCTGCTGGAGGTGCGGCAGCCAAGGGCAAGTTCACCGCTGAGGACGCCGCCACCGCGTTGGCCGTCGTCGCCCGAAGGATGGTCGCTGTCGTCGTCGTCGCCTTCTGGGCAGCACCCCAGGTGACTGCCTTCCTCCCCGAAGACCCTGACAAAGAGCGTTGCTACCCCGTCGTACTTAAAGTGGAGGGTACACATCCCCTTCGGACCACGGGGGCGGGCAAACGACTGCCATCCGCGGGTCAGGAACACATGGCCGATGGGGGTGACCTCGACCTCCACCCACGAAGACTTGTTGTAGCAGCGGTCAGGCTGCAGCCATAGCCCAACAGGTCCCGCTGCCGGCAGCTCCTCCGCGAAGGAGCTTGGAAGCAGAAGCCAAGTGCCCGGAGGGCCCTCCACCCGTAAGACGAATTCACGGGCCGTGTAGCTCCAGCGGGCGCGTGGGCGCAGTGGCCGGGTGGCCGCGGCGCGCCTCCCCCCTTGGCCGCGGCTGCTAGGGCCCCCGCTACCGCCCCCGCGGGGGAGGCCCCTTCCCCGGCTGTTGGGGCTGGTGCGGGCCGTCAGAGGCGGACGCCCGCACCCCAGTGAGGACGTTGCCGGTGCGGACGCGGATTTGCGGGGACGGCCGCGCCCTCTCTTGGGCGGCGGCGCCTCTGGTTCCTCCCGTGGAGCCTTCCCTTTCTCGACGGCGGAGAACCTCCTCACCGGCGCCATGGATGCAGCTGCAAGAGTGCGGGATGAGAAGCAAGAAGATGAAGATGGGCTAGGGGGCTCTGTCCCCTCGCCCTTTTATAGGCAAAAGAAGGCTAACCGGTGCCCTTCCATGTTCTGAGAGATGATGGCACCGCTGCATGCACCAGGCTGCTGTCAATTCGGAGCGGTTGTTGAGGCGACGTGGGGAAGCGGAGGTGTCCGCACCCCGTCGGGTGCCATGCATCAAGCCTGGCCCGCAGGCAGTTGGGGCCCACGGTGCTTCGCTCTTGCCCCTTGGCTTCGCCTTGAAGCCAGCCCGAGCGCGCCTTGGGCCCGGGGGCTACTGTCGGTGTTCTGGGAATCAGGGTACCCAGATCTGCCTACCTGCGGCCCACAGCGTGGCTCCCTCGACGGCCTGGTATGGCCCAGCGGCAAGGCCTTCGACAAGACCCTCGCGAGGGCCCCGGCCTTGTGAGGCGGACGACACCAAGACCTCCAAGGGAGCGGCCTCCCCAGGTTGCCTCCCGAGGAGCGGAGATTTCTATGCAGGTGCCCAGCCTCCCGAGGCTGCGATGGCATGAGCCATGACGACCAAGGCCAGGGGGCGCCAGCAGGCGCAGAGGGGGCAGTTTCCCTTTCGGTGCTAAGGGAGCAAGGACAGACACAGGTTCCCGAGGAATCCCCCAAAGCTTTCCATTCCGGTACAACAAGACCAAGACCACGGGCTCGACAGGACGGATGTCATCACCGAGCCCACCACTGCGTCATGACCAGAATCTTTGCAGGAGAAGACCACCTTTCGTCAGGATTAGATCTACTTCTTATGCCCTTTCAAATTGGCCGTTGTGGGATCCCTTCCCGCCTAAGTTTTGAGGGAAGAGGACCAAGGCCACTATAAATATAGGTTAGCCACCACCATAGATGGGATCGGATCCTTTCCACCCTCTCCACCATAGCCCTCGTGAGGTTGTTCATCCACTGTACTTGTTCTTCCTCAGCCCCTCGTGAGGCCAATCCACCACAAAGCAGGAGTAGGGTTTTACACCGCAAGGTGGCCCGAACCTGGGTAAACTACCGTGTTCATCTTCTTCCCCGCTCACGCGAATCCGACGAGGCTAGGCTGTAGGGTGGTGAGCTTGAGACTTGAGAGGTTGAGATCTTCGCACACGCCCCAGATTTCGAACCTTCTTGGGTCTGCGAAGCCTGAATTCGACAGTATTTCATCCAGACTACAATGAGCATCGAGAAGTCCTAATGAAGATAGTGAAGGATGGGCGGGCAGCCATCACAAGGGGTTGGCCTAGAGTCCTGCGCGCATTACGCATGGAGGAGGGCACAATATGGGCATTCTGCTTCAGCTTCTCCAGCAACCAGAATGTCTTTCGCCTCTCTCTTTACAGTCTTTAGTACAATTGTGGTTCATCATTCTTTACTTGGTGCTTCTGTAGTTCTTCAGTATATGTACATGTGCATCAAATTATGCATTCGTGCTTGAACCTATATTTGTAATAAACATGGTTCGATATGAAATAAGTGATTGCCTACTTTCAAATTCAAAATCTGTGATTTTTAAATGCAGGGATTAAATTAGGGATTACACTGCACACGGTTTGCTAAAGCAAAACATCTTCGATAAATGTGGAGATCAGACACGTTTCTCGGATCCACTACGTGTGTGATCAATCTCTACTGCACACACGATCAGCCAAGAAAAAACGTGTGGGATTAACAACAGCATCGCACACAGTTCCTTCTTATAAATGTTTGCGAAAGTCACCTTATCACACACGCTTGGCAATTATGGACTGTTTATGATGATGTGTGCATCGCAAACGTTATGTCATAGAAGAACGCGTGCGATAGGTCTTCATCCGACGTGGGTACGACCGATGAATCATGTGGGATATAGTTAAGCTTCGCATATAGTTTTATAGGGACAACTGTATGCACTCTTACATCGAATCGCATACAGTCGAGGAAAAGTAAATGTGTGTGATTGTCTGCTTATCGTACAAGTTCTATAATTGTGAACTGTTTGTGATGGGTCGCGCATCGTAAACATAGCACCACAGAATACCGACTGTGATGGCAATGCGAGCACAAACGAGTAGCAAGGATGGAGTGTTTGGGATATTCAAGATATCAGAAACAGTTTTATAGGGGCAACTGTATGCATCATGGCTCCCTATCCCCGACGGTTTCTGGGTCGTGTGGGAAGGACTCCCCTATCGCCCACACTCGCCTGGCGACAGTTTAAAATGCTGTCGCGGAAAGGGGTTAAAAACCGTTTGTATAGCACCTCGATGTACCAGTGACACATCATTGGATAATAATATGAAGCATAAAGCACCATGTTCAAGTAGAGGGTATAGCGGGTTGTGGCAGAGTGGACCGCTAAATATAGATGAGGGAAGGTGATGGAGGTGTTGATGAAGATGACGGAGTTGTTGGAGTAGATCGTCGTCACACGATGATTGCCCCGGCGGTGTTCCGGCACCACCAGGAGAGAGGGGGAGAGAGCCCCCCGCCTCCTTCTTCTTCTTCTTCTTCTTCCTTGGCCTCCCCACTAGATGGGAGGAGAGTTTCCCCTCTGGTCCTTGGTCTCCATGGATACCGGAGGGCAGGAGCCCCTCAAAGATTGGACCTCTCTCTCTCTCTCTGTTTTATTCTGTTTCGCATTCCTACTTTTTGGCCAAAAATAGTTTCTTAAATTCCTGGAGATCCGTAACTCCGATTGGGCTGAAATTTTGAGGCAATTTTTATCAGGATATTATATTTCTTGTGGCGAAAGAAGGGCCCCAACTGACTTAAGGAGGAGCCATAAGCCTGCCCGGCACGCCCAGGGTAGGGGGCGCGCCATCTGAGCTTGTGGCCCCCTCGAGCATCGTCTCACATTGAATATTTTTCCCAAAAATCACATATATTCCAAAATAAATTTCTATAAATTTTTATTGCGTTTGGACTACGCTTGATATGGATTTTCTGCGAAACAAAAAACATGCAACAAAAATGAACTAGCACTGGATCAATATGTTAGTCCAAGAAAATCATATAAATTGTTGCCAAAAGTATGTGAAAGTTGTAGAATAATGTCATGAAAAAATAAAAAATTATAGATACGACGAAGACGTATTCAAAGATGAACTAATGGACATATACTACCGAGATGAGATTTACTAGTGCCAACGGGGCCGTGTGAGTTGGGTTCCGTTTGGTGAAGCCAACATTTCTAGGCAATTGCCAATGGTCATAGGCATAGATGTATTATCAGCTTCCTTTGGGAAGGGGGCACCTACTTCAGTCTATAAGGAAATTCGGTCCCATGTCGATGGTTTTTACAACACGCTCTTCTCTGGATCGGTTCGCGATGGTATGACTCTCGCCCACCATATTTGGATCAGCGAAGGCCATCTCACCCCGGAGGAGAATGCATACCTCTCGGCGCCCTTCGATGAGGCTAAAGTCACGACAGTAATAAAAGGCATGAACCCATCATAGGCACCAGGTCCCGACGACCTCCTGGTCCGGCTCTTCCAAGTTTTCTAGGACACTATCAAAGGCGCTATATTGGATATGTTTCAAAAAAATTTCCTTGGGCTGCTGGATGTATCCTGCCTGAACTATGGGATCGTCACCCTAACCGCCGAGGAACCGGGTGTGGCGGATATCCAACAATTCCTCTCTATCACGGTTATTAGCGTCATCTTTCGGATCCTTGCTAAAGGGTACGCCAATAGGGCGACCCTGGTCACGGACTGAATCACCCACCTGAACTAATATGCCTTTATTAAAGGTTGATTCTTATTGGATGGGGTATTAGTTCTGCATGAGACAATCTTGATAGACCAGTCCCCCCCTCCCGACCGCGACCGCGTCGCCCCCACGGTGACCGGCGCGCCTCCCCCTTCCTCTGTGAGTGCCCCCACCTCCCCGCTGCCGTCACCGGCGCCCACCACGGGCCTCTCCCGAGCGACACTGGCAGCGGCGGCCCCCGGCCTTTCCCCTTCCAGGGTTTCTCCGGCGTGGGATGGAGCAGCTCCGGGCGGTGTCTTCAGGCGGCAGCGGTCCTGCGCGGCAGCGGGGCTTCCTGGCACGGGCGCGGGCGGACTCTGGACGGCGTCATTGTCGTTGGTGGCAGGGCAGCGCGGCGGCGCGGACTAGCGGCGCTCGCCCTGCCCAAATCTGGGCCCTTCGAGCCCCATTCGGGTCTGGGCGGGTCGGCGGCAGGCGTGGCGGTGGCGTGGCTCTCGGTAGGCGGTGGTGGTGCATTGGGCTGGTGGTGGGTGGTGGCTTGGTTGCCGGCGTGCAGCAGCGTGGTGGCCGGGGCTTTGTGGTCCCGTTATGGGCCCGTCCAGGCCCGAGTGGCCTGGTTTGCCTCAGCTGCGGCATCCGGTCGGCAATCCGCGTCGGTACTGGAGGCAGAGGCCTCCGGCGCGATGGCGGTGGAGGCGATCCCCTCCCATTTGGCTCTAGTGCTTCCGCCAGTGCCTCTGGGCACTTCTTGCCTATGCTCTCTTAACCTCGTGGTGGTGTTCGCAGCGGGACGACATGGATGGGTCCAAGACCGTGGTAGCGTGCGCTTGTGGGTGGCAAGATGGTGGGATGGCTCCATTATAGTGGGTGTCGGGGCTTGTGGGTGTGGGAGAAATCCCTGCCGGTTCATCTAGTTCCGACGTGGTGACGTCGTGGGAGCCGACATTCCTTCCTGAAGGGAGTCGGTGTTACCCATCCCCCGACCCCCTTCGCGTGCCGGGCGAAACCCTAGGACTTGTCCAGACAACGGTGTTGTTGGCATCACATTCCTTCTTGGAGGTGTTGTTTGGTACGCGGCGGTCTGGTGCCATGGTGAGTGCTGGGACGTAGATGGAGGGCGCAGCGGTGGAGGACCATCTGTGCTTGTCGAGCTGCCATTGTTGGCATTTTGTCTTCTTCTTTTTTCCTTTGGGCTTGATGTGCTGTTCGCCCCAGCAGTTACCCTTTAATCGGTGTTGTTGCTTTATAATATAAGCGGGGGAAAACCCTATTTCGTCATTAGTTCTGCATGAGATCATCCATGAAGTCAAGGCCAAACACGTAAAGGCGGTGTTTTTTTAAATTGACTTCTATAAGGCTTATGACACAGTCCATCGGTCCTTCCTGCAGGAAGTCCTCTACAAGGGCTTTGATGAATGGTGGATCACTAGATTCATGTAGCTTGTATTGAGCGGTTGCACTCCAATAAACATTAAAGGTGAAATTGGTCCATATTCAACAACGGGACCCCCTTTCCCCATTTCTATTTAATATGGTGGTTGGTGCCTTGGCCGCCATCCTTGATGTGGCCAAGATAGGAAGGCATATCCGAGAACTAGTCCCTCATCTTATTGCTGGAGGTGGGGTTACCCACCTCCGATACGCCGACGTCACTATCCTTATGGTTGAAGGCTCGGATATGGACATTGCAAACCTAAAATTCCCGCTTGTTTGCTTTCCAGAAATGTTGGGTATAACCATTAGTTTTAATAAAAATAAAGTGATGGTGATGGGATACCCCGATGTAGAGTGGCAAAGGATTGCCAACCTCCTTAACTATAACACAGGATTGATGGCTCCATATTTTACGCATCTTTAAAGCTCATTTGTTGCACATTATCTCTGCATATCAAGTCATATCATGTTCCATTGAGCCTATTATATGTCCATATGCATGATTTCTAGTTTTTGTCCCTTTCACCGCGAGCATTGCATAATATTTATTCTTAGTTGGTTTTTATTAGTTTTCTTTGTCTTTCTATGTCTTGTATATGATGCAGACTTCCCAACTACTTAGCACGATGAAAGGAGTTCAAACGGTGGACATCTAGGACCTAGACTAAGCCATTTCGAAGGTGGAAAAGGTCATTGTTCCAAAGTGCTCTAAATGAAGATCTGAAAACAGAAATGAACTGGCATCATTCATACAAATCCAACGAGCCCAAGAACGTCAAATTCCGAGTTCGTATGAAGAAACGACGACCGTTTTACCAAAGGGAGGCAACAAAAGAAATCAGCAGGAAAGACGACGTTCCATGCGACCTCGTGTGGTCGTTTGAGCATCCGTTTGATGTCCAGATAGCACCAAAAGTTGCCTCTCATGACGGGATTCTTCGTGGATTTCATCCTCGTTTGTTCCCATGACTTACTTGGCCTTCAAGGGGTGATGTGGGAGGTGGGAGAGGATCGGGCTCATCTAGAGCCCTTGGATCAAAGGGGAGATGCTACATCAAGGGAGGAGGCATAGGGAGAGTTCTTATATATTCATCTCCAACCCTATCCGCCTCCATAGAACTTTTCATCTCAGAAATTCATCTCCAAGTCGAGCCGCCACATCAAGAACACCATTGGGGCAACCAAGAGGGAGACCGGAAGGGAGCCACCATTGCCACACCTTCACCACCATCGTCTATGCCGCCGCCATCATCACCACCATCACCATCCCTTCTTCCTCCTCCATCACGGTCTCCGTCATGAGTAATTGTTGACTATGGGTCGGTCGATTAGTAAGTGGTTATTTGATATGTGTTGTCTAATTATGCCTGTTGCTTATTTACCTTCTGCAATTTAGTGATGGGAGATGTCCTATCCATTGGCATAGTTGGAGACATCCAACTCCCCAGGCCACACACGAAGTATATAGATGGTTGTTGAAACCAAGGGACCTGCGATGTGAAAGGTGTGGATATCTTAAGGGGAATACAATTACTCTAGGAGCACGGTTGTCCATAGAACCTAATGCCTTTCTCCCATCCTCAAACCATGAGGACCTTAATATCTTTGAGTTAGCCGCTTCAGGTATGGAACAAGAAATAGGATGAATGAGTTATATCAATATAGCTCGTCTTGAGAGATAATGTTATTTGGGGGACCGCACACCAGAAGTAGACCAATGTATCCTATAATACAGGTACTGACTTAGTCACAACGTGACATAGTCGTAATACCCTAACTCCATTCCTTGCCCGTACCGAACAAGGTCGTACCTGAATGCCAGCAATCTCATCTAAAACATCACATACTTCTGTTAGTTTATTTACTCTGCTTAGTTTAGTATTTATTTTCCGTTCTCTCTAATTTTGTTTTGTCGGCCCAATGGAAACTAGGGTACCATGGGCCATCTGCCTGCGGCCCAGGAAGCGACACCTGGTGAAGAGATCAAGAGGCGGCCCAGCCGTGGGAGCCACGAAGCAAGACACCTCATGAGGGCCAGGCCTCACGAGGACCCTCTCCGGGAGGCGAGGCTCTACTGAAGACCGTCTCTAGCAGCAAGCAGCCTCGCGAGGCCCCCGCGTGAGGCAACCCCCCGCGAGGCCCTCCGTGTGGGGGAGCTGCGCGGCGCTGGCCGCGTAGCTACGTGCCCACCACATGGGTGACGCGCTTGCATAAGGCGACAACACTGGAGGTCATGCCAATAGGCGCGGTCAGGGAAGATTTCCTCTTCGGTGATAAGGGAGCAGCGGCATTCGCCTCCGCCAAAGCAAGTCCCAAAGCTTACCATTTTGGTGCAAGAAGACCATGATGACACAGCGCGCTAGAGCGAACGCCATCGCCAAGCCCACCAGTGCGTGATGGATAGTGTCTTTCCCAGGCGAAGACTACTTTTGTCAGGATAGGACTGAGCACATGTCCCCCTTTGAACTACCGCTGTGTGGCAACCCTTCCCGCCAATATTTTCGGGGAAGAGGACCAAGGCAGCTATAAAAGGGGTAGTGTTGCTACCTTAGGAAAGGATCGACCCTTTCACCATCATCTACCTTGTATCTCCAGAGCACTATCACCCAAGCAATCCCAGACAAGTAGGAGTAGGGTTTTACACCGCTTGGTGGCCCAGACCTGGGTAGCTCCTCGTGTCCCTGCCGTGCCTTGTGTGTCCCCGTCATGCCTCGCTCGTTGTAGCCACGCCAAGCTCGCCATCTAGTTGAGAGGTAGCGAAACATGCCCCCAGTGTTCAAACCAGGGTTTTGGAGGGTTTTCCGTAGCACAAATCTATAGCCCGACATTTGGGCTTGTTTTCACGCCTTCAACCTCGACATCGACATGGCCGACGCAAGATGCGAGCGTACCCTATGCAGGGCTGACATGGTCCGCATGGAGCCCATCGCCAACACCAACCGCCGCAGGCGTGCCGGCGCCATGACTGAGCCCGCGGCGGGGGAGGAGCAAGCTTCTTCCCTCCACCCATCGGTGCATGTGCAACCGCCTGCCTGCTCCGCCACCGCGTCCTCGCTTGTCCACCGCGACCCACCAGCTCCGCAGGCCGCGTTGCTCATGGTGCAGGAGTTGTTGCGCTACCGTCCCACCAAGGCCAGGTACGATGCCTAGCTCGTGCGCATCACCCACCTCGTCAAAGCCGCCGGAGATGCCCCGAGGCCTTCCCACCCACTGCCGCCTCCGTCGTCGCATGGTGTGCGGGCCGGACACAGCACGCCTCCTCCTACCGATGATGATGCGGGACGTCACCGCGACACGCACGCACCAGAGCCACCCCACGACGCATCCTCACCACATCACGATAACTCGAGCTGTCAGATCATCTAGCGCGCACCGCCGGACGCGCGCGTGATCCTCGAGAGGTAATGCGACCGCCGGAACTGCACAAACCAGGACGTTGCTGCGGCCGGGTGCCAGAACCGTGCCGCTCTCATTGGCGGCATCATCTCCTACAGCGGGGGATGCCTTTCCTTCACTCGTGAGCTACGCCACGTGGTGTGGCCCGGGAAGTTTAGACCGGAGCTGCCTCCTCGCTACAACGACATCCTCAACCCCATGAAGTTCGTGCAGCTCTACACCGTGGGCATCCAGGCCACGGGTGGTGAAGACAAGGTCTTGGCGAATTGGTTCCCCATGGCCCTCAGGGACGGCGCACGCTCGTGGCTGATGAACCTTCCCGAGGCCTCCATCTCCTCGTGGTCCGAGTTGTGCTGGCAGTTCATCGCTAACTTCAAGGGCACGCATGAATGCCCTTGCCGGCTCAAAACCTGCGTGTCGTGCACCAGCAGCCTGGCGAGACCCTCCGCAAGTACATCCAGCGCTTCAGCCAAGTGCACAACAAGATCCCGCGCGCCTCCGATGCCTTGGTCATCTCAGTGTTCTCCTCCGGCATCATGGACGTCAGGATGCTCGAGAAGCTCTCCGTCAATGACGAGCTCGACTCCGTGGTCGCTCAGTTCAGCCTCGCCGATAGGTGCGCCAAGGTTGAAGAGGGCTGCCTCTTCGCCCACAATGATCCTGATGCGGTGCCCGACACCACCAAGCCCAAGGTCAAAGACACCAATCGCAAAGGTCCTGTCGTGCTTGCGGCGGAGCCTGAGCAGAAGCGCGGACGCGACTGCGATGAGGCGAAGAAGAACGGTCACCTCTTCTGCCCCTACCACAACATGCACTTCCACAGCACCGAGGATTGCCACGAGCTGAAGCTGCTTCGTGACAGCTGGCAGGACAGGCGTGGTGACCGCAATGAGCACGGCGCAGGCCATGGCAGTGGCCGCGGTGGCGGTCGCTTGGAGATCTCAACAACAACAACGGCAACAACAACTACCGGCAAGGCTGGCGGGACCGACCTCAGCAGGCCAACCTTTAGGCCAACGCCACCCCGTCGCGCCCTGACAGGAACAATGGCAATCTCCCTGACAAGGACACTGGGGGCTATCAGGAGCCTTGCGGGGTGGCGTGCATCCTCGGTGGGGCCCAGTCTCCCTCATCCAACCATTACTTCAAGCAGTTCTCTAGCGAGGTGAATGCGGCCCTCACGGGGTTGAGGCCTCCAGGCCCCTCAAGTGGTTGCAATACACAATCTCCTTCGACTCCGCCGACCACCCCAAGTACACAAAGACTATGGGCACCATCCCCTTGTTGTGCACGCCCACTATCAACAGCATCGTTGTCACCAAGACACTCATCGATGGTGGCGCAGGCCTCAACATGCTCTCCATGGAAACCTTTGAGAAGCTCCAGGTGCCCTACGAGCACTTGATGCCAACGAGGCCCTTCTCGGGTATGATCGATAGCTCCACTTTGCCTCTAGGGCAAGTGCGCCTTCTTGACACCTTTGGCTCCCTCCAGAACTACCACACAGAGCTCATCGACTTCGACGTGGCGCACATCAGCCTGCCCTACAATGCCATCCTAGGATACCCCACGCTCACCAAGTTCATGGCAGTGACCCACCACGGCTACAACACCGTCAAGGTTTCAGGCTGCAACGGGACCATCACCATCCGCTACGACGAGAAGGACACGGTGCGAACCCTCTAGCATGCCTACAAGACCGCCGCCACTGGCTAACCTGCCGACGAAGACGACGTCGAGCCTACCGAGCCTGCCGAGCCCGCACCCACGAAAAAGAAGCAGATGTTCTCTCAGGCACATGCCGAGATGAAGAAGGTGTCGCTAGATGGTAGTGGCTCTGGGCCCACCATCACCATCGGCAATGGTCACTCTCCCAAATAGGAAGGCGAGCTTGTCGCCTTCCTTCGGGAAAATGCTGATATGTTCACCTGGACAACATCAGACATGTCTGTTGTACCGAGGGAGGCGATCGAGCACCACTTGGTTGTGTGCCCCAATGCACGCCCTGTGAAGCAAAAGTACGACGACAGGCACCCGAGAAGCAAGAGTTCATCGTTTGAGAGGTCAAGAAGCTTTAAGAGGCAGGGATCATCCGCGAAGTGCTCCACCCTGAGTGGATCACCAACCCTGTCGTGGTCCCCAAGCACAATGGTGGCGGACGGATGTGCATCGACTTTACCAACCTCAACAAGGCCTGCCCCAAAGACCCTTACCTGCTGCCACGGATCAACCAGATCGTGGACTCCACGGCTGGGTGCGAGCTGATGTGCTTTCTGGATGCCTTCTCAGGCTACCACCAGATCAAGATGGTAGAAGAAGATGAGAAGACAACCTTCATCACCCCCTGCGGAGTGTACTGCTACATATGCATGCCCTTTGGCCTGAAGAGCGCGGGAGCCACCTTCCAGAGGCTAATGCATATCGCCCTGGGGGGCCCAAATGGGAAGGAACGCAGAGGCCTATGTCGATGTCATCATCGTCAAGATTCATGAGGCGAGCTCCCTCATCACGGATCTCGAAGAAACATTTGCCAACCTACGCAAGGTCAACCTCAAGCTCAACCCTGACAAGTGCATCGTCGGAGTCCCTTCAGGCAAGCTGCTTGGCTTCCCGGTCTCCCACCACGGCATCAAAGCCAACCTCGAGAAGATCAAGGCCATTGAGGAGATGTGGCCTCCCCAGAACCTCAAGCAAATGCAACGCTTGGCGAGATGCATGGCCGCCCTCGGGCGCTTCATCTCCAAGTTTAGCGAAAGAGCCCAGTTGTTCTTCAAGCACATGAAGAGATCGGGCCCCTTCAAGTGGACTCCTACGGCTGACGCGGCCTTCGAGGACCTCAAGAGATATCTGACGAGCCCTCCAATCATGGTCGCCCCATGCCCCCGCGAGCCCTTGCTCCTATACTTGGCAGCCACCCCCCCTATACGGCCAACGCGACCCTTTTGGTGGAACAGGAGGAGCAAACCAGTGTCAAGAAGAGGCCTATCGCGCTCGCACCTGCCGAGGCAGAATTTCAGCCTGAGGAGGTCGTGCCAGCGCCTGCCGAGGGCCCTCCTTAGGAGGCCCCTAGCGAGCCGCCTAATGAACGTCCTAAAGAGCAAGTTGTGGCTCCTACAACAACCCGCCTCGTCGAGCATCCTGTCTACTTCGTCAGCACGGTGCTGCGGGATGTGCGCGAGCGATATCCCATGCAGAAGAAGCTTCTCTTCTTGGTCCTCATCGCCTCTAGGAAGCTGTGCCACTAATTCCAAGGCCACCCCATCAAGGTGGTCATGTCTTATCCATTGGAGCAGGTCCTGCACAGCCCCAACGCCACTAGTCGCATCGCCGTATGGAACATCGAGTTGCAGCCCTTCGAGTTGGAATTCCTCACCACAAGGACGATCAAGGGTGCAGCCCTGGCAGACTTCATGGCGGAATGGACTGATCCGCGCCAAGAGGAACATCGTGTGAAGAGTCCCTTCTGCCCAGGAAGGGCACCGCCGATGGCTGGACCATGCACTTCGACGGCGGGATTCCCCGGCAGGGCGCGGGGGCTGGCATCGTGCTCACCTCGCCCGACAAGAGACAAGTTGTACTACACTATACAACTCTGCTTCAAGCATGGCGACAAGGCCTCCAACAACATCATGGAGTACGAGGGCCTCATCGCCAGGCTTAAGGCTGCCATCGCTCTTGGCATCAAGCGCATCCTCCTCAAGGGAGACTCGCAACTCCTCATCAACTTCTCCAACAAGAGCTACAAGCCGAAGGACGAGCACATGGCCGCCTACCTCAAGGAGGTGCACAGGCTTGAGAAGCGCTTCCTGGGCATGGAGCTCCAGCATGTCCCTCGCTGCGACAACAAGGAAGCTGGTGACATCGCCAAGCGGGCATCCCGTCGTGAGCCCCAAAGCCCTGCCGTCTTCGAGGAGAGACTCCTGAGGCCATCTGCGGCACCACCTGCCATTAACACCATGGCGCCTCATGAAGAGCTCCCACCCTGTCGGTGTACACAAACCGGGGTATTTGTTTCCCCCTGACCAGTTCGCAGACTCTTACGCAAAACTGTCTTTGCCGGGCACGCCAGCGAACCAAGAAGAATAAGATAGTTGTGGGCCACCTTGGGAGGGCCTCCCTTGCCGGGTAGGAGAGCCTGGTCAGGTCGAGACTGCCCCCGAGGACAAGTCCAGATTCATCTCGGCAGGGTTGCCGGGGCCATCAAGATCAAACCCCGCCAAGCTCCTTCAACAAGGAACCTTCACCAAGACGCCACCGCTCCACCTCACCGCACCCAAGTCACTAATCAGTGCGGTGTCAAGGTGTTAAGCAACCAGGTGGATCCTATCAAGCACATGGCAGCATCAAGGAGAAGAGATTAACTTTATTGACACCTGTCCAGGAGGCGTGTCAAGCTGATAAGAAGGGGCAGATAAGCGGCGCGACAGGCTTGTCGGGATTCGCCCTCGGCACGACACCTAGCAGTGTATTTAATGAACTTTGTCCTAACTGCTAGAGTTAGGTATGATAGCACAGTTAGCTATCTAATCACACCCAAATGACTGTTTTGCCACTGTGGTCACCCCTTAACCTATAAAAGGAGGCTCGGGGCAACCAAGGAAGGGGTTCGAACATTTTCCACCCCACAACACTTGTAAGCTCACGTTGCTCTCCCAGAGGTGCCTTGCCGGGCTAGAGCGCGTCGAGCCTTCGTGTTCCTCCAGATCAATCCACCACAGCAGGAGTAGGGTTTTATGCTGCAAAGCGGCCCAAACCTGGGTAAAGAGAGAGAGAGAGAGAGAGACACCATCGCCATGTTGTCCCTCACTGCTTCTGCACTTTGTGCAACGTGGACGTCCCCATGTCGAAACACAAAGGGGCACCCATGCCCCATAGGTGACCGTGCTTCCACACCGGCATCTTTGGCGCGCCAGGTAGGGGGCATCGCTTGTGCGAACCTGAAGCCAGTGACCAGCACGTCGATCTTCGCCAGTCTTCGTTGGCGTCGGCTCCCAAGAAGGGGAGAATGGAGCGGTGGCGCGGTTCCCTGATTCGTCAGCTCCTCCGCCTACGGCTATAAGCGCCGCGGACGCTGCGGCCGCGGCGGGCAAGTTGGGCATGATGGGCAGCGCGGCCGTCGTAGGCAGCGGTGCTATCACTCCTGCCACAATCTCATTCGTGTGGGTGGCGCAACGGCGTTGATAAGGAGGCAGAGGACCCGATTGCTGACGAGCTGCGCCCGGTGGTGCAGGTGTTCTTCCCACGGGAATGAGTGCTTAGCTAGGCCGTGAGCTGCAGCAAGTCCGTCGAAGCCCTGCCCCAACCCGTGGAGCAGCACTGCCTCGAAAGGAAACCACGCTAGGGCTCGTTCTCATCCTCCCTCGGCAAGTCTCATCACACACGGTAGTGCCCCGCAATCGCGTTGCGGACGTGCTAAGAGTTACCTTCTGTGTGCATGGGGGCTTCCCGGGAAAAGGAAGGATTTGCGCCCTCGTGGCAACCATAACTGCCGGATAAAGAAAAAGATAAGTTGCAACAACTTCCTTCTGGTCTCAGGATTCTTTTTGTGTGTCCCTTGCGACTCCTTCGGTTTAAACTCTAGCGTTTTGTGTGAGATATCCGTACCGCTAGAGGGACTCTTCCGTTCTCGCCTGCGTCCTTGTCTGTTTTGAGTCCGCTCAACAGACCAAGCAGTCACACCGAGGACGTCGAAGGGTAACTTGCCGGTGGCGCCTACGTGTGCAGAATGCTAAGGACCCGCTCCCGACAGCGGCACAGCTAGTGTTTGCCCCGACAGGCTCCCGACATGCGCAGGATTCGCAATCACACAAAAACGATGGGCAATATAAACTTAAAAGGATAGCATTGGTCCACACAACTACTTAAGAGTACTATTACATCACAGAAGGTAGCAAGGCCTAACATAAGGCCGAAATATGTCTTTTTGTGGCAGCATCCTAGCAAGCGAAGCAGGGGCACCTAATTCCGGCGTCCTCCCTGGACCCGGGGCACACGAAGGACCTTGTCAGCCAAAGGCCCGACAACTTGAGCGGCAGCAGAGGTGTCCATCCCAGCCGGCAGCCTCTTGAAAGCATCGGAGATGTCCACGTCGGGGTGGCGCTACACATAATTGACTAGGAGAGTGAAGATGGCATCCCGAACAAATTTTCGAGACTCACTGGTGAAGCAGGCTAATCTGTCATCCTCATACGTCTTCAGCCCTTTAATGAGTCCCTCGAAGAAATGTGTCAGTTTGACGCTCGGGGCCTCATGCTCGTTGATGGAGAAAGTCCAGCTCTTCATGTTCATGTTGGCGATCTGGGAAGAGAGCCGCTTGGCTATGTCCACCAGGCTCTTCGACCAGAGGCTGTACAACTCGACTTGCTCCTTGATTTTGTCTTCTACATCCTTGCGAAGAGCTCCGACATTATTGACCTCTTCCGCCAAGGCCCTCTCATGGTCATTGGCCTGCTCAAGGTCTTTCTCAAGGGTGGCTAGCTTGGTGCTCAAGTCTTCGATGGTGCTGGAGGCAGTTTTCAGATCCTGGTCCATGGATGTAAGCTGTGATCACAGCCCCTCCAGCACAGAGGTTTTCTTCCGTGCTTCTTCCTGGAGGACCTCGATCTCCTTCTTGTTCCCGGCAAACTCTTCCTCCAGTTTCCCCATGCGGGTTTCGAGCTCTGCTTTGGCTTTGGAGGCTGCGGCAAGGTTGTCGGAGACTTCCTTCAGTTTGGCTACCGCATCATGAGCCTGCGAGTCGATGGCTTTCTTATGACTGTCCTCCAGATGCTTGGTGTGCTGCTGAACAAGGACTTCCAGTTCGTCATCTTTGGCATGGAGGGCATCGGCCAGGGCCTGTTCGCGAGTGGCAATATCTCTGGCTTGGGCATTGAGTCGCGTCTCGCGCTCTATCAGCCTAGCATCACGAGTTTTTGCTCTCTCTGCGGCGGCCGCCATCTTCTCCTCTTGAGCCCTGAGCTCGCCGGATCGTGCATTGTACCAAGAGCGCAGTTCCTCGGCTTTGTATTTCAGTTGTTGGGTGGCAGTATCACAGGCCTTATGATCATCCTGGATCGCTTGCCGCTTCTGGTCGTACCTCTCTTGTACTTCTTTAAGCCCAACAACTACTGTCTCCAGGAAGGCCAAGTCCTTGGAACCATCACCGGGGCCACTCGCTTCCTTGGCTTTTTGAGTCAAGGGAGCCAGTATGCGGCAGATTTCTTCATCAAAATTTACCCCAGCAAGGGCTGACGAGCTGGAGGCAGTCGGAGTTGGGTGAGCTATAACCATTGCCAGGCCGCTTGCCGGGAGAGTCACCCTCAGGTTTGAAGCATCACTTTGAAGGGGCGCTTTATCCTCTACTTCCATGATGGGGCCAGTCGAGCTGCCAGGGATTTCTCCTTCTTCCCTTGGGGATCCCTGGGCACCCTTGAGGGACTCGGCATGACCCTCTTCAGTGGCAATTTTAAGGGCTTCTGCAGCAGCATCCTTCCCTATGTCTGCCACTTCCTCCAAAAGTTCCTTTTCTTCAAGGATGGGGGCTGCGAGGGAGTAAAGACAAGAGGGAAATGAAGATCAGAAACCAGAACCAAGAATTGAAGCAACTGAGAATTCTCAACGTGAATTCGAAGGGAACTAGGTTACCTGTCGGCGGCTGGCGGGAAGAAATTTCTCCTTCCCCGACAGTATTTGTGGCCAGCGGGCTTCTGGCATCTCCTTCTTCCATGGGGGTAACTTCAATACGGGCAGACCCGGTAGACGGAGCTCTTGCCAGGGATCCCCTTCCTTGGGTATCGCTCGCAGGAGGAGCTGGAGTGGTCACTACCTGCTGCTGGACTTCTCTTTGGGGGCTTTTGCCGGTCCCCTTGGAGGGCGATAGAAGAACTTCAGCATGACCGCCAGCAGACGTGGTCTGGCACATGCCTTCATGCGGCAGGCTAGCCTGGGGGCTGGGCACCGGGCAGTCCTCGGCCCCCTTTTCTGGTTCGACGCCCAAGGCAGATCCAAGCTCATTCGTCGTCTTGGCGCGCTTGGCCAGTTGGGCCAAAGTCTCTTCATCCCTGTCAGGGCCAACACCACAAGATCAGTATAATCTCAAGGAAAAAGTTATTGCAATCAAGAGAAGCAAATGATTGTTCTCACTCTGGATCGTCAAGCATGGCGTCCATCTCATATACAAGAGGTGGGGGTGATTCTCTGGCCCTCTTAAGTGGTGGGGGAGTCCTGCTCGCTGATGGTGCCGAGCTTGATAGTGGTGTGGGGTCTACACCCTTCACCACCCGCTATCGGGGAGGCGGAGTCGAGACCAGGGCAAGGCGGGCCGAGTGGCGGCGCGCCACGTCCTCCTTGATGTTCTTAGTGGTCGTCTTCTTCACCTTGGGCCCAGCCCGTGACGAAGACGGAACAACTGGCTCTTTGCTCCCCCTCTTGCGAAGCCGACGCTTCTGCTCTGGGGCTTGGGGGCCCTCTTTGAGCCCTTCCTCCTCTTCGAGCGCAGCAGCTCCCTCTGCCCTGGTAGCCCCTTCCTCGGCAGCCTCGGACCCGGCACCTCCGGTCCCGGCAGCCGCGACAGCTAGTGCCTCAAGCTCAGCGATCTGTTCATCAACACGGTCTTCTTCTGAGGAGTTCCCTTCCTCGTCATCACCAACTATCGCGGCAGCATTGAGCCTGCGGACCTCTTCAAGCCTGCTTTTGATGTACTCCTACTCCTACTCGGTGGTGCCCTTGGTGAAGTCAGTTTCCTTCCAAGTGGCTCTCTCCACTAAGCTTGAAGCCCAGCTCATCTCATCCTCCAAGCTAGGCAGCTCCCAGTCTGCCTTAACTCCGTTGGCATTGCAATCTGGCATCCACTTGATGATTTGGTCCAGTGCAGAGTTGATGTGCAAAGTAACAATTCTTGCCGGCAAGTGGAAAGTGTCGGCCTTGTGGAAAAGTTGCTCACACAGCCAGGCGTGGCTCATGACCGTCAGATTATTGGCAACGCCAGGATACAGCCGCATCCAGTCCTCGGCGTTCTTGTACTCCCAAGTGAAGCGGTCCCGTTGTTGCAGCAGGGCAATGTGACACCGGAGGAAGTCATCACCAACATGCTCGATGGTGAGCCCGGTAGCCTTGAGACGGGCGACCCTGTCCAAAGCCGTGCGAAGTCTCTCATCAGTTGCTCCCGGGTCGCTCCAATCCTTGCCGCACACCACGCACTTGGTCCGCGGCTAGCAAAATGAAGGCCACTTGCCGTGCAGCTTCCCTCCGAGGTAATCCCAACCTTCTCTCCTCCCCCGCGGAATCCATGATATGTTTCCCGGAAGGGATTTATCCTCGATGCGGGGGATGTAGAAGTGGCGGAACAGATCCACATTGGGGGCAACTCCGACAAAATTCTCGTAGAAATGGGCAAACACCGCCATGCACGTCATTGCATTGGGCGTGAAATCCAGCAAACGGAATCCGAAGGAATACATCAGAGCACTGAAGAAATCGGAGAAAGGAGGGGAAAGCCCGCAATAAAAGTAGGCGCAGAAGAATGGGTAGGAGTCATTTGGAACCTTGGATCCATTAGGGAGAACGACCGGCTTCCCATGCCCCTTGGTCTTCCTCCCCCACATATAGGCATACCTTTGGATCAGGGTATTGCCGTCTAGGTCTGATGGCGAGAAGACCACGTTTTCCTGCCGCCGTTGAACCAGAGCTTCCGCTTCCTTCTTCTCTTCGGCCCTCGGGTCTTCCGGCTTGGCCGCTTGCTTCCCCTTCATGGCACTCTTCTTGCGCCCCTTTCCTGTGGGCGGAGAAGAAGGGAAGATCTGAAGGTGGAGAAGAGGGAGTGGCGGCAGAGGCAATTTTCGTCGAGAGGAAGAAGATGAAGCGAGAAGGGCGAAAGGCGTGAATAAGTAACACTCCCTCGAGTATGCCTTGTTTTACTGAGACCATGCGAGGGGGGCTGGCTCTCCGCTATTCCCCTGTAGAAACTGCCTTTTCACAGGCACGCTCCCCCAATAGCCGCTGCAAAACCACGATCACACGACCCGCAGTTACTGCGCAGAACGGACGTGTGATTGACAAGATAGTAAAATCATTACGCGTCGACAGAGGGTTTTTGCCTCGTGTCTGCGCACTGCTTGGGGCCTAACCCAATGCACCCGCAGCGCGTTTGGATTAGGCCTGGGGGCTACTATCGGTGTACATGAACAGGGGTATTTGTTTCCCCCTGACCGGTGCGCAGACTCGCAGGCAAAACTGTCTTTGCCGGGCACGCCAGCGAACCAAGAAGAACAAGATAGCTGCGAGCCACCTTGGGAGGGCCTCCCTTGTCGGGCAGGAGAGCCTGGCCAGGTCGAGACCACCCCCGAGGACAAGTCCAGATTCACCCCGGCAGGGTTGTCGGGGCCGTCAAGATCAAACCCCGCCAAGCTCCTTCAACAAGGAACCTTCACCAAGACACCACCGCTCCACCTCACCGCACCCAAGTCACTAATCAGTGCGGTGTCAAGGTGTTAAGTGACTATGTGGATCCTATCAAGCACGTGGCAGCATCAAGGAGAAGAGATTAACTTTATTGGCACCCGTCCAGGAGGCATGTCAAGCTGATAAGAAGAGGCAGATAAACGGCGCGACAGGCTTGCCGGGATTTGCCCTCGGCACGACACCTAGCAGTGCATTTAATGCACTTTGTCCTAACTGCCAGAGTTAGGTATGATAGCACTATTAGCTATCTAATCACACCCAAATGACTGTTTTTCCACTGTGGTCACCCCTTAACCTATAAAACGAGGCCCGAGGCAAGCAAGGAAGGTGTTCGAACATTTTCCATCCCACAACACTTGTAAGCTGCTAATTCTTGAGCTTGCGTTGATTTTTCCCTTGAAGAGGAAAGGGTGATGCAGCAAAGTAGAGATAAGTATTTCCCTCAGTTAAGAACCAAGGTATCAATCCAGTAGGAGGCACAAGCATGTCTCCAATCTATGCACCTGCACAAACTAACAAACACTTGCACTCAACGCGAAAAAGGGGTTGTCAATCCCTTCACGGTCTCGAACAAGAGTGAGATCTAATAGAGATAGGTATAAAAGATAAATAAAAAGGCAAACTAAATTAAATATAAATAAATTGCAGCAAGGTATTTTTGGGTTTTTTGGTTTATAGATCTGAAAATATATGATGGAAAATAGACCCGGGGGACATAGGTTTCACTAGAGGCTTCTCTCCTGAAGATAGCATACGGTGGGTAAACAAATTACTGTTGAGCAATTGATAGAAAAGCGCAAAGTTATGACGATATCTAAGGCAATGATCATGAATATAGGCATCACGCCCGTGAAAAGTAGACCGAAACGATTCTGCATCTTACTCCACACATCGACCGCTATCAAGCATGCATCTAGAGTATTAAGTTCATAAGAACGGAGTAACGCTTTAAGTAAGATGACATGATGTAGAGGGATAAACTCAAGCAATATGATATAAACCCCATCTTTTTATCCTTGATGGCAACAATACAATACGTGCCTCGCTATCCCTTCTGTCACTGGGTGAGGACACCGCAAGATTGAACCCAAAACTAAGCACCTCTCCCATTGCAAGAAAAACCAATCTAGTTGGCCAAACCAAACCGATAGTTCGAAGAGAAATACAAAGATATCTTAATCATGCATAAAAGAGTTCAGAGAAGACTCAAATAATATTCATAGATAATCTGATCATAAATCCACAATTCATCGGATCTCAACAAACGCCCGCAAAAAAAGTATTACATCGAATAGATCTCCAAGAACATTGAGGAGAACATTGTACTGAAGATCAAAGAGAGAGAAGAAGCCATATAGCTACTAGCTATGGACCCGTGGGTCTGTGGTAAACTACTCACACATCATCGGAAGGGCAGCAAGGTTGATGTAGAGGCCCTCCGCGATCGAATCCCCCTCCGGCAAATCGCCGGAAAAGGCCCCAAGATGGGATCTCACGGGAACAGAGGCTTGCGGCGGCGGAAAAGTATTTTGGTGGATGCCTCTGATGGTTTGGGAATATTTGGGAATTAATAGTCCAAAGATTAGGGTTGGAAGACCTCTGAGGGGCCCACAAGCCCTCAGGGCGCGCCTGGCAGGCTTGTGGCCTCCTCGGGAACCTTCTGACCCCCTCTCCAAGTCCTCTGGATGTCTTCCGGTCCAAGAAAAATCATCGCAAAAGTTTTATTCCGTTTGGACTCCATTTGATATTCCTTTTCTGTAAAACTCAAAAACAAGGAAATAACAGAAACTGGCACTGGGCTCTAGGTTAATAGGTTAGTCCCAAAAATAATATAAAATAGCATATTAATGCATATAAAACATCCAAAACAGATAATATAATAGCATGGAACAATCAAAAATTATAGATACGTTGAAGACGTATCAAGCATCCCCAAGCTTAATTCCTACTCGTCCTCGAGTAGGTAAATGATAAGAACAGAATTTTTTATGTGGAATGCTACCTAACATATTTATCAATGTAATCTTATTTATTGTGGCATGAATATTCATATCCATAAGATTCAAAACAAAAGTTTAATATTGACATAAAAACAATAATACTTCAAGCATACTAATAAAGCAATCATGTCTTCTCAAAATAACATGGCCAAAGAAAGTTATCCCTACAAAATCATATAGTCTGGCTATGCTCCATCTTCATCACACAAAGTATTTCATCATGCACAACCCTGATGACAAGTCAAGCAATTGTTTCATACTTTTGGTGTTCTCAAACTTTTTCAACTTTCACGCAATACATGAGCGTGAGCCATGGATATAGCACTATAGGTGGAATAGAATATGGTGGTTGTGGAGAAGACAAAAAAAGGAGAAAGTCTCACATCAACTAGGCAAATTAACGGGCTATGGAGATGCCCATCAATTGATATTGATGCAAGTGAGTAGGGATTGCCATGCAACGGATGCACTAGAGCTATAAGTGTATTAAAGCTCAAAAAGAAACTAAGTGGGTGTGCATCCAACTTGCTTGCTCATGAAGACCTAGGGCAATTTGAGGAAGCCCATCATTGGAATATACAAGCCAAGTTCTATAATGAAAATTCCCACTAGTATATGAAAGTTACAAAATAGGAGACTCTCTATCATGAAGATCATGGTGCTACTTTGAAGCACAAGTGTGGAAAAAGGATAGTAGCATTGTCCCTTCTCTCTTTTCTCTCATTTTTTTTTGTTTGGGCTTCTTTGGCCTCTTTTATTTTATTTCGGCTTCTTTGGCCTCTTTTATTTTTTATAATGTCCGGAGACTCATCCCAACTTGTGAGGGAATCATAGCTTCCATCATCCTTTCCGTACATGGGACAATGCTCTAATAATGATGATCATCACACTTTTATTTACTTACAACTCAAGAATTACAACTCGATACTAGAACAAGATATGACTCTATATGAATGCCTCCGGCGGTGTACCGGGATGTGCTATGATCAAGAGTGACATGTATAAAAAATATGAACGGTGGCCTTGCCACAAATACTATGCCAACTACATGATCATGCAAAGCAATATGACAATGATGGTGCGTGTCATAATAAAACAGAACGGTGGAAGTTGCATGGCAATATATCTCGGAATGGCTATGGAAATGCCTAATAGGTAGGTATGGTGGCTGTTTTGAGGAAGGGCATATGGTGGGTTTAATGCACAGGCGAAAGTTGTGCGGTACTAGAGAGGCTAGCAATGGTGGAAGGGTGAGAGTGCGTATAATCCATGGACTCAACATTAGTCATAAAGAACTCACATACTTATTGCAAAAATGTATTAGCTATCAAAACAAAGTACTACACGCATGCTCCTAGGGGGATAGATTGGTAGGAAAAGACCATCGCTCGTCCCCGACTGCCACTCATAAGCAAGACAATCAAAAAATAAATCATGCTCTGACTTCATCACATAACGGTTCACCATACCTGCATGCTACGGGAATCACAAACTTTAACACAAGTATTTCTAACAATCCACAATTACTCACTAGCATGACTCTAATATCACCATCTTTATATCTCAAAACAAATGCAAGGAATCAAACTTCTCATCTATTCAATGCTCTTTATATGAAAGTTTTTATTATATCCCTCTTGGATGCCCATCATATTAGGACTAATTTCATAACCTAAGAAAATTACCATGATGTTTAACGACTCTCAAAATAATATAAGTGAAGCATGAGAGTTCAACAATTTCTATAAAATAAATCCACCGCCGTGCTCTAAAAAGATATAAGTGAAGTACTAGAGCAAACTGCCTAGCTCAAAAGATATAAGTGAAGAACATAGAGTATTCTAATAAATTCACGATTAATGCATGTCCCTCTCAAAAGGTGTGTATAGCAAGGATGATTGTGGCAAACTAAAAAGCAAAAACTCATATCATACAAGACGCTCCAAGCAAAACACATATCATGTGGTGAATAAAAATATAGCCTCAAGTAAATTTACTGATGGATTGAAGACAAAAGAGGGGATGCCATCCGGGGCATCCCCAAGCTTAGATGCTTGGTTGTCCTTGAATATTACCTTGGGGTGCCTTGGGAATCCCAATCTTAGGCTCTTGCCACTCCTTATTCCATTGTCCATCAAATCTTTACCCAAAACTTGAAAACTTCACAACACAAAACTCAACAGAAAACTCATGTGATCCGTTAGTATAATAAAATAAATCACCACTTTAGGTACTGTTGTGAACTCATTCTTAATTTATATTGGTGTTATATCTACTGTATTCCAACTTCTCCATGGTTCATACCCCCTGATACTACCCATAGATTCATCAAAATAAGCAAACAACACATAAAAAATAGAATCTGTCAAAAACAGAACAGTCTGTAGTAACCAGAATATTTTTCATACTTCTGTAACTCCAAAAATTCTGAAACATAAGGACAACAGATACAATTAATATATAAATATTGTGTACAAAATTCAGAATTTTTTCACGCTCCAGTGAATTTAAACAATTCTGTTACTGGATGCAAACGTTTCTGTTTTTCAGCAGAACCAAATCAACGATATACCAAAGCATCCCAAAGGTCTTGCTTGGATCAAACAGTAATTAAAACTCCAAACCACAATTACTACAGAGGTAATAATGTGTATTTATTGAAAAACAAAAACAAAAAAATAAAATTGGGTTGCCTCCCAACAAGCCCTATTGTTTAACGCCCTAGCTAGGCATGAAACATAGATCTAGGTATTGTCATCTTTGGTATTTAATTCTTTCCTAGTCAAATATTCCAAAACTTTTCTTAACAATTCTCTTTTTTCATTACTTTCCTTCCTAATGGGTGAACTCAATTCATGGAAAGGACTTTGATTAGTGATTCTAACATTCATAATTCCATACTCAAGATCATCCCAATAAATATCCTCATACAAGATACGTATCTCATCCATAATGGGTTCCTTAGATATTTCCTCCATCCATTCGTCATTAAATCCTACATAAATTCCCTTTGTTACCCAATCAAATTTATCATAAGTGTCAAGGTAGAGGGCTTGAGCAATTTCTGCATAGGGAACTCTTCTCCTAAGATTGTTACTATAAGAATGATAATCCCTAGATTCTAGACTACGCAAAGTTTCTTTATCATGAAGAATTTCTTCAACTGGAGGATGCTCAATATTTTTATTATAGAAAACAAAATTTTCACTAGCTTCTTTTATTATGAAGTCAAACTCTTGCATAAGGATGATAGTTGCAATCTTTTTAGCCTTAGGATGAAGTATATTGGGAAGTTCATAAAATATCTTTTGCAAAGCAGGATGAATATGCACAAATTTTCATTCTAGCTTAACGACAAGCATAGCAATAGCATCCGCATAGCAATTTGAATCAAGAAGAATAGATCCCTTACTAATTGGCATGACTCCCATACAAACAAAGAATTCTTGAATAACACTCTTCCCAATAATATTACCGTCTCCCACATGAAAAGTTTTTGCCTTAAAATTAGAGGGAGTTTCAGTTTCACGATCTAAAGAACAAGATCCAAATTTTTCCTCAAGATTATTAGCAAGATCCTCAGAATTTTCAACGATAACCTCCCCATATTCAAACATGATGGCAAGAAACCAATCTAGCAAATGAGCAAACAAAAAGCAAATGAAAAGACGAACGAAAGAAGGGCGAATAAAAAGGAAAATATTTTTGTGTTTTTCTGAAAACATTTTAGAAGTGGGGGAGAGGAAAACGAGAGGCAAATGGTGTCGGTGTTATGGGATCGGGGGTACCCAGATCTGCCTGCCTGCGGCCCAGCGTGTGGGCCCATATATGGCCCAGCTACAACAACTCCAAGGCAGGACCCTCGCGAGGACCCAAGCCTTGCAAGGCGAGCAACACCAAGACCTCCAGAGGAGCGGCCTCCCCAGGCTGCCTCCCGAGGGGCGGAGACTTCTATGCAGGTACCCAGCCTCACGAGGCTGCGATGACGTGAGCCATGACGACCAAGACCAGGCGGGCGCCAGCGGGCGCAGAGGGGATAGTTTCCTCTTCGATGCTAAGGGAGCAAGGGCAGGCGCAGGTTCCCGAGGAAGGCCCCAAAGCTTTCCTTTCTGGTGCAACGAGACCAAGACCACGAGCTCGGCAGGACGGATGTCATCGCCGAGCCCACCGCTGTGTCATGGCCAGAAGCTTTGCAGGCGAAGACCACCTTTCGTCAGCATAAGATGTACTCCTTGTCCCCCTTCAATATGGCCGTTATGGAATCCCTTCCTGTCTAAGCTATGAGGGAAGAGGACCAAGGCCACTACAAATATAGGCTAGCCATCACTGTAGAAGGGATCCCCAGATCGGACCCTTGACCAATCCACCCTCGCGAGGCAGCTCATCCACTGTACTAGTTCATCCTCTACCTCCTCGTGAGGCCAATCCACCAAAAGCAGGAGTAGGGTTTTACACTGCAAGGTGGCCCGAACCTGGGTAAATCTCTGTGTTGTTCCTTCCGCACGATCCAACATACTCGTCGAGATCAGGTCATGGGCATGGTGAGCTAGCGTTGTTGGAGAGCGAGACCCTTCATTCACGCCCCTGAGTTCGAACCTTCTTGGGTCTGCGGAGCCCTGAATCTGACATTTGGCGCGCCAGGTAGGGGCGTGACGAAGCTCCGCCTCTTCATCAACCGCATCCCGTTCTCGCTCCGTCGTGCCAATGGCTGATGCTCATCGGGTCTGCGCCGAGCGCCGGGCCGCTCGCGTTGCTCAGACGACACCCGTGGGCCGCGGCGTCCTGTGCCGCTCTACCTCTCACGTGGCTAACGCTGCCACCGACCTCGCTGCTCACAAGCAGCAAGACTCATTGCTGCCACCCTCCGTGCGGCGCGATGGCCGCACCACCACTCCTTCTCTCACTCCCGCCACGGCGTCGTCCTCCCACGCTCACCGTGGGCCGGCGAACGCGCAGGCTGCGCTGCTCATGGCATGTGAGCTGCTGCGTTACCGTCCCGCCGACGAGGGCTACGCCGCCTGGCTCAGCCGCATCACCGAGCTCATCAACACTGCTGGCGAGGCCCCGGCGCTCTCCCACTCGCTTTGTCCCCCGCCATCCAGGGTGGGCGACATGGCCCATGGCGCACCTCCTCCTCCTCCTCTGCGCGGCACCGACCCTGAGCCCAGGCGCGACGCACCCCAGCGTGACCTGCCGCGTGGGGCGCCGGCGCCGGCACGGGATGAGGCAAGCTGTCAGGTGGTGCTGCGGCCACAAGGTGACGCCCGCGCGCTCCCTGCACCACCGCGGCAGCATCAGGACCACGCGCCGCTGGAGGCGGCAGCGCGCGGATGTCAAGACCGAGCCCCCCACGCGCGTGCCACGCCCGTGAGTGCGGCAGGCTGCCGCGCGTTCACCCCTGAGCTGTGCCGCATCGTCTGGCCCGGCAAATTCAAGTCGGATCTGCCCCCGTGCTACGACGGCACCCCCGACCCTGCAGAGTTCCTCCAGCTCTACTCGCTGAGCATCGAGGCGGCGAATGGTGATGACAAGGTCATGGCGAACTGGTTCCCCATGGCCCTCAAGGATGGCGCGCACTCTTGGCTCCTTCACCTCCCGGAGGGGTCGATTTCCTCCTAGGACGAGCTTCGTGAGCGCTTCATCCCCAACTTTCAAGGCACTCGTGACCGCGCCCGTGCAGTGAATGATCTGTGGCGCGTGAAGCAGCAGCCAGGCGAGACTCTGCACAAGTACATACAACGCTTCACGAATGTTCACCTCAAGATCCCGAAGGCGTCGTACGAGGCCATCATCTCGGCGTTCACTGATGGCGTCAGGGATGTCAAGATGAAAGAGGAGCTTGCCATCCACGACGACTTGTGCTCGGCCCTGGAGATGTTCAACCTAGCGAACAAGTGTGCGAGGGCCAAAGAGGGCCGCCTCTCCCTCCTCGAGCTCCCGGAGGCCGACCTCGAAGACAAGAAGGCCAAGGCTAAGGAGGCGAAGCATAAGGGCCCCGCCGTGCTGGCAGCGGAGCCTGAGATGAAGAGCGGTCGTGACCATGATGAGCCTCCTAGGGGCAACCACCCGTTCTGCGTCTTCCACAACATACACAGCCACAACACCAACGACTGTCAGGAGCACAGAGCGCTCAGTGACGGGCGCCTCGGCCGCTGCCCCGAGTGCGGTGACCGTGGCTACGGTCGTGGAGGAGGCCATGACAGAAGCCGCTGGGACAACCCCGACCCTCGCCAGGACTGGCGCGACCAGCCTCGCGAGGACCACTGGCGGGATCAGCCTCGCGACGGCCCCTGGTGTGACTAGCCTCGTGAGGACCGTCCCCAGGGCAATGCCGGCCTCCCTCCGCTGCCGCCGCCAAGGAGAAATGACGACAACTGACAGGATGATGGGGCTGGGGGCTTCCAGGAACCCCGTGCGATCGCTTGCATCCTGGGTGGTGCCCAGGCCCCTACTTGGAACCACATCTTCAAGCAGTTCTCTCGTGAGGTGAACGCGGCCCTCCCGAAGCTTGAGGCCGCGCGTCCCCTCAGGTGGTCGCAGTACGCGATTACTTTCGATTCCAAGGACCACCTCAAGTGTTCGGCTGCCGCAGGTGCGCTTCCCATGCTCTGCATGCCCACCATCAGCTATGTCCTCATCACCAAGACCCTCATCGACGGTGCGCTGGGCTCAATGTCCTCTCGGTGGAAACATTCGACACGCTCCAAGTGCCTTATGACCAGCTCCTGCCCACCAAGCCCTTCTTGGGAGTGACCAATGGCTCCACCACACCCCTGGAGCAGGTGCGCCTTCCCGTCACCTTCGGCAAGCGTGACAACTACCACACTGAGCTCATTGACTTCGACGTCGCCCACATCGGCCTCCCGTACAACGCCATCCTCGGATACCCTGCCCTCGTCAAGTTCATGGCGGCGACCCACCATGGCTACAACGTCCTCAAGATGCCAGGGTGCAGCGGCATCATCACGGTCGCCTGCGATGAGAAGGATGTGGTCTGTTGACTTGAGCATGCCTACCATGCCGCTATGGCCGAGAACTCTGATGATGAGGGTGGCGTCCTGCCTCCTGGAGCCACCCCCGCGAAGAAGAAGAAGCTCCTCCCCAAGGGTCCTCTGGAGACCAAGAAGCCCTATGGCGGCGCCTCAGGCACCGCGCCTGCTGTCGAGGCACCTCTTCCTCCCGCATAGTAAGGCGCGCCCGGTGCTTCCCTTGGGACGGGCTAGGGGGCTTTTGTCTGGAGAGCTTCCGACCTGACCAATGCGACGAGGGAGGTGCTCGAGCACCACTTGGAGGTGTGCCTCGATGCGCGCCCCCACAAGCAAGGAGCGAGGCGCGAGGCACCAGGGATGCGGGAATTCATCACCAAGGCGATCAAAGAGCTTCAGGAGGCACAAGCCATACGTGGTGAGCGTCGCCCCGCACCACCAAGTGCAGCTGCAACCCCCGATGCGGGCGGCGAGCTGCGCGTCTGCATCAACATCCCGAGCCTCAACAGGGCCGCTTCACAGGATCTCTTCTGGCCGTCACGTGTCGGCCGGAGTGGGGGCTACCCCTGCAACTACGTCCGCATGCCGTTTGGCCTGCTGAACGTGGGTGACTCATACCAGCACCTGGCAAAGCGTGCTATGGCGTCTCGCGAGGCCAGGCGCTCGACGGTCGTGCCTCGGGAGGTCCTAGATCCTCACGAGCCCCCCGGGCCTCGCGGGTCTCCCTGGTTTCCGGAGCCGCCCAGCTCATGAGGAGCTATCTTCATGGCACACATCTTCAGCTACCTCGACGTGTCTACAACGCTGGTGCCAGGTAACTTTTTTGTTTGTTCAAGTTGAGGGCGCCCCTCGGGCTGCATTATCCTCAAGTCGTCAGCGCTCGCCCCCACGGTTGTGTCGTTTCGTTCATGTACCTTGAACTGGTTGCACTCCCATGAGCCGCTATGGTTGATAACCTTACGCATGATGATGTATCACTTCTGGAGTCACCTTCGCGGGCTTCGTGCGTCGCCAGTTCTCCTTCTGTGTGTCCCATGAGAGGGGGCTACCGGCACGGCGCCTGTGCTTGGGTCCGTCCTTGCAGCGTCGACAAATCTAAGAGACTGAGCTCTGACTCTCGGGCCAGCCCCGCACACGTCACCTCACCAGGTCCTTAGTGCCTTCGTCTTCTCACGGAACGATCATGAGCAGATCAGCGAGCGCGCGACGCCTCTCGTATTATGTAATTGCCTAATTCGCAGGAGCCTCAGGAGACGGGTGTTCAAGCAATGTTGTCGACACCCTACTACCTCAGAAGGGCCGGCTCCAGCAGGGCAACAGTTCAACTCACAAAGGCTAAGTAAATCGGTCCGCCCGCCTTGCCAGCTGGTCAAGGCCCTCTTTCCTGGCTACCCCCGCAAGGCGGAACCGCTCCTTTTCCGCGCAGACCGCTTGCACGTTGAAGGGGGGGCTCCTGAGCATCGCGCCTCAGGAGCTCCTACTGGCTCTCAGGCCCTCACCCTCTGGCCTTGACCATGGCATCGCGACCTAGCATACCAGCGACGGCTGAGCTCCGCTCGAGGGTCGGGTCCTGAGGACGTAGAGCATCAAGCTCGGCAAAGAAAGGGGGCGGCGCGCCCTGCGAGGGAATATGAGGAGAAGGGTGTGGCCCTGTGGCACAGGCGTTTTTTCAGGATATGATTGGTGTCAATTTCTTCACGCACCCCTAGTGGGACTTGTGCTGGTTCGTTTCAGAACAGAAGACGCGCGCAGGATCAAAAGCTCTAGGAAAGCACGCCCTTACGACGCAGGAGCACCTCGTGGATCGCGAACACCCAGAGCTAAGTCACCCTCTCCACGTCAGGCACAAGCCCTACTATTGATACTACACCTTTGTTTCCGCGGTCTCGTTTGGATAAAAACCCTTTCCCGTCCGAAAGCTGCTTGAGCGTCAAGGGGGACCTCTTGAGCATCCCGCCTTAGGAGCTCTTACCGGACCTCGGGTCGCTCACCTCCTGGCCTTGCGCACGGCATCGCGACCTGGCATACCAGCGACGGCAGAAGCTTACCTGGGGACTGGGTCCCGGCGATGCAGAGCACTAAGCTATCGTGAGGAGGAAAGGGCTTGAGCTCAAACGGTGGACGCCGACACAATTCAGAAACGCGATAAACATTAAGATAAAAGGCGCGAGCGCCGCAGTCTCTTACATACCCCCACGGGGCTCTCCACGATCTTTGTTGCAGGAAATAAAAAACAAGAGAGGCGGCCCCCCAAGGGCCACGGCTCAGGAGGTGCCGGCTCCAGCGTGGCGACACCTAGTCGGTATCCTCCTCCTCCTTGACCCGGGTGTGGCGACGCGGTGGCTCGTTGTAGTCTTCGTCGCTCGAGCTCCCCTCAGAGAAGGTGCCGCCGCTGCTGGAGGCCTCGCGGCCAAGGGCAAGTTCACCGTCGAGGGTGCCACTGCCCTGTTGATCGCCATTGTTGATGGGGTGGTTGCCGCCGCCGCTGCCGCCCTCCGGGCAGCACTCCAGGCGCCCGCCGTCTTCCCTCAAGACCTTGAAGAAGAGCACCGCCGCCCCATCGTACTTGAAGTGGAGGGCGTGCCTCCCCATCGAGCCGCAGGCACGGTCGATCGCTCCCCATCCCCGGGTCATGAAGACGTCGCCGAAGAGGGTGGCCTCGACCTCCGCCTGTGAGGACTGATTGCAGTAGCCGTCGTGCTGCAGCCACAGCTCGACGGCCCCCCTCGCTGGCAGCTCCTCCGCCAAGGACTGCGGGAGCTGGATCCAGGTGCGCGGCGGCATCCCCACCCACACCACAAACTCACGGGCCGTGTCATCAGAGTGGGCCCGTGGGTAAGGTGGTCGGACAGCCGTCGCCCGCCTCCCTCCTCGGCCTCGTCCTCCGTAGCTTTCATGGCCGCCCCCATGGGAAGGGCCCTTCCCGCGGCTGCTGGAGCCGGCGTGGACCCCCGGCGGAGTGTGCTCCCGTCAGAGAGGGGCCGCCGCGGGCGTCATGGTGATCTTGCGAGGTTGGTCGCTCCCTCTTGTCGGCGGGAGGGACTCAGGCCCTTCCTGGGGAGTTTTCCCTTTCTCGGCGGCTGAGAACCTTCTCACCGGCGCCATGATGCCGTCGCAAGAGTGCGGGATGAGGAGGCAAGAAGACAAAGATGGGATGGAGCACTGCCCCCTCGCCCTCTTATAGGCGATCATGGGCCAACCGGCGCCCCTCCACCTTCGCGCAATGATGGCCTCGCAGCATGCACGTCCAAGACTTTCGCCAGTCGGGGCGGTTGCCGAGGCAACGTGGGGAAGCGGAGGCGTCTGTGTCCCATCATGCGCCACACATTGAGCCTGGCCCGCAGGCGATTGGGGGCCCACGGCGATTCGCCCTTCGCTCCTTGCCTTCGCCTCGAAGCCAGGCCGAGCATGCCTTGGGCCCGGGGGCTACTGTCGGCGTTCTGGGATTGGGGGTACCCAGATCTGCCTGCCTACGGCCCAACGCGTGGGCCCATCAATGGCCCGGTACGGCCCAGCTACAACAACTCCAAGGCAGGACCCTCGCGAGCACCCAAGCCTCGCGAGGCAAGCGACACCAAGACCTCCAGAGGAGCGGCCTCCCCAGGCTGCCTCCCGAGGGGCAGAGACTTCTATGCAGGTACCTAGCCTCACGAGGCTGCGATGATGTGAGCCATGACGACCAAGACCAGGCGGGCGCCAGCGGGCGCAGAGGGGACAGTTTCCTCTTCGGTGCTAAGGGAGCAAGGGCAGGCGCAGGTTCCCGAGGAAGGCCCCAAAGCTTTCCTTTCTGGTGCAACGAGACCAAGACCACGAGCTCGGCAAGACGGATGTCATCGCCGAGCCCACCGCTGCGTCATGGCCAGAAGCTTTGCAGGCAAAGACCACCTTTCGTCAGGATAAGATGTACTCCTTGTTCCCCTTCAATTTGGCCGTTGTGGAATCCCTTCCCGCCTAAGCTATGAGGGAAGATGACCAAGGCCACTATAAATATAGGCTAGCCATCACCGTAGAAGGGATCCCCGGATCGGACCCTTGACCAATCCACCCTCACCACTAGAGCCCTTGCGAGGCAGCTCATCCACTGTACTAGTTCATTCTATACCTCCTCGTGAGGCCAATCCACCAAAAGCAGGAATAGGGTTTTACACCGCAAGGTGGCCCGAACCTGGGTAAATCTATGTGTTGTTCCCTTCCACACGATCCAGCATACTCGTCGAGATCAGGTCATGGGCATGGAGAGCTAGTGTTGTTGGAGAGCAAGACCCTTCGTTCACGCCCCTGAGTTCGAACCTTCTTGGGTTTGCGGAGCCTTGAATCCGATAAATGGCAAATAATGTAATGCAAGAGATGAGAGTTTATGATGGGTACTTGCTACGCTTGATGTAGAACCTCCCCGGCAACGGTGCCAGAAGTTCTTCCTGCTACTTCTTGAGCGTGCGTTGGTTTTTCCCTTGAAGAGGAAAGGGTGATGCAGCAAAGTAGAGATAAGTATTTCTCTCAGTTAAGAACCAAGGTATCAATCCAGTAGGAGGCACAAGCAAGTCTCCAATCTATGCACTTGCACAAACTAACAAACACTTGCACTCAATGCGAAAAAGGGGTTGTCAATCCCTTCACGGTCTCGAACAAGAGTGAGATCTAATAGAGAGAGGTATGAAAGATAAATAAAAAGGCAAAGTAAAGTAAATATAAATAAATTGCAGCAAGGTATTTTTGGGTTTTTTGGTTTATAGATCTGAAAATATATGATGGAAAATTGACCCAGGGCCATAGGTTTCACTAGAGGCTTCTCTCCTGAAGATAGCATACGGTGGGTAAACAAATTACTGTTGAGCAATTGATAGAAAAGCGCAAAGTTATGACGATATCTAAGGCAATGATCATGAATATAGGCATCACGTCTGTGACAAGTAGACTGAAATGATTCTGCATCTACTACTATTACTCCACACATCGACCCTATCCAGCATGCATCTTGAGTATTAAGTTCATAAGAACGGAGTAACGCTTTAAGTAAGATGACATGATGTAGAGGGATAAACTCAAGCAATATGATATAAACCCCATCTTTTTATCCTTGATGGCAACAATACAATACAATACATGCCTCGCTACCCCTTCTGTCACTGGGTGAGGACACCACAAGATTGAACCCAAAACTAAGCACCTCTCCCATTGCAAGAAAAACCAATCTAGTTGGTCAAACCAAACCGATAGTTCGAAGAGAAATACAAAGATATCTTAATCATGCATAAAAGAGTTCAGAGAAGACTCAAATAATATGCATAGATAATCTGATCATAAATCCACAATTCATCGGATCTCAACAAATGCACTGCAAAAAAAGTATTACATCGAATAGATCTCCAAGAACATCGAGGAGAACATTGTATTGAAGATCAAAGAGAGAGAAGAAGCCATCTAGCTACTAGCTATGGACCCATAGGTCTGTGGTAAACTACTCACGCATCATCGAAAGAGCAGCAAGGTTGATGTAGAGGCCCTCCGTGATCGAATCCGCCTCCGACAGATCGTCAGAAAAGGCCCCAAGATGGGTTCTCACGGGAACAGAGGCTTGCGGCGGCGGAAAAGTATTTTGGTGGATGCCTCTGAGGGTTTGGGAATATTTGGGAATTTATAGTGCAAAGATTAGGGCTGGAAGACCTCCGAGGGACCCACAAGCCCTCAGAGCGCCCCCCCCCCCTAGGGCACGCCTAGCAGGCTTGTGGCCTCCTCGGGAACCTTCTGACCCCCTCTCCAAGTCCTCTGGATGTCTTCTGGTCCAAGAAAAATCATCGCGAAAGTTTTATTCCGTTTGGACTCCGTTTGATATTCCTTTTCTGTAAAACTCAAAAACAAGGAAAAAATAGAAACTGACACTGGGCTCTAGGTTAATAGGTTAGTCCCAAAAATAATATAAAATAGCATATTAATGCATATAAAACATCCAAAACAGATAATATAATAGCATGGAACAATCAAAAATTATAGATACGTTGGAGGCGTATTATAAGCTCACGTCGCTCTCCCTGAGGTGCCTTGCCGGGCTAGAGTGCGTCGAGCCTTCATGTTCCTCCAAATCAATCCACCACAGCAGGAGTAGGGTTTTACGCTGCAAAGCGGCCCGAACCTGGGTAAAGAGAGAGAGTCCATCGCCGTGTGTTCCCTCACTGCTTCTACTCTTTGTGCAACATGGCCGTCCCCAGGCCAAACCACAAAGGGGCACCCATGCCCCATAGGTGATCGTGCTTCCACGCCAACACACCCGCACCCTCCTCAGGCGCACCAGGCTGCGGCCCACCTTCAAGCGCTCGCCTGCTGTTGCCGCTGGAACCACATGCCGAAAGCCGAGTCGTGGAGCTCAAGGCTTACCTGGAGAGCGGCACCCTCCCGGAGGATGACACAGAAGCAGAGCGTGAGGCCCACCAGGCCAGGCCCTACTTCTTGAGGGATGGCAAGCTCTACCGCAAACATCCCAACAGAGTCGCGTTGTGATGCATCTCTGCAGAGCAAGGGCGCGAGTTGCCTGCTGACATACATGGAGTAGACTGCGGCCATCACTCCTCGTCGCGCACTCTCGCCGGCAAGGTCTTCCACAGCAGCTTCTACTAGCCCACCGTGCTTCAAGATGCCACCGAGCTGGTCTAGTCCTGTGAGGCCTGCCAGTTCCATGTCAAGCAGATCCACCAGCCGGCGCAAGGGCTTCAGACCATTCATCTCTCGTGGCCCTTCGCGGTCTGGGGGCTGGACATCCTGGGCCCCTTTCCTCATGCGGCCGGTGGCTACCGCTACCTCTACACCGCCATCGACAAGTTCACCAAGTGGGCTGAGTGGAGCCTATCCGTACCATCCCAGTAGGATTAGTTGTCAAGTTCATCAAGGGCCTGGTGTGCTGCTTCGGCATCCCAAACCGCATCATCACCGACAACAGCTCACAGTTCACCAGTGGCCTCTTCAAGTCCTATTGCGCCAACATCGACACGCAGATCTGCTATGCCTCTGTGGCGCACCCGCGAAGCAATGGCCAGGCCGAGCGTGCTAATGTTGAGGTCCTCAAGTGCCTCAAGACAAGAAGCTTCAAGAAAAAGCTCACATCCTACGGCAAGGGCTAGCTCGATGAGCTCCAGTCCGTGCTATGGTCGATCAGCACAACGGCAACCAAGCCTACTGGCGAAATGCCCTTCTTCCTCATCTACGGGGCAGAAGCAATCCTCCCCACCGAGCTCAAGCATGGGTCCCCGTGGGTTCTGGCCTTGATGAGGTCCGCCAGGATCGCCTGCGGGAAGCTGATATGCTCCTCCTCGAGGAGGCACGCCGCCAGGACGCCATCCGCGTGGCTCGGTATCAGTAGGAGCTACGTCGCTACCACAGCCGCAACATACGCCCCCATACCCTTGAAGCTAGCGATCTTGTCCTGCGAAGGATCCTCTCCAGGGAAGGACTCCATAAGCTCTTGCCCATGTGGGAAGGCCCATTCAGGGTTGTACATGTTTCTCGGCCTGGCGCAGCACGGCTGGAGACGGAGGAAGGTGTCCCGGTGCCGAACCCGTGGAACATCCAACACCTCCGCAAGTTCTACCCGTGACCTCATGGATACGAGCGAAGTGGAGCTGTACATGCTCTGGAGCCTCTCTTTGCATCACCACGAGGCCGCGAGAGCTCCCGCCCACAACCTAGTGGGGCCCCATGCTCAGACATGGCGAACTATTTACTGGAGGGCGCCGCCTGGCCACTACATCCTCAAGCTGCTCCGAGCGCATCACGACAGCATGTATCTTTTGATTTTGTAATGAGACCCCTTCATGAATCAGTAAAATTTCATTTCCTAAGTATTATGTGTGTTTGGTAAACAAGCCGCTTTAGGAGTTGTGCGCGCTCATGATTTCCCTCCTGCGTATCACGGAAGCGGGGGCTGGACATGGTGCCTGTGCTCGGGTCAGTCCCAGCAGCGTTGTTAAACCCAAGTGACCAAGCTCTGGTTCGTGGGCCTGCTCCCGTGCACGTCACCTCACAAAGGTCCTTGGTACTTTGTCTCCTCGCGTGAAACCCACAAGTGAACTCACGAGCGCGCACCGCTGCATTACTTGCGAAACTTGTTGGCATATCGTTGTCACAGGTGCAGGGCGTAGGAGTCCTCATGAGCGCTGCCCCATGAGGCAGCCCATGGTGCATCTCCCCCTCGAGAAGCCCACAGGAAGCCCACAAGCGCTACTTCGTGAGACATCCTGCGGCGCACATCTCCGCCAATTGCCAATGGGAGGCCTCACGAGCGAGCACCTCGCGAGGCGCATCCCACAGGCCGCGGCATGCCAAGTCTCACACCCCGAAAAAGCTAAGTCCAAATGCCTCGCGAGCCCTTCTTCGCGCCTCTTGAACTCTCTTTTCTTCGCGATCTCGCTGAGCGCCTTCAGCTTTTCCTTGCACAAGCGCTTGCACGTCAAGGGGGCTCCTTGAGCATCGCGCCTCAGGAGCCCTTACCGCCTCATGGAGCACTACACCCTCTGGCCTTGTTAGGCACGTGTCCTAACATACCAGCGATGGTCATAGCATGCTCGAGGGCTGGATCCTAGCGATGTAGAGGATAAAGGCGCGTAAAAAAGGAAAAGCAGGCCTCACGAGGGAACGAAAGTGCAGCAAACATTAAAGACTTAACGTCATTACAAAAACAATGTCTTCACGCCCCCACGAGACCATGTCTACTTGATTACAGGATACAAAAAAGGAAAGAAGACCAAGTGGATGAGGCACTGTCATCGCCACCTTCACCGTCACCGTCGATGTCGGCGCCCTCATCGGCGCCCTCGCTGACATGCAAGAACCACTGGACCAAGGCTTCCACGTGCTCCCACACCTCCTTCTCGATCCCCTCGTGAAGCTCCGCCGGGACAGGCCTCATCACCTTGTCAAATTCGAAGTTGGCGTCGGCGCAGAAGAGATTGCTGAAGACACGCGCCACCGCCTGGCTTAGGAGGTCGCAACACTCCTCCTTGATGATGTCGTCCAGCCTCACGGCCCCCTCCTCCATCTTCTCCATATGCTTGGTGAAGAAGTCCAGGTAGCTGGCGTCGTTGTCCTCAAGTGGGTCCGCAGCCTTCTCGTCGGTGAAGCTGGAGACAGTGACGCGAGCATGCTTCGCGAGGGTGCAGAACATCTTGGCATGCTCATGCTGCCGCCCCCAGCACTCGAACCGTGTCCTCCCTGGCCTTCTCAGCGACGTTGGAGACGCCGCCCACCTGCGCTCAAAGGGACTCTATCTCCCCCTCGGCATCCGCCTTGGCCATTAGTGCATGCTGTCGAGCGGCCTCCGCCTCCTTCAGCTGCTTCTTGAGGCGGGCGTTTTCACCCTGGAGCTCATTCCGCTTCTTGCGAAGCAGTCCTCCTAAAGCTTCAGCTTCTAGCTGTAATCCTTGGGGAGTGTCGCGCGCTCGTTCTTGGACTTCACCTCAGTGTCCGCCTTGGTCTTCTTCTCCCTCTCCTCGAGCTGGGCGTTGGCCTTGGGAGGCGAGCATCATAAGAGGCTTGGGCGGTTTCCACCTGGCACTCCAGCGTCGCCAAGCGCTCGTGCTGAGCCTCCTGCTCGGACGTGGTCCTCGCAAGCTCTAGCTCCTGGATCCAGACGTCCACCTCGAGGGCCACAAGGGCCTCCTCGCGCCTGGCGAGCTCCTCCTCACAGAAGGCCAATTGCCCTTCACGAGCAGCGACAACATCCTCCCGCGCCTGGAGCCCTTGCTCCCTGGAGGTGGCCTGCTCCAAGAGGGCATTCTCACGGGCCTCCTCCTCTTCGCGCTGCATGTCGGCCTCCACGGCATCCTTGACGGATCCCTCGAAGAGCTCTTTGGCATCTCTGGCAGCCTTGTCACGGCACTCTCCTACAGGCGACCGAGCTTAACGGCCACGTTGAGCTGCCGCCACCCCTCCGCAAGGCACAAGCACTCGTCAGCGAGGTGCGCTTCCTCCACCTGCAGATCCTCCTCAAGCGCATCGAAGGTCGCCCTGGCGCTCTGTAGGGCTCCGCGCTTGAGCACAACACTGTCACTCACCATCGCCAAGGCCCAGTCGGTGTTCGGCTCCGCGATGCCATCTAGTGTCATGGCCCGTGAGGGCCCGGGGTCGGCCCCCTCTTAGGTCCCTTGCCCTCACTCCTCGCGGCAATCGGGTCCCCCGTCGAGCGTTAGGGGCTCCTCTGTGGCACCCCGGCTCAGAGAGACCGGAACACCCCGTATCCCAGCCCAGAGATCAAGTCTTCTGGAATACGGCACTGCTTGGCATAGAACAAATCGGCTCTTATTACAAATGATATGGATACAATGGTTCCAATATCATGAAGGATTACATCGGCATGGCGACACTATGGCTGACAGGTTGCTCTGTGCTAGCAGCAGAACAACTCGTAGCAGCGGAATAACAACGACAGTGATGAACTCCACTCCGCAGGGACTCTGGCTAGAACGCTAATCCTAGCTCACAAACTCAGGATCTACGACAATCTAGCAAACACGGCATGACCTACAAACTGGCATGACACGCCAGGTGAGTACTTTGAATATACTCGCAAGCTCATAGCAACCAGAAGCAATCAAGACAAACAACAGCATGGCATTTACAGGTTAAATCAATGAAGAACATGATACCACTAGACCATTATGAGCATGGCATGAGCATATGAGCATGATGATACTAGCATGCAGCATGTTTAAACTATCATGATTCACTTACTCTGTTCGGGGTTATCTCGTAACCACCACATGCAGCAACTTACCATTGCGGACATCACACAACAATCTCAGGTTCAACCAAGCTTGGTATTAACAATACCGTAGTGATCACATGAACACAAGGAGCTTGATCTTTACCCAGGATCATCACATGACACCATAAATATCAACCAACCTCGGTATCCACGATACCACTGTGATCCTCCCACGATCACATAAATATCAACCAACTTCTTTCCTCATCGAACCAGGGTTGTTATTATTAGTCAGGCTATTATTACTGTTGACCCATAGTGTGACCTGCTATGAATTGGGCCCATATCCGCGGGCGCAGCTATTGATAGATTATACATTCTGCAGAGGTTAGTACACTGTACCCACACCACAGAACCCATGGCCTCGTATTCCCATTCGGGTGGACCAACGGCGTTCCGACAAAACCGATCTACTGCATGACACTCCCCGGCCACTCCGGCTAACTCCTTTGGGCTAAGTCATGGGTGGCCCCGATGCCACTCTGGACATCCAACGGCCACCGTCGTGGCAAAACAAAAACGGTCCCAAAGGGGGACAAAGGGCCCTATAACAACTACGGGCACACAAGGCTTATGGCTGCCCACCTGATCAGGGTAGCATGCACATAACCTTCCCTCGTTGGAGGCACTGGTGAGAGGCATGACAATAGACTGCATTAGGGCCTTCCCATAAAGGCAAATGTGGCTGCACTGGTCAGCTCGTCTCGATGGCACTATGACTCAGCCAACAGGTGTTCAAGTTCATTTAATATCCGGTTAAACTTGAAAAGTAAATAGCTGAGCCATAATAGAGTAACATGATGCATATGAACATGCTAACAACGTGAACATGGATGTGAAGCATAGCCATATGAATATCAACAGCAAATCATTTCGTCTACCAGATGCAAAAGAACATGGCATAGCGAGGATCAAGTATCTCACAGGTACTTTCATAACAGATGATAATCATGCATTAGATGAACATCACTATCACTAGCATGACATAAATACCAACATGGAATACGAGAACAATACTACTAGCAAGTAACCATATAACTAACAGGGTGCATAAAAGCATAGCATGAAGATAAGTATGGATCCACAAGCATAACCGAAACAGTAATAACAATAGTTAAATGAGCCAACATTTATTAAATATTTAAGTAGAAAACCATGGCTACTACAAGGCCATCATGCAAGTGGCTGTCGTGGCTTGCCTGGGGATTAAGAATACTCCGGGAAGAGGTGCGATGAACTCGCGGAACGATTCACCGGAAATGCTTCTCTCTCGGAGGAGGCTAGATAGGGGCAAGGGCAAAATGGTCATTTCTAGTATGTGAACACATAGTTAAAATGATAACAACAGAATGGGCTCGATGAAACGAAGACGTGGGCTTTGGAATCACCTAATTCGGAGTTACGGTCGCGAAGATACGGAAGGTGGAAGATCAGGGACTAATCTATAAAACTTTCTTCACAAACAAGTCCCTGACGGCTTAAAACAGAAAGCGCCTTCAGGCCAAATACGCCTCCTGCACTGGAAAACGCATTCAGAGCAGCAGTAGAAAGAAAATACGCTTTCGGTAGTGGAAGGCGTACTCTAGAGGAATACGTTTCCACTTATGCTGACTGGGCCGAGGCTCTGGTCACTTGCAGGTGGGTCCCGCAGGATCTTTTCTCTCTCCTCCCACTCCTTCTTCTACCTCCTGATCAGGGATAGGGCGAGGCGAGGCAGAGGCGCTGCCGGCGATGGCCCGGCCGGCTCCGGCCACCTCCGGCCAAGGGGAAAGCACCGGCGGGCTCGGGGGAGGATACCGCCTCTGCTTAGCTGCCGCACGCACGCCGGGGACAAGCAGAGCTACTGCGGCTCAAGGTCAACAGAGAGCAGAGGGAGGCGGCGGCCATAGGGGCTCCGGCGGTGAGCTGAGGGGAGGGGGAGGTTCGCCGGCGTGAGGGGCTTCTAGTTGTGAGGTCAGGGGTGGAGAGAGGGCTCGGACTGGCCGGAATCGAGGCGAGGCTGGCGACCACCGTGGCGGACAGAGGAGGAGGAAGAGGGGATCCGGTGGTCTTGGGAGGCAGAGGAGAGGGTGGTGAGGAGCGGAGGAGCACGGGGAGGCTTCGGGAGGGCTCGAGAGCTCGCCTGCAGCTAGACAGAGAGAGAGCAGAGATGTTTGTGTCACGGGCGCGGCTGAAGGCAACTCAACGATGGCGAGACGGGATGGGGTAGGGGCAGGGAAGTGACGGCACGGTCACGGGGTAGCTCCAGGACATGAAGAAAGCTCGAGAAGAGGAGGTATGGGCGAGAACAGAGGGCTCCACTTGCCAGAGCGCGCTCTCAGGCATGCCGGGCACGTAGTCACCGTGTGAACAGGCGCACGCGGTGCACTATGGCCGGCCTAATCATGTCAGGAGGATTGGTCATTCAAAGGAGAGAGCCGAGGAGGAAAGAACCAAGGGCAGGGGCAAAGAAGAGATTTGCACATGACTCCAAAGCAGATCAACAGCAAGGTGTTTGAAGTGATGTGAGAGAGATTGAGCAGGAGATAGACTCTGGTCTTTGGCTGAGAGTGATCACATACTAAGATGATCATCTCTGCAAATTTGCAGCCCATTTAGAGGAGTATAAGTGGCACTTGCTGTAGAATCCACCACACTGTATAGAAATGAAGAAATGGAAGTGTCACTCATATAGGTAATTGGATTGAGCTGAATTTTTGTGGAGATGAGTTACATAAGCATATGAAGGCACTGTAAAAGTTTCATACCATTTGGACATACCAAAATGGTACTTGCTTCACAATGCAGCTCTCTGGACAGAATTTTGGGAAAATTATAGAGAGCAAATGGCTAGATGAAATGAGCTCAAATTTTGTGGAGAGGGTTTATATGGGTAGGAGCATGTCCTGGTAAATTTTCAGCAATAATGAAACAATATAAAATATAGTTGCTTCACAACCTGAAAATCTGACCAGAAACCAAGATTTGAAGGTGTGCTCACATAGATAATGTAAATGAGCTGAAATTTGGTGGAGAGTGATGATTTGGGGATATTAAGTAGCTTGCAAATTTCAACTCATTTGGATCACCCTAGCTAGTACTTCCTTCACAAAGGCTTCCCTGTGGCACCCCGGCTCAGAGTAAACCGAAACGCCCCGTATTCCAGCCCAGGGACAAGTCCTCTGGAATACGGCACTGTTGGCATAGAACAAATCAGCTCTTTATTACTACGGATATGGTTACAAAAGGGTACAAGGATTACATCGGCACGGCGACACTACGCCTGCCCGGGGTAGCTCTATGCTAACAGCGGAGTAACTCTCTCTCGGCAGCGGAACAGCGATGACGATGATGGACTCCACTCCACAGGGACTCTGGCTAGAACGCGTATCCTAGATCGCAATCACAGGATCCTCGGCAAGCAAGCAATCACGGCATGACCTGCAAACTGGCATGACACGCCAGGTGAGTACTTTGAATGTACTCGCAAGCTCACAGCAAACATCAGCATTAAAGCAAGACAACATCATAGCAATCCAAAATTAACCAGCATGGTTATCTAGCAAGGTAGCTACTGAAATGACTGCAGTAAGGTAAAGCGTATTAAATCCATACTTCAAATAATCTCAGGCTCCAATCCGAACCTATACCAAGTCCAATCCCCAAGCATGTGGTCATCCGACCACTCAACTCACAGCCATCCCATGGCTAACATATCAAATACCTGATTCCATCTGCACGACAAGTCTGACAAACTTACTCTCCTCCGGGTTGTCTCACAACCCTCAGAATACTCATGAACCACCGAGTACTTCTGATCATACGACGAGTTCTTCCATCATTATCATCACTACCATGGTTGACCACCTAGTGAGGTCTGGACGGACTGTCCAATACCGTGGACACGGCTATTCCAATAGATTTTACACTCTGCAGAGGTTGCGCACTTTACCCACACTATGGAGCACTGACCTCGTGATCCCATTCCGGTGGATCAGCGTTGCTCCAACGAAACCTGCCTGGCCCGTGACTCTCCCATCGTACCACCGGCAATCGCACTCCCTCGGAGTCAAGCCTTGGGTGGCCCCTTGTCACCTCGTGACACCTGCCACCGTCATGGCCAAACTATACTGTCCCAAACGGGGACGCCGGCACAAAACTCAACTGGGCTCACAAGGTTATCGCCGCCTACCGGGCCAGGGTAGCGCGCACGCATAACCTTCCCTGTCGAGCGGTACCGGTGAAAGAGCACGCTATCAGACCAAGTCAAGGCCGTCCCATACCGGCAAATGTGGCTGCACGAATAAGTCCGGACAGGTGACTCAAGGTCAACCGACTAAATATCTCATCTCCAAATAATATTTCCGTCATAGCTGACCTTCCGATAACCGGTATGCTTAAGCCACTGCTATTACTCATCTTCACGAACTGCCGGATGAACTCCAAAATAATCATAGACAGTGATCTCAACATCACAGTATCAACAAGTGGGTAAGCTACTGGTCACTAATAATCCGGTACTCAACATGGTAGTCACCTATCCGAGAATTAACTCGATCATTGCATAATCCAATTCATTTCACAAATACTCATACTTGCTGATAAAGCAAATAGTCAAACTATGACATTGCAATGCGATGATGTAGATGAGAGTTGTGGCTTGCCTGGGGATGAAGGAACCATCGGAAAGGAGTGCGGAGAGTCCGCGGAGACGATTGCCGGAAATAGTTCTCTCCCGGAGGGGGCTGTTTACGGTCAAGGGCAAAATAGTCATTTTCACAGTAGAACCACATAGTGAAAATGATACCAACACGACGGGCTCGACGAGACGAAGACGTGGGCGTTGGATTCACCTAATTCGGAGTCTCGGTTAAAAAGTTGTGATAGGTTGACTACAGAAGGACCTTTCGGTAAATATTTCATTTACTTCTGGGTCCTCAGTAGTTTTTTCTGCGGAAAAGGTTAAAAGGAACTGCGCGCCTGGGCCGAATGTGGCTGGCGCCTGGGCGCTGGCTGGGCTGTGCGAGCGTCACCGCTCCACTTGGGCCGGCCCACCCGCACCCACCCCACTTAAATGACATGGCAGGGGCGGGGCCGAGCGGCTGTGTGGCTGACCCGTGGGGCCCACGCGCAGGTGGGGTCACCGGCTGGGTCTTCTTCCTCCTTCGTCGACGCCGCGCCTGGCCAGGGCAGGGCCGACCCCGACGAGGCCTGCCGGAGCTACAAGGCACCTCCGGCGAGGCTCCGCCTATGGATGAACTCAGCGGAGCACGGCGCATCCCCTGGGCTTATCCATCGCCGGAGGGGAGGGCTGAGTTGGCGATGGTTTCGAGGACGGCGGCTGTGGCATTGGGCGATGAGGAGCAGGGCGCTCCGGCGGCGAGGCGACGAAGAGCAGACTCAGGAGAGCTTCGCCAGAGTTTGGGTGCCCCACTGGTGAAGAAATGAGGGAGGGAGGAGCTCGCCATTGCCGGAATTTGGCCGGACCCGAGTGGCGGCCATGGCGACCATTGGAGGCGAGGAGGGGCTCTGGAGCTCCAGGGAGTAGCTAGGCAGGGGGATACGAGGGTGGCTAAGTCGATGGTGAGCTCAGAATGGCTCGGGGAGGCCTATTTATAGGCGAGCGACGGAGAGGGCCGAGCACCGCCGTGGCGACGCGTGTGTCGGCATCCCGGTGCTTCCAGAGCTCGCCTGGAGGAAGGGAGAGAGTTCTCGGGAGGTCGCGGAGGGTCTGAGAGGTCTCGGGGATGGCCAGGAATGCTCGAGAAGGCTCACAGTGATCGGACATGACGGCGACAGAGATGACCGGTCGCGGTCACGGCCTGTGCACCGCGTGGGAGGGGACGGGAGAGGGGAAGAGAGGTCTGGGGAGAAGAGGACAGCGAGGGAGAGCTGTTGGACATGATTAGTCGCGCGGAACCGACAAGGAGAGGAGGGGCCCGAGCAAACGACATGCGGCTCACGTCCACGGTGTGCCAGGGCGGTGGTCACCGCCGGTGCCACGCGTCCAGGGCGTTGACACGACCTAAGATCATGTCAACAAGATAGCTCAGTGGTCAGAGAGTGGACTCATCAAGTCTTGGCTGGAAGTGGAGGCAAGAAGTGACAGAAGTTAGCTTGGAGACCAAGCCACAGCAAGGTGTTTGGAGTGGGGTGGGGGAGATCGATCAGGACCTAGACTCTGATATTTGGCATGGGGTGATAAAATGCTAAGATGATCATGTCTGCAGATTTGCAGCTCAATTGGATGAAGATACATAGCACTTGCTGTTCAAAGGGCCTCACTGACCAGATTTGCCAATCTTGAAGTAGCACTCACATATCACATGGGATTGGGATGACATTTGGAGGAGATGATTGATATGGTCATATGAAGGTACTGTATAAATTTCATACCATTTGGATAAACCAAAATGGTACTTCCTTCACACAGCTTTCAAATGGACAGAATCTTTGAAAAATTCTAGGAAATTACTGGTGAAATGAAATGAGCCCAAATTTGGTGGAGAGGTGATAATATGGGTAGAAGCATGTTCTGGAAATTATTCATGAATTATGGAGCAATAAAAATTATAGTTGCTTCACAACCCATAATAATTACCAGAAACAAAGATTTGATGCTGTGATCACATAGATGATTGGATAAGGTTGAAACTTGGTGGAGAGTCAGGATTTGAACATATTAAGATGCCTGCAAAATTTCAACTCATTTGGATACTCCTAGCTAGCACTTGCTTCACAAAGATTCCGGTTGCCCAGAAACTTTGGAAATTAGCCAAGAGAGATTTAATATCCAAATAAAGTTGAATTTTGGCATGTGGCAATGATATGGATAGGAAAGAGTGCACAAAATGCTTGATAGCAAGCAAGCAAATATAAAGGGTACTTGCTTCTCAATCTGATAGATAGGGCAGAATCGGAAAAGGAATATTTGTGAAATATTTTTGGGTATGGAAAGGAATATTTTGACATATCTGTATAAGATATGTCCCAAAGGATTTATGGGAATTATTTGAGAATTTTGGGAACGATAGAAATATGAGTTGCTTCACAACTCAGGGCAAACAGAGTTATTCCTTTAATAGAAAAAGGAATATTCCCAAGAAAAAGAATATTGGGATTGGTCCAAAATGGAAATGATAAAGTCTTGGGATGGTTTTGAAGTTGGCAAGCCACTTGTGAAGAAAAATGAATAGTGATCCATCCAGGTTTCAAGACCACTAAGTCACAAAAAGCGAATCTGGTCCAAAATCAAAAGAAAAAGAAAATGGGCAAAATCCAGGGTGTTACATTCCCTCAGACTGAAACTTTAGAAATTTGCTGAGGAAGATTCACTAGGCAAATAGAGTTGAATTTTGACATGAGACAATGATATGGATAGGAAAGAGTGCCCAAAAAGTTTGGGGGCAGACAAGCAAAGATAAGTAGCACTTCCTTCTCAAAAAGCCACTTAGGGCAAAATAGGAAAAGGAATACTTCTGAATTATTTTTGAACTAGGCAAGGAATAATTTTGACATATCTTTGAAAGATATGTCCCATAGGATTTATGAGAATTTTGTGGGAGTCAATGGCAAAGCAGAAACGTAGGTTGCTTCACAACCTAGGGCAAACTGGGTTATTCCTTTAATAGAAAAAGGAATCTTCCCAATAAAAAGAATATTGGGATTAGGCTAGGATGAAAATGACATGATCTTGGGATGGAGTTGAGGATGACAAGCCAGTTGGGAGCCTAGGAAGATATGATCTTCCCAAGTTTCCAGACCACAAAGCCACAGAAAAAGAAATCAAAGCAATAATGCAAAGAAATCCAAAAGAAAAAAAGAAAAAGACAAAATCCAGGGTGTTACATCCTCGCAGCCTCCTCTTTGGCTTGCCGCACCGGCGTGCCCTGCGGACTCACCGTGGCTGCATCGAGAGCCTGGCGCGCTGGCGAGCACGGGGGATCACCATGGCCCCCTCGTTGACGTTGGCCTCCCTGGCGGGCGTGGAGCGCTGTGAAGGGTTCGGCTCCTCAGCCCCCTCCATCGACGTGTCGCCTCCCGCGCGCGGGCACCGCTGGCAGCACGACCTCTCCTCCAGAGGCTCGCTCCCCCCAGCCGAGGGTGGCAGGTCCACGCGCGGCTCAGGAGAGGTCGCACGCTCCTCGTCCATCGCCGCGTGCCTCGTCTCTGCTTTAGGGTGACGGATGGCCTCCTGGTGCCCCTCGGAGCCTATAGGGGGTGTGTGGGCCCCCTTGGTCTGCGTCACCTGCCGGGGCGCGGCAGGCTTCGTGGTCCCCCTTGAGTCGAGGCCCTTCTTCTTCTGCATGGGCTCCCTGCTTGGCGCGAGGGCTCAGCCCAGACCTCAGGAGGCAGGAGACGGAATCAAAGACAAAGAACAAGGATGTGAAGACTTACTCGTCAGTAGGGGCCCAGCGCCTCTTCCTCAGCTTCGGACAGGAGCGGCTGCCGTTGCCGCCCTCGCGAGGCTTGCTAGAACTCCCTCTGGAGGGCTCGGCGTGAGGCCTGCCGGGATCTTCTTCCACCGGCCTGGTGCGGGTCTCCTCCGTGTGAGGCTTGCTGGCCTCTGTGCCAGTGTCTCCTCCGCCCCCCATGCTCATGGGCTAGGGAGGTGTGACCACACGCTGGTTGTTGTCGTTGTCATCGTCGTTGGCCTCGACCAACAACTGGCGGGGGCATTCCTCCGCCTCTCTCCTCGTCATAGCCTGCCGAGGCCTTGGAGTCCTCGTGGCCGCCTGAGATGGGCACCACCAAGAGGGGGTTCTCGCGGGGCCCCTCTTGGCCTTCGGGAACCAACCCTCACTCGTCGAACCACGACATCACCGCGATGATCTCGGCCCTATTGCTGTAGCGGTACGAGCGCATCTTCGGGCAGGTTCTCCGCGTTCTCGGAGTACAGGATCTTCATGATGTCGATCACCACCGCCCTGGTCAAGCTGTCGGCACTCAGCCTCATCGGGTCCTCGACGCCGTTGTAGGACCACACCGGGCGCAAGCGCTTCTGGAGGGGAGCAATGTGCAGGCGCATGAACTCCTTGGCGACCATCGACCCGTGAGCTTCGCAGCCCTTAGGGCTCTCATCCTGTCCACCAGCGGCGCCAGCCTCTTGTTGGTGAGCTTGGCGTGCTCCCATCCAGAGCTCTTCACTACGAGTGCGGTCGGGAGCAGGAGAAGGGGGCTGAACTGGCCCGCGTCCATGTAAACCCAGCGTGCCCTGAAGCCCTCCACCTTCTTCGCCATCTTCATGGGGATGATGTGGCTAGCCATCCCTTCGACAATGCGGAATGAGGCGCACCACGAGAGTTGGTTCGCTGCGGTCAGCCGCAGGCTGTAGAAGGTTCGGAAGAGAGCCACCGAGGGCATCACGTCTAAGAAGCCCTCGCAGAGGTAGGCGAAGATGGCTAGGAGGAGGATTGAGTTGGGTTGATGGTGGAGCGCGTGGATTTGGTAGTGGGTGAGGATGGCGCAGAAGAAGTCGGAGAACGGCGGCACCAGACCGGTGAAGATGGTGTGGACGAAGGAGGGGAAGTTCATGGCCTCTAGATCATGAGCCGGGCGTGAGGCAGGCCAGATCCGCGTGTCCTACCACTCGTTGTGGTCATAGGCCATCATGGGGCTCACCTTGTCCAGCGCCTCCTTGTTGAGGAAGATGGACGTCAGCAGTGCCGGCTCCACCTCTACTGCTGCCGGCTCTTTGTTCTTCTTGCCGGTGGGAGCCATGGCAACGGAGGAAGCTTGGGAGTACGAGGAAAAGATTGCAGGGAGCGGAGCGCAAGGGAGGCAAGTCATGCAATGGAAGGCAATGATGATGCCCACGCCACGGGCGAGTCAGTTTTATGGCAGGCCGGACGGTTACCAAGGCGTCGTGGAGGAAGTGGGGGCATCTCCGCCCCGTCGTGCTGCCACGTGTCCCTACCTGGGCCCGATAGTCTACTTAGACCTCGTGTCGTTTCGTCCCTAAGGGTGGATACGTGTGCGTCGCGGGCCCGGGGGCTGCTGTCGGCCCAGTGGAAACCAGGGTACCACGGGCCATCTGCCTGCGGCCCAGGAAGCGACACCTGGTGAAGAGATCAAGAGGCAGCCTATCCGTGGGAGCCGCGAAGCAAGACACCTCGCGAGGATCCTCTCCGCGAGGCGAGGCTCTACCGAAGATCATCTCCAGCAGCAGGCAGCCTCACGAGGCCCCCTCGTGAGGAGACCCCCCGCGAGGCCCTCCGCGTGGGGGAGCTGCATGGCGCTGGCTGCATAGCTGCGTCCCCACCACATGGGTGACGCGCCTGCATAAGGCGACAATAGTGGAGGCCGTGCCAGCAGGCGCGGTCGGGGAAGATTTCCTCTTCGGTGATAAGGGAACAGCGACGTCTGCCTCCTACAAAGCAAGTCCCAAAGCTTACCATTTCGGTGCAAGAAGACAACGATGACACAGCACGCTAGGGTGGACATCATCGCCGAGCCCACCAGTGCGGCATGGATAGCGTCTTTCCCGGGCGAAGACTACTTTTCTCAGGATAGGACTGAGGGCATGTCCCCCTTTGAACTATCGTTGTGTGGCAACCCTTCCCGCCAATCTTTTCGGGGAAGAGGACCAAGGCAGCTATAAAAGGGGCAGTGCTGCTACCTTAGGAAAGGATCGACCCTTTCACCTTCATCTACCTTGTAGATCCAGAGCACTATCACCCAAGCAATCCTAGACAACCAGGAGTAGGGTTTTACACCTCTTGGTTGCCCGAAGCTAGGTAGCTCCTCATGTCCCTGTCGTGCCTTATGTGTCCCTGCTGTGCCTCGCTCGTTGTAGCCACGCCAAGCTCTCCATCTAGTTGAGAGGTAGCAAAACAGGCCCCCAGTATTCGAACCAGGGTTTTGGAGGGTTTCCCCTAGCACAAATCAATCCCTCGACAAGTTTAATTCCTTGTTTTTACCTTTCTCTTGCAAATTACTTAAGTGAGCTATTTCCAAACTCCGGTTTGGGTGTGAGCGTGGTTGTGTTAGTGACAACGCAGCTACAGGGATTGTGGTGCCATCCTATTTGCTCCCTATGGGATCGACAAACCTTACTTATCATGAAATTGTTACATAGCCCTGTGCACTTTCAGGACATCAGGGATCCTTCCTGATACGTCTCAAACATATCTATAGTTTTTATTGTTTTCATGCTATCATCATACCACTTTTAGATACTTCTATAGAAGTTTATCTGGACTAACTTATTAATTCAATGCCCAGAGCCAGTTGTTGTTTTCTACATGTTTTGCCTTTTACAAAAATCAATATCTACGGACCTCCAAAAACTCCGAGGATTTTTGACGGTTTTTTACAGGAGGAGAAGGTTCCAGAAAGCACCATAGGAGGCCAGGGGGGCACCCACAGCCAACATGCGGCTAGGCCACGCGGGCAAGGGGGCGCATGGTGGGGCTGTCTGGCGCACCCCGGTACCACCTTACACCCATCTTTGCCTATAAATGCCAATATTTTTTGAAACCCTTCGTACCATTTTTTGTGATTTTTTCACCGCTAGAAGTTCCTGTTTCGGGGAGATCCAATCTGGAGACATGTTCCGCTATGCTTCTTGTGGGGGAATCCATCATTGGAGCCATCTTCATCAACCTTGCTGGCACCATGACCATGTGTGGGTAGTTTTCTTAGGACCTTGGGTCCATAGCAGTAGCTAGATGGCATCCTCTCTCCCTTGTGGTTCAATTCAATGTTCCAGCGAGCTGCCTCACTTGATCGGGATTCATATGATGTAATCGGTGTTGTGTTTGTTGGGATATGATAAATTGTCACTTTATAATTAGATTGTTCATTTATTATATTGAATCTCATATGACTTATTTGTTGCATAATTAAGTAGTCATGTATGCTCTCTGATCTATTTGTCTTATTTGACCATGTTTGATGAGTAGTTCTTCAGCAGGAGTTGTGTATGGTAGTGGGTTCAATCTTGCGGTGATCCATCCCAGTGACAGAAAGGGAACAAACACGCATTGTATTGTTACTGCTAACGATAAAACGGTAGTTTCTTTATCACACTTGGATGATGGTTTTACTATATACATCAAATCATCTTGCTTTTGCAATGATCTGTTTGTTATGAACTTAATACCTTGAGATGCATGTCGGATAGCGGTCTTTGGGTGTAGTATTAGTTGTAGATGCAGTTGGAAAATGGTCTACATATCATAGACGTAATTCCTATACAAGATTATGCCATGAATGATCATAGTCATAACTCATAAATATAAATATTGCAATTTAATCGCTGCCCAACTCTAATTTCTTCATCACAACACATTTATCTTGCTTAAAGAGATGCCTCTAGTGATGTTATGGCCCCAGGTCTATTTTCCTTTAATTGCAATCGGCATTATTATTTACTTTCTTTGTTATGCTCTTTTTATTATTTTATCTATCTATCAATTCCTACCATACCATACAATTTACCCTTGTAACTAGCAGGACAAGAAGCTTCACAACCTTCTTGAAACGTAGGGGACAAGTCTGTCTTGTGTGTGGTGTGCAGGTTCTCAGGATTAGTTGTTGTAAAAGAAATTTCTACTGGTTCGATAAATCTTGGTTCTCAATCGATGGAAATACTTATTGCTAGGTTATATCACCCATACACTTGGGGGTTACCCAACCACTTTTACGAGAGAGCAAGCACTTCCCAACAACTTTTTTGGGGATGCCAATTAGCAACTTGAGGCTCCAAATAAAGGGTCTTCATCCTGAAGTGACTAAAATCCAGCATAGGTTGGAACCTAGGAAAGGTAGGCTCCTCTCCAATGCAGCTAGGATGGTGCTGATCAATTCATCCCTATCTACCTTGGTGATGTTCCTTATGGGATTTTATAGCTTGCATGAATCCTTGCACCAGGAGGTTGCTAAATACCAATCCATGTTCTATTGGGCAAGGAAAGGAGGCAAACAAAATACCATATGGTCAGAAATTTGTAAACCCAAAGACCAAGGCGGTCTGGGGATCATTTCCCCTATACATACGAATATTGTGCTTCTTTCCAAATGGCTATGGTAGATATCTTTTGGAGAAGGTGGTCTCTGGTTAGATATCATGTTCGCCAAATATCTTCGTGGTTAGCCCTTGGCTTCCTATCAATGCTTGGGCGGCTCCCAGCTTTGGCAATCCATGATTCAACTTATGTCGGTGCTTCATCTTGGCTCCTCGATTTCAGTAGGATCTGGATCGTCGACTCTTTTCTGGTTACATAGATGGGCAGGTGTACAACCATTTGCGTCTCGCTTCCCTGACTTATTCGTCATATGTGCACTTCCCCGCATCTCAGTGGAGGTTGCCCTCTTTGATCTTGGGGACCCCGCCTTTTGTCGACCTTTGGACAAAGCACATTTGTTCAGTGGGAGGAGTTGTTAGCATGCGTTCCTTTGCACACTCCTACCCTAGTCCAGGACTCTATCCTGGCATCTCGAGCATTATGGCCATTTCTTTACGCCATCTCTGTATAGAGCGATCTCCGCCTCTTCGGGTCTGGACGAGCCAACCCTTCTTTGGGAGATCAAGTTCCCACTCAAGATTTGGATCTTTCTTTGGCAGTTAGTGAGGGGCCATATCCCTGATACGTCTCCAACTTATCTATAATTTATGAAGTTTTCATGCAATGTTCACAATATTTTTATATGGTTTTGGTGCACTCTTATATTATTTTTATGGACTAACATATTAATCTAGTGCCCAGTCTAGTTCCTATTTTTGCATGTTTTTTGTTTCATAGAAAAATCATACCAAATGAAGTCCAAACGCGATAAAATTTACAGAGATTTTTTCTGTAATATATGTGATTTTTGGGAGAAAGAAGCAATGCAAGACGATGCCTGAGGGCCCCCACAAGGCAACACTGTTGGGGAACGCAGTAATTTCAAAAAAATTCCTACGAACACGCAAGATCTATCTAGGTGATGCATAGCAACGAGCGGGAGAGTGTGTCCACGTACCCTCATAGACCGAAAGCGGAAGCGTTTAGTAACGCGGTTGATGTAGTCGAACGTCTTCGCGATCCAACCGATCAAGTACCGAACGCACGGCACCTCCGCGATCTGCACACGTTCAGCTCGGTGACGTCCCTCGAACTCTTGATCCAGCTGAGGCCGAGGGAGAGTTCCGTCAGCACAATGGCGTGGGTGACGGTGTTGATGAAGTTACCGACGCAGGGCTTCGCCTAAGCACTAGAACGATATGGCCGAGGTGGAAATCTGTGGAGGGGGGCACCGCACACGGCTAAGACAACTGTCAACTTGTGTGTCTATGGGGTGCCCCCCTCCCCTGTATATAAAGGAGTGGAGGAGGGGAGGGCCGGCCCTCTCTATGGCGCGCCCAAGGGGGGGAGTCCTACTCCCAGTAGGAGTAGGTTTCCCCCCTTCCCTAGTTGGAGTAGGAGAAGAAGGAAGAGGGAGAGAGGGAGAAGGAAAGAGGGGGCCGGCCCCCACCCCAATTCGGATTGGGCTTGGGGGGACGTGCCCTCCACCTGGCCGCCTCCTCCTCTCTTCCACTAAGGCCCAATAAGGCCCATTGACTCCCCGGGGGGTTCCGGTAACTTCCCGGTACTCCGAAAAATGCCCGAACTTATCCGGAACCATTCCGGTGTCCAAACATAGCCTTCCAATATATCGATCTTTACGTCTCGACCATTTAGAGACTCCTCGTCATGTCCGTGATCACATCCGGGACTCCGAACAACCTTCGGTACATCAAAACACATAAACTCATAATACCGATCGTCATCGAACGTTAAGCGTGCGGACCCTACGGGTTCGAGAACTATGTAGACATGACCGAGACTCATCTCCGGTCAATAACCAATAGCGGAACCTGGATGCTCATATTGGCTCCCACATATTCTACGAAGATCTTTATCGGTCAAACCGCATAACAACATACGTTGTTCCCTTTGTCATCGGTATGTTACTTGCCCGAGATTCGATCGTCGGTATCTCAATACCTAGTTCAATCTCGTTATCGGCAAGTCTCTTTACTCGTTCCGTAATGCATCATCCCGTAACTAACTCATTAGTCACATTGCTTGCAAGGCTTATAGTGATGTGCATTACCGAGAGGGCCCAGAGATACCTCTCCGATACACGGAGTGACAAATCCTAATCTTGATCTATGCCAACCCAACAAACACCTTCGGAGACACCTGTAGAGCATCTTTATAATCACCCAGTTACGTTGTGACGTTTGATAGCACACAAAGTGTTCCTCCGGTATTCAGGAGTTGCATAATCTCATAGTCAGAGGAATATGTATAAGTCATGAAGAAAGCTATAGCAACAAACTTAACGATCATTATGCTAAGCTAACGGATGGGTCTTGTCTATCACATCATTCTCCTAATGATGTGATCCCGTTCATCAAATGACAACACATGTCTATGGTCAGGAAACTTAACCATCTTTGATTAACGAGCTAGTCAAGTAGAGGCATACTAGGGACACTTTGTTTTGTCTATGTATTCACACATGTATTAAGTTTCCGGTTAATACAATTCTAGCATGAATAATAAACATTTATCATGATATAAGGAAATATAAATAACAATTTTATTATTGCCTCTAGGGCATATTTCCTTCAAACACGGTGCACCGCACCTCGTAGATAGGTTTATGCCCTTCTTTCACCGCAAAAAAATATAATTTCTGGATAAAATCCCCTCAAAATTTCAGCCCAATCGGAGCTACGGATCTCTGGGAATATAAAACAGTGAAGGGCCAGAAAACATACACGAACTAGAGAAGAAAACAGAGAGAGATCCTATGTCGGAGGGGCTCTCACCCCTCCGGGCGCCATGAAGGCCAAGGACCAGAGGGGAGAACCTCTCCTCATCTAAGGGGAGGCCATGGAGGAGGAATCACGAGGGGGAGACTCTCTCCCCCTCTCTCTTGGTGGCGCAGGAGTGCCGCCGGGGGAACCATCGCTGCGGTGATTGTCTTCATCACCTCCCTCTCATCTTTTTTCAGCGGTCTACTCCCCCGCAACCCGCTGTAATCCCCTACTTGAACATGGTGATTTATGCCATATATTATTATCCAATGATGTGTTGCCATCCTATGATGTTTGACTAGATTTCTTTTGTCCTATGGGTTGATTGATGATCTTGATTGGTTTGAGTTGCGTGTTTTATTTTGGTGTTGTCCTATGGTGCCTTCCATGTTGCGCACATGTGGGGGATTCCCGTTGTAGGGTGTTTCAATACGCTCATGATTCACTTATAGTGGGTTGCGAGAGTGGTAGAAGCTTAAACCCGAGTAAGGGGGTTGTTGCGTATGGGAGTAAAGGGGACTAGTCACTTAATGGTGTGGTTGGGTTTACCTTAATGATTTCTAGTAGTTGCAGATGCTTGCTAGAGGTCAAAAGATAAGTTCATATGATCCAAGTATGAAAAGTATTAGCCCATGCCTCTCCCTCATATAAAATTGCAATAATGATTACCGATCCTGTTATCAATTGCCTAGGACAATTCGACAAACCATACCATCATTATTCCACACTAGCTATTTGTAATATACTGTAATATATTCTAACTTTATTTAGGCAGCACCTATTTTTATGCTTTAGTTCCCTTATATCATGCAAAGCTATCCTCTTTGTACCCACAACGTAGTTTTATTTCTCGTTTCTAGATAAAAGCAAACGCTCGGTATACGTAGAGTCGTATCAGTGGCATATTGGACTTGAGAGAATATTGATCTTACTTTTAGCTCCTTGTGGGTTCGACACTCCATACTTACCACTTCTATATTTGGAAAGTGCTACGATGATTCCTTGGACTTGGGGATTATCAAGCTCTTTTCTGGCACCGTTGTCGAGGAGCAATAGTGTGGGATTAATATTTTCATGTATTCTTGTTTACTTTTATCATGAAGTAGATTTTTTTACTTCTTTGTTTTCTTGTTTTCTTTCTTTAGTTGTGGGTGAAACAAACAAAAAAATAAAAAAATGCAAAATATAAAAAAATTATTGCCTCTTATGCCTAGCTTAATGGCTTTAAAGAAATCGCTGCTCGGAAGACACCCCGGAAGTTTTAAGAGAGTATTTTTATTTTATGTGTAATCTAAAATTTATTATGTGTTCCATTAAAATTTTCAAAAACAAAAAATAGTAATGATAAATAAAGTGGGGAACCTAAAACTTTTTCAAGAAGAGAAGCGATTGGAAAGTTTTGCATTGAAGAAGTGAGGGTCGACCTTGAACACTTGTGTTCATGCTCATGGAAACAATGTAAAAAAATTCATGGAAGTTTCCCATAAAAATAATATTCTCCTTGTATATACCACCGCACCATAAAAATAATGTGCCAAGGTTTGCCTTAAGGATGTTTGAATTGCATATTTTATGTGTGATGTGAAGAAATAGAAACTTTTGTTATAGTGTTTGAATTTACATATTTTACTGGAACATGCAAAAATTCTGAAACTTTTACACAGTAATTAAATACAAATTTTTTATTATTTCATAATGTTTGAGAATTTTTAGAGTGACAGAAGTATACGTTTAGAATTAATCACTCCAGACTGTTCTGTTTTGACAGATTGCTGTTATAGTTTTGTTATCTGCTTGTTCTAGAGTTTTCATGGCTTATAACGGTAGATATAAATTATGGAAATGATAGTATATATTAGATACTGTTTGAAACTTATTATGCAACTTGTCTTGACCGTACATGATTGGGTGATTTAATTTCATGTGTGCTAACCTATCTTATGAGTTCTGTTAAGTTTTGTGTGAATGAAGTTTTCAAGTTTTGGGTGGGACATCGATATGAGGAGAATAAGGAGCAGAAAGAGCCTAAGGTTGGGGATGCCCAAGGCACCCCAAGTAAATATCTAAGGAAGACTCAAGTAGCTAAGCTTGGGGATGCCCCGGATGGCATCCCCTCCTTCGTCTTCGAAACTATCGGTATATCTTACTTGGAGCTATATTTTTATTCTTCACATGATATGTGCAAAGTATTGGAGTGTCAATTTTCTTTTTTTTCTTTTGAATAAATATACACCATGCTGGTTGGGGATGATTTCTTATGGTTTTTAGTTGATTTATAGAATGCTTCATGTGCTTCACTTAAATCTTTTGAGTATGGTCATAGAATACTCTTTGCGCTTCACTTAAATCTTTTGAGTATGGATTTATAGAATGCTTCATGTGCTTCACTTATATATTTTGAGTTTGGACATTGGTCTCTCTATATTCATATTATTTGTAGAATGCTCTATGAACTTCACTTATATCTTTTAGAGTATGAATGAAATTATCAGAAAGTGGGTTTGGAAGAGTGTCAACTGTATGTAGCAATGATCCCACTATTTTGGAGGGTGTTGAATCTTATTGGAATAATGATAAAAGTGGATTTGGAGAGATCATAACTTTATCTAGTGATGATTCCACTATTTTGGAAGAAGATTCAATTGATTATGATGAGAACAAAGCTGCCACTTATGATAATTATGGTGATGGTACTTATGACATAAAAAGTAGTGATGATTATTCTTGTAAAACTTGTCATAATTATGATTATCCTCTCAATAATATCAAGTTCCCTCTCTATGTGTTGAAATTTTTTAAGTTGCACTTGTTATGCCTTCCCATGCTAGTTATTCTTGCTCTCTTTATGTCTCCATTCTTATCTTTAAGTGAGCATCATTAAAATATCAACGTCTAGTTAAAAGGTTTTAAAGAAAAGTGCTTGTGAGGAGGCAACCCACTATTTATCTTTACTATTTTTGTGTGTCTACATGATTAAGCTACTGTAGGAATCATGTTTTGTACATTTTATTTTAATAAAGTGCCAAGTAAAGCCTTTAGGTTGATGTAGATGTTTGTTTATTTGGTTCTGTGCAAAAATAGAAAGTTTAGTGTCCAATGCATGAATTTACATTCTGTAATGGAACGTGATAAAATTCTAAATTTTTACACAGTACTTTTATGCAAATTATTTACGTTGTACTAATTTTTTAGAATTTTAGGATTCACAGAAGTATGATTTTAATTCAAATCTTTACGTATTATTCTGTTTTTGACAGATTATGTTTTCAATGCATAGTTTGCTTATTTTAATGTTTCTACGGCTTATATTGGGTAATATAAATTGTAGAAATGGTAGAATACATTATGCATTATGTGAGAACAATCATGAATCATGTCTTGACAGTACCCAAGTGAATGATTTGTTTTATTATACTAACGCTTCTCACAAAGTTCCATCGAGTTTTGTGTGGATGAAGCTTTTAAGACTTAAGGGAAACTGTCATATGAGAGGAATTAACAAGACATAAGAGCTCAAGCTTGGGGATGCCGAAGGCTCCCCAAGTTAATATTCCAAGAAGTCTCAAGCATCTAAGCTTGGGGATTCCCCGGTAAGCATCCCACCTCTCTTCATCAACAATTATCAGGTAGTCTCGGTTAAGCCTAAGTTTTTATTTGTTCACATGATATGTGATATCCTTGGAGTGTCCTTTTAATTATTACTATTTTGCTTGTTGTTTGATACAATTTTTAGATCTGAAAATTTTAACTTGGAGAGAGTCTTTACATAGCTACTTATTTACTCAACTACTCTTTGTTCTTCACTTATATCTTTTGGAGTAGTTTGTCATTTACTCTTGTGCTTCACTTATATCTTAAGAGTAAAATTTTGAATAAATTTAATATCATAAATCTGAAATTATATATGATTCATATGATTATCTCATGGGAAGTAGTGATTTCACACGAGAGTGTAGGAAATAAAATCTATTGGAATTTAACAAACATAGCATCGATCATTCAGACAATTCATGAAAGAATAATGAAGGAAGAGAGATTTCATATACAAATATACTATCTTGGACAATTTCTATGACTGTGAGCCACCATTAATTATTTTCAAGCTTGATCAAGTAGTTGATATTGGACAAGGAAGACAACGTAATGGGTTATGTCTGTTTATATTCACGTAGAAGTTATATTGTCATGGATCCTCTAACATGTGGTGCTTGCTCATAATATTTTGCTAGCCAAAATTTTGTACTACGTAGAGATACTATTTGTGCATCCAAAGCCCCTTAAACTTGGTTTCTTGTCATGAGATTCCATCATATCTACCTATGGATTGAATAAGATCCTTCAAGTAAGTTGCATCGGTGCAAAGCAATAAAAAATTGCTCCTAAATATGTATGATAATTTATGGAAAAATAATCTTTGTACGAACTTGTGATGGTAACGCAATAAAAGTGACGGACTGCATAAGAAAGGTTGCTATCATAAGGGACCATATAAAGTGACGTATCTTTGCATTAAGAGCTTGCACATCCAAATGAAAAGCGCATGACAACCTTTGTTTCCCTCTACAAAGGGCCTATCTTGTAATATTTAGTCTTTACTTTTATGCAAGAGTCAATAGTATTCATTCTCATTCCGATCTCAATTATTCTCCACTTGGCAAGCATCATGTGGTGGGGAAAGATCCAGGCACATATATCCAGTTGAATATAGGTAATCATGATTTATTATTGTTGACATTATCTCTGAGATAAATGAGTTGGGAGATGAAACATTAAAACGCCATCTTCCTATGTGTCTGATTGAAACAACTTGTTCTAAAAATATGCTTTGAGTGTCAGCAATCATGGAAGACTATATGATAGTTGAGTATGTGGAGTTTGCTAAAATCAAATCTTTTACATTGACCCTTCCTGAACATAAGATGAATCGTACTTGTTTGATGACTGAAAACATAGTTTGTTATGTTTCAAAAGAGTTTGTGGTCTATACTTTAACATGTGAATAATTTGCTACTTGATCATGAGAAGTTTTATGAGAAATGAGCTGTTGTTTATGATATATAATGATGATAGAAAAAGTGACTAGAATTACCATTGATCAAACTTATGCACTATGCTAGCATTCACACTTCATAAATTATTTCTTTTATCATTTACCTACTCAAGGACGAGCAGGAATTAAGCTTGGGGGTGTTTATACGTCTCCAACGTATCCATAATTTATGAAGTACTCATGTCATGCTTACAGTATTTTTATATGGTTTTGGTGCACTTTTATATTATCTTTATGGACTAACATATTCATCTAGTACCCAGTGTCAGTTCATGTTTATTGCATTTTTTTGTTTCGTAGAAAAACCATACGAAACGAAGTCCAAACGCGATAAAAAAATACGGAGATTTTTTGTGGAATATATATGTGATTTTTGGGAGAAAGAATCAACGCAAAACGATGCCCGAGGGCCCCACAAGAAAACATGGCGCGCCCTACCCCCCTGGGCGTGCCCCCTTGCCTTTTGGGCACCTTGTAGGTTGGTTGATGCCCCTCTTTTGCTGCAAGAAATATAATTTCCGGATAAATATCCCCTCAAAATTTCAGCCCAATCGAAGTTACGGATCTCTAGGAATATAAGAAACGGTGAAGGGCCAGAAAAAAGTCGCGAACCAGAGAAGAAAACACACATAGAGAGAGAGGGAGAGATATCCAATCTCGGAGGGGCTCTCACCCCTCCGGGCGCCATGGAGGCCAAGGACCAGAGGGGAGAACCTCTCCACATCTAGGCATGGAGGAGGAAGACCGAGGGGGAGACTCTCTCCCCCTCTTTCTTGATGGCGCCGGAGTGCCGCCGGCGTACCATCACCGCGGTGATCGTCTTCATCAACATCACTGTCTTCATCACCTCCTTCATATCTTTTCAGCGGTCCACTCTCCCGCAACCCGATGTAATCCCCTACTTGAACATGGTGCTTTATGCCACATATTGTTATCCAATGATGTGTTGTCATCCTATGATGTTTGAGTACATTTCTTTTGTCCTATGGCTTGATTGATGATCTTTATTGGTTTGAGTTGCGTGTTTATTTTGGTGTTGTCCTATGATGCCTTCCGTGTCGCGGACACGTGGGGGATTTCCGCTGTAGGGTGTTGCAATACGTTCATGATTCGCTTATAATGGGTTGCCAGAGTGACAGCACCTTAAACACAAGTAACGGGCTTGTCACGTATGAGAGTAAAGGGGACTTGTCACTTAATGCTATGGTTGGGTTTACCTTAGTGATTTCTAATAGTTGCAGATGCTTGCTACAGGTCCAATCATAAGTTCATATGATCCAAGTACGAAAATTATGTTAGCTCATGCCTCTTCCTCATATAAAATTACAATAATAATTAGCGATCCTGTTGTCAATTGTCTAGGTCAATTTTGCACACCATACCATCATTATTCCACACTCGCTATTTGTAATATTTTCTAACTTTATTTAAGCAACACCTATTTTTATGTTTTAGTTCTCCAATATCATGCAAAGCTATCCTCTTTATACCCATAACGTAGTTTTATTTCTCATTTCTAGATAAAAACAAACGGTCGGTATACATAGAGTCGTATCAGTGGTAGATAGGACTTGAGAGGATATTGATCTTACCTTTATGTCCTTGTGGGTTCGACACTTCATACTTACCACTTCAATTTTTAAAAAGCGCTATGATGATTCCTTGCACATGGGGATTATCAATCCCGTCGAGAGTCGAGGTTCTTAAGCGAAACAGTCCTGAAACAGAAGTTGCCCCCTTTGCGAGATGGCAAAAGACTCGAATCATATTTTCTTCACATGCCACTCGACACAGTTTCTTTGGAGTTGCTTCCAGGAAGTCCACGCTAACTTCCCGAATCTTTTCCATGAAGTACAATCCCACTTCACTTCCTCGCGTAGGCTATTATGGGTAGGCGTTGGGGTGGTAGTTTGGACGCTTTGGCCGACTCGCAATAATCTTGTGATCGAGTTGATCTACTGACGCTATATAGAATTTGTGTGGCTTCCTGCAGTTTTGAAGGCCGCTTAGCAAATGGCCTGAGCGAGACCCCATGGACGAGCTTTCTTCCGGTCTCCGCTCCGTGGCGCATCGTCCCCTCCCCATCCTGAGCCAGACAAGCATGTTTTATGTTCTGTTGGGGCCTAGTGTTCTGCTGCTGCCCCAGCAAGACTTGTTTATTTCTGCTTACTTGTATGAAACATGTCGTGGTGGTTAATATAAAGGGGGAAACCCTTTTCCGTCGTCAAGCTAGCAGTGGGTTACCAAAGTACGACTAGCTTGACAAGTTCAGTGACAGAGAATGCATTTTTTTACTCTAAGGCAATCAGCTAGTTTAGTTTCTATACGCATCTCAGCTAATGCGTCATAATGCAATTTACTAGCAAGTTCAGTGACAGTGAACTACACATCTCAGCTAGTCGTTTGTGTGGTTAAACTAAACATATCATGCAAGTTTATAGACTAATAGAACTGTCGAAAAGTTGCTGATTTTAAGCAATCTTTGACGGTGTCAATTTTCTGCTTGCCGAAACATTTGCTAGCCAATTTTTGGCTGTATAAACCGTGCTCTTACTCGAAGTTAGAACTGCTCATGTTTGGTGCAGCTTGGCTGTAAACCATGCTCTGACCGAGCTAGCATCTGTGCCATTGGAAGCGAGAAACATATCAAAAATATGAATTTTGCGACAGCATACTGACTAAGCACGAGGAGCAAATCCACAGAGGATTAAGATATTGTAGCACAACAGGCTGATAGAGGACGATTACATAGTAGATGGGCACACAACCAAAGCAGCTGGGACAGCAGCACACCAGAGTTCAGACCCAAGCTTAGGTCAACAACCAGTCATTGCGGAACATGATAATACTAGGTGGATTATGGCAGCTTCTCTCTCTCTCTCTCTTTTATCTCTCTCTCTCCGTCTGATTGGGCAGATATCACTGCTTGAGGTGGGGGAAGCACTGGACGAGGTCGCTCTTCGGATGCTTCGCCTCGGCATGCTCCTTGCACTTTGCTTCAGAGGTGGTGCAGATGAAAGTCTGCATGCATATCTTGCACTGCATTGGGAAGCAAGCATTGATCAGATGACCGGGCAATTTACCAAACAATGTTTCTAAGACCTCTAAACTTATAACGTATTCACTAGACTGGTATGATGTGCAAGACAAAGCCACAGAACTATTTCAGCTATACAATATGGTGCACATCAATTGGCAGACAAGAAATTTGATGGAACTCGTAGGCAACATGACTGCCAAGATTATTTGTCAAGACTAATTATACACTGCAATGAACAATTTTCATTATATCAAGAGCCACATCACTTTGTTACTAAGCGCCTGTTCGGCAGCCCTCCACGGAGCAGAGCGGGCGGAGCGCCCTTTTAGCAGCTCCGCAAATTATAACTGGCATGCCACTCCGCTCCGGCGCGGAGCTGCCGAGCGGAGGGAGTCCGAACGCGCCCTAAGGTGTGAGCAGTTGGGCTCCAAGAGACTAGAATTTTTCACCAGTGTCAACAGTAAGTAAATGTAGCTATTTGGCATCTCAAGCTCAGTCCATCAAGTTGGTAAGCAAACAACGGGCACATCCACTGGGATTATACACTTAACATACCAAGAGTCTTCCAGCTACCCCTTCCCCCTGGATCCTAGTGACTAGCTAGTACCATCCAGAACTAGTTTCAGACACAAGCATAGCCTTGCTTGGTAGCAGCCCAAAGCTGGTTCGGACATGCTACATCATGCCACTCTTAAAGCTGGCAGACTCGATCTTTCAAAAAAAAAAAAAGAAGCTGTCAGACTATATCTCATTGAAACCACATGTGTCTCTTACTTATCAAACAGCAACACAACTGTGATGCTTCGCAGAACTCAAGCAGACAAACAACTAGTAACTTGTAAATACGCACGATATGTGATGAGAACACCTCCAGATCTATGCCCTAAAGAGGAATATTTGTACAACTAACTTGTAATCTAGAATACTAGTATGTCGATACGCTAGCTGATAGTCCTGGCAGTCAAAAGTACATGATTCCCTTCGTTTCTCTAGGCGCAACTGACAAAAAAAAGCTCCAAATCCTACCGATAATCGCCGCACAAAAAAGAAAAAACCATCCACCCAGAGTCCTATCGAGAAATAGGCTACCAATCGTCGTTGCAACTGAAGGGGCACGCATCCCGTCCCAGTTAAAGGCGTAATTTCAACAAATTCCACAGATAACAGTCTCGTCTGCGGGGGAAAAAAATCCCCAATCGCTAGAGAGGGTTAGATCGATTCGATCGATTGGATAGGCGGGATTAATCGGCGCACCTGGATGTTCATGGCCTTCTTGTTGGCCTCGAGCTGGCTCCCTGCGAAGGATCAGAAGAGAAAACACCGACAGGATCAGATCAGGAAGACCAACAAGATCTGACGACCAAGAGAAAGGGGGAATTAGCTCCGTTACCCTTGCCGCCCTTCAGCTTCTCGAGGTTCCTCTCCCTCGCCATCTTGGACTTCTGCGCGTTGCCGCCGCCCATGGCTGTTGATTCCTCGGCGAGACGAGACGAGACGATGCTTTTCTGCTTCGGCGGAAATTTGGTGGGGAAGGCGAGAAGCAGGAGGCGGCTGCGTTTAATAGACGTGGAGGTGGGAGGTGGAGGCAGAGGCCGACGTTGGCGTCAATCAATCGCGGGCAACTTGCGCGTGCCAGTGTCCGTGTGGACCCCCGCTGAAGGAGGGCGTATCTGGACCGTCCGTTAGCTGCTCGTTCCGAGGTCTAGAACCATCTTTAATTTTAACAATAATAACAAAGTGGTGCTATGCCAAGTATAAGGTCTTGTTTGTAGTTTACTTCTTGGCTGGTGTTCCTTTGTGTAAAGGCTGGCGTTCTGCTATTTGTTCAGTTTTGCTAGGTCGGTATGTACGTGGCTTATACAATGTTCCTTATGATATAAATAAGGCACGTATTACCATGCAAAAAAAAAAGTATAAGCCATTTGTTTTTCACTGACGATTTTCTAGTGCTCATGGAAGCAAGTGCAAACAATGCACGGGTGATGAATTCCATCCTGGAATCCTATGAAGCATGTTCTGGTCAGGTAATCAATAAGGATAACTCAGCGATATTATTCAGCAAAAACACCAAGCCCAGACAGAAGGAAGAAGTGAGGAATTTCCTGCAAATCTCTTCTGAAGGGTTCAAAGGAAAATACTTGGGTCTGCCGGCTTACGTTGGGAAAGCAAAAACTAAAACTTTTCAATATTTGAAGGAGAAAGAGTGGAACAAGATACATGGATGGAAAGAAAAATTATTGTCCAAAGCAGGTAAAGAAATATTAATAAAGGCCGCAGCACAGGCTATCCCTGTGTACACTATGGCATGCTTTGACATCACAAGATCTTTATGTGATGACCTCGGCTCTATGGTTAACATATTTTGGTGGTGTCAAATGGATAAGGAAAATAAGATTCACTGGGTGTCTTGGGAGAAATTATCAAGACCAAAGAGAGAGGGAGGACTGGGTTTTAGAGACTTATACTCTTTCAACCTAGCTATGCTTGCAAGACAAGCATGGCGTCTGTTGCAGAACCCATCCTCATTATGTGCTCAAGTACTTGCAACAAAATACCACCCGACAAGCTGTATTTTGGAAGCAAGACCCAAAAGTGGAATTTCTTACACATGCCGAACCATTTTAAAAGGAGTACAACTGCTTAAGAAGGGGATCATCTGGAGGGTAGGAGATGGGAGTAACATAAAAAATTGGCCAGGTCCCTGGATTCCTCGAGGCTTCACCACGAGAGTATCTTCAAGCAAAGGCAGGCACCTAGTAACCAAGGTGAATGAGCTTATAAATCCAATCACAAACTCGTGGGACACCGATCTGGTATACCAAACCTTTAATGAAGAGGATGCCGAGACAATCCTAAAAAATCCTATTCAGGAGAAGATGAATGACTTCATTGCATGGCATTTCGATAAGAAAGGTGTCTTCTCAGTGAAATTTGCATATTGGGTGGCAATAGATTCGGCAAGAAGGGGGTCAAGACATGGTCTGGCTTCTTGCTCGGAAGGCCGATGTAAAACTCCCAACTTCAGCTTGAACAAGCTTTGCGCGTTACCATTGCCAAACAAGGTGCTGCATTTTCTATGGAGGATGGCGACATATAGTTTACCCCTCAAAACAAGGCTGAAGCACAGATGGATGGATGTAGACACCCGATGCTCGGTATGCTACCGTTTTGATGAGGATGGAGGACACTGCTTCTTGAAATGCAAAAAAGTTAAGAACATATGGAGAATGGCCCAAATGGAGCACACCAGACTGAAGCTTATTCAGTGTCCTGATCCTATTAGTTTGTTTGAAGATATGTTCCAGCTAGAAGAGGAAGAAAGAAATAAGGTGTGCATTCTATTTTGGAGATGGTGGCAGGAGAGGAACAAAGAGAATGAGGGTGGTGAGATGAGAGCTCCTCAAATTATTTTATCTTCCATTGACTATTACGTGCTTGTTTTTAGGAACATCAAGAAAAGAAGAACGACCATGAAACAACCTGTTAATCATAGGTGGTCTCCTTCGCCAAGTGAGTTTCTGAAAATTAACTCTGATGGATCCTTTCATGAAGCAACAAGCACAGGCGGATGGGGTTTCATAATTACAAATGAACTGGGTGATTTAATAGCTGCAGGAGCGGGAAGAATGGAGCATTTATCAAATGCTCTCCATGCTGAAGCACTAGCTATGTTGTATGTTGTTAATGTTGCTTCTAGAATTGGATGCAGCCGAATCATCCTGGAGACTGATTCTACGGTGCTGAAGCAAGCCGTTTCAACTGAAACTTACAATTTAGTAGAACTGGGAGCTCTTTTCCAGGAGATAAAGCACCAGTTAAGAGTTGCCATTGATGATGTAAAACTAAATGTTTGGTCAAGAACATGTAATGTAGCTGCGCACACTTTAGCTGCGCTGGGAACTGGGTTAGGGAATGGCAATTTCAACATTTGGGTGGGCCATTTCTTAACAAACCTTGTAGCTAGTGACAATGCCGGCATGTTGTAGTTAATGGAATACTTGTTGTTCCTTTCAAAAAGCAAAGTGGTGATATCAACCGGATCTAGAAATATCTGTAAGAAAACTAGGTCTAGAAATATAATTCAAAATGCTTTAATGGAATCGATAAAAATCTGACATCAGACTTTTAGATTTGGAAGCAAACGTCTCCTAGACCATTGATTTCTAACACGAATCTTGTAGCTACACCGGGACCAATATCATGGTGTTGCGTGGCAGAGATGAGCGTGTTGCACCGTCCTTGGAGCGTTGGGGGCATGAGGGGGAAGGGAGGAGACCACATCGCTGCCTGTTGGGGATATAATCGCACGATATGACCCGCCCGTTTAGGGTCGGGTCATTCTTTGGCGACTTGACAAAGGCACGGTTGATGATGGGCTGAGATGACCAAGAGTTCAAAAACCAGGGGATGAGTGGCCAGGTGGGCCGACTCATGGCCCAGAAACACAAGCCGCCATGTCAGCCATAACGCCAAAGGAAGTTTCTTACTTAGGAAACAAGACAAGTAGGAAACATACTAGGACACGGATCGTAGTACGACCCGGACTCTATTGTAAGCCCAGGGCCTCCACCTGTATATAAAGGGCAGCCCCTGAGGAAGAAAGACTAAGTTACGAGCTCTCGGGTACTAGGTTAGCCAAGTCGCACCCTTGTAATCGAGATCATCATCATCAATAGCAATCAAGCAGGAGTAGGCTTTTACCTCCACCGTGAGGGGCCGAACCTGGGTAAACCCTTGTCTCTCGATTCCGATCAACCCCGTTCAAGCAATCACTTAGCGACGATGGCCTCACGACTAAGTCCTTTCATGAGGACATCTGTCGTGACAAAACCACGACAGTTGGCGCCCACCGTGGGGCTATCGCTCGGTGGTGTTGAGTTCTTGGAGGGAGCTCTCCCAGGGATCGAGGGATACATGATCGGCCGCATGACCAAGAGTCGCAGCGGCAAAGCTCTACATCGATGATTCAGGCTGGGCCCCGAGGCCGACTCGATCGAGTACGGGTACCGGGTCCCCTTCGGCAAGATCCACGTCTTCATCGGCAAAACCGGCGAGTCAGGGCCCGAGCTGGACATCAGCACCGACATCGTCGAGCCGGCTCGGCAAACGCAACCCGCCCGGGCTCAAGCCGGTTGGAACCATGTCTTCGTTGGCTTCACCCAGGGGGTCGATCTCGCAGACAGCTTTGCATCTCGGGGTGAAACCCTTGTCTACTCCGACGACGTGTCATCGGTTGGGGAGACAGAGTCAATCCGCCCCTTGTACGACGGCAATCTTGGGGGCTGCTCCGATGATGAGTCGGCCCCGGTCGACCATGAGTCACCCCATTGGACCGCCGTTTATATGGCAGGCACCACCCCGGCTCTTGACTCAACCGCGGCAGGTACTGTAGGAGGCGCTGGTGTGTCGGCGACTGATCCAAGCGCGGCCGGCCCCGTCAAGCCGCCAACTCAAGTTCTCTCAGAGCTAGTCGCCTCATTGACGGCTCTTCTTGAGTTGCCCTTAACAGCAGAGAACCAGGAAGAACGCAATGTAGAGGTAGCTAAAATCCGTGAGCAGATGACTAAAGCTCAGGAGGACATCAACGCTGAGAGTACTCGCATGGTGCAGTTACAAACCCAGATCCATAATGAAACAGAGGGCCTAAGGACAGAGGCGTGGCGCCTGGGCCTCCGTCAGCATGTTTCTGAGGCAGTTCACAGGAGACGTCATGAGACTTGCTTGCCCCCTGGCTTTGAGGGAAGACGTCTTTTCAACACACCTGCACCAGGGCGCAGGTACAAGCACCCCCGCAGAACCGATCATACCCCAATTGAGCCGGGTCATACCTCAGGATAGCAATGGCGGGCCATCTCCGGCTCAGCCTCGTCAGCCAGCACCACACCCGCCACCCGTTCGTACGACTCCGGATCGCTTCGTGACGCCGGCGGGTCACTTCTCCAACCCTGTTGATGGCGGCGGCTACCAACCTCGCTACGCTTCCGATCACAGGGAATACCCCAGTAGAGAGAGAGGCTTTGCATGCCATCGAGTTGTTAAAAACTGCGGTTGCTCAACAGGCGAACTATTCTTACAGTCAGCAACGCCTCCACTCCACCCCATATCCAAGTCGAAGCAGGAGCCGCCATGCTGAGTCGCCGGCCGTCTCGAGCAATCACTGGTACATCGAGGTGCTATACAAATGTTTTTTAACCCCTTTCCACGACGGCATTTTAAACCTCCGCCTAGTGAGTGTGGGCGATAGGGGGGTCCTTCCCACACGATCCAAAAACCGTCGGGAATAGGGAGTAGGAATGTATACGTTTTTCAGAACAAAGCGTATGTGATGCGCGCACCTATCCCAAACACGATTCTTCACACAATTTGGGATATATCTAATATCCCAAACGCTCCATCCTTGCTACTCGTGTGTGCTGGCATTACCATCGCAGTTGATATTCTGTGGTGCTACGTTTACGATGCGCAGCCTATCACAAACAGTTCATGATTATAGAATGTGTATGATAAGCAGACAATCACACACATTCACTTTTGTCGAACCGTATGTGATAACTAATTAAGAACATTAGCTCATCATTGTATGAGTGTCGGATAGGATTACGAAACTTCGGACCGTCGTAACAGTGTCGTACATGATAACTATCGCACACGCTATTCTGTGGTGCACCGTTTACGATACGTACCACATCAGAAACAATTCATGATTGTAAATCGTGTACGATAGGGCAACTCAAACAGTTAGTTTGCTCGCACCATTTGTGATATTGTCTGACATCACACACGCTTTGCAAACGGCAACTGTGTGCATGCTCGCATACGTTTCCTCTCTGTGAACCGTGTCGGATTATGGTGTATATCACACACGTTTGTGTTTTACCGACCGTGTGCGCCGTAACGACCTGCAGAGCGTAATTTCACCCTAATTTAATTGCTGCTATTTAAAATTGTACCAAATTTGAATTTGAAAGTATGCTATAGCTTTATTCATATCCATCAGGTTCAAACAACCAATGCATTATTCGATTCACAGGTACATATGTTCAAGAATTACAAAAGCACCAAATAAAGAATGATGAACCACAGTTGTATACTTGTACTATTAAAGACGGTAAAGAAAGAGGCGAAATACATTTTGGTTATTGAACAAGGTGAAGCAGAATGCACATATTGTGCCCTCCTCCATGCAGAAGGCACGCACGACTCTAGTCCAACCCCTTGTGATGGCCGACCGCCCATCCTTCACTGTCTTCATGAACACATCTAGATAGTCATCGTGTTCTGGTAGAAATACTTTAACCTTTGCATGCCCACCAATCATGTAGTTTGAGAGGTAATCTTGAGTAAACTACTTTGGGAATCACTGCAAAGGAAAAAGATTCAGACATTGTCATCTAACATAACTCATTATGAGCAGTAAAAAGAAGGCTGCAGAGTTCTTACTTACCATCCGGCAGTTCGCTGTTGTCTTGGATAAAGTGTAAACAAATAGTTTAATTGCCATCTTTTGACCCATTTTACTAACAATCTTTATCAGCTTCCTCACTTGATGCTGGTTCATCAATATCTCATTGCCCCATACGCAGAAAGGGTCGAAGCGCGGATCTTTACCAATGACATATGTACCTAAAAGCACCAAGTTAATATTAGAAGCGTAACAGAATTGCACAATGATATAGTACAACACTCCCTCCGTCCCATTATATAATATCTTATAACATCCAATATACTTACATATTGGATGAATTAACATCTTATATTATGGGCCGGAGGGAGTTTATTGCATTTTACAAATTATCGTATGATTAACTGCTGCTGTGTTGTTGTTGTTGTTGTTGCTGCTGCTGCTCTTCTACGTATATCTAGACATCATCATAACATTAAGGTAACACTCTTCCTTGTTGCTATGTAGCCTAGGATTGCATATTCAGACATTCAGTACAGTGCATGTTGCTATGTAGCCTCAGATATATTAGATATGGCCCTAGTTAACCTACTGATAAATGGGTTACAGATATATTCAGTTAAAAGTCCGATTCACCGATTAGTCCCTTATCAGCCCCCGGCCTATATGGTACCAGCTACCGATATCCTGAACAGTGAGTATATATAAGCCATGGGATGAAACTAATCTCGATGGAAAACAGCAGTCATTCCCAAAATTGTCCTGTGTAAGTACATCGAGAGGCATGTTAAGCACAACAGGCTAAACATCAACCAAATATATCCATGGCAGACAAAATAATCTCCAAACGATAGCTTTAGTGTGCAGGTTTAAGCACGCTAGTTAAGCAAAAAAAGAAGTGGAAAGGTGTGTTAACTGCAACAGGCCTAAGATTTAACAACAAGCAAATATAGTCATTCAAACTGGTATTGTGCCGGTCTAAGTACACTGGTTATTGTTAAATAAAAATGGAAAGGCGTGTTAACTACAACATGCTTAACAGCAACCAAATGTAGTCATTCATAGTGGTATTGTTGAAACTGGTATTGATGAAATTGAACTGCATGGTTCATACTTGCACATATAGAACATCACGTTGTGAATAACTGGAATAAACAAGGCATACTACAAACAACCAAAGATAGCATTTGAAACTGGAAATATGCTAACTACAAACAACCAAACAACCAAAAAACTTTAAAAGAGACATATGTTAGCTATAACAGGCTTAACAGCAAGCAAATATATGCATTCCTATCGGTATGTTTAAAACTGGTATTGATGAAAATGTACTGCACAGTAAATAATTGCACATATAGAGCATCACATTGTGAACAACTAAAATAAACAAGGAATACTGCAAACAACCAAATATAGCAATTAAAACTGGACATATTCTCACTGCACTACAAAAGGGGCTCGACAAAACAAATCATGGGTCCCCCCTGTGAAGACACACGGCATAACAAATCATGGGTTTCCTCACTTGTCACATATGGGCTCGTTCCCGTGGGAAGAGCACGGAGCCTAGGTGCGCTCTATGTTGTTGCAGATGGGCTCCTTCCCCTTGGAAGAGCACGGCTGTAGGGTGCCCTCCCTAATGTTGCAGATGGGCTCTTTCCCCTTGGAAGAGCCGGAGAGGGTGCCCTCCTCGTGGTCATCGTCGATGAGGTCTGACTTGGCAGCTGTGGATCCCAAGCCAGCGTCGCAGAACGTGTCCTTCAGAAATGACAAAAGTGGCTCGATGGCGATGTAGGATGGCAAATTCTTGACAGCGAGCCAGAGGAGATCAGCGGCGGGGCCATGGATGAGATCGACGGCGGTTGAACCCGAGGGGTTGGGGGTGGGCCACTTAACTTGTGACATAGCCCGCGTTAGGCCGTCGCTGTCGACGACCTCGATGTCGTAGTCGGCGTTCGTGACATACCCGCATACTCTAGCCCACTGAATGAGAGCCTGCGGCCAGTAATGGTCGTCAGCTTCCTCGGTGGACACCTCGGCGACGTCGGGCGAAGAGGCCGCGATACACCTCTTTTGGGCCAGTCGCTCCTCGAGCTCCACGGGAAGCGTGGTCGGGCTTAGGCTGCCACGCTCTGGAGTGGGCGATGGGGATGGGGATCTGTGGGCAAGGGGGCGTTTGGCAGGCGTCATCTAAGAAACTCAGGGCGGCTAGGGTATGGAGATCGGTGGGTAAGCTGCATGGGCAAACCGACAGATGTTGACAATGGAGGCCTTGCGGCGGCGACGGCGACCTTGCTAGGGTTTCGAGCGAGGGAGGGGGGTTGTGGTGGTGTGTGGGGGGGGTGTGCGTGCACGCACGCGTGAGGAGTTTTTGGGACGTGTGTGGAAGGGGGGTGTTTGAGGAAATGACGTGGCTACTGAAAATTTTACTACGCGGGAGTAAAATGCTGGGGCTATTGAAAATTTGGATGATGTATCGTACACGGTCCCGAGATAACAACCGTGTGTTATCAAACAGAAAAACCCTCCAGCCGGGCAGATATTTTCGAGGGATGCAGGCGGGAGCGGGAACAACAAACATCACACACGGTCGAAACATAATAACCGTGTGTTCTCAAACAGAAAAACCCTGCAGGCGGGTAGATATTTTTGAGATTGCGAGGGAAGCCTCGTGGAGCCCAATGTACTGTGCTGATGTGAGTGACACGGGCACCTGTGTGGCACACGGGTAGTGTGAGTGAACCGTGTCTGTTGCGTCATCCGACTTGTCTAATGTTTATAAATTTGGTGAAAACAACGCGGGAAAGGGTCAGAACACGAACACAAGTGCATGTGGACCAAAAATATGAATGAAAATGGTGGTTTGATGTTTGATGCGGCTTGAAACTGCGTTGGTATTTCCCCAAAGAGGAAGGGATGATGCAGTACAGCTACGGTAGGTATTTCCCTCAGTTATGAAACCAAGGTATCAATCCATTAGGAGAGCCACGCAACACTATGTAAACGGTACCTGCACACAAAGAACAAATCCTCGCAACCCAACGCGTAAGAGGGGTTGTCAATCCCTCCTCGGTAAAAAGATAGATTGGTTTGTATGTGTTTGGATAAATAGATCTGAATAAAAGGCGAAATAAAAGATGCAGATAAAAAGTGCAGCAAAGTATTTTTGGTTTTTTGGAATAATAGATCTGAAAACAAATACAGTGAAAAATAGATCTGAAAGCAATATGATGAAAGATAGACCCAGGGGCCATAGATTTCACTAGTGGCTTCTCTCGAGAAAATAGCATATGGTGGGTAAACAAATTACTGTTGGGCAATTGATACAAGGTCGAATAATTATGACGATATCCAAGGCAATGATCAATATATAAGCATCACGGCCAAGATTAGTAGACCGACTCCTTCCTGCATCTACTACTATTACTCCACACATCGACCGCTATCCAGCATGCATCTAGTGTATTAAGTACATGGAGAAACGGAGTAATGCAATAAGAATGATGACATGATGTAGACAAGATCTATTCATGTAGGAATAGACCCCATCTTGTTATCTTTAATAGCAATGATACATACGTGCCTCGCTACCCCTTCTGTCACTGGGTGAGGACACCGTAAGATCGAACCCATCACAAAGCACCTCTTCCCATGGCAAGAAAAATTGATCTAGTTGGCCTAACTAAATCAAAGATTCGAAGAAGAAATACGAGGCTATAAATAATCATGCATATAAGAGATCAAAGAAACTCAAATAATATTCTTGGATATAGATCTGATCATAAACTCAAACTTCATCGGATCCCAACAAACACACCGCAAAAAGGGTTTACATCAAATAGATCTCCAAGAGTCCATTGTATTGAGAATCAAAGAGAGAGAAGAAGCCATCTAGCTACTGCCTACGGACCCGTAGGTCTATGGTGGTCTACTCACGCATCATCGGAGAGGCACCAATGAGGATGATGAACCCCTCTGTGATGGTGTTAGATTGGATCTTGTGGTTCTGGAACTTGCGGCGGTTGGAATTGTGTTTCGTCTGCTCCCCTAGGGTTTCTGGTATATTTGGGTATTTATAGAATGAAGAGGCGGTGCAGGAGACCCCCATGGGCCCCACAACCCACCAGGGCGCCCTGGTGTCTTGTGGGCCCCACGGGCCTCCCAAGTTGTCTTCTGGTCCAAAAAAATCTCCAAAAAGTTTCGCTGCATTTGGATTCCGTTTGATAGGGATATTCTGCGAAGTAAAAAAAACAAGCAAAAAACATCAACTGGCACTGGGCACTATGTCAATAGGTTAGTCCCAAAAAATGATATAATGTTGCTATAAAATGATTGTAAAACATCCAAGAATGATAATATAACAGCGTGGAACAATCAAAATTATAGATATGTTGGAGACGTCTAAGCATCCCCAAGCTTAATTCCTGCCCGTCCTCGAGTAGGTAAATGATAAAAACAGAATTTTTGATGTGGAATGCTGCCTAACATGTTCATCACATATTGTTTTCTTTTGTAGCATGGACATTTGGACTTTTAGATGGTTCAAAGCAATAGTCTATATTTCACATGGTAACTTCAATACTCAAGCATATCAACAAGCAACCATGTCTTTCAAAATATCAAGACTAAAGAAAGTTATCCCTAGCCCATCATGGTCAATCATTTCAGGACTGGGCATCCCTATTACCGCCAATGCACAGATATATCATAGGCGGTCAACACACTCGAATATTAGCTACATCCAATGCACAAGTATGATCATAGTGCTCTGTAGTTGGTGCTTTATAAAAGAAGATGGAGACTCAAATAAAAATAAAAATTACATAAAGTAAATAGATAGGCCCTTCGCAGAGGGAAGTAGAGATCTATAGAGGTGCCAGAGCTCAAAGCTTAAATTGAGAGATAAAAAATATTTTGAGAGGCATGCTTTTCCCGTCAACGAAAACGACCGAGTAGTTCCCAACACTTTCCATGCTAGATATATCATAGGCGGTTCCCAAACATAAAATAAAGTTTATTCCTTTTTCCACCATACTTTCACACTCCACGGCTAGCCGTATCCATGAGTACCGTCCATACCAACACTTTCTAAGAAATTTATTATTTGACAACTTAAAGTAAATTTCTTTTTCATTTCAGGACTGGGCATCCCTATTACCGCCACACTCTCATGCAATGACAAGTGAATAAACACTCATCTTGAGAATAACACATCTAGCATGGAAAATATTGGCCACCCCCTGCCGCTTCATGAGCGGTACGGGCACACAAAAAGGAAATTCATTTTGAAAATAAGAGTTGGCACATACAAATTTACTTAGAACGGCACGGAAATACCGCATATAGGTAGGTATGGTGTACTCATATGGCAAAACTGGGTTTAAGGATTTTGGATGCACAAGTAGTATTTCTACTTAGTACAAGTGGAGGCTAGCAAAAGGATTGAGAAGCAACCAACCAAGAAACGAAAATTCTCATAAACGAGCATTAAGCATAACTAACACCGAATAATGCACCACAAGTAGGATGTAATTTCATTGCATAACTATTGACTTTCGTACTTTCATAGGGAATCACAAACCTTAACACCAATATTCTTACTAGAGCATAATTACTCACCAACATGACTCATATATTACTATCATCATATCTCAAAACTATTACAAAGAATCAAGTTTATTTTGTCCAATGATCTTAATGGAAGTTTTTATTATATCCCTCTTGAATATCTATCACTTTGGGACTAGTTTCATATATTGCAATTGCTTTTGACAAGCTCAAAAAAATTTAAGTGAAGAAAATGAGCATAAAAATTTTCATCTCTCAAAATAATATAAGTGAAGCATGAGAGAATTTCTTCAAAATATTACTAACTCTCAAATTAATCTAAGTGAAGCATGAGAGTATTTCTTCAAAAATTTCAAAGCAGACCGTGCTCAAAAAGATATAAGTGAAGCACTAGAGCAATTCCATGGCTCAAAAAATTTAAGTGAAGCATATAGAGCAATTCTAACAAATCGTAGCATAATTTTGGCTCCCTCAAATAGGTGTGTCCAGCAAGGATACTTGTGACAAACTAAAAAGCAAAATAAGCAAAGACTCATATAATACAAGACGCTCCAAGCAAAACTCATGATATGTGACGAATACAAATATAGCTCCAAGTAAAATACCGATGGTGGTTAGAAGAAAGAGGGGATGCCTTCCGGGGCATCCCAAGCTTAGTTGCTTGGTTCTCCTTGAATATTAACTTGGGGTTCCATGGGGCATACCCAAGCTTAGGCTCTTGACACTCCTTATTCCTTCATCCATCGTGATCTCACCCAAAACTTGAAAACTCCAATCACACAAAACTTAACAAAACCTTCGTGAGATCCATTAGTATAAGAAAACCAATCTTCACTTTAAGTACTATTGCAAGCCCATTCATATTTTGTTATTACATTATATCTACTATATTATAACTTTACCATGGCTTATACCCCCCGATACAATCCATAGATTCATCAAAATAAGCACACAATGCAAAGAGAAACAGAATCTATCAAAAACAGAACAGTCTGTAAAGATACAAATTTTTCTCATACTTCTGTAAGGGAAAAAAATCTGAGAAATTAGTTCAACAGAGGAAATTTTTATATCAATCTTGTGTAAAAAATTCAGAATTTTTCGTCGCTTCTGTGAATTTTAACAATTCTGTTACTGGACGCAAAAGTTTCTGTTTTTCAACAGGATCAAATCAACTATCACCCAAAGCTATCCCAAAGGCTTTACTTGGCACAAACACTAACTAAAACATAAAAAAACACAATCATAACAGTAGCATAATTGTGCAAACACTCAAGAACAGAAATAAAAAGGCAAAAATAAATTTTATTCATTGGGTTGCCTCCCAACAAGCGCTATCATTTTATGCCCCTAGCTAGGCATTGATAATTTTGATGATGCTCGCATGAAAGACAAGAAAATAAACACAAAGAGAGCATCATGTGACAAACAAATTTAAGTCTAACATACTTCCGATGCATAGGGATTTTATAAGCAAACAAATTATCAAGACAAGAAATATATAGCATATGCAAGGAAGAAGAAAGAAACAATAGCAATCTCAACATAACGAGAGGTAAATTAGTAACATGAAAATTTCTACAACCATATTTTCCTCTCTCATAATAATTACATGTAGGACAATATTCAAATTCAACAATATAGCTATCATATAAAATTTTCTCTTCATGATCCACATGCATAAAAGTTTTATAATCTTCCAAGATAGTGGGATTAACATCAACTAAAGTCATGTCCTCTCCAAACCTACTTTCATAAAAAAAATCGTAAGATTGAACACTCTCCAAATAGTGGGATTATTTTTACCTAAAGTTGACGCTCCTCCAAACCCACTTTCAATATTATTGCAAACCTTATTATCAATATCATATTCATCATGAGGCTTAAATAAATTTTGAAGATCATAAGAAGAATCACCCCAATCATGACCATTGCAATAAGTAGTGGACATAGCAAAATTAGCATCCCCAAGCTTGGGGTTTTGCATATTATTAGCACAATTGACATTAATAGAATTTATAGTAAAATCATTGCAATCATGCTTTTCATTCAAGGAGCTATCATGAATCACTTCATAAATTTCTTCATCACAATTTTTAGATTCACGGATCTCAAGCAAAACTTCATAAAGATAATCTAGTGCACTCAACTCACTAGCAATTGGTTCATCATGATTGGATCTTTTAAAAAGATTAGCAAGTGGATGGGGATCCATATCAATAGATTTTTAGCAAGCGAAGATGCAAGCATATAGAAGGCACATTGCAACACAAGCAAACAAAAGATCAAACAAGAAAAGGCAAACGAAAAGAAGGCGAATAAAAAGGCAAATATTTTTGTGAAGTGGGGGAGATGAAAATGAGAGGCAAATGGCAAATAATGTAAATTGCAAGGAGATGAGATTTGTGATTAGGAACCTGATAGATGTCGATGATGTCTCCCCGGTAACGGCGCTAGAAATTGGCAAGTTGACGAGAGACTATCTTGACTTGATCCTCCCTAGCAACGGCGCCAGAATTACCTTTTGATGCGGCTTGAAACAGCGTTGGTATTTCCCCAAAGAGGAAGGGATGATGCAGTACAACTACGGTAGGTATTCCCCTCAGTTATGAAACCAAGGTATCAATCCAGTAGGAGAACCAAGAAACACTATGTAAACGGTACCTACACACAAAGAACAAACCCTCGCAACCCAACGCGTAAGAGAGGTTATCAATCCCTCCTCGGTAAAAAGATAGATTGGTTTGTATGTGTTTGGATAAATAGATCTGAATAAAACGCGAAATAAAAGATGCAAATAAAAAGTGCAGCAAAGTATTTTTGGGTTTTTGGAATAATAGATCTGAAAACAAATACAGTGAAAAATAGATCTGAAAGCAATATGATGAAAGATAGACCCGGGGGCCGTAGATTTCACTAGTGGCTTCTCTCGAGAAAATAGCATACGGTGGGTAAACAAATTACTGTTGGGAAATTGATAGAAGGTCAAATAATTATGACGATATCCAAGGCAATGATCAATATATAGGCATCACGTCTAAGATTAGTAGACCGACTCCTGCCTGCATCTATTACTATTAGTCCACACATCGACTGCTATCCAGCATGCATCTAGTGTATTAAGTTCAAGGAGAAATAGAGTAATGTAATAAGAACGATGACATGATGTAGACAAGATCTATTCATGTAGGAATAGACCCCATCTTGTTATCCTTAATAGCAATGATACATACGTGCCTCGCTACCCCTTCTGTCACTGGGTGAGGACACCGTAAGATCGAACCCATCACAAAGCACCTCTTCCCATGGCAAGAAAAATCGATCTAGTTGGCCTAACTAAATCAAAGATTCGAAGAAGAAATACGAGGCTATAAATAATCATGCATATAAGAGATCAAAGAAACACAAATAATATTCATGGATATAGATCTGATCATAAACTCAAACTTCATCGGATCCCAACAAACACACCGCAAAAAGGGTTTACATCAAATAGATCTCCAAGAGACCATTGTATTGATAATCAAAAAGAGAGAAGAAGCCATCTAGCTACTGCCTACGGACCCGTAGGTCTATGGTGGACTACTCACGCATCATCGGAGAGGCACCAATGAGGATGATGAACCCCTCCGTGATGGTGTTAGATTGGATCTCGTGGTTCTGGAACTTGCGGCGGCTGGAATTGTGTTTCGTCTGCTCGCCTAGGGTTTCTGGAATATTTGGGTATTTATAGAGCAAAGATGCGGTGCAGGAGACCCCCGTGGGCCCCACAACCCACCAGGGTGCGCCTGGGCTCCTAGGCACATCCTGGTGTCTTGTGGGCCCCACAGGCCTCCCCTCTGGTCCTTCCTTGGCTCCCAAGTTGTCTTTTGGTCCAAAAAAATCTCCAAAAAGTTTCGCTGCGTTTGGACTCCGTTTGATAGGGATATTCTGCGAAGTAAAAAAACAAGCAAAAAACAGCAACTGACACTGGGCACTATGTCAATAGGTTAGTCCCAAAAAATGATATAAAGTTGCTATAAAATGATTGTAAAACATCCAAGAATGATAATATAACAGCATGGAACAATAAAAAAATTATAGATACGTTGGAGACGTATCAATGTTCAAATACCAAATGCATGTGGCACCTGTCTCACAAAGCGCACGATATTGCTTGCCCCACCCCTCGTGTCGGCAGGAGGGGAATCCTAGCTATGATCGCATGCCCCCAAATCGCTAGATCTAACATATCACCCTACCGTAACATTAAACCTATGGGAGTCCATCATGGTCAAACCACAGCCCCCTTTCGTTTCCAGTGAAAGGTGAGAAATGTGTGCTTCTGGCGCGAGATGGGGTGAGACCACATACGAACCACCCGCGGGTAGCCCAACTATATGTATGAAAAAGATCGTGTGATATTTAAATACCCAATTCACAACTTTGATGCAGCACATGCCTCGCAAATTAACCAGACATCCCCGACCCCCCCACACACACACTTTCATTCGGCGGGAGAGGGCATCTCACCAAGATGTATCGTGAAATGGACCAAGAAGAATCCACCTTGGCCGTACAACCTCTCTCTTGTTGTTGGTCAAAGTGATGGACGCCCACGCGACCCCAGAGAGGGTCAGTACCGTTCGAAGACAGCCAATGCATGCATATGTATGTATGAAGGTGATGCGTGCATGCTGTTTGAATACCATGCACAACATTGATGTGGCGCATTGCGTCAAAAATCGTACAGTCCCCACACAGAGCGAGATCGGATCATGACATGTCATGGTGCGCTGCCCCTCCCCCCGTTGCCCACTTTGACTCGGTGGGAGGGATTCATGCCTACACATGCATATGTGCTCAAACTATATCACGTCATCCCAGAGCATGACCTATATACCGTAATATAAACCAAAAAATAATCCCCTCCTAAGTCAAATTAACCTCTCTCGATGTCGATCAAAGTAGTGATGGACCAAGCGATGGAAAGCATCGATATCACTGGTAACCGCGTGAATGGGTGACAAAGGACAACTGCCATCGCTTTGCATGTGGGCCAAACATATGTATGAAGCTGTGTGTGGTTGTGATGTTTGAATACCCAAAATGCACAACTTTGATGTGGCACATGCCTCGAAAACCGTAAAATCCCCACATAGAGCGAGGTTCATGAAGCGTAGTATATATGTTGGTCCCCTCCCCCCTCTTCGACGCATACTATATGCTCCTACCGTAATACAAACCAAAAAGAACCCTCCTTGATGGTGAAATTAATTAACCTCTCCCGATCGATATAGGTCAAAGTGGTGCATGCATATGGACGACGACCTCGCGGGCCCATAGATGGAAGCGTCACACGTGATTGTCCTAGGATAACCACCGCCTGCACATGCATGTGGCCCAAAGAGGTGTTGTGCGATGTTTGAGTAGCCAATGCACAACTTTGATGTGGCACATGCCTCGGAAACCAAAAAGTCCCCACACTGAGTGAGGTGTGTTCATGGACACGTACGTAGTATATATATGATGGTCCCCTCCCACCTCTTTGATGCGTACTATATGCTCCCACCGTAACACAAACAAAAAAGAATCAACCTTGCTGGTCAAATTAACCTCTCTAACGGTTGTAGGTCGAAGTGATGGACGACGACCTCGCGGGCCCACAGAAAGCGTCACACGCGAGTGAGTGTCATGTAGGACAACCACCGACTGCATGTGGCCCAAATATGTATGTATGAAAGGGTTGTGCAATGTTTTAAATGACAAATTCGCGACTTTGATGTGGCACCTGCCTCACAAAACGGCCAATCCCACACGGTGGCTCACGACTCGTAGTGTACTGCCAGACACCCCCCTAGACACACACACACAACTACGATGCATGTTAAAATTTTCCGTGGTGAACATATGTTACCAAAGGAGGGACGTTTTAATTTTGAAAAAAAAAACAGAGATCATTAAGACATTTTGGTACATTGATTGATTTTATAGGGGTATAATGTGCAAAAATCAAATTTGAGCTACATGCACACGTGACAGTGCACCTAAATGGATTGGAAAAACACATGTGTGTCACTAGGTGCATGTTTACTCCCCGTGCAAGAAATTTCAAACATTGAGAATCTTGATTTTAAAATCTAGTAGTACATCCAAAACTTAGTTGAAATTCATGAAACTTATCGTGTTGTCATATTGACACCAATACATAGCGGTATTGTACTTTTTCGTCAAATTTGAGACAAGTTTTGATGTAATTTTTATCTTCTTACAAATGGGAGATTATTAATAATTGAGAACCAATATCGCAAATGGATTATTTATTCGAACCGTGGGCGTTAGACCAACAATGGATACATGCCATGCTTCGGTTAAGCAATAAAGCGGCATCATTAATCATCAAAATAGAAAAACAATATACATGCCGCCACGCGTCCCGTGTGCCATGCGAGTAGGCGTGAGTTGACGGGACGCATGCGAGTAGTCCGCCGCACAGGCAGACCGGGAGGCGTGCGTGCAGGTGTGTGAATTGACGGGAGGCGTGCTCGCTGCGCAGTGTCATCGGGAGGCATGCGAGTAGCTGTGTGAAATGACGGTAGGCATGCCAGCATTCCGCTGCGCAGGCTCACCGGGAGGTGAGCCAGCGGTTTGACCGCCGCCCGCCTCTCTCCCACTACTCCATATTAGTGGCGCATCCGAGCGGCTGCACCCCCCATCCTCGCCACACACACAATCCTCTCTCTCCGCCTGCATCCTCGACTCCACTCTCAGTCCTCAAAGTCGTCAGTGTATGAGGATGCCGCCGAAGCGCTCCATCGGAGGGAGTGGCGACCCCCCGGGCTGCTGATGCACCAGAGCACGGCGTGAAGATGGAGACAGAGGTTGCTGTCGCCGCCGATGAGGTATTGCTGCACCTTGACGTCGTCGACGGCGTCGTGCTTCCATAGCCGGAGCCGGAGGTCCACACCGACTCAGGCGACGACTCCGGTGACGACTCGGGCGACGACTCCAACGACGACGAACAACCGATTAGTCATCTATACCCATTTATGTGTCAAATACATCCTAAGGTTTCTCTGGTTACCCCTATCTCCCCCTTTTTGGAATAGACATCCTATGATTATGTTCTCTCAATCCATGAAATCTGAGTAAGTTTCGTTAGATCCGTGTAGTGTATTGATTATTTGAATGGTACAAATGATAAGTGATTAGTTGTTTCATCTGTGCAAATGATTTCTACTAATAATCCGACTAGGGTTAGTGTTCGTGCTAATAATTCCTAGCCAGGTCTTGACAATTGATTTTGAATGACCTACATATATGTTTGTGCCATTTTTTTTCAAGTTTGGTCTGTACATAGACGATTGTGCTTAAAAATCAAACCATAATCTTTGGATATGTCTAAAAAATAGCCATAACTTCCTAATCCTACTTTACGGCATGTAAAAATTGATTTGATGCCAAATTTTGGCAACTGGGAAATGTTCGCTAGAGATTAGTTTGTATTCCAAATTTGACGCCACATTTTTTACTATATGTATAGGTGCCATCTGATGATGTCGACAACAAGGATGAAGATGGCCAGAGGAGGTACAAGAGGAAAATCCTCATGGAGCTTTATGCGGGAATGCATAACAAGCGTATTAGGACCAGGAACTGGGGCTTTCGATGCCCATTTTGCAACCAAAAGCTTCATGATGCGTATGAAAGTGTTCTGGCGCATGCAAGAGGACGAGCCGTTGGCTCCTTCAGGCAGAAGTGATCTCGCAGGGTGGCGCACGCCGTGTACGCTGAGTACCTGGAGAAGCTTGAAGATCATGCCGACAGATGAGATGAGATGTGGGATTGAACTATGTATGGCTATGTAGTGTCTTAATTATAAATGTGCTTGGGTAGCTTAATGACGGTTGAACTATGCTTGTGTACGACTTATTATCTATGCTCGAGTATGTTTAATCTATGTTTACTTATTTCTAAATATGGGGTATGGATGCACTCAGTTCGGTTGATGGAATTTTATGCATATTAGGGTGAATGTTTAGCGTGGGTAAAAAATTCAGATTCAACCGACGAAGGAAAAGTGGAACCACCCTGAAACATGGTTATTTTCCCAAATTGAAACCGTGTGCAATGACTTTCATTTTCCCAGTTACGTCAATCACTCACGGTTGGCTCTAGCAAACCGTTGCCTCCGAAACTCTTTGTGGGACAGAAAACCCTCACCACCCAATTCAAAAAGGAAAAAAGAAAACCCTCACCACCCAATTCAAAAAGGAAAAAAGAAAACCCTCACCATCCCCACGTCACAAAAACCCTCACCCCGCCCGCCACCCCCTCCGATCCCCATTCACAACTACACAAGCTCCTCCGCGACTCTGCATGGCACCGCCTATCGCCGCGGCAACCACTTAGCTCGATGCCTGTCACCGCCGCCAGGCTGCCGACAAACCCCACCGCATTTTGCCACTTCCGCTTGCCGCCGCCTATCGCCATCAACTTTCTCGATGCTGCTCGCCATCGACCCAGCTCCGCCCGATTGGGGAATCCATGGTATTGAGGGTTTTTCTCGTGGACAACAAGGTAACTAATTTAGTGAGATATTCTCTCATCTCTTATCCCAGTTCACCTGCCTCCTTTAATCACCCGGCCAAAATCGCCATGAATTCATTTTTATTCGAGCTGATTTGAGGGTTTTCTTTCATTTATAGAGTGTACAGTGCACAGACACATCAGAACTTTGCGGCCTCGGCCAGACATCCGTGGAGTTCCATCTCACCGTACCAGATGACTTCAGGATGCGCACGGTATGTTCAATCTCACCCTACATCGGTTGGCATGGCCTACTTTCTTGAACATATATTATATGTTGCTACATTTGGATAAAAGGTGCCACATGCAGCATATACGTCAAAGGGGATTTTTTTCCTCTTCTTTCTATATTAGGCAAATTAATGATGTATTGTTCTTTCGATTACTCTCATATTTTCATGACATCATGGTTACACTATCTGTTTAATTATAGACTTTTGTCCTTTGATTTCAACTGTTGTATTGTTCTTTCAATTTCGCCCATATTTGCATGTTACCATATTCTTTAACAATCCTATCATTTTTTGCAGCACATCCCTTGCTATGCAACAGCATCTGTAGTACACAATCTTGCCCTTTACATAACTCAAGACTGCAGGAATGTCATACTGAACACAAACCATGGATTTACAATCGTTGCTTCTGTAAGACTTGATGAATGTGGTCACTCCTATTTTGCACGGGCCTTTGGATAGAAATTTCTAAGTTTTATGTACTGAAAGCTGGCACTAAAATTGCACTACACATAAAAGAGCCTGGTCATGAGATATATGCTAACTTCCCCGACGATATCATCCGTCCAGACTTTGTTTGAAGTAAGTGTTCTTTTCAAGTATCTGCATGTTGACTTACCCAGCAATATCAAAGGAATTGTGTAGTATTTAAGCAACCAATTGTTATTTCATTTTCTTATTCTATTCCTACCTACTAACTTCTAGTTACCAATACACTTTTCTTTTGCCCTGTTTTAACTAAATATTCCCTGTACTCCCACTTCTATCAGAAAGCGCCGCTGATGAGGAGACTCCGGAGGTGGAGAACGAGACTACCAGCAAGTGGAGGTGGGTCGAGCAAGAACCGCAAGCGACTCCAGCAGGCCTAGACTTCATCAGCAGCCTCCCCGATGATATGTTGATAGTCATCATCTCCCTCCTCCCAATCAAATATGGGGCGCGGAAAACCGTCCTTTCCCGGCGGTAGCGTCCCCTATGGCACTCCACCCCTCTCGACCTCATCGACGCCCACGAGCTCTGCCATGGCTATCGCAAAAGCTTGGATGCGTTCTCCCAGATCCTCGGCAATCACCATGGCCCAACCAGAGGCCTTAGCATGGGAAAGTTCCGTTCCAACGGCAAGGACCGGGCCAAACTTGACGAGTGGTTCCGACCCCCCGCCCTAGATCAGCTCGAGGAGCTCACTTTTAATGATGGGCATATGCGCTCGCTACCAACGTCTGCACTCCGCCTCGCGCCCACGTTGCGCGTCGCCAAGTTCATGAACTGCCATCCCCTCTTAATGACGCGCTCGCTCTTATTCTACCATGACTGAAGCACCTCGAGCTCGTCACCGTCTGCCTCCCAAAGGATGACATGGAGCGCCTGATCCGCGGCTGTACTGCACTCGAGTACCTTCGTCTTCAGGCGATCAATGGGTTGAGTAGCTTCCACATCACCTCCATGACTCTCCGGACTATTTATGTGTGTTGCTGGTGCTGCAATAAGACATCACAAAAGGTATAGCACAGTATGGTCATTGAGGACACACCTTCACTTGAGAGATTACTTGTAGTTGATCAAGAAGGTCCAACAAGAATCAATGTCATTTCTGCACCGAAATTGATAGTGGTGGGCTACTCGTCTGATAAATACTCCGAACTTGTTATTGGATCCACACCCGTTCTGGTACAACCGTCACCTTCTACCTCTCCTTCCTGAAATTAACATTATTTCTAATTTTGAAGATGTATGTTCGTCTGTCATCTAGAAAATGATTCCGACAAGCTTGACCCCGAATCTGCGCACAGTGAAGGTCCTGGCACTAGAATCTATCGGCCCCAACCTGGACCAAGTTGTCAGTTTCCTGAGATGCTTTCCGTGCCTGGAGAAGCTATATATCGAGGTGATGTTCCTTTCCTGTTAAATGTTAACCGTAAGGGAGTTCAATTTTTGACACCTTTTCCCAAGTTTACAATGACAATGTACTACGATTTCTGAAGGAATTTTGGAGGATTTTAGTACATACATGTTTTCCCCCCATATTGGTTGCTTGATTCATATGGTTATAATCCATAAGCATTTCTCCTTTGGATTCATCTGTACTAGTTTTCTTAGGGAATTTTTCATCCACTCCAACCTCTTGTGAAGAAGGCTACATTTTTCTAGATTGTAATCAAATGCCCCATGTTAATCATGTCGGATCGAAGATGGCACGTTAGTGCATTTTACAAATCCTGTAAACCAAATAGGCCTGTAGTAGTGTTCAAAACTGAATGTAGGCACTAACACGTTTTCTTCTTTTGCAGATATGATTAGGCCCGGTGGTGGATAATGTGATACAATATAACAATCACATCGAATGCCTAGATCTACATCTCTTAGAAATTACTTTGAACTCCTACCGAGGAACCTTATCGGAGATTATATTCGCCAGGTTCTTTGTTGTCAGAGCAAGGGTGCTGAAGGTAAAGAGGTTTGCTCTACATTTATTTCACAAAAAAGAACGGTTTGTTGATCAGCGCCGGCAGCTGCGGCAGAATGGAAAAGGCTCCGAAAAAGCTGATTTTCATTTTGGAACTTCAGCTGACAGAGTAATCGGAAGTCATTGTGTCAACCCCATACATGACTTCTCAGTGGCTGATCCCTTTGCAAAAATGACGAGGTTTCGAAACCAGCCTTACAAGTGGTAATATTAGTTTGAACCTCTCTTATATCCATGTTCAGCTGATCAGCGCGGGCATTTGTAGCTGAATGAGCTGAATTTCATTTCTAATATCAGTTTAAACCTTGCAATCTTCGAATGTGAGCCATATAACTCTGGAATTTGAACCTTGTAATATTTCGAGCTTTTGTGGTACAATCGTTGAAATGGCATCGTATGAGACTCATATATTGGTAGTACTATTTTGACCTTAATATGCAATGGACTTAGATTTTATTAACCATTCTCAAATGTGTTTCCCTTGTCGATCTCATCGCAAATGATCTGTATAGCTAACTCGACTGCGATCTTCAACATTATTGCACACAATTGGTTTCTTCAACCATGTGCCCTGTAGAGCGCAGAATTAATTATCGCACTTGAGTGTCCATCATCACCCTTCTATGTAACTTTGACCTCATCACCCACGGGTAAACTTATGATCGAAGTCATTCCACACACTTCTTTTTTACAAAGCTTTTTGCCAATAAACTCCCATGATTTTCCCCTCTTCTAGCCGACGCGTGGCCAAACTAGCCGGCTGGGAAGCTTGCGCGGTTGTGCGGGAATAGGCTCACCAACGATACATTTGGCGCCTCTTCGAGCCAACGCGTGGTCAAACGAAACGCGTGCGGGGTGCTCAAGCGTGCACTGGAATCCTCTGCTATGAACGCGGTGACAAGATGTGACGATTACAGGCCGGCCGGCACCCATTTATTACCGTGGCCATTTAACCCTTGTGTCTCTTCAACCTTTCGATCGCGCCCCAGGATTGCAAGAAGCACACCCACCATGACAAATTCTTAGAGGGTATCATGCGCAGCTCCAATGGCGCTCCGAGCGGCTGCCGACGATGAGCAGCAGTGCACCATGCATGCCGCGGTGGACACCCACAGAAGGTTCACGGAGCTCTCGGTGGTGTACACCAACACCCCGGTCTGGGTGGAGCACTCCATCCACATCATGGAGCTGTTGCTTGCCGAGGAGAAGTACAAGGTGGTCGGGTTCGACCTCGAGAACACCCGCGCTCATGCCGGGTCTCCTCCCAAGGTCGCCGTCGCCCAGATGTGCATGCGCAATCACGTCCTCATCTACCACTACTGCCTGGCCACAAGGCCTTGCGGGCGTTTTGCCAGGTTTGTCAACAGCCTCACTACATGTTCGCTACGGTGGACATCACCAACGATGTAAAGGTGCTCAAGAATTCGGTCATCGCCTGCCATAATCTTGTCGACATCCAGGGCCAATACAAGATCTGGGGTAGCAAGAAGCATGAGAAGGACTCACTGGTTCACCTCGCCGAGGCCATCATCGGCCCCTACTACAGAGATATGAAGGATTCCTGCAACAAGGACAAGCGTGCCTCGCACTCGGCCTGGATGGAGAAACTCGACAAAGCTCACATCGTGTATGCGGACAAGGAGGCGTACATGAGCTACGAGATGTACAGGTGGATCATTGACATGAGGAAGTGCCTCCTTCCCCGAAACGGCCAGGGATCCAGCCGAAAGCAGAGCAATGGCAACCGTCATCACAACCACATGTAGATGATTAGATGCTCGTTTCTCCTAGTTTAGTATGCATGTAATTGCTTACTTTGGTGTGTGGAAATGTTATGTGTGTAGTCACTTATGTAATTGTATGCTTAATTTGGTTATGCAATGCTATTTTTTTAAGTATATATGTTGATGCTTTGTAGACAGAGCGTAGATGTTGTGCGGACAGAGCAAATCACATTGCACACGGACTAAACAATGGAACCCGTCGGTGATGATTTCATCAATCACTCACAATTGTATACCAGCAATCGTTTGCTCACAACACACACGACTTGTTAACAAGAATCGTTTGTGTTGTTATCGGTCTTCCCACACATTTCTGATTACTGACCTATTTCCCGCGTATCACACACATCTTGTTAAGTTGAACCGTTTCTGTTGTGTTGGCTAATCGCAAACAATTCATCCGAGTGAACTGTATGTCGTATATTGCACACACCTTGATCTGGCTGATTGTTTCTGTTGTGTTGCCTAATCACAAATAGTTCATCCGAGTGAACTGTATGCCGTATATCGCACACAGCTTCATCTGTCTGACCGTTTCTACTGTTATGCTCATCGCAAACAGTTCATTCGAGTGAACCGTATGCCACGCATCGCACACGCAACTATAATCTGAACCGTGTTTGATGTATCCGCCATCGCGAACGTTTTGTATCATCTTTACGGTTTTATTACATCTTTGTTTGCGATTAATGCATCGCACACAGTTTCGTCGAAGGGTCTCTGATTGTAGTGTCGCATTAGCAGCATCCTGCAGTAGTGAATGCCCGGGGGCTACGCGAGCAGCAGCGTGAACCGCCCCGGAGGGGGATTTGGATGCCCAGGAGATCGTCCACACGGCTCGGGCACGGCGGGAGGCAGAGGCGGCCCACGTGGCGGCTCATCAGTCACCTCCCATGACCATCGTAGCCTCGCAAGTTGTTGGATCGAGCATGCGAACCATCGAGATACTGTGCCTGGTACCGGCTCTACGCAATGAGTGTATGCCTAAGGATTTCAAAGGCCCTCGGAAGGTTTCCAACTACACGCCTGACCTTGAGCCGGCGGCTTTGATTGAGAGTTAGGGCCTGCTCGTACTTGGCTGAAGAACTTACCCCGAATTCCATTAATACTTGGGTGGAATTGAAGGCGCGCTTTATCAAGCACTTCCAGGGAACTTGCAAGCGTCCCATGACCATTGTTGACCTACAACATTATGTTCAGCGTGAGGGCGAGTTAGCTCATCACTGGTCCCATTAGGTCATGGATATCATTCACTCCTCTGACGGCATATTAGCAGCTCAAGCCGTTTTGATCTTAGAGAAAAATTGTCATTTTGATCCCCTCGTTCAGAAGCTCGGGCGACTCAAGCAGATGGTTCAGGACATGGGTGAACTCATGGATGTTCTTACCAGATACACCGAGTCAGACACTACCAAGGATCCGACATCAAATGATGAGAAGGTTGCCAAGGGCAAGAAAAATGGTAGTGGCAAGGGATAGTAGCAGAACAACTCTGGGTATGCTGGTAACCATGGCAATTAGAACAATGGTGGCAAGCGCAAACACCCGAAAGGCGGCTCACATCTCGTTGCCAATACTAATGCTGGTTATAAGGGCCAGAGACGGAATAATTCTGGGAGGCGATTCAATGCAAATAAAGCTCATAATTTTTAGGAAGCCCTCAAAGGTCCGTGTCCCAAGCACAGCACTCCGGATAGGCCGACAAGTCACTCCTGGGAAAACTGTCACATCATGCAGGCCTACCGCAATCAGGTTTATCAGAACCATCAAGGTGGTGGTGGTGGTGGCAACCCTGGACAACCAGGTGCCGGCGGTTCAAATTTCCCAGGGGGCGGCTCATCTGGCAATTATCAGAACCAGAGTTATCAGGGCTCGGGCGGCTCAGGTCCTGGATATCAAGGAACTGGTAACGGTGGGCGGTTGCTTGTATCTGCCTTGGTATTTCCCCGAAGAGGAGAGGATGATGCAGCATAGCAACGGTAAGTATTTCCCTCAGTTATGAAATGAAGGTTATCAATCCAGTAGGAGAACCAAGCAACACTATGTAAGCGGTACCTGAACACAAATAACAAATACTTGCAACCCAACGCGTAAGAGGGGTTGTCAATCCCTCCTCGGTATTGAGATAGATAAAATTGTATGAGATTGGATAAATAGATCTAGTGAAAACACAAAATAAAATAAATAAAGAAAAAGTGCAGCAAGGTATTTTTGGGTTTTTGGAACAATATATCTGAAAACAATATGATAAAAGATAGACCCGGGGGCCGTAGATTTCACTAGTGGCTTCTCTCGAGAAAATAGCATACGGTGGGTAAACAAATTACTGTTGGGCAATTGATAGAAGAGCAAATAATTATGACGATATCCAAGGAAATGATCATGTATATAGGCATCATGTCCAAGATTAGTAGACCGACTCCTGCCTGCATCTACTAGTATTACTCCACACATTGACCGCTATCCAGCATGCATCTAGTGTATTAAGTTCATGGAGAAACGGAGTAATGCAATAAGAACGATGACATGATGTAGACAAGATTTATTCATGTAGGAATAGACCCCATCTTTTTATCCTTAATAACAACGATACATGCGTGCCTCGCTACCCCTTCTGTAACTCGGTGAGGACACCGCAAGATCGAACCCATCACAAAGCACCTCTTCCCATTGCAAGAAAAATCAATCTAGTTGGCCAAACCAAACCAAAGCTTCGGAGAAGAAATACGACGCTATAACAATCATGCATATAAGAGATCAAAGAAGACTCAAATAATTCATAGATAGAACTGATCATAATCTCGCAATTCATCGGATCCCAACAAACACACCGCAAAAAGTCATTACATCAAATAGATCTCCAAGAACATCGAGGAGAACATTGTATTGAGAATCAAAAAGAGAGAAGAAGCCATCTAGCTACTGCCTACGGACCCGTAGGTCTGTGGTAAAGTACTCACGCATCATCGGAGGAGCACTAACGAGGATGATGAAACCCTCCATGATCGTGTTCCCCTCCGGCAAGGTGCCAGAATAGGGCGCTAGATTGGATCTCGTGGTTCTAGAACTTGCGGCGGCTGGAATTGTGTTTCGTCGACTCCCCTAGGGTTTCTAGAATATTTGGGTATTTATAGAGCTGAGAGACGGTGGAAAGGACTCCCGTGGGCCCCACTACCCACCTGGGCGCGCCAGGGGCCTCTAGCGCGCCCTGGTGTCTTGTGGGCCCCATGAGCCTCCCCTCGTGCCCTTCCTTGGCTCCCAAGTTGTCTTCTGGGTAGAAAAAATCTCCAAAAAGTTTCGCTGCGTTTGGACTCCATTTGATATGGATATTCTACGAAGTAAAAAATAAGCAAAAAACACAACAACTGGCACTAGGCACTATGTCAATAGGGTAGTCCCAAAAAATGATATAAAGTTGCTATAAAATGAATATAAAACATCCAAGAATGATAATATAACAGCATGGAACAATAAAAAATTATAGATACGTTGGAGACATATCAACATCCCCAATCTTAATTCCTGCTCGTCCTCGAGTATGTAAATGATAAAAACAGAATTTTTGATGTGGAATGCTGCCTAACATGTTCATCACGTATTCTTTTCTTTTGTAGCATGGACATTTGGACTTTTAGATGATTCAAAGCAATAGTCTATATTTGACATGAAGATTTCAATACTCAAGCATATCAACAAGCAACCATGTCTTTCAAAATATCAACACTAAAGAAAGCTATCCCTGGCCCATCATGCTCAATCATTGATCCATTCATGAAACACACTCGAATATTAGCTACATCCAATGCACAAGTATGATCATAGTGCTCCCTAGTTGGTGCTTTATAAGATAAGATGGAGACTCAAATAAAAATAAAAATTGCATAAAGTAAATAGATATGCCCTTCACAGAGTGAAGTAGAGATTTGTAGAGGTGCCAGAGCTCAAAGCTTAAATTGAGAGATAAAATATTTTGAGAGGCATGCTTTTCCTGTCAACGAAAACGACCGAAAATTCCCAGTACTTTCCATGCTAGATACATCATAGGCGGTTCACAAACATAAAATAATGTTTATTCCTTTTTCCACCATTCTTTCACAATCCATGGGTAGCCGTATCCACGGGTGCCTTCCATACCAACATTTTCCAAGGAATTTATTATTTGACAACATAAAGTAAATTTCTTTTTCATTTTGGGACTGGGCATCCCTATTACCGCCACACTCTCATGCAATGACGAGTGAACAAACACTCATCTTGAGAATAGCACATCTAGCATGGAAAAATATTGGCCACCCCCTGCCGCTTCATGAGCGGTACGGGCACACAAAAAGGAAATTCATTTTGAAAATTAGAGTTGGCACATACAGATTTACTTGGAACGGCACGGAAATACCGCATATAGGTAGGTATGGTGGACTCATATGGCACAACTTGGTTTAAGGATTTTGGATGCACAAGTAGTATTCCCACTTAGTACAAGGAAAGGCTAGTAAATAGATTGAGAAGCAACCAACCAAAAAGCAAAAATTCTCATAAACGAGCATTAAGCATAACTAACACCGAATAATGCACCACAAGTAGGATGTAATTTCATTGCATAACTATTGACTTTCGTGCTTGCATAGGGAATCACAAACTTTAACACAAATATTCTTACTAAAGCATAATTACTCACCAACATGACTCACATATTACTATCATCATATCTCAAAACTAGTACAAAGAATCAAGTTTATTTTGTCCAATGATCTTTCATGAATTTTTTTATTATATCCCTCTTGGATATCTATCACTTTGGGACTATATTAATATATTACCATTGCTTTTAACAAGCTCACAAATAAGCTTAAGTGAAGAACATGAGCTTAAATATTTTTAATTCTTCTCTCAAAATAGTATAAGTGAAGCATGAGAGAATTTCTTCAAAATTCTACTAACTCTCAAATTAATCTAAGTGAAGCATGAGAGTATTTCTTCAAAAATAAAAGCACCATCGTGCTCAAAAAGATATAACTGAAGCACTAGAGCAATTCTGTAGCTCAAAAAAATTTAAGTGAAGCACATAGAGCAATTCTAACAAATCATAGCATCATTATGGCTTTCTCAAATAAGTGTGTCCAGCAAGGATGATTGCGACAAATTAAAAATCAAAACAAGCAAAGACTCATAATACAAGACGCTCCAAGCAAAACTCATGATATGTGACGAATAAAAATATAGCTCCATGTAAAATTACCGATGGTTGTTAGAAGAAAGAGGGGATGCCTTCCGGGGCATCCCCATGCTTAGTTGCTTGGTTCTCCTTGAATATTGCCTTGGGGTGCCATGGGCATCCCCAAGCTTAGGCTCTTTTCACTCCTTATTCCTTCATCCATCGAGATCTCACCCAAAACTTGAAAACTTCAATTACACAAAACTTAACAAAACCTTCGTGAGATCCATTAGTATAAGAAAACCAATATTTGCTTTAAGTACTATTGCAAACTCATTCATATTTTGTTATTGCATTATGCCTACTGTATTCTAACTTTACCATGGCTTATACCCCCCGATACAATCCATAGATTCATCAAAATAAGCACACAATGCGACGAAACAGAATCTGTCAAAAACAGAACAGTCTGTAAAGGCTCGAATTTTACTCATACTTATGTAGCTCATACAATTCTGAAAAAATAGAAAAAATAGGCAATTGGTATATCAATCTTGTGTAAAACATTCAAAAAATTTCATCCCTTTTGTGAATTAAAAAAATTCTGCTACTGGACGCAAAAGTTTCTGTTTTTAAACAGGATCAAATCAACTATCACCCAAAGCTATCCTAAAGGCTTGACTTGGCACAAACACTAATTAAAACATAAAAACACAATCATAACAGAGGCATAATTGTGTGAATACACAAAAACAGAAAGAAAAATAGAAAAAAATATTTTATTCATTGGGTTGTCTCCCAACAAGCTCTTTTTTTATAGCCATTAAGATAGGCTTGAGATTTTAATGATGCTCACATGAAAGATAAAAGTTGAAACACAAAAAGAGCATCATAAAACATGTGACAAACATATTTAAGTCTAACATATTTCCTGTGCATAGGAATTTCATAAGCAAACAAATTAGCAAGACAAGAAATATCTAACATATGCATAGGAGAAGAAAGAAACAATAGCAATCTCAACATGAAGAGAGGTAATTTAGTAAAATGAAAATTTTTACAACCATATTTTCCTCTCTCATAATAATTACATGTAGGATCATAATGAAATTCAACAATATAGATATCATATAAAATTTTCTCTTCATGATCCAGATGCATAAAAGTTTTATAATCTTCCAAGATAGTGGGATTAACATCAACCAAAGTCATGACCTCTCAAACCTACTTTCATCATGAAATTCCCAAGATTGATAATTCTCCAAAGTAGTGGGATCATTAATACCTAAAGTTGACACTCTTTCAAACCCACTTTCAATATTATTGCAAACATTATTATCAATATCATATTCATCATGAGGCTTAAATAAATTTTCAAGATCATAAGAAGCATCACCCCAATCATGATCATTACAATGAGTAGTGGACATAACAAAATTAGCATCCGCAAGCTTGGGGTTTTGCATATCACTAACACAATTGACATTAATAGAATTTATAATAACATCATTGCAATCATGCTTCAACATGGCAATGGGTACCTGCAACCCGCAAACCCGGCGGGTAAAAACCCTATTAGGGTAAGGGTTTGGGACAAATAAATACCCATGGGTTTATAAATGGGAAAAAGATTGTACCCATCGAGTAAGCCGGGTATGGGTATGGGAATGCAATACCCATACCCGCGTACCCTCGTACCCGCATACCCATATACTAATTTCTTCTAACAGTAGGCTCCATGTGTCATTCTCTAAAGGAACCTAGCCATTGTACCCTAGGCTAACGCAACCGCTAACCTCGACCAAAATTCTCTCTCCTTACGTATGTGCATGATCTTGTTTTGTGAACTCACGGTTTTGTTGATCTTATTATATAGTCTCCTTCGGTTGATTATTTCGAAGTAGGGGCTGCAGAAGTACTTTCAACAAATGAAAATTAGAGAAAATTGCACTAAAAAAAAGACACATCCGTGACATTTTGGGCCGAACGAATTTTTTTTCTGTCATGCTTATGACTCTTCTATGATGATAATTGTGACAAAAGCATGTATCATCATAGATGTGGTGGGCTCCGACTCTATGACAAAAAATCATGACAGAAAATGGGCTTTTCATCGTGGGCAGGCCGGGGACGCACCTGCATGACATTCTTTGGGCCGTCCATGACAGAAAAAATCATGGTAGAAGCGAGGGCGAGGAAAATTTTGGGGAGTTCCCGGTTACGGTGGGTGGTTGGGGCCGAGCGATGCACGGAGGGATTGCGCGTTTCTCTCGTACACGTACGTGTGTGTGTGCGAGGTGTTGGGCCCTAACTGAATCCGAGCGAGGCATTCACTTACTAAACCCGAGCGATTGCACTGGCTATGCGTTACTGAACCCGAGCAATCGATCGATCCCTGGCTGTTAACTGAACCCGATCGAGCGATTCCTTCGCTACTGCTGCTAATTGAAGCCGATCAAACCTGTTGCCTCTTGATGAACAGTGAGTGTTGTTGGGGGTTGGATGAACAGTTCTCGGTGGGGGTTGGATGAACAGGACCCCGTGGTAGTAGAGGCTGTTGCCACTGGATGAACAGGACCCCGATCGAGAGGAGGCCGCCACACACCGGAGCCGGTTGGGGGTGGATGAATAGGACCCCGTGGAGGGCTGGTTGAACAGGACCCTGTGTGGAGGGCTGGTTGAATAGTAGCCGGTGGAGGCTGGATGAACAGGACCCCGTGGTGAACAGTAGCTGGTGGAGGCTGGAGGAAGTCGACGGTGGATGAACAGTAGCCCGTGGAGGCTGGAGCGAGGCAGTAGACGGTGGATGAACATCAGCCCTTGGAGTCCCGTTTTGCGGTACGCCACACCCCTCCCGATGAACAGGACCCCGTTTCGACCGTAGGCGCGCCAACACAAGTGTGTTTCCTCCGTTTTGCGGTACGCCACACCCCTTCCGATCAACAGCACCCCGTTTCGACCGTAGGCACTCGAACAGAAGGCCGTTTCCTCCGTTCTGCGGTACGCCAGACCCTTCCCGATGAACAGGACCCCGTTTCGACCGTACGCGGTCGAACAGAAGGCCGTTTTCCTCCATTTTGCGGTACGCCAGACCCCGTTCCGGCTGTTCCATCCAAGCCGGTTGGCTCCCGATGAACAGGACGCGTTCCGACCCAGTGGCTTGGCTCCCGATGAACAGGACGCGTTCCGACCCAGTGGCTTCGCTCCCGATGAACAGGACGTGTTTCGACCCAATCACTTGGCTCTCAGTGAACACGACGCTGTTTCCTCCATTCCGACCCAGCCGGTTAGCTGCCGACGAACAGGACGACGTCGCTGCCGTCCGTTGCCTCTCCATGTACACGAGCCCTGGGCGTACGTATGCGCGAGTACGCGTTCGAGACCCCGCCCTTATGTACGTACGTAGCCGTATTTACTTTCTTGCAGTGTGGCTGTACGTACGTGTACACGATATATATAGACGGGACTGCGTGACATGCTACGTCTGCGCCTCTACTACGACACGTGCATCTCCTTACTCGGCCACGGTTCATCGCTGCAGAGAGACCGATCGACCAGTATGTACGTACACGTTCGCGACCAGACAGACAACCCTACCTACGGTTCGACCCGGTGGGTCCCAGCTGTCAGGGAGGATAAGGAGGCACTTCCTTGTGTGTGAAGATATAGCTGGTGGGTCCCAGCTATCAGGGGGAAGAATCATTTTTTTGCCCATAATATGGACGCACTTCCTTGCGTGCGAAGATGTAACTGGTGGGTCCCAGCTGTCAGGGGGGAACGTTTTTTTCGAGGCCCTTCCGGTAGGTCCCGCTGTCAGGTGGAGGAATCATTATTATGAGCATAATAAGGAGGCACTTCCTTGCTGCGGCCGTGGACCCAGCTGTTAGCCTCTCCACGTACAGTCCTCTTCCGATGGAAGTCGTTCCTTGACCACGTTGACCACACAGCGCCAAGAGCACCAAGGAGGTGGACGACGGCGAGGTCTAAGATGGGAACAATCTGGAGTCCCTGGCGGAGGGGAGTACGAGGGACTGGTTCGGCTGCTGGGTGAGGCTGCCTTCGCCGGAGAATAACAGAAGGTGTGGGTGAGTACAGGTATGACCTGGCCACCGTTGGGAGTAGGGTGGGGCGGCGAGGTCTACGCGGCACCGCAGCCGGCCACGGGAGGCAGATGCAGGCGCTCCAGCCGGCGATGGTTTTGGCAGCTGGAGCAAGAGCAACTAGATCAGAGATTGAAGAAGCAGGATCGCCGTTGGATGTCAATCCAACGACTACATATGTCAGAATAATTTGTTAACTTTTTGTTTTAGACCATTAAATCGTTTTGTTCACTAAATGGACAACACCTTGCGCATGCTTCATCTAGTGGGCCACCAAAGTCAGCTTCGAAAGCTGTGGCGGAATGCAGCCCATTTATTTAGGTTTGACATCCCATTTCATTTTGTTTGCCAATACATCTATTTACTGGGCTTTGACTCAAAAATAATCTATTTCCTGGGCTGGGTAAAAATAATAATAGCCGATTTACTATTTATGATAATTTACAGCGCATTTGATTATTTATTCTAATACACCTATTTACTGAGCTGGGTGAAAAATAATATTGCGTACATGCAGCACATTTATCATTTCCGATAATTTACAAGCCATTTGATTCTAGTAGAAATGGACCCATTTTCTGGGATGGGTGAAAAAACAATGATGGTCTGGAATGAGCATTTATTATAAAAAATAATATTGAGATACGAATATTATTAAAAAATTAAGTTGGACTTGGTAATATTATTATATAAAAAATGAACTGGGCTGTGCATTTTATTAAAAGAAACATAGGCTAGGCTACGCTTAGTTTAGGATCTTGTGTACAACTGTCGGCCCAGTTGCATTGCTGATGTTCAACAAAAAAGTCCTGTGTAGTACAGTACAACTTTACATGGCTACTCAGCCCACATTCAACAACGCCTGAAAAGGCCCAAACAAGGCTTTTGTACAACTTTTTGAAGTCACTGAGCTCAATTAATAACTTAAGAAAAAAGTTAGAGTACAGTGGAACCTAATTAAAAGCTGTCACAAGCGAAGAAATAATTCAACGGGTCTCACTTGTGTGTGTGTGTGCGCGCGTGTGTGTGTGTGAGAGAGAGGGAGAGAGAAAGAGAGAGAGAGAGAGAGAGAGACCCATTGGTCGATGCTCGTAAATACATCTTTCAGCCATATGCATTGCTGATGCTCAGTAAAAACTTATATAGTTGACACAATCATATAGAACATCATAACACACTGAACTTGCATACAAAAATTTCACGCAGGCGGCACAATCATGGTGGAAGCAGTGGATCGCTACGGGTAGGGCTATGTGGAAACCAACGAACTCGTACATAACGGTTCATCATCTTTATCAATGACAGGGAAATATCTTGAATGTTGTGCAAAGAAAACAAACAGACAACACAATAAGTTCTGCTAGCACATTAAGTTGACGTACACCCCTTTCTAAAAAAAGTTCAGGTACAAAAATAGAACAGGTCACAATCAAATGTACTGGCACATCAGTGCTTCACACCGATAGCTCGGATTTAACTAGTATCTGAGAAGATTTAGTTGTTACCTCAAATTAGAGCACATCCAGGCAGCCAGCCCTGCCTCTTCTCCTAAAGAAGCAGTGGCCTTCGCCGCGCGATGGAGTAGGCCCTGTGCCATCCATCATTTTGAGCAACACGGGGAAAGTCTGACATTGACTCCTGTAATGGACATCGTCGACGGACCCTTGCACCAGCGGCGGCGATAGGACTTCGATTGATGGATTGACCACTTCTTCGACATGCACGAACACTCGATACAGGTACATCCCTAACGTGGTCCGTGGCGGCCTTGGTGGCGATGAATAGTACAACCCCAGTTCCTGCACCGGTATCTCAACACCAATCACCTTCGGTATGGTGGACGGCTTCTTCATCCATGCCATAACCGTCAGAGCCCAGCTGTCTGGAGGAACAAACATACTTACGAGCTCACCTCCAAGGTCGTTGATAAGCTCATTCATGGACTCGTTGTTCCAAGCACGTCGAGGCATGCCGTGGAAGGTAAGCTTTGTTAAAAACTCAAGCTCAGAGGGCACTGAGCCCCATCCTGGGTGCCACCGATCAAAGCTCACCAGCGCGCCATCGCAAAACAAACACCAAGAAGATTCGAACACACGACTGCAGTCGAAAGTTGTCCGGAACCTGACGAAGAAATCAGCCGGTGGCGGACAGACTTCGACTAGCAAATCACTTATTTGGATGCCTTGCGTAATGCCAAGAGCTTTGACAAGGTCGTCCGACGAGACGGGAGGCCGGTCGCCGTTGACGGTTACCATCAGCACTTTGCCAACAAACTGGTCATCAAGCGCGGCCATGCCACTGTTGAGCTACAGCACGCAGCGCCAGAAGGCAAGACGGACCTCAGGATCTCTGGCTCGGAGATCCGCGTTGACCGGCGACATGATAGTGCGCTTGAGTACAGGGAGTACAGGAGGGGGATTTGGGGGAACTGGAGTAGGAATCGAGATTCTAGAGGTGGGGGAGGGGCGGGAGATTGGGGATGAAAAGGTAGCATGAATTTCAAACACGCGCCAATATGCTCTCGGCGCGCAAGCGCACGAAAACATCGGTGGCGCCCACATGTCGGCCTAAGAGTCCTTTTTCTTTCTTTTTTTGAGAGCCCGACCTGAGAGTCATAATTGACCTGTTTGGCATTGCGTTACTACTTGGCCCATATTCAGCGACACCTCACTGGCCCAAACAAGTGTACATCATCGAAAAGACACTGAGCTCAAATTATAACTTGAAAAAAGGAGATATACTCTGAACACTGGAGAATGGTGATGCCCTCATTTAGCCCACCAGCAGTTCGAGACAATAAACAGTTCGAAACAACGATATATACAACATTCAAACACTGACTAGTGACTACTACTAACATAAACAACAAGACATGATAGTTCATAAGAAGTCTTGCTACACCACCAAAACGCACCCATCTGCAGCGCTCAGACTCTCGTGATCCAGACAAGAATGACATTCTAAATAGAGGCAACTATTACATAGTAAGAGTGACATAGATGAGGATGACCAAATGACAAGGAATCAATATGCATAACAAAAGAGAGAACTACCCATCCAGAACAAGCAGCAAAGACAACAAGTCATTCGAAGAGGGATGATCCAACACCATCATAATTTGCAGCCCCGCTTCAGCCACCAGTGATTCAGAGACACCAGTACTCCACCCTTTCGACGCAATAGCCCAATTACCTATCAACCTGAAGGCTTGAACCACATCACTGCCTGTCGGACTTGAGACATCCAAGGATCAAAGTTAATCCAGATGCCTTTGTCATTCTCACCTTCTTTTGGCTGCAGGCTGCATCGTTGACAATCAGGGGAGTCTGCTCCCGAAGTCCTAGGGCTCGCCGTGTAGACACAGTTTTCCCTAGCAAACAGAGCCTCTCTACCATCAAGGTCCTTGCCAATGGTGATCTCTTGGTTAATCGGATAATTGAGTCCGAGAAACAAAGAGTGTGAACCAAGGCTGTTTACCCGCCTCCAACTCAAAAATCTTGAAGGCCCCAACAAGCTGGTATCCTACTCATAGACGTAATAGCCACTGTCCGGATACTCACGTATTTCACGGTGCTTGTACACAGTGGGTTTTTTGCAATATAACTTTTCCGGCTCATGTGTGCGAATGATCATCAGTCTTTTGCCGTCGTCTGATCGAGCGAGGAACCAGTTGTGCTTCCCTGTTTTTGGCAAAGGTGGTGTGGTTACAAAGGGCAGTAACTGTAGGGACACTGCATCATATAAAAAAGGACTGACATTGTTAATGTAAGATCAGCATTGTTCAGAGTATGAGTAGGATAATGCAAGAAACAACATTGATCTGTCCCTGTTGGAACTGAGAGGAAAATACAGGGAAATGTATACTGGGTTCAAAAATATAGAAGTGCCATGCATGGTTATACTCATGTTATCTCGCAATTGATTCTTCACAGGAAACTACCATGTCATGCATGTTCTGTAATCATGTTCTGTCATCACAAACAAATTCTTCAAGGAAACTAACAGACCATGCATTGTTATATACTCATCTTCTGTGGGCAAAATTTTTGTGAGGATATTATTCTAGCCATTGATTGCTGAAGGGCGAATAGAGGTATGTACACATGGTAAGCATTACAGGATTTCACTACTTCCAAATATAGAGTTCTCCATATGCACATTTACTTCCCTAATGTATGGTTAGATGAAACCAACAGTGTGATGCATGTTTCTACATCATGAAAATGAGGAAACTAACATGGCTATTGATACACACTCATATTTAGTAGTATATAGATTACTATAAAGTAAGGAGAATATCCATATCTTCCTAACCGTTTGATTATTCAAGGGTACAAATTGGCTATAATGACATGGTCACAATCGCATGAATTAACTCATTCCAAATATAGCTGATTACGGCATCTCTAATACATTGCCATAGTTCTACTCAAATTCTGCTCAAACAGGGATATGCCAATCATCACAAAAAGTTCAAACAGTGTCATGGCGTTATCATTAAAATCAGACAAAAACAACTTACACGCGCCGTCCCAGCAATACATGGTGCCATCTGCTTTGTCGATCGCATAGATGATGCCATTGTGTTCAATAGCATCACATAAGTGTGTATCAGCTTTGACGATCCACTGCGAGGTGAGTCGTCTCCAGCTAAAGAAGGCACCGGCGGAAAGATAGGCGAGTCCGCGGTCGAACAAGGCAATTAGCTTGAAGTCTGCGTAATCCGCATATCGTGTGGGCACTTGGCAGATTACAATATTCTACAAAACAAGGTCCGTCCAACTGACATGGTAATCTAGACGACTTGGACCGCGATAGTAAAACCCTACATACTCCAACGGAGGAAGGATAATCTCATGGGAGGTCTGGAAGTTCACGAGCACCAACTTTTTCCCGTCTTCTCTGACAGCAGCCATCCAGTGGGAGTTCATGCCGACCCAGTACATACCTGCCAAGAAGTTTCGGGCGATGGTGATCGGATCGAAGTCGAGGGAAATGATGTACGGTGACCCACTACATACTTGCAAAGAAGTTTCAGCTAATGGAGGTCGGATTGAAGTCAAGGGGCATCATGTACGCCTTCGTATCATGGTGAGCAAATCTCGCTAGACCAGATAGCAGAAAGCAGGGTGTCTTGAAAAGCTGAGGCCTCGCTTCGATGATGGCCGCATGCATGTCCCTCGAGCATGCAGCTAGCCGCACGGCGCTCAACATATCCATACACGAACAACAGAGGTCGAGGATGTCACTGGGGAGATTGCTCCAATTGCGGCTTATATGGATGCTGCGTGGTTCGCGTTCGGCCATGGTGGAGTTTGGAAGGTGGGGTTTTTGGGGGCTTGATTTACGGGGGATAAGGCTCTCGGTGCTGGAGCGGCTAGCGAGGGAATAGTGGTACTAGGGGAGGCGAGCGAGGCGAGGGTACGCGGGGGCACAGTGAGATGATGAAGAGTGACCTTAGGATCTCCGGTGAGATGGAGATGGAGATGGAGTGGTGCTAGGGGAGAGGGAGACGAGGCGAGGCATGCTATACAGCGGCGGTGACAGTGACTGCATAGTGCACAAGGTGAGGCTGACTTTGGTAACCCGAACACGCCGCCTGGACTAGTGTCACCTCGGACGCAGGGTCTTGTCACTTCACTGTGAGGACCGGATGAATAATAGTATTTTGACCATCAAGTGTACCATAGTTGTACTACTACTAGTAGTAACATACTGAGTAGTACTGTATAGCGGAAATAGGTCTCCTGTCGGTGTACTAAGTATTGGGCCACTAGTACCCCGTACTTGTGCATGGACAGTTGTAGCCATCCTTGCAGCAAGGCTTGCCGGGGTCAGCTCGGGGTCGATTCAACCCATCAAGGAAATCATCAAGTCAGAGATCTGAGGATCAGCAGATAAGCAGAGCTGGAATTCGAAGGCCAGCCTCCCCGGCAAGATTCTTGCTGATGAGCCCCGGCAAGATTCTTGCTGGTGAGCCCCGGCAAGATTCTTGCTGATGAGCCCCGGCAAGATAATCCCGGCAAGGCTTGAGGCCCGACAAGGCTTGATGTCCGGCAAGGCTTGGCGTCCGGCAAGGCTTGGCGCCCGGCAAGATTCGATGCCTGGCGAGATTCTGCCACTGTACCACCGCTTCGGCACAGTAACATGTCTGACATTCTGGGTCCTTCCCTGGATGCGTGGCAATGCGCCAGTGGAGGAGAGCTTAAGCGGTGCTAATGGGATGGCCCTTTTTTCCATCCCCAAGAAAGTGAGGACACCCAAACGGACACCTCACGGTGCATTAAATGCGCTTGTCCTAATCCGTCAGGGGTTAGGTATGATACCCTGTAGCTACTTTACACCTCAATGTATGTACATGTTGCCACTGTGGAGACCCCTTTGAGCATATAAAAGGAGGCCCAAGGCAACTGCTACAGGGGGAGGAGAACTTCTGGCCCATTCTGCATGTGTAGCTGCTCTTTGAACGTGCTGTTCATTGCGAGCGCTCCTGAAGGCTGGGCTCAAGAACATCAATAAGAACACAAAGCAGGAGTAGGGTTTTACGCTGATCAGCGGCCCGAACCTGGGTAAAAACCTCACGCGTCGATCACTGGTTCTGCTCTTTGCGTATACCTCTCCCCCCGCCGAATCGTAAAGGGGTCCCTCGGGATCCCATAGGTGTCGTGCCCCGACATCTTTGGCGCGCCAGGTAGGGGAATTGAAGGTCGCGTGAACCTGATCTGGTGGTCGGCGCCCTAGTTTCTTCATCATCTTCATCATCATGCCGCCCAAGAAGAAGAGCGCTGCGACAGCGCAACCGTCCGGGTCCGTTTTGCCTGCGCCTTCGCGAACAGGCGACGGTGTGGGTGCAGAAGGAAGAGGACTAGAACCCCCGCGGCGTTCTGGTGACCCAAGCCAAGCGAGCGGTATCATTCGCAGTGGCAGTGGTAACTTGCACGCCGCTGGATCTAGAGATGGTGCTGTGTTGCCTACGGGTGGCACAACTAACTCTAGGGATCGAAGGGCGCCTGCTGGAGCTCCCGCGCCGGCGCAAGCCTCACGACCTACTCAAGTCGTGCAAGATGAGCGACATCATGGCGCTGGTGGTTCGGGGCGTCCCCACGAAAAGGTTTCTGCGCATAGATCCCAAGATGCGCGGGACCAGCATGCACACCGAGCTGCCGGCGGAGGTGGTGCGCGGTCGCGTGACCGTGGCGGTGCTCCTTCTAACTTGGTTAGGAGTCAGAGCACCTCACGTACCTCGCACTTGTCGCCACCACCTACGCCAGCGGAAGCCTTGGCACGTGCACAGCTGCTCCTCGATTTTCCTCCCGCCCCGGAGAAGATGGAGGAGTGGCAAGCTACTATCCAGAGCCTTATCGGCTTCGCCAACAAGGATGGACCGCAAGAGGCAGGGCCCTCGCAGCGGAGGCCCATCGATCCGGCGCGAGCCGCTGCAGAGAAAACCGGAGGTGGTGCAACCACAATGCACTCCCCTCCGCGGCATCAACGACGGCCGACAACTCAGCAAGTCGACCGCCATGAAGAAGTTTCCACGGTGTCGTCCGGTCCACGGATGCGCCGTGATCAGCGTCTAGTTCTCCAGGAACGAGGCAAAGAGGACGCTCGAACGACCATCGAGCGGCGACGGGAAGCGCGCTATCACTCTGATAAGCGCGCGGGGCCGGCTGTCGACGAGCTTGCGCCAGGGGACGTAGGAGACTTGCCTTATGAGGTAGGGACTCCAGCGTTTACCCGTGAGCTGTGGCAAGTCAGGTGGCCCAATTCCCGAACCTTTAAGCCAGAGGTTCCGGAGAAGTATGACGGAAAGACCCATCCCTCGGAGTTCCTGAGCATCTACACCATTGCAGTGCAGGCTGCCAGGGGCCGAGATGACAAGATACTTGCCAACTACTTCCCGTTGGTGCTCAAGCCCAACGTCAGGTCATGGTTGATGCATCTGCCGGAGAATTCCATTTCTTCCTGGTCAGATCTGTGCCATCAGTTTGTTGGCACCTTCGTTGGAGGCCACCAAGCTCCTGGCCAAGAGAGTGATTTGCACATCATCCCTCAGAAGGTGGGCGAGTCCCTGCGCAAGTTTATGCAGAGGTTCAGCCGAGTGCAGTACAACATTCCCGATGTTCATCCTGCCGCTGTCATTAGCGCGTTCCACCAGAATGTGCGTAACCGCAGAATGCGGGAAGAGCTGGCGATGAACAAAGTCAGGAGTATTGCCGAGCTTTATGCTCTGGCCGACAAGTGCGCTCGAGCTGAAGAGGGGAGGAAACTCCCCGGTGAGGCTGTTGGCGCGGCAGGCGAGTCCGAGGATGAAGACGCCGCGGCCCCGTCAAGGAAAGGCCGGCGGCGAAACAGGAAGCGCGGAGGCAAGGCCGTGCTTGCTGTCGAGGAATCCGGCAACCCGGGCACCACCAAGAAGGCCAAGGTTAGTGATCCCGACAAGGATCTTGCCGGGTGCCCTTCCTGTCAGGCCTTGGCGGCTGCCGACAAGTCGGAGAACTCCGCCAAGCAGTATTGCAAGATCCATTGCACTAAGGGCCACGATCTCCAGAACTGCCGGCAAGTTGAGCAGCTTGCCGAGAAGCAGAGGGCCGAATATGAGAGGCGAGACAAGGAGAAGGCCCAAGATGGTGCTGAGGGGTCCGGCAAGAAATGCGGTGGCCGAGGGGGTCGCCGCGGCAAGGCCAAGCAGCAGAAGGATTGGCCCGCTCGGGGCCGAGATAAAGAAGGAGATGATGATGAGGAAGATGATGAATCCAGTGAGCAGGAATTCCAGAAGGCTACGGAGGCTATGTGCATTGATGGGGGTGCCTCGCTGCATTCTTCCCACCGCCAACTTAAACAGTGGATGCGGGAGGTTAATGCGGCAGAGCCATCCCCCGATGCGTGTAGGCCTCTGAAGTGGTCCAGCACGCCTATCATCTTTGACGCCGAGGATCACCCTGATCGCACAACTGCGGTCGGGTGTTTGCCATTGTTGGTTTCCCCAACAATTCGCAACCTCAAGGTGACGAAGATGTTAGTTGACGGCAGGCCGGCCTAAACTTAATCTCACTAGATGTGCTCACAAAGCTTCAGATTCCCGACGAAGACGTCGAGGAAACGGGTACGTTTCAAGGGGTCAATCCGGGAAGAACCCAGCCTAAGGGCAAGATCACGCTGCCGGTAACATTTGGCAGCGAGTTTAACTTCAGGACCGAAAAGGTGGTGTTTGATGTCGCCAAGATCCCCATGTCATACAATGGGATCCTCGGTCGGCCAGCGCTGGCTAAGTTCATGGCGGCATCACACTACGCATACAATGTGTTGAAGATGCCCGGGCCGTTGAGCGTCATCACTATCCATTCCGATAAGAAGGACGCGCTCATCTGTGCCGATCAACTTTACCGGGAAGCAGTTGCAGCACCTGCCGTCAAGGCATCTGCTCCTGCCGCTGGAACTCCCGGGGAGAAGAAGAAGACCGGCAGGAACCTTGGCGCGAACTCCGGCAAGCGCGCCTCCTCGGAGTGCTGCGCTTCCGTCGAGGACGTACCAGAGAGTTCCACCGGCAAGAACAAGAAGTCCAAGGCTGCCCCGCCGGAAACCAAGAAGGTGCCTGCCAGGGAGGACGGAATGGGGGGAACTTTCACCATAAGTTCCACCCTAGATGACAAATAGGAAAGCGCGCTCGTTGCTTTCCTGCGGGCGAATGTCGACGTGTTTGCATGGCAACCGTCTGACATCCCCGGTGTTCCCAGGAAAGTGATCGAGCACCACCTTGCTGTCTATCCTCATGCGCGGCCCGTCAAGCAAAGGGTGAGGAAGCAGGCCTTGGAGCGGCAAGAATTCATTGCCGAAGAGATCAAAAAGCTGGAGGCGGCGGGACTGGTCAAAGGAGTGCTCCACCCAACCTGGTTGGCCAATCCGGTTGTAGTGTGAAAAGCGAATGGGAAATGGAGGCTTTGTATCGATTATACAGATATCAATAAAGCTTGTCCAAAAGATCCCTTTCCCTTGCCGCGCATCGACCAGATTGTGGATGCCACCGCTGGTTGTGATCTCCTGTCCTTCCTTGACGCCTATTCAGGGTATCATCAGATTTTTATGGCAAAGGAAGATGAAGAAAAGACCGCCTTTATCACCCCATGTGGTACGTATTGTTTTATACGAATGCCTTTCGGGTTGAAAAGTGCTGGTTCAACATTCGCCAGAGCAATCCAGATTGGTTTTGAGCCACAACTCCATAGAAATATGGAGGCATATATGGATGATATAGTGGTCAAAACTAAGGATAAAGCAACGCTTATTCAAGACTTAGAAGAAACATTTGCAAACTTGCGCAAGATCAACTTGAAGCTCAATCCTGAGAAGTGCGTGTTCGGAGTTCCTTCCGGCAAGCTCCTCGGATTCTTTGTATCTTGCCGAGGAATCGAAGCGAACCCCGACAAGATCAAAGCCATTGAGAAAATTGAAGCGCCGAGACGCGTCAAGGATGTGCGTCGTCTTGCCGGCTGTGTTGCTACTCTAAGCAGGTTTATTTCCAAATCTGCTGAGCGTGCCCTGCCCTTCTTCAAAATTTTGAAGAAGGCAGGTCCAATGAAATGGACTCCGGAAGCGGAGGCTGCGCTGCAAGATTTGAAGAAATACCTTTCCTCTCCGCCGACGCTAGTCGCGCCTAAACCACAAGAGCCGTTGCTGTTGTATCTGGCGGCAACAAATCAAGTGGTTAGTGATGCGCTAGTGGCGCAGAGAGAAGCTGATGAGGAAGCAACACCAGTGGCAGGACCGCCGGATGACGCGGCAAGATCTTCCCCGGCAAGGGTTGATCCCGGCAAGACAGGATCTGCGCAAACAGAAGAACTTGTGCAGAAGAAGAAGGTGGTGCAGCGCCCAGTTTATTTTGTTAGCTCTCTTTTACAAGGGGCTAGATCAAGATATTTTGGGGTGCAGAAGCTGCTTTTTGGCCTCCTTATGGCCTCAAGGAAGCTGCGCCACTATTTTCAAGCACATGAGATTACCGTTGTCACTCGCTTTCCGTTGCAACGGATTTTGCAAAATTCGGAGGCAACCAGCAGGATCGTGGAGTGGGCGTTGGAGCTGTCCAGCTTTGGCCTTAAGTTTGAAAGCACTTCGACAATTCAGAGTAGGGCCTTGGCGGAATTCATTGCAGAATGGACCCCGACGCCAGACGAAGATGTTCAAGAAACAACTCTCCCCGGCAAGGAAATCGATCAGCAATGGATTATGTACTTTGACTGGGCTTTCTCGCTGCAAGGCGCCGGTGCTGGCGTGCTACTTGTCGCACCCACCGGAGAGCACCTCAAGTACGTAGTCCAAATGCACTTTCCCCGGGAGAGTTCAACCAATAACACTGCAGAATACGAGGGCTTGCTTGCCGGTCTCAGGATCGCGGCGGACCTTGGTATAAAAAAGCTCGTCATCAAAGGCAATTCACAGCTTGTCGTCAGGCAAGTTAACAAGAGCTATCAAAGTCCATTGATGCAAGCCTACGTAGATGAAGTGAGGAAATTGGAAGAGCGCTTTGACGGTCTCCAAATGGAGCACGTTCCTCGTGCCGAGAACAATATTGCTGATGACCTGTCAAAGCGTGCTGCCCTCAAGTTGCCTGTGGAACCAGGAACTTTTGTGCTCCAATTGACTCAACCATCCGTGGCGCCATCGATGCGGCAAGAAAAAAGAAGGAAGTTGAACTCTGGCCAGTACTTCCCGGCAGAGCTCCCCGGAGCCGCCGGCAAGGAAGTTGCTGGGATCGACACGCCTGCGAGGGAACAACAGGCTCCGACAGGGCCTCAGGCCCTCATTGTCGAGACAAACATTTCCCCGGCAGAGGAGATGCCTTTAGTCCTAGTTGTCGAGCCTCAGGCTCCAGCATGGGCGCAGCACATTGTCCATTTCCTTCAGACGGGTGAACTCCCTGAGGAACAAGAAGAAGCCGAGAGAGTAGCCCATCGGTCTGTTATGTACAAGTTCGTCGATGACGTCCTGTACAGAAAGAGACCAAACGGTGTGAAATTGAAGTGCATTTCTCGGGAGGATGGACTACAACTGTTGGCAGAGATTCATGGGGGCATATGTGGTTCTCACATAGGGTCAAGAGTGCTTGCCGGGAAAGTATTCCGGCAAGGTTTCTTTTGGCCTACCGCCCTCCAGGATGCGACTGCACTAGTAACCAAGTGTGAAGCGTGCCAGTTTCATTCAAAGAAATTACATCAGCCAGTTCAAGCTCTTCAAACAATCCCTCTCTCCTGGCCATTTTCGGTCTGGGGGCTCGACATACTGGGCACCTTCCCCCGTGCTACCGGGGGCTTTGAGTACTTGTACGTTGCTATCAACAAGTTCACAAAGTGGCCGGAGGTGGAAGCAGTGAGGAAGGTGACAGCGCAGTCGGCTATCAAGTTCTTCAAAGGAATTATTTGCCGTTTCGGTGTGCCTAACAGGATCATCACCGACAACGGCACACAGTTCACAAGTCGCACCTTCATGCAGTATGTCCAAGACCTTGGTGGCAAGATTTGTTTTGCCTCTGTTGCTCACCTGAGAAGCAACAGCCAAGCGGAGAGGGCCAATGCTGAAGTGCTGCGCGGTCTCAGGACCAGAACTTTTGACAGGCTGAAAAAGTGCGGAAGACGCTGGATTGATGAGTTGCCGGCGGTTCTTTGGTCAATCAGAACGACACCAAATCGAGCCACCGGCCAGACGCCCTTCGCTCTGGTCTACGGAGCGGAAGCAGTTCTCCCCACGGAACTCATATACGGATCTCCTCGAGTGCTCGCTTATGATGAGCTCGAGCAAGAGCAACTGCGGCAAGATGACGCTGTGCTCCTTTTGGAGAATCGTCTTCAGGCTGCTGTGCGAGCTGCATGCTACCAGCAAGCTTTGCGCCTCTATCATAGCCGCAAAGTTCATGCCCGAAGCCTTGAGGAAGGCGACCTTGTTCTTCGACGGATTCAGTCCGCCAAGAATTCAAACAAGTTGACGCCAAAGTGGGAAGGCCCTTATCGGGTAGTACGAGTCACCAGGCCCGGCGCTGTCCGCCTGGAGACCGAAGATGGCGTTCCAGTGAGCAATTCCTGGAATATCGAACATCTTCGCAAGTTCTATCCATAAGGCGCGGTTGCCGGGGGCTCCCGGCAACCACCCTTTTGTACAAGTCTTGCCGGCAAGGCATGTGATCCTTTGTACAAAGTCAGGCGCAGACCCTGAGCACAGATGAATAAATTTAAGTGTTGTACATTCCCTTATTGATTCCCATGTTCATATTTATATATGCATGTTTGTCTAATGAATGTTGTATGACACCTGATCCCGGTAAGTTCTAACGAACCGCCAAGGTTCACTCCTTTATTTTCTCTTCTTCTTTTTCTCAAGACAGAAGGATTCCTCACGTGCACATTTGCGGGGGGGGGGGGGGGGAGGAAGATATGAATACCAGTTGGTGACTTTCGGAATCGATGCTTGCCGAGGAAGAACAAAGCCAGAAACTAATCCTAAAAACTTAGAGCAGTTTTTCCTTTTATTACCAAGTTATTTCCTTGGACGATTCCGATTCTTGTATGGAAAATTTGCACGTGAAGGAATCCTTGTTGTAATCAGTTGCGCCCTTATTTTGTTTCGATTCCGCTCAACAATTTAAGTGGCTGCACTGAGAACGCCGAGGAGTCTTGCCGGCCGCTGCGCCTCCAGCAGGCCGCTGAAGTCCCGCACCCAGCGCTCGCGGCAGGTTGCGCGCCGGCAAGTTTTTCAGTAAGCGTAGGATGAACTCCATACATAAAGGAATCAGACAAGGAAAGTAGCAAACATGAGCCTAAACATAATCAAATTATATTGCATTCATGAGTTGCCGCAGTTCTAACTTGAGACCTAATTGTCTTTTACATGAGATGATGGCGGCAAGAATAAAAGGAAAGCACTCAATCCCTGCGCTGGCCTTCGATCCTTTTGATGGAGTCCACCTTCTCAAGGATTGGCGCGATGCACTCTTCAAGCGCCTCAACATTTGCATCCTTTGGCAGATGGCCGAGCGCGCTGGAGAGGTCGATGCCGGGATTGCTGTGCACCACCTTGATGAGCACCTTGCGAAGGACGGCCCGGCAAAGCCGGCGAGTCTCGTTCGCCAGTTGGGTCGCCCGGCTGGACTGGAGCGCCCTCAACGCGTTGATGATGCTTTCAAAGAACATCGTCAACCTGGCACTTGGAGATATTCTTTCCTCGGAAGAATACTTGAAGTTCGGCAAGCCCATGGTTGACAGTTCTGCGGTAAGCTTCTCCGCGGTGGCGATGAGACGGCCAGTCCAGATCTCCACTCCCTTCTCGTACTCGCTTTGGGCAGCGGCGGCGCTCTTGAGCAGGTTCCTCTCTCCTTGGAGATCCTTGAGTAGAGCCTTCTCATGGGCCTTGCCGGCCTCGAGAGACTTCTGCAGCGTGGTCAGCTTCAGCTCCAGAACCGCAATACTATCAGCCACAGAGGAGAGCTGCTTGGTCTTGTCGGACAGGGCAACTTGCATCTCCGCCAAGGAGTGGAGGGTTTTTTCCCTGTCCCCCTTGAGAGTCGAGAGCTCCTTGCCGTGCTCTTCGAGATCTGTTTCCAGCCTCTTCACTTTATCGCTCAGCTCGTTCTTGGCGGCCTCTGCAGCTTCGGCAGCATCGACGGCCTCCTTGAGCTTGCCGGCATGACTTGCAGTCAGAGCTTCGAGCGCCTCCTTGTGTTTCTGCTCCAGCTCCTGGGTCTGCCGCGCGACAAGATTTTCGATGTCCTCATTCTTGCTACGAAGCTTGGCGGCGAGCGCCTGCTCACGTGCGGTGAGATCTTCTTCGTGAGCATCAAGAGCAATGCGGCGCCCCGTCAGGAGAGCATCTTCGACAGCAATCCTTTGAACAGCTTCATCATGTGCCTTCTCCATATCTGATTGCTTCAGGAGGATCTCATTCCATTGCTGGCTCACTTGTTCTCGGCCGGCAACCAGCTCTTGGAGGGCCTCGGCGTGCCAGATTTGCGTTTGTGCGACGCGCCTTTGAAAATCCGCTTCGGCAGCCTCGACAACTGCCATTCTAGAGTCCGCCTTCTCTTTTCGGGCACGATGGAGAGCCTGGAGTTTGCGGAAGTTCTCGCCCATGGCCTGAAGGAGCTGATCCTCTTCAGACTTGCCGCTGCTAGCGCTGGGATCATCAACGACTTCGAGCCCGGCAGCGGCAATAATTTCCTCAAAAATTTCTCCTTCGGCTGGTGCCTCAGTGCTTGCCGTCCCCGGCAAGTTGATGAATAGATTCTCGCCAACCTTGAGATACTTGCTGGATGAGGGGCCTTCAGATGTTGATGGTTGGTCTTCAGTGGCCGCCTCACCAGTGACAGGGGGCTCTGTGGCCGGTGCAGCGCCTGGCGCTCCTACGGCAGGAATGCTGTCAGTGCGGTCCTCAGCCTCCCTGTCGCCCTCTTCAGCAGGTTCTTCGGCGATTTCCTCTTGTGCTGTCTTGGCGGCCTCCCCGTCAAGAGCATCACCAGCCCCGGCAACGTCATCCTTGGTGGCCTCGCTGGCAGCGATCCTGTCCGCTTCAGCGGTGGCATCCCTGGCAGTCTCCTCGATGACGACGTCGATGTCCATATGTTCCATCACAGGGAACTCTGAAGGGCGAAGGAGGAAGACAGAATAAGATCGAGGTTTGGATTTTGAAGTGACTAAAGATAAAGAGATAAGAGGAAAAGAATAACAAGCACTCTGAGGCGATCGAGTACCTGCGTCGGGCTATCGAGAGGTGGCTTCGCCTCTCCCGGCAACTCCGGTTGCCGGGGGTGGGTTGCCGGAGTCCGTGCTTGTCGGCTCCTCCTCAATCAGGACGGGCTCATCGGCAGGATCTCTTGCCGGGGATGTGCTTGTGGGCGGGGCGGTCGATGAAGGAGGCACAATGGGGATATCTTCTCCTTGTTGTCGTTCTTCTCCTGCGAACCCAAAGATATCAGCGGCGAGAATGAAAGCCTCGGCACCAGCCAGCAGAAAAGGGACGATGAACTTTCGCTGGGGGCTGTGTTGAGGACTGGACTCCGGGCCGACAACGACAGTTTCCGGCACACTCGTGGAGCCCGCCGGGGCTCGTCGCCCGTGGAAGTCCATGACCTCTTCGCCATCCTCTCCAGCAAGGTTTCTGTGTCACTGCAGAAACAATACAAGCAAGTCAGTAAGATTGATGCAAATTGGAAGGTAGAAGCTGTGGCAAATACTCACTCTTCTTCCTCTCGCTCTGGACTAAAGCCGGAGATGTCGAAGTCGACCTCCGTTGCGGCGTCTGAGTGGGGAGGCGGAGGAGGAGTCCTAGGCCGCTTGGCTGTGGCAGGCGCTGGGGTAGCCTCCGGCGCGGCAGTACGAGACCCTCCTGCCGCCCCAGCAGTGGTCGCTGGTGTGGGTCTCGCGCGCCGCGCGGGCTGTTGACGAGCCCCCTGCCGCGGTCCAGTCTTGCCGGCCGCTTTCTTGCCGGGGGATTCGCCGCTCGAAGTAGGCTGGCTTGCCGGGATGCCTGGTGCAGCCTTCCGAAGGACGCGCTTTGTCTTCTTCGGGGGCGAGGGCTCTTCTTGCGTCTCCTCTTCGGCCGTGTCTTCGCCGGACGAGCTCTCAGCGGCTGCGCCGCTTTCTTTCCCGGCAACCTTGTTCTCCTCGACAGGCTTTGCTTCCACTACCACCTCTGCGTCGCTGGCTTCCCACTCTGTGAAGCCAACGTCGCCGGCCTCCACGGCAAGTTTTGCCTCCTCCACTCTGGTAGCGATGTAGGCTACCTCCTGATCAGTGGTGGCGTGGATAAGATCTGACTCTTGCCGGACAGGCTTCTTCGTCAAATTGTCAAAGAACTTCTGCGCTTCTTCCTCGCTTGGCTCGACCCAGGTCGGGTCAAGGCCGTGGGCGTTGAACATCGGCAAGAAGGCAACGATTGACCCCAAGGCAGAGTTGTTGCACAAGGGGACGATCCTTGCCGGCAGCCGGTGCTTGTCTTCGCGCTGGAATAACTTTTGGCGGAGAGCGCCAAGCTGCATAGTGGTCAGATTGTTGTTCAGCCCGGGGCACAGTCTCATGACATCTGCCGCATTCTTGTACTCCCAGACTGGCCTTCCCCTGTTCTGCAGAGGGGCGATGCGGCGGCGGAGAAAGTCGAAGCCGATCATCTCCATTGTCAGCCCGACAGCCTTCAAGCGAAGGATCCTGGTAGTGGCGATTGTGAGCTTCTCGTCTTCTGCGGCGAGATCGCCCCAATCCTTGCCGCGGACCACCTTCTGCTTCCGGGGATGACAAAAAGGATGAGGATCTGCCTCCTGGATCCAGCACCATTCGGCCCGCCACTCGTCCCACTTTTTGCGGTAAACTCCCTCTGGGTATATCTCTTTGTTCCAAGCCCTTGGAATCCAGGCAATAGATCCAGAGAGAGCCTCTCCTTTTTGGATACGAGGGTAGAAATAATGGCGGAAAAGAGCAGAATTGGGGATCACGCCAGCGAAATTCTCACAGAGATGGGCAAAGATAGACATGCAAAGTACGGCATTCGGCGTGAAATCAAGAAGGCGGAAGCCGTACGTATACATGATGTCGTTGAAGAAATCGGAAAAGGGTGGACAGAGCCCGCAATAGAAATATGCAGTGAAGAAGGGGTATCTGTCCGATCCACCTTTGGAACAAGCACCTGGAATTACGCGTGTGGCGGGGTGAGCTTGCGTTCCCTTCGCCCACATGCATTGGTATCGCCCCTTCAAAGTTTCGGCGTCGAGCGTCGGAGGGAAGACGACGAGCCTCTTCCGCATCTTCACTAGTTCGCTCTCCGGAACATCGGCTTTCGCCTCCTTCCCCTTGCCCTTGCTGGCCTTGGGCGCCATGGCGACGGCGGGAGCGAAAGCTGGGGGTGGAGCGAGCGCGGAAGCAGCGGGCGGAAGAAGAAATGGTTTCGCTCTGAGCTCGAGAGAAGGAGGGCGATGGCGATGGCCAGATTGAAAGAAGAAGGGGATAAATAGGTTTGCGCCTCTGCGACTTATTTTTATGGGGAAGGAGCGGGGCCGCCTTGTTTATTCCCCAATATGAATGCACCTCTATAGGCGCGAGATAGTTTGCAGCCTTTTTGGCACGCTTCCCACGTCGCGCACTCCGTGCGCGTAGTGGGGGGCACAGTAAAATAAGATATTTACGAGCAGTTAATTCCCTGCCACGCGTGCCCGTGCACTATTTGGGCCTAGCCCAACAACGCCTCGCACTCGTGTATGGCCTAGGCCCGGGGGCTCCTGTCGGTGTACTAAGTATTGGGCCACTAGTACCCCGTACTTGTGCACGGACAGTTGTAGCCATCCTCGCAGCAAGGCTTACCGGGGTCAGCTCGGGGTCGATTCAACCCATCAAGGAAATCATCAAGTCAGAGATTTGAGGATCAGCAGATAAGCAGAGCTGGAATTCGAAGGCCAGCCTCCCTGGCAAGATTCTTGCTGATGAGCCCCGGCAAGATTCTTGCTGGTGAGCCCCGGCAAGATTCTTGCTGGTGAGCCCCGGCAAGATAATCCTGGCAAGGCTTGAGGCCCGGCAAGGTTTGGCGCCCGGCAAGGCTTGGCGCCCGGCAAGGCTTGGCGTCCGGCAAGGCTTGGCGCCCGGCAAGATTCAACGCCTGGCGAGATTCTGCCACTGTGCCACCGCTTCGGCATAGTAACATGTCTGACATTCTGGGTCCTTCCCTGGATGCGTGGCAACGCGCCAGTGGAGGAGAGCTTAAGCGGTGCTGATGGGATGGCCCCTTTTTCCATCCCCAAGAAAGTGAGGACACCCAAACGGACACCTCACGGTGCATTAAATGCGCTTGTCCTAATCTATCAGGGGTTAGGTATGATACCCTGTAGCTACTTTACACCTCAATGTATGTACATGTTGCCACTGTGGAGACCCCTTTGAGCATATAAAAGGAGGCCCAAGGCAACTGCTACAGGGGGAGGAGAACTTCTGGCCCATTCTGCATGCGTAGCTGCTCTTTGAACGTGTTGTTCATTGCGAGCGCTCCTGAAGGCTGGGCTCAAGAACATCAATAAAAACACAAAGCAGCAGTAGGGTTTTACGCTAATCAGCAGCCCGAACCTGGGTAAAAACCTCACGCGTCGATCACTGGTTCTGCTCTTTGCGTATACCCCTCCCCCCGCCGAATCGTAAAGGGGTCCCTCGGGATCCCATAGGTGTCGTGCCCCGACATCTCCTGTGCTAGCATGCCTCTGGGTTCACTTCATCCTCCAGTTAGCATTCATATTGCGAGCAGAACCAAATTCTCGTGCATGCGGAAGCGCAAAGAAGGGCTTTTTATTTTTTTAGGATAACCGCATATATTCCTTAACCAGAAAAGGTTGTGTCTCGCAGGCACGCGCCAATATCAATCCGAACCAGCTACGACATATTTTTTGTGTGTGCAAAGAGATGGATATGTTTGTATTGTTCGTCCACCCAAGTGGGTTTTGCATAGATCCCACCTGTCAGGAGGGGTGCAGAAATAAAAAGTAATCATAAAATGTTTCGCCACGGTGATTCGAAAGAGTGACCTCAACTGACCAGTGCCACATGTAGCGATAGAAGGATGGGCACATACACGGACACGGACCACTCCTCAGTACGCTACCCGCATAGCCTTTTCATTTTGCAGGTTGGTCTACCTAGCCGTCTAATCAACTGCCTGCATGCCACTTCTCCCATTTACTTCTCCATCGGGAACCGATTTTCCTCGGCTTCTTCACCTCTCCTTCATTTGCATTCAAACCCCACTCGACTAGATTCACATCTTCCTTGAGTAATTCCCAAGCCCCTTTAAATAATCATCTTCTTCAGTTAGACTAGCCATCTTAATCCTAATTCTCCAAACTATAGCCCTCCGGTCCAGCGGTTCTAAATGGCGAAAGAGATCCCTATGCAGGTTTTTAGCGTCAAACATGTCCTCGTCGAAGGCTCGTTGAGCATAGTTGCCACCGTCACCGACCACCCAAGGGTTGTTCGGGAGTGGATCAACAATGTATCCAACTCCTTCCAAAAGGTGGAGATGAAGGTCGTTGGTCTCGACGCAGAGTACACGGAGCGTGCCACTGGGGAGATCCAACGCGCCACCGTCCTTCAGCTGTGCCTCGAAGATGAAGTTTTGGTGTATCACATCATACACGCGCCCTCCATACCAGGTGAGCTTCACGATTTCATGTCTCGGGAGGACATATACTTCTGTGGGGCAGCCATCGAAGGGGACAAAGAGAAGCTGGCACCGTACAACCTTGACTTGAAAAACATCGCTGACCTACAAACCAGAATTCATGTAGACGATTGTGATAAAAAAACACCATCCCTGTTCGACGTAGCAAATTCTGTGCTCGGAACAAATCTTGAGAAGGGTGACGAGATGCTGGGATTAAGGTCGTCTGGATGGGAGAATTATCCCTTGACCTACGAGCGGATAAAATATGCTGCCCTCGATGCCCGTGTGAGTTTCGAGATAGCTGCAAGGTCGAAAGAGCTTGTTGCGAAGCCGTCTCCCATAGAAAATGAGAAGAAGAAGAAGAAGAAGAAGAAGAAGAAGAAGAAGAAGAAGAAGAAGAAGAAGAAAGAAGAATAAGAAGAAGAAGAAGAAGAAGAAGAAGAAGAAGAAGAAGAAGAAGAAAGAAGAAGAAGAAGAAGAAGAAGCTGCACCAGCAGCAGGGCATTATAGATGGATGAACTATTTCCTCTCTTGTAAAAATTATATTTCCTCTCTGTGTATATTGATATGGATGAACTATTTCGCTGGTGTGCATGTCTTTGTAACAAGTGTACATTGATATAGGTTCGCTTGACTATAATGAACTATTTATCCGCCTAGTTTTCTCTACTACTACTCCTTGCAGTGAGCGGTATGCAATGCATGTGTCATGTCTACCGCAATGCATGTGTTAGTAGACATGACAGCTTGTCCATGGAAGTTGAACCACGGCGACCATCACGTTTCTACCACTACCACACACGATTCCCACGACGCCGCTCCAACCCACGGCACCACATCCCACGACGTGCGCCTCACCCCTCTCGGCCCCACCGCTTCTCTGCCTTTGTATGCATGACATGTGGGCCAGCTGAACTGCGGCGACCATCAAGTTTCTACCACAGCCACACGCGATTGGACGCGGCTTGCATGCTCCGATCCGTACTACCGCACCATCCAATTCTCATCCAGCGGCTGTGACACATTTCGTCCTGGGCATCACTCCTCAGCCACAAATATAATAAATAAAATAAAGGCCCGTCTTTGCCTTCTACTTCTGTAATACAGGTAGTACCCGCCGGTGTGGCCATCTACGCCTCGTAACACCCCGACGTCCAGCTGTGGCACCCTCACCACAGCCAGGCCACCACCGGCCGGTTCATCTCGAACGAGTGAGTCACGAACGCCGCCACGACAATGGCCAGCTGGGCATCTCGAACCACATCGATGCTGCTTCCCCATAGGCAACCTATGCTGGCCCGTGGCCGCATGTTGTTGAGCCACGCGTCAACGTACGACGGCAGGAACAGCTCCAAGCTCGCTGGCTCAACTACGTCGAGTACATCACGTTCGCAAACCAGTATCCGTTGAGCAGGTTGCTCCCACCCACGAGCACACGCCTATATGTATCCAGCATTCCAGCCTCGCCGCTGAGTGGTACATCCTCGGGACGGTGCCAGCGGTCGGAATCTCGAGCCCAAGTCGAGCTATGTGCCCCGGGCAGATCACTAGCTCCCGCCCGAGCTCATCCGGAGTGCGAGCTAGTAAACGTTGTGCGGCACGTCACAACAGACAAGCACCTCGACATGCGGGAGTATGGATCAGAGCATGGGAGGGGAGCAGGCAAGCCTCGTCCCACTCGATTCCCACGACGCCGCTCGAACCAATGACACCACACGTCCGCCGACCTGTGCCTCACCCCTCTCGGTCCCACCGCCCCTCTGCTTTTATGAGAATGACATGCTGGCCAGCCGCATTTAGGGTCCACATATCATTGACTCAAAGGCAAGTGCAATAGCCGCTGAAGCTCGGCCCCGTGGGCCCCGAGAGGGAAATGTAACTCCTGCACCAGGCCTTGTGGTACTCCCGCAGTACGAACTCGTGCCAAACCCGAAATTTGTTTCTTACTACTACCAATGTGTCGGCCCGTGTGTTGCAATGGATCCAAAGTAGTAGAATAATACTTGTTCACAAACTTGAAATATAAACACTCTAGTTTTGATATACATATATCAGTAAACATAAATTATGCTTCACTGAAGACATATTCCTCGGGCTGGTTTGATGAGGTGAGGGGCGGGTGTGGCTGGTTTCAAGATAATAATAGATTTTTAAAACATTGGAGCAGATTTTTTTTCTAACATTTTGTAGCGTGGCACAACATCCGGTGCACCTAAGCATCTGGAAAAAAAGTGAAGTGCACTCTAAAGATATTTACATGCTCCCATTTAGTGGAGTGCACTCTAAACACATTATCTATTTATTTTTCTCTAGCCTTTCATAGCCATGCAACCAAACCACATAAGCTAGTCATGCATGCAATCCATAAATTGCAATATACTCCAACATGCAAAGCCGCCACATCATCTATTTATGCCTGTTAGTCATTGGTTGTTTTTTGCATTAGTCCAAATATTAATGTTCCATAAAACTAAACTCCAAATGTCCGCCGGAGCCAAGGCAGAGGACGTACGACGGGGGCGGTGGAGGCGTCTTCGTAAGAGGAGGAGATCTCGAAGGATAATCTTGCATGTCCACCGCCACCTGCATATCGGCGCGGGACTCCTCGAGCGCCCACTGGAGCTCGCGCTCCTCCAGGGAGCGGCAGAGTCACAGGATTTTCCTAAACCACGATGGGCACCATGCAGTACTCCTCATAGCCAGGGGCGCGGTGCTCACGTCCCGACTCCTGGGGTACTGTCTGGAGCACCCGATCAACCACCTCGTGAGCCGCGAGGATGCCATGCTCGCGGCCGTGCTGTTGGAGCACACGCTCGTGTGCCTGAGCGGCGAGGATGCGATGTTTGCGGGCATGCTGCCGGAGCATGTGCTCGTCCATGTCGAGAGCGGCGATGATGCGATGTTCGCGGGCGGCGATGATGCGATGCTCACGGGCATGCTGCTGGAGAACGCGCTCGTCCACATTGTGAGCGGCGAGGATGCGATGTTCGCGGGCGTGCTGCCGGCGTGCTGCCGAAGCACGCGCTCGTCCACGTCGAGAGCGGCGACGTTGCGATGTTCGCGGGCGTGCTCTCGACGATGCGATGCTCGTGGGCATGCTGCTGGAGAACCCGCTCGTCCACATTGTGAGTGGCGAGGACGCGATGCACCTCCTCGTGACCGACCAGGGAATGCTGCTAGAGCATAGCTACCTCTCGTGGCCGATGAGGGCAAGCCGCTAGATCACACTGTCCTCCGCGTGGACAGTCAGCGCGCGCTACTCACGGCCGTAGAGGGCGTGCTCCACCTCGGCGATGTCAGAGATTCCGTCCTCTTCCCAGGCTGTGGCGCTGTCCACTTCGGCAATGGCTGCGTGCTCCGGTGGGTGTTGTGTTCGTATGGGAGCTTCGAGCTACAGTACCAGTGGGGGCGGGGGGTGACCTTTTCGTGGTTTCACATGGTCTGAGGAGAAAAATAGAATCGGAAGTAGCACAATATGTTGGAACGTGTCGGAGGAAGGCTGGCAGGAGTAGTACAACAAACATCACATGCGCACCATATTTTGAGAAGGGTTTAATGTAATTTGTGTGAAATGGGTCTGTGTGATGTACGAGTAGTACATCCATATCATTGACATTCATGCATGCAACAAACATTTGTGTACACGATTTCATCCTATTTTCTTATTCTGTTTGGGAGTGGATTTGATTTTTGTAATCGGAGCTCATTTTTGTACTTGGTTTCAATTTAGACTATGCTGTATTATTGCGAGATATATATATATAGAGAATATTTGTGTGACAAAGAGGGGGACGGGGGCAGCGATACCTAACGAGAGAGGGGCATATGCGTGTTCGAAAGACTTTGTGTGTCGTAGAGAGAGGAGTGTCCGAAAGGGAGAGAGAGAGAGAGAGGGTGTGTGTGTGTTAGAGAGAGAGAGAGAGAGAGAGGTGCGTGTAACGTCGGGATCGACAAGGTTACGAGGTTGCGGAGATGGGAGAGCGATTGTGTGTGTACGATGAAGGGACACACAGACAGCGTCTGTTTGCGTGTGAGAGAGCTGGATAGACCTCGACAGCACGACTGGCTAGGGGTGGAAGGTTATGTGTGGTAGAAAGAGATAGTAGAGAGACAGATGAATGCTTGTTTGTTGCAAGAAGACCTAACTACATAGACGGGGGTAGCAAGAAGAAGAGAATGGCGGTGTGCCTTTTTGTCATGGGATGGAAGAGAGACCAAGAGACACACATCATGTGGAGAGGTGTGTGTGTTTCCAGAGAGAGAGGGAGGCGTGGACCTAAATAATGAGATGGGTGCTCATGTGTATGTTATAGGGAAGGAATTGTCTAGGTGGTAGTCTTATGATGGTGACCCAATCTTTCAATGAGAGTGGGGATAAGTATCGACTTGGTGGATTTTGACGTTGACGATCCAGCTATATCGTACCCGGTGATACAAATCGACAATCGTTACTAAACAAATCTTCGATGGACAATGATCTTGTCGTATGCACAAAATCAACCTGAATAACGAGATGGAGTTCCTCCAAGCAACCGAAGAATCGGCTAGAACTAAGATAATGCAATCGTAATTGCCAATATGAAGTAATTAAGGATAATGGTGGGGTTGCTGGTACTGAACAAAAGGCGGTAGTCCTACACACACCCCGCAAATGCAAATTATAGCGAAAAAAAAACAATGTGTACACAACAACGCGAGTTCTAACGTAGAAAAAGGGTAGTAGATTTATTTATATCTATAGACTATATTACTATATTTTTTATTTGTATAGTTATATCTATATCTATTCCACTCCCTCCGTTTGTAATTTACTCCGCACATATATAGCTTTGACTACATCCAAATTTTATAAAGCTTGACCGAATTTGATGAAAACAATATGAACATGTACACTAACAAATTTACACGATGTGGAAATAAAAGCAATGATGAATCAAATGATATATATTTGGTGGTGTATATGTTAATACTTTTTCCTACAAATTGTTGAAAGTATACAAAGTTTGACTTTAAAGAAACCCAATATGCGGAGTCAATGCATGTATTTGCACGTACATGATATAAATCGTTGATTGATGTTGATACAATGGTCCAGGTGGCTGCGATTCGGATCTACTATAAGTACCCATACACAATCTTCTCGAACGACCAGCACGACAGTGTGATCGATCCACACAAGAAGCTCTAAATAAGACCTCCAGACGTGCCACGTGGCTTCATGGGTGCCCCCCACATCATATTATTCATACTACGTTGACTGAAATAAAGATAAATCACCCAAAATGAGATCTTCCCGTTTTTTGTTCCTACGATGCTGTGACGTGCACGTACCTAGTTGTATAGTGGTAGTAGTAGTAGTACAAACTTCATAGTAGGTGTAGTACGGAGTGCTCCTACTCTATCAACGAGTCCCATCTGACACCAAATTTCTTGGCTTCCGTGCTACAGCTAGCTCTTCCCCTCGTTTCTGTTTTCCAATGCGACGGGCGGGGTGTGGTTTGCCGATAGTCAGTTTGCTCAATTGCGGTCCCACATCAAAGTGAAAATGCTAGGCAACATGCCTTCCCTAGGCATGTGGCATGCCGGACGGGCCGTGGAGTACTCCCGATTCCCGGGCGTGTGGGGGTGCGACGCGAACGCGGCAGGCCTTTTCGTTTTACTAGCAATGTGCCCGTGCATTGCAACGGATCCAAAGTAGAATAGTACTTGTTCACAAACTTGAAAGAAAACACTCTTATTTTGATATACATATATACCACTAAAAATATATTACTTTTCACTCAAAATATATTTCTCAGACTGTTTTGATGAGGTGAGGGATGGATGTGGTTGCTTCCAAGATAATAAGGGGTTTTCTGCACATTGGAGCAGAGAAGTGGGCTATTGTTGCAAAAATGCCACAACTTACCTCACAGCCGTTAGATGCAGATCTAATGGTCAGAAATGACAGATGGCAGACACACCACCATCACCAACTGAGTCTTTTATGGGAGTAGAGAAACATGTATAAATTGTAACATTTGGTTCTGCTCCTTGTCATGATCGATAGATAGAAATAACGATTGTTCCCTAAAAAAAGATAGAAATAACGATTGGAAACACTAGGGCGGGGCTTTTCCTACCAGATAAGTAGGGTAGTAGCTAGGTTGCCGCATCGTCGGTTTGGTCACATGCGGTCCCACATGTTGTAGTGATATAAAGCCTAGCCAATGCGCGTTGACCGGGGGGGGGGGGGAACGACAGTGTGGTATGCGACGGGGAAGGGACATGCTTCATGTACGTGTTCCAGTTTCTCGTTTTGAACTTGCGAATGTGACAGGCGTGCTGCACGAGTAGTTTTGAATTTATAGGTTCGGTCTTAGTTTTTGAATTTAGGAGTAGTTCATAGGTCGGGTCAAGCATCGAATGTAAATTACGAAGTTGATGGAAAAGGTAAGCACAACTTATAAATTGACGGTAGTTACAGTGATGCATATAATTGCCTCCAAATGTGAGCAAAGGGATCGCACATGTCTGTATTGACTGGAACGAGAATGCGATAGCACAATAAGAATTAAGGCCACGATGATGCGATCGCAGTGGTGGTTACAGGAGGCAAGAAGAAAGATGCATCCATCAACGTACGACCTCCTCCTCCTCGACTCAGTGCGTTAGGCCACTGACCGGTGGCTTAGGAGCGGCGGCTTTTGTGGCGAGGTCAAGGTGCTTCTCAACAAAGGCGTCCAAGGCTTCCAGCCGGTTGACGAAGGCCAACGTTGTAGCGTCCTCACCGGACTTGTAGATACCTATGTACACGACTTCCTTGTACACGTGGATGTGCAGGTCGATGAATTCTTGCAGGGCGAGGCGCCTCGCGGCGAGCGCGACCTCCAGGTGGACATTCTTCGTTGCGTCAGCGGGCAGTCGCAGGGCCACCAGTGCTTGAAAGAGGTTCTCACCATGGAGGCCGATTAGGGTGGCAGGCAATGAGGAGCCCAGGCGCGTGGGCTGGAGGAGTACGGCGATGTCTTCCGCGAGCTTCTTGACGACAGTGAACTTGTTGATGGTGGCAACGATCATCTTGTCCAACTAAGGGTCGTAGCTGGCGTCGACGATGGCCATGAACCAGCCGGTCGCCAACACCATCTGGAGACGATCCTCGGTGCCATGCCGTAGGCCGGCATCGTGGACCATCTGGCATAGCCGCTGGCCGCTCGCGCGCATCACCGCCATGGGTCTGGAGTGAGCACTTTTGCGCTTAGTGTAGGTGCTTAGGTGCGTACGATGTGGTAGATGCATTGGAATGGAGGGGCGCCTTTATATGAGTGCAAACTGCGTAGCATTCACATCATGCTGCCTCTTTTCCCCGTCCTCCTCCCATTACTTACCTCATGCATTCAGGATGCTAATTAAAGGAGGATGCATCATTGGCCGTTCAACATTTCGGGAACCGCTACCCTCTCCCTCGTCTGGATTAAAGCCGTATCGGGAACTGTCCTGGTTTACTAGTAGCTGTCAAATCGAATAGTACTGCGCCGCCCGCTGCACGCCCGGCTGAACACGCCTCCTCGCCTCCATCAAACGCCTCCGTTAAACCCGCATGCAAACGAATGCAAACCAAGAAACCTACTCCGGCCACACGTCCGTTCATGAGCGGGCCGGAATTAAACGCAACGCTTGCTGAGCTCCTCCCGTCCGCCCTCAGTTTAAACGAGGCCAGACGCTGGCCAAGCTCCTACCGTCCGCCCTCTATTTAAACGAGGCCAGCCAGCGGGCAAGAATCACACCCCTCTGCCGCTCCCCCATCTCCTCCTTCACCATTTTCTCCACTCTTCCGATGGCTTCCGAGGAGCCGTTCTCTGGCATACTACCCGGCTGGGTGGCCCGCCGAGCCCTCCGAATATGAGCGAGGCTGCTCAGTGCTTCACCTACCTCGCCTGGCCCGACAGAGCCAGTTGCCACCCCAAGCCGGCGCGTGGTTCAGCAACTCGCCGCTCCAGTTTAGCTCGATGAGGAGTGGCGAGTTGCTCCACGCCGGCAAGGCGGCGAGCACGGCGGCACGGGCGTCATCGCTGCCGCGTCGTACCGCACCACCAGTGTCTTCGGCCATGCCTCCCGTGTCTGCGGTGGCCGCGCCTCCCGTGCCTGCGGCAGCGCCATGCAGGCAGAGACAGAAGCTGGGTGCACGGAGAGCGACGAGTCGGTGGCCAGCTTCTCCGTGTCCGCCGCCATCATCGAGGAGAAGTAGAACACGGGAGGCTGCCGCCGCTAGGGTCCCATGAAGGCCACCGCTGAGGCGACGACTGCGTATATAGGTGGTTTCTTGGCTGCTTCGTCTCTTGCGAGGACCTTCGTTGACCCCGCAAGTGTCTGCCGGACATGAGGAAGACAAAGGGATCCACGGGCGGCCATTTAGATTAGGTATTAATTATACCATGAGAGCCGGATTAGAACCACTTAGTTCATGTAAATGTAATGAAATCCGTGATGTTTATATGAAGATCCAGCTTTTTTATACGAAATCCTTCATGCTTATATGAAATTAGTCTGTGTTTGCAGGAATTTCCTCTGGTTGGTTAGAGTTGTGAAAATGTATGCCGCTGGCGTTGGATGTCATCCTCCGCGGAAGGAAGCGGGAGGAAATTTGCCGGTTGCCGTTGGAGATGCTCTTATGCTGGAAATAATAGAGTCACATCCAATGCATTTGAGTTAATTGCATGTATGATTCTCCCTCTATAAAAAGTTAATTGCATGTACTGTGTACATGACTTGCAGGGTGGCTACAGATTCGTACAGAAAGTTAAAAAGAAACAAATCCATCCTTAATCTTGTATTCTAAGTACTCTGTGGGTTCCACTGTCAGTATAGTAGCGAAAGAAGTATATATTAAAAATATATAATATAAAAATCTAAAGTTTAGGACAGAATTCGAATTCAGGTCATCGCGTTGCGAGCATCTGGCGCTAATCAGTCCAGCAGATGTTCGTTGTGGACGATGCTAGAGATATATCTCTATGTCTACTCATATAGTAGAAAACAGAGTTGGTGATGATGGTGTGCCTGCCATCCTGCAATATAGGCCTTCCGATTTATATCTGACGGATAGGAAGGAAACTATGGCAATTTTGCAAAAAGATACCCACACCCCTCTCCACATTTGCAAATAAGGCCTTCCCTCGTTCATCCTTTTTTCTCACAAGATAAACTACTCATACATATGCATCTTGATGTTCCGTGCAACGCACGGGCATCTTGCTAGTTTCTTTTTAAATAGTTACTGCGATAATTGGGTTGAAGTGATATATTTTATGTCTGCCCCGAATGATCTCAAATTCACTAGTAGTAACAAAGAAAAGGTTGCCTTGTTAATTAACAGAAAATAGGGTGAAAACTATCACATGAGGCCGGTAAAAACAAGGCACACTGGGTTCAGTGTCATCGTCACTACAGCTGTGCGCGCGCGAGAAGTCTACATATCGAGGGGGCTACGGAGAGAAATATGTACCGAGTGTGTGTGAGCGAGGCACAGAGATCGTGTGTGTGTGTGTGTTTGAGAGAGAAGCCAATTGATAGATTAAGATCAAGATCGAGTTGTCACCCTTCTATTGTCATTGTTGGGGGGGGTGGGAGGGGGGGAGGGAAATAAAGACGTATCGAGAGTGTGCGCGCGGGTAGGCACAGAGGCACAACTAGCGGAGTGTGTGTGTGTGTGTGTGTGTGTGTGGGTGGGTGTGTTGTTTTTTGAGAGAGAAGCCAGTAGATAGATTACTATCAAGATCGAGGTGCCACCCTACTCCTTCGGTGTCAGGTAGTGTGTGTGTGTCTTTGAGAGAGAAGCCAGTAGATAGATTAGTATCAAGATCGAGGTGTCACCCTACTCCTTCGGTGTCGGGAAGTGTGTGTGTGTGTGGGTGAGGGGGGGGGGCAGTGACACTTAGATATAGGGAGAAAGAGTTTGTGTGATACATATCTATATTAAGGGATAGGTAGATAGCATGTGTGCGAGGCATACTTAAAGCATCATGGAGATAAACAAGCGGTGTGCATGCAAGTGCCAGAAAAAAATGAAGAGAGAAACAATGTCTACGTGTGTGTGTGTGTGAGAGAGAGAGAGCGAAATCTCAAAACAAAAGATGCTCTGCTAGAATCCCATTGTATGTATTCATATGGTTCCGGGACTCGAGTTAACCTTAGGCATATGTGTGCGAGACATAGTTATACTTTGAGACATTAGTGGCGGTGGGTGGGCGGAATTAAAGGGGTGGGCGTGTTAGACGGAGAGAATGTGTGTGTTTCTGTGTGAGAGACTTGTAGGACGGGGTAGAAAGACGAATTCTAACCTTGACGGAGGGAGAGAAATACACGAAGTGCGCGTGCGTGTGATTCCGATGCCCATGGAGAAATGAGATATGTATGCGTGTGAGAGAGATTGCACAATTCATTCACGTATCACTATCTAGCGATCGTGGACGTGCATCACTTGAACATAAATCAATATCTACTTTGTATCGTGGCCAAAGATACAATATCGATTCAACGCTATAAAGATTGGACACTCACATATCGCATTTTTTCTCTCCAAATGATCCTTTTCAATTGTGCATGCCAAAGTTACAGTGATGTTTCTTCAAACAACCACTGTAGCTATCATGTACATGCACCATTGTTAGTTTTGCATTCAAATTCATTAGTCTTGGATGATTTAAGGTTCTATTATGAAGTAATATATGTAATATTCATATATGAATTCAACGGGTACGCAATTTATGAAATGGAGGCCATGTAATCATATGAGGTAACACTTTTAAGTAGTGGACTACAATATCCATTTCTTTTGTGGGACTACAATATCCATTTCTTTTTGTTCGCCTCTACAATAACACGTCAATGCATTATGTTTAAAGTAAATAACCAATGGCACTAAATTATATATTTACACGAGAAATACATAGGCTGAGCGTTTGATCCGTTTTTTTGTGAATGCGCCTCTACACCCATACGATTGGCCGCGCCCGTGTGAACGTCCAAGTTATTGGTGCATCATCCCGAGTTATTGTCTTTTTTTCTGGGGTGGACTTCATACCAGTTATTAACTGCTGACGTGTGCCCCGTGTACACAGTCTCGCATGACCTTCCCGCTAGCACTGTCCAAAATTAGTTGAAACTGGATACGAACGATCCCGCGGGTGGCAAAATCTCCCGCCTCCTTCTAAAATTTCCGCCACCTAGTCTTTAGCATGCGAAATTCCCCTTTTGTCCTTGGTGCATGGAGAACAATAGTTACAATACGTCCCTCATTTACATAATAGGTCGGGGCTGCTTTGGTAACTTCCAGTTCCCCCCACCACACGGCACCCCCATTTCCTCTCCCCCTCCCGCAAAAACGACTACTCCACAGCACCAGAGCATCTTACATCACACCGTCCGTACTTCATCGGCCTTTCTACCCCTCCCCTCTTGAAACCCTAGACTGCTCATCCACCGGCGTACCAGAGCCCATTCACTGCCAGCGGCGTCCACCTCGCCGGATCTGCTTCTGCGGCCGCATCTACCCCTCCCACCTCCCCTAGAAACAAGTAGACTGCTCATCCACCACTGTACCACAGTCCATTCAGTCCCGGCCTTGTCCACGGCGCCGGATCTGCTTCACCGGTACTCTCGTCAACCGCAGCGCATCTGCAGCAGCTCCTTCGTACTCCCCACCGGAGACGATTCATCCACACCCCCGAAGCCGCCCCACCGACGCCCCCATCGACGGCCTCTAATCCTCTTCGCCAACACCTTCCTCAACCCTACCGGAGCCGCTTCGCCGACACCATCCTCAACCCTACCAGAGTAGCTTCGCCTATACCATTCTCAACCCTACCGGGGCCGCTTTGCCAACGCACAAGTCCACGGCCTCAGATCCGCTTCGTCGCACCCTCGTCCAACCTACCGGAGCAGCTTCTGACGCCCCATCCACGGCTGCAGATCCGCATCGTCGACACCATCCGGAACCCAACCACTGGAGCAGCTTCACCGATGCCCTCATCCACGGTCTCAGATCCGCTTCGCCCACACCATAGTCCACCCTACCAGAGCCGCTCCACAAACACCCTACTCGACGGTTCTAGATCTCCTTACCGGATCCGACAGCCAGCGCAGCGTCATCACCCTTGACATTTCTAACCCGATTCCCATCGTCTGGCAAGATGCCAAGCACCCACCACGGCCTAGGTACTTGTCACCTCTAAACCTGTCCAGCATCACCTGCCCGATGTACTTCAAATATACTAACAGGTCGCTGTTACATGTTATGCAGCTGGCAAAAACTACAAGGACGATGTTTCTTCTGGATCTAACAGCTTGGCCAACCAAGATCCTGGACTGAGGCATTGCTATGATCTTGTAAGTGCGTCTCTCTCTCTCTTGTATTGTTGTGTGCCTGCCAGCGTGCTTTGCTAGGATTTTCGACCAGTAATCCCTTTGTGCAGACAATGATTTCCACTACTAGCTGCTAAATTAGAGATGTAGATGTCATACATGATACTCCCTCCGTTCCTAAATATAAGTCTTTCTAGAGATTCCACTATAGACTACATACAGAGCAAAATGAGTGAATCTACACTCGAAAATGCATCTATATACATCTGTATGTGGTCCATACTGGAATCTCTACAAAGACATATATTTAGGAACAGAGGTAGTACATTACACAAAATCGTAGGTGGCATGTAGGAATTCCAGTGCACTACATTAGGCTCCCTTAGAGTGCCTGCTAGTCCAGTACACAGAGTCATGGCTAGTTTATGCTACGCACACAATTGTTAATTGGTGGTTTAAATATGCGCAAGGGATATGCAATGTATTATCATGTAGAGATATCTGAAATTAGCCATGTCAACTTGTAGATAGGGTTATGCAATGAAAAAGTACAAGATGTATGTGGCAATTTCATGGAACATCGCAAAAAAAGGAGAGGCAGCGGTGAGCCCATACAGTGTGCTATGGTAGGTCACTCCAGCCCAGTTCTTTTGCAGGATTCTCCCAGAATCCGCCCCTCTCTAGCTTCTCCTAGAATCTTTGACCCCCATTTGTTTTACAATACTAACTAATTAGACCCTAACTAGATAGGATTGTAAAACAAATGGGGCTCAAAGATTCTGGGAGAATCTGGGTAGGGGTCAGATTCTGGGAGAATCTGGCAAAAGAACTGGGCCTCCATTGCAATCATCGTGACATGTTATTTGTATGTCTGTTCTATTGGCCAAGTTTCTTAGGGACAGTTATTTCGAGTTATCCTAAGAAAATAAGCACCTTTGAATATAAGCTCCAGATAATAAGCCAACCAGTTCTTTTCATTGCCTGCCTTTTCAGCTTATCTGTGGTATGATCAGTGAAAAGTCTAGATTGCATTATATTTTGTCATTTTGCTGCCCATATGAAAATTAATTTGACTTGCAAACATCACAAATTGAACCCAGTGTAGTAATTAATATGATAGGAAAACAGACCATCAATATTTGTTCAAAATGCAAATACAAAGATACCATCTACTTGGCACAATCTACTTTGGTCAATGTCTTCCATAGAGATCCCATTGCCTAATTTAAATGAAGAACACATGACCTAAATTTAAATGAAGAACCATTATTTATCAAAATTCGATGGTCCAAGTGGCTGGTTATTATCATATAGCAGCACCACCTGAAAGCATCATATAGCAGCAGCAGCTCATAGCAACTCATCATACAGCAGCAGCAGCAGCAGCTAGCAATTCATCATATACCAGCAGCAGCTCATAGCAATTCAACATATAGCAGCAGCAGGAGCAGCTTATAGCAATTCATCATATAGCAGCAACAGGAGCAGCTTATAGCAACTCATCATATAGCAGCAGCAGCTCATAGCAATTCATCATATAGCAGCAGCAGCTCATAGCAATTCATCATATAGCAGCAGCAGGAGTAGCTCATAGCAATGCATCATATAGCAGCAGCAGCTCATAGCAATTCATTGTATAGCGGATCAGAATGAAAATTTGGCAAAAAATCAGAGGAGATCCTCACCTTGTTGGATGAGCTCATCCTTCAACGGCACCTCAAGGCCACGGCCTGGGAGGAGGGGAGGGGGAACGAGGTGCCTTCTGCCGGAGTGGGGCATCAGTCGTAGTTGTGCGGCGACCGCCAGAGTAGTGCGTTGGACGGACCACAGCGGAGCAGCTGCTAGAGACCATGAGAATGAGGGGCGGCGCCAGAGGGAGGAGCTGCCGGGGAGATTTGGCCCTACTCGTCGGCCATGTAGCCTAGCTGGACAGAGCATCATCGAGGACCAGGCCAGATGTGACCAGTGGCGACGGTTCGCTGGAGGAATCCTAGCGCTGCAGGAAGGGGATCGAGGTAGAGGGAAAGGGGAGAGGAGATGCAAGCGGGCAAGGCAATGAACGCTTGCGTGTTTGTTTTTACTTGAGGGTCAGGTGTGACGCGGGCGTGAGCAGTGGCATTTTGAGTGTAATATAGGCAGACAACAGAGTCATTTCACTATTCCCCTTCCCTTCAATTTTTAGTGAGCTTCTACCCGAAGCACCCCCCTCCAAAGCGAAATAAGTTAAGCCCAAGCCCATAACTCAAAGATGACTTCTTTACATCTTTTATGGCTTATTTTGACAATAAGCTCTGAAAAGGCGGAATAGAACTGGCCCTTAACCTGCAATTCAATTGTGCGTGCAATGATGAATCACTCCTGCCTGCTATAGTGTACATTTAGGCATCATACATGGCATAACCTAATACATGTGCATTTCATTATATAATCTGAAATATGCAATGTTTATGTTAGTTCATACGTTGCACATGATGTTTAAATGCCCCTTAAATCTGGCCAGTCAAGTGATGGTCTTTAAGCCTCCTTCTATGCTTCTTTTCTTGATATGTAAGATTTGCTCACACATCTGTTCAATTGTTTGTTTATATCAGCCAGCCATACTAGGACTGTTTGCTTTGATTACTTGTTGTTCTTGACCTAACAGAGCTTGTCAACAATTTAAACACTAAGGGCTACTGTAGTGGGGGCTTGTATAACTCATAGGTGACATAAAGGTTTGGCTGTACACTAAAGTAGGCTCTCCAAGAGTACCTGGAGATCCGGTTCGAAGGTATGCCTAGTTTTTACACAGTGCAGACATAGTAAATGCTTATTTCATTGTGTGCAAGAGATGTGGCATGTTTCATTATGTGGTGTTGTTTTGTTATAAACTTATCCTTTTGTGTTGTTCACAGACTGGAAAGTATGCATATTTATCTTCCAAGGAGACCAGTAACTAGTTTGTGTCACCTTGCAAAGGGGGTGCAATGAAGATAAGATTGAGGATTTCCAAGTACAAGATTTTAGGAAGGAGCCTTGCAAGAGAAGAGGAGCAGCGCTGAGCCTGTTCAACCAGTTATGGTAAGTCACTGTATTACAATTACCAGGACATCCTATTTGTCTGACATTGTGCTTGTGTAGGGTTCTTCACCTGTAACCCAGTCATTGGGCCATTGATTAAAACCCCCTCCAGTCACTACTATATGATGTTCTAACTTTTTTGTAAATCAGATGTATGTAAACCCATTTTAATGTGTCTGTTCACTCATTATGGATGTAGTCTACTTTTAAATATCTAAAACATCTTATAGTAGTGAACAGTGTGAAACTGCTTCCTGCCATGGTAGAGTTGTCGATGTCATAAATGTCATAACCAAACACATATTCACATCATTAGCCTCCCTATCATTACTAGGATATTGATTACATACTAGTCGAGATACTTCATAGGGGGCAAACAATATTACATTACTTGTTCCTTTATATAGTAAATGTAGCTAGGCCATGGATGTTATTGAGGCATGCATGTATGCATGCTGCCAACTCAACAGTTCAATTGCTTGTTTGTTTCAGGCATAGTTAAATTGCTCTTTTCAATTGCTTTATTTGTCCTCAGTTAATGAGATGCCCAAACAATGATGCCTGATGTTGGGTACTTGTATAACTATTAGTTGAAATAATTAAAGGCCTTACCATTTAATTACTCCGGTGAAGTGTGCCCGAAGCTTTGAAGTCTATTAACCAACTATTACTGCATGAAGCTCACAATCTAGTTTATACTAGGCTAATGATTGCATAGTTTTGCTTGCTATAGTAGGTTTGTATGAATCCCTCTGCTATTCATTATGCTCCCTAAGACTTTAATTGAGCTACAGAATGGCCAACTGCTTGCTTTATATATATAATGTTCAGTAGCTGCGTGTGGTCTAAATTTGTAACCTGTCTGTGTTTTGGATTTGGCCCCAACATCATGCTCCTCTGGTGAGCTAAGAGAGATTTCTGTATGCGGGCTGCATAGACTACCATTTTTATAATTTTTAAAATATCACCTGCTTATGCTTCATGATGTGTAACATTATTGTTAGTCCTGTTTTGCCATGTACAAAATAGTCTGTCTTGCTCGCTTCACTGTTGTAACTATATTTTTGCCCTAATCATGTGTACTTACAGAAACATTTCAGGATGAAGTGACATCAACACAAAGATCTGCGAGCAGTGCGGCATGGCCGTTACCAAATGATTATGGATTGGAATTGGAATGTGCTGATGTTCTCGAGCATCAACTAGAGGTGGCAAGACAACGTGTACATGATTCTCAACATGCAATCAACAAGTTGAGACTGGAGTTGCAGGTATTAGATGCAGGAGTCAAAAAAATGAGACGAGACACTGAGGTAACCACAAAGGAATTGAAGATTTTGCAGACTGAAATTTGTGCTATCTGAATCCGGCCAATCCTATTTTCTGAAGAGATTATAGTTCAAATGGTAAGTTCTGTTGATGCGTGTCCATGATGTATGAGCTTTATTTGCCCAATGTATGTAATTTGCTGTTTGTGTACGCTTTATTATCACTGGTGCCAAACTATAATGCCAGTGGGTATAATCTGCTGTAATTTCTTTATTGTATAGTGTAGGATTATTCTACGTTTCTATGCCTTAGTCTCTTTATTGTATAGTGTATGTTTTTTAGAGGCGATAGTATAGAGTAGGATAATTCTTTGTATATGCTATATCGTTGAGACGGGGGCCAACGCGCCCAAACATTACCTGGACGCCATCCGAACAAACAAACATGTCTAGTCAAAGCGGGACTTAATTGGGCTGGTCAAATTAATATTTAGTGGATCCCAAATGATGTGGCCCACCGTAACAACGGCTCTTAGCAGGCCGTTAATAGGCCGAAAGCTCGATAGGGCCGTATAAATGGAACTGACCCGCGGGCCTCTAGCAGGCCGAAATAAATGTCAATTTTGTCTCGACCCTTTTACTTTAAGGGCCAGTAAGAGGCCGAAAGTGTTTTGGGCCAGAAGAGGCCCAATTTGCAAACTAGGCTTTTAACAGGCCGAAAAAGTCGCGTCGGGCTGAAATTGTGCCCTGCGGAACGTGGGCCGCTAATGGACCCAAAATTAGGTTCCATAGTCAAAGGCCCAACTATTGTGTGGGCCGTTAACAGGCCGTAAGACAAAATGGGCTAGGAATTGGCCCATTTACCGAATGGGCCAAGGAAAGGCCTAAAGTCACAATGGGCTAGAAGTTGGCCCAACTGCAGAATGGGCCGAGAAAAGGCCGAAAGACATACCGGGCCGTTAATGGGCTGTAACTGATGATGGGCTGCTAATAGGCCGAAAGAAGGTCGGGCCGTAATTGGGCCCAAAGACGTAGCGGGTCGTTAACGGGCTGGAATTGACGATGGGCTGGAAATTGTCAAATCTAGAATGGGCCTTTGATGGGCCGATTCTGTGTAACTTGTATGAGCCGTGCTTGTGAATGGGCCTGACTCAAGTAGGCGGCTAATGGGCCGGCCCGCTTATTTTGCCAAGCCCGGCCTTTTAACCTAAACGGGCCACTGTTGGGCCGAGCCACATGTCGATGTACCATAGGCTCGTCTCGTCCACTCACTTGATGACACCTGTCCCAACGCGGAGCTGACACGTGGATACTAAGGCGAATCAAAATTTTACACGTGGAAAATCCCCATTGGTCCGGGCAGTTAACGTGTTATCGGATCGAAACCGGAACCCGATAGCTTAATGGCGACCCGTTATGGTGGATGCCACGTGTCGGTTACCCTTGACGAAAGCACTTCCATGATGCGCCATTTATCGTCATGGAAGTGGACACTTCCGTGATGATAATTTTGGTATTGTCATGGAACACTTCTACGACAGCACAGGTATGACTATCTTGATTCTGTCATAAAATCGTCATGGATGTACATGCATGACAGAAAACGTGACCTACTGTGACAAACACGTATCATCACGGAAGTGTATTTTTTTTGTAGTGTTGTGTCTGTCTTGTAATTGAAAAAAAGTTAGATGTGAATGTTTCTCTAAAAGTTCACGTACAGGCTACTCATCCATGTATATAACTGGACATTATTTAGTGCCATCTATTTAGTGCTTATTGCTATCCTTTTTGAAAATTAATAATATTCTTTTTATTCCATCGCAAAACAAATCATCATCTATATGTGCTCAAATGCTAAAATGTGGTATATATATACTAAATTGTTAAAGTATACATGCTGAAATGTTGTGTATATATATATGCGTAAATGTTGAAAAATACATGATGAAGTATGAATTGGCTAAGGTGACCGAGATGGGTATTTTCACCCGCGGGTATTACCCGCACCCGATCGGGTACGGGTATGGGAACAATTTGAAACCCGAGGTACGGGTACGGGTATGGACGAAAAATAATGAGACGGGTACGGGTTTGGGCGACCATTACCCGCACCCGAACCTGGCGGGTGCCATGTTGAATCATGCTTTTCATTGAAAGAGCTATCATGAATCACTATAAATTTCTTCTTTCAACACTTCATCACAATTTCCAGATTAACGAATCTCAAGCAAAACTTCAGAAAGATAATCTAGTGAACTCAATTCACTAGCAATTGGTTCATCCTAATTGGATCTTGTAAAAAGATTAGCAAGTGGATGAGGATCCATATCAATAGATTTTTAGCAAGAGAAGTGCAAGCAAATAGAAGGCACATGGCAACACAAGCAAAGATAGCAAACAAGCAAAAAGGCAAATGAAAAAGAAGGCAAATAAAAAGGCAAATATTTTTGTGTTTTTGTAAAAATGTTTTAGAAGTGGGAATGAAAATGGGAGGCAAATCGCAAATAAAGTAATTGCAAGGAGGTGAGATTTGTGATTGAGTACCTGATAGATGTTGATGATGTCTCCCCGGCAACGGCGCCAGAAATTGGCAAGTTGACGGGAGACTATCTTGACTTGATCCTCCTCGGCAACGGCGCTAGAAATTCTTCCTGGTTGCTTGTATCTGCGTTGGTATTTCCCCTAAGAGGAGAGGATGATGCAGCACACCAATGGTAAGTATTTCCCTCAGTTATGAAATGAAGGTTATCAATCCAGTAGGAGAACCAAGCAACACTATGTAAGCGGTACCTGCACACAAATAACAAATACTTGCAACCCAACGCATAAGAGGGGTTGTCATTCCCACCTCGGTATTCAGATAGATAAAATTGTATGAGATTGGATAAATAGATCTAGCGAAAACACAAAATAAAATAAATAAAGAAAAATGGCAGCAAGGTATTTTTGGGTTTTTGGAATAATAGATCTGAAAATAATATGATAAAAGATAGACCCGGGGGCCGTAGATTTCACTAGTGGCTTCTCTCGAGAAAATAGCATACGGTGGGTAAACAAATTGCTGTTGGGCAATTGATAGAAGAGCAAATAATTATGACGATATCCAAGGCAATGATTATGTCTATAGGCATCACGTCCAAGATTAGTAGACCGACTCTTGCCTGCATCTACTACTATTACTCCACACATCGACCGCTATCCAGCATGCATCTAGTGTATTATGTTCATGGAGAAACGGAGTAATGCAATAAGAATGATGACATGATGTAGACAAGATCTATTCATGTAGGAATAGACCCCATCTTTTTATCCTTAATAGCAATGATACATGCGTGCCTCGCTATCCCTTCTGTCACTGGGTGAGGACACCGCAAGATCGAACCCATCACAAAGCACCTCTTCCCATTGCAAGAAAATTCAATCTAGGTTGCCAAACCAAACCAAACCAAAGTTTTGGAGAAGAAATACGACGCTATAACAATCATGCATATAAGAGATCAAGGAAGACTCAAATAATATTCATAGATAGAACTGATCATAAATCGCCATTCATCGGATCCCAACAAACACACCGCAAAAAGTCATTACATCAAATAGATCTCCAAGAATATCGAGGAGAACATTGTATTGAGAATCAAAAAGAGAGAAGAAGCCATCTAGCTACTGCCTACGGACCCGTAGGTCTGTGGTAAAGTACTCACGCATCATTGGAGGAGCACCAATGAGGATGATGAACCCCTCCGTGATCGTGTTCCCCTCCGGCAAGGTGCCAGAATAGGGCTCTAGATTGGATCTCATGGTTCTGGAACTTGCGGCGGCTGGAATTGTGTTTCGTCGAATCCACTAGGGTTTCTGGAATATTTGGGTATTTATAGAGATGAGAGGCGGTGGAAATGACTCCTGTGGGCCCCACTACCCACCTGGGCGTGCCAGGGGCCTCTAGCACGCCCTGATGTCTAGTGGGCCCCACGGGCCTCCCCTTGTGCACTTCCTTGGCTCCCAAGTTGTCTTCTGGGCAGAAAAAAATCTCCAAAAAGTTTCGCTGTGTTTGGACCCCATTTGATATGGATATTCTGTGAAGTAAAAAGCAAGCAAAAAAACATCAACTGGCACTGGGCACTATGTCAATAGGTTAGCCCCAAAAAATGATATAAAGTTGCTATAAAATGAATATAAAACATCCAAGAATGGTAATATAACAACATGGAACAATAAAAATTTATAGATACGTTGGAGACGTATCAGTGGGGCTGGACATCAGCGTTCAGGTCAAGGCAATCACCAATAGGGTAACCAGACAGGTTTTCAGAGTAATCCTAAGGAATTGAACAATGGTCAATATCATGTTTTCACTACTAGCACTTGCAAGCGTGATCGTAAGCTGCAGCAACGTGCCATCAATATGGTTGAGCCGGCAACACCTCGGTACTTAAATTGGTCAGAACAGCCGGTTATTTGGAGTCGAGAGGATCACCCGCCCCGGGTCGAGAATCCGGGTTGCCTTGCCCTAGTAGTGGCGCCTCAAGTTGATGGTTATAAGCTCACCAAGGTACTCATGGATGGAGGAAGCAGCATTAACTTCTTATATTATGACACTTTCAGGCGCATAAACTTATCAGAGAAACAACTCTTGCCATCGTCAATAGTTTTTTATGGGATTGGTCCTGGGAAGTCCGCTTATTTCTATCGGATGGATTAATTTGGAAGTGGCGTTTGGTGATGAATACAACTACAGGTCAGAATTCTTGACGTTTGAGGTAGTCAATATTAAGAGCCCATATCATGCTCTCTTTGGACGGTTGGCTTATGCTCGTTTCATGGCTCGGCCTTGCTATGTGTACCTCAAGCTCAAGATGCCTGGGCCCAAAGGTACGATCACAGTCGATGGTAACAGGAAAATTGCAAGTGAGTGTGAAGAATGGGATGCGGCTTATGTTGAGTTGGCCTGCGCAACGGAGGAGTTAAAATTCTACACATCCAATGTTGACCCGGCTGACATGACGTCTCTAAAGAAGCCCACCACCGAATCTAACCCGCCCCTCAAGTTTAAGTCGGCCAAAGACACAAAACATGTTGACTTCACCCCGGGCGACTCATCTCAGCAGTTCACTATTGGGACTGGCATGGATCCCAAATAGGAAAGCACGCTCATCAAGTTCATCCGTGAGAATCGGGACATCTTTGCATGGAAACCTTCTGACATGCCTGGTGTGCCGAGAGAATTCGCTAAGCACCACCTTAATGTTGATCCTAAGATGAAACCAGTCCGACAATACCTCCGTCATTTTAACGAGGAGAGACGCAAGGCTATTGGGGAAGAAGTGGCCCGGCTCCTAGCTGTGGGGTTCATCGTGGAAGTATTTCATCCTAAGTGGCTGGCCAATCCAGTGCTTGTCCTCAAGTAGAATGTCACTTGGCGTATGTGTGTTGACTACACTGATCTCAACAAAGCTTGTACCAAAGATCCATTTGCCCTCCTCCGCATTGATCAAATCATTGATTCCACTGCTGGGTGTGAGAGTTTATGTTTCCTGGATGCTTACTCCGGCTATCATCAGATTAAGATGGCTGTCGAGGATCAGGAGAAGACAACCTTCATCGCACCTTTTGGGCCTTTCTGTTATGTCTCGATGCCTTTCGGGCTTAAGAGCGCAGGGGTGACTTACCAGTGCTTCATGCAGAGTTGTTTTCACAATCAGATTGGGTGCAACGTTCATGCTTATGTCGACGATATTGTCCTCAAGTCTCAGAAGAAGGAAACTTTGCTTGATGATCTCAAGGAGACCTTTGAAAACCTTCGGCGATACAAGATGATGCTTAACCCGACCAAGTGTGTCTTTGGAGTTCCAGCAGGCAAATTGTTGGGTTTTCTGGTGTCTGAACAAGGCACTGAAGCTAATGCAAAGAAAATCAAGGCGGTGACCTCCCTTGCCAAGCCGGCCAACATCAACGATGTTCAGCATATGGCGGGTCGTATAGCTGCCTTTAGCCGGTTCATAAGCCGCCTCTGTGAGAAGGCAATTCCTCTGTACCAGATGCTGAAAAAGACGTTCAACTTCGTCTGGAGTGATGCTGTGGATAAAGCTTTTGAAGCCCTCAAGAAGCAGTTGGCTGAGCCGCCTGTCTTGGCCGCCCCTATCGACAAAGAGCCTATGCTCCTGTACATTGCCGCCAATAAGTGTTGCAGTTATCGTGGAGCGCAAGGAGGCTGGAAAAGAATATCATGTTCAACGACCAGTCTACTATGTCAGCGAAGTTTTGATAGAATCCAAGTAGAGATATCCACATTGGCAGAAGCTGGTTTTCGGGATCTTCATGGCAAGCCGCAAGCAGAAACATTATTTTCTGGAGCACCCTATTACTGTGGTTAGCTCTGCCCTGTTAGGAGATATCATCCAAAACAGGGAATCCACAGGTCGAATTGCGAAGTGGACAATTGAGCTTGGGCCACATCATTTGAATTATGTGCCATGAACAGCTATCAAGTCTCAAGCACTAGTGGATTTCATCAACGATTGGACTGAACTTTAAGTTCCCAAAGAGAAGCCAGACAAAACTTATTGGACAATTCACTTTGATGGTTCCAGACAATTGGAGGGCTTGAGTGTTGGAGTTATCTTATCTTCCCCAGGAGGTGATAAATTTTGTTATGTTCTGAGGATAATGTTTCCCTGTACTAACAATGAAGTTGAGTATGAAGCTCTCCTCCATGGTCTCCGGATGGCTAAGGAGATGAATCTCAGCCGGGTCAGATGCCTGGGCGACTCTGATTTGGTTGCTCAGCAAGTTTCTGGAAAGTGGGACTCCAAAGACCCTCTCATGGCGGCTTATCGGCAGGCGGTGACTAACATTGCAGGTCACTTCAAGGGTTATCAAGTGGATCACATTGACAGGCGGCTCAACGAGGCGGCTGATGCATTGTCACAACTCGGCTCTCAACATAAGCTAGTGCCTCCCAATGTTTTCCTTGATGTCCTTCACAATCCTTCTGTCAAGTTACCATCCGAGGAAGATCTGGCTATACCTGACCCAGAGGCACAGTTGGTGGCGGCTCTTCGTGCCACCCCGGACTGGACGATTCCTTATCTGGCCTATGTGACTCGAGGCGAGCTCCCTCAGGATGAACTTATTGCTCACCAGATCGTTTGCCATTCCAAATCGATGACTATTGTCCATGGCGAGTTGCATAGAAGAAGCATCACTGGTGTTTTCCAACGTTGCGTCTCCCCTGATGAGGGTCGTGAGATCCTCAATGAGATCCACTCCGGTGACTATGGCCATCATGCCAGCTCAAGATCCTTGGTTGCGAAGGTGTTTCGACACGGTTTTTATTGGCTCATGGCTCATGCAGATGCTAAGGATATCATGCATAGATTTGATAGATGTTAGAAGTTTGCACGTCAGGCTCATGTACCGGCTCAGGAACTTCGGATGATTCCCACCACTTGGCCTTTTGCAGTATGGGGGCTTGATATGGTTGGTCCATTCAAATGGTCCAAGGACAAGAAAACTCATCTCCTCATGGATGTTGATAAATTCACCAACTGGGTTGAAGCAGAGCCTATCAGTAATTGCGATGTAGAAACAACAGTCAAGTTCGTCAAGAAGTTATTGTGACATCCTGGTTTTTGCTCTTTTTCTTTTTCTGGATTTCATTGCCATTTGATTTGAATTTGGAGTTTTGAATCAACTCAGTTGGACTTAATCACTTGGGCATGTCCTTGATTTTCACCCAAGAGACCCACCTCCCTCTCAAACACATCATTTCCTCACTGATATATCACAAAATGGCCCTAGGAATATTTTTCATAAATGAAAAATATTCATTTCCTCTCTAACACCTCACTTCAGTTACATATGCTCCAAAGCAACCCTCATTTTTATTGCCCACAAAAATCTGAGAAAATTCCTGAATATTCTTTGGACCTTGGCACACCTCCCTGTGTAAAAATATTTCATAGTTATTTGGAATATTTTTGCTACAGAAAATCTTTTCTGTTCTGGCCAGAAAATGCAGTTTCTATAGGAAGTGCATTTTTCCTTGATCCAATGGAGCTGAAATTTTTAGGGCTTCATTACCCTCCTAAGAAACCCCTAACCACCAAAGCTTAGCCCTAAACTCCTTCTAGATCTCTCTCTATTGACCTCACAAGTTTCTGTCCAGAAACTTGCCAAGATGCTACACTCTCACACAGTCGACCTGTGATCAACTCAAGACCTTGGATCAACCCAAACCATCAAGGACTACACGCCAGACATGATTTTAATGTGCCACGTGGCACTATGCCAAAGTTCACGCGGTGACCACGTGTTTGCACGATGCCAGGCTGCGTGTCAACGCGCTCTTGATGCCGCCGACGCCTCTATGGCGCTCGTGCTCGCTTCCCCACTCGCCGCAGCTTGCCAAACCCCGCCACCATCATCGTCTCGACGCCCTTAACTCCCCCTGGCGCTCGCCGACGCTGGAGCTCGCCGCAGCGAGCACGGGCACGATGCGGCCAAGCGCACAGTGCGCCCGTGCCACTGTTCTCGTCGCCACCCGAGCCCCTGTGCTCATCTCCTCCCTCCCACAGTGGCCGCGTGAGCCACGGCTTCTTCTCCCCCTCTCACTGACACCTCTCATCACCGGGCGCCGTCTCCAGAGAACTCCGACGGGGCCCAAGCCCCCTCCTCCCTCGCCTATAAATACAACCCCTCCCCAGCCTCTCCGAGCACCTTAGCACACTCACACAACCACCACAATGCAGTAGATAGCCGCAACCCGATCAGGCAGGCCTCTGGCCGCCGTTCCCGACCGGAGTTCACCGGCGATCCCCTCTATTGCTTCCCCCTCCTCCAGAGCCTCTCGAGCTCGACCGACACCTCCGGCGTGTCTCTGGTGAACCACTGGTGCATGCTGGTGCAGTTGGAGCCCCTGGAAACGCCCGGCCTCGCCGGAATCGCCATCTCCGATGAGCTCCCTCCACCGACGTCTCTGGACAATACCACCACGATACGCTCCATCCACCCCTAGCCACGTTTCGGGTACGTACAGGCTCGCCGTAGTCTTGCACATCCATTCCCCCTCAACGGCGGCCGCCGACCTCTCCTCGCCGGAGAATCGTCGGAGATTCGCCGCCCCTCCTCTGTTTCCCTCCCTCTCTTTCTAAACCTGACCGTGGGGGCCCACTGTCAGCCACTCAGCCACGCCCGAAGCGGTATAAGTGGTGGCGCCCCGCGGGAATGCGCCTTCGACGTCACCCCCCTGTTTTCTATTTATTTGAATTTAATTCAAATATTGACCAGAAACTTTGACCAGCCATAGCTTTTAAACCATAAGTCCAAATGAATTGATTCTTTTTGCATTGTGTTTGTATTGAAATATTCTAGTAGCACACAAAATTTGAGATTTTTCTGTGCTGTCTAGAATTTCTAGTGAATTTCAGAAGTGTTCTTGATGTTTTCTTTTTGCTGTTTTATTTATTTTCAGAAGGAGAAGCTTGCCTAGAGGAGAACCAGTAGGAGTGTGACCCTCCTCTGTGATAAGGCAAGCCACACAAATATTTGCATGGTGTCATTTCAATATTTATGATTTTTCCAACTTGAATATGAGTTATTTCATGCATTTAATCATTTAATGAATAATGTTTATGCTATTTACTTTGTCATGATTGAAGTGCTTAGTTTACAGTAGTGTTTGAGTACATGGACTAGTGTGAGGCAGTAGAAATATTTTTGGAAGTATGGCTATGATTTGGTTATGATCGGTATCATTTTCATATATGAGTTAATGATTTTAATATGTTAATGGCATAACTAAAAATGATGGTAGTAAAACCAGTGAAGTTGAAACCAGTGAGTTAAAGTGCTTAGTAGTGCAAGTAGAATGATTCTATGATGTTGATCCGTTCACTTTAGTGTTATGTGCATATAGTGCATGTCGGATAGTTGCATGTTCATGGCATACTATGACTCGAGTACTTTATTTCAAGTTAAACCTGATGATAATTCAACTTGAACATAATGTTGATCGAGTCATGGTGCCACCGAATCGAGCTTCCCAGTGCAACCACATTTGCCTTTATGGGAAGGCCTTTATTCGGTCAGTTGTCATGCCTCTGGTCGGTGCCTCCAACGAGGGAAGGTTATGGGCGTGTGGTACCCTGGCCCGGTAAGTAGACATAACCTTGTGTGCCCGTTGTTGTTATGGTACCTTGTCCCCGTTTGGGACCGTTGATTGTTTTGCCACGACGGTGGCCATTGGATGTCTTTGGTAGACATCGGGGCCACCCATGACTTAGCCCAAGAGGGGAGTTGGTCGGAGTGGCTGAGAGAGTGTCATGGCAATGGGAGGGTTCTGTCGGAATGCCGTTGGTCCACCCGAATGGGAGTGCGAGACCATGGGTTCCGTGGTGTGGGTACAGTGTACTAACCTCTGCAGAGTGTTTATTAAATCTATCAATAGCCGCGTCCTCAGTTACGGACACAGCTCGTAAGTAGGTCACACCATGGATCAACATGACTAAGTTAATCTTGCACACTAAAGTTATATGGTTGGCACTGGTTATGTGATGAAATTGTTGGGACCATGAAGATGGTCGTTGTTGTGGGAACCAAAGTGTTGGTTTCGTTTGTGATCCGGGAGTGATCACCATAATGATGAGGTTGGTTACGAAGTAACCCGTTTGGTAAGAGAGCCCGAGGGACTCGGTGCACAAACATGATTTACTGCAGGAGTAGTCTGTTGTAGACTTGCATTTAACCTACTTAATTGTCATATTATTGTTTGCCATTATGCTTATACTTGTTGTGAGCTTGCAAGTACATTCAATGTACTGACCTGGCGTGTCATGCCAGATTTCAGGAAAGTCTTACCGGATCGGAGTGCTTCCCGTGTCTAGATCGTGTCCACATCGGTGTCCCTGTGCTATGGAGTTCCGCTTCGTCGTCGTTCCGCTGCCGCGTAGTTGTCGTGATCGAGGCCCCTTCATGTTCATTAAATAATGTACATACTGTTCAGCTGCACCGTGTGTGCCGCTTGGCCTCGCTACTTGATGTAATATCGAACCTATGTTTCCGCTAGCATCAATAAAGCGGTTGTATTCTGTGCCAAGTTGTTGTGTGTTGCCAGAAGACTAGATCTCTGGGCTGGCAATGCAAGGTAAACCGGTTGCTCTGAGCCGAGGTGCCACAACGCTTGGTATCAGAGCCGCGCTGACTGTAGGACACGCTAGACCGCCGACGCGTTAGTTAAATGGTAGATAGATGGTTTCTGAGTGCCGGTAGTGTTTGCATCTACTTGCTGCATTGCATGCATTTGATGTATTGTTATTTCTAACCGACTAATGGTTGTGAGTGTAGATGGCTCCAGTGCCATATGCGTGTCAAGTGGAGCTGGCACCGTACACTTCACCGCACCTTCTTCGGCATGTGTGGCGTCGACTCTACCCTCACGGTGACGACCCGGTGTATCGGGTGTACCGGGAGCGCCTAGCAGATTCAGTGTACGAGTATCACGCGGTGGTTACCCTGCGCTGCAGTACGACAGCTAGCACTTACACTCGTTCTTCTAGGAGTGGTTTTGCTTCTACCCCGCTCAGGCTATTCAATTTGCTGCATTTGAGATTCTCGTTGAGCTCCGCTATAACGAGATCCAGATGCAGACCCACCCAGGTTTCTACCACTATCCCTCCCTGCATGATGATGGTCGTGTCCGCTTTCCTGTCATTGATCCGACGGCCGATAGCACTGCTAGCCACCTTTCTCGCTATGTCACTACTAGTTATCTTCTGATTCACGAGCTGGCCCGAGAGCTGACTCATGCTCGCATTGCTTTAGTGGCCGCTAGGTCCTATCCCACTCCACCTTCCAGGGGATTTACTCCCTATGTTGCACCAGTTTCTAGCTCGCCAGTTACCCCGGTTACTCCTTCGAGTAGCTCGGGCACCTCGACCGTGACTCCCAACAGTGCCCCTGCCGAGTGGGTTTCACTTCTCGCTACTCCCGCAGCACCTATGCTCCAGCCTCATCCCGCACCTGCCCCTGAGGGAGAGCCCTCGAGGCAGTGTCGTCGTGTCACCTTTAACCCAGAGGTTTCCGTTAACGTCGTAAGTTCAGGATCTGAGTCCGGCTCAGGAGAGGACCCAGCAGGACCAACAGAGCACTAGACCGTCCGAGTATCCGCAGGGTCATGATGCTTGATGTACTCATGTAGTCGTACTTGCCATGATGTTTCGTTTCATGTATGAGCGTAGTCGAAACCGTCATGATGTTTCCCTTTCATGTATGACTCTATGTATAATTATGTTGGAGCTTTTTATTATTCACCTTGGTTTTTGCTGCTTTCTTTCGGGTTTGTTGCTTGCTTTTCTTCCCATTTTTGGATGTTGCTCATCTCGGTTGCCTCATATTGGGAAAAACAAACAATAGGATGACGCGGGGAGGCAGCAGCAGTCACGCTGGTGAGGATGTCCCTGTTCGTCGCTCAGCAAGACAGGCAGGACATTCCCCCGAGCCGTATCCACCACATCCGCCATCCACTGAACAAATCATGCGCATGTTCGAAGAAAGAAGAAACAATGATCTGATTGAGCTGTTGAAAAGTGTGCAAGCTATGGTTGGGCAGAATGGAAATCAGAATGGCCATCACTCTAAACTGTCAGACTTTCAGAGGACTAAGCCTCCCAGTTTCAGTCAAGTTATCGATCCTTTGGAAGCTGATGATTGGTTACGGATTATTGAGAAGAAGCTTGAGATTGCTTGCACTGAGGAAGTCGACAAGGTTCCGTTTGCTACACACTACCTTGAAGGAGCTGCCGCTATATGGTGGGATAATGCGAAAGTGATGTGGCCGGCGGACGATGAAATCACTTGGGCTAAATTCAAAGACCATTTCCGCAACTACCATATTCCCGCCGGTATTATGAAGGTCAAGCAGCATGAATTCCTCGCTCTTACCCAAGGAAGCCTGTCAGTAAGTGAGTATCTGCATAAGTTCAACCATTTGGCCCGCTATTCTCTCTATGATGTGGCTACGGAAGAAAGGAAGATCGACAAATTTCTTGGAGGACTGAATCAACACCTCAGATGCACTCTCAGTATGCTCGACTTTCCAGATTTCCAGACTCTGGTAAACAAAGCGCTTATTGCAGAATGAGAACACAAGCTCGTGCACAACAATAAACCCGCTAACAATGATCATAAGCGCAAGTTCGAGCCTAAGAAGGATGGATAGCCAGTGCAGAAGGCTCGTACCTGGCAGCAGACTCAGGTTGAGTACAAGCCCAATTGGCAGCAGAATGTTAACAAGACTTCTACTGAAGCTGAGAATGTCGTGACCAGCCCGGTACACGAAGAGTGTCAGCACAACAATTCGTGTTTTTCTTGTGGGCAGACCGGGCATTACGCCAGACAGTGCCCCAAGAGCTGCAAGACAAATGCTCCATTTAGGCTGCAAGTCAACCACATGGGACCATATCCTGGCCAGAAGACCATCCAAGGGCAAGTTCACCACCTCTCCGCAGACGAAGCCCAAGAGGACCCAGAAGTCGTCATGGGTATGTTTCCTGTTAATAGCATACCTGCAATAATTTTGTTTGACTCTGGGGCTTCCCACTCTTTTATTTTGCGGAGTTTTGTTGCCCAAAACAAGTTTTCTTGCTCGATTTTGGGAAAGAGTATGATGGTACAATCCCCGGGATCCGTGCTCAAAAGCAATCTGGCCTGCCGCAATTTGGAGATTGACATCAAGGGAGTCAGCTTCCCAGCTTCTTTGATAGTCATCGAGTCTGCCAAGTTGGATATTATTTTGGGAATGAACTGGTTGACCCAACATCAAGTATGCATCAATTATGCGACCAGAGAAGTCACCTAGACAAGTCGGGAAGGTCAGACTACACAATTCGTTGCTCGAAGAAGCATACCCAAGAAAGAAATGGTTTTCACAGCTGTAGCTGAAGAATTGGATCTAATTCCTGTGGTCAGTGAGTTTCCAGATGTATTTCCTGAGGAATTACCAGGAATGCCGCCAGACCGAGAGCTTGAGTTTACAATTGACCTTGTGCCCGAGATCGCACCTATATACAAGAAGTATTACCGGATGCCTTCATCCGAGTTGGTGGAGCTGAAGAAACAACTTGATGAGATGCTACAGAAAGGATACATTCGTTCGAGCTCTTCACCATGGGGATCACCCACAATCTTCGTGGACAAGAAGGACGGCAGTCTCAAAATGTGTGTGGATTACCGTCAGTTGAATGATGTCACTATCAAGAACAAATATCCACTTCCGAGGATTGATGATTTGTTTGATCAACGCAGCGGGGCAAAAGTATTCTCCAAGATTGATTTGAGGACCGAATACCACCAGCTCAAAATCAAGAAGGAGGATATTCCTAAGACCGCGTTCACCACTCGATACGGTCTTCACGAATATACGGTCATGTCATTCGGTCTCACCAACGCCCCCGCTTTCTTCATGCATATGATGAATAAAGTATTCATGGACTTCTTGGATAATTTTGTGGTGGTCTTCATTGATGACATCCTCATATACTCGAAGGGTGAAGAAGAGCACAAGGGACGCCTCAGAGCAGTCTTGCAAAGACTCCGTGACCATCAACTATATGCAAAATTCAGCAAATGTGAATTTTGGCTCAATCAAGTCAGATTTTTGGGGCATGTTCTTTTGGTAGAAGGCATAGCTGTGGACCCAAGCAAAGTGAAGGACGAACTTGATTGGACAGCACCCACGACAGTAACTGAGATCCGGAGTTTTCTTGTATTAGCTGGATACTATCGTTGATTCATCGAAGGCTTCTCTAAGATTGCCAAGCCAATGACATAACTCCTCAAGAAGGATAAGAAATTTGTATGGTCTGAGGACTGTGAGAAAAGCTTCAATGAGTTGAAGACCAGATTGACGACAGCACCTGTGTTGACCCTCCCAGACATCTACCACGGCTTTGATGTATATTGTGACGCATCCAGGAGAGGTATTGGATGTGTACTCATGCAAGATGGCAAGGTTGTAGCATACGCATCTCGACAGCTACGACCCCACGAAGGGAATTATCCAACCCATGATTTGGAATTGGCCGCAGTTGTGCACGCATTAAAAATTTGGAGGCACTACCTCATTGGCAAAAGATGTCAGATATTTACCGACCACAAGAGTCTCAAGTATAAATTCACCCAACCTGATCTAAACCTCCGACAACAAAGATGGCTCGAATTGGTCAAGGATTATGATCTTGGAATAAGTTACCATCCCGGTAAGGCCAATGTGGTTGCCGATGCCCTCAGTCGCAAGCCCACCAATCTGAACGCCCTGATGGAGTCCTTGCCTCCCGAACTCCAAGAAGAGATCGCTCAGCTTAACCTGGTTATTGTTGAGGCTGACCTTGCCAATATCTTGGAAGTTACCCCTACTCTCGAAGAAGAAATCCGCATGGCCTAGCAAGATGACTCAGTCCTGCAACACCATGTCAAGCGTATGCAAGAAGGCAAGACCCGAGATTTCTCGAAGGATGAGCAAGGTACGCTGAGGTTTCGAGGACGGATTTGCGTACCTGAGCAAGCAGACCTGAGACAGAAGATCTTGACAGAAGCACATGAATCTTCGTACTCGATCCATCCAGGATGTACGAAGACCTTCGTCAGGCATTTTGGTGGGATGGAATTAAGAAGGACATCGCCTATTTTGTCGCTTGTTGCGATATATGTAACAAAGTGAAGGCGGAACACCAGAAACCAGCTGGACTTCTTCAACCTTTGCCCATTCCGCAATGGAAGTGGGACGATGTCTGCATGGATTTGGTCACATGTCTACCAAGGACCCACCGAGGCAATGATGCAGTATGGGTTGTGGTGGACATGCTGACAAAGGTAGCTCACTTCATTCCCATCTGAACCACATACCGAGCCAACCAACTCACACAGTTATATGTGTCCAGAATCGTCAGTTTACATGGAGTGCCAAGAACTATCACTTCTGACAGAGGTTCTCTCTTTACCTCCGCATTCTGGTCAAATCTCCATCAAGCCTTGGGAACCGCACTAAAGTAGAGCACCGCCTACCATCCTCAGACAGACGGGCAGACTGAGCGAGTAAATCAAATACTTGAAGATATGCTCCGAGCATGTGCTTTGGCCCAAGGGCCTAAGTGGGAAGATTGTCTGCCTTATGCTGAGTTCTCTTACAACAACAGCTTCCAGACCAGCCTCAAGATGTCACCATATGAAGCTCTGTATGGCCGTACGTGCCGCACTCCGCTAAACTGGTCTCAAACCGGAGATAGCCGTATTTTCGGAACCGACTTAATGATGGAGGCTGAAAAGCAAGTCCAGGAGATCCGAGATAGACTGAAATTGGCTAAGTCCCGACAAAAGAGCTACTATGACTCAAAGCACTGTCAGATCAGTTTTGAACCCGGAGAATATCTGTACCTCTGAGTCACACCCATGAAAGGAGTCAAGAGGTTTCAGACCCGAGGAAAACTTGCACCCAGATATATTGGTCCGTTCCCAGTTATGTCCAGAGTTGGTACAGTTGCTTATCAGTTGGAACTACCACCGAAATTGTCAGAAGAGCACAGTGTGTTCCATGTCTCACAGTTGAGAAGGTGTATCTCGCCACCCGAGAAAAGGACTGATATGGCAGAAATAGAGCTTGCTAAGGATTTAACCTATGAGGAGAAACTATTCTGAATATTGGATGAAACAGAAAGAGCCACTCGCAGTAAGGTGATCAAATTTTATAAGGTACAGTGGGAGCATCACACCGACGAAGAAGCAACTTGGGAAAGAGAGGACTTTTTAAGGGCAGCCTATACAGAATTGTTTTCCCGAGCAACCGAATCTCGAGGACGAGATTCATCCTAAGTGGGGGAGGTTTGTGACATCCTGGTTTTTGCTCTTTTTCTTTTTCTGGATTTCATTGCAATTTGATTTGAATTTGGAGTTTTTAATCAACTCAGTTGGACTTAATCACTTGGGCATGTCCTTGATTTTCACCCAAGTGACCCACCTCCCTCTCAAACACATCATTTCCTCAATGATATATCACAAAATGGCCCTCGGAATAATTTTCATAAATGAAAAATATTCATTTCCTCTCTAACACCTCACTTCAGTTACATATGCTCCAAAGCAACCCTCATTTTTCTTGCCCACAAAAATCTGAGAAAATTCCTGAATATTCTTTGGACCTTGGTACACCTTCCTGTGTAAAAATATTTCATAGTTATTTGGAATATTTTTTCTACAAAAAATCTTTTCTTTTCTAGCCAGAAAATGCAGTTTCTATAGGAAGTGAATTTTTCCTTGATCCAATGGAGCTGAAATTTTTAGGGCTTCATTACCCTCCTAAGAAACCCCTAACCACCAAAGCTTAGCCCTAAATTCCTTCTAGATCTCTCTCTATTAATGTCACAAGTTTCTGACCAGAAACTTGCCAAGATGCTACACTCTCACACAGTCGACCTGTGATCAACTCAAGACTTTGATCAACCCAAACCATCAAGGACTACACGCCAGACATGATTTTAATGTGTGGCGTGGCACTATGCCAAAGTTCACACGGTGACCACGCGTGTGCACGATGCCAGGCTGTCTGTCGACGCGCTCTAGATGCCGCCGACGCCTCTGTGGCGCTCGTGCTCGCTTCCCCGCTCGCCGCAGCTTGACAAACCCTGCCACCATCATCGTCTCGACGCCCTTAACTCCCCCTGGCGCTCGCCGACGCTGGAGCTCGCCGCAGCGAGCACGAGCATGACGCGGCCAAGCGCACAGTGCGCCCGTGCCACTGTTCTCGTCGCCACCCGAGCCCCTGTGCTCGTCTCCTCCCTCCCACAGTGGCCGCGTGAGCCACGGCTTCTTCTCCCCCTCTCACTGACACCTCTCGTCGTCGGGCGCCGTCTCCAGAGAACTCCGATGGAGCCCGAGCCCCCTCCTCCCTCGCCTATAAATACAGCCCCTCCCCAGCCTCTCCGAGCACCTCAACACACTCACATAACCACCACGACCCAGTACATAGTCGCAACCCGGCCGGGCAGGCCTCTGGTCGCCGTTCCCGACCGGAGTTCGCCGGTGATCCCCTCTGTTGCTTACCCCTCCTCCAGAGCCTCTCGAGCTCGACCGACTCCTCCAGCGTGTCTCTGGTGAACCACTGGTGCGCGCTGGTGCAGTTGGAGCCCCTGGAAACGCCCTGCCTCGCCGGAATCGCCATCTCCGACGAGCTCCCTCCGCCGACGTTTCTGGAGAAGACCACCGCGACAAGCTCCGTCCACCCCTAGCCATGTTTCGGGTACGTACAGGCTCGCCGTAGTCTTGCGCATGCATTCCCCCCCTCCACGGCAGCCGCCGACCTCTCCTCGCCGGAGAATCGCCGATGATTCGCCGCCCCTCCTCTGTTTCCCTCCCTCTCTCTCTAAACCTGACCGCGGGGCCCCACTGTCAGCCACTCAGCCGCGCCCGAAGCGGTATAAGTGGTGGCGCCCCACGGGAATACGCCTTCGACGTCACCCCCCTGGTTTTCTGTTTATTTGAATTTAATTCAAATATTGACCAGAAACTTTGACCAGCCATAGCTTTTAAACCATAAGTCCAAATGAATTGATTCTTTTTTCATTGTGTTTGTATTGAAATATTCTAGCAGCACACAAAATTTGAGATTTTTCTCTGCTGTCTAGAATTTCTGGTGAATTTCAGAAGTGTTCTTGATGTTTTCTTTTTGCTGTTTGATTTATTTTCAGAAGGAGAAGCTTGCCTAGAGGAGAACCAGGAGGAGTGTGACCCTCCTCTGTGCTAAGGCAAGCCACACAAATATTTGCATGGTGTCATTTCAATATTTATGATTTTTCCAACTTGAATATGAGTTATTTCATGCATTTAATCATTTAATGAATAATGTTTATGCTATTTACTTTGTCATGATTGAAGTGCTTAGTTTGCAGTAGTGTTTGAGTACGTGGACTAGTGTGAGGCAGTAGAAATATTTTTGGAAGTATGGCTATGGTTTGGTTATGATCGGTATCATTTTCATATATGAGTTAATGATTTTAATATGTTAATGGCATAACTAAAAATGATGGTAGTAAAACCAGTGAAGTTGAAACCAGTGAGTTAAAGTGCTTAGTAGTGCAAGTAGAATGATTCTATGATGTTGATCCGTTCACTTTAGTGTTATGTGGATATAGTGCATGTCGGATAGTTGCATGTTCATGGCATACTATGACTCGAGTACTTTTATTTCAAGTTAAACCTGATGATAATTCAACTTGAACATAATGTTGATTGAGTCATGGTGCCACCGAATCGAGCTTCCCAGTGCAACCACATTTGCCTTTATGGGAAGGCCTTTATTCGGTCTGTTGTCATGCCTGTGGTCGGTGCCTCCAACGAGGGAAGGTTATGGGCATGCAGTACCCTGGCCTGGTAAGCAGACATAACCTTGTGTGCCTGTTGTTGTTATGGTACCTTGTCCCCGTTTGGGACCGTTGATTGTTTTGCCACGACGGTGGCCGTTGGATGTCTTTGGTAGACATCAGGGCCACCCATGACTTAGCCCAAGAGGAGAGTTGGTCGGAGTGGCCGAGAGAGTGTCATGGCAATGGGAGGGTTCTATCGGAATGCCGTTGGTCCACCCGAATGGGAGTGCGAGGCCATGGGTTCCGTGGTGTGGGTACATTGTACTAACCTCTGTAGAGTGTTTATTAAATCTATCGATAGCCGCGTCCTCGGTTACGGACACAGCTCGTAAGTAGGTCACACCATGGATCAACATGACTAAGTTAATCTTGCACACTAAAGTTATATGGTTGGCACTGGTTATGTGATGAAATTGTTGGGACCATGAAGATGGTCGTTGTTGTGGGAACCAAAGTGTTGGTTTCGTTTGTGATCCAGGAGTGATCACCGTAATGATGAGGTTGGTTACGAGGTAACCCGTTTGGTAAGAGAGTCCGAGGGACTCGGTGTGCAAACATGATTTACTGCAGGAGTAGTCTGTTGTAGACTTGCATTTAACCTGCTTAATTGTCATATTATTGTTTGCCATTATGCTTATACTTGTGGTGAGCTTGCAAGTACATTCAATGTACTGACCTGGCATGTCATGCCAGATTTTAGGAAAGTCTTACCGGATCAGAGTGCTTCCCGTGTCTAGATCGTGTCCACATCGGTGTCCCTGTGCTATGGAGTTCCGCTTCATCGTCGTTCCGCTGCCGCATAGTTGTCGTGATCGAGGCCCCTTCATGTTCATTAAATAATGTACATACTGTTCAGCCGCACCGTGTGTGCTGCTTGGCCTCGCTACTTGATGTAATATCGACCCTATGTTTCCGCTTGCATCAATAAAGCGGTTGTATTTTGTACCAAGTTGTTGTGTGTTGCCAGAAGACTAGATCTCTGGGCTGGCAATGCAAGGTAAACCGGTTGCTCTGAGCCGGGGTGCCACAGTTAATCTTTTGTTTTGGTTATCCGCACAACATCATCACTGATAATGGGACTAACTTGTCCAAAGGAGCCATGAAGAAGTTTTGTCTGCAAGAGCACATCGGTCTTGATGTGGCCTCTGTGGCACACCCTCAGTCCAATGGCTAGGCAGAACGTGCTAACCAGGAGATCTTAGGAGGCATCAAGTCCAGACTTATGGTCCCTCTTGATCGTACTCCGGGTTGTTGGGTTGAAGAACTTCCTTCTGTTCTCTGAAGCATACGGACTACCCCCAACAGGTCAACTGGTTATACGCCTTTCTTCATGGTATATGGTGCTGAAGCAGTCCTGCCGAGTGATATTCATTATGATTCCCCCAGAGTGGCAGCTTATGTTGAAGAAGATAATGAGTAGGCTCGACAGGACTTCCTCGATGCTCTAGAGGAGGAACGTGACTTTGCAGCATCAAGATCAGCAATATATCAGCAAGACCTATGTCGCTATCACAGCTGTAGAGTTCGTAGTCGTACTTTCCAGGAGGGCGACTTAGTGCTCCGATTGATTCAAGACCAAATGGGTATGCATAAGCTTTCACCTCCTTGGGAAGGGCCTTTTGTCATCAGCAAGAACCTCAATAATGGGTCATAGTATCTGATTGACATAGGTGAACACAAGAAGTCACGTACATTTGAGGAGGAGACCAACAGGCCTTGGAACATTGCTCATCTTCGTCCTTACTACACTTAGAGCCATTGGCTCCACCCTTTGTACATACCTCTGTGTATATATCTTTTATGATCAATATTAATAAAGCCGGCATCCCTGAAACTTGGGGACTCTGTCGTTTCATCCAATATATTGTGCATGAGTCTTTATTTTTTTATCATAGGTCACTTGGGGGCTTCCAACTCATCAAGTTTAGCTATTAACATCCCTCTTGACCCAACATATGCCAAATATATATCATGGTTAATCCTGCCTGTTTGCTTGATGCTCATCCATCAAGATGACCCCACGTACTCTTGACAGTCAATCTATTATGACCCTGAACTTGTCAAGGTTAAAACGCCGGCTTATGTCATGTGAGAGCCGGCCTACAGATTGCTAGGATAAACCATAGGCTATCATGCCAGCTTCATTGAAGCAAGACTTGAGCCTCGAAAGCCAGTCTTTTTGTCGTGCCTCGAAAGCTGACTTAACATTTATCCTTATATTTGTCTTTCAAATTTCTGTTTTACAGGTTTATTTTCTCCTTGATTACACATATTATCAACAATCAGTCGCCGGGTCAATAATACCCTAGTTTTTCACTACTGCAGGATGCTGCTAACGCGACACTACATTCAGAGACCCTTCGACAAAACTATGTGCGATGCATTAATCGCAAACAGTGATGTAAAAAAACCGTCAAAAAAGATGCAAAACATTCGCGATGGCAGATACATCAAACACGATTCAGATTTTAGTTGCGTGTGCGTTGCGGGGCATACGGTTCAGTTCAATGAACTATTTGTGATGAGGCAGAACAAAAGAAACGGGCAGCCAGATGGAGGCGTGTGCGGTATACGGCATATAGTTCACTCGGATAAACTATTTCTGATGAGGCGGAACAACAGAAACGGGCAGCCAGATGAAGGTGTGTGCAATATACGGCATACAGTTCACTCGGATGAACTGTTTGTGATTAGGCAACACAAAAAAATGGTCAGCCTGATGAATGTGTGTGCGATATACGGCATACAGTTCACTCAGATGAACAGAACAGTATTCTTTACTATGAATAGTGTGCTCTGTTGGGCAGACAAGTATATGGATCATAGCCTTGGGCGAGCAATGTGCCTGCACGCGTTGTGCTAGCTCTATGTTCCTTCGATGCTAAGTTTCCATTAATTGATGGCATTTTATGAACACGCCACCATTTCCCACCATTTCCTCACCGGTTTCCCGCCGCCACCCAGCGATATTGCACGCGACGCGCGACACACGGAGGCAACAAGCGTAGCCTGTAGCACATCCACCTTTTCCAAACATGCCAACCCACAAAAGCGCCGCCTCTGCCATCAACCTCCTCGACAAGGAAAACGAGAAGGCGCCACGGCCCGTCGAGGCTGAGGCGCTCCCTGGCAACGTGATGGATGACGCCATGATGCGCGTCATCGCCAGGGTTGAGTAGACCCTTGGTGCATGGCGCTTCAGCGCCGCGGATCAAGATAGGCATGTCAGCGCCGAGAGGCTGCAGCTCACCGCACAACATGATTGATGGCACGCCGCAGAGCAAGCTAGGCGCGTCCGCGCCGATAGGCTGCGGCTCGCCGCACAGCGAGACCGTTGGAGCGTCGCAGAGCGAGAGGCGTGGCGTGCCGCACAGCAAGAGCGGATCCATTGGCGCTTGCCTGTTGTCGACAGGGCGTCGCAGCTGGGTACACGTCCCGTCAGTACCCCATTTCCTCGCCAGGAGTGGGCAGAGGCTATCTGTGCCGTACTTGCACCAGAGGCCGGCCGCGCCGTCCTTGCACCAGACGCCCAGTGCGCCGTTCGCATGGGTCACGCCGTTCGCCTTGTCCGCGGCCCGCTCGATGCCAACGCACTGGTCGCTAGGCTCGACCGCCTCCTTGGCCCAGGTGTCCACCTGGGCGCAGTAGAGGAACATGGCCGTCGCATCCTCGAGCTGGTGATCTCCGATGAAATAGCCAACTTATGCTCGAGATCACGCTCTAGATGTTCCGCGAGCGTGTCGACCGCTTGGACGAACACCCGCACGAGTTCAGGCAGAGCCAAGAGCTACCGTAGGCAAGGCCTGCTGGTCATGGTCTCATGGACGCGTTTTATTTTGTTGAGTCGTTTCGACGTGGATCGCTATGTATTCACAACAATGCATAACTACTAGGTACAATGCATAAAATTGAAAACGAACAATACTAAAACTAATAAACCCTCCTAGGGGCAGTATTCCGGCAGCCCCTCGCCAGCAGCTCCCTGATGTGCGGCGTCTTCCCAACACGGAGGCAGTACTCCTCCTCCTTCGCCTTGCAGCGCTTGACGTACCAATCTGCCTCTTGCTCGCGGACGAGCGCGAACGATCTTGCCATTTCGTTGGGCGCCCACTAGAGCTCCTCGTCGGTGGCACGCTGGAGCTTATCGGCCCACCTCCACGCAGCGATGAGGTGCCTAGCACCTTTGACCTTCCTCGTGAAGTACCCGTCTTCGTACACCTCCTCCGCACGACGACGAGCCTGTCCCCAAAGCTCCACCGCCTCCTTTTTCCAGGCGGCATCATGGGCTTCACAGGCCGCCTGGTACCTAGCTTCCTCCTCCGCCATCTCCTTCTTGAATGCCACTTGCCTGGCTTTCTAAACCGGCGGCAGTGACTTCCACAGACAAAGATTGTACTGGCCCCAAAACCACTCCAAAGTTAGGGGGTCCGACGCAACCTCGTCCGGCAACGCGTAGGGGTCCTCCTCGTCACTCCTCTTCAACTAAGCGTCCTTGGGGGGTGGCGCCTCCTCGTCGGCGCGTGGGCAGATCGGCGGCGCCATGGCAGAGATTTGAGAGAGAGAGAGAGAGGGCGAGCGAGGGGAGGATGTAGATGAGAATGCAGGCGGGACGACATGAGGAAGGTAGTATTTATTGGCAGCCGGAATATAGATCGACGGGAACAGTACACACGCCGATCGCCGAAATTTACGAGTACTGTAGTTTGAATTACACACGATTCCCGCAGCAAAATCCATGTGTGAACTTAATAGCTGACGGTTTCCAATGCAGAACCGTGTCTGATTAATAACCCGCGCCACTCACCTTCCAAACCTCGCAGCGCGAAATAGAGTGCCAATCGTGTGGGGCCCGGTTGTCTTGCCAGATCTTTACATTTTCTTTTTTGAACACCAGATATTTACATCGTCTGATCATTTTTTAATTTTTTGGAATTTAAATGCCATGGCACTCCATGCATGTGTCCAAGCCGTGACACAAATATGTTTGAAAATTCGTTCCAATTTACTGCACATGGAATTAACACGCACACAAGTACACAAATATGATTTTTCAAACCGTTATGGTTAGCCGTTGCATGTAGATGTAGTTCAAATTTGGATTACGGTCATTAAATGGCTAGGAAATCACTTAAATGTCTTAAAAAGGTCAAATGACCCCTGAAATTTTCCAAATTTTTACATGACAGTTGTATTAGTGCATGTTAACTGTAGAAATTTTTTGAAGCCCATAAGAGGAAGCTATCGTCGATTCGTCATCAAACATGCATTGTTCCCTCTCGAAAGCACGAGCCTTCTAGTGAGTTGCTCCGGTTTGTGAGGGGTGTCTGTCCAAAATTTCGTCAAACAGGCCAATTTTTTTACCACATCATCTTGGTGGCATGACATTACGTCAAGCAAGGTTTCATGTGTTTCTGATCATTTTCTGATTTTTTGGAATTTAAATGGCATGGCACTCCATGCATCTGTCCAGGCCGTGACACCAATATGTTTGAAAATTCCTTCCAATTTACTACACATGGAATTAACTCGCATACAAGTACACAAAAATATGATTTTTTCAAACTGTTATGGTTAGCCGTTGCATGTAGATGTAGTTCAAATTTGAATTATGGTCATTAAATGGCTAGAAAATCACTTAAATGTCTTAAAAAGGTCAAATGACCCCTAGAATTTTCCAATTTTTCACATGACAGTTGTATTAGTGCATGTTAAATGTAGAAAAAATTTGAAGGCCGTAAGAGGAAGCTATCTCCTGTTCGTCATCAAACATGCATTGTTCCCTCTCGGAACCACAAGCCTTCTAATGAGTTGCTTCGGTTTGTCAGGGTGTGTGTCCAAACTTTCGTCAAACATGCCAAAAAATTTACCACGTCATCTTGGTGGCATGACATTACATCAAGCAAGGTTTCATGTGTTTCTGATCATTTTTTTATTTTTTGGAATTTAAATGGCATGGCACTCCATGCATGTGTCCAGGCCGTGACACCAATATGTTTGAAAATTCCTTCCAATTTACTGCACATGGAATTAACTCGCATACAAGTACACAAATATGATTTTTCAAATCGTTATGGTTAGCCGTTGCATGTAGATGTAGTTCAAATTTGAATTACGGTCATTAAATGGCTAGAAAATCACTTAAATGTCTTTAAAAGGTCAAATGACCCCTAGAATTTTCCAATTTTTCACATGACAGTTGTATTAGTGCACGTTAAATGTACAAAAAATTTGAAGGCCGTAAGAGGAAGCTATCTCCCGTTCGTCATCAAACATGCATTGTTCCCTCTCAGAACCACGAGCCTTCTAGTGAGTTGCTCCGGTTTGTGAGGGGTGTGTGTCCAAACTTTTGTCAAACATGCCAAATTTTTTACCACATCATCTTGGTGGCATGACATTGCATCAAGCAAGGTTTCATGTGTTTCTGATCATTTTTTATTTTTTTGGAATTTAAATGCCATGGCACTCCATGCATGTGTCCAGGCCGTGACACCAATATGTTTGAAAATTCCTTCCAATTTACTGCACATGGAATTAACTCGCACACAAGTACACACATATGATTTTTCAAACCATTATGGTTAGCCGTTGCATGTAGATGTAGTTCAAATTTGAATTACGGTCATTAAATGGCTAGAAAATCACTTAAAATGTCTTAAAAGGTGAAATGACCCCTGAAATTTTACAATTTTTGACATGACAGTTGTATTAGTACTACAAATTTTCTCGTACATTTAAAACACCATCCGTTGCCACTTTACTCCAAATTCGTCTTTCACAGCTAAAAAAAATATCAACAACCTCACACACAGTTTTTTTTGTAGGAACCGTTTGCGATGAAAATTTGTGGGTCTATTTAAGTCTTCCTCCTTAAGCTTCACCGGCTCGTCTGCTCCAGTGCCGGCAACCCCCGAATCCACGAATTCCGATCCCCATTCCCGCAACCCCTTCTTGCAAAGATGACGCCGTGGAAACGCTTCGTGAGGGCCCGTACGGTGGTCGCGTCCTCCCCAAGCGCCGCCGCCTGCGCCGAGAGCGCGGCCGCCTACACCGAGAGTGCCGCCGCATCCGCATTAAGCGCGGCCGCATCCGCCGAGACGACATCTGCGGTAGCTGACAGGGCAGCTGCAGCAGCCGAGACGGCAACAGCAGCTGCTGCGACGGTGGCTACAAACGCCGAGAGCGCTCGAGCTGCCGTCCATGCCGCCGATGTCGCCCTGGCCCGGGTCGAGGCCATCCACACCAAGATCGAGGACGCACACGCCAAGATATTCCAGGCCACCTCGGAATCCAGCATGCAACCCACGTCCAAAAAGGCGGTGGTGGACATGGAGCACCTGCTTCCTCATGAGATCGCCGAGCGGGAGCTGGAGATGCAGGAGGCGGCGGAGATCGAGGAGCACCGGGAGGAGTTGCGCGTGGCCGAGGTCGAGGTAGAGAAGAGTCTGTTCGTCGAGGAATCGGCGGTGGAGTGCCAACGCGAGCTCTGGCGCAGCCACTACTACGAGTACTACAACCTTGAGGGCGGCGCCGAGGACGAGGACGAGGACGCGGTCAACTTCAGCAGGGGGGCGCGGAGTCCACCAACGGCGGCATGTCACCAGGACAAGTCATCGACATCTCATCTCACACCGGCGATGCATAGGCCGGTGCGACGGCGGATTTGTTAAAATTATGCGTACTTAGGCTTTGTTTTTGATGCTGGTCTTTTGTTAGAGCAATGTTCAGGTCAACTGGCTCTGTTTAATTACTAAAATTGCTCGATTCAGTAAGTGTGGTCTGTGTGCTGTACGCTCTTTTGTGTGCCCAAATTAGCAAGCGATGTTAAATTAAGCAATGACGTGGATGAGGACAGTACCCAGGGAAATTTCCACCAAAATTTGAATTATCAAACTCATCCCATGCGCGTAAAGCAGAAGAATCGTTTGTGATGCACACAATCGTTCAAAGTGAATGGTGTTCGGCGGCACCGCGCGCAAAGTTTCCCTCCACATTTCGAAATTTTTGGCCTACCGCCGAAATATCTACCCCGCCCCCCCCTTCCCGCCCCCTTTTCTCCCCAACCACAAGTCACATTTCCCCTGTTTCCTCCTTCCTTCCTTCTGAAGCTATAGCTGCTTCCTCGCTTGCTTCCTCGCTCTCGCCGTCTCGCATCCTACCGCCGGGGTCGCCATGGTCTTCTTCAATGACCTCTCAAGCGGTTCCTCCTCCTCCGATGAATTTTTCAGCACCCGGGTATGCCTCTCTTCTCTCTCTCGGGTTATGACTTGGAATGAAGGATTTTAACCCGGCGGTCGATTTGAGTCATTTCTTCCTCTTGTAGCTCCCTAGGACCATCAGTTGAAACGAATGGAGCGGGGTGGCTGAAGATCTGCCTGCTCATTGTCAACATCAATCTCCATGCATGAAGCTAGTTGCGTTTGAATCTGTGGACAGTGGGAGGAAGTTTCTGGCATGTGCAGAGAAGGTTAGCCCCACTTTCGTTGTTACAAATCATTTGTTAGATGTGATTCAGACACTGTCACTGTGCTATGTTATTCTGGATGTTAAGACAGTGTCACAGTTTGTACCTAGTATCGAAAAATGTTTCCATCTCATCAGCGGTGCCATTAGAAAATTATTTGGCACCGCTTCAGCAGTTTGTGCAGCCAACTTTGGTCCACACATCCGAGCAGCCAAGCAGTAAAATATTAAATCTTTATGGCACGAAGGAACTGGGCATCGAAGCAACTAGGTGCTCCGGAGTCCGGGTCCCTGATTTTTTCCCGCTGCGTCGGCTCGCCAGTGCAGGGCACCGGTGCCAAATGTAACAACAGTTGCCTTTACACCGGTTTTGGCATACAGAGTGGACGGCCTTAGTGCTATTAGTTCTATGTTACTAAATTTGTGCATGTACACACCTGTTAGTATCAATTTGCTGTCATCCAAACACTGTCGCTATGCTGTTGCAGTTATATTTAGCTTCCTCATAAAATGTTTAATTTGTTATTTATAGTACATGACTAAGAACTTGTAGCGTTGTTGTAGTTAATTATAGCTTCTGATGTTTCAGAATTTGGTTGTTGCCTCAGTAGCAATTAATTCATTTGCACATTGATCTTTTTGAGAAGATATGTCATAATTAACCTGTTTCTTCAGTTTTTCAAAATATGTATTTGGTGATTTTCTATGTTGCTAGAAACCCATTTCCCCTACAATTGTTACTGATATAGTTTTAAATATTATAGGATGAACGGAAGTGTTCTTACCTGGAGTGGGTTGATCAAGAGTGGCCACAGTCTTTGAAGATGTGCCTAGCAAAGCTCTGGAGCATGTATGAGGAAGAGAACAGAGGTAGGCTTAGAGAAAGTGTTGTCAACGCTGAAGAATATTTGAAGATGCGGGATAAAAAGAGGAAGATGGAGAATGAGCTCAGATTTTTTAAATTAGACTTTGCTAAGATGGTGTTGGCGAAGGAGGAGGCACTTTCCCAGTTGGCCAGTGCAAAACAGGTTCTTACTGAACTGAAAGCAGAGGTGGATAAGACGAGCCTGGATGATCTCGATTAGGGAAATGAATATATTGTTCTAATATTGTTCTTATGAAGGTGAACTAGCTATATGCTGTACTGTTCTGTTTTTAGGTAGCTATCGTACTGTGATGTTAAAATATATTTATGTGCCTGAGATGAAATTGGCAAACAGCTGTTCGATATGAAATGTGAATTTGCGTAATACTGGAATTATTAATTCTAATAAATCTGCTAAATGGGTCATGGAACTTTGCAAACGGTTCTAGCAGTAAAAGTGCTTGTGATGGATAGCCCAATGCCATACAGTTTTCTTCATTAAATCATGTGTGATGTAGTTGAATTAAAGCAAACAGTTAACCGAGGCAGAGCGTGTGTGATAGTTACACCTATCACACACGAGGCTATACATAAAACTGTGTGGGATGTATATACGAACGGAAACGTTTTCCTTGGATTGACTGTGTGGAATGTACATACGAACGGAAACATTTTCCCTGGATTGACTGTGTGTGATGTACATAAGAACGGAAACGCATTCCTTGGATTGACTGTGTGGAATGTACATAACAAACGAAAACGTTTGTTTGGGACTGACTGTGTGGGTTGTAATTACGACCGGAATCGATTGGACCTGTATAACCGTATTGGATCGCTCGCCGGTCGCACACGACCTCATTTTGCCGAGCGTGTGTGACCGGAGGGCCTATCCCCGATGGTTTCTGGGTCGTGTGGGAAGGACCCCCCTATCGCAGTCACTCACTAGGCGATGGTTCAAAACACCGTCGTGGAAAGGGGTTAAAAACCGTTTGTATAGCACCTCGCTGTACCAGTGTTTGTTGATCAAGATTAAGCTCTCAGCGGTCGTAAGCCGCCCGGGTCATTAGTACACCGGGTTAAAACAATTACATATTTATCTCAACTATGAAGTTGGTCAAATCTACATACAGATTGCATATTGTTGACCCAAGATTGTAGACAAATAACTATTATCGACGGTTCAAAATATAACCGACTACATAATTGATTCAAGCAAGAAATTTTAGTATCAGAATACAGGGCGGGTCAGCAGAGCACCACACCAGTCAAAAGTGCACAAGGGCACCACAGATTATGCCCAAGTTTTACTACACTATTACATCAGCCACAGCTGGGCTCATCATATCAACAAAGTTTTTGGAGTAATTTACTCCTGTAAATCGGCTCCTGTGTCCTCCGGGTTGTTGTTGTCCGCGTTGTCACCTTCTTGATGCATCTCCGTGTTTGAAGCCTCCGGGTTATCCTGCGTTGCCTCTTTTTCTTCGATCTGTAGGTTGTTCAGATCCCTGTCGATAGTTGTTAATGCTTGGAAGACAGCATCGTCTCGCATGATAATGGATGGGTCAACATTAGGAGCGAAGATATGCTTACGCCGTGCAGGAGTCAAGTCAAAAGGCTAGAACGTTGGCGGCTTCACTCGCGCGTTCTCCTCATCATAAGCTGGTTGATAGTTGTTCAGGTCAAGATCTTCCACCAGATGACTTGCCAAGATGCGTGTTTCCTTCACGCAACGGGCATAATCTGCTGCAGAAAATTGACTTCCATCAACATTAAATTTTGGAAAGCCGCCAAGCATCTCCGCGGGATCCATCTCCCGCGTGAAATCTTTTGCTCGGCTAAGTGACATCATCGCACTGGTCCGGGCGGCTGATTTCTTCCATTCCTCAATCTTTTTAGGAATTGTGGACAGTTGTTTTAGCACATCTCTTATGAACTGCAACGGCTCTTTTCCACCCATCAGAGCCATGAAGGTAAACAGGCTTCCTGCATATAGCTGCTCCAGGAAGGTATACACAACCTTTAACTTCATCAAATTGGACTGGCGAAGTTTGCCACTTCTGTTACCTGCAACAATTGGACAATTTAAGGTTACAACACTTCCATTATACAACATGAGTCGCCCAACGACTTATCCACTAGTATTGACAGATATGCTTACCAAAAATAGCTGTCGTCATCTGGGCGATATGACCCTTCAACGAGTTCAGCTCTTCAGTAACCGGCTTGAGCTGGCCCTCAGCATCCTCCACACGCTTGATTAAGGCAGCCTTTTCAATCTCGAAGGCGGCACTTTCAGTTTCAAAAGTTGCCTTGACCTTCTCCAATTCTTCTACGGAGGACTATAGGCTTGACTCTGCCTTGACTCGCAGAGTTTGTTTAGTATCAAAATCTTTATTTAAGCCCGTCAATATTGACTCGGCCATGTTCAAAGTTTCCTGCAAGGAAGGAAAACAATTCATATCATCATTTAAGTCCCGAGTCGGCAATGGACGACTCGGCCCTTGGGGGCTACAGAAGGCAAATTTATCCTGTTGTCAAGTCCCACGCAGTTGCAAGCAACATACGTGGCACTTGGGGTCTAATGCAAGCCATTCTTTTCAAATAAATATATCAAGAGAAGACCCGACTCAACTCATCTCATGAAGATGAGCCAGCCCTTGGGGGCTACATGGTATTTCTTTTTGTTCACTATTTCATGAATATATTTGAAGAACCGGCTTGTTATTTACATAACAACCCGGCCCTTGGTGGCTACAGGCCATTATTCTCATTCTCAAGTTGCTGGTTAAAGATTTATATACTTGAAGTACCGGCTTGCCATTTGCATACACAATCCAGTCCTTGGGGGCTAGGGTGTGTTCATCAAAATCGATTTCAAGTCCTATACATACTCATGCTTTACTATGTCTAAGGCTTGGGGGCTATGCATATATATATAGGGTGGCACTATTCTGCAACCCCCTCTAGAGTTCCTACGTAAGCTTATTCAGAAACCACCTCCCCCGACTACCTTGTTTCTTTTCCCGAATTTTCCTGAAGGGGGCGAGCAAGCGAGCGAGCGGCGCTCCGGCGCCGCGAGGGAGCGAGCGAGCTCTGGTCTGCCGCCGGTTGCTGCGCCGCCGTGCAGGTCCCGAACAAAACCTGGACCGCACCCACCTCTCCCGCTTTGTCTCTCTCTCAACCCCACAAATTTGTTCCCTCCCGTGCCTGATCTAGATCGGGCGATGTGCCACTCCTATCCCAGCCTCCTCCCCCGCCGGCGGCCATGCGCGTATCTCCCCAGCCTCCTTCCCCACCCACGGTCGTGCGTCCCTCCCTGAAGCCTCCTTCCCCGCTAGCCGCTGCACGCCGCCCTAGTATCCTTCCCCATCGGCGGCCTCGAGCACCTCCCCCACCGATGACCTCGCGCCCGTCCCCATCCTCCTTCCTTACGTGTGGCACCGCCCCACCTCCCGTCGGCCATCCACCAGGCTCCTATTTCGCGCGTGGTGGCCGCGCCCCTCTCCCCAGGTAACTACAGCAAATTCCCTCCTCCATGCTCGTTCCACTGCCCCTCTCTCATCAATCTACCTCCGCGCACGGAGGGGCGAGCTGCTCGTGGCAGACTCCTCTGTATTCCATGGCGAGCAGTTCAGCTCCCCCCCCCCCCCCCCCCCCCCCGCTGCATCAGCCGGCCGCTTGGCGCCTCCCCATGGCCGCATGCCCACCGGGACCAGAGGATTTTCCGCTGTGCAAAAACAGTAGTTAACTCGGGTCGTTGTGTGTAGCTACAAGCGAGGAGCAGCCCCTAGCAACTCGTGGTGCCGAGCACGAGCACCGTGGACCTCCCCTGCACCTTCACCCGGGGTGGCAAGCATGAAGGCAGCCGGTGCTACTTTGACGCTACGGTACAGCTACAGCCTAACTGCACTACTAATTCTTTTAACTGCTCCTAACTTCTAATTTGCTGTTGACTGCTTAAATGATGTTAACTTCAAATTTGTTGTTAACCGGTGATGTTGCTTGTTGTTAACTGCTCTGCTTTTTTTTGTTAACTGATGTTCAGGTCAAGGGTGTGCGCATGAGCTTGTGTTTGATGTTTCAGCCGTTGTCTCTTCTCAAAACTGGTGGTGCGTGCGCTGCTCATAGTGGTGATTACGAGATTGGGGCAAGGAGCAAAGACATACAGAGACAGCAGTTAACTTCAGTTAACTTTTTTACATTCGTGAAGATTACAAAGATGGGAAAAAAGAACAGTTAACTTCAATAAGTTACTTTTATTAAAGTTCTGCAGTTTTTAACGCGGTTCAGGTAACTTCCCATTTTTTGATTGGTTCAATTAACTTGTTTAGCTTTTATCGCCACCACTAAATCTACTACGAACACGACTGGCTTGTGGTGGTCCTGGTTGAGAAGAAACAAGTGTGCAGAGGGTGAGAGGGAATTAACAAGGTTGTAGGAGCTCATGCTACATGTGTTCAAAGCTACATGGAGAAGTGGTTCTTCTCTGCCCTGGTTTCCTTCCCCGTCTCATGCTGTGGACTATGCTCCATCGATGGTAGCGCCCGCTCCATGCCGCCCCGACTACAGTTAACTTCGAGCGCACTACGCTGCCCATCCCAAGATCCCGCTTGAACGACACTACATGGGAGATGGGAGAGGGCCGGTGGTGCCTGCAAATTCGCTGCGCAGTAATATACTAGGTGTGGATGCAGTTAGCTCGTCCCTCGTGTGGTAAGAGCAAAACATAGTGCGTTTCTGCAGTTATCTGTACTCAAACATAATAATTAACTTTTTGAGATGTAACAGTTCTTTTGCACTTATTTATGAAAAAAATACACATAAATTATGTCAGTTAACTCTGCAATTTGCAGCAGTTATCTGAAGCCGATGAGAACCCTGGTTCGATGGTGATCGATCACCTCCCTGAAGATTGAGTGAGGTTAAGCTAGCTAGCCCGGCTCGATTAACTTGGATCGATCCAGCCTAACAGCTAGTGCATTCATGTTGGTTCTAGTACGTACCACCACTCCCTGGAAGATGGATGAATGGATGGATGGCCAAAGCTAGCCTGTGTTTCACGGGGGCATACTATGATGGAATTTTTGTGAAGCATCAGTACTAGCTCGTGGATGTCTCCTCATGTTTTCTCTTTTTTCTATCTCATTTTAGTTTACACTGCTAACTGCATGCTACCGACTGTGCTAGCTGCTTCTGCTTTTTTTAGAAACAACATGCTGCTGCTTTTATTTGTGGTCGTCACTGGTACTGCTTCTGCTTCTCTTTTGTTTCATTGTCTTCTTTCTTTTGACTTTATTCTTTGCCTCGCGAGAACAACAATTAGCATCTTCAGTCGGGCAGTTAACTTGTTCTTAACTGCGGCAGTCCCAGAAGTTAGCTATTTTGGGCCCTGCAGTTAGCATGACCAAGGCAAAAAAATTATAAAAGAAAAAAATTAGTACCTTCAGTCCGGCAGTTAAATGGTTGTTAACTGCCGCAGTCGCGACAGTTGGTTATTTCAGTGTTGGCAATTAGCTTGACCCGGGGAAAAAATGAAAGAAAGAAAAAAAAATAGTGTCTTAAGTCCCGGTAGTTAGCTTTGTCAACATATGTCAGTTAGCTATTCTGGTCTGGCAGTTAGCGTGTACTGTAGCAGTTCGAAAAAAAAATGTCGAAAATGATGTTGGTTTTTTGAAAACTGCTCTTAAACAGTAGCAAATCTGAAAACGTGTTATATATGCCAAAGTTCGGGCTAATCGGTACCTTTCTAATGGTATATCATACGCAGCATTCCAACAAAAGCTTTGAAAATTCCTTTCACAAAAACATTGAAAATTCGTTTGATGGATTTTTAGTTTTTTGAATTTTGTTTAAAAACCGGATCGATTTTGGGAAAACGATCAACATGAATTTTTTGCTCCTTCTCAATAGCTATCCAAATATATATCATTTGCATCAATCCGATTAACGGTTCAATAATTACGACCCAAAAACAGTGCGAAAAAACGATGCCAGAAAAAGTCCGCCCGACAGTTAACTAGTATAGTTCGCACAGTTAGCTGTCTGTTCTCGTGCAGTTAGGAACGGTTTCTAAATAGCTTATTCAGGAATGGGTTGCAGAATAGCTGGGATGTATATATATATATGTGTGTGTGTGTGTGTGTGTGTGTGTGTGTGTGTGTGTCTATATACAGTATTTGAAAGGCGAAGTTAGTTCATACCTCATGTTTCTTCCTTAGCATATTGACTATGTCGGTTTCAATATCTCGGCTTTCAGACAGCCGGCTCAGAAACTCATGATGCAGTTCTTCAGCGCTCATATTTCGAAGCCAGGCAGCTCCAACTTGGTCTTCCCCTTGTCTTGCAAAACAGGCTCATCCTTGGTCGGGATCTTGACCAAAGTATTTGAAGCATCAGGAGCACCTTGGTTTTCTCCAGTGATGGCCACATTTGTATCAACCATCATTTGTTTAGCATCTTCAGCCTCTTGATGAGGGCTGGGAGCATGAGTAGGACTTGGCGGTTGGAGATTGACGACTGGCTCGTCTGGCCTGCCTGCTCATCAATAATAGTTGCCTCTTCATCCGTCGGTGGCTTGTCAGTTATAACAGGCTCCTAAATCTTCTCTGATTCATGGTCCGGGTTATCCGCGTTTGTATGAGTAACCGGAATATCAGGCTTACCCTGTGGCAGATCTTGAGCTTCGAGGGCAGTGGGGGAAGCAGATGACTGGCCAGTTTTCCTCTTCTTGGCATGGGCCTTGCAGTCACATGAATATGTTTAAATAAACAAAGCAATGATTATGAAGAGATATGAATTATTAACACACTTACCCCTGCTTGATGACAAAAGGTGAGAGTTTTGAAGAAGTTGAGTCTCCAGATGATGGTGGCGACTCCTGATAATTTGAATTAGGCGGGTTAAGAGGTTGCCTAATAAGGTCGGCTCATGGAAGAGATGAGGTTGGACTGTGAGGCACCTTAGTACGTCGCTTGCGGGCGACTGGTGCATCAGATAAGCCGGCCAAGAGTTCTCCGGAACCACTTCGAGTCTGGCGTTTTGATGTACCGGCGTGCTGCAACTTCTTCAAAATAAATTGTGGATCTAAGTAAGCGTGTGGATGAGAAAATGGCACTTTCCTAACGACTTTTCTTGGTCTTTGGGGAACTAGTGTTTCCGAGCCGGAGGAGATGGAAATTATCTCGACGTCGTCAGCCCGACTTGTTTCAGCATTGTCCTGGGAAGAATGAGCATCAGCAAGTTGTACAAAAAGAAGGCCAGGTGAATCAAGGTCTACCTCCGACTCGTTCTTTGCAGCTGGCTCATCTCCATCAACTGGTTCATTGACCCGAGGGGCTGGAGCACGAGCATACTTGCGTGCTATAGATTTCTCCCTCTTCCAAAATATGGAATCAGCCTGCATGAATGACATGATCAATGAGTGAGTCCGATTCAAGTAAAAATCAATAAGCTAAATAAGTGAATATGAGCATACTTACCGGAGGTGCCGGATTCTAAACACAGAAGGGATTAAGCCCTGTCTTGTTGCAGGCTTCTTGGGGCTCTCCTAGCAACCTCTTCACAACCTTGTTTATCTCATCATCTGATAAGTCGACTTAGCTGAAGTGTTGTACGTCATTTAAGCCGCCGGTGTAATTGCACATTAAGCCGCCCCTCTGACTTAATGGATGAATTCTCCAGCTGATCCAACACCGGGTCAAATCAATTCCAGTAAGGCTGTTTGCTAACAAGGCTCTCAGTCTGGGATATATGTGGGCGGCTTCTTGACGATCTTCCTTAGAAGGCCAGCCAGGATAAACTTCAGGGGGGTTCAGTCGATTAGGCCGGTAACCCGACAATGGATTTTCGTCGGCAGGAGCAGTGTTCTTGCAATAAAACCAAGTCTTATTCCATCCTTTCGGATGACTCGGCAGAGTGGCTGGTGGAAAAGTACAACTCTTTCACCTCTGAATAGAAACCCCACCAAGCTCTATGCTGGGACCATCTGGAAATTTGGTCTGGTGGTTGATGTAGAAGAATTCCCTGAAGATAGGGATAGTTGCTTCTATCTGAAGATAAACCTCACAAAAGACTTGGAATTGGCACAGATTAGTCACAGAATTGGGAGCAATATCTTGAGGATGAAGGTTGTAGAAGTTAAGGATGTCCCGGAAGAACTTTGACTATGGCGGAGAGAAGCCACTATGAAGACGATCAGTAAACACAATGATCTCTTCTGAGTTCGGTTGAGGGGTGTCTTCTGCTCCAGGTGCTCGCCAGCCAATGACTTCTTGAGCCGGCAATAGACCTTGTTCTACAAGATCATCAAGCACAATTTTTGAAACTTGGGATCTAACCCAATTGCAAGCTTTGTCATTTTTGGCCATAATGAGTCACCTAAAAAGTCAAACTGCAAGGAGAGTATGAATGGCAAGTCATCTCATGAGCGATAATTCACCAGTTTGTTGTGATAAATTGGTAATACAATACTGACTATGGTCAAGGGCAAGTCAACATGTTTATTCAATTACTAATGGGTCGCCAAAGTTACAAGCCGACCTAATGGAGGAACGATTATGATTTCCACGACAGGCGAGTTATATATGATGATAAGCCGACAAGACATGCGGTGACTCATCTTAAGTTGGGAACTCTGATTTTCAGCTAAGTGTTGGACAAACAAGTTTTTTGTTCAGACATTTGCGTTTAGAGATGTACAAAATGGTCTAAAAGGAAAATATTTGATAAAACCTAAGGTGAGCCGTGGAAGCATGGGCTAATCTATTCGAAGAATCTAGCGAAGGATTGAAGTTTCTAGATGCAAAAATGGTGTCTTAACTATCGCTGCGGCATTTCTATAGAGGGTCTATTTGAATCTAAGATCTAAATAGCAAGCAATCACAATATGACTCGATGAACACCGATGAACATCGACGACCTAGGTAAAAGGATGAGCTATTGCAATAGATATACAGGGGGTAATGAGGCTTAATTAAGCGCGATGAAGGCTTCCGAGGCGTTCTTGAGCAACTTCTCCGGCGGCGCACGCAACATTGAGAGAGCGGTCGATGTCGCCAAAGTACTCGATGTCGCACGGCGGCAGAGCTCTGGTCACGGGCGGATGAGCGCGAGGAAGAAGAAGCGAGGAGGGGTGAAAAAGTAAAAGAGAGGAAAGGGCCCCCTCGGGCGTATTTATAAAGAAAGAGGAGAAGGAGAAGAGGCAGGTGCGGAAATAGAGGAGACACAATAACTTTTTGAGTAAGGGACGCCTCGATTTTTGGGCCTGACAGATATACACAAAGATCCATTATGATGTCAAGCTGGAGCTCCTAAAAATCCGGAGAATGACATCATGATTCAAAGACACGGAGAAAATGACAAGTGTGAAGTATCATAAGCCGGCATCTATGTCCTGGCTGCGATGCAATTTCAAAGAAAAGCAAGAAGACCCAGAATCATTCTTGATCAGGAGATTGACATGAATGAATTCAAATCAATCTGGGGGCTAATGTTGGGGATATAATCCCACGATATGACCCGCCCATTTAGGGCCGGGTCATTCTTTGGCGACTTGACAAAGGCACGGTTGATGATGGGCTAAGATGACCACGAGTTCAAAACCCAGGTGATGAGTCGCCAGGTGGGCCGACTCATGGCCCAGAAACACAAACCGCCATGTCAGCCATAATGCCGAAGGAAGTTTCTTACTTAGGAAACAAGACAAGTAGGAAACATACTAGGACATGGATCGTAGTATGACTCGGACTCTATTGTAAGCCCAGGGCCTCCACCTGTATATAAAGGGGAGCCCCTGAGGAACAAAGACTAAGTTACGAGCTCTCAAGTACTAGGTTAGCCAAGTCACACCCTTGTAATCGAGGTCATCGTCATCAATAGCAATCAAGTAGGAGTAGGCTTTTACTTCCACCATGAGGGGCCGAACCTGGGTAAACCCTTGTCTCTCGATTCCGATCAACCCCATTCAAGCAATCACTTAGCGGCAATGGCCTCACGACTAAGTCCTTTCACGAGGACATCTGCTGTGACAAAACCACGACACCGCCCCACGGATTGCACAGGTCGGGTGCGTCGACATCATTGTGCCATCACTTCAGCAAGCCAACAATGATCCCATCATGAATTCCGACCTGCGCCGGCATCTTCGTGTTGTCGCTTCATATCATGCGGACGTCCACCATCCCGACCTGCTTTGTCACGTCGGTTGATGTCGTGGGAAAACACGGCCACCTATGGGGCCATCGGCCCCTTGTGGTTCGGCAGGGGGAAGGACGCATTGCACAAAGAGCGGAGGGTGCGGGGCAGCGCGGCAGCGATCACACGGGCAGATTTTACCCAGGTTCGGGCCGCCGTGAGGCGTAAAACCCTACTCCTGCTTTGGTGGATTGATGAGAGGACCGTGGTGGAGATGCAGCGGTCTAGCCCGGCAAGGTCGCCTCGGGGCGAGAGCAGCTACGCGCGTATGAGTGTACAGGGGTCCGAATCCTTTCTAAGGTTGCCATGGCCCTCCTTTTATAGATCAAGGGGTCACCACAATGGCAAATCAGTCATTGTGTACTGACTAGATAGCAAACAGTGCCATCATACCTAACTATGCAGACTAGACAGAGCGCATTAAATGTGCCGCTTAGTGTCATATCGTAGTCTAGCCCGGCAAGCCTTGCCGTGCTGTTTTGCCACCTTCTCGCCTGCCTGCATGACACGTCACTGGACAAGTGTCGTTTGGAGGTGATTTCCTCTGGAGATGGCTGCCACATGCCAAATAACGGACACTTAGCATCTTGGGGGCTCAACACAGCACCGATTGGTGACTTGCGTTGCTGTGAGGTGGAGCGGTGGAGCCTTGGCGGGGTAATCCACCCTCAACGTCCCCGACAAGCCTGCCGGGGCCATCTTTAGACTTGTCTTCGGGGCAACCTCGTCCCCGCCAGGCTCGCCTGCCCGGTAGGGGAGGTTTTTCCATTGTGGTATTTTACTCCTTGGGTTGGTCTTGGTCTTCTTGATCCGCCCTTTGATTCTTCAAAGAGCTGATCTCTTCTGCTTGGCCTTCTCCTGGGTGCTGAGAGTTGCTGGACCAAAGGGGTGCTGTCCGTGCACAAGTCAAGGGAAAACATACACCCCTGTTTGTGTACCCCGACAGAAGCCCCCGGCCTGAGGCATACATGTCACTGGGCACGTTGGGTTAGGCCCCAAACAGTGCACGAACACGTGGTGAGAGAACGCTGCGCGCGCAGCAGTTTGTCATGATGACCAGTCAATCCAACGTCCACTTCGCGTAATTACCACGGGTAGTGGGGTCGTGGGACTGCATCAGTTAATGTGAAATGGTAACTTTCTGAAGAGTCGCGCCTCTCCCCACGTCCTTTCCATTAAGAGGGAAAAACACGAATGGGTACTGCTCATTCATCATCTGCCTAGCTTCTCCACCATCTTCTTCCGCAAGCCAAGCGATTGCTCTCCTTTCTCGCCCATACCTGCCGCCGATCCTCACCCAACTTCCTTCCCCAATCTTTGCCGCAACCTGAAGAGATGGGGAAGAAAACTGCCGCTCCCAAGGGGAAGCGGACGACCACCGTGAAGGAGGCGGTCACCGAGGGGAGCAAGAAGAGAGCGGCAAAGCTGGACAAGAAGCAAAGGGGAGATGTGGTCTTCCTCCCATCGAATCTGGACGGTGACGTGCTGAAAGCAAGGTACGAATATCTCTGGGGGAGGGAGGTTTCGAAGGGGCATGGCGCACCCAAGGTCCTGGCAGAGGGGAAAAAGGATCCGCCAGATTCATATAGATTCTTCTGCGCATACTTCATCTGTGGCCTCTGTCCTCCCTTTTCGGAATTCTTCAAGGCAATGATGGTGATCTATGGATTCCATCTTCTGGATTTTACGCCAAATGCAATGGCCTGCATGGCGATTTTTGCCCACTTGTGCGAGAACTTCATTGGAGTTGCCCCCAATGTCGACTTGTTCAAGCACTACTTTGTCCTGCGTGTGGAGAACAAAGCCCACCGTTCTGGGAACATAAGCTGGATTCCCCGGGTGGCAAGAGAAAACTGGGATTACCTCCTCGGGCAGCCACGCGGCAGATGGGAGGAGTGGAGGGGAGACTGGTGCTGGATCCAAGATGAAGAAGCCCTAGATTTCTGCTAGGCGCGGACGGAGTGCGTTGAGCGTGATAACGACTAGAGGGAACTTGGTCTTACTGATGATAGGCTTCGCCCAACAATAAACAGGATTACCCATCTAAAGGCTGTCGGGCTGACCATCGGTCATGTGGGAGCTGACTTCCTCCGACGTCGTATTGCGCCGCTGCAGAAGAGGGACAGGTTCGCCTGGCGGTATGGAGATGCTGGAGACAGGATGAGGTTGTACCCTGGCTTGTCCAACAACCTGTCAGTCTACGGCCATGCTTGGCTGTGCGAACAACTGTTCGGTAGCCCTGGGCCGTTCAGGCTGCCGGCAAATATCATCCCGCTGAATGTCAACTCCGCCCGGGACCAGATTCTGAATTGGATGCCAGAATGTAATGCTCATGGAGTTTCGGGAGACTGGTAGTTACCCGAACTTAACGAAGAGCTTGCGTGGTCCTCCAGCCTGGTGGAAAGGGCTACCAGGGTGGACACCAACTTGTTCAGGTGCACTTCCAAAGTGGAAGAAGCATTCATCAAGAGGCGGATCGAGGAGGACAAAGCGCTCCGAGCTGCCACGAGGGCGAAGGCCGGGAAGACGGCGGAGGAGGAGGAGGCTGAGGACGAAGGCTCCTCCCGCGACCGAAGCGAGGCGCAGACCACAGAGGAGGCTGTCGGGGAAGATCCTGCCGGGGGCGAGCCTGCCAGGAACGAGCCTGCTGGGATTGAGGCTCTATATGCCGCGGCGTCAGAGGCCCAGGAGGAAGAGGGGACTGCGGAGGCGGAGCAGCCCAGGGAAGAGTGGCTCGCGGCAGGCCCTCAAGCCCCTGAGCCAACCTTGGAGCAGTGTCCTCGCAGGCATGTGGCTAGCCGGGGAGCAGTAGTTCCCGATCCCGCTCCTACCGCCAAGAAGGTGAAGAAGACTACCTCCAAGGGCAGCAGGCCGGATGCGGCGCGCCGGCAGTCCTCTCACCTTTCTGGGGCTAGGACCCCTCCCGCCAAGCAATTGGCGGCCATGGAAGTCGACTCTAGCTCCCATTCCAGCTCGAGCTCCTCGCATAGCTCGTCCTCGTCGGAGGCTCCTGTGCCTCAGCAAGGCTCGAAGTTGCCGGGAAGCTCCGCCCCTCCGCCCCAGAAGAGAGACAGGGCATCCTCACCGCCCATAGAGTTTGAGCTGAGCTCCATGCTCATCGACGAAGAGTGAGAAATAACATTCTTCCTTCTTCGCTGCAGTTCTTGCATATCCACTTGCTTGCTGACTGATCTTGGCTTGCTGTCCTTGCCAGGGAGGAGGAGGAAGGAGGCGAGACCCTCATCCACCAGAACAAGCGGCTCAGGTGCGCGGGACCACCAAAGACTGTGGAAGGCAAGGGCCTGTGAGGGACCAGCATGGACGACCCGACACCAAGCCCCCAGCTCAGCCCCCGGCCTGAAGGTGCGGGGTTGGCTCCCCCTGCCGGAAGTGACGGAGGAGAGCTCCCCACCTCCGCGCCCACAGGAAAGGAGGGGATTACTCAGGGTGAGTCCTTCCAGGAGGGGCCTGCCCCGCCCACCGATCGGGTCGAGGGATCCCCGACGAGGGTTTCCACGGAAAGTCTACCCAAGATGACATCGTGGTTACCGAGGGAGGGGATGGTGACCATGGCGTGGCAACTGATGTTGCCGGGGAAACCGAAACTCCTCCACGGTAGGCATCTTCGGGTAATCCATTTTCCCTTCTTAATTCTGCTGCTTCCATCATCTTGCCCCAAGTCCCTAGTTTGCTAATAACTCTGCACCTTCATTATGGATTGTTGACTCCGCTTGCATCTCATCTGATCGAAGAACCTGAACTGCTGGAAGAAGTGGCCAGCATAGGGAAAGATGCTGCGGAGGAGGCTGCCAAGATCGCTGCCGCAGAGGGGCAGAAGCATGCTGCCGGGGGTGTCCAGGAGCTCCCGAAGGAATCAGAGAAAACCCCCGGTAGCACCTCGGGGTCGGGGGTTTCGGTTGAAGAGAAAATCCCCCTCCAAACTATGGACCCCCTTCCCTCATTTGGCGCCTCGGCGGGGATCCCACCGCCGGCTTTGAATCAACTGGCGCTGGTGCTTGCGCAGCCTGGGCTCGGAGCCTCTGGTTCATCAGCAGCGACGAGCGCGGACCTTGATGGAGTAATTCAGCACATCCTGGCGTCGCTGTACCAAGGGGTTGAAGAGGCGGACGACTCTGCCACCGTCGCCATGGATTTGTCTTTCCTGGAGTCCCTGGAGGTAGGCATTAAGGAGATGCAGGGCCAGCACAGCCATAAATGGCAGATGCTCAAGGAGCAGCGCAAGTCCGCCAACAAGGTGGACCAGAAGCTGAGGGACAAGGGTAGCGAGCTGCGCGACTAGCACGGCAAGCAGTTCCAGGTCCTCATGAGGCAGCAGGAGGTGATTTCCATGGCAAGGGAGGATGTCATCGCCCAGGAGGTTCGCTTGGCAGAGCGCACGAAGCTCTTGGATGCCAAGGAGAAGAATATCTCTTCCCGGGAAGAGAAACTCGAAGCCACCCTCCGCGCCAAAGATGAAGAACTGGAAGCCCTCGTGCAGCAGCGTACCAAAGAGTAGGAGGACAGGCATAAGGCAGCTCTAGATGCCCTCGCTGCTGATGCTGCTGTCCAACTGAAGAAGCTCGCTGATGAAGTTTCTGCTGCATCTTCTGCCAAGACCGATCTCGACCAACAGGTGGCTAAACTGACTGAAGAGCTTGCCGGGAGCACCAAGGAGGTCACGACCCTCAAGGAGGAGGTGCGGAAAGCAGAGATCCTTCTGAAGGATGTGCAATCGCAACTCTCCTCCAAGAGCCAGGGCCTTGAGGCCGCCAACGGCACTGTTGAAGATTTGAAGGTCAGGATTGGCACTCTGGAGAGCTCGGCCGAATCCAGTGGGGCTCGCGAGAAGCAGCTATCGAAGGACCTGGATACCACCAGGCTCCTCCGGAAGGATGCAGAGGACAAACTAGCAAACCATGCCAAGCAGGTCAACCTCTGGATCAAGAGTTTGGTCGACATTGCCAAGCGTCTCACTACCCAAACTGCAGCGATGGGCATGGAAGGGCCAGTCTTCTCGACCAGCATGCATGAGGTCCCCAGCGTCAAGCTAGGGCTCTTCTTCAACGAGCTGATCGAAAAGCTGAAGGCACACGAAGAGGGAAGGGCCGGTCGCTTTGCGAGTGAGTCCCGGAAGCTTGCCCGCAACGCCCTCTTCATGGTTCTGAGAACATTGCCCATCGCCACCCGGACCTCGATCTTGCCGACGGCTTCAGGAAGCTGCCGAGGGACACAGACACTTCTGCTGCCGAGGAGAAAGCTGCCCCCTATGCCAACAAGGTTCATGTCGTCCCCGCTGTTCCACGAGGCCGCCAGGCGCGGTCTTGAATTATCCTCGCCATCATGTTGTCCTGTAACAAAACATGATGCATGTCTCGTGTTTAGATGTTGTATTTCTTTTATTTGCATGGAACTGATGACCTTACTCAATCTTAGTCGGATGCTTATCCCTTTTAAGTTTACCAGTTGGCATTCGTATGATTAGTCTCTGTGCGCGTTTTGGTTGCCTGTCGATATTATATTGCCGCGATTGTCGTAAGGGTCTAGCCCTTAATAGTCATCTTGGCGAGGATACGTCCTGGCAGGTTTTTCCTTTGGTAGTTTTTGAGGTGCGGCCGCCCATTCTGCGAGCAGGCTCAGAACAGAACGAGGGCATAGACAAAGAACTAGTAAGGTGCCATCACGCGAAGGATTTGCTCATACGAACACCTTGGTATCCAAGGGACAAGCAAATGCAAATTTTAGGTATACGATGAAGCAACGATTGTGCGGACTTAGCTCTTATCCTTGCTTCCTCCCACTTCTTTCAGCTGCGGTTGCTTGTCGCGCTCGCATGCTTAGGGAAGGATGGCGTTGCTCGTGTTGCTCTCCGGCTCCTAGCAGGTGCCGGCAATAATCATATGTATCTTGTGGGCGGCAGGACGCGGTGCAAGGCTCGATCGGCTTCCCTCTCCTCCCCTTCACACTTTTTTCTTAGACAATCTGACTGCGACTGGCACAAAAGTCACGCTAACGCGGACGGCCTTGCCGTAGCGTACTTACCGGGGCGTCAATCAATGGGTTCGCACTAGCGCTCTACTCAGGATCTCCCTAAGCAGGGTAGATGCTGGACCGAGTATCGCATGGACTCATCGACGTTGATGACGCAGGACCCGGAGTAGCTCGATTGTCAATAAGTGAAAGTGGTGGAGAGAGAAACCTTGTGCCCCCACACCTTGTTCCTTTTCCCGAACAGGGCTCGCATGGTGATCACGCCGCCCGAACTATTTGGGGCCGTCATGCCGCCATCATTCCTGGTCCCCGCCGCTGCTGCAGCTGCGGAGGAGGGAGGCGATGGAGATTGGACAGGGTAGGCGGGGGAGCGATACCGCTCCCCTTCCGTCCTGCTGTGTTTCGTCTTTTCTAGGGCATCATGGATGATGAAGCCGTCGATGAAGAAAACGATGATGATGATGACGCACTGCGTACACTCTTGGATTCGCGCAAGCGCTTCCCCCTACCTGGCGTGCCAAAGATGTCGTGGGAAAACACGGCCACCTATGGGGCCATCGGCCCCTTGTGGTTCGGTGGGGGGAAGGACGCATTGCACAAAGAGCAGAGGGTGCGGGGCAGCGCGACAGTGATCACATGGGCAGTTTTTACCCAGGTTCGGGCCGCCGTGAGGCGTAAAACCCTACTCCTGCTTTGGTGGATTGATGAGAGGACCGTGGTGGAGACGCAGCGCTCTAGCCCGGCAAGGTCGCCTCGGGGCGAGAGCAGCTACGCGCGTATGAGTGTATAGGGGTCCGAATCCTTTCTAAGGTTGCCATGGCCCTCCTTGTATAGATCAAGGGGTCACCACAATGGCAAATCAGTCATTGTGTACTGACTAGATAGCAAACAGTGCCATCATACCTAACTCTTCAAAATGGACAGAGCACATTAAATGCGCCGCTTAGTGTCACATCATAGTCTAGCCCGGCAAGCCTTGTCGTGCTTTTTTGCCACCTTCTCGCCTACCTGCATGACACGTCGCTGGACAAGTGTCGTTTGGAGGTGATTTCCTTTGGAGATGGCTGCCACGTGCCAAATAACGGCCACTTAGCATCTTGGGGGCTCGACACCGCACCGATTGGCGACTTGCGTTGCTATGAGGTGGAGCGGTGGAGCCTTGTCAGGGTAATCCGCCCTCAGCGTCCCCGGCAAGCCTGCCGGGGCCATCTTGAGATTTGTCTTCGGGGCAACCTCGTCCCCGCCAGGCTCGCCTGCCCGGTAGGGGAGGTTTTTCCATTGTGGTATTTTACTCCTTGGGTTGGTCTTGGTCTTCTTGATCCGCCCATTGATTCTTCAAAGAGCTGATCTCTTCTGCTTGGCCTTGTCCTGGGTGCTGAGAGTTGCCGGACCGGAGGGGTGCTGTCCGTGCACAAGTCAGGGGGAAACATACACCCCTGTTTGTGTACCCCGACAGTTGACGTGAGGGCTCCGGCGTCACCTCATCGATTTGCCCCCACCAACTAGGTTGGCTGAAGGAGTTAGGGGCTTTGGCGTCGTCACTTCAACGAAATACTCTAGGGACTCCAATGTTGCCCCGCTGACCTTCTTCGTCATGTCAGCTGGGCCGAAGGTTTTGACTCGCAACATTAACTATGGTGTGTCATCACTTCATCGACCTACTCTAGGGGCTCCAACGTCACCCCGCCAACCCGCTTCATCATGTCAGCTGGACCGGAGGCTTCACAACGTCAACCGTGTTGTATCGTCACTTCATCGACATACATTGGGGGCTCCAGCGTCACCCTGACGACCTGCTTTGTCATGTCAGCTGGACCGGAGGCTTCGACTTGCAATGTCAACCGTGTTGTGTCGTCACTTCCTCGAGTCAACCTCTTCGCTCCATCACATCGAGACCAACTTGGGGGTTGGGATTTCGTGCTGCCTCAAGGCTGGACAACATCATTAACACCGAGAGCATAAGCCATCTAAGTTAATTTTTTAAGAGAAATTGTTTAGCTCGGTTAGGCATTATAAATGTGTCAAATAAATATGTTTTTTCTTTGTTCGATTTGATCATTCTAAATAATTTAACCAAGTCCAGCTTCACCGAACTTGGGGAATGTTATGGCCTTTACTTTAATCTATATCATAAGGGCCTAAGTGTTTGCTTCCTCGGTCGTTCCGAAGTCTTTTCCTATTGCTCCTTTTTTGGCTCGAGTACTCGGCCAATAGTCGGTGTGCCTTGTTAAAGGATCGGTATGGTCGACTAGAATGGGTGGGAATTGAATAGGCGACTAACAATTTTTAATCTCCTTTGCAAATTTTAGGCTCAACAAAATGATAGGTTTTCTAGATATTCAACTAGGCGGACAATCTATATGATAAGAGGAACAAGCAACACAGGCCAGCAAGAGTTAAAGACAAGGCTGAAGCTAGCAACAAGTAAAGGAATGAGATAACCGCAAGTGGAGACGAAGAAGATGAGGATGTGTTTCTAAAGTTCCCTCCTTTGGGGGAGGTACGTCTCCATTGGAGGGGAGTGGAGGCACAATGCTCCCCAAGTGTCCCATAGACTCACCCTATTCTCTTTACACCCTCGCACAATGCAAGGTGCCACAAATCTACTAGCAGTGCCCTTGAAGGTGGCAACCGGAACCTTTACAAACAAGGTTGGGGCTCTCTCCACAACTGCTAGAGTCAAATCCAACACACCTTGGGCAGGGGGTCCCGAGCTGGTAGCCTTCGTACGATGGTAACAGAGACACATGATTTACCCATGTTCGGGCTCTCTCGAAGAGATAATACCCTACGTCATGCTTTGATTGTATTGGTTTGGAGGGAATACAAGTTACACGCTGATCTACCGTGAGATCGTGTGTGTATGAGAATTATCATCTATGACCCCCACCCCTCGGCTTATATAGATACCAGGGGTATCTAGGGTTTACACATAGGTCGGGTACATCTAGGGGTAATCACGACGAAGACAACATCTAAGTCTTGGAGTATGTGCCAAGTCTTTGGAACCTTCCATCTTGACTTTGCTTGGCCCGACGATCGGGGCCCGCTAGTTGATAATCTTAGGGGTCCTCGGCCTGACCCACCTGGTTAGGAACTGGCATGGCAAGCATCCTCTAGTCTAGGACACCATAAGTAGTCTCTAAACTGGTCTTCAAGTGGAGGACGCTCATTGGTCCTTTCGAGTTCTCCATTTTTGGTTATTAGTCTTGCAAGTTGGTTTTATAAACTGTCCATGCCTTTTTCGAAGTGATAAATTTTCGCCGAGGAGGTATATTTGTGGGCATTCGAGGAGTCATTTGCAATTTCCAAAAACCCTTTTACACGAACATTGCCATTTCTAAGGAGTTCCTCGGGCTCCAAGGACTTTCCATGCGTAGAACTGCCTTGACAGGGAAGCCTTCCCGCGCCCAGATAAGGATGACGATTCAGTCCTACCCTGGTAGCTTTGACCGACCTGAACCGTCATCACGCTCCGCAGAGTCGTGCAGTCATTTCAGATGTCATCATAACATGCTAGTGCGGCTCGAGGTCACTGCCATCTGGCGTGTCCCATCAATAAAGAGATCGTTTCCCGGATATGTAGTGACATCATTAACAAACCCCTCAATACCCGCACGCGCTTAACGCACATCATATGGGGAACTCGTGAAATTACTGCCACATGGCACGCTTAATCTGCATTCTTACTTGCTCAGAAAAGGCCACAGGTGCGAGAAACTTGGCTTTACGCTTCCAATCTTGCTCTCGCCTTCGTCATCCTCGAGCTCCAGCGCTGTCGTGGTAATCTCACGTCAGATGCCAGGGGGTGGCTTATCATGGGTGGAGCCAAGAGGACGTCGTCGGGCCCTGGAAGCGGGAGTGAGCACGAGCTCGATCGCACACGAGACGTGCCCAGGTTCAGGGCTCTCCAGAGAGATAACAACCCTAGTCCTGCTCTGCGGGGTCTCCGCATGATGACTATGATCAAATGGTGTACAAGATTGCTCCTTGAGCTGTGTTGCTAGAGGAGGAAGAAGGGCAAGGCTAGCTCTCTTCTCCTAGCTATGGTGTATGGCGGAATGAGGGCTGAACCCTTTGCATGGGTGAGCCCTGGGGGGTTTTATATGCCAACCCCCAAGGGTACAATGGTAATACGGCCGTGTGTAGGACCCGGACGTCAGTGTCTAGGGTCGCCGGGTTCTCCGCCGGCTGCTGGGGCCCGCCCTTGGAGGGCCTCGCCGGCTGCCGAGAATCCGGCCGACAGGGAGGGCTCTGCGGGCCATGCTGATTGCTCTTCGCTGTAGCCCCATCCTTGATGACGGAGGCTTCGTCAGGAGTCGTATGGCTACAGTCCCACGTCAGGGGGGTTGGTGGCCGCTTGGTCAGCGCACACTGTAGCCATGCTCCATCTCGTCGAAGCAGGTGAGTGCGGACTTCGAGGGAAGGGAAGGGCCGCCTGCTGGAGGCCGGCTCGCCCCCGAAGCCGCCTTCCAGGAACGCGTCGTCTTATGGGAGCTCACGGACAGGTAGGGCCCACCACCTACGGGCCGTACCGATTGCCTTTTGCTGTAGCATGGCCCTTGCTGACGAGGGCCATGTTGAGGGTCGCATGGCTACAGTCCTGCGCCTGGCAGGTAGGTGACCGCTTGGTCAGCTCGCACTGTAGCCATGCCCCTCCGGGATTTGGGGGAGAGGGTGGCCCTGTAGCCATGCTCCGTCTTGTCAGAGCAGGTGAGCGCAGACTCCGAGGGGAGGCGGGTCCGTCTGCTGGGAGCTGGCCTCCCCCGAAGCCGCCTCCTATGAGTGCTCTGTCTTTTGGGAGCCGGCCGCTTGTCCGGAAGGCGTGAGGGGCTTTGCTAGCCCCGATGTCTTGAAATGCTAAGGAGTACGGATGAGGCTACCCGTGGTCTATCCCCACAACAGTAGTCCCCAAAGCTGGTGAGGCGCCACGGCTCAACGTCGGAGTGCCTCAGCAGTTTCCTCCTCCGAGAGATCTTGTGCCTTTGTTTCGCCCGGCTTGAAGGAGCTGCCTGCCAGGAATCAGCGGAGGCGAAGCCGGCCGCCTATTGGATTTGAATCGCCGTGGCGGGCGCCAGGTGGTATACCACTGGGCGGCGCGCTTACCGCTCGTCGCTCGCTCGCCACGCGTCGCCAGCAGACCAGGCCGGCCTGCCAGCCCACGCGTGCGACGGGACGTTGCTTCGGGCTCGGGCCCACCACTACACGGCCTCGGCGCGCGTGCGGATCCGCTGCGGACGAGGTGGATAGTTGCCCTTCCGGGGCGAATTAAATGGGCGCCATGATGGCGCGGGATTTGCGGGGTCGTGCGGGGAGTGGGCGCAGTTAATCCCCACGCCCCCCACTAGGCGTCGCCTCGGCTCCACCGTTGCCGCCATATAAATGGTGGTGGAGGGGGGCGGCTAGACGCACGCGCGCCCCCTCCATCCTCTCCTTCTTCTTCCCTGCTCCTCTGCTTCGTGCCTCCTCGCCACCACCGCACTGCTACGCCACGCTCCGTCGAAGTGCCGCAGTGACTCCACCACCGCCCAGCCTCGCCGCACCGCTGCCAAACCACCGCGGGACATGGCGCGCGGCGAGTGGGACGGGTCCAACATCCACGAGGGGCACATTGAGTTCCTCCACGCGACGCGATGGATGCCCAACGAGGTGTGCGTGGGGGCGCGCCTTCCCGACGCGAGGGAAATCACACCGGCGCCGAGGGACGGCGAGTTCGTCGTCTTCCGGACTCACTTCCTCAGAGGATTCGGCCTGCCGGCAAGCGGCTTCCTCCGCTCCTTCCTCAACTTCTACCATCTTCAACCTCACCACCTCACGCCCAACACGGTGGTCCTCCTCTCCACCTTCGTGACCTTCTGCGAGGGATATCTCGGCGTCCTGCCCACACTCGAGTTGTGGGGCAGGTTCTTCTACCTCAAGCTGGGCACCCAGGCCAAGGGCGAGCCGGCCCAGTGCGGCACTTGCGTCGCTGTGTGGCGCACCGGCTCTGGGACTCGATTTCCACCTGTCGCCCTGCTGGAGTTGGTGAAGTTGTGGCAGAAGTCCTACTTCTATGTCCGCAACCTCCACCCAACGCGCGACTACGTCAACCTGCCGGCTTACGCAGCCGGCCCACCGCCTGAGCCATGGAACAACTGGGGCCAGCAGCCCGCCAGGCCGTTGCCAGCTGCTATCAACAATGTCCTCAGCCGGCTGCAAGAGATGACGGACTTGGAGGGCCTCAAGCCGTCGGACTTGCTGGCCGCCTTCGTCCATCGCCGAGTGTCGCCCCTCCAAGCCTGGCCTCATTTGATCAGCGAAATGAGCGGCCGCCGAGACCCGTGCCGGATGTCAACCAAGGAGCTGCCGACTATGGAGGTAGTCCGCCATGTCAACTACTTCTCCGACAGCAAGCTGAGCAAGGAGAACTGGCAATTCGGCAAGCCGCCCTACAGCCGCGCCAACCCGCCTCCACCGGTTAGTGTCTGGTCCTTGTTCTTTGCTCATGCCATGCTCTTCATCCGACCTGACCACTCGGACATGACGCAGCGCTTCCCTGGCCAGGCCGCAGGTGGCGTGCCGGCTTCGGGCCACCAGCTGATGGCGGACCGCGAGGAGAGCGACGTGGGCGACCCCGAGCTGGGGGCAGCTGCGTTGGAGGACGAAGGCGACGACGACGCCACTGGGGGAGGCGGTGCTGGAGCAGGTGGAGCCGCGGGAGGCGGCACTGGAGCAGGCGGAGCCGCGTGAGGCGGTGATGTCTGGGATTGGCCGGATGATGATGAAGACGGCAACGGACAACACCGCCCCGAAGGCACCGACAGGGCAGGCGCCGGCTCCTCGACGGGCGGCCGACAGGCGGAGCGCCAACTGGTGCACCCGGCGTGCCCAAACGCCGTGCCGAGAGGATGTTCGGCAGCAAGCCGCCCAAGAAGGCGAAGTCGACGGCCGCAACCAAGCGGCAAGAGGCCGCGAAGACGGCCGCCATCTGGCGAGGCCCGAAGGAGCACCCCATGGTGTCCGGGTAAGTGCATTAGGCGCACTGTCTTGGTTATTTCTCCCTTGCAAGCTTCTTATCTTTGCTTGATTTGCCATGCAGGGCTCCCCTTTCCATATCACGGGCTCCGTCCGCCTTGCTGATCGGATCAGCAGGCGACTCTGAGGAGGCCCGGCGCGTGGACCCGGCCGCCGCCCTTTAGGAGGCAACGGAGAGGAATGCGCGGGAGGCGCGGGAGGAGCGGGAGGTCGCAGCGCGGGCAGAGGCCGATGCCCAGGCCACCGCATCGGCGCAGGCAGAGGCCCAGGCCATGGCGCAGGCGCAGGCGGAGGCGGTGACCAAGGCGCAGGCGGAGGCCGACGCCAAGGCCGCGGAGGATCCGGCTAGTGACGGGATCCCAGAGGCCGAAAACCTCGAGCAGCCGGAGCCGCTGGTGGTGGAGATCCAGGTGCCGCCTGGAATAGCCGGAGCCGACCAGACGGCCCCAGAGCAGGGGACGACCGGCCCCGTCGACCCGGAGGCGGAGGTGGTTCCACGGGCGCCGGGTGCTGGCGAGCGGGGAGGCGGTCATCCTGAAGGGCCGGAGGGGCCTTTGGCTGGCGCCGGGCTGGCGACAAGCCAGGCCCTGATGACGCGCACCTCCGCGCACCTGCGCTCATCATGGGCGGCCTCCGCGCCGAGGCCAGCAGAGGTCGGGGCCGCGAGCTCGCCGGGAGCCGACACCGAAGCCACAAGCTCTGCTCCGCCTGGTTGGGCGCCAGGAGCCGGCCCGGCCGCCCTAAACCTCGTGGTGAAGGACGTCCTAGACAAGTTCTCTGCCCACGGCGCCACCCTCCTGAAGGCGCAGAATGAGATGGTGGCGATGCAGACGTCTGTCCGGGTATGTTCTTGATCTTGTTTTTTATTTTTTTTTGATATTCAGTGGGGGCGCGCCTGCGCACCCACTGGGTGTAGCCCCCGAGTTCCAAGCCGGCTGCTGAGTAGGCGGGTTGGAACTTCTAGGCATGTTTTCGAGTGTTGAGATGTCGTGCTTGCCGCAGGACTACCACAACCTGCGTGCGGCCGCCTTCAACTCCCAAAATCAGAAGCTTGCCAACCGGACTGCCGAGTTGCAGAAGAGCCAAGGTATGTAGGTCGGTTTTCAGTGGGGGCGCGCAAGCGCACCCACTGGGTGTAGCCCCCGAGATTCGGGCCGACTGGTGAGCAGCCGGGCCGGATCTTCCCGGCGACTTCTTGTCTTTGTTGATGCTGATGATTCTTCTTCGCCTTTGCACGAGCTCGAGAGCCAGCTTCGGGCCAAGGAACTGGAGAGCAGCCAGGCGGCTGCGAAGCGCAATCAGCTCGAGAAGGAGCTAGTTGACCAGGCGGCCAGGCACGCTGACCAGGTCCGACAGCTGAAAGGCGGGGAGGCGCTCCTCAAGGCTGAGTTTGAGTCTCAGCGCTCGGGCTGGGCCGAGAGGGAGAAGTGCCTGTCGGAAGGTTATGAGGTGATCGAGGGCATGCTTGAAGGTAACTTTTCTTTCTTGCTTGGAGGCGCCGGCTGCTACTGGGAGTCGGTCTGTTATCCCTTTGTTTTCTTTTTACACAGAGTACTTCTCGGACCATGCCGGCGTCATCGGCCAGGCGATCGAGGCACGACGCGAGCAGCGAAGGCAAGTGGGCGAGGAGATTGCACCAGACCGGCCTCGGACATTGGGCGAACAGTTCCGGGCCGTCCAGCTGCGCCTCGCGCCGGTCCGCTGACTGCTCCGCCAATTTCAACGCGCCGGGTCCCAGGTCTTGGAAGGGCTCTGGCCGGGTGCTCAGGTGCCCCGGACTCCCAATCGGACTGCCGACTGGTTAGAGGTAGCTGGAGAGCGGCTCGACGCCTGGAAGAGCGCCGCCGCGCGGGCCAGTGCCAAGGTGACGCTGGAGTTCGTGAAGGCATGGTACCCGGGCGTGAGCCTGGCGCAGCTGGCCACCTTCCTCCAGGAGGCGGCGCCAGAGTTGGAGGCGGAGCACGAAGCGATCGCCATTCACGCCGCAGCCCTTGCCGACTACGCCGACATCAGCGTCTTCGTTCCGGAGTGGGCGGAAGACGGCACCGAGGTGCCGCCATCCTGGTTCGGGCTGAACCCGGACGAGGAGGAGGACCCGGCGGAGGAGATCGCCTCCAGCAACGAAGCCACGGAGGAGAGCGAGGACGAGGAAGGCGATGATGTTGCGCCAGATGGTGGAGCGACTAGCCGGAACCGGCCTGATTCGACTTCAGCCAGCGAGCTGCAGGAGACCACGTCAGCCGCCGCCGCCGCCGACTAGACCGAGACCCACCAGCCGGAAGCCCCGCCAGCCGGTGCCTCAGCCACCGCCGACCTGTCCAAGCAGCCCACAGCGCCTTCGGCCTAGGCGGCCTTTTATCTTTTGAATTTCTCTGTCTTGTGCTCAATGAACAAGTTAGTCGCGCACAGTTCGACCCACTGGGGGTGTATTTAAACACTGATGAATGCCGGCCTTGGGCCTTTTGCAATGTAAATAAATTTATTTCCCACATGCTTGTGTGCTTTGCCGAGTTCTGACTCTATTTTGCCTTTGCTCTCTTTGGCTTTTTCCTTTGCCGTCTTCCTTTGGCTGCCGCCCTGCCAGCCGGACAGCCGCGCTGCGGTCTGTGGCTAGGTCAGGGACTTGGCCTTATAGAGTAAGCAAGTTACTTCAGCCGCTTAGAGCATAGCTAGTCGGGTGAGAAGCCGGCCGGCCGGCTGCTGGGCAGCCGGACGGGTGATGTGAGAGGCCGGCTTGGCCTGAATCGGCGCTCTTCCTTAGTCGTTTTTCGTGTGGACAGCGTTTCCGGCCTTTAGCTCTTGCCAGCCGGACAGTCGCGCTGCGAGCTGTGGCTGGGACGAAGAGAGGGCTTTGGCGTCGGCACACTACTTAACCGACTTCGGGTGGTGCCAACTTAGGTCAAGGCGGCAAGCTCCCGGGCCGGCTGACCGGACCCGGACAGGGCGAAAGAATAAAAACTCACTCATAGGCGAAGCTTATCATATAGATAAAAAGATAGCCCCCGAGTGCGCCTCAGGGGACATGTTGTCTTTGCTTAAGACAAAATATAGCGTGGTACATACACTGCATCAACTGTAAAACGGGCAGAGAAGGTTCGCGTTCCACGGGCGTTCCGACTCCTGGCCGGCTGTGTCCCTCTTGCATGCCCTGGGCTTTTGTGCGTCGATGAGGTAGTAGGAGTCGTTGCCTAGGGCCTTGCTGATGATGAAAGACCCCTCCCATGGAGCCGAGAGCTTGTGGTGGTTGGTTGTTCGCTAGATCAGCCGGAGCACAAGATCGCCCTCGCGGAAAGCACGCGGCTTGATCTTCTTGTTGTGGTAGCGGCGCAGGCTCTGCTGATAGATGGCGGACCAGCTGAGTGCTAGCAGCCGGGCCTCTTCGAGCAAGTCGACGCCGTCTTCTCGCGCCTCCTTGGCCTCCGCCTCCGTGTACATGGTGACGCGAGGCGAGTCGAACTTGATGTTTGTTGGGATGACAGCCTCGACCCCGTACACGAGGAAGAAGGGCGTGAAGCCGGTTGACCGATTTGGCGTGGTCCGGAGACTCCAAAGGACGGCCGGCAGTTCCTCGATCTAGCAGCCGGCCGAGCGTTCCAGCGGCTCGACCAGCCGAGGCTTGATGCCGGACAGGATGAGGCCGTTTGCTCGCTCCACCTGGTCGTTTGACTGCGGATGAGCAACCGACGTGAGGTCCAGTCGGATGCCCTGCGTCGCGCAGAAACGGGCCAGGGCGCCTTTGGCAAAATTCGTGCCATTGTCGGTGATGATGCTGTGCGGGATGCCGTACCGGACAGTCATGTCAGCGATGAACGTGACGGCTGTCGGGCCGTTCAGCTTCTTGATCGGTCTTGCCTCGATCCACTTCGTGAACTTGTCCACAGCAGCCAACAGATGGGTCATACCGCCGCGTGCTGTCTTGAATGGGCCCACCATATCCAACCCCCACACGGCAAACGGCCAAGTGATGGGGATGGTCTTGAGTGCTGAGGCTGGCAGGTGCTGCTTGGAGCTGAAATGCTGGCACCCCTTGCAATTTTGGACCAACTCCTTGGCATCGTCCAGAGCAGTCGGCCAGAAGAAACCATGGCGGAAGGCTTTAGCGACGAGTGCTCTGGAGGCGGCGTGGTGGCCGCATTCACCTTGGTGAATATCCCTGAGGATTGCAATGCCCTTCTCCGGCTCGACACAGCGCTGGAAGACACCAGTCACGCTGCACCTGACGAGCTCTCTGTTGATGATTGTGTAAGCAGCTGCCCGGCGTTTCACTTGTCGGGCCAAGACTTCGTCGGCTGGTAGCTTGCGGCTCGCCAGAAAGTTGAGGATGGGCTGCGCCCAAGACGGAGCTTCCACCACCGTCATGACAGCAACCGGCATTAGGGAGGCCGGGTTGGGAGGCGGCGGGTCGGAGCCGGCCGCTGCTTGTTGCGTAGTTGAAGTCCCCAGGCCGACTACAGCAGTTCTCGAGCCGGGTTCTGGAATCCCCGGGCCGGGTTTGGGAGCTGCAGCCCCCGGGCCGCCTACAGAAGTCCCCGGGCCGAATGCTGAAGTCCCCAAGCCGGATCCGGCTGCTCCAGGGTTAGCCGGCACGAAGATGGACTCTGATTCCGGCGAAGGCTTGATAGACGGCTTGCACAGACACTCGAGGGAGACACCTGCTGGAATGGCCTGCCGGGTAGAACCAATCCGTGTCAGGGCGTCGGCTGCTTCGTTGTCGGCCCGTGGCACATGGAGGAACTCGCACCCGTCAAAGTGACCACTGATCTGCTGGACGAGGAAGCGGTAGCTGGCCATGTTGGTGTCCTTGGCGTCCCAGTCGCTAGAAGACTGCTGAACCACAAGGTCCGAGTCACCGTAGCACAGAATGCGGCGGATGCCGATCTCCTTGGCTAGACGGAGCCCGTGGATGAGTTCCTCGTATTCGGCCACGTTGTTGGAGGCGGCAAAGTGGATCTGCGCGTGTACTTCAGCTTGTCGCCTTTGGGAGAAGTGAGGACGATGCCGACTCCCAAACCGGTGTGCATCTTCGAGGCGTCGAAGTGCATCCGCCAATGCGTGGAATCCGGCGCTGGCGGCAGGTACTGGGTCTCAGCCCAGTCGACGAGGAAGTCGGCCAGTGCTTGGGATTTGATGGCAGTGCGGGGCTGGTAGAGGATGGTGTGGGGAGCCAGCTCGATGGCCCACTTGGCCACCCGGCCTGAGGCATCTCTGTTGCCCATGATCTCGGCAAGGGGGGCGGTGCAGACGACCGTGATGGTGTGCTCCTGGAAGTACTGCTTCAGCTTCTTGGCGGCAAAGTACACGCGATAGCACATCTTCTGGTAGTGGGGGTAGTTCTGCTTGGAGGCGGACAGCACCTCGCTCAGGTAATAGACCGGCCTCTGGACCGGCTGGGCTTTGCCGGCTTCTAGGTGCTCGACAACAATCACGGTGCTGACGACCTGGTTGGTAGCGGCGATGTAGAGGAACATGGGCTCTTTAGTAGCCGGAGTGGCCAGAACAGGCGGCGTGGACAACATCCGCTTGAGTTGGAGGATTGCCTCGTCCGCCTGGTCGGTCCACTCGAAGCATGTGGTCTTCTTCATTAGCTGGTATAGTGGGAGGGCCTTTTCGCCCAGCCGGCTAATGAACCGACTAAGAGAGGCTAGGCACCCGGTGAACTTCTGGATGTCCCGCAACCGGGTCGGTTTCTTCATCCGCTCAATGGCCTTGATCTTTACGGGGTTGCACTCAATCCCACGCTCAGAAACAAGAAAACCAAGGAGCTGGCCGGATGGTACTCCGAAGACACACTTCTCCGGGTTGAGCTTGATCTGAAAGCGGCACGGGTTGGCGAAGGTCTCCTTGAGATCCTCCAGAAGGGTGCCGCGCTTATCCGTCTTCACCACTATATCGTCCACATAGACGTGGGCGTTTCTGCCGAGTTGCTTCAGGAGGCACTTCTGCATACAGCGCTGAAAGGTGGCGCTGGCATTCCTCAAGCCGAACGTCATGGTGATGTAGCAGAAGGCGCTGAAAGGGGTGATGAAGGCGGTCTTCAGTCGGTCGGCCGGGTCCAGCTTGATCTGGTGGTAGCCGGAGTAGGCGTCCAGGAAGGACAGCAGCTCGCAGCCGGCCGTGGAGTCAATCACCTGATCGATCTGGGGCAAGGCAAAAGGGTCCTTGGGGCATGCTTTGTTGAGGCTAGTGTAGTCGATACACATGCGCCACTTGTTGTTTTTCTTCAAAACGAGGACTGGATTGGCAAGCCAGTCCGGGTAGAACACTTCCATGATGAAGCCGGCTGCCAGAAGCCGGGCGATTTCTTCACCAACGATCCTTGTCTTCTCTTCTGATAGGCGGCGGAGGGGTTGCTTGACCGGCTTAGCATCCGGCCGCACATGCAGCTTGTGCTCGGCAAAATCCTTCGGAACACCCGGCATGTCCTTGGGGGACCATGCAAAGATGTCCCGATTCTCACGGAGGAAGTCGACGAGCTCACTTTCCTATTTGTTGTCGAGGTTAGCCCCCACGACAGCGTATTTCTCCAGGTGCGCCAGGTCCAAGACGATCTTCTTGGTTTCCTTGGCCGGCTGGAAGGAGCCCTCGGCCTCAACCTCCTTGGGGTCGGATGGCATGGTCGGCTGCTCGCTGGCCATGGCCACAGCCCGGTCAAGGAGGTGCTTCTCTTCGGCGATGACGAGGGACTCGGCCAGCCGAGAGCTGGCCGCGGCGCATGTGAGCGACTTCTGGTAGTCACCGACAATGGTGATGATGCCCTTGGTACCCGGCATCTTCATCTTTAGGTAGGCGTAATGCAGGACCGCCATGAATTTGGCCAAAGCTGGCCGGCCCAAGAGCGCATGGTAGGGGCTGTCCAAGTCAACCACCTCGAACCAGATCGGCTCGCGGCGAAAGTGGGTCTTGTCGCCGAACAGGACGTCAATCTTGATCTTGCTAATTGGAGAGCAGGAAAGCCCAGGGACAATGCCATGGAACATGGTCCGGTTGGGCTGGAGTTGCTTCTCCTTGATGCCCAGCTTTTCCATGGTGTCGCGGTAGAGGATGTTGATGCTGCTGCCGCCGTCTATCAGGACTCGGGAGAAGCGTCAAGCCCACCTCTCGGTTGAGAAGGTGGAGTCCAGTACTATGGCGTAAGCACCCGGCGAAGGCATCACAGCCGGATGGTCATCGCGGCTCCAGGTGATGGGCCTTTCGGACCAGTGCATGAATTGGGGGACCTCTGGAATGACAGCGTTCACCTCGTGGTGTTGCTGACGCCGACTATGCTTGTCACCGGCTTCACTGGTGAAGACGACGTAAGTGGCGTTCTCGTTGGGGAACTCATCTTGGAGCATGCCGATAGGGCGGGCCGGCTGCTAAGCGGCCGGAGTCGCCGGGTCGGGAGGGGGAGGCGGCAAACCCTCACCCTTAGCGATTCGGGCGAGCCAGTTGCACTGTCGGGTTGTATGGTTGGACGGCTTCGCGCCGCTGTGGAACTTGCATGGAGCGTCAAGGGTCTGCTCAAAGGAGAAGGCCGGCAGCCAGGCCCCCTTGCCGCCCTGTTGACGCTTGGGGCCAGGTTGACATGCTGGCTGCTGATCCTCAACGGTGGCCACCTGCCTGCTGTTGGAAGCCGGCTGCTGGGCCTTGCGCTTGTTGTCGTTCGGCTGCAGGCGCCGGTTGGAGTCTCCAGCCGGTGCTTGAGAAGCCGACGGGATCACCTTCCCGGACACGTCGATCCGGATCTCCGACTTCATGGAGGAGTCGACCGTGGCGTACTTGTCCGCCACAACCAGGAGCTCGTCCAAGGTAGCCGGCTCGTCGCACAGAAGCTTGTGCTTGAGCAGGGTGCCTTCTCGGCACCCAGCGGTGAAGTACTTGATGCCTGCACCTTGCACCCCTTCGCAGGAGTTGCGCAACTCGGCCCAATGCGTCAGGTAGTCGCGAGCGGACTCGTCCAGCCCTTGAATGCACATGGAGAGCTGGCGAGTCTTGGGAGGCCACTTGTAGGTGCTGGTGAAGTTGCTGACAAAGACGTCGCTGAAGTCCAACTAGCTGTTGATGCTGTTGGGTTTGAGGCTATTCAGCCATGTCCAAGCCATGCCCTGGAGCATGAGCGGAACATACTTCATGGCAACGCGCTTGTTGCCGTTTGCTATGCTGACTGTCATCTTCCGGCTTCACGGCACCATTGTACTTGGGAGTGTCGCGAGGAAGCGAGAACCCTTTGGGGAAGGGCTCGTCGCGGATGCGGGGGCCGAAGCAGGCCGGGCCGACTGTATCCTTGTCCTCCATCGCCAGAGACCGAGCTAACTACTCGATCCAGCGGCGAGCGTCATTCTCGCCGACTACTTCGCGGGGGCCTAGCCTGCCCCCCAAAGTCGGGTGCTCAACCAATACCGGAGAAGCCAACCTCTCCCTGCGGGGGGGGGGGGGGGGGGGGTATTCATTCGTCCTGCTGGCGCTGGTCCTCCGGGTTCGGAGGAACTTCCTGGCTGCCCACTACCGTCTGGTGGGAGCCCCAGCTGCGGCTAGCTGCCGGCTCCGGGTTCCGCTGGCCGCGGCCGCCGCCACTAGGGGACCGGGAGGTCGCTCCATTCTCGCGGCGGGGTGGAGGGTTCCGTTCCGGGAGCTCGGCCTGCCGGCCGGCTCCCACCACGCGGTTGCACATGTCTTGTTGCATGGTCACAGCGTTGAGGAGTTCCTGGAGGCGGTCTAGCTGACTGCGCCGTTCGTCGCCCTCCAGGTTCTCGAGTTCTTCTGCCGCCGCCTGTGCGACGCGCAGGTTCTGCATGAGGGTGTCGTAGATCGGACGTCCGACCCCCAGCATGCTGGCGATGGCCGCGCCGTGTTGCCGGATGGCGCCGGCTCGGCTAGGCTCAGCCGCAGCCGGCGTGCCGCTAGCTATGCGGTCGATCTCGTGCTGGTTGGCCTCAGCGCGGCGCTTCATGGCCGCCATCTTGGTGGCCCTGTCGAGGAGTTTGACGCAGATTTCTTCTAGCGCCGCCGCGTCGGCGTTGGCTCTGATGGGAGCCGCCAGGTCTTGCATCGCTGCTCGCAATGGGTCCTGGACGGCCCTGCCAGAGGCCTGGCTGTGGCTAGTGACCATCACCTCCACGAAGACGCCGGCGTCATGCGCGCCAGCAGGGGCGACACTAGAGACGGGAGGGAGCGAGTCGTCGATCACCACCATGCCGCCGGGGAACCCGTCGGAGGCGTCTGCGTCGGTGAGGCTGAGCTTCCCGAAGAGGTCGATGAGGCAGCCCGCGGGGCAAACGGCTCCCGCGTCTGACGACGCGCTGGAGCAAGTGCAAGCGAACGCACCGGGCTGGCTAATCAAGCCTGCCACGACGTGCTCGCCGGAGAGGAAGGCGGTTCCCATCCAGAACGTGTCTCTGGCCGACGCCACGAATGGCCCCACGGTGGGCGCCAACTGTCATGGTAATCTCACATCAGATGCCAGGGGGTGGCTTATCATGGGTGGAGCCAAGAGGACATCGTCAGGCCCTGGAAGCGGGAGTGAGCATGAGCTCGATCGCACATGAGACGTACCCTGGTTCGGGGCTCTCCGGAGAGATAACACCCCTAGTCCTGCTCTGCGCGGTCTCCGCATGATGACTATGATCAAATGGTGTACAAGATTGCTCCTTGAGCTATGTTGCTAGAGGAGGAAGAAGGGCAAGGCTAGCTCTCTTCTGCTAGCTATGGTGTATGGCGGAATGAGGGCTGAACCCTTTGCATGGGTGAGCCCTGGGGGGTTTTATAGGCCAACCCCCCAGGGGTACAATGGTAATACGGCCGTGTGTAGGACCCGGACGTCAGTGTCTAGGGTCGTCGGGTTCTCCGCCGGCTGCTGAGAATCCGGCCGACAGGTAGGGCCCGCCGCCTGTGTGCCATGCTGGTTGCTCTTTGCTGTAGCCCCGTCCTTGATGAGGGAGGCTTCGTCAGGAGTCGTATGGCTACAGTCCCACGTCAGGGGGGTTGGTGGCCGCTTGGTCAGCGCACACTGTAGCCATGCTCCATCTCGTCGGAGCAGGTGAGTGCGGACTTTGAGGGAAGGGGAGGGCCGCCTGCTGGAGGCCGGCCCGCCCCCGAAACCACCTTCCAGGAATGCGTCGTCTTCTGGGAGCTCACGGACAGGTAGGGCCCGCCGCCTGCGGGCCGTACTGATTGCCTTTTGCTGTAGCATGGCCCTTGCTGACGAGGGCCATGCTGAGGGTCTCTTGGCTACAGTCCTGCGCCTGGCAGGTAGGTGACCGCTTGGTCAGCTCGCACTGTAGCCATGCCCCTCTGGGATTTGGGGGAGAGGGTGGCCCTGTAGCCATGCTCCATCTCGTCAGAGCAGGTGAGCGCAGACTCTGAGGGGAGGAGGGTCCGTCTTCTGGGAGCTGGCCTCCCCCGAAGCCGCCTCCTAAGAGTGCTCTGTCTTCTGGGAGCCAGCCACTTGTCCGGAAGGCATGAGGGGCTTTGCTAGCCACGATGTCTTGAAATGCTAAGGGGTATGGATGAGGCTACCCGTGGTCTATCCCCACGACAAGCGCCCAACAACTAGAGCCTCGAAAAAGCTTCTCATTTCCTCTTACCTTTCCTCCTTTAAAGAGATGGTCGCCGAAGGCGGTGACACCATGGCGGTGAAGCCTTCGAAGGGCAGCCCAAAGGCCACCACGAGGAGCCAGAAAGCAGCCGAAAAAAGACAGAAGCCGCAAGCACATGGGGCTATGGTGATCCTCCCTCATCACCAAGGAGGACATCGTCGTGCTCCAGGACACGCTGGGTACATCCCGGCACCCGAGGTCGCCCGGGGCCACTCTCCGGTCATCAAAGGGCCGACAGGTCTCTCCTACATCAGAGTCACCGAGCCTCGCATCGGTGAGCGCGTTATTTCTACATCCCATCTCCTTCGAGGTTTTGGATTTTCCTATCGACCCCTTCCTCTGAGGTATTCTTTACTTTTATGGTCTTCAGTTCCACAACCTCGCCCCCAACTCCATTCTCCACATTGTCTGCTATGTCACTTTCTATGAGGCGTTCCTCTGCTTTGAGCCCCGCTTTGGACTCTGGCTCAAGCTTTTCCATGTCAAGATGCAGACGAATGGCAACAAGTCGGTGCAGTGCGGGACAACCATGATAAGTAAGATTCTGGGCACCAAGTGGTTGCCGGGAAAATTTATCAAAATCGTGAAGCATTGGCAGGAGTGGTTCTACATGGTCAATGTCCCATTGGGTAGCCAAGAAGGGGTCACCATCACATTTTTCGGCCACCCTGCTGGATAGGCTCCACTCTTGCAACCCCAAGAACACCAGTTGGGGGAGGAGGCGGAGGTGATGAAGCTTCTGGAGAGGGTGGACTTCTTCATTGAGAAGGGCGTCACCTCAATTCACATGATGCACGTGGCGCTCCACTGTGGCGTCCAGCCCCTCAAAGCCCGCGCTCACCACCTATTGGAATTACGTTGAGGAGAATGACGAGACCTCGGTCATTCAAGGGTTTTACAGGGGGAGAACCATCGTGGGAATACAAACCCTCCTCTTTACCAGTAAGGATCAATTCTTCAGGGTCGAGGGGCCCTACGTTGGTTACTGGACGAAGCGTCATCCCAACGAGCTGCGCCGCCCTGTTCTTCTCCTTATCATGCAGTGTCATTAATTTTGTGGAGCCAGTATTGAAAGGATCAATATGGTTGACTATAGGGGGGGGGGGGTGAATAGGAAACTACCAATTTTTAGCTTTTCTTATCAAATAAGGTTTAGCAACAAAAGGGTTGTCTAGATATGCAACTAGGTGAACAACCTATATGATGCTAACAACAACACAAGCAAGCAAGCAAGCAAAGGATACAACACAATACAAGCTTGCACAAAATAAAGGTAAGAGATAACCAAAAGTGGAGCCGGTGAATACGAGGATGTGTTACCGAAGTTCCTTCCCTTTGGGGGAAGTACGTCTCCGTTGGAGTAGTGTGGAGGCACAATGCTCCCCAAGAAGCCACTAGGGCCATCGTATTCTCCTCACGCCCTCGCACAATGCAAGATGCCATGATTCCACTAGTGGTGCCCTTGAAGGCGGCGATCGAACCTTACAAACAAGGTTGGGGAAATCTCCACTACTTAATTGGAGGCTCCCAACACCAATACGAAGCTTCACCGCAAAGCATTGTGGCTCCAGGTGACCTCTTCTGTCTAGGGTGCACAAACACCCAAGAGTAACAAGATCCGCAATGGATTAGTGGGGGGAATAAAATATCTCTTGGTGGAAGTGTAGATCGGGGCCCTCTCAACCAAACCCTATATGTCAGTGTGAAAACCAACAGACCTCGGGGTAGGGGGTCCCAAGCTGTGGATCTCAGACAGATGGTAAGAGGAACAAGGAGACGATGTTTACCCATGTTCGGGCCCTCTTGATGGAGGTAAAACCCTATATCCTGCTCTTGTTTGTATTGATATGGATGTATCGAGTACAGGGTTGATCTACCTCGAGATCGTAAGATGTGTTTTAACTCTAGGGCTAGGTGAATGAGATTGCGTTGATGTCCCCTCTATGGGCAAAACCCCCTGGCTTATATACACGCCAGGTAGGGTATCTAGGGTTACAAGGTCGGTATCTTGGCGTGGAGGTGGTAGGAGAAGTCTTGGAGCATACGACAAGTCTTCGGTAGATGCAGTCTTGATCATGCCTCTAGCGTGCAGCTTCCGGAGTCCATCTTGAGAAGAATGAGGGCCCATCAGTCCAACCCAAGGAGCATGGGCCGACTAGGTTAGTACCCCCTAGTCTAGGACACTGTCAGTAGCCCCCGAACTGGTCTTCTACGTCGAGGACGATTCCCTTGATGAAGACAACCTCGGATCCAAAGTCCTTGGCTTGACAGATGAGTTCCCCTCTATGACTTCAAGACTCCCGAAACGCACTTTAAAGGAGTGGTGTCTTGCAAACAAGACCTAGCCGAGCTCACACCTTGCCCGAGGAGGCGGGGTAACTTAGCCTCGAAGGCCGACCACGTAGGCATGAATAGTGCCACCTAGTCTGACAACTTTACCGAAGCGGCGCATCCCACGACAGGTCAGGCAGTTACTGCTTAACCCAAATCGTGGCCCGAGGCAGCCTTTTACTGGCGCGTCCCATCAAGGTGGAGATTGTGCCCTTTTTCTTAGGGATATAATCAAGATTTTGTTTCCCCCCATACGCACAACGACATATTTTGCGGGGGAGTGGCGTTTTTATCGGCGTAGCAAAGGGGGGACTCTTGGCCTTTCATCAGCCTATAAGAGTAAGAAATCAATAGTGCAACCAAGCACGCTCTCATTTCCCCCGTCTGCCGCCTTCTCGAGCTCTAGCGCCCAGATCCAATCTCCCTTTCTTCCCCAGTCTCACCCAAACTTCCTCACCCCACCATGGCCGACACCCTCAAAGGGCACCGGGGTGGCCCCACCATGATGGATGACACCATCTTGGAGCTGCGCAGTGCGGGATACATCATCGCCCGTGCTCCTAGCTCCAACCAGCAGGTGCCTGCTCCCAACCTAGGGGAGCGGGTAGTATTCATCCCCCAACTCATCCAAGGCTTAGGGTTCCCGTGCACCCGTTCGTGCACGGGATGATGCTCTACTATGGGCTCGACTTCCACCACATGGGCCCGAACTCCATCTTACACCTCGCCGCCTTCATCATGGTCTGTGAGGCCTTCCTCCGCATCGAACCGCACTTCGGCCTGTGGCTGAAGATCTTCGGTGTCAAGCCAAAGTCCAGCGGCTCCGATCTGGCGGAGTGCGCAGGGGCCATGGTTAGCAAGAACCAGAATGCCAACTAGTTCAAAGGCACCTTCATCGAGACAGTCAAGGAATGGCAGTGCGAGTGGTTTTATATCATTGGGCCGCTTACCACCAGCCAAACCGAAGTCCTAGCCATTTTGGCCAGGCCCCCAAGGAATCTCAAGTCCTGGAGGGAGAAAGGCATCGTCTGGGGGAACCCAGAGGAGGTGGAGACATTGATCAAGAAGATCAAGTGGTAGTCTACCAAGAAGGACCTCCAGCTGGCTGACGTAGTCAACGTCATGCTTCACCGCCGCATCCTCCCGCTCCAACTTCAGGCCACCCCAATGTGGGAGCACAAGCCCGAGGAAGCGGGGCCCGTCCTCAACTTCTTTCGCTCCAACTTGGCCGGCATGTGGTCGTGGCTCTTCAAGCTGGCCAAGGACAAGATCCCTAAGGAAGGGGAGGACCTCGGCTTCGAGGTGGGCTACGATGCCCCACCGGTAAGTGTTTTAACACACACATTCATACTCTTGTTTTCCTGTAAGGTGAGATAGATTTTGATGAATCATTTTGTTTTATATTTGCAGAACTGGGCAGCCAAGATGCATCATATGCAGTGCCCGGCCCCACTACGAGAGGAGGAGAGAACCCCTCTGCTCATGGCGCTCCTGGTCGAGGGGCCACATGTGGTGATCCCCAAGGGCCGAAGTCCTAGAAGGGCAGGGCGAGTCTTCGGAATCGAGAGACCTCGGTCACCCAGTCCGAGGAGACCCACGCCTACTCCACCCACAAAGATGACGTGGGGGAGGATGAGGAGAAGGAGAATCCTCCCCTTAAAGGGAAGAGGGCGGCGTCAGAGGACGCTGAGGCACTACAAAAAAAAACACTTCCGTGATGATACGTGTTTGTCACAGTAGGTCACGTTTTCTGTCATGCTTGTGCATCCATGATGATTTTATGACAGAATCAAGATAGTCATACTTGTACTGTCCTAGAAGTGTTCCATGACAATACCAAAATTATCATCATGGAAGTGTCCACTTCCATGACGATAAATGGCGCGTCATGGAAGTGTTTTCGTCAAGGGTAACTGACATGTGGCATCCACCGTAACGGGTCGCCGTTAAGCTATTGTGTTCTGGTTTGGATCCGATAACCCGTTAACTGCCCGGACCAATGGGGATTTTCCACGTCTAAAATTGTTATTCGCCGGCGGATCCACGTGTCAGCTCAGCGTAGGGACATATGTCATCCAGAGAATGGACGGGACGCGCTTATGATACATCGACACGTGGCTCGGCCCAACAGTGGCCCATTTAGGTCAAAAGGCCGACCCGTTTGACTTGGTTAAAAGGTAGCGGCCTGGCCCACAGAAAGTGTGTAAACGGCCCGTTATGGCCTATCCGAATTAGGCCGAGTAACGTCATCTGGGCCGTCCAATATGTTCCAGCCTGTTGTAACTTCCGGCCCATGTATGGCCCATGATGTCTTTCGGCCCATATGAGGCCCTTTGTAACTCTTGGCCCATCAACGGCCCATGGTGAAACTGGCTCATAATGAACAGTATATCGCTTTGTACCCATTAACTGCCCATTATTCCATTGGGCCGTTTCCAGCCCATGTTATCTTTCGGCCTTCTAAGGGCCCATTTATTCTTGGGCTCATTTGCAACATTCGATTAGTTATGGTCCGTTACTGGCCTGTTCCGCTTGTGGGCCAAATTCAACCCATGGTTAAAGTCAGCCCGTTTGTGGCCCGTTGATCCGTTGGGCCATTTTCATAGCGTCATCAAATACGGCCCATTAATGACCTGTTATGCCTGTCGATAGAATTAAGCCCGTTATACTCATCGGCCTATTAATGACCCATTACGGTCGGCCCATAAACAGACGATTCCCACTCTAGCCCATTTACGGCCCATATTGCGGTCCGTTATTGGCTCACGAATAGTATGGCCCATGTTTGGCCAATCTATCATATGACCCGTAGAAGGCCCATTGATTCTACGGCCCGTAGAAGGCCCGTAGGCGGCCTGTGACGCCCCCGATTCGACCGTACACTAATCATACACGCAAATGTGTACGATCAAGATCAGGGACTCACGGGAAGATATCACAACACAACCCTATACACAAATAAAATAATACAAGCTTCATATTACAAGCCAGGGACTTGAGGGCTCGAATACAGAAACTCGATACACAAGAGTCAGCGGAAGCAACAATATCTGAGTACAAACATAAGTTAAACAACGATGCCTTAAGAAGGCAAGCACAAACATCAACGATTGAAGTGGCAAGGCCTCCTGCCTGGGACCTCCTAACTACTCCTGGTCATCGGTGGTCTCCACATAGTAGTAGGCACCCTCGGGGGTAGTAATAGTAGTCGACGGGGTTGGCATCTGGCTCCTGGGATCCACCAACTGGTTGCAACAACCGGAAAGAAGAGAGAAGGGGGGAAAGGGGTAGCAAAGCAACCGTGAGTACTCATCCAAAGTACTCACAAGCATCAGATCTATACTAAGTATGCATCAGTATCAAATGGAAGGGTTGTATCTGTGGACTATACTGCAGAATGCCAGAATAGAGAGGAAGGCCTAGCCTATCAAAGACTAGCATCTTCAAGCATCTTGCAGCATTCAGAAGAGTACAGAATAGCATATTATAATTAAAAAACATGTTGTAATATTAATGCCCAGAGATCCTTCCTCGACTCCCTGCGAGAAAGCAATCCCGGAGCCAACATATCCATCTCATGTCCCAAGTATCCATTTCTAGTTATAATAGATCAGGATACAAGTCTGAACGTCCGTTACCGTGGACACGGCTATTCGAATAGATAACTTCCCTGCAGGGGTGCACCACATTACCCAACACGCTTGATTACTCTAGCCGGACACACTTTTCTGAGTCAATGCCCGGCCTCGAAAGATCAACATGTCGCAGCCCTACCTAGGCTCAGTAGAGAGGTCCCCGTCGGTCTACATCCTAAGCACTCCGGGGTCTTCGGCCCATCGCCCGTTGCACTCCGGGTCGTTGCGAGCAGGGTGGATACCAGCGCCACCCATGAAGTGGATGACATGGTCCAACCGTGCCACAATGCTGAACTAGACGTCTGACAAAGCTTCGGTTGATACCACGACGCCGAGTGCCCATAACTGTTCCCGCGTGGTGGTTAGTGCGTAAAGGCCAGTGGCCAACTCAGATCAAATACCCAAATCCTTAGTGTGTTAGGAGCTCGTGGACACGAGCAGAGACTCATGATCGATGTGACCCCGTCGCCCTGTCTCGTGGACTTAGGACAAGGGCCCAGAATGCCCGGCCGTGCCACGTAATTATCTCGCGGGTGCTCTCCCGGCCCGCCCGACTTTCACATCAACTTGCGGGTACCCCTCAGGGCCGACCCGGCTTCAACAATGGTCTCAAGTAAAGTCCAGGTAACCGTGTGTCCATAACATCAAGGGGGAATCCGAGGAATCACCCTCGATGGAATCCACTCGATGTAATCGTCAAGCTGAACTTAGGAGGAATCACCCTCGAGGTTCACACTTGAGGTGTTGCACGACAGAGTCTTATCGGGGGTGGTGAAGGAGGAATCACCCTCGATGACCATGACCGAATAGCTATACTACAGAGATATCAGCAGGAGTGCATTACGAGGTATCACCCTCGGCACTCGATGGTAGCTCTGTAGAGTCGTACAACTAGGGGGGGTGAAGTGATGTGTCGGGCTCTGGTCGTCGATCACATCGATCGAGTCATCGTTGATGAAGCAGAGGCAATAGGGACAGGGTGAGGGGTCACTGGTGGATCACTAACCAACCTATACTAAGCAGTTTAGGATAAGCAGGTAAGGTACAACAACAGGTTACAAAAGCAGGCTATGCATCAGATAGGATCAATCAAGTACAGTAGCAAAATCTAATGCAAGCATGAGAGAGAAAGAACTGGGCGATATCGGAATGATCAAGGGGGGTTTGCTTGCCTGGAAGCTTTGCTGAAAAGTACTGATCGTCAGGGCGTAGTTGTACTCGGCGGCAGCGTCAGTCTCGAGGTCTACCAGAGAGAAGAGGGGGAAGAAACAGTAAATATAAGGCACACAGATGTAACACAGATGCACGACATGACAACACGCAGTGCTAGGGTGTTCTAACGCGGTGTTACACGATACCAACGAAGGGGGAAAACATCCGGGAATGTTTTCCTGACGTTTGGCATTTTCAAACAGATGAACCAGAGGGAGACGGTTGCATGTTCGCTATGCCAGGGACGTGTGGCAGACGAACGGACTGCGTATTCGGATTTGTCTCGCTTTTCTGAGCAACTTTCATGTAGAAAACTTTTTCGTCTAAGACATGGTTTATTTTATATTGATATTCAAAGTTTTAAAAATATTCTGGAATTATATTTATTTGAAATAAAAGGCTAAAATGCTATGTGCACACAACAAGTGTACACAACAGAGTCACAAGAGGCTGACAGTGGGCCCCGTTGACCAGGTCAACTATTGACCAGTTGACTGGTCAACTGGGTCCAGGGGACCCACATGTCATTCCCTGCTTAGTTTAATTACCCTAATTAAATAGTTAAGTAAGTTACTAGTTATCTAATTAATTAAGTAATTAATTAATTTTATTATTATTATTAATTTTTCTTTTTTTTTGTTCTCTTCGTTTCCAGGGGCTGGGCCTCGCTCATCATAGGCCCAGGGCCAACCGGGGGCGGCTAGCGGGCACCCGGACTAACGGAGTCCCGGGGCGATCCCGACCGCGGCCAGTGGCCGAGCGGCACCGGCGAGGCACGGCCGTGGCCCATTGACAGAGGGGCTGCGGCGAGTGGATGGGGGCGGGGCGTGGTGGCTGGGCGGCTCTAACTTTGTATTATTAAATATAGCACTGCCACAAATAATTTGGCACATTAATTAAATACTTTATATTTGTTTATTATTTAAAAGCATTTAAATATTTGTTTTAGCCACTATTTTGATTATTTAAGGCGTTTAAACACATTATAAAAGGTTGGTTCCACCATCAAAATTAGTTAGGGATTATTTGCCACACGATGAACATTTTAGTTTTGTCACTTGAAAACTTTTAAAGTTTGACTTGATTTTAAATTTGAATTTGAACGGGGTTTGAAACAACGCGAGTTTATCAACAGTAATCGTGGTGACATGGCATCATTAGTAGAGAGTTACTATAGCTTAATTATCTGGGAGTCACAAGGTCCATGGTCACTACAGCAGATAACAGGACAATGGTTACAACGATCCGTATGTTGCCCATGGTTATTGTGGCCTAGTTTTTAAAAATAGGTTATTGCGGCCACTAGGAAACCGAGAAAAAAGAACTGCAGAACTACAAGCAAATAAATAAATAAGACTATAAGAAAATAAATAAGCAAGCAACTAACGCTAGGATATTATGGTGATTACACATATTACATCCACTGGGCATCAAAGTTCGCAACTAGTGCAAACATAAGGAACAAAGTAGCATATTACATACACTGGTTGTCATAGTTGGCGACCAGTGCAAATAAACGTCGCAGCAAAACAAGTCCAGAACTGAAACCACTTAAGAAGAGCTCAAGAAACAATATCCTGGGTACCCACCATGCTGGCAAGAAGATTATCAAGCTTATTAGCTTTCTCTTGTTTGCCGATTAAATCCTTGAGCGCTTGCTGTTGCACCAGAAAGTATGCATCTGAATTCTACAAGGACTTCCTCAGTCCTTCGGCTTTGTGTCGCAGCACATCTGATCTATGTCTTTCAACTTGAAGTTGAGACTCAAGAAGATGAACTGATTCAGGCAGTGAGTTCGAAGAGCTTGTCCTAGCATTAGTGGCCAGTAACTCGAACACTACATCAAGACAGGACTTTGGGGTTGTCTCACTGTCTCGAAGATAGTTTTTATCAGCTTTCTTGGAGACCAACAGGGATGTCTCACAATCTTGAACCTTATTTGCATTACTTCCTTTACCATTGCAGGGTATTGAGGGAGGGGGACGATTGTTACCTGTCCATTTACAATTAGTTCTTGTCTTCAGCGTGACAGGATCCTTGCAGACCTTGCCACTCTGAAGGTTGCCTGCCGTCATGTCGATCAACGGCGATGGTGAGGGAAACCGACGCCGCCGGGAGGGTTCAAGATCTGGAGAAGTGCGGGAGGAGGGGCAGAGGGAAATTATGGGTGAGGTTTACTGATGGCAACAAATGAGGTATTTATTGACGGTGGGAAAATTTAGCGCGACCCCTTTGGAATTGTAGGCAGGAAGGTAAATTAGTCAGGGAGCGAAAAAACAAAGGGAACCAAAATAATTTCAGCATACAAACTATTTTTTTAATAGAGACATGACAAACTTCATAAAGAACGTGACCACTTTCAGAAATACGATTCGGGCACTTTGTACACACATATGTTTTATGTTCTGATCTTCCTTGTGCACGCATCTGTGGGTTTGATGCGTCATATTCTTTTTGTGAAGAAGCCTTAAATTAATTGCGCATTGTATGGTTGTACTCAAATCTGAATCCGAGCATGTTGATCGATGAATACATGCATGTGTGCGTTTTATTTGCACCAGCCAACCCTCTTTTTTTTGTTGTGAGCAGTCACTTGCTTTGACCATGTCACTTCAAGAATGGTTGTGTCTAGACATGTACATTGTGTTCTGCATACGATATGCATCTTCTTCTGGTGAAGAAGCCTCTAGTGAATGGGCATTGTTTGGTTGTACTTCGATTTGAAACCGAACATGTTGATCGATGCATGCATGCATGTGTGCGTTCAATTTGCACAAGCCAACCCTCAAATTTGTTTTATAGTGAGTAGTCACTTGCCTCGACCATGTGACTTCAAGAATGGTTGAGTCTAGACATGTACATTGTGTTCTGCGTACGACATGCATCTTCTTCTCGTGAAGAAGACTCTAGTGAATGGGCATTGTTTGGTTGTACTCCGATTTGAATCCAGACATGTTGATCGATGCATACATGCATGTGTGCATTTAATTTTCACAAGCCAACCCATGATTTTGTTTTGTAGTGAGCAGTGCTACTTGTGAGCTGCGTTGGGATTTCCCCGAAGAGGAGGGGATGATGCAGTATAGTAGAGATAAGTATTGCCCTCAGTTAAGAACCAAGGTTATCAATCCAGTAGGAGAATCACGCAACACCTCCTTAGCAGTACGTGCACAGAAAATAACAAATACTTGCACCCAACGCGAACAAGGGGTTGTCAATCCCTTGACGATTACTTGCAAGATTAAATTTTGTAGTGATAGATAGATAGATAAAATACAAAATAAATAAATAAATAAAAATTGTAGCAAGGTATTTTTGGATTTTAATATATGATAAAAGTAGACCCGGGGGCCATAGTTTTCACTAGAGGCTTCTCTCTTGAAAATAGCATACGGTGGGTAAACAAATTACTGTTGGGCAATTGATAGAAAAGCAAATAATCATAATGATATCCAAGGAAATGATCATGTATATAGCATCACATCCGAGACAAGTAGACCGACTCTTGCCTGCATCTACTACTATTACTCCACACATCGACCGCTATCCAGCATGCATCTAGAGTATTAAGTTCATAAACAACGGAGTAATGCCTTAAGCAAGATGACATGATATAGACAAAGTAAACTCACACATGAATAAACCCCATCTTTTTATCCTTAATGGCAACGATACAAATACGGGTCATGTCCCTTTCTGTCACTCGAATTGAGCACAGCAAGATCAAACCCATCACAAAGCACCTCTCCCATTGCAAGAAAAATCAATCTAGTTGGCCAAACTAAATCAATAGATCGGAGAGAAATGCAAAGCTATAATAATCACGCATAAAAGAGTTCAGAAAATACTCAAATAATATTCATGGATAATCTGATCATAAACTCACAATTCATCAGATCCCAACAAACACCAGCAAAAAGTGATTACATCGAATAGAACTCCAAGAACATCGAGGAGAATATTGTATTGAAGATCAAAGAGATAGAGGAAGCCATCTAGCTACTAACTATGGATCAGTAGGTCTGTGGTAAACTACTCACACATCATCGGAAGGGTAGCAAGGTTGATGTAGAGCCCCTCTGTGATTGATTCCCCCTCCGACAGAGTACCGGAAAAGGCCTCCAGATGGGATCTCGTGAGAACAGGAACTTGCGGCAGCGAAAAAAGTATTTCGGGTGGCTCTCTGTTGGTTTCCCGATTTTAGAGAATTTATAGAGGCGGAATAAGGTCAAACGGAGCAAAGGTGGGCCCATGAGGCACCAGGGCGTGCCTTGGTTGCTCGTGGCCACCTTCTTCGTCTTCTGGCCCTCTCCCGAAGCTTCTAGTGTCTCTTTTGTCTAGAAAAAAATCTCCAAAAAGTTTCATGGCATTTGGACTTCATTTGGTACTGATATTCTGAAAAATAAAAAACAAGCAAAAAACAGCAACTGGCACTGGGCACTAAGTTAATAGGTTAGTTCCAGAAAATGATATATAATTGCTTGTAATTGCATATAAAACATCCAAGATTGATACTGTAATAGCATGGAACAATAAAAAATTATAGATACGTTGGAGACGTATCAAGCATCCCCAAGCTTAATTCCTGCTCTTCCTCGAGTAGGTAAATATAAAAACAGAATTTTTGATGTGGAATGCTACCTATCATATTCATCATATAATCTTTTCTTTTGTGTCATGGATATTTGGATTAGAGTGATTCAAAGCAATAGTCTATAGTTTGACATGAAGAAATAAATACTCAAGCATACTAACAAGCAACCACGTCTTTCAAAATATCAACGCTAAATAAAGTTATCCCTAGCCCATTATGCTCAGTCATTAATCCATTCATGAAACACACTCAATATTAACTACACCCAATGCACAAGTATGACAATAGTGATCTCCAGTTGGTGCTTTATAAGAGAAGATGGAGACTCAAAATAAATATAAAAATTGCATAAAGTAAAATAGATAGGCCCTTCGCAGAGGGAAGCAAAGATTTGCACAGGTGCTAGAGCTCAAAGTTTAAAATAGAGAGATAAAATTATTTTGAGAGGCATGCTTTTCCTGTCAACCTCACGACCAAAAGTTTCCAATATCTCCCATGCTAGAACATTATAAGCGGTTCCCAAACAGAAAATAAAGTTCATTTCCTTTCCGCCATTCTTTCACGATCCATGGCTAGCCGTATCCACGGGTGCCTTTAGAACTTTCAACTTTCCAAGGAATTTAATTTTTTTTTTATTTCCGGACTGGGCATCCCTATTACCGGCAATTTTCTCATGCAATGACAAGTGAATAAACACTCATCTTTGAGAATAACCCATCTAGCATGAAATATATTGACCACCCCCTGTCGCATCATGAGCGGTATAGGCATACAACACGTTTTTTTTTTAATTATTAGAGTTGGCGCATGCAAATTTACTTGGAACGGCATGTAAATACCGCGTATAAGTAGATATAGTGGACTCATTTGGCACAACTTTGGGTTTAAGAAAGTTGGATGCACAGGTAGTATTCCCGCTTAGTCCAAATGAAGGCTAGCAAATAGATTGAGAAGCAACCAACCAGAAAACAAAAACGGTCATAAATATGATTGAGAATAACTAACACTGAATAATGCACCATAAGTAGGATATAACTTCGTTGCATAACTATTGACTTTACGTGCATGCATAGGGAATCACAAACCTTAACATCAATATTCTTGCTAAATCATAGTTACTCACTAACATAACTCGCCTATTATCATCTACATATCACAAAACTATTGCAAGGAATCAAACTTATCATATCCAATGATCTACATGAAAGTTTTTATTATATCCTTCTTGAATATTCATCACATTGGGACCAAATTCATATCTTGTGCAAATTACCATTACTATTATCAACTCTCAAAAATAAATAAGTGAAGCATGAGAGTACAATATTTCTTCAAAATATAATCACCGCCGTGCTCAGAAAGATATAAGTGAAGCACTAGAGCAACTGCCTAGCTCAAAAGATATAAGTGAAGCACATAGAGTATTCTAACAAATCACGAAAAATGTGTGTCCTTCTCAAATAGGTGTGTCCATCAAAGATTATTGTGACAAACTAAAAAGCAAACAAAGCAAAGACTCATATAATACACGACGCTCCAAGCAAAACTCATATCATGTGATGAATAAAAATATAGCTCCAAGTAATATTACCGATGGTCACTAGAACAAATAAGGGATGCCTTCCGGGGCATCCCCAAGCATAGTTGCTTGGGAGTCCTTGAATATTACCTTGGGGTGCCTCGAGCATCCCCAAGCTTAGGCTCTGCCACTCATTATTCCTTCATCCATCATGATCTCACTCAAAACTTGAAAACTTCGGCACACAAAACTCAACAAAACCTTCGTGAGATCCGTTAGTATAATAAAGCAAATCACTACTTTAGGTACTATTGTAAACCCATTCATATTTTATTATTGCATTATACCTACTGTATTCTAACTTAACCATGGCTTATACCCCCCGATACAATCCATAGATTCATTAAAACAAGCGAACGACGCAACAAAAACAGAATATGTCAAAAACAGAAAAGTCTGTAGTAATTCCAACAATGACCATACTTCTGTAACTCCAAAAATTCTGAAAAATTAGGACAACATGGGAAATTTGTATTTCTATCATTTGTAAAATATTCAGAGCAAAATCAGGTTCCAGTAAATTTACAAAATTCCAGAACTGGGCACAAAAGTTTGTCTTTTTTCACAGAATCGAAGCAACTGCCATCCAATTCATCCGAAAGGCTTTACTTGGCACAAGCACTAATTGAAACACAAAAACACAAACATAATAGTAGAATAATTGTGTGCACACCAAAAAACAGAAAAAGAACAAGAAAATTAAGATAACTATTGGTTTGCCTCCCAACTAGCGCTATCATTTTACGCCCCTAGCTAGGCGTAATGCATACTTTCAAGTGTTATCATCCTTCAAATTTATTCCATAGGTGGACCTCATAATAGATTCATATGGTGTCTTAATTATTTTTCTAGGGAAGTGTTCCATACCCTTCTTTAATGGAAACTAAAATTTTATATTCCCTTCTTTCATATCGATAACAACACCTATGGTTCGTAAGAATGGTCTACCAAGTATTATGGGACAAGACGGATTGCATTCAATATCAAGTACAATAAAATCAACGGGTACATAATTTCTATTTCCGAGAATAAGACCATCATTTATTCTACCCAAAGGTTTCTTGATAGTAGAATCCGCTAAGTGCTAATTAAGAGAACATTCATCCATATTGGTAAAACCTAGCACATCGCATAGAGATTTTGGTATTGTGGAAACGCTAGCACCCAAATCACATAAAGCATTGCACTCACAATTTTTAATTTTTAATTTAATGGTGGGTTCCCACTCATCATATAATTTCCTAGGTATTGAAACCTCCAATTCTAGCTTTTCTTCTAAAGCTTTCATCATCGCTTCTACAATATGTTTAGTAAAAGCCTTATTTTGTTCATAAGCATTGGGTGAATTTAGCAAGGATTGCAACAAAGAAATACACTCAATTAAAGAATGACTATCATAATTAAAATCTTTGTGATCCAAGATAGTGGGCACATCACTATTTAAAGTTTTTACCTCTCCAAACCCACTTTTATCAAAATTTTCATGAAGATTTTCACCCTCCGAACTATGGGGACGCCTTCTAGCTAAAGTTGACTCTTCTTTAGTACCCTTTTCATCAAGATTAACGTTACTAAACAAAGATTCAATAGAAAAACACCAATCATTTTAATATCTTCATCATTATTACGAAAAAACCCGGGCGGAATCGCTTTTTCTAAGAATTCTCGCTTAGCCCTCAACCTAGCGGTACTTTCTTTAATTTAATCAATGGAGACATAAAGAGCTTTAATTGATTCATTAAGATCAATCTTGTGTGGCAAAATTTTATATTTAAGATTTTCCACATCATGAACAATTATATCCATAGTCCTAGACATATCATCAAGTTTACTCAACTTTTCTTCTATCGTAGTGTTGAAAACTTTTTGAGCATTAATAAAAAAATTAATATTACTTTCAAGATCTGAGGGCGTCCTATTATTATTACAAGAATTACCATAGGAATTGCCATAATTATTAGAGGAATTTCCAGGAAACAGCATAGGATTAAAATTACCTCTATAAGCATTATTATTAAAATTGTTTTGTGAGACAAAATTCACATCTACGGGATCATTATTTTTATCAATCAAAGTGGACAATGACACATCATTAGGATCAATAGGAGCATTTTTTACTTGCAACCAATTTCATAAGTGCATCAACTTTATCACTCAAAGTACTAATTTCTTCAACCGAATTCACTTTTTTTACTAGTAGGAGTTCTTTCAGTATGCCATTGTGAATAATTTGGCATAATATTACCAAGAAATTTAGTAGCTTCTCCCAATGTAATTTCCATAAAAGTACCGCCCGCGGTGGAATCTAAAAGATTTCTAGAAACAAAGTTCAATACCGCATAAAAATTTTGTATGATCATCCATAAATTTAAACCCTGACTAGGGAAATTTCTTATCATTAATTTCATTTTCTCCCAAGATTGGGCAACATGTTCATGCTCAAATTGCTTGAAATTCATAATTTTATTTCTAAGAGAAATAATTTTCACGGGAGGAAAATACTTGGTAATAAAAGCATCTTTACACCTATCCCAAGAATCAATACTATTTCGTGGCAAAGATGAAAACCAAATTTTAGCATGATCCCGCAATGAGAACGGGAATAATTTTAATTTGAAAATATCATTATCCACATATTTTTTCTTTTTCATATCACACAATTCTATGAAAGTGTTAAGATGGGATGCAGCATCTTCATTAGGACTACCAAAAAATTATTCTTTCATAACAAGATTTAACAAAGCGGCATTAATATCACAAGTCTCCGCACTAGCGGCGGGAGGAGCAATCGGAGTACTAATAAAATCATTATTATTAGTATTGGAAAAATCACAGAATTCTGTATTTTCTTGAGACATCGTGACTAGGCAAACAAGATAACAAGCAAACAAAAAAGGCAAACAAGCAAAAAGCAAACGGAAAAATATTTTTGTAATTTTTGTGAAAACTTTTTGGAAGTGGGGGAGATGAAAACGAGAGGCAAATAGCAAATAATGTAAATGCAAGGAGATGAAAGTTTATGCGTCGGTACTTGATAGATGTTGATGATGTCTCCCCGGCAACGGCGCTGGAAATTCTTCCTGCTACTTGTGAGTTGCGTTGGGATTTCCCCGAAGAGGAGGGGATGATGCAGTATAGTAGAGATAAGTATTTCCCTCAGTTAAGAACCAAGGTTATCAATCCAGTAGGAGAATCACGCAACACCTCCTTAGCAATACGTGCACACAAAATAACAAATACTTGCACGCAACACGAACAAGGGGTTGTCAAATCCTTTGACGATTACTTGCAAGATTAAATTTTGTAGTGATAAATAGATAGATAAAATACAAAATAAATAAATAAAAATTGCAGCAAGGTATTTTTGGATTTTAATATATGATAAAAGTAGACCCGAGGGCCATAGTTTTCACTAGAGGCTTCTCTCTTGAAAATAGCATACGATGGGTAAACAAATTATTGTTGGGCAATTGATAGAAAAGCAAATAATCATGATTGTCAGTGTGGAACGACTATCTATGGGGTGATCTAGCCCCTTTGTAGTTCAGCGAGGGGAATGTACAGAGCACAAAGAGCAGGATTAACAGAGGGCGCCACGATCTTTTACCCAAGTTCGGGCCACCTTTGAGGTGTAATACCCTACTCCTTGCTTTGGTGTATTATAGAAGCGTGGATGCACAAGTACAAGGAGCGCTCCCCCACCCCCCAGCAAGGCGCAAGGAGGAGGCAGCTACACGTGCAAGTGTGCGTGGGATTTGAATGGGTTCGAACCCTTGTAAAGGTTGTCATGGCCCTTCTTTTATAGCTCAAGGGGTAACCACAGTGTCAAAAAGGTGATTACATGTTGATTAGATAGCAAACAGTGCTATCATACCTTACTCTGTTAGTTAGTACAAAAAGCATTAAATGCAATGCTAGGTGTCGTGAGGAGGTGAAGCCCCGGCAAGGATGTTGCACCACTTGCCTAGCTAACTCCTATTATCTTGACACGCCATTTGGACGGGTGTCGATAAAGGTAATAATCCTTCCGATGTGCTAACACGTGTCCGGTAAGCCCTACCTAACTGCGTGTGGGCTCGACACCTCATTGAGAAGTGACCAGCTGTTCGGTGAGGTGGAGCACTGGCAGTTGGCGGGGGCCTGCCGGCCACGGAGCTTGCCGGGCCTTCGCCTGGCCGGCATGGCCTTGCCGGCGAGGGCTGCTTCTAGTGTTATGTCTTGTTCTTATCCTTGGCCAAGTAGGTTATCTTTGAAACTTGGTCTTCTTGATGCACTCCTTGATCTCTCAAAGAGCAACTTTCTTGGCTTGGGAAACTTCTTTATAACTTTAGTTTGGCAAGGGAGCTGCTACTTGTCTATGCATAGGTTAGGGTATTAGACACCCATGTTTAATACACCGACATGAGCCCCGGGGCCTAGGCCACACATGTTGCTGGGCATCGTTGGGCTAGGCCCAAATAATGCATAGACATGCAGTGTGGATCGACACCGGATTTTGTCAAAATGATTTATGTATCTTGAGATCTTCTTGCTTCTTTATTAACCTAGACTCGTGTCCATATTTTGCCTCCTTCCAGCATACCAAATTGCCGGGCGGGTGCTTACCGCGTGTGTAGAGACCACAGGCAAGCACGCACACGGGTTGCTGCTGGGCATGGCTCAGACAGCCATGGTCACGGGTGGCCAAAGGTAACTGCCATGCCTGTCACCACTTCCTCCTTTACTGCATCCCTCCCCACGACGCGTGTCATACGCGGAATGTGGTATTGGTGGAGAGAGGCGGTCATGGAGGTAGTGCGCTGAAGAGGGTAGGCAAGGCGTCGGATTGGCGAGGCCGGGCGGTCGATGAAGTAACGTGCCGGCCAGAAATGCAGGGCACATGACTGGTGGAATGGAGCGGTTGCCCTAAAATGGTGGAGAACCAGCCCTCGGGCCTCTCCCTATAAAAGAGGGGTCGTAGGGGGCGATGCTCATCCACCTTTCCCTTCTCCGTTCTTCCTGCATCTGCCACCACCATGGCGAGGGGAAAAGGCCGAGCTCGCACCTCTGCTGTTGTAGTGAGAGCTTCCTCTGGACAACATACTTCTACTTCAGCTACGACCGTGGAGGCCTGCACCAATGCTCGAGGCAGGACCACAGATCGGGGTCATGGAAGACGTGGCGCTCGGGGCCGAGGTGGCAAGAGTAGGGCGCTCGTCGTTCCACCCCCAGCCGCTCCTCCTCCGGTAGAAGGCCATACGGAAGACACGAGCTATGCGACCCACTGCGACGCTGGCTGCGGCTCCCCCATCCCTGTGCCAGGGAGATGGAGGTCGACTAACCGCTCGGCCTGTGGCTGCGTGTGAACCGCTGTTGCAACGGCTCCATTTGGGTGAATGTCGAGTTCCTCGCCAACGGCGTCATGTACCTCACGCGTGGGTGGAAATCCTTCTCTCGTGCTTGTTATCTGGGGCAAGGGCATCTCCTCCACTTCAAGCTAGTGGAGTCCGACACGCTCTCCGTGAAGTTCTTTGGGGCTTCAGGTGCTCGCATGCAGTGTTGCGTGGAGAGCTCGAGCAGTAGCAGAAGCGCCACCTTGAGCGATAGTGACAAGGAGGACGATGGTGAAGGCGACGACGGCGAGTCCCCGAGCGTCAAGTCCGAAGACGGTGACTCGGACTCTAGCTGAACACCGGCAACACCATCATCTGCAGCTGAGCACCGGTAGCACCATCATCTGGCTTGCCGGGAGCGCTTCGCCTAGGCGCCCCTTTTTCCCTCCTTGCACTCGATGTAAACCCTGGGAAGAAAGGGCTAAGAAAAACGTTATCGAGCGCTTTTCAATAAATATATGATATTTGTGATGCTCAAATAAATGTGTATAGTTTCCCTCGTTTGTCTTTGTTCTTGTATGATTTCAATCCGACACCCTACGTGGTTTGGAAGCTTGCCGGCACACATACTTGCCGCGAGCGCTTCGAGGAAGTGGTCCTTAGCAGTCTGCTAGTAGTACTCTCACCGGCAAGGTAACTTGTCGGTCTCAACGCTGCTGCAAAGATCTTGCCGAGCGGACCCGAGTCAAGATAAGAGCGTGAATAAACATGACAAGATTCCCTCGCGTGCAGGTTTCTCATACAACACAAAATCATGCAAAGGGAGAACTGTAAATGTAACAAAGAAAAATTTCCAGTTGTCTTTCAACTTATCTCTCATTGTTGTACGGAACATGTAACAACGCCATTTCGTAATGGTACTCCATCATCACTTCCCCCCGGGGAAACTTGCACGCGAGGAATCCCTCCTGTCTTTGAGAAAAAGAAAGGAGAGAAAAGAGTGGTACGTGGGACCTTGGCGGTATGTTAGCCTTTTCATTTAAGCAAGAATGTAATAACAGTGCAATGCTTATCGATACATAAGTAAAGATGCATAAAAGGTTGTGAAGCACTTAGCTTTATTCACATATGCATAGGGGTCTGCGCCTGGCTTTGTACAAAGGGTTACAACTCTTGGAGACAAAGCTTGTACGAAAGGGGTTGCCGGGGCAAGGCCCGACAACTGCACCTCATGGGTAGAATTTGCGAAGATGCTCGACATTCCACGAGTTTAGCACATGAATGCCATCTTCGGTCTCCAGACGGACTGAGCCGGGTCTGGTGACTCGTGCTACCCGATAAGGGTCTTCCCACTTTGGCGTCAACTTGTTTGATCCTTTGGCAGATTGAACATGCTGAAGAACAAGGTCGCCTTTCTCAAAGCTTCGGGCATGAACCTTGTGGCTGTGATAGCAGCGCAAGGCTTGCTGGTAGCATGCAGCTTGCATAGCCGCCCGAAGACGATCTTCCTCGAGGAGCACATCATCATCTTGCCACAACTGCTCTTGATCTACCTTGTCATAGGCAAGCACTCGAGGTGACCCGTATGTGAGTTCCGTGGGGAGCACCGCTTCTGCACTATAAACTAGGGAGAAGGGTGTTTAGCCAGTAGCTCGATTTGGTGTCGTTCTGAATGACCAAAGAACTGCCGGCAGCTCATCAATCCAGCTCCTTCCGCACTTGTGCAGCCTGTCGAAGGTTCTTGTCTTGAGGCCATGCAACACTTCAGCATTTGCCCGTTCTTCTTGCCCTTTGCTTCTCGGATGAGCAATACAGGCAAAGAAAACCTTGCTTCCAAGGCCTTGGATGTACTGCATGAAGGTGCGACTCGTGAAATGTGTGCCGTTGTTAGTAATGACTCTGTTTGGAACCCCAAAACGGCAAACTAGTCCCTTAAAGAACTTGATGACTAATTGTGCAGTCACCTTTCTCACTAGCTCTACTTCAGGCCACTTTGTGAACTTGTCGATGGCGACGTACAAGAACTCAAAGACCCTGGTAGCATGGGGGAAGGGGCCCAAGATATCAAGCCCCCAAAGGGCCAGGAAAGATCGTTTGGAGAGCTTGTGTTGGCTGATGTATGTTCTTTGAATGGAACTGGAATGCTTCACATCTTGTTACTAGCTCAGTTGCATCTTGGAGGGCAGTGGGCCAATAAAAACTTTGTCAGAAAGCTTTGCCGACAAGGGCTCTTGATCCTATGTGAGAGCCACATATGCCTCCATGTATCTCTGCCAACAACTTGAGTCCATCTTCCCGGCAAATGCACTTCAATTTCACCCCCATTCGGTCTTTTTCTGCATAGAGTGTTATCCACAAACTGATACATACTTGATTGACGGGCTACTTTCTCAGCTTTCTCTTGCTCATCGGGAAGCTCTCCTATTTGGAGAAATTAAACTATAGGTTGTGCCCATGCTGGAGCTTGTGTTCAACAACAAGGACTAAAGGCATCTCTGCGGCTGCGGGAGCGCTATCCTCGACGACAAGAACCTGAGGTTCTACGCGAGGCTGCAGCTCACCGGCAAGCACTTCGCTGCTCCCGACAACATTCTCACTAGCGGTCTTAGGAAGCTCTGCCAGAAAATATTTGCCAGTGTTCAACTTTCTTCTCTTATTGGCTTGTGTTGGTGGAGTAACTGATGGTTGAGTCAAATGGAGTACAAAAGTCCCTGGTTCCACAAGCAGCTTTTGGGCAGCACACTTTGACAGGTGATCAGCAATGCTGTTCTCCGCGCGGGGGATATGCTCTGTTTGCAACCCGCCAAAGTGTTCCTGCAATTTTCTCACTTCTTCCACGTATGCTTCCATCAACGGGCTTTGATAATCCTTGTTCACCTATTTCACAACAAGTTGTGAATCTCCGTGAATGATCAACTTTCTGATACCCAATTCCACCGCAGTTCTGAGACCAGCATGGAGCCCCTCATACTCTGCGGTGTTGTTGGTTGCCTTCTCCCTGGGAAAGTGCATTTCAACCATGTACTCGAGGTGTTCTCTGGTGGGTGCGACAAGCAGCACTCCAGCACTGGCGCCTTATAGTGAGAAGGCATTGTCAAAGTACATGACCAATTCTTTCTCAGTCTCTTTACCGGGGAGAGTTGATTCCGGAATTTCTTCATCTTGTGTTGGCATCCATTCTACAATGAATTCTGCCAAGGCTCTGCACTGAATAGTTGAAGTGCTCTCAAATTTGAGTGCAAAACTTGACAACTCCAGTGCCCACTCCACTATTCTGCTGGTTGCCTCAGGATTCCTCAGAATACGCTGCAACGGGAACCGAGTGACAATGGTGATTTCATGTGCTTGGAAGTAGTGGAGCGGCTTTCTCGAGGCCATGAGGAGACCAAAAAGCAGCTTCTGCATGCCAGAGTACCTTGATCTAGCCCCCTGCAAGAGAGAACTGACAAAGTATACTAGTCGCTGCACCACTTTCTTCTTTAGCGTTATCTGCTGTCTAACTTTTTCTGCTTGCACCATTTTTGTTTTGCCGGCATCGGACTCTGCCTTGTCGTGAGACGGAGTTGCCGCTGCTGTTTCTTCATCACTAGATTCTCTCTGTGCAACTAGCGTGGCACCTGACCACCTGATTCGTTGCTCCTAGATATAGCAGCAACGGCTCCTGTGGTCTAGGCGCAACTAAGGTTGGTGCAGAGGATAGGTACCTTTTCAGGTCTTGCACCACAGCCTCCACTTCCGGAGTCTATTTTACTGGACCTGCCTTTTCCAATATCTTGAAAAATGGCAGGACACGCTCAGCAGATCTTGAAATGAACCTACTCAAAGCAGCAACACAGCCGGCAAGACGCCGCACATCTTTGACAGTCTTGGGTGCTTGAATCTACTCGATGGCCTTGATCTTGTCAGGATTTGCTTCTATTCCCCACTGAGACACAAAGAACCCAAGGAGTTTACTGGACGGAACGCCAAACACGCACTTCTCAGGGTTGAGCTTGATGTTAATTCTGCGCAAATTTGCGAATGTTTCTTCTAAGTCTTGAATGAGGGTTGATTTGTCCTTGGTCTTGATCACTATATCATCCATATAAGCTTCTATATTACTGTGTAACTATGGCTCAAAACCAATCTGGACTGCTCTCGCAAACGTTGAACCAGTGCTCTTTAGTCTGAAAGGTATACGTATGAAACAATACGTGCCACATGGAGTAATGAATGCGGTTTTCTCCTCATCTTCCTTGGCCATGAATATCTGATGGTATCCAGAATATGCATCAAGAAATGAGAGCAAATCATAGCCAGCAGTGGAGTCCACAATCTGATCAATGCGTGGCAAGGGGAAAGGATCCTTTGTACATGCTTTATTGAGATCCGTGTAGTCAATACAAAGTCTCCACTTCCTATTTGCTTTGCGCACAACAACTAGATTTGCCAACCAAGCTGGATGTAGCATTCCCCTAACCATACCTGCTACTTCAAGTTTCTTGATTTCTTCTGCGATAAATTGTTGCCGTTCCAAAGCTTGCTTCCTGACATTCTGCTTAACGGGCTGACCATGGGGACAGACAGCAAGGTGGTGCTCAATTACCTCCCTGGGAACACCAGGGATGTCAGATGGTTGCCATGCAAACACATCTACATTCGCCAGCAGGAAGGCAATGAGTGTGCTTTCCTATTTACTGTCAAGAGTGGCACTGACGATGAAAGTACCGCCAGTGTCGTCCTCCTTCGTTGGCACCTTCTTTGTCGTAGGGGGAGTGGCCTTGGATTTCTTGCCGACAGAGCTCTCCGACAATTCTGCGACGGGTGCACAGCACTCCGAAGAGGCGTGCTTCCCGGAATTCTTGCTAGATGTCTTGACGGGCTTCTTACTCTTCTTTTTCTTGGTGGGAGCTGCGGCCTCGAAGGTCTCTACTACTACCGCATCTCTGTAAAGCTTGTCAACACATATGACTGCATCCTTCTTATCAGAGTTAATGGAAATGGCACCCATTGGCCCCGGCATCTTCAATGTGTTATAGGCATAATGGGATGCTGCCATAAACTTAGACAACGTCGAACGACCAAGCATCCCTTTAAATGTCAAGGGGATCTTAACCACATCAAATACTATCTTCTCTGTGTTGTAGTTAAGTTGCCTGCCAAATGTCACCGGCAGCGTGATCTTTCCCTTAGGTTGGATCCTTCCCGGGTTAATTCCTTGGAATGTCCCCATTTTCTCGAGCTCTTCGTCAGGGATTTGCAACCTCTCGATCACTTCAGGAGAGATAAAGTTCAAGCCTACCCCACCGTCAACTAACACTTTCATGACCTTGAGGTTGCGTATTGTTGGTGAAACCAACAACGGCAGACACCCGACCGCAGTTGTGCGATCAGGGTGATCCTCGGCATCAAAAATGATAGGCGTGTGGGACCACTTGAGGGGCTTCTGAGCATTTGCTGCCGGCTCTGCTGCATTGACTTCACGCGCCCACTGTTCAAGCTGGCGGTGAGAGGAATGCAAGGATGCACCCCCATCAATGCACATGGCTTCTGTTGCCTTCTGGAATTCTTGCTCACTGGACTCGTCGTCATCTTCCTCCTCACTCTCATCATCCTCTTCTTTCCTTTCCCTGCCCCTGGTAGGCTTCTCTTTCTGCTGGTTAACCTTGTCGCGACGCCCTCCTCTGCCACAGCGACCTTTCTTGCCGGACCTACCCATACCACCCTGGCCCTTCTCCTTGCCGCGCTTCTCGTACTCAGCCTTTTGCTTCTCAACCAGCTACTCGACTTGTCGGCACTCCTGGAGATCGTGCCCCTTGTAATGGTGAATCTTACAGTACGTCCCGTCAGACTTGCCGGTCTTTTCGCCCACCGCAGGTACCTGACAATCAGCGCACACGGCAACTTCCTTGCCGGAGCTCTCTGTCTTGATTTTCTTAGCGGAGCTAGAATTGTCAGACCGTTCAACGACCATAACTGACTTGCCCTTGCACTTTCTATTGCTCCTCTGACCTTTCTTCTTTGGGGTGGTGGTGTCGTCGTCCTTAGAGTCGACTTCAGCGCCAGCATCTTCCCCAGGGAGCCTTCTCCCCTCCTCAGCACGTGCACATTTGTTCACCAACGTGTAGAGCTCGTTGACGGTCTTCGGCAGCCGTATGTTCATCTTCTCCACATTTTGCGATTGTGCACGTTCATATGAAACATGGCAATTACAGTTGTAGGGTGCACATCTGGTATGATGCGATGTACGCGGCTGAATCTTTGGATATACTTGTGCAGATCTTCCCCTTCTCTCTGTGGGATCACTTGCAGATCACTGGGCTGTCCAGTGCCTTTCTGGCCTCCAGTGAAGGCACCAACAAACTCGTTGCATAGATCTGACCATGAAGAAATGGAGTTCTCTGGCAAGTTCATTAACCAAGATCTCACATTGAGTTTGAGCACCAATGTGAAATAATTGGCAAGGATCCCTTCCCCCGGCAGCTTGCACAACAATTGTGTTTATGCCCAGGAATTCTGCCGGGTTGAGCTTGCCATCGTACCTCTCCGGTACTTCTGGCTTGAACGCCCGGACGGACGGCCAGTGGACTTGCCATAGCTCACGTGTGAAAGCGGGGCACCCAACTTCATAAGGTAGATACCAGCCAACAACAGGCGCTGGCACGTCATCGACTGGACCGTTGTGCTCGTCAGATTGATGGCGCGCCTCCCAGAGCCATTGAATGGTGGTATGAGCGTCTTGTGTTCGCCTATCCAGCAGCACCTGTCGCTGATCTTGCTGCGTCTGTGGATCTGAGGAGGCCATCGACACATCATCAGGCTCAGCAACTCGTTGGATTCATTGTGACTGCTGATGCTGCTGTCGGGGTTGATGTCATGGAGAAGACCGCACCGTTGGCACACCACCTACAATATGGTCATCAGTCTGAGCTACTGGTGATGTTTGTGGGCGTCGCGTGGGCTCTGCCAGCTGGGTTTGTTAGCCTCCGCAAAACCCAATCAAACTATGAATGGTGGTCACCCACTCATCCATCTTATCTGTTGTTGGAGGAAAGTTCAATAGCATTTGGGCTCGCGCCATCACGTCCGTTGCCGTCAAAGACATGTTGGAGAGCGAATACCGCGACGTCGCTCGACTCCTGGCAAAGCCAGCAGGAGCACCATTGCGATCTTGCCGCCATACCGTGGGGGTGACAGCAGGTTGGCGTGGCGGAGGTGGCACTTGAAGATCTTAAGCTTGATCGACAAGCGTCTTCTCGTGCGGGCGCTGCTGTGCATGATCGACAACACCGCTCGGGGTCATGTCACGTCCATCTCGCAACGGACGCGGCATGTGCTTCGATGTTTTCTCCCTCACTGCCGCCGTAGTCGCTGCAGCGGGAGGATCTTGGCTCGCACCCGACCGGACAGTATTACTCCGGTGGCTGCGCTCGCCGGTGTGTCGGGGAGGTGGGAGTAGCGTGCCCGCGCCACCTGCACCATTGTTGTTGTCTTCGCTAGAGGGTCATGGAAGGTGACCGCCTCTAGCGCCTCCACTGCCCGTTCCTGCCGCAGTGGGCACGGCGACCGCGCCGCGTGCGCTGGTCGTGCCTACCGCGACGTTCGCGCCATCCGCGGTAGTGGTGCCGCCTGCGCCGCTCGTAGATGCGCGTGAAGGAATCTTGGACGTGGAAGGCTTCATCGCCATGGAGCCCTTCTTCTTGGTGCCATGGATGATGAAGATGATGATGGAGCTCGACGAAATCACACGCCGTCTTCTAAGCAAGGTCCACGCCAGTTATCCCCCTACCTGGCGCACCAAAGATGTCAGTGTGGAACGACTATCTATGGGGTGCTCTAGCCCCTTAGTGATTTGGCGAGGGGAATGCACAGAGTGCAAAGAGCAGGATTAAAAGAGGGCACCACGATCTTTTACACAGGTTTGGGCCACCTTTGAGGTGTAATACCCTACTCCTGCTTTGGTGTATTAGAACTGTGGATGCACAAGTACAAGGAGCACTTCCCCCCGGCAAGGCGCAAGGAGGAGGCAGCTACACATGCAAGTGTGCGTGGGGTTTGAATGGGTTTGAACCCTTGTAAAGGTTGCCATGGGCCTCCTTTCATAGCTCAAGGGTAACCAAAGTGGCAAAAAGGTAATTACATGTTGATTAAATAGCAAACAGTGCTATCATACCTAACTCTGCTAGTTAGGACAAAAAGCATGAAATGCATCGCTAGGTGTCATGAGGAGGAAAAGCCCCGACAAGGATGCTGCACCGCTTGCCTAGCTAACTCCTATTATCTTGACACGCCATTTGGACGGGTGTCAATAAAGGTAATAATCCTTCCGGCGTGTTGACACGTGTCCGGTAAGCCCTACCTAATCGCCTGCAGGCTCGACATCTCACTGAGCAGTGACCTGCTATTCGGTGAGGTGGAGCGCTGGTAGTTGGCGGGGGCCTGCCGGCCATGGAGCCTGCCGGGCCTTCGCCTTGCCGACTTGGCCTTGCCGGCGAGGGCTGCTTCTAGTGCTCTATCTTGTTCTTCTCCTTGGCCAAGTAGGTTATCATTGAAACTTGGTCTTCTTGATGCGCTCCTTGATCTCTCAAAGAGCAGCTTTCTTGGCTTGGGAAACTTCTTTATAACTTTAGTTTGGCAAGGGAGTTGCTACTTGTCTGTGCATATGTCAGGGTATTAGACACCCATGTTTAATACACCAGCAATGACGATATCCAAGGAAATGATCATGTATATAGGCATCACGTCCGAGACAGGTAGACCGACTCCTGCTTGCATCCACTACTAGTACTCCACACATCGACCGCTATCCAGCATGCATCTAGAGTATTAAGTTCATAAACAACAGAGTAACGCCTTAAGCAAGATGACATGATGTAGACAAAGTAAACTCACACATGAATAAACCCCATCTTTTTATCCTTAATGGCAACAATACAAATACGTTTCATGTCCCTTTCTGTCACTGTGATTGAGCATCGCAAGATCGAACCCATCACAAAGCACCTCTCCCATTGCAAGAAAAATCAATCTAGTTGGCCAAACTAAATCAATAGATCGGAGAGAAATACAAAGCTATAATAATCATGCATAAAAGAGTTTAGAGAAGACTCAAAATATATTCATGGATAATCTGATCATAAACTCACAATTCATCGGATCCCAACAAACACACCACAAAAAGTGATTACATCGAATAGAACTCCAAGAACATCGAGGAGAACATTGTATTGAAGATCAAAGAGAGAGAGGGAGCCATGTAGCTACTAACTATGGACCCATAGGTCTATGGTAAACTACTCACACATCATTGGAAGGGCAGCAAGGTTGATGTAGAGCCCCTCCGTGATTGATTCCACCTCCGGTAGAGTGCCGGAAAAGGCCTCCAGATGGGTTCTCGTGAGAACAGTAACTTGCGGCGGCGGAAAAAGTGTTTCGGGTGGCTCTCTGTTGGTTTCCCGATTTTAGAGAATTTATAGAGGCGTAATTAGGTCAAACAGAGCAAAGGTGGGCCCACGAGGCACCAGGGTGCGCCTACCCCCCTGGGTGTGCCTTGGTGGCTCGTGGCCACCTTCTTCGTCTTTTGTCCCTCTCCCGAAGCTTCTAGTGTCTCTTTTGTCCAGAAAAAAATCTCCAAAAAGTTTTGTGGCATTTGGACTTCTTTTGGTACTGATATTCTGAAAAACCAAAAATAGGCAAAAAAAATAGCAACTGGCACTAGGCACTAAGTTAATAGGTTAGTCCCAAAAAATGATATATAATTGCTTGTAATTGTATATAAAACATCCAAGATTGATACTATAATAGCATGGAACAATAAAAAATTATAGATACGTTGGAGACGTATCAAGCAGTCACTTGCCTTGACCATGTCACTTCAAGAATGGTTGACTCTAGATATGTACATTGTGTTCTACGTACGACATGTTCTTTTCGTCAAGAAGCCTCTAGTGAAGTGGGAATCCTTTGATTGTACTTTGATTTGAATCCGGACATGTTGATCGATGCATACATGCATGTGTGCATTTAGCTTACACAAGCCAACCCTCAAATTTGTTTTGTCGTGAGCAGTCACTTGCCTTGACCATGTCACGTCAAGAATGGTTGACTCTAGACATGTACATTGTGTTCTGAGTATGATATGTTCTTTTCGTGAAGAAGCCTCTAGTGAATTGGGCATCCTTTGGTTGTACTTCGATTTGTATCTGGACATGTTGATCGGTGCATACATGCGTGTGTGCGTTTAATTTGCACAAGCCAACCCTCAAATTTGTTTGGTAGTGAGCAGTCACTTGCCTTGACCATGTCACTTCAAGAAAGGTTGACTCTAGACATGTCTTTCGGTGAAGAGGCCTCTAGTGAATTGGGCATTGTTTGGTTGTACTTTGATTTGAATCCGGAGAAGTTGATCCATCCATACATGTGACATTGTTCATGTCAATTGAAATAATGGTGTTCATATGTATATATTATACTATAGATTTTACACATTACAAAATTTACACTACTCACAGCAAAACTTATCAAAAGTGAACTAGTGAAAATAAATTATGTCCCTATGAATTCGAATCCAGGATCATTTCCGGATTGTAAAGTAATTAGAGGAAAAAGCTAATTCAATACAGTTTGCACCATCCGATGGAAGATGGACGGCCGAGCATTTGTCTACCTTCTCGCATTCCTCCATAGTCAAACTCGATTGCATTCACACAGTTCAATTTCCCACTACTCCGCACCATGCCACCACTCTTTAAATCAGTGGTTCCATTTCATTCACCATCGAATCCAAAAAAACCTCAATCCCCTTCTCCGGCGATGATGGTGCGCACGACCCCCTCCTTCCCCCATATCTCAATGGCCAGCGGCAGGCCGCATAGGTCACCTCCGTCCCCCAATGTCAACCCGATCGGAACCAACGCCCTACTACCTCTGACCCAGCACCAGCGGGTAATGCGTCATATTCGCCCCCACACTGATGATGCCTGGTCAGGCACTCGGCTCTCTGTCACAGAAGAGGAAATCTATTGCTGAGGAGGTGGAGGTCACCGGCGGTGAATGTCCCGCATAGCAGCTTTGCCTTGTCGAGTCAATCAAGGCGCCCGTCGAGGAGGTCCTCCATCAAGCAGAGGAGGCAGGCCGTGACTGCGACCACCTCTTGGCTCGCTTCGACGATCTTCGGGAGAGAGCCCGCCGCCAAGTGGAGGACATCCCATGCAAAGTCGACCGCGTCACCCCCATGTTACATGAGCTCCTCTGTGTCGTGGCCGCAGCGGAGTTGGAGGAGGCTTACAATATCTCCAACGTGACGGCATGTGCGGAGGAAATCATCCGGGAGGCCGAACGCGCAGCAGACACGGTTGTCTTGGAGGCGGGCATCAAGATGTCTGCGGCCACGTCATATTCGGAAGACATGGTCCGCCAGGCATTCACCAAATTAGACGCTGCTAATAAGGCGTGCTACACCAACGATGAGGACGACGATGGCGAGGAGGAGGATGAGGAGGCCAAGAAGGACGAGGAGGGGCGGCGACAATGAGGAGGTGGGCGGCGAGGACAAGGATGGTAGCGACGATGAGGAATAATTTCTAGTAGTTATGTTAGGTTTCTAAGTACTATGTAGTAATATTGTAATGACATTATTTACTATGTAGTATATGTTCTATGTAGTTCTACACGGAATCCACTTAATTCATGCGCTACCATTCTTTCCATTTCTGGAAGTGACAACCACATTTTCCATGCGATTCAGGTGGTCACCGCGGCACTGGCATCCAGTTTAGGCGGTGACCACGCCATTTTGAATGCCATTCTTGTCTTCACCACGGCACTAGCATCCAATTCAGGTGGTGACCACGCCATTTTGCGTGCCATTCAGGTGGTCACCATGGCACTGGCAAGCAGTTCAAGCGGTGAGCACACGATTTTGCATGCCATTCAGGTGGTCGCCATGGGACTGGCATCCAATTTCATACAGTGACCACGCCATTGCCATCCAACTCAGGTGGTCACCACGAAAATGGCATCTAATTTGAAACGGTGATCATGGCCATGTGGTAGCACCCTAGACTAATAGTAGCACACGACTATGAATGGAGGACATGCCATAAACCTGGTTCAAGTGTTAATATTGGTTTATGATCCAACTAGTTAAGTGCAACTCCGTAAGTGCATCAGGTCCTTGGTTCAAGTCCAGGACGTCAAATTTTTTATGCTATTGATTTGTTTTTCTTTTGTTTTTATGACGCTATCAAGTGGCCCCACGCAGAGAGACGTATAGTCACATCAACGACGGCAATGCTCTTCCTCCACACTAAGCCATCTTTGCTCCACATTCTAATCCCCAAATCCCTCCTCTGACCGCGAACTATCGTGCGGGACTGCGGCCCCCTTCACCACCTCTCATCTCCAGAGAAGGTCGCCTTCACTTACTGCCGCTACCGCTGTCGTCGACCACCTCGACGACATCAAGAAACCCTAGGTAGGCCGAATCATGCTCACAAAATGCAGGTAAATCATTCTTTAGTATCTTCGATTCCAGATTAAATCAAGTGCGAATGTTGTCTGTATACTGATTTGATTGTATGGATTCATAGTGACCAAAGTGTTTGGACGCCATGGGTTTGTGTGAAAATGGCCACGTAATGTATGACAAAACCTTCCTCATAACACTTCCAGTTGGCTTTGAAGATAGGACGGTATGTTTTTTACATTCGCTGCTCTTTCATTCATGGTGTGCCTGAATTGAAGTTACTTAGTTCATGAAACTATACTAGTGGTCTATGATTTAGGCCTTTGTTACGGTGATGACCATGGCCGGCCTGCATGCAACTGACTAACAATCAAATTGATATGTGAACATACGTGTAGGTTGTTTACATGATTGCTTCATAATTACAAAGGAGTATTGATCAGATTTTAGATCATTCACATTGTTTTCTGAAAAATCCTAGCAATAGTTATCCATGCATAATTTAGGAAACATGCTAAAAATAGAACTGTATAGTTTTCTAAAATTTATGCCACATAGTGCACATTTTTGTTCATGCCTAAATAGGCATAATGATCTCTTGGATATTCATCTAGTTGTTTTGTGCAAGTATGTAAAAAGAGCAAGCCATTGTTAAATTTGTGAACATGCTGACATAAGCCACTATACATTAATAGACAATTGGTATATGTACTTATTTATGAGTTGCAAGCTTAACTATTCCAATCCTTCCATTTGTGAACTGTTCATCCCCTGCTTTGCAAGAAAAAAGTCCTGATGAAGCTGGGCCTTTATTCATTTCAACACTCCTCTGCTAAGCCTCGGCTTAAAACAACGCATGGCTTTCTTTTCTATTGTTGTCTCCAAAACTTTGAAGGGAAAACGTTTTTCACTAGACCAACTTGGAGGGAATTTGCCAAAGTATATAGATTCCAAGTTGGTATGAAGTTGTACTTCGATATTAGCAAAAATCTACATCAAATCGATGTGAAATTGGACAATGTTCCAATGGTTCATCCTTGTAAGTGTTCTCAGACATACATACCTTGCTTAGGTGGACTTGCGTTTACTTGCCTGTTCTTAATAGTCCTAAATATAAATATCTACACATGTTCTCATTCTTGTTTCTGTATATCTACTCAGCTTACTATGCGATATCAGAAAACAAAAAAAAGCGATAGCTGACAACATGGAACTCATTGCTGGAACCACATGTATGTGGAAAGACATGCGGTACGCTGTGATTTTTGCTAACAATATTGAATCGCTTGTGCGATCGTACGCACATGAACCAAGTTCTGGACCGTACAAGGTGCTGCTGCACACTCTGACCAAGACGAACGTTAAGAAGAAACAACTGGTAATATGTTTATTTGTTTCAGCATTCATTGTACAACATTTGTTATTTAAAATATGCCATTATACCATGTAACAATTGTGTTAATGCAACAGAGACTCCCTAGTCATGTTCTTCCTGATCAGATGGATCGACATGGTGAAATGAGAATTATTATGTTTCCTGAAGCTGACATATGGTCATTATACTCGACGTCAGAAAAAGATGGATGCCTCATCGTAATGGATGGCTGGAAGGATTTGCTTTCCTTGTCCAAATTGGCAGTTGGAGACAGGCTATTCTTCATGATCCACCATGGACGTGATGAGGTTATCCTCTTTGTCAAACCCATGAATGGGTAATCTGTGTAATCTATTGAAGAGTAGTTCTATATTGTAGCTGCACTTCCTGTTGATGCTCGAACACACCTACTTGTGATGTGTGATACTTTTGGGAATGACCTTGTTGATGTACCAAATGTTTGTTCCATGCTTGAACTTGTAATGCTATATTATTATTTGTGATAATATTTTCTTGTTCGTGTTTTATTTAATAATTAGTATGGCATCTCATAGTTCAGTAAAATGATAGCACAAAACGAAAGAATGTAATAGATTTCATTATGAGCATCTCAACAAATATCCATTAGATAAACGCAAAACTTTGTTTTCAAGCCCATTGCACCATTTTTTCCTTTCCCAACATGCCGAACATCTCAACTCGTACCCTGAAAATCTGATTCTAATATGTTATAAACTCTGCCATGGCAGAAATTATAAGGTACTACGTTCTGAACACCTACTGGCCATTTATTAAATCATTTTTTATAACCAGCCAGCCATTTTTTGTCACACCAAACATTTTATGTGACACTACGAACCGTCCCAGAAAATGGACATGCGTAGTGATGCTCAAATCGTCCCTAAAAATCAGGCCACAACGTCACCAAAGTTGGCTAGGGTGCTGCCCCGGGAGGAAACATCTCGTGATAGTGGACCGTCACCGAAAATGATTTTAGGCGATGTTTCCTGTTTTGTCGCCAGGGTTTTCGTCACTGAATAGATGAAATTTTGTAGTGTGAAGACGAGGATGTGTTACCGAAGTTCCTTCCCTTTAGGGGGAAGTACGTCTCCGTTGGAGCGGTGTGGAGGCACAATGCTCCCCAAGAAGCCACTAGGGCCACCGTATTCTCCTCACGCCCTTGCACAATGCAAGATGTCGCGATTCCACTAGTGGTGCCCTTGAAGGCGGCGACCGAACCTTTACAAACAAGGTTGGGGCAATCTCCAAAACTTAACTGGAGGCTCCCAACACCACCATGAAGCTTCACCATAATGGATTGTGGCTCCGAGGTGACCTCTTCTGTCTAGGGTGCCCAAACTCCCAAGAGTAACAAGATCCGCAAGGGATTAGTGGGGGGAATCAAATATCTCTTGGTGGAAGTGTAGATCGGGACCCTCTCAAGCAAACCCTAGAGAATCAACAAGTTTTGATGGCTAGGGAGAGAGATCGGGTTAAAATGAGCTTAGGGGAAACAATGGAGCTTGGGGGAAAAGAGGTAGGTCTTCTTGCTGAAGAAGACCTCATTTATATAGTGGGGCAAATCCAATTGTTATTCTTCACACAGGTCGTGCTCAAGCGGTACTACTACTCAGCTGAGTGGTACTACTGCCTAATATGGAAGTGCAAGGACCCAATGGTAGTACAGAGGAAAAAGGGCGGTAGAATCGGACCAAGCGGTACTACAGCGCCTACTTCCGATCTACTTCCCCCAATTGTGGACAAGGGAAACAAGGGCACGGGGCAGCATGGATGAGTCCACGGTAGAGGGACGGTAGTACCGCACCAGGCGATACTACCGCTATGGCTACCGCTCCAGAAGGAGCAGTACTACCGCTACAGAAGGAGCGGTACTACTGCTAGATGTGGAACACCCGCAGCCTACTGCCGCCCCACTACCTTCGATGCAAAAAAGTTCATGCTGACCAAGCGGTATAGGCCACAGAACTAGAGAGCAAACGTATCGTAGGAGCAGTACTACCACTGCCAGGTGCGTTACTGCCGCTGGCCTGAGCGGTACTACCACTGGGGTGCCACAAACATCCACAATAGAATAAGAGTTGGAACTCCAAGTTGTCGGGAGGGAAAGTGGGTGCAAGAGAACGTGTACTTGTTGATTCAACCCAAAACTCTCCAAAGCAGACCCTCTCTTAATAGTACGGATTTCCTAAGACTCAAATACCACCAAAGAAGAATTGCCGGAAAATAGCCATCTTCACTCTAAATCACCGAGGGGAATAAATAATCTCGTGCCATATGATGGATTATCTGAAATGCTCAATGCACACGATTAGTCCGCAAAGCGCATTGTCATCAATCACAAAAACCACTAAGGGCGAAATATGCCCTAACACCAACCCTACATATACAAGGGATGCATACAAGGTGAAAGCCGAGATCCCAACTTTTAATGGAAATATTGATATTGAAGGGTGCCTTGATTGGTTATATGAAGTGTAGACTTTATTTGAGGTCATAGAGGTCCCGAAAGATCATAGAGTTCCTTTGGTCGCTTACAAGCTGAAAGAAGGAGCCGGTGTCGGTGTCAAAACCGGCGGATCTCGGGTAGGGGGTCCCGAATTGTGGATCTTGGATCGATGGGGAACAAGGGACATGGGACATGATATTTACCCAGGTTCGGGCCCTCTCTAGGAGGTAATACCCTACGTCCTGCTTGATTATATTGCTTGTGTATATGGGGATTACAGAGTCGATCTACCATGAGATCAGAAGAACTAAACCCTAAACTAGTAGGATGGTGATTGTTCTCTAGCCTCTACAGACTAAGTCCCCTGGTTTATATAGACACCAGGGGTATTAGGGTTATACATAGTCGGTTACAACATGGGAAAAAACATGCCGAATCTTCCATCGTGCCTTGGAGTACACACCAAGGCACAAAAAGCCTCCCATCCGGATATAATGTCACTCCGCAATCTGGTCCACCAGTAGCTATAGTGCGGTCCAGCTGTCCGACCCATGAGAGATAGGCCGGCATCCCGAGGACCCCCTAGTCTAGGACTCCCTCAGTAGCCCCCGAACTAGCCATCAATGCCGGAGCTCATAACTGTCAATCGCCCCGTGCTTCCCAAAGTCTTCGGCTTGCGAGGCGAGTTCTCCATCTTCTCCCTGTTCGGCTGATTCTAACAATTCGGCTTCCGACGACTTCTTAACCCATCACATTGTAGGTGGCCCCCACCATTAAATTTGTCAAAGGCGACCCTCAATTTCCGTGCATCTGCCAGAAGGTGAGCAGTCTTAATTTTTTACAAAAACACCCTCCCGGGACCAGGGAATATGCCTATTAAATAGGCCAAGGACGCATTCGGTGGCCCATTCATCCCCAAGCAAGAAATCCAATCCCGTTCAGAGAAACCCCAAGGCACATGGCCGGCGCCCCTGGCTCATCCTCGCGCCCTCACGGCCAACTCCCGGGCGACTGGCCCAGCTGCTCCATTTCACACCTCCAGCTATGTGACCTCCAGAGGCAAGGGTACCTTCCAGCCGCAGATCTTGTACCGGTCCATGCTGGCTTGACCTCGGCAAACGGCGAAGCCTTTGCAGAGAACTTTCCCACTCCAAGCAAGGATGAGAGGGTATGTTTCGTATCCTTCCTTCTAAGAGGTCTGGGATTCCCCATTCACCATTTCTTAAGTGGCCTGCTAGAGTTTTATGGGATCCAACTCCACCACCTCACCCCTGGATCAATTCTAGATATCTCTGGCTTTGTCGCCCTTTGCGAGATGTTTCTGGGATGCGAGGCTCACTTTGAGTTATGGAGGAAGTATTTCTGCCTCGTCCCTCGCACCCACGAGGGGTCAATTTTTGAAATAGGTGGAGCCGAAGTGTGTCGTATAGCCAGCGCGGGATACCCCATTGGGACCACAAAGAAAGATTCTGAAGAATGGACTTTGGAGTGGTTTTATATCGGAGACGTCCCCCTGTCCGAACTAGTTCGGAGAGGTCTGCACGAGTATTCAGACACTCCGCTAAAGAAGCGATTCAACTGGCGGCCTAAAAGGCCCTCCCAAGGGGAGTCCACCGAGGTGCAGTGCCTAGCTGCCAAGGTAAGGGTGCTGGCCCATAGTAAATTGACCATGGTTGATGTAATGGCCGCAGCAATCGACCGATGCGTGCAACCCCTTCAGCAAAGGGTGCACCCCTTGTGGTGCTACAACGGGACAAGTGACGCGTTCCGCTACAAGCGGCAGAGGCTAGACAACCAAACAGCAATGGCCACCATATTGGCGGATCTATTCAAAGGCGAGGAAGAAGAATTTGCCCGCCCGAGAAACTGGAAAGGTTACTCGGGCTACAACCCCATCGAATGGGTAAGTTTGAAATTGTGCACATAGTTTGGATATTACATCTGCATACTAACCGGCTCAACCATTTTCCCGAATAGAATTGGAGACGCCAGGTTGAAGGCATCAGCTGCCCTTCCCCTCAACTAGAGGATCATTCCCGTGACGACGATCCGGGATTTCATGAGGACCCAGAGGTGTCTATCAGTTTTGAGGACGGGGTTTTCTTCCAGGAAAGCCTTGACGGTTCCAAGGTGGCTATTATAGCCGATCACCCTGGGCTCCTCCCCTCCTCCGTCGTAAGTAGCAAAAAGGCCTCCTCTCAAACTGGGTGTTTGCCTCGCGCTACTCCGGGTATGCTAACTTCTACTCCCAAGGGTCGCTATACCTCGCGCCGAACATCGACGGGGGCGACGCCGATTCTGGCCAGCAAAGGAGACTCCAGCAAAAAAGTGGCCACGAGAGCTACGCCGGTCACGTCTTCAGAAAAAAGGTAGTGTACTTTAAAATTGCCATCAGTTCATTATTAGCCTCGTCGCTGCGGGGCTCCATTGACATTCAATCTGGGTCTGCAGGAAAAAGGTACCACCCCGACCGTCCGAAGACATCGAGGGGGTGTCAGGGCGTGGTCGAAAACCCTCAGCGCGGGCAAAGGTCAATGCAGGGGATTCCACTGCAGACCAGCCTTTAGAAGACCCTGAGGATGTCTCGGTCACCAATTCTGAAGTTGAAAGTGTGATGAATCATCGGCGATGGAAGGAATCCCTACGCCATGCTGCCTTTTCCGATCAAGAATTTAATTATTTTAATTCGGTCGACGCATACCTCAGAGCGGCCCGAACAGGCCTTGAGGGGATTGCCAACCTTCTGTCGGCCAATATGCATATAAGAGATGGGTTCTGACAACCGAATATAAATGCTAACCCAGTAGCCCCCGAGCCTTGATTCGGGTGGGAAGGCCGAGTTAAGGGTCTGTGAAATATTGGTTGTTTGCTGCAGGCTTCAAAGGACCAGAACAAAAAAATGTCCGAGGACCTTGGGTTGAGCCGAACACAGTTGGCTGATGTGAAACCCGAACTAGAGGCCGTGAAGAAGTTTACCAGCGAAGCCCATGGTGAGGAAAATTTTCCGTCTCTCCTTTGTTTTTATAAATGTGCATGAATTGTGCCTGGGTACCCAGTTTGACACCAGCTATCTTTATAGCACCTGAATCCATAGGCCAATTACGAAAGGATCTGGATGCCGCCAAGGAAGCTCAATGGTATGCGGAGTCGCAGCATGAAGCCGGTCTTCGGGTTCTAAAACGAAGCCATGAGGAGACCAACAAACTGAAGTCAGAGAACCAGCAGCAGGCCAAAGAACTAGAGAGTTTGAAAACTCAATTGGCGCAGGCTCTCGGGGAGAACCAGAGATTGAAAAGCGGCATGTTCAGTAAGTGTTTATTTAAGCATTGGATGTACATAGACATGCGCGATGCTCGAATCTAAAAGTTATGCCATGCTTTATGCTAGGTCTCCTGACTGGTCGGCCCGGAGAAGAGGTCCATTCCTTTGGCGGGAATCTGTTAAAGGAACTGTCTGTGGTTCATGAGAAAGCTCAAAAAGCTATGAAAAACATGGTCAAGGCATTGTTGCCGACCGAAGTAGCACCGGACGATATGGCCGAACTGGCAAATCGCTTTAAGGGAGCTCGGCGACGCTTTGAGTTATGGAAGATATCAGCCTGTCGCGAGGGGGCGCGAGAAGCCTGGTGTCGGTGTCAAAACTGGTGGATCTCGGGTAGGGGTTCCGAGCTGTGGATCTAGGATCAATGGGAAACAAGGAACGATGAACATGGTGTTTACCCAGGTTCGGGCCCTCTCAAAGAGGTAAAACCCTACGTCCTGCTTGGTTGTATTTGATGTGTATGATATGGTTACAGAGTCGATCTACCGCGAGATTAGGCCAGCTAAACCCTAGGTTGATGGGATAATGGATGTTGCTCTAGCCCTAAAGACTAAAACCCCTTGGTTTATATAGACACCAGTAGGGTTAGGCTTACATGCGATCGGTTACAATGAAGGAAAGATCATGCTAACCGTTGACTTGGAGGGCACACCACGGCTCAGAAGATCTCCTACTCGGTCACGGATCTGCGCTCTAGCTTGGCCCCATAGTTGCCCATCAGTCCGGCCCATATGCAGTAGGCCGACGGCCCGAGGAACCCTTAATCCAGGACTCCCTCGGTAGCCCCCGAACTAGCCTCCAACGCCAGAGCTTGTGTCCGGCATCCGCACATTTCACGGTCTTCGGCTTGCGAGGTGAGTTCTTCATCTTGTCCTGTGCGTGCTCGGAGTTGAGTGGTATCCGGAATCCGGAGCGTTTACTTTACTTAGCCTCGAAGGCCAAAGTGCTCAAGTGTGGACAGTGCCCATGTCTGACAACTTGTATCAAAGGGTCGCGTCCGGTCATAACACCGAACGGCCAGAGGTTCTCGATGCGCGGCTCGAGGCCGCCCCTCCATTGGCACATCTCATCAAGGCAGAGATCGTGCCATGTTTTTTAGGGGATATGATCAATGATTTCGATTCCCCACCCGCGCATAATGTCGTGAGCGTATCAGGAAGTGGAGAATCCCGCGGCATGAAAAGGGGAACTATTGGCTCCTTCGCAGCCTATAAAAAAGGGGGAACAAGTACAGTTATCATCTTACACCTTCTTCCACCTCCCGCCATTACCTTTCCAATCTCCAGAGCTCCAGCGCCCTGCCTTACTCTTTCACAGCGACTCCCTTCCCCGCCTCCTCCTCGCTTCGTCCATGGCCGGATCCGGAGCTAATGGCAAGTGGGAGGCCTGCATCGTCACCAACAATGACATCGAGGAGCTAAAGCGAGCCGGCTACCTGTCAGCCGACGTCGCTCACCGAGCCCCCGAGAAGGGCCAGGTGGTTCCCACGCCCAAGCCAGGCGAGAGGGTGGTTTTCCTCCCCCACTTTATCTAGGGGTTGGGATTCCCATTGCACCCTTTTGTGCGGGGATTGATGTTTTTCTACGGGCTAGATTTTCATGATCTAGCCCCCAATTCCCTCCTCCACATCTCTAACTTCATCATCGTTTGCGAGGCCCTTCTGCGGGTCCAGCCGCACTTCGGCCTGTGGCTGAAGGTGTTCAATGTCAAGCCGAAGGTGGTCGGCGGTGCCCAGGTGGACTGCGGCGGAGCGATGATAAGCAAGCTCACCCGAGTCCAATGGCCGGAGGGCACGTTCATCGACACCGTCAAAGTGTGGCAAAAGGAATGGTTCTATATAACAGAGCCACGACCACCCGCGAGACTGACCTCGTGGACCAAGAAAGGTCTTAATTGGGGATCCGCCAATGAGGTGAAGAAACTGCAGAAGCGTGTTTCCAATGTGATGGAGACTAGAGCCAAACTGACGAACGTAGTTCAGATAATGCTCCGTCGTCGCCTCCTCCCTTCCTAGCAGAGGGCGAGTCTGATGTGGACTCACAAGCCCGAAGACCCGGCCACCATGCAGCACCTGTTCGGCACCACCTACGACAAGGTGTGGAGAGTGCTGTTCATGCCCCAGAAGGAGTGGCCGATCGAGAAAGAAGACATCGGTCTCGACACCGCAAATCCTCCAAGGAAGGTAATTAATCCTTTGCCCAACGTGTATTCGGGTGCTCATACTGTCCAGAGTTCAGTCTAAGTCCTGTTTTGTTGCCTTAACAGGGCTGGCTCAAGAAGACCGAAAAGATCAGTAGTCCGGCCCCGCTGCCCGAAGAGCCTCAGTCAGCTCAACTGGGGGAACTGCTAGTCGTGGCGCCTTACAAGGCGCCAGAAAAGAAGGGGAAGAAGAAGGATCTGCCGGAGGCCCGGGGGGCTCCGCTTGAGAGAGCGTCCAGACACCAAGGCCGGAGACACAGCGGCCCCGTCTGCCCAAGACAGGGAGGAGGATGAGGATGAGGAGGAAAGTGCCTCCTCCCACTCCAAGAAGAGGGCGGCTTCCGAAGACATCGAGGAGGTTCAACCTCTTCGGGCCCCGAAGAGGCAGTGCAGGCCCAAGGTGGTCCTGCCCGACAGCTCGGACTCTCATGACGAGTCCGTGGTGTCCGAAAAGGTTCCGGAGAGGGAACCCAGGGTCAAGCCCCCCGCCATGAGGTGTGCACCTAGATATTTCTTGTTTACTTTGTTTTACCAACCTCTTTACTGATGGGAACCGATTAATATCATAGCCCACCGCGCGGCCACCCTGCCGAGCAGACCTCGGAGGGGACCTCTCCACCCGCCGACTTGGCGGATAGCGGATTGGCATCACGCTCCGCACCTCCCCTGGTCCCCGAAGAGGCCGCGGAGGTTCTGTCTCGAAGGACCCCTCCGAACACGGGGGAGGGGGCGACATAGTCATGGCCGAGGCTGATGCCTCAGTCACCGAAGACCAGGAGGGTGCGTCTCTCTGGCCAATGCGAGAGGGGGTCTGGACCGTCCGGACCCTCCCAGCCGGCCGCACCTGAGCCCCCAAGGCCCTCACAGGTGCCGGTCCCGCCTTCCAATGGGGAAGGGGTTGAGGTCCCGTCGCCCACGCCGAACACCAACAACCAGGCGGCGGCGGGCTGGCCGAACGCGGTGGAGGAGTTAGTGAACAACTCTGTTATCGTCGACGGGCACTGCGCCCTTATGGGTGCGGTTCTGCGGGGTGTTCGGTCCGTCCATACCGGACTGAACGATGTCGTTCAGGGCCTTTTGACACGCTTTGAGGTGAGTCAAGTAATGTTCTTTCCCCGCAAAATGGTTTTAACTTGTTTAGCCAAAGTTTGAGCAGGCCGTATACATAATAGCCCCCGAGACTCTGTAAGGATTGCAAAAAACCTTACAGAGGGTCAAATATCCGTAGGCCAGTAATTAAATTATCATGAGTGATTTGATATCGTAGTCATCGTCCTTGGCCACGGCTGCTAATGCCGCTGCCCTGGAGGAGATGGATCGAAAGCTCAAACGCTTCGATGAAGAGCTTGACCTCGTCAACATACGTCTTGATGAGGCACAAGGTAAGCTTCTATCGAGATGCAAAGTTAAACACTGCCGGACACTTACGGTCCGGATTGTATGCTGAGCCCATGGTGTTTGGTGACTGCAGCTGCTACCGCGGAGGTTGAGGGCCTCAAGGTGGCGCTGAAGAAGGCCAAGGCCGAGGCGGCTTAAAAGAAAGCGGCTGCCAAAAAGGCGGTGGCCGAACTTGAGACGGTGAAGACCGCCGGTGAGAAGCACAAGGGTCGAGTGGCCGAAGTGCAGGTGGAGCTCAAGGATGCCGTCATGAAATGTGAGGCCCTTGAGTAGAAGTAGAAAGAGCAGTCCTCCGAGTTGTCCAAGGTGGAGAAAGAGCTCCAGGAGACGAGGACCAAAGTGCGGGGTGCCCGCGAAGAACTCCACCAAGTGAGGCAGATCGCGGATGGTAAGCCGTACTTACTGCAGAGTGTTTTTGGCGGCAACAGGTTCGCCTTGCTGACGCGGGCCTGGCGCTCCGCAGGCATTTTCGCCGAGCTTCCCAGGAGTGTGGCGGATGCGGCGGAGCACTACGCCAAGCGGGAGGAGAACTCCGATCAGCGCTCTTCTGGGCGCAGTTCCAGGTGCCCGAGCATCCTCCCCTCCTCAGCAACCAGATGAAGCAACTAATGGAGCTGCATCGGATGGCCGGACCGGCCATGAAGGATCTCTGTGTCCGGCTGTGGCCCTTGGAGCCGATTCCGAGTAGCTACTTTTGTCTGGTGCAGAAGCTGCGTGATGCATCACCCCAGATTGATGCCATGAAGCGCTCTACATGCCTTGAGGGATCTAGGCTGGCCTTTGCGAAGACCATGGTATATTGGCCCAAGATCAAGCCAATGGATATGGCCACTGGCCTTCTGTCGGTTGGGAAAGAGCATCGCCGCCCCGAACAGTACTTTGCGCAAGTTATGGATGGTGCTCGGGCGATAGAGGGACAGTGTTCTAAGGATGTAATCTTTGAGTGATTGTATTAAGTAGTCAACTGGACCTTTTGCTTTATGATGCGGCATGTTTATATACTATGGTGTTTTTATTTTGACTCCTGTGCGGCCGTTTATTGATATGAAAGTTACCAGTCATCGGCTTCAGCCCCCGAGTGAATGGTACAAGGGGTGTCTTGTCTCCGCACTATTACCCTTAGCCGATGTCTCGGTGCCCGAAGGCAGTAGTGCGTGAGAGGGACTAGGTAATCGGACTATTCGGCTTTATTACTTTCACTTAGCCATAGGAGCTTGACGGCGGGAGCTAATGACTAGCCCCCCGTGTTTTGTGATGTACGTGGGAGCCGAAGCATGCCTTTGTAATCACATGGTTTGTTCTAGGATGAACCCTGCGTATGACACGGATAAATCGCCAACGATTTCTTAGTTTAACACTTGTCATCGAATTGTTGACCAGTTCTCGCTTACTATGACGGTCAGTTTTCGGCTTTCTCCCCTGAGGTGCTTAACTGGACTAGCCAGAAGTACAATCGCAGGGGTTCTCCCTTTACCTTCTTAGCCGAACATGCGGAACGTAAGAAGGCAAGCACAGGAGCCGGGCAACCCAACTATTGACCCAAGACATAGTTCGGAACTAATGCATATAGTGCAATATCCGAGACGCCAAACACTCAACAAAAAGTGGTGCCAAACTTAGTACGTAGAGCTGATGGGAAGATCAAGCCTTTGGTCAATTAACCGATTTGTATTTGTTACACAATGTGTGCATGCCCAGCTGTTCGAAGAGCTGGAAAAAGGAAAGAGAAAAAGGAGGGCTAGATAATGCGGATGCCCGAACATCGTAGAAGATGTTTTTATTTTCCATAAGCTCTGGACGTCTATCCGTACAATTCGAACTGCTGAGGCATTTATGATAAGTAAGAAAAGAAAATTTTACAGAGAAAGGTTTACACAGGGCCTTGATGCATGGGTCGAAGCCTTAACTGTGCCCTGTTGCACATCTGCGCCTTTTCTTCTGTGAGGTGGAGGGGAGTGAATTGGGCGTCCGTGTAGAGCAACGCATGCTGGCGAGGGGTGCCTTCAATAGGGACCTTGAGATGTAGCCTTGCCGTCATAGCTTGATGCTGAGCGAGTCCGGAGTCCTGCCCGTTGTCGTCCGAGGACGCGGTGATACCATGGTTCGGTGGAGCCGAACACATGGTGTTATGTGTTTAATATAAGCCCCCACGGCCGCCCATGGTATCTTGAGCATGAACTTGTGCTGACGAGGCACGTAGAGCGCGATGAAGGCGGGTGTGCCGTGGGGAGTGTATCCCTATTTGCGGCATACGTAGGCGGGTTCCCATGACGGGGATCGGGCTTGAGCCCATTTAATTGTATCTTTGGCCTTTATGGTGGGCTGATACTTTGGCCCGTTGGCGACGGATTGGTCTTCGGCTGCCAGGGCTGCAGTGTGTTCCTCAGTCCGGAGTGAGCGCTCCGTGTTGCCGTTGATTGTTATGATGCCCGCGGGACCATGCATCTTCAGCTTGAGGTATGCGTAATGTGGGACAGCGTTGAATTTGGCGAATGCCGTTCGGCTGAGGAGGGCATGGTAGCCACTGCGGAATGGGGCGATATCGAAGATTAAGTCTTTGCTTCGAAAGTTGTCTGGCGAGCCGAATACCACTTCCAAAGTTATCATGCCTGAGCAGCGGGCCTCTACCCCCGGAATAACCCCCTTGAAGGTGGTGCTGCTGGGTTTGATCCTTGACGGATCGATCCCCATTTTTCTCACTGTGTCTGCATAAATCAGATTGAGGCTACTGCCTCCGTCCATTAGGACTCTCGTGAGGTGGTACCCATCGATAATGGGGTCAAGTACTAGGGCCGCCGATCCTCCATGACGGTTACTAGTCAGATGGTCCCTGCGATCAAAGGTGATCGAGCAAGCCGACCACGGGTTCAACTTCGGCTCGACGGCATACACATCCCGCAGCGCGTGCTTCCTCTCCTTCCTTGGTATATGGGTGGCATAAATCATGCTCACCGTCTTGACCTCGGAAGGGAAGGGTTTTTGGCCTCCACTGCTCGGCCTACGGGGATCCTCATCATCCTCGCTTCGTGGGCTTTTACCCGAGTCTTTGGCTGTGAGCTTGCCGGCCTGTTTTATCACCCAACAATTATGGTTGGTGTGGTTGGCAGGCTTTTCGGTGGTGCCATGAATCTGGCAGGGCCTGTCCAGGATTGTGTCTAGCTTGGTTGGGCCGTCCTGGTTGCCTTTAGAAGGCTTTTTCCGTGACCCAGACTTCGGATTACGGAATCCGGCATTGACTGCCATTTAGTCTGCTTCGCCGTCATTATGGCGGCGTTTTTTCTTGTTCCTTCGTGGCTTCCCGTTCCCGTCCCGAACTTTTGAGGTGCCGGGGGTGTCGGGGTTGGTGCTTCTATGAGCCAGCCAACTATCCTCTCCAGCATAGAAGCGGGTCATCAGGGAGGTGACCGCTGACATCTTTCTTGGCTTGTCCTGGCCGGGCTGGCGTGCTAGCCATTCATCCTGAATACTATGCTTAAAGGCGGCTATAGCTTCGGCGTCCGGACAGTCAATGATCTGGTTCCTCTTGGTCAAAAACCGGTTCCAAAATTAACGGGCTGACTCGCTCGACTGCTGGATTACGTGGCTCAGGTCATCGGCGTCCGGGGACCGGACATAAGTGCCCTGAAAGTTAGCCCGGAAGGCCTCCTCGAGCTCCTCCCAACGTCCTATGGAGTCTTTGGGGAGGCTATTTAGCCAGTGTCGAGCTGGACCCTTGAGCTTTAATGGTAGGTACTTGATGGCATGGAGGTCGTCCCCTCGTGCCATGTGAATGTGCAACAGAAAATCTTCGATCCATACTGCCGGATCTGTTGTCCCGTCATAGGGCTCAATATTTACAGGTTTGAAACTCATACGTCCATTTTGCATCATGTTTTCCTACTGTTATTTATAATATTTTTATGCATAATAATGCTTTTTGGAGTATTTCTAATGCCTTTTCTCTCATATTATGCAAGGTTTACACAAAGAGGGAGAATGCTAGCAGCTGGAATTCTGGACCTAGAAAAACTACGTCAGAGTTACCTATTCTGCACATCTCCAAATGAGCTGAAAATTTACGGAGAATTGTTTTGGAATATATGAAGAATATTGGAGCAAATAACTACCAGAGGGGGCCCACCAGGTGGGCACAACCCACCTGGGCGCGCCAGGGAGCCCAGGTGCGCCCTGGTGGGTTGTGCCCTCCTCGGCCCACCTCCGGTGCCCCTCTTCTGGTATATAAGTAATTTTGACCTAGAAAAAATAAGGAGAGGGCTTTCGGGACGAAGCGCCGCTGTCTTGAGGCAGAACTTGGGCAGGAGCACTTTTGCCCTCCAGCGGAGCGATTCCGCCGGTGGAACTTCCCTCCCGGAGGGGGAAATCATCGTCATCGTCAGCACCAACAACTCTCCCATCTTTGGGAGGGCCATCTCCATCAACATCTTCAACAGCACCATCTCCTCTCAAACCCTAGTTCATCTCTTATGTTCAATCTTTGTATCGGAACCTTAGATTGGTACTTGTGGGTGACTAGTAGTTTTGATTACATCTTGTAGTTGATTACTATATGGTTTATTTGGTGGAAGATTATATGTTCAGATCCATTATGCTATTTAATACCCCTCTGATCTTGAGCATGATTATCATTTGTGAGTAGTTACTTTTGTTCTAGAGGTCACAGGAGAAGTCATGTTGCAAGTAATTATGTGAACTTGATATGTGTTCGATATTTTGATGATATGTATGTTGTGATTCCCTTAGTGGTGTCACGTGATCGTCGACTACATGGCACTTCACCATATTTGGGCCTAAGGGAATGCATTGTGGAGTAGTTATTAGATGATGGGTTGCTAGAGTGACAGAAGCTTAAACCCTAGTTTATGCGCTATTTCTTAAGGGGCTTATTTGGATCCAAAAGTTTAATGCTATGGTTAGATTTTATCTTAATACTTTTCTCGTAGTTGCGGATGCTTGCGAGGGGGTTAATCATAAGTAGGAGGTTTTTTCAAGTAAGAACAGCACCTAAGCACCGGTCCACCCACATATCAAACTATCAAAGTAGTGAACACAAATCAAGCCAATGTAACGCCCCATGTCATTAGCCACAGTAATCACTTTTGATAATGACAAGTCAGCATGATTAACAGTGCCTAGTCATCATTTGCATCATATTGCATTTCAGCTCCTAACTCAAAATTCAAATTAAATTAAAATGGAAAATAAAAGTTGTTCAAGTTAGAAACTAAAATGTTCATTAAATAACAAATATTCTAGAGACCATTCTAAAATTGTAACCATCAGTAAATAAATTAATTAAGTGACTCAAACAACCTCAAACAGTGGCTGAAAACAATATTTAATAACCTTTCTATTAATCCAAAATTATTATGGAATAGTATTTACCCCAAACCAGCTATTGGTGGTAGGATATATTGCACTGATGTTATATGGGCGAGTTCCATATTTTTTCAAAAGTCGTTTGGATTAAAAACAAAAGATAAAACAGGAAACAAAAATGAAAAACAAAAAAGGAAAATAGAAAAAGGCCTAAAACTACTGTGCACTCGGGCCTGCTTGCTACAGCGTCGGCCCAGCCCACTCCCCACGTCATCTCCTTCCTACTGCTCACCCCCCTCGCTGTCGAACATGCACGCGCGCACGCACCCGGCCCCCCTCGCTCGTCGCTCGACAGCGCGTCGCCGCGCGCACTGGGGATAAGAGCAGCTCCCCGCTCCCCCTGGCGAACCGTAGCCACCATTCCCCCCCCCCCTTGTCCCCTCCTCTGCTCATGCGGGAGCTCGACCGAAACCTCCCGCCATCGCCACCGTCGACCCCGCGGCCGCCGTGCCCCGTTCATCGCTCCGCCATGTCCTACGGCCTCATCGTCGTCATCTACATCGCCTGACGCCGCGCATTGGAGCTCGTCGCCGCTGCTTCGACCTTCCCGACCTCTTCTTCCCCGCACGACCGTCTGCGTCGCCGCCGTCGATTCGCCGCCTCGAGCCTTCCCCGAGCCCACCGTTGCACATCTGCAGGAGCACTGTGACCCTCCACTTCCTCCTCTCTCTCTCTCTCTCTCTCTCTCTCTCTCTCTCTCTTGTCACCGTTCGCTAGCTGTAGGCGCCACCCCCTTCTTGCCCGAACGCGCCGCCGCGTAGCTCATCGTCGGTATCGTTCCGGCGACCATTGGGCCCCGTGCTGCTGCCCATTTTGCTCGCCGCAGCCCGTAGCGCCTCCCTAGAATTTTGTATCTCCCGTTTTCTCGCCATGGAAACTAGCACAAGCACCGCCCGAAGCACCTCGCCGCCGGCGAGCTCATAGCGCTTAGCTCCGGCCGCCGCCGCCCCTCGCACCACCGCCATTCGACGCGGCGTCGTCCCGCCGTTCGAACGCACCAAGCCACGCCCCCGGAAACCCCCTGTGCGCGAAACCCGAACCCATCCCGACGCGCGCCACCGCTTTTTGGCTCGTCGGAGCCAGCTCTGGTGCTTCACCGGCCACCGCTGACATGGCCTGACGCGTGGGGCCTCCTGTGTCGCTAACGGGTGGGTCCCGTTGACCCCAGTCAACTGCTGACTGGGCGCCCATGTCCCACTGACATGTGGGTCCTGCCTGAAATAACGAATTAAAATAAAACAATAATTAGTTAATCAGTTAATTAGTTAATTAAGTCACTAAGCACCCATAGACGGCTGGGCCCCACCTGCTAATTAGTTTAGTTAGATTAGATTAACCCTGTTTAGTTAGCTCAGTCAATGACATGTGGGTCCCACTGGACCCACTTGTCAGGTTTGACCCTGGTCAGCCGGGTTTGACCTGCTGATGTCATGGTGATGTCATGCTGACATCATCAGACACTATTCTGGATAATTTGAATTTAGATAAATAATTAAATTCTAGAAATTCTATTAAAACTTTGAAAAATCGTATAAAATAAACCGTAACTCCGATGATAATAATTTATATATGAAAGTCGCTCAGAATTTCGAGACTAATCCAAATACATGGTCCGTTCATCTGTCAGATGCCCCTAGCTACGTGAACATGGAACTTTTAGGCCGATTTCAATAAATGAATAGTGCCCAACTTTAATTAAATAAATCCGGATAAATTCCTAAATTAACTAACTCATTTATTTAGGCAGTAGAACACCTCTGCATAGCATTTAGGCATGTCATACATATTGTTTGCATTTTTGCCGTGAATTTATTGTTTCTCTCCCCCTCCTTCTCTCTCGATAGACGCCGAGACCGACGATGTTGCAGCTGGGTACGACTACGCTCCAGACGAGCAGCCCGTTGACGACCCCTCTTTCTTGTCAGAGCAACCAGGCAAGCCCCCCCCTTGAGCATCCAGATATCGCCCATTCCATTTCTCCTGCTTGCATTAGATTTTGCTACTGTTAATGTTTGCTCCTATTATGATGCATAGCCTGCTTTTGTAACCTGTTTATTGTTACCTTACATGCCTATGTTAAACTGCTTAGTATAGGTTGGTAGTGAACCATCAGTGACCCCCACCACCTTACCCTTGTTACCCCTACTTGATCATCGACGACTCGACCAGTGTGATCGTCGACCAGAAACCGACACATCACTTCACCCCCTTAGTTGTACGACTCTGCATAGTTACTATCGAGTGCTGAGGGTGATACCTCGTAACGCACTCCTGATGAATACTCTGCAGTGTAGCTGTTCGGTCGTGGTCATCGAGGATGATTCCTCCTTCTCCACTTCCGATACGACTCTGTCGTGCAACCCCTAAGTGTGAACCTCGAGGGTGATGCCTCATACGTTCACCCTGATGATTTCATCAAGCGGAATCCGCCGAGGGTGATTCCTCGGGGTTTTCCCCCTTGATGTTATGACCACACGGTTACTTTGACCTTTGTTATAGGCGGGTCGACCCTGATGGGTACCCGCAGGGGATCTATGATGTCGGGTGTGCCGGAAGGGCACTCGAGTGTGATATTGTGGCGGAGCTTCAGAAACTCTGATCGCCTCCGCGTGTTACTAAATCAGCCTATCGGATTAGGGTGTTTGATCTAAGTGGGTCGACGTGCCCTATATGCACTACCACCACGCGGGATTATGGTTTTTGGGGCCCTATACGTCGTACGTTTCTCCCGAAAGCTCTTCAGACGTCACGGTTCACCGTGCGGGCTGATTGTTGGGAATGGGCTGGATACTTCACTGACGAGTTCAGTGTTGCGCCTGCACCCCGGCCAGTCTCGCAACACGCAGGGTGCCCAGGGCGATGGCCCAAGACCTCTGGGTGCATAGGTTAGTCCGGCGTGCTGACCTCTCTGCTGAGCCTAGGTAGAGCGCTGCTTCGTGTTGATCTTCCGAGGTCCGGCATTACCCAGTAAGTGTGTCCGGCCAGAGTTGATCGAGCGTGTTGGGTAACAATAGTGCACCCCTGCAGGGATGAATAATCTATCGATAGCCGGTCCTATGGTAAAGGACGCTTAGTTTGTATATCCCGATCTACTACTTGAACTGGATACTTGTTACTTATCTGAAGCTTCAGGATCGCTTTCTCGCTGGGAGTCGAGGAAGGATCTCTAGGCTTGCTTCAACATGTTTGCTTAATAAAATGCTATTCTACTCTCTTCTATTGCTGCAAGATGGTGGCTTCGTGAAGATGTTTGAAGATGCTAGTCTTCGATAGGACTAGGCCATTCTCTCTATTCTGGCATTTCTACAGCCCAGTCCACATATACAGCCTTTCTCCTTTGATAATGTTGCATATGTAGTGTAGATCCTTGCTTGCTGAGTACTTCGGATGAGTACTCACGGTTGCTTTGCTTCCTCTTTTTCCCCATACCCCACTTTGATGATACATCAGACGATGGAGCCCCGGAGCCAGATGTCACCTCAGGAGCTTACTACCAGGAGGGTCCAGATGGCACTTACTACTGGATCGAGCCAGCCGACCAGGAGTAGGATCGGAGGCTCCCAGGCAGGAGGCCTACGCCTTTCGATCTAGAGTCATTGTTTGTGCTAGCCTTCTTAAGGCAAAACCTTGTCTAACTATGTCTGTACTCAGATATTATTTGTATGACTGACTTATGTATTCGGATTCTCGTGATCCCTGGTCTGTAATATTGTGGATCTCCGTTTAATTGTGTTAGAGTTGTGTTGTGATATCTTCCCGTGAGTCCCTGTGCTTGATCGTGCATGTTTGCGTGTATGATTAGTGCACGATTGAGTCGGGGGTGTCACAAGTTGGTATCAGAGCCAAATGCTTGTAGGAAGCCCCCTTCCAAATTCCTTAGTCGAAGTTGAGTCTAGACATCGAAAAACTAATTTACTAACTTGGTTGTGTGGCTTACGGGCCCACGTCGCCAACTGGGTGGTATTAGGATCTTTTATTCCTCGTTTATACTCTGGGACTCTGATCTCTCGTCTCTTCAGGTTAAATAAATTTTACTAACGCCGACACTTAGGATCTCGTAAATCCCGTCTACCCGGAGAGCTGGATATCTGTGCTTACTTCCTTACCATTGATCTGATTAGTCTGATAATCATTTTCCTTTTCATTGTTTTGTTTAACCTTTCTCTCCGAGTTGTATTATACTCCGAGTTGTCATTTGATAAGACCGGGTTCTACATCAGAGTGCACATGGAGCGCAAGATCCTTCCGCGACGAACATTCATCGTCCGCACTCGCAGTTACCCCGTTTCGGTGGTTTTCTCTGACATTGATGTAGCCTTTGCTATGTCTCGTTGTGTACTTCTTTACCGCGTGCCTGCGCGCCGCCTAGTATGTCTAGCTTTTGAATTTGCACCGTTATGATGTCCACATGTACCCGACTCTGTGTATGGATCTGTATGTCTTAATTGACTATTGTTCTGTATCTGTTGCACTGCTTAAATTGTTGTCAAGTTACATCATGCTTGTCACTAAACACTCGCAATTTCTTTTACTAAGCTACCCCTGTTGATACTTAGCGGGATGGTTAGACCAGGTGGTCGTGGTCGTGCCCCTGAACGCCCACCACCGCCAGACTATATGGCAGCTATGATGCAACAATTCGAGCTCAACCGCTAGTTTATGACTGGGATTATGGCTCAGTTTCCGCATCAGAACAACATGAACCAGAACCCTCCTTCAATGACTTTGCCAGAGTTTATGCGACTCAACCCCACTCAGTTCCGCAACTCTGACAAGCCACTGGATGCTGATGACTGGCTCTGCGACATCACTCACGAGATGGAGTCTGCTAATGTCGCCCCTGCCAACTTCGTCACCTTCGCAGCCTTTTTCCTAAAGGGTCCCGCTGCTCAATGGTGGGACACACACAAGCGTACACTGCCTGCTGGAACAGTCGTTACCTGGTATGAGTTCCAGGCTGCTTTCCATGCCCGTTATATTCCTTAGGGATTTATGGACCGGATGAAGACCCAGTTCCGCAACCTCACTCAGGGCAACAAGACTGTCAAAGCTTATTAGCGGGAATTCCTTGACCTATCCCGCTATGCTGAAGAAGACATCGCCACGGATGCTCGTAGACAAGAGAAGTTCTGTAGTGGACTCCACCCAGACCTCGAGCTTGCACTTGCTGCTCAAGACTTCGACGACTTTTCTACTCTTGTGAACAAGGCTATTCTGGTTGAGACCGCTCAGATGAAGCATAAGGACTCGCAGAAGCGCTATCGTGATGCTGGCTCATCTTCGGGCTTAGCACAGAAGCGTTGAGTATGGATTCCCAACAACGTGTTCCATCCAAATGCCCCTGCGCCAAAGAACAACTATGCTGCACCACGTCTGCCTCCTCCACCACCGAGGCAGCCAAGAGCTCAAGCTATTCAACAAAATGCTCCTCTTCGTCCTGAAGATGGTCTGTGCTTCAAGTGTCGCAAACCAGGTCACCATGCCAGAGACTGCCGCCAGACTTAGAATCAATTGGCTTTTCCTCATACTGGCTGTGGCAATGGTCGTGGCAACAATCAGGCCCGTAATTATAATACTGGGTCTGCTGCACATGGTCGTGGACACGCTTACAACATTGATATTGAAGAAGTCCAGGATCAACCTACTACTGTGATGGGTACCCTTCTCATTAAATCAGTACCTGCTTCTGTTTTATTTGATTCAGGAGCATCACATTCATTCATCTCTGGAAAATTTGCAATCATGCATGGCATTCGGTATGAGAAGATGCATACTCCGTTAGTCATTAAAACTCCCGGAGGTCATTGTCATGCTGACGTGATAGCACCTGACGTTATCGTTGAAATTAAAGGGTTGGAATTCCTTGTTTCGCCCATTATCCTGAAGTCTTCCACCATAGACCTCATCCTCGGAATGGATTGCTTGAAAGCTCACATTGCTTCGATCAATTGTGCCACAAAAGTCATCCAACTTCTTCACCCCTCCGATGAGATAGTGAACTACACCGCCCGAATTACTCGAGATGCTGAAGCTCAGATATATGCCCTGAATGCTTTGAATGCCTCACCTCTGGAAGGAATCGAGAACGTTCCTGTCATTCGAGATTTTCTAGACGTCTTTCCGAAAGAACTTCCAGGAATACCCCCGGTTAGAGCTGTCGAGTTTGTCATCGACTTGAAGCCTGGCACTACCCCTATTGCGAAGCGTCCTTATAAGATGCTGCCGCATGAACTCCTTGAACTTAAGGAAGAAATCGACAAGTCACTTAAGAAAGGTTATATCCGCCCCAGTTCCTCTGCTTGGGGAGCACCTTCACTCTTCGTTAGGAAGAAGGATGGAACTAACTGATTGGTTCAAGATTACCGGCCCATTAACCGAGCCACAATCCAGAATAAATACCCACTGCCCTGGATCAATGATCTTTATGATCAGCTTGCTGGATCCGCTGTCTTCTCGAAACTCGACTTGAGGTTGGGTTATCATCAAATCCGTGTTCGCGAAGAGGATATCCCGAAGACTGCCTTTGTTACTCGATATGGCTCTTATGAGTACACCGTCATGTCGTTTGGCTTAACAAATGCTCCAGCAACCTTCTCCCGGTTGATGAACTATATCTTCATGGATTACCTCGACAAATTCGTCGTGGTTTATTTGGATGATATCCTTATATATTCCAAGAATGAAGAAGAACATGCTGAACATCTTCGGCTTGTATTGGAGAAGCTTCGGGAACACCAGCTTTACGCCAAGTACTCTAAGTGTGAATTCTGGTTATCCGAAGTGACCTATCTTGGTCATGTGATTTCCAAAAATGGCATTGATGTTAACCCGGAACGAGTTCAAGCCATTCTTGACTGGACTCCACCGAAGAATGTCAAGCAAGTCAGGAGTTTTTTCGGACTCGCTTGTTATTGTCGTCGATTCGTTGAGAACTTTTCCAAGATTGCAAAACCATTGACAAATCTGCTCCACAAAGGTGTTAAATTTGAGTGGACAGAAAAATGTCAAGAAAGCTTTCAGACACTGAAAGATAAGTTAACATCTGCCCCAGTGCTAGCACCCCCAGATTCCCAAAAGGATTTCGTGATATACTATGATGCATCTCATCAAGGATTAGGTTGTGTCCTAATGCAAGAGCGTAAGGTGATTGCTTATGCCTCTCGACAATTGCGTCCTCATGAGGAAAATTATCCAGTGCATGATCTTGAACTTTCTGCGGTTATTTATGCTCTGAAGCTATGGCGACATTACCTTCTCGGTAACCGTTGCGAGATATACACGGATCATCAAAGTTTGAAGTATCTATATACTCAACCAGATCTGAACCTTCGTCAACAAAGATGGCTCGAAATAATTACTGATTATGATATGAATATCTCATATACCCCTGGCAAGGCTAATGTAATGGCCGATGCTTTGAGTCGCAAGGCTTATTGCAACAATCTTATGGTTCAGGAAGCACAACCTATGCTTTATGAAGAGCTTCGCAAATTGAACCTCCATATTGTTCCGCAGGGTTATCTCTATACCCTGGTTGTCGAACCAGATTTAGAACACAGCATTAAGATTATACAAAAGTATGACTCTGAAGTTGAAAGGATTAAGCGGTACCTTGAGAAAGGAAAGCCGTCGGAATTCCATCTTGATAAGGATGGGATCCTATTTTTCCAACACCGTCTCTTCGTACCCAAGTTCAAGGATGAGAGGGAACACGTTATGAAAGAAGCTCATGACACTCCTCTGTCAATTCATCCTGGTAGCACAAAGATGTACCGTGACATTTGTTAGAGATACTGGTGGCCTAATATGAAGCGAGACATTGCTCATTATGTTTCTGAGTGTGACGTTTGCTGCCGCATTAAAGCAGAACATCAAAGGCCTGCTGAAACACTGCAACCACTTGATATTCCTGAATGGAAATGGGACAAGGTCCAAAGGGATTTCGTTACTGGCTTTCCCAGATCTCAGAAGGGTCATGATGCTATTTTTGTCGTCATTGACCGATTCTCAAAGGTGGCTCACTTTCTGCCAGTTAAGGAGACAATCACTGCTAGTCAGTTAGTGGACTTGTATGTTTCCCGAATTGTGTCACTCCACGGTGTTCCATTGGAGATCAGTTCTGATCATGGCAGCCTCTTCACCTCCAGATTCTGGAATAGTTTCCAAGAAGTTATGGGAACTCATCTGTCTTTCAGCACCGCTTTTCACCCTCAGTCACAGGGCCAAGTCGAACGAGTTAATCAAGTGCTCGAAGATATGCTTCGAGCTTGCGTCATCTCCTTCGGTAAGAAATTGGAGGAATCTCTCCCGTATGTTGAATTCTCTTACAACAATAGCTATCAAGCTAGTTTGAAGATGGCACCATTTGAAGTTCTTTACGGACGTAAGTGTCGAACCCCTCTGAATTGGTCAGAAACTGGGGAACGCTCACTCGTCGGACCGGACATTATTCAGCAAGCAGAAGAACAAGTCTGCATTGTCCGTGAACATCTGAAAATTGCACAGTCTCGTCAAAAGAGCAACTATGACCGAAAGCACCAGGAAATGGCCTATCAGCCTGGTGAGCAAGCTTACCTTCGCGTCACTCCATTCAAAGGCACTCATCGGTTCGGAATCAAAGGCAAGTTAGCTCCTCGCTACATTGGCCCGTTCCGTATTCTTGCCCGTCGAGGAGAAGTGGCATATCAATTGCAATTGCCGCCAAATCTTTCTCAAGTGCATGATGTTTTTCATGTATCCCAACTCCGTCGCTGCTTCAAGGATCCTATTCGAGCTGTGGATCATGAAATCCTTGAATTGCGGGAAGATCTGTCTTATCCAGAATATCCCATCCGTATTCTTGATCAAGCTGAACACCGGACTCACCAAAAGTCAATCAAATTCCTCAAGGTTCAGTGGTCGAATCATTCTGAAGATGAAGCCACTTGGGAACGCGAGGATCGTCTTCGCAAAGAATACCCCTCTTTCTTTCAGTCTTCCTCTTAATTCTCGGACGAGAATTCTTGATAGATAAGGAGAATTGTAACGCCCCATGTCATTAGCCACAGTATCACTTTTGATAATGACAAGTCAGCATGATTAACAGTGCCTAATCATCATTTGCATCATATTGCATTTCAGCTCCTAACTCAAAATTCAAATTAAATTAAAGTGGAAAATAAAAGTTGTTCAAGTTAGAAACTAAAATGTTCATTAAATAACAAATATTCCAGAGACCATTCTAAAATTGTAACCAACAGTAAATAAATTAATTAAGTGACTCAAACAACCTCAAACAGTGGCTGAAAACAATATTTAATAACCTTTCTATTAATCCAAAATTATTATGGAATAGTATTTACCCCAAACCAGTTTTTGGTGGTAGGATATATTGCACTGATGTTATATGGGCGAGTTCCATATTTTTTCAAAAGTCGTTTGGATTAAAAACAAAAGATAAAACAGGAAACAAAAACGAAAAACAAAAAAGGAAAAAGGAAAAAGGAAAATAGAAAAAGGCCTAAAACTACTGTGCACTCGGGCCTGCTTGCTACAGCGCCGGGCCAGCCCACTCCCCACATCGTCTCCTTCCTACTGCTCACCCCCCCCCCCCCCGCTGTCGAACACGCACGCGCGCACGCACCCGGCCCCCCCTCGCTCGTCGCTCGACAGCGCGTCGCCGCACGCGCTGGGGATAAGAGCAGCTCCCCGCTCCCCCTGGCGAACCCTAGCCACCATTTCCCCCCCTCTCCCTCGTCCCCTCCTCTGCTCGTGCGGGAGCTCGACCGAAACCTCCCGCCGTCGCCACCGTCGACCCCGCGGCCGTCGTGCCCCGTTCATCGCTCCACCATGTCCTACGGCCTCGTCGTCGTCATCTACATCGCCTGACGCCGCGCATTGGAGCTCGTCGCCGCTGCTTCGACCTCCCCGACCTCTTCTTCCCCGCGCGGCTACTGCGTCGCCGCCGTTGATTCGCCGCCTCGAGCCTTCCCCGAGCCCACCGTTGCACATCTGCAGGAGCACTGTGAGCCTCCACTTCCTCCTCTCTCTCTCTCTCTCTCTCTCATCGCCATTCGCTAGCTGTAGGCGCCGCCTCCTTCTTGCCCGAACGCGCCGCCGCATAGCTCATCGTCGGCGTCGTTCCGGCGACCATTGGGCCCCGTGCTGCTGCCCATTTTGCTCGCCGCAGCCCGTAGCGCCTCCCTAGCACTTTGTCTCGCCCGTTTGCTCGCCATGGCAACTAGCACAAGCACCGCCCGAAGCACCTCGCCGCCGGCGAGCTCGTAGCGCTCAGCTCCGGCCACCGTAGCCACTCGCACCACCGCCATTCGACGCGGCGTCGTCCCGCCATTCGAACGCACCAAGCCACGCCCCCGGAAACCCCCTGTGCGTGAAACCCGAACCCATCCCGACACGCGCCGCCGCGTTTTGGCTCGCCAGAGCCAGCTCCGGCGCTTCGCCGGCCACCGCTGACATGGCCTGACGCGTGGGGCCCCCTGTGTCACTGACGGGTGGGTCCTGTTGAGTCGTTGACCCCAGTCAACTGCTGACTGGGCGCCCATGTCCCACTGACATATGGGTCCCGCCTGAAATAACGAATTAAAATAAAACAATAATTAGGTAATTAGTTAATTAAGTCACTAAGCACCCACTAACGGCTGGGCCCCACCTGCTAATTAGTTTAGTTAGATTAGATTAACCCTGTTTAGTTAGCTCAGTCAATGACATGTGGGTCCCACTGGACCCACCTGTCAGGTTTGACCCTGGTCAGCCGGGTTTGACCTGCTGACGTCATGGTGATGTCATGCTGATGTCATCAGACACTATTCTGGATAATTCGAGTTTAGATAAATAATTAAATTCCAGAAATTCTATTAAAACTTTGAAAAATCGTATAAAATAAACCGGAACTCCGATGAAAATAATTTATATATGAAACTCACTCCGAATTTCGAGACGAATCCAAATACGTGGTCCGTTCATCTGTCAGATGCCCCTAGCTACTTGAACATGGAACTTTTAGGCCGATTTCAATAAATGAATAGTGCCCAACTTTAATTAAATAAATCCGGATAAATTCCTAAATTAACTAACTCATTTATTTAGGCAGTAGAACACCTCTGCATAGCATTTAGGCATGTTATACATATTGTTTGCATTTTTGCCGTGAATTTATTGTTTCTCTCCCCCACCTTCTCTCTCGATAGACGCTGAGACCGACGACGTTGCAGCTGGGTACGACTACGCTCCAGACGAGCATCCCATTGACGACCCCTCTTTCTTACCAGAGCAACCAAGCAAGCCCCCACCCCCCCCCCTTGAGATCCAGTACGCCCCTTCATTCTCCTGCTTGCATTAGATTTTGCTATTGTTAATGTTTGCTCCTATTCTGATGCATAGCCTGCTTTTGTAACCTGTTTATTGTTACCTTACCTGCCTATGTTAAACTGCTTAGTATAGGTTGGTAGTGAACCATCAGTGACCCCCACCACCTTACCCTTGTTGCCCCTACTTGATCATCGACGACTCGACCAGTGTGATCGTCGACCAGAGACCGACACATCACTTCACCCCCCTTAGTTGTACGACTCTGCATAGTTACTATCGAGTGCCGAGGGTGATACCTCGTAACGCACTCCTGATGAATACTCTGCAGTGTAGCTGTTCGGTCGTGGTCATCGAGGGTGATTCCTCCTTCTCCACTTCCGATACGACTCTGCCGTGCAACCCCTCAGTGTGAACCTCGAGGGTGATGCCTCATACGTTCACCCTGATGATTTCATCGAGCGGAATCCGCCGAGGGTGATTCCTCGGGGTTTTCCCCCTTGATGTTATGACCACATGGTTACTTTGACCTTTGTTACAGGCGGGTCGACCCTGATGGGTACCCGCAGTGGATCTATGATGTCGGGTGTACTGGAAGGGCACTCAAGTGTGATATTGTGGCGGAGCTTCAGAAACTCTGATCGTCTCCGCGTGTTACTAAATCAGCCTATCGGATTAGGGTGTTTGATCTGAGTGGGTCGACGTGCCCTATACGCACTACCACCACACGGGATTATGGTTTATGGGGCCCTCTACGTCGTACATTTCTCCCGAAAGCTCTTCAGATGTCACGGTTCACCGTGTGGGCTGATTGTTGGGAATGGGCTGGATACTTCACTGACGAGTTCAGTGTCGCGCCTGCACCCCGGCCAGTCTCGCAACGCGCAAGGTGCCCAGGGCGATGGCCCAAGACCTCTGGGTGCATAGGTTAGTCCGACGTGCTGACCTCTCTGCTGAGCCTAGGTAGAGCGCTGCTTCATGTTGATCTTCCGAGGCCGGGCATTACCCAGTAAGTGTGTCCGGCTAGATTTGATCGAGCGTGTTGGGTAACGGTAGTGCACCCCTGCAGGGATGAATAATCTATCGATAGCCGGTCCTACGGTAAAGGACACTCAGTTTGTATATCCCGATCTACTACTTGAACTGGATACTTGTTACTTAATTGAAGCTTCAGGATCGCTTTCTCGCTGGGAGTCGAGGAAGGATCTCTAGGCTTGCTTCAACATGTTTGCTTAATAAAATGCTATTCTACTCTCTTCTATTGCTGCAAGATGGTGGCTTCGTGAAGATGTTTGAAGATGCTAGTCTTCGATAGGACTAGGCCATTCTCTCTATTCTGGCATTTCTGCAGCCCAGTCCACATATACAGCCTTTCTCCTTTGATAATGTTGCATATGTAGTGTAGATCCTTGCTTGCTGAGTACTTCGGATGAGTACTCACAGTTGCTTTGCTTCCTCTTTTTCCCCATACCCCACTTTGATGATACATCAGACGATGGAGCCCCAGAGCCAGATGTCACCTCAAGAGCTTACTACCAGGAGGGTCCAGACGGCACTTACTACTGGATCGAGCCAGCCGACCAGGAGTAGGATCAGAGGCTCCCAGGCAGGAGGCCTACGCCTTTCAATCTAGAGTCGTTGTTTGTGCTAGCTTTCTTAAGGCAAAACCTTGTCTAACTATGTATGTACTCAGATATTATTTGTATGACTGACTTATGTATTCGGATCCTCGTGATCCTTGGTCTGTAATATTGTGGATCTCCGTTTAATTGTGTTAGAGTTGTGTTGTGATATCTTCCCGTGAGTCCCTGTGCTTGATCATGCATGTTTGCGTGTATGATTAGTGGACGATTGAGTCGGGGGCGTCACAGCCAACATGATGAAATTCCCGTGTACCCTCAAGAACGCTTTGCTTATCATAAGGGACCATTTTGGCCTGTCCTTTGCCACAAAAGGATTGGGCTACCTTGCTGCATATTATTTACCATTACCGTTACTTGCTCGTTACAAATTATCTTGCTATCAAACTACTTGTTACCGACTATTTCAGTGCTTGCTGAAAACCACTTGTCATTTCCTTCTGCTCCTCGTTGGGTTCGACACTCTTACTTATCGAAAGGACTACGTTTGATCCCCTATACTTGTGGGTCATCAAGGCTCTTTTCTGGCGCCGTTGCCGGGGAGTGAAGCACTCTTGGTAAGTGGAAATTGGTAAGGGAAAATTATTACTACGTGCTGAAATTTATTGTCACTTGTTACTATGGAGAATCATCCTTTGAGGGGTTTGTTCAGGGTATCTTCACCTCGACCGGAACCACAATTAGCTACCCCTCAACCTACTACACCTACTGAAAATATTGGTTATGAAATTCCTTCGGGTATGATAGAACAACTGCTAGCTAATCCTTATGCAGGAGATGGAATCGAACATCCTGATATGCACTTGATATATGTGGATTATTTAAGCTTGCAGGTTTGCCCAGAAATGAAGCTAAGAAGAAGGTTTTCCCTTTATCTTTGAAGGGAAAAGCATTGACATGGCATAGGCTATGCGATGATATTGGATCTTGGAACTGGAATCGATTGAAATTGGAATTTCAGCAAAAAAAATATCCTACGCATCTAGTTCATCATGATCGGAATTATATATATAATTTTTGGCCTCATGAAGGAGAAATTATCACTCTAGCTTGGGGAAGGCTGAAGTCAATGTTATATTCATGCCCCAATCATGAGCTCTCTAGAGAAATTGTCATTCATAATTTTTATGCTCGGCTTTCTCGTGATGATCAATCCATGCTCGATACTTCTTGTACTGGTTCTTTTATGAAGAAGACTATTGAATTCAGGTGGGATCTTTTAGAAAGAATTAAACGCAACTCTGAAGATTGGGAACTCGACAAAGGTAAAGAGTCAGGTATTAAGCTTGAATTCGATTGTGTTAAATCTTTTATGAATACTGATGCTTTTCACAAGTTTAGCACTAAATATGGACTTGACTCTGAGATAGTAGCCTCCTTTTCTGAATCATTTGCTACTCATGTTGATCTCCCTAAGGAGAAGTGGTTTAAATATCACCCACCTATTAAAGAAGAAATTAAAGAACTCGACATAGCTAAAGATGAAACTATTATTTACAATGTTGATCAAGTTGTGCCTACTGCTTATATTAAAAAACCACCTTTTCCTGTTAGGATAAAGGAACATGCTAAGGTTTCAACTGTGGTTCGCAAAAGTAATTTTAGAGCACCTAAACCTGCTGAACAAATTAAAGTAGAACCTAGTGTTGTTATTGTTAAAGATCTCTTGGTAGAAAATATTGATGGGCATGTTATTTACTTCTGCGATGAAGCTGCTAGAATTGCCAAACCCGATGAAAAAGATGAACATAGACCTGTTGTTGGCATGCCTGTTGTCTCAGTTAAAATAGGAGATCATTGTTATCATGGTTTATGTGATTTAGGTGCTAGCGTGAGTGCTATTCCTTTTACTTTATACCAAGAAATTATGAATGACATAGCACCCGCTGAAATAGAAGACATAGATGTCACTATTAAACTTGCTAATAGAGACACCGTAACACTGATGACCCACAAGTATAGGGGATCAATCGTAGTCCTTTCGATAATTAAGAGTGTCGAACCCAACGAGGAGCAGAAGGAAATGACAAGTGGTTTTCAGCAAGGTATTTTTTGCAAGTACTAAAATAGTAGGTAATAGATAGTTTGATAGCAAGATAATTGGTAACGAGCAAGTAACGGTAACGGTAAATAATATGCAGCAAGGTAGCCCAATCCTTTTGTGGAAAAGGACAAGCCAAAACGGTCTCTTATGATAAGCAAAGTGTTCTTGAGGGTACACGGGAATTTCATCATATCACTTTCATCATGTTGGTTTGATTCGTGTTCACTACTTTGATAATTTGATATGTGGGTGGACCGGTGCTTAGGTGTTGTTCTTACTTGAACAAACCTCCTACTTATGATTAACCCCCTCTCAAGCATCCGCAACTATGAGAAAAGTATTAAGATAAAATCTAACCATAGCATTAAACTTTTGGATCCAAATCAGTCCCTTATGAAGTAGCGCATAAACTAGGGTTTAAGCTTCTGTCACTCTAGCAACCCATCATCTAATAACTACTCCACAATGCATTCCCTTAGGCCCAAATATGGTGAAGTGCCATGTAGTCGACGTTCACATGACACCACTAAGGGAATCACAACATACATATCATCAAAATATCGAACATATATCAAGTTCACATGATTACTTGCAACATGACTTCTCCCATGACCTCAAGAACAAAAGTAACTACTCACAAATGATAATCATGCTCAAGATCAGAGGGGTATTAAATAGCATAATGGATCTGAACATAGAATCTTCCACCAAATAAACCATATAGTAATCAACTACAAGATGTAATCAACACTACTAGTCACCCACAAGTACCAATCTAAGGTTCCGGTACAAAGATTGAACACAAGAGATGAACTAGGGTTTGAGAGGAGATGGTGTTGTTGAAGATGTTGATGGAGATGGCCCTCCCAAAGATGGGAGAGTTGTTGGTGATGATGATGACGATGATTTCCCCCTCCGGGAGGGAAGTTCCCCCGTTGGAATCGCTCCGCCGAAGGGCAAAAGTGCTACTGCCCAAGTTCTGCCTCGAGACGGCGGCGCTTCATCCCGAAAGTCCTCCCCTTATTTTTTTTCTATGTCAAAATGACTTATATACCAGAAGAGGGGCACCGGAAGTGGGCCGAGGAGGGCACAACCCACCAGGGCGCACCTGGGCTCCCTGGCGCGCCCAGGTGGGTTGTGCCCACCTGGTGGGCCTCCTCCGATAGTTATTTTCTCCAGTAGTTTTTATATATTGCAAAATAATTCTCCGTAAATTTTCAGCTCATTTGGAGATGTACAGAATAGGTAACTCTGACGTAGCTTTTTCAGGTCCGGGATTCCAGCTGCCGGCATTCTCCCTCTTTGTGTAAACCTTGCATAATGTGAGAGAAAAGGCATTAGAAATACTCCTAAATGCATTATTATGCATAAAAACATTATAAATAACAGTTGGAAAACATGATGCAAAATGGACGTATCACACACCACTTGGGATTGTTAGAGATGTTGAAGTCTTGTGTGGGAAAATAAAATACCCCACTGATTTTCTAGTTCTTGGTTCCCCACAAGATGACTTCTGTCCCATTATCTTTGGTAGACCTTTCTTGAACACTGTCAATGCTAAAATAGATTGTGAAAAACAAACTATCGGTGTTAGCTTTGGTGATGAGTCTCATGAGTTTAATTTCTCCAAGTTTAGTAGACAACCACATAAGAAAGAACTACCTAGTAAGGATGAAATAATTGGTCTTGCTTCTATTGCTGTGCCTCCTACTGATCCATTAGAACAATATTTGCTAGACCATGAAAATGATATGCACATGCATGAAAGAAATGAAATAGATAAAAATTTCTTCGAACAACGACCTCTGCTCAAACATAATTTGCCTATTGAAACTCTAGGAGGTCCTCCTCCACCTAAAGGTGATCCTGTGTTTGAATTAAAACAATTGCCTGACACTTTGAAATATGCTTATCTTGATGAGAAAAAGATATATCCTGTTATTATTAGTGCTAAACTTTCAGAACATGAAGAAGAAAGATTATTGAAAATTCTGAAGAAGCACCATGCTACTATTGGATATACTCTTGATTATCTTAAGGGCATTAGTCCCACTCTTTATCAGCACAAGATTAATATGGAACCTGATGCTAAATCCGTTGTTGATCATCAACGATGTTTGAATCCTAAGATGAAAGAAGTGGTAAGAACTGAAATATTAAAGCTTCTGGAAGCAGGTATAATCTATCCCATAGCTGATAGTAGATGGGTGAGTCCCGTTCATTGTGTCCTTAATAAGGGAGGTATTACCGTTGTTCCTAATGATAAAAATGAACTCATTCCACAAAGAATTGTTACTGGCTATAGAATGGTTATTGATTTTAGAAAATTAAATAAAGCAACTAGAAAAGATCACTACCCCTTGCCTTTTATTGATAAAATGCTAGAAAGATTATCAAAGCACACACACTTTTGCTTCCTAGATGGATATTCTGGTTTTTCTCAAATACCTGTGTCACAACCTGATCATGAGAAAACCACCTTTACTTGCCCTTTCAGAACTTATGCTTATAGATGTATGCCTTTTGGTTTATGCAATGCACCTACTACCTTTCAAAGATGTATGACTGCTATATTCTCTGATTTTTGTGAAAAGATTGTTGAGGTTTTCATGGATGATTTTTCTGTTTATGGAACTTCTTTTGATGATTGCTTGAGCAACCTTGATCGAGTTTTGCAGAGATGTGAGCAAACTAATCTTGTCTTGAATTGGGAGAAGTGCCACTTTATGGTTAATGAAGGAATTGTCTTGGGACATAAAATTTTTGAACGAGGTATTGAGGTGGATAAAGCTAAAGTCGATGCAATTGAGAAAATGCCATGTCCTAAAGATATTAAAGGTATTCGTAGTTTTCTCGGTCATGCTGGTTTCTATCGGAGGTTTATTAAAGACTTCTCTAAAATTTCTAGGCCTCTTACAAATCTTTTACAAAAGGATGTTCCATTAGTTTTTGATGATGATTGTGTAGAAGCCTTTGAAACACTTAAGAAAGCCTTAACTTCTGCACCTATTGTTCAACCGCCTGATTGGAACTTGCCTTTTGAAATTATGTGTGATGCTAGTGATTATGTTGTTGGTGCTGTTCTAGGACAAAGAGTTGATAAGAAATTAAATGTTATCCATTATGCTAGCAAAACTCTAGATAGTGCCCAAAGAAATTATGCTACTACTGAAAAAGAATTTTTAGCGGTTGTGTTTGCTTGTGATAAATTCAGATCTTACATTGTTGATTCTAAAGTAATTGTTCACACCGATCATGCTGCTATTAAATATCTTATGGAAAAGAAAGATGCTAAACCTAGACTCATTAGGTGGGTTCTCTTGCTACAAGAATTTGATTTACATATAATTGATAGAAAAGGAGCTGAGAACCCCGTAGCTGATACCTTATCTAGGTTAGAAAATATCCTTGATGACCCACTACCTATTGATGATAGCTTTCCTGATGAACAACTAGCTGCAATAAATGTTTCTCATAATACTCCTTGGTATGCTGACTATGCTAATTATATTGTTGCTAAATACATACCACCTAGTTTCACATACCAACAAAAGAAAACGTTCTTCTATGATTTAAGACATTACTTTTGGGATGACCCACATCTTTATAAAAAAGGAGTAGATGGTATTATTAGACGTTCTGTACCTGAGCATGAACAGGAACAAATCCTACGGAAATGTCACTCCGAAGCTTATGGAGGGCATCATGCGGGAGATAGAATTGCTCACAAGGTATTGCAATCTGGTTTTTATTGGCCTACTCTCTTCAAGGATGCCCGTAAGTTTGTTTTATCTTGTGATGAATGTCACCGAATTGGTAATATCGGTAAGCGTTAAGAAATGCCTATGAATTATTCACTTGCTATTGAACCATTTGATGTTTGGGGTTTTGATTATATGGGACCTTTTCCTTCCTCTAATGGGTATACACATATTTTGGTTGCTGTCGATTATGTTACTAAGTGGGTGGAAGCTATTCCAACTAGTAGTGCTGATCATAACACTTCCATTAAAATGCTTAAAGAAGTTATTTTCCCGAGGTTTGGAGTCCCTAGATATTTAATGACTGATGGTGGTTCACACTTTATTCATGGTGCTTTCCGTAAAATGCTTTCTAAATATGATGTTAACCATAGAATTGCATCACCCTATCATCCTCAATCTAGTGGTTAAGTTGAACTTAGCAATAGAGAAATAAAATTAATATTACAGAAAACTGTTAATAGGTCCCGAAAGAATTGGTCCAAGAAATTGGATGATGCACTTTGGGCCTACCGAACAGCATACAAAAATCCTATGGGTATGTCTCCCTATAAAATGGTTTATGGAAAAGCTTGTCATTTGCCTCTAGAGTTAGAACACAAAGCATATTGGGCAATTAAAGAACTCAAGTATGATTTCAAACTTGCCGGTGAAAAGAGGTTATTTGATATTAGCTCACTAGATGAATGGAGAACCCAAGCCTATGAAAATGCCAAATTATTTAAAGAAAAAGTTAAAAGATGGCATGACAAAAGAATCCAAAAGCGGGAATTCAAAGTTGGAGAATATGTTCTTTTGTACAACTCTCATTTCAGATTCTTTGCAGGAAAACTTCTCTCTAAATGGGAAGGACCATATATCATCGAGGAGGTTTATCGCTCTGGAGCTATCAAAATAAATAATGCCGAAGGTACTAACCCGAAGGTGGTCAATGGGCAAAGAATTAAACACTATATCTCAGGTACGCCTATTAATGTTGAAAGCAATATTATTCAAACCATGACACCTGAGGAACACATAAAAGAGACCTTTAGGAACACTCCAGAATAATTAAAAAGGAGGAGGTACGTGATACGGTAAGTAAACGGACTCCGAAAAATCCGCAAAAATATTTTCTGACAGTTTGGGAATATTTTAAAAATTAGGAAAATAAGAAGCAACCAGGAAGGCACCCGAGGGGGGCACAAGACACCAGGGCGCGCCAGGGCCCACCTCGGGAACCTTCCCGACTTCGTTTTCCTCCCGTTTGCTTGTTTCCCAAGATAAAAAATCTTTATATACCCCCCGAACGTATTACCACCGTATCACGGAGAAATCTTCTGTTCTTCTTTCTTGCTGTTTTCTGACAGATCTAGATCGCCATGGCCACTTCGGGCTCCTCCAAGGACAAGTTCTTCGAGAACGTCATCAACCCGTATTTGCGGGAGGTGATGCAGCACCCTCAAGCCATTGAGATGCGTGAGGGGGTGCTCCACATCCGAGACATCCAGGGCCCCAAGGGGACGGGGACCGTGGATGCCAGGCTCGAAGCTATGGAGCAATAGGACTTCAAGTGCAAGGGGATGGTGGAGCGTGGACTCAACGCCAATCACCTCATGATCGCGGATTACACCCGTGATCTCAAGGTGGATGGCAAATCCATGAAGGACATCGTCTTCGCCTTCAACGAGCAAATCAACTTTCTGCAAAGCCAAATCTATGATCTCCAAAACCAAGTCTTTGAATATGAGGCAAGGTTTAAAGGTATGAGTTTGGCTGCTGGTTGCAGGACTCGCGAGACTCGCTCCTCCTCTTATGATGGTGAGCCATTGCCATGGATACCGGAAGATAAGATCGCTACTACCTCATCATCACCACCGCCTTCTTCATCACCAAAAGAGACTTGAGTTCATGGTATGGGCACTCCCCTTGGCTTGTGCCAAGCTTGGAGGAGGTGCCCCGGTATCGTATCACCACCACTATCTTTGCCTTTATCTATTTTAGTTCGATCTTTAGGTTCCCTATGATTTAGTGGAATAAAAGTTTAGTTCGATCCTTTCTTTTTGAATGTTTGCTTAGTGATCTATCTATCGATGTAATCGTGTGCGAGATATATAATAAAGAGTAGTTTGAGTTTTGTTTTTTTTACTTTTATGTTTTAATAAAGGAAAGGAAAATAGATGAAAAAGATAGACTTATGGTAAGTAATGACATCACATAAAGAAAAGTATAAGTGGTAAAATTTGTTGGAGATTGACAAACATAGAATTGGTCAATGATGCAACTCATGAAAGAATTAATAAGGGAAGAGAAGATTCACATGCAAATACACTATCTTGGACATCTTTTATGATTGTGAGCCCGCATTAAATATTTTGTGTCAAAATAGTTGACGTTGGACAAGGAAGACAACGTAATGATTTATGTTTGTTCATATTCACATAGAAGTTATATTGTCATAGATCCTTTAACATGTGGTGCTTGCTCAATATCTTTTCTAGCCAAAAATTCCACACTAAGTAGAGATACTACTTGTGCATCCAAAAACCATTGACCCAAATCTTATTTTGAGAGTCCACCATACCTACCTATGGATTGAGTAAGATCCTTCAAGTAAGTTTTCATCGGTGCAATAAGGCAATAAAAATTGCTTCTAAATGTGTTGGATCATTTAGTGTAAGAGAAAATTGAGCGTTGTACGAACTTGTGATGGCAAAGTAATAAAAAGCGACGGACTGCATAATAAAGGTTGCTATCATAAGGGGCAATATAACATGACGTTCTTTTGCATTAAGGGATTTGGCATACAAACAAATAAGCGCATGGCAACCTCTACTTCCCTCTGCGAAGGGCCTATCTTTTACTTTTATGCATTTACTTTTATGAAGAGTCAAAGTTTTCTTCCCTATTCCTTTTTATTTTCTCTTTTTGCAAGCACCATGTGGTGAGGAAAGATGCAGGCACATATATCCAATTGTATATGAGTGGGCATGAGTTATTATTGTTGACATCACCCTTGAGGTGAATATGTTGGGAGGCGAAACTATAAGCCCCTATCTTTCTATGTGTCCGGTTGAAACTTTTTGTTCATGGGTATGCTGTGAGTGTTAGCAATCATATAAGATTAAATGATGGTTGAGTATGTGGACTTGCCTAAAGGCTCCGATACGTGACCCTTCATGAAAATATGATGAATTGTAGTTGCAAAGTTGACTGAGAACATAGTTTGTTGGTTTTCAATAAGGTTTATGCTTTATACTTCAATGTTGTGATGAATTCTTACTTGTTCATGAGAAGTTATATGATAAAAGTTATTTGATAAAGTTTTATGTTAAAGTTCTTTGTTGTTATAATAATATGCATGATGCTTCTATGTCTGTATTTTGTTTTTATCGACACCTCTCTCTCTAAGCATGTGGGCATGTTTTTCGATTTCGGTTTTCGCTTGAGGACAAGCGAGGTCTAAGCTTGGGGGAGTTGATACGTCCATTTTGCATCATGTTTTCCTACTATTATTTATAATGTTTTTATGCATAATAATGCTTTTTGGAGTATTTCTAATGCCTTTTCTCTCATATTATGCAAGGTTTACACAAAGAGGGAGAATGCCGACAGCTGGAATTTTGGACCTGGAAAAACTACGTCAGAGTTACCTATTCTGCATATCTCCAAATGAGCTGAAAATTTACGGAGAATTGTTTTGGAATATATGAAGAATATCGAAGCAAATAACTACCAGAGGGGGCCCACCAGGTGGGCACAACCCACCTGGGCGCGCCAGGGAGCCCAGGCGCGCCCTGGTGGGTTGTGCCCTCCTCGGCCCACCTTCGATGCCCCTCTTCTGGTATATAAGTCATTTTGACCTAGAAAAAATAAGGAGAGGACTTTCGGGATGAAGCGCCGCCGTCTCGAGGCGGAACTTGGGCAAGAGCACTTTTGCCCTCCGGCGGAGCGATTCCACCGGGGGAACTTCCCTCCCGGAGGGGGAAATCATCGTCATCGTCATCTCCAACAACTCTCCAATCTTTGGGAGGGCCATCTCCATCAACATCTTCAACAACACCATCTCCTCTCAAACCCTAGTTCATCTCTTGTGTTCAATCTTTGTACCGAAACCTTAGATTGGTACTTGTGGGTGACTAGTAGTGTTGATTACATCTTGTAGTTGATTACTATATGGTTTATTTGGTGGAAGATTATATGTTCAGATCCATTATGCTATTTAATACCCCTCTGATCTTGAGCATGATTATCATTTGTGAGTAGTTACTTTTGTTCTTGAGGTCACGGGAGAAGTCATGTTGCAAGTAATTATGTGAACTTGATATGTGTTCGATATTTTGATGATATGTATGTTGTGATTCCCTTAGTGGTGTCATGTGAACGTCGACTACATGGCACTTCACCATATTTGGGCCTAAGGGAATGCATTGTGGAATAGTTATTAGATGATGGGTTGCTAGAGTGACAGAAGCTTAACCCTAGTTTATGCACTATTTCATAAGGGGCTGATTTGGATCCAAAAGTTTAATGCTATGGTTAGATTTTATCTTAATACTTTTCTCGTAGTTGCGGATGCTTGCGAGGGGGTTAATCATAAGTAGGAGGTTTGTTCAAGTAAGAACATCACCTAAGCACCGGTCCACCCACATATCAAACTATCAAAGTAGCGAACACAAATCAAACCAACAAGATGAAAGTGATATGATGAAATTCCCGTGTACCCTCAAGAACGCTTTGCTTATCATAAGGGACCGTTTTGGCCTGTCCTTTGCCACAAAAACGATTGGGCTACCTTGCTGCATATTATTTACCGTTACCGTTACTTGCTCGTTACAAATTATCTTGCTATCAAACTACTTGTTACCGACTATTTCAGTGCTTGCAGAAAATACCTTGCCGAAAACCACTTGTCATTTCCTTCTGCTCCTCATTGGGTTTGACACTCTTACTTATCGAAAGGACTACGATTGATCCCCTATACTTGTGGGTCATCAGAAACCTTCCAGGAATTGGTGCTGCATCACTCTATCTGTGAAGCAAAGAGGATGAGCGGCGCCCCTAATTCGGGCTACGTCGCGCCAGAGATCATCTATCATCCGGGCTCATTGCAGCTCCCAAGCTCTATCATTTCGGTCTAGCCAGGATTTGTATCCATCCCGTCTAGCAGGAGGATCTCTTTTAGGTCCATAGATGGACCTCGTCAGACCTGCCCGAGCATGCAGGTCACGGCGTAGGTCGTACTCAAAGCCTGGCCGTACTGGCTCCTTGCCTTGACGGCGAGGGTGAGTGGGAGGTTGTTCAGTTTTATCAGCGGTACGGTCCCATCCTCGAGGGAGCGGTCCAGCTGGTCCGACTGAGTGTGCCTTGCAGGCGCTAGCCCTATGGCCTCGTCATCGAACTGTGGCGGTAGCCTTCGCTTCAGGTAGCTTTTGGTCTGTCGCTTGTGGTCGTACTCCTCTTTGGCATCTAGGACTTTAGTCCATCTCTCATTAAGGGAATCCTGTTTGGATTTTATTTGTTGCCGCTATTTTTTCAGGCTTCGTGCAGTGGCAATTAGCTACCGTTTAAACCGCTCTTGATCCAGCGGGTCTTCGGGGATGATGAAATCCTCGTCGCCCAAACTAACCTCCTCTTCAGAAGGGGGAGGTAGTTGTTGTCTTTGGAGTCATCGAGGTATTCAAGATCGAGCGGGTCCTCATGCTCCTCGTGGTCATTTTGTGGTTGTTCGTTAGCGCCGGGATCGCCGAGGTTGTCCGCATTGTCCGGGGTGGCATTTTCTCCGGTATCCGTGTTGCTCGCATGGCTTCGACGCGCCTTGGAGTGGCGGCGCTGTCTGCGGCATTTTAGCGGCTCTTCGTTGGGCCTGCCATTATCCTTCCCGGGAGTGCCATCATCTTCTTTCGGGGTGTCCACCATGTAGACATCGTAGGTGGACGTGGCCGTCCAACGGCCGGTGACGGGGGGAGCAGCATCGGTGTTAGTCGTGGCTCCACTATGCTCGTCCATGTATTCGGCGTTTTCCGAGGTGTAGTCCAACATGTCGGTTAAGTCTTCGACTGTGGCCACTAAGTGGGTGGTGGGTGGGGCGTAAAATTCCCTGAAATCTGCCTCAAAGGGCTGCTGAACACAAGCCGAGGGTGGATCCTCCCGAATAGCCATCATATGGATTCGGTCCAGCGCCTCGTTTAATAAGGCGAGGGTCGCCGGACTGGTATGCGGTGGCCGCCGAGGGCCGATCTCCGACGTGGCGGGGTAAGGAATGATCCGGGCCCAGGATGGATCCTGGTCTTCAAGGGCCGAGTTGACCTCGAGGCCCGGGGTCAGACAGTCGTAAGAGACCGAGGACAAGACCTGGTCTTCGGACGCTGTTTCTGTATTGGGGTTCGAAGCCGAGTTGTCGAGGGAGAGTTCGGCCAGGGATGATCCCTGGCTTCTGATCGTCGACCCGTCGTTGGGGCTTAAGGCCGGAGGCATGTCATGAGGAGAGGGTTCGGCCGAGAGTGACTCTTGGCATCCGAACACTGCTTCCGCATTGAGGCCCGAAGCAGGGTCTTCGGCGGGCATTACTGACGTGGTCGAAGGGGATTCCTGGCCTACGGTCAGGGTGGAGCCGTCCGAGCTCGAGGCCAGCTGAAGGATTGAGGTCGATCCATAGATCGGATCGGGGGAAGCTCCGGAGCAAGCACAGTGGGGCCCATAGGGGGACGGGGAGAGGCTGCAAATTCGGTAAAGACCAGATCGCCTCGGGCGTCCGCAATGTACTCCAAGTTGCCGAATCTAATCCGGTGCTTAGGGGCAAAATTGTTGATTTGGTCTAGATGACCAGTTGGGTTGGCGTGCAGCATGATGCTGCCGAACGCGAAGAGTTGGCCGGGGACAAAGAGGTCCTCGGAGCTGGCGCCCTCTCTGATGATCAGGGGAGCCATTGATCCTTCGGCGACCCAACAGCGGAACTCTCAATGAAAGCACCAATGTCGATGTCAAAATCGGCGGATCTCGGGTAGGGGGTCCCGAGCTGTGGATCTAGGATGAGTGGGGAACAAAAGACGATGAACACGGTGTTTACCCAGGTTCGGGCCCTCTCGAAGAGGTAAAACCCTATGTCCTGCTTGATTGTATTTGATGTGTATGATATGGTTACAGAGTCGATCTACCGCGAGATCAGGCGAGCTAAACCCTAGGTTGATGGGATAATGGATGTTGCTCTAGCCATAAAGACTAAAACCCCTTGGTTTATATAGACACCAGTAGGGTTAGGGTTACATGCGATCGGTTACAATGAAGGAAGGATCATGCTAACCCTTGACTTGGAGGGCACACCACGGCTCTGAAGATCTCCTACTCGGTCACAGATCCGCGCTCTAGGTTGGCCCCATAGTGGCCCATCAGTCCGGCCCGTATGCAGTAGGCCGACGGCCCGAGGACCCCTTAATCCAGGACTCCCTCACCTGGGCCATGGTAAAGACCCGGTTCACAAAACTCGAGCCAGAGCAGATGGCTCGTGTTGGACTGGATGGGCAGGAAATACCTCTTCATTTGGTCTATGCCCAAGTGATGCATGTAGCTCGATTCTCCCAACAGGATTGTGCTCTAGATAGCTTAATAGACAATGTGGACAAAGAGTGATGTGTCTGATTCTATGTATCTATGTACTTTACATCAAACGATCTCGATCCGTACTGTAAAACATTGTCTTAACCAGCCATCGGCTTCTGCATCCCGACCAATGATCGGGGAGTGTTCCGTACTATGTGACCTGAGGTAAGCGGGAAATTACTAACAGACAAAAATGCGTGCGGAGAGCTATGTTATATTACTTTTTAACGTAAGAAACATCTTCTGAAGAAAATAGTTCCTCCATGGGTTCCTTTCTTCAGGTTCGTCATGCTAATTGGAGGCGTTGTATTCAGATACCCGAAGTATGCGAGTAAGAATCGGTGTGGGGACTGAATCCCCAAGTATTGGTGACAAACACCAAGATTATTGTAGTCTCCCTCATCGCCGACCCATTGTGTTCTTAAGAACGCTAGCTTTCGGCTTCACCCGTCTGAGGTACGTACACGGCTGACCCGGTCGTAACAATCGTAGAGGTGCTCCCTTTACCCCCTAGCCGAACAATCGGGAACGTAGGGGGTAAGCACAGGAGCCAGACAACCCAGCTTGGCAAAAACTTAAGTCAAATTGGTGCATATGATGGCTGAAAAATTATTCGGGAGAGTGCAAACACGACAGAGACGATTACGTGCACGAGAAATATATTAATTAGCTGCTTTAAAGGAGCCCCCAAGTAAATCTGGGTAGTACATTTGAAAATGTGCAACAAAAAGGGGCCAAAACATAGTTCGGTTTATCCGGACAGGGCCCAGGAGGTACTAACTTCCCAGGAGGAAAGAAAAAATTACGATAAAGAAAAGGTTAGTGGAACTGACGTGGGCATGCTAGCCGTAGAAGCGTCGAAGCCGAGCTACATTCTAGGGGTTTGGTTCGAGGCAGTCGTCGGCTCGGTTGCGAATATGATATGCTCCTCCTGCTAGCACTTCATCGATTATGAAAGGGCCCTCCCATTTAGGTGAGAGCTTGTTCTTTTGCTTCTCAGGGAGATGGAGGACGAGTTCTCCAACGTTGTATGCTTTCGCCCGAACTTCCCTGCTCTGGTAGCGTCGAGCCTGCTGCTGGTAAAATGTAGAGCGAGCCTGAGCAACATCCCGCTCTTCTTCCAAGGCGTCCAGGTCATCCTGCTAATCCAACTCGGCTTCCTTTTCCTCATACATGCGTACTCTAGGTGCGTCGTGAATGATATCACAAGGGAGGACTGCTTCTGCGTCGTACACCATGAAAAAGGGTGTGTATCTTGTGACGCCCCCGGCTCAATCGTGCACTAATCATACACGTAAATGCACACGATCAAGCCTAAGGACTCACGGGAAGATATCACAACACAACTCTAAAACATAAATAAAGTCATACAAGCTTTATATTACAAGCCAGGGGCCTTGAGGGCTCGAATACATAAGCTTGCGTACAAGCATCAGCGGAAGCATCAGATATCTGAGTACAGATATTAAAAGAGGAACAGAAAGGCCTTTAGAAAGGCGGGGCCAAATAAAACACTACGATCGACAGGCGCAGGCCTCCTGCCTGGGACCCTCCGATCCTACTCCAAGTCGTCAGCCAACTCGTAGTGGTAACCATCCTCAGGGTAGTAGTAGTTGTCGATCGATGGGGCATCTATCTCAGGGGCTCCGTCCTCTGGTCACGACAAACTGATATGGGGAGAAAAGGAAAACAAAGCAACCGTGAGTACTCAGAAGTACTCAGCAAGCAAGGATCTACACTACATATGCAACATTTTCAAAGGGAGGCTATATATGTGGACTGGGTTGCAGAAATGCCAGAATAGAGAGAGGGCCTAGTCCTATTGAAGACTAGCATCTTTAGCGGTCTGGCAGCAATAGAAGAGTGTAGACAGTACCATATAATGTAGCAGTATCATTAAGTCTCAACCTCACCCAGAGATCCTTTCTTGACTCCCTGCGAGAAAGCAATCCCAGAGCCATACAGTCATCAACCTCGTCCGGAGATCCCTTCTCGACTCCCTGCGAGAAGCAATCCCAGAGCCATAGTATCCAAGTATCCAGTTCTAATTTGTATCAATCAGGATACAACTCCGAGTGTCCTTTACCGTAGGACCGGCTATCGATAGAAGTTTTCTTCCCTGCAGGGGTGCACTAACTTACCCAACACGCTTGATTAACTCCGGCCGGACACACTTTCCTGGGTCATGCCCGGCCTCGGCCAAACGACACATCGCAACCCTACCTACAGCTCAGCAGAGAGGTCCCCGCCGGTCTACATCCTAAGCGCAAGGGGGTCTTGGCCATCGCCCCTCGCCCTCCGGGTCATTGCGCACAGGGTGGATACCAGCATCGCCTCGGGTGGCCGACACGATCCGACCGTGCCGCCATGCTGAACTGGACGTCTGACAGAGCTTTCGGCTGATGCATACGATGCAGAACACCCATACTATGCCCACGTGATGGTTAGTGCTATCAGGCCAGAGGCCTGCTCGGACCAAATATCCAAATCGTTAGTACCTTGGGCTTGCGGTAACGAGCAGAGACTCACGAAAGATGTGACCCCGTCGCCCCGTCTCGAGGACTTGTGGCAAGGGCCAAGAATGCCCGGCCACGCCTCGTATTCTCACTCGGGCACCGTACAGGCACCCGTCTTCACAACACTCGCCACTCAGGCGCACGCGGGTACCCCTCAGGGTCGACCCGCCTTTCCAAGTAACAATAGTACAGTCCAAGTATCCGTGTGTCCATAACATCAGGGGAATCCGAGGTATCACCCTCGTTGGATTCCTACTCGATGTATCCGTCAAGGTGAACTTGGAGGAATCACCCTCGCTGGGTTCACACTTAAGGTGTTGTACGACGGCGTCGTTATCGGAAGCGGTGAAGGAGGAATCACCCTCGATGACCACGACCGAATAGCTACTCTACAGAGTTAACATCAGAAGTGCTACACGAGGTATCACCCTCGGCACTCGATAGTAACGCTGCAGTGTCGTTACAACTAAGGGGGGTGATGTGCAGTGCCGGGGCCTGGTCTTCAATCCCGTTGATCGGGTCTTCGGAAAATCCAGCGGGGCAGTCGGGATAAGTGGGGTCACTGATAGGTCTCTACCCAGCCTATCCTAAGCAGTTTAGGATATGCAGGTAATTATCAACAGCAGGTTACAATAAACAGGCTATGCATCAGAATAGGTAAAGCAGTAGCAGCAGCAATTCTAATGCAAGCATGAGAAATAGAATGGGCGATATCGGGATGATCAAAGGGGGGAGGGCTTGCCTGGTTGCTCGGCGGCAAGGGCAAGGTCGTCAACGGTGGCGTCGGGCTCCTGAGTTGCGTCGGTCTCGGGGACGGCGTCGGTGTCAGGGTCTACCGAGAGAGAAGAGGGGGAAGAAACAGTAAATACTAAGCAAACAAGTGCTACACAATGTATAACATGACAATATGCAGTGCCGGGTGTGTCCTAACGTATGGTTGCACGTTACCGAGGAAGGAGGAATCCATCCGGGAATGTTTTCCCGGTTCCGGACATTTATCAGACAGGTGACCGGAGAGGAACGGTTCCATGTTCGGGTAGTTAGGGACGTGTGACAGACGAACGGAACGCATATCCGGACTCGTCTCGAAATTCTGAGCAATTTTCATTTACAAATTATTTTCATCGGAGTTATGGATTATTTAATATGATTTTCTAAAGATTTATTGATTTTCTGGAATTATTTTAAATTCGAAATAAAAACAGAATATACATTTGTCACCTAGCTCTACACTAGCCTCAGTGTATGACCAGTGGGGTCCAAGAGTGGTCCAGTCAGCAGAGTTGACCCAGTAGGCCGGCAGGCGCGAGGGCAAAGTAGAGGTGCGGATCGAGGGAGGCCGTCGTGCGGAGGAAGAGGAGCCGCAGGGACGGAGCCGACGAGGGAGGCGCGGGAGGAAGGGAGCTGTGAGGAGGAGGCCCGGGGCGACCCTCGGTGCCGACGGGCGGCGGCCGTCCTCGGGCGCGGGCACGCCGAGAGGAGGGGAACGAACAGGGGCGCCCCACCTCCGTGTGTCTGCGTGTGTGTGTGTGTGCGTCGTGGGTGATGGCGCGGGGAGGGAACGAGGGAGAGTGGTGGATCGTGCGGGAGAGAGTGGGTGAGGCCTAGGGTTAGGTAGCTGGTGGGGGGGCGGCTGGGCTGCCTTGGCCCATTGCGGCCTAAAGCCCAGGGGGGAGGCAGCGAGGTCTTCTTCCTTTCTCTTTTTTTTATATATACTTTTGCCTTTTCTTTTCTTTTTATTTATTCTTTCCTTTTTTATTTTAGTTACAATTTATTCTTGTTTTAGTAAAACACATACTTAGCATCTAATTTAGTATTTCAATATAGTCCACTGTCACAAAAAGTCTAGTCCCCAAATAATTTAGTTTGATATTTTCTTAATTGTAAAAGGCATTTAATTAATTGTTTTTGCTACTGTTTTATTTATTTTAGGACATTCAAACATTTTTAAAGATGTTGGTTTCAATTTTAGAATTGTCTCTGATTCACTTGCTATTTAATGAGCAATTTAGTTTCTGATTTTGGACAACTTTTATTTTTTACTTTAAGTTTGAATTTCCATTTGAATTTGAAAAGAGACATGGTACTAATGATGATTAAGCACTGTTGATCATGATGACATGGCATAATCAAAAGGGGATTACTGTAGTTAACCACTAGGGGTGTTACAAGTCTCCTCCTCTAACAAGAATTCTCGTCCCGAGAATTAAGAGGTAGAAGGAAAAAGTTCGGGGTATTCAGCACGGAGGTTATCCTCGCGTTCCCAAGTGGCTTCATCTTCAGTATGATTTGACCACTGTACTTTGAGGAACTTGGTAACCTTCTGACGGGTCCGACGTTCAGCTTCATCGAGAATGTGGATCGGATGCTCCTTATAAGATAGATCATCTTGCAATTTGAGCATCTCGTGATCCACTGCGTGGTGCGGAGATTCCTTGAAGCATTTACGAAGTTGCGACACATGGAATACGTCGTGGATATGAGAGAATTGCGGCGGCAATTCCAATTTATATGCCACCTGACCACGCCTTGCAACAATGCGGAAAGGACCAATGTAGCATGGAGCTAACTTGCCCTTGATTCCAAAATGGTGAGTGCCTTTCATCAGGGTGACTCGCAGATAAGCCTGATCACCAGGTTGATAAGTCAAACCCCATCGTTTGTGATCATAGTTGCTCTTCTGGCGGTCCTGAGCCGCTTTGAGATTTTCCCGAACAATACGAACTTGTTCTTCGGCGTGTTGAATAATATCCGGACCCACGAGCAGTCGTTCCCCAGTTTCTGACCAATTCAGAGGGGTTCGACACTTACGTCCATAGAGTACTTCGAAGGGAGCCATTTTCAAACTGGCTTGATAGTTGTTGTTATACGAGAACTCAGCATACGGGAGAGATTCTTCCCACTTCTTGCCAAACGATATAACACAAGCCCGAAGCATGTCTTCAAGCACTTGATTGACTCGTTCGACTTGGCCTTGGGATTGGGGGTGATAAGCTGAACTCCAGGCAATATGAGTTCCCATAGCTGTTTGGAAACTTTCCCAGAACTTGGAGGTGAAAAGACCGCCACGGTCCGAACTAATCTCCTTCGGAATACCGTGGAGTGAAACAATTCTAGAGATATACAACTCTACTAACTGGCTAGCAGTGATAGTCTCTTTGATGGGCAGAAAGTGTGCAACTTTAGAGAGTTGGTCGACGACGACAAGAATAGCATCGTGACCCTTCTGTGACCTGGGAAGTCCTGTAAATAAATCCATCTGAACCTTATCCCATTTCCATAGAGGAATAGGTAGTGGTTGCAGAATTCCAGCAGGCTTCTGATGTTCTGCTTTAACGCGACGACACACATCACATTCAGCAACATAGCGAGCAATGTCCTGCTTCCTTTTAGACCACCAGTACCTTTGACGGAGATCACGATACATCTTGGTGCTACCCGGATGAATAGACAGCGGGGTATCATGTGCCTCCTTCATGACCTTGTCAATCATGAGTTCGAAGCGAGGTACCACAATGCGGTTTCTGAAATATAAGGTTCCATCTTCAGACAGCGAGAAATCCCTGTACTTTTCAAGGTGAAGATTTTTCTTCATCAGATCAACTTCAGCATCTTTAGCTTGCGCATTCTTAACAGCTTTCTCAAGATCGGGTTGTATCACAAGGTTATTAAGAGATCTCTGTGGAACAATACGCAGATTCAGCTTGCACAATTCTTCATAAAGACGAGGTTGAGCTCGCCTAACCATGAGGTTGTCGCAATAGGACTTGCGGCTTAAGGCATCAGGCATCACGTTAGCCTTGCCAAGGGTATAGGAAATACCCAAATCATAGTCCGCAATGGCCTCCATCCATCTTTGCTGACGGAGGTTTAGAGATGGTTGAGTGAACAAGTACTTCAGACTTTTATGATCCGTGTAGATCTCGCAACGATTACCGAGAAGGTAATGTCGCCACAACTGCAGTGCATAGATGACAGCAGCTAGTTCTAGATCATGTACCGGATAATTCTCTTCATGTGGGCGCAACTAACGAGAGCCATAAGCAATCACCTTACGCTCTTGCATTAGGACACAGCCTAATCCTTCACGGGATGCATCACAATAAATTACAAAGTCTTTGCGGGTATCTGGAGGAGATAGTACTGGGGCAGATGTCAGCTTGTCTTTGAGTGCTTGAAAACTTTCCTGACATTTTTCTGTCCATTCAAATTTAACGCCCTTGTGAAGCAGATCAGTTAGGGGCTTAGCAATCTTGGAAAAGTTCTCGACAAATTGACGGCAATAGCTTGCAAGGCCGAGAAAACTTCTCACTTGCTTGACATTCTTCGGAGGAGTCCAGTCAAGAATAGCCTGAACTCGTTCTGGGTTAATAGCAATGCCATCTTTCGAAATCACATGACCAAGGTAGGTTACTTCAGAAAGACAGAATTCACATTTGGAGTATTTGGCATACAACTGGTGTTCTTGGAGCCTTTCCAGTACAAGACGGAGGTGTTCGGCATGTTCTTCCTTATTCTTCGAATATACCAGAATATCATCTAGATAAACCACGATGAACTTGTCGAGGTAATCCATGAAAATATAATTCATCAGGCGGGAGAATGTGGCTGGAGCATTTGTTAAGCCAAATGACATGACAGTGTACTCGTAGGAGCCATAACGAGTAACAAATGCAGTCTTCGGAATATCCTCTTCACGAACACGGATCTGATGGTATCCCAATCTCAAATCAAGCTTAGAGAATACTGAGGAACCGGCAAGTTGATCATACAAATCATTGATCCGAGGAAGCGGATATTTGTTCTGGATTGTGGCTTAGTTAATGGGCCGATAATCCTGAACCAATCGGTTAGTTCCATCCTTATTCTTAATGAAGAGTGAAGGTGCTCCCCAAGCAGAGGAACTGGGGCGGATGAAACCTTTCTTAAGTGACGTGTCGATTTCTTCCTTAAGCTCGAGAAGATGATGCGGAGGCATCTTATAAGGACGCTTCGCAATAGGAGTTGTGCCTGGTTTCAAGTCGATGACAAACTCAACAGCTCTAGCAGGGGGTATTCCTGGAAGTTCTTCTGGAAATACATCTTGAAAATCACAAACAACTGGAACGTTCTCGATGCCTTCAAGAGGTGAAGCGTTCGATGCATTCAGAACATATATCTGGCTCTCAGCATCCTGAGCTATTCGGGCTGAGTATCTGACCGTCTGGCCAGAAGGGTGGGTGAGCTGGACTGATTCAGTGGCACAGTCAATCAAAGCTTTATGAGGCTTCAACCAGTCCATACCCAGAATAATGTCTATGTTGGAGGTCTTGAGAGCAATGAGGGAAACGGGGAACATCAATCCTCCGATCACAATGTGGTTACCGTGGCTTACCATGGTAGTTTGCCAATTAGCCCCAGGTGACTGGATTACTAATGGGGTGGACATCTCCTCGAAATGTATATCATGGCTTCACGCAAAACTTTCGGACATGAAGGAGTGCGATGCTCCAGAATCAAAGAGGTCTGAAGCTGGGATTGAATTCACTAGAAGGGTGCCCATCACAATTTTGGGGTCTTGTCGAGCTTCTTCCAAGTTAACTTGGTTGACATGGACCCGAACTATAGCAGACGGCCTGGCATTAGAGCTTCTGAGACGACGGTTCTGACAGCTCTTCTTGCAACCAACGGGAGGACGTGGTGCATCCTGATGAAAAGCCATAGCATCAGGCGGTCCATCATGAACCGATAGCTGTCTCGGCGGTGAAGGCAAACGAGGTGCAACATATGACGGCCTTGGTGTTGGAGCAGGTCGGTGGTAAACATTGTGTGGAATCCAGACTCGACGTTTCTGAACAGGTCAACCCGAAGACGAACCAACATCACGAATGCGCTTGAGCGACTCCTGGTATTCAGTCAGAGCTGTTTCAATTTGGAAAGATTTGCTCACAAGCGTTGCGAAGTCTGCAAAATCAAGGACAGCAAGTGCGAGGTTTATATCCGTACGCAGTCCTTCACGGAATTTCTCCTGCTTGCAGGCGTCAGTGCAGACGTCATCTTCAGCATAGCAGGACAATTCAAGAAATTTCCTCTGATATTCATCCACAGTCATTTTGCCCTGAGAGAGTTTGCGGAACTCCTGCTTCTTCTGGTCGATCAGACCTTGAGGAATGTACCGTGCATGAAAAGCTGACTGAAATTCCTGCCAAGTGGTTACAGTCTCTGCAGGCAACATAGCCTTGTGGCTTTCCCACCATTGAGCAGCTGATCCCCTCAGGTGATACGTCGCATAGGTGACGTAACTGTCAGGGATAACATTGGCCAACTTCATCTGGAAGGCAATGTCACGGAGCCAATCATCAGCATCCATTGTATCAGTCGAGCTGTGAAAAGTGGACGGATTGAGGCGCACGAATTCTGATAGTGTTATTGGTGTAGGCTGCTGATGAGCATTCTGGTTTGGGAACTGAGCCAATATCCCGATCATAACCTGACGGTTCAGTTCAAACTGCTGCATCATTGCGGCAATATAATATGGAGGAGGGGGATCGTCAGCCATCCTGCCAAATTCAACAGGAGCAGTTTAGCAAGAAAAACTGCAGGTGTATGGAATGATTCATGAAGTAACACGCACAACAGAAGGAAGTGCAATAGATACTTCATCATATTCGCACCAGACATTCGAATCCGCACATAGCCTCGATTACAATCCGGCAATACGACAGCTGAAAGGGTAGGGCTAGACATCTAGGCGGCGCGCAGGCACGCGGTAGGGAAGTACACAACGAGACATAGCAAAGGCTACATCAACGTCGGAGAAAACTATTGGAGCGAGGAATCTGCAAGTGACAACACAGGGTGCCCTCGATAAGAGGATCCTGCAAGCAGAACCTGGCCCACAATCTTGAAGAAAGGAGGGGTAATTTTCAGAACACCGGGTGGATGTGATCACGAGAACCTAATGTTGGAGTTAGTAAAATTTTAACCCGAGTAGAAGAGAGATTAGAGTCCCAGAGTAAAGGTCGACGAGTAAAAGATACCCAGTTGGCGACTTGGGCCCGTAATCCACACAGCCAAGTTAGTAAAACAGTTTTCGGGTTACTAGACTCAACTTCGGCCAAGGAGTTGGAAAGGGGGGTTCCTACAGTCAGTCGGCTCTGATAGCAACTTGTGACGCCCCCGGCTCAATCGTGCACTAATCATACACGCAAATGCACACGATCAAGCCTAAGGACTCACGGGAAGATATCACAACACAACTCTAAAACATAAATAAAGTCATACAAGCTTTATATTACAAGCTAGGGGCCTCGAGGGCTCGAATACATAAGCTTGCGTACAAGCGTTAGTGGAAGCATCAGATATCTGAGTACAGATATTAAAAGAGGAATAGAAAGGCCTTTAGAAAGGCGGGGCAAAATAAAACACTACGATCGAAAGGCGCAGGCCTCCTGCCTGGGACCCTCCGATCCTACTCCAAGTCGTCAGCCAACTCGTAGTAGTAACCATCCTCAGGGTAGTAGTAGTAGTCGATCGACGGGGCATCTGTCTCAGGGGCTCCGTCCTCTGGTCACGACAAACTGATATGGGGAGAAAAGGAAAACAAAGCAACCGTGAGTACTCAGAAGTACTCAGCAAGCAAGGATCTACACTACATATGCAACATTTCCAAAGGGAGGCTGTATATGTGGACTGGGTTGCAGAAATGCCAGAATAGAGAGAGGGCCTAGTCCTATTTAAGACTAGCATCTTCAGCGGTCTTGTAGCAATAGAAGAGTGTAGACAGTACCATATAATGTAGCAGTATCATTAAGTCTCAACCTCACCCAGAGATCCTTTCTCGACTCCTTGCGAGAAAGCAATCCCAGAGCCATACAGTCATCAACCTCGTCCGGAGATCCCTTCTCGACTCCCTGCGAGAAGCAATCCCAGAGCCATAGTATCCAAGTATCCAGTTCTAATTTGTATCAATCAGGATACAACTCCGAGTGTCCTTTACCATAGGACCGGCTATCGATAGAAGTTTTCTTCCCTGCAGGGGTGCACCAACTTACCCAACACGCTTGATTAACTCCGGCCGGACACACTTTCCTGGGTCATGCCCGGCCTCAGCCAAACGACACATCGCAACCCTACCTACAGCTCAGCAGAGAGGTCCCCGCCGGTCTACATCCTAAGCGCAAGGGGGTCTTGGCCATCGCCCCTCGCCCTCCGGGTCGTTGCGCACAGGGTGGATACCAGCATCGCCTCGGGTTGCCGACACGATCCAACCGTGCCGCCATGCTGAACTGGACGTCTGACAGAGCTTTCGGCTGATGCATACGATGCAGAACGCCCATACTATGCCCACGTGATGGTTAGTGCTATCAGGCCAGAGGCCTGCTCGGACCAAATATCCAAATCGTTAGTACCTTGGGCTTGCGGTAATGAGCAGAGACTCACGAAAGATGTGACCCCGTCGCCCCGTCTCGAGGACTTGCGGCAAGGGCCAAGAATGCCCGGCCACGCCTCGTATTCTCATTCGGGCACCATACAGGCACCCGTCTTCACAACACTCGCCACTCAGGCGCACGCGGGTACCCCTCAGGGTTGACCCGCCTTTCCAAGTAACAATAGTACAGTCCAAGTATCCGTGTGTCCATAACATCAAGGGAATCCGAGGTATCACCCTCGTTGGATTCCTACTCGATGCATCCGTCAAGGTGAACTTGGAGGAATCACCCTCGCTGGGTTCACACTTGAGGTGTTGTACGACGGCGTCATTATCGGAAGCGGTGAAGGAGGAATCACCCTCGATGACCACGACCGAATAGCTACTCTACAGAGTTAACATCAGAAGTGCTACACGAGGTATCACCCTCGGCACTCGATAGTAACGCTGCAGTGTCGTTACAACTAAGGGGGGGTGATGTGCGGTGCCGGGGCCTGGTCTTCAATCCCGTTGATCGGGTCTTCGGAAAATCCAGCGGGGCAGTCGGGATAAGTGGGGTCACTGATAGGTCTCTACCCAGCCTATACTAAGCAGTTTAGGATATGCAGGTAATTATCAACAGCAGGTTACAATAAATAGGCTATGCATCAGAATAGGTAAAGCAGTAGCAGCAGCAATTCTAATGCAAGCATGAGAAATAGAATGGGTGATATCGGGATGATCAAAGGGGGGGGCTTGCCTGGTTGCTCGGCGGCAAGGGCAAGGTCGTCAACGGTGGCGTCGGGCTCCTGAGTTGCGTCGGTCTCGGGGACGACGTCGGTGTCAGGGTCTACCGAGAGAGAAGAGGGGGAAGAAACAGTAAATACTAAGCAAACAAGTGCTACACAATGTATAACATGACAATATGCAGTGCTGGGTGTGTCCTAACGTATGGTTGCACGTTACCGAGGAAGGAGGAATCCATCCTGGAATGTTTTCCCGGTTCCGGACATTTATAAGACAGGGACCGAAGAGGAACAGTTCCATGTTCGGGTAGTTAGGGACGTGTGACGGACAAACGGAATGCGTATCCGGACTCGTCTCGAAATTCTGAGCAATTTTCATGTACAAATTATTTTCATCGGAGTTACGGATTATTTAATATGATTTTCTAAAGATTTATTGATTTTCTGGAATTATTTTAAATTCGAAATAAAAACAGAATATACATTTGTCACCTAGCTCTACACTAGCCTGAGTGTATGACCAGTGGGGTCCAAGAGTGGTCCAGTCAGCAGAGTTGACCCAGTCAACATTTGACTGGTCAAAAGGTAAATAGTGTTTGGGTCCCACTTGTCATTGACAGTAGTGTTAACTAGTGGTTTATTTTAAACAGAGGGTTAATTAAGTGGTGGTGTCCATATGTCAGGGACAGTTAACATTTTAAACCGTAGTCATTTTGGCCTAACTAATATGATTAGTGTTGGGGGGTTACGCCTAAGCTAATTAACTGGCCGACCGGCCCCACATGTCATAGGGCCAGCCCGGCCTCTCTGGCAGGGCACGCATGGGCACAAGGCGCCGGCGGCCACAGCGCCTGGCCAGGGGCGGCCAGGGCATGCGCTGGGGAGGAGGGGGGCTGCAGGGCCGAGGGCGGCAGGGGCGACCGCGGTGAGGCACGCGAGCGGGGAGACACGAGGAAAGGTGGGCAGCGGCGGGGTCTGAGCACGGCGGAGGTCGATCCACAAAAGCACGCACGAGGGAGGCAAAGCGAAGGTGAGGCTCACATCGCAGCGTGTAGGGGGCCCAGGGGAGCCGGAGGGACCCTGCCGGCGAGGTCCGGCGACCGGACGGGCCGGCAGGCGCGAGGGCAAAGTAGAGGTACGGATCGAGGGAGGCCGTCGTGTGGAGGAAGAGGAGCCGCAGGGACGGAGCCGACGAGGGAGGCGCGGGAGGAAGGGAGCTGCGAGGAGGAGGCCCGGGGCGACCCTCGGTGCCGGCGGGCGGCGGCCGCCCTCGGGCGCGGGCGCGTCGAGAGGAGGGGAACGAACAGGGGCGCCCCACCTCCGTGCGTCTGCGTGTGTGTGTGTGTGCGTCGTGGGTGACGGCGCGGGGAGGGAACGAGGGAGAGTGGTGGATCATGCGGGAGAGAGTGGGTGAGGCCTAGGGTTAGGCAGCTGGTAGGGGGGCGGCTGGGCTGCCTTGGCCCATTGCGGCCTAAAGCCCAGGTGGGAGGCAGCAGGGTCTTCTTCCTTTCTCTTTTTTTTTATATATACTTTTGCCTTTTCTTTTCTTTTTATTTATTCTTTCCTATTTTATTTTAGTTACAATTTATTCTTGTTTTAGTAAAACACATACTTAGCATCTAATTTAGTATTTCAATATAGTCCACTGTCACAAAAAGTCTAGTCCCCAAATAATTTAGTTTGATATTTTATTAATTGTAAAAGGCATTTAATTAATTGTTTTTGCTACTGTTTTATTTATTTTAGGACATTCAAACATTTTTAAAGATGTTGGTTTCAATTTTAGAATTGTCTCTGATTCACTTGCTATTTAATGAGCAATTTAGTTTCTGATTTTGGACAACTTTTATTTTTTACTTTAAGTTTGAATTTCCATTTGAATTTGAATTTGAAAAGAGATATGATACTAATGATGATTAAGCACTGTTGATCATGATGACATGGCATAATCAAAAGGGGATTACTGTAGTTAACCACTGGGGTGTTACATATCTAATGACCCACAAGTATAGGGGATCAATCGTAGTCATTTCGATAAGTAAGAGTGTCGAACCCAACGAGGAGCAGAAGGAAATGACAAGTAGTTTTCAGTAAGGTAATTTCTGCAAGCACTGAAATTGTCGGTAACAGGTAGTTTGATAGCAAGATAATTTGTAACGGACAAGTAATGGTAACTATAAATAATGTGCAGCAAGGTAGCCCAATCCTTTTATGGCAAAGGACATGCCAAAACGGTCTCTTATAATAAGCAAAGCGTTCTTGAGGGCACACGGGAATTTCATCTAGTCACTTTCATCATGTTGGTTTGATTTGCGTCCACTACTTTGATAATTTGATATGTGGGAGGACCGGTGCTTGGGTGTTGTTCTTACTTGAACAAGCCTCCCACTTATGATTAACCCCCTCGCAAGCATCCTCAACTACGAGAAAAGTATTAAGAAAAAATCTAACCATAGCATTAAACATATGGATCCAAATCGGTCCCTTACGAAGTAGCGCATAAACTAGGGTTTAAGCTTCTGTCACTCTAGCAACTCATAATCTAATAACTACTCCACAATTCATTCCCTTAGGCCCAAAGATGGTGAAGTGCCATGTAGTCGATGTTCACATGACACCACTAAGGGAATCACAACATACATATCATCAAAATATCGAACACATATCAAATCCACATGATTACTTGCAACGTGATTTCTCCTGTGGCCTCAAGAACTAAAGTAACTACTCACAAATGATATTCATGCTCAAGATCAGAGGAGTATTAAATAGCATAATGGATCTGAACATATAATCTTCCACCAAATAAACCATATAGTAATCAACTACAAGATGTAATCAACACTACTAGTCACCCACAGGTACCAATCCGAGGTTCCGGTACAAAGATTGAACACAAGAGATCAACTAGGGTTTGAGAGGAGATGGTGCTGTTGAAGATGTTGATGGAGATTGGCCTCCCAAAGAAGAGAGGGTGGTTGGTGATGACGATGGCTTTAATTTCTCCCTCCGGGAGGGAAGTTCCCCCGGCGGAATCGCTCCGCTGGAGGGCAAAAGTGCTCCTGCCCAGGTTCCACCTCGAGACGGCGGCGCTCCATCCCGAAAGTCCTCTCCTTATTTTTTCTAGGTCAAAAGACCTTAAGTACCAGAAGATGGGCACCGGAGGTGGGCTGGGCTGGCCACAACCCACCAGGGCGCGCCTGGGGGGCCTGGCGCGCCCTGGTATCTTGTGGTCACCAGGTGGCCCCCCTCCGGTAGTTATTTGCTCAGGTATTTTTATATATTCTAAAATAATTCTCTGTGAAGTTTCAGCTTATTTGGAGATGTGCAGAATAGGTGTCTCTGACGTAGCTTTTTCTGGTCCAGAATTCCAGCTGCCGGTATTCTCCCTCTTTGTGTAAACCTTGCATTTTATGAGAGAAAAGGCATTAGAATCACTCCATAAAGCATTATTATGCATAAAGACATTATAAATAATAGTAAGAAAACATGATGCAAAATGAACGTATCAACTCCCCCAAGCTTAGACCTTGCTTGTCCTCAAGCGAAAGCCGATATCGAAAATCATGTCCACATGTTTAGAGAGAGAGGTGTCGATAAAAACAAAATACGGACATAGTAGCATCATGCTTATTATTATAACAGCAACAAACTTTATTATAAAGCTTTATCATATAACTTTTATCATATAACTTCTCAAGAACAAGTAACAATTCATCACAACATCGAAGTAAAAAGCATAAACTTTATTGAAAACCAACAAACTATGTTCTTAGTCAACTTTGCAACTACAATTCATCATATTTTCAGGAAGGGTCTCGTATCGGATCCTTTTGTCAAGTCCACATACTCAACCATCATTTAATCTTCTATGATTGCTAACACTCACCGCATACATATGAGCAAAAAGTTTCAACCGGACACATAGAAAGATAGGGGCTTATAGTTTTGCCTCCCAACTTATTCACCTGAAGGGTGATGTCAACAATAATAACTCATGCTCACCCACATCCAACTGGATATATGTGCCTAGATCTTTCTTCACCACATGATGCTTGCAAAAAGAGAAAATAAAAAGGAATAGGGAAGAATACTTTGACTCTTGTATAAAAAGTAAATACATAAAAGTAAATGATAGGCCCTTCGCAGAGGGAAGCAGAGGTTGTCATGCACTTTTTGGTTTTGTATGCTCAATCTCTTAGTGCAAAAGAACGTCATGTTATATTGCCCCTTATGATAGCAACCTTTATTATGCAGTCTGTCACTCTTATTACTTTTCCATCACAAGTTCGTACAACGCTAAATTTTCTCTTACACTAAATGATCAAACACATTTAGAAGCAATTTTTATTGCCTTCTTGCAACGATGACAACTTACTTGAAGGATCTTACTCAATCTATAGGTAGGTATGGTGGACTCTCAAAATATCAGTTTGGGTTTAAGGTTTTTGGATGCACAAGTAGTATCTCTACTTAGTGCGGAATTTTTGGCTAGCAAAGATTGAGCAAGCACCACATGTTGAAGGATCTATGACAATATAACTTCTATGTGAATATGAACAAACATAAATCATTACGTTGTCTTCCTTGTCCAATGTCAATAGTTTTGGCATATAATATTTAATGGGGGCTCACAATCATAAAAGATGTCCAAGATAGTGTATTTGCATGTGAATCTTCTCTTCCCTTATTAATTCTTTCATGAATTGCATCATTGACCAATGCTATATTTGTCAACCTCCAACAAATTTTACCACTTATACTTTTCCTTATGTGATGTCATTACTTACCATAAGATTAGCATATGATCTTTTTCATTTATTTCTTTTTATTTTGATTGAAACATAAAAGTAAAGAAGCAAAAACTCAAACTAAACTTTATTATATAATTCTCACTCGATTGCATAGATAGATAGATCACGAAACTAATACTCAAAAATAGATCATACTAGATTTTTATTCAACTAGATCACGAAATAGCTAAGGATCGAACTAAAAATAGGTAAAGGTAATAAAAGTGATGGTGATACGATACCGGGGCACCTCCCCCAAGCTTGGCACAAGCCAAGGGGAGTGCCCATACCCGTGTACTCAAGTCTCCTTTGGTGGGGAAGATGATGATGGTGGTGGTGATGAGGATGTAGTAGCATCACACTTCTTCCTCAGCTTACGCTTGAGGATGGAATTTTCCTCCTTCAAGTCATCAATCTCCTGCTCAAGTTTCAATATCTTTTTGCATAAAGCCTGCTTGTTTTCCTGTAGAAGACAAAAAGGGATAAACTGGATCTTAGGTTTCTTTGCTTTATTAGAGAGACTTGACTTCTTGAATTCCACGTGCATGTCCCCAGGTTGAGGTAATGGGACTTCATCTTCATCTGAACTTGTCTCTTCCGTTCCTTTCAAATCATAATCTTCTTCTTCCTTCGTGGTCCAACCATAATGTTCCACATCCCCATAAACTTTTGGGCTTGCGATATAGTCCGCGACATAGCTCTCTCCATCTGAATCTTGAGACGACATATTTTCAGATCTGTCAGAGAACAGCATGAAACAAGAACAGAGGATTTTTCTGCGATACGGTGGTCAAATCATTCGGGGGTATATATATAGATTTTTTATCTTGGGAAACAAGTAATATGGAAGGAAAACGGAGTCGGGAAGGTGCCCGAGGGGGGCACAACCCACCAGGGCGCGCCAGGGAGGGCAGGCGCGCCCAGGTGTATCGTGCCCACCTCGGTTGCCTTCCTGGTTGTTTCTTATTTTCCTAAAAAAAATTAATATTCCAAAACTAACAAAAAATATTTGTGGATTTTTCGGAGTCCGTTTACTTACCGTATCATGTACCTCCTCTTTTTCAGGGTTCTAGAGTGTTCTGGAAGGTTTCTCTTATGTGTTCCTCCAGTGTCATGGTTTGGATAATATTGGTTTCAACATTAATAGGCGTACCTGAGATATAGTGCTTAATTCTTTGCCCATTGACCACCTTCGGGTTAGTACCTTCGGCATTATTAACCTTGATGGCTCCTGAACGATAAACCTCTTCGATAATGTATGGTCCTTCCCATTTGGAAAGAGGTTTTCCTGCAAAAAAAATCTAAAACAAGAGTTGTACAAAAGAACATATTCTCCAACTTTGAACTCCCGCTTTTGGATTCTTTTGTCATGCCATCTTTTAACTTTTTTCTTTAAATAGCTTGGCATTTTCATAAGCTTGGGTTCTCCATTCATCCATTGAGCTAATATCAAATAACCTCTTTTCACCGGCAAGTTTGAAGTCATAGTTGAGTTCTTTAATTGCCAATATGCTTTATGTTCTAACTCAAGAGGCAAATGACAAGCTTTTCCATAAACCATTTTATAAGGAGACATACCCATAGGATTTTTCTAAGCTGTTCTATAGGCCCAAAGTGCATCATCCAGTTTCATAGACCAATTCTTTCATGACCTATTAACAATTTTTTGTAATATTAATTTTATTTCTCTATTGCTAAGTTAAACTTGACCACTAGATTGAGGATGATACGGTGATGCAATCCTATGGTTAACATCATACTTAGCAAGCATTTTACGGAAAGCACCATGAATAAAGTGTGAACCACCATCAGTCATCAAATATCTCGGGACTCCAAACCTTGGAAAAATAACTTCTTTAAGCATTTTAATGGAGGTGTTATGATCAGCACAACTATAATAGCTTCTACCCACTTAGTAACATAATCAACAGCAACCAAAATATGTGTATACCCGTTAGAGGAAGGAAAAGGTCCCATATAATCAAAACCCCAAACATCAAATGGTTCAACAAGTGAATAATTCATAGGCATTTCCTGACGCTTACCGATATTACCTATTCTTTGGCATTCATCACAAGACAAGACAAACTTACGGGCATCCTTGAAAAGAGTAGGCCAATAAAAACCAGATTGCAATACCTTGTGAGCAGTTCTATCTCCCGCATGGTGTCCTCCATAGGCTTTGGAATGACATTTCCGTAGGATTTGTTCCTGTTCGTGCTCAGGTACACAACGTCTAATAATACCATCTACTCCTTCTTTATAAAGATGTGGGTCATCCCAAAAGTAATGTCTTAAGTCATAGAAGAATTTTTTCTTTTGTTGGTATGTGAAACTAGGTGGTATGTATTTAGCAACAATGTAATTAGCATAGTCAGCATACCAAAGAGTATTATGAGAAGCATTTATTAAAGCTAATTGTTCATCAGGAAAGCTATCATCTATAGGTAGTGGGTCATCAAGAACATTCTCTAAACTAGACAGGTTATCAGCTACAGGGTTCTCAGCTCCTTTCCTATCAGTGATATGCAAATCAAATTCTTGTAGCAAGAGAACCCACCTAATGAGTCTAGGTTTAGCATATTTATTTTCCATAAGATATTTTATAGTAGCATGATCAGTGTGAACAATTACTTTGGAATCAACTATGTAAGATCTGAATTTATCACAAGCAAACACAACTGCTAAAAATTCTTTTTTAGTAGTAGCATAATTTCTTTGGCCACTGTCTAGAGTTTTGCTAGCATAATGGATAACATTTAATTTCTTATCAACTCTTTGTCCTAGAACAGCACAAACAGCATAATCAGTAGCATCACACATAATTTTAAAAGGCAAGTTCCAATCAGGTGGTTGAACAATAGGTGCAGAAATTAAGGCTTTCTTAAGTGTTTCAAAGGCTTCTACACAATCATCATCAAAAATAAATAGAACATCCTTTTGTAAAAGATTAGTAAGAGGCCTAGAAATTTTAGAGAAGTCTTTAATAAATCTCCTATAGAAACCAGCATGACCAAGGAAACTTCGAATACCTTTAATATCTTTAGGACATTGCATTTTCTCAATTGCATCAACTTTAGCTTAATCCACCTCAATACCTCATTCGGAAATTTTATGCCCCAAGACAATGCCTTCATTAACCATAAAGTGGCACTTCTCCCAATTCAAGACAAGATTAGTTTGTTCACATCTCTGCAAAACTCGATCAAGGTTGCTTAAGCAATCATAAAAAGAAGTTCCGTAAACAGAAAAATCATCCAAGAAAACCTCAACAATCTTTTCACAAAAATCAGATAATATAGCAATCATACATCTTTGAAAGGTAGCAGGTGCATTACATAAACCAAAAGGCATGAGTCTATAAGCATAGGTCCCAAAAGGGCAAGTAAAATTGGTTTTCTCTTGACCAGGTTGCGAAACAGGTATTTGAGAGAAACCAGAATATCCATCAAGAAAACAAAAGTGTGTGTGCTTAGATAATCTTTCTAGCATTTTATCAACAAAAGTCAAAGGGTAATGATCTTTTCTAGTAGCTTTATTTAATTTTCTAAAATCAATTACCATTCTATAACCTGTAACAATTCTTTGTGGGATAAGTTCATTTTTATCATAAGGAACAACAGTAATACCTCCCTTCTTAGGGACACAATGAACAGGACTTACCCATCTACTATCAGCTATGGGATAGATTATACCTGCTTCCAGAAGTTTTAGTATTTTAGTTCTCACCACTTCTTTCATCTTAGGATTCAATCGTCGTTGGTGATCAACAACGGGTTTAGCATCAGGTTCCATATTAATCTTGTGCTGACAGAGAGTGGAACTAATGCCCTTAAGATCATCAAGAGTATATCCAATAGCAGCACGGTGCTTCTTCAGAATTTTTAATAATCTTTCTTCTTCATGTTCTGAAAGGTTAGCACTAATAATAACAGGATATATCTTCTTCTCATCAAGATAAGCATATTTCAAAGTGTCAGGCAATTGTTTTAATTCAAACACAGGATCACCCTTAGGTGGAGGAGGACCTCCTAGAGTTTCAATGTGCAAATTGTGTTTAAGGAGAGGTTGTTGTTCAAAGAATATTTTATCTATCTCATTCCTTTCACGCAAGTGCATATCATTTTCATGGTCTAGAAAATATTGTTCTAATGGATCAGTAGGAGGCATAGCAATAGAAGCAAGACCAATTATTTCATCCTTACTAGGTAATTCTTTATTACATGGTTGTCTACTAAACTTGGAGAAATTAAATTCATGAGACTCATCACCAAAGCTAACACTGACAGTTTCTTTATGGCAATCTATTGTAGCATTGACAGTGTTCAAGAAAGGTCTACCAAAAATTATGGGACAAAAGTCATCTTGTGGGGAACCAAGAACTAGAAAATCAGTATGGTATTTTATTTTCCCACACAAGACTTCAACATCTCTAACAATCCCAAGTAGTGTGATAGTGTATTTATTTGCAAGTTTAATAGTAACATCTATGTCTTTTATTTCAGCGGGTGCTATATCATTCATAATTTCTTGGTAAAAGGTAAAAGGAATAGCACTCACACTAGCACCTACGTCACATAAACCATGATAGCAATGATCTCCTATTTTAACTGAGACAACAGGCATGCCAACTACACGTCTATGTTTATCTTTTTCATCGGGTTTGGCAATTCTAGCAGCTTCATCACAGAAGTAAATAGCATGCCCATCAATATTTTCTACCAAGAGATCTTTAACCATAGCAACACTAGGTTCTACTTTAATTTGTTCAAAGGGTTTAGATGCTTTAATATTACTTTTGCGAACCACAGTTGATACCTTAGCATGTTCCTTTATCCTAACAGGGAAAGGTGGTTTTTCAATATAAGCAGTAGGCACAACTGGATCAACATTGTAAATGATAGTTTCATATTTAGCTATAACCGGTTCTTTAATTTCTTGTTTAATAGGGGGATGATATTTAAACCACTTCTCCTTAGGGAGATCAACATGAGTAGCAAATGATTCACAAAAAGAGGCTACTATCTCAGAGTCAAGTCCATATTTAGTGCTAAACTTGTGAAAAGCATCGGTATTCATAAAAGATTTAACACAATCAAACTCAAGCTTAATACTTGACTCTTTACCTTCGTCGAGTTCCCAATCCTCAGAGTTGCATTTAATTCTTTCTAAGAGATCCCACTTGAATTCAATAGTCTTCATCATAAAAGAACCAGTACAAGAAGTATCGAGCATGGATTGATCATTATGAGAAAGCCAAGCATAAAAATTCTGAATGATAATTTATCTCGAGAGCTCATGATTGGGGCATGAATATAACATTGACTTAAGCCTCCCCCAAGCTAGAGTGATAATTTCTCCTTCACGAGGCCAAAATATATATATATATATATTTCCGATCACGATGAACTAGATGCATAGGATAATTTTTTGGCGAAATTCCAATTTCAATCGGTTCCAGTTTCAAGATCCAATATCATCGCATAGCCCATACCATGTCAATGATTTTCCCTTCAAAGATAGGGAAAACCTTCTTCTTAGCTTCATCTCCGGATAAACCTGCAAGCTTAAATAATCCACAAATTTTATCCACATATATCAAATGCATATCAGGATGTTCAGTTCCATCTCCTACATAAGGATTAGCTAGCAATTGTTCTATCATACCCTAAGGAATTTCATTTTTAGTAGGTGCAGTAGGTTGAGGGGCAACTAATTGTGATTCCGGTCGAGGTGAAGATATCCCGAACAAACCCCTCAAAGGATGGTTTTCCATAGTAACAAGTGACAATAAATTTCAACACGTAGTATAAATTTATCCTTACTGATTTCCACTTACAAATAGCGCTTCACTCCCCGGCAACGGTGCCAGAAAAGAGTCTTGATGATCCACAAGTATAGGGGATCAATCGTAGTCCTTTCGATAAGTAAGAGTGTTGAACCAAACGAGGAGCAGAAGGAAATGACAAGTGGTTTTCAGCAAGATAATTTCTGCAAGCACTGAAATTGTCGGTAACAGGTAGTTTGATAGCAAGATAATTTGTAACGGACAAGTAATGGTAACGATAATAAAGTGAAGCAAGGTAGCCCAATCCTTTTGTGGCAAAGGACAGGCCAAAACGGTCTCTTATAATAAGCAAAGCGTTCATGAGGGCACACGGGAATTTCATCTAGTCACTTTCATCATGTTGGTTTGATTTGTGTTCGCTGCTTTGATAATTTGATATGTGGGTGGACCGGTGCTTGGGTGTTGTTCTTACTTGAACAAGCCTCCCACTTATGATTAACCCCCTCGCAAGCATCCGCAACTACGAGAAAAGTATTAAGATAAAATCTAACCATAGCATTAAACTTTTGGATCCAAATCGGTCCCTTATGAAGTAGCGCATAAACTAGGGTTTAAGCTTCTGTCACTCTAGCAACCCATCATATAATAACTACTCCACAATGCATTCCCTTAGGCCCAAAGATGGTGAAGTGCCATGTAGTCGACGTTCACATGACACCACTAAGGGAATCACAACATACATATCATCAAAATATGGAACACATATCAAATTCACATGATTACTTGCAACGTGATTTCTCCCGTGGCCTCAAGAACTAAAGTAACTACTCACAAATGATATTCATGCTCAAGATCAGAGAGGTATTAAATAGCATAATGGATCTGAACATATAATCTTCCACCAAATAAACCATATAGTAATCAACTACAAGATGTAATCAACACTACTAGTCACCCACAGGTACCAATTTGAGGTTCCGGTATAAAGAGTGAACACAAGAGATGAACTAGGGTTTGAGAGGAGATGGTGCTGTTGAAGATGTTGATGGAGATTGGCCTCCCAAAGATGAGAGGGTTGTTGGTCATGACGATGGCTTCGATTTCCCCCTCCGGGAGGGAAGTTCCCCCGACGAAATCGCTCCGCCGGAGGGCAAAAGTGCTCTTGCCCAAGTTCCACCTCGAGACGGCGGCGCTCCATCCCGAAAGTCCTCTCCTTACTTTTTCTAGGTCAAAATACCTTAAGTGCCAGAAGATGGGCACCGGAGGTGGGCTCGGCTGGCCACAACCCACCAGGGTGCGCCTGGGGGGCCTGGCGCACCCTGGTGTCTTGTGGTAACCAGGTGGCCCCCCTCCGGTAGTTATTTGCTCCAGTATTTTTTATATATTCCAAAATAATTCTCCGTGAAGTTTCAGCTTATTTGGAGATGTGCAGAATAGGTGTCGCTAACATAGCTTTTTCAGGTCCAGAATTCCAGCTGCCGGTATTCTCCCTCTTTGTGTAAACCTTGCATTTTATGAGAGAAAAGGCATTAGAATCACTCCATAAAGCATTATTATGCATAAAACATTATAAATAACTGTAAGAAAACATGATGCAAAATGGACGTATCAGTATCCCATTGATCGGTTGGGTGTAGTACGCAGTCCCCATAGCACGGAGTCAATCTCCTCCACCCAGCAACAATCAGATTGCTTCAAGGAGCGGACGAGGCGAGGTTTTATGCCGCTCATGATTAGCCCGTCGGCCCGCTCAACTTGTCTGTTGGTCTGTGGGTGATACACCAAAGCGTAGTCGAGCTTGATGCCCATAGTAGCGCACCAGTCGTTGACTTCCTGGGCCGTGAAATTGGATCCGTTATAATACTGTGAGGGACACCGTAATGGTGTACCACCCCGGATATAAAGTCGATAAGTGGTCCAGACTTTGTTGAGGTGACTGGCTTTGCTTCAATCCATTTAGTGAATTTATCGACCATGACTAGTAAATATTTCTTTTTCTTGGTTCCCCCTTTAAGTGGTCCGACCATATCCAGCCCCCAGACTGTGAAAGGCCAGGTAATTGGTATAGTCCGGAGAGCCGTGGGCGGGCATATGGCTTTGATTTGCAAAGAGCTGGCATCCAACACAATGTTGGACTAAAGTACGGGCGTCCGCGCGAGCGGTGGGCCAGTAAAACCCGAAGGCCTTGCTGACCAGGGCCCGAGCTGCCGCGTGGTGGCCTCCCATGCCAGTGTGTATCTCGGCTAAAAGATGCTGCCCCTCAGCTTCCGATATGCACCGCTGGAGCACTCCGGTAGTGCTTTTCTTGTACAGCTCACTCTCATGGACCTTATAGGCTTTAGAGCGCCAAACTATGCGTCGTGCCTCAGTTTGATCGTCGGGGAGCTCCTGTCGTAGAAGGGCTTAGTCCATGGCGCAATTACGGCCATGACTTCATGAGCCGAAGGTGTTTCCTCCAGCGCTGATCCGCCGGTGATGTCGTCGTCTGGCTCAATGGCTGGAGGGGTGTTTTGGTCTGGGCCATTAGCAGCCGAATCCTTGTCCCCGTCCTGCCACACCACGGATGGTTTGAACAGGCATTCTAAGAAGGTGTTATGTGGCACTGGGTCGTGTTTAGTACCCATTCGGGCGAGGATGTCTGCGGCTTGATTGTTGTCTCTAGAGACGTGGTGAAATTCTAGCCCCTCGAACCAGGATGATATTTTTAAGACGGCATTCTAGTACGCCGCCATTTTTGGGTCTTTGGCATCGAATTTGCTGTTGACTTGAGAGATAGCGAGGTTGGAATCTCCCCGCACCTCGAGTCGCTGTACGCCCATTGACGATGCGATCCGAAGACCGTGTAACAGGGCTTCATATTCGGCTGCGTTGTTGGAGTCTGTGTACATGATCTGTAGTACGTACCGAATAGTGTCGCCTGTGGGGGACGTAAGGATTACCCCAGCCCCCAGTCCAGCTAACATCTTGGAGCCATCAAAATACATTGTCCAATGCGAGTACGTACTGTATTCCCGGCGAAGCTCGGCTTCCGTCCATTTGGCCAGAAAATCGGCTAGTACATGAGACTTAATAGCTCGGCGTGGCTTGTACATAATTTCAAAGGGTAGGAGCTCTATGGCCCATTTGGCGATGCGACCTGTGGCATCCCTGTTGTTGATAATGTCATTTAAGGGCACTTCGGATGCCACTATGACCGAACACTCTTGAAAGTAGTGTCGGAGCTTGCGGGATGCCATAAAAACTGTGTAGGTGATCTTTTGATAGTGCGGATATCGGGATTTACACGGGGTGAGCACTTCTGATACATAATAGACAGGTCTCTGCACCCGAAACTTATATCCTTCTGCTTCTCGTTTTACCACGAGTGCAGCGCTCACGGCCTGGTTCGTGGCTGATATGTATAGCAACATAGGTTTGCCTATGCCAGGTGCTGTCAAAATAGGATTGCCTGCTAGTAGAGTTTTTATCTCCTCTAGTGCGGCGGTTGCCTCATCTGTCCATTCGAAATTTTTGGTCTTTTTCAGTAATTTATAAAGCGGAAGGGCCTTTTCACCGAGGCGAGAGATGAAACAACTCAAGGCTGCAACGTAACCGGCCAGCTTCTGGATGTGTTTGAGCTCTGTGGGTATTGCCAGCTGGGACAGAGCTCGGATTTTAGCCGGATTGGCTTCTATTCCTCTATGGGAGACAATGAATCTGAGCAGCTTTTCGGCGAGAACTCCGAAAACACATTTATCCGGGTTAAGTCGTATATCGTATGTTCTCAAGTTTTCAAAGGTCTGCCGGAGGTCGTCTACCAATTGGCTGACGTGTTTGGTCCTAATGACCACATCATCTACATATGCTTCGACTGTTTTACCGATTTGTGTTTCCAGGCATGTTTGAATCATGCGCTGATATGTTGCACCTGCGTTTTTTAACCCGAAGGGCATTGTGTTGAAGCAGAAAGGTCTGTAGGGTGTAATGAATGTCGTTGCTGGTTGGTCGGACTCCTTCATCTTGATTTGGTGATACCCCGAGTAGGTGTCAAGGAAGCATAACAAGTCGTGTCCGGCGGTGGCGTCGATGATCTAGTCTATTCGGGGTAAAGGAAAGGGATCCTTGGGGCAAGCCTTGTTGAGGTCCTTGAAGTCGACACACAGCCGCCAGGATTTATCCTTTTTGGGTACCATGACCAGATTCGCCAGCCACTCGGGGTGTTTGATTTCTCTAATGAATCCGGCTTCGAGCAGTTTAGCCAATTCTTCCCCCATGGCTTGACGCTTGGGTTCGAAAAATCGGCGCAACGTCTGTTTAACTGGCTTGAAGCCCTTAATTATGTTCAGACTATGTTCTACCAGCCTGCACGGGATACCTGGCATGTCCGAAGGGTGCCAGGAAAATATGTCCCAATTCTCGCGCAGGAATGTGCGCAGCGCCTCGTCGACCTCCGGATCCAGTTGGGCTCTGATGGTCGTTGTTTTGTTGGGGTCCGTCGGATGCACTTGGATTTTGACGGTTTTGTTAGCTGGTTTGAAAGATGTAGACTTGGGTCTCTTACTAAGGGTGACATCATCCCTGTCCACTATTGTACGGAGTGTGGTTAACTCCTCGGCTGCAAGAGCCTCGGATAGTGCTTCAAGGGCGAGAGATGTTGTTTTGTTTTCGGCTCGGAGGGCTTTGTCTGGGCCACTGGCTATTGTGATCATGCCATTGGGCCCTAGCATTTTGAGTTTCATGTACCCGTAGTGAGGTATAGCTTGGAACCTTGAGAATGGAAAGGTACAATGTGGAAGAGCAGCTCCTCGGTCATATAGTTCTCCGGAGTGCCGAACACTACATCCAGGGTGACTCGTCCGGAACAGCGCGCCTCTTTGCCGGGGATAATTCCCCAAAATGTAGTGTAGCTTTGCTTGACTCAAGATCTGTCGAATTGCATTTTTTCGAGGGTATCCTCATAAATGAGGTTTAGGCCACTGCCTCCATCCATAAGCACCTTGGTCAATCTGAAGCCGTCCACGATGGGGTCGAGGACTAATGCGGTGGGTGTTCGGATGGGACGGGCCCTTGATTCATCCTCCTCATCGAAGGTGATTGGGGTGTCCGTCCAGGAGCTCGTTGCTGTAACCTGGTGGATTTGGCTGAGCTCTCAAAGGGATCTTTTCCTCTGATTGTTCGAAGAAAAAGTTTCTTAGACAGGTAGGACATTGTTGTCACTAAATGAAGGTGTTTCTGATCCTCTACTGGAGGGTTGAAGGCGGAGTATGGCTTCGCCGCTCTTGGCAACCTGTCGGACAACCCAACAAGGTCGAAGCCTGTGAGTTGGATTTGTGTTTAGCAGGGCTGAGTGGATGGGGCATGGTTTATCCAGTAGCTCGTCAAGGACCGTTCTGGGTCCGGCGAGGGATCTGTTCCTCTTCTCGGCGGGTTCATGTTCGGGCGACCGCCATGCGTATGCACGCTTGTCCCGAGTTTTACTTGTATGTTCGGTATGGTTTGACTCCATGCGTATTTGTTGCTCCTGCCAGGCGCTCTCCATGGCGCAATATTTGCGTACCAGGTCCGATAATTCGGTGAAGCTTTGCACATCGGGACGGGCGAGGGTGTTTAAAATCCCTTCGTCTCAACAGTTAGACCGAAAGGTCGTAATTATGTCTTGGTCACAATGAGTTGTGATCCTGTCCTTTACCAAAAGGAATCTAGCCTAGTAATGGTGGACTGTCTCTCCAAGCTGTTGTTTTACGTACATCAGATCCCATATTTCCAGAGGTCTCGAGTTTTCAGGGGAGTACTCAACATGGGGGGGTGGGGAAAAAATTCGCATTGCCCTAGGTTGGGTGTCTGGAACTCCATCGGCGGTGTCCAAGATCCCCGAAGCACTTGGTGTGTTGAATCTGGCGTCCGCACTGTCAGCAGGCAGTGACGGAGACTCGAAGTCACGTATTAGAACTGTCTTCAGGGCGATCGCCAGGCTCCGGGCTCGAAGGCTGGTCATTGATCCGGACACAGCTTGTTTTCAGCTTGGGCGATTGCGAACCCTCGGACGATTCTTCGATGGTGGCAATGAGGTGCGTGATAGGCGGGACGTAAATTTCCCTGTTGTCGGGTCTAAGCCCGATCCGGTCGTAGACCGAAGGTTGGCCGTTAGAGACTCCCATGGCTCGGATTCGATCTAGCAGATCATTTATCGACGAAAGGCCTACTGGGTCTGCACTACCCGGATGTTCGGGGATGTCTCGCAGCATGGCTGCTCCGGGGCTGTTTGAGGTCGGATCCGGGCAGTATTCGGCCGGCGTCATCCTGACTATTCTGACGGGGTCTGGATTTAGGGCCAGCCTCCGTGTATCATCGGTTTCTGCCTCTGAGGTCAAAACGTCGAGATCGGCGAGTTTCCTGAGGGGAATTGATGACTTTACTGGAGTAAGATCTCCCTGGGAATCGGCGATGAACTTTAGGCTCCCGAACCTGATCTTCTGACCGGGGGTGAAGCTTCTGTCCTGGCCAGGACGGCTGGACGGATCGGTATACAGTTTGACACTGCCGGGCACTAGAGCCCGACCAGGGGCTGAGACGTCCCCGGCGTAGGTGGCCATCGATCCTTCTGGCGATCCGACGGTGGAACTCTCAATGAAATCACCAATGTCGGTGTCAAAACCGGCGGATCTCGGGTAGGGGGTCCCGAACTGCGGATCTTGGCTCGATGGGGAACAAGGGACGCGGGACACGGGACACGATATTTACCCAGGTTCGGGCCCTCTCTAGGAGGTAATACCCTACGTCCTGCTTGATTATATTTCTTGTGTATATGGGGATTACAGAGTCGATCTACCACGAGATCAGAAGAACTAAACCCTAAACTAGTAGGATGGTGATTGTTCTCTAGCCTCTACGGACTAAGTCCCCTGGTTTATATAGACACCAGGGGTATTAGGGTTACACATAGTCGATTACAACAAGGGAATAAACATGCCGAATCTTCCATCATGCCTTGGAGTACACACCAAGGCACAAAAAGCCTCCCATCCAGATATAATGTCGCTCCGCAGTCTGGTCTGCCAGCAACTTGCGGCCCAGTTGTCCGGCCCATGAGAGATAGGCCGGCATCCCGAGGACCCCCTAGTCCAGGACTCCCTCAGCCGGTGCATGGTGGCATCGCGTTCAAGAAGAGCGCAGGCTAAGAGGAGAACCTCGTGTGAGAACTTGGCGGCAAATGAAAAGTCTTCTGAAAGGGAGATTTTTACCCGCTTATTATGACTAGATCCTATTTATACAATTTCAAAATTGTGCTCAAGGGAATAGGATTGTTTCTGATTACACGGAGGAGTTTCTAAGGCTACAAGTGAGGTGCAACCTTGCTAAAATTGAAGAATAACAAGTTTCAAGGTACGTCAATGGTCTCAATGATGCTATTCAAGATCAATTGATGATGCAAAAAAATCTAGTCCATTGATCAAGCACAAGCTCTAGCCTTAAAGGCCGAGAGGTTTGTGGGGCAAGAAAGACAACTAAGGCTCTATATCCTCCATATCCTCATACCGAAGGCTCGTCTAGGAGTCACACTAATAGAGTGGTAGAAAATACTGCCTCAGCAAAGGCAAACCGACCCATTCCAAAGCAAACTAGAGGCTAGGGTAAGGTAAATGAAGGCCCAGAGTGCTATAAATGTGGTGAAGAGGGACACATATCCAGCGGTTGCCCACAAAGAAAATTTGTTAACACAACTATCCATGATGGTGAAGACAATGAGGAAGAATACGAATCTGAAGATGTAGATAGACAAGAGGTTTGTCAAGAAGAAGGTGAAGAGGTGGCATGTGTGATTTAGCATCTCCTATGTTCCACACCACAACCTGACGACACACAACGGAAGAAAATATTTGAGAGCAAATGCACGATGAATGGTAAGGTATGCAAATTAGTGATTGATAGTTGCAACTGCGAAAATCTTATCTCCTAGAAGTTGGTGAACCATTTAAAGGTTGAAACTCATGATCATCCAAACCCCTACACTATTGGATGGATCAATAAAGAAGTGAATATGAGGATCACCAAACAATGCAACCTGCCACTTTCTTTGGGTAAGCATTATCGCTCAAATGTGTTGTGTGACGTACTTGATATGGACGCCAGCCATGTTTTTCTTGGGAGACCTTGGCAATTTGATGTGGATACTACACACAAGGGCAAGAAAAATTCTTACTCTTTCATTTGGAATAACGGAAAGATCATTATTCTACCAAACAAAACTGATAGTAATATCTCAAAGGAGGGGGAAAGTATGTTACCTATCTCCCACACCTCTAATGAGTTTATGGAAGACTTGAAGGAGGCAAATTTGTATGATGCACTTATTGTAAAGGAGAAGAGCACCTCGCTGTTGAAATTCCAGCAAAGGTATGTGGCTTATTAGCAGAATTTCATAACATACTTGGAGCCTGCCAACGATGAGAGGAATTCAACGTAGACTCGACTTAATTCTAGGAGCAAGCCTTCCTAATCTTCCAAACTATAAAATGAGCCCAAAATAGCATGATATATTGAAGGAGAAAGCGGAGGAATTGCTGCAAAGGGGGAACATTCGAGAAAGTATTAGCCCATGTGTTGTACCTGTTGGGGAACGAAACATGAAAATCAAAAAAAATCCTGCGAACACCCAAGATCTATCTAGGAGAAGCATAGGAACGAGAGGGGAGAGTGTGTCTACGTACCCTCGTAGACCAAAAGTGGAAGTGTATATAACCTGGTTGATGTAGTCGTACTCTTCGCGATCCGATCACGCTCCAACCGATCTAGTGCCGAACGGACGACACCTCCGAGTTTAGCACACGTGCGGCTCGATGATGTCTCCTCCTCCTTGATCCAGCAAGATAAGGCGGATAAGTAGATGGGATCACAACCAGGACGACAGCGTGGTGGTGATGGTGGTGGTGGAGCAACGGCAGCGCTTCGCTAAGCGAAAAACCGTGGACGAGAACTATGCCGGGAGGGAGAGACGGGGCAGCAGCCAAGGCCAATGTGTTCGGGTGCCTTGATGCACCCCCTCCCCTATATTTATATGCGTGGGAGGGCTGGGAGTCTAGCCCTACTCCTAATAGGAGTTGGCGCCAAGGGGGAGAGGACTTGGACTCCAAGTCCAATCCTATTCCTACTAGGACTCCCTTTTTTCCCTTTCCTAGCCACATGGGCTTTGGAGGACTTGCTGCGCCTAGCCCAATAAGGCCAGGGCGCCTCCCCTCATCCCATGCTAGCCCTTGGGACGTGGTCGACCCACTTGTGGACTTCTGAACCCCTCCAGAATCCCCCGGAACCGTCTGGAAGCTTCTCGGTACAATACCGAAAAAACTGCACATTTTTTTGGAATCCAAAAAATGACTTCCCATATATAAATATTTACCTCTCGACCATTCTGAGACTCCTCGTGACGTCTGGGATCTCATCTGGGACTCCGAAAAATATTCGGTTACCAATCATCAAATATCCCAATACTACTCTAGCGTCAACAAACGTTAAGCGTGCGACCCTGCGGGTTCGGGAATCATGTAGTCATGACTGAGACCTCTCTCCGGTCAATAACCAATAGCGGGACCTAGATGCCCATATTAGTTCCTACATATTCCACGAAGATCTTTTATCAGTTGAACCACGATGTCAAGGATTCGGTTAATCCCGTATGCAATTCTTTTTGTCCGGCGATATGTTACTTGCCCGAGATTCAATTGTCGGTATCTCCATACCTAGTTCAATCTCGTTTCCAGCAAGTCTCTTTACTCATTTCGTAATACAAGATATCGTGACTAACTCATTAGCCATATTGCTTGCAAGCTCCTTACGATGGTGTATTACCGAGAGGGCCCAGAGATATCTCTCCGTCATACGGAGAGACAAATCCCAGTCTCGATCTGTGCCAACCCAACAAACACCTTCGGAGATACCTGTAGAGCACCTTTATGATCACCCAGTTACGAAGTGACGTTTGGATACACACTAAGTATTCCTCCGGTGTCAGGGAGCTGCTTGATCTCATGGTCTTAGGAATAGATACTTGACATGAAGAAAGCTATAGGAATAAACTGATACGATCAAATGCTAAGCTTACGGTTGGGTCTTGTCCATCACATCATTCTCCTAATGATGTGATCCCGTTATCAAATGACAACTCACGTCTATGGTTAGGAAACCTTAACCATCTTTGATCAATGAGCTAGTCTAGTAGAGGCTCACTAGGGACACGGTAATTGTTTATGTATCCACACATGTATTTAAGTTTCCGGTCAATACAATTCTAGCATAAATAATAAACCTTTATCATGAATAAGGAAATATGATAATAACCAATTTATTATTGTCTCTAGGGCATATTTCTAACAGTACCAGCCCTGCTCACGCCAAAGAAAGATGTATCTTGGTGCATGTGTGCAGATAGTAGAGTCATTAACAAGATCACCGTAAGTTATAGATTCCTTATTCCCCCTCTGGATGATATGTAGGATCAGGTTAGTGGAGCAACAATGTTCACAAAGCTAGATTTAAGAAGAAGATATCATCAAATATGTATCAGACCCGGGGATGAATGGAAAACAGCCTTCAAGACAAAGGAAGGGTTGTTTGAATGGCTAGTCATGCCATTTGGACTCTCAAATGCGCCAAGTACCTTTATGCACTTGCTGAATCAAGTCATTCGGCCCTTCTTATCCCATTTTGTTGTGGTGTATTTTGATGACATCTTGATCCATATCAAGGATGAGGATGAACACTTTGACCGCATTCGAAAGGTGCTGCAAGTATTAAGGGAAATGATCTCTACGTAAACTTGAAGAGATGTGTTTTCCTGCAAACACAACTTCTTTTCCTAGGATTCGTCATAACATGCAACTGTATTCGTGTTGACGACTCTAAGGTTGAAGCAATCCGAGAATGGCCAACTCCGAAGAACATTTCTGAGGTAAGAACTTTTCATGGCCTTGCAACTTTCTATATGCGATTTGTAAAGAATTTTAGCACTGTCATGGCACCAATTACCGAGTGTTTGAAGAAAGAAAAGTTCCAATGGACAGAAATGACTGAAGGTAGTTTCAATGAGATCAAGCAAAACCTCTCACAAGCTCCTGTCTTGGTGCTACCTGATTTCCACAAGACTTTTGAGTTGGAGTGTGATGCAAGTGGAGTAGGCATTGGAGCTGATCTATCTCAAGAAAGGAAGCCCACTGTTGTCTTCAGTGGTAAATTAAGCGAAGCAAGGCAGAAATGCGGTACTTATCAGCAAGAATTGTATGCCGATTTTAGAGCTTTGAAAACTTGGAAAGTCTATTTGCTGCCTAAAGAGTTCATTGTTTATAGTGACCATCAATCCTTAAAGCATTTTAGAAATCAAAAGGAGGTAATATCACTAAGAGTCACACAACTTGCATAGGACGTGCAATTTGGTGCTAGATCTTTCAAAATACGGTTTTCTGGTCATCTAACTTGTCATTTGGTGCACATACGGTCACTCCGGCTGTCCGTGCGCGTATCCGCCGCTGGCCTGGCATGCCACGCATGCACGAGCCCACTGTCAGCGACCTATGCTGTTTCGGAGCGACGTGTGCGTTGATTTTTTTTGCACAAAATCCCCTCGAATCATTTTTATTTGCTCCAAAAGTCCCTGCTAACAGTGGCCCCAAACATAATCATGTAGGTCTCCTCTCATTGCAAATCCCCCCGATTACCAAATTCAGTTAACATGTTCAGTGCGAAAATTCAGTTACCATTAAGGGCCAAAATTCAGTTAACACTGCAGCAGAGAACATGTTCAGTTAAGTCACAATACAATAGATTATTATCGCTTGTCAATACAGCACATAATGTGCAGATAACAAATTCAGTTAACACTTTCACTCACATAATGTGCAGCATATTCAGTTAACTGAACTGGCAAGCATATTCAGTACACATTGTAGCAAAAATTCAGTAAACATCTCACAAATGGAAGAGGATTTGGACTATGCCATCTAACGATTCATAAACCCTGAACCGTGAACAAACTGATTAACCACCAGTCCATCACTGCCTAATATGATGGGCACATTGACTTGATCTTACTTTTTCACACATAAAGCTGCCTCCTTAACCCCCACAAAAACCCTAGCTCGAATTGGGAAACAGGGGAACTAGACCTTCGAAATGTAATGTGTATGGCAAAGATCGGTTACTCATAATGCGAACATAAGTGAATGAATCAATGGTGATCGCCCTACCACAGGAACCCTACCTAGGAGAAACGCGGGCTCAGAGAAGTCATCGGGGAGCAGAGGAGAGAAATGAGACAAAAGGGAGGACAGGCTAACCATACGAAGGCGTTGCTTCGCCCAGAAGTCGACGATGCGGGTCTTCCACCTCCTCCTCCGACGGCCGCCGTGACGCACCACCTCCTCCGCCTCCACCTCGTACGATCAGGAGACGAAGCGGTGGAGAGTCAAAATGAATTGCCTGTAATATCAGGGTACCGTTCTGCAAATATACACGGGTTGTCTCTTCCCACCATTGCAGGGACTTTTTTGAGCAAATAAAAATGATTTGAGGGGGTTCTGTGCAAAAAAATCTGCGTGCGCATCGCTCCGAGATTGCGTAGATCGCTGACAATGGGCACGTGCATGCGTGGCATGCCACGCCTGCAGTGGATACGTGCACGGACAACCGAAGTGGCCGTATTTGCACCAAATGACAAGTTACATGACTAGAAAACCGTATTTTTAAAGATCTAGCACCAAACTGCACATTCGATGCAAATTGTGTGACTACCAGTGATATTACCTCAATCAAAAGCATGTTGATTGCATGCTAGCAAGATGGGCAACATATCTCAAGAGGTTTAACTATCTCATCATGCATAAATCTGGAACAACTAACCGAGTGGCTGATGCTTTGAGTCGTCGTGCATGCCCCTTGACTTCTTTTGAGGCTGAACTTCCAGGCATAGATCAAATAAAGGAGTTGTATGGGGATGACGAAGACTTTGGACATGTTTGGGTAAAGCACATTAGGGGCCAACCATTAGGTGATGATTATTTGGTGTAGGATGGCAATCTCTTCAAAAATGATCGTTCGTGCATCCCAAGGAGTTCTCTGCATGACAAACTAATTAGAGAGCTCCATTCAAGTGATCTTAGTGGCCATGTTGGATGGGACAAGACTGTCGCTAACCTGGAAGCTCGTTCCTTTTGGCCACAACTAAAGAGAGATGCTGGAAAGTTTGTTCAGTGATGCCCCATATGTCAAACCTACAAAGGCCAAGTTCAGAACACAGGGTTATACATGCCTTTGCATGTTCCTGTTACTCCATGGGAGGACATCTCTATGGACTCCATCTTGGGTTTGCCAAGAACAAGACGAGGGAGTGATGTCATGTTTGTGGTCGTGGATAGATTCTCTAAAATGACTCATTTCATCCCTTGTCGCAAGACAACGGATGCTCATCATGTGGCAAACATATTCTTTCGAGAAGTGGCCAGACTTCATGGAGTTCCAAGGACTATCGTCTCAGACCGTGATAGCAAGTTTCTTGCTGCATTTTGGCTCACTTTGTGTAAACAATTCAACGCTGAATTGAAATTTTCCAGCACTGCTCATCCACAAATAGATGGACAAACGGAAGCGGTAAACAAACTTTTGGGTAGTTTAATCCATTGCATTTGTGGAGAAAGAAAGGGACAATGGGATTTGGCTTCAGCTCTTGCAGAGTGCTCCTACAATAACATCAAGCATAGATTCACAGGAAGGAGTCATTTTCCATTGTCTGCACTAAAGTTCCAACACATGTGATGGACCTGGTGAAGCTACCATCAAGGGGAAACTCAAAATTAGCATTGTCCTTTACTGATAATTACACTGAGTTATTTGAAGAGATTCGTGATGTTTTGGAAGACAAAGTCAGAAATATAAACAACTTGCTGACCGCAAAAGGAGGCCGAAATCATTCCAAGTCGGTGATAAGGTGATGGTTTACCTCCGAAAAAAGAGGTTGCCTTTAGGTGTTAAAGAGGAGATTAGGCGGCGAAAGTATGGCCCTTCTCTGTTACGAGGAAGATAAATGATAATGCTTATGTGCTAGATCTTCCAAGTGACATGGGTATATTCAACACTTTCAATATTGCGGACTTGACTCTACCATCCAGAAGAAGCACTCTATGAAGATAACTCAAGGTCGAGTTCCATACAACCAGAGAAGAATGACGAGGAACAATAGATAAGAAAAATAAAAATAAAATCATATGCCAAATATATTTGGCTACTTTAGTCCAGTATTTCTTTTCTTTTCTTTTCTCAACCCTACCTACTGTTTTTAGAGTCTTCTAGTTATGAGTAGAATGATGAATCTTAAATAATATTTTTTAAATTGTTCTAGCTATAAGTAGAAGTATGTGAAGGCTTCCCACAGTTCTATAAATAAAGGTCCTCACCTCTAGTTTGTAACGAGACTATGTACCCCACTACCTATAATAGAACTTGTGTTCTCATTTAAGATTTGGCCCTGGTCATGTTTCTAGAGCGATATCTGCGCAGTACATTGAAGTTGTTCCTTCAACACTTATTATAACACAGTAAGGTGAAGTTGCTCCTCCACAACCTTGTGCTACTTCATGATGTTCTTATGGAAGAAAAGGATCAATTTACGGGATCCTCTCGAGTTAAGTTATGGCCACTTTCAGGAACCGTTGAAGAGGCCTTTTTACCCCCCAACTTGCCGTAAACGGCGATTAGACATAGGGGAGCCGTTGGAGATGCTCTTAGGATGGCAATTTGACTGCGATCTGGCCGGAACCACAGAAGAAAAAGACTCTTGATTTTTTATTAGAAATGATGGATCCCACTAGGAAAGGTGTTGGACGGCTCATCAAAATAACAAGCTAATAATCCAGTGGCTAAACAGAATTTTGAATCCAAAGCAATTTACCAAAGATATTCTTTACAAGCAGAGTAGTACTATGTTACCAAACACGTTACATGAAAAGTGTGTTGCGAAGTTTCAATCAATCAGGTTTCCATACACAAACAACAGGAGCAAATCACAGTTCTTTTCCGCCTCGTCGATGAGAGGCACACACCACACAGGCTCTTACCTTTCCCAGCTGACCCAACTATTATCGAGTCGTAATACATGACAAAGGCGCTACAAGGATGCGGCTTCATCAAGCACTGCTCGTTCAATGTCAGCAACAGTCTTGCTATTGCACACGAGTCCTGCTGTTTTCGGCAGCCCTCACCTGGAGGAAGTATGGATGTGCCTGCATTAAACCTTTAAAATTAGAACAGGAACCATTGTAACTCCAAACATGACATCCTCTAAGCAACCACACTAATCAATCTATCCACAAACCAAATGCTCAAACACATCATGCAGCACCAAGGAGCTGGAGATGAGAAAAGAAAGTATAATTGCATGGTCAAATGGACATTAAGCACGATTGGCAGGGAGCCACTGAACAACCAGTTGAAAACAGTAAGACTTACCAAAGCTTCACGTGCAGTGAGCCTATCCTGGTGATCATAGCGCAGAAGCTTATCAAGGAAATCTATGGCCTAAAATGGTGAGGAAAAGGCCTCGTTGAGAAACCAGGAACAGGTTACTGCTAGTAAAGTATACTTGAGATATATATGTATTATTGACAGACCTCAGGGGATACTAGATGCTGGTTGTCTGCATTGATAAACTTTGACCAGGGTTTTCTGCTGTGCCTGGGTGTGGAAATTATAGAAACTGTAAATTAGATGACAAATAGAGATCTTGCATCAAAATGACTGCTGGGTGGCAATATACCTTCCAACAAGGGCTTCAAGCTGAGGGTCAAGCTCAATTCTGTACTTGTTCAAATAAGCATTTAGCCCATCTGTTCCAAGTACCTGTGAATACAGGGGTGTGGTCAGACTTTAGCGCTCATGTTAAGTTCAAACAGGGCTACACAGCTAGAGTAAAGCTAGTAATTACATGTGAGCATGAACTCTATGCCAAATAACTTATTTGCACAGAGTACAAATTCATCAAAACATTGAGCCAGAACCATTCAGTCACTAAGGTAAATAATAGCAAATGATATATGGCAACTCTAAAGAATATCAGATGCCACCAAAAATAATCCTTTTATCAGTTATAACTATCTTTACAAAGAATAAAAGGAATAAACTGAATAAGCACCTTTGCAATTTTAACAAGTTGATCATGGTTGTCATGGCCATAGAAAAATGGTTCCTTGCGGAATATCTGCAACCAACAATACATGATTCATAAGATCATCACCAGTTGAACAAAAAGTCTGAGATACAAAAGAAAGCTATGAATAATATCAACTGTACTATCATGGCGGTCATACCATTCCAGCAAACATGCAGCCAAGACTCCACATGTCCAAAGAGTAGTCGTAATCTTGTAAGTCAACAAGAAGCTCAGGTCCCTTGAAGTACCTAAATCCCAGTGAAAAAGGAAATGTCAGCAAATATTTTGAAAATGATCATATGGAAATATTTGGAATATGCAAGTTACATAATGGAGCATTAACTACTGTACGAAGCAAATCATTTACCACATCACTCATTCTGTTCATGTGTATTATGACGTTGAGATTTCTACAAATGAAAACAAATATTACCGAAAGAAATACCCTTTCCACATAAAATGTGGATTTAAATAAACTAAATTTTGGCTGTGTATTGCCTCACAAGTGACCAGAAGAAGACCAATTGTTGGGAAGTGCACAACAAATAATGTTATTTGGTATCAATAAGTTGGTTTAAGATAATTCAATAGCAACAACGTATTTCCATGTACCTACCTTGATGCAACACGAACGTTATACTCCTTTCCAGGATGGTAGAATTCAGCAAGGCCCCAGTCTATTAACCGGAGTTTTCGAAGCTCATGATCTATCATAACATTGTGAGGCTTCACATCTCGGTGCATAATGCCTTGTGAATGGCAGTAATCCAAAGCCTGCACAAGAAAATGGAAACTGTGATAAATCATAACTAGAATAAACATCTAGGTCCAGCAATCAAATTAACAGCAACTTGGCTTGGTCTCCTCAAAAGAGGAAAAAACACTAACAGGTGTGGTTGCTTGTTAGCATTGATAAGGGATTATTCATTCCTTACTATCACAAATATCATCCACGAACACAAGAAAGGGTCCTAGGATATGAGTCTAGCAAGATGTTCAAATTAGACAGTTACACATGTAAGTATTTAATGTATCTTCACGGCTTTATCAGAAGAGCAAATATAGTTTTAGATGTTTTAACAATCAGTGTTCTTGGCAATATTACATCAACAGAAACTTGGGAAAGATTCATACCTTCAGTAACTCATAGATATAGTAGCGAATGTCATAATCTGTCAATGTCGGATATAGCACTTTGAAATCTGTGTTATTGATGTATTCAAAGATCAAGCTTGGTGTTTTTGAATGCTGATCCCTGACAATATCAAGCAGTTTCACAATATTTGGACCTCCACAGAGATTCTGCAGTATTTTTATCTCTCTTTTGATCTGGATAAGCATGACAAACGTGAAAAAACTAAAATCATAGTTAAACCGTGACCATTTAAGGCACAGATAAGTTACCTTCTTCTTCTTCACAGGCTTCAGAATCTTAATAACACATTTCTCATTATTGTTCACGTTGATACCTTCAAAGACTTCACTGTATTTGCCCCTTCCAACTTTCCGCACAACTTCATAGTCATCCTGCTCACTGATTGAAAAACATCATAACAGTCAGAACTCATCACTGGATGTACTGGTCCATTAGGACATTCTGTAATTTAACAATCACATGATATCTTTCAGAGGGACCGGAAGTAACAAATAACCACACTATTCAAACCAAAATGGCAAGTGTATTATCCTTGTGGGGGCAGGGATACTTGCAGCTGGCATGCTAAAAGTAATCAGTTTTGATTGTTCCAGGCATAGGATTTTCTTTTCCTGTTTGTATGACGGAGAACGAAGAGAAAACACCTAACTATTTTAAAGATATCTCATGACACTTTTGGGGTATTGTTACATCAAAATAAATGAGTACATATATTTTTCGTGCAAGACAAAGGTCAAATTACCCAACTTCTACAAACTGATGCTTCATACTTGAGTTCTACTCGTGCAAGACAAAGGTCAAATTACCCAACTTCTACAAACTGATGCTTCATACTTGAGTTCTATCCTTTTTCAAATAAGAGGGCAATAAAACCCCATGTCAAGCTCAAGGGAGGACAAAAAAATGTCTGGGTCCCAATGAGAAGTTACACAAAGGCGGAGCTTGTTACAATTTCAAATATAGTTGCATATCACTGTATTTATTACACATATACTAATTTACAAATCAAGGTACTCCAACAGCGTAGATAGTTCAGTGGAGCCTTATTTATCTCATGTTGCTGAGCAGAATTATCAATTCAACAGAAACAGAACAGGAGTAAATTCTCTTCAGCATAGGCCTTAATGTAAATGTGGTTTTTACTTGGAACTGCTTTGAGTTTAAGGCATGATATTATAATTTTTGGAAAATACAACCATATATTATCTGAAAAACTAGCGATAACACGAAATAGTTAGTCCAGCTCAATCAACAAAGTGTGACACTAATAGAGCAGCACGCTTTCCAAGAAGGGAAAAACACACGAACTAGCAACTGTTCAAAACAATAAAATTAGAACATATAGAGGTCATGGACAGTGTTCGTTCCACTTGGGTGCTGGTGTTGTAGTCCAAGACAGGTTCAAGTGCCCAATTCGCCAATTCAGCAAAATATTTGGACACAGAGAATATTGCTGGTAAATGAGCACGGGTGACAGAATCTGACATTTGGATTCGGGGGCTCAATTTGTGGAAAGTTAATGAAAGTTCACTAAAGATGTACAAAACTATGAATAATCTGCCAAAGTCCACGTAAGATGTACAGACGCATAATTTCGTACTGAACTACCAAAAGTATCACGAAACAGTGAGATCGAGTAAGTGACTACTGAAGTCGGATATATTGTAACAAAGCAATCAAGCAACTGCCGGAATTATCTGAGCAAGCACATCTGGCAACTCCCTCTCTCAATCTACAACACGCGGGCCCTCTCTAACCGCACGGCACAGTCACGCTCGTGCCTGACAAGACCTCCGAAGACGCATCGAGAAGTCGAAGGGCCATTGTATGTAGTCCCTGAACTGCCTCGCAACGAACAGACGAAAAGGATCCACGACACGCAGATGCGCCACGGGAACGAAAAGGAAAAAAAAAAAAGAACTTGAGAGTTAGGGCGAGGTTGGCTACGGGCGGATTCGACTCACCCCCACTGGACGGCGAGGGCCTCGTAATCCCAGTACTCCTTGGGGCGCACCACGTTAACGTCGGCGTAGACCCTGGCCTTTGACATGGCTGAAGACGATCCGGATCCCGCGGGCGGGCGACGGATCAGAGAGAGGGGAGGGCTGGGAGGAGTTTGGTGCTTTCTCGGCGGCGCGTCCGTCAAGCGGACATCGCCGGCGGCGAGATGGCGCTAGGGTTTCAACAAGTACGATTGGTTTTCCTGAGAAACATGTTTTTGGGGATATTGTTTTGGGGATGTAGGTGGGGGGCGTGGGAGAAGCGCGGTCAGTGCAACTGACAGGTGGGTCCATGGGGTGCGCGAAAGGAGCTCGGTTGGGACCCAACTGGCAGGTGTATCGTGGGCCCAATCCGAGAAGTGTAAAAAACGCTCTTATATTAGGGCATCTCCAAGGCGGACCCACAAACCACCCCCATTCGTCTGGACCGCGCTGTCCGGACCGTGGGAGACATCCAATGCGGGATTGTATTGGTCCGTGTGACGGTCCGGACGTGGTTTCTATCGCAAAACGGAGACAAAAGTGAGGGAGCTTTGCGGGAGTCCGGACGCGCGAAACATAGGATCCGACCCCAGGCCCACCCAAAACTTTCCCGAACCCCGCGACTCCATCGTCCCCATTTTCTCTCCTTCCTTCTTTCTCTCTTGCCGTCGCTGCCGCTCCATCACCCCCGCCACCACGCCACACCTCTGTCGAAAATTTGCGTCTCCGTCACCTCCAAAGCTCCAACAGGCCTCCACCCTGCTTCTCCTCCGTCTTCGTTCAACCCCTGTCCTCCGATCGCCCTGCCAAGTACCATCCGCTATTGTTATTCTCACCATGCCCAGCAACTGTTTGATGAATCCCCAGAGCTGAAAACAGTTGTCCCTTCTTCTTTCTAGCAATGGATTCCGATTTGGAATACATATACGAGAAGTATGTTGAGTCGTTCGACGGCTCGTCGAACGAGGAGGAGTACTCCGATGAGACGGCGATGATGCAGGCGGTCCTTTAAGACGCGGAGCGTGCGGAGGAGCATGTTCTCAATTTCAAGGGCTCGATCAAGGGTCATCGAGTGCTCAACTGCAACACGGTGCGCGGCCATTTGACACTGATGGCTGACTACTGTGTCCCTGATGCACTATTCCCTGACCATTTTCGTCGGCGTTTTCGGATGCGCAAGACTGTCTTTGATCATTTGTACCATGGCGTCTGGTCCTATGATGACTGCATCCTGAAGAAGGACGTCGTGGGAATGATTGGCTTCTCTGGTTACTAGAAGTGCACGGCCGCACTCCGGATGCTTGCATATGGCACGTCCACTGATTCGTGGGACGAGTACCTACGGATTTCTGAGAGCACATGCGGAGATGCCATTGTCAGGTTTGTAACTGCCTTGGTCGAGGTGTTCGAACCTCAGTACCTGAGATAAACAACTGTGGCAGACACCGAGAGGCTCCTTGCAATCTCAGAAGCAAGAGGGTGGCCAGGTTTGCTTGGATCTCTTGACTGCATGCATTGACAATGGAAGAACTGTCCGAAGGCTTTACAAGGGCAATATTAGGGTCATGTTAAGAAGCCCACCATCATTCTTGAAGTACTTGCATCACATGATCTTTGGATTTGGCACGCTTTCTTTGGCATGCCTGGGTCTAACAATGACATCAATGTGCTGCAACGATCGTTGTTGTTTGTGAGGCTGACTGAAGGAAAAACTCCTCCTTGCCACTACTAGTCAATGTGCACGTGCAATGCACGTTAATTTGGAAGTATATTAAGTGCATGCGGATATTAAGTAGGATATTATTTGCGTGTTATTATGTGATTAGCACTATTTTTGGCATGAAATTAGCTGCATGCTAAACGTGTTGAGCGCTCGACATTGAAGCAGTCTAGATTGTTGGATTGACATGATTTGATGGCCGAGGTTAATTGGATCTGCCTCTTTGGGCCTTTTTATATTGGTATAGATACTTTCAATGGACATGAGTACAACATGGGCTACTATCTGGTTGGCGGTATCTATCCTCCATGGGCTACCTTTGTCAGCACCATCTCAAACCCAGTTGGCCGGAAAAAGGCTCACTTTGCCCAAAGACAAGAAGCAGCTAGAAAGGATGTCGAGAGGGCATTTGGAGTTCTGCAGGCCCGTTTTGCAGTTATTCATGGACCTACTAAACAATGGGATCCGAAAACCTTGTGGGAGGTGATGACATGTGTGATCATGCACAACATCATCCTCGAGGATGAGGGTGACGATGCTGCCGCAGCTCTGGAATTTGAGAACATGGGTGATCCTATCCAACTTCCGGACCAGAAACCGGCCACATTTGAGGAGTTTTTCAAATGCATCAACAAAACCGGCATCGACCAACTCACGAGCAACTGAAGGACGATCTGATTGGGCATCAGTGGACGGTGAAAGGGGACAACAATGTTGGGATGTGATGACCCACAAATATAGGGGATCAATCGTAGTCCTTTCGATAAGTAAGAGTGTCGAACCCAACGAGGAGCAGAAGGAAATGACAAGCGGTTTTCAGCAAGGTATTGTCTGCAAGCACTGAAATTATCGGTAACAAATTGTTTGATAACAAGGTAATTTGTAACGAGCAACAAATAGTAACTAAGGTGCAGCAAGGTAGCCCAATCCTTTTATAGCAAAGGATAGGCCGGAATGGTCTCTTATAATAAGCAAAGTGTTCTTGAGGACACACGGGAATTTCATCTAGTCACTTTCATCATGTTTGTTTGATTCGCGTTCGCTACTTTGATAATTTGATATGTGGGTGGACTGGTGCTTAGGTGATGTTCTTACTTGAACAAGCCTCCCACTTATGATTAACCCCTCTCGCAAGCATTTGCAACTATGAAAGAAGAATTAAGATAAATCTAACCATAACATGAAACATATGGATCCAAATCAGTCCCTTACGGAATAGCGCATAAACTAGGGTTTAAGCTTCTGTCACTCTAGCAACCTATCATCTAATTACTACTCCACAATGCCTTCCCTTAGGCCCAAACATGGTGAAGTGTCATGTAGTCGATGTTCACATGACACCACTAAAGGAAGCAACAACATACATATCATCAAAATATCGAACAAATACCAAATTCAGATAATTACTTATGACAAGACTTGTCCCATGTCCTCAAGAAAAAAAGTAACTACTCACAAATCATATTCATGTCCAAGATAAGAGTGGTATTGAACAGCATCAAAGATCTGGACATTTAATCTTCCACCAAATAAACCAACTAGCATCAACTACAAGATGTAATCAACACTACTAGCAACCCACAGGTACCAATCTCAGGTTTTGATACAACGATTGAATACAAGAGATAAACTAGGGTTTGAGATGAGATGGTGCTGGTGAAGATGTTGACGAAGATTGGTCCTCCCACGATGAGAGGGTTGTTGGTGATGTCGATGGCTTCGATTTCCCCCTCCCAGAGGGAAGTATCCCCGGCGGAATCGCTCCACCGGAGAGCAAAAGTGCTCCTGCCCAGGTTCCGCCTTGAGACGGCGGTGCTTCGTCCCGAGAGTCCTCCCCTTATTTTTTTGTCTAGGGTGAATGGGCTTATATACCAGAAGATGGGCACCGAAGGCTGTCCAGGGGCCCCATAAGTCACCAGGGCGCGCCCTGGGGGTAGGAGTGCCCTGGTGCCCTATGGGCACTTGGGTGGCCCCCTATGGTATTTCTTTTCTCCAATATTTTTTATTTATTCCAAAATAATTTTCCGTGATTTCAGCTCAGTTGGAGATGTGCAGAATATGTATCTCTAACATAGCTTTTTTAGTTCCAGAATTCCAGTTGCCGGCAATCTCCCTCTCCATGTAAATCTTGCAAATTAAGAGAGAAAGGCATTAGAATTGCTCCACAAAGTATTATATTGATCAAAAAAATTATAAATAACAGTAGGAAAACATGATGCAAAATGGACGTATCAACTCCCCCAAGCTTAGACCTCGCTTGTCCTCAAGCAAAAGCCGATATCGATGATCATGACCACATGTTTAGAGAGAGAGAGGTGTCGATAAAAACAAAATACAGACACAAAAGCATCATGATCATTATTATAGCAGCAATATATATCATCATAGAACTTCTCATGACCAAGTAACAATTCATTACAACAACAAAGTATAAAGCATAAACTTTCTTGAAAACTAACAAACTATGTTTTCAGTCAGCAAGGCAATTACAATTCATCATATTTTCAGGAAGGGTCTCATGTAAGGGATTTTGCTTAGCAAGTCCACATACTCAACTATCATTTAGTCTTCTATGATTGCTCACACTCAGGACATATATATATATAACTTTGAGGTGGTTTCGTACCCTACAACAATTTCATCTTATGTTCTCCGCTAGATAAGAACTTTGGAGTGACTCTTTGTCACACGTTGAGGGATTGTTATATGATTCAGTTATGTTAGCACTGTTGAGAGATTGCACTAGTGAAAGTATGAACCCTAGGCCTTGTTTTCAAGCATTGCAATACCGTTTGTGCTCACTTTTGTTACTTGCTACCTTGCTATTTTTATATTTTCAGATTACAAAAACCTATATCTACTATCCATACTACACTTGTATCACAATCTCTTCGCCGAACTAGTGCACCTATATAATTTGCCATTGTATTGGGTGTTTTGGGGACACAAGAGATTTCTTGTATTTGATTGCAGGGTTGTTTAAGAGAGACTATCTTCATCCTACGCCTCCCATGGATTGATAAACCTTAGGTCATACACTTGAGGGAAAATTGTTGTTGTCCTACAAAACTCTACGCTTGGAGGCCCAACACGAGTCTACAAGAATAAGTTGTGTAGTAGACATAAAGCTCTTTTCGGGCGCCGTTGCCGGGGAGGTGAGTGCTTGAAGGTATATATTTAGATCTTGCAATTGAATCTTTTAGTTTCTTGTTATCACTAGTTTCGTTTTATAAAAGAAAAGAAAATATGGGAATGAGGCTGCCTCAAATTCTTCATCTTTATAATGTCTTTCTTGAAAATGATGGATCGAAAAATTGTGACAAAGTGTTAGAAGAAGAATTCAATAAAATGTTTGGCATAAAATCTTTGAATGATAAGCATGATTGCAATGTTGCTAGTATGAATTCTTTGAATATCCATGATGTTAGTGATATGCAAAGCCATAAGCTTGGGGATGCTATGTTTGATGAAGATGATATTTTTAGTCCCCCAAGTTTTGATGTGCAAATTTGTTATGATGATTGCATGCCTCCTATTTATGATGATTGCAATATTTATGAAAGTGGGTTTGGAAGAGTGTCAACTTTAGATAATAATGATCCCACTATTTTGGAGGGTATTGAATCTTATTGTTATAATTACAAAAGTGGATTTGGAGAGGTCATGACTTTATTTAATGATGAATCCACTATTTTGGAAGAGGTTTCAACTGATTATGACAACAAAGTTGCTATCTATGATGATTATGGTGATGACATGTATGCTATAAAGAATAATGATAACCATGAAACTTGTCATCATGATTTTAATATTCAATTTGGTTATGTCAATCAAGTATCTCATGATAGTTATTTTGTTGAGTTTGCTCCCACTATTATTGATGAGAAGAAATTTGCATATGTGGAGAGTAATAAAATTGTATGCTTATGCATCATGAAAATAATAATTTATGTGATAGCTATATTGTTGAATTCATTCATGATGCCACTGAAAATTATTATGAGAGGAACATATGCTTCTACATATCTCAATAATATGAAGTTTCCTCTCTATGTGTTAAAAGTTTTGAAGTTATGCTTGTTTTGCCTTCCTATGCTAGTTGATTCTTGCTCCCATAAATTGTTTTCCCACAAAATCTCTATGCACGGGAAGTGGTTTAGGCTTAAATGTGCTAGTCATATGCTTCATGATGCTCCCGTTATTTTTTAATTCTTTGCTTTTATGTGGGCATCATTGGAATCATCATGCCTAGCTAAAAAGGCATTAAAGAAAAGCGCTTGTTTGGAGAGAAACCAATATTTGACCCTAGTGTTTTTGTGTGTTAACATGATTAAGATACTGTGGTAATCATATTTTATAGCTTTTGTTTCAATAAAGTACCAAGTAAAGCCTTTGGGATAGTGTGGGTGATAGTTGACTTGATTTTGTGCAAAAATAGAAACTTTTGCGTCCAGTAGTAGAATTGTTGAGATTTTCTGAAGTGTGATAAAATACTGAATTTTTTACACATGATTGATATAAAAATTTCCTACGTTGTCCTATTTTTTCATAATTTTTGGAGTTACAGAAGTATGGTCATTGTTCAGATCATTACAAACCGTTCTATTTTTGACAGATTCTGTTTTCAATGCATAGTTTGCTTGTTTTATAGTTTCTATGGCTTATATTGGTCAATATAAATTGTAGAAATTGTAGGGTACAGTAGGCATTATGTGAGAAAAATTATGAATCTTGTCTTTGACAGTACCAAAGTGAATGATTTGCTCCTTATCGTACTAATCTATCTCACGAAGTTCCGTTAAGTTTTGTGTGATTGAAGTTTTCAAGTTTTGGGTGAGATATCGATATGAGGAGAATAAGGAGTGGCAAGAGCCTAAGCTTGGGGATTCCTAAGGCACCCCAAGGTAATATCTAAGAAATACCCAAGCGCCCAAGCTTGGGGATGCCTCGGAAGGCATCCCCTCTTTCGTCTTCAGCATTATCGGTACCCTTACTTGGAGCTATATTTTTATTCGTCACACGATATGTGTTCTGCTTGGAGCACTATTTTTTATTAGGATTTGCTTGCTGTTATTTATAATAATGTTTTGCATCTTTTATTTCAATAAAAGTGTCAAGTATAGCCCTTATGATGCTTATTTTGCAAGTCTATATGTTGTTGTTTGAAAACAGAAAGTTTTCTATCATTGGCTGAATTCTTCAGAAATTTCAGAATGTGATAAAATCTTGAAATGTTTACACAGTAAGATATGATAAATTTGCTACAGTGTGGTCATTTTTCAGAATGTTTGGATTTAAAGAAGTATGGATCTTACTTCATCCTTTACAGACTGTTCTGTTTAGACAGATTGCTGTTATGTTTGCATTGTTTGCATATGTTTGCTTGTTTAATGATTCTCTTTGAGGATAGGAGTATTAAATATGCAGAGGCATTTAGTATGCAATGTCAAATTATAATTTTAGTGATTTTCTACAATAGAGAATGATAAGGTTTTGCATTGATTTATACTAACTTATGTCACGAGTTCTTGTTGAGTTTTGTGTGGATGAAGTTTTTAAGATTTAGGGAAACCGTGATATGAGAGGAATTAAGGAGACACAAGAGCTCAAGCTTAGGGATGACCAAGGCATCCCAAGTTAATATTTTAAGAAGTATCAAGCATCTAAGCTTGGGGATGTCATGGTAGGCATCCCACCTTTCTTCATCAATAATTATCGGTTAGTATCGGTTGAGCCTAAGTTTTTGCTTCTTCGCATGAGATGTGCTATTCTTGGAATGCCATTTTATTTTGTTTTGTTTGCTATTTGAATAAAATACTTAAGATAAGAAAATTTTAAATGAGAGAGAGTCCTCACATAGCTACTTAATTTTTTAACTACTCATTTGATCTTCACTTATATCTTTTTGGAGTAGTTTGTCATTTACTCTCGTTCTTCACTTATATCCTAAGAGTAAATTGTTGAAGGAATTGACTATCATAAAGTCGAAATTATATGTGCTTCATATGCTTGTATCATGCCTAGTAGTAGTTTCACATTGGGTTTAGAAAGCAAAATCTATTGAAGTTTGACAATCACAATATTGGTCATACAAGCAATTCATGAATGATTAGTATAAGGAAGAGAACTTTCACATATAAATATATTATCTTAGACATCTTTTATGATTGTGAATACCCATTAATTATTTTCAAACTTGCGCAAATTAGTTGAAGTTAGACAAGGAAGCCAACGTAATGAGTTATGTTTGGGTATATTTGCATAGAAGTTATATTGTTATGGATCCTCCAACATGTGGTGCTTGCTTAGGATCTTTTGCTAGCCAAAAATTCATACAAAGTAGAGATACTACTTGTGCATCCAAAAACCCTTAAACCCAGTTTCCTGCCATGAGTATCCACCATATCTACCTATGGATTGAATAAGATCCCTCAAGTAAGTTGTCATCGGTGCAAAAAAGCAATAAAAATTGCTCCTAAAAATGTATGATCTTTTATTGCAAGGGAAAATAAGCATTGTAAAAACTTGTGATGGTAAAGAAATAAAAGCGACGGACTGCATAATAAAGGTTGCTATCACAAGGGGCAATATAACATGACGTTCCTTTGCATTAAGGGCTTGCACATCCAAGAATATAAAGCGCATGACAACCTCTGCTTCCCTCTTGCAAAGGGGCTATCTTTTAATTTATGTATTTACTTTTATGCAAGAGTCAACAATGTTCCTTCTCATTTCAACCTCAGTTATTCTCTAGTTGGCAAGTATCATGTGGTGGGGAAAGATCCAGGCACATATGGCCATTCAAATATATTTGATCAGGAATTATTATTGTTGAGAGTTATCTCTATGATAAATAAGTTGGGAGGCGAAACATTAAGCACCTATCTTTCTATGTGTCTGATGAATGTTATTTGTTCTAAAAATATGCTTTGAGTACTAGCAATCATAGAAGACTATATGATAATTGAGTATGTGGAACTCCTACTTAGACTTTGTTGAAGACAAGTTGAAATGCAATTGTTTGGTGACTAAGAATATAGGTTGTTAAGTTTCAAGAGAATGCATTGTTTGAACAATAACATGTGACTTGATTTCTACTTTATCGTGATGAGTTTTCTGAGAAAGAGTTGTTGTTATGATGCTAGGAAAAGTGATTGAAATTATCATTGATCAAACTTATGCACTATGCTAGCATTCACACTTCATAAATTATTTCTTTTTATCATTTACCTACTCGAGGACGAGCAGGAATTAAGCTTGGGGATGCTAATACGTCTCCAATGTATCTATAATTTATGAAGTATTCATGCCATGTTTGCAACAATTTTATATGGTTTTGGTATGATTTGATTAGAACTAACCCGGACTGATGTTGTTTTCAGCAGAACTACCGTGGTGTTGTTTTTTGTGCAGAAATAAAAGTTCTCGGAATGGGCTGAAAATTTATGATGATTTTTTATGGACCAGAAGAGACCCACGGAGCACCAGAGCTGCGCCAGGAGATGGCTGAGGGAGCCACAAGCCTGGGGCGCGCCCCTCTAGGGCGCGCCTCCCGAGCTTGTGGGCCCCGTGGGCACCCCCCCTAACATGAGACCGACGCCAAAAATTCCTATAAATACCCGAACCCCCGAATAGAACCCTAGATGAGAAGTTCTGCCGCCGCAAGCCTCTGTATCCATGAAAACTTAATCGGGACCCTGTTCCGGCACCCTGCCGGAGGGGGAAATCATCTCCGGAGGCCATCTTCATCATCCCGGCGATCTCCATGACGAGGAGGGAGTAGTTCACCCTCGGGGCTGGGGGTATGTACCAGTAGCTATGTGTTTAATCTCTCTCTCTCTCTCTCATGTTCTTGATTTGGCATGATCTTGATGTAACGTGAGCTTTGTTAATATAGTTGGATCATATGGTGTTTCTCCCTCTCTATCTTGTTATGATGAATTGAGTTTTTACCTTTCAGGTTTCACTATTATCGGATTGAATAATTTTATGGATTTGAGAACACTTGATGTATGTCTTGCATATGGATACCCGTGGTGATAATGGGGTGTTCTATTGATTCACTTGATGTATGTTTTGGCACTCAACTCGCGGATTCCCAAGGTGACATTGGGGTAATCTATGCATAGGGGTTGATGCACGTTTTCATGCTACTTTCTCCAATAGAAACCTTGGGGCACTCTTTGAAGTTCTTTGTGTTGGATTGAATATTATGAATCTGAAGTTGTTCGATGCATATCAAATAATCAACTCGTGGATACTTGTGGTGACATTGGAGTATCTAGGTGACATTAGAGTTGGTTGATGTGTATCATATGGTGTTATTTTCATATGAACTCTAGGGCTGTTTGTGACACTTATAGGGATGGCTGCAATAGATTGATCGGAAAAGATAACTTTGAGGTGGTTTCATACCCTACAACAATTTCATCTTATGTTCTCCGCTAAATAAGAACTTTGGAGTGACTCTTTGTCGCACGTTGAGGGATTGTTATATGATTCAATTATGTTAGCACTGTTGAGAGATTGCACTAGTGAAATATGAACCCTAGGCCTTGTTTTCAAGCATTGCAATACCGTTTGTGCTCACTTTTGTTACTTGCTACCTTGCTGTTTTTATATTTTCAGATTACAAAAACCTATATTTACTGTCCATACTACACTTGTATCACCATCTCTTTGCCGAACTAGTGAACCTATACAATTTGCCATTGTATTGTGTGTGTTGGGGACACAAGAGATTTCTTGTATTTGATTGCAAGATTGTTTGAGATAGACTATCTTCATCATACGCCTCCTACGGATTGATAAACCTTAGGTCATCCACTTGAGGGAAAATTGCCACTGTCCTACAAAACTCTGCGCTTGGAGGCCCAACACGAGTCTACAAGAATAAGTTGTGTAGTAGACATCATATATCCAATAGCGGCACAGTGCTTCCTCGGAGTTTTAAGTAATATTTTTTTTTCATTCTCTGAAAGGCTAGCACTAATAATAACGGGATATATTTTCTTTTCATCAAGATAATCATATTTCAACGTATCAGGTAATTGCTTTAACTCAAACACCGGGTCACCCTTTGGTGGAGGAGGACCTCCAGGAGTTTCAATTGGCAAATTATGTTTAAGGATAGGTGCCTGATCAAAGAATATATTGTCTATCTCATTTCTTTCATTCATATGCATATCATTTTCATGGTCTAGCAAATATTGTTCTAACAGATCTGTAGGAGGTACGAAAATAGAAGCAAGACCAATAATTTCATCCTTACTAGACAATTCTTTTTCATGAGGTTGTTTATTAAACTTAGAGAAATTAAATTCATGAGATACATCACCAAATTTAACTCTAACCTTTTCTTTGACACAATCAATTTCAACATTAACGATATTCAAGAAAGGTCTACCAAATATAATGGGACAAAAATTATCTTGTTGAGAACCAAGTACTAAGAAATCAGTAGGGTACTTGATCTTACCACACAAGACTTCAACATCTCTAACAATCCCAAGCGGCAAAATAGTATCTCTATTTTCTAGCTTAATAGTGACATCAAGATCTTCAATCTCAGCAGGTGTAATATCATTCATAATTTCTTGATATAGAGTGAAAGTAATAGCACTAACACTAGCACCCATGTCACATAAACCATGATAGCAATGATCTCCAATTTTAACAGAAACAACAGGCATGCCCACTATGGGTTTATTCTTATCTAGCATATCTCGTTCATTTCTAACAAGTTTGGCAATTCTAGCAGCATCATCGCAAAAGTAAATAACATGCCCATCAATATTATCGACCAAGAGATCTTTAACGATAGCAATATTAGGTTCAACTTTACTTGTCCAGAGGGTCTAAGTGTTGTAATATTACTTTTATTAACCACAGTTGTAGCTTTAGCATGTTCCTTAGTGATAACCCACAAGTATAGGGGATCGCAACAGTTTTCGAGGGTAGAGTATTCAACCCAAATTTATTGATTCGACACAAGGGGAGCCAAAGAATATTCCCGAGTATTAGCAGATGAGTTGTCAATTCAACCACACCTGAAAGACTTAATATCTGCAGCAAAGTTTTTAGTAGCAAAGTAGTATGGAAGTAACGGTAACGGTGACAAAAGTAACAGTAGCAGTTTTGTAGCGATTGTAATAGTAGCAACAGCAAAGTAACTTAGCAAAGATCAATATGTGAAAAACTCGTAGGCAACGAATCAGTGATGGATAACTATGTCGGATGGCATTCATCATGCAACAGTTATAACCTAGGGTGACACAGAACTAGCTCCAATTCATCAATATAATGTAGGCATGTATTCCGAATATAGTCATACGTGCTTATGGAAAAGAACTTGCATGACATCTTTTGTCCTACCCTCCCGTGGTAGCGGGGTCCTAATGGAAACTAAGGGATATTAAGGCCTCCTTTTAATAGAGAACCGAACCAAAGCATTAGCACTTAGTGAATACATGAACTCCTCAAACTACGGTAATCACCGGAAAGAATCCCAATTATTGTCACCTTGGGGTATGCGGATCATAACTCGTAATAGGTGTCTACAACTTGAAAGATAGGATCAAGAACACAAATATATTCATGAAAACATAATAGGTTCAGATCTGAAATCATGGCACTCAGGCCCTAGTGACAAGCATTAAGCATAGCAAAGTCATAGCAACATCTATCTCAGAACATAGTGGATACTAGGGATCAAACCCTAACAAAACTAACTCGATTACATGATAAATCTCATCCAACCCATCACCGTCCAACAAGCCTACGATGGAATTACTCACTCCCGGCGGTGAGCATCATGAAATTGGTGATAGAGGAAGGTTGATGATGATGATGGCGACGAATCCCCCTCCCCGGAGCCCCGAACGGACTCCAGATCAGCCCTCCCGATGAAGAACAGGAGGTGGCGGTGGCTCCGTATCGTAAAACGCGATGAATCCTTCTCTCTGATTTTTTCTCCGCGAATAGGTACTTATAGAGTTGGAATTAGGGTAGGAGGAGCTCTAGGGGGCCCATAAGCCTGCAGGGCGCGCCCCCAGGGCTTGTGGCCTCTGGGTGGCCCCCCTCTGGTTGATTCTTGCGCCAATATTTTTTATATATTCCAAAAATATTCTCCGTAAATTTTTAGGTCAATCCGAGAACTTTTATTTCTGCACAAAAATAACACCATAGCAATTCTGCTGAAAACAGCCTTAGTCCGGGTTAGTTCCATTCAAATCATGCAAATTAGAGTCCAAAACAAGGGCAAAAGGGTTTGGAAAAGTAGATACGATGGAGACGTATCAACTCCCCCAAGCTTAACCCATTGCTTGTCCTCAAGCAATTCAGTTGACAAACTGAAAGTGACAAAGAAAAACTTTTACAAACTCTGTTTGATCTTGTTGTTGCAAATATGTCTAGCCAGCATTCAGGGTTTCAGCAAAGATTATGAACTAACCATATTCACAATAACATTTAGGTCTCACATTTACTCATATCAATGGCATAATCAACTAGCGAGCAATAATAATAAATCTCGGATGACAACACTTTTTCAGAACAATCATGATATGATATGAACAAATGGTATCTCGCTAGCCCTTTCTGAGACCGCAAAACATAAATGCAGAGCACCCGTGAAGATCAAGGACTGACTAGACATTATAATTCATGGCAAAAGAGATCCAGTCACACTCATACTCAATATCAATTAATAACAAAGCATACAAATGACAGTGGTGCTCTCTAACTGGTGCTTTTTATAAGAGGATGATGACTCAGCAATAAAAGTAAATAGATAGGCCCTTCGCAGAGGGAAGCAGGGATTTGCAGAGGTGCCAGAGCTCGAGCTTTTAAAACAGAGATGAATATAATTTTGAACGGTATGCTTTCATTGTCAACATAACAACCAAGAGATCTCGGTATCTTCCATGCTAGATACATTATAGGCGGTTCCCAAACAGAATGGTAAAGTTTTTACTCCCCCTCCACCAACAATCACACTCCACGGCTAGCCGAATCCACGAGTACCGTCCATACCAACAACAGTCCTGGGGGAGTTTTGTTTGATATTTATATTTTGATTTGATTTAGAGCATGGAACTGGGCATCCCGAATACCAGCCACTTTCTCGTGAATGACAAGTGAATAAACACTCATCATGAGAATAACCCACCTAGCATGGAAGATACTGACAGCCCCCAGTCACTACATGAGCGATTCGGGCATACAAAACAGATTATTATTTGAAGGTTTAGAGTTTGGCACATGCAAATTTACTTGGAACGGCAGGTAAATACTGCATATAGGTAGGTATGGTGGACTCATATGGAACAACTTTGGGTTTAAGGAAGTGGTTGCACAAGTAGTATTCCCGCTTAGTACAAGTGAAGGCTAGCAAAAGATTGAGGAGCGACCAACTAGAGAGCGACAACGGTCATAAACATGCATTGAGATTAACCAACATTGAGTGCAAACATGAGTAGGATATAAATCACCATGAACATAATTACCGTGGAGGCTATGTTATTTTTTGTTACAACTACATGCGTGAACATGTGCCAAGTCAAGCCACTCGAATCATTCAAAGGAGGATACCATCCTATCATACTACATCATAACCATTTTAATTTGCATGTTGGCACACAAGACAAACCATTATACAATCCTAGCTATTTAAGCATGGCATGAGTAACTATAATCTCTAATTGTCATTGCAAACATGTTCCATTCATAATGGGTTGAATCAAGAACGATGAGCTAATCATATTTACAAAAAAATAGGTCGAGTTCGTACCAGCTTTTCTCCATCTCAATCATTTCATCATATATCGTCATTATTGCCTTTCACTTGCACGACCGAACGGTGTGAATAATAATAAGAGTGCACGTGCATTGGACTAAGCTGGAATCTGCAAACATTTATTCAAAGGAGAAGACAAGGTAATATGGGCTCTTTGTTAGATCAACAATAATGCATATGAGAGCCACTCAACATTTTCATCGTGGTCTTCTCCTTATGACCCAAAGAAAAGAAAAGAATTTCAAAGAAACACACTGAGATATTTTTGGAGTTTTTGTTTTTCTGAAGAAAGTAAAACAAGAACGAGAAAAACTATTTACACGGGAAAGCTCCCAACAAGCAAAAGAAGAACAAGAAACCTTTTTGGGTTTTCTTTTAATACTACTACTAAATTAAACTGAAAAGAAAAGCTAAAAAGAAGCGAGGACTAATAATTTTTTTTGGATTTTCTCAAAGTTTTTCAAACACACAAGAAGAAAGCGAGAAAAGGAAATAAACTAGCATGGATAATGCAATGAAAAAGTATGAACACCGACAACTGAAATGAGTGTGTGAACATGAATGTAATGTCGGTGAGAAATACGTACTCCCCCAAGCTTAGGCTTTTGGCCTAAGTTGGTCTAGGGCCACGGCTCGAAATAACCCTCTCCTCGATACTCCGGAGGGTCCTGAGGGTTCCACTGGTTGGCGAGCTCCTGTGGCTCCCACTGGAAAACAGGCTCCTGATATGGATCAGGAACTGGTGCTGGCTCAGGTGCTGGGGGTTGCACAAGACCCCAAAATCTGTAGATGTCCTCGGGCATAATAGTGTACCTGCTTGAACGAATATCGAACAAAGAAGAAGCAGGCAAAGCAATAGTCTCACAAGTACCCTGACTAAATACTAAGTTGTAGAGGAGTCTCTTGTCCATATCCTTCTTAATAAAATCATGCGCTACCATACTATTATAGTTCAAATATCTAGTGGGTAGTAGCATCTCCTCCTCCTCATCATGCCTAATAGGTATCTCAAAATGTTTAGCAAGGCGAGAGGCATAGATACCTCCAAAGATATGTGTTTAATCGACGAGCAACAATAGCGCAACAATAGCGCCCAAACTAAAAGTTCTATCAAAATAGCGGTATGTGTTTAATCGACGAGCAACAATAGCGCCCAAACTAAAAGTTCTATCAAAATATAAAGCATGGCGCAAAATAGCAAGGTCCAGGGCACTAAGGCCTCCGGTCTTCCCACGACCAATCAAACATCTCCCAGAAAATAATCAATAATAGCGTAAAACAGGAAAATGTAAGCTAGCCACTCTCGCTTCCGATACCCCTCTCTCTTCCCCTACAGAGGTTTCAGCAATAAAGTCTTCCACGTCTCTAGGGTGTGGTTCATTGACGCTGCCCTCATAAGGTAATTTGCAAACCTCGCAAAAATCATAAAAGCGTCATCTCCTTATGCTCATCATATAAATAAAACTCTACCGTGGGTGGTGACTTCCTAGAATAGAAGTGAAAATTTTGCACGAAGGTGTTAGTGAGCAGAAGGTAATGTTCACACTTATCTTGGAGGAAGTCGGTGATGCCTGCATTCTCCACCAAATAATAGAAATCATCATAAATTCCGGCCGCCCTCAAGAATGCGTCACTTGGCCATTCACATGGCCGAACCTCCGCCGTACGCGGAAGGTTGTACTTGGGCTTCTTCTTCTCCTCATTTTCATTTTCATTTGAATTCTGGATTGAAGAACCCCTTAACCATCTCTTCATCATTTCTTTCTTTTTCTCTGAAATTTTTAGTGACTCAGAATAAAAGTGAACAAAACTCAACAAGATTGATAGCAACTACTCCCACAAGTGTCTAGAGGCTATATCATGCATCAAAACTAATTTGAACCATATAAATTTGACATGCAAGCTCAAGAACAAGGTCACCACAGCAGCAAAAATTTGCAATATATAAAGCACTAGAACAAAAACTAATTGGACCATTGGAGGAGTCACATACCAAAGAACAATCCCCCAAAATAGTTTTGCGAATGGAGCTTTGAGTAAGGAGATAAAAAATGGCAGCAAAATGAGCTAGAACACGAGTTTGAGCAATGGTGGGATTTTTTCTAGAGGAAAACAAAGTGGATGGGTGTTGGAATAAGTGAGGGGGACCCACGTGGGGCCCACAAGCCACCTAGGCGCGCCCAGGGGGTGGGCGCGCCCTGTGGGCTTGTGGCCCACTGGTACTACCCCCTGGTGTGTTTTCAGTGCCAGAAATTCTAAAATATTCCATAAAAAATCATACTAAATTTTCAGGCCATTTGGAGAACTTTTATTTTCGGGACATTTTTTATTGCATGGATAATTCAGAAAATAGACAAATAATAGTATTTTTGCCTTATTTATTCTAAATAACAGAAAGTAAAAAGTGGGTACAGAAAGTTGTGTTTACTAAATTCATCCATCTCATGCCCATCAAAAGTAATCCATTAACAAGGTTGATCAAGTCTTATTAATAAACTTCTTCCAAATGACATGAAACCGGAGAATCTTCGTATAACACTAGGCTACCTCAACGGGGATATGCATGTACCCAACAATAAGAATATCATATTTCTTTTTGATAGTAGGAATAGGGAATTCAAAACCTCCAATAGCAATAGTTGAATTTTTTCCAATAGAATTGATGCTATTAACTTGAGGTTGTTTCTTCGGAAAGTGTACCGTATGCTCATTACCATTAACATGAAAAGTGACATTGCCCTTATTGCAATCAATAACAGCCCCTGCAGTATTCAAGAAGGGTCTACCAAGGATGATCGACATACTGTCGTCCTCGGGTATATCAAGAATAACAAAGTCCGTCAAAATAGTAACATTTGCAACTACGATGGGTACATCCTCACAAATACCGATGGGTATAGCAGTTGATTTATCGGCCATTTGCAAAGAGATTTCAGTTGGTGTCAACTTATTCAAATCAAGTCTACGATATAAGGAGAAAGGCATAACACTAACACCGGCTCCCAAATCACCTAAAGCAGTTTTAATATAGTTTCTTTTAATGGAGCATGGTATAGTTGGTATTCCTAGATCTCCTAGTTTCTTTGGTATTCCACCCTTAAAAGTGTAATTAGCAAGCATAGTGGAAATTTTAGCTTCCGATATCTTTCTTTTATTTGTAATAATATCTTTCATATACTTAGCATAAGGAGACATTTTCAGAATATCAGTCAAACGCATACGCAAAAAGACAGGTCTAAGCATTTCAACAAAGCGATCAAAATCCTCATCATCCTTTTTCTTGGATGGTTTGGGAGGAAAGGGCATGGGTTTCTGAACCCATGGTTCTCTTTCTTTACCATGTTTCCTAGCAATGAAGTCTCTCTTATCATACCTTTTATTCCTAGGTTGTGGGCTATCAAGATCAACAGCAGGTTCAATCTCCACATCATTATCATTACTAGGTTGAGCATCAACATGAACATCATCATTAACATTAACATTATCACTAGGTTCATGTTCATCACCAGATTGTGTCTCAGCATTAGAAATAGAAATATCATTTGGATTCTCAGTTGTGTCTGCAACAGGTTCACTAGAAGCATACAAAGTCCTATCAGTTTTTCTTTTCTTTTTATTACTAGGACTAGGTGCATCAATATTAATTCTCTGAGAATTTTGTTCAATTCTCTTAGGATGGCCCTCAGGATACAAAGGTTCCTGAGTCATTTTACCTCCTCTAGTCATAACTCTAACATCATGATCATTGTTCTTATTATTCATCTCATTAAGCAAATCATTTTGTGCCTTGAGAACTTGTTCTACTTGAGTTTTTACCATGGAAGCATGTTTACTAATAATTTTGAGATCATTAACAGTTCTACACATGTAGTCAAGCATATAAGCACTACGTTTCAATTGTCCACTAACATATTTTCTTGTTTAACAATAAAGTTATCAAATTCATCCAAGCATTGACTGGCAGACTTATTATAAGGAATATCACCTTCATCAAATATATAGAGAGAATTTACCTCTACTACATGTGTCGGGTTATCAAGACCATGTACTTCTTCAATAGGTGGTAAATTCTTAACATCTTCAGCTTTAATACCTTTTTCTTTCATAGATTTCTTTGCCTCTTACATATCTTCAGGACTGAGAAATAGAATACCTCTTTTCTTTGGAGTTGGCTTAGGAGGTGGTTCGGGAAGAGTCCAATCATTATCATTACTCAATATATTATTCAATAGCACTTCAGCTTGTTCAACAGTTCGTTCCCTGAAAACACAACTAGCACAATGGGCTAGAGAACGTCCTTTTTTCTGTAGCTACGCCTTGGGCCTCCTTTTATACGTCCAAGGGTTCACCAATAGTGGCGTTCAGTACATACATGAGGTGTAAAGTAGCCACAGTGTTTACATACTTATCACAAATGATTTAGGACAAACGCATTTAATGCTCCCTTTAGGTGTCCTTACTTTCTTAGGGACGGAAAAAGGAGCCGTCCCATCAGCACTGCTTAAGCCCGTTCACCACTAGAACCATGCCACGCATCCAGGAGGACAAAACCCAAATGACAGGCTGGTCACTATGCTGGAGCGGTGGCAGGGTGGCGGAACCTTGCTGGGTGCGGGTCTTGCCGGATCTTCTCGAGCCATCCCGGCAAGGATCTTGCCGGGAGCCAAGCCCTCGGTCTTCTGTCTTCTGTCTTCTGTCTTCTGGTCATTGGCCTGAATACTTCCTTAATGATCTCGCATTTGCTTCCAGCTGTCCTCCGGCAAACCTTGCCGGGACGGAGCTTGCCGAGCCCTTGGCTTGCCGGCTTGTGCCTCGCCAGTGAGTGCTGACTTCGTCTTGTATCCCAAACTGTGCTCTTCTTCATAGCTTGGCCTGGTTCCTTCTTCGTGCTTTGCGTCAAGATGTTTGCCGGATGTCTTGCTTGCCGGCAAGGTTGGTTCTTTGCCGGGAAACTTGGCCTTGGCCGGGGTTGTCGGGCAACGGTCCTAGACGGGTATGACCCATGCTAAGAAGGTTGATGAGACCCTGGTTCTCATTACACCGACACAAGACCTTTTTCTGGCGCCGTTGTTGGGGAGCAATAGCGTGGGGTGAATATTCTCGTGTGTGCTCGTTTGCTTTATCACTAAGTAGATTTTATTTTCTGTTCTAAGTCGTTCTCTATCTTTAGTTATGGATATGGAACACCAAACACCAAAAAAATTAGTTGTACTTGCTACTCATGGAGATGGGGAACCTCCTAAAACCCTCGATGCTCGTTATGTGTAAAATATTAAACACTACTTTGATAATCCCGAGAAAACCCCATTCAACTTGATAATGGGAGACACGTTGGATCAACGTGAAACTTTAGGGATTATCGCCTGACTCAAAAAGGGAAACTCTTATGGGATCAAATTGAAATGTTGCAATGGTATGCTTGGGATTTATGCTTGAGATATGATTATACTTGCTGCTCTAGGATGAAGGCTCGACACCTTCCCTTTAAATGTGAATTTAATGATAATGAAACCTTGGCTTCTTATGCTAATGGTAGATATGATTACTATGATGTGGAACAAATAGAAGAATTTGTTGCTTTTAAGGGTGCTTATGAAATTGAATCTTTGTTTGAAAAGTATGAAGATTTTGATGATGCTGTTTATAGACCTGAAAATTTTGCTATACTTAAATATTGCTATGAGAATTATAAATACAATGCCGATATTGATGTATTTATTGAGAAAGTCTCCACTATCCAAGAAGAGACTAATATTTTGCAAGAAACTATGGAAGAAGAAATTGATGAAACCGTGAGCCCACTAGATGAAAAAGATGAGGAGGTGAGCGAAGAACAAAAGGAGGAAGAGCGGATTGATCACCCGTGCCCACTTTCTAATGAGAGTAACTCTTTATCCCATACATTGTTTAATTTCCCTTCGTGCTTACCGAAGGATGAATGCTATGATGATTGCTATGATCCCGTTGATTCATTTGAAATATCCCTTTTTGATGAAATTAATCCTTGCTATGCTTGTGGCCATGATGCCAACATGAATGATGCTTATGGAGATGAACTTGATATAGTTCCTTACGTTAAGAATGAAATTGTTGCTATTGCACCCACACATGATAGTCCTATTATCTTTTTTAATTCCCCCAACTACAATATCGGAGAAGTTTGCGCTTATTAAGGATTATATTGATGGGTTGCATTTTATCACTACACATGATGATTTGAATGAATATAATATGGATATGCTTGCTGCTCCTACTTGCAATTATTATGAGAGAGGAACTACATCTCAACCTCTCTATGTTTCCAACACGATAAAATTACAGAAACTATTTATGCTATGTATTGGCCTTTACTTGATGTGCATGAATTGTTATTTTATGACATGCCGATGCATAGGAAGAGAGTTAGACTTTGTCATTGCATGATATATGTTGCTTTGTGATCACTACTAAAATACAAATCATTGTTAATTAAAAGTGGCTTTGATATACCTTGGGATCCAGGTGGATCAATTACTTGAGCACTTTATGCCTAGCTTAATGGCTTTAAAGAAAGCGCTTCCAGGGAGACAACCCAGAAGTTTTAGAGAGTCATTTACTTCTGTTGTGTGCTTTTATAAAGTTTAAAAACAAAAAATATAGAGGGGAACTTAAAAACTTTTTCAAAAAGAGAAGCGATTGGAAGGTTATGCATTGGAGAAGTGAGGGTCGACCTTGAACACTTGTGTTCATGCTCATGGAAACAATGTAGAATTTTTCATGGAAGTTTCTCACAAAAATAATTATTCCCTTGTACAAATCCATTGTATTATAAAAGTAATGTGCCAAGATTTGCCTTTAGGATGATAAGATCGCTTTTTGGTATGTGCCGTGCAAAAACAGAAACTTTGGCTGTAGTGCGTGAATTTACATTTTTTACTGGAACGTCAAAAGTTTCTGAAATTTTTACACAATACTTATATGCAAATTTTTTATTTTTTTCCTAATTTTCCAGAATTTTTGGAGTTACATAAGTATGGTCAATGTTCAGATTGCTACAGATTGTCCTGTTTTTGACAGATTCTATTTTTGATGCATTGTTTTGCTTGTTTTGATGGAACTATGGAGTGTATCGAGTGGTATAAGCCATGGAGAATTTAGAATACAGTAGGGATAATGCAAAAATAAAATATGAATGGGTTTGCAATAGTACTTAAAGTAGTGATTTGCTTTATTATACTAACGGATGTCACAAGGGTTTTGTTAAGTTTTGTGTGGATGAAGTGTTCAAATATCGAGGAGGTCTCGATATGAGGAGAAGGAGGAGAGGGAAGAGTTCAAGCTTGGGGATGCCCAAGGCACCCCAAGTAAATATTCAAGGAGACTCAAGCGTCTAAGCTTGGGGATACCCCGGAAGGCATCCCATCTTTCTTCAACAAGTATCGGTATGTTTCGGTTTTTGTTTTGTTCACATGATATGTGTAAATCTTGGAGCGTCGTGTGCTTTCAATTATTTTTTATAATGCACCATGCTGGTATGAGATAGTCCTTGGTCAATTTATAGAATGCTCTTTACACTTCACTTATATCTTGGCTTTATAGAATGCTTCATGTGCTTCACTTATATCATTTGAAGTTTGGATTGCCTGTTTCTCTACATGTACAAAACCGTTATTTGTAGAATGCTCTTTTGCTTCACTTATATTTATTAGAGCATGGGCAAGTCTTTTGTAGAAAGAATTAAACTCTCTTGCTTCACTTAGATCTATTTAGAGAGTCAACAGGAATTGGTCATTCACATGGTTAGTCATAAAATCCTACATAAAACTTGTAGATCACTGAATATGATATGTTTGATTCCTTGCAATAGTTTTGCGATATAGAGATGGTAATATGTGGGAGGTACTAGTGAATGATTGTGTTTAGTAGGAATATAGGTGTTAAGGTTTGTGACTCCCGAAGCATGCACTTATAGTCTCTTGTTATGCTATGAAGTTGGAGCATGATTTATTATTGATTGTCTTCCTTTGCGTGGAGGTCGGGGGCGCATGATGGTTAACTCTTACCAACCTCCCCACTAGGGGCATGCATAGTAGTACTTTGCTTTGAGGGCTAATAAACTTTCGCAATAAGTATGTGAGTTCTTTATGACTAATGTGAGTCCATGGATTATACGCACTCTTACCTTTCCGCAATTTACTAGCCTCTTCGGTACCGTGCATTGCCCTTTCTCACCTCGAGATGTGGTGCAAACTTCGCTGGTGCATCCAAACCCTGTGATATGATACACTCTATCACACAAAAGCCTCATTATATCTTCCTCAAAATAGCCACCATACCTACCTATTATTGCATTTCCATAGCCATTCCGAGATATATTGCCATGCAACTTCCATCATCATCATATACATGACTTGAGCATTCATTGTCATATTGCTTTGCATGATCGTAAGATAGCTAGCATGATATTTTCATGGCTTGTCCGTTTTTTGATATATTTGCTACGCTAGATCATTGCACATCCTGGTACACTGCGAGAGGCATTCATATAGAGTCATATTGTTCTAGGTATCGAGTTGTAATATTGAGTTGTAAGTAAATAGAAGTGTGATGATCATCATTATTCATTATTAGAGCATGTCCCAGTGAGGAAAGGATGATGGAGACTATGATTCCTCCACAAGTCAGGATGAGACTCCGGACAAAATAAAAAAAAATAAAAAAAAAGTGAGGGCAAAAAGAGCCCAAGAAAAAAAAGAAATGAAAAAAAGAAAAATGAGAGAAAAAGAGAGAAGGGGCAATGTTACTATCCTTTACCACACTTGTGCTTCAGAGTAGCACCATGTTTTTCATATAGAGAGTCTCCTATGTTGTCACTTTCATATACTAGTGGGAATTTTTCATTATAGAACTTGGCTTGTATATTCCGATGATGGGCTTCCTCAAATGCCCGATGTCTTCTAGCAAGCAAGTTGGATGCACACCCACTTAGTTCCATTTTGAGCTTTCATACACTTATAGCTCTTAGTGCATCCGTTGCATGGCAATCCCTACTCCTCGCATTGATATCAATTGATAGGCATCTCCATAGCCCGTTGATTAGCCGCGTCGTTGTGAGACTATCTTTTTTTTTTCTTCTCCAAATTAATCTCTACCACCGTATTCTATTCCACCCATAGTGTTATATCCATGGCTTGCACTCATGTATTGCGTGGGAGTTGAAAAAGCTGAAGCGCATTAAAAAGTATGAACCAATTGCTTGGCTGACACCGGAGTAGTACATGATAAATACTTTGTGTTAAGAAGATGGAGCATGACAAGACTATATGATTTTGTAGGTATAGCGTTCTTTAGCATTGATATTTTGAAAGACATGATTGTTTTTTGGGATGCCTGAGTATTGATGTCTTTATGTCAAATTATAGACTATTGCTTTGAATCACTCGTGTCTTAATATTCATGCCATGATTAGATGATATGATCAAGATCATGCTACGTAGCATTCCACATCAAAAATTATCTTTTTTTTATCATTACCTACTCGAGGACGAGCAGGAATTAAGCTTGGGGATGCTGATATGTCTCTGTCATATCTATAATTTTTTATTGTTCCATGCCAATATTATACAACTTTCACATACTTTTGGCAACAATTCATATGATTTATTGGACTAACATATCGATCTAGTGCCCAGTGCCAGTTCCTGTTTGTTGCATGTTTTTTGTTTCACAGAATATCCATATCAAACAAAGTCCAAATGCAACAAAACTTTATGGAGATTTATTTTGGAATATATGTGAATTTTTGGAAGAAGAATCAACGCAAGGCGGTGCTCGAGGGGCCCACTAGGCACCAGGGCGCGCCAGGGGGGCCCAGGCACGCCCTGATGGGTAGTGGGCACCTCATAAGGCGGTTGCTACCCTTCTTTCGCCGCAAGAAATATAATTTATGGATAAAAATCCCCTCAAAATTTCAGCCCAATCGGAGTTATGGATCTCCGGAAATTTAAGAACCGGCGAAGGGCGAGAAAACAGGAACATGAAACAGAAGAGAGCAAAGAGAGAGATACAATCTCGGAGGGGCTCCTGCCCTTCCGCCGCCATGGCGGCCATGGACTAGAGGGGGAACTCTCCTCCCATCTAGGGGGAGGCCAAGTAAGAAGGAGGAGGGGGCTCTCTCCCCTCTCTCCCAGTGGCGCCGGAACGCCGCCGGGGCAATCAACATGACGGCGATCTACACCAACAACTTCGCCGCCGTCATCACCAACTCCCCCCCTCTATGCAGCGATGTAACCTCTCTTCTACTCGCTGCAATCTCTACTTAAACATGGTGCTCAATTCTATATATTATTTCCCAATGATGTATGGCCATCCTATGATATTTTAGTAGATTTGTTTTGTCCTATGGGTTGATTGATGATCATGATTGGTTTGAGGTGTATGTTTTATTTTGGTGTTGTCCTATGATGCCCTCCGTGTCGCGCAAGCGTGAGGGATTCCCGCTGTAGGGTGTTGCAATACATTCATGATTCTCTTATAATGGGTGGCGAGAGTGACAGAAGCTTATACCCGAGTAAGGGGGTTGTTGCGTATGGGAGTAAATAGGACTTGATACTTAATGCTATGTTTGGGTTTTACCTTAATGATCTTTGGTAGTTGCGGATGCTTGCTAGAGTTCCAATCATAAGTGCATATGATCCAAGTACGGAAAGTATGTTAGCTCATGCCTCTCCCTCATATAAAATTGCAATAACGATTACCGGTCTAGTTATCAATTGCCTATGGACAAAATAACTTTCTTGTGTTACAAAAAGCTTTCTACTAAACCATCTAGTTTTATCCTTGCAAACCTATCCTATCACCTACAAAATAGTTTCATACTTGTTCTAGGTAAAGCGAACGTTAAGTGTGCATAGAGTTGTATCGACGGTAGATAGAACTTGAAGGGAATATAAATCCTACCTTTAGCTCCTTGTTGGGTTCGACACTTTTATTTATCGAAAAAGCTACAATTGATCCCCTATACTTGTGGGTTATCAGTCTACTACCCAACTTATTCTTGTAGACTCGTGTTGGGCCTCCAAGTGTAGAGTTTTGTAGGACAGTGGCAATTTTTCCTCAAGTGGATGACCTAAGGTTTATCAATCCGTGGGAGGCGTAGGATGAAGATGGTCTCTCTCAAACAACCCTGCAACCAAATACAAGAAATCTATTGTGTCCCCAACACACCCAATAAAGTGGTGCTTCTCCATCGATTGTTGATCTAAATAAACTCTGGGCAACAAATAATCATGGGGGTGTATTTGAACATTAAAGCACCTTGCTAGGCGAGTAGCATATATACCACCATGAATTCTTCCCTTCATCCTGTTGGTGTGCAAACGACGTGCAATGATAGCCCCAAGGTTATAGGTGTAGTCATTCACTACTGCAGGATACTGCTAACGCGACACTACGATCAGAGACCCTTCAACGAAATTGTGTGCAATGCATTAATCGCAAACGGTGATGTAAAAAAACCGTCAAAAAAGATGCAAAACGTTTGCGATGGCGGATACATCAAACACGGTTCAGATTTTAGTTGTGTGTTCGATGCTGGGCATACGGTTCAGTTCAATGAATTGTTTGCGATGAGGCAGAAGAACAGAAACGGGCAGCCAGATGAAGGTGTGTGCGATATACGGCATACAGTTCACTCGGATAAACTGTTTGTGATGAGGCGGAACAATAGAAACGGGCAGCCAGATCAAGGTGTGTGCAATGGAGGGCATACAGTTCATTCCGATAAACTGTTTGTGTTGAGCCAAGAGAACAGAAACATTTCGTGTAAACAAGATGTGTGTGATACGCGGCAAACATCCAATTACATAGGTGGCTAGTACACACATGACATTTCCACACACCAAAGTAAACTATTACATGCATAATTAACTAGGATAAACGATCATCTACTTCTTGTGACGCTTGCCGCCACTGCTCTACTAGGGTAAACGGAACAACATTCTTTACTATGAATAGTGTGCTCTGTTGGGCACACAAGTATATGGATCATAGCCTTGGGTGAGCAATGTGCCCGCACGCGTCGTGCTAGCTCGATGTTCCTTCTGTGCTAAGTTTCCATTAATTGATGGTGTTTTATGAACAGGCCACCATTTCCCGCCATTTCCTCATCGGTTTCCCGCCGCCACCAAGCGATATTGCGCATAAACCTAGGCGGCGCGCGACGCATCGAGGCAACAAGCGCAGCCTGTAGCACATCCACCTTTTCCAAGCATGCCAACCTGATACGTCTCCAACGTATCTATAATTTTTGATTGTTCCATACTATTATATTATCTGTTTTGGATGTTTTATATGCCTTAATATGCTATTTTATATTATTTTTGGGACTAACCTATTAACCTAGAGCCCAGTGCCAGTTTCTGTTTTTGTCTTGTTTTTGACTTTTACAGAAAAGGAATACCAAACGGAGTCCAAATGGAATAAAAGTTTCACGATGATTTTTCTTGGACCAGAAGACACCTACATAACTTGGAGAGAGGGCCAAAAGGTTCCCGAGGAGGCTACAAGCCTGCAAGGCGTGCCCTAGGGGGGGGCGCCCTGAGGGCTTGTGGGCCCCTCGGAGGTCTTCCAACCCTAATCTTTGCACTATAAATTCCCAAATATTCCCCCAACACCAGAAGCGTCCACCAAAATACTTTTCCGCCGCCGCAAGCCTCTGTTCCCGTGAGATCCCATCTTGGGGCCTTTTCTGGTGATCTGCCGAAGGGGGATTCGATCACAGAGGGCCTCTACATCAATGCAAGCTCAAGAAGTAGCAGGAAGAATTTCTGACGCCGTTGCCTGGGAGGTTCTACACCAAGTCTACCAAGTACCCATCATAAACTCTCATCTCTTGCATTACATTATTTGCCATTTGCCTCTCGTTTTCCTCTCCCCCACTTCTAAAATGTTTTCAGAAAAACAAAAAAATATTTGCCTTTTTATTCGCCCTTCTTTCGTTCGTCTTTTTGTTTGCTTTTCATTTGCTTGTGTGCTAGATTGCTTGCCTTGTCACGATGTCTCAAGAAAATACCAAATTGTGTGACTTTTCCAATACTATAATAATGACTTTATTAGTACTCCAATTGCTCCCGCCACTAGTGCGGAATCTTATGAAATTAATGCCGCTTTGTTGAATCTTGTTATGAAAGAGCAATTTTCCGGCCTTCCTAGTGAAGGTGTCGTATCCCATCTAAATACTTTCGTTGAATTGTGTGATATGCAAAAGAAAAAATATGTGGATAATGATATTGTTAAATTGAAGCTATTTTCGTTCTCACTACAAGATCGTGCTAAAACTTGGTTTTCATCTTTACCTAAAAATAGTATTGATTCATGGAATAAGTGTAAAGATGCTTTTATTTCCAAGTATTTTCCTCCCGCTAAGATCATCTCCCTTAGGAACGATATAATGAATTTTAAGCAACTTGATCATGAACATGTTGCACAATCTTGGGAGAGGATGAAATTTATGATAAGAAATTGCCCTACTCATGGTTTAAGTTACGGATGATCATACAAATTTTTTATGTCGGATTGAATTTTGCTTCTAGAAATCTTTTAGATTCCGCCGCGGGAGGTACTTTTATGGAAATTACATTAGGAGAAGCTACTAAACTCCTAGATAATATTATGGCAAATTACTCTCAATAGCATACCAAAAGATCTTCCACTAGTAAAAAAGTGCATGCAATTGAAGAAATTAATACTTTGAGTGGAAAGACGGATGAACTTATGAAATTATTTGCTAGTAGGAGTGCTCCTATTGATCCTAATGATATGCCTTTGTCAACTTTGATTGAGAATAATAATGAATCTATTGATGTGAATTTTGTTGGTAGGAACAATTTTGGTAATAACGTGTATAGAGGTAATTTCAACCCTAGGCCGTTTCCTAGTAATTCCTCTAATAATTATGGTAATTCCTACAACAATTCTTATGGAAATTATAATAAAATACCCTCTGATCTTGAGAATAATATTAAAGATTTCATTAGTTCTCAAAAGAATTTCAATGCTATGGTAGAAGAAAAATTGCTTAAGATTGATGATTTGGCTAGGAACGTTGATAGAATTTCTCTTGAGATTGATTCTTTGAAGATTAGATCTATGCCACCCAAGCATGAATGAATCTCTGAAAGCTAGTAAAATTTCTATGGATGAATGCAAAGAAAGAACCGCTAGGATGCGTGCTAAGCGAGATTCGTTTGTAAAAGCGTGTTCTTCTAGTTTTTGTGAAAATAATGATGAAGATCTTAAAGTGATTGGTGTGACTCCTATTGAATCTTTGTTTTCTAATATAAATCTTGATAAATATGGGACTGGAGATGAGTCAACTTTAGCAAGAAGGCGTCTCAATAATTTGGAGTTTAAAGATCTTAATGAAAAAATTGATAAAAGTGGGATTGGAGAGGTCAAAACTTTAAGTAGCGATGAACCCACTCTTTTGGATTTCAAGGACTTTAATTATGATAATTGTTCTTTAATAGATTGTATTTACTTGTTGCAATCCATGTTAAATTCACCTCATGCTTACAATCAAAATAAAGCTTTTACTAAACATATCGTTGATGCTATGATGAAATCTTTTGAAGAAAAACTTGAGTTGGAAGTTTCTATCCCTAGAAAGCTTTATGATGAGTGGGAACCTACTATTAAGATTAAAATTAAAGATTATGAGTGCAATGCTTTGTGTGATTTGGGTGCTAGCGTTTCCACTATTCCGAAAACTTTATGTGATGTGCTAGGTTTCCGTGAATTTGATGATTGTTCTTTGAATTTGCATCTAGCGGACTCCACTATTAAGAAACCTATGGGAAGAATTAATGATGTTCTTATTGTTCCAAATAGGAATTATGCGCCCGTAGATTTTATTGTGCTTGATATAGATTGCAATCCTACTTGTCCTATTATTCTTGGTAGACCTTTCCTTAGAACGATTGGTGCAATTATTGATATGAAAGAAGGAAACATTAGATTTCAATTTCCGTTAAGGAAGGGCATGGAACACGTTACAAGAAAGAAAATTAAGTTGCCATATGAATCTATTATGAGGGCTACTTATGGTTTGCATACCAAAGATGACAACACCTAGATCTATGTTTTATGCCTAGCTAGGGGCGTTAAACAATAGCGCTTGTTGGGAGGCAACCCAATTTTATTTTTATGTTTTATGTTTTTGGTTCTGTTTTTTTAATAAATACACATTATTACCTCTGTAGCAATTGTGTTTTAGTGTTTTAATTAGTGTTTGAGCCAAGTAATACCTTTGGGATGGTCTACGGTGATAGTTGATTTGATCTTGCTGAAAAATAGAAACTTTTGCGCTCATTGCGAGAAAATTAAAAAATCACACAGAAGTGATTTTGATCTGAATTTTTTATAAAAGATTGATATACAAATTTCCTAAATTTTCCTAAGTTTTCAGAATTTTTGGAGTTACAGAAGTATACGAAATTTCTAGATTACTACAGATTGTTCTGTTTTTGACAGATTCTATTTTCTATGTGTTGTTTGCTTATTTTGATGAATCTATGGGTAGTATCGGGGGGTATGAACCATGGAGAAGTTGGAATACAGTATATATAACACCAATATAAATTTAGAATGGGTTCACAACAGTACCAAAAGTGGTGATTTATTTTATTATACTAACGGATCTTATGAGTTTTCTGTTGAGTTTTGTGTTGTGAAGTTTTCAAGTTTTGGGTAAAGATTTGATGGACAACGGAATAAGGAGTGACAAGAGCCTAAGCTTGGGGATGCCCAAGGCACCCCAAGGTAATATTCAAGGACAACCAAGCATCTAAGCTTGGGGATGCCCCGGATGGCATCCCCTCTTTTGTCTTCAATCCATCAGTAAATTTACTTGAGGCTATATTTTTATTCACCACATGATATGCGTTTTGCTTGAAGCGTCTTGTATGATAAAAGTCTTTGCTTTTTAGTTTGACCCAATCATCCTTGCTGCACACCTTTTGAGAGGGACACGCATTAATCGTGAATTTATTAGAATACTCTATGTGCTTCACTTATATCTTTTGAGCTAGGCAGTTTGCTCTAGTGCTTCACTTATATCTTTTTAGAGCACGGCGGTGGCTTTATTTTATAGAAATTGTTGAACTCTCATGCTTCACTTATATTATTTTGAGAGTCTTAAACAGCATGGTAATTTTCTTAGGTTATGAATTTAGTCCTAATATGATGGGCATCCAAGAGGGATATAATAAAAACTTTCATATAAAGAGCATTAAATAGATGAGAAGGTTGATTCCTTTCATTTGTTTTGAGATATAAAGATGGTGATATTAGAGTCATTCTAGTGAGTAATTGTGGATTGGTAGAAATACTTGTGTTAAAGTTTGTGATTCCCGTAGCATGCACGTATGGTGAAGCGTTATGTGATGAAATCGGAGTATGATTTATTTTTTGATTGTCTTCCTTAGGAGTGGCGGTCGGGGACGAGCGATGGTCTTTTCCTACCAATCTATCCCCCTAGGAGCATGCATGTAGTACTTTGTTTCGATGGCTAATAATTTTTTGCAATAAGTATGTGAGTTCTTTATGACTAATGTTGAGTCCATGGATTATACGCACTCTCACCCTTCCACCATTGCTAGCCTCTCTAGTACCGCGCAACTTTTGCCGGTGCATTAAACCCACCATATACCCTTCCTCAAAACAGCCACCATACCTACCTATTATGGCATTTCCATAGCCATTCTGAGATATATTGCCATGCAACTTCCACCGTTCCATTTTATTATGACATGCACCATCATTGTCATATTGCTTTGCATGATCATGTAGTTGGCATAGTATTTGTGGCTAGGCCACCATTTATATTTTTTATACATGTCACTCTTGATCATAGAACATCCCGATACACCACTGGAGGCATTCATATAGAGTCATATCTTGTTCTAGTATCGAGTTGTAATTCTTGAGTTGTAAGTAAAAAAAGTGTGATGATCATCATTATTAGAGCATTCTCCCATGCGAGGAAAGGATGATGGAAGCTATGATTCCCTCACAAGTTGGGATGAGTCTCCGGACTTTATAAAAAATAAAAGAGGCCAAAGAAGCCCAACCAAAAAAAAGAGAAAAAAATGAGAGAAAAGAGAGAAGGGACAATGTTACTATCCTTTTTCCACACTTGTGCTTCAAAGTAACACCATGATCTTCATGATAGAGAGTCTCCTATTTTTTCACTTTCATATACTAGTGGGAATTTTTCATTATAGAACTTGGCTTGTATATTCCAATGATGGGCTTCCTCAAATTTCCCTAGGTCTTCGTGAGCAAGCAAGTTGGATGCACACCCACTTAGTTTCTTTTTTAGCTTTCATACACTTATAGCTCTAGTGCATCCATTGCATGGCAATCCCTACTCACTTGCATCGATATCAATTGATGGGCATCTCCATAGCCCATTAATTTGCCTAGTTGATGTGAAACTTTTTCCTTCTTTTTGTCTTCTCCACAACCACCATATTCTATTCCACCTATAGTGCTATATCCATGGCTCACGCTCATGTATTGCGTGAAAGTTGAAAAAGTTTGAGAACATCAAAAGTATGAAACAATTGCTTGGCTTGTCATCGGGGTTGTGCATGATGAAATACTTTATGTGATGAGGATGGAGCATAGCCAGACTATATGATTTTGTAGGGATAACTTTCTTTGGCCATGTTATTTTGAGAAGACATGATTGCTTTATTAGTATGCTTGAAGTATTATTGTTTTTATGTCAATATTAAACTTTTGTTTTGAATCTTATGGATCTGAATATTCATGCCACAATAAAGAAGATTACATTGATAAATATGTTAGGTAGCATTCCACAACAAAAATTCTGTTTTTATCATTTACCTACTCGAGGACGAGCAGTAATTAAGCTTGGGGATGCTTGATACGTCTCCAACGTATCTATAATTTTTTATTGTTCCATGCTATTATATTATCTATTTTGGATGTTTTATATGCATTAATATGCTATTTTATATTATTTTTGGGACTAACCTATTAACCTAGAGCCCAGTGCTAGTTTCTGTTTTTTCCTTATTTTTGACTTTTACAGAAAAGGAATACCAAACGGAGTCCAAACGGAATAAAACTTTCGCGATGATTTTTCTTGGACCAGAAGACACCTACGTAACTTGGAGAGAGGGCCAGAAGGTTCCCGAGGAGGCCACAAGCCTGCAAGGCACGCCCTAGGAGGGCGCCCTAAGGGCTTGTGGGCCCCTCGGAGGTCTTCCAACCCTAATCTTTGCACTATAAATTCCCAAATATTCCCCCAACACCAGAAGCGTCCACCAAAATACTTTTCCGCCATCGCAAGCCTCTGTTCCCATGAGATGCCATCTTGGGACCTTTTCCGGTGATCTACCGGAGGGGGATTCGATCACGGAGGGCCTCTACATCAACGCAAGCTCAAGAAGTAGCACAACCCACGAAAGCACCGCCTCTGCCATCAACCTCCTCGACAAGGAAAACGAGCAGGTGCCACGGCCCGTCGAGGCCGAGGCGCTCCCCGGCAATGCGATGGACGACACTGTGATGCGCGTCATCGCTAGGGTTGAGCAGACCCTTGGCGCATGGCGCTTCAGCGCCGCGGATCAAGATAAGCATGTCAGCGCCCAGAGGCTGTAGCTCGCCGCACAACATGATCGATGGTGCACCGAAGAGCAAGCTAGGCGCGTCCACGCCGATAGGCTGCGGCTCACCACACAGCGAGACCGTTGGAGTGTCGTAGAGCGAGAGGCGCGGCTCACCGCACAGCAAGAGCGGATTCATCGACGCTTGCCTGCTGTCGACAGGGCGTCGCAGCTGGGTACACATCCCGTCAGTACCCCCATTCCTCGCCAGGAGTGGGCAGAGGCTGTCTGCGCTGTACTTGCACCAGAGGCTGGCCGCGCCGTACTTGCACCGGATGCCTGCCGCGCCGTTTGCCTTGTCCGCGGCCCGCTCGATGCCAACGCGCTGGTCGCTAGGCTCGACCGCCTCCTTAGCCCAGGTGTCCACCTGGGCGCAGTAGAGGAACATGGCCATCGCATCCTCGAGCTGGTGATCTCTGATGAAATAGCCAACTTGGAGCTCGAGATCGCACTCCAGATGTACCGCGAGCGTGTCGACCGCTTGGACGGACGCCTGCACAAGTTAAGGCAGAGCCAAGAGCTACTGTAGGCAAGGGCTGTTGTTCATGGTCTCATGGACGCGTTTTATTTTGTTGAGTCGTTTCGACGTGGATCACTATGTATTCACAACAATCATAATATTGCTCTGTTTATTGCTCTGTTTCAATGTGTGTACTCTGTTTTCCGTTCTTATATGTTCTGTTTCAATGTGTGTATATATGCTTTCCATTCTGTATATATGTGGATGATAATAGCTAGATACAAATTAGTATACGAAAACAGATAGAAAATGGAATTCATAATATATATTAATTGTTCATTAGTTCATCATATAATATATATATATAATATCATCACATATACGTGATGATACTTAACTACTAGGTACAATGCATAAAATTGAAAACGAACAATACTAAAACCAATAATCCCTACTGGGGGCAGTATTCCGGCAGCCCCTCGCCAGCAGCTCCCTGGTGCGCGGAATCTTCCCAGCGCGGAGGCAGTACTCCGCCTCCTCCGCCTCACAGCGCTTGACGTACCGATCCGCCTCTTGCTGGCGGACAAGCGCGAACGATCTTGCCATTTCGTTGGGCGCCCACCTCCTCGTCGTGGCACGCTGGAGCTTATCGTCCCACCTCCACCCAGCGATGAGGCGCCTAGCGCCTTTGACCTTCATCGCGAAGTACCCGTCTTTGTACACCTCCTCCGCACGACGACGCGCCTGACGGTGTCCTGGACTAGGGGGTACTCACCACGTCGTCTCCCGACTAGTAGGTCGGGCCGAGGACCCCCATGGCGGTTCACTAATGGGCCAGTTCAGACAGCCGATGACATATACGAGGAAGATTCCACAAGACTTGGTGATCAAGACAAGGACTCCTCTCCACCGACGTATTCGACTAGGACTCTTGTTATCCTAGGCCTCTGATACATTATATAAGCCGAGGCCAGGCTAGTCGATAGATCATTATGACATTACTCATCATACCCCTAGGGTTTAGACCACAATATATGATCTCGAGGTAGATTAACCCTGTACCTTGATACTTCATCAATATAAACAAGAGCAGGACGTGGGGTTTTATCTCCATCAAGAGGGCCCGAACTTGGGTAAAACATCGTATCCCTTGTTCCTGTTACCATTGATCCAAGAATCCACAGCTCGGGACCCCCTACCCCGAGGTCTGCCGGTTTTGACACCGACATTGGTGCTTTCATTGAGAGTTCCGCTGTGTGATCGACAAAGGATCAATGGCTCGCCTGCAGGTCAAATGCGACGTCGGCATTTTCGTCTCTGGCTCGACTGGTTACCTTGGCTCGACCGAGGACTATCCTCTGCCTCCGATCATCATGTTCGGATGAGGGCCTTCATCAACATCAACTCCAATCTCTATTATGATCATGGAGGAATCATCCATGGAGCTCGGGGGCTCAACATCAACATGGCCCTCGGGTGACCGTGCTGTTTTTCCAGACAGCGTATTTATATCCGCGGCCACTGCCTCCTCGAGCATCGCTTTGACGGTTTCTTTGGTGGAATTGTGCGGAATTGAGTCTATGACAACCCTGTAAAATTTCGTCGCGTTTTGATGGAGCAATCTCCGCCGACCTCCGATATACTGGAGCCCTGTCGAATCTGAACGAGAATCCAGACGAGTTTGGAGCGTGGTGTTCAGCATCTAGCTCGGATGTCCTTTGGAAGATCCAACCATTGATCGGCTGCGGAATTCCTATATATACCGCCCCTCAAAATTTGAGCTCGATCCGACCGTTCAAACTCCGGAAAACCTCCGATGAGCGCATCGATTTTCAGATCTGTTTTCTGCGCGAATACGAATCCGACCCGAGTTCATCTTTCTTCATGAACGGGATATTGGACAACCTTTTTGGAGGAATCTCTTTCTAGGGTATTGTGTTTTGTTTCCGAACACATGCTCACAAATTTTGCTCCTTTTCGGAGGTAACCTTCGCCGTTGCGCCGGTGTCAAACCAGCCTGACAACGTTGCTGCACGGCTGCCGACCTGCGCCAGATGGGTCGTCGCTTCATCGAGCCGAACTCAACCTCTTCGGATCATTATCTCGGCAAGCCGAACAAGAGTTCGGCATCGTGAAGGGTAAATCATCACCAACATTGTCGCCCCATGAATTATACGGAGCGGGCACACCGGCATCGCTGCATGGTCACTTCATCAAGCGGGCATCGACCGCGTCACATGATCCGGCCCGCGTCGGCATCGCCGCACTATTGCTTCTTCAAGCCTGGATGTGACCTCTGCGTCCGAAGATCGGGAGTCAATTCCGGCCGGACTCGCCTCTCTTATCCCGTATCCAGCTTCAATCCTGGACGCGACTTCGGCGTCCGAACATCAGGAGTCAACCCTGGCCGGACTCGCCCCTCGCACCATAGTACCGGAGGACGATTCCGAAGAAATCCCAAATACTAATCCGGCTGACCAAGCCGATGTCCACCACGCCGACCTGCTTCGACACCTCGGCCGGCATGGGGCTGCAAACGTCATACTACCGACCTGCCCCGTCACCTCGGCTAGACCAGGGGCTTCGCCATCTCTTCATCAACCTACTCCGGTGACTTCGGCATCACCAGCCGACCATCTTCATCACGTTAGCTGGACCGGGGGCTTCGCCTCGCCACATCGACCGTGCGACATCACCACCTCATCAAGCCGAACTCCTCGCTCGGTTACCTCGGGATTGGGGGCTGGGACCTTGGCTAGGCTGCGGACTACGTCTTTGTCCCGCCACAAGCTCGGACCTCGTCAACAATACCGAGCACATTAACCAGCTAAGTCGCCTCCATGCTCAGTTTTTTTTAAAAATTTTTTATTTTATTTTATTTCTTGTTCGGTTCAACCAAACATTATATTTGTGTTAAACAAAAAAGTTGTTCGTTCAAACATTGATTGTTAAACACTTCTTTTTTCTGCCGAGCTCTTCGTCACCTCGGTCATGAGGGTTTTTGTCACCTCGGCTGGACCAGGGGCTTCGGCTCGCCACATCGATCGTGCGGCATCGCCACTTCATCGAGCTGAGCTCTTCGCTCGGGCACCTCAGGATCGGCTTGGGGGCTGGGACCTCGACCCGCCGCAAGCTCGGCCCACATCATCAGCACCGAACACATTAACCAGCTAAGTCGCTTTCATGCTCAAAGTTTTTACATTTTTTATTTGTGTTCGGTTCGACCATGCTCACATGCATTGTTTGTTAAAAACACTTCCTGTCATAGGTTAACTGGAGGCTCTTAAATTTATACGAGCCATTTTATAATGAATGTTTTTCTTCTCAGTCGTTGCAAAGTCTTTTTCTACCACTCCTTTTTTCGACTCGAGTGTGTGGTCAATAGTCGGATAGCCTGGCTTCTATCTAAAAGCCGCTTGAGTTTAGTTCGCTAAACTGGCCTTGGAGAAGCACTCCGCCTTTGGGATAAGGAGATTGAAGCTGAAGGATGACCTACTTGAAGTTTAGAGATCGGATGTGTCATGTTAAAGCACGACAGAAGCACAAATTTTTTTAAGACCAATTTTGGATTGGCACAAAAAACTTGTTTTTGTTCGGATGTAAAGTTTTTACTAAAGTTTTTTGGTTTTCCATGCTTATGGAACTTTTAATCTATTTGTGTGTTTCCAGCATAAGTTTCACAGTATGACGCCTGACACATTTAAAGCTTCGGCAATATCAACGGGGGGCTGCGACTAGAGCCGAACCCACCAAAAGCCAAGGCACTCCGAGGAGTCCTCGGCAAAATGTTCTTGGATATTGCTTTATATGCACTAGTTTCGAATTGTGTCTTCGGTCAATAGTTGGGTTGCCCGGCTCCTGTGCTTGCCTCCTACGTTCCGCTTTGTTCGGCTAGGAGTGCAAAGGGAGAACCACTGCGATTGTACTTCCGGTTTAACTGGTCAACTACCTCAGTGGAGAAAGTCAAAAGCTGACTGTCACAATGAGCGTAAACTAGTCGGCGATCCGATGACCGTATTAAACAATGGTCCTTTCATAAGATTGGCCGAAATGTTACTAGTTTGACCCCGGCTGACGCCGAACACTAACCAGGGGCTAGTAACTGGCCTCGAACTTCAAACTCCTATGAATAAGTGAAAGTTATAAAGCCCGCATATCTGATTGCCTCGTTTCCGCTAACACAACCGCCTCCAGGCACCGAGACGTCGGCTAAGGGTTGTATTGTTAGTACGAAAACACCCTGTGTAGCATCTACAAAGGGGTGGAAGCTGACGATGGGCCACTTTCAGGTTATAAACAGTCTGAATGGAGAATTTGCCTTCCATAATTATCGTAATAAAGCCATAAATATGCATCAATTTGACTTAAGATTTTGGCCAAACTGGGTTGCTTGGCTCCTGTGCTTACCCCTACGTTCCCGATTGTTCGGCTAGGCGGTAAAGGGAGCACCTCAGTGATTGTTACTACCGGGTCATCCGGATTAGTACCTCAGACTGGGTGAAGCCGAAAGCTAGCCATCTTAAAGGATATAATTGGTCGGCAATGATGGAAGCGGAAATTCTGGTTCATCATGGACCACAGAGTTCGGGAACTTTCCCCTAACTAAATCCTCAATATTTTCCTCCCCTGTTGATCGGAGATGAGGTTTCATGATCATGGTCAGCATGAGAACTCAAAGAAAGGAACCGATAGTGGAACTATTTCTTTGAAAGATGTTTCTTACATAGTAATATAACATATCTCTCCGCATACCTTTGTTTATAAAACCGTATGGCCGGATTGCCTCATTTGCCATAAATCTTTGCCCACATAAAGGCTTTATAAAGTGGGACAAACACTCCTCGGCTACTGGCTGAGGAGGTTGAAGCCGATGGTGGGTCAACAAAGTTTTGTACAATACGGATCCGAGCTTTAATGATGTAAAGTACTTAGGTACATAGAATCATTACACATAAATTGCGAGCAAAAGTCAAATAATTGTAGCCAATCTTTCAAAGAGTCAAGGACACAATCTCGCTGAGACAACCGAGCAGCTGACATAACACTCTCATAATTCCCTATTGGCATTGATTTCCTATCTATTAAGCCCCTTGAGGCCGACCTTGGCGAGATCAGCTTTCGTTAGCTCTCGCTCCTTTAAGAGATCTTTATTCTCTTTCCGAGAAGTTTGTGTTAAACACAACAAAATTTTCTGTCAAACGGATATCGATCCTTAATTCGGCCACCCGTGCCCACATTAAGGCTCGGGGGCTACTGGGCTTTGCGCTTATCATTTATAAATATTAAAGGGGCACATCGATCCCCTGATCTGGTGTTGCCACCCGACCAGTGGCTCGGGGGCTACTGCATTGCCTATTCAATGCAGAAAATTCATAATGCCCAGTGTTCGGCTTGACCGACCTATGGGCAAATGCGTCTTTGGACAACAATAGGTACCATCTGGACCTATCCGGCATCAAGCTAATATATTACGGCAACTTCTCAAGACCCTCTCTCAAGGACCCATCTGCCGATCACTATTTCCTCTAATATATTACACCGTGTTTCTATTCCTACGTATGCTTCTGAGCTAGGAGTTGATCCTCAGGCCGATTTCTCGAATCGACCTGAGTCTCAGGGGCTACTGGGATCAACGGTTTCATGTTTTTCTTCAGGTGCATCTCGGGTTTTAGACCGATACGCACCTTGAGGGCTACTGGCTATACATCTCGTCAGCAAACAAATTGCAAAGATCAAGAAAAATATACCGACAATAAAGCTCGGATGCAAGTAGTCCGACATAAAGCTCGGATGCAAACCGTCCGGCATAAAACTGATATACAAGTGGCTGGCTCCATAGAGGGCATTTCTGGCATTAAGCTCGGCTGAACTCCTTCAACTTTTTTGAACCAAGGTGACCTATGACACCTCGGATACAGTCTGTCGTTGGAGCTCGAATACAGTCCGGCGTTGGAGCTCGGAAGCAGTCCGGCGTTGGTGCTCGGCTGCAAAAAGACACCTCGAATGCAGTCCGGCATTGGAGCTCGGACGCAAGAGGACACTGCCGCATGGGAAACACTTAAAACCCGAGGTGTGGCATAAAAATAACAAGGCATTGATAAAGGCCGAAGACTTAAAGGGCTCCTCGGATGCCCGACGTGCAAACTCTTCGGATTTAGCTCGGCAATCCTCAAGATCGAAGATGGGAAGATTTGTTGAACCAGTTTTCAAGACCGACGACCGAAGATGAAGAAAGTTTGGAGGAACCGAGGAGCGTCCCCAACTTGAAGACCGGTTCAGGGGGCTACTGACGGTGTCCTGGACTAGGGGGTACTCATCATGTCGTCTCCCGACCAGTGGGTCGGGCCGAGGACCCCCATGGCGGTTCACTAATGGGCCAGTTTGGACAGCCGATGACATATACGAGGAAGATTCCACAAGACTTGGTGATCAAGACAAGGACTCCTCTCCACCGACGTATTCGACTAGGACTCTTGTTATCCTAGGCCTCTGGTACATTATATAAGCCGAGGTCAGGCTAGTCGATAGATCATTATGACATTACTCATCATACCCCTAGGGTTTAGACCACAATATATGATCTCGAGGTAGATTAACCCTGTACCTTGATACTTCATCAATATAAACAAGAGCAGGACATAGGGTTTTACCTCCATCAAGAGGGCCCGAACCTGGGTAAAACATCGTGTCCCTCGTTCCTATTACCATTGATCCAAGAATCCACAGCTCGGGACCCCCTACCCCGAGGTCTACCGGTTTTGACACCGACAGCGCCCACCCCCAAAGCTCCACCGCCTCCTTTTTCAGGCGGCATCACGGGCTTCATAGGCCGCCTGGTACCTGGCTTCCTCCTCCGCCATCTCCTTCTTGAATGCCACTTGCCTGGCTTTCTCAGCCGGCGGCAGCGACTTCCACAGACAAAGATTGTACTGGCCCCAAAACCACTCCAAAGTTGGGGGGTCCGGCGCAACCTCGTCCGGCGGTACGTAGGGGTCCTCCTCGTCACTGCTCTTCGACTGAGCGTCCTCGGGGGACGGTGCCTCCTCGTTGGCTTGTGGGTAGATCGGCGGCGCCATGGCAGATATTTGAGAGAGAGAGAGGGCGAGCGAGGGGAGGATGTAGATGAGAATGCAGGTGGGACGACATGAGCAAGGTAGTATTTATTGGCGGCTGGAATCTAGATCGACGGGAACAGTACACACGCCGGTCGCCGGAATTTATGAGTACTGTAGTATGAATTACACACGATTCCCGCAGCAAAAGCCGTGTGTGAACTTAATAGCTGACGGTTTCCAATACAGAACCGCGTCTGATTAATAACCCACGCCACTCACCTTCCAAACCTCGAGGCGCGAAATAGACTGCCAATCATGTGGGGCCCGGTTGTCTTGCCAGATCTTTAAAATTTCTTTTTTGAACACCAGATATTTACATCGTCTGATCCTTTTTTAATTTTTTGGAATTTAAATGCCATGGCACTCCATGCATGTGTCCAAGCCGTGACACCAATATGTTTGAAAATTCGTTCCAATTTACTGCACATGGAATGACCCCGTTCAAATTTGGATTACGGTCATTAAATGGCTAGAAAATCACTTAAATGTCTTAAAAAGGTCAAATGACCCCTGAAATTTTCCAAATTTTGACATGATAGTTGTATTAGTGCACGTTAACTGTAGAAATTTTTTGAAGGCCATAAGAGGAAGCTATCGTCGATTCGTCATCAAACATGCATTGTTCCCTCTCGGAACCACGAGCCTTCTAGTGAGTTGCTCCGGTTTGTGAGGGGTGTGTGTCCAAACTTTCGTCAAACAGGCAATTTTTTTACTACATCATCTTGGTGGCATGACATTACGTCAAACAAGGTTTCATGTGTTTCTGATCATTTTTTTAATTTTTTGGAATTTAAATGCCATGGCACTCCATGCATGTGTTTAGGCCGTGACACCAATATGTTTGAAAATTCCTTTCAATTTACCGCACATGGAATTAACTCGCACACAAGTACACAGATATGAGTTTTCAAACCATTATGGTTAGCCATTGCATGTAGATGTAGTTCAAATTTGAATTACGGTCATTAAATGGCTAGAAAATCACTTAAATGTCTTTAAAAGGTCAAATGACCGCTGGAATTTTCCAAATTTTCACATGACAGTTGTATTAGTGCATGTTAACTGTAGAATTTTTTTTAAGGCCATAAAAGGAAGCTATCGCCTGTTCGTCATCAAACATGTATTGTTCCCTCTCGGAACCACGAGCCTTCTAGTGAGTTACTCCGATTTGTGAGGGGCGTGTGTCCAAACTTTCTTCAAACATGCCAATTTTTTTACCACATCATCTTGGTGGCATGACATTACATCAAGCAAGGCTTCATGTGTTTCTGATCTTTTTTAAAAAATTTGGAATTTAAATGCCATGGCTTTCCATGCATGCATGTGTCGAGGCCGTGACACCAATATGTTTGAAAATTCCTTCCAATTTACTGCACATGGAATTAACTCGCACACAAGTACACAAATATGATTTTTCAAACCGTTATGCTTAGCTGTTGCATGTAGATGTAGTTCAAATTTGAAATACGGTCATTAAATGACTAGAAAATCACTTAAATGTCTTTAAAAGGTCAAATGACCCCTGGAATTTCCCAAATTGTCAAATGATAGTTGTATTAGTGCACATTAACTATAGAAATTTTTTGAAGGCCGTAAGAGGAAGCTATCGCCCGTTAGTCATCAAACATGCATTGTTCCCTCTCGGAACCACGAGCCTTCTAGTGAGTTGCTCCGGTTTGTGAGGGGTGTGGTCCAAACTTTCATCAAACATGCCAAATTTTTTACCACATCATCTTGGTGGCATGACATTACATCAAGTAAGGTTTCATGTGTTTCTGATTTTTTTTTTATTTTTTTGGAATTTAAATGCCATGGCACTCCATGCACGTGTCCAGGCCGTGACACCAATATGTTTGAAAATTCCTTCCAATTTACTACGCATGGAATTAACTCGCACATAAGTACACAAATATGATTTTTCAAACCATTATGGTTAGCTGTTGCATGTAGATGTAGTTCAAATTTGAATTATGGTCATTAAATGGCTAGAAAATCGCTTAAATGTCTTAAAAAGGTCAAATGACCCCCAGAATTGTCCAAATTTTCACATGACAGTTGTGTTAGTGCATGTTAACTGTAGAAATATTTTGAAGGCCATAAGAGGAAGCTGTCGCCCGTTCGTCATCAAACATGCATTGTTCCCTCTCGGAACCACGAGCCTTCTAGTGAGTTGCTCCGGTTTATGAGGGGTGTGTGTCCAAACTTTCGTCAAACAGGCCAATTTCTTTACCACACCATCGTGTTGCCATGCCATTGCGTCAAGCAAGGTTTCATGTGTTTCTGATCATTTTTTATTTTTTTGGAATTTAAATGCCATGGCAATCCATGCTTTGTGTCATAGCCGTGAGACCAATATGTTTGAAAATTCCTTCCAATTTACTGCACATGGAATTAACTCACACACAAGTACACAAATATGACTTTTCAAACTATTATGGTTAGCTGTTGCATGTACATGTAGTTCAAATTTGAATTACGGTCCTTAAATGGCTAGAAAATCACTTAAATGTCTTAAAAGGTCAAATGACCCCTGAAATTTTCCAAATTTTGACATGACAGTTGTATTAGTACTACAAATTTTCTCGTACATTTAAAATAGCATCTGTTGCCACTTTACCCCAAATTCATCTTTCACAGCTAATAAAAAATATCAACAACATCAGACATAGTTTTTTTGCAGGAACCATTTGCGATGAAAATTCGTGGGTCTATTTAAGTCTTCCTCCTTAAGCTTCACCGGCTTCGTCTGCTCCAGTGCCGGCAACCCCCGAATCCATGAATCCCGATCTCCGTTCCCGCAACCCCTTCTTGCAAAGATGACGCCGTGGAAACGCTTTGTGAGGGCCCGTACGGTGGCCGCGTCCTCCCCGAGCGCCGCCACCTGCGCCGAGAGAGCGGCCGCCTACGCCGAGAGTGCCGTCGCATCCGCATTGAGCACGGCCGCATCCGCGAAGAGGGCGTCTGCGGCAGCCGACAGGGTAGCTGCAGCAGCCGATACGGCTGCAGCAGCTGCTGTGATGGCGGCTGCAAACGCCGAGAGTGCTCGAGCTGCCGTCCGTGCCGCTGATGTCGCCCTGGCACGGGTCGAGGCCATCCACGCCAAGATCGAAGACGCACACGCCAAGATATTCCAGGCCACCTCGGAATCCAGCATGCAACCCATGTCCGAAAAGGCGGTGGTGGCCACGGAGCACCTTCTTCCTCATGAGATCGCCGAGCGGGAGCTGGAGATGTAGGAGGCGGCAGAGATCGAGGAGCGCCGGGAGGAGGAGTTGCGCGTGGCCGAGGTCGAGGTAGAGAAGAGTCTGTCCGTCGAGGAATCAATGATGGAGTACCAACACGAGCTCTGGCGCAGCCACTAATACGAGTACTACAACCTTGAGGGCAGCGCCGAGGACGAGGACGCGATCGACTTCAACAGGGGGGACACGGAGTCCACCAATGGCGGCATGTCGCCAGGACAAGTCATCGACGTCTCATCTCACACCGGTGATGCATAGGCTGGCGCGGCGGCGGCTTTGTTAAAATTATGCGTACTTAGGCTCTGTTTTTAATGCTGGTCTTTTGTTAGAGCAATGTTTAGGTCAACTGGCTCTGTTTAATTACTAAAATTGCTCGATTCAGTAAGTGTGGTCTGTGTGCTGTACGCTCTTTTGTGTGCCCAAATTAGCAAGCGATGTTAAATTATGCAATGACGTGGATGAGGACAGTACCCAGGGAAATTTCCAACAAAATTTGAATTATCAAACTCATCCCATGCACGTAAAGTAGAAGAATCGTTTGCAATGCACACAATCGTTCAAAGTGAATGGTGTCCGGTGGCACCGCGCGCAAAGTTTCCCTCCACATTTTGAAATTTTTGGCCTACCACTGAAATATCTACCCTCCCTTCCCCACCCTTTTTTCTCCCCGAGCACAAGTCACATTTCCCCTGTTTCCTCCATCCTTCCTTCCAAAGCTATAGCCGCTTCCTCGCTTTCTTCCTCGCTCTCGCCGTCTCGCATCCTACCGTCGGGGTCGCCATGGTCTTCTTCAGTGACCTCTCCAGCGGTTCCTCCTCCGACGACGACTCTTTCACCACCCGCGTATGCCTCTCTTCTCTCTCTTGGGTTATGACTTGAATGAAGGATTGTAAACCAGCGGTCAATTTGAGCCTTTTCTTCCTCTTGTAGCTCCCTAGGACCGTCAGTGGCAACGAATGGAGCGGGGTGGCTGAAGATCTGCCTGCTTGTTGTCACCATCAATCTCCATGCATGAAGTTAGTTGCATTTGAATATGTGGACAGTGGGAGGAAGTTTCTGGCATGTGCAGAGAAGGTTAGCCCCACTTTCGTTGTTACAAAGCATTTGTTAGATGTGATTCAGACACTGCCACTGTGCTATGTTATTCTGGATGTTAAGACAGTGTCACAGTTTGTACCTAGTATCTAAAAATGTTGCCATCTCATCAGCGGTGCCATTAGAAAATTATTTGGCACCGCTTCAACAGTTTGTGCAGCCAACTTTGGTCCAGACATCCGAGTAGCCAAGCAGTAAAATACTAAATCTTTATGGCACGAAGGAACTGGGCATCAGAGCAACTAGGTGCTCTGGGGTCCGGTTCCCTGATTTTTTTCCGCTGCATCGGCTCGCCAGTGCAGGGCACCGGTGCCAAATGTAGCAACAATTGTCTTGACACCGGTTTTGGCATACATAGTGGACGGCCTTAGTGCTATTAGTTCTATGTTACTAAATTTGTGCATGTACACACCTGTTAGTATCAATTTGATGTCATCCAAACACTGTCGCTATGCTATTGCAGTTATATTTAGCTTCCTCATAAAATGTTCAATTTGTTATTTATAGTACATGACTAAGAACTTGTAGCGTTGTTGTAGTTAATTATAGCTTCTGATGTTTCAGAATTTGGTTGTTGTCTCAGTAGCAATTAATTCATTTGCACATTGATCTTTTTGAGAAGATATGTCATAATTAACATGTTTCTTCAGTTTTTCAAAATATGTATTTGGTGATTTTCTATGTTGCTAGAAACCCATTTCCCCTACAATTGTTACCGATCTAGTTTTAAATATTATAGGATGAACGGAAGTGTTCTTACCTGGAGTGGGTTGATCAAGAGTGGCCACAGTCTTTGAAGATGTGCTTAGCAAAGCTCTAGAGCATGTATGAGGAATAGAACAGAGGTAGGCTTAGAGAAAGTGTTGTCAACGCTGAAGAATATTTCAAGATGCGGGAAAAAAGAGGAAGATGGAGAATGAGCTCAGATTTTTTTAAATTAGACTTTGCTAAGATGGTGTTGGCGAAGGAGGAGGCACTTTCCCAGTTGGTCAATGCAAAACAGGTTCTTACTGAACTGAAAGCAGAGGTGGATAAGACGAGCCTGGATGATCTCGATTAGGGAAATGAATATATTGTTCTAATATTGTTCTTATGAAGGTGAACTAGCTATATGTTGTACTGTGCTGTTTTTAGGTAGCTATCGTACTGTGATGTTAAAATATATTTATGTGCCTGATATGAAATTGGCAAACAGCTGTTCGATATGAAATGTGAATTTGCGTAATACTGGAATTATTAATTGTAAACTAATAAACCTGCTAAATGGGTCATGGAACTTTGCAAATGGTTCCAGTAGTAAAAGCGGTTGTGATGGATAGCCCAATGCCATACAGTTTTCTTCATCAAATCGTGTGTGATGTAGTTGAATAAAAGCAAACGGTTAACTGAGGCAGAGCGTGTGTGATTGTTACACCTATCACACATGAGGCTATACATAAAACTGTGTGGGATGTATACGAACGGAAACGTTTTCCCTCGATTGACTGTGTGGGATGTACATACGAACGGAAACGTACTTCTTGGATTGACCGTGTGGGATGTACATAAGAACAAAAACGTACTTCTTGGATTGACTATGTGGGATGTACATAAGAACGAAAACGTGTTCCTTGGATTGATTGTGTGTAATGTACATACAAACGGAAACGTTTGTCTGGGACTGACTGTGTGGGATGTACTTAGGACCCGAACCGATTGGGCCTGTATAATTGTATTTGATCGCTCGCCCGTCGCACACGATCTCATTTTGCCCAGCGTGTGTAACCGGAGGGCCTATCCCCGACGGTTTCTGGGTCGTGTGGGAAGGACCCCCGTATCGCACACACTCACTTGGCGACGGTTCAGAATGCCGTCGCGGGAAGTGGTTAAAAACCGTTTGTGTAGCACCTCGTTGTACCAGTGATTATGAAGTGCACGGTGTAAAATGGCAAGGGCAGGGGTACTGAGTATACTGTCTTGCTCTCTGGCAGTCAAACATTTCATTATGAATAAGGCAAAGTAATGCACAGAAGGAAATTGCAAACTAGTGGTTGTGGCTTTCGACACGCCCCTTTCCTCTCCCATAGTTAAAGTGCGGAGGAAACCATCAAACTCCGCTGGTCTAGGCTCTCTTAATTCCCCATCAAAAGGAATTAAACATATCTCACAAAATTCAGCAAGTGGTATGTGATGATGTTTAGAATATAAATCAAAGCGCACCTTAGGGGGTTCGGGCCTATTCAGGAAATGAAAATTTTGCACAAATGAATTTGTAAGGAGGTGGTGTTGGTCACACTCATCTGCGAGTAAGTCGGTAAGTCCTGCATTTGCAATGAATTACACGAACTCTTGGTAGAATCCGTCTTTGTTCATGAAGGCAATGTGCGGCCATTCGCACGGCCGGACCTCCGCCCTACGAGGAGTGTTGAGGTCACTGTCCGAGGATTCACCAAGGACTCCCTTGGCATTCCGCTTCGAGGAACTCCTCCGGAAGATATCCTTTTTTCCTATGAACAATTTTTTGAAATTTTTGGGTCACAAAATGATATCAATAAAACTTCACAAAACTAATAGCAACTACTCATATGGATGTCTAGAGGCTATATCAAGCATTCAAACTACTTGGAACTCAAAGAATTCAACATGCAAGCTCATTTTCAGTAGCACCAAGAGTAGTAATTACTCAAAATGTAAACCACTAAAGCAAAAACTAATTGGAGCAATGGAGGAGTCACATACCAAGTAGCAATCCCCTGATACGTCTCCAACGTATCTATAATTTTTTATTGTTTCATGCTATTATATTATCCATCTTGGATGTTTTATATGCATTAATATGCTATTTTATATCATTTTTTGGGACTAACCTATTAACCTAGTGCCCAGTGCCAGTTGCTGTTTTTTCCTTGTTTTTGTCTTTTACAGAAAATCAATACCAAAATGAGTCCAAACGGAACGAAACTTTTTGAGGATTTTTCTTGGACCAGAAGACAACCACGAAGCTTTGGGAGGGGGCCAGAGGAGCCACGAGTGGGCCACAAGCTCACAGGGCGCGCCCCAAGGGGGGCGCCCCCCAGGCTTGTGGGCCCATCGGGACTCCCCTAACCCTCACTCCAGCTCTATAAATACCCAAATATTCCCCGTACACCGAAGGGCACACCAAAAATACTTTTTCCCCGCCGCAAGCTTCTGTTCTCGTGAGATCCCATCCTGGGGCCTTTTCTGGCACTCTGCCGGAGGGGGATTCGATCATGGAGGGCCTCTACACCAACCTTGCTGCCCTTCCGATGATGTGTGAGTAGTTTAACACAGACCTACGGGTCCATAGCTAGTAGCTATATGGCTTCTTCTCTCTCTTTGATCTTCAATACAATGTTCTCCTTGATGTTCTTGGAGATCTATTCGATGTAATCTTCTTTTGCGGTGCATTTGTTCAGATCCGATGAGTTGTGGATTTATGATCAGATTATCTATGAATATTATTTGAGTCTTCTCTGAACTCTTTTATGCATGATTAAGATAGCTTTGTATTTCTCTCTAATCTATTGATTTGGTTTGGCCAACTAGATTGATCTTTCTTGCAATGGGAGAGGTGCTTTGTGATGGGTTCAATCTTGCGGTGTCCTCACCCAGTGACAGTAGGGGTAGCGAGGCACGTATTTGTATTATTGCCATTAAGGATAAAAGGATGGGTTTTTTTTACCATATTGATTGGATCTATCCCTCTACATCATGTCATCTTGCTTAAGGCGTTACTCCATTCTTGTTAACTTAATATACTAGATGCATGCTGGATAGCGGTCGATGTGTGGAGTAATAGTAGTAGATGCAGGCAGGAGTCGGTCTACTTGTCACGGACATGATGCCTATATTCATGATCATTGCCTTAGATATGGTCATAACTATGCGCTTTTCTATCAATTGCTCAACAGTAATTTGTTTACCCACCGTATACTTTCTTCAAGAGAGAAGCCTCTAGTGAAACCTATGCCCCTCGGGTCTATTTCTATCATATTATTTTCAGATCTATAAAACCAAAAACCCAAAAATACCTTGCTGCAATTTATTTATCTTTACTTTATTTTATACTTTTACTTATCTTTTATACCTATCTCTATCAGATCTCACTCTTGCTAGTGACCGTGAAGGGATTGACAACCCCTTTTTGGCGTTGTGTGCAAGTGTTTGTTAGTTTGTGCAGGTGCATCTATTGGGGACTTGTGTGTTCCTCCTACTGGATTGATACCTTGGTTCTTAACTGAGGGAAATACTTATCTCTACTTTGCTACATCACCCTTTCCTCTTCAAGGGAAAAATCAACGCAAGCTCAAGAAGTAGCAGGAAGAATTTCTGGCGCCGTTGCTGGGTAGGTTCTACATCAAGCCTACCAAGTACCTATCATAAACTCTCATCTCTTGCACTTACACTATTTGCCATTTGCCTCTCGTTTTCCTCTCCCCCACTTCTAAAACGTTTTCAGAAAAACACAAAAATATTTGCCTTTTAATTCGCCTTCTTTCTGTTCATCTTTTTGTTTGCTTGTGTGCTAGATTGCTTTCTTTGCTTTCATGGTTAGTCCTTATATTATAGTTAGTACCCCAGAGAGTGAGGTTCTTAATTTTAAACAAAGGGTAGGAGATAATTTAAAAGATGCTTGGTATAGAATTTGTGATTCTCAAAATAGATCTACTCGTAAGCAATCCACTACCGTTCTTCTTCAAAAAAATTATGTGGGTGTTACTACTTGGAATAGATTTGTGCTAGACACCATCACCGGGGGTAATTTCTTGGGTAGTCACCCTATGGATGCTTACAATGCTATGGTAAATTTGGTGGGATCTCCACCAATCATGATTAATGAAACAACTTTAACCTTGGAACATGTGATGCAAAGGCTTGATATTATTGAGAATAAAATTTCTATCGTAGAGCTTATTGAAGATTTGGATAAAAAGATCCATAATCATATTACTCAATTTGGATCAAAGGTAGGAATCATCTTAAAAATCTTAAAGGAGAAAGAGCCTATAATTAATGAAAGGGTAGAACAAAGTTCCGCTAGAATCGATAAGTTAGAAGATATTATTACCAATTTGGGTTCCCCTTTTTCCACTGTCAAGACTACTCCAAAATTTCCTCCTAATAAAACTACTAAGTTTATTTATGTTCCTAAAAATAAAGGTGGATCATCTAGTAAAGGAAACGAGGATCTTAAGATGATAAGTATTTGCCCTAGCTTTATCAATATTATTAAGGAACCAATCCCTAAAAATGAATTTCTTGATTTTCTACCTAGGAGTGTGATCATCAACAAACCTAATAAAATCCCTAGGGAGTATGGACATGCAATCGAGGGATTAAATACCAAAGATGACAATACCTAGATCTATGCAATATGCCTAGCTAGGGGCGTTAAACAATAGCGTTTGTTGGGAGGCAACCCAATTTTTTTGTGTTTTTTCTTTTTGCTTCTGTTCTTGAATAAATATGCAATATTACTTCTGTAATAATTGTGTTTTAGTGTTTTAATTAGTGTTTGTGCCAAGTAAGACCTTTGGGATGATCTATGGTGATAGTTGATTTGATTTTGCTGAAAAACAGAAACTTTTGTGTCCAGTAGCAGAATTGTTAAAATTCACTGGAGCGTGATAAAATTCTGAATTTTTTACACAAGATTGATATACAAATTGCATATGTTTTCCTTATTGTTAAGAATTTTTGGAGTTACAGAAGTTTGGCTAAGGTCCATATTACTACAGACTGTTCTGTTTTTGACAGATTCTGTTTTCATTGTGTTGTTTGCTTATTTTGATGAATCTATGGGTAGTATCGGGGGGTATGAACCATGTAAAAGTTAGAATACATTAGATATAACAACAATATAAATTGGAATGAGTTTACAATAGTACCTAAAAGTGGTATTTTGATTTGTTTCACTAACGGATCTCACGAGTTTTCTGTTGAGTTTTGTGTTGTGAAGTTTTCAAGTTTTGAGTAAAATTTTGATGGCCTACGGAATAAGGAGTGGCAAGAGCCTAAGCTTGGGGATTACCAAGGCAACCCAAGGTAATATTCAAGGACAACCAAGCATCTAAGCTTGGGGATGCCCCGGATGGCACCCCCTCTTTTGTCTTCAATCCATAAAATTACTTGAGGCTATATTTTTATTCACCACATGATATGTGTTTTGCTTGGAGCATCTTATATTATATGAGTCTTTGCTTTTGAGTTTGCCACAAGCATCCTTGCTGTACACACCTTTTGAGAGGGACACACATTAATTGTGAATTTATTAGAATACTCTATGTGCTTCACTTATATCTTTTAAGCTAGGTAGTTGCTCTAGTGCTTCACTTATATCTTTTTAGAGCACGACGGTGGTTTTATTTTGAAGAAATTTATGAACTCTCATGATTCACTTATATTATTTTGGGATTCTTAAAAATAGTATGGCAATTTGCTTAGGTTATGAATTTGGTCCTAATATGATGGGTATTCAAGAGGGATATAATAAAAACTTCCATGTAGATCATTGAATATATGAGAAGTTTGATTCCTTGCAATTGTTTTGAGATATAAAGATGGTGATATTAGAGTCATGCTAGTTGGTAATTGTGGTTTAGTAAGAATACTTGTGTTAAGGTTTGTGATTCCCGAAGCATGCACCTATGGTCTCTCGTTATGCGATGAAGTTGGAGCATGATTTATTTTTTATTGTCTTCCTTATGAGTGGCGGTTGGGGACGAGCGATAGTCTTTTCCTACCAATCTACCCCCCTAGGAGCATGCGTATTAGTACTTTGTTTTGAGGGCTAATAAATTTTTGCAATAAGTATGTGAGTTCTTTATGACTAATGTTGAGTCCATGGATTATACGCACTCTCACCCTTCCACCATTGCTAGCCTCTCTAGTACCGCGCAACTTTCGCCACCATATACCTTCCTCAAAACAACCACCATGCCTACATATTATGGCATTTCCATAGCCATTCCGAGATATATTTCCATGCAACTTCCACCGTTTCATTTATTATGACACATACCATCATTGTCATATTGCTTTGCATGATCATATAGTCGATACGTCTCCAACGTATCTATAATTTTTTATTGTTCCATGCTATTATATTATCATTCTTGGATGTTTTACCTTCATTTTATAGCAACTTTATATCATTTTTTGGGACTAACCAATTGGCATAGTGCCCAGTGCCAGTTGTTTTTTGCTTGTTTTTTACTTCGCAGAATATCCATATCAAACGGAGTCCAAACGCAGCGAAACTTTTTGGAGAATTTTTTTGGACCAGAAGACAACTTGGGAGCCAAGGAAGCATCAGAGGGGAGGCCCGTGGGGCCCACAACCCACCAGGGCGTGCCAGAGGCCCCTAGCGCGCCCAGGTGGGTGGCGGGGCCCACGGGAGTCTCCTCCATCGCCTCTCAGCTCTATAAATACTTAGATATTCCAGAAATCCTAGGGGAGTCGACAAAACACAATTCCAGCTGCCGCAAGTTCTAGAACCACGAGATCCAATCTAGAGCCCTATTTCGGCACTCTACCGGAGGGGAACACGATCAAAGAGGGGTTCATCATCCTCATTGGTGCTCCTCCGATGATGCCTGAGTAGTTCACCATAGACCTACGGGTCCGTAGGTAGTAGCTAGATGGCTTCTTCTCTCTTTTTGATTCTCAATACAATGTTCTCCTCGATGTTCTTGGAGATCTATTTGATGTAATGACTTTTTGCGGTGTGTTTGTTGGGATCCGATGAATTGCGAGTTTATGATCAGATCTATATGCATGAATATCATTTGAGTCTTCTTTGATCTCTTATATCCATGATTATTTATAGCCTCATATTTCTTCTCCGAAACTTTGGTTTGGTTTGGCCAACTAGATTGTTTTTTCTTGCAATGGGAAGAGGTGCTTTGTGATGGGTTCGATCTTGCGGTGTCCTCACCCAGTGACAGAAGGGGTAGCAAGGCACATATGTATCGTTGCTATTAAGGATAAAAAGATGGGGTCTATTCCTACATGAATAGATATTGTCTACATCATGTCATCGTTCTTATTGCATTACTCTATTTCTCCATGAACTTAATACACTAGATGCATGCTGGATAGGGGTCGATGTGTGGAGTAATGTAGTAGATGCAGGCAGGAGTCGGTCTACTAATCTTGGACGTGATGCCTATATACATGATCATTGCCTTGGATATCGTCATAATTATTTGCTCTTCTATCAATTGCCCAACAGTAATTTGTTTACCCACCGTATGCTATTTTCTCGAGAGAAGCCACTAGTGAAATCTACGGCCATGGGTTCTATCTTTTATCATATTCTTTTCAGATCTATTATTCCAAAAACCCAAAAATACCTTGCTGCACCTTTTATTTACTTTGTTTATTTTGTGTTTTTGCTAGATCTATTTATCCAATCTCATACAATTTAATCTATCTTTTTATCGTGGAGGGATTGACAACCCCTCTTACGCGTTGGGTTGCAAGCATTTGTTCTTTGTGTGCAGGTACTATTTACATAGTGTTGCTTGGTTCTCCTACTGGATTGATAACCTTGGTTTCATAACTGAGGGAAATACTTGCTGTAGTTGTGCTGCATCATCCCTTCCTCTTTAGGGAAATACCAACGCACATTCAAGCCACGTCAATAGTTGGCATAGTACTTGTGGCTTGGCTACCGTTCATAATTTTTATTCATGTCACGCTAGATCATTGCACATCCCGGTACACCGCCGGAGGCATTCATATAGAGTCATATTTTTGTTCTAATATTGAGTTGTAATTCTTGAGTTGTAAGTAAATAAAAGTGTGATGATCATCATTATTAGAGCATTGTCCCATGTGAGGAAAGGATGATGGAGGCTATGATTCACCCACAAGTCGGGATGAGACTCCAGACTTAAAATAAAAAGAGGCCAAAGAGCCCAAAAAAAAGGCCAAAGAACCCAAAAAGAAAAAAAGGAAAAAAATAATAAAAGAAAAAATGAGAGAAAAAGAGAGAAGGGACAATGTTACTATCCTTTTTCCACACTTGTGCTTCAAAATAGCACCATGATCTTCATGATAGAGAGTCTCCTATGTTGTCACTTTCATATATTACTAGTGGGAATTTTTCATTATAGAACTTGGCTTGTATATTTCAATGATGGGCTTCCTCAAATTGCCCTAGGTCTTCGTGAGCAAGCAAGTTGGATGCACACCCACTTAGTTTCTTTTTTAGCTTTCATACACTTATAGCTCTAGTGCATCCGTTGCATGGTAATCCCTACTCACTTGCATCGATATCAATTGATGGGCATCTCCATAGCCCATTAATTTGCCTAGTTGATGTGAAACTTTCTCCTTCTTTTTGTCTTCTCCACAACCACCATATTCTATTCCACCTATAGTGCTATATCCATGGCTCACGCTCATGTATTGCGTGAAAGTTGAAAAAGTTTGAGAACATCAAAAGTATGAAACAATTGCTTGGCTTGTCATCAGGGTTGTGCATGATGAAATACTTTATGTGATGAAGATGGAGCATAGCCAGACTATATGATTTTGTAGGGATAACTTTCTTTGGCCATGTTATTTTGAGAAGACATGATTGCTTTATTAGTATGCTTGAAGTATTATTGTTTTTATGTCAATATTAAACTTTTGTTTTGAATCTTATGGATCTGAATATTCATGCCACAATAAAGAAGATTACATTGATAAATATGTTAGGTAGCATTCCACAACAAAAATTCTGTTTTTATCATTTACCTACTCGAGGACGAGCAGTAATTAAGCTTGGGGATGCTTGATACGTCTCCAACGTATCTATAATTTTTTATTGTTCCATGCTATTATATTATCTATTTTGGATGTTTTATATGCATTAATATGCTATTTTATATTATTTTTGGGACTAACCTATTAACCTAGAGCCCAGTGCTAGTTTCTGTTTTTTCCTTATTTTTGACTTTTACAGAAAAGGAATACCAAACGGAGTCCAAACGGAATAAAACTTTCGCGATGATTTTTCTTGGACCAGAAGACACCTACGTAACTTGGAGAGAGGGCCAGAAGGTTCCCGAGGAGGCCACAAGCCTGCAAGGCATGCCCTAGGAGGGTGCCCTGAGGGCTTGTGGGCCCCTCGGAGGTTTTCCAACCCTAATCTTTGCACTATAAATTCCCAAATATTGCCCCAACACCAGAAGCGTCCACCAAAATACTTTTCCGCCACCGCAAGCCTCTGTTCCCATGAGATGCCATCTTGGGACCTTTTCCGGCGATCTACCGGAGGGGGATTCGATCACGGAGGGCCTCTACATCAACGCAAGCTCAAGAAGTAGCACAACCCACGAAAGCGCCGCCTCTGCCATCAACCTCCTCGACAAGGAAAACGAGCAGGTGCCACGGCCCGTCGAGGCCGAGGCGCTCCCCGGCAATGCGAAGGACGACACTGTGATGCGCGTCATCGCTAGGGTTGAGCAGACCCTTGGCGCATGGCGCTTTAGCGCCGCGGATCAAGATAAGCATGTCAGCGCCCAGAGGCTGCAGCTCGCCGCACAACATGATTGATGGTGCACCGAAAAGCAAGCTAGGCGTGTCCGCGCCGATAGGCTGCGGCTCGCCGCACAGCGAGACCGTTGGAGCGCCGTAGAGCGAGAGGCGCGGCTCACCGCACAGCAAGAGCGGATCCATCGACGCTTGCCTGCTGTCGATAGGGCGTCGCAACTGGGTACACATCCCGTCAGTACCCCCATTCCTCGCCAGGAGTGGGCAGAGGTTGTCTGCGCTGTACTTGCACCAGAGGCTGGCCGCGCCGTACTTGCACCGGATGCCTGCCGCGCCGTTCGCCTTGTCCGCGGCCCGCTCGATGCCAATGCGCTGGTCGCTAGGCTCGACCGCCTCCTTGGCCCAGGTGTCCACCTGGGCGCAGTAGAGGAACATGGCCATCGCATCCTCGAGCTGGTGATCTCTGATGAAATAGCCAACTTGGAGCTCGAGATCGCACTCCAGATGTACCGCGAGCGTGTCGACCGCTTGGACGGACGCCTGCACAAGTTCAGGCAGAGCCAAGAGCTACCGTAGACAAGGGCTGTTGTTCATGGTCTCATGGACGCGTTTTATTTTGTTGAGTCGTTTCGACGTGGATCACTATGTATTCACAACAATCATAATATTGCTCTGTTTCAATGTGTGTACTCTGTTTTCCGTTCTTATATGTTCTGTTTCAATGTGTGTATATATGCTTTCCATTCTGTATATATGTGGATGATAATAGCTAGATACAAATTAGTATACGAAAACAAATAGAAAATGGAATTCATAATATATATTAATTGTTCATTAGTTCATCATATAATATATATATATAATATCATCACATATACGTGATGATACTTAACTACTAGGTACAATGCATAAAATTGAAAACGAACAATACTAAAACTAATAATCCCTACTGGGGGCAGTATTCCGGCAGCCCCTCGCCAGCAGCTCCCTGGTGCGCGGCATCTTCCCAGCACGGAGGCAGTACTCCGCCTTCTCCGCCTCACATCGCTTGACGTACCGATCCGCCTCTTGCTGGCGGACAAGCGCGAACGATCTTGCCATTTCGTTGGGCGCCCACCTCCTCGTCGTGGCACGTTGGAGCTTATCGTCCCACCTCCACCCAGCGATGAGGCGCCTAGCGCCTTTGACCTTCATCGCGAAGTACCCGTCTTTGTACACCTCCTCCGCACGACGACGCGCCTGACGGTGTCCTGGACTAGGGGGTACTCACCACGTCGTCTCCCGACCAGTAGGTCGGGCCGAGGACCCCCATGGCGGTTCACTAATGGGCCAGTTCGGACAACCGATGACATATACGAGGAAGATTCCACAAGACTTGGTGATCAAGACAAGGACTCCTCTCCACCGACGTATTCGACTAGGACTCTTGTTATCCTAGGCCTCTGATACATTATATAAGCCGAGGCCAGGCTAGTCGATAGATCATTATGACATTACTCATCATACCCCTAGGGTTTAGACCACAATATATGATCTCGAGGTAGATTAACCCTGTACCTTGATACTTCATCAATATAAACAAGAGCAGGATGTAGGGTTTTATCTCCATCAAGAGGGCCCGAACCTGGGTAAAACATCGTGTCCCTTGTTCCTGTTACCATTGATCCAAGAATCCACAGCTCGGGACCCCCTACCCCGAGGTCTGCCGGTTTTGACACCGACATTGGTGCTTTCATTGAGAGTTCCGCTGTGTGATCGACAAAGGATCAATGGCTCGCCTGCAGGTCAAATGCGACGTCGGCATTTTCGTCTCCGGCTCGACTGGTTACCTTGGCTAGACCGAGGACTATCCTCTGCCTCCGATCGTCATATTCGGATGAGGGCCTTCATCAACATCAACTCCGATCTCTATTATGATCATGGAGGAATCATCCATGGAGCTCGGGGGCTCAACATCAACATGGCCCTCGGGCGACCGTGCTGTTTTTCCGGACAGCGTATTTATATCCGCGGCCACTGCCTCCTCGAGCATCGCTTTGACGGTTCCTTTGGTGAAATTGTGTGGAATTGAGTCTATGACAACCCTGTAAAATTTCGTCGCGTTTTGATGGAGCAATCTCCGCTGACCTCCGATATACCGGAGCCCTGTCGAATCTGAACGAGAATCCGGACGAGTTTGGAGCGTGGTGTTCAGCATCTAGCTCGGATGTCCTTTGGAAGATCCAACCGTTGATCGGCTGCGGAATTCCTATATATACCGCCCCTCAAAATTTGAGCTCGATCCGACCGTTCAAACTCCAGGAAACCTCCGATGAGCGCATCAATTTTCAGATCTGTTTTCTGCGCGAATACGAATCCGACCCGAGTTCATCTTTCTTCATGAACGGGATATTGGACAACCTTTTTGGAGGAATCTCTTTCTAGGGTATTGTATTTTGTTTCCGAACACATGCTCACAAATTTTTCTTCTTTTCGGAGGTAACCTTCGTCGTTGCGCCGGTGTCAAACCAGCCTGACAACGTTGCTGCACGGCTGCCGACCTGCGCCAGACGGGTCGTCGCTTCATCGAGCCGAACTCAACCTCTTCGGATCATTATCTCGGCAAGCCGAACAAGAGTTCGGCATCGTGAAGGGTAAATCATCACCAACATTGTCGCCCCATGAATTATACGGAGCGGGCACACCGGCATCGCTGCATGGTCACTTCATCAAGCGGGCATCGACCGCGTCACAAGATCCGGCCCGCGTCGGCATCGCCGCACTATTGCTTCTTCAAGCCTGGATGTGACCTCTGCGTCCGAAGATCGGGAGTCAATTCCGGCCAGACTCGCCTCTCTTATCCCATATCTAGCTTCAATCCTGGACGCGACTTCGGCGTCCGAACATCAGGAGTCAACCCTGGCCGGACTCGCCCCTCGCACCATAGTACCGGAGGACGATTCCGAAGAAATCCCAAATACTAATCCGGCTGACCAAGCCGATGTCCACCACGCCGACCTGCTTCGACACCTCGGCCGGCATGGGGCTGCAAACGTCATACTACCGACCTGCCCCGTCACCTCGGCTATACCGGGGGCTTCGCCATCTCTTCATCAACCTACTCCGGTGACTTCGGCATCACCAGCCGACCAGCTTCATCACGTTAGCTGGACCGGGGGCTTCGTCTCGCCACATCGACCGTGCGACATCACCACCTCATCAAGCCGAACTCCTCGCTCGGTTACCTAGGGATTGGGGGCTGGGACCTTGGCTAGGCTGCGGACTACGTCTTTGTCCCGCCACGAGCTCGGACCTCGTCAACAATACCGAGCACATTAACCAGCTAAGTCGCCTCCATGCTCAGTTTTTTTTTAAATTTTTTTATTTTATTTTATTTCTTGTTCGGTTCAACCAAACATTATATTTGTGTTAAACAAAAAAGTTGTTCGTTCAAACATTTATTGTTAAACACTTCTTTTTTCCGCCGAGCTCTTCGTCACCTCGGTCATGAGGGTTTTTGTCACCTCGGCTGGACCAGGGGCTTCGGCTCGCCACATCGATCGTGCGGCATCGCCACTTCATCGAGCCGAGCTCTTCGCTCGGGCACCTCGGGATCGGCTTGGGGGCTGGGACCTCGACCCGCCGCAAGCTCGGCCCACATCATCAGCGCCGAACACATTAACCAGCTAAGTCGCTTTCATGCTCAAAGTTTTTACATTTTTTATTTGTGTTCGGTTCGACCATGCTCACATGCGTTGTTTGTTAAAAACACTTCCTGTCATAGGTTAACTGGGGGCTCTTAAATTTATACGAGCCATTTTATAATGAATGTTTTTCTTCTCAGTCGTTGCAAAGTCTTTTTCTACCACTCCTTTTTTTGACTCGAGTGTGTGGTCAATAGCCGGATAGCCTGGCTTCTCTCTAAAAGCCGCTTGAGTTTAGTTCGCTAAACTGGCCTTGGAGAAGCACTCCGCCTTTGGGTGCAAGTATTTGTTTGTTTGTGTAGGTGCAACCATTGGTGACTTGTGTGTTCCTCCTACTGGATTGATACCTTGGTTCTTAACTGAGGGAAATCACTACAAAAAAAAATACACTTCTGTGATGATACTTGTTTGTCACAGTAGGTCACGTTTTCTGTCATGCATGTACATCCATGACGATTTTATGACAGAATCAAGATAGTCATACCTGTGCTGTCGTAGAAGTGGTCCATGATAATACCAAAATTATCATCACGGAAGTGTCCACTTCCATGACGATAAATGGTGTGTCATGGAAGTGCTTTCGTCAAGGGTAACCGACACATGGCATCCACCGTAACGGGTCACCGTTAAGCTATCGGGTTCCGGTTTGGATCCGATAACCCGTTAACAGCCCGGACCAATGGGGATTTTCCATGTGTAAAATTCTCAATGGCCAGAGGAACCACGTGTCGGCTCAGCGTTGGGACAGATGTCATCCACTCATTGGGCCGGAGGCGCCTATGATACGTCAACATGTGGCACGGCCCAATAGTGGCCCATCCAGGTGAAAAGGCCGGCCCGTTTGACTTGGTCAAAAGGTAGCCGGCCGGCCCACGAAAAGCCTGTTAACGGCCTGTTCGCATATAGCCCATTTACAGCCCGCTAACTCACAACCCGTTATGGCCTATCCGAATTAGGCCCAGTAGCGTCATCTGAGCCATCCAATATGATTCCAGCCCGTTGTAACTTCTGGCCCATGTATGGCCCATGACGTCTTTCAGCCCATATGAGGCCCTTTGTAACTCTTGGCCCATTAACGGCCCGTGGTGACACTGGCCCATAATGAACAGTGTGTCGCTTTATACCCATTAATGGCCCATTATTCCATTGGGCCCTTACCATCCCGTGTGATCTTTCAACCTTCTAACGGCCCATTTATTCTTGGGCTCATTTCCAGCATTTGATTACTTCCGGTCCGTTACTGGCCTATTCTGCTTGCGGGCCAAATTCAGCCCGTGGTTACAGTCGGCCCGTTAATCCGTTGGGCTGTTTTCTTAGCATCATCAAATATGGCCCATTTAAGCCCATTATACATATCGGCTATTAACAACCCGTTATGATCGGGCTATAAACAGACGATTTCCACTCTAGCCCGTTTACAGCCCATATTGCGGTCCTTTATTGGTCCATGCATAGTATGGCCCATAGAAGGCCCATTGATTCTAACGCCCGTAGGAGGCCCATAGACCTTACGGCCCGTAGGAGGCCCATGGTCACTACATAGCAGGAACATGGTTACAACGGTCCGTGGTTATTACGGCCTAGTTTAAAAAAATATTTTATTGTTGCCACTAGCAAACCACGGAAAAAGAACTGCAGTGACTACAACCAAACAAATAGACAAGACAATAAGGAAATAAATAAGCAAGCAACTTACGCTAGGCTATTACGGCTATTACACATATTACATCAACTGGGCATCAAAGTTCGCCACCAGTGCAAATATAGGGAACAAAGCAACACATTACATACATTGGGCGTCTAAATTGGCCACCAGTGCAAATAAACGAGCGTCAGCAAAACAAGTCCATAACTGAAACAACTTCACAAGAGCTCAAGAAACGTTATCCTGGGTATCCACCATGCTGGCAATAAGCTTAGCAAGCTTATTAGCTTTCTCCTGTTTGGCGCTAAAATCCTCCAACGCTTGCTGTTGCACCAGAAAGTATGCATCTGAATTCTCCAGGGACTTCCTCAGTCCTTCGGCTTCTTGTCGCAGCACAACTGATCGATGTCTTTCAGCTTGTAGTTGAGACTCAAGAAACCGAACTGATTCAGATAGTGAGTTCGAAGAGCTTGTGCCAGCGGTAGTGGCCAGTAACTCGAACACTACATCAAGACAGGACTTTGGGGTTGTCTCACTGTCTTCAAGATAGTTTTCCTTTGCTTTTTTATCAGCTTTATTGGAGACCAACAAGGATGTCTCACTATCCTGAACCTTATCTGCATTACTTCCTTTACCATTGCTTAATAATGTACTCTTCCCAAATATTTTGTCAGCATTCTAAAAGAAGAAACAAGCAGACACATAACAGGTTTAGCATGTAGTATGTGAAACTCATTTCGGTGAACCAGTTCAGTAGTAAAGTGGCCAGGATTAAACTACCAAGTCTTCTATTGCCAGGTAGTACATAATAAAAGCATCAAACAAACATATATCTATGTCCTATGGTCACTGTATTGTCTTGCCAAATCAAAATAGAGACACGGTTCAAATCATATCAGTTCAAGACAAAGCAACATTGAAAGAATACAAGTGTGGGAAACTACACGGCACAACAAGATTTCAGATGGGTAACACGGGTATACATGTACAACAACACTATTGGCTCTGTTGTGATGCTAGTAATGTGCATGATATGAGAAGTCAACTGTATACACAATTGAAATTGAAATCAACAGAGCAATTTAGAAGAGCAAACCTGTTAAAGAAACATGTTTAAACATACCTGTTGTGCCATTGGAGTTTCGATTGGATTCTTCAATTTTAAAATAACTTTGTATGAGTAAATACAGTGATACAAGAGCAAAGCAGTATGCACCATAACAATGGAATCTTAAATGAGAATAGTTCTTCTTCAGGTTTAAGCACTTGTTCTACACGAACAGAGTACAGTAAGATGCAGGCATATAGTACTTCAAAATAAAAAATGAGCTCATAGACCTTACCACATTCTTGGTTCGGGACCAGTACAGAACAAGGCATTCCCAGTCATCGTGCCGTAAATGTGTCTCAGGAGAAAGTAAGGGAATTTGATGAGTTTCTTTGCCAGTGAAGTACGTTTCCTTCAGGTAATTCTGATACTGCCACCAAGCATTCTTGAAGACAGCGGAGGTATTAGCACATGTTACCTCATCCTGAGTTTCCAAATTGGTCCTTCTCTATAGAGAAAAATGGGAACATTTGCTGTATTATAACCAGCATGGAGGTAGAATGTATGGGACAAAGCAAAGTATTTGCCATGAATAACATTACTTACACATAACTCCTGGACGAACACCTACAACTGGCTTTTTTCCTTCATCTTCAGTATAATATTTCCATGATGGGAAGATATGCACATAGGATTTAACAACATCAAATGCGATAGATGCTAAACAACGAATGGGTGGTTATGCTTCGTCCACAAGAATAGGTGTACTAACTGGTGGAGTTGGGGTTCACCATGGTAGTACTGGCGCTTTGGGCACTGGAGCTGCCATACTAACTGCTCTTGTTTGGGAGCTCTGTGCTGGAGATGGTGCTGTGTCAACTGGAACTGGGTTACTATCTGCTATGTTTGGGGTTAGATTGGGTGAAGCTGGTTCTCTGTCCATCGGAGTAGGGATACAATCTGCGAGAGTCTGGGTTATGTGTGGTAGGGCTGGTCCTCGTGCATGTACAACCTGGGTGCTATCTCCACCAAGAGGTAGCACTGTTTTATTTGAAGACCGTGTTTTTACTCTGCTAGATACTTCCATCACCCCCTCCATTTCAAATGGCTGATAAACAAGAAAAGTAGTTGAATGTACAGACCTTGTATGAGAGACAGATGCAATAGATAGTGTGGAAAAAAGAGGGCATGAAATAGTTCACATGTATATTGTTTAACTAAAAAGGATAGCATGACATAATTTCACATATATGATGTCTGTCTAAACTGGATAGCATAGCATGACATAATTCAAAGATATGATGACTAACCAAATAGGATGGCATGAGATAATTATATGATGTCTTTAGTAAACAGGTTCGCATGACATAATTCACATACATGTTATCTAAGTAATCAGGATCGCATGATATAATTCACACGTGTGATTTATATACTAAGCAGAGGGCATTCGCATATATGATGTCTGAACTAAGAACATGGTGTTGAATATTGTGTATATGATGTCTAAACTATGCAATGCAACACACCATATGCATGATATGAGTAGTATAACCATGGAAAGTTAGAGCATACACCTCAGTGGGGGAATAGGACTGGTCATATATCTCTGAATCCATCTCCGAGGAGCTATTGGGACCCAGCAAGAGATCTGCTTCGACAGGTAGCACTGTCTGCTCTGAAGACCTTGTTTTCACTCCAGATTTTCCCATCACCCACTCAAATGGCTGATTCACAGGAAGAGTAGTTGAATGTACAAACATTGTCGACAAATGGAAATGTAATGAAGAAAAGGATTGGCAAGATATAATTCAAATATATGATGCCTGGTTAAACATGATGGCATTGCATATTTCACATATATTATGGCTGGCTAAAAGAGATGAGATTGCATAATTCACATATATGATATAGAAACTAAACAGGTGGCATTACAGAACATGTCTAAACTAAGTAGATGACATATATGATGTCGAAAGTAGGCACTGCAAGGCAACATATGCATGATATGACCAACATCATCATGCCAAGTTAGAGCAAACACCCCGGGGGGTAAATAGGAGTGGTCAGCTCCGTCTGAATCCGCCTAAGAACAGATATCTTCCTCTGGATTACAATCTGGAGGGGGGAGGGTTTGCCATTGCACCCACCATGGAGCGATGTCTGCATGACATTGTATTGCCGTGCAAAACTCTTCTCTTTTTCTCTACATGTTCAGCATGACTGTGTACAATATCTGACATGCATGCGAAAAAAATAGAGTGAGATTATGTAAGGAGAGCATGCAGAAATCTAGAGTGATGGTAACAACCAGTGGATAGATCCAAAAATAATGATAGCAGGCTGATGATAGCTTTACTTTAATAAAAAGACAGATGATGATTTCTTTACTGTTTATTTCCCATCCAAGATGAACAACATAGACATACCCTAGGTGAACTAGATAATAGACAGAGATACTATTCATTGCTGCCTCGATATGTGCCCCACAAGTATTTTAAAACTCAAGTTTGAACATTAATTCGGACCTGACTTGGAGTGTAAGAGGTGAACAGGATGACAAAGTAGCAGGTAATATTAAGCAATGCATAACATAAGCAGAAACAAAAGAGTGCGACCACTCTTGTGGACCCGTGTACTCCTCGGGTTCATCTGCTGAGTCGATGATGATGATGCAGTTGTGGTGGGTGCCGGCTGCAGGGAAGGAGATCTGAGGCGGCGAAAGACGGTCGGGAGTCGTGATGTCTGGTATGGTGGATGCTTCTATCGATGGAGCAGCTCAGGTGAGGTGGACGACGTCACGGCAGGAGCAGGACAAATCACACAAAGTTTTCTTCGACACCTATCTGTAACTGAAGTAATTCTGTAAGGGCTCCTTTGGCTTGCAGGATTCTAAAAACGCAGGGATAGGAAAAATACCGGAATAGGATAGGAATGCACGTGGGAAATAGAGCATTTGTAAACACAGGATTTCTGTCAACTTGGGTGTTTGGTTCACAGGAATTGGAAGAGCAGAGGAATACAAAGAAACATGGCCAAATTAAAGTGAAACCATATGAAAGTGTGTACAGTTAGAATGTTATTCTGCCACTAATGCACTTAGTCTTGTTTTCATGCATAGGAAAAGTAGGTCCAGGTGGATGTTTGCTCCATTCCTTTCAACCAAATGCATGAATAATTGAATAGTAGAGTACCATAGGAAAATTTCCTATTGCTATGTTTTTCCTTCACTTTTTCCTTTGAACCAAAATAGCCCTAATGGATCGACATGAGTGTAGAGTAATAAGTGATGCGATAAGTGTACAACCTCTTTGGCGTAGCCATGTCGACCTCAGCATCATTGGGTTGGTCGCTAAAGAAGTTGCGGCAGAGGTGGCTGTCGGAGGTGTGGTGGAAGATCTAAGGCGTCTGTAGACGACATCCAGGGTACTGCTCTGTTGTGATGGATGGTTCCGTCGTTGGAGCAGCTCCGGCGAGCCGTAAGACGTCGAGGCTGAAGCAGCACAAGGCATAAATCGTTAATCTCAAGTGGGATTCTAATAGCATCTCCAATAGATGATGTAAAATACATTATCAAAAAGTGGTAGATGTAAAATTTACATCACCAAAAAACACCTGACTACAACATATGAGGTAAAAACTGTTGACTCTGAACTTAACTGTCGAAACTGAAATTTACTGTGGAATCTGAATGTTACTATCGACACTGAACGCACTAGTAGCAGAGATGCACTTCACATGTAGTTTAGGCCGCTCGAGCACTAGTAGTAGAGAAACAGTGGTCTAAATCAGCAGGCGATCGACGGGGAACACAGTAGCATATAGCAGCCAGAGCAGCAGCGCCTGGAGCAGCAGCGCGAACTAGAGCCAGAGCAGCAACTCATGTAGCTGCAGCAGCCCGTGTAGCAGCATTAGCAGCGCGAGCGAGAGCAAGAGCAGAGCAGCAGCATGATCAAGGGGAAGAGCAGAGCAGCAGCAGCAGCGCGAGCGAGCGAGAGCCATAGCAGCAGCAGCAGAGTAGCAGCGCGAGCTAGCGAGAGCCAGAGCAGCAGCATCAGCTCCGGCAGGTATGGACGCCGCCGCCGAGGGAGCCTCACACTGGGGAAGAGCCACCATGGAGATGTCGCCGGCGGCGCTGACTACGAGGTAGCCGCGCCATGGGGAAGCGGGATCGAGCACCGGTGGCGCGAGGTCAAGTTAAGGAGAAGGTGCGATGCGATGAGTGTACAACCTCTTTGGTGGCGCCGAGTAGGCCTCGGCTTCGTCCGAGGAGTCGGTGAGGATGCTGCGGTTCCGGTGGAGCAGGTTAAGGCGACGCTGTGGGGATGGAGCAGCCGCGATAGACGAGGCGATCGTCGGAGCAGCTCCTTGGAGGCGGAGGACGGGACGGCTGTATCGGCGAAACGACGAGATTGACGACGGATCCTCATCCGGGGCGGTGGATGAGGGACGTCGAGCTATTGCGGTGGATGACATTGTCGGGGAAGAGGCTCCGGCTGGGCAGCGGTGGGGTGGTAGAGGGTGGGGTTTCGCGACTGGAGCAAAGAGGTTATGGCGGCCTGGGTTTTCGAATGGTGAAAAGGAGGTGATGGGAGGGGGGAACCATGACTTAGGGACGCGCTTGTCCAAAATGTGGGGTGTGTTACGAAAGTATCCCCACCGATTTGAACTAGCGGCCATTTCGGCTCAGGGTTAGAAGTGGGATTTCGCGTGTCGGGATTTGGCAGCTGGAGGGAGTTTTCGCACATGTAGTAATTTCGGGATAGCAAGCGCGGATTGTGAAGGCGCGAGTTTTCGGAGCACAAAGAGACAAAGCGATATGTGAATTTTAGGGATAACAAGGCGCGGGTTGAAATTTTGGGACAAGCCTAACATGTAATATTGTATGTACCAAATCAATTCACACTATCCTCAAAAAAAGAAATCAATTCGCACTTCCCTCGACGAAAAAAACAAAAACAAAAACTATTCGCACCACACAAAGGGAGAGTCTTGTCCCGTTTTACTGTATAAATGCTATTCAAGACTATGAATCCATGTTATGTCCAATTAAATTTTTTCGCTACCTGAAAGGATCAAGAAGAGGGGTCTAGAGGGGGTGTGATTAGACCCTCAACAAGTAAAAGTGGCAGTTTTTAAGTTGTTCAAGTTAAGGCGGAGTTTTAGCACAAGTTTTAGCATTCACAATACATTTCAAGCAAGCATGACAAGAGTGTGAGCAGCGGAAAGAGTAAAGCATGCTAATTGCAAGAAAGTAAAGGGATGGGATTAGAGTGTGCAAATGCAATGAAGACACGGAGATTTTTGGCATGGTTCTGATAGGTGGCGCTATCGTACATCCACGTTGATGGAGACTTCAACCCACGAAGGGTAACGGTTGTGCGAGTCCATGGAGGGCTCCACCCATGAAGGGTCCACGAAGAAGCAACCTTGTCTATCCCACCATGGCCATCGCCCACGAAGGACTTGCCTCACTCGGGTAGATCTTCATGAAGTAGGCGATCTCCTTGCCCTTACAAACTTCTTGGTTCAACTCCACAATCTTGTCGGAGGCTCCCAAGCGACACCTAACCAATCTAGGAGACATCACTCTCCAAAAGGTAATAGATGGTGTGTTGATGATGAACTCCTTGCTCTTGTGCTTCAAATGATAGTCTCCCCAACACTCAACTCTCTCTCACAGATTCGGATATGGTGGAAAGATGATTTGAGTGGAAAGCAACTTGGGTAAGGCTAGAAATCAAGATTCTTGTGGTAGGATTGGTATATCTTGATCTCAACACATGAGTAGGTGGTTCTCTCTTAGAAAATGTAAGCTAGAAGTGTAGGCACGTTCTGATGGCTCTCTCACATATGGAGAAGGGGGTGGAGGGGTATATATAGCCTCCACACAAAATCCAACCGTTACACACATTTGACCCAACTCGGTTAGACCGAATAGAAGAACTCGGTGAGACCGATTCAGTTCAAAATGTGAACGTTAGGAATCTCGGTGGGACCGACTGGAAAAACTCGGTGGAACCGATGTGCTAGGGCTAGGACAAAACCTCATCTCGGTGGCGCCTATTGCGTGAACTCGGTGAGATCGATTTCAGTAAAGAGCAAACAGAGAGTTGGTCAAGCAAACTCGGTGTGACTGATCGCTCATTTCGGTGAGACCGAAATGTTACAAAGGGAAACAGAGAGTTTGTAGGGCCATCTCGGTGAGACCGAGATCCGTATCGGTGTGACCGAGGTGTTAGGGTTTTTGGCAGTGGCTATGTCAAATGAACTCGGTGGCGCCGGATAGAAGATTTCGGTGGGGCCGAGTTTGACTTTGAGTTTTGGACATATTTGGAATGAGAAAGTGGTTGAGGGCTTTGGAGCAATATCACTAGGCATTTTGAGCAAGTAGACCATTAAGCAACACCTCATCCCCTTTTAATAGTATTGGCTTTCCTATGGACTCAATGTGATCTTGGATCACTAAAATAGAAATGAAGAGTCTTGAGCTTTTGCCAATATGTGTCCTTAGCATTTTGAAGGGGTTCCACATCCTCTTGTCCTTACCACGCCATTGTTGAACTTGTCTGAAATACACTAGATAAAAGCATTAGTCCAACAAGAGATATGTTGACATTAATTACCAAAATTCCCCAGGGAGCACTTGTGCTTTCAATCTCCCCCTTTTTGGTAATTGATGACAACATACATCAAAGTTTTAGATTAAAGATATGCAGAGTAATGGGTAAAGCTTTGGAAAGACATGTAACATGCATAAGCTCCCCCTACATGTATGCAATCATGTGAAGTTAGAATATAGGAACATGTGAATGCATAAGCATGACAGAGCAAGCAAAGGGTTACATGTATCTTGGCTATATGCATCAGAGCATATGATGTGGTTAAGGAGTGTACCTCCATGTTTATGAATCCTTATTTCAAACAATATGTACATCAGCCAGAGATCATCATGCACATGAGTGTGATGCATATACTTATCTTGTGGTCTTGAGCTGGCTTTGGAAGGAGTGGGCTTGAGAAAACAGGGTTAGATAACACAAGAACACTCTAAGTAAAGTAGTTTAAGGAACCACAAGAGTATCAAGACTGGGATGACATGTAATGGGTGAGTACTGAGTACTTCATTTAGACATTGACATGTCCCCAAAGATCTAAAAGATATGCAATGAATTCCAAAGATTTTCCTCCCCTAGACATAGACTCTTTCTCCCCCTAAATCTAATATTGGATAATGGGAGAAGGTAGGGTGAGAGAAAATCAGAGCAAGAGAGGGTAATATTAACCATAGTCAGAGCAACAGGAATATTAGCAATAGCTAGGATCAACCATATTGACATGTCTTTCCCCTCTAAAATACATGTGACTTCTCTCCTCTTTGTTTTACTAGCATCTGGAAGAGCTTAGATGTGCTCATATGATAAGCTTTGATGTGCTCTCTCTCCCCCTTTGACATCAATATCCAAGAAGGGCACTTCTGGAGCATGAGTCAAGTAGGTGTGGTCCTTGAGAGACACTTCAAAGTAGTATGTATTTCATGATGCTTGTAGAGGAAAGAATCATTGAGTGGAGCTGAAGAAAATAGGCAGTAAAAATGGCAAAACATTTTCTCAGAGTTGAAATTGGTGACGCCGATTGTCTTCCGTCGGTGACGCCGAGATACCAGAGTCACAGACAGTCCCGATCGGTGAGACCGAAGCAGTCCATGTCGGTTGTACCGATGAACTTTTTACAAGGAGTCCTTGTATTTCGGTCGAGCCGATAGGTTTGGATCGGAGGGACTGAACTCAACTCAGAGTAAAGATTTTGGCAATCTCAGCTCACTTGGCAAATGAAATCTCTCAAGGATTTGCAAGGAACTAACAGAAAGATTTGCAATGAATTAACAGAAGGAAAAACAGAAAAGAGATCTAGATGAAGTTTTTTTTTGGTTAAAGGGAGAAAAAATAGCAGGAAACATATGCAAGAACACAGAGTAAATGAGCAAAGGAACACTAGAGAACTTCATCTAGAGGGGGTCGATGAAAAAGTCACCTATGTTAGAGTATATTGACTGAGGAGTCAAGTGGTAGCACTTGATCATAGGTCATACTCATCGTTTAAGCTCAAAAATGGGGTTACCATTTTTTGTTTAAGCATTTTGATGTATTCACATCTTGTTGAGTTGCTTTGACTCATGACTTGGGTCAAAACTTCTCTAAGATGGAGTGACATACCTTGGGTTGTGGTGTTGATCTTGATCATGTAGTCGAACTTGTGTTGGATGCTCAAGGTTGATGTAGTCCATCAAGAGTTGGGAGCACCACTAGTAGTTGAGTTCATCTTCCTACATGGGTTAGTCTTGCAAGGAAGAGCACTTGTGTATCCAAAATGACAATCATGAAACTTGATACCAAATGAAATTTGATATATTGAAATTGTCAAAGGATATGTTGAGTGAGTTCATGCTTCCTTGTATTCAACAACCATATCATAGGAACTTGGTGATGTAGAGATTGCTCAAGATGTGAGTGACTTGCTATCCCATAGATTTGGGTTCATACAATTACCTACAAGGGTTAGATAACATGCAAGGGTACAAGTATAGATTCAAGACATATGATCATCATCATAAGAGAAATATCAAGGATTAGTCATAAAAGGCTCATGCCTTGCATGTATCCAAATGGAGTTTGTACTCCAAGTTTGAGGCATCAATGATATTCAATTCACCTCTCAAACGGCAAAATACTTTCTCATCAAGCGGTTTGGTGAATATATCCGCCAATTGCTTATCGGTACGAACATGCTTAAGATTGATGTCTCCTTTAGCGACATGATCTCGAATGAAATGATGACGAACTTCAATATGCTTAGTTCGAGAATGTTGCACAGGATTGTGAGCAATCTTAATAGCACTTTCATTGTCACAAAGCAATGGAATATGTTTCACATGTATCCCATAATCCTTAAGGGTTTGGGTCATCCAAAGTAATTGGGCACAACATGATCCGGCGGCAATGTATTCTGCTTCGGCAGTAGATAAGGATACCAAGTTTTGTTTCTTGGAGGACCAAGACACAAGGGATCTACCAAGAAATTGACAAGTACCCGAAGTGCACTTTCTATCAACCTTGTCACCGGCATAGTCCGAATCGGAGTAGCCAACAAGATCAAAAGATGACCTCTTAGGATACCAAATGCCAAAGTTTGGTGTATGAATTACGTATCTCACTATCCTTTTCACAGCCTTACGATGACATTCTTTAGGGGCCGCTTGATATCGTGCGCACATGCACACACTTAGCATAATATCGGGACGGGAGGCACATAGATATAACAATGAACCAATCATAGAGCGGTAAACCTTTTGGTCAACCGGTTTGCCATCCTTAGTCAAGTCAAGATGTCCACTAGTAGGCATGGGTGTTTTCATACCTTTGCTTTCTTGCATGTTGAACTTGTTGAAAAGATCCTTGGTATACTTTGTTTGAGAAACAAAGGTACCTTCCTTAGTTTGCTTGATTTGTAAACCAAGGAAAAATTTGAGTTCACTCATGATAGACATCTCAAACTTCTCCGACGTTAGCCTTCCAAACTTTTCACTAAAATGGGGGTTAGTAGAATCAAATATGATATCATCCACATAAATTTGGCACACAAATAATTCACCATTAACCCTTTTAGTAAAAAGTGTAGAATCAATCTTCCCAATTTCAAAGCCTTTTTCAATAAGGAACTTGGTCAAGCATTTATACCATGCTCTAGGAGCTTGTTTAAGACCATAAAGAGCTTTGTGAAGTTTGTAGACTTGGTTAGGTTTCTTAGGATTAACAAATCCGGGAGGTTGTTTAACATATACTTCCTCCTAAATTTCTCCATTTAGAAAAGCACTTTTAATGCCCATTTGATATAAAGTGATATCATGGTGATTGGCATAAGCAAGTAAGATGTGTATGGACTCAAGTCTAGCAACAGGTGCATATGTCTCACCATAGTCCATACCTTCGACTTGAGTGTAGCCTTGGGCGACGAGACGGGCCTTGTTGCGTACAACTTGTCCATCTTCATCTTGCTTATTCCAAAACACCCATTTGGTTCCAATGACATTGTGATTGTCATCGGGCTTCTCAACCAATGTCCACAATTGATTCCTCTCGAAGTTGTGTAGCTCTTCGTGCATAGCATTCACCCAATCTGGATCCTCAAGAGCTTTTTCAACCTTCATAGGTTCAATACTAGAAATGAATGAGTAGTGTTCACAAAAGTTAGCCAAACAAGTTTTAGAGCGAGTAATTCTCCCGGTTTGAATATCATCGAAGATTTGTTCGACGGGATGGTCTCTTGTGACTCTTGCTCTAACTCGTGAGAGCTTTTGTTTGGGTTGAGGTGGAACATCCTCTTCATTGTCTTCTTCTTCTTCTTCTTCTTCTTCTTCTTCTTCTTCTTCTTCTTCTTCTTCTTCTTCTTCTTCTTCTTCTTCTTCTTCTTCTTCTTCTTCTTCTTCTTCTTCTTCTTCTTCTTCTTCTTCTTCTTCTTCTTCTTCTTCTTCTTCTTCTTCTTCTTCTTCTTCTTCTTGTCCTCCTTCATTGTTGTTGGCGTTGTTGTTCTCTTGTGGAGGTGAGAGGGAGGTCGATGTGGTTCATCTTGTTGTACTTCCTCATTTCCTTCGTCTTGACGTGTTCCACTTGTGGATGCCTCCAAGTCAACTTGTGGTTCACCTTGATGTGAAGTTGATGCTTCCACTTGAATGGACGAAGTACTCTCCTTCACCTTCGTTAGGCGAATCTTGCCAATAGACAAGTCTTGAATTGCTTCCGAAGGATCTTTGTCTCCTACATCAATTGGCAATTGCTCTACTTGCGAGCCGTTAGATTCATCAAACTTCACATCCACCATCTCTTCAACCTTTCGGGTGAAATTGTTGTAGACATGGTAAGTGTGAGAGTTTGAGCCATAACCGAGTAGGAAACCTTCATGAGATTTAGGAGCAAATTTTGAACGACGATGCTTATCAAGAGTGTAGCACTTTGAGCTAAATACTAAAAAGTATCCAACTTGGGGTTTGTTACCGGTGAGAAGCTCGTATGCCGTCTTGCCGAGAAGCTTGTGAAGATATAGTCGATTCGTAGCATGACAAGCTATCTCAACCGCTTCCGCCCAAAAGTGTCTTGGCGTCTTGTATTCATCAAGCATCGTTCTCGCCATCTCAATAAGTGTCCGGTTCTTCCTCTCAACAACTCCATTTTGTTGAGGTGTGTACGTAGCCAAGAACTCATGTGAAATCCCTTCTTTGTCAAGAAAGGTATCCACATTGGCATTCTTGAACTCCATTCCATTGTCGCTTCGAACCTTCTTGATCTTCACTTCAAATTGGTTTTGGGCCTTCCTAGCGAAGTTCTTGAAGATCTTTTGGACCTGTGATTTATCATCAAGAAAGAACACCCACGTTAATCTTGAAAAGTCGTCAACAATGACCAAACCGAATGAGTTACCACCGAGGCTCTTGTAGGCGTTGGGACCGAAAAGATCCATATGAAGTAGCTCAAGCGGTCTTCTCGTGGTCATGATGTTCTTCACGGGATGACTTCCTCCAACCTGTTTTCCTGCTTGACAAGCACTGCAAAGTCTATCCTTATCAAATATGACATCTTTAACACCAAGGATATGATCACCTTTAATAAGCTTATCAAGATTTCGCATGCTCACGTGACCTAACCTTCTATGCCATAACCAACCTTTAGAAGATTTAGCAATTAAGCAAGTACGAGGCTGAGCTCTTTTAGTGAAATCAATAATGTATAGATCACCTCTACGAATACCGGTAAAGACCATATTATGATTATCTCTTTGAAACACTTGGCAATCTACTTCAGTAAATAGAACATTGAAATCGAAGTTAGCTAGTCTAGATACGGAAAGTAGATTATAACCAAGAGATTCAATGAGCATAACATTCTGAATGGAGCTATCATGGGAGATGGCCACCTTACCAAGGCCAACTACTTTACCCTTTGAGTTGTCACCAAAGGTGACATATTTGCGGGGACCGTCGTTTTCAGCAAGCTCACGAAACATGTCCTTATCTCCGGTCATATGATCAGTACATCCACTATCAAGAACCCATTCCTTTCCTCCGACCATGTAACCACGAAGGCTAGCCATAAGACCAAAGTGTCTCATTGACTCTTCGAGATCAAAGTCACTATCATCATCCTCATCATAATATCCATGCTCAACATCATCATGTGAATGATCATCACCTAGAGAAAGTGATTCATTAGATTTATGACCATGACAATGTGCATGTTTATGAATTCTAATAACTTGTGAAATGATGCTACTAATGACTCCAACATCTCCTTTGGCACGCATAAGGTCACGAAGCTCAAATAGAAAATCATCAAATTTAGGATCACTAGGATTCATTTTATGAAAAACAATGGACTTTTGAAGAATCTCATCTAGATTTTTCAAGGAATAGTTTGGAAAACGCTCCTCAAGATATTTCCATATAGTATAAGCACATTCAAATGTAGGCAAACGTACAAGCAAATTTCTAGGCAATCCTCTCATGATAAGATCAATGGTTCTAAGATTACGAGTCATGTCAAGATACTCATCGGGGGTAGGATGCAAGGGATCAATGGGGGGCACATAAGGGCTAGTAATATACTTGTTCAAATTATATTCATTGAAAATCTCAAGCATCTCATTCTTCCAAGAACTATAGAACTCTCTGTCAAGCATAGGCACTCTACGTCTAATACTCCCAATCGTAGACTCATCCATCTTCCTCCAATGGCGATTAAACCAAAACAATGGAGACCAATGCTCTGATACCAATTGAAAGGATCGAGAAGAGGGGTCTAGAGGGGGGTGATTAGACCCTCAACAAGTAAAAGTGGCATTTTTTAAGTTGTTCAAGTTAAGGTGGAGTTTTTGCACAAGTTTAAGCATTCACAATACATTTCAAGCAAGCATGACAAGAGTGTGAGCAGCAGAAAGAGTAAAGCATGCTAATTGCAAGAAAGTAAAGGGATGGGATTGGAGTGTGCAAACGCAATGAAGACACGGAGATTTTTGGCGTGGTTCTGATAGGTGGTGCTATCGTACATCCACGTTGATGGAGACTTCAACCCACGAAGGGTAACAGTTGTGCGAGTCCACGGAGGGCTCCACCCACGAAGGGTCCATGAAGAAGCAACCTTGTCTATCCCACCATGGCCATCGCCCACGAAGGACTTGCCTCACTCGGGTAGATCTTCATGAAGTAGGCGATCTCCTTGCCCTTACAAACTTCTTGGTTCAACTCCACAATCTTGTCGGAGGCTCCCAAGCGACACCTAACCAATCTAGGATTCACCACTCTCTAAAAGGTAATAGATGGTGTGTTGATGATGAACTCCTTGCTCTTGTGCTTCAAATGATAGTCTCCCCAACACTCAACTCTCTCTCACAGATTTGGATATGGTGGAAAGATGGTTTGAGTGGAAAGCAACTTGGGGAAGGCTAGAAATCAAGATTCTTATGGTAGGATTGGTATATCTTGATCTCAACACATGAGTAGGTGGTTCTCTCTCAGAAAATGTAAGCTGGAAGTGTAGGCACGTTCTGATGGCTCTCTCACGTATGGAGAAGGGGGTGGAGGGGTATATATAGCCTCCACACAAAATCCAACCGTTACACACATTTGACCCAACTCGGTTAGACTGAATAGAAGAACTCGGTGAGACCGATTCAGTTCAAAATGTGAACGTTAGGAATCTCGGTGGGACCGACTGGAACAACTCGGTGGGACCGCTGTTCTAGGGCTAGGGCAAAACCTCATCTCGGTGGCACCGATGGCGTGAACTCGGTGAGACCGATTTCAGCAAAGAGCAAACAGAGAGTTGGTCAAGCAAACTCGGTGTGACCGACAGCTCATTTCGGTGAGACTGAAATGTTACAAAGGGAAACAGAGAGTTTGTAGGGCCATCTCGGTGAGACCGAGATCCGTATCGGTGTGACCGAGGTGTTAGGGTTTCTGGCAGTGGCTATGTCAAATGAACTCGGTGGCGCCGGATAGAAGATTTCGGTGGGGCCGAGTTTGACTTTGAGTTTTGGACATATTTGGAATGAGAAAGTGGTTGAGGGCTTTGGAGCAATATCACTAAGCATTTTGAGCAAGTAGACCATTAAGCAACACCTCATCCCCTTTTAATAGTACTGGCTTTCCTATGGACTCAATGTGATCTTGGATCACTAAAATAGAAATGAAGAGTCTTGAGCTTTTGCCAATATGTGTCCTTAGCATTTTGAAGGGGTTCCACATCCTCTTGTCCTTACCACGCCATTGTTGAACTTGTCTGAAATACACTAGATAAAAGCATTAGTCCAACAAGAGATATGTTCACATTCATTACCAAAATCACCCAGGGAGCACTTGTGCTTTCACTACCTCTATAATGCATGTAACCTACTCATACGAACATTTTAGTGCATTCCAAATGTATATACTACCGCTGCAATTCGAACTATATTTGAATTCATTTCTCTATTTGAATAAGAATCTACAATCATGATTGTTGCCAAGTTAAATCATCATTTGTATATTATCTTAACAACACACCACATGATTACTATAGAGTTAGATATGAACTATGTGTACTATATATATATATATGAACTCGAATTCAAAATTTTGAATACACTTGATGTTGATTCCAAATAATAGTACATTTGATGTACTAGCTAGATCTTCATAATCTAAACCATGTGTCATATGTACACTGTGTTTATCACACAAAGTATAGTGCCCCGCCCCCTACATTATGACAAGTATTTAGCCCTGAGCTACAAAAGCCACACATTATCACAAATTCAAAAAAATGTTATATATATTATATGTAGTATAACATGTTCATAACCACACCATGCGTATCACCATTATATTCATGCATGCGTCAGTTTAAAACAATATGATCTCTTGTTCAAATATCCGAATCCACTTTTATAATGTATTATGATCTCTGTTCATCTTTTACACCCACACAATCCTCTTCTCTTTGTAGCTAGCGCTAACTTTCTCTCGTGCTTGCACACACCCGCCTCCCTCTCACCCACCCTCAGCATTCTCCCCATCACGCACATTCGTTATATCTCTTTAGATCGTTCACCCACGGTGTGTGTAGGCCCCGCAACTCCTTTCATGCACACACCGATTGATATACCTCTCTAGCCAGGTGTACCTACCACAAACACACGCTTTCCCCCTTCTCTTTTCACTGTCCATGTCCCCCTCTGTCTAATACGGTTCAACGCACGTGCACACTCCCGCCCCTCTTTTCATCGATCTCATACTTACATTGTTACACACTCCTCCCCCCTCGATATAGTAGGCCTCTCGCACCACCTCCTAGCCGCATCCCTCTCTCTCTAGCCGTCTCTCCAGGCCTTATTTGCTTCTAACACATGCATGCATGTATACCGATCGATCTCCCTACACATAGCTAGGTCGACTATAACTCTTTTTCCCAATGCACGATCGACTTACCTCACTAGTTATGTCTCTCCCTTTCTCTGACATGCGACGATTGATCTTCCTATGTGGTCATGTCTTCTTACCACAGCCATATCGTCCCCCCTCATCATCCGTGCATGCCTCCCGGCTCGTCTCTCACACGCACGTGCACAGACAGGTAGGCATCCCCTCTCTTATTGATATTGCAGTCGTACCCTCTGTTTGTCTAGCAGGCCTCTCCCACCATTTGTGAGAAGCAACTCCACCACCAACCCTCTGACACTCTAGCTCTGTCTCTCTCCCAACATTATTCCTCTCCTACACATATGCATGGATGCCGATCGATCTCCCTCAATACATAGCTAGGTCTCTCTCCTTCTCCACACATATACCAGTCAATCTACCTCTCTATATAATTACGTCTCTGCCCCCCCCCCCACATACACACCTACAGTCGAACGCTGTAGGTAGGTATTCATGGCACAGAGACAAACTGCACCTCTCCCCTCTCACGTTCTAGTAGTCCAGCCGCCCTATATCTTTGACGTGGGCACACACAAATTCGATGGCACACTATATTGATCGCGCGCCCACACACTTCATCCCTCTCTTCGATTCTATCGATATCTCACGCCGATGATCCCTCCACTCTCTTCTCGTGGATTGCCCCCTCAATATATGATATATCCAGGCCTCTGTTTCACACACATTGCATATGTTGCATTTTTTGTTTGAGATATCATCGACACAATGCCTCTGCTTCACACAAACCATCTCTCTCTCTCACACACACGTACATACCTGCACGTAGAGAAGAGGTGCACGCACGACGCACATACTCACGTCTCGTTCCCAGCCACATCCACGCGGGGACACGGTGGAGCTCATTTCTGTACGAAAAGGCAGCCCATGTGATAATTTGACGCGTGTAGCGGTTGTTTACTTGAAGGAGGGTCGTGTACCACACGTACACAGAACAAAGTTTGACTTGACGCATTAGTTTTAAATAAAGTTATATTCCTCAATGGCACGTACAGAATATAAAATGATTGTTATCGAGAAAAAAGAAATCCGCTCCACTATATACAATGGAGCCTGCCTGCCGGGGTTTGTCTCTCGTCACACTATCTCACACAAGGCAGCGGTGGCCTCTCTCTCTCATCGTTGGTCACTAATCCGGCCACATCCCGTCCGCCGACGGAAAGGGAGGATGTGCATCGTTTCTCAGTTCAACGGCGTCGAGGCAGCGCGTCCTGATCTGCGGTACCCGCCGTTCTCTCTGACCAAGCTCCGGCGTGGTAGGGCCTTCGCAACTTGCTCGCTGCCGCAGTATGGGAAGATCCCGCCCGCCGCCGCCCCCCTAGTTATATCCCGATGACCCCCAGCTATAGCTTCCTCCCCTCCAACCTTGCTCCACTGCCCATCTTCCCACGTCGCTGCATGTGGAAAATCTTGCATGTGGATCTTCCCTAGTTCTTTGCCCAAAACGTAGCTCGTCCGACGTACTTTCCATATTGCAATCTCATCCTCACACCATTTTAGATAAACAACTATGATGTTATCTTCCCTTAGGACAACGAATATGCTTCTTTTTTGTCGTTGTATGTGTCATCAACTGTTATTGGCCAGTAATTGTTTCCTTTCTACCTCTTTTTTGCAAACAGGGCTATCCATTTCACCTCGTTACTATTGCGACCTTTTGGTGAACTACACAAGTCACTTTTTTCTTAAGAGTGTTTTGTGCAGTTCTACTAAAATGTCACATGGGCAACATCTCTACATTTCAGTGCGACTGCACAAAGGGAGATTGGTTTTGCTCTATCCTCCTCATCCAACTCCGAGTCTAATCTTCTCCAACTATTTGCTTAATCTTCTCCAACTAGTTAGTCTTAAGAGAGACAACAAAGGTGACCGGCTTCTATTTGTGTGTTTATTGTTTCATCAACAGTCCTCTATTATTGTAATCACACTTACTCAATATCTTTGGAACAGGGACGCTCAGCTCTATTTTAGTGGAACTGCACAAAATGATCGGAATGTTGCATGCTCCTGACAGCTACTTTTTTCCCAACATGCCTTGTTGATTTAGACAGAGCTGGGGGGAAGTTGCTGCCAATGAAAGCATGGATCAATTTTAATTTAACACCTTCTCACAACTTTGTCTTCAGTTGTGATGTAAATATTAGCTCTGATCTGCTAATCATTGAGATGCATTAGCAAGGAAGTTAGTTTTTTATTTTTTTCAAAAGAGCATGGATGTTAGTTTCCTTTCTAGTATTTGATTGATGTTGTAACAAGACAACCTTCCAGCTGGCAAGACACATGAAACAAAAGCCGAAAGCTTCAGAGCATTGTACAATTTCATGTCAGTGGAAAATTATTTGTATACGTCAATTATGTAAACAAATGCTGGAAGCTTGATAGCATTGCCAGAAGCCATTCAGCATCCGGGTCCATGTACCACGCACCAAATTAGAGTACACAACCGCATGGGAGACTCAGCTTGGTCGTTGTGCCACACTAATAGTGAGTAATGAGCAGTCAAATCATAAGCCCCACCTTTCCCACTGTAAGTTGCTCGGAAGAAGCAATCATCAATACGCTCTTCTTTGAATCCGTTCATACTAGTATGAAGGTGAAAAAACAAGTCCGCGTATGGCCTCTCGGTCAACGCGCTTCCTCTTGGCATATCACTGACATGTGGGACTGGAGTGTGAGCAAACCGATCTCAATTGACGGCAAAATGGCCAACCCGCCGCTCCTTGAGAGAGACGAGGAGCAAGAACACAGACGGGCTAGATGTCGCACGGAGGCCAAGATATATTCGAGCATGGTTGATCGATGTCATCATTACATGTTTGATGTTTTTTAATAGTACTATTGGGCTGCCATTTTCCGCACTTCTCCCGAATAAATGTGTACTTTATCAGAGATTAAAATAAAATAAGAGTACAGACGCTCCACCATGCGGTTCCTAGTACCTGTATACTAGTAGTACTGTACTACTCGTACTACTAAACCTTGCGCTTGGCTCTTCGCCTCTTCGGGAAGTCGATCAATGATGGTACTACAGTGTATGCCTCTGGCAATCTGACACCGAATGAACTGCTGCATGTCCACCGCCTGGGCGAGGGTAGGTTGCATTAGTCAAAAGCTTCTCCTCGTCCTGCAAGCCACCGCGCTTGAGGTAGACGGAGAGGGCGTAAGCAAGCTTCACCTTGTCCTGCAAGCTTCTCCTTGTTCTGCGAGTTGACGGGGCACACCAAAGTAGTGCTAGTCCATACTGCCTCATTTCCGGTTAATATGGCTTAATCTTTTTTGCGGGTAAATGAGAGAGCTTTATTCATATATAAGAATTCTTAGGACAATCAGCCAAGAGACTGGTCACTAGGAAGCGAGGTACCCCGCAAAAAAAGGAAGCGAGGTGTTTCATCAAGCCAGCTCTCGGTCACATTCAAAGCGCAGCAAGCACGATTCGCACAAAGATGCGCCGCAAGGTTTGCTGACCTGTTTACATGCTAAATAACAAAAAAAGAGAAAATATTACTGAGCGCTCCTATTTCTAACAGGATAGGATCCAGAATTAAGCGAGAATTGTGGCGAGTGTTCCATGCAATCAACTTCCTTTATCACATGCGAGAACCCTCGAAGAGAAGCAAATGTGTTGAAGATTGCTTTATCACAGATTAAAATAAAATAAGAGTGTAGACGCTCCACCATGCGGTTCCTAGTAGTACTTGTATAGTAAGTAGTACTAGTAGTATGTAATACTACTCGGAGTACTACTGTAGTAAACTTTGTGCTTGGCTCTTCGCCTCTTCAGGAAGTCAAACAATGATGGTACTAGTACAGTGTATGCTTCTGGCAATCTGACATCGAATTAACTGTTGCACGTCCACCGCTTGAGCGAGGGAGAGCTTGCATTAGTCAAAAGTTTCTCCTTTGTCCTGCGAGCCACCGCGCGCAAGCTTCTCCTCGTTCTGCAAGTTGACGGGACACAATAAAGTAATGCTAGTCCATACTGCCTCCTTTCTGGTTAATATGGCTTAATTTGAAATGAGATAAATACACTGGCTGTCACTGTATATTTGTAAAAATACGATCAGTGGACTTCATAATATGCTCATTGCGGGCAATATATACATTTTCTGGTGTTTATACGGTCACTAGCTCACCCTGGCTGAGTATGTGTGTGCATGCAAGTGTAGGTTGAGCACTTGAGTGTGACCGTGTGTGTTCCGTCGTGTGCTCGGACATGCATGCATTAGGGTGTCGCGCGCGTTTTTGTGTGCATGTGTACGTGTGACTATTGTATGCATGCACGAGGTTGTAGTCCCTCATATCCACATGTTCATGTGTCAATGCTTTGTCAAAATGTTGCATGCAAGGTTTAATCATTCGTTGTTCACGCATGCATTCCCGATATTAATACGTTGGTAAAGACAATTTCTTGAGGAAAACGAGCCCATGAATTGAGTACAAAGGGGACCAATAAACCAGGATGGAGGGAGTACTAGTAGTGAACCGGAAGGAGGGAGTAGGTACGTAACAACATGCAGTAACAAAATTCCTCTATGTGCATCCTGTCTACGTGTCATGCAAGAAAATAGAGATAAGTACAAGTGAGACTCAGGAACAGTCATACACGTAGGGGGAGTACATGCAAGGGCCACTCAGGAGCAGTCAAATCACACAGTAAGTTAGTCGGACGAAGCAACCATCATTTCACTCTTCAATGACACGTACACAATATAAAAAGGTTGATATGGAGAGAAAAAGAAAACCGCTCCACTATATATACATTAGCAGGAGCCTAAGCTACAAGCATGATTGCTTGGGTTGCTCTCTTCACAAGCATAGAACGACGATGGCCACACCGTTGGTCATAGATCCGGCCTGATCCCGCCGCCGGGGAAGCGAACGATGTTCTGCGTAGACGCGGTCGACATCGGCGAGGAAGAAAACCCACTGTCAGTGTGTGCCGATCGGGGGCCCCGCGGTATGGGTTGATGCCGCCTCCCACCGCCCTTCTAGCTACACCCCGATGTCCCAGGTACAATTTCCTTTTGGAGCCGGCTTGCTCCACTGCCGTAGCTCCCCACGTAGCTCCATCTCCATGTGGATCTTTCTCTACTTCTACCATCTTCTATTTGTGATGAGTTTATGTCTCATGAACTAGTGCCACTACAATTATTCTAATCACACTTCTTCAATATCTTTGCCAACAGGGATGCTCAGCTCGATTTTAGTGGAACTGCACAAAAGCATCGTATGATCCGAGGGTGCCAGGCTTCTTTCCTTCGATAGGTTCTACCTAGCCAGGAAATTAAATCCTGTTTAGGGTTTAAGGTGTAGAGACCCCATCAGTAGTTTTTTTTTGTACACACTCTCACAACTTTTGTCTTTAGTTGTGAAGTAAATATTGGCTATGATCTGTGAATCATTGAGATGCATCAGCATGCGTGTTAGTTTTCCTTTGTATTTGATGTAATGTTGTAAAGGGGCAACCTTGGAGTCAGGATACATACATGAAAAAAAATCTGAAAGCTTCGTACTCCCTCCGGTCCTTTTTTGTATGCGTATAAGGCTACTCATAGTGGGGAGTATCATATACTAGTATCATGCATAAATTACATAGGGGACTAATAAACCAGGACGGAGGTAGTATGTGAGAGTGTATGGTGGGTCATGTGGTAAAATGTAGTAGTACTTTCTTGTAGCCCATTACTATACATGTTGACTATTACATTGGCCACTACGAAAAATACATTTTGCATCTATACAAGGCCACTAACAGTAATCGAGGCAATAGTACTTTCTTGTATAAGGGAATGGAGGGAGTAGTACCTTCTTGTAGCCCATTACTATACATGTTGACTATTACATTAGCTATAGATGACATGGCAACATGTTAGCCATCAACCGGCTATATTATTAACCATGCTTAAGGCATGCTTGCACAGAGAAAGAGAGAGTCGCGTCGCATGCATGCAAAACCGGAGAGAGAGAGAGAGAGAGCTGCATGCAGATAGATCTAGTGAGCCTGCATCCAGAGAGATGGAGAGAGGAGTAATTGTTCCCGAGAATTGTGTACTTTGCATGCGCGTAACTACCCAGCATTTCCTCAAAAGCAAATCTGGGGGCAAAATAGTCTATACACTCTGGTGTATAGTAATTTTTTCTTGGCATGCGGGCTGTCCAAGGAATATGGTGATAGTGGGAGGTGGGCCATGTAGCCACTAGGCTGCCGTGTTTCGTGCTCCTTCGGTGTAAGAGTGGAGAAAGTTAGTTTTATCACCGAATAAATAAATAAGAGTGCAGACGCTCTACGACGCTCTACCGCCGCAGTAATAATGACCAATGAGCCGTCAAATCACATAGACCCGGTAGTTAGTTGGACGGAAGAAGCAAACCATCACTCTTCGTTGAATCCGCTTCTCCCTCATGCAATACAATATTCTTTTGGAAACCAACATTTCGTTTGGTTAGATCGCGCCATCGAGCAAAACCAACATTTAAATCACGTCTGTCGCATTCGTGTCTCACCCTCCTCCACCCCACACGGTCGCTCGACATGCCACTCACCGCAAACCGAGTATACGCAAACTTTCCCGCCTGCTTGTCGATGGATCGCGCCATGGAGTGCTAGCACTACTGGAAGAGATAGACGAGGAGGGGGAGGACAACTAGCTGTAGCACGGACTCCCAAGAACTTTTTTACATGCATGTTGTGGCCAGCCGTGGTGACATTTGAACACGGAGCAGTCGTATGCACCGGGAAGTGACAGGGGCGACGCTCTCTCGGCCGGCGCGCCGCTTCAATGTCGGCGCCAGTGAGAGGTCGCGTCCGCTCTGGCCAGGCATGAATGCGGCACTGACCGTTTCTGGCAGGAAGCGCGCGCGGGTGATGAAGAAGGTTTGGGTTGGCCAGGGCGGTCAGGAGCGGGCGTAGCAGCGGTCCGGATGCCCGCAAACGAGAGATGCTGGACGTACATAAATATTGTTGCGTAATTAATAACGTAAATAATGTGCTGTCGGACTCAGGGCTTGATGGCTCGTGTCCGCATCAGTATTTCCCCGAAGAGGAAAGGATGATGCAGCACATCTACGGTAGGTATTTCCCTCAGTGATGAAACCAAGGTTTTCGAACCAGTAGGAGAACCAAGCAACACTATGTAAACGCTACCTGCACACAAAGAACAAATACTTGCAACCCGACTCGTAAGAGGGGTTGTCAATCCCTCCCGGGTAAAAGATAGATTGGTTTGTATGATTTTGGATAAATAGATCTCGCAATAGAACAAAATAAAATAAATAAAGAAAAAGTGCAGCAAGGTATTTTTGGGTTTTTAGAATAATAGATCTGAAAACAAAAGCAAATAAAAATAGATCTCAAGGCAAATATGATAAAGAATAGACCCGGGGCCATAGATTTCACTAGTGGTTTCTCTCGAGAAAATAGCATATGGTGGGTAAACAAATTACTGTTGGGCAATTGATAGAACTTCAAATAATTATGATGATATCCAGGCAATGATCATTATATAGGCATCACGTCCAAGATTAGTAGACCGACTCCTGCCTGCATCTACTACTATTACTCCACACATCGACCGCTATCCAGCATGCATCTAGTGTATTAAGTTCATGAAAAAAATGAAGTAATGCAATAAGAACGATGACGTGATGTAGGCAAGATCTATTCATGTAGGAATAGACCCCATCTTGTTATCCGTAATAGCAACTATCAATACGTGTCTTGCTTCCCCTTCTGTCACTGGGAAAGAACACCGCACGACCGAACCCATCACAAAGCACCTCTTCCCATGGCAAGAAAAATCGATCTAGTTGGCCTAGCTAAACCAAAGATTCGAAGAAGAAATACGAGGCTATAAGTAATCATGCATAAATAGATCTAATCATAAACTCAAAGTTCATTGGATCCCAACAAACACACTGCAAAAAGAGTTACATCAAATAGATCTCCAAGAGACCATTGTATTGAGAATCAAAAGAGAGAGAGGAAGCCATCTAGCTACTAACTACGGAGCCGTAGGTCTACAATGAACTACTCACGCATCATCGGAGAGGCACCAATGAGGATGATGAACCCCTCAGTGATGGTGACTAGATTGGATCTGGCGGTTCTGGAACTTGCGGCGGCTGGAATTGTGTTTCGTCGACTCTCCTAGGGTTTTTGGATTTTCGGGGTATTTATAGATCAAAGAGGCGGTGCGGGAGGCGGCCGAGGTGGGCACAACCCACCAGGGCGCGCCTGGGCCCCCAGGCGCGCCCAGGTGGGTTGTGCTCCCATCAGAGCCCCCTCTGGTACTTCTTTGACCCAACAGGTGTCTTCTGGTCCAGAAAAAATCTCCAAAAAGTTTCACTGCGTTTGGACTCTGTTTGGTATTGATTTTCTGTGAAGTAAAAAACAAGCAAAAAACAGCAACTGGCACTGGGCACTATGTCAATAGGTTAGTCCCAAAAAATAATATAAAGTTGCTATAAAATGATTGTGAAACATCCAAGAATGATAATATAACACCATGGAACAAGCAAAAATTATAGATACGTTGGAGATGTACCAGGGCTCCGCAGACCCAAGAAGGTTCGAACTTAGGGGCGTGAATGAAGGATCTCGCTCTCCAACAACGCTAGCTCGTCGTGCCCGTGACCTGATCTCGACGAGTATGCTGGATCATGCAGAAGGGAACAACACAGAGATTTACCCAGGTTCGGGCCACCTTGTGGTGTAAAACCCTACTCCTGCTTTGTGGTGGATTGGCCTCTCGAGGAGGTAGAGGATGAACTAGTATAGTGGACGAGATGCCTCGCGAGGGCTCGAGTGGTGAGGGTGGATCGGTCAAGGGTTCGATCTTGGATCCCCTTATACGGTGATGGCTAGCCCATATTTATAGTGGCATCGGTCCTCTTCCCTCATAGCTTAGGCGGGAAGGGATTCCACAACGGCCAATTTTGAAGGGGGACAAGGAGTACATCTTATCCTAACGAAAGGTGGTCTTCGCCTGCAAAGCTTCTGGCCATGACGCGGCAGTGGGCTCGGCGATGACATCCATCCTGCCGAGCTGGTGGTCTTGGTCTCGTTGCACCGGAATGGAAAGCTTTGGGGCTTTCCGCTGGAACCTGCGCCTGCCCTTGCTCCCTTAGCACCGAAGAGGAAACTGTTCCCTCTGCGCCCACTGGCGCCCGCCTGGCCATGGTCGTCATGGCTCACATCATCACAACCTCGTGAGGCTGGGTACCTACATAGAAGTCTCCGCCCCTCGGGAGGCAGCCTGGGGAGGCCGCTCCTTTGGAGGTCTTGATGTCGTTCTCCTTGCGAGGCCAGGGGACCTCACGAGGGTCTTGCCTTGGAGTTGTTGTAGCTGGGCCGTACAAGGCCATTGATGGGCCCACGCGCTGGGCCGCAGGCAGGCAGATCTAGGTACCCCGATCCTAGAACGCCAACAGTAGCCCCCGGCCCAAGGCATGCTCGGCCTGGCTTCAAGGCAAAGGCAAGGAGCGAAGGGCTAAGCGCCGTGGGCCCCCAATTGCCTGCGGGTCAGGCTTGACGCATGGTGCACGACGGGACGCAGATTCCTCTGCTTCCCCACGTCGCCTCGGCAACTGCCCAGGCTAACAAAAGACTGGCGCACGCCACAGGCTCATCATTGCTCTCCTTTGCCTTGCTCCTGATCCCCTCCTCCAGTAAAAAACTCCTCCAGATCCAACCGCAGATCCGCCCCCTTCCTTCTCCTTCCCAACGCCGGTGACCTCGTGAATGGCGCCCGGGAAGGCGAAGCCCGTGTTCCAAACCGCGACCTCCTCCTCTCCCTTGCCTGCGCTCGACGCGTCCTCCATTTCCAAGGAAGGGCATCTCAGCCCCGTGCTCCCGCAGACGGCGAGCGAAGACAACGAATGGGGCAAGGCCATGATCTGGGCCGGCTCTGCGGAGCGGAGCACCTTGGCGCGGACGGTTTACCCCTTCTTCCTTCACAGCATCTTTGCGGGGCTCGTCCTGCCCTTCTCTGAGTTCTTGTGCACCGTCCTCGACCACTACAGAATCCATGCCCTCCATCTTCAGCCCAACTCCATCCTCCTCCTGTCCATCTTTGCCTTCTATTGCGAGGCCTTCATGGGCGTGAGACCCTCCGTGGCGCTCCTCCGCCATCTCTTCAGCTTGCGGTTGCACGACCGGACAGAATGCTCTGCTTGCGCTTCCTTCGTCGCGGTCCATAAGGGGAATGTCTTCTTGAAGGCCGGGAAGAAGGTGGAGGGCTTCCGGCACCGCTAGGTCTTCCTGGACACCAAGGGTCTCAACCCGCGGCTGGAGCTGCCGACAGAGCTGCCTGAGCGGCTCAAGAGGTGGGGCCATGCAAAGCTTACCGACCCCCGGGCAGAGCCCGTCTTGAAAAGGATAAACTCGGATATGGAGGCCAAGCGGCTGACGGGGGGAATGCTTGTGAAGGAGTTCTTGACTCAGTGCCTGGCGCCGCTCTAATCGCACGCGCAGCCCTTGTGGGAATTCTAGGGCGTGCGGGACGACACGAGGCTACGCCCCGCCAGCCTGACGGACAAGGAGCTGGACAAGGCCATGGCTGTCCTACTAAACGGTGACCCGGGGGACCTCTCCGAAGCCTACACCCCGCTGTACCACCGCGATGACAGGGAGGAGCTGGTCACCGCCATGCCTGCCTTCAATGAGCTGGGGCTCATGCCGTCCGAGCGCCCCAACTCTCCTATGCCGGTGTCCTCCGGTGACAGCGGCGGCAAAGGGGACTCGAAGGAGACCGAGGACGACGAGCTGGAGGAAGTGTCTCCTCCGTCGCAGAGCGAGCTCCTCCGCAACCTTGAAGACGGTGGCGACACCGATGAGCCCCCGGCCGTGGACTCCCCGCGCTCCACGAGGGTCCTCAGGAGGTCAAGGCCCACACCACGGACCACAGAAGCATCTGGCCGGGCGACCCCGAAGAAAGGCGCGGATGCGCCCCCTCCGGAGGGCTCCGCAAGTTCCAGCGGGGCGATCCTGATGTCGGTCCCATCCCTGCCTGAACAACGAACAGGGGACGGGGCGACCGCTGCTGTGGCGGACGTGGCCCCACCGGCCGGGACCCCTCGGGGCGACCTCCTCACTTCTCCATGCGGCAGCGCCGCGCCGGGGTCCATCGAGGAGCGCCCCGCCTGCCCCCCAGACGCGGCCAAGGCCACGCCAAAGAAAAGCGGGGCGCCCTGACCTTCGCCGAGAAGGATAAGAAGAGGAAGTGGATCGCTCCTGAGGAGTAAGTAACTTACCTTGCTTCTGGTCAGGCATAGATTGCATCTGTGCTCATAGCACTCCCTTTTTGATGACCAGGGGTGGCGACGTGATGAAGAAGAAGAAGGCGAGCATTGGGCCGAAGGAGCCCCATGTCCTGGGGGCGCCGTTAGCCTCTGGTCGCGGGCGCGGGAGTGCGTGGCGCCAGCCCAACGCCGTCCCTGGGCGCTCAGGCGGCACCACACCTGGGCACACGGGTGCGCCGCCAGCCCCTGGCGCTTCACCGGCACCGCTTGGGGAACTGGCCGCCGAAGGTGCGGGGGTCCACGAGGCGACACTCCTCATCACGGCCGCGGCAACCCCAACACTGGTGGAGGGGGCAACCCCTGAAGACGCAGCGATGCAGCCTTAGGAGGAGCCAGCCCTAGCAGGCCAGCACGTTGCAAAGTTGTCCATCCTCGCTATGCCTGAGGGGAGCCTGGAGCCTCCGGCGCCCCAAGCCAGCCATGTTACTGCTTCCTTGGCCACAGCGTCAATCGACATGCCGATGCCGCCTCCCCATCAGACCCTCGCGCTCGTGAACTGTGACCCCCTGGTCAGGCCCGGGGCCTTGGATGAGGCCTACATCGCGCTCGGCCGGATCCGGGCTGACCTTGAAGACGCCGACATGTGCCTCATGAGGGAGCGCCTCGGGCTCGTCTCAGGGTGGCTCCAGGCCGACACAACCACCAAGACGGCCTGGGACCGGGCCGAAGCTACCATCACGGAAGGCAGGAAGGAGGCCGCCGAAGCCAAGGAGGCTCGCGACGCGGCGCTAGCCAGCGCAGCATCTGCTGAGAAGTGTCGTGATGAGGCGGAGGCCAACCTGAAGGCGCTTCGGGAAGAGCAGGCTATGCTCGCTCAGCAACTCCAGCAGAAGGAAGATGACCTCAGGGCCCGCGAGGCAAGGCTCGCGGATCGCGACTCCACGCTATCCAAGGCGGCCGCTGACCAAGCCGCAGAGCGCGACCGCCTGACCAATTTAAAGTAGGAAGTGGCCGAAGCCCAGACGTCCCATGCCCAGCACGTCTTCGAGGCGACAGCTCAGCTGGATGCCAGGGAGAAGACCCTCGTCACCGCCGATAAGAAGGTGGCCGCGGAGCATGACGCCCTCCCCTCCCTCGAGCTTAGGTCTCGTCAGGCGTTACATTCCATCTGCAGGGGAGGATTCGAGGAGCCGCTGGCGACCCCTGAGGGCGGCTATGCAGGGCTCTCCTCCAAGCTTCCTGAAGCGCTCGAGGGTGCTGTCGCCGAGGTGGACTCTATCCTAGAGGAGGAGTGCCACTCGCTCTTCTCCGCGGCTGCGACGCGTGTCTTCAGCCACCTCTATCTCCAGAATCCGGGCTTCAACTTCAACGCGGTGATCCACCCGGTTGCTCCTGAGTCCCCCGCGACCACTGCGGCTGTCATGAAGGGCCACGTGGATGCGCTGCTGAAGAAGTTCACCTGCATTCCTGACACCAAGCCTCCAGCGGTGGAGACCAGCGGCGACGACGATGGCGGTAGCGATGTTGACGACGGGCTCCTTGTGACTGGGACGGGTGACGGCGACGGCCATGGCGACGATGACCCTTCCTCCTAGGTTTACCCTGCGACATTTAGCATGCCTCGGGGAGGCGTAAGACTTTGCTTGAATTTGCAGAACATTTGATGTTTGTAATAATCGTTTGAACTCCGTGATTTCGTTTTCATGCTTGGTTTCCTTCTTGTTTGCTTTTGCGCTCTGCGTCGGCAGGGCCCAGCCCCGCGCATACCTCGACCGCCGTTGGGGCGTCCAGATAGCCAGGACGACACCAAGGGGCGAGGGGCTACGTGACTAGTGAGGCCCCTGAGTCGCGATGCTCAAGGCCCCCCCTTGACGTGCGAGCAACCCTCATGAAGGAAACGTGGGCAGCGACGAGGTTAGTCCGGAGTCCTCCATACCTTTCCTCGCCAGCCTTCGCTTGGGAGGGGCGCGAGAAGACCAGATACAAGGGACCTGGAGAGGTGGCGTGCGCCCAGGCTTGGCCTGAGCATAGCCCCCGTGTCCAGCCCCCTCGCGCGTGCGTCCCGTGGGAATGCTGCACGATATGATCATGTGAAGAGCCGAAAGGCTATCCTGAGGTTGGTGCGGCCACTAGGGCGCCCTCAGTTGTTTATCCACCAGCGCGGAGCTTGGGGCTTCCACTTGGGCGTGGGCATAGTCGCTGCTCGACCGTGTCGTCTGCCAGCGCGGAGCATGGGGCTTCCACATGGGCGTGGGCATAGTCATTGTTCGATCGGGTCATCCGCCAGCGCGGAGCATGGGGCTTCCACTTGGCGTGGGATGGGTGCTCTGTGTTAGAGTCTCCGGGCATGTACATCCCAATTTTGTTCGTACACGTGACTGGCACGGCAGAACTGGAGGAGGTGTATCTGGGCACCTGTGAGCCAGCGCGGGACTCACGAGGCCCTACCTCAAGGCGGGTTGCGCCTGAATCTTCTAGCGCGGAGCGCGCTTATGAAACCTGAATGGTGGGGGCTACCTGCACCGAATGAACCTCTGGAGGCCATCGCATGAGAAGGTCGAACACCAAGGACCCCAGGAGGTGACGTGAACGGGGCCGGCCTGCCAGACAGAGCTCAGTCGCTTGGGTTTAGCAACACTGCAGGGATGGACCTGAGCACAGACGCCGTGCTCAGTCTTCTCATGCAACAATCCCGAGAAAGGACACCCGGCGCGCGGCTCCCACGACGGTGGAGCGCCGTGACTGCGGTTAGATGAACCGGGCCACGCGCCCTTACTCACCCACTCTAGATTAGCTCATGCGAGGACAAGGCACCAAGGACCCCGGGAGGTGACGTGCATGGGACCTGGCCCGCGAGACATAGCTCGGTCGCTTGGATTTATCAATGCTGCAGGGACGAACCGGAGCACAGACACTGTGCCAGCCCTTAATCACGAGGCGGTCGAGGGCGGGGTTGTGAGGGCGCAGCGACATTCATGGTGGCGAAGCACCGGGCACGCAAGTTGAAATACTTAGGAAATTCATAAATGGCAGAGCCAGTTCTGATACATGCGGAAAATGATACAGCTAGAGGGGCGGGCCCTAACAGCTTGAGGATAATGCAGCCCGAAAGGCGCCCTCAACTGAACAAACCAAAAAGTCACCTGGCACCAGTGTTGTAGAAGCGTCGGGGCAGCTGAAGATGCATGCCGTGGAGATTGCTCCTCATGAACTGGGCAGCTCCGGAGGCCTGTTCGGCTCGCGAGGCCCGGGGGCTTGCGAGGGTCCGGGACCTCCTGAGACGCGACCGCCGAGCGCCTGGCCTTGTGAGACGCCATAACACGCTGCACCAGGCGCTGGTACGAGGCGCCCACGTTCAGCAGGACAAACGGCATGCGGACGTAGTTGCAGGGGTAGCCCCCACTCCGGCCGACATGTGAAGGCCAGAAGAGATCCTACGAAGCGGCCCTGTTGAGGCCCGGGATGTTGACACAGACGCGCAGCTCGCCACCCGCGTCGGGGGCGGCAGCTGCACTGGGTGGTGCGGGGCGACGCTCGCCACGCATGGCCTGCGCCTCCAGAAGCTCCTCGATCGCCTTGGTGGTGAATTCTGGTGCCCCTGGCGCCTCACGCCTCGTTCCTTGCTTATGAGGGCGCGCATCAAGGCACGCCTCCAAGTGGTGCCCGAGCACCTCCCTCGTCGCACAGGTCAGGTCAGAAGCTCTCCAGATGGAAGCCCCCGAGCCCGTCCCGAGGGAAGCACCGGGTGCGCCTTCCTATGCGGGAGGGAGGGGTGCCCCAGCAGCAGGCACAGGGCTTGAGGCGCCGCCAGAGGGCTTCTTGGTGTCCGGAGGACCCTTGGGGAGGAGCTGCTTCTTCTTCGCGGGGGTGGTCTCAGGAGGCAGAACGCCACCCTCATCATCAGAGTTCTCGGCCAAAGTGGCATGGTAGGCATGCTCAAGGGAGCAGACCGCATCCTTCTCAGCGCAGGCGATCGTGATGATGCCGCTACACCCTGGCATCTTGAGGACGTTGTCGCCGTGGTGGGTGGCCGCCGTGAACTTGGCGAGGGCAGGGTACCCGAGGATAGCGTTGTACGGGAGGCCGATGTGGGCGACGTCGAAGTCAATGAGCTCGGTGTGGTAGTTGTCACACTTGCCGAAGGTGACGGGAAGGCGCACCTACCCTAGGGGGTGGTGGAGCCATCGGTCACTCCCGAGAAGGGCTTGGTGGGCAGGAGCTGGTCATAAGGCACTTGGAGCGTGTCGAATGTTTCCACAGAGGGGACATTGAGCCCAGCGCCACCGTCGATGAGGGTCTTGGTGACGAGGATGTTGCTGATGGTGGGCGTGCAGAGCATGGGGAGCACGCCTGCGGTGGCCGAACACTTGAGGTGGTCCTTGGAATCGAAAGTAATCGCGTACTGCGACCACCTGAGGGGACGTGCGGCCTCAAGCTTCGGGAGGGCCGCGTTCACCTCACGAGAGAACTGCTTGAAGACGCGGTTCGAGGCAGGGGCCTGGGCACCACCCAGGATGCAAGTGATCGCACTGGGTTCCTGGACGCCTCCAGCCCCATCATCTTGTCGGTTGTTGTCATTTCTCCTTGGTGGCGGCGGCAGCGGAGGGAGGCCGACGTTGCCCTGGGGGCAGTCCTCACGAGGCTGGTCATGCCAGGGGTCATCGCGAGGCTAATCCCGCCAGCGGTCCTCGCTACGCTGGTCACACCAGTCCTGGCGAGGATCGCGGTTGTCCCAGCGGCCTCCACCGCGGCCTCCTCCATGATCGTAGCCGCGGTCACCGCGCTTGGGGCTACGGCCACGACGCCCGTCATGGAGTGCTCTGAGCTCCTGACAGTCGTTGGTGTTGTGGCTGTGTACGCTGTGGAAGACGCAAAACGGGTAGTTGCCCCTGGGAGGCTCATCATGGTCACGGCCGCGCTTCATCTCGGGCTCCACTCCCAGCACGGCGGGGCCCTTGCACTTCGCCTCCTTAGCCTTGGCCTTCTTGTCTTCGAGGTCAGCCTCCGGAAGCTCGAGGAGGGAGAGGCGGCCCTCCTTGGCCCTCGCACACTTGTTCGCCAGGTTGAACATCTCCAGGGCCGAGCACAAGTCGTCGTGGATGGCAAGCTCCTCTTTCATCTTGACATCCCTGACACCATCTGTGAACGCCGAGATGATGGCCTCGTCTGATGCCTTTGGGATTTTGAGGCAAACATTCGTGAAGCGCTGTATGTACTTGTGAAGAGTCTCGCCTGGCTGCTGCTTCACGTGCCGTAGATCGTTCACTGCAGGGGCACGGTCATGAGTGCCTTGGAAGTTGGCGATGAAGCGCTCGCGAAGCTCGTCCCAGGAGGAAATCGATCCCTCCGGGAGGTGAAGGAGCCAGGAGCGCGCGCCATCCTTGAGAGCCATGGGGAGCCAGTTCACCATGACCTTGTTGTCACCATTCGCCACCTCGATGCTCAGCGAGTAGAGCTGGAGGAACTCTGCAGGGTCGGGGGTGCCGTCGTAGTGTGGAGGCAGGTCTGGCTTGAACTTGGCGGGCCAAACGACGTGGCGCAGCTCCGGGGTGAAGGCGCGGTAGCCCGCTGCACTCACGGGCGCAGCACGCGCAGGGGGAGCTCGGTCTTCACGTCCGCGTGCTGCCGCCTTTGGTGGCGCGTGGTCATGATGCTGCCGCGGCGGTGTGGGGAGCGCACGGGCGTCGCCTTGTGGCCGCTGCACCACCTGACAGCTTGCCTCGTCCCGTACCGGCACTGGTGCCCCACGTCGCGCCTGGGCTCAGGGTCAGCGCCGCACAGAGGAGGATGAGGAGGCACGCCATGGGCCACGTCGCCCGGCTGGGATGGCGGGGGATGAAGCAGTGGGAGGGCGCCGACACCTCGCCAGCGGCATTGACGAGCTCGGTGATGCGGCCGAGCCAGGCGTCGTAGCCCTCGTCGGCGGGACGGTAACGCAGCAGCTCACGCGCCATGAGCAGCGCAGCCTGCGCGTTCGCCGACCCGCGGCGGATGTGGGAGGACGACGCCGTCACGGGAGTGAGAGAAGGAGTGGTGGTGCCGCCATCACGCCCCACGGAGGGTGGCAGCGACGAGTCCTGCTGCTCATGAGCAGCGGGTCAGTGGCAGCGTTAGCCACGGGAGAGGCAGAGCGGCGTGGGATGCCACGGCCCACGGGCGCTGTCTGAGCGACGCGAGCGGCCCGGCGCTCGGCACGGACTCAGCGAGCATCAGCCATTGACACGGCGGAGCGAGAACAGAGCGCGGTTGACGAAGAGGCGGAGCTTCGACACGCCCCTACCTGGCGCGCCAAATGTCAGATTCAGGGCTCCGTAGACCCAAGAAGGTTCGAACTCAGGGGCGTGAATGAAGGATCTCGGTCTCCAACAATGCTAGCTCATCGTGCCCGTGACCTGATCTCGACGAGTATGCTGGATCGTGCGGAAGGGAACAACACAGAGATTTACCCAGGTTCAGGCCACCTTGCGGTGTAAAACTCTACTCCTGCTTTGTGGTGGATTAGCCTCTCGAGGAGGTAGAGGATGAACTAGTACAGTGGATGAGCTGCCTCGCGAGGGCTCGAGTGGTGAGGGTGGATCAGTCAAGGGTTCGATCTCGGATCCCCTTCTATGGTGATGGCTAGCCCATATTTATAGTGGCCTCGGTCCTCTTCCCTCATAGCTTAGGCGGGAAGGGATTCCACAACGGCCAATTTTGAAGGGGGGCAAGGAGTACATCTTATCCTGACGAAAGGTGGTCTTCGCCTGCAAAGCTTCTGGCCATGACGCGGCGGTGGGCTCGGCGATGACATCCGTCCTGCCGAGCTGGTGGTCTTGGTCTCATTGCACCGGAATGGAAAGCTTTGGGGCTTTCCTCGGGAACCTGCGCCTGCCCTTGCTCCCTTAGCACCGAAGAGGAAACTGTCCCCTCCGCGCCCGCTGGCGCCCGCCTGGCCATGGTCATCATGGCTCATGTCATCATAGTCTCGTGAGGCTAGGTACCTGCATAGAAGTCTCCGCCCCTCGGGAGGCAGCCTGGGGAGGCCGCTCCTCTGGAGGTCTTGATGTCGTTCTCCTCGCGAGGCCGGGTGACCACGCGAGGGTCTTGCCTTGGAGTTGTTGTAGTTGGGCCGTACAGGGCCGTCAATGGGCCCACGTGCTGGGCCGCAGGCAGGCAGATCTGGGTACCCCCGATCCCAGAACGCTGACATGTGCCAGTTGGACAAATATGATTGGAGATGGAGATGGAGACGGAGATGAAAGTAAGAATTTTACGTAAACACACGGATATGCATGTCTATGTGTGTTTGTGCGCACACACACATAGTGACGACTCTCGCGACTACTCGTACACATCATCGATGTTTCGTTCTCCCTACACACACACAAACTTAGTACCGCCTCATTTTGTTCCTAGGATAGGAATATCATAGGAGTGGGAAACAATATGAAGTGAGATAAATGGAGTACTACGTACAAGAAGAAATGTACACGCACTCATTTGCCTCCGACATACCTGCGAGTACACGATGGAGCGCATTTGTACACGAAGAGGCAGCATACGTACGTAATAATTTGACCCTTTAATTTGTTCACTTAATAATGGAGGGTCGGGGACCACACGTGAGGGATACAAACTGCGACCTGGAAGCGGGGGCGTGTTATTGATCGAGTTTTCTTTCTTGGTACGTTAAAAAAATTTGTCTGCCAGTTTTCGTTTCTTTTTTCCAGGAACGCGCATATTCTATTTAAAACCACTGCTATGGAGAGACTTGTTTACTCCATTGTATATATAGCCTCTTGTTTGATAGGGTTTCTCGCGTCTCGCTCTCTCACCCTCTCCATATCTAAACAAGATAATAGTGTCCACTCTATCTCTCTCCTCACCGGTGGTCATAGATCCGGCCGGATCCTGTCCGCTGCGGGAGATGAGGAGGTCCAGCGTTGACGTTGTTGCCATCAGTGATGGAGGAAGGCGATGCGCACCGTACTCTCAGAGCCGGCGCCGGCGCGGACGAAGGTCCTCTGCGCCCTTGTTCGCTGCCGTCGTGTGGGCAGATCCCGCCCGCCCGCCTAAGCCACATCTCGCCCACCTGAGGTATAACTTCTTTTGGATTTCATGCTTCATTGTACTCTGGATGCGGGTTTTCTTCTATAACACTACTTCTCAGCTCCCCATGTACAGTAGCTAGGGTTCGTCGGCTGGTCCAACATCACCTATTTTTTACTATTATAGAGGAAAGGCCACTCCAAAAGTTGTCATGGTTTATCATTTATGCATCGGTGGAGGTATACATGTTTTTTTTGACAAAAAGCACATGGTGGTTGTGCGGTCATTGTCCATATGCTCCTATTGCTGCTGCTAATCTAAAACTATCACTGGTAAAATGAAGCAATGCCCATGTAGAGGCGTCGATAAATGCTTCTGTCCTGCTTTAGTTTTTTTTGGTATCCTGCTTTAGTTCCCATCAAGATAATCATGATGCTTCTATTTTTTGGTGTACATTTCATTAATTCTTATTGACAATTAAGATGCCGCTGTTAATCTTGTTCCACTGCTAAAACAAAGTAACGACACTACTTAAATATCATTTTTTTATATTTTTGCAAACAGGGATGCGTATCTTCATACTCGGGCATGTCTTCCTCAATTTTAGTGGAACTGCACAAAATTGGATAGCCACTATTGCTCAGCCTCACTGTCCTCTGCCAAGTGGTTCTTCCTTTCTCGGGCTTGATTACTGAGAAGAAACAAACCACAGTGAGGATTATCAAACTTCATTGGTGCCTGACCCAAACTTGATGCCAAAATCGATGATGCATCACCACGATGACCTATCGATGCTCATGGTTGCATCGGCTGGTGAAGCTGATCAATGTTCAATGAAGAATGGGCTGTCTTCCATCAGTGCTCTTTGCTTGTTACCACAAAGATGATATCCTTCACCAGTTCATCTTGGAGCAATTGTTTACGTTGGTGCAATTTTATCACTCAATTGGATATGAACCAAATGTTTCCTCGAAGAAGCATCGACGTTGGTACTAAGAGCAAAAGTTTTGTATTGATTTCTAAGCCTTCTCACAACTTTGTCTTCAGCTACCTTGTAATTTTATTTGTCCAGCTTTTAACTAAATATGTGGTCAGACTTTGATTAAAAATATGGTGTGGACTAAAAACCCGAATGGAGGTAGTACCCCTCCGTTTTTATGTACTCTGCATATTAGATTTGACTGAAGTCAAACTTTGTAAATTTTGACCAAGTTTAGGCTGAACACAACAAACCATAATTATTGAGAGAGGGCAAACTGTACATACAAAATAATTGAAATTAAATTTCTTTATTTGTACACACTCTCACACCTTTCCGATAATTTGGCACGTGTGTGGTTGTTCACTTAACAGAGGGTAGTGTACCTCACGTGAACGACAGGAAGTGCGACCAGGGTGCGAGGATTGTTAGTTGATCGTGGTTTTATTCATTGGCATGTTAAATAAAGAGTTTCGTTTCGTACACAATTTAAAACGATTGTTATGGAGAGAAAAAGAAAACCACTCCACTATATTAGTACTATATACGAGTACTACTATATAAGCTGAAGCCTCAGCGCTTGTTCGCTAGGGTTTGCACTCTTCACACTCTCGCTGCACTACATATATATATACACACTGGAGGCTCAACATTCCTTTGCTAGGGTTTGCTCTATTCACAATCTCTCACCCTCTTCATCAGATCTAAACAAGACTACGTTGGCCTCTCTCTCTCTCTCTATCTTCCCCCTCACAGCTGGTGAAGGAGCCGTCCGGATCCCGTCGCACCGGGAAGGGGAGGAGGTGCAGCGTTCACTCCGTCGCCTTCAGCGAGGGAGGCAATCCACTGCCGGCTGCGCCATTCTCTTTCACCCAGCGCCTATGCGGGAGGGCCTCCGACCCCTTCTTCCTCGCCGCCGTACATAGTGTGGGCAGATCCGGCCTCCCGCCGCACACCTAGCCACACCCCGATGACCCTAAGCTATAACTCTCTTTGAAACTGTCATTGCTCTAGCTGCATGTGGATCTTTTTCTATTCTGTAGTCGAATCTAGGTCTTGGTTCAAAGAGGAAAGAAGGGGGGTGGGGTGGAGCATGAACCTAGGATGTGGTTCAATGAGGAAAGGAGGGAGGGAAAGTAGTATAGACTGGCTATCCAGCCGCTCTGTTGGTTGAAAAGGGAAAAAGGGGGTAACCCAGTACACACATATGTAAGGAACCGATCTCTTTGTTGAAAAAGGAAAGAAACTGGGGGGTCGGGTAGTTTGTGCAGGACTAGATTTGCTGCCCTCACATAGGAAAAAGGTTCAAAGAGAACAAATATGGGGCCAACACAGATATGCTGCTTGGCAACATACTCTGCATCACCCATTTATACGTGTGGACGTACATGGTGCTGGCATGTCCCATGTCCCATACAACTATTTTGCTGTTGTTAATCTAAGAATGCCGCTGGAAAATTGAAGCAATGCCATTGTTAAAAGTAAATTACATTTTTAACAAATGTTATTTTAAGAGAATGTCTCTGTTAATATGAATCAATGCAACCGTTTTAGAAATGCTACTATCCTACTTTGTTTTCCATCAAGATAAGGTAGATGCTTCTTTTTGTGGCCATATGATTCATCCTCCTTTATCGGCTAGTAATTGTTTCTTTTTTTACCTCTGAAAACAGGGATATCTATTCAACTCGTTGCTATTGCGACCTTTTACTTCACTACGCAAAACACTTTTGTTTTAACAGTGTTTTGTGCAGTTCAACTTAAATGTCACACCGGCAACTTTGCTTGATTTAGTTGAACTACACAAAACGAGATTGGATTTCCTATTCCTGTTGGCAGATTCATATTTGATCTTGTCTGCCTCATGAAAGGTCAGTACCGGCCTTCATCCACATGATTGTGCAGTATGCTTTGAGATGCTGTGCTACTTGTAGTGGTGCTGTTTTAAATAAATGTTGAATTGAAGCTATTGTATTGCTGTCTTTTCCCATTAAGTGAACAAAAATGGGACCAACCCAGACATGATGCTTGTTGCTTTGTTACAACAAACTCTGCATCACCCCCTTTATAAGTAGATGGAAGCACATGGTGCTGTTGCGCCCACTCTCCCCTGGAACTGTTTATGCTTTTTGTTAATCTAATGCCACTGGTAAAATTAAGCAATGCCACTCTTAGAATTAACTACTGAATCTTAGTTCAAAACTTCAACACTTGTTAGGGATCGGCGGGAGTACTATTTCTGTTAGGGATCGGCGGGAGTACATGTTTAAGAAATGTATTGTTGAGATAATGTCTCTGTTATTATATATCAGTTACAGTGTCTTACAAATGGTACTATCCTGCTTTGTAGTTCTTTCTACATGTTTAACCAATGTATTGTTAAGATAATGTCTCTGTTAATATGATCAGTTGCACTGTTTTAGGAATGGTACTTTTTCGCTTTGTCGTTCTTTATACATGTTGAAACAAGGTATTGTTAAGATAATGTCTCAGTTAATATGAATGAATCACACTGTTTGAGAATTGCTACTGTCCTGCTTTGTTTCCCATTAAGATAAGGTAGATGTTTTTTCTTCTGGGAGTATAAGTCATCAACCGTTATTTCTCAGTAATTGTTTCCTTTATACCTATTTGTGCATACAGGGATATCAAAACTTCTGCTCGGTTCTATTTCAACTTTGATTTTAGTTGAACTGCACAAAAGGAACCAATGAGTTTAAGGCAAACTGTTGCATTATTGGGCCCAGTTGGTCTTTCCACTTTGCAGAAAGAAGCAGTCACTGTTTGCACTACATTACAGAAGGAATGGTCGAGAAGCTTTAGAGTATTAGTAGATGCTGGTGACATGACTAGTCTGCAGACCAAGGGAAACTCAACTCAACAGCACGTGGGGTGCAAAATTCACTCCACAAGGAAAGGTATGACCAAGTCAGTCACCGACGCAGTTGTAACAAACGAGGTCAATATCGGCCTTCATCCACATGATCGTGCTTTGTTATGTTGTGCTAATTATATCGTTGTATTGTTTTGAATAAATGTTTAATTGAAGCTATTGTATTGCTATCTTTTCCTGTTAAGATAATGAAGATGATTATAGTTGTGAGCATATGTTTAATCAACTAGTACCACTATTATATTCATCACACTTTTTTTGTATTTATGCAGACAGGGATGCTCAGCTTGATTTCAGTGGAACTGCACAAAATGTTCAGATGGTTCGAGTCCTCCATAATACTTCATCATGCATAATACATCGAATGGTTCTCTAATCATTCGTCGTCACCTTGAGCCACCGGACTATCTACTTGAATGGAGCTGCCAACGTATTCAAGGTCTTGCAACATATAAATACAAAATCCATCGTGCTACGCAAGACATTGTTTGATTTTAGTGGAACTGCATAAAAAGATACGCTGGTTAATCCGGCTCCATGTGCCATTTCAATGTGCAAACTGATGACAAACCCTGCCCGTTCCACAATCATAGGCATTACATATTTTGAATGGGAAAAGCTTGTCAAAGTTTAATCATTGATGTTAGCAAGAAGACAATCGTTTAATGTTTTGGAATTGGAAAACCTTGTCAAATTTTGCTCATTGATGTTAGCCAGAAGACATGCATTTGATATTTTAGAATGGGACGCCCTTTGCTGTGAGCAACGTCGATCATTTTTTCCTATTCGTGTGTTCAGTTCAGAAGTAAATATTTACTCTGATAAGATGCATAGTCATGAATGTTGACTTATGTAAGGTATTTTAAGAGTTTGTTCTGAATGTTGTCTATGAAATGCCAGGCCTTGTGAGTTTGATTGCAAAGTTGAGCTTGGAATGCTGTGGCATGCGGCATCACGAGCTGTTCACCATGCCTCCTGAGAATAATGCTTCGTATTGTTTTGCATGTTGATCTAATCCCAGTGATTTGCATGGTAAGAAGATCATCCTCTTTTGTTGTTTCTGTGCTTAAGAAGTACATCGTGTAATGTTTCATTCATAGCCTATACGACAACTCCGGTAGGTTAGAGGTGAAACCATATGATCTTCATACCAACTCATCATCTTAGGCCGTGATTGGATCGTCGTTTTCCAACCAAAACCGCTTGTAAAACTGACGCTTGTAAATAAAAGCTGATGGTCTTGGGCGAAGCGCTTGGTTGGTCATTTTCGACTGGTAAAATATACACTGGTTTCTCAAATTACACGCGTAACTCGCCGATTTTCGTTACAGACCTCGGGCCGTCGGTTTCATTACGCCTGTATTTTACGCGTTGTTTTCGGTGATGAGTAAATTACACTTGTATCCTTAATATAGGTGTGAAACAATCCAGAGCTCCCGAGGGCAGCCTTACCGTTTCATGCCGGCTCAGTCTCTCAAAGGTGCTCATAGGGGTCCGATGATCCTGGCTTCCTGAACGACCAGCGGGCGCTGTATCAGACCATCCGTAGGGCCCGCGAGGCCCTCACCGTCGTCCTTCGAGTTGTTGCACTCGCCGTGGTGCCGCCGTCTCGCGTTGTCAACATGGTCAACGAACATGAGGAATCAGGAGATGACTTTACTTGGAGAGGATGACAGTGGGGACCCACCAGGGCAAGAGCCGCACGTACGCAAGTGCCTCCTTATTATATACAACTATAATTTTTTTGCTTCCTCCTAGTTTCCTGACATCACGGTCCCACACCATTTGTCAACCTATATAGTCAATAAACGAGAGAATTGCACAAGGAGCGGCCGACGGCTGGGACCCAGCAGCTCGAGCAGTATTTTTGCTTTTGAGGTGTGAACAGAGTTTTTCTTGAGTGATGTTTTTGTTGTTGTTCAGAGGAGCAGGGTATCAACTAGGCGGGCTGTGGCCCATCTAGCCCAGGCTATTATTTTATGTCAACCAAATATCCAGCCTAGATATTAATTTTTCAAGGTGAAAATGGCTAGCCCAGCTATACTTTTTTTGCGGAATACCCAACCCAGGTCAACTTGTTATTCTCCACCCCGCTGGGCAGCAAATCTTTCCTAGGAGGGATGCATTAGGCCTAACAAGAAAATGGGCTTCAAGAAATAATAAATGTGATGTAATTATAAAAACTGGGCTGTAAATATAAAAAATGCACCAAACAGGTAATTAGTTTCAAAAATATTATTTTTGGATTTTAAAATTTTTAATTTCATTATTTGTTGCGCACGCAATATTTCGTTGGATTTTTACCTAATACAAATTTATTTTGAAATTATATTTAATCTGACTTGAAATTTCGGGATAAAAATATTTCGGATCCCATCAAAATGTGGGATTTTTTGTTGAATTCTGTTTTGAGCGGTTGGTTGAAATTATTAATTGTTGTCCTGGCTAGAAAATGGGCTGTAATTTTAACAAACTGTAAATGGGCTGTAGTAAATTCCATTAGAATTCAAAAATGGGATGTACATTATTACAAATCGCAAATGGGCTATATGTTCTATGCCACAGATGTGATGCTCACTTGTGGGCCTACTAAGTTGACGCGTACGGAAGGCTTTGTCAACTTATAGTCAACACACAATTCTAGCAGCAGTGGCCGTTGGATGTCCATCCAATGGCTGTAGTGCTTCTTCAATCTCGGATATTCTTGTTTCAGCTGCCCAAACCACTGCCGGTGGTACCGCCTGCTACCGCCTCCCATGGCCGGCTGTGCTGGCGCACAGGCTTCACCTGCCCACCCTACTCCCATCGCCGTCCAGGCCATTCCTCTACTCACCAACACCTCCTGTTATTCTTCGGCGACGGGAGCCTCACACCGCAGCCGAACCAGTGAACCCTCGTACTCCTCTCCGCGTGGGCATCCACTTCTGTGTCTTCGCCGGCTCCGGGTCGTTCCCTTCCTAGGCCTCGCCATCGTTCACCGCGTTGGTTCTCTCGGCGCGGCATGGTCAACTTTGTCAACAAATGACTGCCATCGGAAGAGGCATGTACGTGGAGTGGCTGACAGTAGGGACCCACATGGCCCATGGCCGCACCCAGCAAGTGCCCCCTTATTATGCGAAAACAAATGATTTCTCCCCCTGACAGGTTTGACCCACCAGTTACATCTTCGCACGCAAGGAAGTGCTTCCTCTATTACGCGAAAAAAAAAGTTTCCTCTCCCTGATAGCTGGGACCCACCAGCTTTATTATGATCCATTTCGTGAAAATATAGATTGTACCAAAGATGCTAAATTGTTTTATTTTTATTCTAATTCAAAAAAGAAGAAATAAAAAAACCAGAAAACTTGTTCGCACGCAAGTAAGTGCCACCTTATTACGCGCAAAAAAAAAATGATTCCCCCTGCTAGCTGGGACCCACCAGATTTGGAGGATGACTTGTGGGCCTACCAAGTTGACGCGTACGCAGGGCTTTGTCAACTTAGTCAATAAATGATTCTAGCTGCATTGACAGTTGGATGTTAATCCAACGACCGAGCTGCGTCTTCAACCTCTGGTCTTCTTGCTCCAGCCGCCCAAACCAGCGCCCGCTGTACCGCCTGCTCCAGCCTCCTGTGGCCGGCTGTGCTGCCGCGCAGGCCTCATCGCCCGACCATACTACCACTGGCCAGGCCTTCCCTCTACTCACCCACACCCCTTGTTATTCTCCGGCGACGGCAGCCATACACCGCAGCCGATCCATTGAACCCTCGTACTCCCCTTCGCGTGGGCATCCACCTGCCTCGTATTCCCTGGCTCAGCGTCGTTCCCTTCCTAGGCCTCGCCGTCGTCCACCGCCTGGGTGTTGTCCGCGCGGCGTGGTCAACATGGTCAACGAATGACAGCCATCGGAAGAATACTGTATGTGGTAAGGCTGACAGATGGACCCACCAGCTACATCTTTGCACGCAAGGAAGTGCATCCATATTACAGGCAAAAAAATGATTCTTCCCCCTGACAGCTGGGACCCACCGGTTATATCTTCGCATGCAAGGAAGTGCCTCCTTATCCTCCCTGACAGCTAGGACCCATCGGGTCAAAGCGTACGTAGCGTTGTCTGTCTGGTCGCGAACATGTACGTACGTACTGGTCGATCGGTCTCTCTGCAAGTATGAACCGTGGCCGAGTAAGTAGTGGCACGTGTCATAGTAGAGCACCCGACGTAGTAGTTCAGGCAGTCCCGTCTAAATCATGTACACGTACGTACAGCCACAGGGCAAAAATACGGCCACGTACGTACATACAGGCGGGGTCTCGAATGTGTACTCGCGCATACGGACGGCCAGGGCTCGTGTACATGGAGAGGCAATGGACGGCAGCAACGGTGTCCTGTTCATCAGGCAGCCAACCGGCTGGGTCGGAACGGAGAAACAACATCCTATTCATCAGGAGGCAACAGACTGGGTCGGAATGCGTCCTGTTCAACGGGAGCCAACCGGCTTGGACGGAACAGCCGAAACGGGGTCTGGCGTACCGCAAAACGGAGGAAACGGACTTGTGTTTGAGCACCTATAGTTGAAACGGGGTGCTATTGATCGAGAGGGGTGTGGCGTACCGCAAAACATAGCAAACGAACTTGTGTTGGAGCGCCTACGGTCGAAACGGGGTCCTGTTCATCGAGAGGGGTGTGGCGTACCGCAAAACGAGACTCCACGGGCTACTGTTCATCCACCGTCTACTGCCTCGCTCCAGCCTCCACGGGCTACTATTCATCCACAGTCGGCTTCCCCCAGCCTCCACCTGCTACTGTTCATCGACCATCGACTTCCTCCTGTCTCCCCCAGCTATTGTTCATCCACGAACTACTATTCATCTAGCCTTCACCGGCTACTGTTCAACCAGCCCTCCACGGGGTCCTGTTCATCCACCCCAACCGGCTCAGGTGTGGCAGCCTCCTCGGGGTCCTGTTCATCCAGTGGCAACGACCTACTACCACGGGGTCTTGTTCATCCAACCCCCACCGGGAACTGTTCATCCATAGCCAACCAACCGGCTCGACTCACCACGTCTCGACTAGTTCTACATACCACGCGCACGGTAGCAACGGTCACTATTCATCGAGAGGCAACCCAACACCGGCTGGCTACGTCTCGCACGGGGGCTCGATCGGCTTTAGTAAAGCAACATCAGTGATCGATCACTCAGGTTCAGTTAGTAGCAGCAGCGAAGGAATCGCTCGGGTTCAGTCAGCAGTGAATGAATCGCTCGGGTTCAGTTAACAGCCATGGGGTCGATCGATCGCTCGGGTTCAATAATGTAGCTATAGTGCGATCGCTTGGGTTCAGTGAGAGCCAAACGCCTCACACACACGCGCGTACGAGAGAGAAACGCGAAAACCACAGTGCATCGCTCGGCCCCGACCACCCACCGTAACCGGGAACCCCCCAAAATTTTCCTCGCCCTCGCTTCTACCATGATTTTTTCCGTCATGGACGGCCCAAAGAATGTCATGTAGGTGCGTCCCCGGCCCGCCCAGGATGAAAAGCCCATTTTCTGTCATATTTTTTTGTCATAGAAATAGGAGCCCACCACATCTATGATGATACGTGGTTTTGTCACAATTATCGTCATAGAAGTGTCACAACCATGACAGAAAAGTTTTCATTCGGGCCAAAATGTCACGGATGTAGTGCACCTTCTATTCCACCCATAGTTCTATATCCATGGCTCACGCTCATGTATCGCGTGAAAGTTGAAAAAGCTTTAGAACGTCAAAAGTATGAAACAATTGCTTGGCTTGTCATTGGGGTTGTGCATGATAAATACTTTGTGTGATGAAGATAGAGCATGACAAGACTATATGATTTTGTAGGGATAACTTTCTTTAGCCATGATATTTTGAAAAGCCATGATTGCTTTATTAGTATGCTGGAAGTATTATTGTTTTTATGTTAATATTAAACTTTTGTTTTGAATCTTATGGATCTGAATATTCATACCACAATAAGAAAGATTACTTGATAAACATGTTTGGTAGCATTAGACATCAAAAATTCTATTTTTATCATTCACCTACTCGAGGAGGAGTAGGAATTATATAAGCTTGGGGATGCTTGATACGTCTCCAACGTATCTATAATTTTTGATTGTTCCATGCTATTATATTATCCATCTTGGATGTTTTATATGCATTAATATGCTATTTTATATCATTTCTTGGGACTAACCTATTAACCTAGTGCCCAGTGCCAGTTGCTGTTTTTTCCTTGATTTTGTGTTTTACGGGAAATCAATACCAAACGGAATGAAACTTTTTGAGGATTTTTCTTGGACCAGAAGACAACCACAAAGCTTCGAGAGGAGGCCATAGGAGCCACGAGTGGGCCACAAGCTCATAGGGCGCGCCCCAGGGGGGCGCCCCCAGGCTTGTGGGCCCCTCAGGACTCTCCTAACCCTAACTCCAACTCTATGAATACCCAAATATTCCCCGTACACCGGAGGGCACACCAAAAATACTTTTCTGCCGCCGCAAGCTTCTGTTCTCATGAGATCCCATCTTGGGGCCTTTTCTGGCACTCTGCCGGAGGGGGATTCGATCATGGAGGGCCTCGACACCAACCTTGCTGCCCTTCCTATGATGTGTGAGTAGTTTACCATAGACCTACGGGTCCATAGCTAGTAGCTAGATGGCTTCTTCTCTCTCTTTGATATTCAATACAATGTTCTCCTCGATGTTCTTGGAGATCTATTCGATGTAATCTTCTTTTGCGGTGCGTTTGTTGAGATCCGATGAATTGTGGATTTATGATCAGATTATCTATGAATATTATTTGAGTCTTCTCTGAACTCTTTTATGCATGATTAAGATAGCTTGGTGTTTCTCTCCATCTATTGATTTGGTTTGGCCAACTAGATTGATTTTTCTTGCAATGGGAGAGGTGCTTTGTGATGGGTTCAATCTTGCGGTGTCCTCACCCGGTGACAGTAGGGGTAGCGAGGCACGTATTTGTATTGTTGCCTTAAGGATAAAAAGATGGGGTTTTTACCATATTGATTGGATCTATCCCTCTACATCATGTCATCTTGCTTAAGGCGTTACTCCGTTCTTGTTAACTTAATACACTAGATGCATGCTAGATAGCGGTCGATGTGTGGAGTAATAGTAGTAGATGCAGGCAGGAGTCGGTCTACTTGTCACGGACGTGATGCCTATATTCATGATCATTGCCTTAGATATCGTCATAACTATGCGCTTTTCTATCAATTGCTCAACAGTAATTTGTTTACCCACCGTATGCTTTCTTCAAGAGAGAAGCCTCTCGTGAAACCTATGGCCCCCAGGTCTATTTCTATCATATTATTTTCAGATCTATAAAACCAAAAACCCAAAAATACCTTGCTGCAATTTATTTAATTTTACTTTATTTTATACTTTTACTTATCGTTTATACCTATCTCTATCAGATCTCACTCTTGCTAGTGACCTTAAAGGGATTGACAACCCCTTTTTGGCGTTGTGTGCAAGTGTTTGTTAGTTTGTGCAGGTGCATCTATTGGGGACTTGTGTGTTCCTCCTACTGGATTGATACCTTGGTTCTTAACTGAGGGAAATACTTATCTCTACTTTGCTGCATCACCCTTTCCTCTTCAAGGGGAAAATCAACGCAAGCTCAAGAAGTAGCATCCTCCAAACAGTTTCAGAAATGGAGCTCCGAGCAAAGAGATCGAAAATCTCAGGTTTGGGAGCAAGAACACGAGAGAGAGAGAGAGAGAGAGAGAGCTACAGGGATTTTTTTCTGGAGGTGTGTGATGATGTGAGCTAAGGGAGTAAGTGAGTGGGTCATTGTGGGGCCCACTACCCACCAGGGCACGGCAGAGGGGTGTGCCTAGTGGGCACCTGGGGCACCCCCCTGTGGTGTTTTCAGTGCCAAAAATTCTCAGATATTCAGAAAAAATCGTGTTAAAATTTCAGGTCATTTTGAGCACTTTCATTTTGGGCACTTTTTTATTGCACGAATAATTCAGAAAACGGGATATTCATGGCATTTTATTGTATTTAACTAAAAATAACAGGAAATATAAAATGAGTACAGAAGGTTGTGCCTACTAAATTCATCGACCACATACCTCTAAAAAATAATCCATTAATAAGGTTGATCAAGTCTTATTAACAACCATTTCCGATTAGCGTGAACCCCAAGAATCTTCATAAAACACTAAGTTGCCTCAACGGGGATATGCATCTCCCCAACAATAAGTGTTTCATATTTCTTTTTGATAGTAGGAAGAAGAATTTGAAAACTTCCAGTTATAATTGTCGGAGTCTTTTCAATAACATTAATACCATTCACTTGAAATTGTTTCTTCGGAAAGTGCACCGTATGCTCATTACCATTGATATGAAAAGTGACCTTGCTTTTGTTGCAATCAATAACAGCCCCTGCAGTATTCAAAAAGGGTCTACCAAGGATAATCAACATGTTGTCGTCCTCGGGCATATCAAGTATAACAAAGTCTGTTAAGATAGTAACATTTGCAACCACAACGGGCACATCCTCACAAACACCGATAGGTACGACAGTTGATTTGTCAGCCATTTGCAATGATATTTCAGTGTGTGTGAGTTTATTCAAATCAAGTCTTTTATATAAATAGAAAGGCATAATGCTAACACTGGCTCCTAAATCACATAAAGCAGTTTTGACAGAATTTCTTTTAATGGAGCATGGTATAGTTGGTATTTCGGGATCTCCTAACTTCTTAGGTACTCCATCCTTAAAAATAGTTTGCAAGCATGGTGGACATTTTAGCTTCGGGTATTTTTCTTTTATTAGTGACAATATGTTTCATATATTTAGCATAAGGGGCCATCTTTAAAATATCAGTTAAACGAGTACACAGAAAGACTGGCCTAAGCATTTCAGCAAAGCGTTCAAATTCTTCCTCATCCTTTTTCTTATATGGTTTAGGTGGAAAGGGCATGGGTTTCTGAACCCATGGTTCTCTTTCTTTACCATGTTTTCTAGCAACAAAGTCTCTCTTATCATAACGTTTATTTTTAGAAGGTGGGTTATCAAGATCAAAAGCAGGTTCTATTTCAACATCATTATCTGGTTCTTTATCATTGTCTGGTTGAGCATCTATATGAACATCATCATTGTCATTATCACTAGGTGAATGTTCATTACCAGATTGAGTTTCAGCATCAGAAATAGAAACATTATTATCATCCTCGGAGGGTTTTTCTACCTCAGGTTCACTAGAAGTATGCAAAGTCCTATCATTTTTCTTTTTCTTTTTAGAAGGACTATGTGCATCAACATTAATTGTTTGAGAGTCTTGTTCAATTCTTTTAGGGTGACCTTCAGGATAAAGTGGCTCCTAAGTCATTCTACCTCCTCTAGTCATTACTCTAACAGCATGATCATTCATATTATTATTAATTTCATTGAGCAATTCACCCTGAGATTTAGCAACTTGTTCTAACTGAGTTTGGACCATAGAAGCATGTTTACTAACACCTTTGACATCATTAACAATTCTAAACAACAAGTCACTCAAGCGATCAATCATGTAAGCATTTTGTTTCAATTGTTTCATAACATTTGCATTAAAATGATCTTGCTTAATAATGTAATTGTTAAATTCATACAAGCATTGACTAGGAGATTTATTGTAGGGAATGTCACCTTCATCAAACTTTATAAGAGAATTTACCTCTACCACCTGTGGTGGTGTGTCAAGACCATGCATTTCTTCAATAGGTGGCAAATTCTTAACATCTTCAGCTTTAATACCTTTTTCTTTCATACATTTCTTTGCTTCTTGCATATCTTCAGGACTGAGAAATAAAATACCCCTCTTATTCAGAGTGGGTTTAGGCGGTGGTTCAGGAAGTGTCCAATCATCATAATTCTTCAATATATTATTCAATAGTTCCTCAGCTTGTTCAATAATTCGTTCCCTGAAAACACAACCAGCACAATTATCTAGGTAGTCCCTAGAAGCATCAGTTAGTCCATTATAGAAGATATCAAGTATTTTATTTTTCTTAAGAGGATGATCAGGCAAAGCATTAAGTAATTGGAGAAGCCTGCCCCAAGCTTCTGGGAGACTCTCTTCTTCAATTTGCACAAAGTTAAATATTTCCTGTAAGGCAGCTTGTTTCTTATGAGCAGGAAAATATTTTCAGAGAAGTAATAAATCATATCCTGGGGACTACACACACAACCAGGAGCAAGAGTATTATAACATATCTTAGCATCACCCTTTAACGAGAAAGGAAATAACTTGGGAATATAGTAATAGCAAATTTTTTCATCATGAGCAATTAGGGTGGCTATATCATTTAATTTAGTAAGATGTGCCACAACAGTTTCAATCTCATAGCCATGGAAAGGATCAGATTCAACCAAGGTAATTAACATTGGGTCGACAGAGAATTCATAATCCTTATCAGTAATAAAGATAGGTGAAGTAGCAAACTTAGGATCATATTTCATTCTAGCATTCAAAGATTTTTCTTTCAACTTGCATAGTAATTTCTTAAGATCAATCTCTATCCTTACAAGCAAGAAAATCCCTAGCTACCTCTCCATCCATAACATAATCCTCAGGTATCTCAGGCAATTCATATCTAGGAGGGCTAGGTCTAATAGGTGTTTTATAATTTTTAGTTTCAATAAGTTCATCAGTTTCAGCTAGGGCTGGGCATATAACCCGAAAACCGATGTACCGAACCGAAATAACCGGCACTGAAGCCGAATACACCGAAACTGAAAACTTCGGTAGTACAATCGGTTTGCATGTCTGGAAAACCGAAGTTAGTTCGGTGAATTCAGGTTTAGCCCTCGGTCAACCGAACTGACCGAACACCGAGTAAAAAAAGGCATGGCCCATACGCGCCTACTGCTATCCTTACGGGCCTACCTATCCCCCGCAACCGCATGCGTGACGAGTATACCGAGGTAGCGAGCGAGCCGCGAACCAGCTAACCTCTGCAATTAAATTCACCGCCTCCTCAATTCCCACATGGAGTTTTTTTATTAAGATAAATTTCGCATGGAGTTTAATGGTCGATGCTTCTTGGTGTTCCCAATGCTGAGCATGCATGTGAGTTGGCGTGGAGGCTACTACTATCTTTTAGCAGGCATGCATGCAGTGCTACAGGGTGTACACCGGTACAGACACTGAGTGCTGTCAGTACGGTCACAATGATTCCTGCTGCTGCTCGCTTTTTCTATTATATAAGTATATAGTATATCGGTGCCATTGGGTCACAACCGATAACCGAACCGATTTCTCGGTGCACCGAAACCTCGGTTTCACAGTTTTTTATTGACAGATCGGTCAGTGGTTTCTCAAAACCGAATTGTTGCAGAAACCGAAGAACCGCACCGATCGGTTTGGGGGAACCGAACACCCAGCCCTAGTTTCAGCATTCTCAATTTCTTTAGCTCTAGCAAGTTGTTCATCAAGAAATTCACCTAGTGGCACATTCTTATCAAGTAGAGTACTAGCATCATCAATAGCATCATTCTTAGTAGAAGTAGCATCATCAATTACTTGTGACATATCAGAATTAATAGCAGGTGGTGGTGTTGCAAGCTTACTCAAAACAGAAGGCGAATCAAGTGCAGAGCTACATAACAGTTCCTTACCTCCCCTCGTCTTAGAGGGAATGATCTTGGTTTTATCATCCTTAAGATTCTTCATAGTGATCAACAGATATAAAACCCAAGTGACTCAGCAAATATAGCTATGCTCCCCGGCAACGGCGCAAGAAAAGGTCTTGATAACCCACAAGTATAGGGGATCGCAACAGTTTTCGAGGGTAGAGTATTCAACCCAAAATTATTGATTCGACACAAGGGGAGCTGATGTCTACTATGCAACTTTATTCTTGTAGACTCGTGTTGGGCCTCCAAGCGCAGAGTTTTTTAGGACAGTAGCAATTTTCCCTCAAGTGGATGACCTAAGGTTTATCAATCCATGGGAGGCGTAGGATGAAGATGGTCTCTCTCAAACAACCCTGCAACCAAATAACAAAGAGTCTCTTGTGTCCCCAACACACCAAATACAATGGTAAATTGTATAGGTGCACTAGTTCGGCGAAGAGATGGTGATACAAGTGTAGTAATGATAGTAGATATTGATTTTTGTAATAGGAACAATAAAAAACAGCAAGGTAGCAAGTAACAAAAGTGAGCACAGACGGTACTGCAATGCTTGAAAATGAGGCCCAGGGTTCATACTTTCACTAGCGCAATCTCTCAGCAATGCTAATATAATTGGATCATATAACCATCCCTCAACGTGCGATAAAGAATCAATCCAAAGTTCTTATCTAGCGGAGAATATAAGATGAAATCATTTGCAGGGTACGAAACCACCTCAAAGTTATCCTTTCCGATCGATCTATCGAGCTATTCCTATAAGTGTCACAAACAGCCCAAGAGTTCATAATAAAATAACACCATATGATACACGTCAACCAACTCTAATGTCACCTAGATACTCCAATGTCACCACGAGTATCTATGAGTTGATTATACGATATGCATCAAACAACTTCAGATTAATAATACTCAATCCAACACAAAGAACTTCAAAGAGTGCCCCAAGATTTCTACCAAAGAAAGTAGGATGAAAACGTGCATCAACCCCTATGCATAGATTACCCCAATGTCATTTCGGGAATCCGCGAGTTGAGTGCCAAGACATACATCAAGTGCTCTCAAATCCATAAAAATATCCAATCCGATAATAATGAAATCTCAAAGGTAAAACTCAATTCATCACAACAAGATAGAGAGGGGAAAACACCATATGATCCAACTATATTAACAAAGCTCGCGATACATCAAGATCGTGCCAAATCAAGAACACGAGAGAGAGAGAGATTAAACACATAGCTACTAGTACAAACCCTCAGCCCCGAGGGTGAACTACTCCCTCCTCATCATGGAGACCACCGGATGATGAAGATGGCCTCCGGTGATGATTTCCCCCTCCGGCAGAGTGCTGGAACAGGGTCCAGATTGGTTTTTTGTGGCTACAGAGGCTTGCGGTGAACTTCTGATCTAGGGTTATTTCCGGGGGTTTATGAATATATAGGATTTTTGGGCGTCGGTTTCACGCTGAGATGGGCCTTGAGGGGCCCACTACCCACCACCACACGTCGGGCCCACCTGGCGCGTCCAGGTGGGTAGTGGAGCCCTCGTGGCTCTTCTGGCTCTCCCACGAAGCTTCGGGGGTCTCTTTTCTTCCAAAAAAATCATCAAAAAGTTTCGTTGCATTTGGAGAACTTTGATTTCTCCACCAAAAACAACACCATGGTAGTTCTGCTGAAAACAGCGTCAGTCCAGGTTAGTTCCATTTAAATCATATAAAATTGCACCCAAACCATATAAAATTGTTGTAAACATGGCATGAATACTTCATAAATTATAGATACGTTGGAGACGTATTAGGAGCCAAAGAATACTTGTAAGTATTAGCAGTTGAGTTTTCAATTCAACCACACCTGGAGACTAAATATCTGCAGTAGCATGATCAGTAGCATAGTAGTATGATAGTTTGATAGCAGTAGCAGTGATAGTAACAGTAACAGTAGTAGCAGTTGTAACAGTAGTAACTTAGCAAGAACAATATGTGAAAAACTCATAGGCATTGGATCGGTGATAACGTTGGATAATATTCATCATATAACAGTCATAAACTAGTGCGACACAAACTAGCTCCAATTTATCAATATAATGTAGGCATGTATTCCGTAAGTAGTCATACGTGCTTATGGAAAAGAACTTGAATGGCATCTTTTGTCCTACCCTCCCGTGGTAGTGGGGTCCATAAGGAAACTAAGGGATATTAAGGCCTCCTTTTAATAGAGAACCGGAACAAAGCATTAACACATAGTGAATACATGAACTCCTCAAACTACGGTAATCACCGGAAAGAATCCCAATTATTGTCACCTTGGGGTATGCGGATCATAACTTGTAGCAGGTGCATACAACTTGCAAGATCGGATCAAGAACACAAATATATTGGTAAAAACATAAACGGTTCAGATCTGAAATCATGACACTCGGGCCCTAGTGACAAGCATTAAGCATAGCAGAGTCATAGCAACATCAATCTCAGAACATAGTGGATACTAGGGATCAAGCCCTAACAAAACTAACTTGATTACATGATGGATCTCATCCAACCCATCACCGTCCAGGAAGCCTACGAAGGAATTACTCACTCCCGGCGATGAGCATCATGAAATTGGTGATGGAGGATGGTTGATGATGACAAACACGGAAGATCCCCCTCTCCGGAGCCCTGAACGGACTCCAGATCTGGCCTCCTGATGAAGAACAGGAGGTGGCGGCGGCTCTGTATCATAAAACACGATGAAACTTCCTCTCTGATTTTTTTCCCGGGAAACATGAATTTATAGTATCCAGATTAGGGTGAGCGGAGCCCGTGGGGCCCACTACCCACCAGGGCATGCCAGAGGGGGGTGGCGCGTCCTGCTGCCTAGTGGGCAGCAGGCCCCCCTCAAGTGGGTATTTGCTCCAGTATTTTTCTTTTATTCCAAAATAATTCTCCAAAAAAGTTTTATCCAATTCTGAGAACTTTTATTTCTGCACAAAAACAACACCATGGTAGTTCTGCTAAAAACAGCGTCAGTCCGGGTTAGTTTCATTCAAATCATGCAAATTAGAGTCCAAAACAAGAACAAAAGTGTTTGGAAAAGTAGATACGATGGAGACGTATCAAATATCATTTTTTGGGACTAACCTATTAACTTAGTGCCAAGTGCCAGTTGCAGTTTTTGCCTTTTTTGGTTTTCCAGGAAATCAGTACCAAATGAAGTCCAAATGCCACGAAACTTTTTGACGATTTTTTTAGACATAAGAGACCCTAGAAGCTTCGGGAGGAGGCCAGAAGGCGAAGGTGTAGGCCACAAGGCACTAGGGCGCGCCCAGGGGGCAGGCGCGCCCTAGTACCTTGTGGGCCCCTCGTTCCTCCGTTTGACCTAATTGCAACTCTATAAATTCTCTATAATCAGGAAACCAACAGAGAGCCACCCAAAGTACTTTTTCCATTGCCGCAAGTCTTTGTTCTTGTGAGATCCCATCTGGAGGCCTTTTCAGGTACTCTGCCGGAGGGGGAATCGATCACGGAGGGCCTCTACATCAACCTTGCTGCCCTTCCGATGATGTGTGAGTAGTTTGTCATAGACCTATGGGTCCATAACTAGTAGCTAGACGACTTCTTCTCTTTCTTTCATCTTCAACACAATGGTCTCCTTGATGTTCTTGGAAATCTATTCGATGTAATCTTCTTTTGCGGTGTGTTTGTTGGGACCCGATGAATTGTGGGTTTATGATTAGATTATCTATGAATATTATTTGAGTCTTCTCTAAACTCTTTTATGCATGATTATTATAACTTTGTATTTCTCTCCGACCTATCCGTTTGGTCTGGCCAACTAGATTGATTTATCTTGCAATGGGAGAGGTGCTTTGTAATGGGTTCAATCTTGTGGTGCTCTATATCCCAGTGACAGAAAGGGACAAGACACGTATTTATATTGTTGCCATTAACGAGAAAATGATGGGGTTTATTCATATTAATTGGATTAATTTGTCTACATCATGTCATCTTGCTTAAGGCGTTACTCCGTTCTTTATGAACTTAATACTCTAGATGCATGCTGGATAGCGGTCGATGTGTGGAGTAATAGTAGTAGATGCAGGCAGGAGTCGGTCTACTTGTCTCGGACGTGATGCCTATATACATGATCATTGCCTTGGATATCGTCATAACTATGCGCTTTTCTATCAATTGCCCAACAGTAATTTGTTTACCCACCATATGCTTTTTGTTCGAGAGCCTCTAATGAAAACTATGGCCCACGGGTCTATCTTTATCATATATTAAAATCCAAAAATACCTTGTTGCAATTTATTTACCGTTATTTTATTTTGTGTTTTTGTTTATCTATCTACCACTAAGAGATTTGATCCTTGCAATTAACCGCCAAGGGATTGACAACCCCTTGTTCGCATTGGGTGCAAGTAATTATTCTTTTGTGTGTAGGTGCTGTTCACGAGGGCTGATACGTCTCCAACGTATCTATAATTTATGAAGTATTCATGCTACTATATTATCATTCTTGGATGTTTTACAATCATTTTATAGCAACTTTATATCATTTTTTGGGACTAACTTATTGACATAGTGCCCAGTGCCAGTTGCTGTTTTTTGCTTGTTTTTTACATCGCAGAAAATCAATACCAAACGGAGTCCAAACGCAGCGAAACTTTTTGTGGATTTTTTATTGACCAGAAGACATCCAATGGGCCAGAGCAGCACCTGGGGGGGGGTGCCCCGAGGGGGGCATAACCCACCAGGGCGCGCCTGGGCCCCCAGGCGCGCCCCGGTGGGTTGTGCCCACCTCGGTGGCCTCCCGCACCGCCTCTTCGCCCTATAAATCATCAAATATTCCAAAAACCCTCGGGAGAGACCCTAGATCAGAAGTTCCGCCGCCGCATGCCTCTGTAGCCATAAAAAACCAATCTAGACCCCGTTCCGGCACTCCGCCGGAGGGGGAAATCATCACCGGTGGCCATCTTCATCATCCCGGCGGCCACCATGATGAGGAGGGAGTAGTCCACCCTCGGCGCTGAGGGTTTGTACCAGTAGCTATGTGTTTAATATCTCTCTCTCTCTCGTGTTCTTGAGGTGTCACGATCTTGATGTATCGCGGGCTTTGTTAATATAGTTGGATCATATGGTGTTTTCCCCTCTCTATCTTGTTGTGATGAATTGAGTTTTCCCTTTCAGATTTCGTTTTATCGGATTGAATACTTTTATGGATTTGAGAGCAGTTGATATATGTCTTGCATATGAATACCCGTGGTGACAATGGGGTATTATATTGATTCACTTGAGATATGTTTTGGCACTCAACTCGCGGATTCCCGAGGTGACATTGGGGTAATCTATGCATAGGGGTTGATGCATGTTCTCGTCTTTTGTTTCTCTGGTAGAAATCTTGGGGCACTCTTTGAGCTTCTTTGTGTTGGATTGAGTATTATGAATCTGATTTTGCTTTGGTGTTATTTTAGTACGAACTCTTGATAGATCGATCGGAAAGAATAACTTAGTGTTATTTTAGTATGAACTCTTGATAGATCGATCGGAAAGAATAACTTGGTGTTATTTTAGTACGAACTCTTGGATAGATCGATCGGAAAGAATAGCTACAAACAATTTCTTCTTATGTTCTCCGCTAGATAAGAACTTTGGAGTGATTCTTCATCGCACTTTGAGGGATGGTTATATGATCCAATTAGATTAGCATTGTTGAGAGATTGCACTAGTGAAAGTACGGACCCTAGGCCTCATTTTCAAGCATTGCAATACCGTTTGTGCTCCGTTTTATCACTTGCTACCTTGCTGTTTTTTATTGTTCCTATTACAAAAATCAATATCTACTATCATTACTATGCTTTTATTACCATCTCTTCACCGAACTAGTGCACCTATACAAATTACCATTGTATTTGGTGTGTTGGGGACACAAGAGACTTTTTGTTATTTGGTTGCAGGGTTGTTTGAGAGAGACCATCTTCATCCTACGCCTCCCACGGATTGATAAACCTTAGGTCATCCACTTGAGGGAAAATTGCTACTGTCCTACAAAACTCTGCGCTTGGAGGCCCAACACGAGTCTACAAGAACAAGTTGTGTAGTAGACATCAAGCTCTTTTCTGGCGCCGTTGCCGGGGAGGTGAGTGCTTGAAGGTATATCTTTAGATCTTGCAATCGAATATTTTAGTTTCTTGTTTTATCACTAGTTTGGTTTTATAATAGAAAAAAATAAAATAAAATGGAGATTGGGTTACCTCAGGTTGTTCTTTATCTTTATAATGTCTATCTTGAGAATAAGGATTCCGATAATTGTGCTCAATTGCTAGAAAAGGAATTCAACAAAATTTATGGCATAAAAACATTGGATGATGGGCATGATAGCAATATTGCTAGAATAAATTCTTTGAATATCCATGATGATTGCATTAGTCATGATAATGATGTCTCCTATAAGAATGTCAATTTTTGCGGAGTGAATTGGGAGTGCAAATGCACACCAAAAAGGGAAGATAGATTTTGTAAGAAGCATAAATATTTAGAAACGAAAAAGTTGCAAGAGAGGCTAGATGATTGTGCTGAAAGATTTAATTTTTTTCGCCATCCTTGTGAACTTTGCAATGAACGTGGTCATTTAAATCTCCAATGCAATTTGTTTCATGATCAAATCGTGTCCAAAAATTGTGATAACTTGATTACCCTTGAGCATCATAAAGAGCTTAGTCTTCTTTTGGGGTATGAAGAAATGAAACGTATAACTGAGGGTATTCCAAAATTTAATCTCGAGAGATTTCTTGATTTTGATCTAGAGGAAATTTATATGTTTTGTGCGGTAAATTGCATTGAGAATCCTTATATTGCCAACTATCTAAAGACAAGAAAACAAATATAATATGAAGAGAGTACTAATGAAAGGGAAAATATTTCCCAATACCCTCCTAGTGTTTATTATGATGAATCAGGTAACGAGGAGGAGCTTCCTATCCAATCAATCTCTTCAACAAGAAGCTTGAAAAAATTAATTAAACCCACACATGATGTGGTGAAGAAGAAGAAAAGAAGAAAGAAAAGAGGTAAAAAGGTATCTCTCCCAAATAATGTTGCTCCTATTATTATTTTGCCTCACGAAAATGAATCAAAAATAATTGTAGAAGATGATGCATTTGATGATGACATTGCTTCTTTGTCTTATGGCACAATGTTCGAGAGCACTATTGATGATGATTTTGTTATGCCTATTGCTTGTTGTGATAATTATGATTGGGAAGATAATGATACTTCTTATAATCTTGGAAATCTTTTTGGCACCAACTTGGGAAATTATGATGATAGCAATTGTTATATCGTTGGTGCTATTCAAACTTTTAATGATGAGAGTGATTATGTTTATGATATGCCAAGCCACAAGCTTGGGGATGCTATGTTTGATGAGAATGACATGTTTGAGAATTTATTTGCTGCAATTAATGTTTGTCCCAAGCTTGGGGATGATATGCTTAATGAAGATGATCTTTTTAGTCCCCCTACTTTGAATGATCAAATTTGCTATGATGATTGCATGCCTCCTATCTATGATGAGAACGAAGTTGCTACTATGATGATTATTGTGATGACACTTATGTTATAAAAAGTAGTGATAATTATTGTCATCATTTTGATCATCCTTTTTCTGAACATTACCCTTTTAATGTGGAAACAATTTTTAGTATTCGAGTTTCATATGATACCCCCACTATTGTGAATGAAAATAAAATGGCTTATATGGAGAGTAATAAATTTTCTATGCTTTTGGATCATGAAGAGAATGCTTTATGTGATGGTTATATTGATGAATCTATTCATGATGCTACTGAAAATTATTATGAGAGAGGAACTTATGATTCATGATGCTCTTGTTGTGTTTCAATTCTTATTTTTCATGTGAGCATCATTGAAATCATCATGCCTAGCTAAAAGGCGTTAAAGAAAAGCGCTTGTTGGGAGACAACCCAACACTTTTACCTACAGTTTTTGTGTGTTCACATGATTAGGATACTGTAGTGATCTTGTTTTATAGCTTTTGTTTCAATAAAGTGCCAAGTAAAGCCTTTGGGATAGTGTGGATGATAGTTGACTTGATTCTATGCAAAAACAGAAACTTTTGCGTCCAGTGCAGAAATTCCTGTCTTTTAGTGGAACGTGAAAAAATTCTGAATTTTTTACAGTTGATGGTTATACAAATTTTCTATGTTTTCCTAATTTTTCAGAATTTTTGGAGTTACATAAGTATGACCTTAATTCAGATATTTACGTACTGTTCTGTTTTTGATAGATTCTGTTTTCAATGCATAGTTTGCTTGTTTTATGGTTTCTATGGCTTATGTAGCTTAATATAAATTGTGGAAATTGTATAGTACAGTATGCATTGTGTGAGAACAATTATGAATCTTGTCTTTGACAGTACCAAAGTGAATGATTTGTCTTTATCATACTAACCCATCTCACGAAGTTCCGTTAAGTTTTGTGTGATTGAAGTTTTCAAGTTTTGGGTGAGATATCAATATGAGGAGAATAAGGAGTGACAAGACCCAAATCTTGGGGATGCCCAAGGCACCCCAAGGCAATATCCAAGGAAGATCCAAGCAACTAAGCTTGGGGATGCCCCGGAAGGCATCCCCTCTTTCGTCTTCAACATTATCGGTAACCTCACTTGGAGCTATATTTTCATTCGTCACATGATATGAGTTTTTCTTGGAAAGTCATTTTATTTTATTAGGATTTGCTTTATGTTATTTAGAATAATGTTTTGCATCTTTATTTTCAATAAAAATGTCAAGGATAGCCTTTACCATGCTTATTTTGCAAGTATATGAGTTGCTGTTTCAAAACAGAAAGTTTATCGCTGTTGCAAAAATTCTCTAGAAAATTCAGAATGTGATAATATGTTGAAACTTTTTGAAAAATAACTCTGTTAAATTTTCTACAGTTTGGTAAATTTTCATAATTTTTGGAGTTAAAGAAGTATTGATACTCTTGCATTCTTTATAGACTGTACTGTTTTGGCAGATTGCTGTTATGTTTGCATTGTTTGCACAGTTTTGCTTGTTTAATGATTCTATTTGAGGATAGGAGTATTAAATATGCAGAGGCATTTAGTATGCAATGTTTAATAATATTTTTTGTGATTTGCTACAGTAGAGAATGATAAGGTTTTTGCATTGGTTTATACTAACTTATCTCACGAGTTCTTGTTGAGTTTTGTGTGTATGAAGTTTTTAAGATTTAGGGAAACCGTGATATAAAAGGAATTGAGGAGACGCAAAAGCTCAAGCTTGGGGATGCCCAAGGCACCCCAAGATAATATTTCAAGAAGTCTCAACCATCTAAGCTTGGGGATGCCCCGGTAGGCATCCCACCTTTCTTCATCAACAATTATCGGTTACTATCGGTTGAGCCTAAGTTTTTGCTTCTTCACATGAGTTGTACTATTCTTGGAATGTCATTTTGTCTTGTTTTGCTTGCTGTTTTAATAAAATACTTAGATATGAAAGTTTTTAAATAAGAGAGAGTCCTCAATTAGCTACCCCTTTACTTAACTATTCGCTTGATCTTCACTTATATCTTTTTGGAGTAGTTTGTCATTCACTCTTGTGCTTCACTTATATCCTATGAGTAAATTGTTGAATGAATTGAATATCATGAAGTTGAAATTATATGTTCATATCATGCCTAGTGGTAGCTTCACATTGGGTTTAGAAAGTGAAATCTTTTGAAGCTTGACAATCACAATATTGGTCATACAAGCAATTCATGAATGATTACTATAAGGAAGAGAACTTTCACATGCAAATACACTATCTTGGAAATCTTTTGTGACTGTGAGCCCCCATCAAAATATTATATGCCAAAATTGTTGACGTTGGACAAGGAAGACAACGTAATGATTTATGTTTGTTCATATTCACATAGAAGTTATATTGTCATAGATCCTTCAACATGTGGTGCTTGCCCCCCATCTTTGCTAGCCAAAAATTCCTCACCAAGTAGAGATACTACTTGTGCATCCAAAAACCCTTAAACCAAAATCTTATTTTCAAGAGTCCACCATACCTACCTAAGGATTGAGTAAGATTCTTCAAGTAAGTTGTCATCGGTGCAATAAGGCAATAAAAATTGCTTCTAAAAGTGTTAGATCATTTAGTGTAAGAGAAAATTGAGCGTTGTACGAACTTGTGATAGCAAAGAATAAAAGCGACAGACTGCATAATAAAGGTTGCTATCATAAGGGGCAATATAGCGTGACATTCTTTTTCACTAAGGGGTTGAGCATACAAACAAAAAGCGCATGGCAACCTCTGCTTCCCTCTGCGAAGGGCCTACCTTTTACTTTTATGTATTTACTTTCATGCAAGAGTCAAAGTTTTTCTCTCTGTTCCTTTTTATTTTTGTCTTTTGGCAAGCATCATGTGGTGAGGAAAGATCTAGGCACATATATCCATTTGGATATGGGTAGCATGAGTTATTATTGTTGACATCACCCTTGAGGTGAATACGTTGGGAGGCGAAATTATAAGCCCCTATCTTTCTATGTGTCCGGTTGAAACGTTTTGCTCATGTGTATGCGTTGAGTGTTAGCAATCATAGAAGACTATATGATGGTTGAGTATGTGGAGCTCTTACTTAGACTCTGTTGAATAAGTTGAATTGCAATTGTTTGGTGACTAAGAATATAGGTTGTTGAGTTTCAAGAGAATTCATTGTTTGAACCTTAACATGTGAATTGGTTGCTACTTTGTCATGATGAGTTTTATGAGAAAGAGTTGCTGTTATGATGCTAGGGAAAGTGATTGAAATTACTATTGATCAAACTTATGCACTTTGCTAGCATTCACACTTCATAAATTATTTCTTTTATAATTTACCTACCCGAGGACGAGTAGGAATTAAGCTTGGGGATGCTGATACATCTCCAACGTATCTATAATTTATGAAGTATTCATGCTGCTATATTATCATTCTTGGATGTTTTACAATCATTTTATAGCAACTTTATATCATTTTTTGGGACTAACTTATTGACATAGTGCCAGTGCCAGTTGTTGTTTTTTGCTTGTTTTTTACATCGCACAAAATCAATACAGAACGGAGTCCAAACGCAGCGAAACTTTTTGTGGATTTTTTATGGACCAGAAGACATCCAATGGGCCAGAGCAGCACCTGGGGGGTGCCCCGAGGGGGGCACAACCCACCAGGGCATGCCTGGGCCCCCAGGCGCGCCCCGGTAAGTTGTGCCCACCTCGGTGGACTCCCGCACCACCTCTTCGCCCTATAAATCATCAAATATTCCAAAAACCCTCGGGAGAGACCCTAGATCAGAAGTTCCGCCGCCGCAAGCCTCTGTAGCCATGAAAAACCAATCTAGACCCCGTTCCGGCACTCCGCCGGAGGGGCAAATCATCACCGATGGCCATCTTCATCATCCCGGCGGCCACCATGATGAGGAGGGAGTAGTCCACCCTCGGGGCTAAGGGTTTGTACCAGTAGCTATGTGTTTAATATCTCTCTCTCTCGTGTTCTTGAGATGTCACGATCTTGATGTATCGCGGGCTTTGTTAATATAGTTGGATCATATGGTGTTTTCCCCTCTCTATCTTGTTGTGATGAATTGAGTTTTCCCTTTGAGATTTCGTTTTATCGGATTGAATACTTTTATGGATTTGAGAGCAGTTGATATATGTCTTGCATATGAATACCCGTGGTGACAATGGGGTATTATATTGATTCACTTGAGATATGTTTTGGCACTCAACTCGCGGATTCCCGAGGTGACATTGGGGTAATCTATGCATAGGGGTTGATGCATGTTCTCGTCTTTTGTTTCTCCGGTAGAAATCTTGGGGCACTCTTTGAGGTTCTTTGTGTTGGATTGAGTATTATGAATCTGAATTTGCTTTGGTGTTATTTTAGTACGAACTCTTGATAGATTGATCGAAAAGAATAACTTAGTGTTATTTTAGTACGAACTCTTGATAGATCGATCGGAAAGAATAACTTGGTGTTATTTTAGTACGAACTCTTGGATAGATCGATCGGAAAGAATAGGTACAAACAATTTCTTCTTATGTTCTCTGCTAGATAAGAACTTTGGAGTGATTCTTCATTGCACTTTGAGGGATGGTTATATGATCCAATTAGATTAGCATTGTTGAGAGATTGCACTAGTGAAAGTACGGACCCTAGGCCTCATTTTCAAGCATTGCAATACCGTTTGTGCTCCGTTTTATCACTTGCTACCTTGCTGTTTTTTATTGTTCCTATTACAAAAATCAATATCTACTATCATTACTACGCTTTTATTACCATCTCTTCGCCGAACTAGTGCACCTATACAAATTACCATTGTATTTGGTGTGTTGGGGACACAAGAGACTTTTTGTTATTTTGTTGCAGGGTTCTTTGAGAGAGACCATCTTCATCCTACGCCTCCCACGGATTGATAAACCTCAGGTCATCCACTTGAGGGAAAATTGCTACTGTCCTACAAAACTCTGCGCTTGGAGGCCCAACACGAGTCTACAAGAACAAGTTGTGTAGTAGACATCAAGGGCTTACCTAGTTCTCCTACTATATTGATAACCTTGGTTCTTAACTGAGGGAAATAATTATCTCTACTATACTGCATCATCCTCTCCTCTTCGAGGAAATCCCAACGCAGCTCACAAGTAGCAGCGTACAAGATAATTTTCTAGAATCTTGATAAGTTTAGATAAGGCAGGGTTGCCTAGGTCATCTTGGTATATTAGGATGATGAGAAAATTATTGATGGTTCCACTCGACACAATCTAACGGTGTGAATTTTCCAAATTCTTTGGATTTTGTATGGATGATATGTGCCAACTGGAAAATTGATCGCATGGCCCTCTTATGTCAAGATAAAGGATGAGCCACTAGATTTCCTTGGGCTGGAGATATATGTGATCCAATTCAACCGTTATATGGAATATTCAGATATTTCATAGTGCTTTCGGATGCATCAACGAGATGGTCCAATGTGTGTCTTGCTTCAATAAGGAGCCATGCTAATACAAAGCTGATTGCTCAGATCATTAATTTGATAGCAAATCATCATGAGCACGGGATAAATCCATCAAAATGGATAATGCTTTGGAAATTAGTTCATGAGCATTTGATGATTACTGCCTAGATTTAGGCGTAACTGTGGAGCATATTGATACTTTATGTACATACCGAGAATGGTCTTGTGGAATCACTTATCAAGAGGATAAAGTTGATAGCAAGATAGCTCCTAAATAATTGTAATCTCCCAACATCTAGTTGGGGACATGCAGTTTGACATACTGCATAGTTCGTACAAATTCGACAAACTGCATATTATACAGTCTCCCCATTGTAGTTAGTACATGGAAATCAGTAAGTATTTCCCATCTGCTATTATTTGGTTGCATTGGATACGTACCGATTTCACTAACGCAGTGTACATTTATGGGCCCTCATAGAGAAATGGGGATCTATGTGAGGTACAATTCTCCGTCAATAATAAAGTACCTAAAGTTCGAGAAGGGAACTTGTTTATGGCCCAGTACGCTAGTTGTATTTTGATGGGGACATTTTTCCGGCATTAGGGGGAGATAACAATCACATTGAATGTCTGGAAATAGAATGAGATGTGAACAAACATCTAGTCGATAGATCCATGTACGAATGATGTTTGTTCTTATCTCACAAAGGAACCACCTCTTTGCAAATTGATAATCTTCTGAACCTCCAGTTCCTTGGGAGAGCACAGTTGGTTTTTGTTCATGAAAGGAATGAAAACCAAGAAGTGGTGAGACATGAAGCGAGGCCTGTAGCACATGGGTTCACGTAGAGACCCTTCATCATTTAAGATGAAACATGTTCTCCTGTTGTGAGTGGAATAACGTTCCGATATTTTATATCACTAGCAGTGAATAATGAATTTGTATATATAACTAATGGATGTTGTGACCGCATAGATTTATGAGTCACTTGATTCAAATATATATATGATAGTTCCTAAGGGAATGAAGATTTCAAATTTAATTTATTGCAACGTGTATTGTGTAAACCTTCAGAAGTCATTTTATGACTTGAAGAAGTCGGCAATGATGTGGTATAACCGACTGATTGAGTTCCTTTGTTAGAAGAATTACTCAAACAATGATGATTGCTCATGTATGTTCATCGAGAAATCCCAAAAAGGGGATTTTGTATCATTTATGTGTATGTTGATGATCTGAATATCATTGGAACTACACAACTAAATACATGAGAAAAAGCAAATCATCTTAAGATGGAGTTTGAGATGAAAGATTTGGTTGGAACCAAAGTTTGCTTGGGTTTTGAACTTGAGCATGTTCCTTCAGGAATACTTGCTCATCAGTCCACATTTATCCATAAGATATTTGAATACTTCAATATGGATAAATCACACCCTTCAAGAACTATGGTTTTCAGATCTCTCAATAGAGATTAAACCCATTAAGACCTAAGGGTAGTGATGAAGAGATATTTGGACATGAGTTTCCATATCTCGGTGTAATGAGAGCACTAATGTATCTAGTAACTACGTCAGGCCTGGTATATTATCTGCAGTGAATTGATTGGCTAGATACTGATGGAAATATGCCTTAGAGGCAATAATAAAATGGTTATTATTATATTTTCTAAATCATGATAAAGGTTTATTATTCATGCTAGAATTGTATTGACCGAAAACTTAAATACATGTGTGGATACATAAACAAATACCGTGTCCCTAGTGAGCCTCTACTAGACTAGCTCGTTGATCAAAGATGGTTAAGGTTTCCTAACCATAGACATGAGTTGTCATTTGATAACGGGATCACATCATTAGGAGAATGATGTGATGGACAAGACCCAATCGTTAGCATAGCATATGATCGTTCAGTTTACTGCTACTGCTTTCTTAATGTCAAATACATGTTCCTTAGACCATGAGATCATGCAACTCCCGGATACCGGAGGAATACCTTGTGTGTTATCAAACGTCACAACGTAACTGGGTGATCATAAAGATGCTCTAAAGGTATCTCCGAAGGTGTCTGTTGAGTTGGCGTGAATCGAGATTGGGATTTGTCACTCCATGTATCAGAGAGGTATCTCTGGGCCCTCTCGGTAATACACATCTGAAAGTGCAACTAATCCCCGGGTGGTTTTGGTAATTCATAACAACATATAGCTCATTGAACTAATATCCATTCAAGATTAATGTTTCAGAAAGTTCAATGATTGGTATGGCATGGACTAGAGATGTGGACCCCTCAAAATGCTAAGGACACATATTGGCAAAAGCTCAAGACTCTACATTTTCATTTTAGTGATCCAAGATCACATTGAGTCCATAGGAAAAGCCAATACTATTAAAAGGGGATGAGGTGTTGCTTAATGGCTTGCTTGCTCAAAATGCTTAGTGATATGCTCCAAAAGCCCTCAACCACTTTCTCATTTCCATATATGTCCTAATCCTAAAGTCAAACTCAGTCCCATCGATTTGATCTATCCGGCGCCACCGAGTTCACTTGACATAGCCATTGCCAGAAACCCTAATCAGTTCGGTCTCACCGATAGGGATCTCGGTCTCACCGAGATGGGATTGCAAACTCTCTGTTTCCCTTCGTAACGTTTCGGTCTAACCGAGATGAGCGATTGGTCCCACAGAGTTGGTAATGCAAACTCTCTGTTTCCTTTTCGTAACGTTTTGGTCTCACCGAAATGAGCGATCGGTCCCACCGAGTTTGCCTAACCAAGTCTCTGTTTGCTTATTACTGAAATTGGTCTCACCGAGTTCATGTGATCGGTCTCACCGAGTTGAGGTTTTGCCCTAACCCTAGCGCATCGGTCTCACCGAGTTGGTATTGTCGGTCCCACCGAAAAGCCTAACGTTCACATTTTGAACCAGGTCGGTCTCACCGAGTTTCACTATTCGGTCCCACCGAGTTTGGTAAATTGTGTGTAACGGTTAGATTTTGTGTGGAGGCTATAAATACCCCTCTACCCCCTTCTCCATTAGAGAGAGAGCCATCAGAACGTGCCTACACTTCCACTACTCATTTTCTGAGAGAGAACCACCTACTCATGTGTTGAGACCAAGACATTCCAATCCAACCACAAGAATCTTGATCTCTAGCCTTCCCCAAGTTGCTTTCCACTCAAATCATCTTTCCACCATATCCAAATCTGTGAGAGAGAGTTGAGTGTTTGGGAGACTATCATTTGAAGCACAAGAGCAAGGAGTTCATCATCAACACACCATTTATTACCTTTTGGAGAGTGGTGTCTCCTAGATTGGTTATGTGTCACTTGGGAGCCTCCATCAAGATTGTGGAGTTGAACCAAGGAGTTTGTAAGGGCAAGGATATCGCCTACTTCGTGAAGATCTACCTGAGTGAGGCAAGTCCTTCGTGGGCGATGGCCATGGTGGGATAGACAAGGTTGCTTCTTCGTGGACCCTTCGTGGGTGGAGCCATCCGTGGACTCGCGCAACCGTTACCCTTCGTGGGTTGAAGTCTCCATCAACGTGGACGTACGATAGCACCACCTATCGGAACCACGCCAAAAATCTCCGTGTCTACATTGCGTTTGCTCCCTCCAAACTCCTCCCCTTTACCTTCATATGCAATGATTTACATTCCGCTGCTATACTCTTAGAATTGCATGTGTAGGTTGATTGCTTGACTTGTGTTAAGTTGCTAAAATCTGCCAAGACATAAAATTGGGAAAAGGCTAGATTTTTATTTGGTCAAGTAGTCTAATCACCCCCCCTCTAGACATACTTTCGATCCTACAAGTGGTATCAGAGCTAAGGTTTCCATTTGCCTTGATTCCATAGCTTTGGTGATCATAGCCTTGGTTTCACAACCTAGGAGAGTATGGCGTCTAGCGAGGGAAATTACCACCGTAGAGGTCCTTACTTTGATGGTACTAATTTTTCTAGTTGGAAGCATAAGATGAAAATGCATATTCTTGGACATAACCCCGCCGTTTGGGCTATTGTGTGTATTGGTTTGCAAGGTGAATTCTTCGATGGGAGAGAACCAAATCGCGAAGTGTAACATCCCAAAATTCTAAATTTTGGAATGTTATAATAATTAAAATATATGATTGTTTGATTGATTGTTGAGTGATTGATTGAGTGGAATTTTAAACTTTTGAAGTTTTGAATGAGAGGGAATAAAAGGACTTTCCAAAAAAAAAAAATGTTTCTGTTTGAAAATATTTGAATTTGGAAATATTTCAAACTTCATGCCACTCAATGATACTCATGATTTCTTCAATGAAAGAGAGTGGGAAGTAAAGAAAAAAATTTCATTTGAATTTGTCATTTAAATTTTGTTTTTAACTCAAAGTGGCATTTGAATATTATTCAAAAACTTTTCTGACAAAGAACACTTGAAACAAAAGTGTTGAGAGGGATTAACATGACACCCCAAAAATGTTGGAAGAATTTTTCCGATGAGTTTTGAAAGTCATTTGGATTTTTGTTTGAATTTAAAAAAAATGATTTTTCAAAAAGTATTTTATTTGTCCGTGAAAACTATCCCATTAAATTGGGCTTATTTTTCTGAGAATTTTGATATATAATACTCCTATATTTTATTTTTATTTTATTTTCTAAAATGATTTTTCTTCACGGGTTATTTAAAAAAAAGGAAGGTACTGTTTTTTTTGGGCCAAATCTGGCCTGATCCGAACAGGATCATCTCTTTCCTCCAGGCGAGATCCTCTCAATCTCCAGCCACCGCCGGAGATCGCGGGATTCGCGAAATCCCTTGCCCCCTCCTCCAAACCGACCTCCCACCCCTATAAATACCGCACCCCGCAATCCATCCCCGCCCTTAGCCCCCTCTTCCCCGCTCCGAGCCGCCCGCAGGAGCTCGCCGGACCACCGCCACCATTGCCGCCCCGCCACGCCACCCCCGCCACCCACCGACCCCACCACCGGACTCCGCTCACTCCGCCGCCCCCACCCGTCCCCTCAGCCACCGCCCCGGACCACCGGAGGACGTCGCCGGAGCTCCACCAGAACCCCATCTCCGGAACTGCTACAGTAACCCCGACCTGCCTTTTTTTTTGTTTTTTTTTCTGTTTTTAAAACAGAATAGTTTCAATCTTGTAAAATCCATAGTTAATTATCTACGAGGTATTTTGAGTGATTCCAACTCGTTGGATCACAAATTTCATGAAGTTTCTGTTAGTAACAATGGATCACATTTGAGTAGTTTAAATTGTGTTTGTATGAATTTGCTCAAATCACTAGATTTGAGTTATTTTGAGTTAGGATATTATTTGACCGATTCTTTTGCTACTGGTTGCTTATTAGCTTAGCTATACAGTAGTGTTCAGTTGCATGTTAGTGATTATTTAAAATAGCTTTTATTGTAAACAGTACCGTAAACCCTGTTTTTAGTTTACTGTTGTATTTTAATTATTAGTAATTAGTTTTAATTAGTTTCTTTTGTTAGTTTTCACTACTGTAGCATATATCCTGTTGTTATACAGTAGGTAAATTTTAGGAGTTATTAGACTTAGTATTCTTGAGGTTCTAGGTGTTGTAAGTTGCATGTCTAGTTTGCTAGTAATAGCAATAGCGTTATTTTATTGTTTTGCTAGAATTTTATTATAGGAAAAATATTTTCTGTTAATTAGTGAATACTTATTTTTACTCTCTGTTAAGTAATTGTTTTAGGCTTTTTACTTGCTGTTAGTAGAGTTGATTGTGTTGTAGGTTAGTGTTATGCTTTGCTTTGAGTGATTTGGAGTTTTATTTGGTTTTTGCCTTCGATCATATTTCAACTTCATTGTTATTTTGATTGTTATGATTGAGTGCTAGAAAGTTTGCTTATGTGAATACTATGCTTGCTTGTATAGATTTCATCGGAGAGTGACGACTAGTTTATCAAGTTTTTGAGAGCGATAATATCTTCATCACCTTACCAGGCAAGTTCACTTTGACCATGCTTTTCATACCTATGTTTTTATTGCATTTAGTGTCACCATTCATAATCCCTCCAGTAGTGATATTGAATTCTTGTAGTTGAGTAGAATGCATGAGGTAGGAACCCATCTCCCTGATTACCAAGCCCGGGACGTTATGTAGTTTAAATGCTACGCTATAGTAGACGGGGTTGGTACGAGTGTTCGGGAGTGGTGTGAGAATGGAGGACTCTACGTCAAGGACGACAACTCCATGCTGGAATCTGCAAGGACTGCACCTTCGAGGCCTCAAGACTTCAAGACTCGAGACAAGAATTCAATACACACTACTGGGTGAAGGATGGTTGACGGGCACCCTGGAGAAACCAGTGGATGGCCGGGATGCATGGAGAAGCGCCATGACATCTTGCGGAAAGCATCACCCAGACTCAAAGAGACGGAAGAATACTTCATGCCTGAAAGCTTACCTGTGCAGCCGCAAGTCATTATGGGCTCTGGCTTGGTTGACCTTAGTGGTTACTCTGGCTGGGACGGTGCTAGCAGATGTAGAACTACGGTAGGATTGGATGAGCACCGGACAGAGGTCAGAGGAACTCTTTGGAAGACCATGTTTCGATCGTCCTGTTCTCAAACATCATGAAGTGCGAGGACGAAACGGGAGGGATCGAATCTTGCGGGTAAAGTGTACAAACCTCTGCAGAGGGTTAAAACCTAATCGATTAGCCGTGTCCCCGGTTATGGACAATTTGAGCCTCTGGACTTGGATCTATCTCGGAACTCTCAACACTGGACTGATAACTTAATTGTGGGTAACTTATGATTGTTCTGGGATATGAGACATCGGTTGGCGGAACCATGTCATGATAGAAAACTCCGTAGTACAGACTCCTGATATTCCTTTGATGTAGGGAAAATAAAAGCAGCTTTTACGCAAACAAAACTCAGACACAGAGCCACCAAGCCATATTGCATATAGTATAGTTTTATCATCTGTTTTTCTTACAGTGATCTTGCCGGTACATTCAATGTACTTACCTACACGGCTGCAACGTATCATGTTGCAGATATTTCTTCGACGAGTAAGAGTTACGATACAGGGTTACGGTCTACACTCAACCTGTCGATGGCGTTGATGGGACTCCACACCCGATTGATTGTTTCCGCAGAGACTTATAAGGTATATATCAGTTTTACGTTATTTATACATGTGATTGCACTTTGATATATACATTGATGTACTGTGTGTGCCAGCATACTGATCCAGGGATGGCACGGATACACAGAGGCTTGACCGTTTGAGGTCGGGTCGCTACACGAAGCAACTGCGGAAGAGTTGAAAATGCTGCAATACAACGCTCAAGCTTGCGATATCCTCTTCAATGGATTGTGCCCCGAAGAATTCAACAAAATCAGCCGTCTTGAGAATGCAAAGGAAATTTGGGATACTTTGATTGATATGCACGAAGGTACTGAGTCCGTCAAGGAATCCAAGTTGGATGTGCTTCAAAGTCAACTTGACAAGTTCAAAATGAAGGATGGTGAAGGTGTCGCTGAAATGTACTCTAGGCTTGCTCTCATCACAAATGAGATTGCCGGCTTAGGAAGTGAAGAGACGACTGACAGATTCATCATCAAAAAGATCCTAAGAGCCTTGGATGGAAAATGACACCGTGTGCACATTGATCCAAATGATGCCCAATTACAAAGATCTCAAGCCAACGGAAGTCATTGGAAGAATTATTGCTCATGAGATGTCACTCAAGGACAAAGAAGAGCTTCACAACAAGTCTAGTGGTGCTTATAAAGCCTCATGTGATGCTCCTGCCACATCAAGTGAAAAACAAGTCTTCAATGAGGAATTGAGCTTAATGGTGAAGAACTTCAATAAATTCTACAAGAGTAGAAGCAAAGAGAGAAGTTCCAAATCAAGATCCTACCATGACAAAAGATCTTCTAGTCGTGAACGTAATTGCTACAATTGTGGAAGACCCGAACACTACTCCAATGAGTGTACGGCCCCATACAAAAGAAAAGAAGACTCACCTAAAAGAAGTAGAAGAGAAGAATCACCTCCAAGAGAGAGAAGGAGTAGAGATGACCGTTATGAACAAAGAACCTCTCGTAGAAGCAAGGATTCGGAAAGGAAGGACAAGTCATCAAGGAGCTATACAAAACGAAGACATCAAGCTCATGTTGGTGAATGGGTATCCGGTTCTGACTCCGACCATCACTCCGAGAGAAGTTATCACTCCGACTCCGAATATACTCAAGATGAAGGTGTTGCCGGTCTTGCACTTGTGTCAACCAACTCCTATGACATATTTGACTCACCAAATGAAGGAATTGGAAGATGCTTCATGGCTAAAGGCCCCAAGGTATCACACCCCGAGTATATTGATTTCAATAGTGATGAAGATGATTTGCTAGGTGATGATGAGTTACTTGTTGACAATGCTAGTGATGAAACTACTATTAATCATGCTAATCGAGATGAAACGAATGAAAATGATAAGAAGGAGATTGAGCGTCTAACTAAAGAACTAAACACTCTTAAGTTAGCTCATGAAACTACTTTAGAAGATCATCGAGAACTTTTAAAAACTCATAGAAGCTACGCTTCGAGAAGCTCAACCTAGAGCAAGAACATGGGTTCTTAAAAGCTATCAATGATGATCTTCGGAAGAAAAGTTCTTCTTACATTGCCAAGCGTTTACTCTTGTCTACTTACATGCCACAAGTAAAATCTAGCAACAAGAGTAAGAAAGATTCTTCTTCTAGTAGTAACAATAATCATGTTAAATCCAATATTGTTGCTTCTAGTAGTTCTCTTGATTCCACTAATGATTCTCTTAGCCAAGTTACACTTGAGCAAGAAAATAGCTTATTGAAGGGAATTATAGAGAAAGGTGTTTACAAGAGCCTTGCCGGAAGTAAGCAATTTGAGGAAATTGTACGCAAGCAAGGGAGGCACCGGAAGAATCAAGGTGTTGGTTTTGAACGAAAGTTCAATGCAAATAGAGTTGAGTGGGAAGAAGATCAATACCCCAAGACGAAGTTTGTTCCTTAACAAGATAAGTATGATCCTACTTCCTTCAAGGGGACACAAGCTCAAGATGATCTTCCACCACAAGACCACAAGCTAAAAGGCAAGGACAAGCTTCAAGAGGAGATTGATGCATTTGAAGAAGCTCCAAAGGCCTTGGTCAAGTGGGTTCCCAAGACTACGTCAAGTTCCACTTCATCAAGTACATCTACAACCCCAAGGATTCCCATTAAGATGGTGTGGGTCCCAAAGAAGAAGAACTAGAGAGCTCATGAGGGTGACTCCGCCAACATACTTCACTCAGATTCATATTGGCAAGGACAAGTGCAATCAACTTCCACATCTTGCACTAGTTCAAGGAGTCACAAACCCTCTTGTTGGTAAGTCAAGGGACAAGGTAACCTAATGCTTTCATGGACATCATCTTGTGTGTACTTCACTCTATGTCTATGGATATTCTTGCATGTTCCTTGTGGGACTAACCCATGTAGGTATTGAAAGTGCAACTCACTCCAAAGGATTGCTCCAAATGATCTACATCAACATTGAGCATCCACATCTTCAACATCTACATGAAGTCATCATCGACAAAACCCAAGGTTAGTTCATCCCTCTTAGGGGGGTATCACATCTAGGGGGAGCTTTACTCTAAGAATTGAGCTAAAGCAACTCTAATGGTGTGAACACAACAACGCTTTATGTAAAAGTGGTAACCCCACTTGTGCTTAAACGATGAGTATGACCTATGATCAAATGTTCCCATTTGACTCCTAAGTTAATATACTCATATATAGATGACCTAGTCATCGCCAATTGCTTGATAGATGCTAGAGTGTTTGTGCATGCTTTGCCACATATTTCATTTGCCATCTTATTGTGTGAGCATGCTAGATGCATAATTTTCTTCATTCAAGGACATCCATTTGTTGCTTTGATTGTTTGGTTTTTCGTTTGCCAAATGGATGGACAAGAATGCCTAAGTACTCCCTCTAGCTATCTATGCTTTTCTTGTCTCAAACTCTATTCATGCTACATCACAAAGTTTGATCAAGTCAGATTCGAACCCTCTGGGTGAGGAGCACTCGGAGCCACCGATTCGTCATAGACTTAAACTTCCAAAACCTCTCGATGTATTTCGGTCTGACCGATTAATTCCTTTCGGTCATACCGAGTTCATTGAGTTGATCTAGGTTTCAATCTCGGTGCAACCGATTTGAACAGTTCGGTCTCACCGAGTTGCAGTAACCGCTTGCGATTCTTCATCTTGGTGCCACCGAGTTGCTCAACTCGGTCACACCGACATGGTCTGGATATATTTTCCCACGGGTCGAATTTTGGAAATTTCTTCGAAACCCTTCGCCCGCGCCTGTCCAGCTCTGCCGACTCGAGGTCTCAGGATCGTCTCCTCCGTTGCCAGCGACCTCCTGCCACTGGTCTCCGCTGCTGTCAATAGAATCTTCGCCGCCGTTGTCGCCGTAGCGAGTTCACAACCGAGTTAGGGTATGAACTCGACCCCTTTATGCAATCTTTACCTCTGATTCCTGCACTTAGGTCAATGCCATGAATCTTACCACGTTTGAAATACTTCTATCCAATCAAAAACTCCTTTAGATTAGTTTTGATTCGAAAATTTAGGGTTAGGTTTCTGCCGAATTCATCTCGGACCGACCGAGTTGTAGAAATCGGTCTCACCGATTTGGCCCAGGCCATTGCACTTGTGATTTTCGGTCTGACCGAAACTTACAAATCGGTGTGACCGAGTTCGATTCTCTGTGAAACCCTAGCAATCTCGGAGTCACCGAACTGTGTCTCGGTCTGACCGATTTCACTAGTTTAGACTCTAATATTGCTTCGGTGTCACTGAGTTTAACAAATCGGTAGCTCCGAAATGACTTCTGTAGAAAACTAAAACTAAGTTTTTGACTCATTTGTTTTGCAAAATCTCTGCACTTTGTGATGCTCATCCACTCCGTCTCAACTATATCTATTCACAGGGTCAGCTTTCAGCCATGTCAGACAACAGTGACAGCCAAAACAGATCTGAGGAACAGGTTAACTTAAGTGAGGGCACTAGTCCCTCTGATAGCTATGATGATGGGAGTAGAAGTACTCCTAGCAACCTGCCTAAGGCTGCTACTAGGCAGAGGAGGAAAATGAATTCAGAAGATGCAGATGAAGATTTTGTGGCTGATGAGGAAGTCACTTCAAGGAAAAAGATTGTCAAGAAAGAGTTTGGCATAGCAGCTTCAACCAAGCCAGGTATGAAGAAGAAGGAACCAGCCAGAAGGATCCCAATGTCCAAAGCCAGAGCCTCAACACAGGAAACCATTGGGGTCTCTCTTGAACCAAAGGAGGCTGGTGAAGGCAAGAAGAGGAAGGAAAGGGTCAAGAAGACCATGGCCAGAGTAATTGGCAGACCATCCATGGTCACGGATTCAGATGAGGATGAAGAAGATGTTGCACCAGTTCCCAAAGCTCAGAAGTTGATGGGGGATGCCATCAAGTCAGGGGCTGCTCCATCAAAGCCCAAGACTGCCCCCAAGGCTGCTGCTGCTGCTCAAGCTTCTAAGCCTGCAACACTCAAGAGATCAACTAGGAACATACCAGCTGCTGAGAAGAACGAGGCCCCAGTGCCTGAAGTGGAAGAAGAAGAAGAAGCCAAAGTGCTTAGAAAATTGAAGCCCAAGATCCCAGATCATGATGATACACATCCTGTGGCTGAGAACATGAAGCTAAGAAAGAATGCAGGTCTCAGGCTATGGAGGCAGACAAACCCATATGCCACCAGAAGGAGGACTGTTGTAGACTACAGGTTCCACACAAAGGAACAACAAGATTTCTATGAGACTGTGCTCCTAGACAAGAAGCTCATAGTCAGTGATTTGAGATGGGTTGACTGGACTTACATTGACGACAATGCAGATCACTTCCCAGGAGTTCATGACAGCTTCAGACTGACTAGATCTGACAAATTTGTTGGCCAGAAACTCACCAAGTGGAATGATGAGATGGTGATGCAGTTCTACTCCACATCACATTTTTACCCAGATGGTAAAATTGCTTGGATGACTGAGGGTACTAGGTACCAGTCTATAGTTGCTGAGTGGGCCAAGCTTATCAATGCCCCTGAAGAGCAAGAGGATGACACAGATGTGTATGCCAAGCCAAGGAAAGGACACAACTCCATGGCACACATGTACAAGGAGATTCCTGATGCTGCCCTGGGTACTCACAAGTTTGGCTCTGTGTACTATCTGCTGTCTGGACTGCCCACAATCAACACTATCCTTAGACACACATTGTTGCCCAAGTCTGGAGATGACAGGATGATAAGAGGGCATTCCATCAATTTGTTGCACATGTTTGACATACCAGAGAAGTTCAAAGTAATGACATTGATTGTAGAGACAATCAAGAGGACTACTGCTGATCAAAAGAGATCATGTGGATATGTTCCACACATTCAGATGCTCATCAACTCCAAGATGGGCAAAGGCACATATCTCTTGGACAAGGAGCACCTTCCCCTGAGGCCTGAATTTGAAGACAATGAAGTTGTCATGGATGCCACACATCCTACTTCAGTAGAGGCTCAGAAGAAGAGGGAGAAAGCTAAAGCAAAGAAGGCAGCACAATCTTCACAAGTTCCAGATGCTTCAACTGCTCACCTCAAGACCAAGCAGGATCAGCTGAGCTATCTGCTTGAGGCCACTATTAGAATTGAGAAAGGATTAACAACCGTAACTCAAAATCAAGAGAGTCTTGAGAGGATCATCGAGACAAAGTTTTATGATCTAGACTTGAAGGTCACAGAGATCCAGACTGCAGTTGAGCAACTCCAGGATGAAGCTGAAGAGAGAAGAGGAAGAGCTACCACTAAAGCTTTTCAGAGAGCGCCTAGGGCACAAAGGTCTGTCGTTGTGCCAGCCAGTGACACAAGGGCTACTACATCAGCACCAGCAGCTACAGCCTCTGTTGTCCCTTCAGTTGCTACTCCACCAGCTCCACAGACCTCTTCGGATGCATTCGTTGCAGGACTCCTCTCCACGCCACCTTCGCACTCCGGAGCTCCCGGCGATCGTGCTTAGAGAGCCGCATGGCACTATGCATTTTCAAGCTTTTTGGTAACTTGTTGCCAAAGGGGGAGAAAGTGTATAGATCATAGGCTTCGAGAGAGAGTGTTTTGCTTCTTTTGCCTCTCTTGCTACTTTATTTGCTTGCTCGTTTGGTTGATACTCTACTTGTGTGTGTGAGATACTTATATGATCATGTGCTTGATCATATCATACTTTAATGTTTGTGCTTGAATGATGATATTCTATCTCTCATATATGATCATTCTTATCTTGTCTTGGTAATGAGTGCATATTTCATATTCTATCATTTTGAGCGCTCCACCAAGATGCATGTGACATGGAAGAGTAACCCATGATCCTAATCGATTGTGCATTTGCATTCAAAAGCAAATTTTAAATAATGCACAAATTTAGGGGGATCTCTTGTTTATCACATACTTCTCAAAGCGACGATGTACTTCATTGATATTATCATTTGTCGAAGCTTTGATCTATATATTGTCATCAATTACCAAAAAGTGGGAGATTGAAAGTGCAACTAATCCCTGGGTGGTTTTGGTAATTCATAACAACATATAGCTCATTGAACTAATATCCATTCAAGATTAATGTTTCAGAAAGTTCAATGATTGGTATGGCATGGACTAGAGATGTGGACCCCTCAAAATGCTAAGGACACATATTGGCAAAAGCTCAAGACTCTACATTTTCATTTTAGTGATCCAAGATCACATTGAGTCCATAGGAAAAGCCAATACTATTAAAAGGGGATGAGGTGTTGCTTAATGGCTTGCTTGCTCAAAATGCTTAGTGATATGCTCCAAAAGCCCTCAACCACTTTCTCATTTCCACATATGTCCTAATCCTAAAGTCAAACTCGGCCCCACAGATTTGATCTATCCGGCGCCACCGAGTTCACTTGACATAGCCATTGCCAGAAACCCTAATCAGTTCGGTCTCACCGATAGGGATCTCGGTCTCACCGAGATGGGATTGCAAACTCTCTGTTTCCCTTCGTAACGTTTTGGTCTAACCGAGATGAGTGATCGGTCCCACCGATTTGGTAATGCAAACTCTCTGTTTCCTTTTCGTAACGTTTCAGTCTCACCGAAATGAGCGATCGGTCCCACCGAGTTTGCCTGACCAAGTCTCTATTTGCTTATTACTGAAATCGGTCTCACTGAGTTCATGTGATCGGTCTCATCGAGATGAGGTTTCGCCCTAACCCTAGCGCATCAGTCTCATCGAGTTGGTATTGTCGGTCCCACCGAAAAGCCTAACGTTCACATTTTGAACCAGGTCGGTCTCATCGAGTTTCACTATTCGGTCCCACCGAGTTTGGTAAATTATGTGTAACGGCTAGATTTTGTGTGGAGGCTATAAATACCCCTCCACCCCCTTCTCCATTAGAGAGAGAGCCATCAGAACGTGCCTACACTTCCACTACTCATTTTCTGAGAGAGAACCACCTACTCATGTGTTGAGATCAAGACATTCCAATCCAACCACAAGAATCTTGATCTCTAGCCTTCCCCAAGTTGCTTTCCACTCAAATCATCTTTCCACCATATCCAAATCTGTGAGAGAGAGTTGAGTGTTGGGGAGACTATCATTTGAAGCACAAGAGCAAGGAGTTCATCATCAACACACCATTTATTACCTTTTGGAGAGTGGTGTCTCCTAGATTGGTTAGGTGTCACTTGGGAGACTCCGTCAAGATTGTGGAATTGAACCAAGGAGTTTGTAAGGGCAAGGAGATCGCCTACTTCGTGAAGATCTACCCGAGTGAGGCAAGTCCTTCGTGGGCGATGGCCATGGTGGGATAGACAAGGTTGCTTCTTCGTGGACCCTTCGTGGGTGGAGCCCTCCGTGGACTCACGCAACCGTTACCTTTCGTGGGTTGAAGTCTCCATCAACGTGGACGTACGATAGCACCACCTATCGGAACCACGCCAAAAATCTCCGTGTCTACATTGCGTTTGCTCCCTCCAAACTCCTCCCCTTTACCTTCATATGCATTGATTTACATTCCGCTGCTATACTCTTAGAATTGCATGTGTAGGTTGATTGCTTGACTTGTGTTAAGTTGCTAAAATCTGCCAAGACATAAAATTGGGAAAAGGCTAGATTTTTATTTGGTCAAGTAGTCTAATCACCCCCCCTCTAGACATACTTTTGATCCTACAACATCACAAGAAGCTTGCAAGCAAAGTGACTAAGGAGTTAGTTACGAGATGATGTATTACAGAACGAGTAAAGAGACTTGCCGGTAACGAGATTGAACTAGGTATGAAGATACCGATGATCGAATCTTGGGCAAGTAACATACCGACAGACAAAGGGAATTACGTATGTTGTCATAAGGTTCGACCGATAAAGATCTTCGTAGAATATGTAGGAACCAATATGGGCATCCAGGTTCCGCTATTGGTTATTGACTAGAGAGGTGTCTCGGTCATGTCTACATAGTTCTCGAACCCGTAGGGTCCACACGCTTAACGTCCGTTGACGATATAGTATTATATGAGTTATATGATTTGGTGACCGAATGTTGTTCGGAGTCCTGGATGAGATCACGGACATGACGAGGAGCTCTGGAATGGTCCAGAGGTAAAGATTGATATATAGGACGATGCTATTTGGACACCGGAAGAGTTTCAGGAGGTACCGGGTAGTCATCGGATCACCGGATGGGGTTCCGGGAACCCCCGGGAGGTATATGGGCCATATGGGCCAAGTAAGAGGAGCACAAAATCCCACAAGGGGTTGGTGCACCCCTCCTATGGCAGCCGGCCATGGGGAGAAAAGGAAGGAGGGGGATTCGGCCTCCCCCTGCCTTCCTCTCCTCCCCCTTCCTTTCGCCCTCGGGCAAATATGGTAAGGGGGGCGCGGCCAGGGCAAGAGCCCAAGGGGGATTCGGCCTCCCTTGGGGCGCCTCCTGGCTGCCTTCCTCTCCCCCCACCTATATATATGCGGGAGGGGGCGCCACACAATGACCACGACAATCTCTTAGCCGTGTGCGTCGCCCCTCTCCAGAGTTTCGCCCCTCGGTCATATTTTCAGAATGCTTAGGCGAAGACCTGCGGAGATAGCTTCACCATCACCGTCACCACGCCATCGTGCTGCCGGAACTCATCTACTACTTCACCCATCTTGCTGGATCAAGAAGTCGAGGACGTCACCGAGCTGAACGTGTGCTAAACACGGAGGTGCCGTACATTCGGCACTTGATCGGTTGGATCGCGAAGAAGTTCGACTACATCAACCGCATTAATAAACGCTTCAGCTTACGGTCTAAGAGGGTACGTAGACAAACTCTCCCCTCTCGTTGCTATGCATCTCCATGGATAGATCTTGCGTGTGCGTAGAAAAAAAATTTGTTTTCCATGCAACGTTCCCCAACAGTGGCATCCGAGCCAGGTCTATGCGTAGATGATATGCACGAGTAGAACACAAAGAGTTGTGGGCGGTGATAGTGATACTGCTTACCACCAATGTCTTATTTTGATTCGGCGGTATTGTGGGATGAAGCGGCCCGGACCAACCTTACATGTCTACGCACATGAGACCGGTTTCATCGACTGACATGCAACTTGTTTTGCATAAAGGTGGCTGGCGGGTGTCTGTTTCTCATACTTTAGTTGAATAGAATTTGACTACAGTTGGTCCTTGAAGAAGGTTAAAACAACAAACTTGATAAATCACCGTTGTTGTTTTTGCGTAGTTAAGAACGGTTCTTGCTAGAAGCCTATAGCATCCACGTAAAACTTGCAACAACAAAGTAGAGGACGTCTAACTTGTTTTTGTAGGGTATGTTGTGATGTGATATGGTCAAGACGTGATGTGATATATGTTATTGTATGAGATGATCATGTTTTGTAATATCGACAACCGGCAGGAACCTTAGGGTTGTCTCTTAATTATTGTATGAAATGCAAACGCCATGTAATTGCTTTACTTTATCGCTATGTGTTAGCAATAGTTGTAGAAGCAATAGTTGGCGAGACGACCCCGACGCAACGATGGAGATCAAGGTGTCGAGCCGGTGACGATGGAGATCATGACAATGCTTTGGAGATGGAGATCAAAAGCACAAGATGATGATGGCCATATCATGTCACATATTTTGATTGCATGTGATGTTTATTCTTTATGCATCTTATTTTGCTTAGAACGGCGGTAGCATTATAAGATGATCTCTTCACTAAATTTCAAGATAAAAGTGTTCTCCCCGAGTATGCACCGTTGCCAAAGTTCGTCGTTTCGAAGCACGTCGTGATGATCGGGTGTGATAGACTCTACGTTCACATACAACAGGTGTAAGACAGTTTTACACATGCGGAATACTTAGGTTAAACTTGACGAGCCTAGCATGTACAGACATGGTCTCGGAACACTGGAGACCGAAAGGTCGAACGTGAGTCATATTGTAGATATGATCAACATGAAGATGTTCACCATTGATGACTACCCCATCTCACGTGATGATCGGACATGGGTTAGTTGATTTGGATCATGTATCACTTAGACAACTTGAGGGATGTTGATTTAAGTGGGAGTTCATTAGTAATTTGATTAATTGAACTAAGATTTATCATGAACATAGTCAAAATGTCTTTGCAAATTATGTTGTAGTTCAATAGCTCGCGATGTAGCTTCCCCGTTTTTTGATACGTTCCTAGAGAAAACTAAGTTGAAAGTTGATGGTAGCAATAATGCAGACTGGGTCCGTGATCTGAGGATTATCCTCATTGCTGCACAGAAGAATTATGTCCTTGATGCACCGCTAGGTGACAGACCTGTTGCAGGAGCTGATGCAAATGTTATGAACGTTTGGCAAAGCTCGATCTGATGGCTACTTGATAGTTTTGTGCGCCATGCTTTACGGCTTAGAATCGGGGCTCCAAAGACGTTTTGAACGCCATGGAACATATGAGATGTTCCAAGAGCTGAAATTGGTATTTCAGGCTCATGCCCGTGTTGAGAGGTATGAGACCTCTGACAAGTACTTTGCCTACAAGATGGAGGAGAATAGCTCAGCCAGTGAGCATGTGCTCAGAATGTCTGGGTACTACAATCGCTTGAATCAAGTGGGAGTTAATCTTCCAGATAAGATAGTGATTGACAGAATTCTCCAGTCACTATCACCAAGCTACTAGAGCTTTGTGATGAACTATAATATGCAAGGGATGACTAAAACGATTCCCGAGCTCTTCGCGATGCTGAAATCAGCGGAGGTATAAATCAAGAAGGAGCATCAAGTGTTGGTGGTTAACAAGACCAGTAGTTTCAAGAAAAAGGGCGAGGATAAGAAAGGGAACTTCAAGAAGAATGGCAAGCAAGTTTCCGCTCCCATGAAGAAGCCCAAAGCTGGACCCAAGCCTGAGACTGAGTGCTTCTACTGCAAGGGTAATGGTCACTGGAAGCGGAACTGCCCAAATATTTGGCGGATAAGAAGGATGGCAAAGTAAACAAAGGTATATTTGATATACATGTTATTGATGTGTACCTTACTGGTGCCCGTAGTAGCCCCTGGGTATTTGATACCGGTTCAGTTGCTAAGATTAGTAACTCGAAACAGGAGTTGCAGAATAAACAGAGACTAGTTAAGGGCGAGGTGACGATGTGTGTTGGAAGTGTTTCCAAGATTGATATGATCACCATCGCACACTCCCTCTACCTTCGGGATTAGTGTTGAGCCTGAATAAATGTTATTTGGTGTTTGCGTTGAGCATGAACAAGATTAGATCGTGTTTATTTCAATACCCATATTCATTTAAGTCAGAGAATAATTGTTGTTATGTTTACATGAATAAAACCTTCTATGGTCATACACCCAATGTAAATGGTTTATTGAATCTCGATCGTAGGGATACACATATTCATAATATTGATGCCAAAAGATGCAAAGTTGATAATGATAGTGCAGCATACTTGTGGCACTGCCGTTTAGGTCATATTGGTGTAAAGCGCATGAAGAAACTCCATACGGATGGACTTTTGGAGTCACTGTATTATGAATCATTTGATACTTGCGAACCATGCCTCATGGGCAAGATGACTAAAACTCCGTTCTCCAGAACAATGGAGCGAGCTAATGACTTATTGGAAATAATACATACCGATGTATGCGGTCCGATGAGTGTTGAGGCATGCCGCGGGTATCGTTATTTTCTAACCTTTACAGATGATTTGAGTAGATATGGGTATGTCTACTTAATGAAACACAAATCTGAAACATTTGAAAAGTTCAAAGAATTTCAGAGTGAACTAGAGAATCATTGTAACAAGAAAATAAAGTTTCTACAATCTGATCGTGGAGGTGAATATTTGAGTTACGAGTTTGGCCTTCATTTAAAACAATGTGGAATTGTTTCACAACTCACGCCACCTGGAACACCACAGCGTAATGGTGTGTCCAAATGTCGTAACCGTACTTTATTAGATATGGTGCGTTCTATGATGTCTCTTACCGATTTACCACTATCGTTTTGGGGTTATGCATTAGAGACAGCCGCATTCACGTTAAATAGGGCACCGTCTAAATCCGTTGAGACGACACCGTATGAACTATGGTTTGGCAAGAAACCTAAGCTGTCGTTTCTTAAAGTTTGGGGATGCAACACTTATGTCAAAAGGTTTCAGCCTGATAAGCTCGAACGCAAATCGGAGAAGTGCGTCTTCATAGGATACCCTAAGGAAACTATTGGGTACACCTTCTACCACAGATCCAAAGGCAAGATCTTTGTTGCAAAGAATGGATCCTTTCTAGAGAAGGAGTTTCTCTTGAAAGAAGTGAGTGGGAGGAAAGTAGAACTTGATGAGGTAATTTTACCTTCTCTCGAATTGGAAAGTAGCACATCACAGAAAATCATTCCCGTGATGCCTACACCAACTAGAGAGGAAGCAAATGATGATGATCATGAAACTTCAGATCAAGTTACTACTGAATCTTGTAAGTCGACCAGAGCACGATCCGCACCAGGGTGGTACGGTAATCCTGTCCTGGAAGTTATGTTATTAGACCATGGCGAACCTACGAAATATGAAGAAGCTATGATGAGCCCAGATTCCGATAAATGGCTTGAGGCCATGAAATCTGAGATAGGATCCATGTATGAGAACAAAGTGTGGACTTTGGTGGACTTGCCCGATGATCGGCAAGCCATTGAGAATAAATGGATCTTCAAGAAGAAGACTGACGTTGATGGTAATGTTACTGTCTACAAAGCTTGACTTGTCGCAAAAGGTTTTCGACAAGTTCAAGGGGTTGACTACGATGAGAATTTCTCACCCGTAGTGATGCTTAAGTCTGTCCGAATCATGTTAGCAATTGCCGCATTTTATGATTATGAAATCTGGCAAATGGATGTAAAAAAAACTTGCATCCCTTAACAGGTTTCTTGAGGAAGAGTTGTATATGATGCAACTGGAAGTTTTTGTCGACCCTAAAGGTGCTAACAAAGTGTGCAAGCTCCAGCGATCCATCTATGGACTGGTGCAAGCATCTCGGAGTTGGAATATACGCTTTGATGAGGTGATCAAAGCATATGGTTTTATACAGACTTATGGTGAAGCCTGTATTTACAAGAAAGTGAGTGGGAGCTCTGTAGCATTTATGATATTATATATGGATGACATATTGCTGATTGGAAATGATATAGAATTTCTGGATAGCATAAAAGGATACTTGAATAAGAACTTTTTCAATGAAAGACCTCGGTGAAGCTACTTACATATTGGGCATCAAAATCTATAGAGATAGATCAAGACGCTTAATAGGACTTTCACAAAGCACATACCTTGACAAGTTTTGAAGAAGTTCAAAATGGATCAGTCAAAGAAAGGGTTCTTGCCTGTATTGCAAGGTATGAAGGTGAGTAAGATTGAAAGCCCGACCATGGCAGAAGATAGAGAGAGAATAAAAGTCATTCCCTATGCCTCAGCCATAGGTTCTATTATGTATGCCATGCTATGTACCAGACCTGTTGTGTGCCTTGCCATGAGTCTGGCAAGGGGGTACAATAGTGATCCAGGAGTGGAACACTGGACAACGGTCAAAATTATCCTTAGGTACCTAAAGAGGACTAAGGAAATGTTTCTCGGTAATGGAGGTGATAAAGAGTTCATCGTAAAGGGTTACGTCGATGCAAGCTTTGACACTGATCCGGATGACTCTGAGTCTCAATCTGGATATGTATTGAACGTGGGAGAAATTAGCTAGAGTAGCTCCAAGCAGAGCATTGTAGACATAGAAATTTGCAAAATATATACGGATCTGAATGTGGCAGACCCGTTGACTAAACCTCTCTCACAAGCAAAACATGATCACACCTTAGTACTCTTTGGGTGTTAATCACATGGTGATGTGAACTAGATTATTGACTCTAGTAAACTCTTTGGGTGTTAGTCACATGGCGATGTGAACTATGGGTGTTAATCACATGGCGATGTGAACTAGATTATTGACTCTAGTGCAAGTGGGAGACTGATGGAAATATGCCCTAGAGGCAATAATAAAATGGTTATTATTATATTTCCTAAATCATGATAAAGGTTTATTATTCATGCTGGAATTGTATTGACCGGAAACTTAAATACATGTGTGGATACATAAACAAATACCGTGTCCCTAGTGAGCCTCTACTAGACTAGCTCGTTGATCAAAGATGGTTAAGGTTTCCTAACCATAGACATGAGTTGTCATTTGATAACGGGATCACATCATTAGGAGAATGATGTGATGGACATGACCCAATTGTTAGCATAGCATATGATTGTTCAGTTTATTGCTACTACTTTCTTAATGTCAAATACATGTTCCTTTGACCATGAGATCATGCAACTCCCAGATACCGGAGGAATACCTTGTGTGCTATCAAACGTCACAACGTAACTGGGTGATCATAAAGATGCTCTACAGGTATCTCCGAAGGTGTCTGTTGAGTTGGCGTGAATTGAGATTGGGATTTGTCACTTCGTGTATCGGAGAGGTATCTCTGGGCCCTCTCGGTAATACACATCATAAGAAGCTTGCAAGCAAAGTGACTAAGGAGTTAGTTACGAGATGATGTATTATGGAACGAGTAAAGAGACTTGCCGGTAACGAGATTGAACTAGGTATGAAGATACCGATGATCGAATCTCGGGCAAGTAACATACCGACAGACAAAGGGAATTACGTATGTTGTCATAAGGTTCGACCGATAAAGATCTTCGTAGAATATGTAGGAACCAATATGGGCATCCAGGTTCCGCTATTGGTTATTGACCGGAGAGGTGTCTCGGTCATGTCTACATAGTTCTCGAACCCGTAGGGTCCGCACGCTTAACGTTCGTTGATGATATAGTATTATATGAGTTATATGATTTGGTGACCGAATGTTGTTCGGAGTCCCGGATGAGATCACGGACATGACGAGGAGCTCCGGAATGGTCCGGAGGTAAAGATTGATATATAGGACGATGCCATTTGGACACCGGAAGAGTTTCGGGAGGTACCGGGTAGTCATCGGATCACCGGAAGGGGTTCCGGGAACCCCCGGGAGGTATATGGGCCAAGTAGGAGGAGCACACCAGCCACAAGGGGCTGGCATGCCCCTCCTATGGTAGCCGGCCATGGGGAGAAAAGGAAGGAGGGGGATTCGGCCTCCCCCTGCCTTCCTCTCCTCCCCCTTCCTTTCCCCCTTGGGCAAATATGGTAAGGGGGGCGCGGCCAGAGCAGGAGCCCAAGGGGGATCCGGCCTCCCTTGGGGCGCCTCATGGCTGCCTCCCTCTCCCCCCAACTATATATGAGGGAGGGGGCGCCACACAATGACCACGGCAATCTCTTAGCCGTGTGCGGCGCCCCTCTCTAGAGTTTTGTCCCTCGGTCATATTTTTGGAGTGCTTAGGCGAAGCCCTGCGGAGATAGCTTCACCATCACCGTCACCACGCCATCATGCTGCCGGAACTCATCTACTACTTCGCCCGTCTTGCTGGATCAAGAAGGCGAGGACGTCACCGAGCTGAATGTGTGCTAAACGTGGAGGTGCCGTAAGTTCGGTACTTGATCGGTTGGATCGCGAAGAAGTTCGACTACATCAACTGCGTTAATAAACGCTTCCGCTTACGGTATACGAGGGTACGTAGACACGCTCTCCCCTCTCGTTTCTATGCATCTCCATGGATAGATCTTGTGTGTGCGTAGATTTTTTTTTGTTTTCCATGCAATGTTCCCCAACAGATACAATGCATCAGCAATTAAAGGTATTGGGTTGTGTGAAGAATATTTTCATATAGCTTCTCGACATGAGATATCTTGGTTCGTTCTATGAGAGAAAAAATCAAGATATGACCATGGTTGGATAGTGTGATGCTGGTTATATATTAGATCCTCATAATCCTAGATCACATACTGATTTTTGTCTCCTCGAATGAAGGTGTGACCTTCTCTAGGAAGTTGAGAAGACATATTTTAGTGGCTGCACCTACTAATCTTTCTGAAATTGTTGATTTGTATGAAGCATCACATGAATGTATGTGACTTCACAGAATGATGAACTTTCTTGAAAGTTCAAGTGAGATTGGTTGGTAGGAACCACCCATCATTATCTATGAAGATAATGTTGTTTGTATTACGCTGATGCAGACAGGTTATAAAGAGCCACATTAGAATGTGTATGGCTCTAAAAGTATTTTATTCCCCATTAGTTGAAGAAAGATGGAAGATAAGTATCTTGCAAATGAAGTCATGCGATAATTTTGGTGATTTATTCACAAAGTCTTTACCAAGTTCTTCATTCCAGAAATAAGTTAATGGAATTGGTATGAGATGACTTTGTTATTTGCAAAGTTCAGGGGGAGTGCACTCCTGAATGATAACCTATTCGAGATCTTTAGATCTTTGATATTGCACTCTTTTCCTTTATGACTTTATCCCTAGGTCCCTCTCATCCCTCCCGTGGCGCTCCCGCGAGCGCCCGGGGGGAACCCTAGCCGCCACCTCCCCTACCCTCCGGGCAAAGCACGGCCTGCCAGGGCGGCGGCGGGGCCTTCCTTCCCCTCCTCGCGAGAGCCTCGGCTGGCGCGGGCCAGTCACTCGTTGGGAGGCACTGGCTTTGGCGGGGGCTAGCGGCGCGGTGGCGCAGCGGCTAGGTGGCGTCGGCGGTGTCTCGTGGCGTCGCGGCGGCAGCGGGGTGGGCGTTTGTGGTGCGACGGCTGCAGTAGGTGCGGATCGGACTTCTCCGACCATATCTGGTGGGGCACGCTGGAGGGACGACGGCGACGGCTTCAGGTCCGTCCTGACCAGGGGTGCGGGTCGGGGGCGATCTGGGTTGCGGGCGGCCACCCTTACCTCCGCAGATGGCTGGTAGGGGTTGCGGCGGAACAACAGTGGTCTTGGCGGACGTGTTGTCCGATTTCTTGCTGGCTCCGGTGGCAGGAAGTTGGCGAGCGACGTGAATGGGCTTCCTGGCAAACAGTCTTGGCAGTGGGCGGCGGTCTTCGGGGTCTCCATGCCGGTGGACGGGCCGACGTTGGTGGCCTTGCAGGGAGATGCTTCGACCGCCGCGGCGGGGCGGCACATCGGGTGCCGGTGGGGAGGTTGGTGGGAGGGATGGGCGGCGCCGACACTAGGGCTGCCCGTCGCCGGCACAGGATGTGCCGGTCGTGGATGCGTCTGCTCCCCCTTCTCCTCATTCCCCATCCGTTTGTGTGCGGCGGCAACTTCGGCGAAGCTCAAGGCGGGACGTGGGCTGCGGTTTCGTTGGTTGTGGGTGTCCCTTCGGACTAAAGCTGGTCGCTTTGCTAGTCTTGGGGATGTCCGAATGTCAGGCGGCGGCCCGGGCGGCAGGAGGCGTGGCGTTCGTGGGCGGAACTTGCGTCTCAGGTGCGGGCGGGCAGCCTTGGCCACGCGGGTGGCCTGGTTGCGGGTGGTTGGCGAAGCTAGGATGCGACGGGGGGATGTGAACGGCGGGGTATATCACCTGTCCACCTATGTTCTGGCCGACGGTGGCGGCGTCCGTGGACGTCGTATCCTTCATGAAGGCTCCGTCGCGGCGTTCCCACTCCTTTCGTCTTACTCCGGGTGAAAACTTGATCTTCAGGATCGGACGGTGGCGGCTATCTGTGGTTGTAACCTTCTGGAAGGCACCATTTTGGAGTCCTAGCTTCGTTGTGGTCCGCCTCACCTCTCCGTTGTGGTTGCTCATGGTGGAGGTCCCTGTCGGCTTCAAGCGGTCCTCTTCGCACATATGTAGTGGCTTGGTTGTCGGTGGGGTGGTGTGTCGGTGCCCGGCACCTTTGTATCTTGCCTTGGGTGTGTGTGTCGTGTGCGGTGGTGGCGTGTGTTTGTATCAGTGTCTCGGTTGTTATGTGGTGATGTTTGTTTTATAATATAAAGTGGGGGAAACCCTTTTTCGTCTTATGAGTTTATCCCTACATGGTTTCTCATAAAAAGTTTTTAATGAGGCAACTGTAAAATAAGCATTGTGATATATTATTATCTCGGTATTTTCCCACTAGATCTTTGAAAGAAGTTTTTCATGGCATATTATGTACATCTCCTCATATTTTTTCCACAGGGTTTTTGGAGGAGCATGTTTCAAGATGACGATTCTATATAATAAAGGCGGAGATTAGAGGAAGTGTTAAGAATTAATTAGATATAGGTAATTATGGATAATCTCTTCCTTGTAAACCGACAAGCGGTTAGCCTTTTCTAACATAGACAGAGATTCATTTGTCTCTCTCTGTTTCATATCAGAAACTACGCGCTTGGCATCTACTACCCTATAAAAGCATAAAGTGCGGAGATCCAAAACTTAATCCTAGTAGTAAATGTGTACGTGCAATGCACGTTGATATTAAGTAATATATTAATTACACGTAAATATTAGGTATGATATTATTTGCGTATTAAGTATGTGATTAGCATTGGCATTAATATTTGGTATGATATTAACTGCACACTAAACGTGTCGAGCGCTCGCCATTGAAGCAACCTGAGTCGTTGGATTGACTTGATTTGACGGTCAGGATTTGTTGGATCTGCCTCTTTGGGTCTTTTTATATTGGTATAGATATAGATATAGATTTATATTGGTATAGATATAGATGCCTCTAATCACTCTTGTACGGTTCTGATTAGCCACTAAAACATGTTTGGTCCAACAGGTGTTTAGCACTGTGCCCCGCCGAACACACATCTCCCAATTCCCGGGAAAATATCTAGTGATACCGTGCATAGGGTGATACGCTGATACAAGACCATGTGGTGCGTTAGATGTGAGAAGAAGGGACAAGATCAAGTTGCTAGCATATTTACATGTCCCCCCCTTGAAACATTTGCATCTTACCCCAAGAAAGCAGCATTTTATTGCAAAACTGCCCAAGTCCACATGGCAGAGAACAGATCGAGACATGTGCCGGGAACAGAATCAAACAGATTAGCATGTGTAAGCAGTATATTCTCACTGTAGGATGGCACTCATGACATCAATTAGCCAGTTCTGTACGTGATGACAGAAATCAGCCCAAAGCTGATAATGCATGTAGAATAGCAGTGGAATAGGTGTGGTCCAGCTACACGAAGATGTTTTGTTCAGTTTTGAGACAACGGGCAGCACCCTTTCATTCATTCATAATCTCATCATTACAAACAATGTCCTGATAACATCAGGTACACTATTATACAAGCAGGACCTAACATCATGCCCACCAGATTTTGCCAAAACATGGGCTGCCTCATTAGTACAGCGATTGACATGCTTGATGCTCTAATATTAATATCTTGGAGTTTATGAATGAATTTCTGTTCAGTCCATTTTTGATGCCTTGCCTATCATGAATTCATTGAACCAAAAAATGGACTAAGACAAGAATAGACAAGAAAAGTTTTTGTTTAGGCATTTCTGCAAAATAATAGACGCACGATCAACATGAACACCATGAGAACCACTTGATCTTTGACTTCTTGAGATGCGGCAGGACTGCGCAACTCAACTTTGGCATGGGCCAAGGCGCATCTGCCGCCGAAGGCACGCGACCAGCCGGCGACAAAGCTCACGCACAACCTGGTCTTGAAGATGCTCTCAGGTCCCATTGACTTCCCGAATTCCACCTCGCCGCCTAGGTCCAGGTTGTTCACCTTCTTCATAACAGCCTGGTCATGTCCGTGGTGGCTGCTAGGAAAGTGATCGAGGAAACAACAGTCGTAGTTAAATCGGCAGTTGCTGGTGCAGCACAATGAAAGAAAAAGAAGATCCACCGCGAGGAAAATGAGAGAAAATTATCCAGCTGTTGCAAGTGCGAATAGGAAAATTTTGTTGTAGATACAAAAAGTTGTTGTTCACAACATGACATCCTTTCAGAAAAAGATCTGCAGTTCTAATGGAACAACAGGATATTTATGATTGCAGAATATTAATTTGAAAAACCTGGTGCATACCTTCTTCATTTTGCTTTCTGCCTGAGCAAAACTCATTCGTACACTTGTACATAGTTCCTTCCTGAAGTTCTTTCCAAATACATATGTCACATGATAGGAGCCACTAGTTCTGATTTGGCTGCATACCCGTCAATCATAATTTTGCATCTAATTTTTTTGCCCTGCAAGTCACCATTAGCATGTGCACTGGACACCAACAAACCACAGAGCTAACAACAGATACTCAATATTGCCAGATGTAGATTCATAGTTGACAGATTTGCTACAGGATTAAAATCACCTTCCTTTCTCACTCATAAGTTCAATAGGTTGCAAAGAGTGTTACACAACCAGGTTGAAATAGATTAACATCCTAATCCAGGTTGAAATCAACCCCCAGCAATTACCTTCTCAAAAATTTAATAGTTTGAAACATTTGTATATTGCAACCTTCAGGTTGCCATAAAAAATTCTCGTAACGAATACAATAGCCTGTGAATCCCACAAAATAAGGGAAAACTCCTAAAAAGGGCAATACACATCTAGGAGAAAAGCCTGATTCCAAGAAAAAAAATCATAAAAGGTGAAAGCTTACTTGATTTATATAGCCACACAAATACATAAAAAAAAGTTGTCAGAGCCTGCGCTTATGGGATGGGCCATTTTGTTTCTGCCTAAATTGCCACCCATTAAAACCTAGAGTTGCCATGAATGAAATCCTAAGGTATCATACAGATCCCCCCCCACGCCCCCCCCCCCCCCCCCCCCCCCCCCTCTCTCTCTCTCGAAAAGAGTTCCTAGAATCATTATGAACCCATTTTTTCATTTCTGTAGTCACACCTGAAGTATCAATGATGATAATTTAGCGGAAAGCTTAACAAAATCTGTCTAACAAAACAGTACAAGCTAGCAAATGGTGTGGGATGGCAAATTGTCAAAATTCATTCACAGCAGACCAGAAGCATTTTGACAAATAAAGGTGAACCATATGCTGCTATATATATAGGAGTACTATTTAGTTCACTAAATTAGATAACCAAACAGAACAGAGTACTATTTAGTTCACTAATTTACATAACCAAGCAGAACAGAGTACTATTTTCACTAATTTACAATACCAAACAGAACAAATTTACAATCTCTTGGTCATTCCATATTCTCCTTGTACGCCATTTTTGTGTTGGGCACAAATGCACACCTACATGATAAAATCAAGAATTACAATAACCTAAAAGAAACCTTTCAAAAAATCATACGACATTAAATATGAGGAATCTGTAAACACTGTTGTGATGCCAAATAACCTGCATGTGTGTTGCACCATCTAATTCTCCTCATCAATTTTGTTGTTTCTTGACCTATAAGACCATGTACAAATTCATTTGTTAAACTAAGAGACCATAACATGCTCACAACCAATTGAGTTATATTCACCTCCTTTTCTTCTTTGCACTTGTTGCTGGCTGAGAACCCTGCTTCATCTTGGCGCCACTTCCTTTTGTGCGTGCTATAGCTGGTGGGTGGATATCGATCTCAGTTGGAATTGATACTCCAATAAATGACTCGAATTCCTGAATCTTCGTCTGCTCATTGCCTGTTCCCATATGCAAAACATGATCAACAACATCAACGATACCCTTATACAAATATTGCATCTTCTCCTCACAATTCTTGGCAGCCATCATGCCCATATTGAACTTAGTGCATGTATCATAGTACAATCGATTAATGGTTGGTGGAAAAGATTTAGTTGTCCCTTCAAGGACATAGCCATTTGAGTCAAGTACTACCCTCTTTGTAGCCAGTTTTGTCCACCTGTCAAGAATATAATGACTTGGGATCTCCTTGAACTTCTCTCTCTTGAGGGCAATGATGATGTGAGAACAAGGTATACCCACAGATTCAAACAATTTACAGGAGCTTTGTGCAGTCTTGGTCGTGGTGTTGTACCACACTTCTCTAACTTTGCCACTTAAGTCTGAAATACATGTGGTTTGCACCTCGCCAACTTGCTCTATTGATAGTACATCACGCCTGTCCCTTGCGGGAATCACCTCATCCTGGAATAGCAGGAAAATAGTATGAGCATAAACATGCCTGGCATGACTCTCAATGCTCCAAGTAGTCTCTAGTAGAGTGAGTGTATGAATCGTGCTATTGTCATCCTTCAATTCCTTTTGTCATTGTTCTTCAATGGCGGTTTCAAATCTTATCCAAAACTCAAGCAGAGAGAGTCGACGGTTGAGAAAATGACCAAAGAAAGCATTCTCACTCTCAGATCTCGATGTAGTCCGCAATAAGCCACCAAGAAATACGCCTTTGAAGTATGTAGGTATCCACGAGTGACGAATCCCAAACTTGCCAGCCAACCATGTGTTGCTTTCTAGTCCATAATGTGAAATTACTGAGGACCACTTTTCCTCAAATTCTTTTGGAGTCTCCGAACCCCAAACACATGCACTAAATTGCCTACGGAAATCTTCATCGCTGAACAAATCATGACCAACATTCTGCCGTAGTTTGTAGAGAATATGACACATGCAAAGTCTATGAACAGTTTGAGGAAAGAATTCTTTGATTGCAGTTTTCATGATTTGATCCTCATCAGTAATGATAAGCTTAGGTGCAACACCTCCCATTGCCTTTAGAAAGGTCTTGAATAACCATCTGTATGACCAAACCTTTTCATGGCACACAAACGCAGCACCAAATGTAACACATGCCTTGTGATGTGGTTCACCCCGGTGAAAGGAGCAAAGACTAGGTTGTACTGATTAGTACTGTAAGTGGAATCAAAGGACATTACCTCACCAAATAGTGCATAATTTTTTTCTGCAAGTACCGTCAGCCCAGAAAACGTGTGTTAACTTGTTCTCATCATCTACTTCATAATCAAAGAAGAAAGTTGGATTGATCCTTTGCTTACTTTTCATAGCATCAATGATTGTTTGTGCATCTGCATCTTTAATCATCTCACTGATATCACGGCAATAATTCTGTAAATCACGCTTGGTGCATCCAATATACGCTTGTCCACCCTTTTGTGCAGTCATGAACCGATATGTTTGGGAAGGGCCCATCAATGCTTTGCGACATGTGAAAAATGTGCTCCTCAATTCACTACTGACTTCCCTGTTAGATCTAATAAATTGTTTCTTACTCGGTGAGACAAGCTGATGCGTGTGTTGACGGACGAATCGGAGGACCTCATACTTTCCATCATCTCTTCTCTTCAAGCTAATCATGGCCTCACAACCACACCTAGTTAGCTTCACGTTCCTCCTACGCTTCTTCACATGATCGTTCAATACATTTTTCTCCTCCCTCCATCCTTGCCTTGCACAAACAAAACGCTTCCACACTGGTATACCACCATCCCCCTTATGTTGTGTAAATCTGCGAACTGAAAATCCAGCCTCATGAGCATAACGCGTGTAGAACACCTCACCATCCTCCCATTTATCAAAGACCATGCCAATAGTGGGCTCCAAGCTTTCGTCACTCTCAGGATCGTAGGTTGAACCCTGGATAATAATAGTAAAATTATAATTTGTAAGCTAAATTTTGGTACTTCTACACTGAACACTGAATAATACTTACACGGATCAGCATGCTACTTGTTTTCCTTGGTGTACTATAACAATCTCCACCGCAGGAAGCCAAATCCTTTGCGTCCTTCGAAAGGAAAAACAATAAATGATAATACAACAATGCACAATTATTAATTATTCACACAAATTATGTACCGTGAAACTGCTATTAGCATCATCTTCAAGCGCAATTGGAGTAGTAGATCCTACGCTCTGACCAATGCTGTCCATCGGCTCCAGCATGGACTGTTTGATGCAAATGAAATATGACAATAAGTATTTCAACATCAGCCGGTAACACTGTTGAACATGCAAATAATGTAAGATTAACTATCCTAGCAATTAGCTATAACAAGCATGTGAAGCTACATGCAGCCGCACCATATAAATTTGAAATGGCAAGAACTTGGACAGCAGTACAACACTACTCGCACATACATAAGCAACAAAGTAGCAGTGGACATGTACTGAGTTCAGCTTGCCAAGTATGAAATGATTGTTACTCCCCCTCCACACCATTATTCTCTTGTTCAGAATAACAGTGCTGACATCTTATTAATTCATAATATTTGTTAAATGACAGCAAAGTCACTGTATCTTTTCACCGAAGGAGCTCGGTTACATGCACCCATACTATTTTCAAATCCAGAAAATGTTTTGACCCAAGAATGCATGATTCTGGTTGTTCCCGACGATTGTTGGTGTGGAAGCTTATGCACCTTTCAAATCTCAGTGTCTTACATATCACTAGTGAAGCAAAATAATAAAGAAATCTTTGGCTTAACTAGCTGAAATGAAAAATAATAATATAATGACATCTGCTACTTCAGTCTATGTGCAATCCCCTAACGATTGGCCAGGGAAGAATTCGTACCACGCTATCAACAAATGCTTATATACCAAGCATCGGTTCTTAAGGATGAGACTGTGTTAGAGGACAACAAAATTCTTGAAAACAAAATTCTTGCGATAATGCTTAGACAGGTACTCAGCCTGCTTGATAGTACTAGATGTGATACTAGTTACTAGATGTCATGAAATTGTGTAATAGCATAGCGATGCATATAATAATTTATAAACGGCCTTTAAACTTTTCTAATTCGAGTTGCTCAGAACTGAGAATAGTTTCAGTTGTCTTTCAGTTTAATTTTTTTTTGCCACATCAAGCCTAGGAGTTGTGATACTCCAGCCCCTGTCCAAAACTAACCCATGACAAGCTGAAGGAATTTGCCAAACAAAGAAGCGCATTCTTGCGTGCCTATATGTGCTCAAACTTATTTTGTACTGAAAATTCATTAAAACATAAAGACGTTTGCACAATCTTTCATTGCAAGCTTCCACTCATTAAGGGCTACATTTCTTTGCAGATGTCATTAAGGCTATTTGGACAAGAACTCACAGAATAATCTTATTCCGAAAACTAGATGTTTGCATGAACACTGCAACATTAGAGGATAAACTAACCAGATAGAGCTCGGATCCTCCCATATGTGCTGCATTTCCTGATGAACGGGCTGCCGCCGGATTACAACTATCGGTTGGTCGAGAAACCCCAATAATGCACATATCACCACAGTTGGAGGAGGCAGAACTTGCCTTGTACCGATAGATCGAGCTCAGCTACTGGCGATGATTGGACATGACCCATGGTAGCCGGCGGCACAACTGGGACTTGCGCCATGGCACCCCACTCCAGGGGCTCGGAGAGGAATCGCCCGAACGACACTGACTCCCCCAGCGCCGACATCCAATCCTAAACCAAAAGCAAAATCAAGAAATAGAATAACATAGATCGGTCCAGAAGCCAACGACGAAGGAGTTGCCTCTTACCTGCTCCTCGCTTCGTAGAGTCTCCGGTTCCAGCGGCGGTGGGGAAAGATTTGTCTCGGCCCCCATCGTACTGTCGAGCGTGGATCTGATCTGAACAACGGGTTCGGCACACACACGGTGGAGCTGAATAGGTTGTGTGTAGTCGGGGCTAGCAAGAGTGGATGGGGCATGGCGTCATGGTGGCCGGCGGCGGTGGGAAAAGCCCTATGGTACCCGGCGGCGGCGGGGGGACGAGCAGGATTCTGTTCGAGGCGCACAGGACGAAGGGATATGCAGTAGTCGCTCATTTACGGAAAAACACGGGGTGCACTATGCATATTTTGCAGTGGGGAAGAGGTTGATCAATCCTGTCCCTGCAGTCCAGATCTAACGCCCAAGATTGTACCAGATCACCGTATCATCTGATGAGCCGTATCATCAGATATGCACTCCCCAATTCCCAAACTGCTGCCCACCTCGCACTACGAACAACCGCGGCTCACCCACCCACGTCCCTCAACTTCCTTGGTCGATATCCCATCTCTCCCAAGCAAAATCACCAATTCTCAAAAATAAAATAAAATAAATAAATGACCACCACCGGCCTTGACACGGCCATGGCGACGGGAGTCGAGGACCAACAAGTCCGTCTCTCCTTTGTCTACCGCCTTCTGTCCCGCCGCCCGCCACGTGCCTCCCCACCTGCGAATGTCCCCGCCGCTTCGAGCGCCATCCTTCCCACGTTCCTATTTTGTTCCGGTCGGCGACTGATCCACGGGAGCGACACCGCAAGAGAGCTGGTGATTTGTGGGCCTCCGCGGGTGCCGCGCGGCCCTCGCCGATCGCCGCTTCCGACGACGGAGAACTTCGCAGCGCATCGGCCTACGGCTGCTCCGGTCGCCGCACCCACTCCCGAGGACGCCACGCGCCGAGAGGTAAGGGAGTGGCCCATCGATGTCGTCCTCCTCTGCTTGGTGGCCTCCATGGATGCGGGAGGCCAGGTCGCCAGATCTGTGCTGGCCGACCGAAAGGGTCCCCGGAGGACGGCCGTCGGCCGGAGCTTCGCCATCTACCTCCAACAGCCATCCGGCACCCGAGTGCTACTGGCACGTCATGCCCCTTCCCAATCAACGTCGCCGACAGCCTCACGGATGTCGACATCGCCGGGCTTCCTCGGCTCCCTCCCTGCCCCCTTGCCGGACCTCCCCGGCTCCCAGCTGCCCGTACACAGAACCGGCGCGCTCCCCGTGGCCTTGTTGACACCTCCCCGAGCAGGCAACCCACACACACACCACTCTCGGCTGCACCAGGTGCTTGTGGTATTGCCTCAAAGAATGTAGTGTTAATCTTTTAGGATCACTACCTTGCTGGTTTAATTTGTTCTATCCAACGGGGAAGTGATGGTGCACGACGACGAGCTTCCTAGACAAGAAGATCTCCGTACTCTTCCCGGTGGTGCAAAATCAAGGTGTACTCAGTGACCTGTTCTGACTACTCATGGACATTATTCAACACATGTCTTTGAACTGAAAAATAATATAGTTGTTAAATGTTTATTCAGTTGAGAGATGCCAATATAATACCAGTTTGGTTTTTTCTATTTAAGGTCTTTATATAAATTTTCTTCCTAATATGCTTGAAACAGTATTGCTTTCAGTAGATATTTTTTAGCTATTAATGATAATTAGGTCCAACTTTTTCTTTCATTTGGAGCAGGTTCACTTTCGCCTTATTATTGCTCCACATACTGATACAAACGTAGGAGATTGCTCTTTTCTGGACACCTGCCGCCACACTGAGGTTGGCCATAGAAGCATAAACCCATTATGTTAATCTCTTCCTGTGCACCTATTTTTATCTTACATGCACTTGTCAGAAACCATTTTTGGGTTCAATCTTCCCTGATGTATAGATATCAATGCATGCCCTTGAACCTGTTTGAGGTTTGATTTTAGATACTAAAACACATACCTTCTGCATTTTGTTAATCTCTTCCGTGATTTTCCTAATTACCTGTTCATCTAGATCAGGAGTGGACTGAAGTTTCAGTATCTATGAGAGATGCAAGAACCTTTTCTCCTTCTCAAGGTATGACTTCTTACCTTTGGTTTACCTTTTTTGTATCCAAAATTTTATCATGAATAACTTCCTTTCATGCTTTCTCCTGTATATTACAATACCATTCTATGTCCAGTATGCTCAAAGATCATCTGATATGTGTTGAGCAAGTAGCTACTATGTTGGTTCTGTCTGAAAGTTACTTTGTGTTCTATTTATTGTGATACTATCCAGTGCCCTACCAATTTATTCTCTGATTTGTCTGTCCATACCTTTTGATTTTTATTCTTTTTCATTGTCTTATGATTCAGGAAGCATTGAGCAGTTGCATTGCAAATAAAAGGATCATCATCAGTCCAACAGAGAGGTAGCAACAAGAGGTTGAGGTTATCACTTGAGGGCAAGAAATCCTTTTGTATCCTAACAAACGCGGAGGAGCATTCTTTACTTTTAGCAGATCAAATAATTCGATGATGCTTTGGTTTCTTACTATTATCTGTTGAAATGCATGGTATCTGTTGAAGTGCATGGTAAGGATGACAAGCCTACCAAATGTTTATTCCAAATCTAAAATGCATATACTTAGCTCCGTGTTTTGTATGCATAATCAGGGGCGATAAGCCCTGCATTTGGCCTTAATATGATGAAATAAATAACTTGTCATTGTTATGCATATTAGCTAGGTTCAGCTATGTGCTTATGTCATATCATCAATCTGTCCCCACTGATTATGCGTGTACTTTTCTCTTCTATTAGCCTGATGTAGAAAATAACTGAATTTTGTTTGTGTTCTTGCATCGCAAAACCAACTTGGGTGAAACTGCTATTGCCAAATAGATTGTTCTGATTATAAGTTCCCTTTTTCAAATATCAAGATGATGTATTTGCAAACCTTAATGCAAAATGGTTAGTCAGTCTCAAACAGTTGCAGCTCTACTTTCCAGGTATGCTATTGATGCCACATCCAGATTACTCTTATCTTTTGTTTTTCTTTTCTTGGGAGTATAATTTAGTTCCTATTTTCTGCATGTTTCTCTAACTACCCCCACTAAATATTTGTATTAGTTAGGATGCTAAAGAGGTAACAACGAAGGTATCCACTCAAGGATCGAGCAAATGCAGTTCTAATGCCTGGGGATTTTAACTGTCCATGAAATATTTCTCCTCTTAAAAGTGCAATTTAAAAAACTAATATATAAAAGCATGGAAATATTAGACATAACGATGCTGATCTATTATATTTAGGTGGGCGTATCATGCACCCATACACAGTATTTTTCAACTGGGTTAGAAATTGGCATTTCTGTCATGCGAACTTCAGAGAATGATTGATCTCATTATCCGTTGATGTTCTTGTGAAATTGTATCCTTATGAATATTTCCAGCCCGTGGGAACATGGTAAATGATAAAGCCAAAAAAATAGCCTTGATGAAAATAACTGACAGTAGTTCTGAAATTTTACTGCAGTGTCTTTCTAAACTCACAACACTGAACTTGGTATGTCTAGATAAATATGCAAAAACTTTAGTTTGCAGAATGGCAGATTTCAGACTTTTGGTTAGGATGCTACATGAGATTATATGTAGAGACACCGGCTTATATTATACAGATTTCTTTTATTATTTGTTGATGTTTATGTACTGTAAATGTAGGTCATGGGCATCCCAAAGAAACTTGTTCTGACCATTGGCATTTTCATGGACCACCGCCAGAAGAACATGTAACTTGATGTTATGCAGTCTAATGTCGACAGGCTCGAGATACAAGGCCAACCTGGCAAGCTTTATCTTCCTAAGGTGTGCTTGCAACTACTGAATCTGTTTATTTTTCTCCGTGTGTACACCTCTGTTGCTTCAAGGATGGTGATTTGATCCTAACACAGCCTTGCTACGGCCATCCAGAGGTCCAGGGCGACTACATGCCCATCACTCGCGGCGGCGAGAAGCACATGCATTGATGCATACGGCAAGCTCTGTGTCGAGATGATGAACCAACACCTGTTGGGAGCCCGGATGAAGAAAAGGTTGTTGACGCGGAGAAAGAGGATAAGTGATGAGATGTTTATGGCAGCTAATGGATGATGTTATCTTAGTTTCTGGATTTTTGTTTTGGTGGACTGGAAACCTTGTTTGATTTTTGAAGATCCCTTTTTGCCCACTCTCCAAATCATCTCTTCATTTTTGTATAAATGGTCAAACAAAGCATAGATAGCCTTTTAGAACTACAAATATTTGATACAGTGGCTTACTAGTGTAAAAAAAAAACGCGCTTGGAAAACCCCGTCCACTTACGGCATGCACTACGCAGCGATGAAACCAACTACTCCTACGACACGGCCAGACTTTCTGCCCGCCCTGTCTCCAGAGCAGAGCTGATCGAGTACTCGACTGTTTTCCGTGATGGAAATACTCGATATATATTAACATAATGGAAATACAAGTGTATGTTGCAACCTTTCTAAAGCACTCGAGTACCCTGTGTACCGCAGATTTTCAGGCTAGCTTAATTTTGTGGGCATCGGTATATTCAAGAGTAGCATCGTTTTCAGATCACTGTCACGAGGCAACGGACACTCGCTGCCTGCACTGCACGCCGATAAGCGTATCGATGGAGAGACCACCACCGATCGATTCATTAGTGGCCCTCTCTGTGTGACCTTATCCTTCGGTGCCCCTACCACAAACCCAAACTTGCCGTCGTCGCGTCGCCTTGCGCTCCACCAAGACAAACCGAACACACGGCGCCGCCCCACTGCGTGTACGTCTGCATCCGCATATATTTGTGGCGGCGGCGAACACGCGCTATCTACCGAGCTAGGACGACGGGCGACATGAGTCCGGCCGTGGCGGCGCTCCTGGCGGTGGCGGTGCTGGCCGCGAGCGCCAACGTGTGCGCGGCGCAGCTCCGGCGGGACCATTACGCCGGCGTGTGCCCCGACGTCGAAGCCATCGTCCGGGGCGCCGTCGCCAAGAAGTTCCAGCAGACCTTCATCACCGTCGGCGCCACCGTGCACCTCTTCTTCCACGACTGCTTCGTCGAGGTAACAGGCAAACATGCCATGGCATGCACCCTACGTGCATGAAGAACCATGCCGTCATACGCTACGCTTCAAAGTTTGTGTGCATGTAGGGGTGCGACGCGTCGGTGATGATCGCGTCCACGGCCAACAACACGGCGGAGAAGGACAGCACTGCCAACCTGTCGCTGGCCGGCGACGGCTTCGACACGGTGATCAAGGCCAAGGCGGCCGTCGACGCCGTGCCACGGTGCCGGAACCGTGTCTCCTGCGCCGACATACTAGTCATGGCCACCAGGGACGCCATTGCACTGGTAACAAGTTGATGCATCGATCTCTTTCCGGCTGATTCTCATACGTACGCACGCAAGTACTGTAATTAGTTAGTACGATTTGGCGCAGGCCGGCGGGCCGTCGTACGCGGTGGAGCTGGGGAGGCTGGACGGGCTGAGCTCGACGGCGAGCAGCGTCCCCGGCAAGCTGGCCCCGCCGACGTCCAGCCTCGACCAGCTCACGGCGCTCTTCGCCACCAACGGGCTCTCGCAGACCGACATGATCGCCCTCTCCGGTACGTACGTAATTAAGTCCAGTATAATGATACTTCGAAAATAAAAATCCAATATTAAGGCGGCAAATTAGCTTCGATGGTGTACGTACGGGCTCTGTGTGCGTCTGCTTTGCTTGCACGTTGAAAATCACTGATGACGGTGAAAGCTAAGGTAAACCAGGCTTGCACACAATTCCAAATCGGACATACTACCGTGCTTACCTGCCCTGTTTGGAGTGTGCAAAGCCGCCAAACTCCAGTCCAGCCTCATCAATGGAGAAGACGTCGAATGCGACGAGACAAAACTACGTGCCGGGCTGCCGGCCCATGACCCTGTCCTACAATGGCATCTTTGATGGATCATCAACTTAATTGATTACTTTATCCATCTACAGGATTTGCTAGAATATGTTTTCGCAATTTGCTGTGATGGACAAGTTGGATGATTCGGCAACGGTCCCCTCTATATATAACAGTTTTATATAAAACACATCCCTCCACCCTCTGAGAAAGTCTGGGGCATCCATTCAAGATCCTACAGTCCACGTCGCGTTTGTCTATTTTTGTTTATGGTAGGTATACAAGACTTTGCTTCCACTGTAGTCTCCCCCGAGTTACGTGTTGGTTAGGAGGTGCGTGTGGCAACGTGATGGGAGTACACAAACGACTTCCGGCGGATCTACGAGCGAGACGTGTCTTCTCTCCAGTAGAGAAAGTCCGTATTGAGCTAAGGTCATGGCCTTCCGAGTTGCATGCTCTCTTCTCATGGCCAAACACCATCAAAGAGAACTCCAATGCTTGCACTCGTACTCAGATAACATGGCCATAGCCCACATGTCCACTGCCCTAAAGATTAGAAATGCCTGACGAGCAGTCGGTAACCATACCGACATGTTGGGGTTATAAATACGGAATATGACCAAGTATACAGATGACCCATACAAAGGCCCATGACCTGTCCAGGATACGACCCAGGAGACCATGGGCCACGGAGCATCATCATCAGCCCAACGAAAATAATGAGGGTGGCTCAGGATTACACTAAGTCCCTATAGTCGGATCCTGAGCCACCTGATGGAAAGACCCAATAGTCGGTATGGGAGACGACGGGAATACTTGGCTAGGCCAACAGTCGCCAGCTACCTGGGATACATCTTGCCCATGACACCTTAAAGGCAGTAGTTACCAAACGATGCTATAATCTAGTTAAATACGACAGTTACCAGCAGGCCAGGAAGCAGTCGGCCACGCCTATGGCCATAAACACCATTAATACCAGCCCATTACATACCCCCTCCGGAGGGGAGCATCGGGATGAGGGTTGAATATTCACACCTTGTACCATACGCCAAGAGCTAAGAGCACCACAGGAGTAGGGTATTACCTCCACCAAAGAGGGCCTGAACCTGTATAATTCCTTGCGCGTACTCTCACCCACACCGTTCGGTGGATACGATTGCCTCTACATTCCTACCCCGTAGTATTGTCAGGATTATATCCACGACACCACCCTTACCAAATTCAGATTGCTTTACTATGATACAACTTCTCGTTTCTCGAATGCAATCGCTTCTAGAATCTCTAGGTCATCAACCCTTTGGAACACCATAGCCAACGCTCCTAGGTAACCCCGCCTGCTCATCTCAGGGTATAGCAGCAGCTTCACCCCACCCTTTGATTCTTTCATACAATCACATCAATATTAACATGCATGTCCCATTGAGGAGGCGATGGATCGATGGATGGATTAGGCACGTGCATCGACGGTTCAACATGATGGCCCGACCCAAAGCACGACGATCGAACTAGGCTCTAGTTTGCAGCCCGAATGCTCCACCTGGAAGGAAAAAAACATAATACCTAAAAATAGGATTCTAATAGAAATATAGGATTATAATGCATTTGCATACTCTTAAGCTAAATTTTAAATAAGAAAACAACACCTTTGGTTTTTTAGGGTCGGGTCAGGCCGGGGCTTGAGATTTTAGGGTCAGAATTTTATAGCCCGGTCCATTTAGCTTCATCTCTGACATAATACCGTGATGGATGGTGATGTTAGATGTAGTTCTCTTTGAGTTGACTTACCAATTTCTCATTTTCACTTCTTAGTTTTGATAACATTAGTCGATTAAGAACTAGTCCAGGTTGCATTTTCATGATGATGGATTATGATAATTCTACCTTTTTCTCCTAAATTATTAGTTTGCATATTCATTTTTACACTCACTTGACCCTTCAGTCTCCCATATCCTAGAGCACTTTAACATGGGTCAACTTCTATAATGCAAAAATTGCTTCTGTAATAAAAATATATAGAAATATTGGATATGTAGTTTGTAGAAATATCGGACATGTAGGACACTGCACGAGACTTGTGCGCATAAAGGTTGGTTTGGTAATCTATTCATTTACGCTTTATGTTATGTAAAATAAATTATAGCGTGCTTACTTTTATTTTTGCATATAGTCATGTTTTGCAACAAAAAATTACACAAATACACTTCATCACATGTATACTTATGTACATATACACATACATATATATACATGTATTCTTTTTATTTTCTAAAACCTTGTAGGTACATTTTTTGTCCTTTGAAAATCATCGAAAGGTAAAATGTTCCATGATACGATAGCTTATGCGATTATGTGAGCCCAATTTAATAAAAAGTCTCGGAAAAAAGTGAACCAAGTGAATATAGGGGGGAAAGTGTATATTATCCTTGTGACAATTTTGTTTGTCAAAACAAATGATGTTGTTGTGTACTTGATAGCTTCGACAACCAGAAAAGCGCGATTGAATTGCATATAATCAAGCTTCACATATAAGTTTACAGTGAAAGATACATGTCTACTAATATTACTCTTTTCTTTAGATCACATGTCTACTATTACTGGTACTCCTTTAGTTGCATGTTGGGATTATAGATTTTTTTCAATTAATTTAAATTTCTTCACGAGCTTTCATTCACCTTCTTAGAAGCAAAGACACGCCGTGCTTCATGTACATCATTTAATCTTAACCGTTGAGCAATCATACGGTGTCATGTGACGGACGTATCCAAATTCTTTTCCTGGAAAAGGGACATATCCAAATTCTGATGTTATCCTTTCTTTTTGACCTGCGGTGCATGAAGGAGGGCACACGGTGGGGCTGGCTCACTGCAGCACGTTCGCCGGGCGGCTGCGGCCGACAGCCGACCCGACGCTGAGCCCGCGGTTCGCAGCCCAGCTTCAGGCGTGGTGCCCACCCAACGTGGACCCACGGACCGCCGTGCCCATGGACACCGTGACGCCGCGGGCTTTTGATAACCAGTACTTCAAGAATCTTCAAGGGGGCATGGGCCTACTGAGCTCGGACCAGCTGCTGTTCACCGACCCGAGGTCTAGGCCAACCGTCGACGCGTGGGCCCGGAGCGGTGCCGCGTTCGACCGGGCCTTCGTGGCGGCCATAACAAAGCTGGGCCGCGTGGGAGTCAAGACGGATGCGTCCCAGGGGAACATACGCCACAACTGTGCAGCGTTCAACTGAATTCCATTCAGCTCTGCCATTGTCCACAAAAGAATGAGAAATATATACTGTACATTGAAATTGTTGTTCAAGGGAAATTTATCCTAATTGTTGGTGATGCTGCCCGTTCAGTTGGTAATCGACAGGTTGTTCTTTTAATGATTCAGTTTGGGATATGAAAGTTTCAGTCAACAGAGAGGAGAAGGTTGTTTGCACAAACTTGGTGCTACGGCTCGTCGTGTGCCTCGCCAAAATAAACAAGTACAATTGACTATCGTATTATTATTTTCCTGATAAGAAAACTCAACATAACGCGCTTTGGTTGCCTGCTGTCAGTCAAGCTGATAGATTATCAGGAAAAAAAAACCTAGAAACAATCATAGAATATACTGCACGCATTTGGGCAACGTGCTGTTCTGCAGATACAGTGTCTCCCTGGATACAAAAGGAGCAAACCGAGAATAATCACTTGATCAGAGCATCAAACAGAACCAGGTATTTCTTCTCCACGAACACGTATGGTCCAAGCTTAGCTAGAGAGGCACGCGCACTCTGAAATTTTCAGAGAAAGAGAACTAATTTTATAGAAAATCCTGCGCGTCTGACATCCACTTAAAAAGCTTTTGCTCATGATTTTGTCCTTTGCACAGTCTGAAGAGACATGTCGTTTTTGCTGCCTCCGGTGGAGATCGAGTGGATGCCCCATAAACAGTCGGAATTTGGTTAGGCCATTAAGGCCGCCGCCGACCGATCGACGTCAACAATACACCGGATCTGATAGGGCGGGCATGCGTTGATCCAGGTGTCCATCTATCTCTGGCCTGAATCAGTGGCTTTGGCACTACAAGCGGCTCATTTAGTGGCTAATAATTCTTGTTTCATGTTGTAAAAAGTTCAGAGTGGGGGCTGAGTGTCCACCTGTACCTTCAGGCTTCAAAGAGTGAAATGGCGGCCGAGTGCGTGACCGACTAGGGGGTCCTTTCAAGCTACCTGCAACAAGCACCCGCAGACGCACGCGCGCATGAATCAGCTCAGAAATATCTATAGAGAAAAGAAGAAGACAAAAATCAGTTTTGTATCCCCTAAGTTTGCAGATTTTTTTTTTGCGGGGTAAGTTTGCAGAATTTTAAAAACCTAGGAATAGAAAAAAAATGGAAACATGTAGAAATGCATTTACAAAACGAAGGGATTCTATAAATTTTCATGTTTGATTAACAGGAATAAGAAAAATACAAATATCCTAGTCCCTCCGGTCCAAACTAATTGTCGCAGCTTTGGTACAACTTTGTACTTTGTATTAAAGCTGCGACAATTAATATGGATTGAAGGGAGTAATAAATATGGTGAAGTCAAAGTCAAACCACATGAAAATGTTTAGTTAGATTGTCATTATGCCACAAAGGATCTTATTCTCGTCTTTTGCTCATAGAAATTTGAAAAGGAGGTTCTAGTGGATGTTAGAATTCATGTGTTTTTCCTTAAAACTGAGCTAAAAATTCATATTCCTACTTTTTTCCTTTTACACATTCCTTTAACCAAAACATGAATAGTATTATCATATGGAAAATTCATATTCCTACTTTTTTTTTCTTCACTTTTTCTTTGAATCAAAGGAGCTCCAAGTGTGCACGAAGATAGAAGGTGGCAGATTTCAGATTTTCTTTAAAAAAAGCCCTATTAATCAGTAGGTTTTCCATTTTGTACCCCAATTTGAGTTTTTGAGTTGAATATGACTGGTGTGGCCCGCTCCTCATGTTGATGTGGTTGTGATGTCTCTGGCGATTGCCGCTACCGCACCTCCTCTAGAGCGCCTCCACCACCACCCTCATCTGAGAAATTGCAGTCTTCAAGTCGGCATGCGTAACCTAATTTCCTTCGTAGTCTTAGGCTTCAGTGGCATTTACCACACACTTTTGGGACCCGAGACTCTTGAGTACATTGAAAGCTTCGGGTCACTAGTGACGCTTTGAGCTAGTTGCTAACAATCGAATTGATCACTAGCTAGTTACTTTGAGGTAAACAAGGCTGCCTTGGGAGAAATGCATGTCGAGAGAGGCGTCCATAACATGAACATGCCCATTGTAATGGGGTACAAAGTGGAGAAAAATAATGCTAAATGGGTTATAAAGTGGTCAAGTTTTTGAAATGTGGTTACCTCATCTTTGGACACTTTGGGGGTAGCAAAGTGGAGTTTACTTGAAGATTTTCTTAAAAGGACATGAATATGACAAAGGACGTGTCATATTGTATCTGATACAACTACCTACGAGATACAACATAGTGATACAAAAATCATATATTGTACGATTGCCAAGTAGAATCTTGCTTGCCTGTTTCATATCGGTGCCAGGATCACGCCTCTCTATGAAACCAACACTATAACTAGCTACAATATACTCACCAATTTTTTACCCAAGTTACTCCGAGAGGTCCAAGACACGTGAAATTTCATGGCAGAACAAATGGCATGATTTTGTTTTTCAATATGGCTTCCCCTATTTCACGTTACTGACATCATGGAACAAGCAGTTTGTTGGGTTTAGGCCCTACATCAGTTGCTTGGAGTAAGTAGGGCATACATATGTGTGAGGGTACCTACCAGGCTAGCTTTTTCTGGTGAGAGGGGGTGTGAAGGGGGCCTCTTGTAATCTCGTCCAGCATCCATTGAGCTTAGTTGGTGGGCCGAGACACCTGTGTAGTTGCCAGACGATGCATGTGGGCTTAAAATGCTCGTTGGCAGTTATGATATTGTGTAGAAAGTGGTACCAGAGCCAATCCCCTTGCAACAAATCATGTTTAACTCGTTGGTGGCCGGTCATGGTTGTTGGGCTGGGTATGCTAGTGTTATAGGGCCCATGCGATCGATGTGTGTGGGGAGCTTGTCTTGCTCTCTGGCTAGGCCTAGTTGGTGGATTGAGATGCTCGTGTAGTGAAACTATGGCATATGTGTGTTGAAAGCATTGGTCAACGGACCCGAGATTCAGTACCACACTCAATCAAAATATAAGAGAGAAAATCACATTCAATACACTATTTGAATGAACACGATAAAAGGAAGATTCAGTTACCTTTTATGGGATGAAAACCCAATGGCACCTCCAATATTTTACAATCAGACATAACATGGGCACATGCGAAAGCATCCAAGAAAAAAGAACATAGAGTACACAAGCACCACTCCACCACATCAAAAAAATTCAAGGCACGTGCATTTGCCCTCCAGCCATGCAGCTAAAGAAGTGTGAACAAGGATGACGACTGTTGGAATCTAGTATCTACAGACGTGAAGTTACTGTTGCATTGGGGGGGGGGGGGGGTTGGCATAGCATTATTGGTTACCACCATGGATGGCTTATAGCATACACTCATGGTGAAGACCTTACCTATAATTCAAGAAGGAACAACCATGTAAAAACAATCACAAAAGGCGACTTGATGACCTTGTGATCAAATAAAACATAATCATTGCATTTTCAAATGGTCTAACACAACACATAAACACCAAAGGTAAAAATGTGTTGCCATCTCATAGAAAGGAACAAATATACAAATAATGATGCTATAAGGAGACATGGATCACTCGGGTATCGAACACATGCTCCTACAAGTACCAAAACAACATTAGCAACAACACATGTTTTGCAGACTAGTTTGCTGGACTAGCGAGCAAATACATGTTACAGTCTAGGGACAAGCTAATTCCTACGGGAACCTCGGATAAAGATACCCTAACTACTAAAGACACAATGTTATCCCATTGAACTTTGTTAGACCCACTAAAGAACAAAAAAGTTGCCTCCCATCCAATAGTCTCCCCGAATAAAGGGTAGTATCACAATATCCCATTGTTATTTCCTCCGGTCTAAATCAGCCTCAATAATCTTCAAAATGGGCTATCCAGGAAGGTTGATAGGTTTTGCACCAAAGAATTTGTAAAGTGGAAAATATTTAGCTCTAACTATTTGCCACCACATCGTCAAGCGTCCACGCATAGGAAACTCACATTAAATTGATGAATAGACCTAAGTACAAGACACCTTTATACTTAGGTTTGCGATCCTTTGTAATCTCATCAAATGATATCTCTTCTTAGCCCCACCCACTTGTGACAAGAATGTTCTCCTAGAATTTTCGAGGGTATCTAACATTGTTAGGCATGCAGAAGGTACCTAGATATAAAGCACATGGAAATACTATATAAACATGACTTAATAAGCACCATCTTACCACCATTAATACAAGGAATTCACTCTCAAAGCCTCTGGCCTATTATATAACTTTTCACATAACTCCATCGTTTTGCCAAGAACCTATAAAGCTGCTACTAGAGACTAATCTAACAACCGCCACCTCCACCTCTGATCTCCCGTCCCAGTCGCCGCCACCTCCTACCTCCCCATCCTTTATTTCCCTCGCCACTTGTAGAGACTAGTGGTTGAGCTAAGCTCTAACACTGGTCGATGAAGGTGGCTGCAGGAAGGTCTCCTCTCCGGTAGCCTTCGGTAGTGAGATGCAATCTATGGAGAACGACTGAGGCAGAGGGTATGGTTCTGCGGCGATAGCGGTGGGATTTCAAGCCTAGCCAGCGGTCTGTGGTGGCGAGACGCTAGTGGCCGTGAACCCATCTGCAGGCGCGCAGGTGGCAGTGGTGGCGCAATGGTCTTGCGCTACTAGGAGATTGTCGCAAAGAACCGAAGGGGCCTGGATCTTCAAATTCGGCGGCAATGACAAGTACGTTTTGTCGACCAATTTGCAAGGACAGTGAAGGTTTTCCACAGCATCCCGAATTGGTATTTATACAATACTGGTGACCTTCTTCCCTTGTTGATCCCCGTCTCATGTACGACAATGTCCTTCGTTAACGAATCCTTTGATAGCGAATGACTTTTATCACGGCTCGACTTCCTGCTTCTGTGTGCATGGTCTTCACTTGACTGGCATCTCACATCACAACCATACTACGCATGTAGCTAATGGGACCATGGAAAGTGGTGGCGGCAACACATGATTGGCTTTGATTTGGTGGTCCTTCTCAGAGTACCCGATCTTGAACTTCATGGTGAAAACCCTAGGTCTAACCCTAGTTGGTTATATCCGACAATAATGATATTTTCTTTTGCGTTGTTACCTTTTTGAAGGCATTGCTCGGAAATGCTCGAACTTGTTCTTCAGGATGAAGACCTAGAATCTGGCCTTCGTTGATTGAATCCGCCAATGGTGGCGCTTGAGCGTCATTCCTTTCCTGAAAGCGTTGATGTCGGAGAACTTTTCTCGTTGTCTTTGTGATGTCAAGAGATGGTTGGCGCACGTATGATCGTTGTTGTAGTTTCTCAATCATTGTTTTGATTGATTTGGGTTGTTCTCTTCGCCTTTTTCTCGATTAGGCATATTTTTGGTTTTGTATGACTTTGCTCTTTATTTGCGTGTTTCTTTATGTATGCATGTTTATGTTGGCTGTGTGCATCTTTTTTTGGCAGTTTGCTGTGTGTATCTTGGTTGTGCAGAGACCAGGTATGTGCGCATTGAGTATGTATCCCCCTAATGTTTCATTTCGAGCCAATAAAATCCACTCTTTATCGATATAAAAACTTATAAAGCCAGTGTGCCAACAACTCATAAATTTTTTCCAAAGCTCACACACCATCTCATATAAAAGAACGGTATGTTTCAGAAATTGCTAATGGAGCTCGAGAGCTTCATGGAGCCCATAATTTGAAATTTTCAAAAAACAAAATTGAAGTTTTATAAAATTCTGGAAATATACACACATAGGATGTATACTATTCCCTCCGTTCGCAAATATTGTAGGGCAACCTCACCATGATCAGTCACGTGTGCAGCCAAACCAGCAATCAGGTCGTGCTTTATGATATGGGCCACGCCATCCTGTAACTTTGGAAATAGAGGCCATGTGCGACACGATTGCATGATTGGATCGAGGAAGAGAACAGTGCTGCTACTAGTTGGATCATGCAGACTGCCATAATCAGGCACCTGATTAGCTGCAACTCCGGTCATCGCAAGTAGCAACAGGACAAGTAACACCATTCATAGCATGCATGTGATATCTTAAAAGTTACTCCCTCTTGAACTAAAACCACCACAGTTATTTTAGATTGGAGGGAGTACTGTAGAAGAAAGGAAATTAAGGAGAGGAGATAGGGAGTCATGAGGAATAGATAACTGATTGAGCACTAATCACTCCTGGTGCAGGTGGAGTTAAGAACTACATCAGTCGATTTTGTAGAAGAATAACAAATCCGGTTCCTTTTGTCTGCTGTGTATATTTTTTCTGTACAGCACGAAGGTCCACGTAACGGTTATTTTTAGTCGGGGACGACAGGTACGTTTTAAGTTTGTGAAACTGGAGAAGGACGCTCTGCCGTTGCTTCAGATAGCTACTAGTCGTGCACAAGATCTAGTTTATTCCGAATTTGTTTCTGCGCACCGTTGAAAAACTCTCCTCCACACTAACACGGCTCCGTGCTTGTATGGAATCGATCATGCACCCATCGCCACTGGATTTTTTTTTAAAAGTATGACAAATTTTATAGCAAATTTGAAAACTAGCAGGCTGAAACAAAAAAAATCAGAAATAGCACCCTGTCGGCTTCCCGTAGGCCGAGGGGGGGCCTGTCGGCCTCCCGTGGGCCGAGGGGTGGCTGGTCGGCCGGCTGTGGGCCGAGGGGGGCCTGGTCGGCCTCGTGGCGGCCCAGGGGAGGCCTGTCGGCCTAGTGGCGGCCCAGGGGGGCCTGTCGGCCTCCAGGAGGCCGACGAGCCCCTGGATAAGGCCGACAGCCTCCTTCTTCTTCCTCCCTTCTCTGCTTCTCCTCTCTCTCTCGTTTCTCTCTCTGTATTCTCCACCCCCGCGCCGATCTCTTCCCTCATTCACCCATTTTCATATCTAACCCGCAGAAACAATAGATCATAGCATTCTCCGCCGGCGTACGGTAATTTTTTTTGCTATGGGGTAGTTTTTTGTGCGTGAGGAGGAGCCATGGTGGGGTGGAGGAGGTGTGGCTGGTGAGGAGGTGGTGGGGTGGACGCAGTGGTGGTGGTGAGGAGGAGGTGGTGGTGAGGAGGAGGAGGTGGTGGTGAGGAGGAGTTCCGGTGGTGCAAGTAGTCCGTAAGGTGACCGATGCCGCTGAGTTGAAGAGATGAGGAAGAAGAAGGGGACACACGCGTCGAAGGTATAACTATGTCGTCATAATTTTTATTAGTGTAGCAGGTAATATTTTTATTAGTGTAGCCGGTAATATTTTTAGTTAGTGTAGCCGATAATTTTTTTGTTAGTGTAGCCGGTAATATTTTTGTTTAGTGTAGCCGGTAATATTTGTAGTTAGTGTAGCCGGTAATATTTTGGTTTAGTGTAGCCGGTAATATTTGTAGTTAGTGTAGCCGGTAATATATTTTTTAGGGTAGCCGGTAAATTTTTTTTTAGTGCAGTCGGTAATATTTGTAGTTAGTGTAGCCGGTAATATTTGTAGTTAGTGTAGCCGGTAATTTTTTTTTAGTGTAGCCGGTAATATTTTTAGTTAGTGTAACCGATAATTTTTTTGTTCGTTGCGATTAATGAGAAGGTGGCAATGACTGACAGGTGAAAATGTCTGAATCAGTAAATTTGACTGTTTACTACGGCCCTGGTAATGTTCGATATAATGAGTTGGGGGTTGATCTTAGCGAGTTTAAAAATGACGTCATGACACTTTCAGACCCAAACAGAATGGACATTAGACAGTTGAAGTACTGGTTGACTACTAGTTTTGGGCTGGATCCTGAAGTATGTTCCGTCAGTATTCATGCATTGTGGACGAAATCCTGTAAAAATGTGAAGTGGGAGTTGATGTCGATAGATAGGAGTCAGCATTGGTTGACCCTGTTAAGTCGTTGCCGAGACAGAAGAATCCACCCATATGCCCTAGTGCAACCTGTGGCGAAGGAGGAGAATACCGTACAACTCCACGTGGGGTATGAACCCGGGCAGGGTAGTCAAGTGGCTAACGAGATTTATTTATCCGGGTCACAGCCATAGGATGTGGATGCTAGCCAAGAGTCAGACTACGTGCCACACAATGTTTGTGGTCATGATACTGGGCAGAGTCAGTCGATAATATTAGCTGGTTCTGGTGTTGCTGATGGGGATGAGGAAGGCGATGAAATGCAGAGGGTGATGGAGGAAGAGGACGAGGATGGATTTGCGGAGGATCTGGATTCTGAAAATTCCGATGATGAAGTAGAGGTACCGATTCCTTCTGCATGGGATCAGAACATATCCACCGGCCTTACGGTCAACGATGGCCATGAGACTCCATGGCAGTATAATCTGAACCAAGTCCAGATAGGGGCTATGTTTGATACAAAGAAAAAATTGAAGTATGCGGTGATAAAGTGGGCTATGTCTACGCAGAGGGTTTTCCGGACACACATATCAAGTCCAACAAACTATACCGTGAAGTGTGCTGAAACAGGTTGTCCTGCGAAGGTGCACGGGCACATGCCGAAGTATAACATCCACTGGGTTGTCACCAATGTGGTCCCATATAATTGTGTGAGGAAAAACCTGTTGGTTCGTCATCCAAACCTGACTCAACTCTCATTGCGCAACTCATGTATACTGAGATAGTGAAGAAGAAAGATATGGAAGCAAAACACATCTAGACAGCAGTGAAGGTCAGATGGAATTATGAGATTCCTTATGGGAAGGCTTGGAGGGCTAAGCAGAAGGCTATGGAGGAAAGGTTTGGGACGTTCTTCGACTCATATGATAATGTTGTCCGTCTCCTTGACATACTGAAGGAGAGGAATCCCGGCACTTATGTTAACATACAACACACGAGGTTGGAAAGTATACCAGATTTCAAGGTGTTGAAACGAGTATTCTTCTCTTTCGTTATGTGCATCGAAGCTTTCCGGCATTGTCCTCCTGTGATGTTTGTGGATGGTACATTCCTGACTGGTCAGTACAAGGGCAAATCCTGACTGCTATTGGTGTGAACGGGAACAATCAAATCATCCCACTTGCCATGGCATTTGTGGAGGGTGAGAACTTTCCGAGCTGGGTATGGTTCTTTCGTCAAGTTAAAATTGCGATCGTGAAAGACCGACCAAACGTCTGTGTCATTCATGACAGACATGCTGGTATATTGAAGGCCGTGAAGACACTAAGGAATCCAACAGCTGACGAACCAACACCTTGGAAGGACTTGCAGAGCCGGTGGTGCATGCACCATCTTGGGGCTAATTTTTTCTCACAGTTTAAGAACAAACGGTTGATGAACTTGTTCAAAAAATTATGCAACCAGAACCAGCAGCGCAAATACGAATTTATTTGGTCAAAACTAGATGAGTTTACTAAGAAGCAGGTCCGTGCGAGAAAGAAAATGGAAAAAGATCAGGTTAAATTAGCAGCACTCATCGCGGAGCTAGAGGAGCCAGTAGGTCTTTGTGACTTGCCAGCAATTGACCCTCCTAATACTCAGAGAAAGAATGGCAAGGCAATAAAGAATTTTTCTGAGTGGATAGAGAAAGAGCCTTCGGTGAATTGGTCTTTGCTGTATGACACCCATGGAGCTAGGTATGGCCACATGACAACCAATCTTGCAGAGGTGTATAACTTTGTACTCAGAGGGAATAGAGCATTGCCACTCATAGCTATTGTAGAGGCTGTATTCCATGGCACTTTGAGATATTTCAGAGAAAGGCACGAGTTAGCAAATAAGCATATTGCAGATAACCAGAACACACCTTATTGTAGCCGTGTCATGGAGTACATGGCAAAGAAGATAGAGAAAGCAAAGAAGCACACTGTCAGACTCATATGTAATCAGGAAATGAGGTATGAGGTTCAGCTTCCTACAGATGGTTTTGGTTCTGCAAATGAGGTGAAGACGCACGAGGTAAAAATTGGAACGGAATTTTATCCAACTTGTGAGTGTACATGCAACAAACCGAAGTTGTTGCACCTGCCTTGCTCACATGTGTTGGCTGCCTGTGGCCACATTGAGTTGGACGCTATCTCCTTCGTGTCCCCATACTATTTAAAAGATGCAGTACTCAATGTCTGGACAGGTGTGATGACAGGGTTTAGAGTCGTCGGCAATTTCAACAAGGTAAACAATGGGCAGAGAGTATACATTCCGGATCCAGAACTTCGGCGAACAAGCAGGGGCAGACGTAAGGTAAAGCGCATCCGAAACGATATGGACCAATCTGAAGCTGGTGGAGCAACCAGACAATGTTTGCTATGCGCGGCTTATGGGCATAGGATGAAATATTGTCCCGACCTGAACAAAGACGGTGCTTCCACATCGACGAGTGCTTCTACATCGACGACTGCGACAACAGTAGGAAGAGGTGGACGTGGTCGTGGCAGTCGTGATGGTCGTGGCAGTCGAGGCCGAAGGGGCGGACGAGGAAGAAATAACTCGCAAGCTATATAATGTGTTGGACTATGTTTTAATTTGTAATATGTGTTGGACTATGTTTTAATTTGTAATATGTGTTGGACTATGTTTTAATTTGTAATATTATTTGACTATGTTATAATTTGTAATATGTCTGGACTATGTTTTATTTTGTAATATTATTTGACTATGTTTTAATTTGTAATATGTCTGGACTATGTTTTAATTTTTAATATGTCTGGACTATGTTTTAATTTGCACCTGAGATTTGTTGTTTGAATTGCAGATATGGCTTCGTATCCGTTGCTTAATCGTAATATTGATAGAGGGCACCGGGCCGCACTTATGGAAGCGGGCAAGAACTTAGACGTGTTGGTCACTCGCACCCCAAAGTCTAACTGGATGATACACCATTCATGGGTTAATAGGTATGTGTCGGTATAATGACTTACTATGTTTGACATCATTTTAATAGCCGCTAACTGTATGCTACATTCTCTTTATTTTGTAGGTTAAGTTGGGCTGGACTTCTACCCTTGGCACGGCTGGTTGAGGGTACATTGGATAAGTGGGTTGAACATCCGCAATTGGATGAGGCAGGTGAACCAATGCAGTTACGCAAGAGGCAAGTGAAACGTTTCTCTTACGACAAGTCACTCATTACCTGCTTAGTAGATAGATGGAGACCAGAGACACATACGTTTCACTTTCCCTGGGGAGAGATGGCGCCTACTTTACAGGATGTGTCTTACTTGTTGGGATTACCTCTGGCCGGTGCTGCCATAGGTCCTTTAGAGGCAGAATCTGGTTGGCTAGCATCGATGCAGGGCCGTTTTTTGGCTGCAGTGCCAACTGCTAAGGTCCTAGACAACGATACTCACGGGCCTCGTTTTAAGTGGTTGACCCAGTTTCAGGTAACCTTCATGGCAAGTTTAAAAACTGATGTTTTCATTGTTATCCTCATTGCATAGTTCAAACAATCTTTGGTTTCTATGTAGATTGTCTCCTTAGGATATCCCAATGTTCAGTTGTCAGAGGCACAGATTGACCGATCCCTAGAGGCATATATTTTGTGGTTGTTCGGCAAGACGATGTTCACGGAGAACCACGTGACCACTGTCGATGCACGACTCATCGGTATTGCACGAGAGATAGCTAACGCACGTTGCCCTGGGGACATTCTGCAGAGGAGTTTTGGTTCTGCTGTGTTAGCGGCTACGTACAGAGGCCTGTGCAAAGCTTGCTCGTTGAAGGCTAGAAAATCAGGTATTACAGGATGTCCACTATTGTTGCAGCTCTGGTCATACGAGAGATTCCCTATTGGTCGACCCTATGTCTACGTTGATAGACCTTTTGGTTTGGAGGACATGGCTGGGACTTACGTGCCTGCTATCGGCGACTTGCCTACTATGGGATCTGTTTGGACACGGAGAGAGGTATTTTCATATTAAGTAACAACATGAATTACTAATGCTTATTTCTTGCCATTCAATAGTATTACTAATGCTTATTTCTTGTCATGCACAGAGACAGTTCGCGCATAGCCAGGTGAGGGGCTGCTACCCCTCCTTCATGGCGTAGTTTGATAGTTTGCACGAGGATCAAGTTATCTGGGAGCCATACTCCCATCAGGCTATATTATCCAAGTGTCCAGTTGGGATTTCTGGATTGTGCACTAGAGATCGGCACTATTGGATGACCAAGGCCAAGTTGGTGTTCGACGTGACGGTTGAGGAGATGGCTCTTCATAAGGTGATGAGACAGTTCGGCCTATGCCAAGAGCCTGACATTCCAGTTATTCCACACTTACCAGATCACGTGCACAAGTAAGTAATACTATTTTAGTTCTCAGGTCTGCATTCAGAATATCACTAATCATGTAACGCGCATGTCAATCTCAGGTACAGTCGCGCAGGAGGAAACAAGTCCCACGATTCTTGGCTTCGCGACATTAGCCCTTACATGGACGAATGGACTACTGCGCCGCCAAATATCTGGGATGAGGTTCGGCCCTTTGACTGGGACAAGTTCGGGTTGTATCTGCAGAGTTACCGGCATAGCACCAGGATGTACTTGGTTCCATCAGCAGCTCCTGATCAGATCGAAGCCCCTCTCACCAGCGATATGTACCCAACTGCCTCTGTTATGGGAACCAGACACCATGCGGTACGTGCTATGGTTCTCACATGTTAATTTTTTTCTTAACCTGAACATATACAATTGGTTGACTATTCGTGTTGTCTGCCATACAACAATGATCTAATTGGTTAACTCTCCGTGTACAGGGTGACTTGACAAGCGAGGCGCTAGAGGAGGTTTCCGCTTTAATGCAACGCTTTGAGAGGGGAGATAATATCCCACCACGAGAGAACGTCTCATGGTTGAGGCGTCTTAATGAGAAGCTACGGGGGATTTACGCAGCTGTTACATGTAGACGATCTTCGGATGTTGCTATTCCTCGTCCATCACATCGTCCGCCACGCCACTCTCTGCAGCGTTCAGAACCTCGACCCTCTGTGCAGCGTTCAGAACCACGACCCTCTGTGCAGCGTTCACAACCAGGGAGCTCTTCCTGGCAGCAGACACCTCCTTCACAACCAGGGAGCTCTTTCTTTCAGCAGCCACCTCCTTCAGAACCAGGGGGCTCTTCCTGGCATCATCAGATGGACCTAGCTAACACTACTTTGTACATTCTTTTAAACATTGTAGGTTCGCAAATCAATTTTACATGTTTTACTTTACCGCAGTCGGCAGCCAGTCGCAGCCGTTCATGCATTCAGTCCAGTCACCGATGCTTAGTGGTGCTGGTTCGTTCTTAGCCGGCGACGACGACGATGATGACCGAGCTGCAAACACCTATGAGTTCTCGCAGACAGTTCTTCACACTCCACCACCACCATTGACGCAGGAGACACAGACAGACGAGGTTATCTATGGTCGTGGTAATCGTCAGCGTCATCCACCGGCTGATCGCTTATCGCCTTCCGGTCCTCGTCCGAGGAAGACCAAGATTCGTCGTCGTCCCCCCAGTGATATCGTTATCTATGTATGAGTCGTTATCTATATTAGTTTCAGACTATTCGCATATGTTACTATCGCACTTGCTTCTATCTGATCAGGATACATATATTGTTTTATGTATGCGAGAGACATATTACTATTAATCCGCATTGTTATTCGAGTTACATTTCCAAAGAGACTGCAACCGATAATTAAGATACAAGTACATCTCACATAAACGGTAGGACTGAACTTACAAAATACAGCTTACATACTACATGAAGGCATCATCGTCATCCTCCGTCGCTACAGCACTCTTGCCCTTCGACGATGCGGTACTCTTGCCCTTCGACGATGCGGTACTCTTGCCCTTCGACGATGAGGTACTCTTGGCCTTGGTGCTCGGCATGAAGATATCGTCTTTGTCTTCGCTGTCGGCAGTCCATAAATATGTATGCTCTGCTGCAATCCTTATAAAATTTTCACTCTTCGTCTGCACTACCTTCTTCCACCTTCCATGCAACCTAAGAAGTTCTTTACATACCTCCTCATAGGTCCTTTCAGGCCACCCAGACCTACGTAATGCGTGAGCCAACTCATTCTGTATGGTGTCACTACAGATGAGTTCGTCCCATGGAACTATCCTATTGTCCATCCTGAAATTGGTGGCTAGCCTAAGAAGACATTTGCTCATCTCAGGGTGAAAACTACGATCGAAAGGATAATCGGACATCTCGACTACACTAAAATGGACTGCTTATCCAACTCCATGTGAAGGGGGTTTTATAGGTAGAGAGGAGAAAATGGCGGGAAAGAACGACTGCGGTATGGAGGGAAAGGTGCCGGGAACATATGGCGGGAAGGGGTTGGCGGGAAACGGGTGGCGGGAAGGGGTTGGCGGGAAACGGGTGGGCGGGAAACGGGTGGCGGGAAGGGGTTGGTGGGAAACGGGTTGCGGGAACATATATCGGCACAGAGTTGGCGGGAAAATATTGAGTGAAATGAGGGGGAATGGTTGTGCAGCAATTATAATGAATTTATTTGTAAAAAAAAACACTTAGAACCCCTCGGCCCACAGCACTGCCTACTACACTACACTATACTGCCTACCCACCTTACTGTCAAGGGGGTTTTATAGGAAGAGAGTAGAAAATGGCGGGAAAGGGTTGACGAGAAAGGATGGCGGGAAATGTAGCATAAATAATATTTATACAATATTTATAAGACGGGCAATCGTTGTACATCATTAATAAGTCAAATTTCACAAAAAAAATATTTCGGCTTACCATGGGCCAACAGGGCCCACTCGGCCGTGTGGAGGACTCGTCGGCTTCGTGTAGGCCGACAGGCCACTAGTCGGCCTACTGGTGGCCGACAGGCCCCCCATCGGCCTACTGGTGGCCGACAGGCCCCCATCGGCCCACCCTAGGCCGACAGCCCTCCCGTCGGCCCAGCCCAGGCCGACAGGGTGCTATTTCTGATATTTTTGCATTCTGCCCAATAATTTTCAAAAAGGCTATAAATTTAGTCATAGTTTTGAAAAAAAATCTCGCCACTGTCCATATCACGGCTGGCAACACTCCAGAAAATATATATGTCCGCCGTCTCCGTCCATCTTCAGAGTGATGTGCATGCATGTACTCCCTCGGTAAAAAAAAAATATAAGAGCATTTTGATCAAATGCTCTTATATTTTTTTACAAAGGAAATACTATCTAATCGTAAAATTACCAAGAGGGACCAAATTATGAACGTGGGAAGGCCAATAATTAGTTTTGGAAATCAAATGATCATATGTGCTTATTGTTGTACTATCAAGCAAAGGAGACAAAGAAGAGACACAAATGATTCTCTTAGATCTATTGTGATGTGGGAGACCCACTTAAATACATACTGAAGGGGTGTGTTGGGGAGACATCTCTTCCCCAACAGACACCTCTTGGGAGGCATCCCTCCCATACAATTGATCACATGTTTTTATTTCTCAACACTCCCCCTTGATCAATTCGTCATATGTATATTGCAAACTGAAAACTCCTCCAAAAACCTTGTGGGAAAAATTGAGGAGAAACCTTATAATAATATGCCATCGAAAACTCCTTTAAAACCCAGTGGGAAAAATATAAGGAGAAACCAATATGGCATATATCCGCACTTGTATTTATATTGTCTCGTTAAAAACGTTATATGAGAAACCATCATGGAAAACTCATAAAGGGAAAAAGAGTACAATATGAGTGATTTGAGGATCATCAACGGGTTATAACTTGGGATTTTACTCCCCCTGAACTTTGCAAACCTCAAGAATATCTCATACCAATTCCACGAACCTAGTTCTGGAATATAAACATTGATAGAGATATTGTGAATATCACAATAATCTGTTTGCATATTATCCTCTTACATTTCTGTAATTCACAAGGATAAATATAACCCATAAGCAATACAAGTGACATTATCTTGGTAGATAATGATAATCTCCACATGATTTCACATGTGGCCAATCATTCTATGAAGTCATCCACATTTTCTGATGCTTCAAATAGAATGATCACGGGAAGGACTCGTTTAGAGTCTATTCTGAATACTTCCTTCAAAATACTCTTCCAGCAAACCCAGTCTTTGATATGGCATTGTGGGATCAGATAATTAGCCACTATCAATATATCAAACCATGGTCCCATCTTGATTTTCCGGATGAAATTGATCAAGACCCTTTGTACCCTGGATATATCCGAGGATATTCCTTACAGAAACCTTATACCTTTCGGGGAATTGCACTCTCAATAAATTGCCAAAAACTATAGTGTCAGGCCTGACATATTTTGCAAGATATATGAGTGCTTCGATGGTATTTAGATATGGCAATTCATGCCCCACTATCACTTCACCATCTCCCCTATGTCTCAAGGATTTTGTATCCCATATTAGGTATAATATGACCATATGTGTCTTTGATATAATATATCTATATTGAACTTCTCTAATAGTTTCGGATATATGAAGACTGATATCTTAGGAGGATATGCTCAAGTCATCAACTTAGCCTAATTTGGTTTAACCCAAATATCCGTCTTAACATGATTGTGCGTATTTTTTGTCTTATATAGACTTTGATGATAAGATCATCGACACCAGAAATTAAGGTGATGTAAAATCCAATCCAGGATTTCTTCATGAATACACGTCAACAATCATTAGTATGAGAGTAATCCTTGTCAAGGAATAACTCACTTAGTCGGTTGCACCACACAATTCTCCGACTACTTCAAGTCATAGAATGACTTCAGAAGTTCCACACATGCATGTTGCGATTTACCTTTGGATTCAGAATATTAAGTCATTCAATGACTTCAATATATACATCCAAACTAATTGACCCATGGGACTATGTAGACATTACATACATCAACCGTATGGATCTGTACTGCCATTAACATTCAATATCGAAACATAATTCCACTCATACCAAGAAGGTATGCTACCTCGTAACCGATGTCGGGTCTCTGCGAAAAACCCTTGTGCTACAAGCCTCACTTTCTCACCACCTCATTTATTTTTGTTTCCAAACAAAAATTCACTTCTCTTCTTTCTGGAAGATACTTATGAGGAGCAGGTTTTACAATGGTAAATACCTCTCTTTGATGAGCGAGTGCCATTCTTCCTTAATTGCTTCCTTTCATTTGAACCAATATAAGTGCAACAACACTCTCCATGGATTTGGTTCAGGGCCCAAAAGGATTCTAGCAATTCTCGAGAAGAATTTTATGTCGACATATGTAGACTTTCTCATATACGATTCTCATGAATCAATATCATTGTGGAATTCTTATTAAGCCTCTTAACTCCTTGTGATTTCCCACAACAACGGAGTCAAGGTGTTTCGATGTCCCAACACCTTAAAAATGTGTGCACATATGTGTTGGACTTTGGATGCCGCGCATCCCTCAGGTGTCATTCAACTCGAGGTTGAATCATATTTACTTATCGAGGGGTCAATCTCCTCTGTTTTCACTGAATCATTTGAGAACTTAATCTCATGTGACCAGAATTCTCCCCCTCTTGCTCTCAACAAGGGAGACGAGTGGTTTATTAGGTACCTCCACTCGGTACTTGACCAAAGTGACATCTTTGTCATCAGTAAATATACTTGGCAGATTATTTGGCATATGCTGCATATTTCTCATAACCTGAACCTGGATTTCAGATTCTTAAGTACGTGGACAAAATGTCTACGACATTTGTTATCCATTTCCTGGCATTCTCTATGGTACTCATCTCCCCCTAATGCCAGAAAATGTTCTTATTGCAAAAGCAATCAGCGTATGGGCTGCAAATAACTCCCTTGCTAGGGTTAAGGTATTCGGCGGATTAACGAACATACCACAGTTATTCCTCACATAGATCCCACCATATGTGAAGGCCCATGATGTACGCTGGGGTGGTGATATCGGTATGCTACCGAATTACCGCAGATGGGAAATACTTCACTTATTTCCACGTACAAACTGCAAGGGGGTGCAGTATCATTTGATCTTATTTAGACCAAATATACGGAGTGTGAGACCGCATGTTACCATCAACAAAATATTGGTAAATCATAATTCTGCAACATTGGCCAAGCAATATTGAATCTCTTTCATAAGAGATCAAGCCAAACCATTCTGGTTATGTACTATATACTGAATAAACCATTGAATGCTTGTGAATCAACTTCAACGACATTTGCATTCCAATGGAATTATCCCACGTTAGGATAATTTGCTCTAAATTCGTCAATTTGAGCAATTAAGTCAGTAAACACATGGTTTTGTGTAAATGATACACATCTAAGACCATCTTCTAGATGCATCTATGAACACCATGAAGTAACAACATAACCCATATAATGGTTGAATAGTCCAAACATATTCTTGAATGCAATCAAGAATATTGGCTGACTCATTTCAAATTTTAAGGTGAGAGGGCCTTAAAATTAATTCCCCAATGTTACATGTAGTGCACAAAACAATCTGATGATTGTTGGGAATATTGCAAGTTGTCAAGTTGTGGCCAACAGAATTGTCAAATAATTTCTCTAATCGTCCAATATCATAATGATAAAGGAGGAAAAAATATTATGTACGCAACAAGATTGAGTATGAACTGATTCATACACTCAATTATTTCAACTATCATGTCCGAGGGACAAGATGTTGCAATTTATACTATATGTAGTAGTACAATTATAGGCCAATGATATTTAGGGATAACTAGGAGACTACACGAGATCTCCAAAATATCTTCGGAATATCATTCCACAAGTATATCATCAATATAGAGGAGTCCATTCTCCTTCTACCATGCCAGAATATTTTCTGGCTATTTCCTTTTGAAGTAGAACTTCAAACTTATCCCATTAAACTCATTTGCCTCGAGTGAGCCGGTGGTATGATTAACCCAATACTTGACCAACTGGTAATCATTGGTATGATATTTTGTACAACCACCACTTTGACAAACTTGAAAGTTGTCATTATGATCATTTAGATTAAATGATCCATTACCTTTTGAGATATACACTCCATTTCTGCTTGTCATTTTTTCTTTACTTTACACTCAATTCCTTGTGGTTTTCTAACCACTATTGCTTAGTACTAAGAGCACTAGCATGAATTTCAGGCATTGCAACCCGAAACATAGATGATATTTCTGTTTACCATCCTAGGAGAACGTAAAGTGCAGTAAGGAATTATAGTCAGATATGCATCTGAAGCCGCCTTATCACATAATCTCAACATAGTGTTGATTTATAGACAATAGAACTATAAGGCTCAATGGACTCAAAGTCCTGACAACGAATGAATAATCATTCATGTGATGCTTATAACAATATATCTCGCCTCAATGAAGACTCAAAGGGAAAATGGATATTCATCATCCATTACATACTCAGTTTGGAAACCGAGCCATTGCGATGACACATAAATGCAAATATGCATATTCTTAGCTATTGATAAATAGCCATGACATTTTCTGCAGGTGGAGTTTCTATGGCAATAAGGCCCAGGTCGACAAACTCTTTAATGTCCATGACCCATGTTAAATAGTTACTCCCACCAAATGTCATCTCCTCGCATTTCCTTTCCAAAAAAGGTCAGCCATATGTTGCATGAAATTCTCATGCAATAATTTACCTTCAGTAAATTAAGTAGGATGAAAATGTTATGGCTAAACATAATCATGGCCATGGTGATTCTTTGTGACCCATAGGGTAGGCCTTCACAAGAAGTTAATCATCACAATGTGATGTAGTTCTTCAAATTAAATGTAGTCACCTCAGAAAGGATAAACCTTTAATTTCCATAGAACACATAGAGGTAGTCGACCACCTAGTGGTGCCTCACTCTTATGGACAGTTCCCATTGATCATAGCCTCCACAACCTTATGTTATCTATAACACATGAAGGTAATCGCCATAAAACGACATAAACCTCTCAGCTGTGCATGAAACTTAATTCATAGCTATGATGGCATCTCATAAGTTGTGTATGGATGGAAGGTAATCACCAAAATATGCAAGTGTTTTGCATAATTCTCTTCATAGCATAATATGCAACATAGTCACCAATGCCTTGGGTTCATCTCCTGGTGGAGTATGCGACACTATAGTCACAACCAATGACACATGCTATGAAATTGACAAGTATTTGGAAAACATCATGAAGGTAGTCACCAATAATGCAAACATCATAGCTCCAAACGAAAAATTATTTCGTTACTATGATGTGCTAAATCCACATAAAGGTCTAGGAAAAGCCTAAACGACCCATAATATGACTTTCTACAAATAGATAATTACCATAACATGGTGTAGATCATATTTGTAGAACACACAGAGGTAATCATCACCAAGTGGTGTGGACCTCACCCTTATGGTACTTTGCACAACCTTGTGTTAATTAAAACACATTGAAGGTGGTCGCCACACGGTGACATAGACCTCTCAGTAGTGAACAAAGTTATACATTGGGTTAACCAATCCATAAGTTATGTGCAGATTTGAAAATTGTCATATCAGTTTGTTGACATAAGGTGTGTAGACATAACATAGTCATGCAATGTCATACACTGTACCACCTTTTGTTTTTCAAAGTTTTGCAAGCAAATTCCATATTCCATTCGAATAATGGAGTCAACATATTGCTTTGCAACAGTATTACTAACGTAATACAATAAGACCTATGGTCTTATACAGTCATTTTACATGATGTAAAATGATGCATAATTAATTATTATGCAATTTACCAACGGTCTACCTGCATATTTGCTCTGAAGCCCATGGCTTAACATGCAAATAATAATAATTTATTGTTAAAGTGCTAAAGCCAAGGGGCTAAAACGCAAGATCTGATAAGCATATGCCCTAAATCAGAGAAAGTAGGGACCTTTCCAGGATTAACAAATAATTCAATGGCTGATTTGTAAAATCGCCAAGGAGATAGGATTCCTTTCCTTCTATCCCGTGCGGTTACCAATTTCCCAAGGGGAATAACCGCCGCCGCCGGTTCCTGTGCGTCGCAGCCGGCCGTGCCTCGCCTTCAGCCACCGCTGCCCCGAGGTACGAGCAGCGCCGCGCAGGCGCAGGCCCATGGACGCTGCCGTTATCGCCTCCGCCGGTTGTCACCCCACCGGGAGACGTGAGCGCGTCGGGAGCCGCGATCGCCGGTGAGAGTGACGCCGTCCGTGACGCTCTGTGCGCCAGTCGTCACCGATGTGCCGGGAAGACTCTGCTGCGTTGTTACACGACGAACTGGTTGCCATAGATGGTGTCGTCGTGTCTGGGTCGTAGCCGTCTGAAGCCGCTGCACTGGTGCATGCCATGGTGCACGCCACGCGCTGTTGCCGCTAAGGTCGGGAGACTGGAGCGCTGTCACCCCCGCCGGTCGTCTTGGCGGTCTGGTCATAACTGCCGCCGTTTCTCGGTGCGTGCTATGGTACAGACCAGCATCGAGCAGTGTCGCTGAGGAAGTACCACGCCGGGGCTGTTCTTCCGTTTCGATGGACAAAAAAAAATAATGCATCGATTAGTACTTGTTCCAACAAGAATAAACTAATCAATCAATGCACTAATGACTAAATGGACGCATGCAACTGCATGCATAGTGATTGATCAGTGTCAATCGATTTTCATCTAGCATGTGTTCATGCTTCGCTCGCTCCTCACGGCCTTGCCGTTTTCGCCTAGATGATTTAGTGAAGAGCAACGCATGCGGGGGCGTCGTTGCCGCCGGAAGGAGCAGCGCTGAGGGCGAGATCCGCTGCGCAGGCTTGGCGCCCCTTCGCGCCGGTAGTGGGCCGCAGCAAGCAGCCATGTCGTGCGCCAGCCATCGTCGCCGATGCAAGTACGTCCGTGTCAAGGGGTGAAGCATCAAGACCGGCAAGAAGCAATGGATCTGTCTGTATCCATCCATAGAGACAACGATGGGCTGGATCCTGTAGAGAAGCGTTGCCGATAGTCTCCCGTCCCGGATGGCCTTTTGGTCTCAACGGAGAGCGAAGCGCTGATAACGTGTTGTACTATCAAAGCAAAGGAGACAAAGAAGAGACACAAATGATTCTCTTAGATCTATTGTGATGTGGGAGACCCACTTAAATACATACTGAAGGGGTGTGTTGAAGAGACATCTCTTCCCCAATCGACACCTCTTGAGAGGCATCCCTCCCATACAATTGATCACATGTTTTTATTTCTCAACACTTATGAAGAGTACGTGGCTGGCTAATCCTAGCAGTAGCCGGGAGCGTACAGTGGCTGGCTAATCCTAGCAGTAGCCGGGAGCGCTAGCTGGTGGCCTTGGCCGATTTTACCGGGACACGCGTCGGCCAGTGCGCGTTTTCCTGCAACTAAAAACGGAACACGTAGGTAGAAAAAACAAAATGGGCATCGAGTATAGAGTAGAAATTACTGGAAGAGTACGTACAGTGATGTTCAGCTAATCGTAAGCCGCTTGTTCAGACGCGCTGGTGCGCAGTGCGCGGCCAGAGAGACGTACCCAGCGTCGCCGACTGCCATTCATGCTCCATCCACGTGCTCAATCGCCGGACTCCGGTGCGTCCACGTCAGACGGTCAGGTCAGTGACAATGGACGCCGTACGTCCGGTAAGACCGTAACAAACATCACAACAGCAAGAAAGAAATCGATTGGTCCTCTTCCTCTCTCTCACCCAGCTCGCCTATAAAGCAGACCTCAACGGGCGCCACAAACAGAATCAGAGACATAGAGAGAGAGAGAGTGTGTGTGTGTGCTGGAGCTTGCTTGATTAATCCTTCGGCTCCAAGGGCAGACCAGCTGATCGGCAGAGGCAAAGATTTCTCTCGACCAGCACTACAGTCTTCACACTCCAAGCTAGACAGCTCGCGCGCTAATTAAGCTAGCAGCATGTCGTACCCCTGCCTTCGCCGCGCGGCCGTGCCGGTAAAGCGGGTCTGGCTCGGCCTCCGCGGGCGCCTCGGCCTCCGTCGATCCACCGGTGAGTTTCATCCTCATCCTCCTCCTACCTCTCCTGTCTGTTATCATCGTGGACGATGGAGCTGATGAGTGGTGATTCATCCATGAGTTGCAGGTCTTGGCGAGCTGCGCAGGGAGGTCCGAACGTGCGAGTACGACGACGTGCACGTCATGTGGGAGCTGCTCAGCGGCATGGACGGCAGCGCGCCGCGCAAGTACGTACACGTAGCCGCCACCGCCGCCATGGCTGAGGCCGCCGCCCGGAAGAAGCTGAGGGGGAGGAGGCGGACGAGGAGGGCCGATGCCGAATCGGCCGCGTGGAGCCGCCTCTTCTCCTCCTGCTGCGCCTTCTGATTCTCTCGAAATAAAGAAAATCCGAGCTGCCTGATGGCCGGGTTTAATTTGGAAAGGATGTTTTCGAGATCGATGAATCCTCTCTCTTCGCTCTTGACCGCGTGCAGCTATGATATGAAGCAGAAATCGTGGGGAGACGGAGGAAGAAGTGATGACCCACTGTCTATTTGCGTGTACGTATGTATTGCGAGTTGTAGATAGTATACATGCGGCTCTTCTTCCATCTTTGATGTAGTAAACCGATCCAAGTAAAATTATCATCATCACCATTCACCACCCAGGGACAGTTTTGTTCGTCTGCTACCTGCTGGTGGTTGTCCCTTTAAACGTTCAGATCAAAGTGGACATGATATATTTTGGGCACATCTATTTATTGCACATCTAAATGACTTAATTAAATGAAAAAAATACATACACGAATCTCTAGGTAAAATCAATGATATATAATTTAGATGTGCAACACTTAGGGTACATCTAGATGTGTTTTAGCAAAATCGATTTTGTAATATACACTTGTATAATTTTTTTTTAAACGAAGGATCAAGAAGAGCCCGGCTTTGAATTAACAAAGCCATCAACCGGTCAGAATTACATGATCAACGACTTATAAGGAAAAGTAAAAGAGAAACAAAGCGATTGATACAAGGAGCTCAAGCAAAACAACTCGAAGGCAGCAACAGAAGCGAGCCAAAGCATCACCATGCTGCGGCCATCACCCTACAGGAGGACCTACACCAGCAGAACTAAATTAGGGTCTTGGGAGGAATGCACCACCGCGCAAGCTTTGTGATCACAGCCACCCTAGAAGACAGTAATGGACCAGAGCACCATCTGTTACTGCCACTGCAAAGGGCGCCTACCCTTTCATCCTGACTCGAAGGATGCCGCACCGGCAGCCAGCAGCTCGGTTCACCCTAGAACCCAAATGGATGGAGTCCAAGCTGCATAGGGAGAGGTAACTAGAGCAGACCCACAAGCCCAGGACACACTACTCACGAGGACCATCGTCATCTGTGGCTCAGGCACACCGAAGAGCGAGAGCTGCCGGCTACAGTCACAGAAGCAAGGGAAACAACGATGAGCAGGTCAAAGGCCAGAGTTGGATTCGCGGGAGCACAGGGCTCCTACCAAATGGTATACCGTTGCCGCCGTAGAGGGGAACCCGATCCCCTCTCGCCCAGGCCTGTAGGCATCGACCCTCCGGCTGCCTTGTCAGGGACCCTCCAAGCTAGCAGCCTATGAAGAGACAATGATGAACACAAACCAAGCCATCTTCCGCCACCATCACATCCACAACCAAACTCTCTCACCGCCCATGCGATCCCCGGATGGTGCCTTCAAGAAGGGGCACGACACGGACGTACCGTCGCCGCCTGAAGCAGGGGGCCTAGGATTTCACCTAGCAGGGGGGCGGAAGGAGGGGGAGAGGATCCACACCACATGCTCCATGGAGGGGAACAGCGCCCAAGGCGTCACCTTTTGTGTGACCGTCGTGCCGGCAGGGGTTTCCCCCGGATCCAACCCCGCCTGACGAGATCCGCACAACCGGCAACAGGGAGCAGCGGCCTAAGCCACTAGGACCCAGATCCGGCAATGGGAGGATCAGATCAGGGCGAAGGGGATGGGCTTCATCTGTCCATGGCATACCTGCGGGGAGGGATGCACACCAATGACCTAGGACCGCCGTCGCCTCATCACCCGCATGACCGAAGGAGGCGCCTCGCCAGCACCACCAGGGGTGAACCGCCACCTGGGCTACCCCGCACGCACCGTCCGGGCCCCCCGCCCTGGATGCCGAGGCCCTCCATGCGTCGTGGAGCCGCCAGATCCCCGTAGCCACCTTCGTCGGCAGAGGGGGAGGATGGGGGAGGAGGGGCTGCGTCGGAGGCGGCTAGGGTTACCCCCGAGTCACCTCGGAGGAGATGACGCGGGAGGGGTGATACAAGCAAGGTGTCCGCTTCAAGCTCATCCACCGCAGAGTATTTTTGGTTCAATGATCCTCAAAAATTCACTCTTTTACCAGGACTGGTCTCTTGGAAGTATTATGGATTGAAACAAAATCTTCTTGTGGTCAAGCATATAGAGGACTAAGGCGAAGAATACTGGATGTCTCGACCAGTTGATTGAATCCTTGAGTTGATTTGATCTAGACTCTTCATATTATCTTTTTTATTAATGTTAGAAAAAAACTGGAGTGGGATAGATGATGTATTGCTCCTCTTTTTTTTGCTCATTTTGTATATATATTTTATAAATATTGAAAAATACCGTAGAACAATTGTTGTATGGTTTTGCGGTAAAAAGGAATAAAATTTCTACAATATGTTTGTATGATAAAATGGGTCGATTCTTTTTCTCTAGTTTCCGCAGAAACGGTTTAAATTCCCCTGCTCACAGAAATAAAGTGGAAATAGACCACGAGAAATTGTATGAGGTGTTCGGTGAAAAGTCTAAATATTACTGAACTGAAATTGTGTGATGAGTCTATAATACACATGAACTGAAGCATCCACAAGGAAAAACTGGAAGATTAGAGAAGCTCTCGATGATGACGACCGGGTTGACAAAATCAAGAGAACGACAACCTTCTGGCTTGTGCATTTCCGACAATTCGTCCAGCTTTGGGCCAGCATCCGCGAGTTCCAGCTACGCGAAGACATGATCGACGACATTGTGTGGAAGCGCACCAAAAATGGTCTCTACTCAGCGGAATCCGCATACAAGGCACAATTTTCTTGTATGATCCGCTCGTTGATGGAACACATGCTCTAGAAAGCTTGGTCCCCGCCAAAAGTGAAGTTCTTTGCATGGCTTGCCATTCAAAACAGAATTTGGACTGCAAATAGATTGGCCAAGCGAGGTTGCCCGGAGTGCGGTTTTTGCCCCCCTTTGCAAGCGCGAAAATGAAACCGTTGACCACATATTCTTCAAGTGTCGCTTCACAACTAGACTATGGGACATGCTCAAAGCCTGGCTGCAGCTCGAGTGCATTGATACGTCCTCGTGGTCCCTCCTACACTCTACCAAGGATTGGTGGATTGGGCTCACTGGCTCCACCGTTCCCAACACCTCCTACACTCTACCAAGGATTGGTGGATTGGGCTCACCGGCTCCATCATTCCCAACAGGGGTGCCATGGCATCTCTTGATATACTTACCTCTTTGACCGTTTGGGGTGAACGAAATTCACGTGTCTTCCGCCACAAAAGTGCGTTACTCTTAGTCCTACTCAATAACATTAAAAGGGAGATGGCTCATTGGATAACCGCGGGCCCCAAAAATTAAATATCCAGCATGCTGAGAGAGTAATCTGTTTTGTATTTGTGGGATGTGTTGTAGCACAAATAAACCTATTCTTCTTAATCAATTGATGAGGCAAATCTTTTGCCTCTGTTTAAAAAAAGAGTTGTTTGGGTTGTTTGACGAAAAGGAAAAGTGGACAACCGCTCGGAGAAGATGGGCTAGCAGGTCGGGATGCAACTGAGCTAGGTTGGGGCGTAGCACAGATGTCAACCGGAGTGGTGTGCGAAGAGCTCGATGCATATGACTGGAGCGCAACAGGATGTCTTTTACCAGTTATCCTTGACACCGACAGAGGTGGCTAGACAGGCAAACGTGGAACTCTCCCTTTGAAGACACGCGCACTCGAGCGGAGAGAACGACGAGTAATTGTATGAACCTTGTGGCGGAGATTCACTTGGAAGCTGACATATGGCATTCCTAGCATAGCATGTATTTGATCCTCTATTCTCTCTTAATGAAAAGACACGCAAAGCTCATGTGTGTGCTTGCAAAAAACACAACACATTGGACTTGCGTCGGAACTGAATATAGCAGGGTCGGAGCGGGCGAGAGAGGTGGGGCCTGATGGGAGGCTGAGGCAAAGAGGTTGGTAGGAGCACAACACCTGTCGAAAGCAGATGTAGTTAGAGGCTAGGCCGCTAAGGCAAGGAGGTCGGGTGGGGGTGGGAGGGGGGTTAGGTGGGAGTCGACGTTGCAAGGGGGCACCGGGAGGTGTTAAGCGGCGGCGGTGCACGATAAACCTAGCCCAAGGAGTTGAGAAGCAAGAAGAGAGAGAAGATTAGCACCATGGTGAGTGAGATGAGGTCAAGCAGTAAAATGATGAAATTATGGATATTTTGTATGCTTATTTCCACTTAAAGCTCAGATATAAACCGAAAAATGACTGACCAATCATACGACAAGCTGCTAAAGGCTGGTGCCAAAGTTTGGTTTTCATGGTGGAGTGCTCTAAAGTTTAGTAGGTATTCTAACCAAGACAAGACAAAAAGGAAGTATAGAGAGAGAAAGAGAAGATATTATGTATGCGGACGGGATGGATGGAGTGCCTGCCGACCATGCACAATCGGGAAGTGGATGCAGATACAGTTGAATTCGACATCTCTGCACTGCACCGGTGGTTGTCCCACGCTCGAAATGATTCAACCCTTTTTTTTTTGCGGGAAGCTCGAAATGATTCAACTTTGCTTAACTAAACCAACAACGTATAATCTTATATTGAATTTCTAAATTGGAAATGGCCTAGGCGAGTACGCGACGTGTGTTACGTGCTACCCTGCATCTCTTAGCTATAGCTGGATGATATTTATAGATATTTAATTTTTGTTTGCGGGTATAGATATTTATATAAATTAATCATGTATACACGATTGCTACGTGACAACAAATCTTGGTCCGACAAAACGTACGCGGAAGCCACAGCACGGAGACGGAGGACGGCGGCGATGTGATGGGCAATACCCCGTCTCCTGTGTTTCTCGTTTCACACCGAGACCGCGATGCATGCATACATGGCAGAGCCGCAGAGGTGAGAGGTCAATAATACATGTGGATTTCCTCCCTTCGTCTCTCCTCCATGAAAAGGCGTCTAGGTTTCTGCCTCCCGTTGGCGGCGCCGCCGATCTGCCACGTCTTCTATGGTCTTAGGGCCATGGGTGCGCGGTGGATCTCGGCTCTTGCCGGCGGGAGGGCTTCGTTTTTTTTTTACTTCTTTAAGTGTTTTTAGTGTTTGTGTCCTGCTTAGAAAGACGAGACGACTGCGGCTTTTTAAAACGGAATAAGGTTCTTCCCATCTAGCCCCCGTTCCGATGGTGTGTTTAGCTTTGTCGAAGGGCGTGTGGAGGTGTGTCTTCGGTGAATCTCGCAGGATTCGACTGGTGGTTGTCTTTGGTGGATCTGCTCAGTCCAGTCTTTGTTCGTCTTTGCTCAAGTGTGTTCAAGTTGGATCCTTTCGATCTAAACTTATCTTCATCGGCGGCAGTTGCTGTTCTGGTGCGTTGTGTGACACCCCCGGCTTAATCGTGCACTAATCATACACGCAAATGCACACGATCAAGCCTAAGGACTCACTTGAAGATATCACAACACAACTCTAAAACATAAATAAAGTCATACAAGCTTTATATTACAAGCCAGGGCCTCGAGGGCTCGAATACATAGCTCGATGGCATACCAGCGTCAGCGGAAGCATCAGATATCTGAGTACAGATATAAAAGAAAACAGAAAGGCCTTAAGAAGGCGGGACAAAAGAAAACACTACGATCGAAAGGCGTATGCCTCCTGCCTAGGACCCTCCGAACCTACTTCCGGTCGTCAGCCAACTCGTAGCAGTAGCATCCTCGGGGTAGTCGTAGTCGACAATGCAGCTGTCTCAGGGGCTCCGTCATCTGGTCTCGACAAACTGATAAGGGGAGAAAAAGAAAGCAAAGCAACCGTGAGTACTCTGAAGTACTCAGCAAGCAAGGATCTACAGTACATATGCATCATTATCAAAGGGAGGCTGTATATGTGGACTGGGCTGCAGAAATGCCAGAATAGAGAGGAAAACCTAGTCCTATCGAAGACTAGCATCTTCAAGCATCTTCGAACGTCTTGCAGCATATAGAAGAGTACATAGTAGCATAGTATAACGTAGTAGTAGAGGTATCAAACAACAGTCTCGCTCAGAGATCCTTCCTCGACTCCCTGCGAGAAAGCGATCCCGGAGCCACATATCCAAATCCATCTCAAGTTCTAATTGTTTTGATCGGGATACAACTCCGAGTGTCCTTTACCGTAGGACCGGCTATCGATAGATGTGTTCTTCCCTGCAGGGGTGCACCAACTTACCCATCACGCTCGCTTAACTTCGGCCGGACACACTTTCCTGGGTCATGCCCGGCCTCGGCCAAACGACACACCGCAACCCTAACTACAGCTCAGCAGAGAGGTCCCCGCCGGTCTACTCCTAAGTGCAAGGGGGTCTTGGGCCATCGCCCCTCGCCCTCCGGGTCGTTGCGTGCAGGGCGAACCAGGCTCCACCACTACCGGATGGTGCCGGCCCAGCCCGGCCGCAATGCTGAACTGGATGTCTGACAGAGCTTTCGGCTGATGCTACGGTGCAGAACGCCCATACTATGCCCACGTGATGGTTAGTGCTATCCGACCAAAGGCCGGCTCAGATTAAATATCCAAATCGTTAGGACTAGGGGCTTGCGGAAACGAGCAGAGACTCACGAAAGATGTGACCCCGTCGCCCTGTCTCGAGGACTTGCTGCAAGGGCTAAGAATGCCCGGCCGCGCCTCGTGGAATAACTCACGGGTATCTATCCATCATTCGCGGGTACCCCTCAGGGTCGACCCGCCTTTCCAAATATCAGTATCGACATTAATGTAAGGCATCCGTGAGGCTACCATATCAAGGGGAATCCGAGGCATCACCCTCGTTGGACTCCCACCTGATGTAAAATCAAGGTGGACGTAGGAGGAATCACCCTCGAGGTCCACGCTTGAGGTGCTGCACGACTTCGTCATTATCGGGGGTGGTGTAGGAGGAATCACCCTCGCTTACCACGACCGATCAACTAACCTACAAGGTTATCATCAGAAGTGCTGACAAGGTATCACCCTCGGCACTCGATAGTAACCCAGTAGCATCGAGCAACTAAGGAGGAAGTGAGGTGCGGTGCCGGGTTCTGGTCTTCGATCCCGTTGATCGGGTCTTCTGATACTCCAGCGGGGCAGTCGGGATAAGTGGGGTCACTGAGGGGCTCTACCTAGCCTATACTAAGCAGTTTAGGATGAACAGGAAGGTATCAACAGCAGGTTACAATAAACAGGCTATACAGTAGAATAGGAGCAATCAATTACAGTAGCAAAATCTAATGCAAGCATGAGATAATAGAATATGCGATATCGGGATGATCAAAGGGGGGGGGGGCTTGCCTGGTTGCTCGGCGGCAAAGGCAAAGTCGTCAGAAGTGCAGCCAATCACCGGAGCTGCGTCGGTCTCGGAGGCTACGTCGGCACCGGGATCTAACGAGAGAGAAGAGGGGGAGGAAACAGTATAAATATAAAGCAAACATGTGCTACACAATGTATGACATGACAATAAACAGTGCCGAGTGTGTCCTAACGTATGGTTGCACGTCACCGAGGAAGGAAGAATCCATCCGGGAATGTTTTCCCGGTTCCGGACATTTGTCAGACAGATGACCGGAGGGGGACGGTTCCATGTTCGGATAGATAGGAACGTGTGGCGGATGAACGGACCGCGTATTCGGATTCGTCTCGTCGTTCTGAGCAACTTTCATGTAGAAAGTTTTTCCATCCGAGCTACGGTTTGAAAGTTACGAATTTTCAGAGTTTTAAACTATTTTTTGAAATTATTTAAATATCAGAGAAATGATTACTGCGTCAGCATGACGTCAGCGATGCATCAGCCGTCGGCTGGGCTGCTGACTGGGTCAAACTGACAGGTGGGGCCCACCTGTCAGCCTCTCTGGGTTTAACAGAGGATTAAAACAAACTAATAGGGTTAATTAGTAGGTGGGGCCCTACTGTCAGTGCCTCAGCTAAACTGACTGGGTTAATTAGTTACTCAAAATAGTTAATTAGTCGCACGGGCCCACATGTCAATGTCTATGGGTGAACAGTAATCTGGCGTTGACCCGGTCAACAGGTCAAAGGGGGACCCCTGGGCCCACCAGTCAGTGGCCCAGGTGGTGCCACGTGGGTGACACACCAGCGGGGCTGCCGGAGTTGCGCCGGCGACCATCCCCGTGGCTGATCCGCGCCGGAGTTGGCCGGAAATCCGCTACGGTGAGCCATTTCGCGCGCGCCCGGGTTCATTCGAACGGGCTCACGGAGCCGCGTTCGTTGGTGGTGTCCATGGCGACTGGGGTGGCCGGAGCTCGCCGGAAACGAGCTCGAAGCGACGGCCGGAGTTCGGGCCTCGATGCATCTCGGCGAAACGCGGCGCTAGTGATCATATAAATGGCTAGGTGGGCTCAGCGCGCGCGTGCGAAGTCGCCGGTCGTGCGTGCGTGACCAAATGGTCGCCGGAGCCTTGCCAGCGACGAGACTTGCGGAACCGAGGTCGGGTACCAGGGGAAACGACGGCGCATCGCGTCCTGGAGCTTCACGAGGGGACAGAGGGGAAACTGCGGCTTACAGCGCGGCATACGGTGGCCCTCGGGGTTTTAGTAGCAGCAGAGCTCGCCGGATTCGAGCGGCGGATCACGGTGGCACCGAAGAGGGGAAGAACTCGATATCGACGCTGTGGTCCTCCCCGACTCCAGCTGACGGTTGAGGAGGAAGAAGCAGGCGCCGGCGAAGCTTCTGGACTCCACAGAGAGGCTTGATGACGCCGGTGGCCGCGTCGGAGCAACGGCGCGGCGGCGACCTCTCGGGACAGAGAGAGCAGAGGGGAGCGGCGAGCGCGTGAGTGAGGGAGAGAGAGGAATGAGAAGGAGGAGTCCAGGGGGAGGGCTCGAGGGCGAGATTATCCCCTCGCCTGGCCGCGGCGTCGCGGTGTCGAGCGGCGAACGGCCGAGGCGCGAGCGGCCATGGGGATGCCGGCACGGCGACGGGGAGCAGGTGAGGGAGTGGGCTGGCTGGGCCGGCGCCAGGTAAGTGGCTTCGGCCGTTTTCTTTCTGTTTTACTTTTATTTAATTAACAGGAAAGGTAAAAGATTTATGTAGGCATCCAAATGACTTTGAAAAAAAAAATATGGGTCTAGGTCCCATAAATCCAATACACTTTTAGGCACTGGCACAAAAAGTTCCAAGGCAGAGGGAAGTGACTAGGTATTTTTAGAAATTGAATAGGGCCATTTAAATGCTGCTGGACCTCAAAATTAAAATCCAGGGCATTTTGGGAATTTTGGTAAGGTTGGTTACAATTTTACAATTGCCTTGAGATTACTTTCTAGCTAATGAACATTTTAGTTTTCAATTTAGAGCAACTTTTATTTTCATTTTGAATTTGAATTTATTTCAGAGAGGAGTTTGAAATGAAGTGTCTAACCACTGTGATCTAGCATTACAAATGGGTATGAATTGGCATGATTATCATTATGTCACAGTGCTTATTACACAGGGGTGTTACAAATTCTCCTCCACTAAAAGAAATTCTCATCCCGAGAATTCAGGAGGAAGAAGGGAAGAGGTCGGGGTATTCCTTGCGAAGATGATCCTCGCGTTCCCAAGTGGCTTCATCTTCAGTATGATTTGACCACTGCACTTTGAGAAACTTGGTAACCTTCTGACGGGTCCGATGTTCAGCTTCATCGAGAATACGGATCGGATGCTCCTTATAAGATAGGTCATCTTGCAATTCGAGCATCTCGTGATCCACTGCGCGGTGCGGAGATTCTTTGAAGCATTTTCGAAGCTGCGACACGTGGAAGACGTCGTGGATATGAGAGAATTACGGCGGCAACTCCAATTTATAAGCCACTTGTCCACGTCTGGCAACTATGCGAAAGGGACCAATATAGCGAGGAGCTAACTTGCCCTTGATTCTGAAACGACGGGTGCCCTTCATGGGGGTGACGCGCAAATAAGCTTGATCACCAGGTTGATAAGTCAAACCCCATCGTTTGCGATCGTAGTTGATCTTCTGGCGGTCTTGAGCCGCCTTGAGATTTTCCCGGACTATACGAACTTGCTCTTCAGCGTATTGAATAATATCCGGACCCACGAGCGGTCATTCCCCAGTTTCTGACCAATTCAGAGGGGTTCGACACTTACGTCCATAAAGTACTTCAAAGGGGGCCATCTTCAAGCTGGCTTGATAGCTGTTATTATAAGAGAACTCGGCATATAGGAGAGATTCTTCCCACTTCTTGCCGAAAGAAATAACACAAGCTCGCAGCATGTCTTCAAGCACTTGATTGACTCGTTCGACTTGACCTTGGGACTGGGGGTGATAAGCTGAACTCCAGGTAATATGAGTTCCCATAGCTTCTTGAAAACTTTCCCAGAATTTTGAAGTGAAAAGACCGCCACGGTCCGAACTGATCTCCTTCGGGATACCGTGGAGTGAAACAATTCTGGAGATATACAACTCTGCTAGCTGACTGGCAGTGATCGCCTCTTTGACAGGCAGAAAGTGTGCAACTTTGGAAAGTTGGTCGAAGACGACAAGAATAGCATCGTGACCCTTCTGTGACTTGGGAAGACCAGTAATGAAATCCATTTGAACCTTATCCCATTTCCACAACAGAATAGGAAGTGGTTGCAGAATTCCAGCAGGCTTCTGATGTTCTGCTTTTACGTGACGGCAAACATCACATTCAGCAACGTAACGAGCAATATCCTGCTTCATTCTAGACCACCAGTACCTTTGACGAAGATCACGATACATCTTGGTGCTACCCGGATGAATAGACAGCGGTGTATCATGTGCCTCCTTCATGACCTTACCAGTCATAAGCTCGAAGCGAGGTACCACAATGCGGTCTCTGAAGTACAAGGTTCCATCTTCAGACAATGAGAAATCCCTGTACTTTTCTAGGTGAAGATCTTTCTTCATCAGATCAACTTCAGCATCTTTAGCTTGTGCATCCTTAACGGCCTTCTCAAGGTCTGGTTCAACAACCAAGGTTTTTAGGTATCCTTGAGGAACTATCTCGAGATTTAGCTTTCGAAGCTCTTCATACAGGAGTGGTTGCTCTAGCTGGACTTCAAGTTCACAGCAATATGATTTACGGCTCAATGCATCAGCCATTACATTAGCCTTGCCAGGGGTATAAGAAATACCCAAATCATAGTCTGCAATGGTCTCCATCCATCTTTGTTGACGGAGGTTCAGAGATGGCTGAGTGAACAAGTACTTCAGACTTTTATGATCTGTGTAGATCTCACAACGGTTACCAAGGAGGTAATGTCACCACAACTGCAGGGCATAGACGACAGCAGCTAGTTCTAGATCATGTACCGGATATTTCTCTTCATGCGGGCGCAACTGACGAGAGCCATAGGCAATCACTTTACGCTCTTGCATTAGGACACAGCCTAGTCCTTCACGGGATGCGTCACAATAGATCACAAAATCTTTGCGAGAATCTGGAGGAGCAAGTACTGGAGCAGATGTCAGCTTGTCTTTGAGTGTTTGAAAACTTTCCTGACATTTTTCTATCCATTCAAACTTAACGCCTTTGTGAAGCAGATCAGACAGAGGCTTAGCAATCTTTGAGAAATTCTCGACAAAGCGACGGCAATAGCTTGCAAGGCCGAGAAAACTTCTGACTTGCTTGACATTCTTCGGTGGAGTCCAGTCAAGAATAGCCTGAACTCGTTCTGGGTTAACAGCTATGCCATCTTTCGAAATCACATGGCCGAGATATGTCACTTCAGATAACCAGCACTCGCATTTTGAATACTTGGCATACAGTTGGTGTTCACGCAGCTTCTCCAGTACAAGCCGAAGATGTTCGGCATGTTCTTCTTCATTCTTCGAATAAACCAGAATATCATCCAGATATACCACGACGAATTTGTTGAGATAATCGATAAAGATGTAGTTCATTAACCGGGAGAAGGTAGCTGGAGCATTAGTCAGGCCGAAAGACATGACAGTGTACTCATAAGAGCCATAGCGAGTAACGAATGCTGTCTTCGGAATATCCTCTTCACGAACTCGGATCTGGTGGTATCCCAATCTCAAATCAAGCTTAGAGAACACTGAGGAACCAGCAAGTTGATCATACAGATCGTTGATTCTGGGAAGTGGATACTTGTTCTGAATTGTTGCTTGGTTGATAGGTCGGTAATCTTGAACCAACCGATTCGTACCATCCTTCTTCTTGACAAAGAGGGAAGGTGCTCCCCAAGCAGATGAACTGGGGCGGATGAAACCCTTCTTAAGTGACTTGTCGATTTCTTCCTTAAGTTCAATAAGGTGATGCGGAGGCATCTTATACGGACGCTTTGCGATAGGAGTAGTGCCAGGCTTCAAGTCGATGACAAACTCGACAGCTCTAGCAGGGGGTATTCCTGGAAGTTCCTCTGGAAAGACATCTTGGAAATCACGAACAACTGGAACGTTCTCGATGCCTTCAAGGGGTGAAGCATTCAATGCATTCAGAACATATATCTGATTCTCGGCATCCTGAGCTGTCCGAGCTGAGTATCTGACTGTCTGGCCGGAAGGATGAGTGAGTTGGACTGTCTTAGCAGCACAGTCAATCAAAGCTTTATTCGCTGTCAACCAATCCATACCAAGGATGATGTCAATGTCGGAAGGTCCAAGAGCAATAAGGGAAGCAGAGAACATCAACCCTTCAATTCTGATCTGATTGTTGTGACTTGCCATCTTGGTTTGCCATCTGGAACGGGGAGTACTAATCTCCATTGGAGTGGGTAATGAGCTCATGGTTAACTCATGCAATTGTGCAAATTGCTGGGACACGAAGGAATGTGATGCTCCGGAGTCGAAGAGAACGGAAGCTGCCACTGAGTTAACTGGAAGAGTTCCCATCACGATTTTAGGGGACTCTCGAGCTTCTTCCATTTTGACATGGGCGACTTGACCACTATTCATAGCAGGTGGTCTAGCATTACGTTTTCTGCTAGGGTGGTTTCGACGGCCCTTCCTACTGTGAACAGGTCGACACGTCGAATCCTGCGGCTGACCCTGGCGACAGTTGAGAGCACGGTGCCCTGGCTGTCCACACTTGCGGCATAAACCATCATTATGGGGAGGAGCCATAGTATTGAGCTATCCACTTTGTGTCGTTAGTTGTCTCGGCGGCGGAGGCAGACGAGGTGCAACATATGATGGCCTGGGTACAGGGGCAGGTCGGTGATGAACGTTGTGCGGAATCCACACCCTACGTTTCTGAACAGGCTGACCCGAAGATGAGCCTACTTCACGAGTGCGTTTGAGCGACTCCTGATACTTAGCCAGACCAGTTTCAACTCGGTAGGCTTGACTGACAAGCGTTGCAAAGTCCTTACAATCATGGACAAGAAGAGCGAGCTGTATATCAGAACGCAATCCTTCACGGAATTTTTCCTGCTTGCAAGCGTCAGTGTCGACATCATCTTTAGCATAGCGGGATAATTCGAGAAATTTCCTCTGATATTCGTCCACAGTCATTGTGCCCTGGGTGAGTTTACGGAACTCCTGCTTCTTCTGGTCGATCAGACCTTGAGGAATGTACCGTGCACGAAAAGCTGACTGGAATTCTTGCCAAGTGGGTACAGATTCAGCAGGTAACATACTCTTGTGGCTTTCCCACCATTGAGCAGCTGGACAATTCAAGTGAAATTTCGCAAAGGTGACATAACTGGCAGGGGAAACGTTAGCTGACTCCATCTCAAACATGATGTCACGAAGCCAATCATCAGCATCCATAGGATTGGTGGAGCTGCAGAAAACAGACGGGTTGAGGCGCACGAATTCTGGCAAAGTTATTGGAGCAGTCTGTTGCTGAGCATTTTGAGTTGGGAACTGAGCCAATACTCCGGTCATAAACTGACGGTTGAGTTCAAACTGCTGCCTCATTTCAGCAATATAAGATGGAGGTGGAGGATCGTCAGCCATCCTGCCAAATCAACAGGGGCAGTTTAGCAAGAAAAACTGTAGGTGTATGGAATGATTCATGAAGTAAGGTGCACAACAGAAGGAAGTGCGATAGATACTTCATAATATTCGCACCAGACATTCAAATCCACACATAGCCTCGGTTACCAACTGTCATTACGACAGCTGAAAGGGGAAGGCTAGACAACTAGGCGGCGCGCAGGCACGCGGTAAGGAAGTACACGACGAGACATAGCAAAGGCTACATCAACGTCGGAGAAAACTGTTGGAGCGAGGAATCTGCAAGTGACAACACAGGGTGCCCTCGATAAAAGGATCATGTAAGCAGAACCTGGCCCATAATCTCGAAGCAAGGCGGGATATTTGAGAACTCCGGGTGGATGTGATTACGAGATCCTAATGTCAGAGTTAGCAAAAAATTTAACCCGAAAGGAAGAGAGAACAGAGTCCCAGAGTAAAGATGAGGAATAAAAGATCCTAATACCACCCATCCGGCGACGTGGGCCCGTAAGCCACACAACCAAGTTAGTAAAACAGTTTTCGGACCACTAGACTCAACTTCGGCCAAGGAGTTGGAAGGGGGGTTCCTAGAGGCAGTCGGCTCTGATACCAACCTGTGACGCCTCCGGCTTAATCGTGCACTAATCATACACGCAAATGCACACGATCAAGCCTAAGGACTCACTTGAAGATATCACAACACAACTCTAAAACATAAATAAAGTCATACAAGCTTTATATTACAAGCCAGGGCCTCGAGGGCTCGAATACATAGCTCGATGGCATACCAGCGTCAGCAGAAGCATCAGATATCTGAGTACAGATATAAAAGAAAACAGAAAGGCCTTAAGAAGGCGGGACAAAAGAAAACACTACGATCGAAAGGCGTATGCCTCCTGCCTAGGACCCTCCGAACCTACTTCCGGTCGTCAGCCAACTCGTAGCAGTAGCATCCTCGGGGTAGTCGTAGTCGACAATGCAGCTGTCTCAGGGGCTCCGTCATCTGGTCTCGACAAACTGATAAGGGGAGAAAAAGAAAGCAAAGCAACTGTGAGTACTCTGAAGTACTCAGCAAGCAATGATCTACACTACATATGCATCATTATCAAAGGGAGGCTGTATATGTGGACTGGGCTGCAGAAATGCCAGAATAGAGAGGAAAGCCTAGTCCTATCGAAGACTAGCATCTTCAAGCATCTTCGAACGTCTTGCAGCATATAGAAGAGTACATAGTAGCATAGTATAACGTAGTAGTAGAGGTATCAAACAACAGTCTCGCTCAGAGATCCTTCCTCGACTCCCTGCGAGAAAGCGATCCCGGAGCCACATATCCAAATCCATCTCAAGTTCTAGTTGTTTTGATCGGGATACAACTCCGAGTGTCCTTTACCGTAGGACCGGCTATCGATAGATGTGTTCTTCCCTGCAGGAGTGCACCAACTTACCCATCACGCTCGCTTAACTTCGGCCGGACACACTTTCCTGGGTCATGCCCGGCCTCGGCCAAACGACACACCGCAACCCTAACTACAGCTCAGCAGAGAGGTCCCCGCCGGTCTACTCCTAAGTGCAAGGGGGTCTTGGGCCATCGCCCCTCGCCCTCCGGGTCGTTGCGTGCAGGGCGAACCAGGCTCCACCACTACCGGATGGTGCCGGCCCAGCCCGGCCGCAATGCTGAACTGGATGTCTGACAGAGCTTTCGGCTGATGCTACGGTGCAGAACGCTCATACTATGCCCACGTGATGGTTAGTGCTATCCGACCAAAGGCCGGCTCAGATTAAATATCCAAATCGTTAGGACTAGGGGCTTGCGGAAACGAGCAGAGACTCAGGAAAGATGTGACCCCGTCGCCCCGTCTCGAGAACTTGCTGCAAGGGCTAAGAATGCCCGGCCGCGCCTCGTGGAATAACTCACGGGTATCTATCCATCATTCGCGGGTACCCCTCAGGGTCGACCCGCCTTTCCAAATATCAGTATCAACATTAATGTAAGGCATCCGTGAGGCTACCATATCAAGGGGAATCTGAGGCATCACCCTCGTTGGACTCCCACCTGATGTAAAATCAAGGTGGACGTAGGAGGAATCACCCTCGAGGTCCACGCTTGAGGTGCTGCACGACTTCGTCATTATCGGGGGTGGTGTAGGAGGAATCACCCTCGCTTACCACGACCGATCAACTAACCTACAAGGTTATCATCAGAAGTGCTGACAAAGTATCACCCTCGGCACTCGATAGTAACCCAGTAGCGTCGAGCAACTAAGGAGGAAGTGAGGTGCGGTGCCGGGTTCTGGTCTTCGATCCCGTTGATCGGGTCTTCTGATACTCCAGCGGGGCAGTCGGGATAAGTGGGGTCACTGAGGGGCTCTACCTAGCCTATACTAAGCAGTTTAGGATGAACAGGAAGGTATCAACAGCAGGTTACAATAAACAGGCTATGCAGTAGAATAGGAGCAATCAATTACAGTAGCAAAATCTAATGCAAGCATGAGATAATAGAATAGGCGATATCGGGATGATCAAAGGGGGGGGCTTGCCTGGTTGCTCGGCGGCAAAGGCAAAGTCGTCAGAAGTACTACCATGATTGAAGATGAATAGATTGAAGATTTCCCGCAAAATAATACACGTGGATTTGATTTTAGCACGGTACGGCTACGGTAGGTCTCACACACCCGGCAGGACTTACTATACGCCTCAGGCAGACCTTCATGTAGGGCCAGTTCTTTTGGGCGATTCTCCCAGAATCGCTCCCCTCCCCAGCTTCTCTCAGAATTGTCACTCTATATTTTTTTTTACAATCCTGTCTAGTTAAGGTCTAATTAGTTAGATTGTTAAAAAAATATGAAGTGGTGATTCTGAGAGAAGCTGGGGAGGGGGGCGATTCTGGGAGAATCGCCCAAAAGAACTGCCTCGTAAGTGTAAATGGGAGATGGTCCATGAGTATACTAATATATATATCTGCACGTGGATCTGTCTCGTGTTGAAATTTTTTGACCTCTGCGCGTGTGTGTGTGACCCATCGATATCCTTAGATCGGGTGGTAGCGTGACGTGTGGTGTGGTACGTGCTACTCTGCATCGCTGGTTAGTTATGCTGGTGATCTGTTGCCAGACATTTATCTCACACGCGTGATATTGCGACGTGAGACGTCGACGAGGCGTGCGACAGTGCGGAGAGGGCGGGGTCTTGGTTAATCCATTTCAAACCGGCGCGTGACTGAAACATCTATAAACTATTTTTTTTTGAGGACCAGAGTATACAATACTCTAGTGGGGGTTACATTCGGTCAACATCCGATTCCTTAGTCTAGCAGGTACATTCCCTAAGATCAGAAATTCTCCACTGGACCTAGCTTCGGCTGCCAGCTCATGAGCAAGGGTATTTTGCTCTCTGCCAATGTGTAGCACTTTGTGGTCTGCAAATTGGGATAGAGCAGCTTTAATGTCAAGAATGAGCCCGTAGCTCGGGGAACGACTATCCGCATCCTTTGCCAGTTCAGCTGCAAGGGTTGTCTGCCAACCGATAAGTATGTGAGACCCCTGAAATCTCTAGCTACTGCACCGCCCCATCCTTGTCCAGAGTCCGGGAGGAAGGATGCGTCCGTGTTTAATTTAGCAGTCCCAGGGGCCGGTGCATTCCACCGCGCGACCATCCGAGAAGGGACGCCAGGCAAGGGATTGGAGCAGGGAACTACCTTTTTTCCGGCCAGGGAAGGACGATCCAAGCCTGCATTTTCCCATTCCTCCAACAGTTTAGACAAGTATTGCACCGATCTCCCAATCGTTTCTTTGCCATCCCCATGCACACAATTATCTCGCAGGTGCCAGCATCTCCATAGAAGAAGCAGTATCTTTGATCTCATGTCCTCCGTCACCGAGCTTAAAAGAACCTGCAGCCAGTCACAGCCCGTATTCCGAAAGGAATTTTCCGAGGGTAAATCCCATTGATCTCTCATAGGCATACCGTAGGGCTGCACTCTTTGTGCACATGATTACTGCATGGTGTTCGTCCTCGTTGCCGTTCCCACATACATTGCAAACAGCATCCACAGTGATTGTGCGTCTGAATTTGTTCTTCTTGGTAGCAAGAGTATTAGTGGCTACCCTCCATCCAAAGATTTTAACTTTCGGAGGCACATCAGCTTTCCAGATGAGGTCCCATATGCTGCGATCGTTCGTATCACTCGTCGAACTGGATGATGAGAGATGAGAGTTGTTCTTGAGGGTTGCTGCAAGTTTGTAAGCACTTCTCACCGAAAAGTTTTCATTACTTTCATAATGCCAGGCCAAACAGTCCTTTGCCTCTGTCCTTGGGAGGGGGATTTTACAGATTTCGTCTGCGTCGAAGGGGTAGAATATCTGTTTGATGAGGGGCACGTTCCATGTTTTTTGTTCCTCATCGATGAGTTGGTTCACCCAGCGAAGACGAGATCTTCGAATGAAAGATGCACTCTTGAGACCCTCCTTACGAGGGATCCATTGGTCTCTCTGAATCTGGATACTTTTGCCATCACCCACGCGCCAGATAACTCCTTTTTTCAGCAGGTCTAGGCCAGCCTCTATGCCCCTCCAAACCGGTGACGCATCCGACGCAAAAACAGTGTCCAGAAGGTTCCCATTCGGATAGTACTTAGATTTCAAAACACAGGCACAAAGGCTGTCAGGATTTTGAAGTAGCCTCCATCCTTGTTTTGCTAGAAGGGCAATGTTAAACAAATGCATGTCCCTGAAGCCGATTCCTCCCGCTCGTTTTGGTTTCGTCATGTCTTCCCACGACATCCAATGCACTTTGCGTTTCCCATTTTCGTCTCCCCACCAAAAGTCACGGATGAGCTTCTCATATTTCTCGCAGAAGCCTAGGGAGAGAAGGAACACACCCATAGTGTAGCATGGGAGTGCTTGGACCACGGATTTCACGTGTACTTCCTTTGCCGCGTAGGCCATGAATCTCTCAGACCAGTCACTACACCTCTTCCCCAACCTATCCATGATCGGCTGGAAATTTTCGTCTTTCATCCTGCCTTCTGGTGTTGGAAGTCCCAGGTACTTGCTCTCAAAGGTGGACGAGACTACACCCAGGACCCTCTTGATCCCTTCTCTGGTTTCCTCTGGGCATACCTCGCTGAAAAGGATCGAGCACTTACTTTCACTTAGGAGTTGCCCCGTGCCCTTCTGGAAAGTTGTCAAGACCTTTTTGATTACAATAGCTCGGTCCACCGAAGCTTTGAAGAATAACAAACTGTCGTCTGCAAACAAGAGATTTGATACTCCCAGACTGTTTCTAGCAATTTTCAGAGGAGTTAAATTTCCTTGGTTGATTTCCTTTTCCAAGAGTTTCACCAGACCATCTGCTATGAACAGAAAAAGATAAGGACTCAGAGGATCTCCCTGGCGCAGGCCTCTGGTAGGGGTAAAGGGGTCGAGGAGTTCTCCATTGCAGCGGACCGAATATCTAACTGATCTGACATAGCCATGACCCACCCAGTCCAAGTCTGGTTAAAGCCCGTCTTCAGCAAGACTCCTTGGAGAAAATCCCAATCCACTCTATCATATGCCTTGGCAAGATCAAGTTTGTACGCACAATGGGTGTTCTGCGAGTGCCTACTATGTTGGATCTTGTGGAAACATTCAAACACAATGGTGGCATTGTCCGTAATCAGTCTCCCGGATATGAATGCACTTTGGGTCTCTGAGGTGATCTCATCCAGGAGTGGCCTCATCCGGTTGACCAAGCACTTCGAAATCACTTTGTACATCACGTTGCAGAGGCTAATCGGTCGGTAATCCTTTAGGGACTGCGGGTCCTTTGATTTGGGGGTCAACACAATCACTGTGTCATTTAGACCTTCCGGCATAATTTCTTTATCAAAGAAACCGAGCACACCTCTCACCACATCATCTCTCAGAACCTCCCAGTTTCTTTGGAAGAAACGAGCTGGGAAGCTGTCCGGGCCCAGCGCCTTGAGAGGGCCAATTTGGAAAAGGGCATCACTCACCTCAGCCGCTGTAAAAGGTTTGCATAATTGTTGATTCATATCCTCTGTGATCTTGCTTGTAACCAGGTCCAGAATTTCAAAAGGGTCTGTATCTCTTTCTTTTCCGTACATCTTGGAGAAGTACTCACGTGTCAGCCCATGTATCTGTTCCCTCTTCTCCTTCCACACTCCTGAACTATCCTTTAATCTGGTGATGTCATTCTTTTTCTTTCGCCAAGTAGCCTTCTGCTGAAACCATTTGGTGTTACGGTCTCCCTCTCTCAGATAGGTAGCCCGGGACCTTTGCCTCCACATTAATTCCTCTCTAAGTAAGAGTTCATCCAACTCCGTCGACAGCTGTTGAATGGAATTTTGCTGCTCAGGAGAGTGAGGCGAGTTCCAGAGAACACTAAGTTTATTCCTGATCTTCGACGTTTTCTTCAGGACTGAACCGAAATCTCTGTCCGCCCAGCTCTTAAGATCACTCTGCATACGCAGTAGCTTGTCCGTGACTGAACCGAGGTCAGCAACGTCGCCTCCCTTCGCCCATGAGGTGTCAATCGCTTCCTTTAGGGAGTCGACCCGTTCCCACATATGTTCGTATCTGAAGGTCTGATTCTTCCCTTTCTCCTTTGGTCTCCATTCTTTCCTCTTGCCAAAACGAACCAGGATCGGGAGGTGATCCGACCTCGATGAGCAAATATGCTCGACTGTCGCTTTTCTGAAGATGTCTGACCACTCCGGGTTCGCCACTCCTCTGTCAAGTCTGGACCTAACATTGTGCATGCCATCCTGTTTGTTATTGTAAGTCCAACTTGGCCCTTTGAAACCTAAGTCGAATAGGTTGCATTCAGCAAGGACCTCACAAAAATTCTGCATGTATCTCTCTGACCGTTTTGCTACTGACCAGTGCTTGGTTTGCCACATGGCTTCGTTGAAGTCACCAATCATGAGCCATGGTGCGTTTGAGTTGTTTTTAATCCTTCTCAAGGTTTACCACATATTGTGCCTCTCATGCGGTTTTGGTTCACCGTAAACAAAAGTACCCCTCCACTGAGCACTGCTAGGACTCAACCGGATCAACACATCAATGTACCGAGGTCCAACGGCAAGCTTTATTACTTCTAGACTTTCATCATAAAAAAACGCAATGCCAGCACTCTTACCAGTGCCAGGATGCGTAATACAATGTTTTAGGCCTAGCCTCCACTTGAGTTTATTGACGTAGGTGTTGCTTTGCCGCGTTTCCCAGATGAACACGAGCTTAGGCTTGTAGGTGTGCACCAAGCACACGAGTTCTTGAACTGTCCGAGGCTGCCCCAAACCCCGGCAGTTCCAGCTGAGGATCGTCATGGTCCCTGACGGGCGCCGCCATTAGCGCCCGTCAGTTTGCCGGTAGCCCCAGGACCGGTCGCTTCCGAACCACCCTCATTCCCCTTGCTCATCCTCTCCTTCTCAGTACCTATACTTTTCTTCTTCTTGCTCTTGTCCGTGCCATGAGTGTCCCCCTCCTCCCTGTCCTCCCTAGCAGTGAGCTGATCAGTGTTGTTTCGCTTGCCAAGGACTGAAGGGTTTGAGCCCCCTGGACCAGTTTTGTTGTTCTCTTTTACCTTTAGAGAGCTGGGCCGAGGCGTGCAGGAAGGATCTTTGTTCTTTCCCTTTTCCTCCGCCTGCAACTTTTCCTCCAACATTCTACCAGTTCTTTCATGAACACTCTCCCCCTCGGTTGCCACCCGTGTCACCTGTTTATCCATGTCTGTCCGCTCGGCTGCCTCTTCTACCATCACGATGTCTGATCTGATCGCTGCTGTCAGGCTTGGGTCTGGGGCTGATTCATTGTCGGGAAACGTGACTTTCCCGCCTCCATTTGTGCTCACCATGGGGTCTAGCGCCCCCTTTCTGTCTGGACCATCAGCTGCAGCAATCTCACAGCTGCCATGACGCATCAAATCCGTCGATGCCGAAGCAGGGTCAAGCGCCGGAATGTTGCCCGTGATCAAATCCGGACCAAAACCCGGTGGGTAGTCCCATCCAGCAATCAGGGCCATAGCTTGATCTCCGGCGACAGGGCGGCTTGCTGCAGGCAAGGGAGGGTTTTTCTGGTTGTTTGATCCCTCTTCCTCAACCTGCCGTGTAGCACTCTTGGACTTGCTTCCTCCTGGACCGAGTTTCAGAGCACTGACTGCCGCGATCGTAGACTGCACTAGCGGGTCAGCTAGCACCTCGTCCGGAATATCTCTGTACCTCTCTGACACATGCCGAACCAGATCGGTCGGGCCTCCCCTTTGGTGCTCTGTCTCAAACTGAAGAAAATGGCAAGCCCTACTGGCGTCAGGCAGTCCATACCTATCACTACTGTAGCTATTTTTGAAAGGGGAGCCACGCATCCGAGAACCTCATCTTTTGGAGGTTTACGGGCAGTTTACAATCGCGTTGACCATGCCCTAGATAATCACAGGAGCTACAGAAACATGGAACCCTCTCAAACTTAACATCTAAGAAATACACCTCATTTTCAGCAAACTCATGGAACTCTATGTGATCTCTCAGAGGCTCACCTAGATCATGGTTTATGCGAATTCTAATAAACTCTCCCCAAATTTTACCTTCCTTATCTGTGTGGACCTGCAGGACGTCTCCAAGTTGCTTCCCAATCCCTCTGGCCACCGGTTCTGAGAACATGATGGGAGGGGCATCATAGACTCGCACCCAGATTGGCATGAAGGCGATCTCCACATCAACAGGCCTGATTCCACCATCAACAACAGAGATCAGGAAGGGGTCATCCTTGTGAGTCCAAGGCCCGTTGTTGATGATGAACTTGAGATCTCCCTCCCTTTCAAATTCAAGGAGGAAGCGGTTGTTTTTGAGAGGAGACTGGGCGAAGTGTCCCCTCAGGCCCCACTTGCTCTTCAGCTCCTTAAACAGATCTCCGACGCTGAACAATTGCACCGAGAAGAACAGCCCGACGGCTATCCATCGAGTGCGCATTGCTGCCCTCTCCTTGCTCAGGTCTAGCTGCATTACAGACGCAAGCGCTCATATATACGATCATACACTCACCTCTATGAACGCACACATGCACATCTTACCCCTATAAGCACCTTCGAGAGATTGAGCCGGCATATCATCTTGAGATTTCTGAAGTCACCGCAGGCGTCTCATCATCGACGAAAACGTCTCCTCCCACTGAAAACGCATCGCCGGAAATCCTGAAATAAATGCAAAAATAATGCGAGCACCAGGACTTGAACGCTGGTGGGCTGGAAATACCACTGTCCCTCTAACTATCCAACAACAGGTTAGTTCGCTATCTATAAACTATTCAAAAAGAAAACTGTTGTCAAAATCTTTTTTTTATGAACAACACAATGGTGCTCATGGAGCGCTATTCATTCAAAATAACCGCAGTTTACATGATTGATTGCATATCATATTGTATTACATTTGGAATAATTTGTTCCAGCGAACAATGTCATTGCTGATGTTCAACATTATTACATCTAATTATAACCTTTTGGTTTGGATGAAATTCCTGCGAATAGGTAGCTTTGCTGCTTCATGAGCCTTAGTGCTGTCATTTCTACTGACATGACATACATGAACACAGCTGGAGTTTTTGAGGGCACAAAAGTCTGTTAGAAGACATCTGATAATCTAGTGTACGGGCTGCAAGTTCGGCTCCCTTGCTGTTGCCGCCTTGGCCAATGTGAGATTATCTATTAAAATGGTCGCTTCCTGTATTTCCAACTTGTTCAAAATTATAGCTGCTAATTTGATATTAGAGCTTCAGCATGAATTGTCGACTGGGCAATGATGGTCGTTGCTGCAATCTTGATGTGCCATCTTGATTGTCCTTATACGTGCATGAAAATCGCTAGACCTGGTTTCTTGTTTGTTTCTGTTCTGCTTGCTTGCTCCTGCTCCTTCCACGTTGCACCTGTAAAGACGTTAGAGCATCTCTAGCAGACCCCGTATAATCCTGACCCGCATAAGGCGTTTACAGTTCGACGAAGATATGTTTTGCGGGGCGAAATCATGCGCTGCAGAATAGACCCCGTATATGAAACTGTATAATTTGAAAAAAACTTTGCGGGAGAAATTGCAACCACACTGATCATTCATAGTTCATCACATACTACATGATCATACATACTACATTCTAATACTACTACTAGAGGGGGGGGGGGGGGGGGGGATCTCGCGGCGGCGAGGCCGAGGTCGATGTACCAAAATGGACGAGCTCGCGGCCGAGGACGACGCGGTGGAGGAGCTCAGTCCTCCTCATCAGAGCTGACGAGATCGATGAGCTTCTGCCTCTGCTCCTCGCGGATGCGCCGCCACTCGTCGTCCTTGTCCTTCGCGGCGAGGTTGGCCGCGACCGCCTGCTTGAGCAGGAGGTCTTCGAGCTCCTCATCGTGGCGGCGGCGCTCCGCCTCCTCGCGCAAGCTCCGTTCGGCAATGGCGACCGCGACCCCGTCGACATCGGCCACGAAATCTTCGAGCCTGATGACGCCTTGGCGCTCGATCTCCTCCGGCTCCTGCTTGACGGTGATGAGCTCGCGGTCCTCCGGCTCCTCCGCCCACTCCCTCTTCACGGGGAGAAGCACCACGGCGGAAGGGCCCCTCGCGGCAGAGGAAGAGCCCGCGGCCGAGGAGGGCGACCTCCCGTGCCGGCAGTCGTACTCCTCCGTCTCGCGACGGAGGAGCCTTGACGGCGGCTCGATGTGGCACCCCGGCTCAGAGCAACCGGATTACCTGTGTTCCCAACCCAGAGATCATGTCTTCTGGAAACACACAACAACTTGGAACAGAACAGAACTGATCTTTATTGATAAACTTCGGGTACAAACTCATATTTTACATCGATAGCGAGGCCAAAGGCACTCCTGGTGCTATGACAATATCTACATTATTTATGAAACATAGCGGGCCTCGAAACTACTAGGGGAACTCTATGGCATAGCAGAAGATAGCGGAAACTCCATCCACAGGGACACTGCTGGGACACAACCTAGTTAGCGTAGCACGAACCATCGGGACCTCCGTCCTCGGCTTCTCCTGCATCTGGCATGATACGCCAGGTGAGTACTTTAAATGTACTCGCAAGCTCATGACAACCAAGTAATGCAGCAAACAATAGCATGGCAATCAACATGTTAAATTCTTAAGTGATTCACTTCTGCCACCGGTTACCAACTTACTCTCTTCCGGGTTGTCCCACAACCCTCGGAATACACATAACTCATCGAGTACTTCCGATCATACGACGAGTTCTTCCATCATTATTACCATTGTTACGGTTGACCACCTAGTGAGGCCTGGACGGACTGTCCAATACCGTAGACGCGGCTATTCGAATAGATTCTTCACTCTGCAGAGGTTGCGCACTTTACCCATACCATGGAGCACCTGGCCTCGTGATCCCATTCAGGTGGACCAGCGTTACTCCAACGAAACCCGCCTGACCCGTGACTCTCCCATCGTACTATCGGCAATCATCCGCCCCCGGAGTCCTGCCCTGGGTGGCCCCTGTGTCACCTCGTGACACCTGCCACCGTCATGGCCAAACTAAACTATCCCAAACGGGGACGCCGGCACAATACTCAACTGGGCTCACAGGGTTATCGCCGTCTACCTGATCAGGGCAGCACGCACGCATAACCCTCCCTGTCTGGAGGTACCGGTGAAAGAGCACGGTGCGAGACCAAGTCAAGGCCGTCCCATACCGGCAAATGTGGTTGCACGGATAAGCCCGGACAGGTGACTCAAGATCAACCGACTAAGCTTCATTTAGCAAGCATGATGGTTTATCACAATACTTGAGATGGCAGCAACTAAGCATTTGAATTAATTTACTTTGAATTATTATATAGCAAATAAATGAAAGTAATTCATATGAATATGCAATTCCATTGAAATGCTTCATGAAATGGATGTCCTAGCTTGCCTTGATCTGTTGGGTTACCCAAAAACTCCTGGTCTTCAAAACCACCAAATTTTCCTTCTGAAAATAATTTGAAACAACAATTTAAAATGTCACATAACACTATTTTGACCACCAGAAATTCTGTGAGTAAGAGAAAAATACCAAATTTTACAAGAAATTAGAGGAGCTCAAGACAAACCAAGTGCAAAAAGAATCAATCAATTTGGACTTAGGAATAAAAAGATATGGCTGGTCAAAGTTACTGGTCAAAACTAGAAATTAAACAAAAATCAGAAAATCTCCCAGCCGGCCACGTCGATGGCGTATTCTCTGAAGGCGCCTTCACTTAACGCTTCGGCGCGCACGACTGGGTGGTTGACAGGTGGGGTCCCTGGCGATTTAAAAGAAAGGGAGGAGGGAAACAGAGGCGGGGCGGCTCACCGGCGACGCTCACCGGCGATGGAGACGACGGCGGAGTCGGGCGACTGCGGGGATGGGTCGGGCATGCGACGACGGTCCTCCCTGTACCAGCAGCTCCTCCGGAGATGGCCTAACGGCTTCGCCCCCTTCCTCTCCGGCGGCGGCAGCGTTCGGGGCTCGTCGGCGGCGGTGAATCCGGCGAGGATTAGGCTGGGCAAGAGGTCGAGGAGGACCAGGGGAGCTCACTGATCTCGGGGGTGAGGTCGGGCAAGGCTGGGATGGGGTGGAGGGTGCTGGTGGCGGAGCTCCTTCCGGGCGGCAGAACTCCAGCGAGGGTGCGAGGCCAGAGGGCCTCTCGGCCGTGGCTCAGCGCTCTGGAGGGCGATTTGAGGTGGAGGGAGTGGGGTGAGGAGCTCGGAGGGGCTGGCCATGGCCTTTTATAGGCCGGAGCAGAGCTTCTGGAGGTGGCGGGACTCGGGCCACATCGCCGGCGCGAGGACGCCGCGCTGGCTGGCCGGTTGCGGGCGAAGGGATAGGAGAGGGCAGGCGCAGTTAATGCGTGTAGTGGCCGCACGCGGAGGAAGACGACGGCCGCAGAGCCACTGTGCCCGCACGGGCGGCACAGTGCCCGCGTGTGTGGCGGCCGCCGGGGACGATTCCGGCGAGGAGATGGATCCAGAACGGCCAGGTGGGAGGAGGGGAAGATGTCAGCACTCTAGGACAAGGCGAGGCCACGCGGGGCAGCATGGACGCGTCACTTCAGACACGGGCGCGGTGCAGAGCACGTGCATTGGCATGCCAATGCCGTGCTCACCACGGGCAGTGGTGTCTAGATGCCTCCCCTGTCCAGCGCACCATGTCCAGAGTGTTCTCCCTTGGTCATTTAGTTCCTCTCTGCCTGTGGTTTGGCTAGGTTCATCCTGACATGAAGTGTAGCTCAGCTACAGTTTTGGACAGAAACTTAGAAAGTGATCTAGAGAAGAGGTGAGCTCAGGATGAGGCAAATGGAGATGTCTGGAGTGATTCATGTTGGAAGGACTACAGACTGACCAAATTTGAAAGGGTTTGGAAATGTTTTGAATAGGGTTCATGTGTAAACTACCATATTGGTCCAGAAACTTGATGAACTTGGTTCACTCATATGGTAGATCTGATGGAGCTGAAATTTGGTGGATGGTGGTTATTTGGTGTGTGGAAGATGCCATAATTTTTTATAGCAATTGGATACCTCTAGCTAGCACTTCCTTCACAGAGGTCCCAAAAGTGCAGCAACTTGGCATAGCCTTGTTGCTAAAAAGTTTATTGGGAAAGGTGATATTTTTAGATATTGTGGCTAGATAGGTTCCCTAATATCTCAGGGAATTATTTGGGAATTTTCTGACTTATGGAAATAGAGGTTGCTTCAGAAATGACCAATTCTGACCAGAAAGAAAATAATTATTCTGGCCAAAATTTTATACTGGACTATGGAATGTTTTTGAAGATTATGAGATTATATGATGATAAGAAGGTGTGGCATAAATTTGGGATTTTTCTGATCATCAGAGCTATAGGTTGCTTCACAACCCATAGTGATGACATAATTTCCCAAAGAAAGAAAAGAATTATTGGAGAAAGATTAGAATTGGACTTTGGTCCAAAAGATGTGTGGCAAGATTTTGGCAACATGTTGGGAGCCTTGGATTACTTAGGGAAAGGTTCAGAGGATTCCTATGTCCAAAGTCAACTGAAAAATTCAAAAGCCAACCAAATTTCAAATAAAGCCAGAAAAATTTCGGAAAGAAAAAGTTGCCAAAAACCAGGGTGTCACACTCAAGGCCCTGGTTCGTCCACTTCATCGCTGCGTGCTTCCTTGCGCCGTCCACGCGGACACACCGCTCGCGCTCGGGGTCACCGTTGCCGCCGGAGCTGCGGCCGGAGCTCCACATATGGGCCCACATGGCGTTTGGAGGCGGAAGAGGCCTCACCGGCGGCGAGAAATGCGAGGGAGAGAGTGGGGAATCGCGGGGAAATGCGGCAGCGGGGAATAGGGTTTCGACCCGTATCTGCCCCGCAAACCCGTAGATATACGGCTTCGGGGGTGAGGTTTGCGGGCCGCGGTAAATTTTTTTATGGGCCGGACGAGTATACGGGCTCTGTTCTGGCCAGAAAATTGGGTCGAGCCCGTATACTCGCCGGAATAATGTGGGTTCGCGCGTTATACGGGGTCTGCTAGAGATGCTCTTAATTGGTGCTGAGTGTTAGAAATATATTTGGTATTTAGAGATTGTCCGGAATTAGATAGGAATTGTTTTCATCTTATCTTTAGGAGGCGTCTTGTTCTCCAAGTCTTGTACTCAATATATACTCGCCCTCGAGGCTCAATAATACATCCATCAATTCCACCAATCCCTCTATTCCCTTCTAACATGGTATCAGCCTAACTGATCCAACCATAAGCCGTCGCCCATCGCTTCCGCCCCGCGCGCCGCCCCCGGGGCCCGCGCCGCCCATACCTAGAGTTCGTTCGCCGGTCGTGTTGACCGGCTGCCCTAGAGTCTTTTTCCCGAGCCCTTGCTTCGGGTTTTTCTCTTTCCCGCCGGTCATCTTGATCGACGCTTTATTTTTTATTTTCCGATCTAAGATCGGTTTGCATCGCCCGCCGCCGCCGTCGACCCCTGTGCGCCTCTACTCCGACACCGGCGCGAAACTTGGCCTCTTCTCCGACCCGACGGCCTCGCGCGACACCAATGGCCCTTCACGACCGTCGTTCGCGCCTCTGCCCACCCGTTGCTCTACGTCAGCCGCCGCCGCCCTGCTTTGACCGGGACTCCTGTTACCTTCCGCCTCCGCCGTGTATGTACGGTCGCGCCTGCCTCTACCTTACGTTCGCCGCTTCAGGCCTGGCCGATCGGGTGCTGTTGTTGCGTTGGCCGCCTGGGCGCCGCTGCCCGGGCGCCGGCGCTGTGTTGGCCACCCATGCGTCGCCACTGACGCACTCGTCCGCACATCTTCCTACGCCGGTCGTCGCCGCCGGCTTCATCTTGGACTCCGCCACCACCTCGCCTTCACCGAGTGGCGTCCCCAACCTCGCATGCGATCAGATTGATCACTCACCCGCCACCGTGATCCGCCTCATCTACATCGTGCGACTGACCTGGACCGTTGGTTGTGCGCGCCTCCGCAGGTCTCATGAAAGACCATCCAGAGTATGGTGCGCCACTACATCGACCGAGCATCAGGCTACCGCTGTGTCACCCCGTCGGGCCGCGGCGTCACCGTCCCATGGTTCTCCCCATGGCTGCATCGACACCCATGCTACCGCTGCGTCGCCCCTTTGGGCCGTAGTGCCACGGCCCGCGGTCCATCGCCGCCCCGAGGACGTCCGCTCAAGGCCGTCCCCGTGGCTGCACCGACCCTCACGCTGCCACTGCATCGCCTTATCGGGCCGTAGCGAGCGTGGCACGCGGTCTCTGCCGCCGCCCTGTGGTTCTCCATGCGGCTCCACTGATCTACGCGCTGTCGCTATGTCGTCCTTCGGGTTGTAGTGCCGCAACCCGCGGTCCACCGCCGCCCCAAGGCCGTCCGCTTTGGGTCGTCCCCGTGGTTGCACCGATCCTCGTGCTGCCATTGCATCCCCCCATTGGGCCGTAGCGAGCATGGCACGTGATCCCTGTTGCCGCCCTGAGGTCTTCACCGTCGTCGCCCTGACCCGCGCGCTGCCGCTGCGCCGCCCGTTTGGGCTGGCCGTCCATGCGCGTCGACTTTTATTTGGTATGCAACGCGCTAGGTGCGGGAACACCACCGTCCGCGCTGGTCTTCGTCATGCTGTCAGGTTCTTCCTCGCCTACTTCGAGCACCGCCGCCGTGCTCCTAACCTAGCCGCCGGTGCCGCTCTTCTTCCCGGTCCATGGCGACTACCTCGACACTGGCCACCCCGACTCGACTCGACAACGGCGTCCCTCGCATGGCTACTGTCGTGGCTTTGTCACGACAGATGCCCTCGTGAAAGGACTTAGGTGCGAGGCCATGGCTACGGTGATTAGCTTAAAGGGGTTAAGTGGGATGAGAGACACGAGTTTACCCAGCTTCGGCCCCACACGATCGAGGTAAAAGCCTACTCCTGATTTTCTGCTTATTGCTTGAGTATCGATTACAAGGGAGTGGAATCGCTTGACCTAGCTATCGATGGATTGTAACTTAGGTTTACCCGCCGCAGGGGCTCACCTTTATATACACAGGTCGAGGCCCTAGGCTTACAAGAGTCCGGACCGGCTTATACTTCGTAACCGACGCTGGCTCTACATTACCTTGCCTTCTTGGGCAAGTCACCGTCGGGCGGCTCACACCTCCGGGTCACGCGCCATCTCCAGGTCTTGAGCCTTCAATCGGCCCGCCTCGTAAGCCGGCTCCAGGCTTTATGTCTTGGCTTCTTGGGCCTGCCTAGGCTTTATCACTGAGTCACCAACAGTGTAACCCGACCCCTCCTTGGCGGGTCACACCGTGGGGTTGTATCCCCAACATTAGGCCCCAGATTTATTTGAACCTATTCATGTCAATCTTCACTCTCCGGTCGGCGAGTCTTCTTTGGTTCTTCTAAAACTTAAACCTTGAATAGATCTTCATGACCCGCCATACAAAAAGATGATATCATCTTCATAAATTCAGAAAAAACCTCATGACGTCACAACGGATCTTTGCATTAATCAACCATTCCGAAAATCGAGGCGCCTCTTCTGTTGTGATAATTATGACGCCCCCTCGATCTTCGGGCCTGCCATTTTACTGTTCCATTTTCCCTTATAAATAGGCACGGGGGGTTGCCCTTTTTTACTTACACCCCGTCGCCTCCACTTCTTCTTCTTCCTCATAGCGATCATCACGAACGACGCTCCGCCGCACCAGCCGAACCTCGCCAGCTGCTTCACCAAGGCCGCTGCATCAACCTGTTGTGAACCAGAGCTCAGCGGCGCGCATCCTCTCTCCTTTAACACCGTCAGGTATTCTTCTTCTCCCTCAGATCCACATTAGGTCATCCAAGTCCATAGAGTTCATCCGTGTTCATTTAGGTTCTTCTTGTTCTTCTAACTAGAACTGGTACTTCAATCCAAAACGAAGTAGGAATAATGCGGTAGCAGTTTAGCCTTCATTTTATATCTTGTGTAGATTGCTTCCTCTTCAGAACCTATATATAACTTACTAGCTTTTTCGCCACCGCCCCTTTTAGGTTTAGCAATTATTTCCCTTTTTGCATCGTTTGTAGATCCGTGAACATAGCCGCAAACTTGTAAAACCTGTTTGTCCCATACTTAGCAAAATTTCAGCAATCTTGGATCCACAGACAATTGACCCGCCTTTCACCTTTTGGGCGGTGTAACACCCCATGTATTAAGCTACAGTAATCACCTTTTTGATTATGCCATGTCATCATGATCAATAGTGCTTAATCATCATTAGTAATAAATCCCTTTTCAAATTCAAATTCAAATGGAAATTCAAACTAAAAGTGAAAAATAAAAGTTGCTCAAATCAGAAACTAAATTGTTCATTAAATAGCAAGTAAATCAGAGACAATTCAAAAATTGAAACCAACATTGTTGGAGTTGGGTAAGTGACTCAAGCATCCTCAAACAGTGACTAAAGACAATATTTATTAACCTTTTATTTAATCTAAATTAAATATGAAATTATGTTTTACCCAAACTAGTTTTTGGAGTTAGGGTATAATGCACTGTGATTCATGGGCTAGGTCTCGTATTTTACAAAAAACCTTTTAGTGCCCAGCCCGCGCAACGCCTTCTCTCCCTCCTCCCGCCATGTCGGCACGCCCGCACTCGCCGCGCCGGCCCCCCCTGCCCCGCGGTCGACAACGCGCCGGCCATCCGGCGGTGCCCTGCGCGGATAAGGAAGCCCCAAGAGCCCCCAACTAACCCTAGCCCCACTTTCCCCTCTCCCTGCCTCGTCATCTTCCTCTTCCCCCGAACCCGAGCGCCGCCGTGGCCGTTGACCCGTGGAGCTCGCGGCCACCAGCTACCCTGCACCCCCTCGCCATGGCCAGGAGGAGCAGCGTCCTCGACCATGTCCCCTCCGCCCTTCGGATCAAGCTGGGGAGCACCACGGCCGTCACCAGCGCCGATTTCCTCCGTCGGCTGCCGCCGCCTCACCATCGTCGATCTCCGTCGCAGGACCTCCCCGAGCCCATTGCCTGGTCCCTACGCTACCGCGGTGAGCCACTGCGCCGTTGGCGCCCGTCCATTCCCCCTCTAGCGTTCTATAGTCGCCCTACCGATGCAACCATACTCCGGCCGCCGCCTGTCGCCTCGCCGACGCGGCCACACCTGGCCAAGCTCGCGCCCGAGCACACCAATGCATTCCCGGGGCTCGCAGGAGTCCGACGAGCCCTTTGGCTCACCTCTCCGCGCCCCCTAGCCTCGTCCCCACCGTGCTCCCGAATGCCGCCGCCGCCCTGCTCATCACCGGCGCCGCTCCCGACCTCCCCCGGACCAACCACCACCATGGATGGGTGCGGAACGCTGCGCCCGTTCGAATCGTGCCCGCGGTCGTCCATTTGGTCGCCAGAACCGGCCGGACGGCCATCGCCGGAGCTCGGCCTCGTCTTCGGCGCACTGTAGCTCCCCGCCGGCGCTAACCCCGCTGACGTGTCGTCGTTAGCCCCTAACTAACCCAACTAACCACTCACTGACATCGGGCCCCATGCGTTTAAGTTAACTGCTAATGAAAACATTTTAATTAAACAGCAACTGACAAACGGGGCCCGCAACACTGTTTAACTGGATAACCCTCGCTGAGTCAGCATGCTGACTCAGCACGAGGACCCACCCGTCAGCCCCTGTTGACTGGTCTGTTGACCCAGTCAACAGGCCCACTGGTCAGCCACTGTGTGCACTCTGTGTACACAGTGCTGGGTACGTATAGCATTTTCCAATTTGATTTCGAATTTAATTTAATTCCAGGAATTTCAGAAAATAGATCAAGTCTTTAGAAAATCGTAGAAAATAAACCTTAGCTCGGATCGAAAAAATTTGTACATGAAAGTTGCTCAGAATTTCGAGACGAATCCAAATTTGCTGTCCGTTCGTCCGTCACATGCCTCTAACTATCTAAACATGCAACTTTTTGCCTGTTTCAGATAAATGAATAGTGCCTGGCCCTTATAAAACAAGTCCAAACAAATTCCTAAAATAACTAAATGACTTAGACATGTCTTCAAGCAACCCTGCACTGCACGTTAGCGTAGCCTGCGCTGTGTTGCTCCTGTTTACTATGTATTTATACTGTTTCCTCCCCCTCTTCTCTCTCGTTAGACCCCGACGCAGTTCCCGGTACCGACGCAGCTCCGGAGCCCGACGCCACCGTTGACGACCTTGCCCTTGCCGCTAAGCAACCAGGCAAGCACCCCCCTTTGATCATCCCGATATCACCCATTATATTTTCTCATGCTTCCATTAGAAATTGCTGCTGCTACTGCTTTACCTATTCTGATGCATAGCCTGTTTATTGTAACCTGCTGTTGATAATTACCTGCATATCCTAAACTGTCTAGTATAGGCTGGGTAGAGACCTATCAGTGACCCCACTTATCCCGACTGCCCCGCTGGATTATCCGAAGACCCGATCAATGGGATTGAAGACCAGACCCCGGCACCGCACATCACCCCCTTAGTTGTAACGACACTGCAGCGTTAATATCGAGTGCCGATGGTGAAACCTCTTGTAGCACTTCTGATGTTAACTCTGTAGAGTAGCTATTCGATCATGGTCATCGAGGGTGATTCCTCCTTCACCACTTCGGGTAACGACGCTGTCGTGCAACACATCAAGTGTGAACCCATCGAGGGTGATTCCTCCGAGTTCACCTTGACGGATACATCAAGTAGGAATCCAACGAGGGTGATACCTCAGATTCCCCTGATCTTATGGACACACGGATACTTGGATTTTACACTGTTACTTGGAAAGGCGGGTCGACCCTAAGGGGTACCCGTGTGAGCCTAAGTGGCGAGTGTTGTGGAGACGGGTTGCCTGTATGGTGCCCGAGTGATGAATACGAGGCGCGGCCGGGCATTCTTAGCCCTTGCAGCAAGTCCTTGAGACGGGGCGACGGGGTCACATCTTTCGTGAGTCTCTGCTCGTTACCGCAAGCCCTAGTCCACTAACGATTTGGATATTTGATCCGAACAGGCCTCTGGCCTGATAGCACTAACCATCACTTGGGCATAGTATGGGCGTTCTGCATCGTGGCATCAGCCGAAAGTTCTGTCAGACGTCCAGTTCAGTATTGTGGCACGGTTGGATCATACCGACCATCCGAGGCGGTGCTGGTATCCACCCTGCACACAACGACCCGGAGTGCACAGGGCAATGGCCCAAGACCCCTGAGCGCTTAGGTTGTAGACCGGCAGGGACCTCTCTGCTGAGCTGTAGGTAGGGCTGCGGTGTATTGTTTGGCCGAGGCCAGGCATGACCCAGGAAAGTGTGTCCGGCCGGAGTTAATCGAGCGTGTTGGGTATGTTGGTGCACCCCTGCAGGGAAGAACACATCTATCGATAGCCGGTCCTACGGTAAAGGACACTCGGAGTTGTATCACGATCGACACAACTAGACCGTGAGATGATACCTGGATATATGGCTCTAGGATTGCTTCTCGCAGGGAGTCGAGAAGGGATCTCAGGACGAGGTTGATGACTGTATGGCTCTGGGATTGCTTTCTCGCAGGGAGTCGAGAAAGGATCTCTGGGTGAGGATGAGACTTAATAATACTACTACTTTATATTGTACTGTTCTACTCTCTTCTATTGCTGCAAGACCGCTGAAGAAGCTAGTCTTCGATAGGACTAGGATTTCCTCTCTATTCTGGCATTTCTGCAGCCCAGTCCACATATACAGCCTCTCTTTGATAATGTTGCATATGTAGTGTAGATCCTTGCTTGCTGAGTACTTCTGAGTACTCACGGTTGCTTTGCTTTCTTTTTCTCCCCATATCAGTTTGTCGTGACCAGATGACGAAGCCACTGAGATAGCTACCCCCGCCGACGATCGACTACTACTACTACCCCGAGGGTGGTTACTGCTTCGAACTCGCCATCGACCAGGAGTAGGTTCGGAGGGTCCCAGGCAGGAGGCCTGCGCCTTTCGATCGTAGTGTTTTATTTTGCCCCGCCTTTCTAAAGGCTTTTCTGTTTCTCTTTTGATATCTGTACTCAGATATCTGATGCTTCCGCTGACGCTTGTATGCCATCGAGCTATGTATTCGAGCCCTCGAGGCCCTGGCCTGTAATATAAAGCTTGTATGACTTTATTTATGTTTTAGAGTTGTGTTGTGATATCTTCCTGTGAGTCCTTAGGCTTGATCATGTGCATTTGCGTGTATGATTAGTGCACGATTGAGCCGGGGGAGTCACAAGTTGGTATCAGAGCCGACTGCCTGTAGGAACCCCCCTTTCAAACTCCTTGGCCGAAGTTGAGTCTAGTAACCGAAAACTATTTTACTAACTTGGTTGTGTGGCTTACGGGCCCACGTCGCCAATTGGGTGGTATTAGGATCTTTTATTCCTCGTCTATACTCTGGGACTCTGATCTCTCTTCTATTAGGGTTAAATAAATTTTACTAACACCAACACTTAGGATCTCGTAAATTCCGTTTACCCGGAGAGCTGGATATCTGTGCGATTTCCCTGTCATTGATCTGATTAGTCTGATAATCATTTTCCTTTCCATTGTTTTGTTTAACCTTTCTCTCCGAGTTGTATTATACTTCTCATTGTCATGCTGACGTGTTAGCACTAGACGTTATCGTCGAAATTAAAGGGTTCGAATTCCTTGCCTCACCCATCGTCTTGAAGTCTTCCACCATAGACCTCATACTCGGAATGGATTGGTTGAAAGCTCACATTGCTTCGATCAATTGTGCCACTAAAGTCGTTCAACTTCTTCACCCCTCTGATGAGATAGTGAACTACACCGCCCGAATTACTCGAGATGCTGAAGCTCAGATATATGTTCTGAATGCTTTGAACGCCTCACCTCTAGAAGGAATCGAGAACGTTCCTGTCGTTCGAGATTTTCCGGACGTCTTTCTGGAAGAACTCCCAGGAATACCCCCGGCTAGGGATGTCGAGTTTGTCATTGACTTGAAGCCTGGCATTGTCCCTATTGCCAAGCGTCCTTACAAGATGCCTCCGCACCACCTTCTCGAGCTTAAGGAGGAAATCGACACGTCACTTAAGAAGGGTTTCATCCGTCCCAGTTCCTCTGCTTGGGGAGCACCTTCACTCTTCGTTAAGAAGAAGGATGGAACTAACCGATTGGTTCAGGATTACCGACCCATTAACCAAGCCACAATTCAGAATAAATATCCGCTTCCTCGGATCAATGATTTGTATGATCAACTTGCTGGATCATCGGTGTTTTCTAAACTCGACTTGAGGTTGGGTTATCATCAGATCCGAGTCCGCGAAGAGGATATTCCCAAGACAGCATTCGTTACTCGCTATGGTTCTTATGAGTACACTGTCATGTCCTTCGGCTTAACAAATGCTCCAGCAACTTTCTCCCGTCTGGTGAATTACATTTTCATGGATTACCTCGACAAGTTCGTCGTGGTATATCTAGATGATATTCTGGTCTATTCTAAGAATAAAGAAGAACATGCTGAACACCTCCGTCTGGTACTGGAAAGGCTCCGAGAACACCAGTTGTATGCCAAGTATTCCAAATGTGATTTTTGGCTTTCTGAAGTAACTTACCTTGGACATGTGATTTCCAAGGATGGAATTGCTGTTAACCCAGAACGAGTTCAGGCTATTCTTGACTGGACTCCTCCGAAGAACATCAAGCAAGTGAGAAGTTTTCTCGGCCTTGCAAGCTATTGCCGTCGATTTGTCGAGAACTTTTCTAAGATTGCTAAGCCCCTGACTGATCTGCTTCACAAAGGCGTTAAGTTTGAATGGACAGAAAAATGTCAGGAAAGTTTTCAAACACTGAAAGAAAAGCTAACATCTGCCCCGGTACTTGCTCCACCAGATTCTCGCAAGAACTTCGTGGTTTATTGTGACGCATCCCATGAAGGATTAGGCTGTGTCCTAATGCAAGAGCGTAAAGTGATTGCTTATGGCTCTCGTCAGTTGCGCCCACATGAAGAGAATTATCCGGTACATGATCTAGAACTAGCTGCTGTCATATATGCACTACAGTCGTGGCGACATTACCTTCTCGGTAATCATTGCGAGGTCAACACGGATCATAAAAGTCTGAAGTACTTGTTCACTCAGCCATCTCTAAACCTCCGTCAGCCAAGATGGATGGAGGCCATTGCAGACTATGATTTGGGTATTTCCTATACCCCTGGCAAGGCTAACGTGATGGCTGATGCCTTAAGCCGCAAGTCCTATTGCGACAACCTCATGGTTAGTCGAGCTCAACCTCGTCTTTTTGAAGAACTGCGCAAGCTGAATCTGCATATTGTTCCACAGGGCTCTCTTGATAACCTTGTGATACAACCAGATCTCGAGAAAGCTGTTAAGAATGCACAAGCTAAAGGTGCTGAAGTTGATCTGATGAAGAAAAATCTTCACCTTGAAAAGTACAGGGGTTTCTCGCTGTCTGAAGATGGAACCTTGTATTTCAGAAACCGCATTGTCGTACCTCGCTTCGAGCTTATGACTGACAAAGTCATGAAGGAGGCACATGATACCCCGTTGTCTATTCATCCGGGTAGCACCAAGATGTATCATGATCTCCGTCAAAGGTACTGGTGGTCTAAAATGAAGTAGGACATTGCTCGGTATGTTGCTGAATGTGATGTGTGTCGACGCGTTAAAGCAGAACATCAGAAGCCTGCTGGAATTCTGCAACCACTTCCTATTCCTCTATGGAAATGGGATAAAGTGCAAATGGATTTCATTACTGGACTTCCCAGGTCACAGAAGGGTCACGATGCTATTCTTGTCGTCGTCGACCAACTATCCAGAGTTGCACACTTTCTGCCCGTCAAGGAGACTATCACTGCTAGCCAGTTAGCAGAGTTGTATATCTCCAGAATTGTATCACTCCACGGTATTCCGAAGGAGATCAGTTCGGATCGTGGCGGTCTTTTCACCTCAAAATTCTGGGAAAGTTTCCAAGAAGCTATGGGAACTCATATTACCTGGAGTTCAGCTTATCATCCCCAATCCCAAGGCCAAGTCGAGCGAGTAAATCAAGTGCTTGAAGACATGCTGCGAGCTTGTGTTATTTCTTTCGGTAAGAAGTGGGAAGAATCTCTTCCGTATGCCGAGTTCTCTTATAACAACAGCTATCAAGCCAGCTTGAATATGGCTCCCTTCGAAGTACTTTATGGACGTAAGTGTCGAACCCCTCTGAATTGGTCAGAAACTGGCGAACGACGGCTCGTGGGTCCGGATATTATTCAAAACGCCGAATAACAAGTTCGTATTGTCCGGGAAAATCTCAAGGCGGCTCAGGACCGCCAGAAGAGCAATTACGATCGCAAACGATGGGGTTTGACTTATCAACTCGGTGATCAAGCTTATCTACGTGTCACCCCTATGAAGGGCACTCACCGTTTTGGAATCAAGAGCAAGTTAGCTCCACGCTACATTGGTCCTTTCCGCATTATTGCTAGACGTGGTCAGGTGGCATATAAATTGGAATTGCTGCCGCAATTCTCTCATATCCACGACGTCTTCCATGTGTTGCAACTTTGTAATTGCTTCAAGGAATCTCCCCACCGAGCTGTGGATCACGAGATGCTCGAATTGCAAGATGATCTATCTTATAAGGAGCATCCGATCCGCATTCTCGATGAAGCTGAACGTCGGACTCGTCAAAAGGTTACCAAGTTCCTCAAAGTGCAGTGGTCAAATAATACTGAAGATGAAGCCACTTGGGAACGCGAGGAAAATCTTCGTGCGGAATACCCCGAACTTTTTCCTTCTACCTCTTAATTCTCGGGAGGAGAATTCTTGTTAGTGGAGGAGATTTGTAACACCCCATGTATTAAGCTACAGTAATCACCTTTTTGATTATGCCATGTCATCATGATCAACAGTGCTTAATCATCATTAGTAATAAATCCCTTTTCAAATTCAAATTCAAATGGAAATTCAAACTAAAAGTGGAAAATAAAAGTTGCTCAAATCAGAAACTAAATTGTTCATTAAATAGCAAGTAAATCAGAGACAATTCAAAAATTGAAACCAACATTGTTGGAGTTGGGTAAGTGACTCAAGCATCCTCAAACAGTGACTAAAGACAATATTTATTAACCTTTTATTTAATCTAAATTAAATATGAAATTATGTTTTGCCCAAACTAGTTTTTGGAGTTAGGGTATAATGCACTGTGATTCATGGGCTAGGTCTCGTATTTTACAAAAAACCTTTTGGTGCTCAAACATTTAACAAAATAGAAAAAGAAAAACAGAAAACAGAAAAACAGAAACAGAAAAGAAAGAAAAAGAAAAGGGCCGCCAGCGACTGGGCCTAAGTGACACAGTGGCCGGCCCAGCCCGCGCAACGCCTTCTCTCCCTCCTCCCGCCGTGTCGGCACGCCCGCACTCGCCGCGCCGGCCCCCCTGCCCCGCGGTCGACAACGCGCCGGCCATCCGGCGGTGCCCCGCGCGGATATGGAAGCCCCAAGAGCCCCCAACTAACCCTAGCCCCACTTTTCCCTCTCCCTGCCTTGTCATCTTCCTCTTCCCCCGAACCCGAGCGCCGCCGTGGCCGTTGACCTGTGGAGCTCGCGGCCACCGGCTACCCTGCACCCCCTCGCCATGGCCAGGAGGAGCAGCGTCCTCGACCACGTCCCCTCCGCCCTTCGGATCAAGCCGGGGAGCACCACGGCCGTCACCGGCGCCGATTTCCTCCGTCGGCTGCCGCCGCCTCACCATCGTCGATCTCCATCGCAGGACCTCCCCGAGCCCATTGCCTGGTCCCTACGCTACCGCGGTGAGCCACTGCGCCGTTGGCGCCTGTCCATTCCCCCTCTAGCGTTCTATAATCGCCCTGCCGATGCAACCATACTCCGGCCGCCGCCTGTCGCCTCGCCGACGCGGCCATACCCGGCCAAGCTCGCGCCCGAGCACACCAATGCATTCTCGGGGCTCACAGGAGTCCGACGAGCCCTTTGGCTCGCCTCTTCGCGCCCCCTAGCCTCGTCCCCACCGCGCTCCCGAACGCCGCCGCCGCCCTGCTCATCACCGGCGCCGCTCCCGACCTCCCCCGGACCAACCACCACCATGGATGGGTGCGGAACGCTGCGCCTGTTTGAATCGTGCCCGTGGTCGTCCATTTGGTTGCCAGAACCGGCCGGACGGCCATCGCCGGAGCTCGGCCTCGTCTCCGGCGCACTGTAGCTCCCCGCCGGCGCTAACCCCGCTGACGTGTCGTCGTTAGCCCCTAACTAACCCAACTAACCACTCACTGACACTGGGCCCCATGCGTTTAAGTTAACTGCTAATGAAAACATTTTAATTAAACAGCAACTGACTAACGGGGCCCGCAGCACTGTTTAACTGGATAACCCTCGCTGAGTCAGCATGCTGACTCAGCACGAGGACCCACCCGTCAGCCCGTGTTGACTGGTCTGTTGACCCAGTCAACAGGCCCACTGGTCAGCCACTGTGTGCACTCTGTGTACACAGTGCTGGGTACCCGTAGCATTTTCCAATTTGATTTCGAATTTAATTTAATTCCAGGAATTTCATAAAATAGATTAAGTCTTTAGAAAATCGTAGAAAATAAACCGTAGCTCGGATCGAAAAACTTTGTACATGAAAGTTGCTCAGAATTTCGAGACGAATTCGAATTCGCTGTCCGTTCGTCCGTCACATGCCTCTAACTATCTGAACATGCAACTTTTTGCCTGTTTCAGATAAATGAATAGTGCCTGGCCCTTATAAAATAAGTCCAAGCAAATTCCTAAAATAACTAAATGACTTAGAAATGTCTTTAGGCAAACCTGCACTGCATGTTAGCGTAGCCTGCGCTGTGTTGCTCCTGTTTACTATGTATTTATACTGTTTCCTCCCCCTCTTCTCTCTCGTTAGACCCCGTAGCAGTTTTCGGTACCGACGCAGCTCCAGAGCCCGATGCCACCGTTGACGACCTTGCCCTTGCCGCCAAGCAACCAGGCAAGCCCCCCCCTTTGATCATCCCGATATCGCCCATTCTATATTCTCATGCTTGCATTAGAAATTGCTGCTGCTACTGCTTTACCTATTCTGATGCATAGCCTGTTTATTGTAACCTGCTGTTGATAATTACCTGCATATCCTAAACTGTCTAGTATAGGCTGGGTAGAGACCTATCAGTGACCCAACTTATCCCGACTGCCCCGCTGGATTATCCGAAGACCCGATCAACGGGATTGAAGACCAGACCCCGGCACCGCACATCACCCGCTTAGTTGTAACGACACTGCAGCGTTAATATCGAGTGTCGAGGGTGAAACCTCTTGTAGCACTTCTGATGTTAACTCTATAGAGTAGCTATTCGGTCGTGGTCATCGAGGGTGATTCCTCCTTCACCACTTCCGGTAACGACGCTGTCATGCAACACATCAAGTGTGAACCCATCGAGGGTGATTCCTCTGAGTTCACCTTGACGGATACATCAAGTAGGAATCCAACGAGGGTGATACCTCAGATTCCCCTGATGTTATGGACACACGGATACTTGGATTTTACACTGTTACTTGGAAAGGCGGGTCGATCCTGAGGGGTACCCGCGTGAGCCTAAGTGGCGAGTGTTGTGGAGACGGGTTGCCTGTATGGTGCCCGAGTGATGAATACGAGGCACGGCCGGACATTCTTAGACCTTGCAGCAAGTCCTTGAGACGGGGCGACGGGGTCACATCTTTCGTGAGTCTCTGCTCGTTACCGCAAGCCCTAGTCCACTAATGATTTGGATATTTGATTCGAGCAGGCCTCTGGCCTGATAGCACTAACCATCACGTGGGCATAGTATGGGCGTTCTGCATCGTGGCATCGGCCGAAAGTTCTGTCAGATGTCCAGTTCAGTATTGTGGCATGGTCGGATCGTACCGACCATCCGAGGCGGTGCTGGTATCCACCCTGCACACAACGACCCGGAGTGCACAGGGCGATGGCCCAAGACCCCTGAGCGCTTAGGTTGTAGACCGGCGGGGACCTCTCTGCTGAGCCGTAGGTAGGGCTGCGGTGTCTCGTTTGGCCGAGGCCGGGCATGACCCAGGAAAGTGTGTCCGGCCGGAGTTAATCGAGCGTGTTGGGTATGTTGGTGCACCCCTGCAGGGAAGAACACATCTATCGATAGCCGGTCCTACGGTAAAGGACACTCGGAGTTGTATCACGATCGACACAACTAGACCGTGAGATGATACCTGGATATATGGCTCTGGGATTGCTTCTCGCAGGGAGTCGAGAAGGGATCTCAGGACGAGGTTGATGACTGTATGGCTCTGGGATTGCTTTCTCGCAGGGAGTCGAGAAAGGATCTCTGGGTGAGGATGAGACTTAATAATACTACTACTTTATATTGTACTGTTCTACTCTCTTCTATTGCTGCAAGACCGCTGAAGATGCTAGTCTTCGATAGGACTAGGATTTCCTCTCTATTCTGGCATTTCTGCAGCCCAGTCCACATATACAGCCTCTCTTTGATAATGTTGCATATGTAGTGTAGATCCTTGCTTGCTGAGTACTTCTGAGTACTCACGGTTGCTTTGCTTTCTTTTTCTCCCCATATCAGTTTGTCGTGACCAGATGACGGAGCCACTGAGACAGCTACCCCCGCCGACGATCGACTACTACTACTACACCGAGGGTGGTTACTGCTTCGAACTCGCCGTCGACCAGGAGTAGGTTCGGAGGGTCCCAGGCAGGAGGCCTGCACCTTTTGATCGTAGTGTTTTATTTTGCCCCGCCTTTCTAAAGGCCTTTCTGTTTCTCTTTTGATATCTGTACTCTGATATCTGATGCTTCCGCTGACGCTTGTATGCCATCGAGCTATGTATTCGAGCCCTCGAGGCCCTGGCTTGTAATATAAAGCTTGTATGACTTTATTTATGTTTTAGAGTTGTGTTGTGATATCTTCCCATGAGTCCTTAGGCTTGATCATGTGCATTTGCGTGTATGATTAGTGCACGATTGAGACGGGGGCGTCACATGCGGCTTAACACTGAATTTGTAACCTGCCAAGAGATCCAGAAAACTGCTTCTTTCAATTAACCTGCCAACATGCTATCGGCTTATACTTTCATAACTTAACCCGCCATATTCTCATAACCTGATAGTTACTTCACTCCATGGCTAGGGAGGCTTATAAAATTTCTTAATGGCTCACCGCAATGTGTAGTCTCTTAACCATAACTAGCTCATTATTGCTGAAATATCATGTAATCACTTGGGTGGCTTACCATTGTAATTTTAACCCGCCATACCTTTATTCCTTGGTCACAACTCTTTAACCCGACCAATCATGACTAAAGCTCCCACTTCTGTGACTGAGAAGCCTCCCAAGTCTCAGAGCTCATGCTCAATGAATTTGTGGATACGGGCGTCTTACCGGCTAAAGGAGTCGTTCACTAGCGGGTTCCTGGTCCTGAAGTTACTCCACAACCCGGAGAGGGTGAAGTGGTAATCTTTGTAGACCACCTTCTCCGTGGCTTTTCACCACCCGGGTCAAAAAAATTCCGGGATGCTTTGCATTTTTATAACCTTCATCCTCATGACATCGGCCCCAACTCCGTCTCCAACCTATGCCAGTTCCAAGTATTTTGTGAGGTGTATCTGCAAGAAGAGCCTACCGTTGACCTCTTCAAGGATTTCTTTTATATCAACCGCCAAACTGAGATGACAGATGGACCCAGTCTAGAACTTGGAGGTGTTTCCATCCAACAGCGAAGAGACGTAACTTTCCCCTCGGCTGTCTTACCAAGCCACCCCAAAGGTTGGAACCGCACTTGGTTTTACTGTAAAAACACTGCCCCGACTGAAGAGAACCCCCTACCGGGTTATTGCCCCTACCGGCTTAGTACCAACACCGAGCTCCCATGTCAATTAACTACCGCAGAGCGTGCTCAATATGCACCTACTTTTTCAAAGATAAGAGCCTTAATAGCCAATGGCTTAACTGGAGTCGACTTGACTCATTGCTGGGTATTTTGAGCCGGCGCGGCGGCTTAATGTGTGAGTACACTGGTGATGTGAAGGACCCGCAACGTTACAACCAGAAACCTTTGACTGACAAAGAGGTTAATGAAATGGTCAAGTCTTTGCTTGGAGAGCCTCAAGAGAACTGCAATAAGGCAGGGCTGAACCCCTTCTGCACTCTTAAGCCGACCCCTCTTGTAAGTACTTTTAGTAAATCTTCTCCTCACTCATTTACCCTTTATACTTTACCCCCTTTTAAACCACTGCCAATATGTATATATCTGCAGGCTAGTCACGCCTTCTGGAAGAGGAAGATAATAACCGCTCCACCACCTAAGAAGACTAAAGCAGTGAAGACTATAGCTCCGGGTCGTCGTAAGAAGCAAATAGTAGAAGAGCTACTCGAGCTAGATGAGTCGGAGGTAGAACTTGACTCCCTTGGTCTTCTTTTCATGCAACTTATTGATGCTGATTCCTCTCAGGACGACGTGGAGACAAGCCAGGCCAACGCAGAAGAGGTAATTCCTGTCTCCGTCGGCTCAGAACCCTTGCCAAGAAAGAAAATACGGCAGGTCATCCGGAAAGTAAGATTTTCTCATCCTCTTGATTATCTAGACTCCAACTTTCTTTTGAAGAAGCAGCATCATGAGCCCAGATGTCACACCCGGAGCAGCGGTGCTAAAGAACTTGTGGCCGGCTTATCCAATATGCCAGCTCCTCGGAAGCGTCGCAATGAGGTGCCTCATAACCTGACTTTGCCCCTTCCACGAGCCAGCCTTATGCGGCAACCTCTTAACTCTTCTGATTCAAACTATCAGGGAACACCACCATCATCTGGTGACTCAACTGGAACACAACTTCCTGTCTTCATTGTTGCCCAGGGGTAAGTGCCTTTATTTGTTGATAAACACTTGTTGTCGTATACTCATAAACTCTTGTATTCTTGTCATAGGGGCAAAGCAAAAACTGGCAAAAAGCAAAAAGTGGGCGGCTCTTCCAAGGCCCCCGGGGCTTCTGAGCCAGAGAAGCAAGTGCTGGAGACCCCTGAGGTCCCAATCCAGAATCCTGAAGATCCTATCAACCAGCAAAATGGCCCGCCAGCACAGACTGATGCTACAGTTTTTGAGCCTATGGTCATTGATGTTAACCCGGCGGCCAGTCATGACCCGCCAAGTCCTAAACCTACCTCTCCTGCCAAGTTGCTACTTCTTGAGCTTGCGTTGGTTTTTCCCTTGAAGAGAAAAGGGTGATGCAGCACAGTAGAGATAAGTATTTCCCTCAGTTAAGAACCAAGGTATCAATCCAGTAGGAGAAGAATGCACAAATCACCAACACCTGCACAAACAATCAAACACTTGCACCCAATGCGATAAAGGGGTTGTCAATCCCTTCATGGTCACTTGCAAAGGTGAGATCTGATAGAGATATATAAACAAAATATATAATATTTTTGGATTTTTTTGGTATATAGATCTAAAAATAAAAGATTGCAAAAGAGTAGATCGGAAAGTAATATGATGGAAAATAGACCTCGGGGCCATAGGTTTCACTAGAGGCTTCTCTCATGAAGGCAAATAATACGGTGGGTGAACAAATTACTGTCGAGCAATTTATAGAAAAGCGCAAAGTTATGACGATATCCAAGGCAATGATTATGCAATATAGGCATCACGTCCGTGTCAAGTAGACCGACTCCTGCCTGCATCTACTACTATTACTCCACACATCGACTGCTATCCAGCATGCATCTAGAGTATTAAGTTCATAAAGAATGGAGTAACACCTTAAGTAAGATGACATGATGTAGAGGAATAAACTCAAGCAATATGATGTAAACCCCATCTTTTTATCCTCGATGGCAACAATACAATATGTGCCTCGCTACCCTGAGGACACCACAAGATTGAACCCAAAGCTAAGCACTTCTCCCATTGCAAGAAAAACTAATCTAGTTGGCCAAACCAAACCGATAATTTGAAGAGAAATACAAAGATATCAAATCATGCATATAAGAATTCAGAGAAGATTCAAATAATATTCATAGATAAGCTGATTATAAATCCACAATTCATCAAATCTCGACAAACACACCGCAAAAGAAGATTACATCGGATAGATCTCCAAGAACATCGAGGAGAATATGGTATTGAGAATCAAAGAGAGAGAAGAAGCCATCTAGCTACTAGCTATGGACACGTAGGTCTGAGGTAAACTACTCATGCTTCATCGGAAGGGCAATGGTGTTGATGTAGATGCCCTCCGTGATCGAATCCCCCTCCGGCAGGATGCCGGAAAAGGCCCCAAGATGGGATCTCACGGGAACAGAAGGTTGCGGCGGTGGAAAAGTGTTTTCGTGGATGCCTCTGGTGGTTCTGGAATATATGTGAATATATAGGAGGAAGAGCTAGGTCAGGGGGGTCACGAGGGGCCCATAAGGCAGGGGGCGCGCCCCCCCTAGGGCGCGCCCTCCATCCTTGTCGCCGCCTCGTGGCTCTTCTGACTTGGACTCCAAGTCCCCTGGGTGTCTTCTGGTCCAAGAAAAATCATCGTGAAGTTTTATTCTGTTTGGACTCCGTTTGGTATTCCTTTTCTGCGAAACTCAAAAACAAGGAAAAAACAGAAACTGGCACTGGGCTCTAGGTTAATAGGTTAGTCCCAAAAATAATATAAAATAGCATATTAATGCATATAAAACATCAAAAATAGATAATATAATAGCATGGAACAATAAAAAATTATAGATACGTTGGAGACGTATCAAGCATCCGAAGCTTAATTCCTGCTCGTCCTTGAGTAGGTAAATGATAAAAACAGAATTTTTGATGTGGAATGCTACCTAACATATTTATCCATGTAATTTTCTTTATTGTGGCATGAATGTTCAGATCCATAAGATTCAAAACAAAAGTTTAATATTGACATAAAAATGATAATACTTCAAGCATACTAATAAAGCAATCATGTCTTCTCAAAATAACATGGCCAAAGAAAGCTATCCCTACAAAATCATATAGTCTGGCTATGCTCCATCTTCATCACACAAAATATTCAAATCATGCACAACCCCAATGACAAGCCAAGCAATTGTTTCATACTTTTGATGTTCTCAAACCTTTTCAACCTTCACGCAATACATGAGCGTGAGCCATGGACATAGCACTATAGGTGGAATAGTATATGGTGGTTGGGGAGAAGACAAAAAGAAGGACATAGTCTCACATCAACTAGGCGTATCAATGGGCTATGGAGATGCCCATCAATAGATATCAATGTGAGTGAGTAGGGATTACCATGGAACGGATGCACTAGAGCTATAAGTTTATGAAAGCTCAAAAAAAGAAACTAAGTGGGTGTGCATCCAACTTGCTTGCTCATGAAGACCTAGGGCAGTTTGAGGAAGCCCATCATTGGAATATACAAGCCAAGTTCTATAATGAAAAATTCCCACTAGTATATGAAAGTGATAACATAGGAGACTCTCTATCATGAAGATCATGGTGCTACTTTGAAGCACAAGTGTGGAAAAAGGATAGTAACATTGCCCCTTCTCTCTTTTCTCTCAATTTTTTTATTTGGGCTCTCTTTTTTTAGCCTCTTTTTTTTCTCCCTTTTTTTTATTTTTTGTCCGGAGTCTCATCCCGACTTGTGGGGGAATCATAGCCTCCATCATCCTTTCCTCACATGGGACAATGCTCTAAAAATTGTGATCATCACACTTTTATTTACTTACAACTCAAGAATTACAACTCGATACTTAGAACAAAATATGACTCTATATGAATGCCTCCGGCGGTGTACCAAGATGTGCAATGACTCAAGAGTTACATGTATAAAAATTATGAACGGTGGCTTTGCCACAAATACTATGTCAACTACATGATCATGCAAAGCAATATGACAATGATGAAGCGTGTCATGATAAACGGAATGGTGGAAGTTGCATGGCAATATATCTCGGAATGGCTATGGAAATGACATAGTAGGTAGGTATGGTGGCTGTTTTTAGGAAGGTATATGGTGGGTGTAATGCACCAGCGAAAGTTGCGCGGTACTAGAGAGGCTAGCAATGGTGGAAGGGTGAGAGTGCGTATAATCCATGGACTCGACATTAGTCATAAAGAACTCACATACTTATTGCAAAAATCTATTAGTCATTGAAACAAAGTACTACGCGCATGCTTCAAGGGGGATAGATTGGTAGGAAAAGACCATCGCTCGTCCCCGACCGCCACTCATAAGGAAGACAATCAATAAATAAATCATGCTCCGACTTCATCACATAACGGTTCACCATACGTGCATGCTACGGGAATCACAAACTTTAACACAAGTATTTATACAATCCACAATTACTCACTAGCATGACTCTAATATCACCATCCTCATATCTCAAAACAATCATAAGGAATCAAACTTCTCATAGTATTCAATGCACTTTATATGACAGTTTTTATTATATCCCTCTTGGATGCCCATCATATTAGGACTAAATTCATAACCAAAGCAAATTACCATGCTGTTTAGAAAGACTCTCAAAATAATATAAGTGAAGCATGAGAGTTCAACAATTTCTATAAAATAAAACCACCGCCGTGCTCTAAAAAGATATAAGTGAAGCACTAGAGCAAAATTGCCTAGCTCAAAAGATATAAGTGAAGCACAAAGAGTATTCTAATAAATCATGATTCATGCGTGTCCCTCTCAAAAGGTTTGTACAGCAAGGATGATTGTGGCAAACTAAAAAGTAAAGACTCATATCATACAAGACGCTCCAAGCAAAACACATATCATGTGGTGAATAAAAATATAGCCTCAAGTAAAGTTACCGATAGACGAAGACGAAAGAGGGGATGCCTTCCGGGGCATACCCAAGCTTAGGCTCTTGGTTGTCCTTGAATATTACCTTGGGGTGCCTTGGGCATCCCCAAGCTTAGGCTCTTGCCACTCCTTATTCCATAGTCCATCAAATCCTTACCCAAAACTTGAAAACTTCACAACACAAAACTCAACAGAAAACTCATGAGATCCGTTAGTACAAGAAAATAAAATCTCCACTTTTGGTACTGTTGTGAACTCATTCTTTATTTATATTGGTGTAATATATACTGTATTCCAACTTCTCCATGGTTCATACCCCCCGATACTACCCATAGATTCATCAAAATAAGCAAACAACACATAAAAAACAGAATCTGTCAAAAACAGAATAGTCTGCGAAGATCCGAATTGTTCTAATACTTCTGTAACTCCAAAAATTCTGAAAAATTATGAAAACAGAGTCAATTCATATATCAATCCTGTGTAAAAATTCAGGGTTTTTCAACACTCCAGTGAATTATTAAAATTCTGTGACTGGATGCAAAAGTTTCTGTTTTTCAGCAAGATCAAATCAACTATCACCGTAAGCCATCCCAAAGGTCTTACTTGGCACAAACCCTAATTAAAACACAAAACACATCTAAACAGAGGCTAGATGAATTATTTATTGAAAAACAGAACCAAAAAAAGCAAGAAAAAATAAAATTGGGTTGCCTCCCAACAAGCGCTATTGTTTAACGCCCTTAGCTAGGCATAAAAACACATAGATCTAGGTATTGTCATCTTTGGTATGCAATTCTTCGATGGCACACTTATAAACCCTAGGAGTTTCTTCAATTTTATCAATAATCACACTCCTAGGCAAGAAATCAAGAAATTCACTCCTAGCAATCGGTTCCTTAATAATGTTGACAAAATTCGGGTGAACACTTATCATCTTAAGATCCTCGTTTCCCTTACTAGAAGTTTCACCTTTATTCTTAGGAACATAAATAAACTTGGCAGCTTTTGTAGGAGGAAAATTGGGAGTAGTTTTAACAGAAGCAAAAGCGGAACCCAAGTTGGTAATAATATCTTCTAGCTTGCCAATTCTAGTAGAATCTTGATCTATCTTTTCATTAACTATGGGTTCTTTTTCTTTTAAATTCTTTGAAGTAACTCTTACCTTAGATCCGTATTGAGTAATCTGATTATGAATCTTTTTATCCAAATTTTCAATCAATTATATGGTAGCAACTTTATTCTCAATAATATCAAGCCTCTGCATCACATGTTCCAAGGTTAAAACAGTTCCGTTGACCATAAGAGGTGGTGGGCCTAACAAATCTATCATAGCATTATAAGAATCAAAAGTATGGCTCCCCAAGAAATTCCCCCCGGTAATGGTATCTAGAGCATATCTATTCCAAGGAGTAATGCCCACATAAAAATTGCAAAGGAGAACGGCAGTAGATTGCTTTCGAGTAGATCTATTCTGAGCATTGCAAATTCTATACCAAGCATCCTTTAAATTTTCTCCCTCCCTTTGCTTAAAATTAAGGGCTTCATTATTGGGAGTGCTAACAATGATGGGAGGACTAGCCATGAAGGCAAGACAAGCGAGCTAACAAGCAAACAAAAAAGACGAACGGAAGAAGGGTGAATAAAAAGGCAAATCTTTTCGAAAATCGTTTTAGAAGTGGGGGAGAGGAAAACGAGAGGCAAATGGCGAATAATGTAATGCAAGAGATGAGAGTTTTATGATGGGTACTTGCTATGTCTTGACTTGGCGTAGATCTCCCCGGCAACGACGCCAGAAATTCTTCCTGCCACTTCTTGAGCTTGCGTTGGTTTTTCCCTTGAAGAGGAAAGGGTGATGCAGCACAGTAGAGATAAGAATTTCCCTCAGTTAAGAACCAATGTATCAATCCAGTAGGAGAAGAACGCACAAATCACCAATACCTGCACAAATAATCAAACACTTACACCCAACGCGATAAAGGGGTTGTCAATCCCTTCACGGTCACTTGCAAAGGTGAGATCTGATAGAGATGGATAAACAAAAGATAAAATATTTTTGGATTTTTTGGTATATAGATCTGAAAATAAAAGATTGCAAAATAGTAGATTAGAAAGTAATATGATGGAAAATAGACCCGGGGGCCATAGGTTTCACTAGAGGCTTCTCTCATGAAGGCAAATAATACGGTGGGTGAACAAATTACTGTCGAGCAATTGATAGAAAAGCGCAAAGTTATGACGATATCCAAGGCAATGATTATGCAATATAGGAATCACGTCCATGTCAAGTAGACCTACTCCTGCCTACATCTGCTACTATTACTCCACACATCGACCGCTATCCATCATGCATCTAGAGTATTAAGTTCATAAAGAACGGAGTAATGCCTTAAGTAAGATGACATGATGTAGAGGAATAAACTCAAGCAATATGATGTAAACCCCATCTTTTTGTCCTCGATGGCAACAATACAATACGTGCCTCGCTACCCCTACTATGTCACTGGGTGAGGACACCGCAAGATTGAACCGAAAGCTAAGCACTTCTCCCATTGCAAGAAAAACCAATCTAGTTGGCCAAACCAATCCGATAATTCGAAGAGAAATACAAAGATATCAAATCATGCATATAAGAATTCAGAGAAGATTCAAATAATATTCATAGATAAGCTGATCATAAATCCACGATTCATCGGATCTCGACAAACACACCGCAAAAGAAGATTACATCGGATAGATCTCCAAGAACATCGAGGAGAACATGGTATTGAGAATCAAAGAGAGAGAAGAAGCCATCTAGCTACTAGCTATGGCCCCGTAGTTCTGAGGTAAACTACTCACGCTTCATCGGAAGGGCAATGGTGTTGATGTAGATGCCCTCCATGATCGAATCCCCCTCCGGCAGGATGCCGAAAAAGGCCCCAAGATGGGATCTCACGGGAACAGAAGGTTGCGGCGGTGGAAAAGTGTTTTCGTGGATGCCTCTAGTGGTTCTGGAATATATGTGAATATATAGGAGGAAGAGCTAGGCCAGGGGGTCACGAGGGGCCCACAAGGCAGGGGGCGCGCCCCCCCTAGGGCACGGCCTCCACCCTTGTCGCCGCCTCGTGGCTCTTCTGACTTGGACTCCAAGTCCCCTGGGTGTCTTCTTATCCAAGAAAAATCATCGTGAAGTTTTATTCCGTTTGGACTCCGTTTGGTATTCCTTTTCTGCGAAGCTCAAAAACAAGAAAAAACAGAAACTGGCACTGGGCTCTAGGTTAATAGGTTAGTCCCAAAAATAATATAAAATAGCATATTAATGCATATAAAATATCCAAAACAGATAATATAATAGCATGGAACAATAAAAAATTATAGATACGTTTGAGACGTATCACAAGTCAACTGACAAGGGCCCGGCTGATGAAAATGTTGATGAGGTTATTGTTACTGGGTCAGCTTTTAAGGCGCCCGAAGTCTCCAGAGTGCTAGCTGTGACGGCCTGGCTCAATCGTGCACTAATCATACACGCAAATGCACACGATCAAGCCTAAGGACTCACGGGAAGATATCACAACACAACTCTAAAACATAAATAAAGTCATACAAGCTTTATATTACAAGCAAGGGGCCTCGAGGGCTCGAGTACATAAGCTCGCATACAAGCGTCAGTGGAAGCATCAGATATCTGAGTACAGATATAAAAGAAAACATAGATAGGCCCTTAAAAGGCGGGGCAAAAGAAAAACACTACGATCGAAAGGCGCAGGCCTCCTGCTTGGGACCCTCTGATCCTACTCCTGGTCGTCGGCCAACTAGTAGTAGTATCCACCCTCGGGGTAGTAGTAGCGATTGTCGACGGGGGCAGCTGTCTCAGGGGCTCCGCCATCTGGTTGCATCAAAAGGATATGGGAAGAAAAAGAAAGCTGGGGCTGGGCCCCGTTTGTCATAGGTACAGGGGCGGTCCCAGCTGTCTGTGGCCCCTGGGGCCTTAGCGGGCGCTAGGAACGGGCGCTGGGCGCGGGCGCTGCCCAGACCGCACGGGCGCACGCCCAGGGCCGCGGCAACAGCCACTGCAGGGGCGGCGCGCGTCGGCCGGCGAGCAGGGGGCCGCGGGCGAGGACCGGCGACATCGGCCGCTGGCGCGGCAGCGTGTGACCAGTGGGCGGAGGAGCCGGAGCTCCGACGGGCGCGCGGGGATGGGCGCCGGCGGCAGCAGCCGTACGCAGCAGGATAACAGAGGCAGGGCGGGGGGAAAACGACAGCGGACGGGGCGGCGGGAGCGCGGGCAAGGCCTCGCGTGGGCGGTGGACACGGCGAGCGGGGTGGAGGGGTGGCGGCCGCGAGGTGCGGCCAGGCACAGCGCCGCTCGGCAGGGCGCGTGGCGGCGTTGCGACGGCTACTATTGGCCGCGGGGTCGGGCGCGATGGCCATCCAGGGGAGGCGTTGGGGAGCGACAGTGCTAGGCGAGAGCAGCGGCGGGAGCGTGGCGGCAACGACGGCAAGGCGATGGGATCGGGGCAGTTGCCCGATCCAGAGAGGGAGAGGGATCGACTGGGGGGGGAGGGCTCACAGGGGGCCAGACGGGGTGGGTAGCGTGCTCGGGGTGGATGGCGAGGCGAGGAGAAGCCGTCGAGGGAGCGTCCGACGCGGGTCAGGGCGTGGCGGGGATTGGCGACGGGGTCGGGGCGCCGTGCCCCGATCCAGATCTAGGGGGGATGAGAGGAGTGGGGGGACGTGTGGGAGGGTAGCGGTTTAGGGTTCGACCGGGGTGGGGGTTCGTAAGGGGCGGCTGGGCCGGCCTGGTTGGCCCGGTGGCCAGCTGAGCCGAGGCCCAGCGAGGGGGGGGGGGTTGCCCCCTTTTTCTTTTATTTGTTTTGTCTTTTCTTTTTTACTTATTTTTCTTCTTTATTTTAGTTTTCTATTTTCTTTACTATATATTTTAGTTTTATAAAATATCTAAACATCACCTAAATTAATGTTACCAAATATGCTACTGCCAATAAAAGTTTGGCACTAAACAAATTAGTTTGTAATTTTATAATTTATCAAAAGTATTTAATTAATTGTTTAAGCCACTGTTTTATTTATTGTGGGGCATTTAAACCTTTTATAAAAATGTGGATTCTCCATCATAATTATTTATGCAAAATCTGGCACAACCCGAACATTTTAGTTTTAATATTTGAAAACCTTTATCGTTTGACTTAAATTCAAATTTGGATTTGAATCTGTTTTGAACTAACGCGAGATTAGCAACAGTAACTGTGGTGATGTGGCATCATTAACGTGGGATTACTGTAGCCTAACTACCGGGGTGTTACAAATCTCCTCCACTACAAGAAATCTTGTCCCGAGATTTAAGAGGTGGTGCAAGGGGAAAAGACTAGGTTACGAAATTCTAACGATTCTTCTCGGTCTTGGTTGCTCTTCTCGAAGAAGTTGACCCACTTCGTTGATGTATTCATCTCTCTGCTTCAGGCCATCATGATGAAGTTGTCATCCTTTCTTCGGGAGTTCCATCGTACTTACGAAAAAGGATAAGGGGTATCTTCGAAAGAACTGACCTCTACAAGGTCGCTTATCTAGTAGATAACACCAGGGAAGGTGGCGAAAAGTAACTCTCGAATTGAAACTTAAGAAAATTTTGAGAACAAGGTAAGAAGGTACCAATAAGAAGTTTCGAGCGGATAATAAATCGTTCATTGCCTGAAACAGAGTGTGAAAGGGGTTCAGAGCAATGGGAGTAAGCATTGTGTTTGATACCAGAATTGATGATCTTTCAGGAGGTGGCTCAGGAAGTACTTACGAAGCCACGTGTGAGGAATAACTTTAGAAATAGGGGTGTACTGGAGAGTCAGGTTTTGATCCTGTGGAACTGTGGGTTATGGGCCCACCATGTGGGTTACAAAGTAGGGAGGGCGCTTTCATCATGCACGGTCATGATAGCAAGGCATGTTAGAGGATAGCCTGTCAGTTATGTTGGCAACAACATTGGTACCAAGGGCGAGGGACGAAGAGAACCATTTTTCCTGCTCATTAAGAACGAGGCGGACCAATAAGGCAAAGTTCTCATCCATCGGTGGTTACCGGAATGTCATCAACAATAGTAACAGGGTCTCACTGACAAGGTTGTACATCGGGGTGTTTTATAAGCAGGGAATTATTTCTGCTTATATCATATAGAGATCACAAGAAATATTAAATAGACCAATGGAAAGGAAAATGTGTTTACACTCAAGAAGTAGGAGTATATCATTTCCCAAGGAAAAGCGGAGCATGATATACATGATATGACAGCAAGTTCAAAAGCATTTAGATAAAGGGGCGAGGGATAACCATGATATTACCCATACAACGGTGTTTGGATAATAGATCAAGAAACATTTGGCATTGCGCTCCCAATGTTCTTGTGGATATTCAGTATACCACAGTTATGCTTCGAGGTAGCAATGATATGGTGTTCCCAGTAAGGGTTGGAGTTGAAGATCACAAGAAATACTCAAGGAGCAATTGCAAGAATGGCAAGGAGCTAAAAGTATAGCCAAGACATGATCAAACATGTGTTGGTAGGAAGTCAAGAATGTTGTCGATGATAATACAAATCATCGAGGGGCAAAGATGGTGTTTCTCATCATGAATTCGATTGATACCTTAGAATAAGTCAAAATGTTAACATTGATCATGACACATTTGTCGAGGGGTTTCAAGGAGATAGATCGATCAGTAAGATGGTCAAAGCAGATGAAGTGAAGTTCAAGGTCAACGAAACCACGGATATGACACAAGCTCGAAATCTAGCTTGTTGTTCAAGGTCGAATGATAAGATGAGGAAGATCGACGTAAGCTTTGCCCATCGTCGAAAAGTTGTGCTCCGAAATAAGGACCAGGTAGCACGGTTAGGATTAGCACGATAATGATATAGCCGATCAGGCTACGAATGATGTGATGGAGTATCATCCCAATAAGAATTCACAAGAGGTAGTGCAATGACACAATATCCTCGAGATAACAGGGGCAATACTTGTAGGTAGATCAGAATAGAGGTTGGACAGATGAAATGATCTGCAGAATACAAGTATAGTAACTTGTCCGGGAAATGGGATTAAGGATAAGCTATGGTCGGATACACGACTATAAATGATCAAACTACTGATACAAGATGAACTTATAACAAGGGGTAATTATTTTTACGAGCAGCTTCCATGGTAAGTTCTCCATCGGGTCCATGGGCATGAACACAAAGGTTCAAGGTCGACTCCCACTTCTTCATTGCATAACCTTTCATTCATTCCTCATTTTCGAAGAGATTGTAGTGCGAAAGATTTATCTGGTGAAGCACCGGAAGAGTATGACTCGCATAACTTTCGTGTTCACACGGATTAAGGAGAACATAGGTTCAACCCATCGGGACAACTTAGGAACCTATACCGCAGACTTCAGGAGTAATTAATATAAGCTCGAAAGTAAGCAGAGGATACCATTTCCCAAAGGCATCAGATTGTAAAACAACTGAATAATTTGATGTTTAAATACAGAGAAACCATGACTTTCAGAATGAACGATCAGAGGCAGAACTCTGATCGAAAGACGAGTAAGTTAATTAGAACTAGATGGACAATCTATAAGGTGTAATTTGCCGAGAATCAGCTCATGTCCGGAATGACGTCTGAGCCGAAGGAATGAATTCTAGGAATCGACAAATGATAGGGATTATCCTCATTCATATTGAATCAATAGACTCGGAATGACAATGACAAATAATGTTTATGAATATTGCGAGACATATGGATTTAACCATAATGCAGGCAGACAAGACTTTCGGGAGCACTAGGTTGCAGAGGATATTCGGGAGATCAAATAGCAATTCAATGTGTTCTGGAAAGCACTTGAATAACTGGGGATGAACGGACCCTGTATAAGTATTAGGATTTATACGTAGGTGTGTTCAGGCGGAAAGGAACTGCAAGGCAGTAGGTTCAGAGATTTCCCGAAATGTCGGATAGTATTTCGATATGTCGGATGGAATCCGGGAGTAACTGAAATGAATATAAGAACGATGAGTGTAAGTAGTTATCCATCGAAGTTTATCGGTGGTCAGGAACTGCAAAGCAGTGGGCACAGGGTCTCGGGATTCATCGAGGTGTATCTCTAGAGTCTTCTGATGAAGCAGACGATCATCTATGGTGAAGGGGCTCTCTGGGATGAAGTGGTTACGAGAACCTAATGTCAGAGTTAGTAAAATTCTTTAACCCGAATAGACGAGAGATTAGAGTCCCAGAGTAAAGACGAGGAATAAAAAGATCCTAATACCACCCAATTGGCGACGTGGGCCCGTAAGCCACACAGCCAAGTTAGTAAAACAATTTTTAAGTACTAGACTCAACTCCGGCCAAGGAGTTGGAAAGGGGGATTCCTACAGGCAGTCGGCTCTGATACCAACTTGTAAAGCCCCCAGCTCAATCATGCACTAATCATACACGCAAATGCACACGATCAAGCCTAAGGACTCACAGGAAGATATCACAACACAACTCTAAAACATAAATAAAGTCATACAAGCTTTATATTACAAGCCAGGGGCCTCGAGGGCTCGAGTACATAAGCTCGCATACAAGCGTCAGCGGAAGCATCAGATATCTGAGTACAGATATAAAAGAAAACACAGATAGGCCCTTAAAAGGCGGGGCAAAAGAAAAACACTACGATCGAAAGGCGCAGGCCTCCTGCCTGGGACCCTCCGATCCTACTCCTAGTCGTCGGCCAACTCGTAGTAGTATCCACCCTCGGGGTAGTAGTAGCGATCGTCGGCGGGGGCAGCTATCTCAGGGGCTCTGCCATCTGGTTGCATCAAAAGGATATGGGGAGAAAAAGAAAGCAAAGCAACAGTGAGTACTCATCCGAAGTACTCAGCAAGCAAGGATCTACACTACATATGCAACATTATCAAAGGAAGGCTGTATATGTGGACTGGGCTGCAGAAATGCCAGAATAGAGAGGAAAGCCTAGTCCTATCGAAGACTAGCATCTTCAACGGTCTTGCAGCATTAGAAGAGTGTACAGTAGTACAGTATAGAGTAGTAGTATCATTAAGTCTCAACCTCACCCAGAGATCCTTTCTCGACTCCCTGCGAGAAAGCAATCCCAGAGCCATACTGTCATCAACCTCGGCCAGAGATCCTTTCTCGACTCCCGGCGAGAAAGTAATCCCAGAGCCATACTCATTACAAGTATCTAGTTCTAGTTGTATCGATCGGGATACAACTCCGAGCGTCCGTTACCGAGGATCTGGCTATGCATAGATTAGTTCTTCCCTGCAGGGGTGCACCAACTTACCCACCACGCTCACTTAACTCCAGCCGGACACACTTTCCTGGGTCCTGCCCGGCCTCGGCCAAACGATACACCGCAACCCTACCTACAGCTCAGCAGAGAGGTCCCTGTCGGTCTATATCCTAAGCGCTCAAGGGTCTTGCGCCATCTCCCTGTGCACTCCGGGTCGGTGTGTGCAGGGTCGGGACGAGCACCACCTCAGTCCTGGATGGCACTGGCGCGGCCCGACCACGAGGCTGAACTGGACGTCTGACAGAGCTTTCGGCTGATGCATACGATGCAGAGTGCCCATAACTTTTCCCATGTGATGCTTAGTGCTATCGGGCCAAAGGCCCACTCAGATCACATATCCAAATCGTTAGTACATTGGGGTGCGGTAATGAGCAGAGACTCACGATCGATGTGACCCCGTTGCCCCGTCTCGAGGACTTGCGGCAAGGGCTAAGAATGCCCGGCCACGCCTCGTATTCATATCTCGGGCAACCTCCAGGTCAACCCGTCTCCACAACGCTCGCCACTTAGGCTCACGTGGGTGTCCCTCAGGGTCGACCCGCCTTTCCAAGTAACAGTGTAAAGTCCAGGTATCCGTGTGTCCATAACATCAGGGGAATCCGAGGTATCACCCTCGTTGGATTCCTACTTGATGTATCCGTCAAGGTGAACTCGGAGGAATCACCCTCGATGGGTTCACACTGGATGTGTTGCACGACAGGGTCGTATCGGAAGTGGAGAAGGAGGAATCACCCTCGATGACCACGACCAAATAGCTACTCTACAGAGTTAACATCAGAAGTGCTATACGAGGCATCACCCTCGGCAGTCGATAGTAACGCTGCAGTGTCGTACAACCAAGGGGGGGGGGGGGTGTAGTGCAGTGCCGGGGTCTGACGGTCGATCCCGTTGATCGAGTCATCTGATAATCCAGCGGGGCAACTGGGGACAAGTGGGGTCTCTGGTAGGTCTCTACCCAGCCTATACTAAGCAGTTTTAGGATAAGCAGGTAAGGTTTCAATAGCAGGTTACAATAAACAGGCTATGCATCAGAATAGGTTAAACAGTAGCAGCAGCAATTTCTAATGCAAGCATGAGAGAGAAAGAATAGGCGATATCGGTATGCTCAAAGGGGGGGGGTGCTTGCCTGGAAGCTCTGTTGTACAGGACGAAGGGTCGTCGGTGACGTAGTCATACTCAGTGGCATCAGCGCCGGTCTCGGGGTCTACCAGAGAAGAAGAGGGGGGAAGAAACAGTAAATACGGAGCAAACAAAGCATCACAAAACATAACGAGGCAGTACGCGGTGCTAGGTATGCCCTAACGCGGTACTAGGCAATGCCGGCGAAGGGGGGAAAACATCCGAGAAGTATTCCCGGTGTAGGCATTTTCGGACAGATGGACCGGAGGGGGAAGGTTGCCTGTTCACTATGCTAGGGACATGTGGTGGATGAACGGACTACGTATTTGGATTTGTCTCGTTGTTCTGAGCAATTTTCATGTACAAAGTATTTTCATCCGAGTTACGGATTATTTAATATTAATTTTCAAAGTTTTAATTCCTTTTTTAGATTTAACAGAATTAATTTTAATTAGAAAATGCAATTATGGCGTCAGCATGATGTCAGGGTGATGTCAGCAGTCAACTAGTCAGTTGACTTAGTCAAACTGATGTGTGGGCCCCACTGGTCATAGGCTGTTCACTAATTAATCAAGTTAACTAGTTTAATTAACAGATTAATTAGGTTAAGTTAATTAAGTTAATTAATTAATTAATTTAATTATTAATTATATATATATATATTTTTTATTATTATTAACGTTCTGGGGCTGGGCCCCGTTTGTCATAGTTATAGGGGGGCGGGCCTAGCTGTCTATGGCCCCTGGGGCCTTAGTGGGCGCCAGGAACGGGCGCTGGGCGCGGGCGCTAGCCAGACCGCACGGGTGCACACCCAGGGCCGCGGCAACAGCCACTGCAGGGGCGGCGCGCGTCGGCCTGCCAGCAGGGGGCCGCGGGCGAGGACCGGCGACGTCGGCCGCCGGCGCGGCAGCGTGTGGCCAGTGGGCGGAGGAGCCGGAGCTCCGACGGGCGCGCGGGGAAAGGCGCCGACAGCAGCAGCCGTACACAGCAGCACAACAGATGCAGGGCGGGGGGAAAACGACAACGGATGCAGGGCGCTGGGCGAGCGGGGTGGAGGGGTGGCAGCCGCGAGGTGCGGCCGGGCACAGCGGCGGCACGGCGACGACTATTAGTGGCCGCGGGGTCGGGCGCGATGGCCATCCAGGGGAGGCGTTGGGGAGCGACAGTGCTAGGCGGGTGCAGCGGCGGGAGCGTGGCGGCAACGACGGCAAGGCGATGGGATCGGGGCAGTTGCCCGATCCAGAGAGGGAGAGGGATTGAGTGGGGGGGGCGGCTCACAGGGGGCCAGACAGGGACGGCAGCGTGCTCGGGGTGGATGGCGAGGCGAGGGGAAGCCGTCGAGGGAGCGTCCGACGCGGGTCGGGGCGTGGCGACGCCGGCGAAGACGGTGGGGCGGCGCCGAGGCGGCGGGGATCGGGGCGCCGTGCCCGATCCAGATCCAGGGGGATGAGAGGATGGGGGACTTGTGGAGGGGTAGCGTTTAGGTTCGACCGGGGTGGGGTTAGTAGGGGGCGGCTGGGCCGGCCTGGTTGGCCAGGTGGCCAGCTGAGCCGAGGCCCAGCGGGGGGGGGGGGGGGGGTTGCCCCTTTTTTCTTTTATTTGTTTTGTCTTTTCTTTTTTACTTATTTTTCTTCTTTATTTTAGTTTTCTATTTTCTTTACTAATATTTTAGTTTATAAAATATCTAAACATCACCTCAATTACCTGTTGCCAAATATGCTACTGCCAATAAAAGTTTGGCACTAAACAAATTAGTTTTTAATTTTATAATTTATCAAAAGTATTTAATTAATTTTTAAGCCACTGTTTTATTTATTGTGGGGCATTTAAACCTTTTATAAAAATGTGGATTCTCCATCATAATTATTTATGCAAAATCTGGCACAACCCGAACATTTTAGTTTTAATATTTGAAAACCTTTATCGTTTGACTTAAATTCAAATTTGGATTTGAATTGGTTTCGAACTAACGCGAGATTAGCAACAGTAACTGTGGTGATGTGGCATCATTAACGTTGGATTACCGTAGCCTAACTACCGGGGTGTTACACTAGCCAAGCACCCAGCTAAGGAAGAAACGTCTTTGTTGGAGAAAGGCAAGGCTAAATTGGATTTGGAAAACTATTCCTCATTCAGCGCGAGCGAGATCCACGCAGGCTATTTAAGCCGCCTTCACACTAGCCGGGACCTGGAGGCCGGCTTAATCAACTTTATGAAGCAGAAATATGAGGTATGAATATATTGAACCGCTCTTTAACCTTGCACACACACACACACACACACACACACACACACACATATATATATATATATATATATATATATATATATATATATATATATATATGCCCATATTAGCCCCCAAGTCTTAAGTATAGGAATAATATTGTGTATGCTTGAGACTTGTGAAAATTTCCAAAGTGTAGCCCCCCAAGGGCCGGCTTATTTTGAAGGATGAGCCGGGTCTTTGAAAATAGAAACTTTGTAAACAATCATGTGTAGCCCCCAAGGGCCGGCTGATCTTGATAAGATGAGCTGGGTCTTATAATCACTTGTGAGAACCAAATATGTAGGTTCCAAGGGCCGGCTTATCTTTAAGCCGGGTCATAATATAAATTGAAATGACCTACATTAGCCCCCAAGTGCCAAGTGTATTGCTTGCAATGTGCTTGGGACTGAAATACCATTGTTGAATATGAACTTGACCATCTTAACATGACTTGTCACCCTTGGCTAGAAGCTTAGAGTTTGGGCGAGTCAAACATCGCCGAGTTGAAGAAAAATCTGGAGACGCAGCAAAGTGAACGCACCAAGGCTGAATTAAGCCTAAAATCATCCTTGGAGAATATGGAGAAGATCAAGGCCAAATTTGATGAAGAAAGAGCCGCCTTGGAAACTGAGAAGGCCAATCTTCTAAAGAGAGCAGAAGGTGTTGAGGCTCAGCTTAAGCCGGTGACTGAAGAGTTATCCGGCTTAAAGCAACATATCTCTCAAATGACAGCTGCCATCTTTGGTAAGTAAAACACACATTTTACTGCATTGACTCGCCTGGCAACTTGCAACATGATTGTTAACCCGCCTGGCGACTCATGTTTGAAATTACTTAACAGGTGCCAGGAGTGCTAGCCTTGGACAGAACGCTATGATGAAGCTGAAGGCCGTGTATTCTTTGACAGAGCAACTATATGCTGGCGCCCTTCGGACACTTATGGCCATATCAAATGGCAATAAGCCTCCAACACTTATGAAAACTGTGCTGGATCACCTATCCACGGTGCCGGCGCAGATTGAAGAAGTGAAGCTGTCAGCCGCCTGCATAGGAGCCATCGTTGCTTTAAGCCGGGCAAAGGCATGACAACCAGAGTTAGACCCAGCAGAGATGGCTAGCGGGTGTCCAGAATTTACCGAAGACGGATCTATTTTCGAAGAAGCCGATTTTGCCAAATGCGTTAAAGAGATGAGGCCTCTTGCATGTCAACTTGCACAAGAAGCATATCTGTCCAAGTATCAGGCGGGTTATGATAGCAACAATGTTCGCTTGAAGCTGCCGACTCATGAGATTGTGAACTTAACCCCTCAAAGGCATAAGCATATCTTCGCTCCTAATATTGACCCTTCTCTTATTTTTAACGATGAGGCAACCTTTGAGGCGTTAACTGGCATCGACTGGACGTCGGGTGATCTCCAGATGGTAAACAATGAAGAGCCAACACGGGATGACCCGGAGGCCTCCACATCAAGGCGCCATGACGATAGTAACCCAGCGGGGTCTAACCCGGACGGCACAGAGGCTGGCTTAGAGGGGTGACTCAACTCTTGAAAAACTTTGAGAAACTTTTGGGCTCTGTTGCAACCATGTAATAGCGTAGTTAAAACTTTATCTGCCTTGTCATGCCTTCGAGCATGTTATGCCAACTATGCTTCAGCGACTTAATCTTTTTTGATGTTGCCTTATATATGCACATTTGGTCTTTCAACCTTGCAGAAATTTCTTGAAAGCTTGATATATAATCTTGTAAAATATCCATCAGTGTCTTGTACTGGCGACTTATAATCACAACCCAGGGCGAGTCAAATAACCCAACAATCCAGGGCGACTTATAGCCATATCCAGTCTTTGAAAAGATCACTTTGGTGGCTTATAACCTCAGTAAGCCCAATGTATAGCAATATAACCTGGATCTATATGACCCAGAAAATTTTCATCTGCAAAAGCTTCTGCAAAGCAGAAATATAGATTATGTATGACTCAAATACTTGTTAAGCCGGCTTGTAAGGCACGACCAAAACAGATTGGTTTTTTGAAAAAAACTTAATTTTTTTGCTTCAAAGAAGCTTGGCATGAAAGCCTGTCATCCCGTAAGCCGGCTCTCACGTGACATAAATCCGTCATTTAAACCTTAACTAGTTCAGGGTCTTATTGAAAAGATTGACTGTTAAGAGTAGGAACGGGCCACATAGCGGAGAGACTACAACATACAGGTGAGTTTATCCTAGCTCACTATAAGCCGGCTCTCACATGACATAAGCCACCGTTTTAACCTTGATGAGTTAAGGGTCTTATGTAAAAGATTGACTGTTAAGAGTACGGCGGGTCACCTGGCGGAGTAAGAAGTTGCAAACAGGCAGGTTTAACCCAGTTATGGCATAGAAGCCGATCAAGTGGGTTATAAAAGCTATGCTCATTGAGCAGGAAGTCCCCAAGCGACCTATGGCATGAAAGCCAATCAAGAGGGTTATAAAAGCTATGCTAATTGAGCAGGAAGCCCCCAAATGACCTATAATATGGAATGGAAGCCGATCAAGAGGGTTATAAAAGCTATGCTCATTGAGCAGGAAGCCCCCAAATGACCTATAATATGGCATGGAAGCTGATCAAGAGGGTTATAAAAGCTATGCTCATTGAGCAGGAAGCCCCCAAATGACCTTATGACTAATCAATAATGACTCTTGCTCAGAAAATTTGAGATGAAACGACAGAGGCCCCGAAATTGGGGGATGCCGACTTTATTATGTTGATCATAAAAAGGTATTTACATCAATGAAGGTATATACAATGATGAGAGCCAATGACTCAAGTGTAGTAAGGCCAAAGATGAGCAATGTTCCAAGGCCGGCGGGTCTCCTCCTCAGATGTGCGGGAATCTTTGTTCTCTCGTATGTCGATGAGGTAGTAGGACCCATTGTTGAGGTTTTTGCTGACCACAAAAGGTCCTTCCCAAGGTGGGGACAACTTATGCATGCCGGTCTGATCTTGAATCAGTCGGAGCACTAAGTCGCCCTCTTGAAACGCCCGAGTTTTGACTCTGCGGCTATGATAGCGACACAGGACTTGTTGATAAATCGCCGATCGGGCCGCTGCAAGATCACATTCCTCATCCAAAGCATCAAGTTTGTTCTGACGCGCCGTCTCATTATCAGCTTCAACGTAAGCCGCCACCCTGGGCGAGTCATGACGGATATCGCTTGGGAGAACTGCCTCTGCGCCATAAACCATGAAGAAAGGTGTATAGCCTATTGATCTGCTAGGGGTGGTTCTGATACTCCAAATGACTGAAGGAAGCTCTTCAACCCAACAACCCGGCGTTCGCTCCAAAGGAACCATAAGCCGGGGCTTAATGCCTCTCAAAATTTCTTGGTTAGCCTGTTCTGCTTGACCGTTAGACTGTGGATGAGCCACAGAGGAAACATCAAGACGGATATGCTCTCTTTGACAGAACTCTTTCATAGCACCCTTGAATAGATTAGTGCCATTATCAGTGATGATACTATGGGGATAACCAAAGCGGAAGATCAGCTTTTTAACAAACTGAACTGCAGTCACCGCGTCACAATTGCTAACTAGCTCCGCCTCAACCCACTTGGTAAACTTGTCAACCGCCACCAGAAGGTGGGTCTTCTTATCCTGAGACCTTTTGAACGGCCCAACCATATCAAGCCCCCATACCGCAAATGACCAAGTTATTGGGATCATCCGCAATTCCTGAGCCGGCACATGAGCTTGTCTGGAAAATTTCTGACACCCATCACACTTGCTAACAATATCCTCTGCATTAGCATGAGCCGTTAACCAGTAAAACCCATGACGAAAAGCTTTAGCCACCAAAGATTTTGAGCCGGCATGATGACCACAATCACCTTCATGAATCTCTCGTAAAATTTCACGGCCCTCCTCAGGAGAAACACAGCGTTGGAACATGCCTGTCACACTGCATCGGTGTAACTCGCCATTGATAATAGTCATAGACTTAGACCTCCTGGTGATCTGGTGTGCTAAAGTTTCATCCTCGGGTAACTCGCCCCGAGTCATATAAGCCAGATATGGCAACGTCTAGTCAGGAATAGCGTGAAGAGCCTCCACCAACTGCGCCTCCGGGTCAGGGACAACAAGGTCTTCCTCAGACGGTAACTTGACCGAAGGATTATGTAACACATCGAGGAATATATTAGGGGGCACCAGCTTACATTGAGACCCAAGCCGGGACAGTGCATCAACAGCCTCGTTTTTCCGTCGATCAAGGTGATCCACCTGATAACCCTTAAAGTGACCAGCAATATTATCAACCGCCCGGCGATAAGCCGCCATTAGCGGGTCTTTAGAATCCCACTTGCCTGAGACTTGCTGAGCCATGAGGTCTGAGTCGCCCAGGCAACTGACCCAGCTTAAATTCATCTCCTTAGCCATGCGAAGCCCATGGAGTAAAGCCTCATACTCAGCTGCATTGTTAGTACAAGGAAACATTAGCCTTAAAACATAACAGAATTTGTCACCTCGTGGGGAAGTCAAAATAACTCCAGCCCCCGAGCCCTCCAACTGCCTGGACCCATGAAAGTGGATTGTCCAATATGTGTTGTCAGGCTTCTCTTCAGGTGTCTGCAACTCTGTCCAATCATTTATGAAATCCACCAAAGCTTAAGACTTGATGGCTATTCATGGCACATACTTCAAATTATGAGGCCCAAGTTCAATTGCCCACTTAGCAACCTGGCCCGTGACTTCTCTGTTTTGAATAATATCACCTAAAGGAGCAGAGCTGACCATAGTAATAGGATGACCAAGAAAATAATGCTTCAACTTGCGACTCGCCATGAACACCCCAAACACCAATTTCTGCCAGTGTGGATATCGTTGCTTGGACTCAGTCAATACCTCACTGACATAATAAGCCGGCCGCTGAACTGGGTACTCCTTACCCGCCTCCTTGCGCTCCACAACAATTGCTACACTAACTGCCTTATTATTAGCCGCCACGTACAGGAGCAAAGGCTCTTTTTCAATGGGAGCAGCAAGGATGAGCGGTTCAGCTAACTGTTTCTTGAGCGCCTCAAACGCCTCATTGGCCGCATCACTCCAGACAAAGTGATCTGTCTTTTTCATCATCTGATATAAAGGAATTGCCTTCTCTCCCAGGCGACTTATAAACCGGCTTAAAGCCACAATACGACCCGCCAAACGCTGGACGTCATTGATACATGCTCACTTAGAAAGTGGAGTGATAGCCTTTATCTTCTTGGGTTAGCTTCAATGCCCCATTCTAAGGCCAGAAACCCTAACAGCTTTCCTGCAGGCACACCAAAGACACATTTGGCTGGGTTAAGCATCATTTTGTAGACCCAGAGATTGTCAAAAGTTTCCTTCAAATCATCAAGTAACGTCTCCTTCTTTCTTGACTTGACCACAATATCATCCACATAAGCATGAACGTTGTGCCCAATCTGACTGTGAAAACAATTTTGAACACAGCGCTGATAAGTCGCCTGAGCACTCTTGAGCCCAAAAGGCATAGAAACATAGCAGAAAGCCCCAAAAGGTGTAATAAAAGATATCTTCTCTTGGTCTTTGACTGCCATCTTGATATGATGATAACCAGAATAAGCATCCAGGAAGCATAAGCTCTCACAACCCGCTGTTGCATCAATGATTTGGTCGATACGGAGGAGAGCAAATGGATCAGCTGGACAAGCTTTGTTGAGATCTATGTAATCAACACCCATACGCCATGTGCCATTCTTCTTGAGTACGAGCACAGGGTTAGCCAACCACTCCAGGTGAAAAACTTCTACAATAAACCCAGCCGCTAAGAGCCGGGCTACCTCTTCTCCAATAGCCTTATGTCGCTCTTCATTGAAATGACGAAGGAACTGTTTGACCGGCTTAAACTTAGGATCCACATTAAGAGTGTGCTCAGCGAATTCTCTCAGTAAACCCGGCATGTTAGAAGGTTTCCATGAAAAGATGTCCCGATTCTCACGAATGAACTCGATGAGCGCGCTTTCCTATTTGGGATCCATGTTAGCCCCCACTGTGAACTGCTGAGATGAGTCACCAGGAATAAAATCCACTTGCTTGGTATCATCAGCTGACTTAAACTTCAACAAAGGGTCCTGCTCAGTAGTGGGCTTCTTCAGAGGGGTCATATCAGCCGGATCAACATTATCTTTGTAGAACTTAAGCTCCTCAGTAGCACAAGCTGACTCTGCATAAGCTGCATCTCCTTCCTCACATTCCAAGGCGACTTTCCGATCACCATGGACCATAATAGTCCCTTTGCGCCCTGGCATCTTGAGCTGTAAATAGACATAACAAGGGCGAGCCATAAACTTAGCATAAGCCGGCCGTCCGAATAAAGCATGATACGGACTCTTGATTTTGACCACTTCAAACCACAGTGTCTCTGCTCTGTAATCATAGTCAGCACCAAAGGCTACTTCCAAGGAAATTTTTCCCACAGGATACGCCGACTTACCAGGCACCACACCATGGAAGACTGTGGAAGACGGCTTAAGATCCTTGTTAGTTAAATTCATCCGGCGAAACGTATCATAATACAGAATATTGATGCTACTACCACCGTCCATCAGTACTTTGGTGAATTTATAGCCACCTACCTGAGGGGCTACTACTAATGCCAGATGACCCGGATTATCAACCCGGGGCAGGTGATCTTCCCGACTCCATGTGATCGTATGCTCTGACCATCATAGGTACTGAGGTATTGCCGGCTCAACAGCGTTGACAAGTCACTTATGAACCTTCCTGTCACGCTTACATGTGCTTGTAGTAAAGACATGATACTGACCCCCATTAAGCTATTTTGGATTACTCTAATACCCTGACTGATTACCCTTTTGCTGGTTACGCTGACCAGACTGTTGATTATGACCACCATGGTTACCTTGACCTTGATAGCCAGAAATTTGAGCCACCACCACCAAAGCTGGACCCCTGAGAACCGGATCCTGACCCGCCGGGTGGCACATTATTATTGCCATGATTCTGACTGAGGCTGTAATTCCTGAACTCTCACATAACCCAACAATCCTTCTAGGCATGAGTGGATGGCTTGTTGGGAAGACTATGCTTCGGGCACGAGTCATTAAGCGCCGCCTCAAGATTAAAAGGCTTTGCACCGCCGAAGGGCGGCTTACCATTACCGTTACGGCGCTGGTTCTTGTACCCAGTGTTGGTGTTAGCTACTAGATCTGACCCACTGTCGGGGTGTCTGCGCTTTACCACCGTTGCCCTGGCTGTTGCCATTATGCCCTGCCATATTCTGCTGCTGACCGTTACCATTGCCATTCTTCTTGCCCTTGTTGGATTTCTCATCATCAGATCCAGGGTCCTTGGTGTTATCATAGTCTGCATACTTAATGAGTGCCGCCATGAGTTCGCCCATGTCATTGCAATAACGCTTAAGCCGCCCGAGCTTCCGCTTAAGGGGGACAAAGTGACAGTTCTTTTCCAAGATCAGAACCGCCTGACCCGCCGCAATGCTATCCGATGAGTGAATAATAGCGGAGACCCACCAGACCCAATGGTGGGCCGAATCATCCTCTCGCTGCACACAGTGATCCAGGTCAACAATTGTTAGAGGCTGCTTGTACGTCCCTTGGAAGTTTTTGATGAAACGCACCTTCAACTCTTCCCATGAGCTGATAGAATTAGGAGGTAAACCTTTTAACCTTGTGCGAGCTGGCTGATGGCTCGTATCCGCGTCAGTATTTCCCCGAAGAGGAAGGGATGATGCAATATAGCTTCAGTAGGTATTTCCCTCAGTTATGAAACCAAGGTTATCGAACCAGTAGGAGAACCAAGCAACACTATGTAAACGGTACCTGCACACAAAGAACAAATACTTGCAACCCGACGCGTAAGAGGGGTTGTCAATCCCTCACGGGTAAAAGATAGGTTGGTTTGTATGATTTTGGATAAATAGATCTCTCGATAAAACAAAATAAAATAAATATAGAAAAAGTGCAGCAAGGTATTTTTGGGTTTTTAGAATAATAGATCTAAAAATAAAAGCAAATAAAAATAGATCTCAAAGCAAATATGATAAAGAATAGACCCGGGGGCCGTAGATTTCACTAGTGGCTTCTCTCGAGAAAAATAACATACGGCGGGTAAACAAATTACTGTTGGGCAATTGATAGAACTTCAAATAATTATGACGATATCCAGGCAATGATCATTATATAGGCATCACATCTAAGATTAGTAGACCGACTCCTGTCTGCATCTACAACTATTACTCCACACATCGACCGCTATCCAGCATGCATCTAATGTATTAAGTTCATGGAAAAAGGAGTTATGCAATAAGAACGATGACATGATGTAGACAAGATCTATTCATGTAGGAATAGACCCCATCTTTTTATCCTTAATAGCAATGATCAATACGTGTCTTGCTGCCCCTTCTGTCACTGGGAAAGAACACCGCATAACCGAACCCATCACAAAGCACCTCTTCCCATGGCGAGAAAAATCGATCTAGTTGGCCTAACTAAACCAAAGATTCAAAGAAGAAATAGGAGGCTATAAGTAATCATGCATATAAGAAATCAAAGAAACTCAAATAACTTTCATGGATAAATAGATCTGATCATAAACTCAAAGTTCATCGGATCCCAACAAACACACCGCAAAAAGAGTTACATCAAATAGATCTCCAAGAGACTATTGTATTGAGAATCAAAAGAGAGAGAGGAAGCCATCTAGCTACTAACTACAGACCCGTAGGTCTACAATGAACTACTCATGCATCATCGGAGAGGCACCAATGAGGATGATGAACCCCTCTGTGAAGGTGTCTAGATTGGATCTGGTGCTTCTGGAACTTGCGGCGGCTGGAATTGTGTTTCGTCAACTCCTCTAGGGTTCTTGGATTTTCGGGGTATTTATAGAGCAAAGAGGCGGTGCGGGAGGCGGCCGAGGTGGGCACAACCCACCAGGGGGCGCCTGGGCCCCCAGGCACGCCCAGGTGGGTTGTGCTCCCCTCGGAGCCCCCCTCTGGTACTTCTTTGGCCCAACAGGTGTCTTCTGGTCCAGAAAAAATCTCCAAAAAGTTTCAATGCGTTTGGACTCCGTTTGGTATTGATTTTCTGAGAAGTAAAAAACAAGCAAAAAACAACAACTGGCACTGGGCACTATGTAAATAGGTTAGTCCCAAAAAATGATATAAAGTTGCTATAAAATGATTGTAAAACATCCAAGAATGATAATATAACAGCACGGAACAAGCAAAAATTATAGATACGTTGGAAACGTATCACTGGCCCATCCAACATCATAGTAAAGTATTTGGCACAGACTGCATCATTGACATCCAACATCTCCATGGCTAACTCATAACTCTCAATCTAGCCCTCCGGAGGGAGATCAGCTGTATAATTAGGCACCTTGTGAGGGCCCTTAAAATCCTTGGGTAAATGTTCGTTACGTAAAGCCGGCACTAAGCATGGTACTCCAACAGACCTGGAAATTACACCGGCTCCCACTGAGGCCGAAGGGGTCACCGGAGGCTGCTAATAAGCCCCTAATTGAGCCGCCGCCACCACCTCCGCCTCTCGGCGGGCTCTGGCCTCCTCCACAATCGCCTGAGCATGAGTAAGGGGTGGGTTGTTCCAACGGGGCGGGTCATCCTGGGGCGGTCGACGACATCATTCACTGCTAGAAACCGCCGACGACTCAACGCGCCGGCTATAACTGCGGCTTGGGAGGGGGGTTGAGTGCACCCGGTCACGACTGTATGAATATTTCTCCTTCTATGCAACCGCTGTTTGCAGGAGCTCAATCGCGTTCCACGCCTCAGCTACGAAGGGTGTCTCATCAGTAAGAGGGAGCGCATTGAGCCTGGTAGCCGCTGCTATCATGTTATCCACCGGGTTAGAATAATGGCTATATGGTGTCGAGAAACGCCGAGGCGGGGTCTGATCCCTATGGGCCGGGTCTAACAGTCGAGGTTGAGCCGCCGCCCCGCTCCCTGACGCCTCTGCAGCCCGGGTTGTTCCTGGCGGATTACTTGGTCCTGCCCCGGGCGTGTTAAAAAGGTTCCGCGCCTCATACTGCAAAGGCAGGCGGGTTTGGTGTCTCCTTCGAAGAACAGCATTGGACGCGTTCTGATCCAGACTCAAGCGAAAAGCCTCTGCCCTTAGATGCTGTGACTCAACATCCATCTGGGCCCGTTCCATTGCCATCCTGGCATTCTCTGCGTTAAGATCCTCCTGGGCCTTGGCCACCTCATCTCGCACCTTTGCAATCTCTGCATTACGCTCTGTTTGATTCGCCGCAGTAACCTCTGTTGCTAACAAGGTTGTCAAAGTGCCCAAGAGATCTGACAAAACCTGAGCCGACGGCCTAACTGAACCGCCAGCCCTAGCTGCCGCAGCCACTGAACTAGACGTCATAGCTGCAGTTGTCGATGAATTGAGAGCCGGCCCCGTGCCAGCCATGAAGATAGCAGCCCTGGACGGCGGCTCATAGGGGTCCGGAATATTAATGCCATCGGAATAGCCCCTAAGCCCACCATCTTGAAGCTGGTAAATCGACTCTATCTCTCCGGTCGAGGACTCATCACCTGAGTAGATGAGAGTCTCTCCTCCAGATATAGAATCCTCCGCAAGATCCGTGCCATGTGCGAAACCGACGAAAACACGCTTCCGGCTGGGTTGAACCCTGGCGGGTTGCGCGCGCCGAGCCGGCTCGATGATGTCGGTGCAGATGTCCGGCTCAGGCTCTGATTCACCAATCTTGCCGATGAAGACATGAATCCCGCTGAAGGGGACCCGGTATCCGTACTCGATTGAGTCGGCCTCGGGGCCCCAGCCAGCGTCGTCGACGTAGAGCTTGCCGCGGCGACTCTTGGTCATCCTGCCAATGGCGTATCCCTTGATCCCTGGGAAAGAGCCCTTGAAGAACTCGAAACCATCGTGCGCTGGCCCCACGGTGGGCGCCAACTGTCGTGGCTTTGTCACGGCAGATGCCCTCGTGAAAGGACTTAGGTGCGAGGCCATGGCTACGGTGATTAGCTTAAAGGGGTTGAGCGGGAAGAGAGACACTAGTTTACCCAGGTTCGGCCCCTCACGATCGAGGTAAAAGCCTACTCCTGCTTTTCTGCTTATTGCTTGAGTATCGATTACAAGGGAGCGGAATCGCTTGACCTAGCTATTGATGGATTGTAACTTAGGTTTACCCGCCGCAAGGGCTCACCTTTATATACACAGGTCGAGGCCCTAGGCTTACAAGAGTCCGGACCGGCTTATACTTCGTAACCGACGCCGGCTCTACATTACCTTGCCTTCTTGGGCAAGTCGCCGTCGGGCGGCTCACACCTCCTGGTCACGCGCCTGTTGACACCAGATTTTGGCATAGTCAAAAACATAATTAAGAAGGCCTCAAATGAAAAAGTGCTCAAAGTGAGAAAGTTCTATATCGTCAAAAGGAGAAACTTTGATATTTGGGCCATAGCCATCCGATCTCATTTCTAAGGCCGAAGTTGTGTTCGAAATACTGAGATTTTGTGTCCAGAACACTGTTTGGCTGATTACGCCCCCGAGACGGCCTCATATGGAAAATTGGTCTACACGAATTGTCTCTGTCTCGTCGAAACGATTGTTTTTGATATAAAAATCGTATCAATCCGAGATTGTATGTAAAAGTTACAGCCACCTGAGTGCGGCCCTGTCACGGGGCAAAAGTGGCACGTCCCATCAGGCACGGTGTTTGAAGGGTAGCGCGAGTAACAGTCTGTTTTGTACGAGTGATTCGGCCATGAAGATTGCCTCGAATCGAAAAACGTTCAACACAAAAGTTGTTCATCTCGTCGAAACGGTAAAATTTACTTTTGGGCTCATCTTCATCCGAGGTCGTTTGTGGCCTGTGGGACCTAAAAACCGAACTGATGTTTCAGACTTACCTAAATCCGAGTTCGGTTAATTTTGGAAAGATTTGGACGTGGTTTGGAGTCCTTTTCCTGTACGGGAAGTCCATCCGCCTCTTATATACCTAAGGGGTGACGGCCGATTGAACAACACATAATCGATCAATTCATCTACCACTTTGTACCTTTACTTTTATCTCTCCCTTGTTCTTCTTCTTCCTCGTTCTTCGTTCGTTCTTCTTGTTGCAGGGCGGCAAACCTCGAGGCCCTAGGGGCGATCAGGTCAACCTAGGGCAGCCCATAGCCGCCGCGCGCCCTGACGGGGTCCCTCCCGGGCGTGTGGGGTTTCGGGTCCTCAAAAGCGCCCGCCGGATTGCTTGCGTACCGCGCTTCCGGTTGGGTCTCCTTCGACGTGAGCTGCGGTGCATCACCCCCGGTGTCGAGGGTACATGGTGACGTGTTCGTGTGCGGACACACTTTTTGGCGACTCCGCTGGGGACGAAGCTTTGAATGGTCTCCGGCCCGTTCTTGCTACGAAGAGATCGTCATCTAGGATTTGCAATCTACAAAGGTAACATGAATACCCAATTCACTTATGTAGATGCAAATAATGCATATGTTGTTGCTAGATCGTTTAATGAGCATAATGTATTAGCTAGCCCTGGCTTTATCAATCATGCATCTAATTATGTGCAAGAGCCGATGCAACAAAATCTCCATGCTTCTACCTCATATAATTTTAGCAACATGGAACATATAATTTTAGCAACATGGAACATATGTATACCAACTCCCATGCATCGGCAGCCCCAGAAATCCATATGCCGATGAACAACATAGTTCCGTTAATCAAGTTGAAACACCTCACATAGGAACTTCCGATAGTATGCAACAAAGTGTTTCACATTTTTATTCATCGGCAACTAGCTTGCAATATGTTAATCAAAACATGCCGGTGGATAGGGGAATTGGCCATGCTACTGTTAGTTATCCGGCCAATTACCCTCAATCATCATATGCTACACCTCATGCTACTAATTTTTTGGCACCATATGCAACTATATATATTCATAATTCGGCTTCGCACCTTCACGCTAATAGCCGAATAAGTGAAAATTCTATAGGATCACATGTGTCTTCACCTAGTATCATAGCATACAATGTTTTCCCTGCACAATTACAGAATTTCGGTGACATCTCGTTACTGAAAGAGTCTAAAAGTGTCGGGGGGCAATTCTTTCAAGATTGGGTCATTAAGAAAAATCTTACGTCTTTTTGGGATGAATGCAATGTTGTTCTACATGAATTAATAAAAGAGGAAAAGCCTATTAATTCTGCTCCAATCCAAGCTAGATTATGTCAAAAAGAGAAAGCATTGGGTGTGGATAGAATTATCAAAAAAGGTGGTGATTCGGATAACAAAGTTAATTCGGCTATTGAAAAGACCGAATCAAATATTACGTATGCCGAATCTGTTCTAGAAAAACAGGACGACAAGGTGTTGGGGAGCTATTCGAAAGAGGAACAACATATCGTTCAAGTAACACAACTATCATGCTCTCCCAACGTGTTTGAAAAGGTATGTCTAGCAAGTGATTTACCTATCTTCCGATTTGGTCGCAACTTTATTGTTGATGCTTCTATAAGAAAAATTCTCATAAGTAATTTTGAAAGACCAATGAAGAAGGGAAATTTACTTGTTAGCAATAAAACTGTTATAGAACATATCAGTCAACCTATTGTGCAATTTATAAAGACCGATAGTGACCTATTATTGCAGCCAAAGTTTTCCCCATTGCTTTATCAAAATTTCATATCTAATTGGGTAGCCTTGCTTGTTTCATACTTGGCTTGCACTTGGTCTCAATTGAGACATGTGTATTCTAACTATTTTCGTTTCAGAAATTTAAAGCCAAGGCCAAATTCTTTTGAGAAATCCGATGCTAATATAATATCTTATCCAAATACATCAGAGATAGGGTGCAAAACACAATGCATAGCCGAATGGGGATATTCCAAATTTGAACCATTCATTTGGTTAACTCCAAAGCCGTTCGCACATCAAGATCGGCTAGAAAACAATAAGTATACCTTCAATTCAAGCATGTGTGATCAAATATTTGATTTGTTGCTGAAAAATAATTACATTAGAATTCTTGATCACCATGTCAAGCCATCAATCAAAGGACGAATGTATTGTAAGTTGCATGATTCGTCCAAGCATAATTTTGAGGATTGCAACATGTTTCGTCAAATAGTCAAACCGGCCATTGATAGAGGACGATTGAAATTTGTTGATACACCAAGAGATGACCAGTCTATTCCGATTGGTTCTTATGACAAACGATTTTTGCATCGGCTACTTCAAGCCGATGCATTTCAACATGAGAAGGTCAAAACTGTGGATAATGGGATCAAGCTTTCAAGTAAGGAAGTTGTTCAAGAGCACAATAATAATATTCTTGAGGGCGAAAATTCCATCGAGGTTGCACAAAAGACGCCAAGTACTGGGGGGCAACAAGAAAATCCAAAGATCGGTGCAAGCACAACCAAAGAAAGCAAAGGCCGAGGTAAGCACAAAGGTAAAAAGCCGAAAGTCACTTTCGTGCAACTATTGGAAAAATATCAGAAGATAAGTGAGGAGAACAGTGTTTATCGGCCGAGTAATTCAAGAGCATCAAGACCACCCCGTAGGCGCAAATCCGAGGATCCGTATTGGCAAAATGAGAATTGTAATGCAGTATATTCGTATCCATATTTTATGCCGCCAATGCCAATGCCATGGGTACCTTCCTATGATCATGTAAATCCATATCCATCGTGGGACATGTATGATACAAGGGCGCATTCTTCATCTTATTTTAGACCATCTTACAAACATTATGCAGCTCCAAAAAGATCAACATTTGAACAAGCACATGTCAAAGACCGTTTCAATCATAAGGAATCGGTCCGGAACTCAAGGAACAAGAAAGAGGTGGTCAAGCAAGTTTACGTGTTAAAAAAAGATGGTCGTAAGAGTGCTACTTCAGATTCGATCTCAAATGAAAAAGAGCCAATTAAAGTGTTGACATTGGCTACTAAAGGAAATGAGACAAGTCAATCAAGTGCCAAATCTAAAGAGAAGAAGTTGAGAGTGCACAAGGTAAAACAGGAATTGCCATTGCTTCAAACAAAATCACAGCCGGGGTGCTCACTCGGCTTATCATATTGGCAAAAGAAGAAATTACAAAAACTTAATGCACAAGAACTTGAAGAAAGGAACATGTCATGGGTTCCCAAAGGAAGTACTCAAAATAAGAATTATGTGCAAGCTTCCATTACAAGAAGTGCGGCAAAGGTGAAGAAGGAAAATGGTGAAAACTATGAAGGACCAAGCCGAAGGTTTCAACATCTTCAGTCCACACATTATCATATTCCTCAACTATGCCGTTGATGCCTATGCTATGGAATTCGTCATCAGGTATGATTGGTTACCCTCAATGGGCTTATTTTAATCCATGGATGCAATATAATTTCTTACATCATGAAAGGGTACTACCAAATCATTATATGTTCGATTAGCTTCACTTTTGTTGCTAATCTAAATGGCCGATATATACTTATCATCCTAAGCACGTACAAAATGGCCGATGGAGTGTTGACATCACGCTTAGAACAAACTTCATGCAAGTTATTTTTCGGCACACAAGTTTTGCCGAAAAACAGGGGGGCATGTGTTGACACCAGATTTTGGCATAGTCAAAAACATATTTAAGAAGGCCTCAAGTGGAAAAGTGCTCAAAGTGAGAAAGTTCTGTATCGTCAAAAGGAGTAACTTTGATATTTGGGCCATAGCCATCCGATCTCATTTCTAAGGCCGAAGTTGTGTTCGAAATACTGAGATTTTGTGTACAGAACACTGTTTGGCTGATTACGCCCCCGAGACGGCCTCGTATGGAAAACTGATCTGCATGAATTGTCTTCATCTTGTCGAAACAATCGATTTTGATATAAAAATCGTATCAATCCGAGATCGTATTTAAAAGTTACAGCCACCTGAGTGCGGCCCTATCACGGGGCAAAAGTGGCGCGCCCCATCAGACATGTTGTCTGATGGGTAGCGCGAGTAACAGTCTGTTTTGCATGAGCGATTCGGCCATGAAGATGGTCTCGAATCAAAAAAATTTCAACACGAAAGTTGTTCGTCTTGTCGAAACGGTCAAATTTTCTATTGGGCTCATCTTCATCCGAGGTCGTTTGTGGCCTGTGGGACCTAAAAACCGAACTGATGTTCCAGACTTATCTAAATCCGAGTTCGGTTAATTTTGGAAAGATTTGGACGTGATTTGGAGTCCTTTTCTTGTACGGGAAGTCCATCTGCCTCTTATATACCTAAGGGGTGATGGCCGATTGAACAACACACAATTGATCAATTCATCTACCACTTTTTACCTTTACTTTTATCTCTCCCTTGTTCTTCTTCTTCCTTGTTCTTCGTTCGTTCTTCTTGTTGCAGGGCGGCGAACCTCGAGGCCCTAGGGGCGATCAGGTCGACCCATGGCAGCCCATAGCCGCCGCGTGCCCTGACGGGGTCCCTCCAGGGCATGTGGGGTTTCGGGTCCTCAAAAGCGCCCGCCGGATTGCTTGCGTACCGCGCTTCCGGTCGGGTCTCCTTCGACGTGAGCTACGGTGCATCACCCCCGGCGTTGAGGGTACACGGTGACGTGTTCGTGTGCGAACAGCGCCATCTCCGGGTCTTGGGCCTTCAATCGGCCCGCCTCGTAAGCCGCCTCCAGGCTTCGTGTCTTGGCTTCTTGGGCCTGCCTAGGCTTTATCACTGAGTCGCCAACAGTGTAACCCGGCCCCTCCTGGGCGGGTCACACCGTGGGGTTATATTCCCAATAGCTACCTCGACCACGGCTACACCACCCTATGCTCTCGGCTACACCGAAAACGGCACAAAGGGCTATCACCTCGCTTGAGCAACTCGTTTGGCTTCCTCTACAGTCCAAGCATCTGTGACGTGACGCGACACCATCGATGACCCTCTCGCTACGACTGCGGGGGGATGTCATCCCGTTGGCTAGTATTCTCTCCAGTCAGACCGTCCGCGATGCTCCTGTTGTTCGCAACGCTATCGCTACGACTGTGGGGGGATGTTAGAGATATATTTGGTATTTAGAGATTGTCCGGGATTAGAGGTGTCTTGCGCTCCAAGTCTTGTACTCAATGTAAACTCGCCCAGGAGGATCAATAATACATCCATCAATTCCACCAATCCCTCTATTCCCTTCTAACACTGAGAGCTCGGTGTTGTCTATTGTACTCCCTCGGTGTGTTTTCTTTCTCCTTGTTTGTTCTTTCTTTCTCCTCCAGACACTGTTGTTTCCTGTACAATTATATTTTGTTCAAAGACATACTGATTTTTATAGCTTGAGCAGCAGAAAAGATATGAACTATCCACCCGAGTTTTCGCTTGGATTTCGGCTATGAGTTTGTTAACGTTCGTAGTGGCAACACTACAACGAATATTATTCGACTTTCTCTTGAAGAATGTGTGTATGTGGTAATAACCGAGTACTGATCGCAAGAGCTCGAAAAAGACAACATATTGGTCCATAGTACTCAAACTTAAGCCACAACGATACCCTATGCATGTACCATTTCTTTGGCATAATCCCGTCACTAGACAACAAAAGTTTCGACAAGCAATGATTGAAATAATGTGCTTGAGAGCCTTCATGAGGAGACACCTGTGGGTGTTAGTGAGCTACTGTAGTATCATGTTGCCTTTACATACCTTTCACTACCGTAATCCATGCTTTCATTGCTCAAGAAACAAAATCTCTTCTATTCCACAGGCAAGCAAGTGTTAACTAGAATAAATAGAATGATAGCTACTCTATCATTTTGTCTAGATAAGCAAGGGATTTAGGTTGATTATCTTTGCTTCACTAAAATTTGCATAATAATCATGCCATCGCTACAGCTATACTAAGTTTTCGGGTACAAGAAGCGGAGGGCTATCTAGGCATACTGATTATAAGTGAACTAAAATCTTCTTGCTATTTTAGTTTAAATAACTGAGTTCCTTACGGTTTGAGTTTCTATCTATGTTGCTCAAGGATGATCAATGTTTAAGCCTGGGGTGGTTGATAAGTGTATTATTTACACTCATCACACCGTTGTTTAAACCGGTTTATTTCATAAATTCTGAGATATTCCCTCTGATATTGCCACTAATGACTAATGAATGCAAGCGATTGCAAAATCCTATTTTTTATTTTGTTTACACATGAAAAAGGTATATATGTGGTGAAAATCAATCACATACATAGAAAGAAGCAAAACGGAGATAGAAGAAATCAAGTGGGAGGCGCACCAGGCTATCCAAAGTGCAAGACAATATCTGGTACTAGCGTTCATACCACGTGCCAACAACACCATGACGTCCACCCCAACAACTTTTATAAAGGGACCCATACCTGATTCGCAAAGAGCAGACTCCAGAACCTCCATCTCCCCACCAAAAGTCATTCGCAAACCCTAGCCGCTGCCATTTCCCATGTCATATCCATAGCCACCACCACCGCAGCAATCCATGTCCAAGTTAGCCATACTTGTAATCATGTATCGCAATCGGCGACCATTGTAAGACATATTATCAATGAAGCTTTCATCTTGATGCCTTATTCAATGGTTCCTTCGTGCGATTCGATCGCCATGTGTGAGTAATTCGGTCAGACAGTGGGATGAGGCATAGCCTTGCAACCTGGTATTTGTATGAGGGATCGATGGAATGACTTTGAATGAACATCATGTATGTGTGAAATAAAATTACATCGTAGTTGTATCTTGTCTCTCTTGCATACTCGGTTGCTGCTATTCTGAACACCAGTTATAGAAGGGTTTAGTACGGTAGCGTGGATCCAATCTCTCGGATACACGAGGTGTAGCCATTAAATGCCCAATGCTTTTGTCTGAATTATCTTAATTACCAGGTAACCCTGCGCGGCGGATAGGGCCTACGGCTGGACAACTGACTCTTGATGCAGGGCACGTTACGGTCAACGCAAAATTTGGACACATCCCCCACTTCGAATCATTGCAAGGAGATCTTAAGGAATGTCTTCCAGAGCACAAATTAAGATCATGATGATCTCAATCACAAACATATGATTGTAAGAATCAAGTCCTCATACCCATGTCTGTTGTTATTATAAGTGCTTTCAGTAGCAACTTTGTCAGGGGAATTACCCGCAGCTAGACCCGGCTCATGAGTTAAAGTCATCTCAAGTCATCTCTGGACTTAAAAGTCATCTCAAGTCATCTCTGGACTTAAAGTCATCTCATGTCATCTCTGGACTTAAAGTCATCTCAAGTCATCTATGGACTTAAGGCCATCTCAAGTCATCTATGGACTTAAGGTCATTTCAAGTCATCTCTGGACTTAAGCTGCCATGTTAAGCCGCCATGACGAGTCCCGGAGACAAGTCCTGGAGATAAGACTCGGAGATAAGTCACAGAGAGGAGTCACCCGGAAGATAAGCCGCCCGGAAGATGAGCCGCCCGGAAGATGAGTTGCCCTGAAGATAAGTCGCCCGGAAGATGAGTCACGAAGGTAAGAAGCCCGCGATAAGAAGCCCGCGGTAAGTCACCCGCAATAAGAAGCCCACGACAAGATGCCAGAATAGACTGAGTCCTAATCCTACTAGGACTCTACATGTAAGCCGGCCCCTTCAACTTATATAAGGAGGGGCAGGGCACCCCAAGAGGGACAAGTCAAGATAGACAGAGAAATTTTAGACAACATCAAAGTAGAAGCTCTCGAGATAGCGGTAGCAATAGAGCACCCTTGTAATCGTAGGCATCATCATCATCAATACAATCAAGCAGGATTCAGGCTTTTACCTCCACCGTGAGGGGCCTAACCTAGGTAAAAACTCGCGTCTCTCGATTCCGACCAACCCCGTTCAAGCTACTACCTTGTTGTGATGGCCTCACCACTAAGTCCTTTCATGAGGACATCTGCCGTGACAAAATCATGACAGTTGGCACCCACAATGGGGCCCGCATGGTGGTATTAAGTTCTTGGAGGGCACTCTCCCAGGGATCGAGGGATATGCAATCTTGGTAGAAACCCTTGTCACGGTGGTATTACAATCTTCTTTAAAAACTAGAAATTAATACTCTCGAAAAATCTTGGTAGAAACCCTTGTCACATGTGCATGTCCTCTCGTGGTTTTGATTACTGAGGGTCACTCATTGGGTAAAAAGGTTGGGAACCTTTCTGCTATGCGTTACCGGATCACCAAAGCGACTCGTCACCGGTCTGCCTTTCTGAAGCCCCGTCAGATTTATGATGAATTCTAGCTCTTGACGAAATCGTTCATGCGGTTAGGGTACGCCTCCAGAAAGGCGTTTCCTTAAGCTAGACTTCCAGGAGGCATTCGACCACCTTGATTGGTCTTTCCTTTGCTTTGTTCTTGAGATAAGGGGGTTCGATGACCGTTGGTGTTCGTGGATCAGTAGTTGGTTCGGAGTGGTAGCATTGTGATTAATATTAATGGGGAGGTAGGCCCCTACTTTAGGTCCTCTCGCGGGTTGAGGCAGGGGGGCTTTTTCCCCTTTCCTCTTCAACCGCTCTCAATTGACACCCTTACGGACATCTTGGATAAGGTTAGAATGGTCGACAACATCTCTGGGGTGGTTGCGCATATTATCATTAGAGGTGGTGTCACACACCTTCAATATGTGGATGATACCATGATTATGGTGGAGGGGTCAGAACTGGATTTCATAAACCTCCAGTTCCTTTTTCTCTACTTTGAGGCCATGTCCGGCCTTAGGATCAATGCGGAAAAAAGTGAAGTTGTGGTATTAGGATACTCAGATGCCGATCAACAACGGATCGTGGACAACTTGAATTGCAGGTTGTCCTCCTTCCGCATTGCATACATGGGGATGCCACTGTCTAATTCGAGGATCCTCTTGAGGGAGTTCGACACACTTATGGTCTGTGTCAGATCTAGGTCGGAGCCATGGTGTAGTCGTTTTACATCCAAAGGGAGTAAGTCTGTCTTATTGACTCCTGCCTATCTAGTCTCCCCATGTATATGATGGGCTTGTATATTCTGCCAAAAGGAGCTCATAGCTCCTTTGATAAGTACCTATCCTGCTTCTTTTGGCAAGCGACAAATAGCCGACAGAAAAACCATTTAGTCAAGTGGGTTGACATCCATATACCAAAGGACCTTGGGGGTTAGGCATTCTTGCGTATTGTCACATGAATGTGGTCCTTACGTTGCGGCGGGTGTTGCGGATCCACTGCGAGGATGGGGGCTTATGGCTGCACCTTATCCAAGAAAAGTATCTATTGGGCTGGCCCCTACTTGCTCGTGACCGTAGGGAGGGAATTCTGGAAGTCCATTCAGTTGATCAAGAATGAGATTCAAATAGGTCTCTCTATCGCCATTGGCAATTTAGATGGAGCCCTCTTCTGGGTGGATCCATGGGTGGGCAAGTATCCGTTGTGTACGGAGTTCCTGTACTTGTTTTCTATCTTCTCAGATCTAATGATGTTGGTTTCCAGTTCCATGGCTTCCCACGATTAATGTTGGAATATCTTGTTCCAATAGTTATATGCGCCCAAGGAAACCATTGCTTAGGCTAACCTGCGGGCGGCCCTTCCGCCGATGCACCAGGGCTATCCGAACGCCTTATCGTGGCGGTTGACCCCCTCAAAGATCTTAGCTCGATGTATCATGCATTCATGCCTTATTCTGGAAACCATCTATTAAGTAGACCTTTCTTTGTGGAAAGCGCCCTTACCGCTGAAGATCAAGATTTTTGTTTGCCAACTACTATGGAGGTGATCAAGCAGAACAACCCTAGGGATGGCCTATGCCCCCTCTGTGATGTCCAGGAGATTGGGACCCACATCTTCTTCCCGTGCGCGGTGACACGGATTCTTTGGTACTTTCTTCGTGAGGCTCTCGATCTGACTAGGAGGCCTCAGACATGGCCAGGTTTCTCGATACCTGAGCCAAGCATACTGGAGGAGAATACGCCTCTTCTGGTTTGTGTTCACGGTGTTGGCTTGGACCTTGTGAACGATAAGCATTAAGATGGTTATTGAGCGGATTTTTTTACGGCGGGCCTCTGACTGTATATTCAAATTCCTAACATTTTTCCAGCATTGACACCCGCTATTTAGGTAGCAGGATCATGACCTGCTAGGAAGCATGATGGACGCGATGACTGTACCAGCGCGCCGCCGTGCCTCGCCTCTTAGTACCTGATCGATCAGCCACTTGGTGGCCTTTTTTCTTCTTTCTTTTATTTTTTTGAGCGTGTTTGTGCTGTTGCTGCAGCAAACTTTTTATTTGCTTTGCTACTCTTAGACATGTTGTATGAACTTGGTCATTGCTTTGTCTGTAAAGTGAGGCGAAAAACTCGTACAAATCATCATGTACTGGTATTGTATTTAATGCCCTTTCTCAAGTGGTCACGACACTCCCATCCGTGGAGGTTAGGTAAAGAGTCACCGCCAAAGTTCACATATTTGTAGGGCCCAACTACTTCGTAACATCTCTACTATTAAAGGGGAGTTCGCCTGCCCTCCTCCACCATCCCTACCCATACCCAAATCAAAACTTTCCTTGCCTCCTACCCATACGTAAATCAAATCAAATCTTAGCAAAACCTCAACTAAATAAGAGCTTTCCTTGCCTTCCCCTACCCATACTCAAATCAAACCAAATCTTACCAAAATCTAGAATATGGTGGGTGCAAGGTATATGTCGGACACGATTGGTGTTGACACACTAGAATATGTATACCCCCTTTGCAACACACGAGCAATTAGCTAGTCATATATTAGAGGCGTTTTTTCTTGAGAAAATGCCTCGGCTAGCTACCAATTCACGATGAATCTTGGTAGAAGGGCCGCCTCGAATGAGTCCCTTTTTGTAGCAGTTTTACGATAAAACTTTATCTATTAGATGGCATTGATGATTTAATTCTAACTGTCTTTGTTTTGTTATATTGTTGACAAAACCGATGCTATCCTATTTTAGTGGCCATATCCCCTGGGGAAAAATAGAAGCATCCATTCTCGTGTAGTCACAAAAGATAGCACCATTCACAAACATGTATACATATCATACGTAAATTATCACATGTGCGTATGTATACATTGCATATCATCGGTCAGTGAATCATCTCATGAACATATACTATCTAGCACACTCAAATGACCCCCAAGTTTAATTCATAACTCAATGAAAAATAAATAGCAACAAAAAGTCTACTAGAACCAGACTACTAGAACCAGAACTAGATACATAACAAAGTTGAATACTCAGATCCGCAAGGACACATACCTCTCGGGCTTCATGGCATCACCACAAAGAACCACACTACCAGAGTAATTTTACTTCTAAATCCCCACGACTATCACTAGATGTCGATGAAGACTATGAATTTTTTGAAGATCTAAGTCCCCCTACCTCACAACGCCATCATGGCAGCCGGAGGCAAGGGGACAAGAAGATTCTTCTCCGACGTTTGCTAGGGTTCCGTACCTACGTGAGCTTTTCTGTTCCAATCCAAGATAACAAGAGTCTGGTACCGCCGAAGGATGGCAGCCATATCTTAGCCCAAACCCATTTAGTACTTCTCTATCATAATGGAACATAGGAAGAGAATTAGAGGATGTTTTTGTGTTGTGTTGGATCATACGTGGGGAAGCAAAACTCCCCAAACCGCAAATGCTATTTGAAAACACACAAAGAGAGTGCACCATTCTTTGAGGCCCATTAACATTTCTACGTAGTTTTCCTAGTCTTTTGTAGGCTTTTATTTTGTTTTTCTTGCGGGTTTTCTTCTGTTTCTTTTTTTGTTTTGCTTTTTCTTGCTTGTTTTTATTTCGGTATTTCCTTATATTTATTTTTTCATTTTCCATTTATTTTTAAATACACGAGAACAACTTTTTTTTGATTTTGTGATATGCACACTTTTTTATAAATATGTGAACATATATTTAAAATACATGAGCATCTTTAAATTTGTGATCATTTTTAAAATGCATGAATGTTTTTGACTATGTGACATTGACTTTTTTAAATATAAATATTTTTAAAAGATTTTAACATTTTTAATGCATGTGCACTTATAAATGCATGATTGTTTCTTTTAATGCATGTACCTTTTTAAATATAAATGTAATTTTTATTTATTATGTTTTTCTTAATAGAATCCTTAAATCTGTTAAATAAAATAGAAATAACTGAATATATATGGGTCATCGCATATAGACGCCCTTTAGGAGATTTTGTGTGCTAATGTAAACACTATATGGTGCTTAAGGGCGTCCGGCCCAGTAGTGTCGAAGCATGCAACCTTTTCTTTCTGTTTTCTTGGTTCGTTTTAGTGTTGCATCTACCCCCCACCACCCTCCCCCCACACCCTTTTTCCGTTTTCTATTCATTTTTCTCCCCCCCCCCCACACACCCTTTTTTCGCTTTCTATTCCTTTTTCTTCTTTTCACCTTTTTCTAATTCTCTCCTTCATTTCTCGTTTCTTTTGTAAAAGAAATGTAAACATTTTCTTTTACCAAAACACCATAAGTATTTTATAAAAAAAATAATACGTGAAGAATATTTTGGAAGTAACATTGAACATTTTTTTAATGCGATATGATTTTTATTTCATACGAGATTAACTTTTACTTCAAATGCAGAGACACTTATATAAGAAACTATAGGAATATTTTATAAAAACATGTTTGTAAAGTACATGTATATTTTTATAAAGTACATGAATACCTTTTTTAAAATGTGTTGAACGCTTAGTTATATCAATATTTAGTGATATATTGATATGGAGCACTTTATGGCAGGGGCCCGATTCATTTTGCCTAGCTTAATCTCCGCCGTTGTTAAGGCCCAGCTGAACAAGCGTTGTTGTTGTTCGCTCGCAACGGGATGCAAAAAAAAAAAAAAGAGGGGCAAATCTATCTATGGCGCGCGCGTGCATGCATGGGAGGCCCGTGGCCACACATTGGTTTTTTCTAGGGAAGCCAGTGGCCACACATATGAAGACGAACATGCCGATTTCCACACGGAGAAGACAACTCTTGACCACACGTACATGTATAAGCTTATTATAATTTGGCTCCATCCTCCGTGCATGCATGCAAGTACATTCCGTGACGAAAGTCTGCGAGTAAATCGACAATGGCGATCGCGACGCCTCGCAGTTCCCTCATCATCTTCTTCGTCCTCCTCGTGTCGGCCGCTTCCTTGGTCGTCGATGGTGGCAGCATCGTCAAGGAGGCCTGCGCCAAGACGCCGCAGCCGAGCTACTGCGAGGAGCTCCTCAAGTCCAGCTCCGCGACGGACGCGAAAACGCTGGCCCAGGCCGCCGTCGCCGCCGCCGCGAAGACGGCCACCGAGGCTGCTACCGCCGCCAAAGCGGAGCGGGACAAACTCCCCAACGGCAAGACGCAGTGGCGGTGCATGGACAGCTGCGCGGCGGGGTTCGATGAGGCGGCGACAAAGTTTAAGCCAGGCGCTGGCGGGAACGCCGCGGGAGCCGACGCGCAGCTCACGGAGGTGCTCGACTTCGTCGTGGTGGATGAAGATGTGGAGAAGTCCAAGGACTGGGAGTGGAAGTGGAGCTGCAACGAGTGCAAGGCGGACCCCACCGCGCCTGCAGGACTCGTCGCCAAGAACAAGGAGTTCGACAAGATCATGGATATCATACCTGCCATCATCAAGCAGGCAGTCGCCGGCACGGACAATTCCACCAAACCGGCCACCAAATCCAAATCCCAGGGAGCCAACGCTTCGTTATGACTACTTTCAACCTTCGCCGTTGATGCATTGCTATTGCGCCATCCCGTCTGGTCCACACCAGCAGGGTGTCGTGATAGTTGTTAGAGAAGCTGATCCACTCGAAGCCGTCGACACTGGCTTTAGCTTTAGCACGACAATTTACTGTCGTTATTTCTCTTTTTTAAACTAATCTTTTCGTTCTTAAATTTGTTCCTTTTGGTACATTTTGGATATGAGATGTGCTTTGGTACACCCTCTTTTTAAAAGGAGACTAAAACTTAATACTTCAACTGAAGCTAATCAGAAATCTCCTGCACTCCGTTCCATTCAGTTAGCTTGCTCAGTAGTCCATAATTTTGATGTTACCCTCTTTTTTTGGTCGACTCGTGCAGCACTCATTCCTTTTTGAATGCATCATTGGCATTTCATATTGAAGCTAAAATTGTCATCTCCTGAATCTGTGCGTGCAGGCAGCATCAATTTATCACCTAATGGTATCTTTGTTCTACCGGGACATACATTTCGATTTCCTTGGTTAACGGAAGTCACCTTTTCTTTTTCCTTGTTTTCGTCCTGCGTCGATTCAACATTGAATCTGAAACTTTGCCCCATGTCAAGCGCTTGCTGAGTGCATTTTATTGGATACTAGGCAAACATGGTCTTTGTCAAGTAGTACAGTTTTTTGCACTGGGCAAACAACTCTTTGCCGAGTCTATTTTTTTTTCATTGGGCAAAGAATTCTTTGGCTAGTGCCTTTTTCTTTGCACTCGGCAAACACTTCTCTTTGCCTAGTGCCTTTTGTATGCACTCAACAAACATTTATTTTTTATTTTCCTTCTCCTTTCTCTTTACCGAGGACCGCAAGCACTTCTTTTCGGTTTCCCTCTCCTTTCTCTTGTTTCTTTCCTTCTTATACATTGTTTGTTCTCTTTATTTCTTCTAAGCTATGTACTTTTCTATATTATTATTATTTTAGTTATTTCCTATCCCCCTCTCCATTTCCTTTCATAGGCATTAAGTAAATTTTTAGGCACTGGACATTTAGTGAATATAAATAAATTTTGAACTACAAGTGCATGAAAAAGTTAGCAAATTTGGGTTGATAAATCATATTCGTGCTCTTAGTCCACATTTAGGCATTATCTAAGAAAATAGAAGGAATTTTAAACATGAGGATGCCAAGACTCGACCCTAAAAATGAAGTTTATCGGTTTTTAGTTCTAAAAAATTCGAACAAAGTTCTAAACGCATGAAACCCGGCAGGTTGCCCTCATATGACACATACAGTCTGTGGTAAAAAAATGCTAAGGTTTTCCAAATTGTATGACGTACACTGCTTAGAAATTGGACCATCTCTGGGGAAGAAACATGGTTTCGAGAGGGATCGAGTAAGGTTTGAATGCGATGTGAGCACTACTTCATCCGTTGGCGTTGAATTTTTTTACACTCAAGATGCATCATTACATAATCCATGTTAAAATTTTGCATCTTTCGGGGTTCATTTGTTATATTTAAGCCATTTTGAGTGCATTTCTAGAATTTAGTGAACATAATAAAAATTTGAACAACAAGTGCATGAAAAATTGGCAAAATTGAGTTGAAAAATCATATTTAAGTTATTGATTATGTGTTTAGGCATTATACAAGGGGGGAAGGGAAATCTTCTATATCCAAATAGCTAGTCCCCACTAACTATTTATCTCAACATGCTAGCGTACCACATCATCACACAACATGCATGAGAAAAGACCCACCCCCACTGCCATATGTCTCTCAACATATAAGCATGCCACATCATCATGAAACATGCATGGAAAAAGACCCGTCTCAACATGCAAACATACATGAGAAATTTCATTCTATTTTATATTTATGAAACATGCATGAATTAACATTTTATAACTATACATTGATCACACATAATAAATTATATGAATTTTAAGTTTTAGCCTTTTATATTGTTACTTTGAATATCCATGTTTCATACAACAAATCACATTGAAATATGATGCAAAATATATTGGGGAACGTTGCATGGAAAACAAAAAAAATTCTACGCACATGCAAGATCTATCCATGGAGATGTATAGCTACGAGAGGGGGAGAGCATCTACATACCCTTGTAGATCGCTAAGCTGAAGCATTTATCAACGCGGTTGATGTAGTCGTACACCTTCACGATCCGTCCCGATCAAGTACTGAACGTACGGCACCTCCGCGTTCAGCACACGTTCAGCTCGATGACGTCCTCGCCTTCTCGATCCAACAAGAGGGGGCGAAGTAGTAGATGACTTCCGGTAGCACGACGGCGTGGTGACGGTGGTGGTGAAACTATTTCCGCAGGGCTTCGCCAAGCACAATGGATTAGAGCGGAGGATGGACTAGAGGGAGAGGGGGCGCCGACACACGGCTTGGTGAATCATGGTCTCCTGCAGGGGCTAGCCCTGCTCCTCTATTTATATGTTGAGCCCTGGTGTCGTTTATTGGAGAAAGAGCCTCCTCAAAGTCGGTTTGGAACGCAAGGAAGAGTCCTTCTCGGTTTCCAGTACCAGACGCCACGGTCCTCGGTGTCTGGCCCAGACGCCATGGGCCTCGGCGTCTAGCTCAGGGCCAGACGCCCAGGTCCCTGGCGTCTGGTCCCTGACCTCCGCAAAACTTTCTTTTGCACCGACCTAAAGCCCCGCGGGCCTTACCCCTTGGCCCAACCATATCATCCTATATATCAATCTTTACCTCCGGACCATTCCGGAGCTCCTCGTCATGTCCGTGATCTCATCCGGGACTCCGAACAATATTCGATCACCAACATACATAACTCATATAATACTATATCGTGAACGAACATTAAGCGTGTGGACCCTACGGGTTCGAGAATGATGTAGACATGACCGAGACGGTTCTCCGGTCAATAACCAATAGCGGGACCTGGATGCCCATATTGGTTCCTACATATTCTACGAAGATCTTTAGCGGTCGAACCTTTATGACAAATACGTAGTTCCCTTTGTCCGTCGGTATGTTACTTGCCTGAGATTCAATCGTCGGTATCTTCATACATAGTTCAATCTCATTACCGGTAAGTCTCTTTACTCGTTCTGTAATACATCATCTTGTAACTAACTCCTTAGTCACTTTGCTTGCAAGCTTCTTGTGATGCTGTATTACCGAGAGGGCCCAGAGATACCTCTCCGTCATACGGAGTGACAAATCCCAATCTCGATTCATGCCAACTCAATAGACACCTTCGGAGATACCTGTAGAGCATCTTTATGATCACCCAGTTACGTTGTGACGTTTGATAGCACACAAGGTATTCCTCCGGTATCCGGCAGTTGCATGATCTCATGGTCGAAGGAATATGTATTTGACATTTAAGAAAGCAATAGCAATAAACTGAATGATCATATGCTAAGCTAACGGATGGGTCAGGTCCATCACATCATTCTCCTAATGATGTGATCCCGTTATCAAATGACAACTCATGTCTATGGTCAGGAAACCTTAACCATATTTTGATCAACGAGCTAGTCTAGTAGAGGCATACTAGGGACTTGGTATTTGCTAATGTATTCACACATGTATTTAAGTTTCCAATCAATACAATTCTAGCATGAATAATAAACCTTTATCATGATTAAGGAAATATAATAATAACCACTTTATTATTGCCTCTAGGGCATATTTCTAACAGTCTCCCACTTGCATTAGAGTCAGTAATCTAGATTACATTGTAATGAATCTAACACCCATGGAGTCTTGGTGCTGATCATGTTTTGCCCGCGGAAGAGGTTTAGTCAACGGGTCTGCCATATTCAGATCCGTATGTACTTTGTAAATTTCTATGTCTCCATCCTTGACCTTTTCACGAATAGAGTTGAAGCGTTTCTTGATGTGTTTGGTTCTCTTGTGAAACCTGGATTCCTTCGCTAAGGCAATTGCTCTAGTGTTGTCACAAAAGATTGTCATTGGACCCGGTGCACTGGGTATTACACTCAGATCGGATATGAACTCCTTCATCCAGACTCCTTCATGCGCTGCTTCCGAAGCAGCTATGTACTCCGCTTCACATGTAGTTCCCGCCACGACGCTTTGCTTAGAACTGCACCAACTGATAACTCCACCATTCAATATAAATACGTATCCGGTTTGCGACTTAGAGTCATCTAGATCTGTGTCGAAGCTAGCATCGACGTAACCCTTTACGACGAGCTCTTCGTCACCTCCATAAACGAGAAACATATCCTTGGTCCTTTTCAGGTACTTCAGGATATTCTTGACCGATGTCTAGTGATCCACTCCTGGATTACTTTGGTCCCTCCCTGCCAAACTTAAGGCAAGGCAGACATCAGGTCTGGTACACAGCATGGCATACATTATAGAACCTATGGTTGAGGCATAGGGAATGACTTTCATTCTCTCTCTATCTTCTGTCGTGCTCGGGCTTTGAGTCTGACTCAATTTCACACCTTGCAACACATGCAAGAACCCTTTCTTCAACTGGTCCATTTTGAACTTCTTCAGAACTTTGTCAAGGTATGTGCTTTGTGAAAGTCCTATTAAGCGTCTCGATCTATCCCTATACATCTTGATGCCCAATATGGAAGCAACTTCACCGAGATCTTTCATTGAAAAATTCTTATTCAAATATCCTTTTATGCTATCCAGAAATTCTATATCATTTCCAATTAGCAATATGTCATCCACATATAATATCAAAAATGCTACAGAGCTCCCACTCACTTTTTTGTAAATACAGGCTTCACCATAAGTCTGTATAAAACCATATGCTTTGATCACCTCATCAAAGCGTATATTCCAACTCTTAGATGATTGCACCAGTCCATAGATGGATCGCTGGAGCTTGCACACTTTGTTAGCACCCTTTGGATCAATAAAACCTTCTGGTTGCATCATATACAACTCTTCTTTAAGAAACCCGTTAAGGAATGCAGTTTTGACGCCCATTTGCCAGATTTCATAATCATAAAATGCGGCAATTGCTAACATGATTCTGACAGACTTAAGCATCGCTACGGGTGAGAAAGTCCCATCGTAGTCAACCCCTTGAACTTGTCGAAAACCTTTCGCGACAAGTCGAGCTTTGTAGACAGTGATATTACCATCAGCGTCTGTCTTCCTCTTGAAGATCCATCTATTCTCAATGGCTTACCGATCATCGGGCAAGTCCACCAAAGTCCACACTTTGTTCTCATACATGGATCCTATCTCAGATTTCATGGCCTCTAGCCATTTGTCGGAATCTGGGCTCATCATAGCTTCTTCATAGTTCGTAGGTTCGCCGTTGTCTAACAACATGACTTCCAGGACAGAATTACCGTACCACTCTAGTGCGGTACGTGCTCTGGTCGACCTACGAAGTTCAGTAGTAACTTGATCCGAAGTTTCATGATCATTATCATTAGCTTCCTCTTCGGTTGGTGTAGGCATCACGGGAACGTTTTTATCCGATGTGCTATTTTCCAATTCAAGAGAAGGTACAAATACCTCATCAAGTTCTACTTTCCTCCCACTCACTTCTCGAGAGAGAAACTCCTTCTCTAGAAAGTACCTATTCTTGGCAACAAAGATCTTGCCTTCGGATCTGTGGTAGAAAGTATACCCAATAGTTTCTTTAGAGTATCCTATGAAGACACACTTCTTCACTTTGGGTTCGAGCTTATCAGGCTGAAGCCTTTTGACATAAGCATCACATCCCCAAACTTTAAGAAACGACAGCTTAGGTTTATTGCCAAACCATAGTTCATACGGTGTCGTCTCAACGGGTTTAGACGGTGCCCTATTTAACGTGAATGCGGCTGTCTCTAATGCATAACCCCAAAATGATAAAGGCAAATCGGTAAAAGACATCATAGAACGCACCATATCTAATAAAGTACGGTTACGATGTTCGGACACACCAGTACGCCGCGGTGTTCTAGGTGGCGTGAGTTGTGAAACAATTCCACATGTCTTAAATGAAGGCCAAACTCGTAACTCAAATATTCGCCTCCGCGATCAGATCGTAGAAACTTTATTTTCTTGTTACGATGATTCTCCACTTCACTCTGAAATTCTTTAAACTTTTCAAATGTTTCAGACTTGTGTTTCACCAAGTAGATATACCCATACCTACTCAAATCATCTGTGAAGGTTAGAAAATAACGATACCCGCCGCGTGCCTCAACACTCATCGGACCACATACATCGGTATGTATTATTTCCAATAAGTCATTAGCTCGCTCCATTGTTCCGGAGAACGGAGTTTTAGTCATCTTACCCATGAGGCATGGTTCGCAAGTATCAAATGATTCATAATCAAGTGATTCCAAAAGTCCATCCGCATGGAGTTTCTTCATGCGCTTTACACCAATATGACCTAAACGGCAGTGCTACAAGTAGGTTGCACTATCATTATCAACTTTGCATCTTTTGGCATAAATATTATGAATATGTGTATCACTACGATCGAGATTCAACAAGAATAGAACATTCATCAAAGGTGCATGACCATAAATGATATTACTCATATAAATAGAACAACCATTATTCTCTGACTTAAATGAATAACTGCCTCGCAATAAACAAGATCCTGATATAATGTTCATGCTCAACGCTGGCACCAAATAACAATTATTGAGGTCTAAAACTAATCCCGAAGGTAGATGTAGAGGTAGCGTGCCGACGACGATCACATCAACCTTGGAATCATTCCCGACGCGCATCGTCACGTCGTCCTTAGCCAATCTTCGTTTATTTCGCAGCTCCTGTTTCGAGTTACAAATATGAGCAACCGAACCAGTATCAAATACACATGCGCTACTACGAGCATTAGTAAGGAACACATCAATAACATGTATATGAAATATACCTTTTTTCACTTTGCCATCCTTCTTATCTGCCAAGTACTTGGGGCAGTTCCGCTTCCAGTGACCATTTCCTTTGCAGTAGAAGCACTCAGTTTCAGGCTTGGGTCCAGCTTTGGGCTTCTTCACGGGAGCGGCAACTTGCTTGCCATTCTTCTTGAAGTTTCCTTTCTTTCCCTTGCCCTTTTTCTTGAAAATAATGGTCTTGTTAACCATCAACACTTGATGCTCCTTCTTGATTTCTACCTCCGCCGATTTCAGCATCGCGAAGAGCTCGGGAATCATTTTCGTCATCCCTTGCATATTATAGTTCATCACAAAGCCTTTGTAGCTTGGTGGCAGTGACTAAAGAACTCTGTCAATAACACTCTCAACTGGAAGATCAATTCCCAGCTGAGTCAAGTGGTTATGATATCCAGACATTTTGAGTATGTGTTCACTGACAGAACTGTTCTCCTCCATCTTACAGCTATAGAACTTGTTGGAGACTTCATATCTCTCAACTCGGGCATTAGCTTGAAATATCAACTTCAGCTCTTGGAACATCTCATATGCTTCGTGGTGTTCAAAATGTCTTTGGAGTCCCGGTTCTAAGCTGTAAAGCATGGCACACTGAACTATCGAGTAGTCATCATATCGAGCCTGTCAGACGTTCATAACATCTGCATCAACTCCTGCAGTAGGTCGGTCACCTAGCAGTGCATCAAGGACATAATTCTTCTGTGCAGCAATGAGGATAATCCTCAAGTTACGGACCCAGTTCGTGTAGTTGTTACCATCATCTTTCAACTTAGCTTTCTCTAGGAACGCATTAAAATTCAAGGGAACGGAACCACGGGCCATTGATCTACAACATAGATATGCAAAAATTATTAAGACTAAGTTCATGATAAATTTTAGTTCAAATAATCAAATTACTAATGAACTCTCACTTAAATCAACATCCCTCAAGTTATCTAAGTGATACATGATCCAAATCAACTAACCAATGTTCGATCATCACGTGAGATGGGGTAGTCTTCAATGGTGAACATCTCTATGTTGATCATATCTAATATATGACTCACGTTTGACCTTTCGGTCTCCAGTGTTCCGAGACCATAGCTGTACATGCTAGGCTCGTTAAGTTTAACCCAAGTATTCTGCATGTGCAAAACTGGCTTACACCCGTTGTATGTGAACGTAGAGTCTATCACACCCGATCATCATGAGGTTCTTCGAAACGATGAACTTTAGCAACGGTGCATACTCGGGGAGAACACTTTTATCTTGAAATTAAGTGAAGGGATCATCTTATAATGCTATCGTCGTACTAAGCAAAATAAGATGCATAAAGGATAAACATCACATGCAATCAAAATATGTGACATGATATGGCCATCATCATCTTGTGCTTTTGATCTCCATCTCCAAAGTATCGGAATGATCTGAAGGAAATATGCCCTAGAGGCAATAATAAAGTTGTTATTTTATATTTCCTTATATCATGATAAATGTTTATTATTCATGCTAGAATTGTATTAACCGGAAACTTGATACATGTGTGGATACATAGACAAAACACCGTGTCCCTAGCAAGCCTCTACTAGACTAGCTCGTTAATCAAAGAAGGTTAAGTTTCCTAACCATAGACATGTGTTGTCATTTGATGAACGGGATCATATCATTAGGAGAATGATGTGATGGACAAGACCCATCCGTTAGCATAGCATAATAATGATCGTTCAGTTTTATTGCTATTGCTTTCTACATGTCATATACATATTCCTTTGACTATGAGATTATGCAACTCCCGGATACCGGAGGAATACCTTGTGTGCTATCAAACGTCACAACGTAACTGGGTGATTATAAAGATGCTCTACAGGTATCTCTGAAGGTGTTTTTTTGGGTTGGCATAGATCGAGATTAGGATTTGTCACTCCGAGTATTGGAGAGGTATCTCTGGGCCCTCTCAGTAATGCACATCATAAGAAGCCTTGCAAGCAAAGTGACTAATGAGTTAGTTGCAGGATGATGCATTACGGAACGAGTAAAGAGACTTGCCGGTAATGAGATTGAACTAGGTATGAAGATACCGATGATCGAATCTCGGGCAAGTAACATACCGATGGACAAAGGGAATAACGTATGTTGTCATAACGGTTCGACCGATAAAGATCTTCGTAGAATATGTGGGAACCAATATGAGCATCCAGGTTCCGCTATTGGTTATTGACCGGAGAAATTTCTCGGTCATGTCTGCATAGTTCTCGAACCCGTAGGGTCCGCACGCTTAACATTCGATGACGATTTTGTATTATATGAGTTATGTGATTTGATGACTGAATGTTGTTCAGAGTCTTGGATGAGATCACGGACATGACGAGGAGTCTCAAAATGGTCGAGAGGTAAAGATTGATATATAGGACGATAGTATTCGGACACCGGAAGTGTTCCGGAGGGTACCGAGTACATATCGGGTCACCGGAAGGGGTTCCGGACACCCCTCGGCAAAGATATGGGCCTAATGGGCCAAGAGGGGAAACGCAGCAGCCAGCAGGAGCTGCTGCACCCCTCCATATGGGCCGAACCAGAGGAGGAAGGAAAGAGGGGAAGAGAGAAGGAAGGGTAGAGATTCGGCCTCCCCCTTCCTTCCCTCCTCCCTCGTCCTTCCTTCCCCCTCCAGAAAATATGGTAGGGGGGGGGGGGGGCGAATTGGACTAGGCCCCCAAGTAGGATTCCTCCTACTTGGGGCGCCGCAAGGCTGTCCCCCTCCCCCTCCCACCTATATATATGTGGGGAGGGGGCGCCTAGAATACACACCAATAACTGTTAGCCGTGTGCGGCGCCCCCCTCCACAGATTACACCCTCGGTCATATCTTCGTAGTGCTTAGGCGAAGCCCTGCACGGATCACTTCACCATCACCGTCACCACGCCATTGTGCTGACGGAACTCATTTACTTCCTCGACACTTTGCTGGATCAATAGTTTGAGGGACGTCATCGAGCTGAACATGTGCAGAACTCGGAGGTGCCGTACGTTCGGTGCTTGATCGGTCGGAACGAGAAGACGTTCGACTACATCAACCGCGTTGTCAAACGCTTCCGCTTTCGTTCTACGAGGGTACATAGACACACTCTCCCCCTCTCGTTGCTATGCATCTCCTAGATAGATCTTGTGTGAGCGTAGGATTTTTTTTTGAAATTGCATGCTACGTTCCCCAACAGTGGCATCCGAGCCAGGTCTATGCGTAGATGATATGCACGAGTAGAACACAAAGAGTTATGGGCGGTGATCATCATACTGCTTACTACTAATGTCTTATTTTGATTCGGAGGTATTGTTGGATAAAGCGTCTCGGACCAACCTTACATGACCACGTTCATGAGACCGGTTCCACCGACAGACATGCAACTAGTTTTGCATAAAGGTGGCTGGCGGGTGTCTGTTTCTCCTACTTTAGTTGAATCGAATTTGACTACGGCCGGTCCTTGTTGAAGGTTAAAACTACAAACTTGATAAATCACCGTTGTGGTTTTGATGTGTAGGTAAGAACGGTTCTTGCTAGAAGCCCGTAGCAGCCACGTAAAACTTGCAACAACAAAGTAGAGGACGTCTAACTTGTTTTTGCAGGGCATGTTGTGATGTGATATGGTCAAGACATGATGTGATATACGTTGTTGTATGAGATGATCATATTTTGTAAAAGTTATTGGCAACTGGTAGGAGCCTTATGGTTGTCGCTTTATTGTATGAAATGCAAACGCCATGTAATTGCTTTACTTTATCACTATGCATTAGCGATAGTTGTAGAAGCAATAGTTGGTGAGATGACCACGACGCAACGATGGAGATCAAGGTGTCGGGCCGGTGACGATGGAGATCATGACGATGCTTTGGAGATGGAGATCAAAAGCACAAGATGATGATGGCCATGTCATGTCACATATTTTGATTGCATGTGATGTTTATCTTTTATGCATCTTATTTTGCTTAGTACGGCGGTAGCATTATAAGATGATCCCTTCACCAAATTTCAAGGTATAAGTGTTCTCCCTGAGTATGCACCATTGCGACAGTTTGTCGTGTTGAGACACCATGTGATGATCGAGTGTGATAGACTCTACGTTCAAATACAACGGGTGCAAGATAGTTTTGCACATGCGGAATACTCAGGTTAAACTTGACGAGCCTAGCATGTACAGACATGGCCTCGGAACACTGGAGACCGAAAGGTCGAACATGAATCATATAGTAGATATGATCAACATAGAGATGTTCACCATTGATGACTACTCCATCTCACGTGATGATCGGACATGGTTTAGTTGATTTGGATCACATATCATTTCGATAACTTGAGGGATGTCTATCTAAGTGGGAGTTCTTAAGTAATTTGATTAATTGAACTTAATTTATCATGAACTTAGTCCTGATAGTATTTGCATATCTATGTTGTAGATCAATGGCCCGTGCTACCATTCCCTTGAATTTTAATGCGTTCCTAGAGAAAGCTAAGTTGAAAGATGATGGTAGCAACTACACGGACTAGGTCCGTAACTTGAGGATTATCCTCATTGCTGCACAGAAGAATTATGTTCTTGATGCACCGCTAGGTGAAAGGCCTGCTGCAGGAGCAGATGCTGATGTTATGAACGTCTGGCAAGCTCGATCTGATGACTACTCGATAGTTCAGTGTGCCATGCTTTACGGCTTAGAATCGGGACTTCTAAGACGTTTTGAATGTCATGGAGCATATGAGATGTTCCAAGAGTTGAAGTTAATATTTCAAGCAAATGCCCGAGTTGAGAGATATGAAGTCTCCAACAAGTTCTATAGCTACAAGATGGAGGAGAACAGTTCTGTCAGTGAACACATACCCAGAATGTCTGGATATCATAATCACTTGACTCAGCTGGGAGTTAATCTTCCAGATGATAGTGTTATTGACAGAGGTCTTCAATCACTGCCACCAAGCTACAAAGGCTTCGTGATGAACTATAATATGCAAGGGATGGAGAAAATAATTCCCGGGCTCTTCGCAATGCTCAAAGCTGTGGAGGTAGAAATCAAGAAGGAGCATCAAGTGTTGATGGTTAACAAGACCACTAGTTTCAAGAAAAAAGGGCAAGGGAAAGAAAGGGAACTTCAAGAAGAATGGCAAGCAAGTTGCCACTCCCGGGAAGAAGCCCAAAGCTGGACCCAAGCCTGAAACTGAGTGCTTCTACTGCAAAGGGACTGGTCACTGGAAGTGGAACTGCCCCAAGTATTTGGCGGATAAGAAGGATGGCAAAGTGAACAAAGGTATATTTGATATACATGTTATTGATGTGTACCTTACTAATGCTCATAGTAGCACCTGGGTATTTGATACTGGTTTGGTTGCTCATATTTGTAACTCGAAACAGGAGCTACAGATTAAACGAAGGTTGGCTAAGGAAGAGGTGTTGATGCGCGTCGGGAATGGTTCCAAGGTCGATGTGATCGCCGTCGGCACGCTACCTCTACATCTACCTTCGGGATTAGTTTTAGACCTGAATAATTGTTATTTGGTGCCAGCGTTGAGCATGAACATTATATCTGGATCTTGTTTAGTGCAAGACGGTTATTCATTTAAATCAGAGAATAATGGTTGTTCTATTTATATGAGTAATATCTTTTATGGTCATGCACCCTTGAAGAGTGGTCTATTTTTGTTGAATCTCGATCGTGGTGATACACATATTCATAATATTGATGCCAAAATATGCAAAGTTGATAATGATAGTGCAACATATTTGTGGCACTGCCGTTTGGGTCATATTGGTGTAAAGCGCATGAAGAAACTCCATGCAGATGGGCTTTTGGAATCACTTGATTATGAATCATTTGATACTTGCGAACCATGCCTCATGGGCAAGATGACTAAAACTCCATTCTCCGGGACAATGGAGCGAGCTAATGACTTATTGGAAATAATACATACCGATGTATGCGGTCCGATGAGTGTTGAAGCACGCGGAGGGTATCGTTATTTTCTGACCTTCATAGATGATTTGAGCAGATATGGGTATATCTACTTGATGAAACACAAGTCTGAAACATTTGAAAAGTTCAAAGAATTTCAGAGTGAAGTAGAGAATCATCGTAACAAGAAAATAAAGTTCCTACGATCTGATCACGGAGGCGAATATTTGAGTTACGAGTTTGGTCTTCATTTAAAACAATGTGGAATAGTTTCACAACTCACGCCACCTGAAACACCATAGCGTAATGGTGTGTCTGAATGTCGTAACCGTACTTTATTAGATATGGTGCAATCTATGATGTCTCTTAGCAATTTATCACTATCATTTTGGGGTTATGCATTAGAGACAGCTGCATTCACGTTAAATAGGGCACCGTCTAAATCCGTTGAGACGACACCGTATGAACTGTGGTTTGGCAAGAAACCTAAGCTGTCATTTCTTAAAGTTTGGGGTTGCAACACTTATGTCAAAAGGCTTCAGCCTGATAAGCTCGAACCCAAATCGGAGAAGTGCGTCTTCATAGGATACCCAAAGGAAACAATTGGGTACACCTTGTACCACAGATCCGAAGGCAAGATCTTTGTTGCCAAGAATGGAACCTTTCTAGAGAAGGAGTTTCTCTCGAAAGAAGTGAGTGAGAGGAAAGTAGAACTTGATGAGGTAATCGTACCTTCTCTCGAATTGGAAAGTAGTTCATCAGAGAAAACCGTTCCCGTGATGCCTACACCAACTAGAGAGGAAGCTAATGATGATGATCATGAAACTTCGAATCAAGTTACTACAGAACCTCGTAGGTCAACCAGAACATGATCTGCACCAGAGTGGTACTGGAATCCTGTACTGGAAGTCATGTTACTAGACCAAGGCGAACCTACGAACTATGAAGAAGCTATGATGAGCCCAGATTCCGACAGATGGCTTGAGACCATGAAATCTGAGATAGGATTCATGTATGAGAACAAAGTGTGGACTTTGGTGGACTTGCCCGATGATCGGCGAGCCATAGAGAATAATTGGATCTTCAAGAAGAAGACTGACGCCGATGGTAATATTACTATCTACAAAGCTCAACTTGTCGCAAAAGGTTTTCGACAAAGTTCAAGGAGTTGACTACGATGAAACTTTCTCACCCGTAGCGATGCTTAAGTCCGTCCGAATCATGTTAGCAATTGCCGCATTTTATGATTATGAAATCTGGCAAATGGATGTCAAAACTGCATTCCTTAATGGATTTCTTAAAGAAGAGTTGTATATGATGCAACCAGAAGATTTTGTCGATCCTAAAGGTGCTAACAAAGTGTGCAAGCTCCAGCGATCCATCTATGGACTGGTGCAAGCATCTCGGAGTTGGAATATACGCTTTGATGCGGTGATCAAAGCATATGGTTTTATACAGACTTTTGGAGAAGCCTGTATTTTCAAGAAAGTGAGTGGGAGCTCTGTAGCATTTCTAATATTATATGTGGATGCCATATTGTTGATTGGAAATGATGTAGAATTTCTGGATAGCATAAAAGGATACTTGAATAAGAGTTTTTCAATGAAAGACCTCGGTGAAGCTACTTATATATTGGGCATCAAGATCTATAGGGATAGATCGAGACGCTTAATAGGACTTTCACAAAGCACATACCTTGATAAAGTTTTGAAGAAGTTCAAAATGGATCAGTCAAAGAAAGGGTTCTTGCCTGTGTTACAAGGTGTGAAATTGAGTAAGACTCAATGCCCGACCACTGCAAAAGATAGAGAGAAAATGAAAGTCATTCCCTATGCTTCAGCCATAGGTTCTATCATGTACTATGCTGTGTACCAGACCTGATGTGTGCCTTGCCATAAGTTTGGCAGGGAGGTACCAAAGTAATCCAGGAGTGGATCACTGGACAGTGGTCAAGAACATCCTGAAGTACCTGAAAAGGACTAAGGATATGTTTCTCGTTTATGGAGGTGACAAAGAGCTCGTCGTAAGCGGTTACGTCGATGCTAGTTTTGACACTGATCCGGATGACTCTAAGTCACAAACCGGATACGTATTTATATTGAATGGTGGAGCTGTCAGTTAGTGCAGTTCCAAGCAGAGCGTCGTGGCGGGATCTACGTGTGAAGCGGAGTACATAGCTGCTTCGGAAGCAGCTAATGGATGAGTCTAGATGAAGGAGTTCATATCTGATCTAGGTGTAATACCTAGTGCATCGGGTCCAATGAAAATCTTTTGTGACAATACTGGAGCTATTGCCTTGGCAAAGGAATCCAGATTTCACAAAAGAACCAAACACATCAAGAGACGCTTCAACTCCATCCGTGATCAAGTCAAGGAGGGAGACATAGAGATTTGCAAAATACATACGGATCTGAATGTAGCAGATCCGTTGACTAAGCCTCTTCCACGAGCAAAACATGATCAGCACCAAGACTCCATGGGTGTTAGAATCATTACAATGTAATCTAGATTATTGACTCTAGTGCAAGTGGGAGACTGAAGGAAATATGCCCTAGAGACAATAATAAAGTTGTTATTTTATATTTCCTTATATCATGATAAATGTTTATTATTCATGCAAGAATTGTATTAACCGGAAACTTGATACATGTGTGGATACATAGACAAAACACCGTGTCCCTAGTAAGCCTCTACTAGACTAGCTCGTTAATCAAAGATGGTTAAGTTTCCTAACCATAGACATGTGTTGTCATTTGATGAACGTGATCACATCATTAGGAGAATGATTTGATGGACAAGACCCATCCGTTAGCTTAGCATAATAATGATCGTTCAATTTTATTGCTATTGCTTTCTTCATGTCATATACATATTCCTTTGACTATGAGATTATGCAACTCCCGGATACCGGAGGAATACCTTGTGTGCTATCAAACGCCACAACGTAACTGGGTGATTATAAAGATGCTCTACAGGTATATCCGTAGGTGTTTGTTGGGTTGGCATAGATTGAGATTAGGATTTGTCACTCCGAGTATCAGAGAGGTATCTCTGGGCCCTCTCGGTAATGCACATCATAAGAAGCCTTGCAAGCAAGGTGACTAATGAGTTAGTTGAAGGATGATGCATTACGGAACGAGTAAAGAGACTTGCTGATAACGAGATTGAACTAGGTATGAAGATACCGACGATCGAATCTCGGGCAAGTAACATACCGATGGACAAAGGGAATAACGTATGTTGTCATAACGGTTCAACCAATAAAGATCTTCATAGAATATGTGGGAACCAATATGAGCATCCAGGCTCCACTATTGGTTATTGACCGGAGAAATGTCTTGGTCATGTCTACATAGTTCTCGAACCCGTAGGGTCCGCACGCTTAACATTCGATGACGATTTTGTATTATATGAGTTATGTGATTTGGTGACCGAATGTTGTTCGGAGTCCCGGATGAGTCTTGAAATGGTCGAGAGGTAAAGATTGATATATAGGACGATAGTATTCGGACACCGGAAGTGTTCCGGAGGGTACCGGGTACATATCGGGTCACTAGAAGGGGTTCCGGACACCCCCCGGCAAAGATATGGGCCTAATGGGCCAAGAGGGAAACGCAGCAGCCAACAGGAGCTGCTACGCCCCCCTATATGGGCCGAACCAAAGGAGGAAGGAAAGAGGGGAAGAGAGAAGGAAGGGGAGGGATTCGGCCTCCCCCTTCCTTCCCTCCTCCCTCCTCCTTCCTTCCCCCTCCGAAAAATATGGTAAGGGGGGGGGGGGGGGCGAATTGGACAAGGCCCTCCTACTTGGGGCACCCCAAGGCTGTCCCCCTCCCCCTCCCACCTATATATACGTGGGGAGGGGGCGCCTAGAATACACACCAATAACTGTTAGCCGTGTGCGGCGCCCCCCTCCACAGATTACACCCTCGGTCATATCTTCGTAGTGCTTAGGCGAAGCCCTGCACGGATCACTTCACCATCACCGTCCCCACGCCGTTGTGCTGACGGAACTCATCTACTTCCTCGACACATTGCTGGATCAATAGTTCGAGGGACGTTATCAAGCTGAAAGTGTGCAGAACTCGGAGGTGCCGTACGTTTGGTGCTTGATCGGTCGGAACGAGAAGAAGTTCGACTACATCAACCGCGTTGTCAAACGCTTCCGCTTTCGGTCTACGAGGGTATGTAGACGCACTCTCCCCCTCTCGTTGCTATGCATCTCCTAGATAGATCTTGCGTGAGCGTAGGAATTTTTTTTGAAATTGCATGCTACGTTCCCCAACATGATCTCCATCGTCACCGGCATGACACCTTGAACTCCATCGTTGCGTCGGGGTCGTCTCGCCAACTATTGCTTCTACAACTATTGCTAACGCACAACGATAAAGTAAAGCCATTACATGGCGCTTAGTGATTGATACACAGGCCATACAATAATTAAAGACAACCCTAAGGCTCCTGCCAGTTGTCGTACTCATCGACATGCAAGTCGTGAACTTATTACAAAACATGATCATCTCATACATCAACATATATCACATCATATCTTGACCATATCACATCACAACATGCCTTACAAAAACAAGTTAGACGTCCTCTACTTTGTTGTTGCAAGTTTTACGTGGCTGCTACAGGCAACTAGCAAGAACCGTTTTTACCTACGCAAAACCACAACGGTGATTATCAAGTTGCTATTTAACCTTCTGCAAGGACCGTCGTAGTCAAATCCGATTCAACTAAAGTAGGAGAAACAGACACCCGCCAGCCACCTTTATGCAAAACAAGTTGCATGCCAGTCTATGGAATCGGTCTCATGTGCGTGGACATGTAAGTTTGGTCCGGGCCGCTTCATCCCACAATGCAACCGAATCAAAATAAGACATTGGTGGGAAGCAATATGAACCTCACCGCACATAACTCCTTTGTGTTCTACTCGTGCATATCATCTACGCATAGACCTGGCTCATGGTGCCACTATTGTGGAACGTTGCATGGAAACAAACAAAAAATTCTACGCACATGCAAGATCTATCCATGGAGATGTATAGCTACGAGAGGGGGAGAGCATCTACATACCCTTGTAGATCGCTAAGCGGAAGCGTTTATCAAGGCGGTTGATATAGTCGTACACCTTTACGATCCGTCCCGATCAAGTACCGAACGTACGGCACCTCCGCGTTCAGCACACGTTCAGCTCGATGACGTCCTCGCCTTCTCGATCCAGCAAGAGGGGCGAAGTAGTAGATGAGTTCCGGCAGTACGATGGCGTGGTGACGGTGGTGGTGAAACTATTTTCGCAGGGCTTCGCCAAGCACAACAGATTAGAGCGGAGGATGAACTAGAGGGAGAGGGGGCGCTGGCACACGGCTTGGTGAATCATGGTCTCCCCCAGGGGCTAGCCATACTCCTCTATTTATATGTTGAGCCCTAGGGTAATTTCTTGGAGAAAGAGCCTCCTCACAGTCGGGTTGGAACTCAAGGAAGAGTCCTTCTCGGTTTCCAGTACTAGACGCCACGGTCCTCGGCGTCTGGCCCAGACGCCATGGGTCTCGGCGTCTGGCCTAGGGCAGACGCCAGGGTTCCTGGCGTCTGGTCCCTAACCTCCGCAAAACTTCCTTTTGCACCGACCTAAAGCCCCGTGGGCCTTACCCCTTGGCCCAACCATATAATCATATATATCAATCTTTACCTCCGGATTATTCCGGAGCTCCTCGTCATGTCCGTGATCTCATCCGGGACTCCGAACAACATTCTGTTGACATGGATTTTGACCAAGATAAAATAAAATGCATAAGCCACATAAAATATAAATGTAAAACGGCAAAAATACATTTTATAATGCAAAGAACCAATTAAAAATATATAATCAACCGCTCAAAGTGAGGACTGACAAAAATAGGCATATTATATATTGCCGAATGTCAAGGATGCGTATGCTTAAAAGAGCAAAAAATTACAAAAGGTGATGAAATAAAGAAATAGTCATCAAGTTTTGTCCTAAAAAATATAGAGGACACATAGCTCGCATACACGTACAACGTCACCGATGGAGGAATTTAATGTCGACATAAATTCAAATCGTCTCAGGCGGCGTTGATATTGCTGAAATATTGGACCGGGAGTAAATTTAGACATTATTCGAGCGATGCTAATGAGATGTCACACAACGCATATAAAAAAGAGGAAAATGTCAAAAATGTCCCATGTGACGACATAATAAAAATGTTAGACAATTATTGAAATATCGCCAAAGCCCGATATTGCTAACAAAAAAGGCAATAATTATAATTTGACAATAAAGATAAATAGTCATCAAGTTTCGTTCTATATTAGGGGACACATGACTGGTACGCACATCGCCGATGATAGAGTTCTCTAATCAAACATCATGCCAGCATAGACGGCGTCGATGTCGACAAAATATAACAAATGTGGGTGCGACTCCATCAATATATCGCAGTGTATCTTTAAGAAATGTACACAAACCATAATTGATAGCTAAAGTAAATATTAGCATCGATTCATTTAGCTAGCACATACTTGCATTATGCGCTAATGCACGCAGGCTAAGTGAGCGTACATGTATGGCATCTGTATTTACCATGGCACATATGGCCCCATGCTAGCTAGCTCCTTCCAGAGTCATGCGTACAAAATTTCGTCTTTGATTCGGCCATCGTGGTACAAACCATGGAGCATGTTATATCTACCCCAAACTTTCGCCCTCGGCTCGGCCATCGCGGTATGAGTCAAGGAGCATGCATGGTTCTTTTAAGCATGGTTCCTTTAAATGTTGCGTGCGCTTCGTCCTACTGATCTCCGTCTTGGTTCGGTCCCCTTAGCGATACAGGCCAAGATGAACGCCTCGTTCCTTGGTTTGGTCTCTATATATGGATACAAATCAAGAGAGTGTCATAAGTGCAGAAAAAAATTGCTTTAATTTGATCATCATAAAAAAAATGGATATGACTAAGTTGGAATGAAATTACGAATGTGCTAAACTGAACTCATGATAAACTCTTGTTTGGTTGCGCTACGAGCATTATGTGTCATGGTAGTTGTAATACAAACAAAAGCATAAAAATATATTCCCTCACTTGGTTACGCCGCACGTGGGCATTATCCTAATGTCACGCGGTGTTAGTAGTAATACAAGCAGGGCAAAACTTAATTAAAAAATGTGTTCATGTTACACACCCAAAAATAAAAAACAAAATTATGCAAGATGAATTATAAAACATGTTGCCTCATAAAAACCAGTCTTAGTTGGTTACGCTACACGCGGGCATTATCTTAATGCTCTGCGGTGTTAGTAGTAATACAAGTGAGAGAAAATTAAACAAAACATTCGGGCCACATATTTTGGCCAAAGTCAAATAAAATATATCATGAAATGCTCCAATGCTATAAGAGCCTAAACTACTAGCATCATCACAAATGGATACCACAAACTCACTTTACTTGGGTTAGACTACACACAAGCGCTGATTAAAATGACGCGGCGTGGAATTTTAATACCATGTAAGGTGCAAATATAAACAAAAAATATAAGTGTCATGTAACACATGCAATATTAAAATTGTTCCATAAACCCTCACTTGGTTACGCTACACGCTGGCATTATCTTAGTGCTACGCGGTGTTAGTAGTAATACAGGTAAAGCAGAACTTAATAAAAATAGGTTCACTCCACATCCACATGTGCATACAAAATTCATGTAAAATACATGATAAGGAATATCCCATGCGGCTCATGTAGGCTTTAAACAAACAACTATAAGAAAACTCCAGACGGGTCAAGCTATACGTGTGTGTCATATCATTTAACCATGTAGTTAGTTTTGGTACCGTGTGAAGTCAAAATCAACAAAACATGGCACATATCACATGCACCATAAAAAGCATCAAGGTTGTGTCAGAAAGCTTCAGTCCGTTACGCTACACGCGGGCACCACATCAATGCTATGCGATGATAGTAGTAATGTGATGATGCAAAACTTATTAAGATCGGCATGTCACATACATTCAGGCCATCAAACCTAATACATCACACAAGATGCTCAAAGGAAACCATACTCCAACATGTCAAACATGAAATCATGGAGGAGTATTTGCATGAAACCAAACTTTAAGTTCACCAAGAAGGAGTTCATCGTCGACCGCGAGGAGGATTTCTCTTGTAGCATATTGTAATAGGCATGTGATGTAATCCTATGTAATAGATATGTTGGAATTCTTAATCAGGGGTTTTCTCTTCGGAGATGTAATTAACAGAATTTTTATGTAAATGTAAGAGTTCTGGAAATAATGTACCTGCAATGTTTGATCTTCTTTTTATTGTATGTGTTTATGCATTTAAATATATTCATTCTGTATCAATGACGTGGATGCGTGCCTCACGCCTGCCATTTTCCTATCATTAGATTCTGGCACGCCCGGTGGGACCTATTTCTCCCCTCATCTTTGAATTCCAACATAGGATTGCAATATATGAATTTCTAAAGTAAATGAAGTATATAAACATTGTGTAGGCAAAATATACTCAAAGAAAACTAATATAGAGTTCTGTTTATTCGAAGGTATGGAAGGTCAAGTGTCGCAGTCGGTGACACTCCGCATTGGAGATATTTGGCTTGATGTGCCAGTTGATCCATGTGCGACTTCATCAAATCAGCATCTGGGTACTATGACTTCACCAACTGAACATGACCAAGGAATAGAAGTCTGCTCTGCACTCAAGTTTGGGAAAAGTATGAGGGTACATAAAAAGGGAAAGGGGATACAATGGGCAAACACCATTATGAGCAACCTACAGACGGGGGCAATGCCATGATTACATTGCCCTCCTCATTGTTTGTGCATGGAAGGACATCAGAGGTTAAGAATAAAGTTCAAGTTGATGCTCCAGAGCCTTTTCTTTCGCTGGCCGATAAATCCAGTGGAAAATGCTCTGAGACGCTTCATATCACTAGTAGAAAAAGGCCCATTTGTCCCGGTTCTAGAGGCCCATTTGTCCCGGTTCTGGAACCGGGACTAAAGGGTCGGGACTAAAGCCCAATACCTTTAGTCCCGGTTCGCCTACGAACAGGGACAGATGGGGCTCCACGTGGCTGCTGCGGCTTGCCCATGCAGGAGGGCTTTTTGTCCCGGTTGGTAGCACCAACCGGGACCAAAAAGCATCCACGCGTCAGCAGTTCAGGGGCTTGGGGGGGGGGGGGGGGGGTTGTTTTTTTGAAGGGGGGGGGTTTGGGGGTTTTTTAGGGTTAGTTTAGGGGTTTCATATATTGTGTTAGCTAGGTAATAGAGAGAAGTGACCTCTCTTATCTCCGTGCTTGGTCGATGCTACGTACTATACGTATAGAGAGAACTCGCGACACGCTAGCTAGTAAGGAAATGAAGGAAACCATTAAGTATACAAGATCGTCATGAACATATATATACAGAGAGAAGTGATCGACCTCCTCCTTCTCCGAGAGATTGGTCGAACAACAAGTTTCCGTATATCTATCCGACGCTACTAGCTACATATATACAATATAAGATCTCTTACAATCCCTAACATCTGATGTCAAGTTCCACATGGTATTCTCCGGCTTTATTGATGACGTGGTCAAGAAAGAATCCCGCCAATTCCTCTTGAATTGCTTTTATGCGATCTTGTGGTAGGAGTTCATCCCGCATCTGCCACATCTAATTTGAAGAAGGGGGTCAATATATATATATATAAATGAAACTCAACACAAATGATGGTAATAAAATAAAATTGTGAATATTATTGCTTACGCACTTCATATTGTTTTTCAGAGTAGCCCCGCTCACAGGTCGTGTGGCGGATGAACTCGCAAATGTAGTATCCACAAAAATCATTCCCGCCTTCCTGCCACAACCACTTTATAAGAAATAGAGGTCAATCAAACTGATAAGCAAGCATGCTAAATGGTATTGATGAAACTAGCTAGAATCAATGGGAGATGCGCGAAACTAGCTAGTAGTACTTACTTTCGGCTGTGTAAATCGGAGCTCCCCCGGCAGTCCCAGAGCTTCTGTGGTGAACTCTTTTCAAACCCTGCCAGACAAAGAAAACAATTTCTTGATATCAGGAAATGAACAAAGTTGCCGATATGGTGCGATAACGATCGATTGAACTTACTTCTCGAGCATTTTAGTCATGGCCGCATACTCCTTGGGATCTTGTCGTCTCGAGTCTAAGACGGTTACTAGTCCCTGCTCAAGCTTAATCTCTAGGAGAATAAAATGGAAGCTGCGCACGCATGCATAACTCATCAATTACATTACTATAACCTCGAGTAATAAGGGAAACCGAATATGCACAAGACAGTAACACTCACTTGAAGTTGTAAGGAAAGAGTGTTTTAACTTTTTTTTTGATTTCGAAGCAACGATTGTAGCAAGTTAGCCTCGGTTTCTTTGGCATTATATTTAACCGTCCATTCATCTATGAGATTTGTGTTAATAAACCCAATATCATAGATTTGTGCTTTTCTGCATTTGACGATCTTCAATCTGCATAATATAGTGAGGATAATTATATGTACATGCAATGAAAGAGCTGAGCTATATATAGAGACTTCCGAATATCGCTATTTGGAAGGCCTTTGCTGAAATTCGTACCAAAAAGCGAATTATTCTATCCGGAACTCCGTTCCAAAACAACTTTAAAGAGCTTCGTAGCATCATACGCCCTTCCGGCTAATGATGAAGCCATGGATTTCTTCAATACTTTGACAGACGACGTGACATATAGAAGAATATATATATATAGATGAGATCAGAAAAAAATTGGATCAACTTGTGCACATCCATAATGGGGGCATTCTTGATAAATCGATATATGTCAAAATTCAAACTTTGACACAAGATCAAATGTTGCATATGTCAAAATTCAAACTTTGACATATGATCAAATGTTGCATATGTCAAAATTCAAACTTTGACATATTATCAAATTTTGATATATGTCCACCACGATATAAAATGATACATAGACTTGTTCGGGCGAGAGGGGGTTGATCGACGTCCCCCCTCATGTTGAAGTTACCGGAGTTATCTTCTAGTGGTTTGGGTGGCCTCGAAAGTTTGTCGGGTAGGGGCGGGAGGGGGTAGGAGATCGATAACGCTTTTTTTCTAGGGTTTGGGTGGCCTCGAGAGTTGGTCGCCCGGTATATCAAGAGGGGGGTGAACATTTTACCTTAGTAACTTAGAAAAAAAATGTTATCGGGGAGGGGGTATATCGACCCCCCCTCATGTCGAAGTTATCGGGGAGGGGCTATATCGACAACGACATACATATAGCCACATACATATAAAAAAAATTCTATGAACATCCATACATACATATAGCCACATACATATATATGGCTATGAAAAAAAATTCATCATATAAAAAAAATGTTATCGGGGAGGGGGTATATCGACCCCCCCCCTCATGTCGAAGTTATCGGGGAGGGGCTATATCGACAACGACATATACATATAGCCACATACATATAAAACATTCTATGAACATTCATATATACATACATATAACCACATACATATATATGGCTATGAAAAGTGCTATGAAAAAAAAATTCATCATATAAAAAAATGCTATGAACAAAACAATTAATACATATATGAACAAAACAATTTTATGAACATCCATACATACATAGCCACATACATATATATATATATACATTATATATGAACAAAACAATATTCATCATATAAAAAATATCAACATATATAAAAAAACACAGAGCCGGGGCGGCGGCTCACACGATGGGGGCGGGCCGGGGCAGGGGCGCGCGCGGCCGGGTGCGCTTGGGGGCGGGGCAGCAGGCCGGCGGGGGCAGGGGCGCGGGGTCGGGGACGACGACGGCGACCGCGACGACGACGACTGGGGCGGGCCGGGGCACAGGGGCGCGCGCGGCCAGGCGAGGGCGCGTCGGCGAGGGTGCGTCGGCGAGGGCGTCGGCGAGGGTTCGGGGAGGAGAGCACGTCGGCGAGGGCGAGGGCGCGGTCCGGCAGCCTGGCGGCGTCGTGCTGTTCGGCGCGGCATCGGGGGGGAAGATGAACTGGGACTGAAAATTTCTAAGTGCTACCTTATATAGCCAGAGCATTGGTCCCGGTTTGTGGCACCAACCGGGACCAATGCCCCCCTTTAGTCCCGGTCGGTGCCACGAACCAGGACCAAAGGTCTATTTTCAGCAGCCCAAAGGGCGGGAAGCAGAGGCCTTTGGTACCGGTTAGTGGCACCAACCGGGACCAATGTGGGGCATTGGTCCCGGTTGGTGCCACTAACCGGGACCAAAGGCCTCTGCTTCCCGCCCTTTGGGCTGCTGAAAAGAGACCTTTGGTCCCGGTTCGTGGCACCAACCGGGACCAAAGGCCTGCGCCTGCCAAAGCCGCGGTGCGGTGGGATGTTTAGTCCCACCTCGCTAGCTGAGGAGCGGCCGCACCTGTTTATAAGCGCTGCCCCGTCCTCTCTCTCGAACTCCTCTAAACAGCAGGCCTATGGGCCTAATCGGACACTGCTATGCCTATGGGCCTGCTGGGCCTTCTGCGGGCCTGAATCCTGGCCCAAGTAGCTGGGTTTCTAGTCGTATTCACGCCGTGGTGGCCCAGTAGGTGGCATTTTTTTTCTTCTGTTTTTTGTTTTCTTTTTTGCTTTATTTTTTTTGCTTTATTTTTTTTCAGTTTTCCAGTGATTCTTTTTGCTGTTAGGTCACAAAAATTATAGACTTTCTGTTAGTGCCATTAATTTTCAAATTTGAATTCTTTTAAATTTGTGTGAATCACTAGTTTGTGAATAACTTTACTATAAAAATAGATTTTTGAGTGATTTTTTTTCCTGCTATTTAATATTATTGTGTTTTATCATTATATTAAATTTGTTATTTTTCGTTTTTTCTATAACTTTACTATAAAATTTCAGTGTCATTTCATTTTTTTGAACTTATTTGAACTCCAGACTTTTTGTGTGTTCAAAATGCACCATTCAAAGCAACATCATCAATTTTCAACCCTTTCTGACTTCATCTGGTATTTTTCATGCATTTACTGATTTTTGTAAGCTAAATGACACTGAAATTGAAAAGCACTACAAATGAACTTTGAAGAGGTTGAAAATTGGCAGGGTATCATCATTTCACCCATATAGCATGTGCTAAAAAGTTGAGAGGGTTACGGCAAAAACTTGATGCACTTCGTGTACAAAACGGACAATCTTTTTCGAAGTATCAGGGTTTCATACGGAAACTCGTCTGTTACAAAAGGCATTTCATTTTTTCACATGTAACTGCAGTGATATTCTAGATCAAAGGCATCATCATAATAGTTGTGAAGAGAAAGTCTTCACTTTTTCTTCGCTTGTGTCCTTTGCTTATTGCGCCGTAACCATGGATATTCTTCATCGTTTAACAGGGTGCTTGGGTCAGCCTTGACTTTGAAGGGAGGAATTTCATGAAACTTTTCATAATCTTCAGACATGTCTGTCTTGCCCTCCAATCCCACGATGTCTCTTTTTCCTGAAAGAACTATGTGGCGCTTTGGCTCATCGTATGATGTATTCGCTTCCTTATCTTTTCTTTTTCTCGGTTTGGTAGACATGTCCTTCACATAGAAAACCTGCGCCACATCATTGGCTAGGACGAATGGTTCGTCTGTGTACCCAAGATTGTTCAGATCCACTGTTGTCATTCCGTACTGTGGGTCTACCTGTACCCCGCCTCCTGACAGATTGACCCATTTGCACTGAAACAAAGGGACCTTAAAATCATGTCCGTAGTCAAGTTCCCATATGTCCACTATGTAACCATAATATGTGTCCTTTCCCCTCTTGGTTGCTGCATCAAAGTGGACACCGCTGTTTTGGTTGGTGCTCTTTTGATCTTGGGCGATCGTGTAAAATGTATTCCCATTTATCTCGTATCCTTTGTAAGTCAATACAGTTGAAGATGGTTCCCTGTACAACGAGTACAACTCATAAAAAACAGTGTTGTCACCTCTGAGACGTGTTTGCAACCAACTGCCGAAAGTCCTGATGTGTTCACATGTAATCCAGTCGTCACACTGCTCCGGGTGTTTCGAGCGCAGAATGTTCTTGTGTTCATCGACATACGGGGTCACCAAGGTAGAGTTCTGTAGAACTGTGTAGTGTGCTTGAGACCAAGAATGCCCGTCCCTATATATTATTGAGTCCCCTCCTAGCGTGCCTTTTCCAGTCAGTCCCCCCTCACACTACACCACGACACTCAAAGCAACGTCAAAAAATCTGTCGGCATATGTCACCTAAGGCGACACATTTAGTGTCGGGAAAGACCTTCCCCGACAGAAAGGAGCTGTCGCCTATAGTCCTGCCGGGAAAGGTCTTTACCGACAGATTAATTTATGCCGACAGAAAGTATGACACCGTTTGTGAGATCTGCACCGACAGACATTTCTACACCGACAGACTACTATGTTCCGACAGTTCATCTGCCAGTGTGCTATGCCGACAGATTGTGCGACGTCCATTGCTACGCCGACAGTTTCTCTATCAATGCGCTATGCCGACAGTTTGTGCGACGTCAAATACTTCTACCGACACATTTACTGCTAGTGTTCTACATTCCAGCACAAATGCAAATGCACATTATTTTTTATGAAATTACATTCATATAATATTAAACTCATGTCCAATATGCAACACATACAAACAATTGCACTCTTCTATTCATCACAAGATATCATTGATCAATGCATTAATTCAATATATATATATCATTAGTTTTCTTCACTCAAGTTAGGTACAACCATTATGGAAATACACAAGTCAAATATACAAGAGAGGCATGTTACAAACATAATGGCCAAAGTTCATAAGAGACCAAGTGCTTGTTCCCTGGACTGCTACTGCTACAGAATATTATGGAAGACCAAATCTTCAATCGCCAAGCCAAATCAACTTCCATATGAACAAAATGCGTCATCCATGTTCTCAAGAAAAGCAATCATGAGAACATCTTTGATCAACTAGTGGACTTGCTACTTTCTACCATTTGTCCCTACAAAAGAACTCATATGTTTCAGCAATCTTTGAAACAATACAATGTATTCAAATTCATGAGTTGCCTTTGAGTCCAAAGGTCTAAGAAACAGAAGATGTACACCACACCAACTTGCATACAAGAAAAGTAAACTGATACTTGATTGCCTCACCTCTCTAATAAAAATTATGCATGTCATTGCGGTTCATGCACGCTATAGTTATAAAGCAAAGATTCAAGTTACAAAAGGTAACCTTATGAGAATACAAACCAAAGACAGCATAGCACCTAGCATATCAGAAATGGCTTACTATAAACATGTATGAACTCGCAGATGAGCAATCAGGTTGTTCTAAGCCATCAGGAGTAAGGTCCTTACTGTAATTTCAGAGATTGCATTCGAAGCTACTCAATTAGCAAAAGGCTACAACACCTATGTTTACCTACAAAAGGAGTCAGGTGTAATCCTAATATGTGGACTGAACTAAATATGCTTCCCAGAAAAATAACGGTCAAGTATTTGTTTTTTGTGGCTGATCTTTAGAAGAGAACAAGCTTCAATTTAGCTACTAGGAATTACACACTGACGGACAATTGTACCACTCACCGTATTTGAACAAATGTGCAAGCAAACATTCAGTTTAGCTTGCGTACTAAATCACACATTTCTGCTAGCTTCCATGATCAAGTCTCTGAACTTGATACTATTTGCATAATAATGGGGGTTGCGCTGCACACATATAAACATAGAAACCAAACATTCTATGTTCTGCTATAACCCAGATTCAGTATCACCTTATCGTGCCCCTAATTCTTATATATTTCCGATAGAAATTAGATGCTCTAGTAGCCTGATGCATCATCTATTTATAATGACACTACAAACTGCACTGTATGTGTATAGTTATGAAGCATGAAACTTGACAAGAAAAATACAAAGATTGCCCAAAATAAAAATAATGTGTTTAGTTCAAACTGAGGACCATTTTCCCCATCCTGATCCTATGTCTTCCTGACCCAAGCATCAAACGAAACATAGCAGTGTCATCTCATGGAAAAAAGTTGTCAAGAATAATACCTGGTGTTTCCACATTTCTGATTCCTTGAGAAATGAGAACTTGATGCGTCTCTCCAATTTGCCGTTGCATTTATTCCGTGTGCTCTTGTAGAGTAGAAACTTGTTCATCTTGTCGACGAACTTGAATTTCCATTGCCAGTTATGTTGGCGGTTGAGCTGCTTCTTCAGTTTCTGCAAAAAATAGAGCAAATGAGGCCCCTAATTTATTTCTACAATTAAGTGAGTGCAGTCTATACTTGTCATCAATTGATATGCAGTCACGTGCATGGCTGTACTAAAGAAAAACATATGATGTCCTTATGTGACTAACAGTTAGTGTCTCTGCTTGTGCGGTAGGAACTCCAATATACACACACATCATGCAGCATTACGAAATATCATATGATGAATTGAAACCATGCATAGTTGAACTAGCCTCGTGCATGGAAGACCACAATAAAGAAATAGGCTGGAGTCGAGTGGCATCAATCAAGCAGTAAACCAGACCCAAGCAGTAAAACAAAGTTGAACTATATATCATGGGTCCAAATCACCCTTGGTTCCAAAATTAGAGAATCTGTCATGCAACTACACAAGCATGAACCTAGGAGCCCAGTCCAATGCAGTGGCGGGAACCAAAGCCCAGACAGGCCTCAACATGGCATGCAGTTTGGTTCACAACCAACTACTCCCTCCGTTCCTAAATATAAGCCCTTTTAGAGATTCCAATATGGACTACATATGGAGCAAAATGAGTGAATATACACCCTAAAATATGTCTATATACATCTATATGTTGTCCGTATTGAAATCTCTAGAAAGGCTTATATTTAGGAATGGAGGGAGTAGAACAGAAACTATGCTAGAGTAGAGTAGCGAGAAACTGAGGGGGGGATAACCTCATAGTCAAGAGGGGCAGAGCCACAACCTTGTGTGGGGAGTCGAGGTCAGGGCCGTTGGCTTGGGCTTGGGGTCCCGGTCGTCCTCCTCGCCCATGGAGCCGAGTGCCTGCTGCACCAAATCAAGCAGGAAAATAAATATCATATTATTCCAAGGTTAGACATCCAATCAAGTGGCAAAAGAAATAAAGAAATAAGATCACATGAAGATTCTAAGCAAAAGAACAACTTATTTATAAAACCCTCCATTAATTTAATCTAGTTTAGTTTCAACCAAGCAACAACTTGATCATGGTTTAGTATTTATTTATCCTGGACCGAACTTGTAGATTTGATGAACAATGGCTGAATAAGAAAACTACTACTACAAGTCCAGTCCCTAGAACCAACAAATATTAAGCATCTATCGCATGGTCTGCAAGGGTCAAAGTAAAGAGCAATTTCTACTGTACCAAATTAGACTGTTTACTCAATAAATAAACCTGAAATTTAATCTATAAGCAAGCAACATCGATATCATTCAATAAAAACCTCAAGAGGAGCAACCCGCAAAAAAGATGCATTCAGTTTGATATATCAATGTAAACAGGACAAACAACGCTTAAAAGATGAAAATAAAAGCAAGAAAGAATAACTGATGTTGCTGTGGCTTGCATGGGACTCCATTTTCGGTTGCGACAGCGACTAGAACATCTTAGCCAAAGAGGGATCACAAGTCCAAAGCAAAATAAGATAACTGCGTTTACGCACAATTCCTAGTTCCTTACCAAACAACAATAACAAGATAGTCAGGCCACTTGCATCGAACCATAAACTGGCTAGAATTAATGCGATGATACAGAAAGTGCAGAGGGAGGAGAGTTGTTGTTTATTACCACCATTGATTGTTGTTGCTGTTGTAGTTGATCAAAAGGGCGACTTGGTTGCTTCCTAATCCTGATACTGATCCAGTTCCAACCAACCTCCTGCCTAGAGCTGGACTAGAGGGATTCCAACTCTACCTACAAACCAGGCATATTAATTAGCAATATATATTTGAAAAAACATGTATCTATCTAATTCACATGTATGTGCTCCAAAGCTAAAGATGCATATAGTACAACATGCCATTTTCCAGCAGCAACGATATAGAAAAAACCATGACACTTGTTTACCTTCAGACCAAACAGCGCCAAGTTTTGCTTCTCCTCTGCTTAATTTACTATTGCCCAGGCTGATCATTCCTCGGCGGCACAACGGTCCACCGATCAGCGTCAGGGACAGGCTTCGAGGACCTCGGCTAACCCTGCTTCATCCTCGAGCATCAATGGCTCATCACCGTCTTCATCATCCGAAATACAGATCATCGTCATCAACCATCTGCTCGCAGCATGGAAATCAATCAATTAAAATAGAGTCATGTCCTGAATATTAATTGGTAACCAAGATCCAACCAGCAGAATGGTGGCATGCCAGGATACCAAAAATTGTTAGTTCAACAAGGAGAATATATCAAGGGAAAATCTAAAAAGAAGAAACAAGGCTTGCCGCTGGCCTATCCGCAAAGTACCTGGGATAGATATATGCTAGTAGCTAGCATTCTTGTTTGAATAATATTCACATGTATGTGCTTGCAAACTAAACCATACATTTTCTGCTAGTTGCCATGATTAAGGCTCGGGATTTGATACTATTTGCATAATCAGGGTGCTGCTATACATATATAAATATAGAAACCAAATACTCAATGCTCTTCCATAACCCAGATTTACTATCACAATATTGTGCCCTTACTTATTATCATTTTTGATACAAACTAGGTATTATGACAGTCTAATGCATCCAATGTTTATAATGACATTATAAATTGTACCATTAAGCAGCTTAGGAGGACTATGCTCTGTTCCTGTAACAGAACCGACGCAAATTCTTGACTTGCCTCCACCACCTACATATGAAGATTGACTAATTGTTAGTAGATTACTGACAAATGCTTCTCTTGGATAGACGCATCACTACATGTGTACATAATTAGGACATACAGATCACATTTGTGACTTCAAAGACCCACACATAATCAGATTTAGCTACAAGGCTTTGAAAGCTGGCATCCGTGCAATAAGAAAAAAATAAATGAAAAACAAAATATGCCACTCACAAAGAGAAACATAATTACAATTCTAACAGAAGAATGACACGCATCCCTCTCCTTTGTAATGCCTCGGCCAGGAAATTGTTACATGCTACAAATTTGTGGATGATGCACGCACAAGAACTACAATAGATTTATTTACCTACTGGAAGAGGCCAACCGATTCATGGCTGGATCCGGTTAGTTACCTGCACGTACTAGAAAACCACTGACCCAGCTTACCTATAGTGACCAGAACTGGAGGTGGGGCAAGGAAGGGGCGACGAGAAACAATTCACATACCAGAAGCTTACCTCTTGAATTCTGTAGGCAGGGCGGAGGGAAGGAAATCAGCCGGAACAGAGGTCGCACGTGGAGGAAAACCAGCGGTGGACCCTCGACGGCAGTTGACGGCGCTGCTGCTCCTCGGCGCGGCGGATGTAGCTGCTGCTAGTAGGCGGATGGTGCCCTGCGCGGAGGGAGGCCAGGGTCGGAGATGATGTGGCACGAGGGGACCAGAGGACGGGCGGCGGCGCGTAGATCGGGGGCGGCGGCGCAGTTGAGTTAGGTTTAGGTCGGGGGCGGCGGCGCAATCGGGTAGAGAGAGAAGGGGTTGGTGGTGGTGGGATTGGGGAGGGTGTGTTTTTTCTTTTCTTTTGCTGGTCTGGTCGACTCGGGTGTTTTCCATCGCGCGCGCGTGGCTCTCTTTCCGCGCCTTATTTTTCGGGTGTGGGTGGAAGGAAACAACCCCGACACTTTTTGTGTCACTACGAATCGGCGACACATAAATAATCGGTAAAGATGGTAACTACCGACAAAAATTACGTCGGTGCTCTGGTGGTGCTTCGGCGACAGATAGTGTGTCATGCGTTTATATAACACTATCATACTATGTGTCGGTATAGTTTGGGACAAAAAAAGTTTCGGCGATGCTCACTTTTACCAACAAATGCATGTCGTCTTTGTGGTGTCGTGGTGTAGTGTCATACCGCGATTGAGGAAGACCAATCTTCTTAAGTCCAGGAATGAAGTCAACACAAAACCCAATGACATCCTCTATTTGATGGCCCATGGAGATGCTTCCTTCTGGCCTAGCGCGGTTACGGACATATTTCTTTAGGACTCCCATGAACCTCTCAAAGGGGAACATATTGTGTAGAAATACAGGGCCCAGAATGACAATCTCGTCGACTAGATGAACTAGGACGTGTGTCATGATATTGAAGAAGGATGGTGGGAACACCAGCTCGAAACTGACAAGACATTGCGCCACATCACTCCTTAACCTTGGTATGATTTCTGGATCGATCACCTTCTGAGAGATTGCATTGAGGAATGCACATAGCTTCACAATGGCTAATCGAACGTTTTCCGGTAGAAGCCCCCTCAATGCAACCGGAAGCAGTTGCGTCATAATCACGTGGCAGTCATGAGACTTTAGGTTCTGAAACTTTTTCTCTACCATATTTATTATTCCCTTTATATTCGACGAGAAGCCAGACGGGACCTTCATACTGAGTAGACATTCAAAGAAGATTTCCTTCTCTTCTTTGGTAAGAGCGTAGCTGGCAGGACCTTCATACTGCTTTGGAGGCATGCCGTCTTTTTCGTGCAAACGTTGCAGGTCCTCCCGTGCCTCCGGTGTATCTTTTGTCTTCCCATACACGCCCAAGAAGCCTAGCAGGTTCACGCAAAGGTTCTTTGTCACGTGCATCACGTCGATTGAAGCGCGGACCTCTAGGTCTTTCCAGTAGGGTAGGTCCCAAAATATAGATTTTTTCTTCCACATGAGTGCGCGTCCCTCAGCGTCATTCGGAACAGATAGTCCACCGGGACCCTTTCCAAAGATTACGTGTAAATCATTGACCATAGCAAGTCCGTGATCACCGGTACGCATGGCGGGCTTCTTCCGGTGATCTGCCTCGCCTTTGAAATGCTTGCCTTTCTTTCGACATTGATGGTTGGTCGGAAGAAATCGACGATGCCCCAGGTACACATTCTTCCTGCATTGGTCCAGGTATATACTTTCGGTGTCAGCTAAACAGTGTGTGCATGCATGGTATCCCTTGTTTGTCTGTCCTGAAAGGTTACTGAGAGCAGGCCAATCATTGATGGTTACAAACAGCAACGCATGCAGGTCAAATTCCTCCTGTCTGTGATCATCCCACACACGTACACCGTTTCCATTCCACAGCTGTAAAAGTTCTTCAACTAATGTCCTTAGGTACACATCAATGTCGTTGCCGGGTTGCTTAGGGCCTTGGATGAGTACTGGCATCATAATGAACTTCCGCTTCATGCACAACCAAGGAGGAAGGTTATAGATACATAGAGTCACGGGCTAGGTGCTGTGATTGCTTCTCCGCTCCCCAAAAGGATTAATGCCATCCGCGCTTAAACCAAACCATACGTTCCTTGCGTCACCTGCAAACTTCTCCCAGTACTTTCTCTTGATTTTTCTCCACTGCGACCCGTCAGCGGGTGCTCTCAACTTCCCGTCTTTCTTACGGTCCTCTCTGTGCCATCGCATCAACTTGGCATGCTCTTTGTTTCTGAACAGATGTTTCAACCGTGGTATTATAGGAGCATACCACATCACCTTGGCAGGAACCCTCTTCCTGGGGGGCTCGCCGTCAACATCACCAGGGTCATCTCGTCTGATCTTATACCGCAATGCACCGCATACCGGGCATGCGTTCAAATCCTCGTACGCACCGCGCTAGAGGATGCAGTCATTAGGGCATGCATGTATCTTCTGCACGTCCAATCCTAGAGGGCATACAACCTTCTTTGCTGCGTATGTACTGTCGGGCAATTCGTTATCCTTTGGAAGCTTCTTCTTCAATATTTTCAATAGCTTCTCAAATCTTTTGTCAGGTACACCATTCTCTGCCTTCCACTGCAGCAACTCCAGTGTGGTACCGAGCTTTGTGTTGCCATCTTCGCAATTGGGGTACAACCCTTTTTTGTGATCCTCTAACATGCGATCGAACTTCAGCTTCTCCTTTTCACTTTCGCATTGTCTTTTTGCATCAACAATGACCCGGCGAAGATCATCATCGGGCACATCGTCTGGTTCCTCTTGATCTTCAGCTTCCCCCGTTGCAGCATCACCGTATTCAGGGGGCACATAGCTGTCATCATCCTTTTCTTCTTCGCTGTCTTCCATCATAACCCCTCTTTCTCCGTGCTTGGTCTAAACATTATAGTGTGGCATGAAACCCGTATAAAGCAGGTGTGTGTGAAGGGTTTTCGAGTCAGAGTAAGACTTCGTATTCCCACATATAGGGCATGGACAACACATAAAACCATTCTGCTTGTTTGCCTCAGCCACTTCGAGAAAATTATGCACGCCCTTAATGTACTCGGAGGTGCGTCTGTCACCGTACATCCATTGTCGGTTCATCTGCGTGCATTATATATAATTAAGTGTGTCAAAAACCATTATAGAACATCATGAATACAGAAGTGACCAAATTAATTAATAGAAGTTCATCATCACATTAAAACCAAAGTACATACATAGTTCTCATTGAACAACATATAGCTCTCCAGAGCATCTAATTAAACCATACATTGAAACTATGTAGAACATTTCAATGCAACAACAAATGCGATCATAATCGCAACTAAGGTAACAATTGATCCAACGGCATAATGATACCAAGCCTCGCTATGAATGGCATATTTTTTCAGCTTTCTAATCTTCAAACGCATTTTATCCATCTTGATTTTGTGATCATCGACGACATCCGCAACATGCAACTCCAATATCATCTTCTCCTCCTCAATTTTTTTTCAATTTTTCCTTCAAGTAATTGTTTTCTTCTTCAACTAAATTTAACCTCTCGACAATAGGGTCGGTTGGAATTTCCGGTTCACATACCTCCTAGATAAAAGAATCTATGTCACGTTGGTCGGCATAATTGTCATAAACACTAAATGAACCAAATAGTTATAAAAGATAATATATACCACATCCGAATCATAGACAGGATGAGGGCCGACGGAGGCGGATACCAAAACCATCGCACTATATAATAACAAACAATAATAAAAATAAGAAAATTACACAAGTATCTATCTTAATCATACAAGTAAGAACTTTTTTCTTTTACAAAGAAGATAAGACCAAGAGGCTCACCACGGTGGTGCCGGCGACGAGATCGGCGCGGGCGATCGACGGGGGTGAGGACGGGACGGACCGCCAAACCTAGACAAATCTCGAGGAAAATGGAGTTTGGACAAGGAGCTTCGAGAGGGGAAAGCTTAAGTGTGGCTCGGGCATTTCATCGAACACCTCATGTGCATAGGAGGTGAGCTAGAGCACCACAAAGCTCTCCCATGGCCACCCAAAAAAACAGAGCACTCCACTGCTCTGCTCGCGGGCGAGGTATATATAGGCATCTCATTGGTCCCGGTTCGTGGCTGGAACCGGGACTAAAGGTTCGCCTTTGGTCCCGGTTCCAGCCATGAACCGGGACCAATGGTTGTGGGCCAGGAGCGAGGCCCATTGGTCCCGGTTCGTGGCTGGAACCGGGACCAAAGGGGCCAGACGAACCGGGACCAATGCCCCACGAGGCCCGGCCGGCCCCCTGGCCTCATGAACCGGGACCGATGCCCCCTTTGGTCCCGGTTCGTGAGTGAACCGGGATTAATGGGCTGGCCCTGCCTGGACCAAAGCCCTGTTTTCTACTAGTGTATGTTTTCCCTCGAATGCAAGAAAAAGCACCCCAATTCCCATGGCTATGAAACATGTCATGTGAACCCAACATCTACATTGTCAAATCCCTTGTTGCCATCAACACCCATTACATGTGATTCCTCTCAGACTTCGTTTGAGTCGGTGTGTCATGAACATCGGCGAAGAAATGTTCGCCATGTCAACCTTCGCAATATTAAGGTTGGCAAAGTTCATGTCCGATTCCCCAAGAGTGTGGACAACAATCATCCAGATCGCATTTTTCATATCAGTAAGGGCGGTATAAGAATTCATACTATATATAGTGACTAGCAACCCTTCAACGGTTTTTACCTTCATCCAGTTCATCTGGAAAAAGTATCTTAATCATGCCAAGTGGTGAATTGTTGGCCTTGACTGTGAATACACTAGATATGTCAACAGCAAAGAGCATAAGAAGCTTCCACTTGAGCAACAAGTTGCTCTCTCCAAACAAAAGCCACAACGCGCCGCTGTCTTGCAGCTTTGTGTGGGTACGCATTGCCTAATTTACCAGCTATAGCAGGCTCATGCTAGGAGTTTTATCCCTCCACTTCTCCGTAGCTTCCTTGACAATGACACAATTGAATTTGCGGGCGCCGCCATTGGCAATGACATCAAACAACTTGAGTTCTATAACCTGGGTATCAAAACACCTGTCGATGTGCAGGGACTGGGTATCGAGGTTCGTAATCAAAAAGAAGGTGACTTGGTTTCATTGGAGAAGCTAGCGAAGAAGGTTGCAAAAATAAGTCGTAACAAGGACAAAAGCATCACTACCAGTCAATGGGAGAAGTCCAACCTGGACCATGACCAGATCAAGTATGCATGCATGGATGCCTATGCGAGCTTCAAGGTTTATAGGTGACATTCCAACATAACCGGTTATCTTAGAACCTGTTGAAATGTTTGTTCTTGAATGAAATATGTAACCGGTTATCTTAGAGCAGGTTGAAATGTTTGTTCCTAAGTGAAGTATGTAAGAAAAGGTTGTTGAGTCTTTATCAGAGAAAAAATATGTACACGACCATTGTTTCTTTATATTATGGTTATGCCTATTTCACTAGGTGCATTTTTAATATGATGATGAAGGGAAGCAAATGTTCTTGTATCATCATAATTTTGTTCTTGTAGAAGACAAGTGAAATCTGGATGGGAATGACATGTATATTGCATTAATGCTTGCAATACAAATGTTGCTACATTATGTGCACTTAATTTAAAGAAAATTGTGACTAAAAAATCACTCCAATAAACTTACGAGTATAAACTATGACATAAAACATATATCACTCCAGTAAACTTATGAGTATAAACTGTGACATAAGACATAAATTACTCCATACCCTCCTGAGTGTAAACTGGGGCGCACCAAAAACAAATATACTCCAACGGCTTACGAGTATAAACTGTGATGTAAAAAAAAAGCATCCAAAATACTTCATACCCTCATGAGTGTAAACTGGGGCGCACCAAAAAAATATACTCCAACAACTTACGAGTCTAAACTGTGATGCAAAAAAAAAATCACCAAACATACTCCAACACCTCACGAGTATAAACTGTGGCATAAAAAGAATATACTCCAATAATTTACGAGTCTAAACTGTGATGCAAAAAAAAATCACCATACGCACTCCACACCCTCATGAGTATAAACTGGGGCACACAAAAAAAATACTCCAACAACTTATGACTATAAACAGTGATGCAAAAACAATCATCAAACATACTCCACACCCTAACGAGTATAAACTGGGGCACATGAAATGTTACTCCAACGACTTACGAGTATAAACCGTGATGCAAAAGAAAAATATCATTAAATATACTCCACACCCTCACGAGTATAAACTGGGTCACATGAAATGTTACTCCAACGACTTACGAGTATAAACTGTGATGCAAAAAAAAATCATTAAATATACTCCACACCCTCACGAGTATAAACTGGGGCACATGAAATGTTACTCAAACGACTTACGAGTATAAACTGTGATGCAAAAAAAAAAAACATCAAACATACTTCACACCCTCATGAGTATAAACTGGGGCACGCAAATTTTTTTACTCCAACGACTTACGAGTATAAACTGTGATGCAAAAAAAACAATCAAACGTACTCCGAAACCTCATGAGTAGAAACTGTTTCGTATAAAGAAAATATACTCCAAAACAACGTGAGTATAAAATGTGTCATATAAAGAAAATATACTCTAAAAGCTCACGAGTCTAAACTGTGTGACAAAAAAAAAACAATTTTACTCCAATGACTTACGAGTTTAAACTGTGGCACTACAAACACAAAGAAACTAATGGCTCAAATACCTTACGAGCTAAACTATGGTCTACATGAGCAAATTTATGTGGATGAGTGTAAGGTGTGATGCACTAAGGAAATACTGCACCATTAGGGTACATCAAACCCTATAACATATCGTGAAAAATGTGCCAAGTCACATGAGTGTACAATAATGTGTTCTAGGCAACATGAGTATAGATTGTTAGCCTAATGTATGGAAGATCATTCTTATATGCTCCAACATCTTAAGAGTATAAACTGCGTTGCAAAAAAAATCAATGGAAAATAAATCTTCATCAAAAAAATTTGAAGTTCACACGCGTGCATATAGGAGTAAACACTCCTAACATCAAACTAAATAAACATATGTTAAAAGTGCGCAAATGCTTCAAGAGCCAAAACTGCAAGCGTAGACTGTTCTCTCGAGCAAAAAGTGCAAGAGGTATCACATTCCGCCAAAACTAGCCTCACCGGGTCAAACTAGAAGGGCAAGTATGCATTAAAAAATCCAGCATCTCATCAACCTACATAATGGTTGACCTAAAGTTCAAAAGTGTTTTTGGCAAATAACAGAAGCTCTCGTAATTAAGTTGCAAAAGCCCACCCGGGAGTACCACCGAAGCAAAAAAATATCACTGTCGAACGACAGACCAAGCCCATATATAGGCTTCTCGGAACGCCAACAGTGAGCAAGTCATTGATTCACACATATATGATCAACAAAAAAATCTCACCGCCGAACGGCGGACCAAGCCCATATATAGGCTTCCCGGAACACCGACGGTGATTAAGTATTAAATTCATACATATATGATAAACAAAAAAATCTTACTGTCGAACGACAGGCCAAGCCCATATATAGGCTCTCCGGAACGCCGACAGTGAGCGATTCATTAATTCATGCATATATATACAATGCCAAAAAAAAAACTTACTGTTGAACGATGGACCAAGCACATATATTGGCTTCCCGGAACACCAACAGTCAGCAAGACATTATTTCATACAAGAAAAGATCCCCAGTCAAACGACGGACCAAGCCTAAATAGGCTTCCCGGAACGCCAACTGCGGGATCAAAATTTCTATGAACGAGTAGATATATAGATCAAATGCATCCGGCAACCGGGACCATATACATCGATTCACAAGATATATGGCCTTGCACAAGTCTGCATGCGTTCAAAGCATTATATCCCTAACACTTATAGTAATGAGAGAGATGCCACAATGAACAGACGTAATCAGATAATTTAGAAAAGCAGATTACCTAAGCAAGATTCGATCTAGGCCGTATCCTAGTGTCCCTGTCTCCCTGCACCTACAAGATGATGAGATGGAATATACACTAAATAGCCAAGATATTAAAGGGAAAATCATTGCTTAATAATGATCTGACGGAAAGAGGCATACCCAATTGGAGGAGTCAACACTTGCCAACACGGAAGTGCATCTCAGGAGGGATTAGAAAAATCTAGCACAAAGGGAACAGTGGGCTAATCAGTCCAACAAGTCTAGATGCAACAACGCCAGGGAAACGGAAGGTTAATGCACCTAGGATTGCGGCCGCGGCTGGACGGAATCAGACCTCGTCTCCGACGTCTTCTAGCTGGTCCAAGAAAAGAGAAGAAAGAGGCTGGCTGTTTAAGAAAGAATTGATGTAGTTTGTTAGCCGGATGCAGTTTTTTAGCCGGACGTGGTTTTGTTGGCTGGATAACCCCAAACGTGGCCTAACTTTTAGTTTCAACGGTTGCAGAATAAATTAGCACCATGTGGGGTAAAAAAGAAAAAAGAGAGAAAGAAGAGTTGCATATCCACACGTAGCTGGTATACAATTGACTAAAAAGTCATAAGCCCATATACTCACGGAAAGAGCTTTAAACAAAAAATGTATAGCCAAGTTTCGAGCTCTGGGCCCGAGTAAAAAAAAAATCTCTCTTTGAACCCAGACCTCGAGGGGCATCTGTTGACATGGATTTTGACCAAGATAAAATAAAATGCATAACCCACATAAAATATAATTGTAAAACGGCAAAAATACATTTTATAATGCAAAGAACCAATTAAAAATATATAATCAACCGCTCAAAGTGAGGACTGACAAAAATAGGCATATTATATATTGCCGAATGTCAAGGATGCATATGCTTAAAAGAGCAAAAAATTACAAAAGGTGATGAAATAAAGAAATAGTCATCAAGTTTTGTCCTAAAAAATATAGAGGACACATAGCTCGCATACACATACAACGTCACCGATGGTGGAATTTAATGTCGACATAAATTCAAATCGTCTCAGGCGGCGTTGATATTGCTGAAATATTGGACCGGGAGTAAATTTAGACATTATTCGAGCGATGTTAATGAGATGTCACACGACGAATATAAAAAAGAGGAAAATGTCGAAAATGTCCCATGTGATGACATAATAAAAAATGTTAGACAATTATTGAAATATCGCCAAAGCCCGATATTGCTAACAAAAAAAAGGCAATAATTATAATTTGACAATAAAAATAAATAGTCATCAAGTTTCGTCCTATATTAGGGGACACTTGACTGGTACGCACATCGCCGATGATAGAGTTCTCTTATCAAACATCGTGCCAGCATAGACGGCGTCGATGTCGGCAAAATATAACAAATGCGGGTGCGACTCCATCAATATTTCGCAGTGTATCTTAAAGAAATGTACACAAACCATAATTGATAGCTAAAGTAAATATTAGCATCGATTCATTAAGCTAGCACATATTTGCATTATGCGCTAATGCACGCAGGCTAAGTGAGCGTACATGTATGGCATCTGTATGTACCATGGCACATATGGTCCCATGCTAGCTAGCTCCTTCCAGAGTCATGCGTACATGTATTTGGCCCTGAGTCCCACAGGTTTTTTTTTAACATCAGTACAGACACAAGCGCTCATATACACGCGCATACACTCACCCCTATGAACGCACACACGCATACCCTATCCCTGTGAGCACCTCCGAAAGACTGAGCCGACATATCATCTTGAAATTTACGAAGTCATCGGAGGCACCTCGTCGTCGACGGGAACGTCTCCTTCCACTTAATGCGCATCGCCAAAAATCCTGAAATAAATACAAAAATAAATACGAGCATCAGGATTTGAACCCTGATGGGCTGAAGATACCACAGTCCCTTTAACCATCCAACCACATGTTGGTTGGCAAGGCCCTGAGTCCCACACGTTGTCAGATGGTGGCCTAATTGAGCCCATGTTGGCTGATGGGACATTGCCGGATAATTATTAGTGATTAAACAAATAAAAAAGGAAAGGAGCAGCCCCACTCCCACGCACGATCTCACACGATCACACGATCAGGACGTGGGTGGGCGCACGCGCGGGCAGCGGGATCCTGGCGCTGCACCCCTCCGCTCCCTATAAATACAAGGCCCCTTGGCTGCTCCCGGGTTGGTCTCATTTAGGTCTCCCGGTTCGCAGTCCATTCATTCTCCTCCGCTGCTGCTAAGCTATAGAAAATATACACACAGAGAAAGAGAAGGAAGGAGGCAGGCATCCTGGTGGTAGGAGGTGAGAAGATGAGATTCATGGCTCTCTCCTAGCCCCTGATTTGGCCATTGCGGCACAGGTCAGGGAGCTTTCTTCCTCCTCCTCCCCTAAAATTCTAGCCCTTGATTCGGCCATCGCGGTACAAATCAAGGAGCTGTTTCATCTTCCCAAAATTCTTGTCTTTGGTTCGGCCATTGCGGTACAAACCAAGGTATATGTTTAATCTACCTCAAAATTTCGTCTTTGATTCAGCCATCGTGGTACCAACCATGGAGCATGTTACATCTACCCCAAACTTTCGCCCTCGGCTGGGCCATCGGGTACGAGTCAAGGAGCATGCATGGCTCTTTTAAGCATGATTCCTTTAAATCTTGCGTGCGCTTCGTCCTACTGATCTCCGTCTAGGTTTGGTCCCCTTAGCGATACAAGCCAAGATGAACGCCTCGTTCCTTGGTTTGGTCTCTATATGTGGATACAAATCAAGAGAGTGTCATAAGTGCGGAAAAAAATTGCTTTAATTTGGTCATCATAAAAAAATGGATATGACTAAGTTGGAATGAAATTACGAAAATGCTAAACTGAACTCATGATAAACTCTTGTTTGGTTGCGCTACGGGCATTATGTGTCACGGTAGTTGTAATACAAACAAGAGCATAAAAATATATTCCCTCACTTGGTTACGCTGCACATGGGCTTTATCCTAATGTCACGCAGTGTTAGTAGTAATACAAGCAGGGCAAAACTTAATTAAAAAATGTGTTCATGTTACACATAAAAAAAAAATCATGCAAGATGAATTATAAAACATGTTGCATCATAAAAACCAGTCTTACTTGGTTACTCTACACGCGGGCATTATCTTAATGCTCCGCGGTGTTAGTAGTAATACAAGTGAGAGAAAATTAAACAAAACATTCGCGCCACATATTTTGGCCAAAGTCAAATAAAATATATCATGAAATGCTCCAATGCTATAAGAGCCTAAACTACTAGCATCATCACAAATGGATACCACAAACTCACTTTACTTGGGTTAGACTACACAAGCGCTGATTAAAATGACGCGGCGTGGAATTTTAATACCATGTAAGGTGCAAATATAAACAAAAAATATAAGTGTCATATAACACATGCAATATTAAAATTGTTCCATAAACCTTCACTTGGTTACGCTACACGCGGGCATTATCTTAGTGCTACGCGGTGTTAGTAGTAATACAGGTAAAGCAGAACTTAATAAAAATAGGTTCACTCCACATCCACATGTGCATACAAAATTCATGTAAAATACATGATAAGGAATATCCCATGCGGCTCATGTAGGCTTTAAACAAACAACTATAAGAAAACTCCAGACGGGTCAAGCTATACGTGTGTGTCATATCATTTAACCATGTAGTTAGTTTTGGTACCGTGTGAAGTCAAAATCAACAAAACATGGCACATATCACATGCACCATAAAAAGCATCAAGGTTGTGTCAAAAAGCTTCAGTCCGTTACGCTACACACGGGCACCACATCAATGCTATGCGATGATAGTAGTAATGTGATGATGCAAAACTTATTAAGATCGGCATGTCACATACATCCAGGCCATCAAACCTAATACATCACACAAGATGCTCAAAGGAAACCATACTCCAACATGTCAAACATGAAATCATGGAGGAGTATTTGCATGAAACGAAACTTTAAGTTCACCAAGAAGGAGTTCATCGTCGACTGCGAGGAGGATTTCTCTTGTAGCATATTGTAATAGGCATGTGATGTAATCCTATGTAATAGATATGTTGGAATTCTTAATCAGGGGTTTTCTCTTCGGAGATGTAATTAACAGAATTTTTATGTAAATGTAAGAGTTCTGGAAATAATGTACCTGCAATGTTTGATCTTCTTTTTATTGTATGTGTTTATGCATTTAAATATATTCATTCTGTATCAATGACGTGGACGCGTGTCTCACGCCCGCCATTTTTCCGTCATCACATTCGGTCACCAACATACATAACTCATATAATATTATATCATTAACGAACGTTAAGCGTGCGGACCCTACGGGTTCGAGAATGATGTAGACATAACCGAGACGTTTCTCCGGTCACTAACCAATAGCGGGACATGGATGCCCATATTGGTTCCTACATATTCTACGAAGATCTTTATCGGTCGAACCTTTATGACAAATACGTAGTTCCCTTTGTCCGTCGGTATGTTACTTGCCCGAGATTCGATCGTCGGTATCTTCATACCTAGTTCATTCTCGTTACCGGTAAGTCTCTTTACTCGTTTCGTAATACATCATCTTGTAACTAACTCCTTAGTCACTTTGCTTGCAAGCTTCTTGTGATGCTGTATTACCGAGAGGGCCCAGAGATACCTCTTCGTCATACGAAGTGACAAATCCCAATCTCGATTCACGCCAACTCAACAGGCACCTTCGGAGATACCTGTAGAGGATCTTCATGATCACCCAGTTACCTTGTGACGTTTGATAGCACACAAGTTATTCCTCCGGTATCCGGGAGTTGCATGATCTCATGGTCGAAGGAATATGTATTTGACATTTAAGAAAGCAGTAGCAATAAACTGAACGATCATATGCTAAACTAACGGATGGGTCTTGTCCATCACATCATTAATGATGTGATCCCATTATCAAATGACAACTCATGTCTATGGTCAGGAAACCTTAACCATTTTTTGACCAACGAGCTAGTCTAGTAGAGGCATACTAGGTACTTGGTATTTGCTTATGTATTCACACATGTATTTAAGTTTCCAATCAATACAATTCTAGCATGAATAATAAACCTTTATCATGATTAAGGAAATTATAATAATAACCACTTTATTATTGCCTCTAGGGCATGTTTCCAACAAAATATTTCCGCAACAACATCTGGGGTATCATCTTGTTCCATATATGAGGGTGCCAAGACCCGACCCCAAACATGGAGTTTATTTGTTTTAAATTCCAAAAATTAAAAACGAAGTCCGAAAAGTATGAAACTCTAGCATGTTGTCACTTTATGATGATTAGAGGCCATGGTAAAATTTTGAGAAGGCTTCGCAAAAGTTGTTACATACACTGTTTGAAATCGAACCATCTTTGTGGAATAAACGTGGTCTGAGGAGGAAACGATTGGGGTTTGAACGCAAGGCGACCGTCGCTTCATTTGTTGGTCTTGAATTTGTTTGAACGCGTGCGAAGCCCAGCGTAAACACATCGTCCAATTCTGCAATATGAAGAAATGCATAAATGCCAGTGAGCACTGGGTCTAATACAACTGCATATAAGAAAAAGCGAACGGTGTGCCGGACGCCGGTGACACCGATTAAGCTCAAAGTCGGCGACATCGAGTAAGCTCAAAGAAGCCCCTGTAAAACAAAGCGAGAGGAAGGACAGTGTGCATCGCATTCGACAAACGGCATAAAACAACAAATTTGTAGGAAGAACTCAACGACATAGTAAAAAAGACCGAAACACCCCGACTCGAACAGGCTGGGTACCGCACGGGGCAACGGTCACGCTCGATCCGGCTCGCGAATGAGGCAGCTCGCCAGAGAGAGAGAGAGAGAGAGAGAGAGAGAGAGAGAGAGAGAGAGAGAGAGAGAGAGAGAGAGAGAGAGAGAGGAAGAAGACCAACACTTTTTATTTTGTGAAAAAAGAAGAAGACTAAGTCAATGCCCTTGTGGCACCTTTTTTGCCAACTCAGTCTGATTGGAGGGCCCGACCAATTAGAAAAGTCATCACAGAAATTAGCTTTGCCTTCCAGTGTATTTTGCTACTGTGAAACATTGTGTGTGGCACATTTTGTCCTAATTTGCCCAATGATGGTTTTGTGCGTATCATGACACTATTATGGTGGTTTTATGCATCTCAGTCAACTAATTGGGCATGTATACACTTGACTTTGGCCAAAACAAACTCACTGTAACTGCCCCAAGTACCTCACGAGATATGTAGCTGATGCAAACGAAACAGTTTTTATTCCTTGGTGATTTCTGTACGTTTTAGTAGTAGTAGTATATGCTATCTTTTTATACACCTGAATTGTGATGTATAGTTATAATATCGGTTATTATATCGATCGTACAGATTCGGACTCTGCTAGAGTTGCTCCTCTATACTTAGGAAATGACCCAATATGAAATGTCGGTGATAATAAGATTACGCACACGTACCTTGAACCAAGATGGCTGGATCCGTGAATTCTGCAATTGGTTCGGCTGCTTGCCTTGTACACCTTGCCACCCACAGCCATGCTTCCATCTCCGGCATTCCCGCAAGCCAATAAGTGCAAGCAATTAAATCCCTCCTTGGAATGCACGTTCCGGAAACCTGGCGTTTGCCGTGGAGTAGATTCACATCAACGCAGCCTATAAATCCGCAACACCAACAGAGGCTTCCATCTCATCTCATCTCCGAAGAACCATCAAGCCGAGTTAGCCATCCACAACCAGCAAAGAGATCCAAAGCCATGAAGCTGCACTGCTCCCTGGCCCTCCTGATCGCCCTGAGCGTCGGCTGCGCGGCAGCAGCGCAGGAGAGCGGGAAACAGGCGGGCTACGATTTCTTCTACCTAGTGCTGCAGGTGAGTGCGCGTGTGGCCGGTTCAGTTCATGGGTAGTTGCAGCCTTGCCGATCGTGACGTGGTGTCCGTGCTGATGGTTCGTGCCGGCGGTTGGCCTTGGTGTGTGCGTGTGTGTGCAGTGGCCGGGGTCGTACTGCGACACGAAGCAGAGCTGCTGCTACCCGCGGTCCGGCAAGCCAGCGGCCGACTTCGGGATCCACGGGCTGTGGCCCAACCGCGACGACGGGTCCTACCCGCAGAACTGCAACCCCGACAGCGCCTTCGACCCCTCCAAGGTCACCCCTTCTTCTCCATCGCATGCATTATTCGTTTCCTGGAATGACCTTGCGTGCACGCACTGTTGTTCCTTCTCGCACGAGATGCACCACAAAAGATAAAAAAGCGAGAGGGACGGTCCAAACCAAAAGTGATGAGAAATACTATGTGTTGCGTGCAGGTGAGCGACCTCCTGAGCAGCCTGCGCAGCAGCTGGCCGACGCTGGCGTGCCCTACCAACGACGGCCTCCGCTTCTGGGCGCACGAGTGGGAGAAGCACGGCACCTGCGCGCAGAACCTCTTCAACGAGCACGGCTACTTCCAGGCCGCCCTCCGCCTGCGCGGCCAGCTCCGCGTCCTCGACGCCCTCGCCACCGCGGGCATCTCCCCCGACGGCGGGTACTACACGATGGGGGCCATCAAGGGCGCCATCCAGGAGGGGACGGGGTTCGCGCCTCACGTCGACTGCAACCGCGACGAGTGCGGCAACAGCCAGCTCTTCCAGCTCTACTTCTGCGTCCACGCCGACGCCTCGCGCTTCGTCGAGTGCCCCGTCCAGCCCGGCGGTAGGCCCTGTGGCAACAGGATCGAGTTTCCGGCTTTCTGATCATCCTCCAACCCAAGGAGTCATCATGTGTTCCTTAATTTGCCTCCCGATTCATAGATATTCATTTGGTTTTCATTTCTTGCCACTGGCAGAATAAACTGAGGGTGCATATTCGAACATTGCTCGTTTTCTTCTTCTTTTTTCCCGTTAATTTTCATGTTAATGACCTGATCTCAGGCAGCAATTGAAGTTACGACGAGCACTGATCAGTGATGACTAAACAAACTAAAGTATTAAACTCATAGTAGTATTTGCCATCCGTGAAGCTGGTGGTTCACAGGTTCCATGTGTTGTGTACACGCCACAACAATTTCACCTATCACCCGTACCGTGGGAATGGGAACACGGGTAGCGCAACACAAAACACCTGAACTCTAGCAGATATATTTTGAGATACATTTTCATGGTTGTGAACTCCGATTGTACCAAAACCTTAGAGCGGGGGTCATCCAACGACTCCAGATAGGTCATAAAATTTTCTAGGACACTGCTAAGTAGCGTGGACTCTAACCACACTGGCCCACCAAAACCCTCCACCCGCGTCTTCCGCATTTCCTTTTCGATGCACGCGCCGCATTCATGCCGCCCCAGAGCACGCAGCGGCCGGCATTGATGCCGCGCGATGTGACCGGAGAGAGGGGGGTACTGACCGACGTGACCTCTCGGCAGCCACCGCTTCAATGCGGGCGTAACTTCCCGAGGAACCAACTTCAGCCGATACGCCGCATTGAAGCGGGTTGACCGTCCCTTCGTCTGGACTGACCGCGGCTATATAAGCCGTGCTCCGACGAAGCACAGAGCCGCAATCCCCCTCCCCGAGCACCGCCACACTCTAATACTTGTGAGCTGCGTTGCGATTTTCCTCGAAGAGAAAGGGTGAAGCAGTACAGAAGGGATAAATATTTTTCTCGGTGAGAACCAAGGTTTATCGAACCAGAAGGAGCACCAACCAAACCCTAGTGAACAACATCTGCACACACAAAATCAAATACTTGCACCCAACGCAGGCAAGAGGGTTGTCAATCCCCTTGAACTCATTACTTGCAATGATAAAATCTTGTATAGGTAGATAGATAAATTGTAAAACAAAATAAAAATAAATAAATTGCAGGAAGATATTTTTATTTTTTATAATATAGTTAAAGTAGACCCGTGGGCCATAGTTTTCACTAGAGACTTCTCTCTCGAACACATAGCATACGATGGGTAAACAAATTACTGTTGGACAATTGATAGAAAAGCGCATAGTTATGACGTATTCGTGGCAATGATCATATATATAGGCATCACGTCAGTTACAAATAGACCGACTCCTGCCTGCATCTACTACTATTACTCCACCAATCGACCACTATCTAGCATGAATCTATGGTATTAAGTTCATGACAAACAGAGTAATGCCTTAAGCAAGATGACATGATGTAGCTAGACAAAGTAAACTCAAGCGATATGATTAAACCCCGTCGTTTTACCCTTAATAGCAACAATACAATACGTGCCTCGCTACCCCTTCTGTCACTGGGTGAAGACACCGCAAGATTAAACCCATTACAAAGCACCTCTCCCACTAAAAATAAATCAATCTAGTTGGCAAACCAAACGGATAGATCGGAGAGAAATACAAAGCTATAAAAATCATGCATAATGAAGTTAAAAAAAAACTCAATTACTTTCAATGAATAATTTGATTATAAACCCACAATTCATCAGATCTCAACAAACACACCGCAAAAGAAGATCACATCGGATAGAACTCTAACAAGATTGAGGAGAACATTGTACTGAAGATCATAAAGAGAGAAAAAGCCATCTAGCTACTAGTTATGGACGCGTAGGTCTGTGGTGAACTACTCACGCATCATCGAAAGGATGCAAGGATGATGTAGCAGCCTCCGTGATCGAGTCCCCCTCCGGTAGTGTACTGGAAAAGGACTCCAGATGGGATCGCGGAAGAACAGAAGCTTGCCGCGGCGAAAAAAGTGTTTCGGATGTCTCTCTGTTGGTTTCGGAATATTTATGAATTTATAGGGGCGGAATTAGGTCAAACGAAGCTACATGGGGGCCACGAGCTCAGGGGGTGCACCTACCTTCTTGGCGCACCTTGTGAGCTCGTGGCTCTCCTGTAGGTCTTTTGGCCTCCTCCCGAACCTTCTAGGGTCCTTTCTGGTCTAGAAAAAATCACCGTAAAGTTTCATCGTGTTTGGACTTCGTTTGGTATTGATTTTCTGAAAAGCCAAAAACAAGCAAAAAATGGGAACTGGCACGGGGCACTGCGTTAATAGGTTAGTCTCAAATAATGATATAAAATAGCATAAAAATGCATATAAAGCATCCAAGATTGATAATATAATAGCATGAAACAATAAAAAATGATAGATACGTTGGAGACGTATCAACATCCCCAAGCTTAATTCCTGCTCGTCCTCGAGTAGGTAAATGATAAAAACAGAATTTTTTATTTGAAATGCTACCTAACATGCGTATCATGTAATCTCTTTATGGTATAATTATTGAGAAACGATGAAGTAACAATATCAACATAATAATATCCATGAATATAAGAAGCATAATTATTACTTTTTTAAAATATACGATCCTTAACGCATGTTATCCCCACTCATTTTATCAGGTTAGCATGGCATTACTCCGCCTTCACCGCATAAATATAAATCATGAGCACCCCGGTGTCAAACCAGGGAATATGATCGTACTTCTAACGCGCTTCAACATTCACTACAAAAAAATACACTTCTGTGATGATACATATTTGTCATAGTAGGTCAGGTTTTCTGTCATGCATGTACATCCATGACAATTTTATGACAGAATCAAGATAGTCATACCTGTGCTGTCGTAGAAGTGTTCCCTGACAATACCAAAATTATCATCACGGAAGTGTTCACTGATACGTCTTCAACGTATCTATAATTTTTGATTGTTTCATGCTGTTATATTATCATTCTTGGATGTTTTATAATTATTTTATAGCAACTTTATATTATTTTTTGGGACTAACCTATTGACATAGTGCCCAGTGCCAGTTGCTATTTTCTGCTTGTTTTTTACTTCGCAGAAAATCAATACCAAACGGAGTCCAAACGCAGCGAAACTTTTTGAAGATTTTTTTGGACTAGAAGACATCCAATCGGCCAAAGAAGTACCATAGAGGGGGCCCGAGGTGAGCACAAGACACCAGGGCGCGCCTGGGCCCCCAGGCACGCCCTGATGGGTTGTGCCCACCTCGGTGACCTCCCGCACCGTCTCTTTGCTCTATAAATACCCCAATATTCCAGAAACCCTAGGAGAGTCGACGAAATTCAATTCCAGCCGCCGCAAGTTCCAGAAACCACAGATCCAATCTAGACACCATCACGGAGGGGTTCATCATCCTCATTGGTGCCTCTCCGATGATGCGTGAGTAGTTCATTGTAGACCTACGGGTCCGTAGTTAGTAGCTAGATGGCTTCGTCTCTCTCTTTTGATTCTCAATACAACGGTCTCTCGGAGATCTATTTGATGTAACTCTTTTTGCGGTGTGTTTGTTGGGATCCGATGAACTTTGAGTTTATGATCAGATCTATGTTTTTATCCATGAAAGTTATTTGAGTCTTTTGATCTCTTATATGCATGATTACTTATAGCCTCGTATTTCTTCTCCGATATTTGGATTTTGTTTGGCCAACTTGAAATATTTATCTTGCAATGGGAAGAGGTGCTTTGTGATGGGTTCGATCTTACGGTGCTTGATCCCAGTGACAGAAGGGGAAACGACACGTATGTATCGTCGCTATTAAGGATAACAAGATGGGGTCTATTTCTATATAAATAGATCTTGTCTACATCATGTCATCATTCTTATTGCATTACTCCGTTTCTCCATGAACTTAATACACTAGATGCATGCTGGATAGCGGTGATGTGTGGAGTAATAGTAGTACATGCAGGTAGGAGTCGGTCTACTAATCTTGGACGTGATGCCTATATAATGATCATTGCCTGGATATCATCATGATTATTTGAAGTTCTATCAATTGCCCAACAGTAATTTGTTTACCCACCGTTTGCTATTTTTCTCGAGAGAAGCCACTAGTGAAACCTACGGCCCCCGGGTCTCTTCTTTAATATATTTGCCTTCACGATCTATTTTTATTTGCTTTTATTTTCAGATCTATTAATCCAAAAATACAAAAATACCTTGCTGCAATTTTTACTTATTTATTTTATTTCGCGTTCCCGCGAGATCTATTTATCCAATCTACTACAATTTATCTATCTTTTTACCCGTGAGGGATTGATAACCCCTCTCTTACGTCGGGTTGCAAGTATTTGTTTTTTGTGCGCAGGAGCTGTTTACGTGGTGTTGCGTGGTTCTCCTACTGGTTCGATAACCTTGGTCTCATCACTGAGGGAAATACCTACCATTGCTGTGCTGCATCATCCCTTCCTCTTTGGGGAAATACCGACGTAGTTCTAGCAAACATCAAAAGAAATTTCTGGCGCCGTTGCCGGGGAGACATCATCAACATCTACCAGGTTCCTAATCACAAATCTCATCTCCTTACAATTTACATTATTCTCCATTTGCCTCTCGTTTTCCTCTCCCCCACTTCACCAAAATTTGTCGTTTTATTCGCCCTCTTTTTCGTTCGCCGTTTTTCTCGTCAGATCTCATGTTTGCTGGTGTTGCCATGTGCCTTCTATTTGCTTGCATCTTCGCTTGCGAAAAATCTATTGTTATGGATCCTCATCCACTTGCTAATTTTTTCAAAAGATCCAATTATGATGAACCAATTGCTAGTGAATTGAGTTCACTAGATTATCTTTATGAAGTTTTGCTTGAGATTTATGAATCTTAAAATTGTGGTGAAGTGTTAAATGAAGGAATTTATAAAGTGGTTCATGATAGCTCCTTGAATGAAAAACATGATTGCAATGATGTTATTATAAATTCTACTAATGTCCATTGTGCTAATAATATGCAAAACCCCAAGCTTGGGGATGCTAATTTTGTTATGTCCACTACTTATTGCAATGATCATGATTGGGGTGATTCTTCTTATGATCTTGAAAATTTATTTAAGCCTCATAATGAATATGTTATTGATAATAATGTTTGCAATAATATTGAAAGTGGGTTTGGAAGCGTGTCAAATTTAGGTAAAAATAATCCCACATATTTGGAGAGTGTTCAATCTTATGAATTTTTTTTATAAAAGTGGGCTTGGAGAGGTCATGACTTTATTTGATGATAATCCCACTATTTTGGAAGAGTGTCAACTTTGCATGCATGTGGATCATGTAGAGAATATGTTATGTGATAGCTATATTGTTGAGTTTGAATATGATCCCACATGTAATTATTATGAGAGAGGGAAATATGGTTGTAGAAATTTTCATGTTACTAAATTACCTCTCTTCATGTTGAGATTGCTATTGTTTTCTTTCATGCATATGCTAGATCTTGCTTGTCTTGCTAATTTGTTTTCTTATAAAATTCCTATGCATCGGAAATATGTTAGACTTAAATATGTTTTTCACATGTTTTATGATGCTCTCTTTGTGTTTTCATTATTATCTTTCATGTGAGCATCAATAAAATCTTATGCCTAGCTAAGGGCGTAAAACGATAGCGCTTGTTGGGAGGCAACCCAATGAATAAAATTTATTTTTGTCTTTTTCTTTCTGTTCTTGAGTGTTTGCACAATTATGCTACTATTATGATTGTGTTTTTTGTGGTTTAAATTAGTGTTTGTGCCAAGCAAAACCTTTGGGATGATTTGGGTGACAGTTGATTTGATCTTACTGAAAAACAGAAACTTTTGCGTCCAGTAAAACAATTTTGAAAATGCACAAAAGTGACGAAACATTCTGAAGTTTTTACACAAGATTGATATACAAATTGCCTCTGTTGTCCTAATTTTTCAGAATTTTTGGAGTTACATAAGTATGAGAACAATTCGCAGATTTACAGACTGTTCTATTTTTGATAGATTCTCTTTTCTTTGCATTGTGTGCTTATTTTGATGAATCTATGGTTTTTATCGGGGGGTATGAGCCATGGTAAAGTTAGAATACAGTAGATATAATGCAAGAAAAAAAATTTAATGGGTTTTCTACAGTACTTAAAGTAAAGATTGGTTTTCTTATACTAACGGATCTCACGAAGGTTTTGTTAAGTTTTGTGTGATTGAAGTTTTCAAGTTTTGGGTGAGATTACGATGGATGAAGGAATAAGGAGTAAGAAGAGCCTAAGCTTGGGGATGCCCCATGGCACCCCAAGACATTATCCAAAGAGAAGCAAGCAACTAAGCTTGGGGATGCCCGAGTGGCATCCCCTCTTTCTTCTAACAACCATCGGTATTTTACTTGGAACTATATTTTTATTCGTCACATATCATGAGTTTTGCTTGGAGCATCTTGTATGATATGAGTGTTTGCTTGTTTTGCTTTTTATTTTAAGTCATGAATCCTTGCTAGACACACCTATTTTGGAAAGCCAAATTATGCTATGCTTGCTCCTATGCTTCACTTAAAATTTTTAGAGCCTTGGAATTGCTCTAGTGCTTCACTTATATCTTTTTGAGCACGGTGTGATTTGTTATTTTTGAAGAAATGCTCTCATGCTTCACTTATATTTATTTGGGAGTTAGTAAAATTTTGAAGAAATTCGTTCTTGCTTCACATAAATTAATTTGAGAGAAAGAAATATGATGCTCATGTTCTTCACTTATATTTGTTTGAGCTTATTAAAAGCAACATATGAAATTAGTCCCAGAGTGATAAATATCCAAGGAGGATATAATAATAACTTTCATGAAGATCATTGGACAAAATAAACTTGATTCTTTGTAATAGTTTTGAGATATGATGATAGTAATATGTGAGACATGTTGATGAGTAATTATGCTTTAGTAAGAATATTGGTGTTAAGGTTCGTGATTCCCTATGCAAGCACGAAAGTCAATAGTTATGCAATGAAATTACATCCTACTTGTGGTGCATTATTCGATGTTACTTATGCTTAATGCTCGCGTATGAGATTTTTTGTTTCTTGGTTGGATGCTTCTCAATCTTTTGCTAGCCTTCATTTTGCACTAAGTATGATCACTACTTGTGCATCCAAATCCTTTAAACCAGTTTTTGCCATATGAGTCCACTATACCTAACTATATGCGGTATTTCCGTGCTGTTCTAAGCAAATTTGTATGTGCCATCTCTAATTTTCAAAATAAACTTCTCTTTTGTGTGCTCGTACCGCTCGTGAAATGGTAGGGGGTGGCTAATATATTTCCATGCTAGATGTGTTATTCTCACGATGAGTGTTTATTCACTTGTCATTGCACGAGAGTACGGCAAAGGTATTAGAGATTCCCAGTCCCAAAATGAAAAATGAATTTACTTTATGTTGTCAAATAATAAATTCCTTGGAAAGTGTTGGTATGGAGGGCACCCGTGCATACAGTTAGCCATGGAAAGTGAAAGTATGGTGGAAAAAGGAATAAACTTTATTTTCTTTTTGGGAACCGCCTATGATATATCTAGCATGGAAAGTATTGGGAACTTCTCGATCGTTCTTGTTGGCAGGAAAAGCATGCCTCCAAAAATGTTTTATCTCTATTTTTTCGCTTTGAGCTCTGGCACCTCTACAAATCCCTACTTCCCTCCGCGACGGGCCTTTCTATTTACTTTATGCAATTTTTATCTTTATTTGAGTCTCCATCTTCTCTTATAAAGCGCCAACTAAGGGGCACTATGATAGTACTTGAGCATTGGGTGTAGCTAATATGTGAGTGTGTTTCATGAATGGATCAATGATTGAGCATAATGGGCTAGGGATAACTTGCTTTAGCATTGATATTTTGAAAGACATGGTTGCTTGTTTATATGCTTGAGTATTAAAGTCCTCATGTCTAAACTAGATTATTGCTTTGAACCATATAAAAGTCCAAATGTCGGTGCTACAAAGAAAAGAATATGTGATGAACATGTTAGGCAGCATTCCACATCAAAAATTCTGTTTTTATCATTTACCTACTCGAGGACGAGCAAGAATTAAGCTTGGGGATGCTGATACGTCTCCAACGTATCTATAATTTTTGATTGTTCCATGCTATTATATTATCGTTCTTGGATGTTTTACAATCATTTTATAGCAACTTTATATCATTTTTGGGACTAACCTATTGACATAGTGCTTGACATAGTGCTCAGTGCCAGTTGCTGTTTTCTGCTTGTTTTTTACTTCGCAGGAAATCAACACCAAACGGAGTCCAAACGTAGCGAAACTTTTTGGAGATTTTTTTTGTACCAGAAGACATCCAGTGGGCCAAAGAAGTACCGAAGAGGGGGCCCGAGGTGAGCACAAGACACCAGGGCGCGCCTGGGCCCCCAGGCGCGCCCTGATGGGTTGTGCCCACCTCGGTGACCTCCCGCACCGCCTCTTTTCTCTATAAATACCCCAATATTCCAGAAACCCTAGGAGAGTCGACGAAAATCAATTCCAGCCGTCGCAAGTTCCAGAAACCACAGATCCAATCTAGACACCATCACAGAGGGGTTCATCATCCTCATTGGTGCCTCTCCGATGATGCGTGAGTAGTTCATTGTGGACCTACGGGTCCGTAGTTAGTAGCTAGATGGCTTCCTCTCTCTCTTTTGATTCTCAATACAACGGTCTCTCGGAGATCTATTTGATGTAACTCTTTTTGCGGTGTGTTTGTTGGGATCCGATGAACTTTGAGTTTATGATCAGATCTATGTTTTTATCCATGAAAGTTATTTTAGTCTTTTTTTCTCTTATATGCATGATTACTTATAGCCTTGTATTTCTTCTCGGATATTTGGGTTTTGTTTGGCCAACTTGATCTATTTATCTTGCAATGGGAAGAGGTGCTTTGTGATGGGTTCGATCTTACGGTGCTTGATCCCAGTGACAGAAGGGGAAACGACACGTATGTATCGTTGCTATTAAGGATAACAAGATGGGGTCTATTTCTACATAAATAGATCTTGTCTACATCATGTCATCGTTCTTATTGCATTACTCCGTTTCTCCATGAACTTAATACACTAGATGCATGCTAGATAGCAGTCGATGTGTGGAGTAATAGTAGTAGATGCAGGCAGGAGTCGGTCTACTAATCTTGGACGTGATGCCTATATAATGATCATTGCCTGGATATCGTCATGATTATTTGAAGTTCTATCAATTGCCCAACAGTAATTTGTTTACCCACTGTTTGCTATTTTTCTCGAGAGAAGCCACTAGTGAAACCTACTGCCCCCGAGTCTCTTCTTTAATATATTTGCCTTCGCGATCTATTTTTATTTGCTTTTATTTTCAGATCTATTAATCCAAAAATACAAAAATACCTTGCTGCAATTTTTACTTATTTATTTTATCTCACGTTCCCGCGAGATCTATTTATCCAATCTACTACAATTTATCTATCTTTTTACCCGTGAGGGATTGACAACCCCTCTCTTACGTCGGGTTGCAAGTATTTGTTCTTTGTGCGCAGGAGCTGTTTACGTGGTGTTGCGTGGTTCTCCTACTGGTTCGATAACCTTGGTCTCATCACTGAGGGAAATACCTACCGTTGCTGTGCTGCATCATCCCTTCCTCTTTGGGGAAATACCGACGTAGTTCAAGCAAACATCATTCACTTCCATGACGATAAATGACGCGTCATGGAAGTGCTTTCGTCAAGGGTAACCAACACGTGGCATCCACCATAACGGGTCGTTGTTTATCTATCGGGTCCGATTTTGGATCCGATAACCCGTTAACAGCAACGACCAATGGCGATTTTCCACGTGTAAAATTCTCATTGGCCAGAGGAAACACGTGTCAGCTCGTCATTGGGTCAGATACGCGCCTATGATATGTCACACGTGCGATGGCCCAACACTGGCCCATTTAGCTTACAAAGGCCGGCCCGTTTGAGTTGGTCAAAAGATAGCGGGCCGGCCCATGAAAATCTTGTTAACGGTCTGTTCGCACATAGCCCATTTTACGGCCCGGTAACTCACGACCCGTTATGGTGTTCCCGAAATCGGCCCAACAATGTCATGTGGGCCGTCCAATATAATACCAGCCCGTTTCATTTTCGGCCCATGTATGGCCCACGACGTCTTTCGGCCCATACGAGGCCTTTCGTATCTTTGGGCCCTTTAATGGGCCGCAGTGACTCTAGCCCATAATAAATAGTAAATTTCTTTATGCCCAGTAATGGCTCATGGTTCACATGGGCCGTTTCTAGCCCGTGTTAGCTTTCGGCCTACTGACGGCCCATACATTCTTGGGCTCCTTTCCGGCCCTCGATTACTTTCTGCCCGTTACTGGTCTGTTCCCATAATGGGCCAAATTCGGCCCGTGGTTAGAATCAGCCCATTTGTGGCCTGTTAACCCGTTGCGCCGTTTCCAGCCCGTCCTATATTCTGGCCCATTAACGACCCATTATGCCTGTGACAGAATTAAGCCTTTGCTATCTTCCGGCCTGTTAACGGCCCGTTACCGTGCTGGTCCCATACCAATTACACCCGTTTACGGCCCATGTGGGCCCATTTATCCGACAGCCCGAGGCCCATTGAATCTATGGCCCGTAGGAGGCCCATGGGTCCTACGGCCCGTAGCAGGCTCAAGGTTACCACGGTCCGTATATGGCCCATGGTTGTTGCGGCCACTAGCAAACCAAGGAAAAAGAAGACTAGGGAAATAAATAAGCCAGAAACTAACGCTAGGCTATTAAGGCGATTGCACAGATTACATCCACTGGGCATCAAAGTTCGCCACCGGTGCAAATATAGGGAACATCCTACACTGTACAAAAATGGCTTGCTGTTTTCTTCAGCTGGTCGCTGCACGTTAAGAACAAATTTTGTATCGCAACAAAACAAATTACAACCATAAAACAAAAGGAAGGTTGGCATAAAAGTTAACAGTCCGGCAGATAAATGCACCACCAGAAGTTCAAAAGCTCAGTTCATTTGACCTGACTTTTACATTTTCATGTTGTACTGTCCGATGGAGCACCATAACCTTTGCCTTCATTTCTCCTAGGCTCCTGAACAACATAGCAAATGTCTGATAGTCTGGTTTCAAAACCATGCATATCTTGACGACATCGAACAATGGTTGTCCTTGTTTCACAAAGGGTCTCTGTTAGGGAATGGACTTATGTCTGGAGCACAGATATAACATTGTTTTGAGCTTGCATATCTTGATCATGAGGCAGTTTGGACGAGATTGCCTTAACAACCAAACCAGTGTTACGCAGGAACGTGCTTTTAGCACTGTTAGTGGACAGGTACTGACCCACTGCAGCAAGAGGTGACATTGCGGTTATAGTTGCCTCGTCACCTTCAGAAGGTGGCGGTTCTTCCATTTGTTCCATAGCTTGCTGAAAAGTTGAGTTTTTACATTAGTAGTACCAGAACAGAAGATATTAAGGAGGCAGCAAAGCCAAACAAAATAGCTTTGGTCTATATACAGAACTTATTCTGGTGAACCCGTGTAAAATATTAGTTGTATTTTACTGCAAAGTACATAATAAAACCAGGTTCCAAACATAAGACCATGTACCATGGCTAATGTATTGTCTATTTCTTCACATTGTATTGACAGCTAAGGATAAAGAGACAAAGTTTATAATACGGTAAGCATAGTATGACATCATTCATATCACAAAACAACTGAGAACCGAAAAACAGGCAATTGTAACATTGTGTAGACAAGTCCAGCACGGAACTAGATTACAGATCAAGATTAAAGGAACATCACTCCTCTCTTTTAAACTTTGTAAGGTGCAATGATACGCTAAAACAATTGTGTATAAAATTGAAAAGAGTAATAGACATTGGCTGCAAACCATGCAGTTCAATGCACAAGTCAGAGTAAGTAGTAGTTAAAAGGCATGAGGATTAAGGACTTACAACAGCGGCTTTGACTGGTGTAGTCATGCCCTTCGTCTTGCTGGTGTGACAGTCCTTGAAGATTTCCACAACATTTGGTTCAGATACTTTTTGGTCTTTGCGGGCTTTCCTCTGCATTTGGAACAAGTCAATATAGATCTGATAATATGGCACAGCGAAAAGAGTGAAGTAGCAGCTAATTACAAGAGCCTCGCTGTCGGTTCTATATCCGACATATCTCGTAGTAGGGGTCCTAAGCTAGGCGTCTTGGAGCCATGGTAACATGGACACAGGATTTTACCCAGGTTCGGGCTCTCTCGAGGAGATAATACCCTACGTCCTGCTTTTGATTGTATTCATATGGGGTGTAGTACGAAGTACATGTATCTACCACGAGATTGTTCTAATGGATATGAGATCATCTATTGACTAGCCTGGCCTCGGTTTATATAACACACCAAAGGCCTAGGGTACAGGAGAGTCCTTGACTTGGGCACCAAGTCTTGTGGAGTCCTCCTTGTATGCCTCATGGGCTGCCTGAAGTGGTCCATGAGTGAACCTCCATGGGGGTCCTCGGCCCGATCCAGCTGGTCGGGAGACGACGTGGTGAGTACCCCCTAGTCTAGGACACCATCAGTAGCCCCCTGAACCGGTCTTCAAGTTGGGGACGCTCCTCGGTTCTTCCGAACTATTCTTCATCTTCGGACGCCGGTCTTGAAAACTGGTTCAACAAATATTTCCCATCTTTGATTGAGAATCGCCGAGCTGAATTCAAAGAGTGCACACGTCGGGCATTCAAGGAGACCTTTAAGTTTTCGGCCTATATCAATGCCTTGTTATTTTTACGCCACGCCTCGGGTGTGAAGTTGTTCCCGTGCGGCGGCATCCTCTTACGTCCGAGCTCCAACGCTGGACTGCATCCGAGCTCCAATGCCAGACTGTATCCGAGCTCCAACGCCGGACTGTATCCAAGCTCCAGCGCTGGATTATATCCAAGCTCCAACGCCGGACTATATCCAAGCTCCTACGCCGGACTGTATCCAAGCTCCAACGCCGGACCATATCCGAGGTGTCATAGATTACCTCGGTCTCTGAAAAAGTTGAAGGAGTTCATCCGAGCTTAATGCCGGAAAGGTTGTCTATGGGGCCAGCCATTCGTAGCCGAGTTTTATCCGGACTGCTTCCAAAGTGGTGCACCACTTCGGCCTTGGGCTGATTTTTCGTGGATTTTATTTCCGATTGATGCAATCTATTTGCTGACAAGATGTATAGCCAGTAGCCCTCAAGGTGTGTGTCGGCCTAAAATCCGAGATGCACACTAGAGGAGATAGTGATAGGCGGACGAGCCCTTGAGAGAGGGTTTTGAGAAGTCGCCGTAATATATTAGCTTGATGCCGGATAAGTCCCAGATGGTACCTATTGTCGTCCGAAGACGCGTTTGCCCATAGTTCGGTCAAGCCGAACACTAGGCACTTTGAATTTTCTGCATTGAATAGGCAATGCAGTTGCCCCGAGCCACTGGTCGGGTGGCAACACCAGATCAGGGGATCAATGTGCCTCTTTATTATTTGTAAATGATAAGCGCGGTGCCCAGTAGCCCCCGAGCCTTAATGTGGGCACGGGTGGCTGAATTAAGGATCGATATCCGGAGTAAAATGACTTTAACCACAATTTATTGGTAATGATTCTATGTATCCAAGTACTTCACATCATTAAAGCTCAGATCCGCATTGTACAAAACTTCGTTGACCGACCATCGGCTTCAACCTCCTCGGCCAGTAGCCGGGGAGTGTTTGTCCTACTTTATAGAGCTTTTATGAGGGCAAAGATTTATGGCAAACAAGGCAATCCGGTCAGATGGTTTTATAAACAAAGGTATGCAGAGAGATGTGCTATATTACTTTTTAACGTAAGAAACATCTTCCAAAGAAAATAGTCCCGCTATCGGTTCCTTTCTTTGGGTTGTCATGCTGACCATGATCATGAAACCTCACCTCCGGTCAATCTGGGAGGAAAATATTGAGGATTTAGTTTGGGGAAAGTTCCCGAACTCTATGGTCTAATGAACCGAAATTTTCACTTCCGTCGTTGCCGACCAATTATATCCTTTAAGATGTCTAGCTTTCGGCTTCACCCAGTTTGAGCTACTAACCCGGATGACCCGGTAGTAACAATCACAGAGGTGCTTCCTTTACCGCCTAGCCAAACAATCGGGAACGTAGGTGTAAGCACAGGAGCCAGGCAACCCAGCTTGGCCAAAATCTTAAGTCAAATTGATGCATATTTATGGCTTTATAACGATAATTATGGAAGGCAGCGCTCGTATATTGAATACAAACGCTGATGATATATGTTTATTTTTACTCCGTTGCGACCGTTTATCATTTGAAAGTGGCCCATCATCGGCTTCTACCCCTTTGTAGATGCTACGCAGGGTGTTTCCGCAGTAACAAGACAACCCTTAGCCGACGTCTCGGTGCCCGGAGGCGGTTGTGTTAGCGGAAACAAGGCAATTAGATATGCGGGCTTTATAACTTTCACTTAGTCATAGGAGTTTAAAGTTGGGAGGCCTGTTACTAGCCCCGGTTAGTGTTCGGCGTCAGCCGAGGTCAAGCCATTAACACTTCCGCCAATGTTATGAACGGCCCGTCGTTTAACATGGGGTGACCTCCATCGATCTTATAGTTTAACACAGTCATCGGATTGCTGACCAGTTTACGCTTATTGTGACAGTCAGTTTTCAGCTTTCTCCACTGAGGCGCTTAACCATATGAGCTGGAAGCACAATCGCAGTGGTTCTCCCTTTGCACACCTAGCCGAACAAAGCGGAACGTAGGAGGCAAGCACGGGAGCCGGGCGATCCAACTATTGATTGAGGACACAATTCAAAACTGATGCATATAATGCGATATCCGAGAATGTTTTGCCGAGGAGTCCATGGAGTACCTTGGCTTTTGGTGGGTTCGGCTTTAGTCATAATCCGCGTTGATATTGCTGACGCTTTAAAGGTGTCCGGCATTGTACTGTGAGACTTATGCTGGAAACACACAAATAGTGTAAAAGTGCCATAAGCTTGGAAATAAAAAAATCTTCAGTAAAAACTTTATGTCCGAACTAAATCAAGTTTTGGTGCCAATCCGAAATTGGTCTTAAATTTTTTTTGTGTGCTTCTATCGTGCTTTTAACATGACACATCCGATCTCTAAACTTCAAGTAGGTCAGCCTTCGGCTTCAACCTCCTTATCCCGAAGGCGGAGTGCTTCTCCGAGGCCAGTTTAGCGAACTAAACTCAAGCGGCTTTAGAGAGAAGCCAGGCTATCCGGCTATTGACCATACACTCGAGTCGAAAAATGAGTGGCAGAAAAAGACTTTGCAATGACTAAGAAGAAAACTTTTATTATAAAATGGCTCATATGAATTTTAGGGCCCCCAGTTAACTTGGGTAAAGGAGTTTGTTTTTAACAAACTAAACTTTTAACAAAAAACTTTTTGTTTAACACAAATATAATGATTGGTCGAACTGAACAAAAATTAAAATTTGAAAAAGTTGAGCATGAAAGCGACTTAGCTGGTTAACGTTCTCGGTGGTGATGACGCGGTCCGGAGTTGTGGCGGGACGAAGACATAGTCCTCGGCCTGGCCGAGGTCCCAGCCCCCAAGCCCGAAGTGACCGAGCGAAACAAAGCGGCGACACGACACGGCCGATATGATAAGCCGAAGCCCCGGTCCAGCTAACATGATGAAGTTGGTCGACTGGTGACGTCGAAGTCCCGGGAGTAGGTTGATGAAGAGATGGCGAAGCCCCCGGTCCAGCCGAGGTGAGGTCGGAGCCCCCACAACATCCGATGTGTCGAAGCAGGTCGACGAGGTGGACATCGGCTTGAAGAAGTGACAGCACGGCAGTGCCGACGCAGGGCAGCGCGCCGAGGTAACTACACAATTTGGTCGTCGGAGGCGGGATGATGATGTCGGCACGCCGAGGTGACCGTGTGACGCAGTCCAAATTCATTACATGCACACATAATACAATGCAAGCAAGAAACAATAGTAATTAAAAGAAAAAAATTGCATATTTAATACATGCGGGCGAATAATTTGGTAAGCATGGCCTGTGCGCCAAGGTCAGCTTGATGGCATGACAGCGCTGTGGTGCAGCAATGTCGACACAGGTCGGTCGGCCTAGGTGATGGCGAGAGGTTGGCCAGACCGATGCCGCATACAAGTGTCGGTAAAATATCCCTGCAAAAATAATGCAGAGCAAAAGAACAGAAAATATTCTGTGTGTAACAATTTTACGTGCTAAACGAATAGCCAGGAGAAACAAAACCTGTTTGACAATGAAGAACGTAGCAGACCGAAGGGAATAAAAGAAAGTAGTCTGAACGAAACTAGTATCAGCCAGTACCAAGAATATATTGGTCTTGACCTTTACGTGGAGCAGTAGTGCTTAAATTACTAGAATCCACTTACCAAATCTAGGGTACTGTGCTGCGAAACTAGTAGTCAATTAGGTTAGTAGTACTCTAGATTTATGCACTTTTGGAAAAAGATTACTAGGAACTGCCAGCGGCTGACGAAGAACTGAATTAAAAAGGGAAAAAGAATTAAATCTCCCTGTTTGTGTGCTGCCATGGAGCCAAGTCCCTGTTAGGGTACGACTTCCACATTATCTCTTCGGCTGGATCGCCCGAGGGTCAGGTTGAGTCCGGATCCAATGTATCGCCAAGCAGCGGAAGCGAACATAGGCCATACTTCAATCTATATACATACAGCAGTACAAGCCTAACAGAAAACATGATGGCACAAATAATTTTTACTGTATGTAATTATTAGGAAGAATAGCACTTGAGGATTTGTGAGGCAATCAGCTAGCGATCAAACGTCAGATCCAAATTGATACGTTGCAGGAGGTATAGCATCCCACGTGGGTGTTAGCAAGTACTAGTATAGTACTACCCACGCAGGGATCAAATCAATCTGGAACTAGAAAAGGTGCATGGGAGACATATACGGCAAGACAAAAGCGTAGACTGCCTCCAATTAAAGAAAGTAAAGAAAAGGAAGGATTGGATCTCCCTGTCGGCTGCATGGCTGAATTCAAGTTGGACTTGGTGTACTGTTCCATGTGAAGTACTACCGTACGTGCGTCATCCTCTTGGCTGGGACGCCGCTGGTCTGATCACCACAAATTTTGTCCTTGTACTGACCTAGATCGAGGCCTAATTCCAGGCTATTGATTGAACACCGGCGCTTCTTGGATCAGACATACTGTCCGGCGAAGAATAGTGCTGCCGCCGCTTAAAATTTTCTCAATCCTGATCTGCCTGTAAACAAAGTAGCACGACGCAACAACGATTTTGCCAAAGAGATAATTTGCACGAAACAAATCGTTACTGAAAAAATATCACCTGATCATCCCATCGATCTATGACGATCACCCAGCAGGCTCTCAATGAAAGCACCAATGTCGGTTCTATATCCGACATATTTCGTAGTAGGGGTCCTAAGCTAGGCGTCTTGGAGCGATGGTAACATGGACACAGGATTTTACCCAGGTTCGGGCTCTCTCGAGGAGATAATACCCTACGTCCTGCTTTTGATTGTATTCATATGCACTACTGGAATCCACTTCTTTGCCGTCTGCTAATTCTTTGCCGTCCGCTTGCTGACGGCAAATAAGGTCTTTGCCGTCAGCCACAAGAAAACGGACGGCAAAGATGTGGCTGATGGCAAACAAAGTCTTTGCCATCAGCCTGTTCTTTGCCGTCCGCTGGCTGACGGCAAAGAATCTTTGCCGTCCGCTAGCAGACGGCAAAGAGGTGGGTGGGTCCAGCTATTGTTTATCCAACTCAAGCCCACCGGCCCCACCTCTTTGCCGTCCGCAAGCGGACGGCAAAGAAACTTTGCCGACCGTTGGCTGACGGCAAAGAGGCGGGTACGTTAACGGCCGTCCCGCCCCCCTCTCTTCTCTCCACTCTCTCATTCCTCCCCACCCACACCCGTGTCGCCGCCGCCGACCCCGTCTGCCGTAGCCGGCCGCAAAGAAGACAGAAAAAATAAACTGCGAAAACACGAAATCCACAGCACCCCGCCGCCCCTTCCACGTCACCCCGCCCCCCCCGCCCCCTCCCTCCGTCGCCATCCCCCACCCACACCGGCCCACGCCGCCGCCGCCGACCCGTCCAGCGTAGCCGGCGCCCCGCCGCCCCGCACCCCTCCCGACCTCCACCGCGGCCCGCCGCCTCTTCCACGTCGGGAGCCGCGCCGCGGCCGTCCCCGCCCCGTCCCGCCACGGCCGTCCCCGCCCCGTCGCCGTCCCGCCCCGTCCCGCCGCGGCCGTCCGGCCTCCCCCTCCACCGGGTCGCTGCCTCCTCCAGCGGCCGCCGCAGCCGTCCGGCCGCCCCCCACCAGGTGAGGCTCCTTCCCTTTTTTTGTTTAATTAGTTTCTTTTGTTTTCTTTTAGTTTTAGTTTCTGTTATTTATAGTTTTAGTTTAGTTTAGTTTAGTTTAGTTTAGTTTAGATTAGTTTTAGTTTTAGTTTATTTAGTTAGTTTATTTTAGATTAGTTTAGTTTTAGTGTTATTTTATTTTATTTAGTTATTTTTAGATTAGTTTTAGTTTAGTTTAGAAGAAGAAGTAGAAGAGGAGGAGGAACAGGAGGATGGAGAAGAAGAAGAAGAAAGAAGAAAAAGAAGAAGAGAGAAAGGAAGAAAAAGGAGAGAAAGAAGAAAGAAAAGAAGAAAGGAAAGAGAAGAAGAAGAAGAAAGAAGAAGAAAAGAAAAGAAGAAGAAGAAGAAGAAGAAGAGGAGGAAGAGGGAGGGAGGGAGGAGGAGGAGAAGGAGGAGGAGAAGGAGAGGGAGAGAGAAGAAGAAGAAGAGAAAGAAGAAGAAAGAGAGAAGAAAGAGAAGTGGAGGAGAAGAAGAAGAAGAAGAAGAAGAAGAAGAAAGAGGAGAGGAGGAGAAGAAGAAGAAGAAAACAAGAAAAGGAAAAAATATACCCCGACCCCGACCCGACCCCGAACCCGACACCCCGACACCTCGGCACGACACCCCGACCCCGACCCCCTGACACCACACCCCGACCCCGACCCCTGACACCACACCCCGACACCGACCCCCGACCAACTGACACCCTGACACACACCCCGACCCACACCCGACCCGACCCCGACCCCGACACCCTGACCACACGACCCCGACACGACACCCCGACCCCGAACACCCCGACACCTGACACCACACCCCGACCCCGACCACCGACACCCCGACACCTGACATCCCGACTACCGACACCCTGACACCACACCCACCCTTACCCCCGACCCCCGACCCCCGAGAATAAGTAGTAGAAGAAGAAGAAGATGAAAAAAAGAAGTAGAAGTTGAAGATGAAAAAAAGATGTAGGAAAAGAGGGCGCCCGGGGACGAGCGGGTTAGGGGGTTCCTCGGTGTCGATGGAACCCTAAATAGCAAGTATCGTCGGTGCGAGGTACATGTGGCCGTCGGTGTTGAATACTACATCCACGTCCCACAAGTGACGCCGACGTCCGGCGTCCCAAAGCAACTGTTCTCGGTGTCGATGGCGGTCGAACACCATTGCGAATTTGTCTGGCAGCCTCTGCGATGACGATTAAAAGGCAAGTGTTGAAACTTGAAACACCCAAACTGACTCAAGTCGGTTTGGTTGTTTGAAATTTCAAAACTTGGCTTTAATCCTCATCGCAGAGGCTGCCAGACAAATTCGCCAAGGTGTTCGACCGTCATCGGCCACCAGAACTATTGTTGCGGGACACCGGGCGCCGGCTTCACTTGTGGGATGTGGATCTAGTGTTCAACGCCGACCGCCTCATGTAACTTGCACCGATGGTAGTTGCTATTTAGTTTACCCGGGGACGAGCGGGTTAGGGGGTCGTTGTCGATGGAACCCTAAATAGCAAGTATCGTCGATGCGAGATACATGTGGCCGTCGGTGTCGAACACTACATCCACGTCCCACAAGTGACGCCGGCGTCCGATGTCCCACAGCAACAGTTCTCGGCATCGATGGCGGTCGAACACCATTGCGAATTTGTCTGGCAGCCTCTGCGATGACGATTAAAAGGCAAGTGTTGAAACTTGAAACACCCAAACTGACTCAAGTCGGTTTGGTTGTTTGAAAATTTCAAAACTTGGCTTTAATCCTCATCGCAAAGGCTGCCAGACAAATTCGCCAAGGTGCTCGACCGTCATCGGCCACCAGAACTATTGTTGCGGGACGTCGGGCGCCGGCTTCACTTGTGGGATGTGGATCTAGTGTTCAACGCCGAGCGCCACATGTATCTCGCACCGATGACACTTGCTATTTAGGGTTCCATCGACGCCAAGGAACCCCCTAACCCGCTCGTCCTATTGTAAATATTTAGTTAGGTCGACGGAAAAAACAAAATTGCTATGTTACTCATCTTTCGATTTAAATGTGCAGTTTTTTCGTCGCTGCGAGGGTCTAGTGTTCGACGAGCTCTGCCCCTGCGTTCGTGGGTGAGCACAAATGACATCTCCTCCTCCCCCCTTCATTTGCTCTATTCCGGTCTTCGTGGCGATGAAACTTGCTAGCTATAGGTGTCTTCAATCATCAGTATGTGTGACCACTATGCGTCTCCCGTTCGAAAGGGTTACATCTATAAATATGCATGTATTTGCATATTTATAATCGTGATTCTTTCGAATTGTCCAACGTTATCCATGGACAGCCCGAGTATGTGTAGATTGGGTTCGTTTTCCCATATGCTCAGCTCCGGATCCGATGCAGAATTTCGTCAGTGCCTCCCTGTTGTTCTCCGGGTACACATTCTCTCTGCTTATTGCCGAGACGTGTATCAGGAGAACAGCGGGGAGGTGCTGCCAAAATTTTGCGTCGGATCCGGAGTAGAGCATGGGAAAACGAACCCGATCTACACATACTCGGGTGGGATTAGGACCTATCTTTCCCTATTAGCGTGTAGGTTGCATGGACGTAATAAAACTGACAAACTCCATTAACTGATGGATATGGTTTGCTTAATTATGTATATATTTCTTGTGTGTACAGTAGGAAGTCAATATGAGTGATTGTGCATGGATGTACACCGGTTACACTAGTCAGAAAGTTTGGACCGAGGAATGGTTAACAAAAACCAAGGGGTTTGTTAGAGCCGCATTTGCAAATGGCCAGGAATTTAGCTGGTGCCTCTGTGCCCGTTGCGACAACTATAAAAAGAGGGACGAGCTTGAAATGAGTAAATTCCTGCAGAAGTTTGGTTTTACGCCTGGTTACACAGTCTGGACATTACATGGTGAGTCTGCCCAACGTGCCAGAGCCGAGGTTCGTTGTCGCACCGACGAGCATGGTACCGGGACCGCAGACATGGTGCAAGACTTTGACGATGCTCGGGACTCGGACGAGGAGATGGAGGAATCTGCAAAGGCCTTCACTGAAATGTTGGAGTCCTCAAAACGTCCTCTCCATGAGCACACTAAGCTTTGTCAGCTGGATGCCATCTCACAAATAATGGCTTTGAAGGCTCAATTCAACTTGGGCAGAGAATGCTACAACGTGATGATGACAGTATTCGGACGATTTCTACCCAAAGGCCATGTGCTACGTCCAAACCTGTACCAGTCAGACAAAATCCTCCGTGCTCTTAAGATGCCCTATGAGAAGATACATGCCTATGAGAAAGGATGTGTCTTATTTAGGCTTCAGTATGAGGACTTGAACTATTGTCCCATTTGCAATTCTTCCAGGTATGTTGTGGTAGACAACGGTATGGGTGAGAAGACACATACCAAAATACCCGTTAATGTTCTTCGATATATGCCAATCGTACCAAGACTTCAATGTCTTTTCATGGTCGAAGAGACGGCCAGACAGATGACATGGCACAAAACGGGCAAAAGAACCGAACTAGATGCATATGGGAATGTGATGATGGTGCACACATCGGATGGTGAAGCGTGGAAGCGCTTCGATGCATTACATAAGGAAAAAATGGTAGATCCAAGGCATCCTCGAGTCGCCGTCAGCACAGATGGGTTCAGTGTGTTTGTTCAGATGGCAGCCCCATACAGCTGTTGGCCCGTGTTTGTCATTCCACTCAATCTCCCCCCCCCCCCGGGCAGATTATGCAACGAAAGAATATTTTCCTGACGTTGATAATTCCAGGGCCCAACTATCCAGGGAAGAATATGAATGTGTACATGCAGCCGCTTAAGGACGAATTGCAAGAAGCTTGGGATAATGGGTTCAAGAAATACGACGCCTTTAGCAAACAGAACTTCATAATGCGTGCCTGGTACATGTACTCGACGCATGACTTGCCAGCGTATGCGCTATTCGTTGGCTGGTGTGTGCATGGAAGGTTCCCGTGCCCCACATGCAAGGGAGCTCTTGAGTTTCGTTGGCTGACGGTAGGGCGCAAGTATAGTTGCTTCGACTTGCATAGACCGTTTCTACATCCTGGCCATAAGTTCAGGAAAGACAAGAAGAACTTCATCAAAGGTAGAGTTGTCAAACACTCTGCACCACCTGCGTTGACAGGCCAATAGACCCTAGATCAGTTAAACGCTCTCGAGCCAGATCCAGAGCGTCCAGGGTATTTCAAGGGGTATAATAAGGAACACGCCTGGACTCACAAGACATGCTTCTGGGATCTGCCTTACTTCAAAGACCTCCTTTGCCCACACAACATCGACGTGATGCACACTGAAAAGAATATCGCCGAAGCCATTTTTGGTACATTGTTCGGCATAGAGGGGAAATCAAAGGATAATCCTAAGGCCAGAGTCGATCAAGAGGAGCTATGTGATAGACCGTTACAAAACATGAAAGAACCGAAAGGAAAGGGGATCAACTGGACGAAGCGAAAGGCATGGTTCAATCTTGGAAGGCCAGCTATGAAGGAAATTATTTTGTGGGTGAAAATGCAATTGATGTTCCCCGATGGGTATGCAGCAAATCTAAAGAGGGGAGCGAGTCTTCAAAAATTGAAAATATTTGGTCTAAAAAGTCATGATTGGCACATATGGATTGAGCGGATAATGCCGGTGATGTTGCGTGGCTTCATCCCTGAGGATGAATGGCTAGTACTGGCAGAGCTGAGCTATTTCTTCTATGTACTTTGTGTGAAAGAACTATCGCCTGGCCTCCTAGAAGAAATGGAACAGTTGGCGCTGGAGTTGATCTGCAAGTTAGAGAAGATCTTTCCGCCAAGCTTCTTTAATCCAATGCAACAATTGATTTTGCATCTCCCGACCGAGGCACGATTGGGGGGGCCCGTGCAAAATCGTTGGTGCTACTCAACTGAGAGGATGCAGAAGACGCTTCGAGCAAAATGTAAAAATAAACGTAGAATAAAAGCATCGATGGCGGAGGCATTCATCATTGAGGAGGCGGCAAACTTCGTGACCGCACACTACGAAGCCAAAAATCGTCATTTGCATAATCCGAAGCCTCGGTACAATGCTGACGAACCTCAAAAGGGTCAATCCAACCTCAGCCTATTCAAAGGGAATCTCGCACCAGCCGGTGGTTGGAAACCAGTAAGGTTGGATGCTGAAGAATGGCGGACCATTTCGCTATATCTCTTCAACAACCTAACAGAAGTGCGGCCCTACATCGAGTAAGATCTTGGTACATTGTTTCACAACTTCTAATTCCTTTGAACTTCTCTTATTCCTGGATTTTTGATGCAGTCGATACGTCGCCATATTCTCGTATGGAGCGGTGATCCAAAAGGATTCCGTCGAAGAGTATGAGCTTCTGGCAAAATAAGGAGCCGAATTTCCCGGTTTCATCTCTTGGTTCAAAAAAACGGTAATTTCCATTAGACACTTTTTTTTCTTTGGCTAATTTGCGACTAATGCAACAATCCTTTCGTATTAAACTTGTAGGCTAATTCAGAGATTATGGATGCCGAATTGAGACAAGTAGCTAATGGTTTTGACTATAAGGTCCCTTCATTTGACAAATACGACATCAACGGGTATCGCTTTCGTACCTATGGCAAAGAGCTATCTATGGCCGATCGAAAGTCTACAAATTGTTGTGTCTCTGCTACCGGCGAAGGAGGTATCGAGTATTATGGAAGAGTTGAAGCAATTTATGAACTTGAATACTATGGTGAAAACCCACCAAACGTCGTAGTCTTCAGATGTTATTGGTTCCAGCCGAGGGAGACTAGAAGGACTCATGAACATGTAGGGCTAGTCGAAATCAAACAAAGCACCCATTTGGATGTTCCCGATGTCTATATTACGGCTCAACAGGCAACCCAAGTTTTCTATCTACCGTGGGCCTGTCAAAGTGATCCAAATCTCAGTGGTTGGGACATCGTTTATGAAGTGCCGCCACGTGTTAGACCACCTCCCCCCAATGAAAAGGATTATGAACCTCACATTAACCAAGACACATATGACGAAGGAGAATTCTTCCAAGAAACACGTCTTTCCAAAAAACATTTCAAGAACCGCTCTACTCCACCCCAGAACATTGAAGTAGACAACGATAGTGAATCCGACTTCACCCCTGAGCTGGAACAAGAAGAGCCGGAAGAAGAAGAAGTTACTGTTGCAGATGACCTGTCAATGCTTGAACGATTACGTAAAGGTGGCCTTCCACATGATGATGCATTTATTAATGATGATGATGAGCACGTCATTACCGATAGTGATGATGATGATGCTTTTATTAATGATGATGACGAGCACGTCATTACCGATAATGATTATTAGGTATTCAATTTTTTATGTTGTACTTGATTTATTGAATGTATGATTTATATAGTTGGTATTTATAATTTTCTTACTTTGTATGATTGTTTCCTATACATAGTGCCATGGTCTTGATTTCCGTCCCGGTCGGCCCTCGCCCGCTTTATGATTCGGATGTGGTAAATTCTCTTTCATAACTATTTGTTGCATTTCGCATTTATGCAAATTATGGCCATCAAGTTGACATAGAGATATATTAATCTAGGAGGTATGTGAACCGGAATTTGAAATGGACCCTCTTGTCGAGAAGTTAAATTTAGTTGAAAAAGAAAATGAGTATTTGAAAGAAAAAATTAAAAGAATTGAAGAAGAGAAGATGACATTGGAGTTGTATGTTGCCGATGCCATCGATGATCACAAGATGAAGATGAATGCAATGCGCTTGAAGATGGATGCAATGCGCCTGAAGCTTAAGAAGATTAGAAAATATGCCATTGATAATGAGGCTTGGTATCATTATGCCGCTGGATCAATTGTTACCTTAGTTGCGATCTTCATTACAGTTGTTGTGATGAGGGTAAGTTTTCTCTAGTGTTTTGCTTTACAAATGGATACTTAGCTTATTTTCCTCCTAAATGGCATAATTACCTAAGTTAGATAAAAAATAAGCTATACTTAGCTTATTCAGTTCATTTATGACATACTTAGCATACTTAGGTAAAAAATGGCATGATAATCTTTGTTAGCTCCAAAATGATATAGACTTAGCTTATTTTCCTCGAAAATGACATAATAACCTTACTAAGCTCCAAAATGACCTATTTACCTACCTTAGCTCTAAAATGACCTACACTTAGCATTTTTACCTAGCTTAGCAATAAAATGACATTTTTACCTACCTTAGTTAGAAGAAGAAGAAGATAAAGAAGAGGAGAGGAGAAAAAGAAAGAGAAGAAAAAAAATCTTCTTCTTCTTCTTCTTCTAACTAGTCTTCTTCTTCTTCTTCTAACTTTCATCTTTCCCAATTTGCAGATTTGCTTTACATGAGGAAGCTTGGATTCATGGAGTGTACTATTCTTGTGGTGCTTCCTTGTTGTTTATGAAAACTTGTTTGGATATGTATGTCTATATGGATATGTTGTTGGAAACTTGTTTCTGGTTATGTATATATGGATATGTTGGACTTTGTTGAACTATGTTGTTGGATTGGATGAAATATGTTGTTGGACATGCTGTTGGATATGTTGGATATGTATGCATGTATATCTGTGTTTGAAACCATGTCTAATTAATGGGATTTAAATAAAAACAGGGGATATATAGCCTCTTTGCCGTCCACTAGCGGACGGCAAAGAGGACACGTGGCAGTCACCTGTGTAAACTGGGAACACTGGCTGCCTATTTGGTCATTTTGCCGTCTGCTGGCGGACGGCAAAGTGACCATCTATGCCGTCTGCCAGCAGACGGCAATGATTCAAACCTCTTTGCCGTCTGCTGGCGGATGGCATATCTGGACACGTGGCAGCTTCCCAGTGCTGCCTAGCTAGGCTCTTTGCCGTCCGCCAGCAGACGGCAAAGATCTTTGACTCTTTGCCGTCCGCTGGCGGACGGCAAAGAGTGCCGTTAACCCCCTAATGGCTCTCACGCCACCGCACTGCCGTCAGCTGTCTTTGCCGTCTGCTGGCCTCGGATGGCGGACGGCGTAATCCTTTGCCGTCCGTTTCTAAGAAGCGGATGGCAAAGAAGGCCTTTGCTGGCAGGCTTTCATCCGGACAGTTTGCCGTCCGTGATCTATGCCTGTGCCGTCCGGCATGGCGGACGGCAAAGAAGCTGATTCCAGTAGTGATGGGGTGTAGTACGGAGTACATGTATCTACCACGAGATTGTTCTAATGAATATGAGATCATCTATTGACTAGCCTGGCCTCGGTTTATATAACACACCGGAGGCCTAGGGTACAGGAGAGTCCTTGGCTTGGGCGCCAAGTCTTGTGGAGTCCTCCTTGCATGCCTTATGGGCTGCCCGAAGTGGCCCATGAGTGAACCTTAATGGGGGTCCTCGGCTCGATCCAGCTGGTCGGGAGACGATGTGGTGAGTACCCCCTAGTCCAGGACACCATCACTCGCAGTGTGCAATATAGCTACGAGAACCTGTCGTCTATTGGAATTTCACTTTCGTACGGTTGGCCTTGTTCTTTGAACAGTTCACCTACAAGAAGATAGATTTATGAGGCACATGCTTAAATAGGAGTTCAACATGTGATCTGATCACATATATATAATATACTTGATACTTTGGATCAGACCAGTGTTTAATGAGGCCTCTCCAGTCTTCATCCGATATATTTTCCACTGGAGATATTTGGGCAAGTTCACTGTTAGCCTTGCCTTCAAAGTGAGTTTTCCTCAAGTTATACCGATACTGTCGCAGAGCAAACTTGAAAACATGGGTGCATGCTTGTCTGGTTGCATCATCTTGGCTATCCAACTTGAACCTCATTTATGGAAAATTATGGGAGTCTCATTACCAGCAACCTAGAAAGTATGGGACAGACCAAGACGATATTACTAATTTCCATACATAACCATACTTACAGATAAATGGTCGAGGAAGGTGTTGAACTGGGTTTCGTCTTTGTCATTCCTGTACTGAATCCATGTTGGGAGGATACGTGCATGACACCTAACGGCAACCGCTGCCTCTGATACTAACTTAGCTGACTCTGTAGCATCACATGGCCTTTTTAAACCTGCCTCAAAACGGATCTCCATTCTTCCTCCTCTAAATTTAGTTAACCTATCGAGCATTATCCCTGATGTCTATTTCCTCTTGCGCCTAGGTGCTAGTCCAACAATGAACATAGGAAGTGTTAGTGTACATCAAACTATGAGACTACATATAAAGAAGCATGCAACTGTAACTTGACTCCAGCAACTACCTTCTTGTTGTTGAAGCTCACAAGGTTCATCTGATCTTGCCAACTCATCTTGTGTCAAGAGTGCTTCGGAAGTAGTGTCAGGTGGCATGGGAGCTTGGGAACGTGCTGCTAGCTGAGTTGACAAACGAGTAACTCGTGCAACTGGTGGTACTATGGAAGCTGTTGCAACAACTAGGGTTGTCACTGCTTGTTTGGTGGCAGCTATTAGTTTCTGTTTGGATTGTTTTGCAGCTGGTGTAGCACGGGATACCGTGTTTGTACAATTTTCTGGTGGACTTTGACCTTCTATTGCACCATCAGTACCAGCAGAATCAGCATGATTCTCCCGCTTCCATTTCCGTGCGTCCGGTACTAACACCATCCTCTGCCATTATGTGTTCCTTCCTCTTTCTCTGTGCCATGTCAAGTCAAGCCGACAAGAAAAAGGAATAAAAATTTAGTTCTTCATAACAAATTGATGCGTGATACAGATGAACTGAACTTTGATGTTAGACAACCGCATGATAGGAGGATGTAATATGTACGAAAAACAGGACAACATGAGATAATCAGAACTATGATGTGTAAACTAGGCAGAAGGCATTTCAATAAATTATAAGCAGTGCAATGGAAGGTAGACACCATATGAAAGATGCTACAAATATCACTCTGCCAAGTTAACAATGTCTCGCCATAACTGGCATTTAAATAACTGTGAAGCAGTACAAGAAATAAATCAGATGCAAGATGCAAACAACATCACACTACCAAGTTAAAGGTCTCTCGTCATTAGTGCCATTGCATATTCACAACATTGCATATTCACAGCTATGATGTGTAAACTAAGCAGAAGTAATTTAATCAAATTACAAGCAATACAAGCTAGACACCGTATGCAACATGCAAGACAATATCACACTGCCAAGCTAGAGAAAGCACCTGGGATGCCGGTTTCGCCGAAAGACCGCCATCTGTCCCTGCCTTAATTTTTTCCTTCCTCTTTCTTAATTGTATTGCCTTGTCAAGTCAAACCCACAAGAAAAATTAATAAAAATTCGCTTTTCAGAACTCATTGATGCAGGATGCTGACGAGCACTACTTTAATGTAAGGCGACCGCATGATAGGATAATTGAATGTGTAAGAAAAAAGGACAGCATTGCATATTCACAGCTATGATGTGTAAGCTAAGCACAAGGCATTTCAACAAATTAGAAGCAATGAAGGCTAGACACCATATGAAAGATGCAACGAATATCACTCTACCAAGTTAAAACCGTCTCGTCATAAGTGCCATTTCAAAAAATTAGAAGTAGTACAAGCTAGAAAAGAATGCGAGATGTAACCTATATCACACTCCCAAGTTAAACGTGTCTTATGATAAGTGATTGTTGCAGGTTACACAACAGTAGCACTTTGATGTAAGAACATGGTGTGATAGACAGATATTGTATGTTCTAGAAATAGGAACTCGTGTCTTATTCACAAGTATAATGTGTAAAGTAAGCAGATGGAATTCAACAAAATTAGAAGCAATACAAGCTAGACATCATACATAACATGCAACCACATATAACAGTGCCAAGTTAGAGGGAGCACCTATGATGGTGGATTAGGGGAGACGTGCTCATCATCAACACAGCTACGTTGAGTGTCTATGCATGTGTTGTCTTGCAAATCTTCTTGGGGGGTGGCGGAGTAGAATCTGAAGAGGCCCTCCGTTTCAGTTGTTTGGATGGAGCACCTTTATCCACTGCCTTGCTAATTTCCTTCCGCTTTATTGATTTTGCATTGTCAAGTAAAACTGACAAGAAAAAGCAATAAAATTCACTCTTCAGAACTCATTCATGCATGATACTGACAATCACTACTTTGATGTAAGGCAAACACATGATACGAGGATGGAATATGTATGAAAAACAGGACGTCATGGCATATTCACAAGTATTTGTGTAAACTAAGCAGAAGCCATTTCAACAAATTAGAAGCAATGCAAGCTAGACACCACATGAAAGATGTAACCAATATGACTACCAACTTAAAAGTGTCCCATCATAAATGGCGTTTCAACAAATTAGAAGCAGTGCATGCTATAAATCATATGAAAGATGCAACCAATATCACTCTGCATATACTAAAGGTGTCTCGTCATAATTGATTGATGCAGGATACAAAAAAATAGTAGTTTTATGTAAGGACATGCTTAATAGATAGATGTACTATGTACCAAAAATAGGAAGGCATGTCAGATTAACAGGTATAATGTATAAACTAAGCAGAATAGCACATGCAATTTAACCAGATTAGAAGAATTACAATCTAGACACTATATGCAACATGCAACCACATATCACGCTGCCAAGTTAGAGCAAGCACCTGTGATGGTGGTGTAGGGGAAATGCGGTCATCAACTACAGAGCTACGTTGACTATTTTCATCTAGCATTATTGTTTCTTGAGAATCATGTGGGGGGGCTGACACTGCATTCTTTAAAAGAGGATCTTTTCTTACAGCAGTCCATTGGCCTGACTGTCTCATCATAAGTTATTGACGAGGGATACACAAGAACATTAGTTTGATGTAAGAACATGGTTAATAGACAGATGTAGTAGTATGTACCAAAAACAGGAAGGCATGTCATATTCAAAGGTATAATGTGTAAGCTAAGCAGATGCAATTTAACCAAATTGGAAGTAATACAAGCTAGAGACCCGGCTGGAGTGGTGAGCATGATCATCGAGGACCTGAGAGCCTGGTGGGAGGCGGGCTGCTTCGCCACCACCGTGGCTTTTTTGTTGGCTTGCAGGTGATGCCTGTCTGTGCTGGGCTTGTCACTAGCTCGGCCAGTGCCCTGACTAGCTATTTGGCTTCTGGTGCTCCCGGGATGGTGGTTCATGAAAAAAATATCTTTTCTTATCTTAATAAAGACCGACTTCGGCCTTTCGAATAAATGCTAGACACCATATGCAACATGCAACCACATATGACACCGCAAAGTTAAAGCAAGCATCTGGGATGGTGGTTCATGGCGAGCGAGATCATCAACTCTAGAGCTACGTTTACCGTCTCCATCTGTTGAACATGCAACCTTTAAAGTGCCGAGACGTGTCTTGCCTACCAACGAAGAAAGCAGGAGCGACTTCTCTCTTTTATTTCGTGCTTTTGTCAACAGTTTGGCAGAGTCTGAAATACCCATGCATAAAAAAAGAATAGTGAGAGTATGCGTGAAGTGTGTGCAGAACTAGTGCATTGTAAAAGTAGCAGATAGTAGGTGGCTGAAAAATAAATGACAGGAGACATATGATAGCTCTACAACATTGCATGGCAAACAAAATTAGATTCTACTCCATATGATTTTGTAATATATGAGCACAGGGATGGCTGGGAAATGCAGGTACTCCTCCAGCACACCACCACATGTGATCCTATCAAAATAACAGTCGACTGAAAATAAATAGGTCAGTCAATTTTTTTATGAACCGTCCGATCTACAAGGAACGAGCAGATGGCCTTCGTCTACCTCCCGCCAGTCACTGTTGATGATCTTTCTCGAACCGCCAGCGAACACAGGCCCAGACCCCTGCCTCCGCCGCCCCGCCCTCCCGTCGACCTCACACCACCGCCGTGCTTGGCAGCGCCCTGCAGCCATCCCTTTAAGCCCGGCCGACCTCCAGATCGGGCGCCAGCAGCTCATAGGCCCCACACACCCCTAAGATAATCACCGTGGTGCTGCTTCCCCGGTGTAATAGGCGGACTAGCTGTTGACACCAGATTTTGGCACGGCATAAAAATAAAATGAGATGGTCTTGAGTGAAAGGGTTTTCAGTGTGAAAAGTTTCACGTCGCCGAGTGGAACAACTTTGATGTTTAGGTTATCATCATCCAACCCCATCTTAGGGGCCGAAACTGTGCTCCGAGTGCTCCGAGTGCTTTTCGGCTGGTTGCGCCTTCAAGACGACCTCGGATGAAGGAGCACTCTGCATGGATTGTCTTCGTCTCATCGAGGCGATCGATTTTCATATATAGATCATCTCAATCCGAGTTTGTATGCAAAAGTTAGAGACAATACACTGCAGACTAAACCTAAACGGAAATACGGCGCGAGGTACCAAACACCCTGTCTGATGGGGCGCGCGAGTCATTTGGCCATCAAGATGGCCTTGAATCGAAAAACCTTCAACACGAGAAAGCTTCGTCTCACCGAGCCAATCGATTTTCATATATAAATCATCTCAATCCAAGGTCGTATGCGACCTGGATAGGCAAGTCAAGATCAGGCTATATTTTCAGTCGAGAAATCCGAGTAAAAAGCTTGCCGGTGTGAAAGCTTGCCGGGATGGAAATCTTGCCGGTGTGGAAAGCTTGCCGGCGTGAAAAGCTTGCTGGCGTGGAAGCTTGCCGGTGTGAAACCTTGCCAGTGTGGAAAGCTTGCCGGGGTGGAAACCTTGCCGGGGTGGAAAGCTTGCCGGGGTGGAAACCTTGCCGGGGTGGAAACCTTGCCGGTGTGAAAGCTTGCCGGGGTGGAAACCTTGCCGGTGTGAAAGCTTGCCGGGGTGGAAAGCTTGCCGGGGTGAAAAGCTTGCCGGGATGGAAAGCTTGCCGGGGTGGAAACCTTGCCGGTGTGGAAAGCTTGCCGGGGTGGAAAGGTTGCCGGGAAGAAAGGTTGCCGGGAAAGTGGAGGCTGTCAAAGTCAATCTGACTAGAAGTTGGAGATGGGATCGAAAGGTTATTCAGATGACCTCGGATGGAAAAGTGTTCTTCACGGAAGTTGTGCGTATCGTCGAAACGGTCAATTTTTATTTTGGAGTCATCATTGTCAGAGATAGTATACGGCCTACTAAGTTGTTACAAGACTCGGACAGTTCAGAAAACTGCATAATTGAATCCGACCTACAGTTAAAGATGGGTCCTAAAAGTCATAAAGATGGCCTTAAAAGGAGAAGTGACACACGTTGTATTATGAAGATCGTTGAGACGGACAAGTTTGATGTTGAACTCGACTCCATCCGAGTTAGTATACGATTTTTACGGCTTGCGCAAGAAGCAGGACAGAAGAATGGGACAGATTCGGGCTGAATCCGAGTTGGACTGAAAATAGAACTGTAGGACGTGAATTGATGTAATTTTCTTGTAAGAAAAGCCTAGATGAATCCTTTACTTGTACGGGAAGTCCAGCCGCCTCTTATATATGTTAGGGGTGACGGCCGATTGAAACAACACACAATCGAACAAATCAATATACTACTTTTTCGTGTTCATCTATCCCCTATCCTTGTATCTTTCTTCTCGTTCTTCGTTCGTTCTTCATTTGCAGGGCAGCGAACCTCGAGGATCTAGGGGCGAGCGAATCGACCTAGGGCAGCCCATAGCCGCCACACTCCCTGACGGTGTCCCTCCCGGGCGTGGGGGCTTTCGGGTCCTAAAAGCACCCGCCGACTGTCTTGCGTACCACGCTGTCGGTCGGGTCTCCTTCGATGTGAGCTGCGGTGCATCACCCCCGGCGTCGAGGGTACACGTGATGTGTTCATGTGTCAACACTAGCGCCTGTTACGCCAGGGAATGCTTCCTTTAATTGGGAATCAACTGACCAGGAATTGAAATCCAGGGGGGCGACGGACCTCTAGCTAAGGTGAAATAGTATATGAGGAGAAACCTTGTGCATCGTGAGTTACTAGGAACATCTAGTATCAGGAAGAAGGTGTAGGACGAAGCGGTCAACTAGTGTCTTCTGTGGGATGAATACCGTGCAAGCAGACATGTAAGATTTGCACGAATAAGGGAAGAGGAGTACCAAATCCGGTTGCCAGTGCTGTGTCCTCCTGATATCGCGGCGATGTTCTTATTTTTACCGGGGGAACCGATGTTTTGGAGGAGGGTGGAGCCTTGGATGAACCCATGGACAAATTGTTGACCGTGTTGCGGTGGCCGTCTGTCGGCGGAGGGGAAGCAGATCCGAGGCGGCGAAGGACGGTGTAGCGGGAACAGCTCTGGTGCGGTGGACGGTGGCGACGTTGGAGCGGCAGCGGTGAGGCACAGGACGGCGTGGTTGAACTGGCTCGGGTACGGCGCACGTCGGCGTCCTGGAGGCAGCTCGGCCTCGGCTTCAACTACTAGCCGTGGAGGGCATTGCGGTTGCAGTTGCGGTGGACGACGACGTCGGGGTATCAGCTCCGGCATGATGGAGGAGGGCGGCGGTTGATGGGTGGGATGGGGTGGCGGACGAAGGACGCCGGGGTTTCGCGGCTGGTGGAGAGGTAGTTTTGGCGCCCACAGAGTACGAATGGGGAATCGGACGGGGGCCGAGGGGAGCTAAGGGGGAACCATGTTTCGGTCTGGGACGCGCTTGTTTTTTTTTAACAGATGGGACGCGCTTATTTGAAATTTGGGGAAAGTACAAACTTTGCCCTCCTCTTAAATTTCAGACCTACTGCAGGTCGGGGGTAGGAAGGTAATCCCAGGTGTCCCAAATAGTGGGTGGGAGCGATTTCGGTCGAGCGAATGTGTGTTTAGGCGACCACGGTGTATGAATGTTTTTCGGAGGCGGTTGCGTGGCGTCTAGATGAAGTTACAAACCTACCCCGATTTAGACCTATAGACGTCGGGCCGGTAGGCTTCACGGGTCGGAGTTAGAAAAGTAATTTCCTTCTACCAAACATTGGTCTCACGCGGTTTCGGGCGAGTAGAGGCTCTTTTGGCACTTCGTTCAAAATTTTTAAACAGAAGCATTCATGTTTAGAGTACTCTTGAACTTTGAGGATTGACTTAAATAAACAACGTTAAATTTGACCTTGTATGTTTGAAAACCTCATTAAATTATGCGCTTCTTTTTGAAATTTTGACACTTGAAAATCCTATAACTATGATTATTTTGGAATGGAGGAGGTAAATTTGAATCTATTTTGTACACGACTATATATGCTATTATGTACAAAAGCAGAGCAAAGATTGGTGCCCCCATAATTTAGGTATGATTTACAAATGCCATGATCTCGAATTCAAATAATTGAATGGACTTCATGTTGAATTTGAATTTTTTTAAACCACCTTAAGTTGAATTCAAATGTATGCTAGTTCATAGCTAGCTATTTACAATGTTCATTGTGTAACTTTTGTATGTATAATGTGCTTTACACACACAACATGAACTATACTCACGTTTATATTCGAATTGCTAAAGCGATGCATTGTCTGGAGTTCAAAATACTGACTCTATGGATCAATTATGTCGAATAATAACATAGACATGCTCAAATTCGATAGAATATAGATGTCTGATGGATCAATGACCGTTCCTTACGTGAATTGCAAATATCATGATCCCATCCTAATATTAGGATACAATTTATATTTTTAATCAATGTGTACATCAGTCTTTTACGTGTAGTTTCACTCTCCATAGGACCCTCCTCACACACGCGCTGACTTTCTCTCTCACACATACGCGCACATGGTGTATATCCATCGGTGGTCTCTCACACATGCTCACACACTCTCTCCCGAGGTGTCTTTCTCGCAGACATGCTCTTGATATCACCCTCCCTCCCTCTCGCAACCATTTACGACTGTTTTCACTAACTTTTATCAAAAGCACTCTTCCTCTCACACGCATACACACGCACAATCCCCATCGACCCTTTCTATATACATAGACCTGCCTACGTGTCTCCCGCACGCACATTATCTTTAGGCCTGTCTCGCACGGATTGTCTCCACCTCTCTTCCTAATTGACGAGTATGATTCTAGCAGAGCATTCTGTAGGATGCCCCTTAAAGTTAGGTTGGATGAATGGTAATATCAGAGATAAGGGGTTACCTTAGTTCGAGGACCTAGGGTTACAAATCCTAGCCGGCTTTGTCTGTGGACACAGAGTCCTTCACAACTCTGGTATATTTGTCTTGTACGACTAGTCCTCCATGGGTCTCCCTGAATGCGTCACGGGCCGACCAATGTGGCGCAGGACGGAACCAAACCAAGGGCCTCACCTCGGCCCACCGGACCTCACGAGGTGACACACCCTCTACCCCTAGGTCTTGTTATCTTCTCACACCCACACATACCAACACAGACACCACACCAAATATTTTCTCCTCGTGCCTCTATCCCCTCCCCCCTTGCATATACACACTCAAGGGCATCTCTCGTCGTGACATCCTTTTCGTCTCTCTCTCTCTCTAGACCTCTCTCATTTCTCGTGCTATCTCTCCCACGTGCCCCCCCCCGCCGGCCCCTCTATCCATGCCTCTCTCGAATACGTAATACATACACATACCCTCTCTAGGCCCTACCAAATACGTCAACTACACATTCACACATGTTACATCATGTACCCATTGATCTAAAAAGCCCTCTCTTCACGTTTATTTCGCATACAACATTCCTTTTGAGGTTATATGGAGGAGTATGAACGTTAATTTGCATTGCATGGTGCACCCAATGATATTTATTCCGCACTGTGAATTTTTATATTTTTATATTATATATAAAGTTAGTCATAATAAAGAGAAACGAAGAGCATCTCTCTCTCCATCGCATACACCCCCTCTACGCCCCTTTCACATACGCACACAAACTATCTCCAGGTCCTCTAAAAGTACGCCCCCAGAACATTCACGCATGTTTCATCTTTCTCTCGCGATATATACAGTGACGATCATTGTATTTGAAGCGAAAGCACGATACGTACATTGGACTTCAGAATCCACTCATTACGGTCACCATTTACATTTTGTGGTTATTATACAGTCACGGGGTCACCGTACAGCTCTGTATTTGCTCAAGACATGACTAGTTGGCTAGTTAAACGCTCCACGTGGCACCTCTAGTGTTGCGTCACATTATCTCTCTACCATTGGGCCCACCTGTCGGCGTGTATAAGAATGAAAACAAACGATAAAAAAATATTGGACGGTGGTTCGAAGTCATGACCGCGGGCACAGCGGACAAGGTGGCCTTGTATTGGTATGCTGAGCCGTCTGTTTTAACACACAGGAGCTGGTGTGATGATTATACACACACGCACGCATGCACATGAACTGCATGCACGCAACACTCACACATACACACGCAGCCACACACGCACGCAACAGTCACACGTACACACGCAGCTACGCACGCACACAACACTCACACGCACACACGCACGCATGCATGCACACACCACACGACCAACACACACGCTCATGCTCAGGTGCTCAACCTACACATGCATGCGCACACATCAGGCCCTGACAGACACATACACAACCAGGTGGTTCCCGCGCATGAGTTGGAGGCTTGTCGCGCCTGCGTAAATTTGTGTTTATCTTACCTTTTTCCTTTGCAAACTGACAGCTGGGACCCACAAGGAGAGTGGTCAATTTAACCAGTCAACATAGTGCCACGTAGACTATTTGGCCGGTCAATAGAGTGCAATCCAATGCTGAACGGTGAGCAAGTGACCGTATAATCACCGCAAAACATATATACTGACCGTAATGAGTGTATTGTGAAGTCCGGTGACCGTATTACGCTTTTCGCTTGAAATACACTGACCGCCAGTGTATTTATCTCTTCTCTCGCTCTCTCTGTGGAGCCGAGTAGGCCAACGTGCCAGTGCCTAAATTGGCGCACGCCACCCCATTATTGTTGTACTAGTTTCGTAAGAGCGAACAAGCATTCACGTCTACTGTACAAACTGTAGATATGAGTTACAAATGCTATGAAGACGAATACAAATATTTGAATCCACTTTATGCCCAATTTCTCTCTGTAGGCCCTCAAAAAGTACATCTCTACATGTTCTCGCATGTTACATCTAACAACTATGCAATACAACACTACTACTACACTCTAACACAATAAATCATATGTGTTTTTAGTTTTACTAGATCTCATATTGTTACTTAATTATTCAGTTTGCATACATTAAAATTGCCTTCGAAATGTATAGCTAGTATCATCAACCGCGCGGGAAAAATCCAGCCCTTGCCTGTTTAATCGGGTTTGTATCGATGGATCGTGTGAAACAGCAAAACTAAAGTAGTACTACAGTACAAGTAACAGTTCACTGGGCCGTCGTGTCGTGTACTCCTCTGTCGTAAGAGTGGAGCGCTCGCTTTCATAAATGTTCTAGTCCCTTTCGCCGACATGTGGGACATCAAGCAACCGGGTCCACGTGCCATACTGAAATAACAGTGCAGAGTAGTAGGGGTGAAGCACCCCAGTCATGGCGCCGGCGTAGTAATGAGCAATGAGGCATCAAATCACAAAGCTGCACCTTTCCCACAGTTAAGTTGGAGGGACAAAGTAATGCTAAAAAAAAAAGCTGGAGGGACGAAGCAACCATCATTTCACTCATTGCTGAATCCGCTTCTCCCTCATCTTCTTCAAGCTAACCACGTGTTGCTTCTGCCGTTGTTTTGCCTCATGTGGGACGCGGATCGGCTTGGTAAAGCACTGACACGTGGGACCGCATGTTAGCAAACCGCCAGGCCAACGTCCTCTGAAAATAAGAAACCTCCCCCGCCTTCCGCGCGGCAAAATCACATCCTTTTTTACTAATCTTGATACTATAATTTTTTAGATCAATATAATCGAGATTTGTATAGATAGCTGATACGTTCATTTTGCATCATGTTTTCCTACTATTATTTATATTGTTTTTATGTATAATAATGCTTTTTGGAGTAATTCTAATGCCTTTTCTCTCATAATATGCAAGGTTCACACAAAGAAGGAGAATACCGGCAGCTGGAATTCTGGACCTGAAAAAGCTGCGTCAGGCTACCTATTGTGCACAACTCCAAATGAGCTAAAACTTCACGGAGAATTTTTATGGAATATATAAGAATTATTGGAGCCAATAAGTACCAGAGCGGGCCCACCTGGTGGGTTGTGCTCTCCTCGCCCCACCTCCAGTGCCCCTCTTCTGGTATATAAGTCATTTTGATGTAGAAAAAAATAAGGAGAGGACTTTCGGGATGAAGCACCGCCGTCTTGAGGCGGAACTTGGGCAGGAGCACTTTTGCCCTCCGGCGGAGCGATTCCGCCGGGGGAACTTCCCTCCCGGAGGGGGAAATCATCGTCATCATCATCACCAACAACTCTCCCATCTTGGGGAGGGCAATCTCCATCAACATCTTCAACAACACCATCTCCTCTCAAACCCTAGTTCATCCCTTGTGTTCAATCTTTGTACCGAAACTATAGATTGGTGCTTGTGGGTGACTAGTAGTGTTGATTACATCTTGTAGTTGATTACTATATGGTTTATTCGGTGGAAGATTATATGTTCAGATCCATTATGCTATTTAATACCCCTCTGATCTTGAGCATGATTATCATTTGTGAGTAGTTACTTTTGTTCTTGAGGTCACGGGAGAAATCTTGTTGCAAGTAATCATGTGAACTTGATATGTGTTCGATATTTTGATGGTATGTATGTTGTGATTCCCTTAGTGGTGTCATGTGAACGTCGACTACATGGCACTTCACCTTATTAGGGCCTAAGGGAATGCATTGTGGAGTAGTTATTAGATGATGGGTTGCGAGAGTGACAGAAGCTTAAACCCTAGTTTATGCGCTATTCCATAAGGGACTGATTTGGATCCAAAAGTTTAATGCTATGGTTAGAGTTATTCTTAATACTTTTCTCGTAGTTGCGGATGCTTGCGAGGGGGTTAATCATAAGTAGGAGGTTTGTTCAAGTAAGAACAGCACCTAAGCACCGGTCCACCCACATATCAAATTATCAAAGTAGAGAACACAAATCAAACCAACATGATGAAAGTGACTAGATGAAATTCCCGTGTACCCTCAAGAACGCTTTGCTTATCATGGGAGACCGTTTTGGCCTGTCCTTTGCCTCAAAAGGATTGGGCTACCTTGCTGCACTTGTGTTACCATTGTGACGCCCCCGGCCTAATCGTGCACTAATCATACACGCAAATGCACACGATCAAGCCTAAGGACTCACGGGAAGATATCACAACACAACTGTAAAACATAAATAAAGTCATACAAGCTTTATATTACAAGCCAAGGGCCTCGAGGGCTCGAATACAAAAGCTCGCATACAAGCGTCAGCGGAAGCATCAGATATCTGAGTACAGATATGAAACAGAAACAGAAAGGCCTTTAGAAAGGCGGGGCAAAATAAAACACTACGATCGAAAGGCGAAGGCCTCCTGCCTGGGACCCTCCGAACCTACTCCTGGTCGTCGGCAAGCTCGTAGCAGTAACCATCCTCTGGGTAGTAGTAGCGATCGATCGACGGGGCATCTGTCTCAAGGGGCTCCGTCCTCTGGTCGCGACAAACTGATATGGGGAGAAAAGGAAAACAAAGCAACCGTGAGTACTCAGAAGTACTCAGCAAGCAAGGATCTACACTACATATGCAACATTTTGAAGGGGAGGCTGTATATGTGGACTGGGCTGCAGAAATGCCAGAATAGAGAGAAAACCTAGTCCTATCGAAGACTAGCATCTTCAGCGGTCTTGCAGAAATAGAAAAGGGTAGAACAGTACAATATAATGTAGCAGTATCATTAAGTCTCATCCTCACCCAGAGATCCTTTCTCGACTCCCTGCGAGAAAGCAATCCTAGAGCCATACAGTCATCAACCTCGTCCGGAGATCCCTTCTCGACTCCCTGCGAGAAGAAATCCCAGAGCCATAGTATCCAAGTATCCAGTTCTAATTGTATCAATCAGGATACAACTCCGAGTGTCCGTTACCGTAGGACCGGCTATCGATAGAAGTGTTCTTCCCTGTAGGGGTGCACCAACTTACCCAACACGCTTGATTAACTCCGGCCGGACACACATTCCTGGGTCATGCCCGGCCTCGGCCAAACGACACACCGCAGCCCTACCTAGAGCTCAGCAGAGAGGTCCCCGCCGGTCTACATCCTAAGCGCTCAGAGGTCTTGGGCCGTCGCCCTGTGCACTCCGGGTCGTTGCGAGCAGGGTGGATACCAGCGCCATCGGCACGATCCGACCCGGCCGCAATGCTGAACTGGACCTCTGACAGAACTGTCGGCTGATGCTACAATGCAGAACACCCATACTAGGCCCACGTGATGGTTAGTGCTATCAGGCCAGAGGCCTGCTTGGATCAAATATCCAAATCGTTAGTGGACTAGGGCTTGCGGTAACGAGCAGAGACTCACGAAAGATGTGACCCCGTCGCCCCGTCTCGAGGACTTGCTGCAAGGGTTAAGAATGCCCGGTCGCGCCTCGTATTCATCATTCGGGCACCACACTGGCACCTGTCTTCACAACACTCACCTCTCAGGCGCACGCGGGTACCCCTCAGGGTCGACCCGCCTATCCAAGTAACAGTGTAAAGTCCAAGTATCCGTGTGTCTATAACATCAGGGGAATCCGAGGTATCACCCTCGTTGGATTCCTACTCGATGTCTTCGTCAAGGTGAACTCGGAGGAATCACCCTCACTGGGTTCACACTTGATGTGTTGCACGACAGCGTCGTTATCGGAAGCGGTGAAGGAGGAATCACCCTCGATGACCTCGACCGAATAGCTACTCTACAGAGTTAACATCCGAAGTGCTATAAGAGGTTTCACCCTTGGCACTCGATAGTAACGCTGCAGTGTCGTTACAACTAGGGGGGGGGGTGATGTGCGGTGTCGGGGCCTGGTCTTCAATCCCGTTGATCGGGTCTTCGGATAATCTAGCGGGGCAGTCAGGACTAGTGGGGTCACTGATAGGTCTCTACCCAGCCTAAACTAAGCAGTTTAGGATATGCAGGTAATTATCAACAGCAGGTTACAATAAACAGGCTATGCATCAGAATAGGTAAAGCAGTAGCAGCAGCAATTCTAATGCAAGCATGGGAAATTAGAATGGGCGATATCGGGATGATCAAAAAGGGGGGGCTTGCCTGGTTGCTCGGCGGCAAGGGCAAGGTCTTCAGGGGTCGTCGAACTCCGGAGCTGCGTCGCTACCGGCTCTATCAAGAGAGAAGAGGGGGAGGAAACAGTATAAATACACAGCAAACATGAGCATGACAAATATGATACACGGTGCTAGGGGTAGTCTAACGCAGTACTACACGTATCAGACGGAGTGGGAGAATATCTGACGATATTTCCCGGGTCTTTGGAATTATCGGACAGACGATCTGGAGGGGGACGGTTCCATGTTCGGCTAGATAGGGACGCGTGACGGACGAACGAACCACGTATCCGAATTCGTCTCGTCGTTCTGAGCAACTTTCATGTACAAAGATTTTCCATCGGAGTTACGGATTATTTAATATGATTTTCTAAAGTTTTTATTAATTTCTGGAATTTAATTATTTATTTAAATTCAACATTATCCGAAACAGTGTATGCTGACGTCATCATGACATCAGCAGTCGGTTAAGATTAATTAGGGTCTAATTAAGTTAATCACAGATTAATTAGGCTAAGTTAATTAACAGGATTAATTTGGTTAATTAATTACTTAATTATCTAATTAATCAATTTAATTATTATTATTATTTTAAATCTCTCTTTTTTTTAACAAATTTGTTTTGGGGCGGGCCCCCATTGTCATAGGCACAGGGGGCCTTAACGGGCACGCGGTTACGGGGCGGAGCCAGGCGTGGGCGCTGGGCGACGGGCGCCAGCCCGCCCGATAGGGAGCTCGCCCAGGCCAGCCGCGGTGCGGGCTGGCTGGGCGCCGACGGACAAGGGCGGGGGCCGGACCGGCGAGCGGGAGGCGCAAGGCAGCAGGGGGCTTCGGCGGTGGCCGTGGCCGATGACGGCGAGCGCGGGGCGCTGCCAGGAGGTGGAGGAGGGCGCTGGGCGCGGGCAAGGAAAGGCCGGGACGGAGCGAGGCGTTGTCATGGAGGGGTGGCCGCAGGCGTGGTCCCGAGCGGGGGCGGCGAGCGGGGCGAGGCCGTAGGCGCGGGCACCGGGAGGACGCAGCGGCTGCGGCGGCGGGCGGACGGGGGCGACGCAGGCAACAACAGCAGCGGGAGAAAGGGCGAGCGGGGCATGTACGGGCGCAGGCGAACGCGGCAGCAGGTAGCAGCGTAGCTGCCGCGGAGCAGAGCAGCGGCAGCGGGTAGTGGCGGGCGGCGGGGCGCGTGTCCGCGCGGTGAGCGCGCACAGGCGCGTGGTTACCGGGAGGGACGGGGAGAGAGGAGGGGCGCGTGCTCACGTGCGGTGCCGGGACGACGGGCGGCGAGGGTCGGTGAGGACCGGTGGGATGGGGGAGATGATGACGGGGCGGCGGGGTCGAGGCTGTGGCGAGGTGGCGCCGGTGAGGTGCGGCATTCGCCGGAGAGGGGCCGGCGTGATCGTCGAGGCCGAGCGTTCGGCTTGTTCTAACGTCATCTGTGGTGTTCTTCCTCTTCCAGCCTATTTTCACTTCCCGAGTGTTCCCTTTTCTCTCCTTTTTTTATTTCTTTTTTTTCCTCTTTTTGGCCTCATTTTTCGTTTCGTGTTTGGTTGTCCTTCCGTAGGTTCCTATGCCTGTGTTCTATTAGTTTTCTGGTATTTTCACCGCCTTTATGGGTCTTCGGGCTGGGCCGAGGCCCAGTGGGGAGGGGGGGTTTTCCTTTTTGTTTTCTTGTTTTTTCTTTTCTTTTTCTGTTTTGTTTTTCTTTTATCTTTTCTTTCTTTTCTTGTATTTAATCATATATCTCTGTTTAGAAAAAGTTAGGCCACCAAATGATTTTTATAAAACATGGCAATTGTTCCAATAAATACTAGGCAACCTCTACTACTACCAAAAATTAGTTTGGAGTCAACTGGAGTTCACACAATTTTTATAATAATTAAAATGCATTAATCCTAGCTGTTTTGGTAATGTTTGAGCCACCTAATTATTTTATTAATTGTTGGTTTCAATTTTAGAATAGTCTCTGCAATATTTGCTATTTATCAAACATTTTAGTTTTTATGTTGGACAACTTTTATTTTCCACTTCCATTTAAATTTGGATTTTGAATTAGGAGTTGAAATGCAATATAATGCTAATGATGATCATCCACTGTTAAACACGATGACATGGCATAATCAAAAAGGGTGATTACTGTAGTTAACCACTGGGGGTGTTACAAATCTCCTCTACTAACAAGAATTCTCGTCCCGAGAATTAAGAGGTAGAAGGAAAAAGTTCGGGGTATTCCGCACGAAGATTATCCTCGCGTTCCCAAGTGGCTTCATCTTCAGTATGATTTGACCACTGCACTTTGAGGAACTTTGTAACCTTCTGACGGGTTCGACGTTCAGCTTCATCGAGAATGCGGATCGGATGCTCCTTATATGAAAGATCATCATGCAATTCGAGCATTTCGTGATCCACAGCTCGGTGCGGAGATTCCTTGAAGCATTGACGAAGCTGCGACACATGAAATACGTCGTGGATATGAGAGAATTGTGGCGGCAACTCCAATTTATATGCCACCTGACCACGCCTAGCAATTATGCGGAAAGGACCAATGTAGCGTGGAGCTAGTTTGCCCTTGATTCCAAAATGGTGAGTGCCCTTCATTGGGGTGACACGTAGATAAGCTTGATCACCAGGTTGATAAGTCAAACCCCATCGTTTGCGATCATAGTTGCTCTTCTGGCGGTCCTGAGCCGCCTTGAGATTTTCCCGGACAATACGAACTTGTTCTTCGGCGTGTTGAATAATATCCGGACCCACGAGCGGTCGTTCCCCAGTTTCTGACCAATTCAGAGGGGTTCGACACTTACGTCCATATAGAACTTCGAAGGGGGCCATTTTCAAGCTGGCTTGATAGCTGTTGTTATAGGAGAACTCGGCATACAGGAGAGATTCTTCCCACTTCTTGCCGAAAGAAATAACACAAGCCCGAAGCATGTCTTCAAGAACCTGATTGACTCGTTTGACTTGGCCTTGGGATTTGGGGTGATAAGCTGAACTCTAGGTAATATGAGTTCCCATAGCTGTTTGGAAACTTTCCCAGAATTTGGAAGTGAAAAGACCGCCACGGTCCGAACTAATCTCCTTCGGAATACTGTGGAGTGATACAATTCTGGAGATATACAACTCTGCTAACTGACTAGCAGTGATAGTCTCTTTGACAGGCAGAAAGTGTGCAACTTTAGAGAGTTGGTTGACGACGACAAGAATAGCATCGTGACCCTTCTATGACCTGGGAAGTCCTGTAACGAAATCCATCTGAACCTTATCCCATTTCCATAGAGGAATAGGAAGCGGTTGCAGAATTCCAGCAGGCTTCTGGTGTTCTGCTTTAACGCGACGGCATACATCACATTCAGCAACATAACGAGCAATGTCCTGCTTCATTTTAGACCACCAGTACCTTTGACGGAGATCACGATACATCTTGGTGCTACCCGGATGAATAGACAGCGGGGTATCATGTGCCTCCTTCATGACCTTGTCAGTCATGAGTTCGAAGCGAGGTACGACAATGCGGTTTCTGAAATACAAGGTTCCATCTTCAGACAATGAGAAATCCCCGTACTTTACAAGGTGAAGGTCTTTCTTCATCAGATCAACTTCAGCATCTTTAGCTTGCGCATTCTTAATAGCTTTCTCAAGATCTGGTTGTATCACAAGGTTATTAAGAGAACCCTGTGGAACAATAAGGAGATTCAGCTTGCATAGTTCTTCAAAAAGACGAGGTTTAGCTCGCCTAACCATGAGGTTGTCGCAATAGGACTTGCGGCTTAAGGCATCAGCCATCACGTTAGGCTTGCCAGGGGTATAGGATATACCCAAATCATAGCCCGCAATGGCCTCCATCCATCTTTGCTGACGGAGGTTTAGAGAAGGATGAGTGAACAAGTACTTCAGACTTTTATGATCCGTGTAGATCTCGCAACGATTACCGAGAAGGTAATGTCGCCACAACTACAGTGCATAGATGACAGCAGCTAGTTCTAGATCATGTACCGGATAATTCTCTTCATGTGGGCGCAACTGACGAGAGCCATAAGCAACCACTTTACGCTCCTGCATTAGGACACAGCCTAATCCTTCACGGGATGCGTCACAATAAATCACAAAGTCTTTGCGGGTATCTGGAGGAGATAGTACTGGGGCAGACGTTAGCTTGTCCTTGAGTGTTTGAAAGCTTTCCTGACATTTTTCTGTCCATTCGAACTTAACGCCCTTGTGAAGTAGATCAGTCAAAGGCTTAGCAATCTTTGAGAAATTCTCGACAAAACGACGGCAATAACTTGCAAGGCCGAGAAAACTTCTCACTTGCTTGACGTTCTTCGGAGGAGTCCAGTCCAGAATAGCCAGAACTCGTTCTGGGTTAACGGCAATGCCATCTTTCGAAATCACATGACCAAGGTAGGTTACTTCAGAAAGCCAGAATTCACATTTCACTACTGGAATCTGGGTCTTTGCCATCTGCCAGCTCTTTGCCGTCTGCCAGCTGATGGCAAAGAGGCTCTTTGCCGTCTGTCTTCTCAAAGCAGACGGCAAAGAACCAGCTGATGGCAAACAGGGTCTTTGCCATCTGCCAGCTCTTTGTCGTCTGCCAGCAGACGGCAAAGAGTTCTTTGCCATCTGCCAGAAGACGGCAAAGTCCAAAGTGGACCCCACGGGGGTACTGCACTGGGTAGGTCACACGGGCCACTTCTTTGCCGTCTGCTGGCAGACGGCAAAGAAATTTTTGCCGTCTGCCAGCAGACGGCAACCCTCTTTGCCGTCTGCTGGCAGACGGCAAAGAGGTAAGAGGGGCCCACAGTTTCACGGCGGTGGCGGTCTAACGGTACATCCTTTTGCCGTCTGCTGGACGACAAAGAATTCTTGCCGTCTGCCAGCAGACGGCAAAGAGAAAAAAACAAAAAAAAAAACAGACGGCAATGCGCGGGGTTAATTGGCCCCCGCGCGCGCCGGCCCTCCCCACTTCTCTTCTCCCGCCTCCCACCCTCTGCCTCCCGTCGAGACGAGAACGAACGAATCGCCACCTACCAACGAAGGACTGCAGCGAAACACCCTACCACCGACGCAGCCAACCACCCCCAATCTCCACCCCCGCCGCCGCCGCCTCCCCTCACACCAACCGCCGCCGTCCCCTCCCCCTACACACTCCCCCCTCCCCTCCTCCACCGGCCGCTCCCCTTCCCCCATCCCCCTCAGCCGCGACCCCTCCTCACCTACCTACATCCACGCCGCCAAAGACCCAGGAAAAATCAAAAGACACCCTACTCTCCTCATATCTCTCCACCTCCTCCCCCTAGTACAACATCCCACCGTGGCCCACCTCCCTCTCCACCACCGGCGCCCCCTCCCCTCCTCCATGCCGCTGCCCTCCTCCCTCCTCCCCCCCCTCCTCCACTGCCGCTGCCCCCCCCTCCCTCTCTCCCCCTCCTCCACCACGCCGCCCCTCCCCACCACCGCCGCACCAGCTCCTCCTTGCCCTCTGCCCCCTTGCCAGCCCACGGTGAGATCGGTCCCCTCTTGTTCTTATTTTTTTGCATGTATGGATTTAGGAGTTGATGGATCTGTGGATGGATGGATAGATTGATGTAAGGATGGATGGATAGATGGAGTATGTATACAGGGGCGGTGCCAGCAATCTGTGGAGTATGTATGGATATGTGATTTTGAACAATTTAGTTGTTATATGGATTGCTAGATGGATGTATGCTGTGAGATGTATGGATGGAAAGATGGATGAATGCTATATAGATGTAGGGTGGATTTAGTATGGATTTTCATTTAAAAAAATAGTGTCTTTTTCTATTCGTTAGGTTAGATGTTGTTGATTATATTGTTCTGCGGTGCTTATGTTGGATTGTTTTTCATGTGCAGGGATCTTCTCTTCACCTCCAGGAGCACTGTCGGTCCCGTTGCCGTTGTCATCGTCGTTCGACTACCGCCTCTACGGTCTAAGGGTGAGCTCGACTGTCATCTCCTCCCTGACCTTCCCCTATTTGCTCTGTTCCGGTCGTTGTGTCGATGGCTGGAGTTCAGTGCGGTGCAGTCGTTCATGGGTCGTCGAGGAGAGAAAATAAGGAAAAGAATCTCCGAGGGGTCGAGGGTCGAGGGTCGTCGAGGGGTCGAGGGGTCGAGTGGTCGAGGGATGACTTTCATTCTGATGGTGCTTCCTTTTGAAAGAGATGAGAGTGAGAGATGAGATGCTTTTGAAGGAAGGATACCGGCTGTTCGTAGGTGGTCGGTCTTTCTCGTCCTCCCCCTCTGTGACCTTCGTAAAGCAGGGGGAGGACGAAAAGACCGACCGTCACCGACGGTCGAAATAACATTGAGAGATGAGAGATGTTATAAGAGGAAAGACACCGGCTGTTGTCGTAGGTGGTCGTTGCTCCTCATCTCTTGCTGTGAGACCTTGGTAATGCAGCAAGGGATGGGAGTAACGACCGTCACCGACGGTCAAAATAAACAGGCAAGGAGTGCCCCACCATACATATATACCACCACTTGAGAGGTGAGAGTTGTTGAAGGGAGCATCGACGGAATGAAAGTCAACCCGACACCCCGACACCCCGACCCGACACCCCGTCATATATTTGTGAATTATGAGTTAGGTCATATATTTTCTGATTTAAATGTGCAGTTCTTTCGTTGCTGCGAGGGTCTGGTGTTCGACGACCTCCCCGTGTGTTCGACGAGCTCCGCCTCTGTGTTCGTGGGTGAGCACAAATGACATCTCCTCCTCCCCCCTTCATTTGCTCTGTTTCGGTCTTCGTGCCGATGAAACTTGCTAGCTGTAGGTGTCAATCATCGAATTGTCCAACGTTATCCATGGACAGCCCGAGTATGTGTAGATTGGGTTCATTTTCCCATATGCTCTGCTCCGGATCCGATGCAGAATTTCGTCAGTGCCTCCCTGTTGTTCTCCGGGTACACATCCTCTCTGCTTATTGCCGAGACGTGTATCAGGTGACTTAATATGCTCCAAAATGACCTATTTAGCTCCAAAATGACTTAATATGGCATATTAAGTCATTTTGGAGCATATTTAGCTCCAAAATGACCTATTTAGCTCCAAAATGACTTATTTAGCTCAAAAATGACTTAATACTCTCCAAAATGACCTCTACTTAGCTTATTTAGTTCATTTATGACATACTTAGCCTATTTAGGTCAAAAATGGCCTATTTAACTAGGTTAGATCTAAAATGACACAAGTAAGCAATAAGAAGAAGAAAAGGAAAGAGAAGAAAAATTATGCTTCTTTTTCTTCTTCTAGTCTTCTTCTTCTTGTTCTTCTAACTTTCTTCTTTCCCATTTTGCAGATTTGCTTCAGATCACGGAAGCTTGCGTTGGAGTCTACTCTTCTCGTTGTCCTTCCTTTTTGTTTTGATTTTGTAGGATGAACAATTTGAAACTTGCTACGTATATATGTATGGATGGATGGTGGCTATATTGTATATGGACCTTTTGCTTAATTGTTGGATATGTTGGACTTTTCATTTGGTGTATATATGTGTTGGATGATGATATATGTGTTGGATATGTTGGATGATCCATATGGCAGGGATATGTTGGCTATATGTACTTGTTGAAATATTTTGAAATGAATATATTTATATATATATATATATCTGTGAAATTGATTGAATTTAAGAAAAAACAGGGGCTATATAGCCAATTTGCCGTCTGCTAGCAGACGGCAAAGGGCTTTGCCGTCTGCTAGCAGACGGCAAATTGGCCACGTGGCAGCACGCTGTTCACCTGGTCTGGCCTATTTGGCCTCGTTGCCGTCTGCCAGCAGACGGCAAAGGAGCAGGGTCTTTGCCATCTGCCGGCAGACGGCAAAGGAGCAGGCTCTTTGCCGTCTGCCAGCAGACGGCAAAGAAGGAAAGCTCTTTGCCGTCTGCTGGCAAACAGCAAAGAGCGCCGTTAGCCCCCTAACGGGGCTGTCACCTTTTTTGTGCCGTCCACAAGCTTTGCCGTCTGCTAGCAGACGGCAAAGAACTTTCCTTCTTTGCCGTCCGCCAGCAGAAGCAAAGCGGCCTTTACCGGCATCGGCTTTGCCGGAGTGTTTGCCGTCTGCTGGCGGACGGCAAAGCCTTTGCCGTCCGCCAACAGTGCCTTTGCCGTCTGCTTTGGCAGACGGCAAAGCAGCTGATTCCAGTAGTGTTTGGAGTATTTGGCATACAACTGGTGTTCTCGGAGCCTTTCCAGTACAAGACGGAGGTGTTCGGCATGTTCTTCCTTATTCTTCGAATATACCAGAATATCATCTAGATATACCACGACAAATTTGTCAAGGTAATCCATGAAGATGTAATTCATCAGACGGGAGAATGTGGCTGGAGCATTTGTTAAGCCGAATGACATGACGGTGTACTCGTAGGAGCCATAACAAGTAACAAATGCAGTCTTGGGAATATCCTCTTCACGAACACGGATCTGATGGTAACCCAACCTCAAATCAAGCTTAGAGAATACTGAGGAACCGGCAAGTTGATCATACAAATCATTGATCCGGGGAAGCAGATATTTATTCTGAATGGTGGCTTGGTTAATGGGCCAATAATCCTGAACCAATCGGTTAGTTCCATCCTTCTTCTTAACGAAGAGTGAAGGTGCTCCCCAAGCAGAGGAACTGGGGTGGTTGAAACCTTTCTTAAGTGACGAGTCGATTTCTTCCTTAAGTTCGAGAAGATGATGCGGAGGCATCTTATAAGGACGCTTCGCAATAGGGGTAGTGCCAGGTTTCATGTCAATGACAAACTCAACAGCTCTAGCAGGCGGTATTCCTGGAAGTTCTTCTGGAAAGACGTCTTGAAAATCACGAACAACTGGAATGTTCTTGATGCCTTCAAGAGGTGAAGCATTCAATGCATTCAGAACATATATCTGGCTCTCAGCATCTTGAGCTATTCGGGCTGAGTATCAGACTGTCTGGCCCGAAGAATGGGTAAGTTGGACTTTCTTAGCGGCACAGTTAATCAAAGCATTATGGGCGGTCAACCAGTCCATACCGAGAATGATGTCTATGTCAGAAGGTCCAAGAGCAATAAGGGAAGCAGAGAACATCAACCCTTCAATTCTGATCTGATTGTTGTGACTTACCATTTTGGTTTGCCACCGGGAACGTGGAGTGATGATTTCCAAAGGAGTGGGTAATGAGCTCATAGCTAACCCATGCAATTGTGCAAATTGCTGGGACACGAAGGAATGTGATGCACCTGAATCAAAAAGAACAGAAGCTGGCACTGAATTCACAGAGAGTGTTCCCATCATGATAGTCGGTTCCTTCTGAGCCTTTTCAGCATTGACGTGATTGACATGGCCAAGTACAACAGTAGATGGCATGACATTACGGTTTATGAGTCGGCGGTTTCGACAATTCTTCTTACGACCATTAGGAGGTCGTGGCGCCACCTGATGATAAGCCATAGCATCAGGCGGTCCATCATGAACCGTAAGCTGTCTCGGCGGTGAAGGCAGATGAGGTGCAACATATGATGGCCTTGGTGTTGGAGCAGGTCGGTGATGAACATTGTGCGGGATCCACACTCGACGCTTCTGAACAGGCTGACCCGAGGATGAGCCTGCTTCATGAGTGCGCTTGAGCGACTCCTGGTGCTCAGTCAGAGCTGTTTCAACTTGGAAAGATTTGCTGACAAGCGTTGTGAATTCTGTGCAATCATGGACAGCAAGTGCAAGTTTTATGTCCGTACGCAGTCCTTCATGGAATTTCTCCTGCTTGCGAGTGTCAGTGTCGACGTCATCCGCAGCATAGCGGGATAATTCAAGGAATTTCCTCTGATATTCATCCACAATCATTTTACCCTGAGAGAGTTTACGGAACTCCTGCTTCTTCTGGTCCATCAGACCTTGAGGAATGTACCATGCACGAAATGCTGACGGAAATTCCTGCCAAGTGGTTACAGTCTCTGCAGGCAACATAGCCTTGTGGCTTTCCCACCATTGAGCAGCGGGACCCTTCAAGTGGAATGTCGCAAAGGTGACGTAACTGTCAGGGGCAACATTAGCTGACTCCATCTCAAACAGGATGTCACGAAGCCAATCATCAGCATCCATAGGATTGGTGGAGTTGCGGAAAACGGACGGATTGAGGCGCACAAATTGTGCCAGAGTTATTGGAACATTCTATTGCTGAGCATTCTGATTTGGGAACTGAGCCAATAGTCCGGTCATAAACTGCTGCATCATTGCGGCCATATAGGGTGGAGGTGGAGGATCGTCAGCCATCCTGCCAAATCAACAGGGGCAGTTTAGCAAGAAAAACTGCATGTGAATGGAGTTATTCATGATGTAACACGGGAAGAATAGGATAGGCATTAGATATATAATAGTAGTCGTCAAAGACATACCAATCCATGCACAGAGTTGGATTCAAACGGATAGTATGCGCACGGGAACGCTCGCAGCTAGACAAACTAGGCGGCGCGCAGGCACACGGTAGGGAAGTACACAATGAGACATAGCAAAGGCTACATCAACGTCGGAGAAAACTGTTGGAGCAAGGAATCTGCAAGTGACAACACATGGTGCCCTCGATAAGAGGATCCTGCAAGCAGAACCTGGCCCGCAATCTTGAAGGAAGGGGGAATATTTTCAGAACACCGGGTGGATGTGATCATGAGAACCTAATGTTGGAGTTAGTAAAATTTTAACCCGAATAGAAGAGAGATCAGAGTTCCAGAGTAAAGGTCGAGGAGTAAAAGATCCTAATACCACCCAATTGGCGACGTGGGCCCGTAAGCCACACAGCCAAGTTAGCAAAATAGTTTTCGGTTACTAGACTCAACTTCGGCCAAGGAGTTGGAAAGGGGGGTTCCTACAGTCAGTCGGCTCTGATAACAACTTGTGACGCCCCCGGCCCAATCGTGCAATAATCATACACGCAAATGCACACGATCAAGCCTAAGGACTCACGGGAAGATATCACAACACAACTCTAAAACATAAATAAAGTCATACAAGCTTTATATTACAAGCCAGGGGCCTCGAGGGCTCGAATACAAAAGCTCGCATACAAGCGTCAGCGGAAGCATCAGATATCTGAGTACAGATATGAAACAGAAACAGAAAGGCCTTTAGAAAGGTGGGGCAAAATAAAACACTACGATCGAAAGGCGAAGGCCTCCTGCCTGGGACCCTCCGAACCTACTCCTGGTCGTCGGCAAGCTCGTAGCAGTAACCATCCTCTGGGTAGTAGTAGCGATCGATCGATGGGGCATCTGTCTCAAGGGGCTCCGTCCTCTGGTCGCAACAAACTGATATGGGGAGAAAAGGAAAACAAAGCAACCGTGAGTACTCAGAAGTACTCAGCAAGCAAGGATCTACACTACATATGCAACATTTTGAAGGGGAGGCTGTATATGTGGACTGGGCTGCAGAAATGCCAGAATAGAGAGAAAACCTAGTCCTATCGAAGACTAGCATCTTCAGCGGTCTTGCAGAAATAGAAAAAGGGTAGAACAGTACAATATAATGTAGCAGTATCATTAAGTCTCATCCTCACCCAGAGATGCTTTCTCGACTACCTGCGAGAAAGCAATCCCAGAGCCATATAGTCATCAACCTCGTCCGGAGATCCCTTCTCGACTCCCTGCGAGAAGCAATCCCAGAGCCATAGTATCCAAGTATCCAGTTCTAATTGTATCAATCAGGATACAACTCCGAGTGTCCGTTACCGCAGGACCGGCTATCGATAGAAGTGTTCTTCACTGCAGGGGTGCACCAACTTACCCAACACGCTCGATTAACTCCGGCCGGACACACTTTCCTCGGTCATGCCCGGCCTCGGCCAAACGACACACCGCAGCCCTACCTAGAGCTCAGCAGAGAGGTCCCCGCCGGTCTACATCATAAGCGCTCAGGGGTCTTGGGCCGTCGCCCTGTGCACTCCGGGTCATTGCGAGCAGGGTGGATACCAGCGCCATCGGCACGATCCGACCCGGCCGCAATGCTGAACTGGACGTCTGACAGAACTGTCGGCTAATGCTATGATGCAGAACGCCCATACTATGCCCACGTGATGGTTAGTGCTATCAGGCCAGAGGCCTGCTCGGATCAAATATCCAAATCATTAGTGGACTAGGGCTTGCGGTAACGAGCAGAGACTCACGAAAGATGTGACCCCGTCGCCCCGTCTCGAGGACTTGCTGCAAGGGTTAAGAATGCCCGGCCGCGCCTCGTATTCATCATTCGGGCACCACACTGGCACCCGTCTTCACAACACTCACCTCTCAGGCGCACGCGGGTACCCCTCAGGGTCGACCCGCCTATCCAAGTAACAGTGTAAAGTCCAAGTATCCGTGTGTCTATAACATCAGGGGAATCCGAGGTATCACCCTCGTTGGATTCCTACTCGATGTCTTCGTCAAGGTGAACTCGGAGGAATCACCCTCACTGGGTTCACACTTGATGTGTTGCACGACAGCGTCGTTATCGGAAGCAGTGAAGGAGGAATCACCCTCGATGACCTCGACCGAATAGCTACTCTACAGAGTTAACATCCGAAGTGCTACAAGAGGTTTCACCCTTGGCACTCGATAGTAACGCTGCAGTGTCGTTACAACTAAGGGGGGGTGATGTGCGGTGTCAGGGCCTGGTCTTCAATCCCGTTGATCGGGTCTTCGGATAATCCAGCGGGGCAGTCAGGACTAGTGGGGTCACTGATAGGTCTCTACCCAGCCCAAACTAAGCAGTTTAGGATATGCAGGTAATTATCAACAGCAGGTTACAACAAACAGGCTATGCATCAGAATAGGTAAAGCAGTAGCAGCAGCAATTCTAATGCAAGCATGGGAAATTAGAATGGGCGATATCGGGATGATCAAAAAGGGGGGGCTTGCCTGGTTGCTCGGCGGCAAGGGCAAGGTCTTCAGGGGTCGTCGAACTCCGGAGCTGCGTCGGTACCGGCTCTATCGAGAGAGAAGAGGGGGAGGAAACAGTATAAATACACAACAAACATGAGCATGACAAATACGATACACGGTGCTAGGGGTAGTCTAACGCAGTACTACACGTATCAGACGGAGCGGGAGAATATCTGACGATATTTCCCGGGTCTTTGGAATTATCGGACAAACGATCCGGAGGGGGACGGTTCCATGTTCGGCTAGATAGGGACGCGTGACGGACGAACGGACAGCGTATCCGAATTCGTCTCGTCGTTCTGAGCAACTTTCATGTACAAAGTTTTTCCATCGGAGTTACGGATTATTTAATATGATTTTCTAAAGTTTTTATTAATTTTTGGAATTTAATTATTTATTTAAATTCAACATTATCCGAAACAGTGTATGCTTATGTCATCATGACGTCAGCATGACATCAGCAGTCGGTTAAGATTAATTAGGGTCTAATTAAGTTAATCACAGATTAATTAGGCTAAGTTAATTAACAGGATTAATTTGGTTAATTAATTACTTAATTAACTAATTAATCAATTTAATTATTATTATTATTTTAAATCTCTCTTTTTTTTAACAAATTTGTTTTGGGGCGGGCCCCCATTGTCATAGGCACAGGGGGCCTTAACGGGCGCGCGGTTACGGGACGGAGCCAGGCGCGGGCGCTGGGCGACGGGCGCCAGCCCGCCCGATAGGAAGCTCACCCAGGCCAGCCGCGGTGCGGGCTGGCTGGGCGCCGGCGGCCAAGGGCGGGGGCCGGACCGGCGAGCGGGAGGCGCAAGGCAGCAGGGGGCTTCGGCGGTGGCCGTGGCCGATGACGGCGAGCGCGGGGCGTTGCCAGGAGGTGGAGGAGGGCGCCGGGCGCGGGCAGGGAAGGGCCGGGACGGAGCGAGGCGTGGTCATGGAGGGGTGGCCACGGGCGTGGTCCCGAGCGGGGGCGGCGAGCGGGGCGAGGTCGTAGGCGCGGGCACCAGGAGGACGCAGCGGCTGCGGCGGCGGGCGGACGGGGGCGACGCTGGCAACAACAACAGCGGAAGAAAGGGCAAGCGGGGCATGTACGGGAGCAGGCGAACGCGGCAGCAGGCAGCAGCGTAGCTGCAGTGGAGCAGAGCAGCGGCAGCAGCGTAGCTGCAGCGGAGCAGAGCAGCGGCAGCGAGCAGTGGCGGGCGGCGGGGCGCGTGTCCGACGCGGTGAGCGCGCATAGGCGCGTGGTTACCGGGAGGGACGGGGAGAGAGGAGGGGCGCGTGCTCACGTGCGGTGCCGGAACGACGGGCGGCGAGTGTCGGTGAGGACCAGCGGGGTGGGGGAGATGATGACGGGGCGGCGGGGTCGAGGCTGTGGCGAGGTGGCGCCGGCGAGGTGCGGCAGGCGCCGGAGAGGGGCCGGCGGGTCGTCGAGGCCGGGCGGTGGCGGGGTCGGGATCGGGGCGCCTCTGCCCCGATCCGATCCAGGGGGGAAAGGGGATCGAGTGGGGGGGGGAGTGGGGTAAGAGTGGGGATCGGGGTTAGGTTAGGGTTTGGGTGCCGGCAGGGTTAAATAGGCCGGGGGTTAGGTGGGCCGACTGGGCTGCTCGGCTGGGCCGAGGCCCAGTGGGGAGGGGGGGTTTTCCTTTTTGTTTTCTTTTGTATTTTTCTTTTTCTGTGTTGTTTTTCTTTTATCTTTTCTTTTATTTAATCATATATCTCTGTTTAGAAAAAGTTAGGCCACCAAATGATTTTTATAAAACATGGCAATTGTTCCAATAAATACTAGGCATCCTCTACTACTACCAAAAATTAGTTTGGAGTCAACTGGAGTTCACACAATTTTTATAATAATTAAAATGCATTAATCCTAGCTGTTTTGGTAATGTTTGAGCCACCTAATTATTTTATTAATTGTTGGTTTCAATTTTAGAATAGTCTCTGCAATATTTGCTATTTATCGAACATTTTAGTTTTTATGTTGGACAACTTTTATTTTCCACTTCCATTTAAATTTGGATTTTGACTTAGGAGTTGAAATGCAATATAATGCTAATGATGATCATGCACTGTTAAACATGATGACATGGCATAATCAAAAGGGTGATTACTGTAGTTAACCACTGGGGGTGTTACAACCATTACCGTTGCTTGCCTGTTACAAATTACCTTTCTATCAAACTACTTGTTACTTATAATTTCAGTGCTTGCAGAGAATACCTTGCTGAAAACTACTTGTCATTTCCTTCTGCTCCTCGTTGGGTTCGACACTCTTACTTATCGAAAGGACTACGATTGATCCCCTATACTTGTGGGTCATCAATGCTCTTTTCTAGCGCCGTTGCCGGGGAGTGAAGCGCTCTTGGTAAGTGGAAATCGGTAAGGAAATTTATTACTACGTGCTGAAATTTATTGTCACTTGTTACTATGGACAACAATCCTTTGAGGGGTTTGTTTGGGGTATCTTCACCTCGACTGGAACCACAATTAGTTTCCCCTCAACCTACTACACCTACTGAAAATATCAGTTATGAAATTCCTTCGGGTATGATTGAACAACTGCTAGCTAATCCTTATGCAGGAGATGGAACTGAACATCCTGATATGCACTTAATATATGTGGATGAAATTTGTGGATTATTTAAGCTTGCAGGTTTACCCGGAGATGAAGCTAAGAAGAAGGTTTTCCCTTTATCTTTGAAGGGAAAAGCATTGGCATGGTATAGGCTATGCGATGATGTTGGATCTTCGACTTGGAATCGATTGAAATTGGAATTTCACCAAAAAAATTATCCTATGCATCTAGTTCATCGTGATCGGAATTATATATATAATTTTTGGCCTCGTGAAGGAGAAAGTATCACTCTAGCTTGTGGGAATCTTAAGTCAATGTTATATTCATGCCCCAATCATGAGCTCTCAAGAGAAATTATCATTCAGAATTTTTATCCTCGGCTTTCTCATGATGATCAATCCATGCTTGATACTTCTTGTACTGGTTCCTTTATGAAGAAGACTATTGAATTCAGGTGGGACCTTTTAGAAAGAATTAAATGCAACTCTGATGATTGGGAGCGCGACGAAGTTAAAGAGTCAGGTATTAAGCTTAAGTATGATTGTGTTAAATCTTTTATGATTACCGATGCTTTTCAAAAGTTTAGCACTAAATATGGACTTGACTCTGAGATAGTAGCCTCCTTTTGTGAATCATTTGCTACTCATGTTGATCTCCCTAAGGAGAAGTGGTTTAAATATCACCCACCTATTAAAGAAGAAATTAATGAACCGGTAATAGCTAAAGATGAAACTAATATTTACAATGTTGATCCAGTTGTTCCTACTGCTTATATTGAAAAACCACCTTTCCCTGTTAGGATAAAGGAGCATGCTAAAGTTTCAACTGTGATCAATAAGAGTTATATTAGAGAACCCAAGCCTGCTGAACAAATCAAAGTAGAACCTAGTGTTGCTATGGTTAAAGATCTCCTGGTAGAAAATTTAGATGGGCATGTTATCTACTTCTGTGATGAAGCTGCTAGAATTGCCAAACCTGATGAAAAAGATAAACATAGACCTGTTGTTGGCATGCCTGTTGTCTCAGTTAAAATAGGAGATCACTGTTATCATGGTTTATGTGACATAGGTGCTGGCGTGAGTGCTATTCCTTTTACCTTATATCAAGAAATTATGAATGATATAGCACCCGCTGAAATAGAAGACATAGATGTTACTATTAAACTTGCCAATAGAGACAACATCACACCACTTGGGATTGTTAGAGATGTTGAAGTCTTGTGTGGGAAAATAAAATATCCTACTGATTTTCTTGTTCTTGGTTCCCCACAAGATGACTTTTGTCCCATTATCTTTGGTAGACCTTTCTTGAACACCGTTAATGCTAAAATAGATTGTGAGAAACAAACTGTCGGTGTTAGTTTTGGTGATGAGTCTCATGAGTTTAATTTTTCTAAGTTTAGTAGAAAACATCATAAGAAAGAATTGCCTAGTAAGGTTGAAATAATTGGTCTTGCTTCTATTGCTGTGACTCCTAGTGATCCACTAGAACAATATTTGCTAGACCATGAAAATGATATGCATATGCATGAAAGAAATGAAATAGATAAAAATGTCTTTGAACAATGACCTCTGCTTAAACACAATTTGCCTATTGAAACTCTAGGAGGTCCTCCTCCACCTAAAGTGTTTGAATTAAAACAATTACCAGACACTTTGAAATATGCTTATCTTGATGAGAAAAAGATATATCCTGTTATTATTAGTGTTAACCTTTCAGAACATGAAGAAGAAAGATTATTGAAGGTTCTGAAGAAGCACCGAGCTGCTATTGGCTATACTCTTGATGATTTAAAGGGCATTAGTCCCACTCTCTGTCAGCACAAAATTAATATGGAACCTGATGCTAAACCCGTTGTTGATCACCAATGACGTTTAAATCCTAAAATGAAAGAAGTGGTAAGAATTGAAATATTAAAGCTTCTGGAAGCATGTATAATCTATCCTATAGCTGATAGTAGATGGGTAAGTCATGTTCATTGTGTTCCTAAGAAGGGAGGTATTACTGTTGTTCCTAATGATAAAAATGAACTTATTCCACCAAGAATTGTCACTGGCTACAGAATGGTAATTGATTTTAGAAAATTAAATAAAGCAAATAGAAAAGATCATTACCCTTTGCCTTTTATTGATCAAATGCTTGAAAGACTATCTAAACACACACACTTTTGTTTCCTTGATGGATACTCTGGTTTTTCTCAAATACCTGTGTCACAACCTGATCAAGAGAAAACCACCTTCACTTGTCCTTTTGGAACTTATGCTTATAGACGTATGCCTTTTGGTTTATGCAATGCACCTGCTACTTTTCAAAGATGTATGACTGCTATATTCTCTGATTTTTGTGAAAAGATTGTTGAGGTTTTCATGGATGATTTTTCCATTTACGGAACTTCTTTTGATGATTGCTTAAGCAACCTTGATCGAGTTTTGCAGAGATGCGAGCAAACTACTCTTGTCTTGAATTGGGAGAAGTGCCACTTTATGGTTAATGAAGGTATTGTCTTGGGACATCAAATTTATGAACGAGGTATTGAGGTGGATAAAGCTAAAGTTGATGCAATCAAGAAAATGCCATGTCCTAAAGATATCAAAGGTATTCATAGTTTCCTCGGTCATGCGGGTTTCTATAGGAGATTTATTAAAGACTTCTCTAAAATTTCTAGGCCTCTTACAAATCTTTTACAAAAGGATGTTCCATTTGTTTTTGATGATGATTGTGTAGAAGCCTTTGAAACACTTAAGAAAGCCTTAATTTCTGCACGTATTGTTCAACCACCTGATTGGAACTTGCCTTTTGAAATTATGTGTGATGCTAGTGATTATGCTGTTGGTGCTGTTCTAGGACAAAGAGTTGATAAGAAATTAAATGTTATTCATTATGCTAGTAAAACTCTAGACAGTGCTCAACGCAATTATGCTACTACTGAAAAGGAATTCTTAGCAGTTGTGTTTGCTTGTGACAAATTTAGATCTTACATTGTTGAGTCTAAAGTTACTATTCACACTGATCATGCTACTATAAAATATCTTATGGAAAAGAAAGATGCTAAACCTAGACTCATTAGATGGGTTCTTTTGCTACAAGAATTTGACTTACATATCACTGATAGAATAGTAGCTGAGAACCCCGTTGCTGATAACTTGTCTAGGCTAGAAAATATTCTTCATGACCCACAACCTATTAATGATAGTTTTCCTGATGAACAATTAGCTGCAATAAATGTTTCTCATAACTCTCCTTGGTATGCTAACTATGCTAATTACATTGTTGCTAAATACGTACTGCCTAGCTTCACATACAAACAAAAGAAAATAAATTCTTCTATGATTTAAGACATTACTTTTGGGATGATCCACATCTTTATAAAGAAAGAGTAGATGGTATTATTAGACGTTGTGTACCTGAGCATGAACAGGGACAAATCCTACGAAAATGTCACTCCAAAGCTTATGGAGGGCATCATGCGGGAGATAGAACTGCTCACAAGGTACTGTAATCTGGTTTTTATTGGCCTACTCTCTTCAAGAATGCCCGTAAGTTTGTTTTATCTTGTGATGAATGTCAAAGAATTGGTAATATTGGTAAGCGTCAGGAAATGCCTATGAATTATTCACTTGCTGTTGAACCATTTGATGTTTGGGGATTTGATTACATGGGACCTTTTCCTTCCTCTAATGGGTATACTCATATTTTGGTTGTTGTTGATTATGTTACTAAGTGAGTAGAAGCTATTCCGACTAGTAGCGCTGATCACAACACCTCTATTAAAATGCTTAAGGAAGTTATTTTCCCAAGGTTTGGAGTCCCTATATATATAATGACTGATGGTGGTTCACATTTTATTCATGGTGCTTTCCGTAAAATGCCGTCAAAATAAATAATGCCGAAAGTACCAACCCGAAGGTTGTCAACGGGCAAAGAATAAAACATTATATCTCAGGTATGCCGATTAATGTTGAAAGTAATATTATCCAAACTATGACACCGGAAGAACACATAAAGGTAACCTTCCGGAACACTCCAGAATCGTGAAAAAGAGGAGGTACGTGATACGGTAAGTAAACGGACTCCAAAAAATCCACAAAAATATTTTCTGTCAGTTTTAGAATGTATCAAAAATTAGGAAAATAAGAAACAACCAGGAAGGCACCCCTGGTGGGCACAAGACACCAGGGCGCGCCTGGCTTGGCCAGGCGCGCCCAGGTGGGTTGTGACCACCTCGGGTACCTTCCGGACTCCGTTTTTCTTCCGTTTGCTTGTTTCCCAAGATAAAAAATCTTTATATAGCCCCCGAACCTATTGACCACCGTATTGCGGAGAAATCCTCTGTTTCTTTTTCTTGCTGTTTTCCTAACAGATCTGAAAATATGTCATCTCAAGACTCGGAGGGTGAGAGCTATGTTGCTGATTTCATCGCAAACCCGAAGGTTTATGGGGATGTGGAGCACTATAGCTGGACTTCGAAGGAAGAAGAAGACTATGATCCTAAAGGGGAGGAGGAGACAAGCTCAGATGAAGATGAAGTTCCATTGCCCCAACCTGGGGAGATGCATGTGGAATTCAAGAAGTGAAGTCTCCCCAACAAAGCAAAGAAACCTAAGGTCCAGTTTATTCCCTTATATCTCTTGCCGGAAAACAAGCAAGAATTATGAAAAAAGATATTAGAGCTCGAGCAAGAGATCGTGGACCTAAAGGAGGAAAATTTCATCCTCAAGCGTAAGCTAAGGAAGGCAGGCAAACCCTCCACTACTTCATCACCACCGCCTCCTTCTTCATCACCAAAGGAAAATTGAGTATCGGGTATGGGCACTCCCCTTGGCTTGTGCCAAGCTTGGGGGAGGTGCCCCGGTATCGTATCACCTCCACTATCTTTTGCCTTTACTTATTTTAGTGCGATCCATAGTTATCTTTTGCTTTAGATGAATAAAAGTTTAGTTTGATCCTTTCTTTTCGAGAGTTTTCTTAGTGTTCTATCCTTGTAATCGTGTGCAAGATATATAATAAAGTTTAGTTTTCTTTATTTTTATGTTCAATAAAAAGAAAGGAAATAAATGAAAAAGATCATATGCTAATCTTATGGTAAGTAATGACATCACATAGGGAAGAGTATAAGTAGAAATTTTTATTGGAGATTTACAAATGTAGCATTGGTCAATGATGCAATTCATGAAAGAATTAATAAGGGAAGAGAAGATTCACATGCAAATACACTATCTTGGACATCTTTTGTGATTGTGAGCCCCCATCAAAATATTATATGCCAAAATTGTTGACGTTGGACAAGGAAGACAATGTAATGATTTATGTTTGTTCATATTCACATAGAACTTATATTGTCATAGATCCTTCAACATGTGGTGCTTGCCCCCCATCTTTGCTAGCAAAAAATTCCGCACTAAGTAGAGATACTACTTATGCATCCAAAACCCTTAAACCCAAATCTTGTTTTGAGAGTCCACCATACCTACCTATCGATTGAGTAAGATCCTTCAAGTAAGTTGTCATCGGTGCAAAAAGGGCAATAAAAATTGCTTCTAAAAGTGTTGGATCATTTAGTCTAAGAGAAAATTGAGCATTGTACGAACTTATGATGGCAAAGAATAAAAGCGACAGACTGCATAATAAAGGTTGCTATCATAAGGGGCAATATAATGTGACGTTATTTTGCACTAAGAGATTGAGCATACAAACAAAAAAGGCGCATGGCAACCTCTGCTTCCCTCTGTGAAGGGCCTATCTTTTACTTTTATGCATTTACTTTTATGAAGAGTCCAAGTTTTTCTCTCTATTCCTTTTTATTTTCTCTTTTGGCAAGCATCATGTGGTGAGGAAAGATCTAGGCACATATATCCAGTTGAATATGAGTAGCATGAGTTATTATTGTTGACATCACCCTTGAGGTGAGTATGTTGGGCGGTGAAAACTATAAGCCCCTATCTTTCTATGTGTCCAGTTGAAACTTTTTGCTCATGTGTATGCGGTGAGTGTTAGCAATCAGAGAAGACTATATGATGGTTGAGTATGTGGACTTGCCAAAAAGGCTCCGAGACGTGACCCTTCCTGAAAAGATGATGAATTGTAGTTGCAAAGTTGACTGAGAACATAGTTTGTTGGTTTTCAATAGAGTTTATGCTTTATACTTCGATGTTGTGATGAATTGTTACTTGTTCATGAGAAGTCTATGATAGAAGTTATATGATAAAGTTCTATAATAAAGTTTTATGTTAAAGTTTGTTGCTGTTATAATAATTTACATGATGCTTCTATGTCCGTATTTTGTTTTTATCGACACCTCTCTCTCTAAGCATGTGGACATATTTTTCGATTTTGGTTTTTTCTTGAGGACAAGCGAGGTCTAAGCTTGGGGGAGTTGATACATTCATTTTGCATCATGTTTTCCTACTGTTATTTATATTGTTTTTATGTATAATAATGCTTTTTGGAGTAATTCTAATGTCTTTTCTCTCATAATATGTGAGGTTCACACAAAGAAGGAGAATACCGGCAGCTGGAATTCTAGACCTGAAAAAGCTACGTCAGGCTACCTATTCTGCATAACTCCAAATGAGCTGAAACTTCACGGAGAATTTTTATGGAATATATAAGAATTATTGGAGCCAATAAGTACCAGAGGGGGCCCACCTGGTGGGTTGTGCTCTCCTCGGCCCACCTCCAGTGCCCCTCTTGAAAGGATCGAGAAGAGGTGTCTAGAGGGGGGGGGGGTGATTAGACCCTAAACAAATAAAGGTGGCAGTTTTTAAGTTCTTCAAGTTAAGGTGGAGTTTTAGCACAAGTTTAAACATTCACAATACATATCAAGCAAGCATGGCAAGAGTATATGAGCAGCAGAAAGTAAAGCATGCAACTTGCAAGAATGTAAAGGGATGGGATTGGAGTGTCTTGGTCTCAACACATGAGTAGGTGGTTCTCTCTCAGAAAATGAATGCTGGAAGTGTAGGCACCTTCTGATGGCTTTCCTCTTGAATGGAGGAAGGGTGGAGGGGTATATATAGCCTCCACACAAAATCTAACCGTTACACACAATTTACTAAACTCGGTGGGACCGAATAGTGAAACTCGGTCTGACCGATTTAGTTCAAAATGTGAACATTAGGATTTTCGGTGGGACCGATATGATCAACTCGGTGGGACCGATGTGCTAGGGTTAGGGTAAAATCTCATCTCGGTTTGACCGATTACACAAACTCGGTGAGACCGATTTTAGTAATAAGCAAACAGAGAGTTGGCCCAGCAAACTCGGTGGGGCCGACTACCTATTTGGGTGAGACCAAAATAATTGCAATAGGCAACAGAGAGTTTGCAAGCCCATCTCGGTGAGACCAAGATCCCATCGGTGAGACCGAACTGATTAGGGTTTCTGGCAGTGGCTATGTCAAGTGAACTCGGTGGCGCCGGATAGATCAAATCGGTGGGGCCGAGTTTGACTTTAGGTTTGGGACATATGTGGATATGAGAAAGTGGTTGAGGGCTTTAGGAGCATATCACTAAGCACTTTGAGCAAGCAAGCCATTAAGCAACACCTCATCCCCTTTTAATAGTATTGGCTTTCCTATGGACTCAATGTGATCTTGGATCACTAAAATGAAAAGAGTAGAATCTTGAGCTTGAGCCAATATGTGTCCTTAGCATCTTGAAGGGGTACCACATCCTCTTGTCCTGCCACTCCACCGTTGAACTTATCTGAAATATACTAGATAAAAGTATTAGTCCAACAAGAGATATGTTGACATTAATTACCAAAATCACCCAGGGAGCACTTGTGCTTTCACCTCTTCTGGTATATAAGTCATTTTGACCTAGAAAAAAATAAGGACAGGACTTTCGGGATGAAGTGCCGCCGTCTCGAGGCGGAACTTGGGCAGGAGCACTTTTGCCCTCCGGCGGAGCGATTCCGCCGGGGGAACTTCCCTCCCGGAGGGGGAAATCATCGTCATCATCATCACCAACAACTCTCCCATCTTGGGGAGGGCAATCTCCATCAACATCTTCAATAGCACCATCTCCTCTCAAACCCTAGTTCATCCCTTGTGTTCAATCTTTGTACCGAAACTATAGATTGGTGCTTGTGGGTGACTAGTAGTGTTGATTACTATATGGTTTATTCGGTGGAAGATTATATGTTCAGATCCATTATGCTATTTAATACCCCTCTGATCTTGAGCATGATTATCATTTGTGAGTAGTTACTTTTGTTCTTGAGGTCACGGGAGAAATCTTGTTGCAAGTAATCATGTGAACTTGATATGTGTTCGATATTTTGATGGTATGTATGTTGTGATTCCCTTAGTGGTGTCATGTGAACGTCGACTACATGGCACTTCACCTTATTAGGGCCTAAGGGAATGCATTGTGGAGTAGTTATTAGATGATGGGTTGCGAGAGTGACAGAAGCTTAAACCCTAGTTTATGCGCTATTCCGTAAGGGACTGATTTGGATCCAAAAGTTTAATGCTATGGTTAGATTTATTCTTAATACTTTTCTCATAGTTGCGCATGCTTGCGAGGGGGTTAATCATAAGTAGGAAGTTTGTTCAAGTAAGAACTGCACCTAAGCACCGGTCCACCCACATATCAAATTATCAAAGTAGCGAACACAAATCAAACCAACATGATGAAAGTGACTAGATGAAATTCCCGTGTACAGTCAAGAACGCTTTGCTTATCATAGGAGACCGTTTTGGCCTGTCCTTTGCATCAAAAGGATTGGGCTACCTTGCTGCACTTTTGTTACCGTTACCATTGCTTAAGGATGGCAATTTTACCCATGGGTACGGGTACCCGCGGATACCATATCCGCATGGGCAGGGTATGGGCACAATTTTATACCCACTGGTAGTAACCATACCCTACCCATTAAGTTATGGGTAGGGCACGGGTATAACGTTTTACCCATGGATATACCCATACCCTACCTGTTTATACTGACATGTGAACCTTACCCGTGATTCACATGTGTAACTATGTTAAAGTTGTGTCGTGAGCTTGTGAACCAATGTTAAATTTGTCACCAATTGTCAATTTGAATTGACATAATTTTCAAGTACACTCAACTATCTATTCTTGAGTTGTGATCAATGTTTTTATTTTGTCAAATGTGTTATAAATGAATGTAAAATTGCGAATAACTTGTGTACCGTTTGATCTACCCGTTGGGTACCCAATGCCCATCGGGTATGGGTACGGGTAAAGTTTCATACCCATGGGTACGGGTATGGGTATAATTTTGTACCTATTGACTACATGGATATGGGTATGGTATTGCTCTACCCGCCCCATACCCTACCCATTGCCATCCTGACCGTTGCTTGCCTGTTACAAATTACCTTGCTATCAAACTACTCGTTACTTATAATTTCAGTGCTTGCAGAGAATACCTTGCTGAAAACTACTTGTTATTTCCTTCTGCTTCTCGTTGGGTTCGACACTCTTACTTATCGAAAGGACTACGATTGATCCCCTATACTTGTGGGTCATTAATAGCACACAGGAGCAAAACCAAGTGGTACGGTTAAGGGCATCCACAATGTGTAGCCAAATGTGAAAATAGCTCGTGGCATCGATGGGAACCATTGTGGAGGGTGCTGCCAAAGCCAAAAAGATGGAACCGAAGCTCCCTAATTGATTGATTGAAGGAATAGAAAAATGCAACCTCTCTCCTCTTTCTCCCGTGCTTGGACGCATGTACAGTATAGAGCACAGAGTCTACTCCCCTGTCCCTTCTATCACAAATAACAGAGCAGTGAGGCATCAAATCACAAAGCATGAACGGAGCAACCATCATTTCACTCTTCGCTGACTCCGGTTCTCCATCGTCTTCTTCGAGAAACCACCTTACCGCACTAAGCTGGATGGACGATGCTATTGTGTAATACTAGTACATTTACGCCTCCTTTTGTTCAACGGACTTCCTGAATGCAAAGAAGGCGGTTTGTCTCGGCTTGCAGGCGGCACTTGCGAACGACTTACCGTGGTCTCCCTCAATGGTGTGCTCCGTCGAACGCACTTCGCCAAAGCCACAACGTTCAAGATATCATCGACGTCACCGCAATGGGGAAGGAAGTCAAATAGTTACTACCTCCATTTTTTTATACAAGGCCAGTATCAAAATTACAATTTGTAGAAGGCCACCAACACTAATCGAGGCAAAATTGATGGGGTTTGCCTCGTACTAGCAACCAAGTACATTAATATACCGTTGCATGCATGCGGAAGTGTTCGGGTTGGTTTGCATGGGGCTGCATTAATCAAGCAATGAGGAGTGAGATGGTTAGCTCTTTGGGCGCTGGAGAAAAAAATACGCATTAATTGACACATCAAACGAGGATTTGTATCGATTAATCCCGCGAAGGAAAACCCCGCCTTTCTTTTTTAACACAAGTAGTATGTACGTACTTGTATCCTGTTTGGGTCTAGGCCTTGCATTGCCATACTTCGCCCCACATTTTTGCCAAGCTTGCCTAAAGGTTTTAAAATGAAAAGGAGGTACACTTGCGCACGGCTGTCGCGGTCGCACCGCACCCTCTCATAGTCGCTCCTGCACGCCGCAAACCCAACTAAGGGAACGCACCCTCACTGACACGTGCTACCGCATGTGATCAAACCAAACTCAGCCATCCTACCGCTGACATATAATTTTTGTTTATCCAACCGCATGTTGGGGAAGATCCGTGCAGCCCGTGCGGTGGTCTGTTGGGGAAGAAGAAGAGGTGAGGAAGAAAAAGGGTTAGGAGACGTAGGATATTCATCCAACTGCCTGAAATGGTCGACTGACCCAAATGATGAAAGTCAGGCGACTTGCATAAATATATGTTTTTACACATCAAAACATCCCTAAAAACAACAACATAAAGAAAAACTATCACTGCTCACGGAACGAGACGGCCTCGTCATCTTTGGCTGCCGGCGTGAACCAGCCGTAGCTGCCGACGTGTGTCTCCGCACCGTGGTTGTCCTCGGACTCCAGCTACTCGTTCACGCGGAGCGTGCGGGCGCTATGCATGGACGCGAGCACCGGCCGATTCATGTCCACGACGTTCGGTCCCGCCTGCAGGAGGGCCTCGATGGTAGCGGCATCCGCGCGCTCCACGTCGAGTTGAGCCTTTGCCGCCTGGTTCAAGTCCAGGACGTCCTGTTCCGCCTGTAGGAGGGCCTCGATGGCAGCGCCATCCGCGCGCTCCTCGTCGAGTTGAGCCTTCGCCGCCCGGTTCAAGTCCAGGACGTCCGGTTCCGCCTGCAGGAGGGCCTCGATGGCAGCGGTATCCGCGCGTTCCGCGTCAAGTTGAGCCTCCGCCGCCCGGTTCACATCCACGACATCCGGTTCCGCCTGCAGGAGGGCCTCGATGGCAGCGGCATCCGCGCGCTCCACGTCGAGTTGAGCCTCCGCCTCCCGTTCCTCATTTAGGATCGCCAAGTTGAACCGCTGGTCGGCCTGCACCATGGGGGACCCGGACGCCGGCACGAAGTCGACGTCCATCGTCTCATACGCATCGGGGGCCTTCTATGCCGCGATCTCCGCCATGAACATTGGATCGGCTTCCTCCTCCTCGGAGCTTGGCTCCAGAGAACTCGGGGATTGGCCCGCCGCAAAGCGAGCTTGGGAACGGAGGTCTGTGGTGCCGACCGCCGCCGCGATTTCTGCGCGGCGCTCCGGCGTCAGCATCCTGTAGTACGTGATCTTGCGGCGCACCATGGCTTTCCGGCGAACTAGGGGACGGCTGATGCGGGCTAGGGGATCGAAAGGTGGGGGAATGGGCTGGAGAGGAGGTATGGTTTTGGGGCAGTGGTGACTGGCCGGCAAGTAGCTGGCGTAGGCCGAGCAGCGAAGGTTCTGGTGTGAATAGTGGTTCCGATGACGACCGGTCAATCGGTTTTGACTGTTCGGAGTTTGCAAAACCGGATGGCTGGAGCCTGGAGAGTTGTGGGGTGGGATGGGACCAAAGTTTCAGAGTTTCACGTGGCAGACGTCCGGACCTCCCCACCGTTCCTATCGATGACGAGGCGGTGACTTCGTAAATCTCAAGATGACTAGCAAGATGCCCGTGCATTGCACGGAACATCAGGATGCAATTTTTTACAAAACACCTGTTGTGATTGACCCATGAAGGAGTAATCCCATGTGTAAAAACTAATGATATCTCGAGAATTTCATAAAAAAAATGGTATCTCGAGAATTTCATCGAAAAATGATATCTCGAGAAAGATGAGAGATAATGTGAGGAGGAGTGGGGCGCGGTGGTGATTGGTGGTCGGACTTAGCGGAGGCATGGGGATGGACGACGCCGACAGCGGCCACCCAGGGGCGGGCCCAGTACAATTCAAGGGTATTCAATTGAATACCGATTATTTTTGGTAAAATATTAGATATATATTGTATATACGACATGACATGGCCCAGTATCCTCCTCAAAGCCTGACCTAGAATAGCCGCAGCCCTGATAGCACAGGACTGACCTCAATCGATCACAATTCATCACACGAAACATCGCGGGACGTAGCGCATCCCCAATTCTGAGCGCATGCGGTCATGGACTTGCAGGGGGGACAGGCTGATCGGCGATAACGCTATGCACGAGACCATACGGCACAGCGGCAGGACGGCGGGTGGGCAGGCCTTCGGCGTGGCTGCGTGCGCCCTGCCTCCTACGTGAGTTCATCTGATAGTTTGACAAATCAAACTGTTATTCCTTTGAATAGTCTGAATTACTACTACTTTATTTGTTGGTAAATCATTAGTGATTTAGTGCGGGGAACTGGATTAGTAGTACTTCAGATGACAAAGCAAACCTTGACTAGATTGCAAGCCAAGCCGTATCTTGGCTCCAAGGCAATTAAGTTATTTGTTCGTTTGCACTGCCGGTTTTATGTCTGACCAAGCAAACCGTGAGCGTGGCTTAGAATTATTAAGTACTAGTATAGTACATTGATATTGTTTGTACCCCACAAAAAAACATTAATATTGTTTGCAATTTGCATTGTGAGGATTTTCTAAATTGGTGACAATAAGCATTACTTATTAAAAATAAGGCTTTAGATGATTAGGTCTTCAAAATAATTAGCCTTTGAATTTTTGAATACACAGTCTTTGAGTCCTGGGCCCGCCCCTGTGGCCACCATGCCAGATTGTTCCAGAGGCTTCCTTTTTTAATTACTCAACAATGAGTTGTGGAAGATAAGGATGAACGAGAGAGGTGTGGGTATTCTTTTGCAAAATTGCCATAGTTTGCTTTCTATCCGTCAGATGTAGATCGGACGGTCTATATTGCAAGATGGCAGGCACACCATCATCATCAAGAGTAGAGATAAGAGTAGAGATATAGTATTATAGATATGACGACTTAGTCTCTCGAAGGTGCTCATAGGGGTAGGGTGTGCGTGTGTGTGCGTTCATAGGGGTGAGTGTATGCGCGCATGTATGAGTGCTTGCGTCTATACTGTGTTCAAAAAAAGAAGTACTCGAAGTATGCAAGTTCATAACGAACGGACGGTGTACATCACTCTTGTCGCGTTCGCGTTACACCCCGGCATGGTGGACCCTGCACGTCGCTCACCGAATGGAACGTGCTTCGTCTTGCGTTTTCGCTTGCTTGTGGGACCGCAGTTGAGAGCAAACCGATGTCCGTCCCCCTCCCCCGCCCGTGTCATTTATGGATACTACTAGACTAGAAGAGAGAGAGGTCGGCCGAGTGTTAATGAGGCCATACTGACGCTCAAATTTGGCCGGGAAAATAGGGAAACCGACATGTGGGGCACACCTGTCGGGATGACGTGGCACAGACTAGTCCAATGGAGGAGCTGGCCGACGACCTCCTCGCCACCGGCAACCGTTCATGTGGGTCGTGGGGGCCAGCAACATGGCGCAGCTCCCGCACCGCCTCTGGGCACGGCGACCGCGGTGAGCGACACGCTCATCGCCGCTGGACACGCTCGGCTTCAGGGTGCTGAGGGTGGCGCTGCCGCTGTGGCATGACCAGCATATCAACACCCGGCTCGTCGAGGATGCACGGGGCGCCGAAGTGCGCACGTGCCACGACGCGTCCGCAGAGTGTTCTAGCGCGGCCAACTGCATCCCCAGGACCTGAGACCATGTCGGGTCGTCTTTAAATGACATGTGGGATCGCATGTGAGCAAAGGGCATGTCCAATATTGCCACGCCCGCAGCTGACTACCCTGGCACACAAAAAACCCTCGTCCCTCGCGCCGTCGCGCGCGTGCGTTCCCAGCCGGCGCCAGCTGCCCGCATTCATGCCGTCCGTCCATATGCCGTCATTAAGTAGGCTTGCTGCCCAAGGAACCAACTCCGGCGACTTCTTGACGCACCCGGACGCTTGGCCTCACCGGAATGCGCTACTTAAAGCGGCAATGCCCAGCTAAACTCCACACCATAGCGCATCCTCCTACCTGACACCACATCCACCATGACCGCGAGCGGGAATGCTCTGCGGGAGAGCTTGTCTTCGGGGATGAGGCTCGAGGTCGCCGCCCTCGCTCAACTCGCCGCTCGCAACGCAATACCGGCGTAGCTGGACGCGGACGCGACCGCACAAGCAGTGGCCACGCTGGCGGCCGATGATGGGAGCATCGCCAGCCACGCGTCCTACTTGCCGCCGTCCAACGTTCGGTGGCACAAGTGGCCGGTGAAGCGACGGACCGTCCATGTCCATCATCATCGACCTCACGTCCACCGGCACCGCCGAGGTCGGGGACTGCTCTGAGGATGAGTAGGGCATGGGAGGCAGCAGGGCATGGTTTGCCAACAGGCCGGTCCATCTCCCGCCTTCTACTCTTCCTCGCCGGAGACCGCACCTTCACTTCACGGGTCTTGAACCCCGCCGTCGTTCATGGAGACGGCAAATGGAGGATGTCTTCGCTGATGCGGAAGTACAAAGTAAAGTGGACGTCGGTCGCCGCCGTAGAATAGGTTTAGGGTCGGGTTTCTTTTCTTTTTCTGTCCTATAAAAGTTAGAAATGTAATGAAAATCTGCCGTGTTTGCATGAATCTCGTCCGGTGTATATGAACTTTCACAATAATAGTAAGATATATTGTATGAAAATATATTGAATGATGATTCGTTTATGTGTGTATAAACTTGGTCTAAGTTTAGAAGGTTTGACCCGAGACAAAGCTAACATGCGAAGTAAATAAACACATAGGTAGTATACATACACAATTTATCTTAGGCACTCCAATAGTACGTCCACTACACATTCACGCATCTCACATCTTTCTCTCGCTCTCTCTGTCAAACCAACTAAGCCTTGTCCTAATAAAAAATAAAGTCCTGAAAAACCAACTAAGCCAACTTCCCAGCATATCGCGCGGGAAAAGACCCGGCCACGCCATTTTAGCCGGGATTACCGGATTACTAGTAGTAGTATCGATGGATCGCGCGAAGCACCAAGTTTAAAAGGAAAAAGGCGGTACAATCATAGCACGCCTGTCGTAGCTGCATTGCACCCCTCACACGGTCGGTCCTGCACACGGCTCATGCAAACGGAACGCACTTCAGCTTTCCTCTTCACTGACACGTGGGACCGCATTTGGAGAAACCGACCATGCGCCAAACTCCCCCGCCCACCGCGTGAAAACTCCCCCCAAAAATTCCCCCCAAATCGCAAATTCAACTGCCCTTCGGCCAACTAGACAATAATATTCCCCAAACCCCCCTCCCCCCGGCCCCCTCCACTCCATTCGCTCCGCCAAAGCCGCCCTCCCCGCCACGCCGATACGTCGGCACCGCGGTTCATCGAGGGGACGCACGGTGATCCTCTCGCTCCCACAGTACGCTCTCATAGACTGCCGTCCTCCAGCCGCGCCGCCACCGCTGGCGACGTTCTTGTGGAGACGCATGGCGGTCAGCTTCTCCCACGGTACACGCATTCTAGACTGAGGCCCCGTGCATGTCAGAGTAGCGCTGAATGTTACTAGCTGATAGACGCTGTTAATCTCACTATTTGCCGAAATAGTTTACAGTCAATATGCTCTGCTTAAGAAGCTTCCTTGCCCTGTTCTGCACTCAATCTGCTTTGCTGAGATGGCATGCCACGCCCGATTAGTTGCTAAAATATCCTGCCATATATTTATTGTGAAGTAGATTGCCATGGTCTAGTAACCAATCTGTTAGGTGAAATAGCTCGACACCGTTTTATACTCGATCTTTGTTGCTCAGATGGCCTTCGATGGCTGTGTGCTCGGCCTCATTGACTGCTGAAATAGCCTGCCATAATTTAGCACTCAAATCTGTTTGCTGAATTAGCTTTACATATATTTCGTTACTTAGATCTGCTTGTCCAAATATCTTGCCATAGCTTTAGACATCGACCTAGGTATTTTTTTTGGACTTTATAAAAAAGCATATATGTTATTTCTGTAATATCTAGTAGAAGAACTAATTTATATGTCTAACAGATGGACAGGACTTGGATAACTTATGCTCAAAGATTCTCCGCTGCATATGTCGAGGGGGTTGAAAACTTCATGAACTTTATCAGAGCTGAGTATGGTGGTCCAAAATCAGATGTGCTCTGCCCGTGTAGCAGTTGTATGAATTCAGTTACAAGACCCCAGTCAACTATGGAAAATCATCTACACTTGTATGGGATGTCGGTCACATATACTAGGTGGGTTCATCATGGTGAAGCTGTGAACGTCAATGTTACTGACTATGTGGAAGTTGCAGATCACCATCTTGATCTGCCTGATGCTCAGGTGGAAGAGGAGGAGGAGGTGGTGGTGGCGGTGGAGCCAGCGAGTTTGACCAACATTGAAACAATGCTACGAAATGCTCGTGCATTTCGTGAACTTTCACCTGCAGAAGAAAAACGGTGGCCCGCATGTTGGAACAATGCAACGTGGCAGTCACCCTAGGAAATAAGTTGTTAGTATTCTCAGCTATGGTTACCTTTCTTCAGGTGAAGACATCTGAGCGGATGACCAACAAATCATTCGATGCGATGTTGGCTGCTTTCCGCAAATCTTTCCCAGATGCATCTGAGCTGCCACACACCTACAGTAAAATGAAGAATTTCCTTCGTGCAGTTGGAATTGGATATGATATGATCCATGTTTGTATGAATAATTGTGTTCTGTTTCGAAAGGATTATGCCAACTTAAGTGAATGCCCAAAATGCAAATCATCAAGATGGAAAGATGGCGATGCTGTGAAGAGGATTCCTCATAATGTTCTGAGACATTTTCCAATTATACCAAGATTGCAGAGGTTGTTTCATGATGCTGAAACAAGAGAGGATGTACTATGGCATTCTAGGAACCAGGAGTACAGAGATCAGAATGTAATGAGCCATCCATCTCATGGTAGTGATTGGAAAAGCTTCAATCAGAAACACAAAAAGCTTGCTGCTGACCCGAGAAACATTAGACTTGTCTTAGCTACAGATGGATTTAACCCATTTGGCCACCAGAGCGCCACATATAGCATGTGGCTAGTGCTTGTTATCCCTTACAACATGTCACCAAATGTCTGCACCAAAGAATCAAACTACATGATGGCCTTGCTCATCCCAGGTCCAAAAAGTCCCGGAAAGGATTTTGATTTATTCATGGAGCCATTTGTGGAGGAACTTCAACAGCTATGGAGGGGTGTTCTGACTCGAGACCTATATAGCAGCCCACCAGCAAATTTCTTTCTGCGTGCTGTTATAATTTGGTGCATCCAAGATTATCCGGCTTTGGGCACTATGTCAGGGCGAATGACACATGGTTACAATGCATGTGTTCGCTGTGACAGGAATCCGCTGTCATACGCAATACTTAGCAAGATCTATTACATTGGGCACCGCCATTTCCTTGCCAAGGACAAGCTGTTTCCTACAAAATACCGAAGACGTGTGTTCAATGCAAAGCATGCAAACCGTGATGCGCCAAAGAGGCTCACCTGCGATGAGTAGCAAGTGGAATTAGAGAAGGTCAGGCATATTACACCAGGAAACCATCCTGATAATGGTAGCGGGAAAAGGAAGCATGGTAGGGCAAAAGAGAGATTATTGTTTACCTGCAGGTCCACTTTGTGGGACTTGGAGTATTGGAAAGATTTGGATCTGCAGCATAATCTTGATGTGATGCACATCGAGAAAAATGTATGTGACAGCATTATCGGCACACTTCTTAATATTGAAGGCAAGATGAAAGATACCTTAAAATCTAGGATTGATTTGACACACCTGGGTATTAGAAGGGATTTGTAGGTGGACGATGATGGTGCATCACGGGATATGGCACCAGCTGTGTACGTCTTGGACAAGGTAAAAAGAAAAGAATTCTGCAAGGTCCTCTCATGTGTGAGATTCCCACATGGATTTGCTTCAAACCCTGAAAGGAGAGTCAGTGCAGATGGAAACAAGGTACAAGGGTTGAAAACTCATGACTGCCACGTCCTACTTCAAAGGGTTTTACTTGTTATCCTTAGATGATTGGGCCGCCCTGACTTATACAGAGCAGTTGCAGAGTTGGGACAATTCTTCAGGGAACTCTGCAGTAGAAATATCAGGATAGATGCTTTGGAGCGTCTTAGAGACAAGATACCAACTATCCTATGCGACCTTGAGAAGATATATCCTCCAGCCTTCTTTGATGTGATGGTGCATTTGGTTGTTCATCTACCTGATGCGGCACTACTTAGAGGTCCAGTACAGTATGGCTGGATGTACCATATTGAAAGGTGGCTAGGCACTTCCAAGGGCTATGTTAGGAACAGAGCTAGACCTGAGGGTTCCATTGCAGAGGCCTACATTGCTACAGAAGCGTTGACATTCTGCTCAAAATACATTGAAATAGTTGATCAGCTTAGCAAAGAGGTGGGTGAAGACAATCCCGAGCTCAATGTTTTCGATTGTTCTGTTCGAGTTACAGGGAAGAGTCGACAAGATGACAAACCTAAAGATTTGGACAAATGGTTTGGTATGTGTTGAGTAACTGTCCTGAGATTCTACCTTATATCGAGTAAGTGCTAAGTACTACAGCTTATACATCGTAATCTTCTAAACTTGCAGTACATTCTTATATATTTAGATGTTTGACGTGATCACTATGTTGTGCAGAATGTACAAAAAGGAGTTACTGCCGCAATATCCAAGAAACATTGACAAACTGGTTATGGCAGGATTTGCGAAATGGTTCAAGAGCCATGTAAGCTTTTGAATTGCACTGTTAGTTTTTTTAATATATTGAGTACATAAGATGATCAGCTTGTCTATTTTCTAACCATAGGTTAAGAAGATGTGGGGGGATGGGCAGGCAGTTGATGATGCCCTTTATGCACTAGCAATGGGTCCTGATACTCGGGTAAGACATTATGAATCTTGCGTTGTTGGAGATGTGCGCTACAACACCCTTGCACGCGACAAAGGCAGGAAGACACAAAATAGTGCCATCATGAGCACGGATACGTACGGCGAAGAGACAACTGAAATGTATGCTAACATAACAGACATTGTTCAGTTGCAGCATATCTCCAGTTTCGAGGTTCATCGGTGTGTGGTTCTGTTGTGCTGTCGTTGGTATACCCTGTTTTCCAGGATCGCAAAACCCAGAGCTGATGATTATTTCAAATCCATCAATGTCAAGGCGGCATACCAGACCGACGAGCCTTTTATTTTGGCAAATCAAGCAACACAAATATTTTTATTGGAAGACACATATGCATGTAGCAATGATTGGAGAGTATTGCAAAGGTTTGAGCAGAGGAATTCGTTTAATGAAGTTGCACAACAAGATGATGCTTACACTGCTCTTGATGTAGAAGATTCCACATATGTTCCTAATATCTTTGAGAACCATCACGTCAATGACGTTGGCGAAAAGATTGCCTGTCGAGCTGTGGACATATGAGAGTTGTTCAATAAGACGCCAACGTTCGAGGACATTGAGGATGAAGAAGAAGATGACACTGGGGGGAATTACGATTCAGACTGATACACATGGCGAAGATGTTGACGCTGCTGCTGCGGATGATGATTAGATTTCTTTTGTCGTATTTTCCTGTGAGAAGATGACTTTTTATCTACTATGTGAAATTGTGCTTGCTATGACAACTGAAACTTGATGAAGTTGTTGTTTAGTATTTTGTTGTGAGAACATCACTTATTATGTATGTTGATTTGTGTTTGGTGATTGTATGACGACTAAAACATGATGACATTGTTGTTTAGTTGTACTCATATTTGGCTGTGAAACTTGTATTTGATGACATAGTTTGCTGTTGGACTGCATTTTGCTCGACGTCTTCGAATGGGAACAAAGCTGACCCGACAGGGCCTCCGCTAATTTATTTATTTATTAGCAAAAGGGCCTCTGCTATTTATTTATTTATGAGCAAAAGGGGATACCCCCCGATTTTCGTTAATAGAAATCATTAAATGTTCACAACACTACGCCCAGCCTGCTAAACAGGTTTCATTCATTACTAGTTTCAGCAAAGTGCTCATGTCATAGCCACTGAATACATCACGAGTGCTACATACACTGCAAATAAAGAGACAATCATCCTACAGAGCACAACGATCTTGCCCATTATATTCACAAGCTCTTTCATCTCCTCATTGCTATCAAGACCGTTCAGCAGCTGTTGCTTGGCCATGCTCAGATGAACTACATCTTTAACCTTCTGCTCTGCATCTTCCTCTTCTGCTGTTCCTTCAGTTACTTGTCCAACACCCCAACCTGCTGGTATTGGGATTCCTCGGTTAACCAAATAATCAGCGTAGTTCCATTCCCCCACATCAGCAACTTCCCAGAAATACAAATCACACGAATCTTCCCTTTTCTGCATGAATCAAATTGAAAGATCATCAACGAAACTATTTAGAAAATCAGCAACTGAAAGCAGGCGAAAAACACTTAAACATATTATTACCCCATGATTCGGGCATTTGTAGAAGACTCGGCCAGGGTTGAGGATTGTAGTTGAGACGCGACGGATGACTCTGCGTGATTTGCAGCAGTGGCACCACACCAACGGCAGCGGGTTGCGATGAGCAACCGGCTGCGGTGAGTGTGCCGGTGGGGGTGTGATGAGACCCACAGGGGATGGTACGGGTGGTGACTTGGCGCATATCTGTTTGTTGCCTGCTGAAGAGCAGATGGACGAGCCGCCAACGGACATGGTTGCTGCGGCCGGAGCTTCTGATGCTAGGCAGAGTAACTAGAGAAGGGGAGAAGCGAACGTTGGATATGTCAGTTTCATTACTTGCAGAGTAGCATAGCACTATATATAGTCATAGTCTAGGCTTGGATTCGAACCAGCTACAGGAGCACATCTCTCTTTTTTCTAAAACTCTGGAACGTCTCTTTACTGGTACACTAGCTTGTTCTGTACGCCTTCTCAAGTCTTTGATTTTCAGGAATGTTATGTGGCGAACGTTCCCTGGGAGGCGGACAGCAAACGAACGCATTTTCCTGGCAGTTTTAATTGCGACGCAAGATCAAACGGGGGTAGTTTCGGGAATGTTATCTGGCGAACGAGCCCAGTTTTTCTTTTCTTCCTATAAAAAAGTATGCTATGTGGTGTCGGCTTAGTCAACAAACGATTTTGCCAACCTTGACCGTTGGATTGACATTCAACGTCTATCGTGTTTCTTCAGTCTCTTCTTCCTCCAGCCGCCAAAGCCAAACCAGCGCCGGCGGGACCGCCTGCTCCCGTCTCCCATGGCTGGTTGTGGTGCCGCGCACGCATCGCGGCCACATCGCACCCTAAAACTCTGCGCATCTTCCTTGGCTCATGTTCGTTCTCGTCTGAGGCCTCACCATCGTCCTCCGCCTTGGTTCACTCGCCGCGGTGCCGCCCTCCGGTGTTGTCAACATGGTCAACAACCGAGAGGAATAAGGAGATAACTGTACATGGTGAGGATGACAGTAGGGACCCACCAGGATCATGGCAGTAGGCAAGCAAGTGCCTCCTTTATTACAAGAAAAAAATGCTTCCTCCTGATGGTTTCCTGACAACTGGGTCGCACGCCACTGTCAACGTAGTCAATAAGCGAGATAAATGCACAATGAGCGGCTGACACCCGGGACCCACCAGCTCACGCAGTATTATTTTTTTGTTTTTGGGACGGAGCAGGGTATCAACTGTGGCCCGTCTAGCCCAGACTTTTATTTCATATATGTTTACCACATGACCAGCCCAGTTTTGTTTTTTCTTTCTGAAAATGGCTACCCCAGCTATTTTGTTTTTCGCAGAATAACCAATGGAGGCCTACTTGCTTTTCTACGCCCTGCTGGGCCTGAAATCTTTCAAGACGAGGAGGGATGCATTCGGCTTGCCCAGAAAATGGGCTATCAGTAATAAGAAATGGGCTGTAAAATGAAAAATACAGCAAACAGGCAATTAGTTCCAAATTACTTTTTTCTTTCCGATTTTGATATTTTAAATTTCATTGATTTTGTGCTGGTAAAATTTCATTAGATTTTACTGTCGTGGGAAACCACGGCCACCTATGGGGCCATCAGCCCCTTTTGGTTCGGCGGGGGGCTGAGCGCATTGCACAAAGAGCGGAGAACCGTAGCGCAGCACGACAGAGATCACACGGCAGTTTTTACCCAGGTTCGGGCTGCCGCAAGGCGTAAAACCCTACTCCTGCTTTGGTGGATTGATGGTGGATTGTGGTGGAAACGCATCGCTCTTGCCCGGCAGGGGTTGCCTCTGGGCGAGAGCAGCTACGCGCGTACGATTGTACAAGGTTCCAAACCCTTTCTCCGGTTGCCATGGCCCTCCTTTTATAGATCAAGGGGTTACCACAGTGGCAAATCAGTCATTGTGTACTGATTAGATAGCAAATAGTGATATCATACCTAACTCTGCAGGCAGAGCAGAGCGCATCAAATGTGCCGCTTAGTGTCATGTCGTAGCCTGCCCGGCAAGCCTTACTGGGCTCCTTGGCCACATTCTCGCCTGTCTGCCTGACACGTCTCTGGACGGGTGTCATTTGGAGGTGGTTTCCTCTGGAAATGGCTACCATGTGTTGAATTATAGCCACTTAGTCACTTGGGGGCTTCACACCGCACCGATCGATGACTTGCGTCGCTGTGAGGTGGAGCAGTGAAGCCTTGGCGGGCTAGTTTGCTTTCGCAGTGCCCAGCAGGCCTGCCGGGATGGTCTTGAGGCTTGTCTTCGGGGCCACCTCATCCTCGCGAGGCTCGCCTGCCCGGCAAGGGAGGTTTTTCCTTAGCAGTGTCTTGCTCATTTAGCTTGTCTTGGTCTTCTTGCTCTGCCCTTTGATTCCTCAAAGAGCCATCTCTCCTTGCTTGGTCTGGACTTGGATGTTGCAAACTTGCCGGGCCGACGACTTGCTGTCCGTGCACTAGTCAGGGGAAACACATACCCCTATTTGTGTACCCCGACAGAAGCCCCCGGGCCTGAGCCATACGTGTCGCTGGGCACGTTGGGTTAGGCCCTAAATAGTGCACGGACACGTGGCGAGAGAATACTGCGCGTGCAGCGGTTTGTCATGATAACGAGTCAATCCAACGTCCAGTTCCCGTATTTGCCGCGGGTCGTGGGATAGTGGGACTGCAGCAGTTAATGTGAAACGGTAACTTTCTGAAGAGTCGCGCCCTCCTCCCACGTCCTTTCCTTAAGAGAGGAAAACGCGGAAGGGCATGGCTCATTCGTCGCCCGCTCCGTCTTTCCATCATCTTCTTCCGCAAGCAAACCAGCCCTTCTCCCTTCTTGCCCATAATCGCCGCCGATCCCCCACCCAACTCCCTTCCCCCATCCCCGTCGTAGCTTGAGGAGATGGGGAAGAAAGCCACTGCCAGGGGGAAGCGGATGACCATCGCAAAGGAGGCGGCCGCCGAAGGGAGCAAGAGGGTGTTGGAGCTGGACAGGAGGCGAAGGGCAAATGTTGTCTTCCTCCCGTCGAATCTGGACGGCGAAGTGCTTGATGCAAGGTATGGATATCTGTGGGCGAGGGAAGTCCCAAAGGGGCATGGCGCGCCCAAAGTTCTGGCGGAGGGGGAATAGGATCCGCCAGATTCGTACCCATTCTTTTGCACGTATTTCATCTGTGGTCTCTGTCCTCCCTTCTCAGATTTCTTAGAAGCAATGATGGTGATCTATGGCTTCCATCTCCTGGATTTCACGCCAAATGCGATGGCGTGTATGGTGATTTTTGCCCATTTGTGTGAGAACTTTGTTGGAGTTGCCCCCAATGTTGACTTGTTCAGGCACTATTTCATCCCACGGGTGGAGAACAAAAACCACCGCTCCGGGAACATAAGTTGGATGCTACGGGTGCCAAGGGAGAACTAGGATTACATCCCTGGCCAACAGCGCAGCAGATGAGAGGAGTGGAGGGGAGATTAGTACTGGATCCAGGACGAGGAGGCCCCAGATTTCTGCCAGGCGCGGGCAGAGTGCCTTGAGCGCGGCAACGATTGGAGGGAAGTTGGTTTTACCGATGATAGGCTCCGCCCGGCAATAAACAGGATCACCCTTCTAAAGGCTGTCGGGCTAACCATCGAGCACGCGGGGGCTGACTTCCTTCTTCGCCGTATTGCGCCATTGCAGAAGAGGGATAGGTTTGCCTGGCTGTACGGGGATGCCGTAGATAGGATGAGATTGCTTCCCGGCCTGGCCAACAATTTGTCAGTCTATGGCCATGCCTGGTTGTGCGATCAGCTATTTGGCAGCTTTGAGCTTTTCAAGTTGCCGGCAAACGTCATCCCACTGAACGTCAATTCTGCCAGGGACTAGATTCTGAAATGGATGCCAGATTACAATGCTCAAGGAGCTTCGGGTGACTGGTAGTTACCCACGCTCGACGAAGAGCTCGCATGGTCTTCCACTCTGGTGGAAAGGGCTACCAAAGTGGAGACCAATATGTACAAACACACCTCCAAGGTGGAGGAGGCGTTCATCAAGAAGCGGCTGGAAGAGGACAGAGCACTCCATGCTGCTGTGATGGCGAAAACCGGGAAGGCAACAAAGGGGAGGGAGGAGGTTAAAGGCGAAGGACCCTCCCACGACAGGAGCGCGTCACCAGCCACGGAGGGGGCTGCCGGGGATGAGCCTGCCAGGGACGAGCCTATCGGGGAGGAGCCTGCCGGGGACAGGTCTTCTGGAATTGAGGCTCTGTACGCCGTGGCAGCAGAGGTTCAGGAGCAGGAGAGGGTTGAGGAGGCGGAGGAGCTCACGGAGGAGTGGCTCACGGCAGGCCCTCAAGCCCCGAGCCAGTTTTGGACCAGCGCCCCCGCAGGCGGGTTGCCAGCCGGGTAACTGTGGTTCCCGACCCCACGCCCGCCGCTAAGAAGGTGAAGAAAATTACCTCCAAGGGCAGCAAGCCGGACGCGGTGCGCCGGCAATCCTCCCACCTTGCCGGGGCTAAATCACCTCCCGCCAAGCGATCGATGGTTGCGGAAGATGACTCCAGCTCCCAGTCCGGCTCCGGCTCCTCGCAGAGCTCGTCCTCGTCGGAGCCCCCTGCACCTCAGCAAGGCTCAAAACTGCCTGGACGCCCCGTCCCTCCTCTCCAGAAGAGAAGCAGAGCGCTCTCGCCGCCCGTGGAGTTCGAGCTGAACTCCATGCTCATTGACGAAGAGTAAGGAAGACCACTCCTCTTTTCTTGTAGTAGCTTTAGTACGCCCACTGGTTCTTGTTGACTGATCTTGTTTGCTGCTGTCGACAGGGAGGAGGAAGAGGAGACTGAGACTCTCATCCACCGGTCCAAACGGCTCAGGCGCGCAGGGCCGCCGAAGATTGTGGAGTACACGAGCCCGGCAGGGAGCGTCTCGAACGACCTGTCGCCAAGCCCCCAACACAGCCCCTAGCCCGAGGGCATAGGTTTGGTTGCTCCCGCAGGGAGCGATGTAGGAGAGCTCCCGACCTCCTCAGCTGGAGGAGGAGGAGAGGTGACTCAGGGCGAGCACCCTGAAGAGGGGCTTACCCCGCCCATCGATCGAGTCGAGGAGCCCCCGACGATGGTTTCCACGGAAGAACTTGCCCAGGACGATGCCATGGTTGTCACAACAAGGGACGGGAGTCATGGCCCGGCAACTGATGTTGCCGGGGAAACTGAGGCTTCTGCCCGGCAGACCTCTCCGGGTAACTCATTTGCTCTTCTTCTTTTGCTTCTTCTCTTGTTTTTCTCATCTCGCCCCACGCATCTGGATTTCTAATACTCCTACCTCCTCGTTATCGCTTGCTGTCTTTTTTTACAGTCCCTCAGGCCAAAGAGCTAGAACTGCTGGAAGAAGTGGCCAGCATAGGAAGGGATGCCGCGGATGAAGCTGCCAAGATCGCTGCCATACAGGAGCAGGGACATGCTGCCGGGAGTGCCCAGGGGCCCCTGACGGGAATGGAGCAGACTCCCGGTGGCACGCCAGGGGCAGGGTTGACGGTCAAGGAGAAAGCCCCCCTCCAAACCATGGATCCCCTCCCCTCATTTGGTGCTGCGACGGGGGCCTCGCAGCCATCTCTGAGCCAGTTGGCACTGGTGCTCGCGTAGCCTGGGCTCGGTGCCCCCGGCTTGTAAGTGGCTACAAGCACGGAACTGGATGAAGAGCTCCAGTGTATTCTGTCGTCGCTGCACCAAGGGGTCAACGAGGCAGACGACTCCGCTGCTGTCTCAATGGACTTATCTTTTCTAGAGTCCATGGCGGCAGGCATTAAGGAGATGTGGGGCCGGCACAACCAGAAAGGGTAGGTGCTCAAGGAGCAGCGCAAGTCCGCCAACAAGGTAGACCAGCAACTGAAGGACAAAGGAAACGAGCTGCGCGACTGGCACGGCAAATAGTTCCGGGTCCCGATGAGGCAGCAGGAGGCAATCTTGATGGCGAGGGAGGATGTCATTGCCCAGGAGGCCCGCATGGCTGTGTGCAAGGCGTTTCTGGATGCCAAGGAGCGGGACATCCCTTCTCGGGAGGAGAAGCTCCAGGCCACCCTTCACGCCAAAGATGACAATCTGGAAGCTCTCGTGCAGCAGCGCACCAAGGAGCTAGAGGACAAGCACAAGGCCACCCTGGATGTCTTCACTGCTGATTCTTCCTCCCAACTGAAGAAGCTCGCCGATGACCTTGCCGCTGCATCCACTGCCAAGACCGACCTCGACCAACAGGTGGCCAAGCTGGCCGAAGAGCTTTCCAAGAGTGCCAAGGAGGTCGCGACCCTCAAGGAGGAGGCACAAAAAGCAGAGGTCCTTCTGAAGGATATATAGTCGCAGCTCTCCTCCAAGAGCCAAGGCCTCGAGACTGCCAACGGCACCATTGAAGATCTGAAGGCCAGGATTGGCACCTTGGAGAGCTTGGCAGAGTCCAGTGGGGTCCATGAGCAGTAGCTGACAAAGGACCTGGATGTGACGCCCCGGCTCAATCATGCACTAATCATACACGCAAATGCACATGATCAAACCTAAGGATTCACGGGAAGATATCACAACACAACTCTAAAACATAAATAAAGTCATACAAGCTTTATGTTACAAGCCAGGGGCCTCGAGGGCTCAAATACATGAGCTTGCGTACAAGCGTTAGTGGAAGAATCAGATATGTGAGTACAGATATAAAGGAAAACATAGATAGGCCCTTAAAGGCGGGACAAAAGAAAACACTATGATCAAAAGGCGCAGGCCTCCTGCCTGGGACCCTCTGATCCCACTCCTGGTCGACGGCAAGCTCGAAGCAATATCCACACTCGGGGTAGTAGTAGCGATCGTCGGCATGGGCAGCTGTCTCAGGGGCTCCGTCATCTGGTTGCATCAAAAAGGATATGGGGGAAAAAGAAAGCAAAGCAACCGTGAGTACTCATCCGAAGTACTCAGCAAGCAAAGGATCTACACTACATATGCAACATTATCAAAGAGAGGCTGTATATGTGGACTGGGCTGCAGAAATGCCAGAATAGAGAGAAGGCCTAGCCCTATCGAAGACTAGCATCTTCAGCGGTCTTGCAGCAAAAGAAGAGAGTAGAACAGTACAATATAATGTAGCAGTATCATTAAGTCTCAACCTCACCCAGAGATCCTTTCTCGACTCCCTGCGAGAAAGCAATCCCAGAGCCATACAGTCATCAACCTCGTCCAGAGATCCCTTCTCGACTCCCTGCGAGAAGCAATCCCAGAGCCATAGTATCCATTTCTAGCTGTATCGATCGAGATACAACTCCGAGTGTCCGTTACCGAGGATCCGGCTATGCATAGATTAGTTCTTCCCTGCAGGGGTGCACCAACTTACCCACCACACTCGCTTAACTCCGGCCGGACACACTTTTCCGGGTCATGCCCGACCTCAGCCAAACGACACACCGCAGCCCTACCTAAAGCTTAGCAGAGAGGTCCCCATCGGTCTACATCATAAGCGCTCAGAGGTCTTGGGCCATCGCCCAGTGCACTTCGAGTCGTTGCGTGCAGGGTGAAGCCAGGCACCAGGGGGGCGTCGGTCCGTCCCGGCCGCAATGTTGAACTCGACGTCTAACAGAGGCTTCGGCTGATGCATACGATGCAGAGTGCCCATAACTTTTCCCACGTGATGGTTAGTGCTATCGGGCCAAAGGCCCACTCGAATCAAATATCCAAACCGTTTGTACCTTGGGGCTGCGGTAACGAGCAGAGACTCACGAAAGATGTGACCCCGTCGCCCCGTCTCGAGGACTTGCGGCAAGGGCCAAGAATGCCCGGCCATGCCTCGTATCCATCACTCGGGCACCATCCAGGCAACCCGTCTTCACATCACACGCGGGTACCCCTCAGGGTCGACCCGCCTTTCCAAGTAACAGTGTAAAGTCCAATTATCTGTGTGTCCATAACATCAGGGGAATCCGAGGTATCACCCTCCTTGGATTCCTACTCGATGTATCTATCAAGGTGAACTCGGAGGAATCACCCTCGCTGGGTTCACACTTGAGGTGTTGTACGACGGCGTCGTTATCGGAAGCGGTGAAGGAGGAATCACCCTCGATGACCATGACCGAATAGCTACTTTACAGAGTTAACACCAGAAGTGCTACAAGAGGTTTCACCCTCGGCACTCGATAATAACGCTGTAGTATCGTTACAACTAAGGGGGTGATGTGCGGTGCCGGGGTCTGATCTTCAATCCCGTTGATCGGGTCTTCGGATAATCTAGCGGGGCAATCGGGATAAGTGGGGTCACTGATAGGTCTCTACCCAGCCTATACTAGACAGTTTAGGATAAGCAGATAAGGTTTCAATAGCAGGTTACAATAAACAGGCTATGCATCAGAATAGGTAAAGCAGTAGCAGCAGCAATTCTAATGCAAGCATGAGAAAAATAGAATGGGCGATATCGGGATGATCAAGGGGGGGGGGGGCTTGCCTGGTTGCTCTGGCAAGGGCATGTTTGTCAATGGTGTCGTCAGGCTCCGGAGCTGCGTCGGTACCAGGAACTGCGTCAGTGTCTATCAAGAGAGAAGAGGGGGAGGAAACAGTAAATACTAAGCAAACATGAGCAACACAATGTACGACATGACAATATGCAGTGCCGGGTGTGTCCTAACGTATGGTTGCACGTCACCGAGGAAGGGGGAATCCATCCGAGAATGTTTTCCCGGTTCCGGACATTTGTCAGACAGATGACCGGAGGGGAACGGTTCCAAGTTCGAATAGTTAGGAACGTGTGACGGACGAACGGACCGCGTATTTGGATTCGTCTCGTCGTTCTGAGCAACTTTCATGTACAAAGTTTTTCGATCTGAGCTACGGATTAATTTCTACGATTTTCTAAAGTTTTATTGATTTTCTGGAATTTATTTAATTATTTAAATTTGAATTATCCAGAATAGTGTTTGGGTGATGTCGGCATGACGTAGAGGTGACATCAGCAGGTCAACTGGTCGGTTGACCAGTCAAACCTGACAGGTGGGTCCCACTGGGACCCACATGTCAGCCTCTGTAACTAATTAACAGGGTTAATTTAAACTAAACTAATTAAACAAAGGGGGGGCCCACCTGTCATAGGGTGTTTAGTTAATCATCAGGTTAATTAGAGAGGGGAGGCCCACCTGTCAGCACAGTTGACCAAGTCAAATAGTCAACCGGCTCCCCTGAGCCCACTGGTCAGCGACCCAGCGGGGTGGCCCCGGGGTGCCACGTAGGCGGCCAGGTCAGCATCGTCGCCGGAGCAACTCCGGCAACCTCGTTTCGCGGCGGCGCGCATCGGGCGACGGTCGGAAATCGCACACAGGGGGCGTCCGGACCTGGCGTTTGGCTCATTCGGCTACGGGCGAACTCGCGTGTCGAAAGGCGGTGACGGCAGAGGCTGGGGGTGGCCGGAGCTGGACGGAGCAGCGACGGTAGGCGGCGGCCGGAATCGAACGAGGACGGAGCCGGGGCTAGGGGATAAGGCGAGAGGCGTGGGTTGGCTCTACGGGTCCCTTGGAGCCCCAGGAGCATGGGTTCGAGCTCGCTTTTGAGCTCAGGGGACCAAGGCCGCGACGGCGAGGCAAGCTGCAGCGGCGAGCTCTCGAACGCGGTGGCGAGACTAGCTACGGCACGGGAGAGAGCGAACTGGAGGAAGGAGGAGAAGCGGAAGCTTACGGCGCGGCTCACGGTGGCCCTTGATGGGATTAGTAGCTGCAGACGGGCTCGAGCTCGTCGGAATCGCGCCGGAGATGCAGAAGAGGGGCGGAGCTCGATGCGGTCACGGCAGGGCTTCTCCGACTCCGGCTGGTAGGCGTGGGCTGTGGCGTCTAGAGAGGGGAGCTATGGCCTCTAGGGTTTGTCCAGCGTGTCGCAGGGGTCCTTAACCGAGCGGGGCAGGGCGCTTGCGGCTCGCTGTCAATAGAGGAGAAGGGGGGCCGGGGCGGCGAGCGCGGCAGTGGCGACAGCAGCTCGGGGGGGAGCAGCAGGAGCGGGAAGAGAGAAAATGGGCCGGGCCGGCTCCTGTGCGGCTGTGGGCTTAAGTGCACAGGGGCACTTTTCCAATTCCATTTTATTTATTTTCTGTTTTTCTTTTCTTTTCTGTTTTGCCTTTTAATTTCATTCCAAAAGACTTTTGTAAAATATGAGACTTAGTCCAATAATAACAGTGCATTATATGCCACTGTTATAAAAAGGTTTTGAGTCCAAATGTTTTCTTTTGGATTTTATTTAAATAAAAAGGTATTAAATAATTCTGTTTTGGTACTGTTAGTGTCACTTAGTTAATTTATTAATTGTTGATTACATTTTTAGAACAGTCTCTGGAATATTTGCTATTTATTGAACATTTTAGTTTCTATTTTGAACAACTTTTATTTTCCACTTTCATTTAAATTTGGATTTTGAATTTGAAATGAGATATGGTGCTAATGATGATTAATCACTGTTAATCATGATGACATGGCATTATCAAAATGGGATTACTGTGGCTAACCACTGGGGGTGTTACAAGTCTCCTCCACTAACAAGAATTCTCGTCCCGAAATTTAAGAGGTTGAAGGGAAAAGTTTGTGGTATTCCGCACGAAGATTATCCTCGCGTTCCCAAGTGGCTTCATCTTTGGTATGATATGACCACTGCACTTTGAGGAACTTGTTAACCTTCTGACAGGTCCGACGTTCAGCTTCATCGAGAATGCGGATCGGATGCTCCTTATAAGAAAGATCATCTTGCAATTCAAGCATTTCATGATCCACTGCTCGGTGTGGAGATTCCTTGAAGCAATGACGAAGTTGCGACACATGGAAGACGTCATGGATATGAGAGAATTGCGGCGGCAACTCCAATTTATATGCCACCTGACCATGCCTAGCAATTATGCGGAAAGGACCAATGTAGCGTGGAGCTAATTTGCCCTTGATTCCAAAACGGTGAGTGCCCTTCATAGGAGTGACACGCAGATAAGCTTGATCACCGGGTTGATAAGTCAAACCCCATCGTTTGCGATCAGAGTTGCTCTTCTGGCGGTCCTGAGCCGCTTTGAGGTTTTCACGGACGATACGGACTTGTTCTTCGGCGTGTTGGATAATATCCGGACCCACGAGCGGTCGTTCCCCAGTTTCTGACCAATTCAGAGGGGTTCGACACTTACGTCCATATAGAACTTCGAAGGGGGCCATTTTCAAGCTGGCTTGATAGCTGTTGTTATAAGAGAACTCGGCATACGGGAGAGATTCTTCCCACTTCATACCGAACGATATAACAGAAGCCCGAAGCATGTCTTCAAGCACTTGATTGACTCGCTCAACTTGGCCTTGGGACTGGGGGTGATAAGCTGAACTCCAGGTAATATGAGTACCCATAGCTTCTTGGAAACTTTCCCAGAACTTTGAGGTGAAAAGACTGCCACGGTCCGAGCTGATCTCCTTCGGAATGCCGTGGAGTGAAACAATTCTGGAGATATATAACTCTGCTAACTGACTAGCAGTGATAGTCTCCTTGACAGGCAGAAAGTGTGCAACTTTAGAGAGTTGGTCGACGACGACAAGAATAGCATCATGACCCTTCTGTGACCTGGGAAGTCCTGTAATGAAATCCATCTGAACCTTATCCCATTTCCATAGAGGAATAGGAAGTGGTTGCAAAATTCCAGCAGGCTTCTGATGTTCTGCTTTAACGCGATGACACACATCACATTCAGCAACATACCGAGCAATATCCTGCTTCATTTTAGACCACCAGTACCTTTGACGGAGATCACGATACATTTTGGTGCTACCCGGATGAATAGACAGCGGGGCATCGTGTGCCTCCTTCATGACTTTGTCAGTCATAAGCTCGAAGCGAGGTACCACGATGCGGTCTCTGAAATATAAGGTTCCATCTTCAGATAGCGAGAAATCCCTATACTTTTCAAGGTGAAGATTTTTCTTCATCAGATCAACTTCAGCATCTTTAGCTTGTGCATTCTTAACAGCTTTCTCGAGATCTGGTTGTATCACAAGGTTATTAAGAGAACCCTGTGGAACAATACGCGGATTCAAACAATACGCAGATTCAGCTTGCACAGTTCTTCAAAAAGATGAGGTTGAGCTGGACTAACCATGAGGTTGTCGCAATAGGACTTGTGGCTTAAGGCATTAGCCATCACGTTAGCCTTGCCAGGGGTATAGGAAATACCCAAATCATAGTCCGCAATGGCATCCATCCATCTTTGCTGACGAAGGTTTAGAGATGGTTGAGTGAACAAGTACTTCAGACTTTTATGATCCATGTATATCTCGCAACGATTACCAAGAAGGTAATGTCGCCACAACTGCAATGCATAGATGACAGCAGCTAGTTCTAGATCCTGTACCGGATAATTCTCTTCATGTGTGCGCACCTGACGAGAGCCATAGGCAATCACTTTACGCTCTTGCATTAGGACACAGCCTAATCCTTCACGGGATGCGTCACAATAGATCACGAAGTCTTTGCGAGAATCTGGGGGAGCAAGTACTGGGGCAGATGTTAGCTTGTCTTTGAGTGTTTGGAAACTTTCCTGACATTTTTCTGTCCATTCAAACTTAACGCCCTTGTGAAGCAGGTCAGTCAAAGGCTTAGCAATCTTAGAAAAGTTCTCGACAAATCGACGGCAATAGCTTGCAAGGCCGAGAAAACTTCTCACTTGCTTGACGTTCTTCGGAGGAGTCCAGTCAAGAATAGCCTGAACTCATTCTGGGTTAACAGCAATTCCATCCTTGGAAATCACATGTCCAAGGTAAGTTACTTCAGAAAGCCAAAATTCACATTTGGAGTATTTGGCATACAACTGGTGTTCTCGGAGCCTTTCCAGTACAAGACGGAGGAGTTCAGCATGTTCTTCTTTATTCTTTGAATAGACCAGAATATCATCTAGATAAACCACGACGAACTTGTCGAGGTAATCCATGAAGATATAATTCATTAGGCTGGAAAACGTAGCTGGAGCATTTGTTAAGCCAAATGACATGACAGTGTACTCATAAGAGCCATAGCGAGTAACAAATGCAGTCTTTGGAATATCCTCTTCACGAACACGGATCTGATGATAACCCAACCTCAAATCAAGTTTAGAGAATACCGATGATCCAGCAAGTTGATCATACAAATCATTGATCCGAGGAAGCGGATATTAGTTCTGGATTGTGGCTTGGTTAATGGGCCGGTAATCTTGAACCAATCGGTTAGTTCCATCCTTCTTCTTGACGAAGAGTGAAGGTGCTCCCCAAGCGAGGAACTGGGGCGGATGAAACCCTTCTTAAGTGACGTGTCGATTTCCTCCTTAAGTTCAAGAAGGTGGTGCAGAGGCATCTTATAAGGACGCTTCGCAATAGGGGTAGTGCCTGGTTTCAAGTCAATGACAAACTCGACAGCTCTAGCAGGCGGTATTCCTGGAAGTTCTTCTGGAAAGACGTCTTGAAATTCACGAACAACTGGAACATTCTTGATGCCTTCAAGAGGTGAGGCATTCAATGCATTCAAAACATATATTTGAGTCTCAGCATCCTGAGCTATTTGGGCTGAGTATTTGACTGTCTGGCCAGAAGGGTGAGTGAGCTGGACTGTCTTAGTAGCGCAATCAATCAAAGCATTATGGGCTGTCAACCAGTCCATACCTAGAATGATGTCTATGTCCGAAGGTCCAAGAGCAATAAGGGAAGCAGAGAACATCAACCCTTCAATTTTGATCTGATTGTTGTGACTTACCATCTTGGTTTGACACCTGGAACAGGGAGTGATAATCTCTAATGGTGTGGGCAATAACTCTAGAGGTAGCTCATGCCGCTGAGCAAATTGTTGAGACACAAAGGAATGTGATGCCCCGGAATCAAAGAGAACAGAAACTGCAACTGAATTAACTGACAGAGTTCCCATCACGATTTTAGGAGACTCATGAGCTTCTCCCATTTTGACGTGAGTAACCTGGCCTCGGTCCATAGCAGACATCCTGGCCTTACGATTTCTGCAACGATGGGTTTGATGGCCCTTCGTACGACCATCAGGAGGACATGGTGCAACCTGAGGAGAAGCCATAGCATTAGGCGGTCCATCATGAACCGTAAGCTGTCTCGGCGGTGAAGGCAGACGAGGTGCAACATATGACGGCCTTGGTGTTGGAGCAGGTCGGTGGTAAACATTGTGGGGAATCTAGACTTGACGTTTCTGAACAGGTCGACCCGAAGACGAGCCGACATCTTGAGTACGCTTAAGCGACTCATGGTACTTAGTCAGAGCTGTTTCAACTTGGAAAGATTTGCTGACAAGCGTTGTGAAGTCAATGCAATCATGGACAACAAGTGCAAGGTTTATATCAGTACGCAGTCCTTCACGGAATTTCTCCTACTTGCGGGCGTCAGTGCAGATGTCATCTTCAGCATAGCGGGATAATTCAAGGAATTTCCTCTGATATTCATCCATAGTCATTGCGCCCTGTGTAAGTTTGCGGAACTCCTGCTTTTTCTGGTCGATCAGACATTGAGGAATGTATCGTGCACGAAAAGCTGACTGAAATTCCTGCCAAGTGGTTACTGTTTCAGCAGGCATCATACCCTTGTGGCTTTCCCACCATTGGGCAGCTGGACCCTTTAAGTGGAATGTCGCAAAGGTGACGTAACTGTTAGGGGCAACATTAGCTGACTCCATCTCAAACAGGATGTCACATAGCCAATCATCAGCATCCATAGGGTTGGTGGAGTTGCGGAAAACGGATGGATTGAGGCGCACAAATTCTGGCAGAGTTATTGGAGCAGACTGTTGCTGAGTATTCTAGTTTGGGAACTGAGCCAATAGTCCGGTCATAAACTACTGCATCATGGCGGCGATATAGGGTGGAGGTGGCGGATCGTCAGCCATCCTGCCAAATGAACAGGGGCAGTTTAGCAAGTAAAACTGCATGTGTATGGAATGAATCATGAAGCAACACGCACAACAGAAGGAAGTGCAATAGATACTTCATCATATCCGCACCAGACATTCAAAGCCACACATAGCCTCGGTTACAATCCGGCATTACGACAGTTGAAAGGGAAGGGCTAGACATCTAGGCGGCACGCAGGCACGTGGTAGGGAAGTACACAACGAGACATAGCAAAGGCTACGTCAATGTCAGAGAAAACTGTTGGAGCGAGGAACCTGCAAGTGACAACACAGGGTGCCCTTAATAAAAGGATCCTGTAAGCAGAACCTCGCCCACAATCTTGAAGCAAGGGGGAATATTTTTGGAACTCCGGGTGGATGTGATCACGAGAACCTAAGGTTGGAGTTAGTAAAATTTTAACCCGAATAGAAGAGAGATCAGAGTCCCAGAGTAAAGGTCGAGGAGTAAAAGATCCTAATACCACCCAGTTGGCGACATGGGCCCGTAAGCCACACAGCCAAGTTAGTAAAACAGTTTTCGGTTACTAGACTCAACTTCGACCAAGGAGTTGGAAAGGGGAATTCCTACAGGCAGTCGGCTCTGATACCAACTTGTGACGCCCCGGCTCAATCATGCACTAATCATACACGCAAATGCACACGATCAAGCCTAAGGACTCACGGGAAGATATCACAACACAACTCTAAAACATGAATAAAGTCATACAAGCTATATGTTACAAGCCAGGGGCCTTGAGGGCTCGAATACATAAGCTTGCGTACAAGGGTCAGCGGAAGCATCAGATATCTGAGTACATATATAAAGGAAAACACAGATAGGCCCTTAAAGGCGGGACAAAAGAAAACACTACGATCGAAAGGCGCAGGCCTCCTGCCTGGGACCCTCCGATCCAACTCCTGGTCGATGGCAAGCTCGAAGTAATATCCACCCTCGGGGTAGTAGTAGCGATCATCAGCGTGGGCAGCTGTCTCAGGGGCTCCGTCTTCTGGTTGCATCAAAAAGGATATGGGGGAAAAAGAAAGCAAAGCAACCGTGAGTACTCATCCGAAGTACTCAGCAAGCAAAGGATCTACACTACATATGCAACATTATCAAAGAGAGGCTGTATATGTGGACTGGGCTGCAGAATTGCCCGAATAGAGAGAAGGCCTAGTCCTATCGAAGACTAGCATCTTCAGCGGTCTTGCAACAAAAGAAGAGAGTAGAACAGTACAATATAATGTAGCAGTATCATTAAGTCTCAACCTCACCCAGAGATCCTTTCTCGACTCCCTGCGAGAAAGCAATCCCAGAGCCATACAGTCATGAACCTCGTCCGGAGATCCCTTCTCGACTCCCTGCGAGAAGCAATCCCAGAGCCATAGTATCCATTTCTAGCTGTATCGATCGGGATACAACTCCGAGTGTCTGTTACCAAGGATCCGGCTATGCATAGATTAGTTCTTCCCTGCAGGGGTGCACCAACTTACCCACCACACTCGCTTAACTCCTGCCGGACACACTTTTCCGGGTCATGCCCGACCTCGGCCAAACGACACACCGCAGCCCTACCTAAAGCTCAGCAGAGATGTCACCGTCGGTCTACATCCTAAGCGCTCAGAGGTCTTGGGCCATCGCCCTGTGCACTCCGAGTCGTTGCATGCAGGGGGAAGCCAGGCACCAGGGGGGCGCCGGTCCGTCCCGGCCGCAATGCTGAACTGGACGTCTGACAGAGCCTTTGGCTGATGCGTACCATGCAGAGTGCCCATAACTTTTCCCACGTGATGGTTAGTGCTATCGGGCCAATGGCCCACTCGAATCAAATATCCAAACCGTTAGTACCTTGGGGCTGCGGTAACGAGCAGAGACTCACGAAAGATGTGACCCCGTCGCCCCGTCTCAAGGACTTGCGGCAAGGGCCAAGAATGCCCGGCCACGCCTCATATCCATCACTCGGGCACCTTCCAGGCAACCCGTCTTCACATCACACGCGGGTACCCCTCAGGGTCGACCCGCCTTTCCAAGTAACAGTGTAAAGTCCAATTATCTGTGTGTCCATAACATCAGGGGAATCCGAGGTATCACCCTCATTGGATTCCTACTCGATGTATCTATCAAGGTGAACTCGGAAGAATCACCCTCGCTGGGTTCACACTTGAAGTGTTGTACGATAGCGTCGTTATCGGAAGCGGCGAAGGAGGAATCACCCTCGATGACCACGACCGAATAGCTACTTTACAGAGTTAACACCAGAAGTGCTACAAGAGGTTTCACCCTCGGCACTCGATAATAACGCTGTAGTATCGTTACAACTAAGGGGGGTGATGTGCGGTGCCGGGGTCTGATCTTCAATCCCGTTGATCGGGTCTTCGGATAATCCAGCGGGGCAATCAGGATAAGTGGGGTCACTGATAGGTCTCTACCCAGCCTATACTAGACAGTTTAGGATAAGCAGATAAGGTTTCAATAGCAGGTTACAATAAACAGGCTATGCATCAGAATAGGTAAAGCAGTAGCAGCAGCAATTCTAATGCAAGCATGAGAAAAATAGAATGGGTGATATCGGGATGATCAAGGGGGGGGGGGCTTTCCTGGTTGCTCTGGCAAGGGCAAGGTTGTCAACGGTGTCGTCAGGCTCCGGAGCTGCATCGGTACCGGGAACTGCGTCGGGGTCTATCAAGAAAGAAGAGGGGGAGGAAATAGTAAAGACTAAGCAAACATGAGCAACACAATGTATGACATGACAATATGCAGTGCCGGGTGTGTCCTAATGTATGGTTGCACGTCACCGGGGAAGGGGGAATCCATCCGGGAATGTTTTCCCGGTTCCGGACATTTATCAGACAGATGACCGGAGGGGAACGGTTCCAAGTTCGGATAGTTAGGAACGTGTGAATTCGGATTCGTCTTGTCGTTCTAAGCAACTTTCATGTACAAAGTTTTTCGATCTGAGCTACGGATTAATTTCTATGATTTTCTAAAGTTTTATTGATTTTCTGGAATTTATTTAATTATTTAAATTTGAATTAGCCAGAATAGTGTTTGGGTGACGTCAGCATGATGTAGAGGTGACATCAGCAGGTCAACTGGTCGGTTGACCAGTCAAACCTGACAGGTGTGTCCCACTGGGACCCACATGTCAGCCTCTGTAACTAATTAACAGGGTTAATTTAAACTAAACTAATTAAACAGAGGGGGGGCCCACCTGTCATAGGGTGTTTAGTTAACAAATTAATTAAATTAATTTAATTAATCATCAGGTTAATTAGAGAGGGGGGCCCCACCTGTCAGCATAGTTGACCAAGTCAACTGGTCAACAGGCTCCCCTGGGCCCACTGGTCAGCGACCCAGCGGGGTGGCCCCGGGGTGCCACGTAGGCGGCCAGGTCAGCATCGTCGCCGAAGCAACTCTGGCGACCTCGTTTCGCGGCGGCGCGCGTCGGGCGACGGTCGGAAATCGCACACAGGGGGCGTCCGGACCTGGCGTTTGGCTCGTTCGGCTGCGGGCGAACTCGCGCGTCGAACGGCGGTGGCGGCAGAGGCTGGGGGTGGCCGGCGCTGGACGGAGCTGCGACGGTAGGTGGCGGCCGGAATCGGACGAGGACGGAGCCGGGGCTAGGGGATAAGGCGAGAGGCGCGGGTTGGCTCTACGGGTCCCTTGGAGCCCCAGGAGCACGGGTTCGAGCTCGCTTTTGAGCTCAGGGGACCGAGGCCGCGACGGCGAGGCAAGCTGCAGCAACGAGCTCTCGAACGCGGTGGCGGGACTAGCTATGGCATGGGAGAGAGTGAACTGGAGGAAGGAGCAAAAGCGGAAGCTTACAGCGCGGCTCACGGTGGCCCTTGATGGGATTAGTAGCTGCAGACGGGCTCGAGCTCGTCGGAATCGCGCCGGAGATGCAGAAGAGGGGCGGAGCTCGATGCGGTCACGGCAGGGCTTCTCCGACTCCGGCTGGTAGGCGTGGGCGACGCGGTCGACCACGGTGCTCCTCCCAGACACGGTGGTAGCCCGCGGGGACGACGGTGGCCACGGTGGTGGCGGGGCGACGGCGACGGCAGCGTCGGCCTCCGAATAAACGGAAGGGGGCGAATGAGAGAGGGGAGCTGTGGCGTCTAGGGTTTGTCCAGCGCGTCGCAGGGGTCCTTAACCGAGCGGGGCAGGGCGCATGCGGCTCGCTGTCGATAGAGGAGAAGGGGGGGCCGGGGCGGCGAGCGCGGCAGTGGCGACAGCAGCTCAGGGGGGAGAAGCAGGAGGGGGAAGAGAGAAAATGGGCCGGGCCGGCTCCTGTGCGGCTGTGGGCTTAAGTGCACAGGGGCACTTTTCCAATTCCATTTTATTTATTTTCTGTTTTTCTTTTCTTTTCTGTTTTGCCTTTTAATTTCATTCCAAAAGACTTTTGTAAAGTATGAGACTTAGTCCAATAATAACAGTGCATTATATGCCACTGTTATAAAAAGGTTTTGAGTCCAAATGTTTTCTTTTGGATTTTATTTAAATAAAAAGGTATTAAATAATTTTGTTTTGGTACTGTTAGTGTCACTTAGTTAATTTATTAATTGTTGATTACTTTTTTAGAACAGTCTCTGGAATATTTGCTATTTATTGAACATTTTAGTTTCTATTTTGAACAACTTTTATTTTCCACTTTCATTTAAATTTGAATTTTGAATTTGAAATGAGATATGGTGCTAATGATGATTAAGCACTGTTAATCATGATGACATGACATTATCAAAATGGGATTACTGTGGCTAACCACTGGGGGTGTTACACTGGATACCGCAAAGCGTCTTCGAAAGGATGCAGAGGAGAAGCTGGCAAATCATTCCGAGCAGGTTGACCTCTGGATTAAGAGCTTGATCGACATTGCCGAGCGTCTCACTGCTCAGACTGCAGCGATGGGCATAAGTGGGCCGGTCTTTTCAGCCAGCAGGCAAGAGGTCCCCAGCGTCAAGCTGGGGATCTTCTTCAACGATTTGATCGAGAAGCTGAGGACGCATGAGGAGGGAAGGGCTGGTCGCTTCGCGACTGAATCTCGGAAGCTCACCCGTAACACTCTCTTCATGGTCCTGAGCAACATCGCCTGCCACCACCCGGACCTCAACCTCGCCGTTGGCTTCAAGAAGCCACCGGAAGGCGCAGACGTTTCGGCTGCCGAAGAGAAGGCCGCCCCTATCGCCGACAGGGTCCTTCGCATCCCTACTGTTCCCCGAGGCCGCCAGGCCCGACCTTGAATTATCCTTGCTGCTGCGCTGTCCTGTAACAAAACATGATGTATGTCTTGTGTTTAGACACCGTACCGCGTATGCTTGTCTGAAACTAATGTTTTTTTACTTAACCCCAATCGCATGTTTATCCCTCTAGAGTTCACCGGTTGGTGTTCGTACGATTAATCTCCGTGAGTATTTCAGCTGCCTGCCGGTATATTACTGCCGCAATTGTCGCAAGGGTCGGGCCCGTAGCAGTCATCTTATTGAAGATACTTCCCGGCAGGTTTTTCCTTGACGATTTTGGGCATTGCTGCCCACTCTGCGAGCAGGGCTCGAAACAGAACAAGGGTGTAGCCAAAAACTGACAAGGTGCCGTCCTTACGACAGATTTCCTCATACGAACACTTTGGTATCTAAGGGATAAACAAATGTGAAACCCTAGGGTTATGACTGGGCAAGGATTGCGTAAACTTAGCTCTTTTCTTCATTCCACTCCTTTCAGCCGCGGCCTCTTGTCGCATTCGCATGCCTTGGGAAGGATAGCTATGGTCCGTGTTGTTCTCCGGTCCCCGGCAAGGATCGGTTAAGAATCATATGTATCTTGCAGGCGGCAGGACGCGGTGCAGGGCACGATTGGTTTCTCTTTCCTCCTCTACACATACTTTAGACAACCTGGTGGCGGCTAGCATAAAAAGTCACGCTAACACGGACTGCCTTGCCGGGCACACTTGCCAGGGCGTCGATCAATGGATTCGCTCCAGCGCTCCACCCAGGATTTCCCTAAGTAGGGTAAATACTGAACCGAGTTTCGCGCGGTGCTCATCAACATTCACGAGGCTAGAACCTAGAGTGGCTCGATTGTCAACAAGTGGGAGTGGTGGAGAGAGAACCCTTGTACCCATACACTTTGTTCCTTTCCCCCGATCGGGGCTTGCATGGCGATCATGCTGCCCGATTCGTTGGGGCCGGCTCGCCGTTGTCATTGCTGGTTTTTCGCCGCTGCTGCAGTCGCGATGGAGGGAGACGGTGGAGATCGAACAGGGGGGGAGGGGGGGGGGCAGGGGAAGTGGCATCGCTTCCCCTCCCCGTTCTCATCGTCCTCTACCTTTCCTTAGGCGTCATGGATGATGACGCCGTTGATGAAGATGGCACGCTGCATATGCTTCTTGGGTTCGCGCAAGCGCAACCCCCTACCTGGCACGCCAAAGATGTCGTGGGAAACCACGGCCACCTATGGGGCCATCAGCCCCTTTTGGTTCGGCAGGGGGCTGAGTGCATTGCACAAAGAGCAGAGAACCGTAGCGCAGCATGGCAGCGATCACACGGCAGTTTTTACCCAGGTTCGGGCCGCCGCGAGGCGTAAAACCCTAATCCTGCTTTGGTGGATTGATGGTGGATTGTGGTAGAAACGCATCGCTCTTGCCCGGCAGGGGTTACCTCTGGGCGAGAGCAGCTACATGCGTACGAGTGTACAAGGTTCCGAACCCTTTCTCCGGTTGCCATGGCCCTCCTTTTATAGATCAAGGGGTTACCATAGTGGCTAATCAGTCATTGTGTACTGATTAGATAGCAAACATTGGTATCATACCTAACTTTGCAGGCAGAGCAGAGCGCATTAAATGCGCCGCTTAGTGTCACGTCGTAGCCTGCTCGGCAAGCCTTCCCGCGCTGCTTGGCCACCTTCTCGCCTATCTGCCTGACACGTCTCTGGACGGTGTCATTTGGAGGTGGTTTCCTCTGGAAATGGCTGCCATGTGTCGAATAACAGCCACTTAGTCACTTGGGGGCTTGACACTGCACCGATCGATGACTTGCGTTGCTGGAAGGTGGAGCGGTGAAGCCTTGGCAGGGTAGTTTGCTTTCGCAGTGCCCGGCAGGCCTGCCGGGACGGACTAGAGGCTTGTCTTCGGGGCCACCTCATCCTCGCTAGGCTCGCCTGCCCGGCAAGGGAGGTTTTTCCTTAGCAGTGTCTTGCTCATTTAGCTTGTCTTGGTCTTCTTGCTCTGCCCTTTGATTCCTCAAAGAGCCATCTCTCCTTGCTTGGTCTGGACTTGGATGTTGCAAACTTGTCGGGCCGGCAACTTGCTGTCCGTGCACTAGTCAGGGGAAACACATACCCCTGTTTGTGTACCCCGACATTTACATTAAGGTGTGTTTATTTTTTAAATTAATTTGCATCTGGCTAGAAATTTCGGGCTGTATGCTGTTTGGGACAGATTTGGAGGCTGACTTGTGGGTCTACAAGGTTGACGTGTACGAAAGGCTTTGTCAACTTAGTCCACAAACGATTCTAGCAGCAGTGACCGTTGGATTGTTAATCCAACGGCCGTGCTGCTTCTTCAACCTCTGGTCTTCTTGCTCCAGCCGCCCAAACTAGCTCCGGCCGTACAGCCTGCTCATGCCTCCCGTTGTCGGTTGTGCTGCCGCGCAGGCCTAACCGCCCCACACCACTCCCACCGCTGGCCTGGCCATCCCTTTACTCACCCAGACCTCCTGTTATTCTCCGGCGATGGCAGACGAACCAGTAAACCCTCATACTCCCCTTCGCGTGGGAAACAACTGCCGAGTCTTCTTCGGCTCCGGGTCATTCCCTTCCTAGGCCTCGCCGTCGTCCACCGCCCTAGTGCTCTCGGAGCGGCGTGGTCAAACATTGAGAGGATGACAGCTAGGTCCACGGCCGCACGCAAGGAAGTGCCTCCTTATTACACGCAAAATAATGATTCCTCCACCTAACAGCAGGGACCCACTATAAGCGCCTCTGTATTTCATGAAAAAAAAGTTCCTCCCGCTGACAGCTCGGACCCACCAGCTATATCTTCGCCCGCAAGGAAGTGCCTTCTTATTACGCACAAAAAAATGAATAGCCCCGCTGCTAGGTGGGACCCACCATATTTGGAGGCTGACTTGTGGGCCTACTAAGTTGACGCGGATGCAGGGTTTTGTCAACTTAGTCAATATGAACGATTCTAGCTGTGGTGACCGTACGATGTCCATCCAACGGCCGTCGTGCTTCTTCAACCTCTGGTCTTCTTGCTCTAGCCACTCAAACCATCGCGGGCCGTGCCGCCTCCTCCTGCCTCCCATGGTCGGCTGTGCTGCCGCGTAGGCCTCACCGCCCCCTCCTACTCCAACAGCTGGCCAGGCCATCCCTCTACTCACCCACAACCCCTGTTATTCTACGGCGACGGCAGCCTCACACCACAGCCGAACCAGTCAACACTCGTACTCCCCTCCACATGGGCTTGCACTACCGCGTCTTCCCCGGCTCCGCGTCGTCCCCTTCCTAGGCCTCGCCGTCGTCCACCGCCTTGGTGCTCTCGGCGCGGCGTGGTCAACGTGGTCAGGGAACGACTTCCATAGGAAGAGGAATGTGCGTGGAGAGGCTGACAGCTGGGTCCACGGCCGCAACAAGTAAGTGCCTCTTTATTATGCATAAAATAATTGTTCCTCCACCTGACAGCGGGGACCCACCGGAAGGGCCTCTATCTTTTGCGAAAAAAATGATTCCCCCTGACAGCTGGGACCCACCAGTTATATCTTCGCACGCAAGGAAGTGCCTCCTTATCCTCCCTAACAGCTGGGACCCACCCGGTCGAACCGTACGTAGGGTTGTCTTTCTGGTCGCGAACGTGTACGTACATACTAGTCGATCGGCCTCTCTACAATGATGAACCGTGGCCGAGAAAGCAGCGGCACGTGTAGTAGTAGAGCCCCCGACATAGCAGTTCAGGCAGTCCAGTCAAAACCATGTACACGTATGTACAGCCAGATGCCAAAATATACGGCCACGTACGTACATATGGGCGGGGTCTCGAACGCTTACTCGCGCATATATACGGCCAGTGCTCATGTACATGGAGAGGCAACGGACGGGAGCAACGGCGTCCTGTTCGTCGGCAGCCAACCGGCTGGGTCGGAACAAAGAAACAACATCCTGTTCATTGGGAGGCAACAGACTGGGTCGGAATGCGTCGTGTTCAACGGGAGCCAACTGGCTTGGACGGAACAGCCGGAACGGGGTCTGGCGTACCACAAAACGAAGGAAAATGGCCTTCTGTTTGACCGCGTATAGTCGAAATAGGGTCCTGTTCATCAGGAAGGGTCTGGTGTACCGTAGAACGGAGGAGACGGCCTTCTGTTCGAGTGCCTACGGTTGAAACAGGGTGCTGTTGATCGGGAGGGGTGTGTCATCCCGCAAAACGGAGGAAACAGATTTCTGTTGGAGCTCCTACGGTGAAACGGGGTCCTATTCATCCACCGTCTACTGCTACTGCCTAACTCCAGCCTCCACAAGCTACTGTTCATCCACCGTCGACCTCCTCCAGCCTCCACCAGCTACTGTTCATCCACGGGCTACTGGTCATCCAGCCACCACCGGCTACTGTTCATAGAGCCTCCACGGGGATCCTGTTCATCCACCCCCAACCAGCTGGGGAGCGGCGGCCTCCTCAGGGTCCTGTTCATCCAGCGGAAATGGCCTACTACCACGGGCTCCTGTTCATCCAACCCCCACAGGGAACTGTTCATCCACAGCCAACCAACTAGCTCTACTCACCACGTCTCGACTCGTTCTACGTACCGCGCGCACGGTAGCAACTATCACTATTCATCGAGAGGCAACCAACACCGGCTAGCTACATATCGCACGGGGGCTTGATTGGCTTCAGTAAGCAGCAGCAGTGATCGATCGCTGGGTTCAGTTAGCAGTAGCAGCGAAGGAATCGCTCGGGTTCAGTTAACAGCCAAGGGATCGATCGCTCGGGTTCCGTAACGTAGCTAGCAGTGCGATCGCTCGGGTTCAGTTAGAGCCCAACGCCTCACACACACGCGCGTACGTGTATGAGAGAAACGCGCAAACCTCCGTGCATCGCTCGGCCCCGACCACCCACCGTAATCGGGAACTCTCCGAAATTTTCCTTGCCCTCGCTTCTACCATGATTTTTTCCGTCATGGACGGCCCAAAGAATGTCATGCAGGTGCGTCCCCGGCCCGCCCAGGACGCAAAGCCCATTTTTTGTCTTGATTTTTTGTCATAGAAGTAGGAGCCCCCACATCTATGATGATACGTGCTTTTGTCACAATTATTGTCATAGAAGTGTCATAAGCATGACAGAAAAAAATTTGTTCTGCCCAAAATGTCACGGATGTGTCTTTTTTTTGTAGTGATTTTCAACCCCACGCAATACATGAGCGTGAGCCATGGATATAGCACTATAGGTGGAATAGAATGAGGTGATAAAGATCAACAAGGGAAGTCAAATCAACAAGGGAAGTCAAAAAAGGGAAAAAAGTCCTGCATCAACGTGGCTAATCAATGGGCAATGAAGAGGTCCATCAATTGATGTCAACACTAGGAGTAGGGATTGACATGCAATGGATGCACTTAGGGCTATAAGTGTATGAAAGCTCAACGGAAACTAAATGGGTGTGCACCCAACTCGCTTGCTCATGAAGACCTCGGGCATTTGAGGAAGCCCATCATCGAAATATACAAGCCAAGTTCTATAATGAAAATTTTCCACTAGTATATGAAAGTGATAACTCAGGAGACTCTCTATATGAAGAACATGGTGATACTTTGAAGCACAAGTGTGGAAAAAGGATTGTAACATTGCCCCTTCTCTCTTTTGTCTCATTTTTTTCCTTTTTTTTCATCGGGAGTCTCATCCCAACTTGTGGCGGAATCATAGTCTCCATCATCCTTTCCTCATTGGGACAATTCTATAATAATGGTGATCATCACACTTTTATTTACTTACAACTCGATAAAACTGAAACAATATGACTCAATATGAATGCCTCTGGCAGTGTACGAGGATGTGCAATGATCTATCATAACACGTGTAATAATGATGAATGGTGGTTGTGCCACAAATACCATGCCAGCTCTATATTATCATGCAAAGCAATATGATGATGAACACACAAGTCATGTGACGAAACGGTGGAAGTTGCATGACAATATATCTCGGAATGGCTATGGAAATGCCATATTAGGTAGGTATGGTGGCTGTATTGAGGAAGATATAAGGAGGCTTATGTGTGATAGAGTGTATCATACCACGAGGTTTGGATGCACCAGTGAAGTTTGCACCAACTCTCGAGGTGAGAAAGGACAATGCACGGTACCGAAGAGGCTAGCAAATTGTGGAAAGGTAGGACTGCGTATAATCCATGGACTCACATTAGTCGTAAAGAACTCACATACTTATTGTGAAAGCCTATTAGCCCTCGAAGCAAAGTACTACTCGCATGCCCCTAGGGAATTGGTTGGTAGGAGTTAACCATCGTGCGCTTTCAATTATAATAGCACTCAAGGATTTCAATCGGAAATACAAATGCTCAATACTCCCCACCATGCCATGACCAACACTTAGAGGAGGAGTTAATAACAAGCTTTAATACTTGTATTTCTACTAACCAATGATCATGAACCAATATCCTTTCACATTATGACATCAATATCATTAAACCACGTGTTTCATATTTAGTGATCTACATGAAAGTTTTTATTATATCCCCCTTGAATACCTATCCTTCTTGGACTAGTATTATAACACGTGCACATTACCACTTACTATTCATAGACTCTCAAAAATATTTAAGTGAAACATGAGAGTGCAATCATTTGTATAAAATATAACCACCGCCTTGCTTTAAAAGATATAAGTGTAGCACTAGAGAAACTGCCTAGCTCAAAAGATATAAGTGAAGCACATAGAGTATTCTAACAAATCACAATAAATGTGTGTCCCTCTCAAAAAGGTGTGTCCAGCAAAACTGATTGTGGCAAACTAAAAAGCAAACAAAGCAAAACTAAGGCACAAGACGCTCCAAGCAAAACTCATATTATATGATGAATAAAAATGTAGCTCGAAGTAACGTACCGATAGATTGTAGATGAAAGAGGGGATGCCATCCGGGGCATCCCCATGCTTAGACGCTTGGGTCTTCCTTGAAAATTACCTTGGGGTGCCTTTGGCATCCCCAACCTTAGGGTCTTGCCGCTCCTTATTACTTCATCCATCGTGATGTCACCCAAAACTTGAAAACTTTAGCGCACAAAACTCAACAGAAACCTCGTGAGATCCGTTAGTATAATAGACAAATAATAAAGTTTAGGTATTGTTATAAACTCATTGATAATTTATTCTTGCATAATACCTACTATATTATAACTTCTCCATGACTTATACCCCTCGATATAATCCATAGCATCATTAAAACAAGCACACTGCGCAATAAAAATAGAATCTGTCTAAAATAGAGCTGTTTGTAATGATCTGAACAAAAACTATGCTTCTGGACAACGTGGGAAATTTGTATACAAATCATGTGTAAAAAATTCAGAATTTTATCACGTCCAGTGAATTATAGTAATTCCAGCATTGGGCGAAAAAGTATCTATTTTTTCACAAAATCAAGTCAACTATCAACCAAATCATCACAAAGGCTTTACTAAGGATGGCAATGGGTAGGGTATGGGGTGGGTAGAGCAATACCATACCCATATCCGTGTAGTCAATGGGTACAAAATTATACCCATACCCGTACCCATGGGTATGAAACTTTACCCGTACCCATACCCGACGGGTACCCATACCCATTGGGTACCCAACGGGTAGATCAAACGGTACACAAGTTATTCGCAATTTTACATTCATTTATAACACATTTGACAAAATAAAAAAATTGATCACAACTCAAGAATAGATAGTTGAGTGTACTTGAAAATTATGTCAATTCAAATTGATAATTGGTGACAACTTTAACATAGGTTCACAAGCTCATGACACAACTTTAACATAGTTACACATGTGAATCACGGGTAAGGTTCACATGTTAGTATAAATGGGTAGGGTATGGGTATATCCATGGGTAAAACATAATACCCGTGCCCTACCCATAACTTAATGGGTAGGGTATGGTTACTACCTGTGGGTATAAAATTGTGCCCATACCCTGCCCATGCGGATACGGTATCCGCGGGTACCCGTACCCATGGGTAAAATTGCCATCCTTAGGCTTTACGTGGCACAAACACTAACTAAAACATAAAAAACAATCATAACAATAGCAATAATTGTGTCAACATGCCAAAACAGAAAGTAAAAGTAAAAATTTAAGATAACTATTGGGTTGCCACCCAACAAGCGCTATTGTTTTACGCCCCTAGCTAGGCGTAAGACATTGTTTCAAGTATTGTCGTCTTTCAAATTAATTCCATAGGTGGTCCTCATAGTAGATTCATATCGTGGTTTAATTATCTTCCTTGGGAAGTGTTCCATCCCTTTCTTTAATGGAAATTGGAAACTTACATTTCCTTCCTTCTTTCATATTAATAATAGCACCTATGGTACATAGGAAAGGCCTACCAAGTATTATAGGGCAAGACGGATTGCATTCAATATCAAGCATAATGAAATCCATGGGCACATAATTTCTGTTAGCAAGTATAGGAACATCATTTATTCTACCCAATGGTATCTTAAGAGTTGAATCCGCTAAATGCAAGTTAAGGGAACATTCATCCATATCGGTGAGACCTAGCACATCACATAAAGATTTTGGTACAGTAGAGACACTAGCACCTAGATCACACAAAGCATTACATTCATAATCTTTAATCTTTAATTTAATAGGAGGTTCCCATTCATCATGCAAATTCCTAGGTATAGAAACCTCCAATTCTAGCTTTTCTTCATGAGCTTTTGTCATAGCTTCTACAATATGTTTAGTAAAAGATTTATTTTGTTCGTAAGCATTAGGTGAATTTATCATGGATTGTAACAAGGAAATACATTTAATCAAGGAAAAAATATCATAATTAAAGTCCTTGTAATCCAAAGTAGTGGGCACATCACTATTTAAAGTCTTGACCTCTCCAAACCCACTTTTATCATTTTTATCATTAAGATCATCGCCTTCCGAACAATTGGGACGCCTTCTAGCTAAAGTTGACTCATCTCCAGTCCCTTTTTCATCATGTTTTATATTACTAAACAAGCATTCAATAGGTGTCATGCTAATCATTTTTAATATCCTCATCATGATTACGATAAAAACCAGGTGGAATAGCCTTTCCTAGAAATTACTGCTTAGCTTTCAACCTAGAGGTTCTCTCTTTACTTTCATTAATGGAGACTTGGATAGACTTTATTGACTCATTATTATCATGCTTAGGTGGCAAAGTTTTAAATTTAAGAGTTTCCACATAATGAGCAATTCCATCCATGTTTCTAGCCATATCATCAACTTTATGTAGTTTTTCTTCTATCATAGTATTGAAAAACTTTTGAGAACTAATAAATTCTCTAATATGGTTCTCAAGATCATTAGTAATCCTATTATTATTATTCCATGAATTAGCATAATTATTACAGGAATCTCCAGGATACGGTCTAGGATTGAAATTACCTCTATAAGCATTTTTGTTGAAATTATTTCAAGCGACAAAATTCACAACAAGGGCATCATTATTTTCCTCAATCAAAGTAGATAGTGGCACATCATTAGGATCAACTTGAGCATTTTTACTAGTGAACATATTCATAAGAGCATCCATTTTATCACTCAAAGTAGCAATTTCTTCGCCAGAGTTTACCTTCTTACAAGTTGGAGCTCGTTCGGTGTGCCATTGAGAATAATTTGTCATCATATTATCAAGAAGCTTTGTATCGTCTCCCAATGTAATTCTCATAAAGGTACCAACTGCAGTAGAGTCTAGAATATTTCTAGAAACAAAGTTTAGCACCGCATAGAAATTTTGTGTTATCATCCATAAGCTTAAACCATGAGTGGGACAATTTTTAATCATTAATTTCATTCTCTCCCATGATTGTGTAACATGTTCTTGCTGAAGTTCCTTAAAGTTCATAATTTGATTTCTAAGAGAAATATTCTTAGCAGGAGGAAAATACTTGGCAATAAAAGCATTCTTACACTTATCACATGAATCAATACTATTGCGAGGCAAGGATGGAACCAAGTTTTAGCATGATCTATTAGCGAGAAAGGAAATAATTTTAACATAATAATATCATTATCCACATCTTTTTTCTTTTGCATATCACATAATGCAATGAAGGTATTAAGATGGGATGCAACATGTTTATTAGGATTTCCAGAAAGTTGTTCTTTCATATATAACAAGATTTAGCAATGCAGCATTAATATCATATGACTCCGCACTAGTGGCGGGAAGAGCAATTGGAGTACAAATAAAATCATTGTTATTAGTATTTGAGAAATCACACAACTTAGTGTTATCTTAAGACATAGTGACAAAGCAAACAAACAAATGAGCAAACTAACAAAGAAAAATATTTTGAGTGCAGGTACTTGTATGCTTTATATGCATCTTTATGCTATTTTATATCATTTTTTAGGGACTAACCAATTAACCCAGTGCCCAGTGCCAGTTCCTATTTTTTTCTTGTTTTTGGATTTTTATAAAATCAGTACCAAACAAAGTCCAAACACGATGAAACTTAATGGTTATTTTTTCTGGACCAGAAGGGGCCCTAGAAGGTTCAGGAGGAGGCCAGAAGCCTTACTGGAGAGCCATGAGCTCACAGGGTGCGCCTCAGGGGGGTAGACATGCTCCATGAGCTCGTGACTCCCACGCAACTATGTTTGACCTAATTCCACCTCTATAAATTCCCAAATATTCCCAAACCAACAGAGAGCCGCCTGAAACACTTTTTCCGCCGCCGCAAGCTTCTGTTCTTCTGTGATCCCATCTGGAGGCCTTTTCTGATACTCTGCCAGAGGGGGAATCGATCACGGAGGGCTTCTACACCATCCTTGTTGTCTTTCGATGATGCGTGAGTAGTTCACCACAGACCTACGGGTCCATAGCTAGTAGCTAATGGCTTCTTCTCTCTCTTTGATCTTCAATACAATGTTCTCCTGAATCTTCTTGGAGTTTTATCCGATGTAATCTTCTTTTGCGGTGTGTTTGTTGGGATCCGATGAATTGTGGGTTTATGACCAGATTATTCATTGAAAGTAATTGAGTCTTTTCTGAACTTTATTATGCATGATTATTATAGCTTTGTTTGGCCAACTAGATTGATTTATCTTCGGTGGGAGTGGTGCTTTGTAATGGGTTCAATCTTGTGGAGTACTCACCTCGTGACAGAAGGGGTAGCGGGGCTCATTTTTGTATTGTTGCCATTAAGGGTAAAATGGCAGGGTTTATTCATATTGCTTGGGTTTACTTTGTCTACATCATGTCATCATACTTCATGCATTACTCTACTTGTTATGAACTTAATACCTAGAGAGGCAAGCATAGAAGTGCTCCCGAATTGGAGTAATAGTAGTAAATCCAGAATCATTTCGATCTACTTGTCATGGATGTGATGCCTATATACATGATCATTGCCATAAATAACATCATAACTATGTGCTTTTCTATCAATTGCCCAACAGTAATTTGCCTACCCACCATATGCTATTGTTTTGAGAGAGAAGCCTCTAGTGAAAACTATGGCACCCGGGTCTACTTTAATCATATTAATAAAACCAAAAATAACTTGTTGCAATTTATTTTCTTTTATTTTGTTTTGTAATTTATCTATCTACCTATACAAGATTTGATCCTTGCAAGTACCAGGTTCAAGGGGATTGACAACGCTCTTACCCATGTTGGGTGCATGTATTTGCTTTTGTGTGTGCAGGTGTTGTTCACTAGGGTTTGTGTGATTCTCCTATTGATTCGATAACCTTGGTTCTCACCGAGGGAAATACTTATCAGCTACTATATTGATTCACCCTTCCTCTTTGGGGAAAATCCCAACGCAGCTCACAAGTAGCAGAAAGAATTTTTGGCGCCATTGCCGGGGAGACATCATCAAATCACTACAAGTACCATCACTCAAACTATCATCTAATTTCTCTACTTTTTATTTTCCTTTTATTTCCCTCTATTTTTCATCTCCCTCCACTTCTCTAAAAAAACAAAAACATAAAAATATTTTACTTTGTTAGTTTGCTCATTTGCTTGCTTTGTCATTATGGCTAGTTCCTCTCTTGTTGCTTGTAACCCTGAAAATGACATGCCTAATTTTAAACAAATGCAAGGAGAGAGTTTAAAAGATGCTTGGTATAGGATTTGCGATGCTCAAAATAGATCAACTCATAAGCAATCTAGTACCGTTCTACTTCGTACTGTTTACGTGGGTGTCACTACTTGGTATAGATTTGTGCTTGACACTATTACCGGAGGGAATTTCTTGAGTAGTCACCCTAATGATGCTTTCAATGCTATGGAAAATTTAGGAGTATCACCACCTATTACTATTAATGAAATGACATTGACTTTGGAACATGTTATGCGAAGGTTAGAAGCTATTCAAAATAAAATGCTTACTATTGAACATAGTAAAAATATAAACAAAAAGGTCCATAATCAAGTTACTCAATTTGGCTCTAAGGTAGGAACTACATTAAAGATGCTAAACGAGAAGGAACCAATAATTAATGAAAGAATAGACAAAGTCCCGCTAGAATTGATAAGTTGAAGGAAATCATTAATAATTTGGTATCCACTTTTTCTTCTGTTAAAACTATTGAGGGAACTCCTCCTAATAAAAATTCCAAGCTTATGTATGTTCCTAAGAATAAAGGTGTCACAATTAATAAGGCAAACGAGGATCTTAAAATGTGTAGTGTGCACCCCAACTTCATTAAGATGATAAAGGAACCTATTATTAAAAACAAATTCCTTAACTTTGTGCCTAGGAGTGTGATTATTAAAAATATGTATGCCAAACCTCCTAGGAAAATTGGTTGTATAATTCAGGAGTTGGAACTAAGTATGATGATACGTCTCCAACGTATCTATAATTTTTGATTGTTCCATGCTATTATATTATCAGTTTTGGATGTTTTATATGCATTAATATGCTATTTTATATTATTTTTGGGACTAACTTATTAACCTAGTGCCCAGTGCCAGTTTCTATTTTTTCCTTGTTTTTGACTTTTACAGAAAAGGAATACCAAACGGAGTCCAAACGGAATAAAACTTTACGGTGATTTTTCTTGCACCAGAAGAAACCCACGAGACTTGGAGAGGAGGCCAGAAGCCCTACGGGGAGGCCACAAGACGTAGGGGCACACCCCAGTGGGGGTGCCCCCAGGGCTTGTAGGCCCCTCGGAGACCTTCCAACCCTAATTCTTCCACTATATATTCTCAAATATTCCCCCTATACCAGAGGGCACACCAAAAATACTTATTATTACATATTATTACCTCTGTAGTAATTGTGTTTTAGTGTTTTAATTAGTGTTTGAGCCAAGTAAGACCTTTGGGATGGTATATGGTTATAGTTGATTTGATCTTGCTGAAAATCAGAAACATTTGCGCTCATTGCCAGAAATTTCAAAAAATCACAGAAACGTGATTTTGATCTAAATGTTTAACACAAGATTGATATACAAATTGCCTAGGTTGTCCAAATTTTTCAGAATTTTTGGAGTTACAGAAGTATACAAAATTTCTAGATTACTACAGACTTTTCTGTTTTTGACAGATTCTGTTTTCTATGTGTTGTTTGCTTATTTTGATAAATCTATGGGTAGTATCGGGGGGTATGAACCATGGAGAAGTTGGAATACAGTAGATATAACACCAATATAAATTTAGAATGAGTTCACAACAGTACCTAAAGTGGTGATATATTTTATTATACTAACGGATCTTACGAGTTTTCTGTTGAGTTTTGTGTTGTGAAGTTTTCAAGTTTTGGGTAAAGTTTTGATGGACCACAGAATAAGGAGTGGCAAGAGCCTAAGCTCGGGGATTCCCAAGGCACCCTAAGGTAATATTCAAGGACAACCAAGCATCTAAGCTTGGGGATGCCCCGGATGGCATCCGCTCTTTTTTCTTCAATCCATCGGTAAATTTACTGGAGGCTATATTTTTATTCACCACATGATATGTGTTTTGCTTGGAGCGTCTTGTATGATATGAGTCTTTGCTTTTTAGTTTTCCACAATCATCCTTGCTGTACACTCTTTTTGAGAGGGACACACATTAATCGCGAATTTATTAGAATACTCTACGTGCTTCACTTATATCTTTTGAGCTAGGTAGTTGCTCTAGTGCTTCACTTATATCTTTTTAGAGCACGGCGGTGGTTTTATTTTATAGAAATTGATGAACTCTCATGCTTCACTTATATTATTTTGAGAGTCTTTAAACAGCATGGTAATTTGCTTAGGTTATGAATTTAGTCCTAATATGATGGGCATCCAAGAGGGATATAATAAAAAAATTATATAAGAGCATTGAATAATATGCAATGTTGGGGATATCGCTTATCGGTAACTTATCGGTCGACCCATGATAAGGGGTAAATCAGTTAATTTATTGGCATATCGGCTAATTTATCACCATATCGGCTGATTTATCGGCCGATTTATCTTATCGGTCAGACAACGGTAAGCGATAAATCGGCCGATTTATCGGAATATCGGAAGATATCTTGAACAGTGATAATATGAGAAGTTTGATTCCTTGCATTTGTTTTGAGATATAAAGATGGTGATATTAGAGTCATGCTAGTGAGTAATTGTGGATTGGTAGAAATACTTGTGTTAAAGTTTGTGATTCCCGAAGCATGCACGTATGGTGAACCGTTATGTGATGAAGTCGGAGCATGATTTATTTTTTGTTTGTCTTCCTTATGAGTGGCGGTCGGGGACGAGCGATGGTATTTTCCTACCAACCTATCCCCCTAGGAGCAGGCATATTAGTACTTTGCTTTGATGGCAATTAAATTTTTGCAATAAGTATGTGAGTTCTTTATGACTAATGTTGAGTCCATGGATTATACGCACTCTAACCCTTCCACCATTGCTAGCCTCTCTAGTACCGCGCAACTTTCACTGGTGCATTAAACCCATCATATATCCTTCCTCAAAACAGCCACCATTCCTACCTATTATGGCATTTCCATAACCATTCGGCGATATATTGCCATGCAACTTCCACCGTTCCGTTTATTATGACACATACCATCATTGTCATATTTCTTTGCATGATCATGTAGTTGGCATAGTATTTGTGGCTTGGCCACTGTTCATTTTTTTATACATGTCACTCTTGATCATTGCACATCCCGGTACACCGCCGGAGGCATTCATATAGTCATATTTTGTTCTAGTATCGAGTTGTAATTCTTGAGTTGTAAGTAAATAAAAGTGTGATGATCATTATTAGAGCATTGTCCCGTGTGAGGAAAGGATGATGGATGCTATGATTTCCTCACAAGTTGGGATGAGACTCCGGAATTAAAAAAATAAAAAGAGGCCAAAGAGCCCGAATTAATAATAAAAAAGAGGCCAGAGAGCCCAAAAAAAGAGAGAAAAAGAAAGGGACAGTGTTACTATCCTTTTTCCACACTTGTGCTTCAAAGTAGCACCATGTTCTTCATGATAGAGAGTCTCCTATTTTATCACTTTCATATACTAGTGGGAATTTTTCATTATAGAACTTGGCTTGTATATTCCAATGATGGGCTTCCTCAAATTGCCCTAGGTCTTCGTGAGCAAGCAAGTTGGATGCACACCCACTTAGTTTCTTTTTGAGCTTTCATACACTTATAGCTCTAGTGCATCCGTTGCATCGCAATCCCTAGTCACTTGCATCGATATCAATTGATGGGCATCTTCATAGCCCATTAACTTGCCTAGTTGATGTGAGACTTTCTCCTTTTTGTCTTCTCCTCACAACCTCCACCATACTCTATTCCACCTATAGTGCTATATCCATGGCTCACGCTCATGTATTGCGTGAAAGTTGAAAAAGCTTGAGAACATTAAAAGTATGAAACAGTTTCTTGGCTTGTCATCGGGGTTGTGCATGATGAAATATTTTGTGTGATGAAGATAAAGCATAGCCAGACTATATGATTTTGTAGGGATAACTTTCTTTGGCCATGATATTTTGAGAAGACATGATTGCTTTATTAGTATGCTTGAAGTATTATTGTTTTTATGTCAATAGTAAACTTTTGTTTTGAATCATATGGATCTGAACATTCATGCCACAATAAAGAAAATTGCATTGATAAATATGTTAGGTAGCATTTCACATCAAAAATTCTATTTTTATCATTTTCCTACTCAAGGACGAGAAGGAATTAAGCTTGGGGATGCTTGATACGTCTCCAATGTATCTATAATTTTTTATTGTTCCATGCTATTATATTATCTGTTTTGGATGTTTTATATGCATTAATATGCTATTTTATATTATTTTTGGGACTGACTTATTAACCTAGTGCCCAGTGCCAGTTTCTGTTTTTTCCTTGTTTTTGACATTTACAGAAAAGGAATACCAAACGGAGTCCAAATGGAATAAAACTTTACGGTGATTTTTCTTGGACCAGAAGAAACCCACAAGACTTGGAGAGGAGGCCAGAAGCCTTACGGGGAGGCCACAAGCCGTAGGGGCGCGCCCCTAGGGCTTATGGGCCCCTCGGAGACCTTCCAACCCTAATTCTTCCACTATATATTCTCAAATATTCCCCCTATACCAGAGGGCACACCAAAAATACTTTTCCACCGCTGCAAGCCCTTGTTCCCGTGAGATCCCATCTGGGGGCCTTTTTCGGCACTCCGCCGAGGGGGATCCGATCACGGAGGTCCTCTACACCAACCTTGCTGCCTTTCCGATGATGTGTGAGTAGTTTACCAGAGACCTACGGGTCCATAGCTAGTAGCTAGATGGCTTGTTCTCTCTCTTTGATCTTCAATACAATGTTCTCCTCGATGTTCTTGGAGATCTATTCGATGTAATCTTCTTTTGCGGTGCGTTTGTTGATATCCGATGAATTGTTGATTTAGGATCACATTATCGATGAATATTATTTGAGCCTTCTCTGAACTCTTTTATGCATGATTAAGATATCTTTGTATTTCTCTTCGAACTATCAGTTTGGTTTGGCCAACTAGATTGGTTTTTCTTACAATGGGAGAGGTGCTTAGTTTTGGGTTCAATCTTGCGGTGTCCTCACCAAATGACAGAAGGGGTAGCGAGGCACGTATTGTATTGTTGACATCAAGGATAAAAAGATGGGTTTTATGTCATATTGCTTGAGTTTGTCCCTCTACATCATGTTATCTTACTTAAAGCGTTGCTCTTTTCTTATGAGCTTAATACTCTAGATGCAGGCAGGAGTCGGACGATGTGTGGAGTAATAGTAGTAGATGCAGTATTATTTCGGTCTACTTGTCACGGACGTGATACCTATATTCATGATCATTGCCTTAGATGTCTTCATAATTATGCGCTTTTCTATCAATTGCTCAACAGTAAAAAATTTACCCACCGTATGTTTTCTTCAAGAGAGAAGCCTCTAGTGAAACCTATGGCCCCCGGGTCTATTTTCCATCATATATTTTCAGATCTATAAACCAAAAAACCCAAAAATACCTTGCTTCACTTTATTTATATTTACTTTATTTTGCTCTTTTATTTATCTTTTATACCTATCTCTATTTGATCTCACTCTTGGTCGTGACCGTGAAGGGATTAACAACCCCTTTTTCGCCCTGTGTGCAAGTGTTTGTTAGTTTGTGCAGATGCATATATTGGAGACTTGCTTGTGCCTCCTACTGGATTGATACCTTGGTTCTTAACTGAGGGAAATACTTATCTCTACTTCGCTGCATCACCTTTTGCTCTTCAAGGGAAAAATCAACGCAAGCTCAAGAAGTAGCAGATGACAACACTTGAAACTATGCATTATGCCTAGCTAGGGGCGTAAAAAAATAGCGCTTGTTGGAGGCAACCCAATAGTTATCTTAAATTTTTGCTTTTACTTTCTGTTTTTGTGTGTTCACACAACTATTGCTACTGTAATGATTGTATTTTTATGTTTTAATTAGTGTTTGTGCCAAGTAAAGCCTTTGGGATGATTTGGATAATAGTTGACTTGACTCTGTGAAAAAATAGAAACTTTTGCACCCAGTGCTGGAATTACTATACTTCACTGGAACATGATTAAATTCTGAAATTTTTAGACATGATTGATATACAAATTTTTCACGTTGTTCTAATGTTTCAGATTTTTTGGAGTTATAGAAGTATATTTTTGTTCAGATCATTACAGACTGTTCTGTTTAGATAGATTATGTTTTCTATTGCATAGTGTGCTTGTTTTAATGATGTTATGGATTATATCGGGGGTATAAGTCATGGAGAAGTTAGAATATAGTAGGTATTGTGCAAGAATAAATTATGAATGAGTTTATAACATTACCTAAAGTTATGATTGGTCTATTATACTAACGGATCTCACAAGGTTTCTGTTGAGTTTTGTGTGCTGAAGTTTTCAAGTTTTGGATGAGATCACGATGGATGAAGGAATAATAAGCGGCAAGACCCTAAGATTGGGGATGCCCAAGGCACCCCAAGGTAATATTCAAGGAAGACCCAAGTGTCCAAGCTTGGGGATGCCCCGGATGGCATCCCCTCTTTCAACTACAATCTATCGGTATGTTACTTGTAGCTACATTTTTATTCATCACATGATATGAGTTCTCCTTGGAGCGTCTAGTGCCATAGTTTTCTTTTAGCTTGCCACAATCATTGTAAGCTGGACACACCTTTTGATAGGGACACGCATTTATCAATATTTGTTAGAATACTCGATGTCCTTCACCTATATCTTTTGAGCTAGGCAGTTGCTCTAGTGCTTCATGATGGCTCGTGTCCGCGTCAGTATTTCCATGAAGAGGAAGGGATGATGCAGCACAGCTACGGTAGGTATTTCCCTCAGTTATGAAACCAAGGTTATCGAACCAGTAGGAGAACCAAGCAACACCACGTAAACGGTACCTGCACACAAAGAACAAATACTTGCAACCCGACGCGTAAGAGGGCTTATCAATCCCTCTCGGGTAAAAGATAGATTGGTTTGTATGATTTTGGATAAATAAATCTCACGATAAAAAAAACTAAAATAAATAAATAAAAAGTGCATCAAGGTATTTTTGGGTTTTTAGAATAATAGATCTGAAAACAAAAGTAAATAAAAATAGATCTCAAAGCAAATATGATAAAGAATAGACCCGGGGGCCGTAGATTTCACTAGTGGCTTCTCTCGAGAAAAATAGCATACGGTGGGTAAACAAATTACTGTTGGGCAATTGATAGAACTTCAAATAATTATGATGTATCCAGGCAATGATCATTATATAGGCATCACGTCCAAGATTGGTAGACCGACTCCTGCCTGCATCTACTACTATTACTCCACACATCGACCGCTATCCAGCATGCATCTAGTGTATTAAGCTCATGGAGAAACGGAGTAATGCAATAAGAAAGATGACATGATGTAGACAAGATCTATTCATGTAGGAATAGACCCCATCTTGTTATCCTTAATAGCAATGATACATACGTGTCTTGCTGCCCCTTCTGTCACTGGGAAAGAACACCGCACGATCGAACCCATCACAAAGCACCTCTTCCCATGGCAAGAAAAATTGATCTAGTTGGCCTAACTAAACCAAAGATTCAAAGAAGAAATACGAGGCTATAACTAAGCATGCATATAAGAGATCAAAGAAGCTCAAATAACTTTCATGGATAAATAGATCTGATCATAAACTCAAAGTTCATTGGATCCCAACAAACACACCGCAGAAAGAGTTACATCAAATAGATCTCCAAGAGACCATTGTATTGAGAATGAAAAGAGAGAGAGAGAGAGGAAGCCATCTAGCTACTAACTACGGACCCATAGGTCTACAATGAACTACTCACGCACCATTGGAGAGGCACCAGTGAGGATGATGAACCCCTTCGTGATGGTGTCTAGATTGGATCTGGTGGTTCTGGAACTTGCGGCGGCTGGAATTGTGTTTCGTCGACTCCCCTAGGGTTTTTGGATTTTCAGGGTATTTATAGAGCAAAGAGGTGGTGTGGGAGGCGGCCGAGGTGGGCACAACCCACCAGGGTGCGCCTGGGCCCCCAGGCGCCCCCAGGTGTGTTGTGCTCCCCTCGGAGCCCCCCTCTGGTACTTCTTTGGCCCAACAGGTGTCTTCTGGTCCAGAAAAATTCTCCAAAAAGTTTCGCTGCGTTTGGACTCCATTTGGTACTAATATTCTGTGAAGTAAAAAACAAGCAAAAAACAGCAACTGGCACAGGGCACTATGTCAATAGGTTAGTCCCAAAAAAGGATATAAAGGCTATAAAATGATTGTAAAACATCCAAGAATGATAATATAACAGCATGGAACAAGCAAAAATTATAGATACGTTGGAGACGTATCAGCATCCCCAAGCTTAATTCCTTCTCGTCCTCGAGTAGGTAAATGATAAAAACAGAATTTTTGATGTGGAATGCTGCCTAACATGTTCATCACATACTCTTTTTTTGTAGCATGGACATTTGGACTTTTATATGATTCAAAGCAATAGTCTAGTTTTGACATGAAGATTTCAATACTCAAGCATATCAATAAGCAACGATGTCTTTCAAAATATCAACACTAAAGAAAGTTATCCCTAGCCTATCATGCTCAATCATTGATCCATTCATGAAACACACTCGCATATTAGCTACATCCAATGCTCAAGTACGATCATAGTGCCCCTTAGTTGGTGCTATATAAGAGAAGATGGAGACTCAAATAAAAATTGCATAAAGTAAATAGAAAGGCCCTTCGCAGAGGGAAGTAGGGATTTGTAGAGGTGCCAGAGCTCAAAGCGAAAAAAATAGAGATAAAACATTTTGGGTGGCATGCTTTTCCTGTCAACGAAAACGATCGAGTAGTTCCCAATACTTTTCATGCTAGATATATCATAGGCGGTTCCCAAACAAAAAATAAAGTTTACTCCTTTTTCCACCATACTTTCACATTCCACGGCTAGCCGTATCCACGGGTACTGTCCATACCAACAGTTTCTAAGGAATTTATTATTTGACAACATTAAGTAAACTCATTTTTCATTTTGGGACTGGGCATCCCTAATACCTTTGTCGTACTCTCATGCAATAACAAGTGAATAAACACTCATCTTGAGAATAACACATCTAGCATGGAAAAATATCAGCCACCCCCTACCGTTTCATGAGCGGTACGAGCACACAAAAAGGAAATTATTTTGAAAATTAGAGATGGCACATACAAATTTTCTTAGAACGACATGGCAATACCTCATATAGGTAGGTATGGTGGACTCATATGGCAAAACTGGGTTTAAGGATTTTGGATGCACAAGTAGTATTCCTACTTAGTACAAGTGAAGGCGAGCAAAAAGATTGAGAAGCATCCAACCAAGAAACGAAAAATCACATAAGCTAGCATTAAGCATAACTAACACCGAATAATGCACCACAAGTAGGATGTAATTTCATTGCATAACTATTGACTTTCGTGCTTGCATAGGGAATCACAAACCTTAACACCAATATTCTTACTAAAGCATAATTACTCACCAACATGACTCACATATCACTATCATCATATCTCAAAACTATTACAAAGAATCAAGTTTATTTTGTCCAATGGTCTTCATGAATTTTTTTATTATATCCCTCTTGAATATCTATCACTTTGGGACTAGTTTCATATATTGCAATTTCTTTTGGCAAGCTCAAACAAATTTAAGTGAAGAACATGAGCATAAAAAAAATTCATCTCTCAAAATAATATAAGTGAAGCATGAGATGATTTCTTCAAAATTACTAACTCTCAAATAAATCTAAGTGAAGCATGAGAGCATTTCTTCAAAAATATTAAAGCACACCATGCTCAAAAGGATATAAGTGAAGCACTAAAGCAATTCCATAGCTCAAAAAATTTAAGTGAAGCATAAAGAGCAATTCTAACAAATCATAGTATAATTTGGCTCTCTCAAATAGGTGTGTCCAGCAAGGATAATTGTGACAAACTAAAAAGCAAAACAAGCAAAGAATCATATAATACAAGACGCTCCAAGCAAAACTCATGATATGTGCCGAATAAAAATATAGCTCCAAGTAAAATACCGATGGTCGTTAGAAGAAAGAGGGGATGCTACTCGGGGCATCCCCAAGCTTAGTTGCTTGTTTCTCCTTGAATATTGCTTTGGGGTGCCATGGGACGTCCCCAAGCTTAGGCTCTTCTTACTCCTTATTCCTTCATCCATCGTAATCTCACCCAAAACTTGAAAACATCAATCACACAAAACTCAACAAAACCTTCGTGAGATCCGTTAGTATAAGAAAACCAATCTTTACCTTAAGTCCCGTAGAAAACCCATTCAAATTTTGTTATTGCATTATATCTACTGTATTCTAACTTTGCCACGGTTTATACCCCCCGATACAATCCATAGAATCATCAAAATAAGCACACAATGCATAGAAAACAGAATGTGTCAAAAACAGAACAGTCTGTAAAGACTCGAATTTCACTCATACTTCTGTAACTCCAATTTTTTGTCGCTTCTGTGAATCTTGTGTATAAATCTTGTGTAGAAAATTCAGAATTTTTTGTCGCTTCTGTGAATCTATACAATTATTTTACTGGATGCAAAAGTTTCTGTTTTCAACAAGATCAAATCTACTATCACCAAAGCCATCCCAAAGGTTTTACTTGGCACAAACACTAATTAAAACATAAAAAACACAATCATAATAGAGGCATAATTGTGCAAATACTCAAGAACAGAAAGAAAAAGGCAAAAATAAATTTTATTCATTAGGTTGCCTCCCAACAAGCGCTATCGTTTTACGCCCCTAGCTAGGCATAATGCATAGATTCAAGTATTGTCTTGTTTAGTTCTAGATCCATAGGATGCCCTCATGATTGATTCATATGGTGACTTAATTCTTGTTCTAGGGAAGTGTTCCATACCCTTCCTTAGTGGAAATTGAAATTTAATATTGCCTTCTTTCATATCAATCACGACCCCAATAATACATAAAAACAATCTACCAAGTATAATTGGACAAGACGGATTGCAATCAATATCAAGAACAATAAAATCTATGGGCACATAATTCCTATTTGCAAGAATAAGAACATCATTAATTCTTCCCAAAGGCTTTTTAATAGTAGAATCCGCCAAGTGCAAATTTAAAGAACACTCTTCAATATTGGTAAGACCAAGCACATCACATAAAGATTTCGGAATTGTGGAAACACTAGCACCCAAATCACATAAAGCAAAACACTCATAATTTTTTATCTTAACTTTAATTGTGGGTTCCCATTCATCATGTAATTTTCTAGGAATTGAGATCTCTAATTCCAACTTTTCTTCCAAAGCTTTCATCATGGCATCTATGATATGTTTAGTAAAAGCTTTATTTTGTTCATAAGCATGGGGTGAATTTATCATGGATTGCAACAAAGAAATACAATCAATCAAAGAGCAACTATCATAATTAAAGTCTTTGTAATCCAAAAGAGTGGGCACATCACTAGTTAAAATTTTGACCTCTCCAAACCCTCTTTTATCAAAAAATTTCATCAAGATTTTCACCATCCGAATTATCGGGACGCCTTCTAGCTAAAGTTGACTCTTCTTTAGTGCCTTTATCATCAATTTTAATCTTACTAAACAAGGAATCAATAGAAGAAGCACCAATCACTTTAAGATCTTCATCATTTTTATTAAAGCAATCACTAGAAAACGCTCTTTCTAAAAATTCTCTTTTAGCTCTAAGCATAGTGGTTCTTTTCTTACTTTCATCCATAGAAACATATAATGCTTTAATTGATTCATCAACCTTGGGCACAAAAATTTTCAACTTTAGATTTTATACATCATGAGAAATTCTATCAATGCTTCTAGACATATCATCAATCTTATTCAACTTTTCTTCTATCGTGTTATTGAAAACCTTTTGAGCATTGATAAATTCATTAATATTATTCTCAAGATCAGAGGTGTTCCTATTATTATTATAAGATGGATTACCATAGGAATTACCATAATTATTAGAGGAATTTCCAGGAAAAGGCCTAGGATTAAAATTACCTCTATAAGCATTGTCATTAAAATTGTTTCGCGAGATAAAATTCACATCTACGGGATCACTATTTTTCTCAATCAAAGTAGACAAAGGCACATCATTAAGATCAATAGGAGCACTTTTACTAGAAACCAATTTCATAAGAGCATCAACTTTTTCACTCAACGAATTAATTTCTTCAACCGAATTAATTTTTTTACTAATAGGTGCTCTTTTGGTGTGCCATTGTGAATAATTGGCCATAATATTATCAAGAAATTTAGTAGCTTCGCCCAAACAAATTTCCATAAAAATACCACCCGCGGCAGAATCTAAAAGATTTCGAGAAACAAAGTTCAATCCCGCATAAAAATTTTGTATGATCATCCAAAATTTAAACCATGAGTAGGACAATTTCTTAGCATCAATTTCATTCTTTCCCAAGATTGTGCAATATGTTCATGCTCAAGTTGCTTAAAATTCATGATTTGAGTTCTAAGGGAAATAATTTTCGCGGGCGGAAAGTACTTAGTAATAAAGGCATCTTTGCACTTATCCCAAGAATCGATACTATTGCGACGCAAAGAAGAAAACCAAATTTTTGCACGATCTCGCAAAGAAAACGGAAATAATTTCAATTTCACAATATCATTGTCCACATCTTTTTTATTTTGCATATCGCATAATTCCACGAATGTGTTTAGATGGGACGCGGCATCCTCATTAGGAGTACCGGAAAATTGATCTTTCATAACAAGATTCAACAAAGCGGCATTAATATCACAAGATTCCGCACTAGTAGCGGGAGGAGAAATCGGAGTGCTAATAAAATCATTGTTGTTGGTATTGGAAAAATCACACAACTTAGTGTTTTCTTGAGTCATCGTGACTACGCAAACAAGATTGCACACAAAAATCACTACTAGGAAAAGGGCTATAGCTGATATGGACATTAATGGCGCACCATGTATGTGGTGCACCACTGCTATATAGCAGTGGCGCACCAGATACAGGTGCGCCATTAGTGTCCTCATTACTAATGGCGCACCAGACACACGGTGCGCCATTACTAGCAAATTTTTTTTTCCAAAACTATTAATGGCGCACCAACGCACAGTGCGCCATTACTAGTTTTAACTATTAATGGCGCACCACACGCTCCGTGCGCCACTACTAACAATTTTTTTTTACTTTTTTTTTTCAAAACTAGTAATGGCGCACCTGTGTGAAGTGCGCCATTACTAGTTCAAACTAGTAATGGCGCACCACAACCACGGTGCGCCACTACTAACAATTATATATATATATATATATATATATATTTGCAAAACTAGTAATGGCGCACCCCTAACTGGTGCGCCATTAGTAACCAGGGTTACTAATGGCGCATTTTTAGGTGGTGCGCCATTAGTAACCTGAGACCAGCTAGATATTTTGGACAGCCACCTACCACACTCACTTTCCCCACTTCATTCTCTCCACCTCCTCCTCCAAGCTTGTCTCGGCTGCCTCCTCACCTCATTTGCACCATAGATTCACCCAAATTAAGTGGTTAAATTACCTTTTTTTGATAGGTAAGTAAGGGGAAAGCTTTCTTTAATTATGTTGTAGATCTACTTTTTTCTCCCTCCAACAACGTGCACATGCACTTTTTATGGCCTAGATCTACATATGTTTGTGGTGTTGCATATGTTTGTGGTGTTGCACATGTTTGTGTTTGCATGTACCGGTATTTGAAATGCGATCATTGCCAATATTTTGCCGGAATGTTGATTCATTTCCGTTTCGGCGAGAATTTGGCACTATGCATTCTTTTTGGTCCTATTTTTAGGCAAAGTCATGCCAAATTTTTTCTTGGTTCTAAAATATCGTTTTGCTCTACCCCGCAGGCGACCATGGTCCGCACGATGACCGAAGGCATCATGAATAGGTTTTTGAGCTCCGCGAAGGCCGAGATGCTTCAAAAGAACGAGACGGAGATAAGATGTCCGTGTCGAAGATGCAAGCTGAAGAGCCTTATTACGGACCCGGATTCCGAACAGGTGCGGGACCACCTGCTCTTGCGTGGTTTCATGGATGGCTATCGGTGGCAAGGTGATGAATATGACTATGAAGTCGTCCTTGGGGGCCGGGCAAGAAATGAGGAAGGGCAGCAAGACAACCGCGGCGGCGAGGGCGGGCGAGAAGACGAAGAATCTCTAGGACATGATCACGACGGTGATGCAGTACACAGTCATCATGTAGAAGATGCCGGACATGATGATGAGGAAGATCAAGACGAAGGGCATGATCATGAAGATGAAGATGCCGGAGCAGACGACGATGGACCATCGATGGGCTGGGTGCAGGACCCTTATATTCAAGAGCTGCTTCTCAAGCAGACGGATAACGCAAGAGCTGCCGCCCGAGAGAAAGCCAAGCTGGATCAACTGGAGATAGACGCGGTTACTCCATTGTATGAAGGATGCAGGCCCGAGGATACCCGCCTGAAAGTAACGCTCATGGCTCTGGAGATGAAGGTAAAACACAAAATGACCGACGCATGCTTCGACGAGAACATGTCATTCTGGCACGAACGTCTTCCCAAGGGGAACAAGTGCCCGACCAGTTTCGAGGAGGCGAAGAAAATTGTGTGTCCTCTGGATTTACCGCACGTGAAATACCATGTGTGCATGAACGATTGCATCATTTATCGGGACGAGCACGCGGAGTCTACCATATGTCCGGTGTGCGGCGTCACTCGATACAAGAAGAGGAAGAAAGCTCCTCGAAAAGTGGTGTGGTACTTTCCGATCACTCCTCGTCTGCAGCGGTATTTCGCGGACCCTAAGGCAGCAAAGCTCCTGCGTTGGCACGCGGATAGGGAGGAGAAGGAGCGAGAAGATGACGGAAATGATCCGGAGATAAATAAAAAAGACAAGATGCTGAGTTACCCTAAGGATGCGAGCCAGTGGCAAGCGTTGAACTTCTAATACCCAGATTTTGGGGACGATCCAAGGAACATCGTGCTGGGCATGAGCACCGATGGAGTCAATCCGTTTGGCAGCCAGAGAAGCACACATAGCACCTGGCCTGTGTTTGTGTGGATGTACAACCTTCCCCCCTGGAAGTGCATGAAGAGGAAGTACATTCATATGAGTATGCTAATGGAAGGGCCGAAACAACCAGGGAACGACATCAATTTGTATCTGGGGCTGCTGAAAGAGGAGCTAGACACGCTGTGGAAAACGCCAGCCAATACGTGGGATGCCGCAGAGAAAGAATATTTCCCTATGAGAGCCGCACTGCTCACGATGGTGCAAGACTATCTCGGTTACGGATATGTCGCGGGGCAGGTGGTCCACGGATTTCGTGCATGCGTCAGGTGCATGGATGACACAACGTATCGCCAGCTAGATAGAGATCCCGGGTCTTCGAAAACCGTGTTCATGGGACATCGAAGGTGGCTTCGCGATGATGACTCATGGAGAAAACGCAAGGATCTGTTCGATGGTGAAACCGAACCCCGAAGACGCCCGCGTATGAGGAGCGGCGAGGAAATAGACGAGCTGTTGAAAAATTGGAAAGAGTGCCCACCGCCGGGAAAGAAGCAAAAGGCGCCTGAGCCGCTGCTGAAGGTATGGAAAATGAGGTCGGTTTTCTGGGACTTGCCGTACTGGAAGATCCTCCGTGTGCCTCACAGCCTTGATGTCATGCATATCACGAAGAACATGTGCGAGAGTCTGCTTGGTACCCTGCTCAACATGCCAGAGAGGACCAAAGATGGGCCGAAAGCAAGGGCAGACTTGAAATCAATGGGCATCAGGGAGGAGCTTCACGCTAATGATGATGAGGCGACGGACACGAAAAGTCGTCGCAAAGGCAAAAAGGCCAAGAAGATCGGAAATGACTGCCCTCCCGCGTGCTTCACTCTAAGTCAGGAGGAGATCGAGCAGTTTTTCACCTGCCTCGTAGGAGTAAAACTTCCTTACGGTTACGCGGGGAAGATAAGCAGATACCTAGACTCAGCGAAGCAGAAGTTCAGCGGGATGAAGTCTCACGACTGTCACGTGCTGATGACGCAGATACTTCCAGTTGCAATCCGTGGGATCATGGACGCGCACGTTCGTGAAACGCTATTTGGCCTATGCAACTTTTTCGACGTCATCTCTCGGAAGTCGGTTGGCGTGAGGCAACTCAGAAGGCTACAGGAAGAGATCGTGGTGATACTATGCGAGCTTGAGATGTACTTCCCGCCCGCATTCTTCGATGTTATGGTGCATCTACTGGTCCATATCGTGGAGGATATCATCCAACTCGGGCCGACATTCCTGCACAGCATTAATAGATCTGACGAGAAAACGGCGAACGAAAAAGAGGGCGAATAAAACGGCAATTTTTTGTGAAGTGGGGGAGATGAAAACGAGAGGCAAATGGCAAATAATGTAAATTGCAAGGACATGAGATTTGTGATTAGGAACCTGATAGATGTTGATGATGTCTCCCCGGCAATGGCGCTAGAAATCCTTTCTTGATGGCTCGTGTCTGTGTCAGTATTTCCCCGAAGAGGAAGGGATGATGCAGCACAGCTACGGTAGGTATTTCCCTCAGTTATGAAACCAAGGTTATCAAACCAGTAGGAGAACCAAGCAACACTATGTAAACGGTACCTGCACACAAAGAACAAATACTTGCAACCTGACACGTAAGAGGGGTTGTCAATCCCTCTCGGGTAAAAGATCGATTGGTTTGTATGATTTTGGATAAATAGATCTCACGATAAAACAAGCAAAAATAAATAAAGAAAAAGTGCAGCAAGGTATTTTTGGGTTTTTAGAATAATAGATCTGAAAACAAAAGCAAATAAAAATAGATCTCAAAGCAAATATGATAAAGAATAGACCCGGGGGCCGTAGATTTCACTAGTGGCTTCTCTCGGGAAAAATAGCATATGGTTGGTAAACAAATTACTGTTGGGCAATTGATAGAACTTCAAACAATTATGACAATATCCAGGCAATGATCATTATATGGGCATCACGTCCAAGATTAGTAGACCGACTCCTACCTGCGTCTACTACTATAACTCCACACATCGACCGCTATCCAGGATGCATCTAGCGTATTAAGTTCATCGAGAAACGGAGTAATGCAATAAGAACGATGACATGATGTAGATAAGATCTATTCATGTAGGAATAGACCCCATCTTGTTATCCTTAATAGCAACGATACATATGTGTCTTGCTGCCCCTTCTCTCACTGGGAAAGAACACCGCACGATCGAACCCATCACAAAGCAACTCTTCCCATGGCAAGAAAAATCGATCTAGTTGGCCTAACTAAACCAAAGATTCGAAGAAGAAATACGAGGCTATAAGTAATCATGCATATAAGAGATCAAAGAAACTCTAATAACTTTCATGGATAAATAGATCTGATCATAAACTCAAAGTTCATCGGATCCCAACAAACACACCGCAAAAAGAGTTACATCAAATAGATCTCCAAGAGACCATTGTATTGAGAATTAAAGGAGAGAGAGAGGAAGCCATCTAGCTACTAACTACGGACCCGTAGGTCTACAATGAACTACTCATGCATCATCGGAGAGGCACCAATGAGGATGATGAACCCCTCTGTGATGGTGTCTACATTGGATCTGGTGGTTCTAGAACTTGCGGCGGCTGGAATTGTGTTTCGTTGACTCCCCTAGGGTTTTTGGATTTTGGGGGTATTTATAGAGCAACGAGGTGGTGCGGGAGGCGGCCGAGGTGGGCACAACCCACCAGGGCGCGCCTGGGCCCCCAGGCACGCCCAGATGGGTTGTGCTCCCCTCGGCGCCCCCCTTTGGTACTTCTTTGGCCCAACAGGTGTCTTCTGGTCCAGAAAAATTCTCCAAAAAGTTTCGCTGCGTTTGGACTCCGTTTGGTACTGATATTCTGCGAAGTAAAAAACAAGCAAAAAACAGCAACTGGCACTGGGCAATATGTCAATATGTTAGTCCCAAAAAATGATATAAAGTTGCTATAAAATGATTGTAAAACATCCAGCAATGATAATATAACAGCATGGAACAAGCAAAAATTATAGGTACGTTGGAGACGTATCACTTCAATTATAGAAATGATTGCACTCTCATGCTTCACTTAAATCTTTTTGAGAGTCTATGAATAGTAGTTGGCAATATGCATGTGTTACAAGACTAGTCCAAGAAGGATTGGTATTCAAGGGGGATATAATAAAAACTTTCATGTAGATCACTAAATATGAAACGTATGGTTTAATTATATTGATATCATAATATGAACGGATATTGGTTCATGATCATTGGTTACTAGAGATATCGGTATTAAAGCTTGTTATTAACTTCTCATGTAAGTGTTGGCCATGTCATGGTGGGGAGGTTTGAGTATTTTTATGTCTGAAACCAAATCCTTGAGTGATGTTATAATCGAGGGTGCGCGATGGTTAATGCTACTTGTGAGCTGCGTTGGGATTTCCTCGAAGAGGAGAGGATGATGCAGTACAGTAGAGATAAGTATTTCCCTTAGTTAAGAACCAAAGCTATCAATCTAGTAGGAGAACCACTCGATACCTCATTAACAACACCTACACAAAAAAGAGAAAATACTTGCACCCAACGCGATCAAGGGGGTTGTTAATCCCCTCGGCGGTTATTTGCAAGGACCAAATCTTGTAGTGATTGATAGATAAAATAAAACACAAAAATAAAATAACGGTAAATAAATTGTAGCAAGGTATTTTTGGATTTTATATATGATAAAAGTAGACCCAGGAGATAGCCGTATTTTGGGAACTGACTTAATGATGGAGGCTGAAAAGAAAGTCCAGGAGATCCGAGATAGATTGAAATTGGCCAAGTCCCGACAAAAGAGCTACTGTGACTCAAAGCACTGTCAGATCAGTTTTGAACCCGGAGAATATGTGTACCTGTGAGTCACACCCATGAAAGGAGTCAAGAGGTTTCAGACCCGAGGAAAACTTGCACCCAGATATATTGGTTCGTTCCCAGTTATGTCCAGAGTTGGTACAGTTGCTTATCAGTTGGAACTACCACCGGAATTGTTAGAAGTGCACAGTGTGTTCCATGTCTCACAGTTGAGAAGGTGTATCTCGCCACCCGAGAAAAGGACTGATATGGCAGAAATAGAGCTTGCTAAGTATTTAACCTATGAGGAGAAACCGTTCCGAATATTGGATGAAACGGAAAGAGTCACTCACAGTAAGGTGATCAAATTTTATAAGGTACAGTGGGAGCATCACACCGAGGAAGAAGCAACTTGGGAAAGAGAGGACTTTTTAAGGGCAGCCTATCCAGAATTGTTTTCCTGAGCAACCGAATCTCGAGGACGAGATTCATCCTAAGTGGGGGAGGTTTGTGACATCCTGGTTTTTGCTCTTTTTCTTTTTCTGGATTTCATTGCCATTTGATTTGAATTTGGAGTTTTGAATCAACTCAGTTGGACTTAATCACTTGGGCATGTCCTTGATTTTCACCCAAGTGACCCACCTCCCTCTCAAACACATCATTTCCTCTCTAATATATCACAAAATGGCCCTAGGAATATTTTTCATAAATGAAAAATATTCATTTCCTCTCTAACACCTCACTTCAGTTACATATGCTCCAAAGCAACCCTCATTTTTCTTGCCCACAAAAATCTAAGAAAATTCCCAAATATTCTTTGGACCTTGGCACACCTCCCTGTGTAAAAATATTTCATAGTTATTTGGAATATTTTTGCTACAGAAAATCTTTTCTGTTCTGGCCAGAAAATGCAGTTTCTACAGGAAGTGCATTTTTCCTTGATCCAATGGAGCTGAAATTTTTAGGGCTTCATTACCCTCCTAAGAAACCCCTAACCACCAAAGCTTAGCCCTAAACTCCTTCTAGATCTCTCTCTATTAACCTCACAAGTTTCTTTCCAGAAAGTTGCCAAGATGCTACACTCTCACAAATTCGACCTGTGATCAACTCAAGACCTTGGATCAACCCAAACCATCAAGGACTACACGCCACACATGATTTTAATGCGCGGAGTGGCACTATGCCAAAGTTCACCCGGTGACCACGCGTGTGCATGATGCAAGGCTGCGTGTCGACATGCTCTGGATGCCGCCGACACCTCTGTGGCGCTCGGGCTCGCTTGCCCGCTCGCCGCAGCTTGCCAAACCCCGCCACCATCATCGTCTCGACGACCTTAACTCCCCCTGGCGCTCGCCGACGCCGGAGCTCGCCGTAGCGAGCACGGGCACGACGCGGCCAAGCGCACAGTGCGCCCGTGCCACTATTCTCGTCGCCACCCGAGCCCCTGTGCTCGTCTCCTCCCTCCCACAGTGGCTGCGTGAGCCACGGCTTCTTCTCCCCCTCTCACTGACACCTCTCATCGCCGGGCGCCGTCTCCAGAGAACTCAGGTGGAGCCCGAGCCCCCTCCTCCCTCGCCTATAAATACAGCACCTACCCAGCCTCTCCGAGCACCTCAACACACTCACACAACCACCACGACGCAGTAGATAGCCGCAGCCTGGCCGGGGAGGCCTCTGGCCGGCGTTCCCTACCGGAATTCGTCGGCCATCCCCTCTGTTGCTTCCCCCTCCTCCAGAGCCTCTCGAGCTCGACCGAGTCCTCCGGCGTGTCTCTGGTGAACTACTGGTGCACGCTGGTGCAGTTGAAGCCCCTGGAAACTCCCTGCCTTGTCGGAATCGCCATCTCCGACGAGCTCCCTCCGCTGACGTCTCTGGAGAAGACCACCGCGACACGCTCCGTCCACCCCTAGCCACATTTCGGGTAAGTACAGGCTCGCCGTAGTCTTGCGCATCCATTCCCCCCCTCCACGGTTGCTGCCGACCTCTCCTCGCCGGAGAATCGCCGGTGATTCGCCGCCCCTCCTCTGTTTCCCTCCCTCTCTCTCTAAACCTGACCATGGGGGCCCACTGTCAGCCACTCAGCCGCGCCCGAAGCGGTATAAGTGGTGGCACCCCGCGGGAATATGCCTTCGACGTCACCCCCCTGGTTTTCTGTTTATTTGAATTTAATTCAAATATTGACCAGAAACTTTGACCAGCCATAGCTTTTAAACCATAAGTCCAAATGAATTGATTCTTTTTGCATTGTGTTTGTATTGAAATATTCTAGCAGCACACAAAATTTGAGATTTTTCTCTACTGTCTAGAATTTCTGGTGAATTTTAGAAGTGTTCTTGATGTTTTCTTTTTGCTGTTTTATTTATTTTCAGAAGGAGAAGCTTGCCTAGAGGAGAACCAGGAGGAGTGTGACCCTCCTCTGTGCTAAGGCAAGCCACACAAATATTTGCATGCTGTCATTTCAATATTTATGATTTTTTTAACTTGAACATGAGTTATTTCATGCATTTACTCATTTAATGAATAATGTTTATGCTAGTTACTTTGTCATGATTGAAGTGCTTAGTTTACAGTAGTGTTTGAGTACATGGACTAGTGTGAGGCAGTAGAAATATTTTTTGGTAGTATAGCTATGGTTTGGTTATGATCGGTATCATTTTCATATATGAGTTAATGATTTTAATATGTTAATGGCATAACTAAAAATGATGGTAGTAAAACCAGTGAAATTGAAACCAGTGAGTTAAAGTGCTTAGTAGTGCAAGTAGAATGAGTCTATTATGTTGATCCGTTCACTTTAGTGTTATGTGGATATAGTGCATGTCGGATAGTTGCATGTTCATGGCATACTATGACTCGAGTACTTTTATTTCAAGTTAAACCTGATGATAATTCAACTTGAACATAATGTTGATCGAGTCATGGTGCCACCGAATCGAGCTTCCCAGTGCAACCACATTTGCCTTTATGGGAAGGCCTTTATTCGGTCCGTTGTCATGCCTTTGGTCGGTGCCTCCAACGAGGGAAGGTTATGGGCGTGCGGTACCCTGGCCCGGTAAGCAGACATAACCTTGTGTGCCCGTTGTTGTTATGGTACCTTGTCCCCTTTGGGACCATTGATTGTTTTGCCACGACGGTGGCCGTTGGATGTCTTTGGTAGACATCGGGGCCACCCATGACTTAGCCCAAGAGGGGAGTTGGTCGGAGTGGCCGAGAGAATGTCATGGCGATGGGAGGGTTCTGTCGGAATGCCGTTGGTCCACCCGAATGGGAGTGCGAGGCCATGGGTTCCGTGGTGTGGGTACAATGTACTAACCTCTGCAGAGTGTTTATTAAATCTATCGATAGCCGCATCCTCAGTTATAGACATAGCTCGTAAGTAGGTCACACCGTGGATCAACATGACTAAGTTAATCTTGCACACTAAATTTATATGGTTGGCACTGGTTATGTGATGAAATTGTTGGGACCATGAAGATGGTCGTTGTTGTGGGAACCAAAGTGTTGGTTTCGTTTGTGATCCGGGAGTGATCACCGTAATGATGAGGTTGGTTACGAGGTAACCCGTTTGGTAAGAGAGTCCGAGGGACTCGGTGCACAAACATGATTTACTGCAGGAGTAGTCTGTTGTAGACTTGCATTTAACCTGCTTAATTGTCATATTATTGTTTGCCATTATGCTTATACTTGTTGTGAGCTTGCAAGTACATTCAATGTACTGACCTGGCGTGTCATGCCAGATTTCAGGAAAGTCTTACCGGATCGGAGTGCTTCCCGTGTCTAGATCGTGTCCACATCGGTGTCCCTGTGCTATGGAGTTCCGCTTCATCGTCGTTCCGCTACCGCGTAGTTGTCGTGATCGAGGCCCCTTCATTTTCATTAAATAATGTACATACTGTTCAGCCGCACCGTGTGTGCCTCTTGGCCTCGCTACTTGATGTAATATCGAACCTATGTTTCCGCTAGCTTCAATAAAGCGGTTGTATTCTGTACCAAGTTGTTGTGTGTTGCCAAAAGACTAGATCTCTGGGCTGGCAATGCAAGGTAAACCAGTTGCTCTGAGCCGGGGTGCCACAATGCTTGGTATCAGAGCTGCGCTGACTGTAGGACATGCTAGACCACTGACGCGTTAGTTAAACGGTCGATAAATGGTTTTTGAGTGCTGGTAGTGTTTGCATCTGCTTGCTGCATTGCATGCATTTGATGTATTGTTATTTCTAACGGACTAATGGTTGTGAGTGTAGATGGCTCCAGTGCCGTATGCGTGTCAGGTGGAGCTGGCACCGTACACTTCACCGCACCTTCTTCGGCATGTGTGGCGTCGACTCTACCCTCACGGTGGCGATCCGGTGTATCGGGTGTACCGGGAGCGCCTAGCAGATTCAGTGTACGAGTATCACGCGGTGGTTACCCTGCGCTGGAGTACGACAGCTAGCACTTACACTCATTCTTCTGGGAGTGGTTTCGCTTCTACCCCCGCTCAGGCTATTCAATTTGCTGCGTTTGAGATTCTCGTTGAGCTCCGCTATAACGAGATCCAGATGCAGACCCACCCAGGTTTCTACCACTACCCCTCCCTGCACGATGATGGTCGTGTCCGCTTTCCTGTCGTTGATCCGACAGCCGATAGTGCTGCTAGCCACCTTTCTCGCTATGTCACTGCTAGTTATCTTCTGATTCACAAGCTGGCCTGAGAGCTGACTCGTGCTCACACTGCTTTAGTGGCCGCTAGGTCCTATCCCACTCCACCTTCTAGGGGATTTACTCCCTATATTGCACCAGTTTCTAGCTCGCCAGTTACCCCGGTTACTCCTTCGAGTAGCTCGGGCACCTCGACCGTGACTCCCCACAGTGCCCCTGCTGAGTGGGTTTCACTTCTCGCTACTCCTGCAGCACCTATGCTCCAGCCTCATCCCGCACCTGCCCCTGAGGGAGAGCCCTCGAGGCAGTGTCGTCGTGTCACCTTTAACCCGGAGGTTTCCATTAACGTCGTCAATTCAGGATCTGAGTCCGGCTCAGGAGAGGACCCAGCAGGACCAGCAGAGCACTAGACCGTCCGAGTATCCGCAGGGTCATGATGCTTGATGTACGGATGTAGTCGTACTTGCCATGATGTTTCGTTTAATGTATGAGCATAGTCGAACCCGTCATGATGTTTCCCTTTCATGCATGAGTCTATGTATAATTATGTTGGAGCTTTTTATTATTCACCTTGGTTTTTGCTGCTTTCTTTCGGGTTTGTCGCTTGCTTTTCTTCCCATTTTTGGATGTTGCTCATCTCGGTTGCCTCATATTGGGAAAAACAAACAATAGGATGACGTGGGGGGGGGGGGGGGGGGGGCAGCAGCAGTCACGCTAGTGAGGATGTCCCTGTCCGTCGCTCAGCAAGATAGGCAGGACATTCCCCCGAGCCGTATCCACCACCACCGCCTCCACCACCACATCCGCCATCCACTGAACAAATCATGCGCATGTTTGAAGAAAGAAGAAACAATGATCTGATTGAGCTATTGAAAAGTGTGCAAGCTTTGGTTGGGCAGAATGGAAATTAGAATGGCCATCACTCTAAATTGTCAGACTTTCAGAGGACTAAGCCTCCCAGTTTCAGTCAAGTTATTGATCCTTTGGAAGCCGATGATTGGTTACAGATTATTGAGAAGAAGCTTGAGATTGCTCGCACTGAGGAAGTCGACAAGATTCCGTTTGCTACACACTACCTTGAAGGAGCTGTCGCTATATGGTGGGATATTGTGAAAGCGATGTGGCCGGCGGACGATGAAATCACTTGGGCTAAATTCAAAGACCATTTCCGCAAGTACCATATTCCCGCCGGTATTATGAAGGTCAAGCAGCGTGAATTCCTCGCTCTCACCCAAGGAAGCCTGTCAGTAAGTGAGTATCTGCATAAGTTCAACCATTTGGCCCGCTATTCTCTCTATGATGTGGCTACGGAAGAAAGGAAGATCGACAGATTTCTTGGAGGACTGAATCAACACCTCAGATGCACTCTCAGTATGCTCGACTTTCTGGATTTCCAGACTCTGGTAAACAAAGCCCTCATTGCAGAACGAGAAACACAAGCTCGTGCACGACAATAAACCCGCTAACAATGATCATAAGCGCAAGTTCGATCCTAAGAAGGATGGACAGCCAGTGCAGAAGGCTCGTACCTGGCAGCAGGCTCCGGTTGAGTACAAGCCCAATTGGCAGCAGAATGTTAACAAGACTTCTACTCAAGTCGAGAATGTCGTGACCAGCGTGGTACGCGAAGAGTGTCAGCGCAACAATTTGTGTTTTTCTTGTGGGCAGAACGGGCATTACGCCAGATAGTGCCCCAAGAGCGGCAAGACAAATGCTCCATTTAGGTCGCAAGTCAACCACATGGGACCATATCCTGGCCATAAGACCATCCAAGGGCAAGTTCACCACCTCTCCGCAGACGAAGCCCAAGAGGACCCAGAAGTCGTCATTGGTATGTTTCCTGTTAATAGCATACCTGCAATAATTTTGTTTGACTCTGGGGCTTCCCACTCTTTTATTTCACGGAGTTTTCTTGCCCAAAACAAGTTTTCTTGCTTGATTTTGGGAAAGAGTATGATGGTACAATCCCCGGGATCCGTGCTCAAAAGCAATCTGGCCTGCCGCAATTTGGAGATTGACATCAAGGGAGTCAGCTTCCCAGCTTCTTTGATAGTCATCGAGTCTGCTAAGTTGGATATTATTTTGGGAATGAACTGGTTGACCCAACATCAAGTATGCATCAATTGTGCGACCAGAGAAGTCACCTTGACAAGTCGGGAAGGTCAGACTACACAATTCTTTGCTTGAAGAAGCATACCCAAGAAAGAAATGGTTTTCACAGCTGTAGCTGAAGAATTGGATCTAATTCCTGTGGTCAGTGAGTTTCTTGAGGAATTACCAGGAATGCCGCCAGACCGAGAGCTTGAGTTTGCAATTGACCTTGTGCCTGGGACTGCACCTATATACAAGAAGTATTACCGGATGCCTTCATCCGAGTTGGTGGAGCTGAAGAAACAGCTTGATGAGATGATACAGAAAGGATACATTCGTCCGAGCTCTTCACCATGGGGATCACCCGCAATCTTCATGGACAAGAAGGACGACAGTCTCAGAATGTGTGTGGATTACCATCAGTTGAATGATGTCACAATCAAGAACAAATATCCACTTTCGAGGATTGATGATTTGTTTGATCAACTCAGTGGGGCAAAAGTATTCTCCAAGATTGATTTGAGGACCGGATACCACCAGCTCAAAATCAAGAAGGAGGATATTCCTAAGACCGCGTTCACCACTCGATACGGTCTTTACGAATATACGGTCATGTCATTCGGTCTCACCGACGCCCCCGCTTTCTTCATGCATATGATGAATAAAGTATTCATGGACTTCTTGGATAAGTTTGTGGTGGTCTTCATTGATGACATCCTCATATACTCGAAGGGTGAAGAAGAGCACAAGGGACACCTCAGAGCAGTCTTGCAAAGACTCCGTGACCATCAACTATATGCGAAATTCAGCAAATGTGTATTTTGGCTCAAGCAAGTCGGATTTTTGGGGCATGTTCTTTCGGCAGAAGGCATAGCTGTGGACCCAAGCAAAGTGAAGGACGTACTTGATTGGACAGCACCCACGACAGTAACTGAGATCCGGAGTTTTCTTGGATTAGCCAGATACTACCGTCGATTCATCGAAGGCTTCTCTAAGATTGCTAAGCCAATGACAGAACTCCTCAAGAAGGATAAGAAATTTGTATGGTCTGAGGACTGTGAGAAAAGCTTCAATGAGTTGAAGACCAGATTGACGACAGCACCTGTGTTGACCCTCCCAGACATCTACCACAGCTTTGATGTTTATGGTGACACATCCAGGAGAGGTATTGGATGTGTACTCATGCAAGATGGCAAGGTTTTAGCATACGCATCTCGACAGCTACGACCGCATGAAGGGAACTATCCAACCCATGATTTGGAATTGGCCGCAGTTGTGCACGCATTAAAAATCTGGAGGCACTACCTCATTGGCAAAAGATGTCAGATATTTACCGACCACAAGAGTCTCAAGTATATATATTCACCCAACCTGATCTGAACCTCCGACAGTGAAGATGGCTCGAATTGGTCAAGGATTATGATCTTGGAATAAATTACCATCCCGGTAAGGCCAATGTGGTTGCCGATGCCCTTAGCCGCAAGCCCGCCAATCTGAACGCCCTGATGGAGTCCTTTCGTCCCGAACTCCAAGCAGAGATCACTTAGCTTAACCTGGTTATTGTTGAGGCTGACCTTGCCAATATCTTGGAAGTTAACCCTACTCTCGAAAAAGAAATCCGCATGGCCCAGCAAGATGACTCAGTCCTGCAACACCATGTCAAGCGTATGCAAGAAGGCAAGACCCAGGATTTCTCAAAGGATGAGCAAGGTACACTGAGGTTTCGAGGACGGATTTGCGTACCTGAGCAAGCAGACCTGAGACAGAAGATCTTGACAGAAGCGCATGAATCTTCGTACTCGATCCATCCAGGATGTACCAAGATGTACGAAGACCTTCGTCAGGCATTTTGGTGGGATGGAATGAAGAAGGACATCGCCTATTTTGTCGCTTGTTGTGATATATGTAACAAAGTAAAGGCGGAACACCAGAAACCCGTCGGACTTCTTCAACCTTTGCCCGTTCCGCAATGGAAGTGGGACGATGTCTGCATGGATTTCGTCACAGGTCTACCAAGGACCCACCGAGGCAATGATGCAGTATGGGTTGTGGTGGACATGCTGACAAAGGTAGCTCACTTCATTCCCATCCGAACCACCTACCGATCCGACCAACTCGCACAGTTATATGTGTCCAGAATCATTAGTTTACATGGAGTGCCAAGAACTATCACTTCCGACAGAAGTTCTCTCTTTACCTCCGCATTCTGGTCATGTCTCCATCAAGCCTTGGGAACCGCACTAAAGTACAGCACCGCCTACCATCCTCAGACAGACGGGCAGACTGAGCGAGTAAATCAAATACTTGAAGATATGCTCCGAGCATGTGCTTTGGCCCAAGGGCCTAAGTGGGAAGATTGTCTACCTTATGCTGAGTTCCCTTACAACAACAGCTTCCAGACCAGCCTCAAGATGTCACCATATGAAGCTCTGTATGGCCGTAAGTGCCGCACTCCGCTAAACTGGTCTCAAACCGAAGATAGCCGTATTTTTGTAACCGACTTAATGATGGAGGCTGAAAAGCAAGTCTAGGAGATCCGAGATAGATTGAAATTGGCTAAGTCCCGACAAAAGAGCTACTATGACTCAAAGCACCGTCAGATCAGTTTTGAACCCAGAGAATATGTGTACCTGTGAGTCACACCCATGAAAGGAGTCAAGAGGTTTCAGACCCGAGGAAAACTTGCACCCAGATATATTGGTCCGTTCCCAGTTATGTCCAGAGTTGGTACAGTTGCTTATCAGTTGGAACTACAACCGGAATTGTTAGAAGTGCACAATGTGTTCCATGTCTCACAGTTGAGAAGATGTATCTCGCCACCCGAGAAAAGGACTGATATGGCAGAAATAGAGCTTGCTAAGGATTTAACCTATGAGGAGAAACCGTTCCGAATATTGGATGAAACGGAAAGAGTCACTCGCAGTAAGGTGATCAAATTTTACAAGGTATAGTGGGAGCATCACACCGAGGAAGAAGCAACTTGGGAAAGAGAGGACTTTTTAAGGGCAGCCTATCCAGAATTGTTTTCCTGAGCAACCGAATCTCGAGGACAAGATTCATCCTAAGTGGGGGAGGTTTGAGACATCCTGGTTTTTGCTCTTTTTCTTTTTCTGGATTTCATTGCCATTTGATTTGAATTTGGAGTTTTGAATCAACTCAGTTGGATTTAATCACTTGGGCATGTCCTTGATTTTCACCCCAAGTGACCCACCTCCCTCTCAAACACATCATTTCCTCTCTGATATATCACAAAATGGCCCTAGGAATATTTTTCATAAATGAAAAATATTCATTTCCTCTCTAACACCTCACTTTAGTTACATATGCTCCAAAGCAACCCTCATTTTTCTTGCCCACAAAAATCTAAGAAAATTCCCAAATATTCTTTGGACCTTGGCACACCTCCCTGTGTAAAAATATTTCATAGTTATTTGGAATATTCTTGCTACAGAAAATCTTTTCTGTTCTGGCCAGAAAATGCAGTTTCTACAGGAAGTGCATTTTTCCTTGATCTAATGGAGCTGAAATTTTTAGGGCTTCATTACCCTCCTAAGAAACCCCTAACCACCAAAGCTTAGCCCTAAACTCCTTCTAGATCTCTCTCTATTAACCTCACAAGTTTCTGTCCAGAAACTTGCCAAGATGCTACACTCTCACACAGTCGACCTGTGATCAACTCAAGACCTTGGATCAACCCAAACCATCAAGGACTACATGCCAGACATGATTTTAATGCGTGGAGTGGCACTATGCCAAAGTTCACGCAGTGACCACGTGTGTGCATGATGCAAGGCTGCGTGTCGACGTGCTCTGGATGCCGCCGACACCTCTGTGGCGCTCGGGCTCGCTTCCCCGCTCGCCGCAGCTTGCCAAACCCCGCCACCATCATTGTCTCGATGCCCTTAACTCCCCCTGGCGCTCACCGACGCCGGAGCTCGCCGCAGCGAGCATGGGCACGACGCGGCCAAGTGCATAGTGCGCCCGTGCCACTGTTCTCGTCGCCACCCGAGCCCCTGTGCTCGTCTCCTCCCTTCCACAGTGGTTGCGTGAGCCATGGCTTCTTCTCCCCCTCTCAATGACACCTCTCGTTGTCGGGCGCCGTCTCCAGAGAACTCCGGCGGAGCCCGAGCCCCCTCCTCCCTCGCCTATAAATACAGCCCCTCCCCAGCCTCTCCCAGCACCTCAACACACTCACACAACCACCACGACACAGTAGATAGCCGCAGCCTGGCCGGGCAGGCCTCTGGCCGCCGTTCCCGACCGGAATTTGTCGGCGATCCCCTCTGTTGCTTCCCCCTCCTCCAGAGCCTCTCGAGCTCGACCGAGTCCTCTGGCGTGTCTTTGGTGAACCACTGGTGTGCGCTGGTGCAGTTGAAGCCCCTGGAAACGCCCTGCCTCGCCGGAATCGCCATCTCCGACGAGCTCCCTCCGCTGACGTCTCTGGAGAAGACCACCGCGACATGCTTCGTCCACCCCTAGCCACGTTTCGGGTACGTACAGGCTCGCCGTAGTCTTGCGCATCCATTCCCCCCCTCCACGGCGGCCGCCGACCTCTCCTCGCCGGATTATCGCCGGTGATTCGCCGCCCCTCCTCTGTTTGCCTCCCTCTCTCTCTAAACCGGACCGTGGGGGCCCACTGTTAGCCACTCAGCCGCGCCCGAAGCGGTATAAGTGGTGGCGCCCCGCGGGAATATGCCTTCGACGTCACCCCCCTGGTTTTCTGTTTATTTGAATTTAATTCAAATATTGACCAGAAACTTTGACCAGCTATAGCTTTTAAACCATAAGTGCAAATGAATTGATTCTTTTTGCATTGTGTTTGTATTGAAATATTCTAGTAGCACACAAAATTTGAGATTTTTATCTACTGTCTAGAATTTCTGGTGAATTTTAGAAGTGTTCTTAATGCTTTCTTTTTGCTGTTTTATTTATTTTCAGAAGGAGAAGCTTGCCTAGAGGAGAACCAGGAGAAGTGTAACCCTCCTCTGTGCTAAGGCAAGCCACACAAATATTTGCATGCTGTCATTTCAATATTTATGATTTTTTTAACTTGAACATGAGTTATTTCATGCATTTAATCATTTAATGAATAATGTTTATGCTAGTTACTTTGTCATGATTGAAGTGCTTAGTTTACAGTAGTGTTTGAGTACATGGACTAGTGTGAGGTAGTAGAAATATTTTTTGGTAGTATGGCTATGGTTTGGTTATGATCGGTATCATTTTCATATATGAGTTAATGATTTTAATATGTTAATGGCATAACTAGAAATGATGGTAGTAAAACCAGTGAAGTTGAAACCCGTGAGTTAAAGTGCTTAGTAGTGCAAGTAGAATGATTCTATGATGTTGATCCGTTCACTTTAGTGTTATGTGGATATAGTGCATGTTAGATAGTTGCAAGTTCATGGCATACTATGACTCGAGTACTTTTATTTCAAGTTAAACCTGATGATAATTCAACTTGAACATAATGTTGATCGAGTCATGGTGCCACCGAATCGAGCTTCCCATTGCAACCACATTTGCCTTTATGGGAAGGCCTTTATTCGGTCCGTTGTCATGCCTCTGGTCTGTGCCTCCAATGAGGGAAGGCTATGGGTGTGCGGTACCCTGGCCCGGTAAGCAGACATAACCTTGTGTGCCCGTTGTTGTTATGGTACCTTGTCCCCGTTTGGGACCATTGATTGTTTTGCCACGACGGTGGCCGTTGGATGTCTTTGGTAGACATCGGGGCCACCCATGACTTAGCCCAAGAGGGGAGTTGGTCGAAGTGGCCGAGAGAGTGTCATGGCAATGGGAGGGTTCTGTCGGAATGTCGTTGGTCCACCCGAATTGGAGTGCGAGGCCATGGGTTCCGTGGTGTGGGTACAGTGTACTAACCTCTGCAGAGTGTTTATTAAATCTATCGATAGCCACGTCCTCGGTTACGGACACAGCTCGTAAGTAGGTCACACCATGGATCAACATGACTAAGTTAATCTTGCACACTAATGTTATATGGTTGGCACTGGTTATGTGATGAAATTGTTGGGACCATGAAGATGGTTGTTGTTGTGGGAACCAAAGTGTTGGTTTCGTTTGTGTTCCGGGAGTGATCACCGTAATGATGAGGTTGGTTACGAGGTAACCTGTTTGGTAAGAGAGTCCGAGGGACTCGATGCACAAACATGATTTACTGCAGGAGTAGTCTGTTGTAGACTTGCATTTAACCTGCTTAATTGTCATATTATTGTTTGCCATTATGCTTATACTTGTTGTGAGCTTGCAAGTACATTCAATGTACTGACCTGGCGTGTCATGCCAGATTTCAGGAAAGTCTTACCGGATCGGAGTGCTTCCTGTGTCTAGATCGTGTCCACATCGGTGTCCCTGTGCTATGGAGTTTCGCTTCGTCGTCGTTCCGCTGCCGCGTAGTTGTCGTGATCGAGGCCCCTTCATTTTCATTAAATAATGTACATACTGTTCAGCCGCACCGTGTGTGCTGCTTGGCCTCGCTACTTGATGTAATATCAAACCTATGTTTCCGCTAGCATCAATAAAGCGGTTGTATTCTGTACCAAGTTGTTGTGTGTTGTCAGAAGACTAGATCTCTGGGCTGGCAATGCAAGGTAAACCGGTTGCTCTAAGCCGGGGTGCCACAAATATTATTTGAATCTTCTCTGAATTCTTATATGCATGATTTGATATCTTTGTATTTCTCTTTGAATTATCGGTTTGGTTTGGCCAACTAGATTGGTTCTTCTTGCAATGGGAGAGGTGCTTAGTTTTGGGTTCAATCTTGCGGTGTCCTCACCCAGTGACAAAGTAGGGGTAGCGAGGCACGTATTGTATTGTTGCCATCAAGGGTAAAAAGATGGGGTTTTCATCATATTGCTTGAGTTTATCCCTCTACATCATGTCATCTTACTTAAGGCGTTACTTCGTTCTTTCTGAACTTAATACTCTAGATGCAAGTTGCGGTCGATGTGTGGAGTAATAGTAGTAGATGCAGGCAGGAGTTGATCTACTTGACACGGACGTGATGCCTATATGCATAATCATTGCCTTGGATATCGTCATAACTTTGCGCTTTTCTATCAATTGCTCGACAGTAATTTGTTCACCCACCGTATTATTTGCCTTCAAGAGAGAAGCCTCTAGTGAAACCTATGGCCCTCGGGTCTATTTTCCATCATATATTTTCAGATCTATTAACCAAAAAATCCCAAAATACCTCGCTGCGTTTTAATTGTTTTTACTTTGTTTTACGTTTTAGTAATCTTTTATATCTACCTCTATCAGATCTCACCTTTGCAAGTGACCGTGAAGGGATTGACAACCCCTTTATCGCATTGGGTGCAAGTGTTTGATTGTTTATGCAGGTGCATAGATTGGAGACTTTCTTGTATCTCCTACTGGATTGATACCTTGGTTCTTAACTGAGGGAAATACTTATCTCTACTTTGGTGCATCACCCTTTCCTCTTCAAGGGAAAAAACCAACGCAAGCTATAGAAGTAGCAGGAAGAATTTCTAGCGCCGTTGCCGGGGAGATCTACATCAAGCCTACCAAGTACCCACCATAAACTCTCATCTCTTGCATTACATTATTTGCCATTTGCATCTCATTTTCCTCTCCCCCACTTCTAAAACGATTTCAGAAAAAAGACAAAAATATTTGCCTTTTTATTCGCCTTTCTTTCGTTTGCCTTTATGTCTTACTTGGCTCGTGGTATAATTGTGTGTTTATTGAAAATCAGAAACAAAAAGGTTTATGGATCCACTAAAAGTTTTCTACTTGGATCATCTTCGATCCATATGTGCTCGTGCTGGAACCCCAACTAGTTTAGTTGAGGGAAAATCTTTAGATGAGTATGCTCATTTTGTGCATCTTCGTTTGTCTGAAAAAGGGAGACTCTTATGGAATCAAATAAATTGTTTGCTATGTTATGCTTGGAATCTTTGTGAACTTTGTGATTTTACTTGTTGCTCTAAGAACCCTAAAAAACACCTTCCCAACATATGTGAGTTTAATAATAATGAAATCTTATCTTCTTATGAAAAGGGTGTTTATAGTTGCTATGATATCGAACAAATTGAAGAATTTGTTGCTTTTAAGGGTGCTTATGAAGTTGCTTCTTTGATTGAAAAGTATGATATTACTCTCTACAAATCTAAATTTTTTGACATACTTAAATATTGCTATGAAAACTATGCTCATAATGCCTATGTTAAGGAATTTATTGAGAGAATGACTGTTGCTTTGGAAGAAAATAATGATATGCATGGATCTATAGATAATTATGATTCTGATGATTTGATTGAGATATCCTCCCTTGATGAACATGATGCTTGCTATTTTTATGGCCATGATGCCAATATTAATTATGCTTATGAAGATGAACTTGCTATAGTTCCTTATGTTAAACAGGAAATTATTGCTATTGCACCCATACTTGATAGTTCCTTGAATCAAAAGCATGATTGCAATGATGTTACTATAAATTCTATTAATGTCAATTGTGCTAATAATATGCAAAACCCCAAGCTTGGGGATGCTAGTTTTGCTATGTCCGCTACTTATTGCAATGATCATGATTGGGGTGATTCTTCTTATGATCTTGAAACTTTATTTAAGCCTCATGATAAATATGTTTGCAATAATATAGAAAGTGGGTTTGGAAGAGTGCCAACTCTAGGTAATAATGATCCCACTACTTTGGAGAATGATCAATCTTATGAAATTTTTGATAAAAGTGGGTTTGAAGAGGTCATGACTTTATTTTATGATAATCCTAATATTTTGGAAGAGTGTCAACTTTGCATGCATGTGGATCATAAAGAGAATATTTTATGTGATAGCTATATTATTGAATTTGAATATGATCCCACATGCAATTATTATGAGAGAGGAAAATATGGTTGTAGAAATCTTCATGTTACTAAATTACCTCTCGTGATGTTGAGATTGCTATTGTTTCTTTCTTCTCCCTTACATATGCTAGATTTTGCTTGTCTTGATAATTTGTTTGATTACAAAATGCCTATGCATAGGAAGTATGTTAGACTTAAACTTGTTTTTCACATGCTACATGATGTTCTCTTCGTGCTTCAATTGCTATCTTTCATGTGAGCATCATTAAAATTATCAATGCCTAGCTAAAAGGCTTTAAAGAAAAGCGCTTGTTGGGAGACAACCCAATAATTTTATTTTCTGTTTTTATGAGAATACACATTATTACCTCTGTAGTAATTGTGTTCTGGTGTTTTAATTAGTTTTTGAGCCAAGTAAGACCTTTGGGATGGCTTACGGTGATAGTTGATTTGATGTTGCTGAGAAACAGAAACTTTTGCGTTCAGTAACAGAATTGTTTAGATTCGCTGGAGCATGTAAAAACCCTGAATTTGTTACACAATATTGATATACGAATTTACTATGTTGTCCTAATTTTTCAGAACTTTTGGAGTTACAGAAGTATTAGAACAATTCAGATCTTCACAGATTGCTCTGTTTTTGACAGATTCTGTTTTCTATGTGTTGTTTGCTTATTTTGATGAATCTATGGGAAGTATCGGGGGGTATGAACCATGGAAAAGTTGGAATACAGTATATATTACAGAAATATAAATAAAGAATGAGTTCACAATAGTACCAAAATGGGGTGATTCATTTTCTTATACTAACGGATCTCATGAGTTTTCTGTTGAGTTTTGTGTTGTGAAGTTTTCAAGTTTTGGGTAGAGATTTGATGGACTATGGAATAAGGAGTGGCAAGAGCCTAAGCTTGGGTATTCCCAAGGCACCCCAAGGTAATATTCAAAGAGAACCAAGCATCTAAGCTTGGGGATGCCCCGGATGGCATCCCCTCTTTCGTCTTCGTCTATCGGTAAATTTACTTGAGGCTATATTTTTATTCACCACATGATATGTGTTTTGCTTGGAGCGTCTTGTATGATATGAGTCTTTGCTTTTTAGTTTGCCACAATAATCCTTGCTGTAAACACCTTTTGAGAGGGACACGCATGAATCGTGAATTTATTAGAATACTCTATGTGCTTCACTTATATCTTTTGAGCTAGGCAATTTGCTCTGGTGCTTCACTTATATCTTTTTAGAGCACGGCGGTGGTTTTATTTTATAGAAATTGTTGAACTCTCATGCTTCACTTCTATTATTTTGAGAGTCTCTCTAAACAGCATGGTAATTTGCTTAGGTTATGAATTTAGTCCTAATATGATGGGCATTCAAGAGGGATATAATAAAAACTTTCATATAAAGTGCGTTGAATACTATGAGAAGTTTGATTCCTTATGATTGTTTTGAGATATAAAGATGGTGATATTAGAGTCATGCTAGTGAGTAATTGTGGATTGGTAGAAATACTTGGGTTAAAGTTTGTGATTCCCGTAGCATGCACGTATGGTGAACCGTTATGTGATGAAGTCGGAGCATGATTTATTTATTGATTGTCTTCCTTATGAGTGGCGGTCGGGGACGAGCGATGGTCTTTTCCTACCAATCTATCCCCCTAGGAGCATGCGTGTAGTACTTTGTTTCGATAGCTAATAGACTTTTGCAATAAGTATGTGAGTTCTTTATGACTAATTTGAGTCCATGGATTATACGCACTCTCACCCTTCCACCATTGCTAGCCTCTCTAGTACCGTGCAACTTTCGCCGGTGCACTACACCCAACATATACCTTCCTCAAAACAGCCACCATACCTACCTATTATGGCATTTCCATAGCCATTCTGAGATATATTGCCATGCAACTTCCACCGTTCCGTTTATTATGACACGCTCCATCATTGTCATATTCCTTTGCATGATCGTAAGAGAGCTAGCATGATGTTTTCATGGCTTGTCCATTTTTGATGTCATTTGCTATGCTAGATCATTGCACATCCCGGTACACCACCGAAGGCATTCATATAGAGTCATATTTTGTTCTAGAATTGAGTTTTAATTCTTGAGTTGTAAGTAAATAAAAGTGTGATGATGATCATTATTAGAGCATTGTCCAATGTGAGGAAAGGATGATGGAAGCTATGATTCCCTCACAAGTTGGGATGAGTCTCTGGACTTTGAAAAAATAAAAGAGGCCAAAATAAGCCCAAATAAAAAAATGAGAGAAAAGAGAGAAGGGGCAATGCTACTATCCTTTTACCACACTTGTGCTTCAAAGTAGCACCATGATCTTCATTATAGAGAGTCTCCTATGTTGTCACTTTCATATACTAGTGGGAATTTTTCATTATAGAACTTGGCTTGTATATTCCAATGATGGGATTCCTCAAATTGCCCTAGATCTTTGTGAGCAAGCGAGTTGGATGCACACCCACTTAGTTTCTTTTGAGCTTTCATACACTTATAGCTCTAGTGCATCCGTTGCATGTCAATCCCTACTCGCTCACATTCATATCTATTGATGGGCATCTCCATAGCCCGTTGATACGCCTAGTTGATGTGAGACTATCTCCTTCGTTTTGTCTTCTCCAACCACCATATTCTATTCTCCCTATAGTGCTATATCCATCGCTCACGCTCATGTACTGCGTGAAAGTTGAAAAAGTTTGAGAACATCAAAAGTATAAACAATTGCTTGGCTTGTCATCGGGGTTGTGCATGATTTAATAGTTTGTGTGATGAAGATGGAGCATAGTCAGACTATATGATTTTGTAGGGATAACTTTCTTTGGCCATGTTATTTTGAGAAGACACAATTGCTTTATTAGTATGCTTGAAGTATTATTGTTTTTATGTCAATATTAAACTTTTGTTTTGAATCTTATGGATCTGAATATTCATGCCACAATAAAGAAAATTACATGGATAAATATGTTAGGTAGCATTCCACATCAAAAATTCTGTTTTTATCATTTACCTACTCGAGGACGAGCAGGAATTAAGCTTGGGGATGCTTGATACGTCTCCAACGTATCTATAATTTTTGATTGTTCCATGCTATTATATTATCTGTTTTGGATGTTTTATATGCATTAATATGCTATTTTATATTATTTTTGGGACTAACTTATTAACCCAGAGCCCAGTGCCAGTTTCTGTTTTTTTCCTTGTTTTTGAGTTTTACAGAAAAGGAATATCAAACGGAGTCCAAACGGAATAAAACTTTCTAGATGATTTTTCTTGGACCAGAAGACACACGTAGGACTTGGAGAGGAAGTCAGAAGAGTCCCGAGGGCTCCACAAGCCCTCAGGGCGCGCCCTAGGGGGGGTGCCCCCTGGCTTGTGGGCCCCCTGGGAGTCCTTCAACCCGAATCTTTGGCCTATAAATTTTGAAATATTCCCAAACGACCAGAAGTGTCCACCAAAATACTTTTCCGCCGCCGTAACCTTCTGTACCCGTGAGATCCCATCTTGGGGCCTTTTCCGGCATCCTGCTGGAGGGGGATTCGATCATGGAGGGCTTCTACATCAACCGTATTGCCCTTCCGATGAAGCGTGAGTAGTTTATCTCAGACCTACGGGTCCATAGCTAGTAGCTAGATGGCTTCTTCTCTCTCTTTGATCCTCAATACCATGTTCTCCTCGTTGTTCTTGGAGATCTATCCGATGTAATATTCTTTTGTGGTGTGTTTGTCGAGATCCGATGAATTGTGGATTTATGATCAGATTATCTATGAATATTATTTGAATCTTCTCTGAATTCTTGTATGCATGATTTGATATCTTTGTATTTCTCTTTGAATTATCGGTTTGGTTTGGCCAACTAGATTGGTTCTTCTGGCAATGGGAGATGTGCTTAGTTTTGGGTTCAATCTTGCGGTGTGCTCACCAAGTGACAAAGTAGGGGTAGCGAGGCACGTATTGTATTGTTGCCATCAAGGGTAAAAAGATGGGGTTTTCATCATATTGCTTGAGGTTATCCCTCTACATCATGTCATCTTACTTAAGGCGTTACTCCGTTCTTTATGAACTTAATACTCTAGATGCATGCTGGATAGCGGTCGATGTGTGGAGTAATAGTAGTAGATGCAGGCAGGAGTCGGTCTAATTGACACGGACATGATGCCTATATGCATAATCATTGCCTTGGTTATTGTCATAACTTTGTGCTTTTCTATCAATTGCTCGACAGTAATTTGTTCACCCACCGTATTATTTGCCATCAAGAGAGAAGCCTCTAGTGAAACCTATGGCCCACGGGTCTATTTTCCATCATATATTTTCAGATCTATAAATCAAAAAACCCAAAAATACCTCGCTGTGTTTTATTTGTTTTTACTTTGTTTTACGTTTTAGTAATCTTTTATATCTACCTCTATCAGATCTCACCTTTACAAGTGACCGTGAAGGGATTGACAACCCCTTTATTGCGTTGGGTGCAAGTGTTTGATTGTTTGTGCAGGTGCGTAGATTGGAGACTTGCTTGTATCTCCTACTAGATTGATACCTTGGTTCTTAACTGAGGGAAATACTTATCTCTACTTTGCTGCATCACCCTTTCCTCTTCAAGGGAAAAACCAACGCAAGCTCAAGAAGTAGCACCCCTGGGTGCGCCCTGTTGCTTTGTCGTCTCCTCATTTGCCTTCTGGTCTCCTCCCGAAGCTTCTAGAGTCTCTCTTGTCCAGAAAAAAATCGTCAAAAGTTTCGTAGCATTTGGATTTTGTTTGGTACTGATTTCCTCGAAAACCAAAAATAGGCAAAAAAAAATAGCAACTACCACTTGGCACTAGGTCAATAGGTTAGTCCCAAAAAATGATATATAATTGCATATAAAACATCCAAGATTGATACTATAATAGCATGGAACAATTAAAAATTATAGATATGTTGGAGACGTATCAAGCATCCCCAAGCTTAATTCGTGCTCGACCTCGAGTAGGTAAATGATAAAAACAGAATTTTTGATGTGAAATGCTACCTAACATGTCTATCATGTAATCTTTCTTTTATGGTATGAATATTTAGATCCGGATGATTCAAAGCAATAGTCTATAATTTGACATAAATACATCAATACTCAGCCATACCAACAAACAATCAGGCCTTTCAAAATAAAAATGCTAAAGAACGCTAACCCTACAAAATCATATATCCTTGTCATGCTATACATGAGCGCAAAGTATTTATCATGCACAACCCCGATGACAAGCCAAGCAATTGGTTCATACTTTTTAACGCGCTTCAGCTTTTTAAACCCCCACACAATACATGAGCACAAGCCATGGATATAACACTATGGGTGGAATAAAATACGGTGGTAGAGATTAATATCAAGAAGACAAAAAAGGAAGAAAGTCTGACATCGACGCGACTAATCAACGGGCTATGGAGATGCCCATCAATTGATGTCAATGCAAGGAGTAGGCATTGCCATGCAATGGATGCACTAAGAGCTATAAGTGTATGAAAGCTCAAACTGAAAACTAAGTGGGTGTCCATCCAACTTGCTTGCTCTAGAAAACCTCGGGCATTTGAGGAAGCCCATCATCGGAACATACAAGCCAAGTTCTATAATGAAAAATTCCCACTAGTATATGAAAGTGACTACATAGGAGACTCTCTATATGAAAAACATGGTGCTACTTTGAAGCACAAGTGTGGAAAAAGATAGTAACATTGCCCCTTCTCTGTTTCTCTCATTTTTTTTGGTGGGCTCTTTTTGTCTTCTTTTTTTCTGGGCTCTTTTTGGCCTCTTTTTTCCCTCACTGGGACAATGCTCTAATAATGAATAATGATGATCATCAAACTTCTATTTACTTACAACTCAAAATTAGAACTCGATACTAGAACAAAATATGACTCTATATGAGTGCCTCTGGGAGTGTACTAGGATGTGCAATGATCTAGCGTAAACATGTATAAAAAATGATTAACGGTGGCTGATACGTCTCCAAGGTATCTATAATTTTTTATTGTTCCATGCCATTATATTATCAATCTTGGATGTTTTATGTGCAATTATATATCATTTTTTGGGACTAACCTATTAACTTAATGTTGTTGGAAGTGTGCCCTAGAGGCAATAATAAAATGGTTATTATTATATTTCCTTAATCATGATAAAGGTTTATTATTCATGCTAGAATTGTATTGACCGAAAACTTAAATACATGTGCGGATACATAAACAAATACAGTGTCCCTAGTGAGCCTCTACTAGATTAGCTCGTTGATCAAAAGATGGTTAAGGTTTCCTGATCATAGACATGAGTTGTCATTTGATAATGGGATCACATCATTAGGAGAATGATGTGATGGACAAGACCCATCCATTAGCATAGCATATGATCGTTCAGTTTATTGCTACTGCTTTCTTAATGTCAAATACATATTCCTTCGACCATGAGATCATGCAACTCTCGGATACCGGAGGAATACCTTGTGTGCTATCAAATGTCATAACATAACTGGGTGATCCTAAAGGTGCTCTACACGTATCTCCGAAGGTGTCTGTTAAGTTGGCATGAATAGAGACTGGGATTTGTCACTCCGTATGAAAGAGAGGTATCTCTGGGACCTCTCGGTAATACAACATCAAAAGAAGCTAGCAAGCAAAGTGACTAAGGAGTTAGTTGCAAGATGATGTATTACAGAACGAGTAAAGGGACTTTCCGATAACGAGATTGAACTAGGTATGGAGATACCGACGATCGAATATCGGGCAAGTAACATACCAACAGACAAAGGGAACTACGTATGTTGTCATAAAGGTTTTACCGATAAAGATCTTCATAGAATATGTAGGAACCAATATGGGCATCCAGGTCCCTCTATTGGTTATTGACCGGAGAAGCGTCTCGGTCATGTCTACATCATTCTCGAACCCGTAGGGTCCGCACGCTTAACGTTCATTGACGATATAGTATAATATGAGTTATGTATGTTGGTGACCGAATGTTGTTCGGAGTCCCGGATGAGATCACAGACATGATGAGTAGCTCCGAAATGGTCCGGATGTGAAGATTGATATGTAGGATGAAGGTATTCGGGTTTCGGAATACACTGGATTACCATCGTAGTGCCGGAAGGGGTTTCGGGAGGCCACGAGGAGTTATTGGGCTTAACGGGCCAAGGAGAATGGAGCACATCAGCCCACAGGGGGCTGGCGCGCCCACCTCCTGGCCGCCGGCCCAAGGGAAGGAAGGGAATAGGGTCAGCCCCCTCTTACCTTCTCTTCCACATGAGAAAAAGGAAAAGGGGGGCGCCTCCCCTCCTGCCTTCTCCCCTGCGCCATAGGAAGGAAAGGGGGGCGCGCCTAGGGCAGGCACCCTAGGGCAGCAGCCGGCTCCCTTGGGGCGCCCCTAGGGCTGCCTCCCCTCCCCCTCCACCTATATATATGAGAGGAGGCGAGGGGGCAACACAGACCATGATTCCAAGCCGTGTGCGGCGCCCCCTCTCCCTCTAGTTCCTTCTCCGTCCAAATCTGTTGTGCTTGGCGAAGCCCTGCGGAATAATTTCACCACCACCATCACCACGCCGTCGTGTTGACGGAACTCATCTACTACTTCGACCCTCTTGCTGGATCGAGAAGGGAAGGAAGTCATCGAGCTGAACGTGTGCTGAACGCGGAGGTGCCGTGCGTTCGGTGCTTGATCGGTACGGATCGTGAAGTTGTACGACTACATCAACCACGTTGATAAACGCTTTCGCTTAGCGATCTACAAGGGTATGTAGATACTTTCCCCCTTTTGGAGCTATGCATCTCCATGGATAGATCTTGCGTGTCCGTAGATATTTTTTTTTGTTTTCCATGCAACGTTCCCCAACAAATGCCAAGTGCCAGTTGCTGTTTTTTTGCCTGTTTTTGGTTTTCCAGGAAATCAGTACCAAACGAAGTCCAAATGCCATGAAACTTTTTGATGATTTTTTTTCTGGACATAAGAGACACTAGAAGTTTCAAGAGGAGGCCAGAAGGCGAAGGAGGTGGCCACGAGCCACCAAGGCGCGTCCTGGTGCCTCGTGGGCCCCTCGTTCCTCCATTTGACCTAATTCTGACTCTATAAATTCTCTAAAATAGGGAAACCAATATAGAGCCACCCAAAACACTTTTTTCGCCCCGCAACCTTCTGTTCTCGCGAGATCCCATCTGGAGGCCTTTTCCGGCACTCTGCCGAAGGGGGAATCGATCATGGAGGGCTTCTACATCAACCTTGCTGCCCCTCCGATGATGTGTGAGTAGTTTACCACAAACCTATGGGTCCATAGCTAGTGCTGGATAGCTTCTTCTCTCTCTTTGATCTTCAATACAATGTTCTCCTTGATGTTCTTGGAGATCTATTCGATGTAATCCTTTTTGCGGTGTGTTGGTTGGGATTCGATGAATTGTGGGTTTATGCTGATATTATCTATGAATATTATTTGATTCTTCTCTAAACTCTTTTATGCATGATTAATATAGCTTTGTATTTCTCTCCGGTCTTTTGATTTTGTTTGGCCAACTAGATTGGCCTGGTCCGTGATGTGCCTCCCCTCGGGCTCTCCACGGTGATGAGTGTTGAATATGAATGTATCAATGTAGATTTGGTATGTTAGGATTGTGTTTTAGTCTTTCCCAACAAGCCAGGCCACCTCGGTATCTACATATATGCCTATGGCATCCCCAATCATATTGTGAATTGCAATATATTCCTAGTCTACATGGTATCAGATACTGTACCGATCCTACCCTAAACCTTCTCCTGCAACACCCACGCCGCCGCTGCTCCACCCAGCTGCTGCCGCACCATCCTCCTTGCGCCGCCACCACACACCCTTGCCGCCGCCACGCCATCCTCTTCCAACCATCCCAGCCGTTGCATCCCTCTGTCGCTGCTGCTCTTCTTCTCTTTTCTGCTGCTGCCCTACTCCTCCTCCAACCCGAGCCGCTGCCCTCCTTCTCCTCCAACCCCAGCCGTTGCTCTTCTTCTTCTCCAACCCGAGCTGCTGCAGCCACCTGATACGTCCATTTTGCATCATGTTTTCCTACTGTTATTTATAATGTTTTATGCATAATAATGCTTTTTGGAGTAATTCTAATGCCTTTTCTCTCATAATATGCAAGGTTTACACAAAGTGGGAGAATACCGGCACCTGGAATTCTGGACCTGAAAAAGCTACATCAGAGTTACCTATTCTGCACATCTCCAAATGAGCTAAAAATTTACGGAGAATTATTTTGCAATATATAAAAATACTGGAGCAAATAACTACCGGAGGAGGCCCACCAGGTGGGCACAACCCACCTGGGCGTGCCAGGCCCCCTAGGCACGCCCTGGTGGGTTGTGCCCTCTTCGGCCCACCTCCAGTGCCCATCTTCTGGTATATAGGTAATTTTGACCTAGAAAAAATGAGAGGGGGACTTTCAGGATGAAGCGTTGCTGTCTCGAGGTGGAACTTGGGCAGGAGCACTTTTGCCCTCCGGCGGAGCGATTCCACCGGGGGAACTTCCCTCCCGGAGGGGGAAATCATCGCCATCATCATCACCGACAACTATCCCATCTTTGGGAGGGCCATCTCCATCAACATCTTCAACAACACCATCTCCTCTCAAACCCTAGTTCATCTCTTGTGTTCAATCTTTGTACCGGAACCTTAGATAGGTACTTGTGGGTGACTAGTAGTGTTGATTACATCTTGTAGTTGATTACTATATGGTTTATTTGGTGGAAGATTATATGTTCAGATCCATTATGCTATTTAATACCCCTATGATCTTGAGCATGATTATCATTTGTGAGTAGTTACTTTTGTTCTTGAGGTCACGGGAGAAGTCATGTTGCAAGTAATCATGTGAACTTGATATGTGTTCGATATTTTGATGATATGTATGTTGTGATTCTCTTAGTGGTGTCATGTGAACGTCGACTACATGGCACTTCAACATATTTGGGCCTAATGGAATGCATTGTGGAGTAGTTATTAGATGATGGGTTGCTAGAGTGACAGAAGCTTAAACCCTAGTTTATGCGCTACTTCGTAAGGGACCGATTTGGATCCAAAAGTTTAATGCCATGGTTAGATTTTATCTTAATACTCTTCTCGTAGTTGCGGATGCTTGCGAGGGGGTTAATCATAAGTAGGAGGTTTGTTAAAGTAAGAACAACACCTAAGCACCGATCCACCCACATATCAAATTATAAAAGTAGCGAACACAAATCAAACCAGCATGATGTAAGTGATATGGTGAAATTCCCGTGTACCCTCAAGAACGCTTTGCTTATCATAAGAGACTGTTTTGGCCTGTCCTTTGCCACAAAAGGATTGGGCTACCTTGCTGCACTTTATTTACCATTACCGTTACTTTCTCGTTACAAATTATCTTGCTATCAAACTACCTATTACCGACTATTTCAGTGCTTGCAGAAATTACCTTGCTGAAAACCACTTGTCATTTCCTTCTGCTCCTCATTGGGTTCGACACTCTAACTTATCGAAAGGACTAAGATTGATCCCCTATACTTGTGGGTCATCAAGGCTATTTTTTGGCGTCGTTGCCTGGTAGAAAATATTGATGGGCATGTTATTTATTTCTGTGATGAAGCTGCTAGAATTGCCAAACCCGATGAAAAAGATAAACATAGATCTGTTGTTGGCATGCTTGTTGTCTCAGTTAAAATAGGAGATCATTGTTATCATGGTTTATGTGACTTAGGTGCTAGCGTGAGTGCTATTCCTTTTACCTTATACCAAGAAATTATGAATGACATAGCACCCGCTGAAATAGAAGACATAGATGTCACTATTAAAGTTGCTAATAGAGACACCACCACACCACTTGGGATTGTTAGAGATGTTGAAGTCTTGTGTGGGAAAATAAAATACCCTACTGATTTTCTAGTTCTTGGTTCCCCACAAGATGAATTTTGTCCCATTATCTTTGGTAGACCTTTCTTGAACACTGTCAATGCTACTATAGATGGTCATAAACAAACTGTCAGTGTTCGCTTTGGTGATGAGTCTCATGAATTTAATTTTTCCAAGTTTAATAGACAACCTCATAAGAAAGAATTACCTAGTAAGGATGAAATAATTGGTCTTGCTTCTATTGCTGTGCCTCCTACTGATCCACTAGAACAATATTTTCTAGACCATGAAAATGATATGCATATGCATGAAAGAAATGAGATAGATAAAAATTTCTTTGAACAACGACCTCTGCTCAAACACAATTTGCCTATTGAAACTCTAGGAGGTCCTCCTCCACCTAAAGGTGATCCCGTGTTTGAATTAAAACAATTGCCTGACACTTTGAAATATGCTTATCTCGATGAGAAAAAGATATATCCTGTTATTATTATTAGTGCTAACCTTTAAGAACATGAAGAAGAAAGATTATTGAAAATTCTGAAGAAGCACCATGCTGCCATTGGATATACTCTTGATGATCTTAAGGGCATTAGTCCCACTCTCTGTCAGCACAAGATTAATATGGAACCTGATGCTAAACCCGTTGTTGATCATCAACAATGTTTGAATCCTAATATGAAAGAAGTGGTAAGAACTGGAATATTAAAGCTTCTGGAAGTAGGTATAATCTATCCCATAGCTGATACTAGATGGGTAAGTCCCGTTCATTGTGTCCCTAAGAAGGGAGGTATTATTGTTGTTCCTAATGATAAAAATGAACTTATTCCACAAAGAATTGGTACTGGTTATAGAATGGTAATTGATTTTAGAAAACTAAATAAAGCAACTAGAAAAGATCATTACCCTTTGCCTTTTATTGATCAAATGTTAGAAAGACTATCTAAGCACACACACTTTTGTTTTCTTGGTGGATATTCTGGTTTTTATTAAATACCTGTTTCTCAACCTGATCAAGAGAAAACCACCTTTACTTGCCCATTTGGAACTTATGCTTATAGACGTATGCCTTTTGGTTTATGCAATGCACCTGCTACTTTTCAAAGATGTATGATTGCTATATTCTCTGATTTTTGTGAAAAGATTGTTGAGGTTTTCATGGATGATTTTTCTGTTTATGGAACTTCTTTTGATGATTGCTTGAGCAACCTTGATCAAGTTTTGCAGAGATGTGAGCAAACTAATCTTGTCTTGAATTGGGAGAAGTGCCACTTTTATGGTTAATGAAGGTATTGTCTTGGGGCATAAAATTTCTGAACGAGGTATTGAGGTGGACAAAGATAAAGTTGATGCAATTGAGAAAATGCCATGCCCTAAAGATATTAAAGGTATTCGTAGTTTCCTTGGTCATGCTGGTTTCTATAGGAGGTTTATTAAAGACTTCTCTAAAATTTCTAGGCCTCTTACAAATCTTTTACGAAAGGATGTTCCATTTGTTTTTTATGATGACTAGGTAGATTCCTTTGAAACACTTAAGAAAGCTTTAACTTCTACACCTATTATTCGACCACCTGATTGGAATTTGCCTTTTGAAATTATGTGTGATCCTAGTGATTATGCTATTGGTGTTGTTCTAGGACAAAGAGTTGATAAGAAATTAAATGTTATCCATTATGCTAGCAAAACTCTAGACAGTTCCCAAAGCAATTATGCTACTACTGAAAAAGAATTTTTAGCAGTTGTGTTTGCTTGTGACAAATTCAGATCTTACATTGTTGATTCTAAAGTTATTGTTCGCACTGAACATGCTGCTATTAAATATCTTATGGAAAAGAAAGATGCTAAACCTAGACTCATTAGGTGGGTTCTCTTGCTACAAGAATTTGATTTACATATTACTGATAGAAAAGGAGCTGAGAACCCCGTAGTTGATAACTTATCTAGGTTAGAGAATATCCTTGATGACCCACTACCTATTGATGATAGCTTTCCTGATGAACAACTAGCTGCAATAAATGTTTCTCATAATACTCCTTGGTATGTTGACTATGCTAATTATATTGTTGCTAAATACATACCACCTAGTTTCACATACCAACAAAAGAAAAAATTCTTCTATGATTTAAGACATTACTTTTGGGATGACCCACATCTTTATAAAGAAGGAGTAGATGGTATCATTAGACGTTGTGTACCTGAGCATGAACAGGAACAAATCCTACAGAAATGTCACTCCGAAGCTTATGGAGGGCATCATGCGGGACATAGAACTGTTCATAAGGTATTGCAATCTGGTTTTTATTGGCCTACTCTCTTCAAGGATGCCCGTAGTTTGTTTTATCTTGTGATGAATGTCAAAGAATTGGTAATATTGGTAAGCGTTAAGAAATGCCTATGAATTATTCACTTGCTATTGAACAATTTGATGTTTGGGGTTTTGATTATATGGGACCTTTTCCTTCCTTTAATGGGTATACACATATTTTGGTTGCTGTTGATTATGTTACTAAGTGGGCAGAAGCTATTCCAACTAGTAGTGCTGATCATAACACTTCCATTAAAATGCTTAAAGAAGTTATTTTCCCAAGGTTTGGAGTCCCTAGATATTTAATGACTGATGGTGGTTCACACTTTATTCATGGTGCTTTCCGTAAAATGCTTGCTAAATATGATGTTAACCATAGAATTGCATCACCCTATCATCCTGAATCTAGCTAGTGGTCAAGTTGAACTTAGTAATAGAGAAATAAAACTAATATTATAGAAAACTGTTAATAGGTCCCTAAAAATTGGTCTAAGAAATTGGGTGATGCACTTCGGGCCTACAGAACAGCATATAAAAATCCTATGGGTATGTCTCCCTATAAAATGGTTTATGGAAAAGCTTGTCATTTGCCTCTAGAGTTAGAATATAAAGCATATTGGGCAATTAAAGAACTCAACTATGATTTCAAACTTGCCGGTGAAAAGAGGTTATTTGATATTAGCTCATTAGATGAATGGAGAACCCAAGCTTATGAAAATGCCAAGTTATTTAAAGAAAAAGTTAAAAGATGGCATGACAAAAGAATCCAAAAGTGGGAATTCAAAGTTGGAGAATATGTTCTTTTGTACAACTCTTGTTTTAGATTCTTTGCAGGAAAACTTCTCTCTAAATGGGAAGGACCATATATTATCGAGGAGGTTTATCGCTCTAGAGCCATCAAGATTAATAATGCCGAAGGTACTAACCCGAAGGTGGTCAATGGGCAAAGAATTAAACACTATATCTCAGGTACGCCTATTAATGTTGAAAGACATATTATTCAAACCATGACACTGGAGGAACACATAAAAGAGACCTTCCGGAACACTCCATAATACTAAAAAACAGGAGGTACGTGGTACAGTAAGTAAACAGACTCCGAAAAATCCGCAAAAATATTTTCTGTCAGTTTTGGAATATTACAAAAATTAGGAAAATAAGAAACAACCAGGAAGGCAACCGAGGAGGGCACAAGACACCAGGGCGTGCCTGGTCCCCCTGGCGTGCCCAGGTGGGTTGTGCCCACCTCAGGAACCTTCCCGACTCCGTTTTCCTCCCGTTTGCTTGTTTCCCAAGATAAAAAAAGTTTATATACCCCCCGGACGTATTGGCCACTATATCGCGGAGAAATCTTCTGTTCTTCTTTCTTGCTTGTTTTCTGACAGATCTAGATAGCCATGGCCACTTCGAGCTCCTCCAAGGACAAGTTCTTCGAGAACATCATCAACCCATATTTGCGGGAGGTGGTGCAGCACCCACAAGCCATGGAGATGCATGTGGGGGTGCTCCATATCAGGGACGTCCAGGGGCCCAAGAGGACGGGAACCATGGAGGCTAGGCTCAAAGCCATGGAGCAGGAGGTCTTCAAGTGCAAGGGGATGGTGGAGCGTGGACTCAATGCCAATCACCTCATGATTGCGGATTTCACCCGTGATCTCAAGGTGGATGGAAAATCCATGAAGGACATCGTCTTCACCTTCAACGAGCAAATCAATTTTCTACAAAGCCAAATCTATGATCTCCAAAATCAAGTCTTTGAATATGAGGCGAGATTTAAAGGTATGAGTTTAGCTGCCAGTTGCAGGACTTGTGAGACTCGCGCTTCTTCTTATGATGGTGAGCCGCTGCCATGGAAGTTGGAGGATAAGCCCGCTACTACATCACCACCACCATCATCTTCTTCCCCACCAAAGGAGACTTGAGTTCATGGTATGGGCACTCCCCTTGGCTTGTGCCAAGCTTGGGGGAGGTGCCCCGGTATCGTATCACCACCATTATCTCTGCCTTTATCTATTTTAGTCCAATCTTTAGTTATCTTTTGAAATTAGTTGAATAAAAAGTTTAGTTCGATCTATCTTTCTATGTAATTGTGTGTGAGATATATAATAAAGAGTAGTTTGAGTTTTGTTTCTTTACTCTTTTGTTCCAATAAAAAGAAAGGAAAATAAATGAAAAAGATCATATGCTAATCTTATGGTAAGTAATGACATCACATAAGGAAAAGTATAAGTGGTAAAATTATTGGAGATTGACAAACATAGCATTGGTCAATGATGCAATTCATGAAAGAATTAATAAGGGAAGAGAAGATTCACATGAAAATACACTATCTTGGGCATCTTTTATGATTGTGAGCCCCCATTAAATATTATGTGTCAAAATTGTTGACGTTGGACAAGGAAGACAACGTAATGACTTATGTTTATTCATATTCACATAGAAGTTATATTGTCATAGATCTTTCAACATGTGGTGCTTGCTCAATATCTTTGCTAGCCAAAAACTCCGCACTAAGTAGAGATACTACTTGTGTGTAACACCCCTTGTAATTAGCCACAGTGATCACCCTTAGTTAATGCCATGTCAGCAAGTTTATCAGTGCCTAATCATCATTTGCATCATATTGCATTTCAAACTCCTAATTCAAACTTCAAAATAATTTAAAGTGAAACTAAAAGTTGTTCCAAATTGGAAACTAAAATGTTCATTAAATAGCAAATAATTCAGAGGCAATTATAAAATTGTAATCAACATTTACTAAATTAATTAAGTGACACTAACAGCAACAAAACAGTAGTATTTAATCCATTTATAATTAAATAAAATCAAAATGAAATGATATGAACTCAAAACCTTTTTATAACAGTGCTAGATATTTCACTGTAATTTTTGAGCTAAGTCCCACATTTTGTAAAAGTCATCTAGTGGCCAAACTATTTGCAAAATAGAAAAGGAAAATAGAAAACGAAACAAAAAATAGAAAAGGAAAGAATAGAGGCCTTGCTACTGTGCACTTTAGCCCGAAGCAGCAGTGCAGGCCCAGCCCACCCCGCACCTCCTCCCTCCTCCCACACTGCTCATGCCGCTCGCTGTCGAGCACCGGGCACACGCGCAGCCAGGCCCCCCCTCTCCTTCGCTCGACAGCGGCTCCGCGCCCGTCGTTGGCTGGATAAGATCCGTCCCTCGACCCCTCTTGCGAACCCTAGCCGCCCCGTTCGCCCCTCTCCCTTGTTCCCCCACTTCGCCCGACGCCGCCATGGCCTCGCCGCCGTAGCCTCGCGACCACCGTAGCCCCTGCGCCTCGCCGCTGTGCCAGATCGCTCCGCCACCGTCCGCTACATCTCCCCGCGCTACTGGACGGAGCTGGGAGCCCCTGCTTCGCCCACGTCGACCTTCTCCTTCCTCTATGGCCATCGCGACTTCGCCGTTGATTCCGGCTACTCCGCGCCTCCCCGAGCACGCTGCCACCTCCCTACGGATCCCAGTGAGCCCCCGCATCTCTCCTCTCACTCCCCCGCGTGGATCCATCACCGTAGCCGCCGCATTTGGTGACACCCGAACACGCTGCCGCCTGGCCTCGTCGCCGGCGTGGCCACGGCGACCATAGGGTCCCGTGCGTGCCACCATTGATCTCACCGCGACGAGTACACGCCGTAGCCACCTCGCGTTGTCCGTTTTGCATGCTGTAGCTCCGATCCAGACGACGGCCGAACTTCGGCGCCTGCCTCACTGCTCGCCGCCGTCGCTGCACACCATCCTCGGCCGCGCCACCACCACCGATGGACGTGCCGCGCTGCGGCCGTTCCAACGCACCTAACCACGCGCGAAATGGTTGCCGGTGGACGAATCCCGACCACCTCCCGAGCCGCGCCGCCGCATATTTGGTCACCGACATCGCTCCGGCTGCCGCGCTGACTTGGTGCCGGTGGGCCTCGCCCCTGTGTCACTGACAGCGGGCCCCACAGGCCCCTGTTGACCCCGTTGACCTCGGTCAACGCTGACTGGGCGGCCCCGTCTCTATGACATGTGGGTCCTGCCTGTTAAACGATTTAAAATAAATAGAAAATATGTTAATTAGTTAATTAATTAGTTTAAACACTAATCACCCACTGACTGTTGGGCCCCACTCGCTAATTAGGTTAGTTAGGTTAAATTAACTCTGTTTAGTTAGCTCAGTCAATGACATGTGGGTCCCACTGGACCCACCTGTCAGGTTTGACTGGTCAACCGACCAGTTGACCTGCTGACATCACTCTCATGTCATGCTTGCGTCATCTCACAGTGTTCTGGATAATTCGAATTTAAATAAATAGTTAAATCCATAAAATGAATAAAACTTTAGAAAATCATATAAAATAAACCGTAGCTCCGATCAAAAAACTTTATACATGAAAGTTGCTCAGAATTTCGAGACGAATCCGAATACGTGATCCGTTTATTTGTTAGATGGCCCTAGCTACCTGAACATGGAACTTTTAGACTGATTTCGATAAATGAATAGTGCTCAACTTTAATAAAATAAATCCGAATAAATTCCTAAATTTAACTAAATCATTTAGTTAGGCAGTAGGACACCTCTACATATCATTTAGGCATGTCATGCATATTATTTGCATTTTTTCCGTGAATTTATTGTTTCTTTCCCCCTCCTTCTCTCTCGATAGACGCCGAGACCGACGCCGACGCAGCAGAGTATGACTACGCTCCGGACGAGCAGCCTTCCGACGACCCCTCCTCCTTGCTACAGCAACCAAGCAAGCCCCCCCCCCCCCCTGAGCATCCAGATATCGCCCATTCAATTTTCTCCTGCTTGCATTAGATTTTGCTACTGTTACTGTTTGCTCCTATTCTGATGCATAGCCTGCTTTTGTAACCTGCTTATTGCTACCTTACCTACCTATTCCAAACGGCTTAGTATAGGTTGGTTAGTGAACCATCAGTGACCCCCTCCTTTGTCCTTGTTGCCTCTGCTTCATCATCGACGACTCGATCAACGTGATCAACGACCAGAGACCGACACCTCACTTCACCCCCTTTGTTGTACGACTCTGCATAGTTACTATCGAGTGCCGAGGGTGATACCTCGTAACGCACTCCTGATGATAACTCTGTAGCATAGTCATTCGGTCATGGTTATCGAGGGTGATTCTTCCTTAACCACTCCTGATACGACTCTGTCGTGCAACCCCTCAAGTGTGAACCTCGAGGGTGATTCCTCCTACGTTCACCTTGTTGATTTCATCAGGTGGAATCCTCCGAGGGTGATTCCTTGGGGTTTCCCCCATGATATTATGACCACACGGTTACTTTGACCTTTGACACAGGCGGGTCGACCCCGAGGGGTACCCGCAGCGAGATCTATGATGCCGGGCTTGCCCCAAAGGGCGCCCGAGTGTGATATTGTGGCGGAGCTTCAGAAACTCTAATTGTCTCTGCATGTTATTAAATGAGCCTTTTGGATTTGGGTATTTGATCTGAGTGGGTCGACGTGCCCTATACGCACTACCACCACGCGGGATAATGGTTTATGGGGCCCTCTACATCGTACGTTTCTCTCGAAAGCTCTTCAGACGTCACGGTTCACCGTGCGGGCTGATCGCTGGGAATGAGCTGGATACTTCACTGACGAGTTCAGTGTCGCGCCTGCACCCCGGCCAACCACGCAATGCGCAGGGTGCCCAGGGCGATGGCCCAAGACCTCTGGGTGCATAGGTTAGTCCGGCGTGCTGACCTCTCTGCTGAGCCTAGGTAGGGCGATGCTTCGTGTTGATCTCCTGAGGCCGGGCATTACCCAGCAAGTGTGTCCAGCCAGAGGTGATCGAGCGTGTTGGGTAACAGTAGTGCACCCCTGCAGGGAAGAAAACATCTATCGATAGCCGGTCCTACGGTAAAGGACGCTCAGTTTGGTATCCCGATCTATTACTTGAAAGGAATACTTGTTTAATTAAATTGAAGCTCTGGGATCGCTTTCTCGCAGGGAGTCAAGGAAGGATCTCTAGGCTTTGCCTCAACATGCTTGCTTAATTAAAATGCTTTTCTGTACTCTTCTAATTGCTGCAAGATTGTGGCTTCGTGAAGATGCTAGTCTTCGATAGGACTAGGTCTTCTCTCTATTATGGCATTCTGCAGCTCAGTCCACATATACAGCCTTTCTTTGATAATGTTGCATATGTAGTGTAGATCCTTGCTTGCTGAGTACTTCGGATGTGTACTCACGGTTGCTTTACTACCTCTTTTCCCCCATACCCCTTCTGATGATACCTCAGACGATGGAGCTCCGGAGCCAGATGTCCCCGCAGGAGCTTACTACCAGGAGGGTCCAGACGGCACGTACTACTGGATCGAGCCAGCCAACCAGGAGTAAGATCGGAGGCCCCAGGCAGGAGGCCTTCGCCTTTCGATCTAGAGTCGTTGTTTGTGCTAATCTTCTTAAGGCAACCCTTGACTAACTATGTCTGTACCCAGATATTATTTGTATGACTAACTTATGTATCTGGATCCTCGTGATCCCTGGTCTGTAATATTCGTGGATCTCTGTTTATTTGTGTTAGAGTTGTGTTGTGATATCTTCCCGTGAGTCCATGTGCTTGATCGTGCATGTTTGCGTGTATGATTAGTGCACGATTGAGTCGGGGGCGTCACATTGTGCATCCAAAAACCCTTAACCCAAAATCTTATTTCGATAGTCCACCATACCTACCGATGGATTGAGTAAGATCCTTCAAGTAAGTTGTCATCAGTGTTATAAGGCAATAAAAATTGCTTCTAAATGTGTTGGATCATTTAGTGTAAGAGAAAATTAAGCGTTGTACGAACTTGTGATGGCAAAGTAATAAAAGCGACGGACTGCATAATAAAGGTTGCTATCATAAGGGGCAATATAACATGACGTTCTTTTGCATTAAGGGATTTGGCATACAAACAAATAAGCGCATGACAACCTTTGCTTCCCTCTGCGAAGGGCCTATCTTTTACTTTTACGCATTTACTTTTATGTAAGAGTCAAAGTATTCTTCCCTATTCCTTTTTATTTTCTCCTTTTGCAAGCATCAAGTGGTGAGGAAATATCTAGGCACATATATCCAGTTGGATATGAGTGGGCATGAGTTATTATTGTTGACATCACCCTTGAGGTGAATATGTTGGGAGGCAAAACTATAAGCCCCTATCTTTCTATGTGTCCGGTTGAAACTTTTTGTTCATGGGTATGTTGTGAGTGTTAGCAATCATAGAAGATTAAATGATGGTTGAGTATGTGGACTTGCCTAAAGGCTCCAATACGTGACCCTTCCTGAAAATCTGATGAATTGTAGTTGCAAAGTTGACTAAGAACATAGTTTGTTGGTTTTCAATAAGGTTTATGCTTTATACTTCAATGTTGTGATGAATTGTTACTTGTTCATGAGAAGTTATACGGTAAAAGTTGTGTGATAAAGTTTTATGTTAAACTTCCTTGCTGTTATAATAATGTGCATGATGCTTCTAGGTTCGTATTTTATTTTTATCGACACCTCTCTCTCTAAGCATGTGGGCATGTTTTTCGATTTCGGTTTTTCGCTTGAGGACAAGCGAGGTCTAAGCTTGGGGGAGTTGATACGTCCATTTTGCATCATGTTTTCCTACTGTTATTTATAATGTTTTTATGCATAATAATGCTTTTTGGAGTAATTCTAATTCCTTTTCTCTCATAATATGAAAGGTTTACACAAAGAGGGAGAATACCGGCAGCTGGAATTCTGGACCTGAAAAAGCTATGTCAGAGTTACCTATTCTACACATCTCCAAATGACCTAAAAATTTATGGAGAATTATTTTGCAATATATAAAAAATACTGGAGCAAATAACTACCGGTGGAGGCCTACCAGGTGGGCACAACCCACGTAGGTGCGCCAGGCCCCCCAGGCGCGCCCTGGTGGGTTGTGCCCTCCTCGGCCCACCTCCGGTGCTAGTCTTCTGGTATATAGGTCATTTTGACCTAGAAAAAATGAGAGGGGGACTATCGGGACGAAGGGTCGCCGTCTCGAGGCGGAACTTGGGCAGGAGCACTTTTACCCTCCGGCGGAGCGATTCCGTCGGGGGAACTTCCCTCTTGGAGGGGGAAATCATCGCCATCGTCATCACCAACAACTCTCCCATCTTTGGGAGGGCCATCTCCATCAACATCTTCAACAACACCATCTCCTCTCAAACCCTAGTTCATCTCTTGTGTTCAATCTTTGTACCGGAACCTTATATTGGTACTTGTGGGTGACTAGTAGTGTTGATTACATCTTGTAGTTGATTACTATATGGTTTATTTGGTGGAAGATTACATGTTCAGATCCATTATGCTATTTAATACCCCTCTGATCTTGAGCATAATTATCATTTGTGAGTAGTTACTTTTGTTCTTGAGGTCACAGGAGAAGTCTTGTTGCAAGTAATCATGTGAACTTGATATGTGTTCGATATTTTGATGATATGTATGTTGTGATTCCGTTAGTGCTGTCATGTGAACGTCGACTACATGGCACTTCACCATATTTGGGCCTAAGGGAATGGACTGTGGAGTAGTTATTAGATGATGGGTTGCTAGAGTGATAGAAGCTTAAACCCTAGTTTATGCGCTACTTCGTAAGGGACCGATTTGGATCCAAAAGTTTAATGCTATGGTTAGATTTTATCTTAATACTCTTGTCGTAGTTGCGGATGCTTGCGAGGGGGTTAATCATAAGTAGGAGGTTTGTTAAAGTAAGAACAGAACCTAAGCACCGATCCACCCACATATCAAATTATCAAAGTAGCGAACACAAATCAAACCAACATGATGAAAGTGATATGGTGAAATTCCCGTGTACCCTCAAGAACGCTTTGCTTATCATAAGAGACTGTTTTGGCTTGTCCTTCGCCACAAAAGGATTGGGATACCTTGCTGCACTTTATTTACTGTTACCGTTACTTGCTCGTTACAAATTATCTTGCTATCAAACTACCTGTTACCGATTATTTCAGTGCTTGTAGAAATTACCTTGCAGAAAACCACTTGTCATTTCCTTCTGCTCCTTATTGGGTTCGACACTCTTACTTATCGAAAGGACTATGATTGATCCCCTATACTTGTGGGTCATCACCACCCCATCTCCCTTCTGCCACCATCACCATGTCTTCTCCTACCAACTACTTTATTTCCGGTGCCTCCAACCCATTCGGTGGACCCGATCCACGCTCTGCCCAAGATATCCGTGAAATCAACATCTTCGACTGTGTTCCTGTCCATCTTGATCAGTCCACCTCCACATACTATGCCTAGAAAACTTACTTCTCCTTGCCCACGAGTATTACCTCCGTGACTACATCGATGGCTCCTTCGAGCCAAGTCTCATGAAGGGCGATGCCGAGTGGATGGCCATTGATGCCATGTTGGAAATATGCCTTAGAGGCAATAATAAAGTGGTTATTATTATATTTCCTTAATCATGATAAAGGTTATTATTCATGCTATAATTATATTGATCGGAAACTTAAATACATGTGTGAATACATAAACAAATACTAAGTCCCTAGTATTCCTCTACTAGAATCGCTCGTTGATCAAAATATGGTTAAGGTTTCCTGACCATAGACATGAGTTGTCGTTTGATAACAGGATCACATCATTAGGAAAATGATGTGATGGACAAGACCCATTCGTTAGCATAGCATATGATCGTTCAGTTTATTGCTACTACTTTCTTAATGTCAAATACATGTTCTTTCGACCATGAGATCATGCAACTCCCGGACTCCGAAGGAATGCCTTGTGTGTATCAAACGTCACTTCATAATTGGGTGATCATAAAGGTGCTCAACAGGTATCTCCGAAGATGTCTGTTGAGTTGGCATGGATCGAGATTGGGATTTGTCATTCCGTATGATGGAAAGGTATCTCTGGGCCCTCTCGGTAATACAGCATCACAAGAAGCTTGCAAGAAAAGTGACTAAGGAGTTAGTTACAAGATGATGTATTACGGAACGAGTAAAGGGACTTGCCGATAACGATATTGAAATAGGTATGGAGATACCGACGATTGAATCTCGGGCAAGTAACATACCGACGGACGATGGGAACTATGTATGTTGTCATAAAGGTTCGACCGATAAAGATCTTCGTAGAATATGTAGGAACCAATATGGGCATCCAGGTCCTGCTATTGGTTATTGACCGGAGAAGCGTCTTGGTCATGTCTACATCATTCTCAAACCCGTTGGGTCCGCACGCTTAACGTTCGTTGACGATATAGTATTATATGAGTTATGTATGTTGGTGACCGAATGTTGTTCGGAGTCCCAGATGAGATCATGGACATGACGAGGAGCTCCAGAATGGTCCGGAGGTAAAGATTGATATATAGGATGATGGTTGGGCCAAGGGGTAAGGCCCTCGGGGCTTTAGGTCGCTGTAAAGGAAGTTTTGCGGAGGTTAGGGGCCAGACGTCAGGGACCCTGGCGTCTGGCCCTGGGTCAGACGCCGCGGACCATTGCGTCTGGCCCTTGGTCAGACGCCGAGGACCATGGCGTCTGGGCCAGACGCCGAGGACCATGGCGTCTGGTGCTGGAATCTGAGAAGGACTCTTCCTTGCATTCCAAACCAACTTTGGGGAGACCCTCTCTCCAAGTAACGACCCCAGGGCTGAACATATAAATAGAGGAGCAGGGCTAGCCCCTAGAACACAAGTTTTTGAGCCTCCTCTAGTTGATCTAGTTCTAGTTCTAGTTGGTCCTAGTTGACTAATTAGAGCTAGCCCTAGCTACCTCTAATCCTCATAATTAGAAGCCCAGCGTGGTTCTAATCTCCTCCCTCTAGTTCATCCCCCGCTCTAAATCCGTTGTGCTTGGCCCCTGCAGAAATAGTTTCACCACCACCGTCACCACGTCGTCGTGCTGCCGGAACTCATCTACTACTTCGCCTATCTTGCTAGATCGAGAAGGCGAGGACGTCATCAAGCTGAACGTGTGCTCAACGCAGAGGTGCCCTACGTTCGGTGCTTGATCGGGGCAGATCGTGAAGGCATACGACTACATCAACCGCGTTGATAAACGCTTCCGCTTAGCGATCTACAAGGGTATGTAGATGATCTCCCCCTCTTGTAGCTATGCATCTCCATGGATAAATCTTGCGTGTGCGTAGAATTTTTTTTTGTTTTCCATGCAACGTTCCCCAACAATGGCATCATGAGCCAGGTCTATGCGTAGATGATATGCACGAGTTGAACACAAAGGAGTTGTGGGCGGTGATGTTCATACTGCTTACCACCAACGTCTTATTTTGATTCGGCGGCATTGTGGGATGAAGCGGCCTGCACCAACCTTACATGTCCACGCACATGAGACCGGTTCCACCGACTGACATGCAACTTGTTTTGCATAAAGGTGGCTGGCGGGTGTCTGTTTCTCCTACTTTAGTTGAATCGAATTTGACTACGGCCGGTCCTTGCAGAAGGTTAAAACAACAAACTTGATAATCATCGTTGTGGCTTTGCATAGGTAAGAACGGTTCTTGCTAGTTGCCAATAGTAGCCACGTAAAACTTGCAACAACAAAGTAGAGGACGTCTAACTTGTTTTTGCAGGGCATGTTGTGATGTGATATGGTCAAGATGTGATGTGATATATGTTGATGTATGAGATGATCATGTTGTGTAATAAGTTCACGACTTGCATGTCGATGAGTACGACAACCGGCAGGAGCCTTAGGGTTGTCCTTAATTATTGTATGACCTGCGTGTCAATCACTAAGTGCCATGTAATTGCTTTACTTTATCGCTATGCGTTAGCAATAGTTGTAGAAGCAATAGTTGGTGAGATGACCCCGACGCAACGATGGAGAATAAGGTGTCGCACCAGTGACGATGGAGATCATGCCGTTGCTTTGGAGATGGAGATCAAAAGCACAAGATGATGATGGCCATATCATGTCACATATTTTGATTGCATGTGATGTTTATCCTTTATGCATCTTATTTTGCTTAGAACGACGTTAGCATTATAAGATGATCCCTTCACTTAATTTCAAGATAAAAGTGTTCTCCCTGAGTATGCACCATTGCTAAACTTTGTCATTTCAAAGCACCTCGTGATGATCGGGTTTGATAGACTCTATGTTCACATACAATGGGTGTAAGCCAGTTTTGCACATGCGGAATACTTGGGTTAAACTTGACGAGCCTAGCATGTACAGACATGGTCTCAAAACACTGGAGACCGAAAGGTCGAACATGAATCATATAGTAGATATGATTAACATGGAGATGTTCACCATTGAAATCTACCCCATCTCACGTGATGATCGGACATGGATTAGTTGATTTGGATCATGTATCACTTAGACAACTTGAGGGATGTTGATTTAAGTGGGCGTTCATTAGTAATTTTGATTATTTGAACTAAAATTTATCATGAACTTAGTCCTAATAGTCTTTGCGAATCTATGTTGTACAACAATGGCCTGTGTTACCGTTCCCTTGATTTTAATGTGTTCCTAGAGAAAGCTAAGTTGAAAGATGATGGTAGCAATTACACAGACTAGGTCCGTAACTTGAGGATTATCCTCATTGCTCCACATAAGAATTATGTCCTTGATGCACCGCTAGGTGACAGACCTGCTGCAGGAGCTGATGCAGACGTTATGAACGTCTGGCAGGCTCGATCTGATGACTACTCGATAGTTCAGTGTGCCATGCTTTACGGCTTGGAACCGGGACTTCAAAAGCGTTTTGAATGCCACAGAGCATATGAGATGTTCCAAGAGATAAAGTTGATATTTCAAGCTAATGCCCGGGTTGAGAGATATGAAGTCTCCAACAAGTTCTTTAGCTATAAGATGGAGGATAACAGTTCTGTCAGTGAACACATACTCAGAATGTCTGGGTAGCACAACCACTTAACTCAGCTGGGAATTGATCTTCCAGTTGGAGTGTTATTGATAGAGTTCTTCAGTCACTACCACCAAGCTACAAAGGCTTCGTGATGAACTATAATATGCAAGGGATGACGAAAATGATTCCCGAGCTCTTCGCGATGCTGAAATCAGCGGAGGTAGAAATCAAGAAAGAGCATCAAGTGTTGATGGTTAACAAGACCACCAGTTTCAAGAAAAGGGCAAGGGAAAGAAAGGGAACTTCAAGAAGACCGGCAAGAAAGTTGCCGCTCCTGTGAAGAAGCCCAAAGCTGGACCCAAGCTGGAAACTGAGTGCTTCTACTTCAAGGGAAATGGTCACTAGAAGCGGAACTACCCCAAGTACTTGGCAGATAAGAAGGATGGCAAAGTGAACAAAGGTATATTTGATATACATGTTATTGATGTGTTCCTTACTAATGCTCGTAATAGCGCCTGCGTATTTGATACTGGTTCAGTTGATCATATTTGTAACTCAAAATAGGAGCTGTAGAACAAACAAAGATTAGCTAAGGACGAGGTGATGATGCCCGTCGGGAATGGTTCCAAGGTTGATGTGATCGCCGTCGGCACGCCACCTCTAATAATTGTTATTTGGTGCCAGCGTTGAGCATGAACATTATATCTGGTTCTTTTTTATTGTGAGACAGTTATTCATTCAAGTCAGAGAATAATGGTTGTTCTATTTGTATGAGTAACATCTTTTATGGTCATGCACCCTTAGTGAATGGCCTATTCTTGTTGAATCTCGATCATAGTGATACACATATTCATAATATTGATGCCAAAAGATGCAAAGTTGATAATGATAGTGCAACATACTTGTGGCACTGCCATTCAGGTCATATTGGTGTAAAGCGCATGAAGAAACTCCATGCGGATGGACTTTTGGAATCACTTGATTATGAATCATTTGATACTTGCGAAGCATGCCTCATGGGTAAGATGACTAAAACTCCGTTCTCCGGAACAATGGAGTGAGCTAACGACTTATTGGAAATAATACATACCGGTGTATGCGGTCCGATGAGTGTTGAAGCACGCGGCGGGTATCGTTATTTTCTAACCTTCACAGATGTTTTGAGTAGGTATGGGTATATCTACTTGATGAAACACAAGTCTGAAACATTTGAAAAGTTCTAAGAATTTCAGAGTGAAGTAGAGAATCATCGTAACAAGAAAATAAAGTTTCTATGATCTGATCGCAGAGGTGAATCTTTGAGTTACGAGTTTGGCCTTCATTTAAGACAATGTGGAATTGTTTCACAACTCACGCCACCTGGAACACCACAGCGTAATGGTGTGTCCGAACGTCGTAATACTTTATTAGATATGGTGCATTCTATGATGTCTCTTACCGATTTGCTGCTATCATTTTGGGGTTATGCATTAGAGACAGCCGCATTCATGTTAAATAGGGCACCGTCTAAATCCGTTGAGACAACGCCGTTTGAACTATCACTACTGCAGGATGCTGCTAATGCGACACTATGATCACAGACCCTTTGACGAAACTGTGTGCGATGCATTAATCACAAACGGTGATGTAAAAAAACATCAAAAAAGTTGCAAAACGTTTGCGATGAAGAATACATCAAACACGGTTTAGATTTTAGTTGCGTGTGCAATGCGGGGCATACGGTTGATCCATACGAACTATTTGTGATGAGACAGAATAACAGAAATAGGCAGCCATATCAAGTTGTGTGCGATATACGGCATACAGTTCGCTCGGATGAACTGTTTGCTATTAGGGAATGCAACAGGAACGGTTAGCCAAATCGAGGTGTGTGTGATATACGGCATATGGTTCACTCGGACGAACTATTTTCGATTAGGGAACACAACAGAAACGGTTCAACTTAACAAGATGTGTGTGATATGCGGCATACAGTTCACATAGATGAACTATTTGCGATGAACCAAAAGAACATAAACGATTCGTGTAAACAAGATGTGTGTGATACGCGGCAAACAGCCCACTCAGATGAAGTGTTTGAGATGAGAAATTATATCACAGACGGTTACTACAGTTAATTCATGTGCGATTCTGTGTGTACAAAAAACTTTGAGAAATGCAAACTAGTTGCTTGCGATGGCTAGGAGTATCGCACACGATGCATCTACGAGTACTCGTGTGCGATGATTAGTAAGTTACATATACGTTTCCGTATGTTAACATGTGTGTGATAGATAACAGCTGACACCGCATATGGTATTCCGGTTGTGTGCTCCAATTAGTCTTCCCACGCTCCAGTGAATGCTTCCCGCGCTCCACATGGGTGAATTATAAAATCCCCAATCCCCTAGCCAGCTGCTAGCTATAAATAACCACAGCAATGGCCACCGGCAGTGACTCGCTATTGATCCAGTTGCTAGCCAGTTACCCACACATACCGGCATACCCCCAACGACTGACGACGGGATGGAGTCGCGCAACGGCAGAATTGAGGCTGAAGGCACGATGGTCGGCTTGGCGGTCGACGGCCATGCCGCCGCCTCTCCCGACGACGACCAGAGGAAGCAGGAAACGTGGTACGAGCAAGCCGCCAGGTTAGCCAGGGTTGTCCAAAAAGCGGACAAGGATCACAAGAGGGCGATACTGCTGGCTCGGCGCAGAGTGCGGCGGATGGTGCAGGCGGCGGAGGAGGGACCTCGACGACGCAAGGACAACTACGGCAGTGGCAGCTGCCGCATGATGCGCAGGCTTATGTCCCAGATGGAGGAGGGCGCAGCATCGGACGTCACCAGGGCATGCCTGGGGGCCATCACGGCAGCCCTGGCGAGAGCCAACGTCGTCTCGCCGGGGCAGACCCGATGGTCGCGGTAGCCCTGTTGAGCGCTGCGCTCGAGGCAGTACCGGCGATTCGCGATGTCGAGTCTACCCCAGGCTCGATCGATCAAGGTGTGTAGGTCATCGACTTGGTGGCCTCCGCTCCCGCTGAGCCCATGATCGACACGCTGATGGACGATGACTATTATGCGTGCTGGGTCAGCGTCAAGTGCATAGTGTAGCTCTTTTGTGCGCGCGCGGTTCATTATATTCTTGTAAATTAGTAATATATATATATATATATACTCAATTGATTTCTTCATGCATGTCAAATATGTCAATTGTATTGGCTGGCCTGTCTGTATATTATCTGATTTTGCAATATGGACAATTAATATGCAAATGCCTTCTAGACATCGGTGATGATCGCCACGTCAGAAACATGGACGTCCTCTACTCTACCGCTCTACCGAGCACACGCTTAAACCCAATGAACTGTGTATGATACTAATACTTCCCATAAAAATTTAAGAACATGGCTAACAACATTTGAGTAACATGTATATAGTGGTTACACCATTCGACAAAAGGAGGATCTTTGTAACACAGTTTTGACAACCATATGGTCCATATCTACATACTTAACATAGTAACAACTATCACATTTTAAGAGGCTGAGGGCCAACAACCATATGGTCCATATCAACATACTTAACATAGTAATAGCTAGCACATTTTAAGAGGCTGAGGGCCAACAACCACAACTATCCGCTGGAAGCAGCTTAATCACGGCGACTCGGCATCTCGTCAATGAAAAGGAAGAACCCTCCTGTGCCTTGGTAGAGCATGAGTAGAATAGTGTCTACAATCTTCCAATATGGATGCATTGCCACGACAAGCGAGAACTTGTTAATTTGAATGGTTCCATTTCTGCGGGAAATGCAGTACCTTGCAATCACATTGGCGTTATTAGCAGGCACAAGTGTAATTCGACCACGTCGGGAAATCGATTCAGGAACAGCTACAGCGGGTAATTTCTGTTGAAATGTAGAATAAAACCAATTGTAACATATCGTTGAAGATATATAGTTTATGACCATCAACATAAAATAATACTTTGTACCGGCGTTTTGTGCACACAATTGGTCTTGTTTAATGTGTGCACCATAGGTATAATTAATCCCATCCAAAATCCAGCGTTCATACATTGTGCAATCTCTGTCAGATTATCAACAAATTTTATGACATGCTTCAAGTCTTTCAAGTGAAATTTGGTACGCTGAGTAACATACAGATCATTAACGATGCATCCAACATATCGTGCTTAAAAGGTGGAAAGGTGTTATTTATTCAGAACATGGCAGAAGAATATATAGTGCACATAAATTGGTAAATAGAATTTGTTATTGCCTAGGAACGGAGTCAGAAAATGAAATCACAATTGGTTGCTTAAATAGTGATCAATTAGTCGGAACAAATACCCCGATTTTGCTAAGTAATATGCTAGCATGGAGAAAGTTGAAAGCACACTAACCTCGATCAGACTTTGATCGGCTGATGATGTTTGGGAAGTAAACATCCATGTTAATTAGACCAGGTTATGGTGCACGCACTAGAATTTTATTGCCAGCTTTGAGTTCATAAAAATTAGAATTTTTTCTCCAAAGGTCCGCATCAAAATAGGAGTGACCATCTTTATCAAGTTTTACGCTAACTGTCATTGTAAATCCATGTTGCGTTGTCAATATGACATCCATGGAGTCATCAACAAAGTAAAGCCCAAGATTTCCTTCTACTCGTGTTCTTGGAAAGCAAGGGATGTACTGCTTGAAATGAAAATTAAGATCATAAATTAGATATATTGAAATAACAGAGCAAGATGCAAATATGGGAGTAACTGATAGAACATAACAATATATAGCTGAAAGATAAGTACAAAAATATATAATTAAAAATAGATAATGTAACAAAGATTTGATGCAAATATGAGAGTAACTGAATGAACAATACATCATTAATTTGCCTAATATAGGGGAAAATCGGCTTCGACATCTAGGCTGCACGTGGCACCGTACCTTTTATCCAAATGTAGCAATAGATGATATATGTTCACAAATTTAGGCCATGCCGACCGTGGTAGGGTGAGATTGAACATACCGAGTGCTCCCTGAAGTCATCCGGAATGGTGAGATAGAACTTCGTTTCTGACTGGCCGTGACCACACTTTCCTAATTTGTGCTCGCACTGTGGACACATGAATGAAAACCCTTGAATCCGCTAGAAGAAAAATGAATCCACGACGATTTCCGCTGGTTGATTAACAGCGACGGACGGACTGCGATAAGAGATGAGTGAATATTTTGCTAAATTCATTACCTTCTCTATGAGAAAAATCCCCGGCCCAATCCCGTAGAAAACTCCAATCGACCAGAGTCTAGAATGTCGGTGCAAGTCGGTGCAGATAGGCGGCGGCAAGCGGTAGGGGCGAAATCCCGTGCCGTTTGGAGCGTGACCTCCGCCCGCCGACAATAGCTATCGAGCATAGGGTGGCCGCTGCGATAGAAGTTGATGAGCTACAGAGTTGCGGAGGAGTCCGCGGCGAGTGGGTGGGGACGAAGTAGGCAGGGGGGCGAGGGTTTTCTTTTTCCTTTTGCATGTGTGGGTGAACACACATGGTTCGCAGAGGCGACGAAGATGAATTGTGTGCGATAGTAAATCACCGAGATTGAAGGGGATTCCAAATTTCCTTCGTCCTTTGTCCATGAGTTTTTTTCTACGATGAACATACACCCTGCAAATCACTGTGTTCAAATTCTGCACTTTTCCGGGTTCATTTACCATATTTAGGGGATTATGTGCATTTTCTAGGCATTAATGCACATAATTCAAATTCAAACAATCGGTGCATGAAAAGGTGCATGAGAACGGTATGGAAAACCATGCTTGTGCTATTTAGTAAATTCTCATGTCTTTTACAAGGAATGGGCAGAGATTTCAAGGAAATGTGTGGCAACAGTCAACCACAAGCGCGTCATTTATTGGTTTTTCAACTATAGATAAATGAAATACATGCTTGAAAAACATGAGGGCTGGCATGGTGCCATGGTATGGCCTCACCATGCTTGGTAAAAATTTGAGAAGGTTTGGCTTATGTCGTCGTGCACGCCCTTCATAAATCGAACCATCACCGAGGAAGTTTCATGGTTTTGAGGGGGAAATCACCAAAATTGAAGGGGCCGGGAATCCAAATTTCCTTCCTAGTTTGTCATTCATTTTTTTTCTACGATCAACATACCCCCTCCAATGCAACGTGTTCAAATTTGGCATTTTTCCGGGCTCATTTACCATATTTAGGGGATTATGTGCATTTTCTAGGCTTTAATCCACGTAATTCAAATTCGAACAATCGGTGCATGAAAAGGTGCACAAGAATAGTCTGGAAAACCATGCTCATGGTATTTAGTAAATTCTCATGCCTTTTACAAGGAATGGGCAGAGATTTCAAGGGAATGTGTGGCAATAGTCAACCACAAACACGTCGTTTATTGGTTTTTGAACTATAGAAAAATGAAATACATGCTTGAAAAACATGACGCCTGGCATGGTGCCATGGTATGGCCTCACCGTGCCCTGGTAAAAAGCTGAGAAGGTTTAGTTTATGTTGTCATGCACGCCCTTCATAAACCAAACCATCATCGAGGAAGTTTCACGGTTTCGAGGGGGAAATCACCAAGATTGAAGGGGGATCCAAATTTCCGTCCTAGTTTGTCATTCAGTTTTTTTCCAAAGATCAACATACCCCCTCCAATGCAACGTGTTCAAATTTGGCATTTTTCCAGGCTCATTTACCATATTTAGGGGATTATGTGCATTTTCTAGGCATTAATGCACATAATTGAAATTCGAACAATCGGTTCATGAAAAGGTGCACAAGAACGATCTGGAAAACCATGCTCGTGCTATTTAGTAAATTCTCATGCCTTTTACAAGGAATGTGCAGAGATTTCAAGGAAATGGGTGGCAATAGTCAACCACAAATGCGTCATTTATTGGTTTTTTAACTATAAAAAAATGAAATACATGCTTGGAAAACATGACGCCTGGCGTGGTTCCATGGTATGGCCTCACCGTGCCCTGGTAAAAATTTGAGAATGTTTGGCTTATGTCGTCATGCACACCTTTCATAAATCGAACCATCACCGAGGAAGTTTCATGGTTTCGATGGGGGAATCACCAAGATTGAACGGGAATCCAAATTTCCTTTGTCCTTTGTCCATGAGTTTTTTTCTATGATGAACATACACCTGCAAAACACCGTGTTCAAATTTGGCACTTTTCCGGGTTCATTTACCATATTTAGGGGATTATGTGCATTTCATAGGCATTAATGCATATAATTCAAATTCAAACAAACGGTGCATGAAAGGGTGCACAAGAACGGTCTGGAAAACCATGCTCATGCTATTTAGTAAATTCTCATGCCTTTTACAAGGAATGGGCAGATATTTTGATGAAATGTGTGGCAATAGTCAACCACAAACATTTGTTTATTGGTTTTTCAACTATAGAAAAATGAAATAAATACTTGAAAAACATGACACATGGCATGGTGCCATGGTATGGCCTCACCATGCCCTGGTAAAAATTTGAGAAGGTTTGGTTTATGTCGTTATGCACGCCCTTCATAAATCGAACCATCACCAAGGAAGTTCCGTGCTTTCGAGAGGGAAATCACCAAGATTGAAGGGGAATCTAATTTTCTTTGTTCTTTGGCCTTGAGTTTTTTTCTATGATGAACATACACCCTGCAAATCACCGCGATCAAATTTGGCACTTTTCTGGGCTCATTTACCATATTTAGGGGATTATGAGCATTTTCTAGCCATTTAGCGCATATAAATCCAATCTAGCTACAGCTGCATGGGTGTGATGTGAGGGACGTGGATTGCCATTCGATCGCGGCGCATCCTACGGTGCACACACGCGATCCGCGTGGTTGGGGTTCCGGCCAATCATAACACAACACACAATAGGCTCAACGCACACTGTTTCCGGAGGAGACGGAGATGAACTGTGTGCGATAATGGATGAGCAAGATTGTAAGGGAAGCCAAATTTCCTTCCTCGATTGTCGTTGAGCTCTTATAAATGAAATCACTGCACTGTACGGCTGTCCTGCCACTCCGTCCCAAAGCTCTCTGCAAGCGTCGTTCATGGCACTGCGACGCACAGTAACTGGTAAGGAAGCGATGGCATACCGCCGTGCCGAGTTCCTTGCCGCCCGCGACCGCACACATGGTAAGGAAGCGATGGCATCCGGCCGCTCCGAGTTCATCACCGCCTGCGGCCGCACAAGTACATGGGCGGACTTTGATGCTTCCATGGCCGAATGGGCGGTGGATCTAGAGGCAGCCAAAGCCGCACAGAAGGAGCGGAAAAGGTAGAAAGCAGTCAAGAAAAGAGAGTCCCGTCGCCGCAAGAAAGAAGAGGCTGCACGCCGTGCTGAGGAGAGCTCGGCGGAGATTGAAGCATGATGGGCTGCCGCCGACAAGGCCGGGAAGGAGAACGACGGCGTCTGGCCAGCATGCCCCGATGCCAGCATGTGAGAAGTAGTTAGTGCGTGTGTCGCCCGTAAGTTTGTATAATTAATTACGAGCATCTACCAATACTACATACGTACTAGTTTTAGAGAAAATTACTAGTAGTACTTTAAGTTGGTGCTATCTATTATTAACATACAATGTCGGTAAGCACATCCTTTGAGGGCTTTGAGCGTTGATTAGCATGTGTTCACTGAAGTTTTGTAGCCGCACCCCAGCCCTAAATACTCCCGAAACGTCCGCCCGCAGCCACCTGAAGCCACCGGAGACTAGAGCTGGCCACAGCTGGTTATTAATCCCACCTCGCCGTGCAAGTTGGCCGCACACCGGCTTAAATTGATGCGCCAGCGGATGGCAGCAAGCTTCTCTCTTGTTGAATACACTGGTACAGTGAGGTGCTATACAAGCGGTTTTTAATCCCTTTCCGCAGCGGCGTTTGGAACCGTCGCCAAGTGTGTGACTGCGATAGGGGGGTCCTTCGCACACGACCCAGAAACCGTCGGGGATAGGGAGCCTTGGTGCACACAATTCTCCCTATAAAACTGTTTCTGATATCTCGAATATCCGAACGCTCCATCCTTGCAACTCGTTTGTGCTCGCATTGCCATCGCAGTCTGTATTCTGTGGTGCTACGTTTACGATGCGCGACCCATCACAAACAGTTCACGATTATAGAAGCAAACAATCACACACATTTACTTTTCCTCGACTGTATGCGATTCGATGTAAGAGTGCACACAGTTGTCGCTATAAAACTGTATGCGAAGCTTGAATACAGCCCACACGATTCATCCGTCGTACTCGCGTTGGATGGAGACCTATCGCACACGTTCTTCTATGACCAAACATTTGCGATGCACACAACATCATAAACAGTCCATAATTGCGAAGCGTGTGTGATAAGGTGACTATCGCAAACATTTAATAAGAAAGAACTGTGTGCGATGCTGTTGTTAATTGCACATGTTTTTTCTTGGCTGATCGTGTGTGGAGTAGAGATTGATCGCACACATAGTGGATCCTAGAAATGTGTCTGATCTCCACATCTATCATAGACATTTCGCTTCGCAAACCATGTGCAGTGTAATCCTTAATTAATCCCTAATTTAAAAATCACATGTTTTGAATTTGAAAGTAGGCAATCACTTATTTCATATCCAACCATGTTTATTACAAATATAGGTTCCACCACGAATGCATAATTTGATGCACAGGTACATATACTGAAGAACTACAGAAGCACCAAGTAAAGAATGATTAACCACAGTTGTACTAAAGACTGTAAAGAGAGAGGTGAAAGACAATCTGGTTGCTGGAGAAGGTGAAGCGGAATGCCCATATTGTGCCCTCCTCCATGTGTAATGCGCGCACGACTCTAGGCCAACCCCTTGTGATGGCTGCCCGTCCATCCTTCACTGTCTTCATTAGGACTTCTCGATGCTCATTGTAGTCTGAATGAAATACTTTAACCTTCATTGTGTGTCCACCAATCATGTACTTTGCGAGGTAATCTTGAGTGAACTACTTCGGGAACCACTGCGAATGAAAAAGATTCAGACATTGTTGTCTAACAACTCATTATGGGCAGTAAAAAGAGAAGGCTACAGAGTTTGTAGTTACCATCCTACAGCTCACTGTTGTGTTGGATAGAGCATAAACAAATAATTTGCTTGCCACCGTTCGTATATTTTTGCTAATAATCCTTATCAGTTTCCTCACTTGATGCTTGTTCATGAATATCTCATTGCCCCATACGCAAAAAGGGTCAATGCGTGGATCCTTGCCAAGGGCATATGTACCTACAAGCAACAAGTCAATATTAGAAGCTAACAAGTGTCCAGGCCTGGATCTATATGCACTACATTATGGAACGACAGGGGGAGTACAAGCCGAGGGATGAAACTAACCTCGGCGGAAAATGGTGGCCACTCCCGTTGTTGTCCAGCATAAGTAGTGGAAAGGCATGATAAGTACAACAACCTTAACATCAAACAAATATAGCAAAGGTAAACAACATCATCTCCAAATGATAGCTTGAATGTGTTGGTTTCAGCATGCTATTAAAGCAGATATAAAATGGAAGGCAATGTTACCTACAACAGGCTTAACAGCCATCAAATATTGCAATTCAAACTGGTATTGTTGAAAATGAATAGAACATAGGTAATTCTTAAACATCACACTGGATAAATGTGTTAAACTGAAATAAAGGGCATGTGTTAACTAGACCAGGCATAACTGGAACTAAATATAGCCGTTCAAACTGGTATTGATGCAATCGAGCGGCACCGTTTCGACTTGCACATAATGAACATCACATTGTGAATGACTGAAATAAACAAGGCATAAATGATCAGTATAACAACCAAATATAGCCATTGAAAACTGGACAGAGTCTCACTGCAACCAACCTAACAAGCAAATACAGATAAACAGGGCATATGCTTGAAAACTAGACAAATGCTCACTGCAACCAACCTAACAAGCAAATACAGATAAACAAGGCATCTGCTTGAAAATTGGACAAATGCTCACTGCAACCAACCTAACAACCAAATACAGATAAACAAGGCATCTGCTTGATAACTGGACAAATGCTCACTGCAACCAACCTAAGAACCAAATACATATAAATAAGGCATCTGCTCGATAACTGGAAAAATGCTCACTGCAACCAACCTAACAACCAAATACAGATAAACAAGGCATCTACTCACCATAAACAACCAAATATAGCCATTCGTGAAACTTAAGTGGACAATTCATACTTAAACATCACATAGCCCTATTGAACAATACATTTTTGCATAACTGAAATAATTAAACCCGGCATAGTTAAAACACCGCATGGTAAATGCTACTACAACAAAGGGTACGGGTTGGCAAGCTAGAAAAGGTAAGATTTGCTGATAGGATGTTGCCTCACATGTCATGGACGGGATCCTTCAAGTTGGAAGAGCACAGGCCCATGGTGTGCTCTCTGATGTCATAGATGGGCTGTTTCACCTTAGAAGAACCTTTGTGGGTGCCCTCCTCGTGGTCGTGGTCGATGAGATCTGACTTGGCAATTGAGGATCCCAAGCCACCGCCGTAGAACATGTCCTTCAGAAATGACAAAATGGGCTCGATGGCGTACAAGGATCGCAAATCCTTGGCCGTGTGGTGGAGGAGATCAGCGGCAAGGCCATCGAAGAGATCGATGGCGGATGAACCAGAGGGGTTGGGGATGGACCACTTAACCTGTGACATGGCCCGTGTGAAGCCGTCGCTGTCGACGAGCTTGATGTCGTAGCCAGCATTCCTGAGATACAGTTATACACTAGCCCGCTGACGTGAAGCCTTCGGCATGGCAACGTAGTCAACGTCTTCGCCGGCTTCCGCGGCGAGGTGTTGCTCCGGGATCGACAGGTCGGGGCAAACAGCGGCCACCTCACCAACGTCCGCCAGAGAGGCCATGATAAACCTCTTCTTGGCTGAACGCTCGTCGGGCTCCCCGGGATACGTGGTCAAGCTTAGGCTGCGACATTCTGGAGCAGGGGATGTGGATCTGGCAGGAAGGGACACCGCAGGCCTCATCTAAAAACTCAGGGGAGTGTGGCGAGGGTATGGGAATCGCTGGGTAACCTGGACTTTATTATCTAAGCTAGGAGGAACGGGCAGACCGGCAGGGGTTGGCGGCGGCTCCGTCGGCGGCGCCGACGAGCTAGGGTTCAAGGGGGGGAGGGGCCGGATGGGGGGACTGTGGAGGGGGGCGGGGTGGTGTTTGAGGATATGCCGCGGCTACTTAAAATTTTAGTAATGGTGGGTGCATATGGTGGTGGACGAGGGAGGGCAATGGTTCAAATGCCTCGGCTACTGCAATTTTACTATAAGGTCGGTGCTGGAGGAGTGTGGGCGATGGTTGAAGTATGGCAGCTACTAAAATTTGGGTAAAGGAATTGATGAGGGGCGGGAGTACCCAAGATCGCGCACGGTCCAATAAGAATATGCGTGTATGATAATAAGGAAAAGTGGCAGAACCGCCGATTTTTGCAACGCTCAAGGCGGGTAGTTTGTTTTTAGATTTCAAGCTAGCTCGTCTATCGCACACGGTTCGTCCTAATTTTTAGACGCAGACATGGAATTCAATCTAAATAAACTACCCGCCTTTAGCTTGCGCAGGTGGTGATTTTACAGCGCACTTGCATCGCACACGGTTAAGCCAGTACCTCCACCTTTGCTCACGCTTGCGCAGTCGTGGTGATTCACAGCGCACTTGCATCGCACACGGTTAAGCCAGTACCTCCACCTTTGCTCGTGCTTGCGCAGTCGTGGTGATTCACAGTGCACTTGCATCGCACACGGTTAAGACATTATACCCGTGTCCGTTGAGCGTCATCAGAGTCTTTGCAGCAAAAAAAACTTTAGAGAGGGTCAGAAGATAGCCACACCAGCATGTGGCCCAAATATATATGAGTGAAAAGGGTGGTCTGTGATGTTCAAAATTCCAATGCACAACTTTGACCGCGCGGGCCCACAGTTGGGCGCGTCGTCGAAGATCGGTGAGAGGGGCTAGAAGTCAAGAACCACCTGGAAGTGGCCAAATATATGTAGGAATATAGGGTGTGATGTTTAAAACTTTAAATACACAATGCACAACTTTGGTGGCACCTGCCTCGCAAATTCAAAAGCACCCTTGGATATATCTATAATGACATAATGTCGTAGCTAGGTACGGTGCTTGACCCACCTCCCACTTCGTGTCGGCGGGGCGGATGCACGTAATGATACTTTGGTCATACATGCATGTCGCCATGACCTACCATAAGATGGACCAGTGAATCTATCGTTTGGTTAAACGACAACTGTTGTTGTCGATAAATCTCTTGGGCCAATAGATCGAACCATCATAAAAAATCGCACGAGAGGGACCACAAAACCAGCACCGCTTGCGTGCGGCCCAAAATGATGTACGTTGGAAGGGGTGATGTGTGTTTTCAATATAGAATAATGTACAATTTAGATGTGGCGCCTGCCTCTCGATACAGACAACAACCATGAAAGCCAGGTAGTTAAGGACGAGATAAGTAGGGTACGGTGTCAGTCGAACCCAGCAATCCGAGCATGTGGGAGGGAATCCTGACAATGCATGAGCTCGAGCTTTGGTTGAACGACATGTGACGGTGACCGGCTCTAACACGAACTAGGAGGAATCCATTCATGGTCGAGACATACCCCTCGTTATCGGTCAAAGGGATGATATATATACACTCAAGGAGCCCACAGATATGCGTGTCGTCACAAAAAATCACACAAGGGAGACGTGGTCGATCATAAGACCGCGTATACATTGCATGCGGCCCAAAAATATGTATGGGTACGGTGGTGTGTGATGTGTTTAAATCCCGAATGCACAACTTCGATGGGCCACCAACTACATTACAAACCGAACACCGTACCCGACCCCAGGCCAGGTCCAATACGTACGATGTCGGTTTCCCAACTTCGAGGCGGCGGCAGAAGGGGGGGTGTCGTCCAACGCATGTGCTCAAATATTATTTTGTCTAACATGGCACACATAGAAATAGGAAACCATCATGGTCAAACCCTTCTCGTATGTTGGGTCAAAGGGATAGATTGTGTGGGCCCCCCTCATTATCGGTCAAGGATAATATATATACCTCGGGGAGCCCACAGATATGTGCAGCGTCTATAAACTGCATAAGGGAGACATGCTCGATCAGAACACCGGACCCCCTATACCATGCATGCGACCCGAAAAAAATGTATGGGTCTGGTGTGTGATTTGTTCAAATCCCGAAAGCACAAGTTCGATGGGGCACCAACTACATCAGTAACATTACAAACTGAAAATCATACCCCCGTGGCCAGGTTAAAGACGTACGATGTCGGGAACGCAACTTCGAGGCAGGTGGGGGGGGGGTAGGGGCCGGGTGCTGTCCAACGCATGTGCTGAAACTTGATTTGCTCTAACATGCACAAACCTCAAAACACAAGCACTTCTCCTTTGTTCTAGAATCTTCCATATCTCAATTGCCCAAACATTTTTTTCTAAATGAATTGTCACTATTTGTTTTTACTTTATGCTTTACAATAAACAATTCCATGAACCTTAAAATAGATTTATTTTATAAAACTAATTGATTTAGAAAGAGATGAACCATAAGAATTAAACGAACATCTACGTCATGCATATATGACTCAAAGCTTACATGCTATAGTGTGGTATTTATTCATAATTTGGTTCCCAAATCTCATGCGTGTAATGCACGTGTACCTTACTAGTATCAATAGGAAACCATCATGGTCAAACCCTTTTTGTTGTTGGGTCAAAGGGATAGATTGTGTGGGCCCCCTCATTGTCGGTAAAGGATAATATATATACCTCGGGGAGCCCACAGATATGTGCACCGTCTATAAACCGCACAAGGGAGACATGCTCGATCAGAACACCCTGCCCCCTATACCCTGCATGCGACCTGAAAAAGTTTTATATAATCACCATGACAGGTCAAGTCAATCATTCTTTAATTTTTTAGAGCAAAAAATAACCAATAAAAACATAGTCTACAAATTAGCAAAACAAGGATCCCAAGGTTTATATAATTGCCATGATAGGTCACTATAGAGATTTTTATATCTCTATAATGACCGTGTCATGGCATTTAAATGAAGCTAGAGATATGCAACTTCCCACCGTGTCACCCATCCTTAGACTACTCCAGCCCGAGCACGCTTAACTTCTGCATTCTATTCGACTAGGCTAGTGGATGGGAAGCCGCCCCTTGCTGATAGGAATTGCCTCCTTGCCTTTAAGGCGTTTCACGCTGGTCACCCTATGGAACCTACTCCCTACTATCACACACATTTGTGCTTTTAGAAACTGTGTGTGATATTTACATGGCCGGTGTGTCGCTGCCTAGCCTTCAATGAGCACTGACACTGGCAGCGGGAAAACGATGGGAGAAGAGGCGGGAAACCGATGGGAGGAGTGGCGGGAAACGATAGCGTGTTTGGATATATAACAACATTAATATAGAAAACTTAGTAGAGAAGGAAGCGTGAGCTAGCACGACGCATGCGCACAGTGCTTACCGATATAAATAAAATCACAACCGGAACTGCATGTGCTGTCGAAAGGGATGAGGATTGCCGTTCGATCTGGGAGCATCCAACGGTGCAGACGTATGATCCGTGGGGTTTGGATTCTGGCCAATCAGAACACATGACTCAGATCGCACGCAGCTGGGGGCATCGGCCCCGGTTTGGTAGGCACACGGCTTTCGTGAGTGAACCGTGTGCTATTTGAAAACATTTCGTGAGAAGAATCTCGGTTTTTAAATCCCCCTAAATCCAAAACTCACCCGAAAATCGTGAAACTTGGCATGGTGTCACGACATGGCACATATATGTCGAGGAATTTTTTTTGTCCATTTTGGCGCAAGTTTTATTACAAGCCTCTTACAAACCAGAGCTTCTCTCAAGAAGCCTCGTGGTTCCGATAGGGAAACGTGTCCCCCTTGTGGGCGAAATGATAATCACGGCCTCTTTTCGCCTTGTATTTTCTTCTACAGGCAACATGGAACAATGGGATATTCGTGCTGAAATTTAAAATTATTCAGGGTTCATTTAGCCTTTTTATACACTAATTGAGTTACCTAGGCATTTAATGTCCATAATTCAAATCTGAACTACAAATACATGCTCCAGTTCACCAAAATGGCTAGAACAATTATACACGTGTCCTTGGGTGCATGTTTAGGTCCCATGCAAGGAATGGGAATGAATTACAACCGTACCGGCATCCTGGCTCGTCCTCAAACATTTGGAATCTCGGTTTTTAAATCGCCATAAATCCAAAACTCACCAGAAAGTCATGAAAGTTGGCATGGTGTCACGTCATGGCACATATATGTCATGGTAAAAACATTGTCCAATTTGGGCCAAGCTTTATTACAAACCTCTTACAAACCGGAGCCTGTCGCAAGAACCCTCGTGGTTTCGATAGGGAAACATGTCCCCTTGTGGGCGAAACAATAATCGCTCCCTCTTCTAGCCTTGTATTTTCTACTACATGCAACATGGAGCAACGGGAGATGCGCGCTGAACTTTGAAATTATTCAGGGTTCGTTTGACCTTTTTTATTCATTAATTGAGTTTTCTAGGCATTCAATGTCCATAATTCAAATCCGAACTACAAATACATGCTCCAGTGCACCAAAATGGCTAGAAAAAATGTATATGTGTCCTTGGGGTGCATGTTTAGGTCCCATGGAAGGAATGGGAATGAATTCAACCATCTTGGCATCCTGGCTCGGCCACAAACATTGCGAATCTCGGTTTTTAAATCTCCGTAAATCCAAAACTCACCAGAAAATCATGAAACTTGGCATGGTGTCACTACATGGCACATATATGTCGTGGTAAAATAATTGTCCAATTTGGGCCAAGCTATATTACAAGCCTCTTACAAACCGAAGCTTCTCGCAACCCTCGTGGTTCCGGTAGGGAAACATGCCCCTCTTGTGGGTGAAACGATAATCGCAGCCTCTTCTCGCCATGAACTTTGTTTTCTATAGGCAACATAGAATAACAGGAGTGTTGTGCTGAAATTTGAAATAGTTCAGGGTTCGTTTGGCCATTTTATATATTAATTGAGTTTTCTAGGCATTTAATGTAGTCCATAATTCAAATTTGAACTACAAGCACATGCTCCAGTGAAGCAAAATGGGTGGAAAATCATACATGTGTCATTGGGTGCATGTTTAGGTCTCATTGAAGGAATGGGAATGAATTACAAACTTCTCATCATCCTGAAACATTGAGAATCTCGGTTTTTAAATCCCAGTAAATCGAAAACTCACCCAAAAAACATGAAACTTGGCATGGTTTCATGACATGGCACATATATGTCGTGGTAAAAAAATTGTCTAGTTTGAGACAAGGCGCACACATTAATAGCCAATGAAGTCCATGGCCCCACTCAACGTTAGCACATTAATAGCCTAGCCACTGTTTAACATGCGGTTAACTAAAGCACCTGGACGGAGGGTGTTTGCTTATGATCCCATGGCCCCACTCAACGTTAGCACTTGCTTTGTTCGTGTTTTCAACTCGTATTCCGACCTAATTTAAAATGCCACATAGGGCAACGGACAATACGAAGACAAATGAAATGGCAACGGATAATACGACGACAAATTTACAATGGCATGGATAATAATTGTATTAAATATTCCGGATAATTTCAAATGCCACATGCGGCAATGCCCGGAAACACGGGGGCAAGAGAAGAAGGAAATCGCAGACAACGATCTGGGTCGCTACTGTCTCTACTCCTCGATGGATCGCCGGGCGACGACATCCTCCAACTCCTTCTTCAATTCCTCATGACTTTGCTTGAAAGAAGCCAGGGATTCCTCCACCTCCTGCTCGCGCTTGATCCAGAGCTTCCTCAAGTCACCCATCAGTTCCTCGACGACCGCTGTCAGCATCATCCCCGACGCACTACTCTGCTCATGCAGCATCTTCCAGCCGGCGGCCTCCTCCTCCTCCTTCTCGGCGAGCGCCCTGAGGAGCTTCGCATTGTCACCCATGAGTTGCTCGACGAGGCCGGTCGCCTTCTCAACCGAGGCATCGCTGATCTCGAGCAGCTTCATCAAGCCGTCGACTAGCTCCTGCTGCTTAATGAGGCCAGCGAGAATGTCGTCGTTGCTGGCCAAGGACTTCAGCAACACCAGCTTGTCGCGATCGCCGACGCGGCGAGTGCGCTTGTGAGAGCCCTCGTGTGCTGGTGAGAGCTCGTTTGAGGGCTCCGCGGCGCGTCGGGACATCTCTGTTGTGGCTGCCGCGTGGCAACGAGACCTCTCTAGTGCTTCCGTGGCCTTGGTCTTTGCTCCCTGGTTATATGTCCACCCAAAACTCCTCCTACCGGTCATGGCGGAATGACTTGACAGGAAAGACTAGTTTTGTGGGTGATGAGGAGAGGAACTGTGAAGTAATTTTCGAGTGGGTAGTTTTTATAGCCCGGTGCTAAGTCTGAACACATATTGGTTTGATCGGTGTGAACAGATTTTCAGTTACTTATTGCATTGTAATCTGCAATGTGACGAGAAACAAGGTCAAAATTTATTGATGGTTCTGGGCCTACAAATCCCATTTCTGTTGTTCTGGCTCATCACAAACAGTTCTTATGGATCAGCCGTAGGCCACGCATCGGAAGGCTGAAATCTGGGCCCACGTTCTCGGATGTACATGTACGTGTCTGCCCACTATCACACACGGTCAAGATATCACCATCGTGTCCGATGCATGCGCCGTCACGCCTCCCACAGGGTGCCCGAAGGTTGACCACATGGTTGCTCACCGTTGAGGCGGCCGTGGCGCGCTCTGCTCTTCATTGAGGCGGCCACGACATGCTCTACTCGCGTCCATCCGCGCGTTTTGCTCGCCATTGAGGCGGCCGCGGCGCGCTCCGCTCTGGCGTCCCTGCGTGTTCAGCTCGCCGTTGAGGCAAATTTACAATGGCAACGGTTAATAATTGTCTTACATATTTAGGATAATTTAAAATGCCACATGTGGCAACACCCAAAACACTCACGACCTACATATGCATACAATTATAATAAAATATAGGCTAAAAGGCTGAGCTGGCGGCCTTCCGACGACGGTCTTCTTGGACTCCATGATCAGCATAGCACCCTTGCGGCTGTTCATTCCAAGTGTCCCGACCCGCCTCCGTCTATGGAGCTGCTGGTGCTGGGAGGCTCTTGGGTTGTTGGGCCTCTTCCAGAAGAGCTTGACAGCGTGCAATCGCGCGCATGATATCTCCGTGGAACCGCTCCATTTCCATGTCTCTGGCCTGGTAGAAAATTCCGTCCATCACCTGCATCCACAAGATATCACGTTGGCGATGTTCTACTTCATTGGGGACGTCAACTCCGCCAAGGATGCGCTCAAGCCTGGCCACCACATCGTCGGGATCGAGGCTGACACGGCCACCGCCGGCAATGATGACGCCGCAGGCTGGCTGTGTCTTGACTGAATCGCAGAGGTCCTCTGCCCATTCCTTGCGGGGCATCGGGCTCTCGATGAGCACTGGTGACAGCGGCTCTTTGGGTGGGTCATCGATCATGCCGTCGAGTAGCTCTGGATCTTTTGCACGGTGGATGGCAAACTTATCATCACACTTCCTCTACAATATGTCCATTGTGCGCCCAAGGACTGTCATGCCGATATCGCTGTCGATGGGCCATGGTGCCTGCACCGGCCGATGAAGTTCTTGCTCCCCGAGCTGCTCCGGCTCGTTCTCCTCGCCGAAGATGTAATGCAGGTAGGGGTCGAGGTCAAAGCTTTGGTCGTTGCCTGGCATGCTTGGAATAACTAATGGTAGATGGGTGAGGACTACATCTGCGCAGAGTGTCGCGACGGTACGTTGCTGCCTGGGTTATATGTAGCAAGCCATTAGCTAGTGGTGGGAAACCGATGAGGGAAGAGGCGTGGATTTTACAATTGACCCATGTGGAGCGCGGGAAGACTAAGTGGAGCACACACACAACCCGAATACCATATGCGGTGCCACGTGTTATTTATCACACATGTGTTAACATACGGAAACGTATGTGTAACTAACTAATCATCGCACACGAGTACTCGCAGACGCATCATGTGCAATATTCCTGGCCACCGCAAGCAACTAGTTTGCATTTTTCAAAGTTTTTTGTACAAACAGAATCGCACACGAACTAACTATAGTAACCATCTGTGTTATAATTTCTCTTCGCAAACAGTTCATCCGAGTGGGCTGTTTGCTGCGTATCACACACATCTTGTTTACACGAAATGTTTGTGTTCTTTTGGCTCATCGCAAACAGTTCATCTATGTGAACTGTATGCCGCATATCACACACATCTTGTTAAGTTGAACCGTTTCTGTTCTCTTCCCTAATCAAAAACAGTTCGTCCGAGTGAACCGTATGCCGTATATCACACACACCTTGATCTGGCTGACCATTTCTGTTGCATTCCCTAATAGCAAACAGTTCATAGGAGCGAACTGTATGCCGTATATCGCACAAACATTCATATGGCTGCCCGTTTCTGTTCTTCTGTCTAATCACAAACAGTTTGTATGGATCAACCGTAAGCCCTGCATCGCTCACGTAACTAAAATCTGAACCGTGTTTGATGTCTCCACCATCGCAAAGGTTTTGCATCTTTTTTAATGGTTTTTTTACATCCCCGTTTGCGATTAATGCATCGTACACAGTTTTGTCAAAGGGTCTCGGATCGTAGTGTCACGTTAGCAGCATCCTGCAGTAGTGATAGGATCAAATCTGGCTATGTGAGCGAGGCAGGTTGGCACTTGATTGCATTTTCTAAACCGATGATTGTACATCGAGTGTCACCTTGCGTCGTTCATGTACATTGAATAATCCTGATACAATGAAAGAGATTTTTTAAATTAGGTGCGGCTGGAGATGCTGATAGATATAAGAATTATTAGAAGATCACAAAACACACGGTTTCTATGGCGTACCCATGTGCGTTTTTTTGCGTTAATGATCCAAAAGTCAGTTACCTATGCGATGTATCCTAATAAAGCAAGCGTACCATTGACCGAAAAAATCAACTACACGTGTACAATTTTTGGAGACGGGATCTGCCAATTTTCTCTTTTCTCGCACATGAGTATTTTAGGTGCTTCGTCTGTGTTGTGTGTTTCCCCCGCCCAAGTTTCAAGTTTCGCAGCGAAATTTTCATTAGGCGCGCGATTTCAGAATTTATTCCTCCCACCACACCCCCACCCATAAAATTTCCGCAGTATCTCCCCCCTCCCCCCTCCCGGCAGCTCAAGCCACCGCCGCCGCAACCACAGCTTCAACCACATCTACATTCTGCCCAAGCATCATCGATCCAGTCAGGTAACCCACCGATCTCTATCACGGGCCCGACCTGATTGCTTAAATGGCGCCTACGAAACATCCTCATGCCTCCAAATCCCCACCGCCTCTACCTCCAGAGCATCGCGGTGCAAGCCCAAACACATATCACGTGGAGGTCGAGGAGCTGATGGCGGTCGATGGTGCGATGGCCGCTATGCGTGTTGACCCGGAGGAACATCTCGCCTCCGTCACCGTCGAATTGGTGCAGGCTCTGGCCCAGATGAAGTGCCCTAGTGACTACCCCCCAGGACTTACCAGGTATGATCTGACCAGCTCAATCTTACCAATACCACTTATAATGGCTATGTTTTGTACGGTTGATGTATTAAGCATGTTCGTGCCTTGTTTATTTTAGTACTGCACACTGTGTGATGTTCAAGTATTAACTGTCCAGCTTAATTTCACCAATACCAGCAACAAACTTACAATACATGACTCAAGATATCACTAGAGATGCTACCCATTTGCTATTTTTGGTGGATGCTAACCCTGTTGTAGTTAATATGCCTATCCATGTACTTACACAGGGTCATAACGGATGTTGCTGTTGTTTGCCATCGAGGTTAGTTGCATCCCATGTCTTATAGTATTTTACATTATTTGTGCAATTGCAGTTTATCTTCTAACATTTACTGGTTGCCTGTAGGTACACAAGTCAGCGACACTGATCCACGCTTCGACCCGGAGGAACAGCTCGCCCCCGCCGCCGCTGACTTTGGGCAGGCTCTAGCCAAGATGAAGTGCCCCAGCAACTACCTCTCAGGACTTACCAAGTATGAACTCACCAGTTCAATCTTACCAATACCAGTTGCAATGGCTATGTTTTGTACGGTTGATGTATTAAGCATGTTGTAGTAAATATGCCTAACATGTTTTAGCTATTTTCCCTACCTTTTTGTAGATAACTGGGCCATTCTCTGCTCTGGCAACACCTGCCTTGCGATGTTTAACTCTGCCAATTGCATTTTTATCAGTACCGGTTTCAATGGCTATTAAGACGGTTGCAATTAAAAGTTGTATCCATTTTTTAACAGTTGTATTTCAATGGCTACAAACTTACAAAACATGACTTAGGATGCTGTTAAGCCTGTTGCAATTAACAGTTGTATCCATTTTTTAATCTGTCCCTTTGCTACTGTGCTACTCTCTGCAATGAAGATATACAAGAGATGTTGCCCATTTGCTATTTTTAGTGGATGCTAACCCTGTTGTACTTAACATGCCTTTCCATGTACTTACGCAGGGCCATAACGAGTGATGCTGTTGTTTGCCATCGATGTTAGCTGCATCCCATGTCTTACAGTATTTTACATGATTTGTGCAATTGTAGTTTGGCTTCTAACATTTACTTGCTTCTTGTAGGTACACATGTCAGCGACACCGATCCACTCTACGACCCGGAGGAACACCTCGCCTCTGCTGCGGCCGACTTGGGGCGGGCTCTTGTCCATACGAAGTGCCCCAGCAACTACCCCTCAGGACTTACCAAGTATGAACTGACCAGTTGAATCTTACCAATACCAGTTGCAATGGCCATGATTTGTATGGTTCATGTATTAAGCATGTTGTAGTAAACACGTCTAGCCCGTCTTATCTATTTTCCCTACCTTTTTATAGACAACAGGGCCATTCTCTGCTCTAGCAGCACCTGCCTTGTGATGTTTAACTCTGTCAATTTTATTTCTATCAGTACCAGTTTCAATGGCTATACTAGGTTGTCTGTTGTAGTAAAGAATTCTATCCATTTTTTAATTTGTCCCTTTGCTACCGTGCTACTCTTTCGCAATGAAGATATCACTACAGATGCTGCCGTTTTATTACCATTTGCTATTTTTGGTGGATGTTAACCCTATTGTAGTTAACATTGCCTTTACATGTACTTACACAGGGCTACAATGGGCGATGCTGTTGTTTGCCATCGAGGTTAGCTGCATCCCATGTCTTACACACCATTTGTTCCTAAATATAAGTATTTTTAGAGATTCCAATATAGACTACATACGGAGCAAAATGAGTGAATCTAGATTCTAATCTAAACTATGTCTATAAATCTATATACATCCGTATGTAGTTCATATTGAAATCTCTAAAAATACATGTACTTAGGAACGTATGTAGTTGTATTTTACATCATTTGTGCAATCTCAATTTAGCTTCTAACATTTACTAGTTGCTTGTAGGTACATATATGAGCGGTACTGATCCACGCTTCGATCCCTTTTGCGTATGGGGCAATGAGATATTCATGAACAAGCGTCAAGTGAGGAAACTAAGAAAGATTGTTAGGCGAAAGAAACGGGTGATGGGAATTAAGCTCTTTATTTACACTTTGTCCAAGACAACAATGAACTTTAGGATGGTAAGTAATGTGTTGCCTTTTCCCCCTGCCCACAACAAGTTACTCTATTAGACCTGAGTATCTGAAATTTTTCTCTTTTCAGTGGTTTCCGAAGCAATTTACTTATGATTACCTTGCAAACTACATGTCCGGAGTGGAGGCAACTAAGGTTAAAGTATATAATTCATGCTACCATGATAATGCTCTAGAAGTTTTCCTGAAGGCGGTGAAGGATGGGCGGGCGATCGTCACAAGGGGTTGGACAAAAGTTGTTCGTGCCAATGGCATGCAGGAGGGCACATTATGGGCATTCCGCTTCTTTAACACCATCGGCAGCCAAAATGATTTACACTTGTCTCTTCACCTTTACCGCCTCTAAATATTGTGGTTCATCATAGTTAATTGCTGCCTAATCCTGTAATTACTGAACATATTGTACTGAGAATTTTATTTATGGATTGGTTGTTGAACCATTGTGCTAAGAATTTGTATTCCATGTTTCATATTTCAAAATTTCCAATTTGAATAATAAATTACAGGGAAAAATAAAACTAAATAGGAGTGAATAAAATAATGTGCACACGGTTAGAAAGAAAACAGTGTGTGTGATGAAAAATAGACAACAGACGGTTCTTTGATGTGAAACATTTGTGATGCTCGACTGACGCTCACACGGTTTTGTCTCATATGCGTGTGCGATTCATGGTAATACGGCAAACGTTTCAAACCTGTGTGCGTGTATGATAGGAATACCTATCGCACATAGTTATGAAAATGGACACGTTGGCATTAGTAGAGGCACCTTACACATTTTACATTCTTGAACTATGTGCGATAACATACCTATCGCAAACATATCGGTAGATTAAATTTTCATGTCCACCTTTTTCACACGACTATAGCGGCGTAATCGTTTCGGATGTCTCTCGAATCAGAAACGTAATGTCGAGATGTAACATGTGGTACTAGGGCGACTTCTCATACGTTTATTCTATGGCGATCGTCATTAGCCGCTCGCCTATCCAAGGCGGTTTTTGGGTCATGTGGGAAGGACCCCCCCTATCGCACACACTCAATCGGCGATGGTTCAGAATGCTATCGCGGAAAGGGGTTAAAAACCATTTGTATAGCATGTTACGGTACCAGTGTTTGGTTTGGCAAGAAACTTAAGGTGTCGTTTCTTACAGTTTGGGGATGCGACGCTTATGTCAAAAGGCTTCAGCCTGATAAGCTCGAACCCAAAGCGGAGAAGTGTGTCTTCATAGGATACCCTAAAGAAACTATTGGGTATACCTTCTATCACAGATCCGAAGGCAAGATCTTTGTTGCTAAGAATGGGTCATTTCTAGAGAAAGAGTTTCTCTCGAAAGAAGTGAGTGGGAGGAAAGTAGAACTTGATGAGGTAGTTGTACCTTCTCTCGAATTGGAAAATAGCACATCAGAGAAAACCGTTCCCGTGATGCCTACACCAACTAGAGAGGAAGCAAATGATGATCATGAAAATTCAGATCAAGTTACTACTGAACCTCGTAGGTTGACTAGAACACGTACCACACCAGAGTGGTACGGTAATCCTGTGTTGGAAGTCATGTTGTTAGACAACGGCGAACCTACGAATCATGAAGAAGCTATGATGAGCCCAAATTCCGACAAATGGCTTGAGGCCATGAAATCTGAGATAGGATCCATGTATGAGAACAAAGTGTGGACTTTGGTAGAGTTGCCCGATGATCATCAAGCCATTGAGAATAAATGGATCTTCAAGAGGGAGACGGACGCTGATGGTAATATCACTGTCTACAAAGCTCGACTTGTCGCAAAAAGGTTTTCGACAAGTTCAAGGGGTTGACAACGATGAGACTTTCTCACCCGTAGCGAATCATGTTAGCAATTTGCCGCATTTTATGATTATGAAATCTGGCAAATGGACGTCAAAACTGCATTCCTTAACGGGTTTTTTAAAGAAGAGTTGTATATGATGCAACCAAAAGGTTTTGTCGATCCTAAGGGTGCTAACAAAGTGTGCAAGATCCAGTGATCCATCTATGGACTGGTGCAAGCATCTCGGAGTTTGAATATACGCTTTGATGAGGTGATCAAAGCATTTGGTTTTATACAGACTTACAGTGAAGCCTGTATTTACAAGAAAGTGAGTGGGAGCTCTGTAGCATTTCTGATATTATATGTGGATGGCATATTGCTGATTGGAAATGATATAGAATTTCTGGATAGCATAAAAGGATATTTGAATAAGAATTTTTCAATGAAAGACCTTGGTGAAGCTGCTTACATATTGGGCATCAAGATCTATAGGGATAGATCGAGACGCTTAATAGGACTTTCACAAAGCACATACCTTGACAAAGTTCTGAAGAAGTTCAAAATGGACCAGTCAAAGAAAGGGTTCTTGCCTGTGTTGCAAGGTGTGAAATTGAGTAAGACTCAAAGTCCGACCATGGCAGAAGATAGAGAGAGAATGAAAGTCATTCCCTATGCCTCAACCATAGGTTCTATAATGCATGCCATGCTATGTACCAGACCTGATGTGTGCCTTCCCATAAGTTTGGCGGGGAGGTACCAAAGTAATCCAGGAGTGGATCACTAGACAGTAGTCAAGAATATCCTGAAGTACCTGAAAAGGACCAAGGATATGTTTCTCATTTATGGAGGTGACGAAGAGCTCATCGTAAAGGGTTACGTTGATGCTAGCTTCGACAAAGATACGGATGACTCTAAGTTGCAAACCGGATACGTATTTATGTTGAATGGTGGAGCTGTCAGTTGGTGCAGTTCTAAGCAGAGCATCGTGGCGGGATCTACATGTGAAGCGGAGTATATAGCTGCTTCGGAAGCAGCGCATGAAGGAGTCTGGATGAAGGAGTTCATATCCGATCTGGGTGTAGTATCCAGAGCATTGGGTTCAATGACAATCTTTTGTGACAACACTGGAGCAATTGCCATAGCCAAGGAGCCCAGGTTTCACAAGAGAACCAAACACATCAAGCGACGCTTCAACTCCATTTGTGATTATGTCAAGGATGGAGACATAGAAATTTGCAAATTACATACGGATTGAATGTGGCACACCCGTTGACTAAACCTCTTCCACAAGAAAAACATGATCAGTACCAAGACTCCATGGGTGTTAGATTCATGGGATAATTGTATTCATACCCTTAGTTGTGTCCCCCTCAACCGAATTGCCCCTTGTTTTTTAAAACACGTGGTCTTGCCCAACCCACTTTGTCGTCTTTTGCTTTTGCCCTTTGACCGTTTGACCGTCACTTTGAAAACTTCATAACTAATTCATACTAAATCAGAAAAATGCAAATAAGATACCAAAATGTTTGGAAAAACATCACCTGTATGTCAATGTCACTTGCATTCATGACAAAAGTGTTGGTAAGTGCCCATCCGAGTTTTAGCTCTTATCATACCACCATGAACAGGAAAATCTAAAAAAATCGAAAAATTAAAGAAAAATTTGGTGGCAAAGAATTGCAAATGTTTTAAGTGCTTGCCAAGTTTCATGAGGGAATGACATTCGTGGAAGTCGTGGCAAAAAAACAATCTATTTTCGAGTGTTCATTGTTTTTTTGCCATGACTTCCATGAATGTCATTCCCTCATGAAACTTGGCAAGCACTTAAAACATTTGCAATTCTTTGCTACCAAATTTTTCTTGAATTTTTCGATTTTTTTTAGATTTTCCTGTTCATGGTGGTATGATAAGAGCTAAAACTCGGATGGGCACTTACCAACACTTTTGTCATGAATGCAAGTGACATTGACATACAGGTGATGTTTTTCCAAATATTTTGGTATCTTATTTGCATTTTTCTGATTTAGTATGAATTAGTTATGAAGTTTTCAAAGTGACGGTCAAACGGTCAAAGGGCAAAAGCACAAGACGACAAAGTGGGTTGGGCAAGACCACGTGTTTTCAAAAACTAGGGGCAATTCGGTTGAGGGGGACACAACTAAGGGTATGAATACAATTATCCCTAGATTCATTACTATGTAATCTAGATTTTTGACTCTAGTGCAAGTGGAAGACTGTTAGAAATATGCCCTAGAGGCAATAATAAATTGGTTATTATTATATTTCCTTAATCATGATAAAGGTTTATTATTCATGCTATAATTGTATTGATCGGAAACTTAAATACATGTGTGAATACATAAACAAATACCAAGTCCCTAGTAAGCCTCTACTAGACTAGCTCGTTGATCAAAAGATGGTTAAGGTTTCCTGACCATAGACATGAGTTGTTGTTTGATAATGGGATCACATCATTAGGAAAATGATGTGATGGACAAGACACATTCGTTAGCATAGCGTATGATTGTTCAGTTTATTGCTACTGCTTTCTTAATGTCAAATACATGTTCCTTCGACCATGAGACCATGCAACTCCCGAACTCCAGAGGAATGCCTTGTGTGTATCAAATGTCACTTCATAACTGCGTGATCATAAAGGTGCTCCACAGGTATCTCCGAAGGTGTCTGTTGAGTTGGCATGGATCGAGATTGGGATTTGTCATTCTGTATGATGGAAAGGTATCTCCAGGCCCTCTCGGTAATATAGCATCACAAGAAGCTTGAAAGCAAGTGGCTAAGGAGTTAGTTACAAGATGATGTATTACGGCACGAGTAAAGAGACTTGCCGGTAACAAGTTTGAACTAGGTATGGAGATACCGACGATCGAATCTCGGGCAAGTAACATACCGACGGACAAAGGAACTACGTATATTGTCATAAAGGTTCGACCGATAAAGATCTTTGTAGAATATGTAGGAACCAATATGGGCATCCAGGTCCCGCTATTGGTTATTAACCGGAGATGCATCTCGGTCATGTCTACATCATTCTTGAACCCGTAGGGTCCGCACGCTTAACGTTCGTTGATGATATAGTATTATATGAGTTATGTATGTTCGTGACCGAATGTTGTTCGGAGTGCCGGATGAGATCATGGACATGACGAGGAGCTCCGGAATGGTCTGGAGGTAACGATTTATATATAGGATGATGGTTGGGCTAAGGGGTAAGTCCCACGGGGCTTTTGGTCGATGCAAAAAGGAAGTTTTGCGGAGGTCGGGGACCAGACGCCAGGGACCCTGGCGTCTGGCCCTGGGCCAGACACCGAGGACCATGGCGTCTGGTGCTGGAATTCGAGAAGGACTCTTCCTTGCGTTCCCAACCGACTTTGGGGAGGCCCTCTCCCCAAGTAATGACCCCAGGGCTCAAAATATAAATAGAGGAGCAGGGCTAGCCCCTAGAACACAAGTTTCTGAGCCTCCTCTAGTTGATCTAGTTCTAGTTCTAGTTGGTCCTAGTTGACTAATTAGAGCTAGCCCTAGCTACCTCTAATCCTCATAATTAGAAGCCCAATGTGGTTCTAATCTTCTCCCTCTAGTTCATCCCCCGCTCTAAATCTCTTGTGCTTGCCGAAGCCCTGTGGAAATAGTTTCACCACCACCGTCACCATGCCGTCGTGCTGCCCGAACTCATTTACTACTTCGCTCCTCTTGCTAGATCAATAAGGCTAGGACGTCATCGATTTGAACGTGTGTTGAATGCGGAGGTGCCGTACGTTCGGTGCTTGATCGGAACGGATCGTGAAGGTGTACGACTACATCAACCGCATTGATAAACGCTTCCGCTTAGCGATCTACAAGGGTATGTAGATGCTCTCCCCCTCTCATAGCTATGCATCTCCATGGATAGATCTTGCGTGTGCGTAGAATTTTTTTGTTCTCCATGCAACGTTTCCCAACATGCCACACTTATTCGCTGGTTCTACATCACCATCTCGAAGGACCTCTTCCACACGGTTGTGCGTGATGATGACAGCGCCTACTCCGTGTGGACGACACTCAATGGCCTCTTCACCGACAATCGGCTTCAGCACCTCATTTTCCTTCAATAGGAATTCTTTGGGTTTCATCAAAATGACTCATCCATTGATGATTATTGCATGCGGTTGAAGATGCTCTCGGATGAGTTGTGGGACATAGGCGAGGTGATCTCCGACGAGCTTCTTCTCAGTACACTCACTGCCAGTCTCAACGAGGACTTCGACAACGCCACCTCGGACCTCACCTTGCTGCCCTCACCGACCTTCTTCAAGGTTGTGGCATACCTACACTTGGAGGAGCGTCGGATGAAGCACGTGAAGGTTCAGGCGACCCACACCACTCTTGCTGCCCGGACTTCTCGCGGTGGACCACCGCAGCCGCCCCCTACACCACAGTAGCCGTCGACGTTGTTCTAGCAGCAGTAGCCTGAGCAAGCCCCCTCCAACGACCGTGGCGGCCCTCGTGGCAACAAAGGGCAACAACAGCAGTAGGCTCCTAACTCTGGGGGGGTGCCCCAGACGTCCCAGCACCAGCAGCAACAGCCTATGCCACCGTGGTCAGTCGGGTATGACCCCTTGACTGGGGTAGTCCATGCCTACTCAATGTTGGTGCCTCGCGCGCCCATCCTCGGCCTTCTCGGTCCTCGCTCAGCCTAGCATCAGGCCTATCTCGCTGCTCCTCAGCAGTCCGGCGCGTACCCGATGCTCTCACCACCTCCACAGCAGCAACACGCCGCCCCATTTCTCACCAACTCGGCCCCCCCACTGCCACCCGTGCCTTGGGATCCTGCTCTCCTGGTAGCGCTTCACTCCGCGCCCTCACCCAACAAACACAATGGCGGTGGTGACTGGTATATGGACATTGGAGCTACTGCTCATATGTCCTCTCATCCCGGTAACCTTCATACTTCCTATCCCACCAACACTTCTACATGTATTACTCTCGGAGATGGCTCCACTCTCCCTATTACACATGTTGGGCATGCTTCTTTTCCATCATCATCTATGCCACTTTCACTGCCTAACATACTTGTATCACCGAAACTCATTAAAAATCTTGTTTCGGTTTGATCTTTTACTCGTGAAAATCCCGTTACCGTTGAATTTGACAAGTTTGGTTTTTCTGTCAAGGACATGATATGTCCATTTTGCATCATGATTTCCTAATGATATTTATTGCATTTTGGACTGTTATTTCACTTTATGATATTATTCTTATGCCTTTTCTCTCTTATTTTGCAAGTTTCACATGAAGAGGGAGATTATCGGCAGCTGGAATTCTGGACCGGTAAGGGGTGCAACGGAGATAGCTATTCTGCCCAACTCCAAATGACCTAAAAATTTACGGAGAATTATTTTGGAATATATAAAAAATATTTGCAAAAGAAGTACCAGAAGGGGAGCCACCAGGAAGCTACAAGCATGGGGGGCGCGCCCTACCCACCAAGGCGCGCCCTCCGAGCTTGTGGGGCCCCTCACAAGCCTCTGAGTCCCATCTTATCCTATATGATGTCATTTTCCCTAGAAATAATCAGAAAAACACTTTTGGGATGAAGCACTGGCGTCTCGAGGCAGAACCTGGGCAGGAGCACTTTTGCTCTCCGGCGGAGCGATTCCGCTGGGGAAACTTCCCTCCGGGAGGGGGAAATTGAAGCCAACGACATCACCAACAACCCTCTCATCATGGGAGGACCAATATTCATCAGCATCTTCACCAGCACCATCTCATCTCAAACCCTAGTTCATCTCTTGTATTCAATCTCTGTCTCAAAATCTCAGATTGGTACCTGTGGGTTGCTAGTAGTGTTGATTACATCTTGTAGTTGATGCTAGTTGGTTTATTTGGTGGAAGATTGTATGTTCAGATCCTTAATGATATTCAACACCCCTCTGATCTTGAACACGAGCATGATTTGTGAGTAGTTACCTTTGTTCTTGTAGACATGGGAGAAGTCTTGTCATAAGTAAGCATGTGAATTTGGCACTCGTTCGATATTTTAATGATATGTATGTTGTTGCTTCCTTTACTGGTGTCATGTGAACATTGACTACATGACACTTCGCCATACGTGGGCCTAAGGGAAGGCATTGTGGAGTAATAAGTAGATGATGGGTTGCTAGAGTGACAGAAGCTTAAACCCTAGTTTATACGTTATTTCATAAGGGGCTGATTTGGATCCATATGTTTCATGATGTGGTTAGATTTATATTAATTCTTCTTTCATAGTTGCGGATGCTTGCGAGAGAGGGTAATCATAAGTGGGAGGCTTGTTCAAGTAAGAACATCCCCCAAGCACCGGTCCACCCACATATCAAATTATCAAAGTAGCGAGCACGAATCAAATAAACATGATGAAAGTGACTAGATAAATTCCCATGTGTCCTCGAGAACGCTTTGATTGCTATAAGAGACCGTTCCGGCTTGTCCTTTGCAATAAAAAGGATTGAGCCACCTTGCTGCACCTTTGCTACAATTGCCACTTGTTGCTCATTACAAATTACCTTGCTATCAAACTATCTGTTACCGATAATTTCAGTGCTTGCAGAGAATACCTTGCTGAAAACCGCTTGTCATTTCCTTGTGCTCCTCATTGGGTTTGACACTCTTACTTATTGGAAGGACTATGATTGATGCCCTATACTTGTGGGTCATCAGGATGCCCGTACCCGGATGGTGCTCCACCGATGTGCCAGCCCGATGAGCTGTACCCAGTCCACTCATCATCATCCAGTACCGCCGCCCCCGTCGCCGTCTCCATCGATGTGGACCTTTGGCATGCTCGTCTGGGTCATCCCAACCCCGCCGCTGATATGTCTCCAATGTATCTATAATTTTTTGATTGTTCCATTCTATTATATTATCCATCTTGGATGTTTTATATGCATTTATATGCTATTTTATATCATTTTTGGGAATAACCTATTAACCCAGTGCCCAGTGATAGTTGCTGTTTTTTCCATGTTTTTGTCTTCTACAGAAAATCAATACCAAATGGAACAAAACTTTTTGACGATTTTTCTTGGACCAGAAGACACCCACGAAGCTTCGGGAGGAGGCCAGAGGGGCCATGACAGAGCCACAAGCTCGGGAGGCGCACCCTAGGGGCGCAAGCTTATGGGCCCCTCGGAACTCCCCTAACCCTAATTCCAACTCGAAAAATTCCAAAATATTCCCCGTATACCAGAGGGCACACCAAAAAATACTTTTCTGCCACCGCAAGCTTCTGTTCTCATGAAATCCCATCTTGGGGCCTTTTCTGGTACTCTACCGGAGGGGGATTCGATCACGGAGGGCCCCTACACCAACCTTGCAGCCCTTCTGATGATGTGTGATTAGTTTACCATAGACCTACGGGTCCATAGCTAGTAGCTAGATGGCTTCTTTTCTCTCTTTGATCTTCAATACAATGTTCTCCTCTATGTTCTTGGAGTTCTATTCGATGTAATCTTCTTTTGCGGTGCGTTTGTTGAGATCCGATGAATTGTGGATTTATGATCAGATTATCTATGAATATTATTTGAGTCTACTCTGAACTCTTTTATGCATGATTAAGATAGCTTTGTATTTCTCTCCGAACTATTGATTTGGTTTGGCCAACTAGATTGATCTATCTTGAAATGGGAGAGGTGCTTTGTTTTGGGTTCAATCTTGCGGGGTCCTCACCCAGTGACAGAAGGGGTAGCGAGGCATGTATTTGTATTGTTGCCATTAAGGATAAAAAGATGGGGGTTTCACCATATTGATTGGATCTATCCCTCTACACCATGTCATCTTGCTTAAGGCGTTACTCCGTTCTTGTTAACTTAATACACTAGATGCATGTTGGTTAGCGGTCGATGTGTGGAGTAATAGTAGTTGATGCAGGCAGGAGTCGGTCTACTTGTCACGGACATGATGCCTATATTCATGATCATTGCCTTAGATGTCGTGATAACTATGCGCTTTTCTATCAATTACTCAATAGTAGTTTGTTTACCCACCGTATGCGTTCTTTCAAGAGAGAAGCCTCTAGTGAAAACTATGGCCCCCGGGCCTATTTTTCTCATATTATTTTTAGGTCAATAAAACCAAAACCCAAAAATACCTTGCTGCAATTTATTTACTTTTATTTAGTTTTGCACTTTTATTTATCTTTTATACCTATCTCTATTAGATCTCATCCTTGCAAATAACCGTGAAGGGATTGACAACCCCTTTATCGTGTTGGGTGCAAGTATTTGTTTGTTTGTGTAGGTGTTATCATTGGAGACTTGTGTGTTCCTCCTACTGGATTGATACCTTGGTTCTCAAACTAAGGGAAATACTTATCTCTACTTTGCTGCATCACCCTTTCCTCTTCAAGGGAAAAACCAATGCAAGCTCAAGAAGTAGCAGGTAGAATCTCTGGCACCGTTGCCGGGGAGGTTCTACATCAAGCCTACCAAGTACCCATCATAAACTCTCATCTCTTGCATTACATTATTCGCCATTTGCCTCTCATTTTCCTCTCCCCCACTTCTAAAATGTTTTGAAAAAAACACAAAAATATTTGCCTTTTTATTCGCCTTCTTTTCGTTCGTCTTTTCGTTTGCTTTTTCTTTGCTTGTGTGCTAGATTGCTTTCTTTGACACGATGTCTCAAGAAAATACCAACTTGAGTGATTTTTCCAACACTAATAATAATGATTTTATTAGTACTCCGATTTCTCCCGCCACTAGTGCGGAATCTTATGAAATTAATGCCGCTTTGTTGAATCTTGATATGAAAGAACAATTTTCCGGTAGTCCTAATGAAGATGTCACATCCCATCTAAATACTTTCATTGAATTGTGTGATATGCAAAAGAAAAAAGATGTGGATAATGATATTGTAAAATTGAAGTTATTTCCGTTCTCACTACAAGATCATGCTAAAACTCGGTTTTCATCTTTGCCTAAAAATAGTATTGATTCATGGAATACGTGTAAAGGTGCTTTTATTTCGAAGTATTTTCCTCCCGCTAAGATCATCTCCCTTAGGAATGATATAATTAATTTTATGCAACTTGATCATGAACATGTTGCACAATCTTGGGAGAGGACAAAATTGATGATAAGAAATTACCCTACTCATGGTTGAAGTTTATGGATGATCATACAAAAATTCTATGCCGGATTGAATTTTGCATCTAGAAATCTTTTGGATTCCACCGTGGGTGGTACTTTTATTGAAATCACATTAGGAGAAGCTACTAAACTCCTAAATAATATTATGGCAAATTACTCTCAATGGCATACCGAAAGCTCTTCCACTAGTAAAAAAGTGCATGCGATTGAACAAATTAATACTTTGAGTGAAAAAATGGATGAACTTATGAAATTGATTGCCAGCAAGAGTGATCCTATTGATCCTAATGATATGCCTTTGTCTACTTTGATTGAGAATAATAATGAATCTATGGATGTGAATTTTGTTGGTAGGAACAATTTTGGTAATAACGTGTATAGAGGCAATTTTAATCCTAGGCCGTTTCCTAGTAATTCCTCTAATGATTATGGTAATTCCTACAGCAATTCTTATGGAAATTATAATAAGATACCCTCTGATCTTGAGAACAATATTAAAGAATTTATTAACTCCCAAAATATTTTCAATGCTATGGTAGAAGAAAAATTGCTCAAGATTGATGATTTGGCTAGAAACGTTGATAGAATTTCTCATGAGATTGATTATTTTAAGATTAGATCTATGCCACACAAGCTTGATATTAATGAGTCTATGAAAGCTATTCAAATTTCTATTAATGAAAGTAGGGGGAGAACCGCCAGGATGTGTGCTAAGATAGACTGGCTAGAAAAAGTGTGTTCTTCTAGTTTTTGCGATAATCATGATGAAGATCTTAAAGTGATTGGTGTGACTCCTATTGAATCTTTGTTTGCTAATATAAAACTTGACAAAGAAGGGACTGGAGATTAGTCAACTTTAGCTAGAAGGCATTGATAATCCACAAGTATAGGGGATCGTTTGTAGCCTTTTTCGATAAATAAGGGTGTCGAACCAAACGAGGAGCTAAAGGCAGAACAAATATTCCCTCAAGTTCTATAGACCACCGATACAACTCTACGCACACTTAACGTTTGCTTTACCTAGAACAAGAATAAAACTAGAAGTACTTTCTAGGTGTGGTAGGATAAGTTGGCAAGATAAATAAGAATGTAAAAATAAAAAGTAGGTGCTATTCTAATTAAAGTACAATTAAATTAGTATAGCGATTGTGGATTAGTAGTGGTAGGATTTGCGGAATTATCCCTTAGCAATTGACTATGTTACTAGACCGATAGCAAGTTTTTATGTGGGAGAGGCCACTGCTAGCATGTCGTCCCTTACTAGGAATTCTATGCACTTATGATTGGAACTATTAGCAAGCATCCGCAACTACTAACATTCATTAAGGTAAAACCCAACCATAGCATTAAGATATATATTGGTCCCCCTTCAATCCCGTATGCATCAATTTCTATGGTAGTGTGACGCCCCCAGCTCAATCGTGCACTAATCATACACGCAAATGCACACGATCAAGCCTAAGGACTCACGGGAAGATATCACAACACAACTCTAAAACATAAATAAAGTCATACAAGCTTTATATTACAAGCCAGGGGCCTCGAGGGCTCGAATACATAAGCTTGCGAACAAGCGTCAGCGGAAGCATCAGATATCTAAGTACAGATATAAAAGACAGCACAGAAAGGCCTTTAGAAAGGCGGGGCAAAATAAAACACTACGATCGAAAGGCGTAGGCCTCCTGCCTGGGACCCTCCGAACCTACTCCTGGTCGTCATCCAACTCGTAGTAGTATCCATCCTCTGGGTAGTAGTAGTAGTCGACCGACGGGGCATCTATCTCAGGGGCTCCGTCATCTGGTCACGACAAACTGATATGGGGAGAAAAGGAAAACAAAGCAACCGTGAGTACTCAGAAGTACTCAGCAAGCAAGGATCTACACTACATATGCAACATTTTCAAAGGGAGGCTGTATATGTGGACTGGGCTGCAGAAATGCTAGAATAGAGAGAAGGCCTAGTCCTATCGAAGACTAGCATCTTCAGCGGTCTTGCAGCAGTAGAAGAGAGTAGAACAGATCAATATAAAGTAGCCGTATCATTAAGTCTCAACCTCACCCCGAGATCCTTTCTCGACTCCCTGCGAGAAAGCAATCCCAGAGCCATACAGTCATCAACCTTGTCCTGAGATCCCTTCTCGACTCCCTGCGAGAAGCAATCCCAGAGCCTCATATCCAGGTCTCATATCATGTTCTAGCTGTATCGATCGGGATACAACTCCGAGTGTCCTTTACCGTAGGACAGGCTATCGATAGAAGTTTTCTTCCCTGCAGGGGTGCACCAACTTACCCAACACGCTCGATTAACTCCGGCCGGACACACTTTCCTGGGTCATGCCCGGCCTCGGCCAAACGACACACCGCAGCCCTACCTACAGCTCAGCAGAGAGGTCCCCGCCGGTCTACATCCTAAGCGCAAGGGGGTCTTGGCCATCGCCCCTCACCCTCTGGGTCGTTGCGCACACGGTGAAGCCAGGCACCAACACTACAGGAAGGCGCCGGTCCGTCCGTGCCGCCATGCTGAACTAGACGTCTGACAGAGCTTTCGGCTGATGCATACGATGCAGAACGCCCATACTATGCCCATGTGATGGTTAGTGCTATCATACTAGAGGCCTGCTCGGATCAAATATCCAAATCGTTAGGACTAGGGGCTTGCGGTAACGAGCAGAGACTCACGAAAGATGTGACCCCGTCGCCCCGTCTCGAGGACTTGCTGCAAGGGTTAAGAATGCCCGGCCGCGCCTCGTATTCTCACTCGGGCACCATACAGGCACCCGTCTTCACAACACTCGCCTCTCAGGCGCACGTGGGTACCCCTCAGGGTCGACCCGCCTATCCAAGTAACAGTGTAAAGTCCAAGTATCCGTGTGTCCATAACATCAGGGGAATCCGAGGTATCACCCTCGTTGGATTCCTACTCGATGTATCTATCAAGGTGAACTCAGAGGAATCACCCTTGCTGGGTTCACACTTGAGGTGTTGTACGACGGCGTCGTTATCGGAAGCGGTGAAGGAGGAATCACCCTCGATGACCACGACCGAATAGCTACTCTACAGAGTTAACATCAGAAGTGCTACAAGAGGTTTCACCCTCGGCACTCGATAGTAACGCTGCAGTGTCGTTACAACTAGGGGGGGTGATGTGCGGTGCCGGGGCCTGGTCTTCAATTCCCGTTGATCGGGTCTTCAGATAATCCAGCGGGGCAGTCGGGATAAGTGGGGTCACTGATAGGTCTCTACCCAGCCTATACTAAGCAGTTTAGGATATGCAGGTAATTATCAACAGCAGGTTACAGTAAACAGGCTATGCATCAGAATAGGTAAAGCAGTAACAGCAGCAATTCTAATGCAAGCATGAGAAAGTAGAATGGGTGATATCGGTATGCTCAAAGGGGGGGCTTGCCTGGTTGCTCTGGCAAGGGCAAGGTCGTCAACGGTGGCATCGGGCTCCGGAGCTGCGTCGGTATCGGGAACTGCGTCGGGGTCTAACGAGAGAGAGGAGGGGGGGAAACAGTATAAATACACAGTAAACAGGAGCAACATAAAGCATAACATGGCAATACGTGGCGGCGGAGGTGATCGAACGCAGTGCCGGGTGATACTAGCGAAGGGGGAATTCATCCGGGAAAGTATTCCCGGTTCCGGACATTTGTCAGACAGACGACCGAAGGGGAACGGTTCCATGTTCGGATAGTTAGGGACGTGTGACGGACGAACGGACCGCGTTTTCGGATTCGTCTCGAAATTCTGAGCAACTTTCATGTACAAAGTTTTTCGATCTGAGCTACGGATTATTTTATATGATTTCTCGAAGTTTTAATAATATTCTGGAATTTCTGGAATTAAATTAAATTCAAAAACAGTAAACTGAAATTGCTACGTGCACCCAGAAGAATGTACACAGCAGTGCATACAAAGGCTGAACGTGGGCCCGTTGACTGCCCAGTCAGCAGTCAACGCTGACCCGTTGACTAGTCAAAGGTTGACTGGGGGTCCACCTGTCAGTGGGTAATTAGATTAATTACTAATTAATTAATTACTAACTAATTATTTTACTAATTATTATTATATATATATTTTATTTAAAGGGGCAGCCCCACAGGACAGTGGCCCAGCCGGCCACTGGAGGGTCAACGCGCGCGCGCGCGCTTAGCAGAGAGGGCCGGCCGTGGCCGGAGGTGGCGCGGCGAGGCTGGCCGGCCAGGCCACGTTGGGCAGCGACGAGCGGGAGGAGAGGAGCGGGCGAGCGCCGGCATGCTCGGGCGCGGGCGGCTGCGGCGGCGGCGGGCGCTGGGGCGACTGCGACGGCAGCAAGCGGCAGCGTGCGCGGGCGGTGCTCGCGGCGAGCAGCAGCGGCCGAATACGGGCGCACGCAAGCGAGAGGGGATCAGGGCACGGCTGCAGCGTCGAGCGAGCAGCAGCAAGCGGCGGACGGGAGGTGAGCAGGCGCTGGCGGGCGCGCGGGCGACGCACAGAGGGCGAGTAGGACGTGCGGTGAGCGCGGGCAGGCCCTAGTCGAGCTCGGGGACAGCGCAAACGGAACGGATCGAAGGGGGTAAGGGGGGGGATTCGAGGGAGGAGCTCACCACGGAGCTTGTGGATGTGGTCAAGAGGTTAGGGGCGCTCAGGAGGCGGCGCATCTGACGACAAACGTCGGCGGCCGTGGCGAAGAAGACGGGCGATGGCGAGCTTCCGGTGCGCCCCTAGTCGAATCGAAGCAAGCAGACGAAGGAGTTGTCCATGCTGAAGCTCCTGGACATCCTCCCGGGCGCCGGGGAGGCCAGTGGCCGCGAGGACGATGATGGCACGGCAGCAACGGCTCGGGCGCGATCTAAACAGAGAAGAGGAGGGCGAGCGATGGGGATATGGCGTGCTAGGGTTTGTCTACAGCGACGGGGGGGGGGGGGGCTCTTATCCTACTCAGGGGTGTCGGCAGATGATCGACACGGTGACATCCGCGGCCATGGAGGCGTGGATGTGCGCCACGGCGCGCCCCTGTCTCCTCCTCTGTACTGTACAGGAAGGGGAAGGCCTCAAGGTGGGCTGGCCCATGTACTGTAGCACTCTCAGCCCACGCGCCCAGTAGGATTTAGTATTTTCACTTTTCTTTTCTATTTTCTTTTCTAGCCTCTGTTTTGCATTTAGTGGGAGTACTAAATGAATTTTTTTTCCCGGGGTGGAACTTGGCACATAATTCCATTGCAGTATTTTGGGGTTTTACAAAAAGTCTCCGAGCATTTGGAGTTGTTTAAGCATTTTTAGAAATTGAAATGGTCGGTTAAAATGGCTGCTGGTCCACTGTTTAATTTCTAGGGGCATTTTAACAACTTAAATAATGTTGGTTTCTTCATATCAAACAGTTAGTGAATATTTGCAATAACATGAACACTTTTGTTTATTTATTTGAAGAAGTTTTATTTTGACTTTATTTTAAATTTTGAATTTGAACTTGGTTTGGACCAAAGTGAGGTTTAGTAAATTAATAGCGATGACATGGCACCATTAGTGTGTGATTACTGTAGATGAGCTACCGGGGTGTTACAAATCTCCTCCACTACAAAAATTCGCGTCCCAAGAATTAAGAGGTAGAGTAAGGGGAAAAGAATTGGTCACGAAATTCTAACGATTCTTCTCGGTCTTGGTTGCTCTTCTCGAAGAGGTAGATCCACTACGTTGATGTCTTCAATTCACTGCATCAGGGCATCATGATGAAGTCGTCCTCTTTTCTTCGGGATCGCCATCGTACTTACGAAAGAATAAAGGGTGGGTATTCAGGGAGAACGGACTTCTGCATGGTTGACTATCTGGTCGATAACAACAGGGAAGGTGGCGGAAAGTAACTCTCGAATTTAAACCTTAGAAAATATCGATAGCAAGGTAAGGAGGTATCATGAGAAGTTTCTAGCGGGCAGGCAATCGTTCGGTGCCTGAAACAGGGCGTGAAAAGGGTTCATAGCAACGGGAATAAGTATTGTGTCTTATACCAGAATTGATGATCTCATCAGAAGGTGACTTGTGAATTACATACGAGGCCACGCACGAGGAATAACTTTGGGAACAAGGGGTGTACAGGAGAGTCTGGTTTCGATCCTGTGGAATTGTGGGTTATGGGCCCACCATGTCGGTTAGAAGTAGGAAGGAGGCTGACATATTGCACGGTCACGATAGCAAGGCATGTCAGAGGATAGTCTGTCAGTTATGTGGACGACAACATCAGTACCAAGGGCGAGGGATGAAGAGAACCATTTTCCTGCTCGTTGAACGAGGTGGACCAATGGGCAAAGTTCTCGTCCATCGGTGGTTACCAAATGTTATCATCGACATGGTCTTCCAGCAAAGATCAGACGTTGGATACACAAAGGATCGATCTGGAGGCAATAGGGTTGCTAGAAGTTTCGAATTCACATACCATAGTTCAGTTGTCGGCATTCCGGTTATAAACAACACGGGGACCAAGAGGGAATGGTGATGGTGATAAGTAACGCTTGTATCAAGAATTCTCATGAGGTGGTGAAATTCCCACGACATTCTTGACATAAAAGGTGGTAATTTTTCCAAGGCAAAGAAGAACAAATGCTCGATAGCAAGGAACTCAATGGATAACACAAAACACGAACAAGTTTGTGTTTGGGGAGGGGAAGGCAATAAGGTGACCGATGATATCACAATTCATTGAGGCAAGGATGGTATTCCTCATCATGAATTCAATTGATATCCTGGAAGAGCTCAGAATGCTGATGATAATCACGACACATTTGTCGAGAGATTCCATGAAGATGTAATCGATCGGCGATGACATAAAGTCAAAGAAATGATGAAGCAAAAGGTTATTGGAACCAAGGGTATGACACAAACTCGAAATCAAGCTTGTTATTCAAGGCGAAATGATATGACAGGGAAGATTGACGGAAGATTAGCTCATCGTCAAAAATTGTGCTCGGGAAGAAGGACCAGGTGGCATAGTTAAATTCGACACGATAATGATATAGCTGAGCAGTCTAGGAATGACGTGATCGAGTTCAAACTTGTAAGTAATGAAGGTCACCAAAAGTTGTTTAATCGCGGTGTGGACTCGATTCAGTTATCGGTGTCCTGGAGTGTTTAATAACTCAGAGCCCGTGAAAAATTGGAATCAGTGAGAATGTAGTACTTGATAAAGAACTCATAAGAAGATATGTAGTTCCGTGATAATCTCGAGATACCAGGGGGTAATACTCGACGACCGACCAAAGTAGAGGTTGGACTGGCGCATTGCTCTGTAGAAGACAAGTGCTTAATCTTGCCCGAGAAATGGTATTTAAAGGAGAACATGTCGGAACCACGATTGCAAAAGGATCAATTCACAGATACAAGATGGACTCAAACAAGGGATAATTATTTTTACGAGGAGCTTACATGATAAATTCTACATCGAGTCCATGGGCATGAACACAAAGTTCAAGGTCGACTCCCACTTCTACAATGCATAACCTTTCATACGTTGCTCTATTAAAAATGTTTTGAGTGCGAAGACCTACATAGTGAATAACCAGAGGAGTATGAACCTTGGAAAAACTTTCGGGCTCACACAGGTTAAGGAAGGCATAGGTTCAACCCATCGGGGCATCTTAGAAATATATACCACAAGCTTCGAGAGTAACTATCACTAGCTCGAAAGCAGAGCATGGTTGGACAAATCAGAGAATAGGATTTACCAATGGCATTATGTATCAGAGAAGAACTCACAAGGTGATTAAATATGAGGGGCACTATCGGATAATAATCCAACAAAGGACCTGGTGGTCTACAATGAAGCGGATGTGAGTATCGGTACTCAATCAGAGGAAGAAAGAATGCAAAGGCACCCGATTATAGAAACGTCTAAATAATTTGATGCTTAAATATAAAGGAATTAAGATTTTCAAATCGGGGAATCAGAAGCAGATGCTCTGATCAAAAGACATGTGAGTTGAATAGAATTAGATCGGCAACCGATCAAGGTTTGATTTGCCGAGAACCAGCACATGTCCAAAATGACGTCTGAGCCAAAGGGACGAATTCTAGTTTCGACTGATAATTGCGACAATTCACAAATATATCGAATCAAAGACTCAAAAATGACAATGACAAAGGATACTAATGAATATTGCGAGACATATGGATTTAACCATAATGCAGGCAGACAAGAATTTTGGGAGCACTAGGCTGCAGAGGATTTTCGGGAGATCAGATAGCATTGCGAAGTATTTTGGGAATCACAAGAAAAACTAGGGATGAACGGATCCCCGGTAATGTGAGGAATTAACCGCAGTGCGAAAGAAGCTACGCGGTAGTAGGCTCAAAGGATTCCAGGATTAATGAGAAGTATTTCGTACACAAAGGAGTAACTGGGAATGAAGATACAAACAACAAGGATGGTTAGTTATCCACGGGGGTTTGGCGGTGGTCAGGAACTGCAAAGCAATGGGCACAGGGTCTCGGGAAACATCGAGGAGTATCTGCAGAATCTTCTTGGCAAAGCAAGCGATCATCTGTGGTGAAGGGGCTCTCCGAGAGAAAGCGGTTACGAGAACCTAGTGTTGGAGTTAGCAAAATCTTTAACCCGAAAGGAAGAGAGATCAGAATCCCAGAGTAAAGGTCGAGGAATAAAAGATCCTAATACCACCCATTCGGCGACGTGGGCCCGTAAGCCACACAGCCAAGTTGGTAAAACAATTTTGGACCACTAGACTCAACTTCGGCCAAGGAGTTAGGAAGGGGGATTCCTAGAGGCAGTCGGCTCTGATACCAACTTGTGATGCCCCCGGCTCAATCATGCACTAATCATACACACAAATGCACACGATCAAGCCTAAGGACTCACGGGAAGATATCACAACACAACTCTAAAACATAAATAAAGTCATACAAGCTTTATATTACAAGCCAGGGGCCTCGAGGGTTCGAATACATAAGCTTGCGAACAAGCATTAGCGGAAGCATCAGATATCTGAGTATAGATATAAAAGACAGCACAGAAAGGCCTTTAGAAAGGCGGGGCAAAATAAAACACTACGATCAAAAGGCGTAGGCCTCCTGCCTGGGACCCTCCGAACCTACTCCTGGTCGTCATCCAACTCGTAGTAGTATCCATCGTCTGGGTAGTAGTAGTAGTCGACCGATGGGGCATCTGTCTCAGGGGCTCCGTCATCTGGTCACGACAAACTGATATGGGGAGAAAAGGAAAACAAAGCAACCGTGAGTACTCAGAAGTACTCAGCAAGCAAGGATCTACACTACATATGCAACATTTTCAAAGGGAGGCTATATATGTGGACTGGGCTGCAGAAATGCCAGAATAGAGAGAAGGCCTAGTCCTATCGAAGACTAGCATCTTCAGCGGTCTTGCAGCAGTAGAAGAGAGTAGAACAGATCAATATAAAGTAGCCGTATCATTAAGTCTCAACCTCACCCCGAGATCCTTTCTCGACTCCCTGCGAGAAAGCAATCCCAGAGCCATACAGTCATCAACCTTGTCCTGAGATCCCTTCTCGACTCCCTGCGAGAAGCAATCCCAGAGCCTCATATCCAGGTCTCATATCATGTTCTAGCTGTATCGATCGGGATACAACTCCGAGTGTCCTTTACCGTAGGACAGGCTATCGATAGAAGTTTTCTTCCCTGCAGGGGTGCACCAACTTACCCAACACGCTCGATTAACTCCGGCCGGACACACTTTCCTGGGTCATGCCCGGCCTCGGCCAAACGACACACCGCAGCCCTACCTACAGCTCAGCAGAGAGGTCCCCGCCGGTCTACATCCTAAGCGCAAGGGGGTCTTGGCCATCGCCCCTCACCCTCCGGGTCGTTGCGCACACGGTGAAGCCAGGCACCGACACTACAGGAAGGCGCCGGTCCGTCCGTGCCGCCATGCTGAACTAGACGTCTGACAGAGCTTTCGGCTGATGCATACGATGCAGAACGCCCATACTATGCCCATGTGATGGTTAGTGCTATCATACTAGAGGCCTGCTCGGATCAAATATCCAAATCGTTAGGACTAGGGGCTTGCGGTAACGAGCAGAGACTCACGAAAGATGTGACCCCGTCGCCCCGTCTCGAGGACTTGCTGCAAGGGTTAAGAATGCCCGGCCGCGCCTCGTATTCTCACTCGGGCACCATACAGGCACCCGTCTTCACAACACTCGCCTCTCAGGCGCACGCGGGTACCCCTCAGGGTCGACCCGCCTATCCAAGTAACAGTGTAAAGTCCAAGTATCCGTGTGTCCATAACATCAGGGGAATCCGAGGTATCACCCTCGTTGGATTCCTACTCGATGTATCTGTCAAGGTGAACTCAGAGGAATCACCCTTGCTGGGTTCACACTTGAGGTGTTGTACGACGGCGTCGTTATCGGAAGCGGTGAAGGAGGAATCACCCTCGATGACCACGACCGAATAGCTACTCTACAGAGTTAACATCAGAAGTGCTACAAGAGGTTTCACCCTCGGCACTCGATAGTAACGCTGCAGTGTCGTTACAACTAGGGGGGGTGATGTGCGGTGCCGGGGCCTGGTCTTCAATTCCCGTTGATCGGGTCTTCAGATAATCCAGCGGGGCAGTCGGGATAAGTGGGGTCACTGATAGGTCTCTACCCAGCCTATACTAAGCAGTTTAGGATATGCAGGTAATTATCAACAGCAGGTTACAGTAAACAGGCTATGCATCAGAATAGGTAAAGCAGTAACAGCAGCAATTCTAATGCAAGCATGAGAAAGTAGAATGGGCGATATCGTTATGCTCAAAGGGGGGGGCTTGCCTGGTTGCTCTGGCAAGGGCAAGGTCGTCAACGGTGGCGTCGGGCTCCGGAGCTGCGTCGGTATCGGGAACTGCGTCGGGGTCTAACGAGAGAGAGGAGGGGGGGAAACAGTATAAATACACAGTAAACAAGAGCAACATAAAGCATAACATGGCAATACGTGGCAGCGGAGGTGATCGAACGCAGTGCCGGGTGATACTGGCGAAGGGGGAATTCATCCGGGAAAGTATTCCCGGTTCCGGACATTTGTCAGACAGACGACCGAAGGGGAACGGTTCCATGTTCGGATAGTTAGGGACGTGTGACGGACTAACGGACCGCGCTTTCGGATTCGTCTCGAAATTCTGAGCAACTTTCATGTACAAAGTTTTTCGATCTGAGCTACGGATTATTTTATATGATTTTTCGAAGTTTTAATAATATTCTGGAATTAAATTAAATTCGAAAACAGTAAACTGAAATTGCTATGTGCACCCAGAAGAATGTACACAGCAGTGCATACAGAGGCTGAACATGGGCCCGTTGACTGCCCAGTCAGCAGTCAACGCTGACCCGTTGACTAGTCAAAGGTTGACTGGGGGTCCACCTGTCAGTGGGTAATTAGATTAATTACTAATTAATTAATTACTAACTAATTATTTTACTAATTATTATTATATTTTTTTTAAAGGGGCGGCCCCACAGGACAGTGGCCCAGCCGGCCACTGGAGCGGTCAACGCGCGCGCGCGCGCTTAGCAGAGAGGGCCGGCCGTGGCCGGAGGTGGCGCGGTGAGGCCGGCCGGCCAGGCCACGTTGGGCAGCGGCGAGCGGGAGGAGAGGAGCGGGCGAGCGGCGGCATGCTCAGGCGCGGGCGGCGGCGGCGGGCGCTGGGGCGACTGCGACGGCAACAAGCAGCAGCATGCGCGGGCGGTGCTCGCGGCGAGCAGCAGCGGCCGGCTACGGGCGCACGCAAGCGAGAGGGGATCAGGGCGCGGCCGCAGCGTCGAGCGAGCAGCAGCAAGCGGCGGACGGGAGGTGAGCAGGCGCTGGCGGGCGCGCAGGCGACGCACAGAGGGCGAGCAGGACGTGCGGTGAGCGCGGGCAGGCCCTGGTCGAGCTCGGGGACAGCGCAAACGGAACGGATCGAAGGGGGTAAGGGGGGATTCGAGGGAGGAGCTCACCACGGAGCTTGTGGATGTGGTCAAGAGGTCAGGGGCGCTCAGGAGGCGGCACATCTGATGACAAACGTCGGCGGCCGTGGCGAAGAAGACGGGCGATGGCGAGCTTCCGGTGCGCCCCTAGTCGAATCGAAGCAAGCAGACGAAGGAGTTGTCCATGCTGAAGCTCCTGGACATCCTCCCGAGCGCCGGGGAGGCCAGTGGCCGCGAGGACGATGATGGCACGGCAGCAACGGCTCGGGCGCGATCTAAACAAAGCAGAGGAGGGCAAGCGATGGGGATATGGCGTGCTAGGGTTTATCTACAGTGACGGGGGGGCTCTTATCCTACTCAGGGGTGTCGGCAGATGATCGACACGGAGACATCCGCGGCCATGGAGGCGTGGATGTGCGCCACGGCGCGCCCCTGTCTCCTCCTCTGTACTGTACAGGAAGGGGAAGGCCTCAAGGTGGGCTGGCCCATGTACTGTAGCACTCTCAGCCCACGCGCCCAGTAGGATTTAGTATTTTCACTTTTCTTTTCTATTTTCTTTTCTAGCCTCTGTTTTGCATTTAGTGGGAGTACTAAATGAATTTTTTTTTCCCGGGGTGGAACTTGGCACATAATTCCATTGCAGTATTTTGGGGTTGTACAAAAAGTCTCCGAGCATTTGGAGCTGTTTAAGCATTTTTAGAAATTGAAATGGTCGGTTAAAATGGCTGTTGGTCCACTGTTTAATTTCTAGGGGCATTTTAACAACTTAAATAATGTTGGTTTCTTCATATCAAACAGTTAGTGAATATTTGCAATAACATGAACACTTTTGTTTATTTATTTGAAGAAGTTTTATTTTGACTTTATTTTAAATTTTGAATTTGAACTTGGTTTGGACCAAAGTGAGGTTTAGTAAATTAATAGCGATGACATGGCACCATTAGTGTGTGATTACTGTAGATGAGCTACCGGGGTGTTACAGGTAGGAAGAAGCTTCGGTCACCCTTGCCCTCCAATGCATACTCCTATCAACATACAACTAACCCTATGGTGTGATCCACACGCGCGCTCATATGATGGGCACCAAAGGACAGACACATAACCACAAGCAAATTGAATCAATCATAGCAATTCACCAATTACCGATAGGACAACAAAAATCTACTCAAGCATCATAGGATGGCAACATATCATTGGATAATAATATGAAGCATAAAGCACCATGTTCAAGTAGAGGGTACAGCAGGTTGCGGGAGAGTGGACCGTTGAATATAGATGTGGGAAGGTGATGAAGATGTTGGTGAAGATGACGAGTTGTTGGAGTAGATTGCCGTCACACGATGATTGCCCCGGCGGCGTTCCGGCGCCACCGGGTGAGAGGGGGAGAGAGCCCCCTCCTTCTTCTTCTTCCTTGGCCTCCCCCCTAGATGGGAGGAGAGTTCCCCCTCTGGTCCATGGTTGCCATGGTGGCGGAGGGACAGGAGCCCCTCCCAGATTGGATCTATCTCCCTGTTCTCTTCTGTTTCACGTTCCTGTTTTCTGGCCGAAAACCGTTTCTTATATTCCCGGAGATCCGTAACTCCGATTGCGCTAAGATTTTAACATGATTTTTTTTGGATATAAGCTTCCTTGCGCCCGAAGAAGAGCAGCAACCGCCTTACGAGGTGGCCACCATCCATCACCATGCGCGTGGGGGCTAGGGCGCGCCCTGGTGTACTGTGGGGGTTGTGGGCCTCATTTTACGTTGATTCCACCTCCCAAAAATCACATATATTCGAAAATAATTCTCCGTAAATTTTTATTGCGTTTGGACTTCGTTTGATATGGATATTCTATGAAACAAAAAACATGCAACAAACAGGAACTAGCACTGGGCACTGGATCAATATGTTAGTCCAATATATCATATAATTTTTTGCCAAAAGTATGTGAAAGTTGTATAATATTGGCATGAAACAATCAAAAATTATAGATATGACGGAGACGTATCAGCATCCCCAAGCTTAATTCCTGCTCGTCCTCGAGTAGGTAAATGATAAAAAGGAATAATTTTTGATGTGGAATGCTACCTAGCATAATCTTGATCATATATCTAATCATGGCATGAATATTAAGACACGAGTGATTCAAAGCAATAGTCTATAATTTGACATAAAGACATCAATACTCAGGCATCCCAACAAACAATCATGTCTTTCAAAATATCAATGCTAAAGAACGCTATCCCTACAAAATCATATAGTCTTGTCATGCTCCATCTTCTTAACATAAAGTATTTATCATGCACAACCCCGATGACAAGCCGAGCAATTGGTTCATACTTTTTAACGCGCTTCAGCTTTTTCAACCCCCATGCAATACATGAGCGCAAGCCATGGACATAGCACTATGGGTGGAATAAAGTATGATGATAGGGGTAAACATAGAGAAGACAAAAAAGTAAGAAAGTCTCACATCGATGCAGCTAATCAACAGGCTATGGAGATGCCCATCAATTGATATCAATGCAAGGAGTAGGGATTGCCATGCAACGGATGCACTAAGAGCTATAAGTGTATGAGAGCTCAATATGAAAACTAAGTGGGTGTGCATCTAACTCCATAATGAAAAATTCCCACTAGTATATGAAAGTGACAACATAGGAGACTCTCTATATGAAAAACATGGTGCTACTTTGAAGCACAAGTGTGGAATTAGCATGCCCCTTCCCTCTTTTCTCTCATTTTTTTCTTTTCTTTTTTTTTCTTTTTTCTTGGGCTCTTTTTGGCCTCACTTTTTTCTTTTCTTTTCTTTTCTTTATATTTGTCCGGAGCCTCTTCCCAACTTGTGGGGGAATCATAGTCTCCATCATCCTTTCCTCACTGGGACATGCTCTAATAATGAATAATGATGATCATCACACTTCTATTTACTTACAACTCAAAATTACAACTCGATACCTAGAACAAATTATGACTCTATATGAATGCCTCTGGTAGTCTACCAGGATGTGCAATGATCTAGCGTAACAACGATATCAAAAACGGACAAGCCATGGAAATATCAAGCTAGCTATCTTACGATCATGCAAAGCAATATGACAATGAATGCTCAAGTCATCAAAACGGAAGCGGTGGAAGTTGCATTGCAATATATCTCGGAATGTCTATGGAAATGCCATAGTAGGTAGGTATGGTGGCTGTTTTGAGGAAGATATAATAAGGCTTATGTGCGATAGAGCGTATCATATCACGGGGTTTGGATTCACCGGCGAAGTTTGCACGACATCTCGAGGTGAGAAAGGGCAATGCACGGGACCATAGAGGCTAGCAAATTGCAGAAAGGTGAGAGTGCGTGTAATCCATAGACTCACATTAGTCATAAAGAACTCATATACTTATCGCAAAAGTTTATTAGCCCTCGAAGCAAAGTACTACTACGCATGCCCCTAGGGGGATAGATTGGTAGGAAAAGACCATCGCTCGTCCCCGGCCGCCACTCATAAGGAAGACAATCAATAATAAATCATGCTCCAACTTCATAGCATAACGAGAGACTATACGTGCATGCTTCGGGAATCACAAACCTTAACACCAATATTATTACTAACCATAACACTTTACTAGTACCTCCCACATATTATCATCTCTATATCGCAAAACTATTGCAAGGAATCAAACATATCATATTCAGTGATCCATAAGTTTTATGTAGGATTTCATGACTAACCATGCAAATGACCAATTCCTGTTGACTCTCTAAATAGATATAAGTGAAGCATGAGAGTTTAATTCTTTCTACAAAATATCATGCTCTAATAAATATAAGTGAAGCAAAAGAGCATTCTACAAATAACGGTTCTCTATATGTGAATAGAAACAAGCAATCCAAACTTCAAATGATAATAGTGAAGCACATGAAGCATTCTATAAAGCCATACTCAAAAGATATAAGTGAAGTGCAATGAGCATTCTATAAATCAACCATGGACTATCTCATACCATCATGGTGCATAAAATAAAAATGAAGACTAAACACAAAAGACGCTCCAAGATTTACGCATATCACATGAATGAAACGAATACCGAAACATACCGATACTTGTTGAAGAAAGATGGGATGCCTTCCGGGGCATACCCAAGCTTAGACACTTGAGTCTCCTTGGATATTTACTTGGGGTGCCTTGGGCATCCCCAAGCTTGAACTCTTGCCTCTCCTCCTTCTCCTCATATCGAGACCTCCTCGATCTTTGAACACTTCACCCACACAAAACTTAACAGAAAACTCGGTGAGATCCGTTAGTATAATAATGCAAATCACTACTTTAATTACTGTAGCAAACCCATTAATATTTTGTATTTGCATTATATCTAATGTATTATAACTTCTCCATGGCTCATACCACCGATACAATCGATAGTTTCATCAAAACAAGCAAAACAATGCATCAAAAACAGAATATGTCAAAAACAGGACAGTCTGTAGAAATCAGAACATTGACCATACTTATGTAACTCCAAAAATTCTGAAAAATTAGGAAAAAAATAAGAATTTTTTATAGAAGTACTGTGTAAAAATTTCAGATACTTTTGACATTCCAGTAAAAAATGTAAAACCACGCACTACAGCCAATGTTTCTGTTTTTGCAGCGCACATACCAACAAGCAATCTAATCATCCTAAAGGCAAATCTTGGCACATTATTTTTATAATACAATGGATTTTTACAAGGGGGTAATTATTTTTGTTGAAAATTTTCTTTAATTCAAGATTCACAAAGTTTCCTTGGGCATGAACAAGTTCAAGGCATGCTCCCGCTTCCACGGTGCTCGTCTTTCTCACTTTCACTTTTCTTTTGGTAAAGTTTTAAGTTCCCCTCTATATTTTTTTGTTTTTAAACTTTATAAAAGCACACAACAGAATAAAATGACTCTCTAAAACTTCCGGGTTGTCTCCCTGGCAGCGCTTTCTTTAAAGCCATTAAGCTAGGCATAAAGTGCTCAAGTAATTGATCCACCAGGATCCCAAGGTATATCAAAGCCGATTTTAATTAACAATGATTAGTAGTGAGCACAAAGCAACATATATCATGCAATGACGAAGTCTAACTCTCTTCCTATGCATTGAAATGTCATAAAAGAACAATTCATGCACATCAAGTAAAGGCCAATACATAGCATAAGCAGTTTCTTGCAATTTTATCGTATTGGAAACATAGAGAGGTGGAGATGTAGTTCCTCTCTCATAATAATTGCAACTGGGAGCAGCAAGCACATGCATATTATATTCATCAAAATCATCATGTGTAATGGTAAAAGGCAACCCATCAATGTAATCCTTAAGTGCAAACTTCTCCGATATAGTGTAGTTGGGAGAATTCAAAAAGATAATAGGACTATCATGTGTGGGTGCAATAGCAACAATTTCATTCTCAACATAAGGAACTATAGCAAGTTCATCTCCATAAGCATAATTCAAATTGGCATATTGGCCACAAGCATAGCAAGCATCAAGTTCATCAAGAAGGGATATTTCAAAAGAATCAACAGGATCATAGCATTCATCCTTCGGTAAGAACGAAGGGAAATTAAGCAATGCATGAGTTGAAGAGTTAATCTCATTAGAAGGTGGGCACAGGTGATCAATCCGCTCTTCCTCCTTTCGTTCTTCACTCTCCTCATCATCTTTTTCATCCAATGAGCTCACAGTTTCATCAATTTCTTCTTCCATATATTCCTGCAAAATATTAGTCTCTTCTTGGACACGGAGGAGTCCTCAATATATGATTTAACATAAGAATTAGAGGCATAATTTTTATAGCAAAATTCAAGCATAGCTAAATTTTTAGATTTGTAAAGAGTAGCATCATGCTCTTCAATCAAAGAAGCAATTTCATAAGCACCGTTAAAAGCAACAAATTCTTCAATTTGTTCAACATCATAGTAATTATAAACACCCTTAGCATAAGAAGATACGATTCCATTATCACTAAACTCACATTGGTAGGGAAGGTGTTTCTTAAGGCTTCAGAACAACAAGTAAAATCACATAGTTCACATAAATTCCAAGCAAAGCATTGCATAGTATTAATTTGATGCAGTGAAAGTTTCCCTTTTTGAGATAAGCGGTGTCGCACATAATAAGCATGCTCATTTAATGATTTTCCCTCAACTAAGCTAGTTGGGTTTTCAACACGATCACAAATGGATCGAAGATGATCCGAGTAGAAAGCTTCAGCAGTATGATAGATTTTGGGTGGTTCTTCAACCATTGGTTTAGTAGGTACAACTAATTTTTTTGGTATTTTGCGTTTCCTACCAATAACTAAAGATAGAAAACAAGAGCACAAAATAAAAACTACTTAGTGATAAAGCAAATAAGCACACACAAGAATATTCACCCCACGATATTGCTCCCCGGCAACGGCGCCAGAAAAAGGTCTTGATAACCCACAAGTATAGGGGATCGTTTGTAGCCTTTTTCGATAAATAAGAGTGTCGAACCCAATAAGGAGCTAAAGGTAGAACAAATATTTCCTCAAGTTCTATCGACCACCGATACAACTCTACGCACACTTAATATTTGCTTTACCTAGAACAAGAATAAAACTAGAAGTACTTTGTAGGTGTGGTAGGATAAGTTGGCAAGATAAATAAGAACGTAAAAATAAAAATTAGGTGCTGTTCTAATTAAAGTACAATTAAATTAGTATAGCGAGTATGGATTAGTAGTGGTAGGATTTGCGGGATTGTCTCTTAGCAATTGACTTACTAGACCGATAGCAAGTTTTTATGTGGGAGAGGCCACTGCTAGCATGTCGTCCCTTACTTGGAATTCTATGCACTTATGATTGGAACTATTAGCAAGCATCCGCAACTACTAACGTTCATTAAGGTAAAACCCAACCATAGCATTAAGATATATATTGGTCCCCCTTAAATCCCATATGCATCAATTTCTATGGTAGGAAGAAGCTTCTGTCACCCTTGCCCTCCAATGCATAGTCCTATCAACATACAACTAACCCTATGGTGTGATCCACATGCGCGCTCATATGATGAGCACCAAAGGACAGCAACATAACCACAAGCAAATTATACCAATTATAGCAATTCACCAATTACCGATAGGACAACAAAAATCTACTCAAGCATCATAGGATGGCAACATATCGTTGGATAATAATATGAAGCATAAAGCACCATGTTCAAGTAGAGGGTACAACGGGTTGCGGGAGAGTGGATTGCTAAATATAGATGGGGGAAGGTGATGAAGATGTTGGTGAAGATGACAGAGTTGTTGGAGTAGATTGCCGTCACACAATGATTGCCTCGGCGGCGTTCCGGCGCCACCGGGAGAGAGGGGGAGAGAACCCCCCCTCCTTCTTCTTCTTCCTTGGCCTCCCCCTAGATGGGAGGAGAGTTCCCCCTCTGGTCCATGGTTGCCATGGCGGCGGAGGGGCAGGAGCCCCTCCTAGATTGGATCTATCTCCCAGTTCTCTTCTGTTTCACGTTCCTGTTTTCTGGCCGAAAACCGTTTCTTATATTCCCGGAGATCCGTAACTCCGATTGTGCTGAGATTTTAACATGATTTTTTTCTGGATATAAGCTTCCTTGCGCCCGAAGAAGAGCAGCAACCGCTTTACGAGGTGGCCACCATCCATCACCACGCGCCTGGGGGCTGGGGCACTCCCTGGTGTACTGTGGAGGATGTTGGCCTCCTTTTGCGTTGATTCCACCTCCCAAAAATCACATATATTCCAAAATAATTCTCCGCAAATTTTTATCGCATTTGGACTTTGTTTGATATGGATATTCTGCGAAACAAAAAACATGCAACAAACAGGAACTGGCACTGGGCACTGGATCAATATGTTAGTCCAATAAATCATATAAATTGTTGCCAAAAGTATGTGAAAGTTGTATAATATTGGCATCAAACAACCAAAAATTATAGATACGACGGAGACGTATCAGGCGTCCTAATAATTTGGAGAGTGAAGATCTTAATGAAAAAATTGATAAAAGTGGGATTGACAGCGTCAAAACTTTAACTGGTGATGAGCCCACTCTTTTGGATTTCAAGGACTTTAATTATGATAATTGTTCTTTGATTGATTTTATTTCCTTGTTGCAATCTATGCTTAATTCACCTCATGCTTATAATCAAAATAAAGCTTTTATTAAACATATCGTTGATGCTATGATGAAATCTTTTGAAGAAAAACTTGAGTTGGAAGTTTCAATCCCTAGAAAGCTTTATGATGAACGGGAACCTAATATTAAGATTAAAATTAAAGATTACGAGTGCAATGCTTTGTGTGATTTGGGAGATAGTGTTTACACTATTCCCAAAACTTTATGTGATGTGCTAAGTTTCCATAAACTTGATGATTGTTCTTTAAATTTGCACTTAGCGGATTCCACAATTAAGAAACCTATGGGAAGGATTAATGATGCTCTTATTGTTGCAAATAGGAATTATGTGCCCATAGATTTTATTGTGCTTGATATAGAATGCAAACCTTCATGTCCATTATTCTTGGTAGACCTGTCCTTAGAACGATTGGTGCAATTATTGATATGACAGAAGGAAACATTAGATTTCAATTTCCATTGAGGAAAGGCATGGAACACTTTCCAAGAAAGAAAATTAAGTTTCCATATGAATCTATTATGAGGGCTACTTATGGATTGCATACCAAAGATGATAATACCTATATCTATGCAATATGCCTAGCTAGGGGCGTAAAACAATAGCGCTTGTTGGGAGGCAACCCAATTTTATTTTATGTTTTTTGTTTTTGCTTCTTTTCTTGAATAAATATGCAATATTATCTCTGTAACAATTGTGTTTTAGTGTTTTAATTAGTGTTTGAGCCAAGTAAGACCTTTGTGATGCTTCGGTAGATCGTTGATTTGATTTTGCTGAAAAACAGAAACTTTTGCGTCCAGTAGCAGAATTGTTAAAATTCACTGGAATGTGGAAAAACTCTGAATTGTTACACAAGATTGATATATGAATTTCCTCTGTTTTCCTAAGTTTTCAGAATTTTTGGAGTTACATAAGTATGACTATAATTCAGGTCTTTACAGACTGTTCTGTTTTTGACAGATTCTGTTTTTGATGTGTTGTTTGCTTATTTTGATGAATCTATGGGTAGTATCGGGGGGTATGAGCCATGGAGAAGTTAGAATATAGTAGATATAATGCAAATATAAAATTGGAATGAGTTCACAACAGTACCTAAAAGTGGAGATTTGTTTTATCATACTAACGGATCTCACGAGTTTTTTGATGAGTTTTGTATTGTGAAGTTTTCAAGTTTTGGGTGAAGTTTCGATGGACTACGGAATAAGGAGTGTCAAGAGCCTAAGCTTGGGGATGCCCAAGGCACCCCAAGGTAATATTCAAGGACAACCAAACATCTAAGCTTGGTGATGCCCCGGATGGCATCCCCTGTTTGGTCTTCAATCCATCGGTAAAATTATTTGAGGCTATATTTTTATTCACCACATGATATGTGTTTTGCTTGGAGCGTCTTGTATTATATGAGTCTTTGCTTTTTAGTTTGCCACAATCATCCTTGTTGTACACACCTTTTGACAGGACACACATTAATCATGAATTTATTAGAATACTCTATGTGCTTCACTTATATATTTTGAGCTAGGTCGTTGCTCTAGTGCTTCACTTATATCTTTTTAGAGCACGGTGCTGGTTTTATTTTGAAGAAATTGATGAACTATCATGCTTCACTTATATTATTTTGAGAGTCTTAAAAAGAGTATGGCAATTTTCTTAGGTTATGAATTTGGTCCTAATATGATGGGTATTCAAGAGGGATATAATAAAAACTTTCATGAAGATCATTGAATATATGAGAAGTTTGATTCCTTGCATTTGTTTTGAGATATAAAGATGATGACATTAGAGTCATGCTAGTGAGTAATTGTGGATTAGTAAGAATATTTGTGATTCCTAAAGCATGCATGTATGGTCTCTCGTTATGTGATGAAGTTGGAGCATGATTTATTTTTGATTGTCTTCCTTATGAGTGGCGGTCGGGGATGAGCGATGGTCTTTTCCTACCAATCTATCCCCCTAGGAGAATGCGTATTATTACTTTGCTTTCATGGTTAATAAACTTTTGCAATAAGTATGTGAGTTATTTATGACTAATGTTGAGTCCATGGATTATATGCACTCTCACCCTTCCACCATTGCTAGCCTCTTCAGTACCGTGCATTGCCCTTTCTCACCTTGAGAGTTGGTGCAAACTTCGCCGGTGCATGCAAACCCCGTGATATGATACGCTCTTTCACACATAAGCTACCTTATATCTTCCTCAAAACAGCCACCATACCTACCTATTATGGCATTTCCATAGCCATTCCGAGATATATTGCCATGCAACTTCCACCGTTCCGTTTTATTATGACACACACCATCATTGTCATATTGCTTTGCATGATCGTATAGTTGGCATAGTATTTGTGGCTTGGCCACCGTTCATATTTTTTTATACATGTCACGCTAGATCATTGCACATCCCGGTATACCGTCGGAGGCATTCATATAGAGTCATATTTTTGTTCTAGTATCGAGTTGTAATTCTTGAGTTGTAAGTAAATAAAAGTGTGATGATCATCATTATTAGAGCATTGTCCCATGTGACGAAAGGATGATGGAGACTATGATTCCCCCACAGGTCGGGATGAGACTCCGGACTTAAAATAAAAAGAGGCCAAAGAGCCCGAAAAAAAGTAAAAGAAAAAACGAGAGAAAAAGAGAGAAGGGACAATGTTACTATCCTTTTTCCACACTTGTGCTTCAAATAGCACCATGTTCTTCATATAGAGAGTCTCCTATTTTGTCACTTTCATATATTACTAGTGGGAATTTTTCATTATAGAACTTGGCTTGTATATTCCAATGATGGGCTTCCTCAAATTGCCCTAGGTCTTCGTGAGCAAGTAAGTTGGATGCACACCCACTGTCGGTGTCAAAACCGGCAGACCTCGGGGTAGGGGGTCCCGAGCTGTGGATCTAGGATCAATGGATAACAAGGGACGACGAACACAGTGTTTTACCCAGGTTTGGGCCCTCTTGATGGAGGTAAAACCCTACGTCCTGCTCTTGTTTATATTGATGGAATATCAAGTACAGAGTTGATCTACCTCGAGATCATATGTTGTGGTCTAAACCCTAGGGGTATGATGATGAATGTTATAATGATCTACCATATGAGATGTCATAATCCTCTATCGACTAGCCTGGCCTCGGCTTATATAATGTACCGGAGGCCTAGGTTAACAAGAGTCCTAGTCGAATATGTCAGTGGAGAGGAGTCCTTGTCTTGATCACCAAGTCTTGTGGAATATTCCTTGTATGCGGCATGGGCTGCCCGGATTGGCCCATGAGAGAACCGCCATGGGGGTCCTCGGCCCAATCCAACTGGTCGGGAGACAACGTGGTGAGTACCCCCTAGTCCAGGACACCGTCAGTAGCCCTCTGAACCAGTCTTTAAGTTAGGGACGCTCCTCGATTCTTCCAAACTGTTCGTCATCTTCGGTCGTCGGTCTTGAAAACTGGTTCAATAAATCTTCTCATCTTCGATCTTGAGGATCGTCGAAGTGAATCCGAAGAGTTTACACATCGGGTATCCGAGGAGCCCTTTAAGTTCTCGGCCTTTATATGCCTTGTTGTTTTTACGCCACACCTCGGGTTTGAAGTTTTTCCCGAGCTGTGGTTTCCTCTTGCGTCCGAGCTCCAACGTCGGACTATAACCGAGGTGTCTTTTGTAGCCGAGCTCTAATGTTGGTATGTATCCGCGCTCCAACGCTGGACTGTATCCAAGCTCCAACACCAGACTGTATCCAAGCTCCAACACCGGACTATATCCAAGCTCCAACGCCGGACTATATCCAAGCTCCAACGCCGGACAGTATCCAAGCTCCAACGCAGACTGTATCTGAGGTGTCATAGATCATCTTGGTTCGGAAAAGTTGAAGGAGGTCTGTCGAGCTTAATGAAGGAAATGCCCTCTATGGAGCCAGCCACTTGTATCCGAGCTTTATGCTGGATTCCTTCCGAGGTGGTGCACCACCTCGGCCTTGGGCTGATTTTTTGTTGAATTTTTTCTTGATTGGTGCAATTTATGCTCTACCGAGATATATAACGAGTAGTCCTCAAGGTGTGTGTCGGCCTAAAATCCGGGATGCACCTGAAAGTTAGCATGAAACCGCTGATCCTAGTAGCCCCTGAGACTCAGGTTGATTCGAGAAATCGACCTGAGGATCAACTCCTAGCTCGGCAGCATACGTAGGAACTGAAACGCGATGTAATATTTTAGAGAAGATAGTGATCGGCGGATGGGCCCTTGAGAGAGGGTCTCGAGAAGTCACCGTAATATATTAGCTTGATGTCGGATAAGTTCCAGATGGCACCTATTGTTGTCCGAAGACGCGTTTTCCCATAGCTCGGTCAAGCTGAACACTGGGCACTTTGAATTTTTTGCATTGAATTGGCAATGCAGTAGCCCCCGAGCCACTGGTCGGGTGGCAACACCAGATCAGGGGATCGATGTACCCCGTTAATGGCTTTTAAGTGAGAAGCGTGAAGCTAGCAGCCCCCGAGCCATAATTTGGGCAAGGGTGGCCGAATTAAGGATCAATATCCGGAGTAAATTGATTTTAATCATAATTTATGTGTAATGATTCTATGTATCCAAGTACTTTACATCATTAATGCTCGGATCCACATTGTACAAAACTTTGTTGACCGACCATCGGCTTCAACCTCCTCGGCCAGTAGCCGAGGAGTGTTTATCCTACTTTATAAAGCCTTTATAAGGGCAAAGATTTATGGCAAACAAGGCAATCCGGCCATACGGTTTTATAAACAAAGGTACGCGGGGAGATATGTTATATTACTTTTTAACGTAAGAAACATCTTCCAAAGAAAATAGTCCCGCTATCGATTCCTTTCTTTGGGTTGTCATGCTGACCATGATCATGAAACCTCACCTCCGATCAATGTGGGAGGAAAATATTGAGGATTTAGTTTGGGGAAAGTTCCCGGACTCTATGGTCTAATGAACCAAAATTTTCACTTCTGTCGTTGCCGACCAATTATATCCTTTAAGATGGCTAGCTTTCGGCTTCACCCAGTCTGAGGTACTAACCCAGATGACCCGGTAGTAACAATCACAGAGGTGCTCCCTTTACGGCCTAGCCGAACAATCGGGAACGTAGGGGTAAGCACAGGAGCCAGGCAACCCAGGTTGGCCAAAATCTTAAGTCAAATTGATGCATATTTATGGCTTTATAACGATAATTACGGAAGGAAGCGCTCGTATATTGAATACAAACGCTGATGATATATATTTTTATTTTGACTCCGTTGCGACCGTTTATAATCTGAAAGTGGCCCATTGTCAGCTTCTACCCCTTTGTAGATGCTACACAGGGTGTTTCCGTACTAACAAGACAACCCTTAGCCGATGTCTCAGGGCCCGGAGGCGGTTGTGTTAGCGGAAACAAGGCAATCAGATATCTAGGCTTTATAACTTTCACTTAGTCATAGGAGCTTAAAGTTGGGAGGCCAGTTACTAGCCCCCGGTTAGTGTTCGGCACCAGCCGAGGTCAAGCCGTTAACACTTCGGCCAATGTTATGAACGGCCCATCATTTAACACGGGGTGACCTCCATCGATCTTATAGTTTAACACAGTCATCGGATCGCTGACCAGTTTACGCTTATTGTGACAGTCGGTTTTCAGCTTTCTCCACTGAGGCGCTTAACCATGCGAGCTAGAAGCACAATCGCAGTGGTTCTCCCTTTGCAGATCTAGCCAAACAAAGCGGAACATAGGAGGCAAGCACGGGAGCCGGGCAACCCAACTATTGACCGAAGACACAATTCGAAACTGCTGCATATAATGCAATATCTGAGAATGTTTTGCCGAGGAGTCCATGGAGTACCTTGGCTTTTGGTGGGTTCGGCTCTAGTCGTAATCCGCGTTGATATTGCCGAAGCTTTAAAGGTGTCCGACATTGTACTGTAAGACTTATGCTGGAAACACACAAATAGGTTAAAAGTGCCATAAGCTTGGAAAACCAAAAACCTTTAGTAAAAACTTTACGTCCGAACTAAAACAAGTTTTTTGTGCCAATCCGAAATTGGTCTTAAAAAAATTATGCTTCTGTCGTGCTTTACCATGACACATCCGATCTCTAAACTTCAAGTAGGTCAGCCTTCGGCTTCAACTTCCTTATCCCGAAGGCGGAGTGCTTCTCCAAGGCCAGTTTAGTGAACTAAACTCAAGCGGCTTTAGAGAAAAGTCAGGCTATCCGGCTATTGACCACACACTCGAGTCAAAAAAGGAGTGGTAGAAAAAGACTTTGCAATAACTGAGAAGAAAAACATTCATTATAAAATGGCTCATATAAATTTAAGAGCCCCCAGTTAACCTATGACAGGCAGTGTTTTTAACAAACAACGCATGTGAGCATGGTCAAACTGAACACAAATTAAAAATGTAAAAACTTTGAGCATGAAAACGACTTAGCTGGTTAATGTGTTCGGCGTTGATGATGTGGGCCGAGCTTGCGGCGGGTCGAGGTCCCAGCCCCCAAGCCGGTCCCGAGGTCCCTGAGCGAAGAGCTTGGCTCGATGAAGTGGCGATGCCGCACGATCGATGTGGTGAGCCGAAGCCCCTGGTCGAGCCGAGGTGATGAAAACCCTCATGACCGAGGTGACGAAGAGCTCGGTGGATAAAATAAGTGTTTAACAATCAACGTTTGAACGAACAACTTTTTTGTTTAACATAAATATAATGTTTGGTTGAACCGAACAAGAATTAAAAAATTTAAAGAAAAAAACTGAGCATGGAGGTGACTTAGCTGGTTTAATGTGCTCGGTGTTGTTGACGAGGTTCGAGCTCGTGGCGGGACGAAGACGTAGTCCTTGCCCTAGCCAAGGTCCCAGCCCCCAAGCTGGTCCCGAGGTGCCCGACCGAAGAGTTCGGCTTGATGAAGTGGTGACGCAACATGGTCGACATGGCGAGGCAAAGCCCCTGGTCCAGCTAACGTGACGAACCTGGTCGGCTGGTGACGCCGAAGTCCCTGGAGTAGGTTGATGAAGAGACGGCGAAGCCCCCGGTCTAGCCAAGGTGATGGGACAGGTTGGTAGTGTGACGTTGCAGCCCCATGCCAGCCGAGGTGTCGAAGCGGGTCGGCGTGGTGGACATCGGCTTGGTCAGCCGGATTAGTATCTGGGATTAATTCGGAATCGTCCTCCGGTACTATGGTGCGAGGGGCGAGTCCGGCCAGGGTTGACTCTTGGTGTTCGGACGCCAAAGTCACGTCCAGGATTGAAGCTGGATTCAGTATAAGAGAGGCGAGTCCGGCCAGAATTGACTCCCGATCTTCGGACGCAGAGGTCGCATCCAGGCTTGAAGAAGCAATAGTGCGGCGATGCCGACGCGGGCCGGATCTTGTGACGCGGTCGATGCCCGCTTGATGAAGTGACCATGCAGTGATGCCAGTGTGCCCGCTCCGTATAATCCATAGGGCGACGATGTTGGTGATGATTTAGCCTTCACGATGCCGAACTATTGTTCGGGCTTGTTTGACACCGGCGCGACGGTGAAGATTACCTCTGAAAAGGAGCAAAATTTGTGAGCATGTGTTTGGAAACAAAACACAATACCCTAGAAAGAGATTCCTCCAAAAAGGTTGTCCAATATCTCGTTCATGAAGAAAGATGAATTTGGGTCGAATTCATATTCGCGCAGAAAACAGATCTGAAAATCAATGCACTCATCGGAGGTTTCACGGAGTTTGAACGGTCGGATCGAGCTGAAATTTTTAGGGGTGATAGATATAGGAATTCCACAGACGATCGGTGGTTGGATCTTCCAAACGACGTCCGAGCTAGACGCCGGACACCACGCTCCAAACTCGTCTGGATTTCCATCCAGATTCGATAGGGCTCCGGTATATCGGAGATCGACGGAGATTGCTCCATCGGAACGGGATGAAATTTTACAGGGTTGTTGTAGACTCAATTCCACCAAAGGAATCATCAAAGAGATGCTCGAGGAGGCAGTGGCAGCGGATATGAGTTCGCTGTCCAGAAAAACAGCACGGTCGCTCGAGGGCAATGTTGACGTTGAGCCCCCGAGCTCCATGGATGGTTCCTCCATGATCTTGATAGAGATTGGAGTTGAGGTTGATGAAGGCCCTCGTCCGAACATGATGATCGGAGGCAAAGCACAGTCCTCGGTCGAGCCAAGGTAACCAGTCGAGCCGGCGACGAAGATGCCGACGTCGCAGTTAATCTGCAGGCGAGCCATTGATCCTTTGCTGATTACACAGCGGAACTCTCAATGAAAGCACCATTGTTGGTGTCAAACCGGCAGACCTCGGGGTAGGGGGTCCCGAGCTGTGGATCTAGGATCAATGGATAACAGGGGACGACGAACACAGTGTTTTACCCAGGTTCGGGCCCTCTTGATGGAGGTAAAACCCTACGTCCTACTCTTGTTTATATTGATGGAGTATCAAGTACAGAGTTGATCTACCTCGAGATCATATGTTGTGGTCTAAACCCTAGGGGTATGATGATGAATGTTATAATGATCTAGCATATGAGATGTCATAATCCTCTATCGACTAGCCTGGCCTCGGCTTATATAATGTACGGGAGGCCTAGGATAACAAGAGTCCTAGTCGAATACGTCGGTGGAGAGGAGTCCTTGTCTTGATCACCGAGTCTTTTGGAATATTCCTTGTATACGGCATGGGATGCCCGGATTGACCCATGAGAGAACCGCCATGGGGGTCCTTGTCCCAATCCAGCTGGTCGGGAGACGACGTGGTGAGTACCCCCTAGTCCAGGACACCATCACCCACTTAGTTTTCTTTTGAGCTTTCATACACTTATAGCTCTAGTGCATCCGTTGCATGGCAATCCCTATTCCTTGCATTGACATCAATTGATGGGCATCTCCATATCCTATTGATTAGCCTCATCAATGTGAGACTTTCTCCTTTTTTGCCTTCTCCACACAACCTCCACCATCATATTCAATTCCACCTATAGTGCTATATCCATGGCTCATGCTCATGTATTGCGTGAAAGTTGAAAAAGCTTGAGAAGACTAAAAGTATGAAACAATTGCTTGGCTTGTCATCGGAGTTGTGCATAATAAATACTTTGTGTGATGAAGATAGAGCATGCCAAGATTATATGATTTTGTAGGGATAACTTTCTTTATCCATGATATTTTTAGAAGACATGATTGCTTTATTTAGTATTCTTGAAGTATTATTGTTTTTATGTCAATATTAAACTTTTGTTTTGAATCTTACGGATCTGAATATTCATGCCACGATAAAGAAAGATTACATGATAACATGTTAGGTAGCATTCCACATCAAAAATTCTATTTTTATCATTTACCTACTCGAGGACGAGCAGGAATTAAGCTTGGGGATGCTTGATACGTCTCCAACGTATCTATAATTTTTTATTGTTCCATGCTATCATATTATCCATCTTGGATGTTTTATATGCATTTATATGCTATTTTATATCATTTTTTGGGACTGACCTATTAACCTAGTCCTAGTGCCAGTTGCTGTTTTTTCCTTGTTTTTGTCTTCTACAGAAAATCAATACCAAATGGAGTCCAAACGGAACAAAACTTTTTGACGATTTTTCTTGGACCAGAAGACACCCACGAAGCTTTGGAGGAGGCCAGAGGGGCCACGAGCGAGCCACAAGCTCGGGAGGCGCGCCCTAGTGGTCGCCCCCAAGCTTGTGGGCCCCTTGGGACTCACCTAACCCAGATTCCAGCTCCATAAATACTCAAATATTCTCCGTATACCAGAGGGCACACCAAAAATACTTTTCCACCGCCGCAAGCTTCTGTTATCGTGAGATCCCAACTTGGGGCCTTTTCCGGTACTCTGCCGTAGGGGGATTCGATCATGGAGGGCCTCTACACCAACCTTGCTGCCCTTCCGATGATGTGTGAGTAGTTTACCAAAGACCTACAGGTTCATAGCTAGTAGCTAGATGGCTTCTTCCCTCTCTTTGATCTTCAATACAATGTTCTCCTCGATGTTCTTGGAGTTCTATTCGATGTAATCTTCTTTTGCGGTGCATTTGTTGAGATCCGATGAATTGTGGATTTATGATCAGATTATCTATGAATATTATTTGAGTCTTCTCTGAACTCTTTTATGCATGATTAAGATAGCTTTGTATTTCTCTCTGATCTATTGATTTGGTTTGGCCAACTAGATTGATCTATCTTGCAATGGGAGAAGTGCTTTGTTTTGGGTTCAATCTTGCGGTGTCCTCACCCAGTGACAGAAGGGGTAGCGAGGCACGTATTTGTATTGTTGCCATTAAGTATAAAAAGATGGAGTTTTAACCATATTGATTGGATCTATCCCTCTACATCATGTCATCTTGCTTAAGGCGTTACTCCGTTCTTGTTAACTTAATACACTAGATGCATGCTGGATAGCGGTCTATGTGTGGAGTAATAGTAGTAGATGAAGGCAGGAGTCGGTCTACTTGTCACGGACGTGATGCCTATATTCATGATCATTGCCTTAGATATCATGATAACTATGCGCTTTTCTAACAATTGCTCAACATTAATTTGTTTACCCACCGTATGTGTTCTTTCAAGAGAGAAGCCTCTAGTGAAAACTATGGCCCCCGGGCCTATTTTTATCATATTATTTTCATATCTATAAAACCAAAAACCAAAAAATACCTTGCTGCAATTTATTTACTTTTATTTAGTTTTGCACTTTTATTTATCTTTTATACCTATCTCTATCAGATCTCATCCTTGTAAATAACCGTGAAGGGATTGACAACCCCTTTATCGCGTTTGGTGCAAGTATTTGTTTGTTTGTGTAAGTGCTATTATTGGAGACTTGACTGTTCCGCCTACTGGATTGATACCTTGGTTCTCAAACTGAGGGAAATACTTATCTCTACTTTGCTGCATCACCCTTTCCTCTTCAAGGGAAAAACCAACACAAGCTCAAGAAGTAGCAGCTGCCCTTCGTCATATTCTGAAAAGTTTTTCATTCACGTGTAATAAGATCGACGATCATAATTGTCATGCTTGTCGTGTTGGAAAGAACATTCGTCTTCCCTTTAGTGTATCTACCAGCATTGCATCCTATCCTTTTCAATTAATTCATAGTGATGTATGGACTTCTCCTGTTGTGAGTAATACGGGTTATCTTTACTACCTTGTCATTTTAGACGACTTGTCTCACTATGTCTGGACTTTTCCATTGCGTCGGAAATCTGATGTTCTACCCATCCTCACCCCATTCTACCCATATGTCACCACACAGTTCGGTCGTCCCATTCATGCTTTTCAAACAGATAATAGGAAAGAGTTCGATAATCTTGCACTTCGCAACCTACTCACTTCCCACGGCACGATATTTCGTCTCACTTGCCCATACACCTCGCAACAAAATGGTCGTGCTGAACGTGTTCTTCGCACTCTTAATGATTGCGTTCGTACACTTCTTTTCCATGCCAACGTGCCGCCTCATTTCTGGCCTCATGCACTAGCTAATGCATCTCTCCTCATCAATCTCCAACCATGTCGTCCTCGTTGGAACTATGCACCTCACCACTTGCTTTTCAGCACACCACCCTCCTACGACGAGCTATGAGTTTTCTGATTCCTTTGCTATCCTAGCATCGCTTCCACCGCCCTTCATAAACTCTCCCCACGCTCTCTAGCTTGCATCTTCCTTGGCTACCCCTTGAACACCAAGGGCTACTGCTGTTATGATCCGATCTCACACCGAGTGATCACATCGAGTCACGTTTATTTTGATGAGAAAGTCTTTCCATTTCAGCAGGTATCATCAATCATCACTGCTTCATCACCACTATTATCGTCACCTAACAATGGCCCACCGCTGACTCTCCATGCCGCACCTTGGCACCCTCGTGATGCGCACCCACGGTTTGCCCCAGCTCCACCCCATGGCACACCGGCGCTCAGTCACGACACGGCTTTCACGGCAGCAGATTCCTCGGTCGTTTCGGCCGCCATGACAGCTGCACCGACATGCTCTTCCGCCGCTGCTGCCACGACCAGCCTCTTCAGCAGGAGACGCGTCCCCATCTGCCTCCAACTCGGCCATGGCCGGCTCCCGCTCGTCCATGGCCGACCTCAGCCCGGCCACGGACGGCTCCAGTCCAGCTTCTAGGATCTCTTCCATGATGTCGTCATCCTCACCTGCATCGCCCGCTGCTCGTTTAACGAGGCACCACTCGCGCCATCGCCACCACTTCGCCCTCCATCACCGCCGCACAACATGGTTACCCGTGCACGCGCTGGGGTGCACTGTCCGAGCAACAGTTACCCTGCTGACAAGTATTTGTGCGCAGCTTCGACGCCGTCTCCACCGCCCATTCCGTCATTAGGTCGTGTGGCCCTTCGTGACCCGCACTAGCTTGCTGCAATGCAAGAGGAGTTTGATGCCTTGCAACGTAATTGTCGGTGTCAAAACCGGCAGACCTCGGGGTAGGGGGTCCCGAGCCGTGGATCTCGGAAAGATGGTAACAGGAACAGGGAGACGATGTTTACCCAGGTTCGGGCCCTCTTAATGGAGGTAAAACCCTATGTCCTGCTCTTGTTTATATTAATATAGATGTATCAAGTACAGAGTTGATCTACCTCGAGATCGTAACATGTGGTCTAACTCGATGGCTAGGTGAATGATATTGCGCTGATCTCCCTGATCTCGCTTGAACTACGTCGGTATTTCCCCAAAGAGGAAGGGATGATGCAGCACAGCTACAGTAGGTATCTCCCTCAGTTATGAAACCAAGGTATCAATCCAGTAGGAGAACCAAGCAACACTATGTAAACGGTACCTGCACAGAAAGAACAAATACTTGCAACCCGACTCGTAAGAGGGGTTGTCAATCCCCCCACGGTAAAAAGATAGATAAATTTGGGGTTGATTGGATAAATAGCTCTCAATAAAACGCAAAATAAAATAAATAATAAAAAAGTGCAGAAAGGTATTTTTGGGTTTTTGGAATAATAGATATGAAAATAAAAGTGAATAAAAATAGATCTCAAAGCAAATATGATAAAGAATAGACCCGGGGGCCGTAGATTTCACTAGTGGCTTCTCTCAAGAAAATAGCATACGGTGGGTAAACAAATTACTGTAGGGCAATTGATAGAACATCAAATAATTATAACGATATCCAGGCAATGATCATTATATAGGCATCACGTCCAAGATTAGTAGACCGACTCCTGTCTGCATCTACTACTATAACTCCACACATCGACCGCTATCCAGCATGCATCTAGTGTATTAAGTTCATCGAGAAACGGAGTAATGCAATAAGAACGATGACATGATGTAGATGAGATCTATTCATGTAGGAATAGCCCCCATCTTGTTATCCTTAATAGCAATGATACATGCGTGTCTTGCTGCCCCTTCTGTCACTGGAAAAGAACACCGCATGATCGAACCCATCACAAAGCACCTCTTCCCATGGCAAGAAAAATCGATCTAGTTGGCCTGACTAAACCAAAGTTTCGAAGAAGAAATACTAAGCTATAAGTAATCATGCATAAAAGAGATCAAATAACTCAAATAACTTTCATGGATATAGATCTGATCATAAACTCAAAGTTCATCGGATCCCAACAAACACACCGCAAAAAGAGTTACATCAAATAGATCTCCAAGAGACCATTGTATTGAGAATCAAAAAGAGAGAATAAGCCATGTAGCTACTGCCTACGGACCTGTAGGTCTACAATGAACTACTCACGCAAAATCGGAGAGGCACCAATGAGGATGATGAACCCCTCTGTGATGGTGTCTAGATTGGATCTCGTGGTTCTGGAACTTGCGGCGGCTGGAATTGTGTTTTGTCGACTCCCTTAGGGTTTTTCGAATATTTGAGTATTTATAGGGCGAAGAGGCAGTGCGGGAGGCCACTGAGTGGGCACAACCACCAGGGCACGCATGGGCCCCCAGGCGCGCCCAGGTGGGTTGTGCCCCCCTCGGGGCACCCCTCTAGTACTTCTTTGGCCCAAGTTGTTCCTTCTGGTCCATAAAAATTCTCCAAAAAGTTTTGCTGCGTTTGGACTCCGTTTGGTACGGATATTCTGCGAAGTAAAAAATAGTAACTGGCACTGGGCACTATGTCAATAGGTTAGTCCCAAAAAATGATATAAAGTTGCTATAAAATGATTGTAAAACATCCAAGAATGATAATATAACAACATGGAACAAGCAAAAATTATAGATACGTTGGCGACGTATCAGCATCCCCAAGCTTAATTCCTACTCATCCTCGAGTAGGTAAATAATAAAAACATAATTTTTGATGTGGAGTGCTCCCTAACATGTTCATCACATATTCTTTTCTTTTGTAGCATGGACATTTGGAATTTTATATGGTTCAAAGCAATAGTCTAGTTTTGACATGAAGATTTCAATACTCAAGCATATCAACAAGCAACCATGTCTTTCAAAATATCAACACTAAAGAAAGTTATCCCTAGCCCATCATGCTCAATCATTGATCCATTCATGAAACACACTCGCATAGTAGCTATACCCAATGCTCAAGTACAATCATAGTGCCCCTTAGTTGGTGCTTTATAAGAGAAGATGGAGACTCAATTAAAAAATAAAAATTGCATAAAGTAAATAGATAAGCCCTTCGCAGAGGGAAGTAGGGATTTGTAGAGGTGCCAGAGCTCAAACTTAAATTAAGAGATAATTTTTTTTGAGAGGCATACTTTTCCCGTCAACGAAAACGACCGAGTAATTCCCAACACTTTCCATGCTAGATATATCATAGGCGGTTTCCAAATAGAAAATAAAGTTTATTCCTTTTTCCACCATTCTTTCACAATCCATGGCTAGTCGTATCCACGGGTGCCCTCCATACCAACACTTTCCAAGGAATTTACTATTTGACAACATAAAGTAAATTTCTTTTTTTATTTCGGGACTCGGCATCCCTATTACCGCCGCACTCTCGTGCAATGACAAGTGAATAAACACTCATCTTGCGAATAACACATCTAGCATGGAAAATATTGGCCACCCCCTGCCGCTTCATGAGCGGTATGGGCACACAAAAAGGAAATTTATTTTGAAAAATAGAAATGGCACATACAAATTTGCTTAGAACGGCACGGAAATACCGCATATAGGTAGGTATGGTGGACTCATATCGCATAACTATTGACTTTCGTGCTTGTATAGGGAATCACAAACCTTAACACCAATATTCTTACTCAAGCATAATTACTCACCAACATGACTCACATATCACTATCATCATATCTCAAAACTATTACAAAGAATCAAGTTTATTTTGTCCAATGATCTTCATGAAAGTTTTTATTATATCCCTCTTGAATATCTATCACTTTGGGACTAGTTTCATATGTTGCATTTGCTTTTAACAAGCTCAAACAAATCTAAGTGAAGAACATGAGCAAAAAAATTTCGCCTCTCAAAATAATATAAGTGAAGGATGAGAGAATTTCTTCAAAAATTTCCTAACTCTCGGACAAATCTAAGTGAAGCATGAGAGCATTTCTTCAAAAATATTAAAGCACACCGTGCTCAAAAAGAAATAAGTGAAGCACTAGAGCAATTCCATAGCTCAAAAAATTTAAGTGAAGCATAAAGAGCAATTCTAACAAATCATAGCATAATTTTGGCTCTCTCAAATAGGTGTGTCCAGCAAGGATACTTGTGACAAACTAAAAATCAAAACAAGCAAAGACTCATGTAATACAAGACGCTCCAAGCAAAACTCATGATATGTGATGAATAAAAATATAGCTCCAAGTAAAATACCGATGGTCGTTAGAAGAAAGAGGGGATGCCACTCGGGGCATCCCCAAGCTTAGTTGCTTGTTTCTCCTTGAATATTAACTTGGGGTGCCATGGGGAATCCCCAAGCTTAGGCTTTTCTTACTCCTTATTCCTTCATCCATCGCGATCTCACCCAAAACTAGAAAACTTCAATCACACAAAACTTAACAAAACCTTTGTGAGATCCGTTAGTATAAGAAAACCAATCTTTACTTTAAGTGCTGTAGAAAACCCATTCAAATTTTGTTATTTCATTATATATACTGTATTCTAACTTTACCATGACTTATATACCCCCCCAACCCCCCCCCGCGATACAATCCATAGATTCATCAAAATAAGCACACAATGCAAAGAAAACAGAATCTGTCAAAAACAGAAAAGTCTGTAAAGATGCGAATTGTTCTCATACTTATGTACCTCCAAAATTTCTGAAAACGTAGAAAAGCATAGGCAATTTGTATATCAATCTTGTGTAAAATATTCAGAATTTTTCGTCACTTCTGTGAATTTAGACAATTATGTTACTGGACACACAATTTTCTGTTTTTCAACAGGACCAAATCAACTGTCACCAAAGCTATCCCAAAGGCTTTACTTGGCACAAACACTAATTAAAACATAAAAAAAAACACAATCATAACAGAGGCATAATTGTGCAAACACTCAAGAACAGAAAGGAAAAGGCAAAAATAAATTTTATTCATTGGGTTGCCTCCCAACAAGCGCTATCGTTTTACGCCCCTAGCTAGGCATAATATTTTATCGATGCTCACATGAAAGATAATAATTGAAACACAAAGAGAGCATCAATAAAAATGTGACTAACACATTTAAATCTAACATACTTCTTATGCATAGGCATTTTATAGGAAAACAAATTATCAAGACAAGAAACATCTAGCATATGCAAGGAAGAAGAAAGAGACAATAGCAATCTCAACATAACGAGAGGTAATTTAGTAACATGAAAATTTCAACAACCATATTTTACTCTCTCATAATAATTACAAGTAGGATCATAATCAAATTCAACAATATAGCTATCATATAAAATTTTCTCTTCATGATCAACATGCATAAAAGTTTCAAAATCTTCCAAGATAGTGGGATTAACATCAACTAAAGTCATGACCTCTCCAAACCCACTTTTATCAAAAAATCCATAAGATTGATCATTCTCCAAAGTAGTGGGATCATTATTACCTAGAGTTGACACTCTTCCAAACCCACTTTAAATATTATCATAAATATGTTCATCATGAGGCTTAAATAAATTTTCAAGATCATAAGAAGAATCACCCCAATCATGATCATTGCAATAAGTAGTGGACATATCAAAATTAGCATCCCCAAGCTTGGGGTTTTGCATATTATTAGCACAATTGACATTAATAGAATTTATAGTAAAATCATTGCAATCATGCTTTTCATTCAAGGAGCTATCATGAATTAATTCATAAATTTCTTCATCACAATTTTCAGATTCACGAATCTCAAGCAAAACTTCATAAAGATAATCTAGTGCACTCAACTCACTAGCAATTGGTTCATCGTGGTTGGATCTTTTAAAAAGATTAGCAAGTGGATGGGGATCCATATCAATAGATTTTTAGCAAGCGAAGATGCAAGCATATAGAAGGCACATGGCAACACAAGCAAATAAGAGATCTAACGAGAAAAAGGCAAATGAAAAAGAAGGCGAATAAAAAGGAAAAATTTTGTGAAGTGGGGGAGATAAAAATGAGAGGCAAATGGCAAATAATGTAAATTGCAAGGAGATGAGATTTGTGATTAGGAACCTAATAGATGTTGATGATGTCTCCCCGACAACGGCGCCAGAAATTGGCGAGTTGTCGGGAGACTATCTTGACTTGATCTTCCCCGGCAACGGTGCCAGAAATTCCTTTCGATGTCGCTTGAACTACGTTGGTATTTCCCCAAAGAGGAAGGGATGATGCAGCACAGCTACGGTAGGTATTTCCCTCTATTATGAAACTAAGGTATCAATCCAGTAGGAGAACCCAGCAACAGTATGTAAATGGTACCTGCACACAAAGAACAAATACTTGCAACCCGACACGTAAGAGGGGTTGTCAATCCCTCCACGGTAAAAAGATAGATAAATTTGTGGTTGATTGGATAAATATCTCTCGATAAAACATGAAATAAAATAAGTAATAAAAAAGTGCAGCAAGGTATTTTTGGGTTTTTGGAATAATAGATCTGAAAATAAAAGCGAATAAAAATAGATCTCGAAGCAAATATGATAAAGAATAGACCCGGAGGCCATAGATTTCACTAGTGGCTTCTCTCAAGAAAATAGCATACGGTGGGTAAACAAATTACTGTTGGGAATTGATAGAACATCAAATAATTATGATGATATCCAGGAAATGATCATTATATAGGCATCACGTCCAAGATTAGTAGACCGACTCCTGCCTGCATCTACTAATATTACTCCACACATCGATCGCTATCCAGCATGCATCTAGTGTATTAAGTTCATGGAGAAACGGAGTAATGCAATAAGAATGATGACATGATGTAGACGAGATCTATTCATGTAGGAATAGCCCCCATCTTCTTATCCTTAACAGCAACGATACATGCGTGTCTTGCTGCCCCTTCTGTCACTGGAAAGAACACCGCACGATCGAACCCATCACAAGAACCTCTTCCCATGGCAAGAAAAAACGATCTAGTTGGCCTGACTAAACCAAAGATTCAAAGAAGAAATACGAGGCTATAAGTAATCATGCATAAAAGTAATAACTTTCATGTATATAGATCTGATCATAAACTCAAAGTTCATCGGATCCCAGCAAACACACCGCAAAAAGAGTTACATCAAATAGATCTCCAAGAGACCAGTGTATTGAGAATAAAAAAGAGAGGAGAAGCCATCTAGCTACTGCCTACGGACCCGTAGGTCTACAATGAACTACTCACGCATTATCGGAGAGGCACCAATGAGGATGATGAACCCCTCCGTGATGCTGTCTAGATTGGATCTCGTGGTTCTGGACCTTGCGGCGGCTGGAATTGTGTTTTGTCGACTCCGGTTTTTGGAATATTTGGGTATTTATAGGGCGAAGAGGCGGTGCGGGAGGCCACCGAGGTGGGCACAACCCACCAGGGCGCGCCTGGGCCCCCAGGCGCGCCCAGGTGGGTTGTGTCCCCCTCGGGGCACCCCTCTGGTACTTCTTTGGCCCAAGTTGTTCCTTCTGGTCCATAAAAATTCTCCAAAAAGTTTCGCTGCGTTTGGACTCCGATTGGTACTGATATTCTGCGAAGTAAAAAACAAGAAAAAAACAGCAACTGGCACTGGGCACTATGCCAATAGGTTAGTCCCAAAAATGATATAAAGTTGCTATAAAATGATTGTAAAACATTCAAGAATGATAATATAACAGCATGGAACAAGCAAAAATTATAGATACGTTGGAGACGTATCACTCCCCTCTACGGGCTAAACCCCTGGGCTCATATATATGCCAGGTAGGGTATCTAGGGTTACAAGGTCGGTATCTAGGCATAGGGTGGTAGGAGAAATCTTGGAGTACACGCCAAGTCTTCAATAGATGTAGTCTCGATGATGCCCCCTGCGTACAGCCTCTGGAGCCCTTCTTGAGAATGAATGAGGGCCCATTGGCCCAACCCGAGGTACATGGGCCGACTAGGTTAGTACCCCCTAGTCTAGGGCACCATCAGTAGCCCCCAAACTAGTCTTCTACACCAAGGACGATTCCCTTGACGAGGACAACCTCGGATCCGAAGTCCTTGGCTTGACAAACGAGTTCTCCTTAGTGACTTCCTGCTTTTTGGGCCACTTGTCAAAGGAGCGGTGTTTAGAAAAGACCCAGCCGAGCTCATACCCTGCCCGAAGAGATTGGGTAAATTAGCCCCGAAGCCTGGCAATCTAGGTGTCAACAAACGTAGTTGACAACTTTATCGAAGCGGCGCACTCCACGACGGGCCGGACAGTTACTGCTCCCCCTAAATCGTGGCTCGAGCCGGCCCTTTCATTGGCACGTCCCATCGAGGTGGAGATCATGCCCGTTTTCTCAGGGATATCATCAAGATTTTGTTTCCCCCCATATGCATAACGACATCTTTCATGGGAGTGGCATTTTTATCGGCGCATCAAGGGGGACTCTTGGCCTTTTAACAGCCTATAAGAGCAAAAGAGAGGGCAGCGCAGGCAAGCACGCTCTCATTTCTTGATAAGGCACGAACTAGAAAGACACTAATTCATGCGTGTCGCGGCCCGATCTTTTACAGTATTGTAGTCGTCGCGGCGTAACAGAACAATCTGTGATAACTAGAAAAATACCATACTCAAAGTAAATGATCAGGTAGAAAGAGATTTCAGCCCTTGCTATTATCTAACAAGAACAAAAACCAATCTGTGGCAAGATCACCAGCCTCAACGCAGCAGCAGTCGATCCCTCAAAAAGTTGCAGAAACGCAATACATGGTGTCCCCCGACTGGGAACTTTTCTGGTTTATTTCAACCTCAGAAGAACAAAAACTCCAACCCGATACACGGCCTAAGTCTGACTATTATATAGGCGACACCAATCTGACCAAACCGACTCAAGCACCCAAGATAGATACAGACTCTATCTCCTATTCAAACTAATCAAGGATTTTAACTAATTAATTATCCGGCCACCTTAATCACCTAGGAGACTAAGATAACCACGTAACTAGTACTAGACCAAATACTTGACTATATATACTGCACCTATACCAAACCGAATCAAACTTGACTCATATATTTCCTACCACAACGTGTGTACAACACATGGAGTTCTAAATGTTGGCTTAACTTCGTCCGGTGCAACAAGCTCAATAGGGATTCTTCCAACACAAATAATCTGCTTATTGTTCGCATGATCAGATGAGCATATAGTTGTTTTGGAACTCTTAGGTTTGACACGGATGCCCACATCATCCCCTCCTTCTTGGAACGAAGCCATCCTCGGCTGCGTGATGATTTTAGAGACCTTCTTCTTTACTGAAAGAATATCATCCTCCTTAATAGAATTAGCAAACATCGGCTGTAGCACACATCATCTTCCGGCATTCCAAAAAGAATAAGTGTTGGACCTTCCATCATGTGTGGCGTGAAGATCATATTGCCAAGGCCTCCCCAGCAACAAGTGACATGCATCTATCGGCAAAACATCACAAGTCACTATGTCGGTATAGTCACCAACCGAAAAATTGAGATGCACCTTATGAGTAATTTTTAGTCTGTCGGACTGATATAACCACTCGATGCAGTGTGGTTGTGGGTGCTTCCATGCAAGTAACCCCAAAGCTTACACCAATCCCTTGCTGACCGCATTGGTGTAGCTTCCTCCATCTATGATAAACTTACAATTGGTGTTGTTGATTTGGCATTGAGTTTGAAAAATATTCCAACGTTGCCCCTTGTCCTCAATGCGATCCTCTTGCACTCGCTGCATCATCAAAGACGGATATGATTCGGCGGCTTCAAAACTAGCAGTCACCTTTTCAGCATCTTCAAATTTTTCACTAGAAGTGTCTGAAACTGCCTCTTCATCACTCGCAGATGCATAGCCATCTCTTGTGAGAAACACTCTTTTCTCATTAGGACATTCACGCCTCATATGCCCCCTTCCTCCACACTTGAAACACTCTATGTCACTAGTACGTGTGGTCGAATGCGCACTAGAATTAACCCTCAACAGTCCTGAGTTTGAAGCATCCTTTTGCACGGAACCATGAGAGCGATTTGATGTTGTCGTCCTGGAGTTAGGACCGACATCCTCACTCTTATGTTGCGAGCATCGCCATGTGTTCAAAGTGGTACTAGGAACTGTGCTGAATTGGCGTCGCTTAATCTGTTGTTCCGCACGCACAGCTTGGTGCACAATATCTTGTATGTTGTAGTAGACCACCATCTCAACACAATCCTGCACCTCAATATTTAGCCCATTAAAGAAACGTTCCATGGTCGCCTCTCGATCCTCTGTTGTCCCTGTACGTATCATAAGCAATTCCATCTCCTTGTAATATTCATCTACACTCATATTACCTTGATAGAGCCATTGCAACTTGTTGTACATCTCTCTTTTATTGTTCTAAGGAACAAAACGTCACCTCATGAATTATTTCATCCCTCTCCAAGTCGTTGGGTGGTGTCTTAACAACAAATTTGATTCCACCAAATTAGTGCATAACCAGTGAACTCAATTCCAGCAAGTTGAACTTTCTTCTCTTCGTTATAATGATGGGCATCAAAAATTTGATCAACACGCATCTCCCACTCCAAATAGCCTTCTGGTTCGCACTTGCCGGAGAACGAAGGAATTGAAATTTTTATGCACCTAATTCCATCATCCAAAGGAACACGCGCAGCTTGACCCACGCGATCATGCGCTCCGCCACGTGGGTAGCTTCAGGACGGGGCTCAAAGTGTCGCGGTCGTGGCGCGTACCCCGCCTCATGATCAACACCGTCATCAAGGCCATCATCTCCAGCATGTGGTTGTGCCGCCAAACGGCAATCATGCACGGCGGGATGTCCATCGCGTGTCGCTGGTGCATAACACAGGGGAGCAACCAGAGCAGCCTGTGGTGGTTCAGAATTAGTCGTCGGCGTATTGATGGTGTCCGCCAAAGCGTCAAACCGAGCGATCAGAACATCAATCCTTTTGCCAAGCATCACCTCGAGCGCGTCATGCCATTGCTTGATGTAGTTGCACGTGTGGTCAAAACCATCCCGGATATTTTGAGGAATATCATCCGCGTACACTAGACGTACAATTTCCTCAGAATCAGCAGCAGCCTCGCCATCCTTGTTGACCGAAGTTAACATCTTGATCAACACAGCACCGTGAACAACCTTAGCTCTGAATACCACTTGATAAGGCACGAGCTAGTGAGACACTAATTCATGCGTGTCACGGCCCGATCTTTCACAGTACTGTAGTCATCGCGGCGTAGCAGAACGGTCTGTTATAACTAGAAAAATACCATACTTAAAGTAAATGATCAGGTAGAAAGAGATTTCAGCCCTTGCTATTATCTAACAAGAACAAAAACCAATCTGCGGCAAGATCACCAGCCTCAACGCAGCAGCAGTCGATCCCTCAAAAGGTCATAGAAACGCAATACATGGTGTCCCCCAAGTTGGAACTTTTCTGGTTTATTTCAATCTTAGAAAAACAAAAACTCCAACCCGATACACGGCCGAAGCCTGCCTGTTATATTGGCGACACCAATTTGACCAAACCGGCTCAAGCACCCAAGATAGATATGGACTCTATCTCCTATTCAAACTAATCAAGGATTTTAACTAATTAATTATCCGGCCCCCTTAATCACCTAGGAGACTAAGGTAATCACGTAACTAGTACTAGACCGTGTCGCTCGTTTAGGGCGACTCGGGCGGCACCACCGCCGCCAGTAGTCCTCTCACCGGCCGCTCTCCCTCGCCGCTGTTGGTCAGATGCCGGGGCAAAGCCTTGTGTGGTCGCTGGTGGTGGCGGGACCTCCCTCTCCTCCATTGCTCCTCTCTCCAGCTGACTTTTGCGTCTGCCCCTTGTCAGATCCGACGCTTCCACGGGTACCTCGCGCTGCCGGTCAACTCCCGGGCTAAGCCGCTGGTGGATCCCTCCTGGACGAGGAATTATGGCCCAAGGGGTCGTGGCTGTCCGCACTAGTCGCTGGGAGGTGGTCACCATCGTCCTTCCCAATCCAAATCCTCGTGGTCAATGCCGGTGTGGGGGCTCTCTCGTCAGCGCTAGTCTATGTGGTCACAGGCAACGCCGAGCGTCGAACGACTTTGGCGACCACTCTGGCGGACTCGTTGCGCATTGCGTCATCACACGTATGGCGCGGTGGGGCTCGTGTTCGCCGCCATGGATCCGGGCGACGAGTTGCACATGCAGGTCGTGGTGGCCAGTCCTGACCTGGGGTCTGGCGGGCCTGTGACCAGATCTCGCCCCCTGGCGGCATCTAGATGGCGGAGGCATTAGCTGTGGTGCCAATGGATGCTGGTGGGCTTGCCCTATTGTTCTTCTCACGCCAAACTAACGATCTGCATGTTATTGATCCTCTTTGATCTGCTTGTAGATGAGTTCTGGATTTCTCTGTCAGAGATCTACAGATTGGCACAAGACGCTCTTGATTTTCTGGATCGGATGGGATTCAGCCGTGCGCATCCGTGCGTCTGCCCGTGTGGCTTTAAGTGGGTGCGGCACGAAGCTATGCCTTTTGTCGATACCATGAGACATGTCTACTCCAAGATTCTCATGGTATTGATAGAGGCAAAGAATGTCATGATGGCTGTGATTGGAGGATCAGAAGAAATGGCGGAAAGGTGTTTTGGGTGTGATGAAGACTGAGGTTTGTGTTTAGTGACTTTCAGTAGCGGCCTCGGCAAGTGGGGGCGGCAGCACTGGAGGACTTCATTCTTGGTGGTGCTCCTTGAGTACTGAGTGTCGATTCTATGGGTGAAACCCAAGGTCTGGCCTTCATTGATTGTACCTGGCAGTGATCTTGTTGAAGGCATTGTTTTTAGAACTTGGACTTTCTCTAGGGTGAGAACCTAAGATCATTGATCGGGCGATGACAGTGCTTGTGCTCTGTTCCCTTCTTGAAGGCGTCGTCTTTGGAGGACCTTATTTGCAGTCTGGGTGCTGTCTTTGGTGGTGGTTAGTGTATAGCTACTGCGAGTGACTGATCACTGTGGCGGGGCTTTTTTCTTTCTCTTTATCTTTTTTTGGTTGTGTGCATCCTCAATGTCTACTTGGACATTTTGTTGGTGTAGAGACTGGGTGTAATTGATATCTTCACGATATTAATATATTCCCTTTATCAAAAACTAGTACTAGACCAAAGACTTGACTCACGTATACTGCACCTACACCAAACCGAATCAAACTTGACATATATTTCCTACCACAACGTGTGTACAGCACATGGAGTTCTAAATGTTGGCTTAACTTCATCCGGTGCAACAAGCTCAATAGGGATTCTTCCAACACAAATAATCTGCTTCTTGTTTGCATGATCAGATGAGCATGTAGTTGTTTTGGAACTCTCAGGTATGACACGGATGCCCACATCATTTCCCCGCTCGCTGCTTCGTCTAGCTCCAGCGCCTAGATCCAATCTCACACCCCTTTCCTTTAGCGAGTCTAGCCTCCCCCATCAGCCATGGCTGACACCCTCAAAGAGCATTGAGGCGGTTCCACCGTGACGGATGGCACCATCCAGGAGCCGCGTGACATGGGATATCTCTCCGCCAACATTGCCGCCCGCGCTCCAGGCGCTGGCCAGCAAGTGGCCGTTCCCAACGCAGGGGAGCGGGTAGTCTTCGTCCCCCACCTCATCCGAGGCATGGGGTTCCCGCTGCACCCATTCGTGTGCGGGATGATGTTTTACTACGGGCTGGACTTCCACCATATGTCCCTGAACTCTATCCTCCACTCACTTCCTTCATTGTGGTCTGCGAGGCCTTCCTCCGTTGTGAGCCGCACTTTGGCCTGTGGTTGAGAACCTTCGGGGTTAAGCCAAAGTCCAGCGGCTCCGGTCTAGTGGAATGCGGAGGGGCCATGGTCAGCAAGAATCAGAGCGCTGACTGGTTCAAGGGCACCTTCATCGAAACGGTGAAGGAGTGGCAAAGGGAGTGGTTTTACATCACGGAGGCACTCACCCCCAGCCAGGCCGAGGTCCTAGCCTTTTTGGCCGGACCTCCAAAGAAGCTTAAGTCCTAGAGGGAGAAGAGTGTCGTCTAGGGGAACCCAAATGAGGTGAAGGCCCTCATCAAGAGGATCAAATGGTGGTCCACCATGAGGAACCTTCAGCTCATCGACGTCATCAACGTCATGCTCAATTGCCGCATCCTCCCACTCCAACTTCGGGCTACCACGATGTGGGAGCAGAAACCCGAAGATGTGGGCCCCGTCACTGCCTTCTTCCGCTCCACCTTGCCCAGTATGTGGATGCGGCTGCTCAAGCTGGCCAAGGACAAGATCCCCAAAGAGGGGGAGGACCTCGGCTTTGAGGATGGCTACGAAGCCCCCCCCCCCCCCCCCCCGGTAAGTGCTCTATCGCATAAGTCCATATTCTTATTTCCCGCACTGAGGGGCAGAGTTTAACAAATCACCTTGCTTAACGCTTACAAAAGTGGTCGGCCTGGGTGCAGAAAGTGCGGTGCCCGGCCCCACTACCAGAGAATCCAATAACTCCCCTGCTCACGGCACTCCTAACCGAGGAGCTACACATGGTGGTCCCTAAGGGGACGAAGTCCCAGAAGGGCAACACCAGTGCTCGGACCTGGGAGACCTCGGTCACCCAGTCCAGAGAGACCCACGCCTCCTCCATCCCTGAAGACGATGCGGAGGAGGGTGAGGAGGATGGGAACCCTCCCCCTGATGTGGAGCGAACCTCGAGGCGAGGGTTGATCCGTTGTTGGCCCGATCTTTCACGGCACAAACCTCCATCGCAGCAAGTAACCGTAGCGGGTTTACGAAGATGTTCGCAAATCCCACGAAAACAACACGCTAACCCCTCGATCTTAAGGAATAACATGGACGAACCGTATAGGTTCAGCTTGTAATCTCCTACGCGTCGCGTCGCAGGATCTCACACGCCAGTAGAGAATTTTTGGCAGATCTCTCTAAACTCGATAATGGCCGACGGCCGAAACATGCATAGTGTCTAATTCATCATAAAGTAACCTCAATCTCCCAAAGACTATTGTTGCCTTTATATATAGGCTTACAACAACCAAATCCTAAAGATCTTCGACTCATGCGTACAAAAAATAAGTATCTAAAACCGACTTAAAAATAACATATCTGAACCGACTGGAAAACATGTTTGTTGCTGCACGTCTTCACGGTGGAAACCATGGGTCAGTAGCATTAGGAATTAATCCTCTACGTGCACAAAATCTGCCTTGCCCGTATGCCACATGGTCTCTCTTTTCAATGCCATCTGGTGGACGTCCCTTCTCAAAATAATAACCAGACAAATCTTCCAAACAATTTCTATCTCCAACCAGATTTCCTTGCAGCTGTCCTCCCTCCTGATCCGCTCGTGAAGAAGCTACTACTAGTTTATCCTTGTACCAAGCTTCAGTACGTATGTATGTACAGCTAGCTAACACATGCATGTTCAGTTCCTTTTTCATATTTTCTCTGACGCCTAAACACTTCAAAGCAGCCGCATGGGGTTGTAGCAATCCCAACCACGTCTGCTACATATTCAGGAATGATCGGCAAGTACTTCGAAAAATATGGTGAATATACTGACACATCATCTGCGTTAGATGAAATAGAAGCAACCGCTGTAGTTAGGCTACACACAGTCGTATCATCCTCTCCCCCTTGAATCGAAATCGTCCTCGATTTCGAGTCGGTCTCCTCAGTAATATTTTCATCCGCAGATTGAACGTGCATCGAAAAAACTTCTACAACTTTGGCTTCCTTCTTTGCTTCTTCCCGCTCCTTCTTCTGTAGCTGTTCTTTCCTCCGAGTCTTGAACTTCTTCTTCTCCATGGTCATGAGAACATATTTTATACCCCGTTCGATGGTGTAAGTATTTGCAAAATAGTCATGTGTAGCATTCTTTTTCTTGTACCAAGGCTCTCCCAACAGCATATGACACGACACCATTGGTACCGGAATTACGTCGCACAAAACCTCACCAGAAAATTTGCCAATTGAAAAAAATACCATAGTTTGGTGGGTGATGTAGAGCTTGTCGTTGACCACTTCAGCATGTATGGTCGTGGATGTAGTGTTGTTGATAGCTCCAACTTCTCTGCCATGTCGGCGCCGACTGTGTTGATCGAACTGTCATGGTCGATTGTCGTGGCACAAACTTTCTCTCCCACTTTACAGTAGGTATGAAAAAGTTCAGCACCATAGCCTTTCTCCTTCAGCAAAAACTCGCTGGATAGCCTCCAGTAGCTCGTCCATGATGACGATGCACCGTCCGTCACCTCCGAAGTGTCGTGAACAATGCCGGTCTCTGATACCAATTGATGTGTAGTGAACCTCGAGGCGAGGGTCGATCCGTTGTTGGCCCGATCTTTCACGGCACAAACCTCCATCGCAACAAGTAACCGTAGCAGGTTTATGAAGATGTTCGCAAATCCCACGAAAACAACACGCCAACCCCTTAGTCTGAAGGAATAACGTGGACGAACCGTATAGGTTCAGCTTGTAATCTCCTACGCGTCGCGTTGCAGGATCTCACACGCCAGTAGAGAATTTTTGGCATATCTCTCTAAACTCGATAATGGCCGACGGCCGAAACATCGCATGGTGTCTAATTCATCATAAAATAACCTCAATCTCCCAAAGACTATTGTTGCCTTTATATATAGGCTTACAACCACCAAATCCTAAAGATCTCCGACTCATGCGTACAAAAAATAAGTATCTAAAACCGACTTAAAAATAACATATCTGAACCGACTGGAAAACATGTTTGTTGCGGCACGTCTTCACGGTGGAACCCATGGGTCAGTAGCATTAGGAATTAATCCTCTACGTGCACAAAATCTGCCTTGCCCGTATGCCACATGGTCTCTCTTTTCAATGCCATCTGGTGGACGTCCCTTCTCAAAATAATAACCAGACAAATCTTCCAAACAATTTCTATCTCCAACCAGATTTCCTTGCAGCTGCCCTCCCTCCTGATCCGCTCGTGAAGAAGCTACTACTAGTTTATCCTTGTACCAAGCTTCAATATGTTTGAACTAAAACCACGACGAATAAATCGGAACGGAGGGAGTATGTATGTATAGCTAGCTAACACATGCATAGTTCCTTTTTCATATTTTCTTTGACGCCTAAACACTTCAAAGCAGCCGCATGGGTTGTAGCAATCCCAACCACGTCTGCTACATATTCGGGAATGATCGGCAAGTACTTCGGAAAATACGGTGAATATACTGACACATCATCTGCGTTAGATGAAACAGAAGCAACCGCTGTAGTTAGGCTACACTCGGTCATATCACCCCCTAAGGGGAAGAGGGCAGTGTCGGAGCACGCCAAAGGCGGCATGCAGCCCAAGGGCTCGAAGAGGTCAAGGAGGACCTAGGCCAGGGCCGCCGGCAAGTCGTCGGAGAGAGTCGAGATCTCCAACGAATCAGATGACGACCCCCTTGCTATGGGGAGGAAGAAATAGGCGCCCATAGGGTACATCTTTGCTTTTGCACTTAATACTTTCAACAAATCCTTTCAGCAATAGCGGGCTCACATGAGCGTCTTTTTTTACACAGTCTATCGAAGGTGCGGCCCAGCGACTCCTCGAGTGGGCTACCGTCTGCCAACGAGACTCTGGATCCCGCTACTCCCCCGCCAGCTCATGATGGGCTAGGGGAGGCAACTTCCGCTCCAGACCCCCAGGTCAACACGGCGAGGGCCGGAGAGTCGACCGTCATGGCCGAGGTTGAGGCCTCGGCCCAACGGGACCTAGGGGAGAATATCCCCGAGGTCGTCAAGGAGGGGCTTGGCCAGTATTCGGCTCAGCCGACGTCCACTCTAGCTCCATTTATGCGGCTGGAGATCCCTCGGCCCAGCATCCAGGTGACCGGGTACGAGCCTGTCATGCCACCTCCGCCTCCTGCCTAAGGGCGGGATAGCGCGGGGTGGATCGAAGAGATGGAGGAGACCCTAAAGGGCTCCTCCCTTAAAGAAGAGCACCGTGCCTTGATAGGCGCGGCGTGATAACCCACAAGTATAGGATATCGTTTCTAGCCTTTTTCGATAAATAAGAGTGTCGAACCCAATGAGGAGCTAAAGGCAGAACAAATATTTCCTCAAGTTCTATCGACCACAGATACAACTCTACGCACACTTTACGTTTGCTTTACCTAGAACAAGTATAAAACTATTTGGTAGGTGAAAGGATAAGTTTGCAAGAATAAAACTAGAAGTACTTTGCAAGAATAAAACTACGAGTAAAATGCAAGACAATAAAAGTAGATAGCTTTTGTCAACAAGAAAGTTATTTGTCCCTAGACAATCGAGAACTAGACCGGTAATCATTCTTGCAATTTTACATGAGGGAGAGGCATGAGCTAATATACTTTCTCTACTTGGATCATATGCACTTATGATTGGAACTCTAGCAAGCATCCGCAACTACTAAAGATAATTAAGGTCATAAAACCCAACCATATCATTAAGTATCAAGTCATCTTTATTCCCCTACGCAACAACCCACTTATCCGTGTTCAGGCTTCTGTCACTCCGGCAACTGACAACAAGCAAATTATGAACGTATTGCAACACCCTACAGCAGGGACCCCTCACGTTTGTGCGAGATGGAGGGCACCGTAGGACAACACCATAAATAAAATATACACTCAAACCAACCACGATCACCAATTAGCCCATAGGACAAAATGGATCTACTCAAACATCATAGGATAACCACATATCATTGGGAAATAATATATAGTGTTGAGCACCATGTTTAAGTAGAGATTACAGTGGGGAGAAGGGGTGTTACAACACTGCATAGAGGGGGAGAAAGTTGGTGTTGACGGTAGCAAGATTGTTGATGTAGATCGCCGTCACGATCCTTGCCCCGGCGGCGCTCCGGCGCCACCGGGAGAGAGGGGGAGAGAGCCCCCCTCCTTCTCCTTCTTCCTTGGCCTCCCCCCTAGATGGGAGGAGAGTTCCCCCTCTGGTCCATGGCCTCCATGGCGGCGGAGGAGCGGGAGCCCCTCCGAGATTAGATATATCCCTCTGTTCTCTTCTATTTCGCGTTTCTGTTTTTGGCCCTTCACCGTTTCTTAAATTCCCGGAGATCCGTAACTTCGATTGCGCTGAAATTTTTACATGGTTTTTTTTTCCGTAAATTATCTTCTTCCGCCCGAAGAAAGGCCCCAACCGACTTACGGGGAGGGCACAAGACACCTGGGTGTGCCAGGGAGTGCCCGGCGCGCCCTGATGGGTTGTGAAGGCCGTGGGCCTCCGTTTGCGTTGATTCCACCTCTCAAAAATCACATATATTCCAAAATAATTCTACATAAATTTTTATCGCGTTTGCGCTTCGTTTGATATGGATATTCTGCGAAACAAAAAACATGCAACAAACAGGAACTGGCACTGGGCACTGGATCAATAGGTTAGTCCAATAAATCATATAAAATGCTGCCAAAAATATGTGAAAGTTGTATAATATTCACTAAAAAAAATACACTTCCGTGATGATACGTGTTTGTTACAGTAGGTCACATTTTCTATCATGCATGTACATCCATGACGATTTTATGACAGAATCAAGATAGTCATACTTGTGCTGTCGTAGAAGTGTTCCATGACAATATCAAAATTATCATCATGGAAGTGTCCACTTCCATGATGATAAATCGCGCGTCATGGAAGTATTTTCGTCAAGGGTAACCGACATGTGGCATCCACCATAACGGGTCGCCATTGAGCTATCGGGTTCCAGTTTGGATCCAATAACCCGTTAACAGCCCCAACCAATGAGGATTTTTCATGTGTAAAATTCTCATTCGCCGGAGTATACACGTGTCAGCTCAGTGCTAGGACAGATGTCATCTTTGACTTAGTCAAAAGGTAGCGGGCCGGCCCACGGAAGGCCTGTTAACAGCCTGCTCGCATATAGCCCATTTACACCCCGCTAACTCACGGCCCGTTATAGCCTATCCGAATTAGGCCCAGTAGCGCCATATGGGCCGTCCAATATGATTCTAGCCCGTTGTAACTTCCGGTCCATGTATGGCCCATGACGTCTTTCGGCCCATATGAGGCCCTTTTTAAATCTTGGCCCATAAACGGCTCGTGGTGAAACTGGCCCATAATGAACAGTATATCGCTTTATACCCATTAACAGCCCATTATTCCATTGGGCCGTTTCAGCCCGTGTTATCATTCGGCCTTCTAAGGGCCCATTTATTATTGGGCTCATTTTCGGCATTCGATTACTTACGGTCCGTTACTGGCCTGTTCCGCTTGTGAGCCATATTCAGCCCGTGGTTAAAGTCGGCCCGTCTGTGGCCCTTTAACCCGTTGTGCCGTTTTTATAACGTCATCAAATATGGCCCATTAACGACCCGTTATGCCTGCCGATAGAATTAAGCCCGTTGTACACATGGGCCTATTAACGGCCCGTTATGGTCGGCCCATAAATAGAGGATTCCCATTATAGCCCGTTTACGGCCCATATTGTGGTTCGTTAATTGTCCACGAAGGTACGGCCCATATTTGGCCAATCGATCATATGGCCCGTAGAAGTCCCATTCAATCTACGGCCCGTAGAAGGCCCATGGATCATACGGACCTTAGGAGGCCCACTACAGTAGGCAGCACACTGGTACAATGAGGTGCTATACAAACAGTTTTTAACCCCTTTCCACGACGGCATTTGGAACCATCGTCAAGTGAGTGACTGCGATAGGGGGGTCCTTCCCACATGACCCAAAAACTGTCGGGGATAGGGCCTCCATCCTTGCAACTCATTTGTGCTTGCATTGCCATCGCAGTCGGTATTCTGTGGTGCTACGTTTACGATGTGCGGCCCATCACAAACGGTTCACGATTATAGAACGTTTATGATAAGTAGACAATCACACACATTCACTTTTCCTGAACCGTATGCGTTAACTAATTAAGAAGATTAGCTAATCGTCGTACGAGTGACTGATAGGATTACGAAACGTCGGACCGTCGTAACATCGTCGTACATGACAACTATTGCACATGCTATTCTGTGGTGCAACGTTTATGATTCGTACCACATCAGAAACAGTTCATGGTTGCAAATCGTGTACGATAAGGCAACTATCACAAATATTTAGTTTGCCCGCACTGTTTGTGATATTGTCTGACATCGCACACGCTTTGCAAACGGCAACTGTGTGCATGCTTGCACACATTTCTTCTCTGTGAACCGTGTTGGATTATGGTATATATCACAAACGTTTGTGTTTTACCGACCGTGTGCGCCGTAACGACCTGCAGAGCGTAATTTCACCATAATTTAATTGCTGCTATTTCAAATTGTACCGGATTTGAATTTGAATGTATGCTATAGCTTTATTCATATCCACCAGGTTCAAACAACCAATGCATTATTCGATTCATAGGTACATATGTTCAATAATTACATAAGCACCAAATAAAGAATGATGAACCACAGTTGTATACTTGTACTATTAAAGACGGTAAAGAAAGAGGCGAAATACATTTTGGTTGCTGAACAAGGTGAAGCGGAATGCCCATATTGTGCCCTCCTCCATGCAGAAGGCACGCACGGCTCTAGTCCAACCCCTTATGATGGCCGACCGCCATCCTTCACGGTCTTCATGAAAACATCTAGATAATCATCATGTTCTGATAGAAATACTTTAACCTTTGCATGCCCACCAATCATGTAGTTTCAGAGGTAATCTTGAGTAAACTGCTTTGGGAACCACTGCAAAGGAAAAAGATTCAGACATTGTCATCTAACACAACTCATTATGGGCAGTAAAAAGAAGGCTGCAGAGTTCTTACTTGCCATCCTGCAGTTCGTTGTCATCTTGGATAAAGTGTAAACAAATAGTTTAATTGCCATATTTTAACCTATTTTACTAACAATCTTGATCAGCTTCCTCACTTGATGCTGGTTCATCGATATCTCATTGCCCCATATGCAAAAAGGGTCGAAGCGCGGATCTTTACCAATGACATATGTACCTAAAATCACCAAGTTAATATTAGAAGCTAAACAGCAATTGCACAATGATGTAGTACAACACTCTTTTATAATATCTTATAACATCCAATATACTCACATATTAGATGAATTAACATCTTATATTATGGGCCGGAGGGAGTTTATTGCATTTTTACAAATTATCGGTTGATTAACTGTTGCTGTATCCATGGGTTAGAGTTAGTTTGAGATAGTTTGGGCTCAAATAGCCCTAAAGTATATCCAAACTTGAGGGCCCAAACATGAGGCCTAGTTTGAGCTAGTTGCATCTAACCCACCCAAAAAAACTATCCAACCCAAGAGGTGCTAATTGGAGCTAGTTCTCCTAGTGCATTTATTGTCAATCTAACCCTGTCATCCAAATACCTCTTTGGATGGAGTTAGTTCAGGGTTAGTCATGAGCTAGAAACTAACTCTAACCTCTAGCTAAGTTGAGTATCCAAACAGGGTTGTGTTGTTGTTGTTGCTGCTGCTCTTCTACATATATCTAGACATCATCAGAACATTAAGGTAACACTCTTCCTTGTTGCTATGTAGCCTAGGATTGCATATTTAGACATTAAGTACAGTTCATTGTGACGCCCCCGGCTCAATCGTGCACTAATCATACACGCAAATGCACAAGATCAAGCCTAAGGACTCACGGGAAGATATCACAACACAACTCTAAAACATAAATAAAGTCATACAAGCTTTATATTACAAGCCAGGGGCCTCGAGGGCTCGAATACATAAGCTCGCATACAAGCGTCAGCAGAAGCATCAGATATCTGAGTACAGATATAAAAGAAAACACAGATAGGCCCTTAGAAGGCAGGGCAAAAGAAAACACTACGATCGAAAGGCGCAGGCCTCCTGCCTGGGACCCTCCGAACCTACTCCTGGTCGACGGCAAGTTCGAAGCAGTATCTGCCCTCGGGGTAGTAGTAGAAGTGATCGTCGGCGGGGCAGCTGTCTCAGGGGCTCCGTCATCTGGTTGCATCAAAAAGGGTATGGGGGGGAAAGAAAGCAAAGCAACCGTGAGTACTCATCCGAAGTACTCAGCAAGCAAGGATCTACACTACATATGCAACATTATCAAAGAGTGGCTGTATATGTGGACTGGGCTGCAGAAATGCCAGAATAGAGAGGAAAGCCTAGTCCTATCGAAGACTAGCATCTTCAGCGGTCTTGCGGCAATAGAAGAGAGTAGAACAGTACAATATAATGTAGCAGTATCATTAAATCTCAACCTCACCCAGAGATCCTTTCTTGACTCCCTGCGAGAAAGCAATCCCAGAGCCATACAGTCATCAACCTCGTCCTGAGATCCCTTCTCGACTCCCTGTGAGAAGCAATCCCAGAGCCATATATCCAGGTATCATCTCACGGTCTAGTTGTGTCGATCGGGATACAACTCCGAGTGTCCTTTACCGTAGGACCGGCTATCGATAGATGTGTTCTTCCCTGCAGGGGTGCACCAACTTACCCAACACGCTCGATTAACTCCGGCCGGACACACTTTCCTGGGTCATGCCCGGCCTCGGCCAAACGATACACCGCAGCCCTACCTACAGCTCAGCAGAGAGGTCCCCGCCGGTCTACATCCTAAGCGCTCAGGGGTCTTGGGCCATCGCCCTGTGCACTCCGGGTCGTTGCGAGCAGGGTGAAGCCAGGCACCAGGAGGGCGCCGGTCCGTCCCGGCCGCAAGGCTGAACTAGACGTCTGACAGAGCTTTCGGCTGATGCTACGATGCAGAACGCCCATACTATGCCCACGTGATGGTTAGTGCTATCAGGCCAGAGGCCTGCTTGGATCAAATATCCAAATCGTTGGTGGACTAGGGCTTGCGGTAACGAGCAGAGACTCACGATCGATGTGACCCCGTCGCCCCGTCTCGAGGACTTGCTGCAAGGGCTAAGAATGCCCGGCCGTGCCTCATATTCTCACTCGAGCACCATCCAGGTCAACCCGTCTCCACAACACTAGCCACTTAGGCTCACGCGGGTACCCCTCAGGGTCGACCCGCCTTTCCAAGTAATAGTGTAAAGTCCAAGTATCCGTGTGTCCATAACATCAGGGGAATCTGAGGTATCACCCTCGTTGGATTCCCACTCGATGTATCCGTCAAGGTGAACTCGGAGGAATCACCCTCGATGGGTTCACACTTGAGGTGTTGCACGACAGCTTCGTTATCGGAAGTGGTGAAGGAGGAATCACCCTCGATGACCACGACCGAATAGCTACTCTATAGAGTTAACATCAGAAGTGCTACACGAGGTATCACCCTCGGCACTCGATAGTAACGCTGCAGTGTCGTTACAACTAAGGGGGTGATGTGCGGTGCCGGGGCCTGGTCTTCAATCCCATTGATCGGGTCTTCTGATAATCCAGCGGGGCAGTCGGAACAAGTGGGGTCACTGATAGGTCTCTATCCAGTCTATACTAAGCAGTTTAGGATATGCAGGTAATTATCAACAACAGGTTACAATAAACAGGCTATGCATCAGAATAGGTAAAGTAGTAGTAGCAGCAATTCTAATGCAAGCATGAGAGAGAAAGAATAGGCGATATCGGGATGCTCAAGGGGGGGCTTGCCTGGTAGCTCTGCAGAAGAAAATGGATCTTTAACAAAGTAGACGATCACCAGATCATCAGCGGCCTCGGGGTCTATCGCAGTATTGGGGTCTACCGAAAAAGAAGCAACGAAGGGGAAACAAATAAATAACAGAGCAAACAAATGCGACACAGATGCATGCCAGGGCAATATTTGTTGGTGATATGTTCTAATGCATTACTACGCAGTTTAAAAGAAGGGGGAAATATCCGGTGATATTTTCCCGGCTCCAATTTTTTTTGGTATGTTGATCTGGTAGCAAAAGTTCAAGGTTCAGTATGTTAAAGGGGTTGGTCATGCTAATGGATGGCATATTCAAACTGTAAGCAATTTAAAAAAAAGGTTGGCAGGAAGGATGATATGGAAGATTTGTTACCACGGTGGAAAGAAAGGGGGTGCCATGGCAACGAATCCGAAAATGATGCCACGGCAACATTTCGATTCCGACAACTCGTTTGAGCTACTGCAAGGAACAAGTGTGGGTGATGGAACGTGCAAGGGCAATGGGGAGTGATCCCGGTTAAAAGGGTGTCCCACGGTTCGGTGGCATGGCAAACGAGGAACGCGCATGAAACAATCCGAGCACGGTGCAAACATAGGGTGCATCTCATATAACACATGTATTCTTTCACGGGCATCGTCTCGGCAGTTATACCTTCAAAGCGTTCGTCCGTGGTGGTTCGAGTTTGATGCAGTGTAGACGGAAGTAGTGGTACACGCGGTTGGAGAGGAACTTGACGAATCCGAGTTCTTCGGCGGTCGAGGGTATTGGTACTTGACGGTCTCGGGTCTTGGCGACGGTAGTCGTACACTTGTCGATGAGGTACTTGGCGAATTCTAGGTCCTCGGGGTCGTCGATGCTCAAGTGGCACCGAGGCACTTTGCGGTGCAGCCACTCGAATCAGTGTAGCAGAACGGGCCCGAAGTGGTGTAGCGGCCTTGGGGTCTTGGCGATGGTGGGACGACGACTGCAGGAGAGTAGCCGGCCTTGGCAGCGAGAAGTCAAACAAGTGCGGCCAGAGGAGCTCGAGCAGGGAGGTGCTACAGCGCTGCTGTAGGAGGCCAAGCAGGGGAGGCGGCGGCGCCATGGCCCTCCGACGAGCAGAGGACGGCGCGAAGCAGCAGCGGCGATGGGGAGGTGCTGGTCAGCGGCGGCGTGAGGGCTCCAGAGAGCTGCGAGGTGGCGCCATGGTGGCTAGAGGTGGTGGTGCTCGCGGGTGCGTAGAGATGGGGTCGGGGTGCGAGAGGAAGTCCCGCAGCGACGAGGCTCTGACGAACGGAGCAGCGGCAAGGGCGCGCTGGTTTGGCAGAGCAGCAGCGGAAGACGAGGCGGAGGACGAGCGACTCAGGCGAGCGCACACATGCGCCGGCAGGCGCCGACCACTGCCGAGCGCGGCCAAGGAAGGAGCAGAGAACGGGCGGCACCGACGGCAGGGACGTGCGGCAGGGGCAGGACGCGCGAAGGATGGCGGGGCGCCGGTGGTAGGAGGTGGGGGCACAGAGGATGGCGGGGCTTGGGGGCGCGGCGCGCTCGCGCGGAGCTGGGCGCTGCCCTCTCCCTGGCGTGGTATGTGTGTGGTGGCGGTTGAGGGAAAGCGAGGGAGGGGATGGGGATCGAGCAGAGGAATGGGGAAACAAGAGGGAGAAGGCTGGCTGCGGGCTAGGGTTAGCAGCGAGGTTGGCTGGGCCTCCTTGTGCCATTAAGGCCCAGGCACAAGTAGGTTAAGGCCCCTTTTCTTTTTCCTCTGTTTTACCTTTTTGATACTGTTTCTATTTAAAAGAGCTAGCAAACAATGTTTGTTAGCTATGATACTTTGCACATAAATCAAACACAACAAAACTAGAAGGCACAAAAGTTTGGGGCTATTTGGAGCTGTCTAACCATTTTTGGACATTGAAAAAGGCAAAATTTAAATGCTGCTGGACCACTCAAATAATTCCCAGGGGCATATTGGGAATTTAGGTGAGGTTGGTTGCAACATGACAAATACTTAGAGAATATTTGCCAAATAATGAACTATTTTGATTGCATGACAGAAGAAGTAAATATCTGACATGCAAATTCAAATTGGAATTTGGCTTTGATTTTGGACAAGTGGCAAATTGGCTTAGTGATCATGATGACATGACCGCCATTAGAGGGAGATCACTATAGCATGATTCTCGGGGTGTTACATGCATGTTGCTATGTAGCCTCAGATATATTACATATGGCCCTTGTTAACCTAACGATAAATGGGTTACAGATATATTCAGTTAAAAGTCTGATTCACCGATTAGTCCCTTATCAGCCCCCGGCCTATATGGTACCAGCTACCGATATCCTGAACAGTGAGTATATATAAGCCATGGGATGAAACTAACCTCGATGGAAAATAGCAGTGGTTCCCAAAATTGTCCTGTGTAGGTATATCGAGAGGCATGTTAAGCACAACAGGCTAAACATCAACCAAAATTATCCTTGGCAGACAAAATAATCTCCAAAAGATAGCTTCAGTGTGCAGGTTTAAGCACGCTAGTAAAGCAAAACAAGTGGAAAGATGTGTTAACTGCAACAGGCCTAACATTTAACAACAAGCAAACATAGTCATTCAAACTGGTATTGTGCCGGTCTAAGTACACTGGTTATTATTAAATAAATATGGAAAGGCGTGTTAACTACAAGATGCAGCAACCAAATGTAGTCATTCATTGTGGTATTGTTGAAACTGGTATTGATGAAATTGAACTGCACAGTTCATACTTGCACATATAGAACATCACGTTGTGAATAACTGGAATAAGCAAGGCATACTACGAACAACCAAAGATAGCATTTGAAACTGGACATATGCTAACTACAAACAACTGAACAATCAAAAAACTTTGAAAGAGGCATATGCTAGCTATAACAGGCTTAACAGCAAGCAAATATATGCATTCCTATCAGTATGTTTAAAACTGGATTGATGAAATGTACTGCACAGTAAATAATTGCACATATAGAGCATCACATTGTGAACAACTGAAATAAACAAGGCATACTACAAACAACCAAATATAGCAATTAAAACTGGACATATTCTCACTACACTACAAAAGGGACTCGACAAAACAAATCATGGGTTCCCCCCTGTGAAGAGGCACGACAAAACAAATCATGGGCTTCCTCACTTGTCACAGATGGGCTCGTTCCCGTGGGAAGAGCACGGACCCTGGATACGCTCCATGTTGTCGCAGATGGGCTCCTTCCCCTTGGAAGAGCACGGCTGTAGGGTGCCCTCCCTGATGTCGCAGACGGGATCTTTCCCCTTGGAAGAGCCGGAGAGGGTGCCCTCCTCGTGGTCGCCGTCGATGAGGTCTAACTTGGAAGCTGTGAATCCCAAGCCAGCGTCGTAGAACGTGTCCTTCAGAAATGACAAAAGGGGCTCGATGGCGATGTAGGATGGCAAATTCTTGACAGCGAGCCAGAGGAGATCAGCGGCGGGGCAATGGATGAGATCGATGTCGGTTGAACCCGAGGGGTTGGGGATGGACCACTTAACCTATGACATAGCCCGCGTCAGGCCGTCACTATCGACAACCTCGATGTCGTAGCCGGCGTCCGCGACATACCCGCATACTCTAGCCCGCTAATTGAGTGCCTGCGGCTAGTAATGGTCTTCAGCTTCCTCGGCGGCCACCTCGGCGACGTTGGGCGAAGAGACCGCGATACACCTCTTTTGGGCCAGTCACTCCTTGAGCTCCACGGGAAGCGTAGCCGGGCTTAGGCTACGACCCTCTGGAGTGGGGATGGGGATGGGGATGGGGATCTGTGGGAAAGGGGGTGTTTGGCAGGCGTCATCTAAGAAACTCAGGGCGGCCTGGTATGGAGATCGGTGGGTAAGCTGCACGGGCAAACTGGCAGATGTTGACAATGAAGGCCTTGTGACGGCAGTGGCGACCTTGCTAGGGTTTTGAGCAAGGGAGGGGTTGTGGTGGGGTGTGTGTGTGTGCGCGCACGCACGCGCCCGAGGAGGTTTTGGTGTGTGTGTGTGTGTGGAGGGGGGCGGGGTGTGTTTGAGGAAATGACGCGGCTACTGAAAATTTTACTACGCGGGAGTGAAATGCCGGGGCTATTGAAAATTTGGATGATGGTGCATCGCACACGGTCTGAAAATAACAACCGTGTGTTATGAAACAGAAAAACCCTCGAGGCGGGCAGATATTTTTGAGGGATGTAGGCGGGAGCGGGAACAACAAACATCACACACGGTCGAAACATAATAACCGTGTGTTATCAAACAGAAAAAACCTGCAGGCGGGTAGATATTTTTGAGAGGGGAAGCCTCGTGGAGCCCAATGTACTATGCGGATGTGCGTGACAGGGGCACCGGCGTGGCACACGGTTAGTGTGAGTGAACCGTGTCTGTTGTGTCATCCGACTTGTCTAATGTTCATAAATTTGGCGAAAATGACGCGGGAAAGGGTCAGAACACGAACACACTTGCATGTGGACCAAATATATGTATGAAAAGGGTGGTTTGATGTTCAAATAACAAATGCAACTTCGATGTGGCACCTATCTCGCAAAGCGCACGGTATTGCTTGCCCCCCCTCGTGTCGACAGGAGGGGAATCCTAAGCTATGAACGCATGCCCCCCCCCCCCACGGAGGTTCACCTAGCAAAGTGTGAAGTAGCAGCCCCCCCATCACACACAGACACACACGCGTGCGAACGCACACACACACACACACACACTTTCAGTCGGCGGGCCGGAGAGGGCATCTCACCAAGATGTATCGTAAAACGGACCAAGAATAATCCACCTTGGTCGTACAACCTCTCTCTTGTTGTTGGTCAAATTAATGGCCGTCCATGCAACCCCAGAGATGGGCTAGCTCGCCAATAATCACGCAAGTAGCTCTAGTCCTCGAAGACAACCACTGCCTGCGCGTGGCCCAAACATATGTATGGAGAGGTGTCGATGTTTGAATACACAATGGAACAACTTTGATGTGGCACCGTGCTTTCGAACCAGAAATTCCCACACGGAGCGAGGGTTAGTTGACGATGCATATGTATGTCACACCACACTTCGAGTCGATGACGGGGATTCATGCATGCATGCGTGCATAGTATGCACTTAAACTTAATTAGGTCTGAATCTCACCATGACCTATACTACGATAACACGAACCAAAGGAAGAATCCGCAATGGTAACATATCTTGTTGTCGGTCAAAGTGATCATGGATGTCCACGTGGGCCCATGAATATATAGGCTTGTCGCCGATAACCACGCGAGGGAGTATATCGTTCGAAGACAACCACTACATGCATATGTATGGAGGTGATGCATGCATGCATGTTTGAATACCATTCACAACATTGATGTGGCGCGTGCGTCGAAAATCGTACAGTCCCCACACAGAGCGAGATCGGTTCATGACGTGTCGTGGTACTAGCCACTTCGACTCGATGGGAGGGATTCATGCGTACACATGCATGTGTGTGCTCAAACTATATCATGTCATCCCAGAGCATGACCTATATATATATATCGTATTACAAACAAAAAATAATCCCCTCCTAAGTCAAATTAACCTCTCTCGTTGTCAGGCAAAGTAGTGATGGACCAAGCGGGCCCACAGATGGAAAGCATCGATATCGCTGATAACCGCGTGAGTGGGTGCGAGAGGACAACCACCATCGTTTTGCATGTGGGCCAAACATATGTTGAATACCCAAAATGCACAACTTTGATGTGGCACATGCCTCGAAAACCGTAAAGTCCCCACACAGAGCGAGGTTCATGAAGCGTACGAAATATGATGGTCCCCTTCCCCCTCTTCGACGCATACTATATGATCCTACCGTAATACAACCCAAAAAGAATCCTCCTTGATGGTGAAATTAATTAACCTCTCCCGATGTAGGTCAAAGTGATGACCTCGCGGGCCCATAGATGGAAGCGTCACACATGAGTGTCCTAGGATAACCACCGCCTGCATGCATGTGGCCCAAAGAGGTGTTGTGTGATGTTTGAATAGCCAATTTATAACTTTGATGTGGCACGTGCCTCGGAAACCGAAAAGACCCAACACTGAGTGAGGTGTACTTGTTCACGGACACGTACGTATAGTATATATGCTAGTCCCCTCCCACCTCTTCGACGCGTACTATATACTCCCACCATAACACAAACAAAAAATATTCTACCATGCTGGTTAAATTAACCTCTCTGCCGGCTGTTGGTTAAAGTGATGGAGGACGACCTCGCGGGCCCGCAGAAAGCGTCACACGTGAGTGAGTGTCGTGTAGGACAACCACCGACTGCATGTGGCCAAAACATGTATGTATGAAAGGGTTGTGTAATGTTTTGAATAACGAATTCACGACTCTGTTGTGGCACCTGCCTCATAAAACGGCCACACGGTGGCTCACGACTCGTAGTATACTGCCAGCCACCCCCACCCCCCCAGACGCACACACACACACACACCGCGCATCCACCGCAACTACGATGCATGTTAATTTTTCCCATGGTGAACATATGTTAGCAAAGGAGGGACGTCTTAATTTTGAAAAAAAAACAGAGATCATTAAGACGTTTTAGTACATTGATTGATTTTCTAGGGGTATAATGTGCAAAAATCAAATTTGAGCTACATGCAAATGTGACAGTGCACCTAAATGGATTGGAAAAACACATGTGTCTCACTAGGGGCATGTTTACTCCCCGTGCAAAAAATTTCAAACATTGAGAATCTTGATTTTTAAATTCTAGTACATCCAAAACTTATTTGAAATTCATGAAACTTATCGTGTTGTCATATGGACACAAATACAAAGTGGCATTGTACTTTTTTTGTCAAATTTGAGACCAGTTTTGATGTAATTTTTATCTTCTTACAAACGGGAGATTATTAATAATTGGGAACCAATATCGCAAACGGATTATTTATTCGAACCGTGGGGGTTAGACCAACAATGGATACGTGCCATGCTTCGGTTAAGCAATAAAGCGGCAGCATTAATCATCAAAATAGAAAACAATATATGTGCCGCCACGCGATCCCTGTGCCGTGCGAGCAGGCGTGAGTTGATGGGACGCATGCGACCAGTCCACCACGCAGGCAGACCGGGAGGCGTGTGTGTAGGTGTTTGAATTGACGGGAGGCGTGCTCGCTGCGCAGTGTCATCGGGAGGCATGCGAGTAGCTGTGTGAAATGACGGTAGGCATGCTAGCAGTCCGATGTGCAGGCTCACTGGGAAGCGAGCCAGCGGATTGACCGCCGCCCGCCTCTCTTCCACTAATACATATTAACCACACGCCCGAGCGGCCACACCCCCCATCTTCACCGCACACAATCCTCTCTCTCCGCCTGCATCCTCGACGCCGCTCTCAGTCCTCACCGCCATCTGTGTATGAGGATGCCGCCGAAGTGCCCCATCGAAGGGAGTGCCGACGCCGGCATTGCGGAAGCACCGGAGCACGGCGTGAAGATGGAGACGGAGGTTGTCGTCGCCGCTGCCGAGGTCTTGCTGCACCCTGATGTCATCGATGGCGTCGTGCTTCCACAGCCGGAGCCGGAGGTCCACACCGACTCCGGCGATGACCCCGGTGACGACTCTGGCGACGACTCCGATGACCACTCCGGCGATGACTCCGACGACGACGGACAACCGGTTAGTCATCTATACCCATTTATGTGTCAAATACATCCTAGGGTTTCTCTGGTTACTCCTGCCTCCCCCTTTTTGAAATAGAAATCCTATGGTTATGTTCTCTCAATCCATGAAATCTAAGTAAGTTTTGTTAGATCCGTGTAGTGCATTGATTGTTTGAATGGTCGAAATGATAAATGATTAGTTGTTTCATCTGTACAAATGAATTTTTGCTAATAATCCGACTAGGGTTAGTGTTTCGTGCTAATAATTCCTAGCCAGGGCTTGACAATTGATTTTTGAATGACCTAAATATATGTTTGTGCCATTTTTTTCAATATTGGTCTGTACATAGACGATTGTGCTTAAAAATCGAACCATAATCTTTGGATATGTCTAAAAAATAGCCATAAAATCCATAAATTCCTAATCCTACTTTACGGCATGTAAACATTGATTTGATGCCAAATTTTGGCAACTGCCAAGTGTTCGCTAGAGATTAGTTTGTAAACATTAATTTGACGCCACATTTTTTTTACTATATGTATAGGTGATGTCTGACGATGTCGACAACGAGGATGAAGATGGCCAGAGGAGGTACAAGAGGCAAATCCTCAGGGAGCTTTATGCGGGAATGCATAACAGGCGTATTAGTACCTGGGACGGCGGCTATCGATGCCCATTTTGCAACCAAAAGCTTCATGACGCATATCAAAGTGTTCTGGCGCATGCAAGAGGACGAGCCGTTGGCTCCTTCGGGCAGAAGTATCCTCGCAGGGTGGCGCACGCCGCGTACGCTGAGTACCAGGAGAAGCTTCAGGATTGTGCCGGTAGATGAGATGAGATGTGGGATCGAACTATGTACGCTTGAGTATGCTTAATGACGGTTGAACTATGTACTTATGGTTGAACTATGCTTGTGTACGCTTATTATCTATGTCTGGGTATGTTTAATCTATGTTTACTTATGTCTAAATGTGGGATATGGATGCAATCAGTTCGGTTGATGAAATCTACCTCCGTCCTGGTTTATTGGTCCCCTTTGTAATATGTGTTAAATTTTGACCAAAGATTTAACTGACAAAATGTTAGTGCAGGTCAGCAAAAATTATATCGTTGGATGCATATTTGAATATAGTGTTCAATGATATAATTTTTGGTGACATGCATAAACATTTGTTAGTTAAATCTTTGGTCAAAATTTGGCACAAATTACAAAAGGGACCAATAAACCAGGACGGAGGTAGTACGTCAATCACACACGGTTCCCAAAATTGGAACCATGTGCAATGACTTTCATTTTCCCTGTTATGTCAATCACACACGGTTGGCTCTAGCAAACCGTTGCCTCCGAAACTCTTTGTCGGACAGAAAACCCTCACCACCCAATTCAAAAAAGAAAACCCTCACCATCCCCACGTCACAAAAACCCTCACCCCGCCCGCCACCCCTCCGGTCCCCATTCACACCTGCACAAGCTCCTCCGCGTCTATGCATGGCACCGCCTATCACCGCGGCAACCACTTAGCTCGACGCCTGTCACCGCCGCCAGGCTGCCAGCAAACCCAACCGCATTTCGCCACTTCTGCTTGCCGCCGCCTATCGCCATCGACTTTCTCGATGCTGCTCGCGGTCGACCCAGCTCTGCCCGGTTGGGGAATCTTCCGTATTGAGGGTTTTTTCTCATGGACAACAAGGTAACTAATTTAATGAGATGTTATCTCATCTCTTATACCAGTTCATCTGCCTCCTTTAATCACCCGGCCAAAATCGCCCTGAATTCATTTTTATTCGAGCTGATTTGAGGACTTTCTTTCATTCATAGAGTGTACAGTGCACGGACACATCAGGACTTTGCGGCCTCGGCCAGACATCCATGGAGTTCCATCTCACCGTACCAGATGACTTGAGGATGTGCGCGGTATGTTCAATCTCACCCTAAATTTGTTGGCATGGCCTACTTTCCTGAACATATACTATATATTGTTGCATTTGGATAAAAGGTGCCACATGCAGCATATACGTCAAAGGGGATTTTTTTCCTCTTCTTTCTATATTAGGCAAATTAATGATGTATTGTTCTTTCGATTACTCTCATATTTCCATGACATCATGGTTACCCATCTGTTTAATTATAGATTTTTGTCCATTGATTTCAACTGTTGTACAGTTCTTTCAATTTCGCCCATATTTGCATGTTATCATATTCTTTAACAATCCTACCATTTTCTGCAGCGCGTCTCTTGCTATGCAACAGAATCTGTAGTACACAATCTTTTCCTTTACATAAATCAAGACTGCAGGGATGTCATACTAAACACAAACCATGGATTTACAATTGTTGCTTCTGTAAGACTTGATGAATGTGGTCACTCCTATTTTGCCAAGGGCCTTTAAACAGAAATTTCTAAGTTTTATGTACTGAAAGCTGGCATTAAAATTGCACTGCACATAAAAGAGTCTGGTCATGAGATATGTGCTAACTTCCCCGACGATATCATCCGTCTAGACTTTGTTTGAAGTAAGTGTTCTTTTCAAGTATTTGCATGTTGACTTACCCAGCAATATCAAAGGAATTGTGTAGTATTTAAGCAACCAATTGTTATTCCATCTTCTTACTCTATTCGTACCTACTAACTTCTAGTTACCAATACACTTTTCTATTGCCCTGTTTTAACTAAATATTCCTTGTACTCCCACTTCTATCAGAAAGCGCCGCTGATGAGGAGACTCCGGAGGTGGAGAACGGGGCTGCCAACAAGCGGAGGCAGGTCGAGCAAGAACCGCAAGCGACTCCAGTAGGCCTAGACTTCATCAGCAGCCTCCCCGATGATATGTTGACAGTCATCATCTCCCTCCTCCCAATCAAATATGGGGGGCGGACAACCGTCCTTTCCCGGCAGTGGCGCCCCCTATGGAACTCCATCCCTCTCGACCTCATCGACACCCACGAGCTCCGCCATGGCTATCGCAAAAGCTTGGATGCATTCTCCCGGATTCTCGGCAGTCACCCTGGCCCAACCAGAGGCCTTAGCATGGGCAAGTTCCGTTTCAACGGCAAGGACCGAGCCAAGCTTGACGACTGGTTCTGATTCCCCGCCCTAGATCAGCTCTCGGAGCTCACTTTTGATGATGGGCATATGTGCTCGCTGCCAACGTCCGCGCTCCACCTCGCGCCCATGCTGCGCATCGCCAAGTTCAGGAACTACCATTCCCCCCCCCCCCTAATGACACGCCTGCTCTTATTCTACCATGACTGAGGCACCTCGAGCTCGTCGCTGTCTGCCTCCCAAACGGTGACATGGAGCGCCTGCTCCGTGGCTGTACTACACTCGAGTACCTTCGTCTTCAGGCGATCAATGGGTTGAGTAGCTTCCACATCACCTCCATGACTCTCCGGACTATTTATGTGTGTTGCTGGTGCTGCAAGAAGACATCACAAGATGTGTACCACGGTATGGTCATTGAGGACACACCTTCACTTAAGAGATTACTTGTAGTTGATCAAGAAGGTCCAACAAGAATCAATGTCATTTCTGCGCTGAAATTGACAGTGGTGGGCTACTCGTCTGACAAATACTCCGAACTTGTTATTGGATCCACACCCGTTCAGGCACAACAGCCGCCTTCTACCTCTCCTTCTAGAAATTAACATTATTTCTAATTTTCAAGATGTATGTTCGTCTGTCATCCAGAAAATGATTCCGACAAACTTGACCCCGAAACTGCGCACAGTGAAGGTCTTGGCACTAGAATCTATCGGCCCCAACCTGGACCAAGTTGTCAGTTTCCTGAGATGCTTTCCGTGCCTGGAGAAGCTATATATCGAGGTGATGTTCCTTTCCTATTAAATGTTAACCATAAGGGAGTTCAATTTGTGACACCTTTTTCCAAGTTTACAATGACAATGTACTACGATTTCTAAAGGATTTTTTGAGGATTTCAGTACATACATGTCCCCCCCCCCCCATATTGGTTGCTTGATTCATATGGTTACAATCCATAAGCATTTCTCCTTTGGATTCATCTGTACTAATTTTCTTAGGAAACTTTTCATCCACTCCAACCTCTTGTGAAGAAGGCTACATTTTTCTAGATTGTAATCAAATGCCCATGTTAATCATGTCGGATCGAAGATGGCACATTAGTGCATTTTACAAATCTTGCAAACCAAATAGGCATGTAGTAGTGTTTAAAACTGCATGTAGGCACTAACACATTTTCTTCTTTTGCAGATAAGATTAGGCCCGGTGGTGGATACTGTGATACAATATAACAATCACATCGAATGCCTAGATCTGCATCTCTCAGAAATTACTTTGAACTCCTACCGAGGGACCTTACCGGAGATTATATTCGCCAGGTTCTTTGTTGTCAGAGCAAGGGTGCTGAAGGTAATGAGGTTTGCCCTACATTTATTTCGCAAAAATGAATGGTTTGTTGATCAGCGTCGGCGGCTGCGGCGGAATGGAATAGGCTCCGAAAATGCTGAATTTCATTTTGGAACTTCAGATGATAGAGTAATCGGAAGTCATCGTGTCAACCCCATACATGACTACTCAGTGGCTGACCCATTTGCAAAAATTATGAGGTTTCGAAACCAGCCTTACAAGTGGTAATATTAGTTTGAGCCTCTCTTATATCCATGTTCAGCGGATCAGCGCGAGCGTTTGCACCTGATGAGCTGAATTTCATTTCTAATATCAGTTTGAACCTTGTGATCTTCGAATTTGAGCCATATAACTCTGAAATTTGAACCTTGTAATATTTCGAGCTTTTGTGGTACAATCGTTGAAATGGCATCGTATGTGACTCGTATATTGGTAGCACTATTTTGACCTTAATATGCAATGTACTTAGATTTTATTAACCATTCTTGAACGTGTTTACCTTGTCAATCTCATAGCACACGATCTGTATAGCTAACTCGACTGCGATCTTCGACATTATTGCACACAGTTGGTTTCTTCAACCGTGTGCCCTATAGAGCGCAGAATTAATTATCGCACTCGAGTGTCCATCATCACCCTTCTGTGTAACTTTGACTTCATCACCCACGGGTAAACTTATGACAAAAGTCATTCCACACACTTCGTTTTTACAAAGCTTTTTGCCAATAAACACCCACGATTTGTCCCTCTTCTAGCCGACGCGTGGCCAAACTAGCCAGGCGGGAAGCTTGCGCGGTAGAGCAGGAACAGGCTCACCGACGACACATTTGGCACCTCTTCAAGCCCACGCGTGGTCAAACGGAACGTGTGCGGTGTTGTCAAGCGTGCACTGGAATCCTCCACTTTGAGCGCGGTGACAAGACATGACGATTACAGGCCGGGCGGCCCCCATTTATTACAGCGGCCATTTAACCCTTATGTCTCTTCAACCTTTCGATCGCGCACCACCATTGCAAGAAGCACACCCACCACGACAAATTCTTAGAGGGTATCCTGCACGGCTCCAATGGCGCTCCGAGCGGCTGCCGACGACGAGCAGCAGTTCACCATGCATGCCATGGTGGACACCCACAAAAGGTTCACGGAGCTCTCGGTGGTGTACACCAACAACCAGGTCTGCGTGGAGCACTCCATCCACATCATGGAGTTGTTGCTTATTGAGGAGAAGTACAAGGTGGTCGGGTTCGACCTCGAGTACACCCGCGCTCATGCCGAGTCTCGTCCCAAGGTCGTCGTCGCCCAGATGTGTGTGCGCAATCATGTCCTCGTCTACCACTACTGCCTTGCCACAAGTTCTTGCGAGTGTTTCCCCAGGTTTGTCAACAGCCCCCACTACATGTTCGCTACGGTGGACACCACCAACGATGTAAAGGTGGTCAAGAATTCGGGCATCGCCTACCAGAATCTTGTCGATATCCAGGGCCAATACAAGATCTGGGGCAGCAACGAGCATGAGAAGGACTCACTGGTTCACCTCGCCGAGGCCATCATCGATCCCTACTACAGAGACATGAAGGATTCCTGCAACAAGGACAAGCGTGCCTGGCACTCGGCCTGGATGGAGAAACTCGACAAAGCTCACGTCGTGTACGCGACCAAGGAGGCGTACACGAGCTACGAGATGTACAGGCGGATCGTTGACATGAGGAAGTGCCTCCTTCCCCAAAACGGCCGGGGATCCAGCCGGAAGCAGAGCAATGGCAAGCGTCATCGCAACAAGAAGTAGATGATTAGATCCTCATTTCTCCTAGTTTAGTATGCATGTAATTTCTTACTTTGGTGTGTGGAAATGTTATGTGTGTAGTCACTTGTGTAATTGTATGCTTAATTTGGTTATGCAATGCTGTCTTTTTAAATATATATGTTGATGCTCTGTAGATAGAGCGTAGATGTTGTGCGGACAGAGCAAATCACATCGCACACGGACTAAACAATGGAACCCATCGGTGATGATTTCATCAATCACTGACAATTGTATACCAGCAATCGTTTGCTCACAATACACACGGCTTGTTAACAGGAATCGTCTATGTTGTTATCGGTCTTCCCACACATTTCCGATTACAGACTTGTTAGCCGCGTATCACACACATCTTGTTAAGTTGAACCGTTTCTGTTCTCTTGGCTCAACGCAAACAGTTCATTCGACTGAACTGTATGCCGTATATCGCACACACCTTCACCTGGCTAACCGTTTCTTTTGTGTTGCCTAATCACAAATAGTTCATCCGAGTGAACTGTGTGCCGTATATCGCACACACCTTCATCTGGCTGCCCGTTTCTGTTCTTCTGCCTCATCGCAAACAGTTTATTGGACTGAACCGTATGCCCAGCATCGCACACGCAACTAAAATCTGAACTGTCTTTGATGTATCCGCCATCACAAACATTTTGCATCTTTTTTGACGGTTTTTTTACATCACCGTTTGCGATTAATGCATCACACACAGTTTCATCAAAGGGTCTTTGATCATAGTGTCGCATTAGCAGCATCCTACAGTAGTGGCAGGACCATGGTTACAACGGTCCGTAAGTTGCCCATGGTTATTATGGCCTAGTTCTAAATAAAAAGGTTACCGCAGAAAAAGAACTGCAGCGACTATAAGCAAAAAAATAAACAAGACAATAAGAAAATAAATAAGCAAGCAACTTACGCTAGGCTATTACAGCTATTACAAATATTACATCCACTGGGCATCAAAGTTCGCCATCAGTGCAAATATAGTGAACAAAGCAGCATATTACATACACTGGGCATCTAAATTGGCCACCAGTGAAAATAAACGCGGCAGCAAAACAAGTCCAATACTGAAACCACTTCAGAAGAGCTCAAGAAACGATATCCTGGATACCCACCATGCTGGCAAGAAGCTTAGCAAGCTTATTAGTTTTCTCTTGTTTGGCACTAAAATCGTCTAGCGCTTGCTGTTGCACTAGAAAGTATGCATCTGAATTCTGCAGGGACTTCCTCAGTCCTTCGGCTTCTTGCCATAGCACAGCTGACTGATGCCTTTAGCTTGTAGCTGAGACTGAAGAAGCCGAAGTGATTCAGGCAGCGAGTTCGAAGAGCTTCTGCCAGCGGTAGTGGCCAGTAACTCGAACACTACATCAACGCAGGACTTTGGGGTTGTCTCACTGTCTACAAGGTAGTTTTTATCACCTTTCTTGGAGACCAACAGGGTTGTCTCACTATCTTGAACCTTATCTGCATTACTTTCTCTACCATTGCATAACGGGGTGCTCTTCTCCAATATTCTATTTGCATTCTACAAGAGAAACAAGCAGACACATCACAGGTTTAGCATGTAGTATATGAAACTCATTTTGGTAAACCGGTTCAGTAGTAAGGTGGACAGGATAACAGCATGAAACAAACATATATCTATGTACTATGGTCACTGTATTGTCTATATCATTCTAGTTTATGTTGCCAAATCAAGATAGAGACACAGTTCAAATCATATCTTTTTAAGACACGGCAGCATAGACAGAATATAAGTGTGGGAAACTACACAACACTGACAACACTTGTAATGTGCATGACATGAGAACAACTGTTTATACAACTGAAAATGAAATCAAGATAGACAAAGAAGTTAGAACAGCAATCCAGTTAAAGAAATAGGTTTAAAACATACCTGTTGCGCCATTGGAATTTCAATTGGATCCTTCAAATTCGAAATTAGTTGGTATGAGTAAATACAGTGATGCAAGAACAAAGGAGTATGGACCATAGCTACGGAATCTGACCTGAGAACAGTTGCTCTTCTGCTTTAAATGTGGAGTTTGGGTTCGCTGTGGTGGTCTTCATGCTTTGGGCACTGCAGTTGCTTTACAAGCTGCTCGTGTGGGGGTACTCTGTGGTGGACATGGTGTTGTGTTAACTAGAAGTGGGTTACTATCTGCTTGGGTTGGGGTTAGATGGGGTGTAACTGGTTCTCTATCCAATGGTGTAAGTGTACAATCTGGAAGAGTCTCGATTATGTGTGGTGGGGCTAGTTTGTGGGCTAGTACAATCATGGTTCTATCTGCATCGACGGGTAGCACCGTCTTTTGTGAAGAACGGGTTTTTACTCCCTTGGATACTACCATCACCCCCTTCAATTCAAATGACTGATAAACAAGAAAAGAAATTGAATGTACAGACATTGTATTGATAGACAGATGTGGTAATTCACATATATGTTATCTAACCAAACAGGACAGCATGACACAATTTCACATATATGATGGCTAACTAAACAGGATAGCATGACACAGTTTTAGATATATGATGGATAACTTAACAGGATATAATGGCATAATTCAACATATGATGAGTATCTAAACAGGATGACATGACAAAACTATATGATGTCTTTCTAAAATAGGTTGGGATGAAATAATTTACATACATGTTGTCTAAGTATACAGGATGGCATGATATAATTCACATAATTGATTCATATACTAAGCAACTGGCACTCGCATGTATGATCTCTAAACTAAGCAGATGGCATTGAATATTGCCTATATGATGTCTAAACTAAGCAATGAAAGACACCATATGCATGATATGAGAAATATAACCATTGCAAGTTGGAGCATACACCTCAGGTGGGATATAGGACTGGTCATCTGTCTCTGAATCTTCCTCTGAGGAGCTATCTGTAACCATCGAGATATATGCTTCAACAGGTACCATTGCCTGCTCTGAAGACCTTGTTTTCACTCCAGATTTTTCCATAACCGGCTCAAATGGCTGATACACATGAAGAGTAGTTCAATACACACAGATTGTCGACAAATGGAATACGTAATGAAAAAAAGGATGGCATGAGATAATTCACATATATGATGCCTGGCTACACAAGATGGCGGTGCATAATTCACATATATGATAACTGGCTAAAAAACATGGCATTGCATAATTCACATATCTGATATAGAAAGCAAACAGGAGGCATTCACACAAAGCATGTCTAATCTAAGCAGATGGCATGGCAATGCAAGACACCATATGCATGATATGAGCAATATAACCCTTCCAAGTTAGAGCATACACCTCGGGGGGGAATACTACTGGTCATCTGTCTCTGAATCCTCCTCTGAGGAGCTATCTGTAACCAGCAAGAAATCTGCATCGACATGTAGCACGGACTGCTCAGAAGACCTTGTTTTCACTCGAGATTTCCCCATCACCGACTCAAATGGCTGATGCACAGGAAGAGTAGATGAATGTACAAACATTGTTGACAAATGGAATACATTATGAAAAAAATAGTATGGCACGATAAAATTCACATATAAGATGACTGGCTAAACAGGATGGCATTGCATGATTCACGTATATGATGCCTGGCTAAAGAAGATGGCATTGCATAATTCGCATATACTCCCTCCGTTCCTAAATATTTGTCTTTTTAGAGATTTCAAATGGACTACCACATACGGATGTATATAGACATATTTTAGAGTGTAGATTCACTCATTTTGCTCCGTATGTAGTCACTTGTTGAAATCTCTAAAAAGATAAATATTTAGGAACGGAGGGAGTATGATATAGAAAACCAAACAGGTGGCATTCACACAAAGCAAATCTAAACTAAGCTGATGACATATAAGATGTATAAAGAAAGCAATGCGAGGCGCCATATGCATGATATGACCAACATCAGCATGCCAGGTTAGAGCAAACACCTCAGGGGGTAAATAGGAGTGGTCGGCTCCCTCTGAATCCCCCTCTGAACAGTTATCTTCCTCTGGAATACAATCTGGAATGGGGGGAGGGGGCCCCCACTTCGCCCACCATGGAGCGGCGTCTGCATGACATTATATTCCCATGCAACGGTCTTCTCTTTTTCTCTACATGTTCAGTACGATTGTGTGCAATAACTGACATACATAATAAAAAACATAGTTAGATTATGTAAGGCCTAAGGGGTGCATGCAGAAATCAAGACTGATGGTAGCAAACAAGTGGATAGATCCAAAACTAATGATAGCAGGCAGATGATAGCTTCAGTTTAAAAAGATAGACGATGGCTCATCTACTGTTTGTTGCCCACCGAACATGAACCACATAGAAGACCCCAGATGAACCAGATAGTAGACAGATACTATTTGTTGCTGCCTCGATATGTTCCCAACGGGCATTTTAAAACTCAAGTTGGAACATTAGTTTGGACCTGACTCAGAGTCTAAGAGGTGAACAGGATGATAAAGTAGCAGGTAATAATAACCGATGTATAACGTAAGCAGACACGAAAGAGTGTGACCTCTCTTCCGGAACTGTGTAGTCCTCAGGTTCATCTGCTCAGTCGATGATGGTAATGCAGTTGGCGTGGCTGCCGGCAACGGGGAAGATGATCTAAGGTGGCAAAAGAAGGTCTGTAGGGGGGATCTCTGCTGCCGTGAACGCTTCCGTCGATGGTGCACCTCAGGTGGGGTGGATGACGGCACGGCAGGAGCGGGACAAAACACACAGAGTTTTCTTTGACACCTATCTGAAAATGAAGTAAATCTGTAAGGGCTCCTTAGAATTGGAGGATTCTAAAAACGCAGGGTCAGGAAAAACACAGGAATAGGATAGGAATGCACGTGCAAAACAGAGCATTTGCAAACATAGGATTTCTGTCAACCTGGGTGTTTGGTTCACATGAATTGGAAGAACACAGGAATGGAGAAACATGGTCAAACTAAAGTCAAACCACATGAAAATGTAAAATAAGAATCTTATTATGCTGGTAATGCACTTAGTCCTGTTCTTCATGCATATTAATTTGAAAAGGACGTCCAAGTGGATATTAAAATTCCTACGTTTTTTCTTTGAAAGAGACACCAAAGGAAAAAAAATCCTCCAGTTTTGCTTTGCTCCATTCCTTCTAACCAAATGCACAAATAGTAGTACCATAGTAAAGTTTCCAATTCCTATGGTTTCCTTCACTTTTTCTTTGAACCAGTGGCGATTCTTGTAGGCAGTCTTCAACAGGCTGAAGCCTGCCCTCGAAATATTTTGTGAGCTTAGATTTAGTCCCCATGAATATCATATAATGGCTATCGTGCTAAACCGATTCAAATTGTGGTTCAAAAGAGCATTTAGTTTTCTCCCTGTTAACTTTGTGACCACGATTCATTTCTTTCTAGATTTGCAACTGCTTTGAACCAAAGGATCCCTAAGGGATCGACATGAATGTAGAGTAACAAAGTGATGCGATGAGTGGACAACCTCTTTGGCATAGCCTTGTCGACCTCAGCATCATTGGGTTGGACGTGGAGGATGGTGATGCTGGTGTGACTGTCGGAGGCGGGGAAGAAGATCTGAGGCCTCTGGAGATGGCGCCGAGGGTATTGCTCTGTTGTGATGGACGGTTTCATCGTTGGAGCAGCTCCGGTGAGGTGTACGATGACGAGGCTGAAGCAGGACAAGACAGACAACGTTAATCTGAAGTGGGAGTCTAATAGCATGTGCAATATATGATGTAAAATACATCACCAAAAAGTGTTAGATGTAAAATGCATCAGCCGCGCCGCAGCCGCTCTGACAAATGCTGTAAATACTGTTGACTCTGAACTTAACTGAAGAAACTGAACTTTACAGTCAAAACTGAATTTTACTGTCGAAATTGAATTTTACTGACAAAACTGATTGAACTAGTAGCAAAGCACTGCAATAGAAGTTTAGGGCGTTCGAGCACTGGTAGCAGAGAAGCAGTGATCTAAATCAGCAGCCGCTTGAGCAGGGAACGCACTAGCAGAGAGTAGCTCATGCAGCAGCACCGTGAGCGAGTGCTAAAGCAGCAACTCCTGTAGCTGCCACAGGTCGTGCAGCAGCAGCAGCGCGAGTGAGAGCAAGAGCAGAGCAGAGCAGCAGCAGGAATGAGAGCAAGAGTGGAGCAGCAGCACAAATGAGAGCAAGAGCGGAGCAGCAAAATGAACGAGAGCAAGAGTGGAGCAGCAAAATGAACAAGAGCAAGAGCGGAGCAGCAGCGCGACCGACAGCAAGAGCAGAGCAGAGCAGCAGCGCGAATGAAAGCAAGAGCAGTGCAGCAGCATGACCGATAGCAAGAGCAGAGCCGCAGTGCGAGCGAGAGCCGGAGCAGAGCCGCAGTGCGAGCGAGAGCCGGAGCAGCAGTAGCAGCGCGAGCTAGTGCTGGTGTGGAAGTCGCCGCCGAGGAAGCAACGACATGGGGGGAGACGCCGTGGAGGAAGTGGCCGGCGACGGCACCGTCGATGGAGACCCGCCATGGCTGCTCGGTATCGAGCACCGGCAGCCCCGTGAGATCGAATAAAAGATAAAATGCAGCGGTGAGTGCAGAACCTCCTTGGTGGAACCGAGTAGGCCTTGGCTTCATCGAAGGAATTGGTGAGGGTGCTGCGGTTCCAGTGGGGCAGGTCAAGACGTCGCTGTGGGGATGGAGGTGGCGCGATAGACGAGGCGAACGTCGGGGCAGCTCCTTGGAGCTGGAGGACGGGTCGGCTGATCCAGTGGGATGACGAGATCGACGATGGATCCTCATCCGATGCGGTGGATGAGGGAAGTCGAGCTGTTCTGTGGACGATGTCGTCGGGGAAGAGGCTCCGGCTGGGTGGCGGTCGGGAGGCCGACGGAGGAGCGTGGGGTTTCGCGGGTTTTGGCAGCCTCGGTGTACGAATGGGGGGTACGAAGGGGAAGGTAGGGGAGCCATGGCTTAGGGACGCGCTTGTCCGAAATGTGGGGTAAGTTATGAACGTACCCCCACCGGTTTTGACCATGCGAAGTCGAGGCGGCACTTCCGGCTGAGGGGTAGAAGGGGGATTTCGCGTGTCTGGGCTGCGGGACCGATTTCGGATGAGGAGGGAGTTTTCGCGCGCGTCGAAATTTCGGGATAACGCGGCGCGGGTTGAAGAGGCGGGAGTTTCGCAGCAGAAGAGACAAAAAATACTCGAGCTTAAAAATTTCGGGATAACAAGGCGCGGATTCGATGTTCGGCAGAACAAACTTAACGTGTACAAAAAAGACAATTCATACAAGACACAAGAGAGTCATGTCCCCTTTTACTATATTGCTATAAATTCCATTGAAAAACTACAAGAAAATGTAAAAAAAAAATCGAGAGAACAAGATTAGCATGTACAGTACCAATTCAATTCACACTTCCCTCAACAACAACAAAAAACAAATCAATTCCCACCACAAGAAAGAGTCATGTCCCTTTTTATATGATTACAAATGCCAGGATCTCGAATTTTGTCCGTGCAACAAACCCTGGTGTATGTTGCCTGGACTGTACACAGGCTCAAGGGTAAGGTTACAGCATCCAAGACAAGGCCAGGTAGAAGATATAGCTCTTTAAGAAACCAAAGGGCGGATCAAGAAGACCAAGACAAGCCAAAGAAGCAAGATATCACTAAGGAAAAACCTCCCTTGCCGGGCAGGCGAGCCTGGCAAGGTTGAGGTCACCCCGAAGACAAGTCTCAAGACTCCCCCAGCAAGCTTGCCGGGGACGCCGAGGGCGGATCACCCCGCCAAGGCTCCACCACTCCACCTCACAGCAACGCAAGTCACCTATCAGTGCGGTGTCGAGCCCCCAAGTGATTAAGTGGCTGTTATTTGGCATGTGGCAGCCATTTCTGAGGAAGATCACCCCCAAATGACACCCGTCCAGAGGCGTGTCACGCAGGCAGGCGAGAAGGTGGATGAATAGAACGGCAAGGCTTGCCGGGCTACCCCGCGATGTGACACTTAGTGGTGCATTTAATGCATTGTCCTGTCTGCAGAGTTAGGTATGATAGCACTGTGGCTATCTAATCACTGGATAATGACTGTTTTGCCATTGTGGTAACCCCTTGACCTATAAAAGGAGGGCCGTGGCAACCTTAGAATGGATTCAGACCCTTGTACGCTCATACGCGCGTAGCTGCTCTCGTCCCAAGGCAACCCTGCCGGGCTAGAGCATTGCGTCTCCACCACGGTCCTTTCATCAATCCACCAAAGCAGGAGTAGGGTTTTACGCCTCGCGGCGGCCCGAACCTTGGGTAAAAACTGCCTGTGTCATCACTGTCGTGCTGCTCTACGGTCTTGGCTCTTTGTGTAATGCGCCCTTCCCCCTTGCCGAACCACAAGGGGCTGATGGCCCCATAGGTGGCCGTGTTGAACCACGACATCTTTGGCGCGCCAGGTAGGGGGGAGCGCTTGTGCGAACCCGAGGGTGTAAGCAGCGCGTCATCTTCATCATCTTCTTCTTCATCGACAGCTTCATCATCCATGGCGCCCAAGAAAAAGCCCAGCGCTACAGCTCACCCGTCCACCTCAAAGGCCCCCTCACATGTAGCCACTGATGCCGTGGGGGCTACGGGGGCGCACGGGCATGTGGACGCCGCGGGGGACGTGACCGGCGCAGGCGGCGCCATCACCGTTCCCCCTGCGGCCGAAGCAGGAGCGGGGGGCGCCGGGGGAGGACAGCGTCAACAGCATCCTAGCGGCCATGATCCACAAGATGCGGGTGGGGAGAATATCCCATCTCCGCCTCTCCACCTCGCTGAAGGACGCAGCCGCAGCGATGGCGCTCGCTCTGGTGCGAATCGCAGCCTTCTAGCTACCCCCGCTACGGGTGCGACTGCAGGGCACGCGCCATCCCCAGGGCAAGCTGGCCAAGGCGATGCGCCGAATGGGGTCGTAAATCCCCAAGCACATCCACCTCGTTGCCACGCCACCTTTGTGACAGGCTCGCGGCGATGAGAGCACGGCGCCGCCACCACCGGCACCGTCAGAAGTCAGGCGATGTCGTGATCTGCGTCGTCGTCTATGCCGAGCACCGCTTCGGAAGCCATGGCGCGGGCCCAACTCCTGTTGAGATTTCCGCCAGCGGCCGATCGAATGGATGAGTGGAGAGCCACCATTCAAAGCCTGATTGGTTTCGCTAAGGCGGGAGCATCACAGCGAGCAGGCCCGTCACGGCCTCCGCAGGCAGCAACAACGGCCCAAGTCACTGGCCGTACCAAAGGGGTCACTCCTACGGTGCAGTCCCCTCCATGGCAGCCAGCACAAGGGCCGCGGCCAAAGCCACGCAATCAAGAACCCGACGAGGTATCAATGGCTTCGTCTGATCCTCGAGCCCGTCGAGATCAGCAGTGGGTCTTGGAAGACAGGCGAGGGGAAGACGCGCGCGACACCCGCCTCCAGTCTGATAGGCACAATGGTCCCGACGTCAACAAGCCCGCACCCGGTGGAGACGGATACCTGCCTTTCGAGGTTCGGTGCCCTGCCTTCACTCGCGAGCTGCGGCAAGTCCGTTGGCCGTCTGCCCGTACGTTCAAGCCAGAGATACCAGAAATGTACGATGGAAGACTGAACCCGGCAGAGTTCTTGAGCATCTACACCATCGCTGTTCAAGCCGCCAGAGGAAGAGATGAGAAGGTATTCACCAACTACTTACCTTTGGAACTCAAGCCAAATGTGAGGTCGTGGCTGATGCACTTACCGGAGAACTCCATCTCGACCTAGGCTGACCTGTGCAATGAGTTTGTTGGCGCCTTCACGGGTGGCCATCAAGAACCAGGGCGGCCCAACGACTTGCAGCTCCTCCCACAGAAGGAAGGAGAGAGTTTGCGGAAGTATATGCAGAAATTCAGCTGGGTGCACAGGAACATTCCGGACATCCATCCGGCAGCTATGATAGCTGCGTTCCAGTCCAACATACGCAACTGCAGGATACGTTCCAAGATGAACGTCCGGTTGTCCAAGACTGTGAATGAGTTGTACACTTTGGCAGATAAGTGTGCCCGAACAGAGGAGGGGAGGCGACACCCCGGAGAAGAAGACGGCATCAACATTGACTCAGAGGACGACGATGATGCTGCCAATCAGAAGAAGAAGAAGAACAAGAAACGCAACAAGAAGCACAAGGAGGAGACAGTTCTGGCTATCGAAGGGTCTGGCGTTCCTAGTACCGGCAAGAAGGCCAAGACCGAAGCTCCAGGCAAGGAAGTTGCCACGTGCAATGACTGCCGGGAAGTTGCGGCGGCCGAGAAGGCTGGGAAGGCTGACGGGCCATACTGCAAGACCCATCGGACCAAGGGCCATGATCTCCAAGAGTGTCATCAAGTTGAGCAACTCGTCAAGAAGCAGAAGGCTGAGTACGAGAAGCGTGACAAAGAGAGAGACCAAGATGGCGTTGGTGGGAAGGGCCGAGGTGGCAGAGGAAGTCGCCCTGGCAAGGTCCCTCAGCATCAAGGGAATCCTGCCAGAGGCCATGGGAAGAAGGAATGCGATGACGAGAGTGATGAAGGGGATGAAGAGGAAACCAGCGAGCAGGAGTTCCAGAAAGCCACTGACGCCCTGTGCATTGACGGAGGTGCATCCTTGCACTCCTCTCACTGCCAGCTTAAATAGTGGGCGCGTGAGGTCAATGATGTGGAGCCAGCGGCAGATTCTCAGAAACCACTCAAATGGTTCCGCACGCCCATCATCTTTGATGAAGAGGATCACCCTGACCCCACCACCACGGCAGGGTGCTTGCCATTGTTGGTTTCACCAACGATCCGCAACCTCAAGGTCACAAAGATGTTGGTTGACGGCGGGGCCGGGTTGAATCTGATTTCTCCCAAGGTCATCAGCAAGCTGTAGATAACAGAAGAAGAGCTCAAGGTTACTAGCACCTTTCAAGGGATCAACCCCGGCAAGAGTCGTCCGAAGGGGAAGATCACGCTGCCACTGACATTTGGAGGTGAATTGAACTACCGGACTGAGAAGATTGTGTTCGATGTGGTTGAGCTAATGTTGCCGTACAATGGGATACTTGGACGACCTGCTCTGGCAAAGTTCATGGCGGCATCCCACTATGCCTACAACACCATGAAGATGCCAGGACCAATGGGCGTTATTTCTATCCAATCAGACAAGAAGGACGCCATTATATGCGTGGACAAGATGTACCGGGACACGGTCGCTGCCGAGGCCGCGGAAGCCGCAGTCCCCACCAAGGAAAACAAGCAAGGGAGAGAAGCTGGCAAGGATACCAGCAAGGAATCCGGGAAGCGCGCCTCTCCAGAGTGTGCGGCACCTGTCGATGACTTGCCGGAGAGTTCCACTAGCAAGAGATCAAAGGTTGCTGCGCCTGTTGTGAAGAAGGTCCCGGCAGGGCTGGGTGGCGCTGATGGTACATTTACTACCAGAACCACCTTGGATGACAAATAGGAAAGCGTGCTCATTGCCTTCCTGCGGGCGAATGTCAATGTGTTTGCTTGGCAACCATCTGACATCCCCGGTTTTCCCAGGGAGGTAATCGAGCACCACCTTGCTGTCTGCCCTCATGCCCGGACCGTCAAGCAGAAGGTCCGGAAGCAAGCCTTGGAGCGGCAGCAATTCATTGCCGACGAGATCAAGAAACTTGAAGCTGCTGGTTTGGTCAGAGGAGTATTACATCCAACATGGTTGGCAAATCCAGTGGTGGTGCGCAAGGCGAATGGGAAGTGGAGGCTTTGCATAGATTTCACAGATCTGAATAAAGCATGCCCGAAGGACCCATTTCCCTTGCCGCGCATCGATCAGATTGTGGATTCCACCTCCGGATGTGACATGCTTTCCTTCTTGCATGCCTACTCCGAGTACCACCAGATTTTCATGTCCAAGGAAGACGAAGAGAAGACTGCGTTCATAACCCCATGCGGCACGTACTATTTTGTACAGATGCCCTTTGGGTTAAAGAGCGCTGGATCCACTTTTGCAAGAGTAGTGCAAATTGGTTTTGAGCCCCAGCTGCATAGGAATATTGAAGCTTACATGGATGCCATAGTGGTCAAAACCAAGCACAAATCAACTCTCATTCAGGACTTGGAAGAGACCTTTGCAAATTTGCGCAAGATCAACTTGAAGCTGAATCCAAAGAAGTGTGTGTTTGGCATTCCTTCCGGCAAGCTACTTGGCTTCTTCATATCCCACCAGGGGATAGAGGCCAACCCCGACAAGATCAAGGCGATCGAGCAGATTCAAGCACCCAAGACAGTTAAAGATGTGAGGCGTTTGACTGGATGTGTTGCTGCACTGAGCAGGTTCATTTCCAAGTCTACCGAGCGCGCCTTGCCATTCTTCAAAATCTTGAAGAAGGCAGGGCCCATGGAGTGGACCCCGGAGGCGGACGCTGCACTACAAGATTTGAAGACCTACCTATCCTCTGTTCCCACCCTAGTCGCTCCTAAACCGCAAGAGCCATTGCTGCTGTACCTAGCGGCAACCAATCAAGTGGTTAGTGCAGCACTGGTGGTCCAGCGGAAGGTAGATGAGGGAGTAGCCGAGACTACTGTCCCCTCCGGAGAGGAAAGTGAACTCATCCCGGCAAGATCAGGTGCAGGTCAGAACGAAGAGGAGCGGGGCAACGGAGACAATTCCAGGATCAAGGCAAGGAAGAAGGTGGTGTAGCGGCCAGTGTACTTTGTCAGCTCCCTACTACAGAGGGCTAGATCAAGGTATTCTGACATGCAAAAGTTGATCTTTGGCCTCATCATGGCCTCAAGGAAACTGCACCACTACTTCCAAGCCCATGATATCACGGTTGTCACCCGTTTCCCCTTGCAACGCATACTGAGGAACCCTGAGGCCACTGTCAGAATAGTGGAATGGGCTTTGGAGTTATCAAGCTTTGGTTTGAAGTTTGAGAGCACATCAACTATTCAGAGCAGGGCATTGGCGGAGTTTATTGCAGAATGGACACCAACTCCAGATGAAGAAACACCAAAGACAGTTATCCCCGGCAAGGAAGTGCCCCAGGAATGGATCATGTACTTTGATGGTGCCTTCTCCCTACAAGGTGCAGGAGCTGGCGTGCTTCTCGTCGCACCCACTGGGGGGCACCTCAAGTACGTGGTCCAGATGCATTTCCCTCGGGAAGAGGCAACCAACAACACTGCAGCATATGAAGGACTCCTTGCCGGGCTTAGAATTGCGACGGAGTTGGGGATTAAGAAGATGATCATACGAGGAGACTCATAGATTGTGGTGAGGCAAGTGAACAAGGATTATCAGAGTCCATTGATGGAGGCATACGTGGAGGAAGTGAGAAAGCTGGAGGAGCGCTTTGACGAATTGCAAACAGAGCACGTACCCCATGCGGAAAATAGCATTGCTGATCATCTGTCAAAGTGCGCTGCGCAAAAGCTTCCTGTGGAACCAGGGACTTTTGTTCTCCACCTGACTCAGCCCTCTGTATCCCCAGCAACAATGGCCAGAAAGAGGAGGAAACTGGACTCCGGCAAGCCTCTCCCGGCAGAGCTTCCCGAAGCCCCCGGCAGAGAGCTTGGCGGGAACAACTCCCCTTCGCTCGATGAGCAGCACCCTCCCGCCGGACTACCAGTCTTTGCGGTCGAGGCATGCACTCCTGTGAATGAGGAGGTGCCGCTGATCCTTGTTGTCAAGCCTCAGGCTCCAACTTGGGCGCGGCACATAGTCCATTACCTCCAAACAGGAGAACTTCTCGAAGAGCAAGAAGAAGCTGAAAGAGTAGCCCTGAAGGCCAGTATGTATCAGTTCGTGGACAACATGCTATACAGAAGGAGGCCCAACGGTGTGAAATCGAAGTGCATTTGCCGGGAAGAAGGGAAGGAACTGTTGGCAGAGATACACAAAGGCATGTGCGGCTCCCATATTGGATCAAGGGCCCTGCTTGGAAAAGCTTTCCGGCAGGGTTTCTACTGGCCCACGGCCCTCCAAGATGCAATTGAGCTAGTCACCAGATGTGAAGCCTGCCAGTTCCACTCCAAGAATATCCATCAGCCTGCTCAAGCTCTCCAGGCGATCCCTTTGTCATGGCCATTTTCGGTCTGGGGGCTCAACATCTTGGGCCCCTTCCCCCGTGCTACCGGGGGCTTTGAATTCTTGTACGTTGCAATCGACAAGTTTACAAAGTGGCCGGAAGTGGAGCCCGTGAGGAAGGTGACCGCACAGTCAGCTATCAAGTTCTTGAAAGGATTGGTGTGCCATTTCGGAGTACCCGCTAGAGTCATCACTAACAATGGCACCCAATTCACAAGTCGCGCCTTCATGCAATACGTTCATGCCCTCGGAAGCAAGGTCTCATTTGCCTCTGTTGCTCATCCCAGGAGCAACGGACAAGCTAAGAGGGCGAACGCTGAAGTGTTGTGAGGACTCAAGATGAGAAATTTTGATAGGCTGCAGAAGTGCGGCAGGCGGTGGATCGATGAGCTGCTAGGGGTTCTTTGGTCCCTCAGAATGACACCAAATCAAGCTACCGGGTAGACTCCCTTCTCCCTAGTCTATGGGGCAGAAGCAGTGATCCCCACGGAACTCATATACGGGTCACCTCGAGTACTTGCCTACGATGAAGTAGCGCAAGAACAGCACTGGCGTGACGACGCTGTGCTACTTGAGAAGAACCATCTCTGGGCTGCTACGCATGTTGCACGCTACCAGCAAGCAATGCGTTGCTATCACAGCCGCAGGGTTCATGCCCAGAGCCTTGAGGAAGGCGACCTTGTCCTTAGGCGCGTTCAGTCCGCCAAGGGTACAAACAAGTTGATGCCGAAGTGGGAAGGCCCTTACCGGGTAGTACGAGTCACCAGACCTGGCACAGTCCATCTGGAGACCGGAGATGGCATTTAGTTGCAAAACTCATGGAATATTGAGCATCTCCGTAAGTTCTACCTGAAAGGCGCGGCTGTCGGGCCCTGCCCGGTAGCCACCCTTTTGTACAAGCCTTGCCGATGTTGCATGTAACCCTTTGTACAAAGCCAGGCGCAGACCCTGAGCAACAGATAAATAAACGAAGCATTGGGGGCCCCAAAAACTTGCATGCATGCATAAGCATAACATGAGCATCACATGATCATGTAGATAAGGGCATATGTAGCATTGTTTTCCTCTGCACTAAGCTACAGGGTTCTTGCCGTGGACCCAGTCCCGAAGAGAAGAAATGAAGACAATCCTACATATCAGTCCCCGACAAGCCAAACAGATAAGTTCTTTTTTATCCATAATTGTTCTGTAAGGTGAAAACTTGTGCATATGAAAACCTCATCACCTTTGAAGCATCGGTGCTCCCATCCTGTGTCCCGAACATTGCTTCGGTCAGGATGGTTGTAGTGGCCTTTGATGGAGGAGGTTCGACGAGGAGCTGGTCCCTTTCCATAGTTTTGTGCCCGGCAGGCCAAGCCCCGCGGCAACAAACGAAAGGCACCTGCAAGATAGCTTGCCGGAGAAAACTTGTTTACTTAAACGTATACAGGCATCCCACCTCTGCATGGACATGGTACATGCACAAGTACCCGGCAAGGCTTGTGTTTTTTCATTAATATGCGGATAAGCAAGTTCAGATCTTACAGGGCACAAACATGGATAAAAAAAGATTACATATTTTAGACTAAAGTTTGGCGAGTGCCTACATATTTTAGACTAAAAAAAGATAAGTGCCCCGTAATCCCTCTCTTGTCCCTCTCCTCCTAAGAACTACAGCGGGAGGCGAAGAGGGCAAAAGGAGTGCCTGGACAGAAGCCCAGCCTGACCTCGTCAGAACCCGTGAGGCGGACTCTGACAAGATCGAGAGGGCGCGGGCGAAGGTGATGGTGAAGAGAGTGGCGGAGATGACCTCCTGGTCACTGCCACCAGGGCCAGTAGGATGCAGCAGGGCAAACGAAGCCAGAGCCCACGAGGAGGCCTGCCAGGGCCCAGCTGGAAGGCTGCTGGAGGAGCCGGAGACACCATCCACATCTCCACATCCAACTCCCCGGCAAATCGCCTTGCCGGAGAGGAGATGCAGGTGCAGATGGTGGTGCTGCCGCTTGACGGTGATGGTGCGGCTGGTGTTCAGCCGTAGTCGGAGCCGTCGTCCTCCCCGTCGGCACCGTCGTCATCACCGTCACTGTCCTCCTCGTCGCTATCGCTCGAGGAGGAGCTTTCGTTGTCAGTCGAGCTCTCCGCGTAGCACCCTAAGCGAGCACCCAAGCGTCCGAAGACCTTAACGGAGAGCAGGGTGGCATCCATTAACTTGAAATGGAGGACGTGCCCAGATGCCAAGCTGTGGGCATGAGCAAAGGTCTTCCAACCGCGCCGGAGAAGCATGACATGAGGAGCGGGGCACTCCACGTCCGCCCGCATGCTGCCATTACAGCAGCCCCTCATGTGCAGCCTCAGCCCCGGCAGCTGCTCAACTTCCATCACTCTTGCAAATGGAGTGGGGAGCCGAAGTCGGCTGCGCGGAGGCCCTCGCAGCTTGACAATAAACTCCAGCGGCTGGTTCCCAACGTGGCCTTCGTTCGGGTTCTGGACGGCCGGAGAAGGTGCGATCAGCGCACCGCCCCGTCCTCCTCGACCCCGAGCACCGCGACGGCCACGTCCCCGTCCTCTCCCACCTCCCCTCATAGCGGGCTCAGCTCCCGCGTCCCCGACAGGAGGAGGGAGGCGCTGTCGAGCAGAAGCCCTCGTCGCCGCCACTGGAGTGCCACCACAACCTCTCCCCCTCACCATGATGGAAAAACGATGCCAGAAGAGAGGAGGAGGAGATAGGTGTGAGCCAGCACCTCGCCCACGTTCCCTCTTTATAGGCGAATAGGGTCGGGGGCTGGCCCCTCACCAAGGGGCCAACCGCCCCGCTCTACCTATCCGACTTCCCCGTGCCATCAACGGCTCATGGAATCAAGGCCGACCCCCTGCGCCAATCCATGGCATCTGGCTTTCCGACATGGCACACATTTCCGCACCCTCCATGTCCGACACCAACCCTGTGCAATGCATGTAGCATACGTGGTAGAAACTCCAGAAGCGGAGAACCTAGTGGAATGGTAGTTACCGCCCCGTGAACGTGGGGCGTGGGTAGCCCACGGATCGTGGCTTGCAACTCCCTCATAACGTTGTGCACGACACGCGAAAAAACAAGAAACTGACTCAAGCACAGGTTAATGAAGAAGCAAAGAAAATCTCAAGGATGAGCCACCACAAACTCTTCGCCTGTGTACTAGATAGGGCCTACCCCGACGACGCTCAGCAGCATGTTCGGACTAGGCCCGGGGGCTCCTGTCGGTGCAACAAACCCTGGTGTATGTTGCCCGGACTATACACAGGCTCAAGGGTAAGGTTACAACATCCAAGACAAGGCCAAGCAGAAGATATAGCTCTTTGAGAAATCAAAGGGCGGATCAAGAAGACCAAGACAAGCCAAAGAAGCAAGATATCACTAAGGAAAAACCTCCCTTGCCGGGCAGGCGAGCCTGGCAAGGTCGAGGTCACCCCGAAGACAAGTCTCAAGACTCCCCCGGCAAGCTTGCCGGGGACGCCGAGGGCGGATCACCCCGCCAAGGCTCCACCGCTCCACCTCACCGCAACGCAAGTCACCTATCGATGTGGTGTCGAGCCCCCAAGTGATTAAGTGGCTGTTATTTGGCACGTGGCAGCCATTTCTGAGGAAGATCACCCCCAAATGATACCCGACCAGAGGCGTGTCACACAGGCAGGCGAGAAGGTGGATGAATAGCACGACAAGACTTGCCGGGCTACCCCGCGATGTGACACTAAGCGATGCATTTAATGCACCCTATCCTGTCTGAAGAGTTAGGTATGATAGCACTGTGGCTATCTAATCACTGGATAATGACTGTTTTGCCATTGTGGTAACCCCTTGACCTATAAAAGGAGGGCCGTGGCAAGCTTAGAAAGGATTCGGACCCTTGTACGCTCATACACGCGTAGCTACTCTCGTCCCAAAGCAACCCTACCGGGCTAGAGCGTTGCGTCTCCACCACGGTCCTTTCATCAATCCACCAAAGCAAGAGTAGGGTTTTACGCCTGGTGGCGGCCTGAACCTGGGTAAAAATTGCCTGTGTCATCACTGCCGTGTTGCTCTACGGTCTTCGCTCTTTGTGCAACGCGCCCTTCCCCCTTGCCAAACCTCAAGGGCCGATGGCCCCATAGGTGGCCGTGTTGAACCACGACAAATTTCAATTTTTGAATCCATGTTATGTTGAATTCGAATATATCGTTAGGTGATATTGCGGTTTACAATGGATGTAGTCCTACAATTTGATCTTCCATCTTATATGAACATTTTACTCCACCCTATGAATATATATATATATATATTGTCGTCTACCATATGGACTAAATTTGAATCAATTTTCCTCATTTGAATACGATTGTTGTCAAGTTATACCATCATTTAAATATTATCTTGATAACAGAAAACATGCATATAGTAGTAATCATATTTAAATATGAACTACATGTACCATACGATCTCCAATTCAAATATTTGTATCCATATTATGTTGAATTCAAATCACGGTACATTGGTCTAGGTAGCGAGATGTTCAGGATAATCAAAACCCTATTTTCATATGTATAAAATTTGGCCGAATTGGGACAAGTTTTGGTATAAGGTTCTTGCAAACCGGAGCTTCTCTCAAGAAGCCTCGTGGTTCCGAGAGGGAACATGTCACCTTTGTGTGCGAAACGATATACGCTGCCTCCCCCATGATTTTCTTTACAGACGCAACATAGAACTATATGAGTGCCGTGTTAAACTTTGGAATTATTCCGGGTTCGTTTGGCCTTTTTTATACATTAATTGAGTTTCTAGTCATTTAATGTGCATAATTCAAATTTGAATTGCAAGCACATGCTCCAGTGCACCAAAGTAGGTTGAAAAATCACATGTGTGTCCTTGGGTTAATTTCAAGGTCCCATGCAAGAAATGGGAATGAAATTCAAACATCTGGGCATCGTGGCTCGGCCGAGAACATTGAGAAACTTGGTTTTTAAATTCCTGTAAATCCAAAACTCGCCTGAAAATCATGAAACTTGGTATGGTGTTATGTCATGGCACTAACATGTTATGGTAAAAAAATTGGCTGAATTGGAACAAGTTTTGGTCTAAGCTTCTTGCAAACAGGAGCTTCTCTCAAGAAGCCTCATGGTTCCGAGAAGGAACATGTCACCTTTGTGTGCGAAACGATATATGCTGCCTCCCCCCTGATTTTCTTTACAGAGGCAACATAGAACTATATGAGTGCCGTGTTAAATTTTGAAATTATTCCAGGTTTGTTTGGCCTTTTTTATACATTAATTGAGTTTCTGGTCATTTAATGTGCATAATTCAAATTTGAATTGCAAGCACATGCTCCAGTGCACCAAAGTAGGTTGAAAAATCACATGTGTGTCCTTGGGTTAATTTCTAGGTCCCATGCAAGAAATAGGAATGAAATTCAAACATCTGGGCGTCATGGCTCAGCCGAGAACATTGAGAAACTTGGTTTTTAAATTCCTGTAAATCCAAAACTCGCCTAAAAATCATGAAACTTGGCATGGTGTTATGTCATGGCACTAACATGCTGTGGTAAAAAATTTGGCCGAATTGGAACAAGTTTTGGTATAAGCTTCTTGCAAACCGGAGCTTCTCTCAAGAAGCCTCATGGTTCCGAGAGGGAACGTGTCACCTTTTTGTGCGAAACGATATACGCTGCCTCCCCCTGATTTTCTTTACAGAGGCAACATAGAACTATATGAGTGTCGTGTTAAATTTTAGAATTATTCCGGGTTCGTTTGGCCTTTTTTATACATTAATTGAGTTTCTGGTCATTTAATGTGCATAATTCAAATTTGAAATGCAAGCACATGCTCCAGTGCACCAAATTTGGTTGAAAAATCACATGTGTGTCCTTGGGTGAATTTCTAGGTCCCTTGCAAGAAATGGGAATGAAATTCAAACATCTGGGCGTCGTGGCTCGGCCGAGAACATTGAGAAACTTGGTTTTTAAATTCCTGTAAATCCAAAACTCACCTGAAAATCATGAAACTTGGCATGGTGTTATGTCATGCCACTAACATGCTGTGGTAAAAAAATTGGCCGAATTGGAACAAGTTTTGGTATAAGCTTCTTGCAAACTGGAGCTTCTCTCAAGAAGGCTCGTGGTTCTGAGAGGGAACGTGTCACCTTTGTGTGCGAAACGATATACGTTGCCCCCCTGATTTTCTTTACAGAGGAAACATAGAACAATATGAGTGTCGTGTTAAATTTTGGAATTATTCCGGGTTCGTTTGGTCTTTTTATACATTAATTGAGTTTCTGGTCATTTAATGTGCATAATTCAAATTTGAACTACAAGCACATGCTCCAGTGCATCAAAGTTGGTTGAAAAATCACATGTGTGTCCTCGGGTGAATTTCTAGGTCCCATGCAAGAAATGGGACTAAAATTCAAACATCTGGGCGTTGTGGCTCGGCCGAAAACATTGAGAAACTTGGTTTTCTAATTCCTGTAAATCCAAAACACGCATGAAAATCATGAAACTTGACTTGGTGTCATGACATGGCACCAACATGTTGTGGTAATTTTGTTGTCCGATTTGCGAAGGCGCACACATTAACAATCAACAAAGTCATTTTGGAAAAAGTGATGTCATGTTACAATCGGAAACACAAGTATTATTGAAATCGTGGGTGTTCTACTTACCATTGACGTGCCGCCACGCGTACCCTTTTTTTATTGGCTAGGAGGCGCCGTGCGGGGTAGCTATTTGAGTACGGGAGGCGTGCGATCAGACCCCTGCGCGTGCTTATCGGGAGGAGAGCCCTTTGACCTACATCTGACGCCCACCTCTCTCCCAACGTCTCCATTAATGGCGCCCGAGCCCCTGTTTAATGGCGTGGCTATGTCTCACTCGACTGAGATTTAAGAGAGAGAAAAGAAAATTTTGCATGGATCTTGATGTAAGATCCGACGGACCTATATAGCATCTACTGCGACTTATAGCAAGACTGATGAATATATAAAGGATGATGACAGTGGATAATAATTGTCTTACATATTTAGGAAGATAATTAAAAAAGCCACATGCGGCTACGCCCGAAATACCCAAGGGCAAAAGAAGAAGGAAGATGCATACAATGATCTGGCTCGCTGATCTCTACTTTCTTGATGCGTTGCAGGTCACGGAGACTAGTTCTTGCAGCGAGCGGCGATGATATCTTTCATCAGTTTCATGTCCTCAATATGCTGCTTGGCAGCATCCACAGATTCCTCCACCAGCCTTTCGCGCTCAATGCGGAGCATGGCATTCTCGTCCATAAGTTTCTTGATGATGACGCTCGTCCTCTTCAACAAGGCAGCGGTCTCCTCCACCTGCTTCGCCCTTCCGGCGATCTTCGCCCTCAACAGGTCGCGGTCGGTGCGGAGCTTCGCCATGTCCTCCCCTAATCGTCGGATGACGCCAGTAGCATTTTCAAACAAGGCATTCATCTCGTCCTGCAGCTTCATCCAGCCAGAGATCCGACCGATCAGGCCATCGAGCATAGCACGCATGCACCTGTGAGAGTCCTCGCCTGCCCGCGAGACATTTTCACAGGCCGCCGCGGCGCAGGAGGACCTCCCTCCGGCATTCGCGGCACGGCGGCACATCTCTGCTACTTCCTCGGTGTGGCCGGACCAGTCTGCTACATCGACGGTGCAGCGGGACCTCTGTGCTGCTTCGGCGGCACGGTGGGACCTCTGTGCTGCTACGGCGGCACAGCGGGACATGTCAGTTGCTTTCGTGGCGAGGCGGGACATCTCTCGTTCTTCCGCTTCCATGCTCGCCTCTCCCTGGTAGTAATCTCTCGACCCAGAACTCATGCGGGCCATGGCAGACGCAAGGGAACGACGATGAAACACTTGTTTGTTTTTGTGGATGAGGAGTTGAGGAGGAATGTGCAGTCATCTTTGAGTAGAGTATTTATAACCGGGTACTAATACGCTCCTAAGTGGGAAACCATTTAGGTTTTGATCGGTGTGAACAGGTTTGCAATTAAATATAGCGTGGTAGTAGACTAGCCACAGTGGGAGTAACTTCAGCAGTAACATCGAGTCCAACTCAGCAAATTTGCTTATGTGGCAATGAGTTAATGAGGAGAGAGGTAATTTGAGTAACTTAGGCCACTTCCAATGCATGGGTGCTTAGATGAGGTGCTAAGCATATTAAAAAGTTTAGCAACTAATGTTCATGATGCATAGGTGCTTCATTTGTTGGTGCTAAGCTCCCCTCATTTAATGCTTTAGCAACTAAACTATTTGATGCATTGCTGGGTTTCTTTCACTCAATTGTTCTTGCCTAGGTTCACGTGATTAGCATTGGTTCTTCTTGGGGTCACCAAACTCACCTCTCTCCTCTTTATTACCTTGCCACATCAGATTTCTTGCCTACATGGCAGCCTTAGCACCTGTACAAGGTGGAGCATTGGGAAGGGCCAGCTAGTTACTGTAACATCACATGTCCCCATGCAATATGAGTCTATAACCTAATAAATGAAGCTTTGCGTGACACCACACTTATGTTACTACCCACTATGCAGGTAGTAACATGGTCTAGGGATATGTGTATGTTACTAGTGTATGTTACTCTCCATTGTGGCTAGTCGTATAATTTGGAATGTGACGAGACGCAAGCTCAAAATTTATTGACGGTTCTAGTTTCGAAGTGCGGCACTATTCCCGGATGGCGTAACGTGGGCACGCATTCTCGGCCGTGGTGTAGCAGTTTTGTAATATGCCACGGTACTTCTTTTTCTACTGCTGTGTACGTGCAATAACTGGCACCGTCGGATACATATCTTACAGTTATCGGGGCGTTCGCCAGGAATAGCCTCGTGGCGAGCTATAGACTAGTCTTTTTTCACACGCATTGCATCGACACATATCATCTCTCTCCCTCTTTCCCACGCACACACCTAGTCTCTCGGGACTTCTCGCACGCACCATCTCTAGCTCTCTAGGTCGATGCCACCCACATACACTTGTACTCTGAGTTTAGTACGTTATACACGAAGAGAAGAGGTGCACGCATGCACTCGTCCTCTCCCACACACGCATCTGTAGCTACGAATTGTAATGTTCTCAACCATCTGATTGGCTCTATCATAGGTTCCCGTTGCTCCTTGGCCTTGAGATTGAGAAGTTTAAAATGCGGAGGCTAAGCTGGAGGCGCGAGGTTTTGGTTAATGTGCGGGCCGCACACGGCACCAACACGACACGAGTATTCATCTGCCTGGTGCGCAGTCGGGTGAGTACTACTAGTAGTAGTACTACTTTGATGTGTCGCGTCAACTCGCAGAAGTATGCAACACTTCCTCAACAAACAAGCATATAAGCAGCTTATACTCCTTACCCAAAGGATCTTTATATCCAACAGACACAAAATATCTGTTCGAATGTTGGAAATTACTTTAACTGCTGATCTGATGTCGAAGTAATTGCTGCATCGCCACCAAAATCCACCATCTCTTAAGCTAAAGTAGACCGAGCTAACCCCTATATTATACGAAGATAAATAGAAGGCACTGTAGAATCATTTAGGAGGTGAGCTTGTCAATCTGAATGTGGAGGGACACCGTCCTCAACAACCCAGCCCCGGCCAGCAGCTTGGGCGGAACTGTGAAGAAGGTCAGCTCCTGCACGGCGATGGAGCCAGGATCCTTGTTGCTTGTCACCTCGATTTCCACCTTGACGGCGTCGGTCCTGCCTTTGGGCTCCCCCGACGGGCTGTTCGCCCACAGCTTGGCCGCGTAGTGCGGTAGTGGGGATGCCCCCGCTCGGATGCAGATGACCGACACGGCGATAGGCGCGCCGATGTCGAGAACGCCGCCGACCATGAAAAATGCGCGGCCGTCCTCCTCCGCGAACAGCAAGAGTTGCGGCTCCGACACTGGCACTTGCAGCTGGAGCACCTTGCCGTATTGTATCCTGTGCACGGGCATGGGATGCGCGGCGCTGATGTGGTGGGGGAGCGCCAGCGGCGGGCCTTCGTAGCCGCAGACGGGCATGGGGCATTTGCAGGGCACGAGCGGACACACGCTCTGGTGATCGGCGAGCTTGTGGTAAGTGACGTAGAGCCCATAGCCTTCGTGCGGGCGCTCCACCCTCACCAAGGAGAGGACGGCGTCCATCACCGTGTTCTGCACATCGAAGTCGCCGCCGCGCTCGCACTTCTGGCACTGCCGCCAGTTCCCAGGGCGCTGGCCGGGGCAGCCCGCGCAGGCGAGATGCCCTCCCTTGCACTTCACAAATCAATCGAACAGCACATCAATCAAGAAACCTACACCTTGCTCGATCAGCCGAACGTACGAGGTGTATTCGAACCTCGTACACTGGAGGCTTCAAGGGGCGGAGGCACAAGGGGCAGTGGAGCAAGGTGAGGTCCATACAGACCATAGAGAGCTCCATCGTCGGGTCCTGTTCCGTCGGCATGATCTCGCCCTCCTCATGCACTACCATCTCTCGCTTTAGAGCATGGTTAATAGTATAGCCGGCCATTGGCTATAAGATGTTGCCACATCATCTACAACCAAGTTTATAGCCAGCAAGTATAATAGTCAGATACAAATAAGTACTACTTCATTGATACATGGCCCACCTTCCTCTCTCACAAAGTGTCTAGGAGCACGTTCTACAGCCGGCTGTTAGTTAGTAGCCCGCTTCTCTTCTCTCTCCTCTTATCTCTCTGCCAACTCAGCAACAATATATTATTTTAAGCCTTACAGCCCGCCCACGTCACCTTATTATACTTGCTTAGAAAGTTTTACCATCACATATTCATACTACTTCAAGGTGCATTAAAGCAACACATGCAAGTATCAAAAGGAAAGTCACGGCAGGCATGCATGCGTTGTAATTAATGCATCGGTAAACGCAAATTATTGAAATATATCGAGTGCACTGCTTTGATGTGTCACGTCAACTCGTACAACAAGGAGAAGTTTGATTACAACGCCCTCTCCCTCGCCCATGAGTGTGGTGGCTCGCAGGACTAGGAGAAGCTTTCGCTACATGCTCTCCCTCCCGCACGCGGTGGATATGAAGCAGTTCATTCGGTGTCAGATGGCCAAAAGCATACTAGTAGTACTCCACTGTAGTAGTACCATCATTGTTCGACTTCCCGAAGAGGCAAAGAGCCAAGCGCAACCCGAACGCTTGTGTGGCAGTTTCATGTGTAGGGGAGGTAGTATAGTAGCATAGTCTAGGATAGCGTGTACCGTGCCTCTAAGCTTAAAATTATTGGAGTTGGATCCATGCTATGAGGCCATCTTGAAGCACTTTTTTGGTTAAAATAATCTTCTAGCCCTACCTGTCATCCTGGTTATTGTAGTTTGCACGCTGATCTGGTCAAGAGAGGAATATATATTTTAATTTGTGGTGGGGTAAATGTTAGAGGTTGCAGCAAATATTGTACAATGTGTGTCTTTTAGCCAAGTTTAGAGGCAAGCATGTGGGGCCCGTGCTATGATGTGTCGCGTCAACTCGTACAACAAGGAGAACCTTGATTACTAGTAGTACGCCCTCTCCCTCACCCATGCGCTCAGTGGCTCGCAGACGAGGAGAACCTTTTGCTTTTACTACTCCTACGACAAGCTCTCCCTCGCCCACATGGTGGACGGGACATGCAGTAGTTGATTCGATACTGTCGAAGTAGTAACATCATTGTTCGACTTCTCAAAGAGGCGAAGAGCCAAGCACAACCCAAACGTGGCAGTTGCGAACGCTCGCATGGCAGTCTTATGTGTAGGGGTGGGGCGTGGTGTGGCAGTTTTGTGGCAATTCTTTTCTATTGCTGTTTGCGTCCAATAGGTGCCACCGTCGGATGCAGATCTTATGGTTATTGTGGCGATTGCTAGTTATAGTCATCTTACGAAAATTAAATAATCCCAAAACAAACCCGACCACATTTCTTGTTTCTAGACATGAATAGGAATCAACCAATAAGAGAAGTGGGCCGTGTATGGTTTTAATGCCTTGAGACATAGTGCCTAGCACGGCATGCAGCGATCAGTTCATTGCATGTAATGGTATTAGTTAGCAAATACTCCCTCCGTTCCTAAATATTTGTCTTTCTAGATATTTCAACAAGTGACTATACCGTAATGAGTACATACGGAGCAAAATGAGTGAATCTACACCGTAAATGTTTAGGAACAGAGGGAGTAAATATTAAGGCTACTCAGAGTGGGGAGTATCATATACTAGTATCATGCATATGATACTAGTGTATGATACTATCTCCATAGTGCATAGTAGTATCATAGATGATCATATTTATTGCCATGCATGACACAAAGTAGCATAGCATTTAACATGATACGGTTTCTACCAACTCTATTACTCTAAGAGCAAGTACAATAGTGGGCTTATAGCCTGCTTACATGCAAGAGCCTGGCTATATGCGTGCTCCAAGGAAGATGCAATAAATGTGAGGAAAGAGATAGAGAGAAGATGAGAAAAAGTACTAATCTTATAGCCAACCTTATAGCTAACCTTGTTGTATGAGTGACTATATGTGTTGGCTATAGATGATATGGCAACATCTTATAGCCAGCAGTTGGCTGTATTATTAACCATGCTCTAACCCTCTCTCTCTTCTTTGGCCATGTTTGGATCCAAGGGTTAGAGTTAGTTTGAGCTAGTTTGGGCTCAAATAGCCCTAAAGTATCCACACATGAGGGCTAATTTGACCATTCAACTTCTCTTTTTAACACGCATTTACGTTGATACGGCTTGAATGCCAACGAGGGAGAGGGTAGCGGTTCCCAAAACATTGAACGGTCAATGATGCCTCCTCATTCAATTAGCATGCAAAGGGAAGTAATTGGAGAAGCAGAATGGAGCCAGCATGATGTGAATGCAACGCAGTTTGGACTCTCTTATAAAGGCGCCCTACCACTCCAATCCATCTACTCCTAGTCTCTATGCAACACTGCCCACTCTAATCCAAGACCAAGTGAACAGAAGCCACAAGCACCCATGGCGTCGATGGACGCGAGCGGCAGTCGGCTGTGCCAGATCATCCAAGACGCCGGCCTGCGGCCCCGCACCGCGCAGTATTTCCAGACAGTGCTAGCGACCGCTGGCGCCATAGCCCTCGTCGATGCCGGCTTTGCCTCTCGCATGTGCGAGATGATAGTCGGCTCCATCCGCAAGTTCACCACCGTCAAGAAGCACACGGACGACCTTGTCGTACTCCTCCAGCCCGCGCGCCCAGGCTTCTCATTGCCTGCCACTCTCATCGGCCTCCAAGGTGATGAACTCTTTGAAGCACTGGTGGACCTGCAGCTGCCGGAGGTCGCGACGAAGAATGTGCACCTCGAGGCCGCGCTCGCCACGCAGCGCCTCGCCATGCAAGAAACCATCGACCTGCACATCCATGTCTACGAGGAAATCGTCTACATAGGCCACTACAAGGCCAGCGAGGATAGAAAGACGTTGGACTTCTTCCACCGGCTGGAATCTTTGGATGCCATTGTTCGAAAGCACATTGACCTGGCCACAAAAGCCGTTGCTACTTAGCCGCCGTTCGGTGGGCCGGCGCCCTGAGTCGAGGAGGAGGAGGTCGTCGATGGATGCATCTTTCTTCTTGCCTCCTGTAACCAGCACTGCATCGCCTCGTGGCCTTAATGTTTTATTAGTGTATGGCATTTTTATTCCAGTCGTAAATGACATCATTGTTCGACTTCTCGAAGAGGCGAAGAGCCAAGCGCAACCCAGACGTGGGAGTTGCATACGCTCGCGTGCCAGTCTTATGTGTAGGGGAGGGGGGCCTGGTGTCGCAGTTCTGTGGCATTTCTTTTCTATTGCTGTTTGCGTCAAATAGGTGCCACCGTCGGATGCAGATCTTACGGTTATTGTGTCCATCGCTTACAAAAACCTTTATACTCCCAAAACACTTAGGCGCGGTGGATTAACTCGACCTCGTTTCTTGTTTCTTGACATGAATAAAGGAATCAACCAATAAGAGACATGGGGCGTGTATGTTTTTAATGCCTTGAGACTACCTAGCACGACATGCTGCGGTCAGTTCATTGCATGCAATGGTAGTACTACAGTAAAAATATTAAGTTCTCCCATTTTCCCCTCCGCCTTGGTCGCGGTGCACAATGTAGTAATGACTAGTCTCTTCTTGACCCGCATTTACTTTGATACGGCTTGAATGCCAAGGAGGGAGAGGGTAGCGGTTCCTGAGACGTTGAACGGTCAATGATGCATCCTCATTTAGCATGCAGAGGGAATTAATTGGAGAAGCAGAATGGAGCCAGCACGATGTAATGCAATGTAGTTTGGACTCTCATATAAAGGCACCCCACCACTCCAATCCATCTACTCCTAGTCTCTGTGCAACACTGCTCACTCCAATCCAAGACCAAGTGCCCAGAACCACAAGCACCTATGGAGGTGATGGACGCGAGCGGCAGTCGGCTGTGCCAGATCATCCAAGATGCCGGCATGCGGCCCCGCACAGCTCAGCATTTCCAGATGGTGCTGGCGACCGTCGGCGTCGTAGCCCTCACAGACGCCGGCTTCGCCTCTCGCATGGACGACATGATGGTCCGCTCCATCCGCAAGTTCACCGCCATCAAGAAGCGCATGGATGACCTTGCCGTACTGCTCCAGCCCGCGCGCCCAGGCTCCTCGTTGCCTGCCACCCTCATCGCCCTCCATGGTGACGAACTCTTTCAAGCCTTGGTGGCCCTGCAGCTGCCAGAGGTTGTGACGAAGAATGTGCACCTCGAGGCCGCGCTCGCCGGGCAGCGCCTCGCCATGCAAGAAACCGTCGACCTACGCATCCACGTCTATGAGGAAATCGTCTACATAGGCCACTACAAGGCCAGGGAGGACAGAAAGACGTCAGCCTTCTTCCATCGGCTGGAATCTTTGGACGCCATTGTTGAGAAGCACGTTAACCTAGCCATGAAAGCCGCTGCTACTTAGCCACCGTTCGGTGGGCTGGCGCCCTGAGTCGAGGAGGAGGAGGTCGTCGATGGATGCTTCTTTCTTCTCGCCTCCTGTAACCAGCACTGCATCGCCTCGTGGCCTTGATGTTTTATTAGTGTATGGCATTTTTATTCCATTTGTAAATGACATGTGTGATCCCTTGCTCTTATTTGGCGTTAATTCTATGTAGTATCACTGTCTTCGTCCTGGTGTACTACCTAGGTCTGGGTTTATTAGTCCCTTTTGTAATAAATTTTGACCAAAGATTTAACTGACAAAATGTTAGTGCATGTCAACAAAAATTATATCATTTGATTTGTATTTGAAAATAGTTTTCAATGATATAATTTTGGTGACATGCATGAACCTTTTGTTAGTCAAATTTTGGCACAAATTACGATGGGGAGCAATAAACCAGGACGGAGGTAGACTGGTCACCATCATGTTTTGTGTCAAATTTTGACTTCAGCGACCCAACCTACATGGAGGGAGTATATATATTGGCGCGACAACCAAACTTATATATTCAAAACTAAGCGTTACTACATGTCACAAGTTCAAAATGAGAAAGTGGAACAAGTACTACAGCATGCCTGTGCTGTTCGCGTCGCACCCCACACTGTCGTTCCGGCCCGCCGCTCATCGCGCATTGGCTTGACATTTTCTATGTACAAGTTATAAAGGTAAAGACTGCCGCATTCGCGCCGCACCCCCACACGGTCTGTCCGACACGCCACTCAAGCAAGGGAACACTTGTTGTCTTAGCATTTTCACTGTCAAGTGGGGCCACAGTTGAGCAAACCGACTATCACTGGGCTCCCGTGTTTTGCACTCCTCCGACGTGAGTAGTACTATATACTACGTAGTACTATATATACCTCATGATTCTTTGCTCCTTCTTACTTCGCCGACATGTGGGAGAGCCATCATCCGGGTCGACGTGTCATGCACCAGATTTAGAGTGGGGAACGGAAGGGGGGGCATCACCCCGGTCGTAGCGCCAGAGTAATAATGACTATAGTGAGTAGTCATATCACAAGACCCCATCTTTCCAGCAGTAACGAGCCGTCAAATTGCACAGCCCTACCTTTCTAGCAGTCAGTTGAATCCGCTATTCCCTCACCCTCCTCGCCTCTCTGTCAAACTGGCTACGCGAAAACTGCCGCGCGTACTGCCCGGGAAAAGCCCCGCCCTCAACTTTTAAATACTCATAGTATAGTTTTGTATCGATGAATTGCGCCATGGAGCAGAAAACCAAAAGAAAAAGGTGGTACATGTAAACAAATACAGTTCAAGCTCTAGCTAGCAATTTGGAATGTAAACCGTTGTCGCGGGAAACCGCGGCCACCTATGGGACCAGGAGGCCCCTTGCTGGTTCGGCAGGGGGGCGTCGCATTGCACAAAGAGCAGACGAGCATGTGGCAGCACGGCAGAGATCACACGAGCATTTTTACCCAGGTTCGGGCCACCGTGAGGCGTAAAACCCTACTCCTGCTTTGGTGGATTGATGGTGGAAAGGTGGTGGTGGAGCGTAGTACACTTGCCCGGCAAGGGTTGCCTCAGGGCGGCAGTGGCTACGCGCGTATGGGGGTCTGAGTTACCCATCCTTCTAACCCTCTCTACGGTCACCATGGGCCTCCTTTTATAGATTAAGGGGTCACCACAATGGCAAAACAGTCATTAGGCACTGATAAGATAGCAAACAGTGCTATCATACCTAACTCTGTGGGCTGATAGGGCGCATTAAATGCACCGCTCATCGTCACATCGTTGGTTGCCCGGCAAGGCTTGCCGGGCTATCTCACCAGCTCCACGCCTGTTCGTTTGACATGCCGCTGGACGGGTGTCATCTGCAAGTGTTTCCTGTAGGGAGAGGCTGCCATGTGGTGAATGGCTGCCACTTAGTCACTCCGCGGTTCGACACCGCACTGATTGATGACGTGGGTCGTGGTGGAGTAGTTGGTGAGGTGGTTTCGCCTCCGCGTGCCCCGGCAGGCCCTGCCGGGATGTCTTGGACATCTTCTTCCGGGGGTGGCCTCGCCTCTTGCCGAGCTCGCCTGCCCGGCAAAGGAGGCCCTTCTCCTGATGGTGCCTTGCTTCTTTGGCTTGATCTTGGCCCCTCTGATCTGTATGTTAGTCCTTTGAACCTCTTAGTCCCTTGTATTCTAACTTGAGTTGGTGATTCACTCTCGTCCCCGTGCCTGTGCATAGTCTGGGCAATAGACCCAGGATTTGTTGCACCGACAGAAGCCCCCGGGCCTGCCCCGAACGCACTGCCAAGCGTCGTCGGGGTAGGGCCTAATAAGTGCACAGGCGGGGTCGCTGAAGAGGCTGGTCTCTTGAGGTCTTCTTTGCTTCTTCATTAGGCTTGATTCTGGGCCAGTTTCTGGTTTCTCCGCGTGTCGTGTAAGGCCAATGGTGGTGGGGCCGCTCCAGTGATGGCTCGTGAATGACTTTAACACACGGGGGGGAGAAACCGCCAATTCACTCTTCCCACCACGCCCTTATCCTTAGCCACGTATGATGCATGCATCGCGCTGGGTAGGTAATGGAGGCGCGTGGCGTGGGAGAGCGTCAAGGCGAGGGCCCGGCGGTCTTGAGTTGGTGGAGGAGGACGGTGGCCGCCTGTTGAGGGAGCAGGTCCCCTCCCCGATCTGCCTATAAAAGGAGGGGTGGAGGAGGGCGGAGTCACCCACCCTCGCATTCTTCTTCTCCTCCGCTTTCTGCCTCTGCTGGTTATGTTAGGAAAAAGAGCCTGGGGCCGCGCCCCGGGCTCCATCTCGAAGCCTTTCCTGGGCCTGAAAGGGGGACTCGGGCGGCGCGGCGACGACGCCGGGGGTGGCAACTCCGGCGTGCTCGCTGCCGGGCCGCCCGTGGCCTTGATTTCAGTGGGAGGGGACGCGAACAACACCATGTCGAGGCTCGAGGCGGGCATGGCGCATGGTAGTCGATCGCTCCCCATTCTTCTTCCCTTCGCGATGCTGAGGAGGAGTCACGGAAGAGATTCGCCGCTAGTAGAGGCGAATCTGGCTTCTCCTGGGCGCCGTCCTTTTATCGTACAGGAGGGCTCCTTGCTTTCACACACGCCCCCGGGACGTGCAGTGACTTCCAACGCCAGGGCTCCTGGGGACGACCATGCTCTCTGTGGGAAGACCCAGAGAGCATGGTGCCCAACGCGACGGCCGTGCCGAGGTCTTCGGGTGGTAGTGATGCGGACGGCAGCGGCAACCCACGACGCGTCAAGAGCGGGGACGACCGCTCCGACGGGTCGTGTTTTCCGGTGACTCCGTGTCCCCCATCTGGTCCTCTGGCAGTGTCACCATCCACGCCTGCCCTCCGGTTTCTTCCTCCTTGCTAGGGAGCGGTGCCGTCCTGATCCTGGGGAGGCGCCGAATCCCAGCTGCGCCCGTCTCCGGCCTCTTCGACCTCTTCCTGTAGGAGATGGACAGGGGAAAAGGCATTATGGGGCACTATCTTTTTTCAATCTTAAATTTGCAGGCACTTGCCAAATTTTAATTCAAATAATGTAATCTCTCGAGCCCATGTTTGTGTTCTGTAATGCTTGTACTTGTACCAGCATATTAATGAAAAAGATGAACCTTGTCGGGAACCCGTGCATGTGTATGTCCATGCAGGGGCGAGGTGCCTCTTTAGTGTAAATAAACGAGTTTCCCCCGGCAGGCTATCCTGCCGGCACCTTTTTTGTCCGCCGGAGAGCTGTGTCTACCAGGCAACAGGCAAAGGGGCCAGCCCCCCGCCAACTTCTTTTTACCAGAGGCCACTACGACCATCCTGTCCGAAGCAACGTTCGAGTCAGGGATGGGAGCACCTAAGTCTCAAAAGAGTGGCAGGGTTTTCTTATGCACAAGTTATAACTTACAGAACACTAATGGACAGGAGGTAGAACTTATCTATTTGGCTTGCCGGGGATCGCAGTGCCGGGCAATCTTCTCGACTCCTTGTCAAAGCCAAGTTCACGGCAGGAACCTGCAGCTTCATGCAGATGAGAATGAATGCAGGATGCGATCCTATCTATATGCATATGCAAATGCTCATGAAATGCTTATGCAGTGATCTTGGAATGCTCATGCATGCATACAATCTAGGTCGGGGGCCCCCCACAGCGCTTCTTTATTTTCTCTTGCACAGGGTCATCGCCCTGGCTTTGTACAAGGGGTTACATGCAGCTGAGGCAAGGCCTGTACAAAAGGGTGGCTGCCGGGCAGGGCCCGACAGCCACGCCTTATGGGTAGAACTTGCGGAGATGCTCAATATTCCATGAGTTTTGCAACTGAATGCCATCTCTGGTCTCCAGACGGACTGCTCCAGGTCTGGTGACTCGTACTACCCGGTAAGGGCCTTCCCACTTTGGTGACAACTTGTTTGTACCCTTGGCGGACTGAACGCGCCTAAGGACAAGGTCACCTTCCTCAAAACACCGGGCATGAACCCTGCGGCTATGATAGCGACGCAGGGCTTGCTGATAGCGTGCAGCACGCATAGCAGCCCGGAGACGGTTCTCCTCGAGTAGCACAGCGTCATCACGCCGGTGCTGATCTTGCGCTACTTCATCGTAGGCAAGCACTCGAGGCGACCCGTAAATGAGTTCCGTGGGGATAACTGCTTCTACCCCATAGACCAGGGAGAAGGGAGTCTGCCCGGTAGCTCGGTTTGGTGTCGTTCTGAGGGACCAGAGAACTACTAGCAGCTCCTCGATCCACCGCCTGCAGCGCTTCTGCAGCGTATCAAAGGTTCTCATCTTGAGTCCGCGCAGCACTTCAGCGTTCGCCCTCTCAGCTTGCCCATTGCTCCGGGGGTATGCCACAGAGGCAAATGAGATTTTGCATCCGAGGGCATGAACATATTGCATGAAGGCGCGGCTCGTGAACTGGGTGCTGTTGTCGGTAATGATCCTTGCCAGAACTCCAAAACGACACACCAATTCTTTCAAGAACTTGATAGCTGACTGAGCAGTCACCTTTCTCACGGCAGTCACTTCCGGCCACTTTGTAAACTTGTCGATGGCAACGAACAAGAATTCAAAGCCCCCGATTGCTCGGGGGAAGGGGCCGAGGATATCGAGCCCCCAGACCGAAAATGGCCATGATAGAGGGATTGTTTGAAGAACTTGGGTAGGCAGGTGGGTTTTCTTAGAATGGAACTGGCAGGCTTCACACTTGGTGACTAGCTCGACCGCATCTTGGAGGGTTGTGGGCCAATAGAATCCTTGCCGGAATGCTTTCCCAACTAGTGCCCTTGATCCAATGTGGGAGCCGCACATGCCTTTGTGTATCTCAGCCAGCAGTTCCTTTCCTTCTTCCCGGCAGACACACTTTAATTTCACACCATTGGGCCTCCTTCTGTACAGAGTGTCATCGACAAACTGATACATACTGGCCCTCCGGGCTACTTTTTCAGCTTCGTCTTGGTTGCCAGGAAGCTCTCCGGTTTGGAGGAAGTGGACAATGTGCCTTGCCCAAGTTGGAGCCTGTGGCTCGGCAACGAGGACTAGCGGCACCTCCTCTGCTGCGGGAGCACATGCCTCGTTCGCGGGGTCCATGGGCCCGGCTGGAGGGGGTGGTCCGGCAGACTGCGAGGAGTTGTTTCCGGCAGGGTCTCTGCCAGGAGCGGACGGCTCTACCGAGAGAGGCTTACCGGAGTCCAACTTTCTCCTTTTCTGGGCCATTGTTGCTGGGGATACAGAGGGCTGAGTGAGATGGAGAACAAAAGTCCCTGGTTCCACAGGGAGCTTCTGCGCAGCACACTTTAACAGATGATCAGCTATGCTGTTTTCAGCATGGGGTACATGCTCTGTTTGCAATCCGTCAAAGTGCTCCTCCAATCTCCTAACTTCCTCGACGTATGCCTCCATCAATGGACTTTGGTAATCCTTGTTCACTTGTCTCACCACAAGCTGTGAATCTCCTCGAATGATCAGCTTCTTAATTCCCAATTCAGCTGCAATCCTGAGCCCGGCAAGGAGCCCTTCATATTCTGCTGTATTGTTGGTAGCTTCTTCCTGGGCAAAATGCATTTGGACGACGTACCTCAAGTGCTCCCCGGAGGGGGCAACAAGAAGCACGCCATCTCCTGCACCTTGTAGGGAAAAAGCACCATCAAAATACATAATCCATTCTTGGGGTGATTCCTTGCCGGGGATAGCTGTCTCCGTCACTTCCTCATCAGGGGTTGGCGTCCATTCTTCAATAAACTCTGCCAATGCCCTGCTCTGAATAGTTGATGTGCTTTCAAACTTCAAACCAAAACTGGATAACTCCAAAGCCCACTCCACTATTCTGCCGGTAGCCTCAGGGTTTCGGAGTATCCGTTGCAACGGGAAACGAGTGACAACCATGATCTCATGGGCTTGGAAGTAGTGGTGTAGTTTCCTTGAGGCCATGATGAGACCAAAGATCAACTTTTGCACGCCAGAGTACCTCGATCTAGCCCCTTGTAATAAGGAGCTGATGAAGTACACTGGGCGCTGCACCACTTTCTTCATTGCCGCGTCCTTGGGGTTGCTCTCATTGTCGTGCTCATTGCAGTACTGATCCTTCTCTGACTCTGCCGGTCTCTGCTCACTCTCTGCCTCATCCACTTCTCGCTGCGCTACCAAAGCTGCACTGACTACTTGGTTGGTTGCCGCTAAGTACAGCAGCAACGGCTCCTAGGGTTTGGGAGCGACCAAGGTAGGCACGGATGACAAGTAGGCCTTCAACTCTTGCAAAGCTGCATCTGCTTCCGGGGTCCACTTCATGGGTCCTGCCTTCTTCAAAATTTTGAAGAACGGCAGGGCGCGCTCGGCAGACTTGGAGATGAATCTGCTCAGCGTGGCAACGCATCCTGTCAGACGCCTCACATCCCTAACTGTCCTTGGTGCTTGGATCTGCTCGATAGCCTTGATCTTGTCGGGATTGGCTTCGATCCCACGATGGGATACAAAGAACCCAAGCAACTTGCCGGAGGGAACACCAAATACACATTTCTCCGGGTTGAGCTTCAAATTGATTTTGCACAAATTAGCAAACGTCTCCTCCAAATCTTGAATAAGGGTGGCCCTATCCTTGGTCTTGACCACAATATCATCCATATAGGCTTCTATATTTCTGTGCAACTGTGGCTCAAAACCAATCTGGACTACCCCTTGCAAAAGTGGACCCGGCACTCTTTAATCCGAATGGCATGCGGACAAAACAGTACGTACCACATGGAGTGATGAACGACGTCTTCTCTTCATCTTCCTTGGACATGAAGATCTAGTGATACCCAGAATACGCATCCAGAAAGGAGAGCAAATCACAACCTGAAGTGGAATCCACAATCTGATCGATACGCGGCAAGGGAAACGGGTCCTTCGGGGAAGCCTTGTTGAGATCTGTGAAATCTATGCAAAGTCTCCACTTACCGTTAGCCTTCCGGACTACCACTGGGTTTGCCAACCACGTGGGATGCAGTCCTCCTCTAACCAATCCAGCTGCCTCTAGTCTCTTGATCTCTTCTACAATGAATTGCTGCCTCTCCAAGGCCTGCTTCCAGACTTTCTGCTTGACAGGTCGGGCATGTGGGCAGACAGCAAGGTGGTGCTTGATTACCTCCCTAGGAACACCGGGGATATTAGATGGTTCACATCGATATTCGCTCGCAGGAAGGCAACGAGCGCGCTTTCCTATTTGTCATCGAGGGTGGCGCTGATAGTGAAAGTACCATCAACGCCAGCCAGCCCTGCCGGGACCTTCTTCACTTGGGGTGCAGCGACCTTGGATCTCTTGCCATTAGAACACTCCGGCACGTCGTCAACGAGTGCCGTGCACTCGGTGGGGGCACGCTGCCCGGACTCTTTGCCGGAGTCCCTGCAATCCCTCTTCTTTCCTTTGCTTTCCTTAACGGGAGCTGCTGCTGCCACTGCTTCTGCTGCGACTGCATCCCGGTACATCTTGTCCACACAAATGATTGCATCCTTCTCATCTAATGGGATGGTGATGACTCCCAGTGGCCCAGGCATCATCAAGGTGTTGTAGGCATAGTGAGATGCTGCCATGAACTTAGCCAGGGCCGGGCATCCAAGGATCCCATTGTATGGCAGGGGGAGATCAACCACATCAAACACAATCCTCTCAGTTCGGTAATTCAGTTCTCCCCCAAACGTTACCGGCAATGTGATCTTTCCCTTAGGACGGCTCCTGCCAGGATTAACTCCTTGAAACGTGCCGGTAACCTCCAGCTCTTCCTCTTCTATCTGAAGCTTGCTGATAACTGCTGGGGAAATCAGATTCAACCCGGCCCCGCCGTCCACCAACATCTTCGTGACCTTGAGGTTGCGGATTGTTGGGGAGACCAACAATGGCAAACACCCTACCGTAGTGGTACGGCTAGGATGATCCTCCTCGTCAAAGATGATGGGCGTACAGGACCACTTGAGAGACTTTCGGGCCTCGGGCGCTGGCTCCACGGCATTGACTTCTCGCGCCCACCGCTTGAGTTGGCGGTGAGAGGTGTGCAGAGATGCACCCCCGTCAATGCACAGGGCGTCGGTGGCCTTCTGAAACTCTTGCTCACTGGTTTCCTCTTCATCCCCTCCATCACTCTCATCACCACAGGCTTCCTTCTCTCAACCTCTGGCGGGTTTTCCTTGGTTCCGAAAGGGTTTGCCGGGGTGATTTACTTCACCACCTCGGCCCTTGCCGCCAGCAACATTCTGACCCTTTTCCTTGTCACGCTTCTCATACTCTGCTTTCTGTCTTTTGACAAGCTGCTAAACCTGATAACACTCTTGAAGGTCGTGGCCCTTGGTCCGATGAATCTTGCAATACGGCCCATCACCTTTCCTGGCTTTCTCGGTAGCAGCGGCTTCCCAGCAGTCAGCGCACACGGCAGCTTCCTTGCCAGGGGCCTCAACTTTGGCCGTCTTGCCGGTACTAGGTGTACCCAATCCTTCAACCATCATCACTGCCTTATCCCTTCGCTTCTTACTGCGCTTCTTGCTCTTCTTCTGACTGGTTGATTCATCCTCATCCTCTGAATCAATATTGGTGCAATCTTCCTCTCCGGGCAACTTTCTTCCCTCCTCCATCCGAGCACACTTATCCACCAACGTGTAGAGCTCCTTCACAGTCTTGGGCAACCGTACGTTCATCTTGGAACGAATCCGGCGGTTGCGCACATTGGACTAGAAGGCGGCTATCACGGCTGCCGGATGGATATTTGGGATATTTCTATGAACTTTGCTGAATCTTAAATACTTACGGAGGGTCTCTCCTTCCTTTTGTTGGAGAAGCTGCAAGTTGCTGGGTCGGCCCGGCTCTTGGTGGCCACCGGTGAAGGCACCGATGAACTCATGTCACATGTCTGCCCATGATGAAATGGAGTTCTCCGGCAGGTGCATCAGCCAAGACCTCACATTGTACTTGAGGGCCAAAGGAAAGTAGTTGGCGAACACCTTCTCATCTCTTCCCCCGGCAGCCTAAACAGCGATGGTGTAGATGCTCAGGAACTCTGCCGGGTTCAGCCTCCCATCGTACTTCTTAGGTATCTCTGGCTTGAACATGCGAACGGACGGCCAACGGACTTGCCGCAGCTCACGGGTAAAGGCAGGGCAGCCAACCTCGAAAGGTAGGCACCCACCAATACCGAGCGCGGGCTCGTCGACGCTGGGGCCATCGCACACATCGGTCCGGCGGAGGTCATCGCGGCGTTGCTCGACAACGGCGCGCGTGTCTCCTCTCCGCCTATCCTTCGAGGCTCGTCGTTGGCCTGGACCCGCTCGAGGGTCAAAAGAGGCCATCGAGACGCCGTCGGGATCTTGATTCTGTTGCGCTCATGCTGGCTGTCATGGTGGGGACTGCACCGTGGGGATGGCCCCTTCTGTACGGTCAGCAGTATGAGCCGTCGCTGTCGCTTGGGGCGGCCGTGGCGGGCCAGCTCGCCATGAGCCCCCAGCTTCGGCGAAACCGAGCAGACTTTGGATGGTGGCATGCCATTCGTCCATTTGCTCGGCCACTGGTGGAAACCTCAGTAGCAGCTGACCCCGCGCCATGGCCTCCGAGGTTGTACTTGGCATGGGTGATGATGAAGCCGATCGCACCGTCGCTCGGCTCCTGACGATGCCAGTGGCGGCAGCACTGCGCCCCCGCTGCTGCGGGGCGACCACCTGGATGGCAGGGTGGTGCGGTGAAGGCGCTCGAGGGCCAGTGGCTCCGTCAGGCGCAGCAGCTTGGTCGACCCGTCCCGGGGGAGGTGCACGGGCTGCGACCGCACCCGTGGTGGGAGCGGTCGGAGGGTGGCGATTCGCCCCGGCCCGAGCGCCGTTGCTGCGACTGTGCCCGTCGGGATGTTGCTGATGCCACTCTCCTTCGATGTCTCCTGCTCCTACATCGGCCGTGGGGGAAGTGGTGACGGCGCCGCCTGCCCTGACCACATCCCCAGCAGCGTCTGCGTCCTCGCGTGTCTCCGCACCCCCCGCAGCGTTAGAGGCCGCGGGCGGCGGAGCCTTCGAGGTGGAAGGATGAGCCGAAGAACTGGGTTTCTTCTTGGGCGCCATGGTCGATGGCGTCGTTGATGATGTTGATGGTGATGAAGGTGATGCGCTAAACACGCCTTCAGGTTCGCGCAAGCGGTCCCCCTACCTGGCGCGCCAAAGATGTCGTGGGAAACCGCGGCCACCTATGGGACCAGGAGGCCCCTTGCTGGTTCGGCAGGGGGGCGTCGCGTTGCACAAAGAGCAGACGAGCGTGTGGCAGCACGACAGAGATCACACAGGCATTTTTAGCCAGGTTCGGGCCACTGTGAGGCGTAAAACCCTACTCCTGCTTTGGTGGATTGATGGTGGAAAGGTGGTGATGGAGCGTAGTACACTTGCGCGGCAAGGGTTGCCTCAGGGCGGCAGTGGCTACGCGCGTATGGGGCTCTGAGTTACCCAACCTTCTAACCCTCTCTACGGTCGCCATGGGCCTCCTTTTATAGATTAAGGGGTCACCACAATGACAAAACAATCATTAGGCACTGATAAGATAGCAAATAGTGCTATCATACCTAACTCTGTGGGCTGACAGGGCGCATTAAATGCACCGCTCATCGTCACATCGTTGGTTGCCCGACAAGGCTTGCCGGGCTATCTCGCCAGCTCCACGCCTGTTCGCTTGACACGCCGCGGGACGGGTGTCATCTATAGGTGTTTCCTGTAGGGAGAGGCTGCCATGTGGTGAATGGCTGCCACTTAGTCACTCCGCGGTTCGACACCGCACTGATTGACGACGTGGGTCGTGGTGGAGTAGTTGGTGAGGTGGTTTCGCCTCCGCGTGCCCCGGCAGGCCCTGCCGGGATGTCTTGGACGTCGTCTTCCGGGGGTGGCCTCGCCCTTTGCCGAGCTCGCCTGCCCGGCAAAGGAGGCCCTTCTCCTGATGGTGTCGTGCTTCTTTGGCTTGATCTTGGTCCCTCTGATCTATATGTTAGTCCTTTAAACCTCTTAGTCCCTTGTATTCTGACTTGGGTTGGTGCTTCACTCTCGTCCCCGTGCCTGTGCACAGTCTGGGCAACAGACCCAGGATTTTTTGCACCGACAACCGTGCATGTGTTTATACGTATAGGTTTCTTTAAAGTACTGAGTCCATTGATGCAATGTGGTCAAACTGTACCATCGATGTCTCAAAGCCAAAATAGTTCGAGCTTGTTCGTTCTATATAAATAGTATTATATGTTTATTCACCCGTGGGGTTGTTCAATGAATGGAGGGCCAGGGAGCACAAGTGAACAAAGTGCAAATTGCAATCAGTCACGTTAAATAGAGAGTTTCTTTTCTTTAATGCCACGTACACAAATTGAAACGCTTGTTGTGGAGAGAAAAAGATAATCACTCCACTATATATATAGGCAGGGGCCTGAGCGCTTGCTTTATTAGGGTTGCTCTCTTCATTCTCTCATCCTCTCCAGGTCTAAACAAGACAGCGGTAGCGACATTTTCTCTCTGCTGACCGTTGGTCACAGATCCGGCCGGATCCCTTCGGCCGGTGTGTGTAGGGGACTAGGTGCATCGTTCACACAGTCATCGGCGGCGAGGGAGGAAACCCACAGCTGCCGGCAGGTCCCGATCCTCTGCCCGTGCCGTTCTCTCCGACACAGCGGCGGCTCGGGAGGTCCTCCGACCCCTTCTTCCTCCCTGCCGTATTGTGGGCAGATCCGACCTACCGTCGACCTCCTAGCCACATCCCGACAACCCTCAGGTATAAGTTCCTTCGAAAGCGGCCCTGCTCTACTGCCCTAGCTCCCCACGTGTCTACATGTGGATCTTTTTCTACTTCCATCAGCTCTTCCAAAGCCACCTAAATTTTTAGTATTATTAGAGGTAAAGTTACTTCATGCAGTCGAATCTAGGACTTGGTTCAAACAGCGAAGGGGGGAAAGTTGTAGCATGAATCTAGGACTTGATTCAAAGAGGAAATAACAGGGGGAAAGTAGTAGAGATTGGATACCCAACCGATCTCTTGGTTGAAAAAGGAAATAAAGGGAAATGGCAGTACAAATTGGATAAGGAACAGATCTATTATTGGTTGAAAAAGGATAGAAAGTGGCGGCTGGTGGACAAGTCAACAGAGTATGTCCAGGATTAGATTAGCTGCCCTCACATAGTAAAAGGTATCCAGGATTAGATTTGCTACCCTCACAGAGTATGAACAAACTCGGCATCACCACTTTATGCCTCCTTGTAGGTACATTGTGCTGATGCGTCCACTGTCTCATGTCCTTATACCAACTTTTTGCAATTGTTAATATAAGGGCGCATGTAAAGTGAAGCAATCACACTGTTACTGTAAGGACATGTCTAAACAATGTTATTGTTAATCTAATGCCTCCAGTAATACGATGAAATTAAACTGTGTTACAAATGGTACTCCTGCTATTTTTTCCAGTATGATAAGTTAGTTGCTTCTTTACGCTGCTGAGTGTCCTGGTGTCCCCACTGTCCCATGCCCTTAAACCAACACTTTAGCTGTTGTTGATCTACTATATCTAGTAAACAAGCAATGCCACCATTAAAGTAATCCCATATTTGACGAATGTCATTGTTGATCGTAATGCTTCCGGTAACATGAAGCAATGCTGCTGTTTTAAAATTTCTACTATTCTTGCGTGATTGCCATGAACAAAATCAAGATGCTTCTTTTCATTTCGTGTATGTTTCGTATCTTGTTATTTACCAGTAACTGTTTTCTTCTATCTTTTTGTGCGGATAGGGATATCCATTTCACGTCGTTGCTATTGTGACCTTTTGGTGAACTGCACAAAACACTTTTTTTTGGAATGAGTGTCTTGTGCAGTTCAACTAAAATATCACGTGGGCAACATCTCTCAATTTTGGTTGAACTGCACAAAGGTTGATTGGAGTTTCCAACATCTCCGTCAAACTCTGCTGGTAATCTTGTCCAACATTTTATTAGCCTTTGCAAGATGAGCCGTCACTGTCACCACAATGGCACTTTATTTTAGTGGAACTGCACAAAAGGATAAGCAAATTATAGTTGCACCTTGCATGAGTAGGACAGCCAACCTTAATGTTACTCAGTTTTAGTGCAACTACTAAAGAAGAACTGCCAGCTCATGAGAGCAAGTACTTCTTGCTAGCTGCATGATACAATCTTTGCTTCATTTCAGGCAAACTGCAGAAAAAGGTCGCCTGAATTGAATCATCCGAGTGGATTTGCAGGTTCACCATATCGAGTCGTGGCGGCGTAGGGCCCCTCTCTCAGTTATGGTTCCCATGACCGCGTATGTTCCTTCTTGGTTGATTTTGACTCTGCATCCAGCTAGTGATCTTGTGCTACTGTTATGGCACTGCTATGAGAAAGCAATAATGATATTGTTTTTGCATCTTAATTTAACACCATTAATAATTTCTGGCAATCTTTTGGCACCGCTACTGCCACTGATAAATGAAGTAATAATACATTTAAAATAGAGCTACTGTCTTAGCTACCATTTCATTTCCAATGTAGATAACTTGCAGAAGGCCTATCCGGCAGAATCAAGTCCATGTGCACTGCATCAATCACATAGCTGCAATGAACTAGTTGAGTCCATCACGCCTACCGCTATGGTGGCACGGGCCCCCTCTCTAACTGGCGGGCGCCATAATTTTAGTTGAACTGCACAAAAAAAGTGATCGAAATGAGTCGACGCTCCTCCTTCTACTACCACACTGAGGTGTTAATGGATGTCAATGAATCGCCTTCATGTCAAGATACGGGGACATGAAAAATAACTTGATCTCCCAAAGTCATCTCACACAGGTTAGTACTGTCCTTTATCAACATGATTGTGCTTTGTCATACTGTGCTAACGTTGTATTTTTTTAATAAAGCTATTCTATCACAATCTTTTCTCGTTCTGGAAATAAAGTTGCTTTAACTAGTGCCAATATTATAGTAATCATGCTCTTTCTTATTTATGCAAACAAGAATACTCAACTACAGATGTTGTGATGGTCAAAAGCATTCGCCAAGTTCTTGGGTTGTATGACACGGCTAGCCAAGATGGATTTAATCCCGAGATTCACTTTATCCAAAGGCTCTAAAGTGCCATGCGTGTGTGCAAGGTGGAAAGAGATATTTCAGGACGTTGATTGATGATTCCACTAGATTCTGCTATGTGTATTTGTTAAATACTAAGGATGAGGCTCTATACACACTACTTCAAAATCTAGAAGGCCCTCTTGTGCATATATTATAAGTGGTAGTGCCACCTGTGATGCAGAATATTTCAGCTGCCAATGTTTGACCTGTGTGGCCTTAAAAAGGACTGGTTTCAACGTTTAAGCAAATCCTTGGATCAAATTGCTTACATGAAGCATCGATCAATTTTTATTTATTTGTTTACATTCTCACAATGTTTGAGTTGTATAGTTACGATTGGCTCTGATCTGTGAATCATTGAGATGTGTAGGCATCTTTGTTGTACTTATTATTTGAATCTAATGGGTTGGTTCTGAATCTTGCAAGCTGGGAATCATTGTGATGTGTAGGCATCTTTGTTTTACTTATTATTTCAATCTTATTGGTTGGTTCTGAATCTTGCAAGCTGGGAAACACGGCATGATGATGCAGAGGACAGCAACCATAACAAGCTGTTCAAACTTGGTAGAATTGTCTGTGAAAGTGCGGCAAATGAGCTTATCGTTTGTGTCCTAAGAATAATAATTCTAATTGCTGTGCATGTTGATCCTGTGGCACTGATAGAACAAGCCAATGTTTTGCTTGTTTTAAGAATAAATTTTAATTAATGCTAATAAAATTTAAGTAAAGTGACCACTAACACTTGCTATTACAGTACCAATACAGACCCACTCGTGAACCCGAGGGGGCATGTTCTGTCGGGCGTGCAGCGGGCGAGGGAGGGGTAGTAACTGCTGTCACCTGTACGCACTCAGTTTACTGCTGGATGCAGTTCCCCAAGAGCTGAAACACGAACTACTGCCACCGCCTACCCACTCGTTCACCGTCGATTGCAGTTCCCCAAGATTGGAAAAACGAACTGCTGCTGTCATGGTGCCGCCCCCTAGTACCCAGTACACAGCAATCGTCTTCATCTCCCCCTGCCCCCAATCCCCACAAAACAAGAACCGCCACATCAACTCTGCGTGAGAAGAGACTCCAATGGCGATCTGAGGTGTGAGCCTGCTGGATATGGACTTCAGCAAGGAGTTCACCTTTGAGTTCGCTGTTCAGACCCATGGCAGCACCAAGTTGAATGTGATGGACACTAATGATCCGAACTCGGTGAAGCTCTGCATCGCCAAGTTCAAGCAGTACCTACAGGAGGAGAAAGCACAAGGTCGCGGGACTAGACCTTGTGCCCATCCATTCGTCTCATGACAGGGACCAGCGGATCGCCGTCGCCCAGGTATGCGTGTGGGACGAGGTTCTCGTCTACCACTGTTGTAGGGCCATCAGAGCTCCTGGAGCATTCGCCCATTTCATCGGCACCGCCGACTGCACCTTCGCTACGATGGAGAGCAGGAAGAACGCGATTATGCTTTATGATTCGGCCATCTGGTGCAACAAGCTTGTCGACATCCAGAAGCAATACAAGATCATCGGCAACGGGTAGGAGAAGGACTCTGTGGTTGACCTTGTCATGACCATCATCGACCCCTGCTATGCCAACATGAAAGAAGATGTCGATACCAAGGACATGAACACGTGGGAGGTACCTCTGAATCTAGCCTACATAACCTACGCGGCCAAGGATGCATACGCATGCTACGACATGTATAGGCGGATCTTGGACATGAGGGCGTGTCTGCTTCCCATAACCGACGAGTACACGGACAGCCGCAGCATCATGATCAGGCGTGCCAGGAAGGTCTAGATGATGTACTTTTCTGTTTAAGCACCTTTATCATCTGGGTGTTTCATGCATTAGCCTATGTGTCGTAATTATCTGTTTTGTCCGAAATATTTCGTCTAAAAACCCATTAACATGTTTGCTTTTTTTGAGTGGCTATTTGCTTATGTATGTAACTAGTTCACTCGGCTGCCGTGCTTTGAATCTCCTTCCTCCCAACATATTCCCCTTCTCAGGTGGACCCAGCAGGTCTCGTACACAGACATCTGGGACCAACCACCTATCCATTTGTATTTCTTTATTTTGTTCAATCTTTCGTCCTCTTCCTACAATGGCTGGCGGCGCTGCCGCGCATGCCTCGGTGACCCATCCTAGCCTATGGCGCTGGCCAGGCCATCCCTCTACTCCCACACATTCTCCGGCGGTGGCAGCTCCACCGGCCCACCCAGCACCCGAACAAGTCAACCCTCGTACTCCCCTCCGCATGCGTCTTTCCCGGCCCCGGTTCATTTCGGTCCGAGGTCTCGACGTCGTCCTCTGCCTTGGTGCTCTCGCCACGGTGCCGCCGTCTGTCGTTCCCAACATGGTCAACAAAACGAGAGGAATCGGGAGACGATTGTTCATCGAGAGGTTGATAGTCCGGGCCCAGCAGGTCCATGGCCTAGGTTTTGTTGTTTAACACGCGCAGCCCCCGACATGCAGACACAGTTGATCTAGCAGGTTTCAACTTTTTTTTTGGGGTCCAGTAGGTATCAAGCGGCCTCTGGGCCTCCCAGCCTAGCTTGTCTATAACATCAGCAGCCCAAGTTATGTTTGTATTTTCAAGACAACGCACAGCTCAGTTCTATTTTTCTATAAGAATGCAAAACTGAACCTATGTTTTCCCTTCAATAATAGTATATATACTTATATTTATATTTATATCTTATTTTATTACATATATATAATAGAAACAACATAAAGTTTCGTTAAACCTATCGTTCGTCCAACCATTGTATAGACCTTCCCACTTCCTTTATTTTTTGTTTTTATTAATCCTATATCTGAATTTTCTCCCACTTTCTTTTTCGATGTAATCTGAGTTTTCTCCCAGTAGTTTTCCCTAGAACCAACTCAACTGTCCCACGTCTAGCCTAAAAACTAATAATACCCCATGTCCTATTAACTCATCAAATTAAAATGATATTTTATTTCGTAAATCAAAAGTTCTTACAAAATAATAATAATAATTGTTTATATATAACTTGGCAAGTTAACTCCTGGTGATTGCGTTTGCGTACGTAAGCTTGCAAAGATTTTACTGACCAATCAGTAATAGACGTGCAATCATGTGTTTATGTTTTTATAACATTTCTTCGTCCAGCCCAACATGATATTTTCTCCCAGCCCAGCAAATCCATGGATTTAAAAAAAATGCAAATGGGCTTTAAATTCTAACATAATATATAAACGGGCTGCATAGACTCTACATCATTGTTTCACCCAGCCCACCAAATGGACTAAAAAAACCAAATGGATTGGCTGACATGTGGGCTAGTAGATAGAAGCCTAAGCACTTTTGCAAACAAAAATACAAAGGTCAAAGCCTAAGCAAGGCGTTCGATTTACATCCAACGACCGGCATTCTTCTTCAATCTCTCGTCTTCTTCCTCCAGCACTGCCGGGATCGCCTGCTCCAGCCTCCGGCGTCCAGCGGCGCTGTTTCACGCGCCTCGCAGCGAAACGCTACCCCACCGACGGCCAAGCCATCCCTCCACTCCTCCACACCTCCTATTATTCTCTACCGAGTGTAGGCCCACCCCGCACCCGAACCAGTCAAGTTTTCCACTCCTCTCCATCTGCGACTCCACTGCCGCGTCTTCCCCATCTCCGGGTCGTTCCAGTCTGGGGCCTCGCCGTCATCCACCGGCCTTGGTGCGCTCGGCATGGTGTGGTCAACGTGGACAACAAACGAGAGTCATCGGAAGATGACTGTACATGAGAGGTTGACAGCGGGGACGCACCACGCCCATGGACGCATGCATGCAACTGCATCCTTTTTACCCTGAAAAATAATGTTTTCTCCCCCTGACAGCTGGGACCCACCAGCTACATCTTCACACGCAAGGAAGTGCGTCCTTATTTCGGGCAAAATAAATTATTCCTCCCCCTGACAGCTGGGACCCATCAGCTATATCTTCGCACGCAAGGAAGTGCCTCCTTGTCCTCCCTGATAGATGGGACCCACCGGGTCGAACCGTACGTAGGGTTGTCTCTCTGGTAGCAAACGTGTACGTACATACTGGTCGATCGGTCTCTCTGCAAGGATGAATCATGGCCGAGCAAGGAGCGGGACGTGTGACGTAGCAGTTGATGCAGTCCTGTATAAATTATGTACACGTACGTACAGCCACGCTGCAAGAAAGTAAATACGGCTACGTACATACATACAGGCAGGGTCTCGAATGCGTACAGCGACGGCGTCCTGTTCATCGGCAGCCAACCGGCCGGGTCAGAACGGAGAAACTGCATCGTGTTCATCGGGGAGGGAACGGAATGCGTCATGTTCATCGGGAGCCAACCGGCTTCGATGGAACAGCCAAAACAAGGTCTGGCGTACCGCAGAATGGAGGAAACGGCCTTCTGTTCGACCCCGTACAGTTGAAACGGGGTACTGTTCATCAGGGAGGTTCTGGCGTACCGCAAAACGGAGGAAACAGACTTCTGTTCGAGGGCCTACGGTCGAAACAGGGTCCTATTGAACGGGAGGGGTCTGGCGTACCGCACAACAGAGGAAACAGACTTCTGTTGGAGCGCCTACGGTTGAAACAGGGTCCTGTTCATCCACCGTCTACTGCCTCACTCCAGCCTCCACGGGCTACTGTTCATCCACCGTCGACTTCATCCAGCCTCCACCAGCTACTGTTCATCCGCGGGCTACTGTTCATCCAGCCTCCACCGGCTACTGTTCATAGAGCCTCCACGGGGTCCTGTTCATCCACCCCCAACTGGCTGGGGTGCGGCGGCCTACTCGGGGTCCTGTTCATCCAGCAGCAACGGCCTACTACCACGGGGTCCTGTTCATCCAACCCCCACCGGGAACTGTTCATCCACAGCCAACCAACCGGCTCGACTCACCATGTCTCGACTCGTTCTACGTACCGAGCGCACGGTAGCAGCGGTCACTGTTCATCAAGAGGCAACCCAACACCGGCTGGCTACGTCTCGCACGGGGGCTCGATCGGCTTCAGTAAGCAGCAACAGTGATCGATCGCTCGGGTTCAGTTAGCAGCAGCAGCGAAGGAATCGCTCGGGTTCAGTCAGCAGCGAATGAATCGCTCGGGTTCAGTTAACAGCCAAGGGATCGATCGCTCGGGTTCAGTAATGTAGCTAGTGTGATCACTCGGGTTCAGTTAGCCAACGCCTCACACACACGCGCGTACACGAGAGAAACGCGCAAACCTCCGTGCATCGCTCGGCCCCGACCACCTACCGTAACCGGGAACTCCCCGATATTTTCCTCGCCCTCGCTTCTACCATGATTTTTTACGTCATGGACAGCCCAAAGAATGTCATGCAGGTGCGTCCCCGGCCCGCCCAGGACGAAAAGCCCATTTTCTGTCATGATTTTTTGTCATAGAAGTAGGAGCCCACCATATCTATGATGATACGTGCTTTTGTCACAATTATCGTCATAGAAGTGTCATAAGCATGACAAGAAAAAAATTCGTTCGGCCAAAAATGTCACGAATGTGTCTTTTTTTTGTAGTGATTGGCATAAAACAATCAAAAATTATAGATACGATGGAGACGTATCAGCATCCCCAAGCTTAATTCGTGCTCGTCCTCGAGTAGGTAAATGATAAAAAAGATAATTTTTGATGTGGAATGCTACCTAGCATAATCTTGATCGTATATCTAATCATGGCATGAATATTAATACACGAGTGATTCAAAGAAATAGTCTATAATTTGACATAAAGACATCAATACTCAGGCATCCCAACAAACAATCATGTCTTTCAAAATATCAACGCTAAAGAAAGCTATCCCTACAAAATCATATAGTCTTGTCATGCTCTGTCTTCTTCACACAAAGTATTTATCATGCACAACCCCGATGACAAGCCGAGCAATTGGTTCATACTTTTTAACATGCTTCAGCTTTTTCAACCCTCACGCAATACATGAGCGCAAGCCATGGATATAGCACTATGGGTGGAATAGAGTATGATGATAGGGGTAAATATTGAGAAGACAAAAAAATAAGAAAGTCTCACATCGACGCGGCTAACCAACAGGCTATGGAGATGCCCATCAATTAATATCAATGCGAGGAGCAGGGATTGCCATGCAACGAATGCACTAAGAGCTATAAGTGAATGAAAGCTCAATATGAAAATTAAGTGGGTGTGCATCTAACTCTATAATGAAAAATTCCCACTAGTATATGAAAGTGACAACATAGGAGACTCTCTATATGAAAAACATGGTGCTACTTTGAAGCACAAGTGTGGAACTAGCATGGCCCTTCTCTTCCTTCTTTCTTTCATTTTTTTCTTTTTCTTTTTTTTCTTTTTTGTTTTTTTTCTTCTTTTGGTCCGAAGTCTCATCCCGACTTGTGGGGGAATCATAGTCTCCATCATCCATTCCTTACTAGGACAATGCTCTAATAATGAATAATGACGATCATCACACTTCTATTTACTTACAACTCAATATTACAACTCGATACCTAGAACAAAATATGACTCTATATGAATGCCTCTGGCGGTGTACCAGGATGTGCAACGATCTAGCGTAACATGTATAAAAAAAATGATGAACGGTTACTGAGCCACAAATACTATGTCAGCTATATGATCATGCAAAGCAATATGACAATGAATGCTCAAGTCATCAAAACAGAAGCGGTGGAAGTTGCATGGCAATATATCTTGGAATGGCTATGGAAAGGCCATAATAGGTAGGTATGGTGGCTGTTTTGAGGCAGATATAATAAGGCTTATGTGTGATAGAGCGTATCATATCACGGGGTTTGGATGCACCGGCAAAGTTTGCACCGACTCTCGAGGTGAGAAAGGGCAATGCACGGTACCGTATAGGCTAGCAAATTGCGGAAAGGTAAGAGTGTGGATAATCCATGGACTCACATTAGTCATAAAGAACTCATATACTTATTGCAAAAGTTTATTAGCCCTCGAAGCAAAGTACTGCTACGCATGCCCCTAGGGGGATAGATTGGTAGGAAAAGACCATCGCTCGTCCCCGACCGCCACTCATAAGGAAGACAATCAATAATAAATCATGCTCCAACTTCATAGCCTAACGAGAGACTATACGTGCATGCTTCGGGAATCACAAACCTTAACACCAATATTCTTACTAGCCACAACCATTTACTAGTACCTCCCACATATTACCATCTCTATATCGCAAAACTACTTCAAGGAATCAAATATATCATATTCAGTGATCCACAAGTTTTATGTAGGATTTTATGACTAACCATGCAAATGACCAATTCCTGTTGACTCCCTAAATAGATATAAGTGAAGCATGAGAGTTTAATTCTTTCTACAAAATACCATGCTCTAATAAATATAAGTGAAGCAAAATAGCATTCTATGAATAAAGGTTTTCCATGTGAAGAGAAATAGGCAATCCAACTTCAAATAATATAACTGAAGCACATGAAGCATTTTATAAAGCCATACTCAAAAATTATAAGTGAAGTGCAATGAGCATTCTATAAATCAACCATGGACTATCTCATACCAGCATGGTGCATAAAATAAAAATGAAAACTAAACGCAAAAGACGCTCCAAGATTTACACATATCACATGAACGAAACGAAAACGAAAACATACCGATACTTGTTGAAAAAAGATGGGATGCCTTCCAGGGCATCCCCAAGCTTAGGCGCTTGAGTCTCCTTGAATATTTACTTGGGGTACCTTGGGCATCCCCAAGCTTGAGCTCTTGCCTCTCCTCCTTCTCCTCATATCGAGACCTCCTCGATCTTTGATCACTTCATCCACACAAAACTCAACAGAAAGCTCGGTAAGATCCGTTAGTATAATAAAGCAAATCACTACTTTAAGTACTGTTGCAAACCCATTCATATTTTATTTTTGCATTATCCCTTCTGTATTATAACTTCTCCATGGCTTATACCACCGATAAAATCGATAGTTTCATCAAAACAAGCAAAACAATGCATCAAAAACAGAATCTGTCTTAAACAGGACAGTCTGTATTAATCTGAACTTTAACCATACTTCTGGTACTCCAAATTTTTTGAAACATTAGGAAAAAATAAAAAATTTGCATAGAAATATTTTGTAAAAATTTCAGAAACTTTTGACGTTCCAGTAAAACATGTAAAATCAGGCACTACAGCCAAAGTTTGTGTTTCTACACCGCACGTACCAACAAGCAATCTAATCATCCTAAAGGCAAATCTTGGCACATTATTTTTATAATAAAATGGGTTTGTAAAAGGGGATAATTATTTTTTTGAGAAACTTCCATGAAAAATTTACATTGTTTCCATGAGCATGAACACAAGTGTTCAAGGTCGACCCTCACTTCTCCAATGCATCACCTTTCCATCGCTTCTCTTTTTGAAAAAGTTTTTAGGTTCCCCTCTATATTTTTTTGTTTTTAAACTTTATAAAAGCACTCAATAGAATAAATGACTCTCTAAAACTTCCAGCTTGTCTCCCTGGCAGCACTTTCTTTAAAGCCATTAAGCTAGGCATAAAGTGCTCAAGTAATGGATCCACCCGGATCCCAAGGTATATCAAAGCCAATTTTAATTAACAATGATTTGGAATTTAGTAGTGAGCACAAAGCAACATATATCATGCAATGACGAAGTCTGACTCTCTTCCTATGCATCGGCATGTCATACAAGAACAATTCATGCACATCAAGTAAAGGCCAATACATAGCATAAGCACTTTCTTGCAATTTTATCGTGTTGGAAACATAGAGAGGCGGAGATGTAGTTCCTCTCTCATAATAATTGCAAGTGGGAGCAGCAAGCACATGCATATTACATTCATCAAAATCATCATGTGCAACGGTAAAAGGCAACCCATCAATGTAATCTTTAATAAGTGCAAACTTCTCTGATATAGTGTACTTTGGAGAATTCAAAAAGATAATAGGACTATCATGTGTAGGTGCAATAGCAACAATTTCATTCTCAACATAAGGAACTATAGCAAGTTCATCTCCACAAACATAATTCATATTGGCATCATGGCCACAAGCATAGCAAGCATCAAGTTCATCAAAAAGGGATATTTCAAAGAATCAATGGGATCATGACAATTATCATAACATTCATCCTTCGGTAAGCACGAAGGGGCATTAAACAATGTATGAGTTGAAGAATTACTCTCATTAGAAGATGGGCACGGGTAGCTAATCCGTTCTTCCTCCGTTTGTTCTTCGCTCTCCTCATCATCTTTTTCATCCAATGAGCGCATAGTTCCATCAATTTCTTCTTCCATAGACTCCTGCAAAATATTAGTCTCTTCTTGGACAGCGGAGAAGTCCACAATATATGGTTTAATATAAGCATTAGAAGAAGAATTTTCATAGCAATATTTAAGTATGGTAAAATTTTCAGATTTGTAAAGAGTAGCATTATACTTTTCAATCAAAGAAGCTATTTCATAAGCAACATTAAAAGCAACGAATTCTTCAATTTGTTCAATATCGTAGTAATTATAAACACCCTTGGCATAAGAAGATAAAATTCCATTATCCTTAAACTCACATTGGAAGGGAAGGTGTTTTTTAGGATATTCAGAACAACAAGTAAAATCATGTATTTCGCATAAATTCAAAGCATAGCAATACAAACTATTAATATGATGCCATAAAAGATTCCTTTTTTGAGATAAGCCGTGTCGCACAAAATAAGCATGCTCATTTAATGATTTTCCCTCAACTAAGCTAGTTGGGGTTTCAGCACTAGCACATAGGGATCGAAGATGATCCAAGTAAAAAGCTTCAGTAGTATGATAGATTTTGGGTGGTTCTTCAACCATTAGTTTAGCAGGTACAACTAATTTTTTTGGTATTTTCCGTTTCCTACCCATAACTAAAGATAGAAAACAAGAGCACAAAATAAAATCTACTTAGTGATAAAGCAAACAAGCACACACGAGAATATTCACCCCACGCTATGGCTCCCCGGCAACGGCGCCAGAAAATGGTCTTGATAACCCACAAGTATAGGGGATCATTTGTAGCCTTTTTCGATAAATAAGAGTGTCAAACCCAATGTGGAGCTAATGGCAGAACAAATATTCCCTCAAGTTCTATCGACCACCGATATGTAGCGACCCGACCCAAATGGATCAAGTCTCTGTGCTTAAGTGTGATCCCTAGATCGGTATGCTGACACACATAGTACTCGAGGATTTATAACAGAGGTAAATCACATGTATAAAGTAACATAAATACTATTACCTCAATCCATATAGTGGAAGTAACAACAAGGTTGTGGAGTTCCCAACAACGCCAATGGCAAAGTTGAGTGTAGACATCGTAACCCTAACATATCACTTACTCGTCGTAAGAATTCCTGCAACATGAGACATTGCAGCCATGTAGGTCAGTACATTGAATGTACTGGCAAATTCACACCATAGGATAATGATGAACAATATCTATCACTACATGCATATTTGGCTGGTGGAGGCTCTAAGTTTATTTTTGCATAAAGCCAATTTTTCCCTACAACAAAGGAGTACTTTTATTTAACTACAAAGTTTGTTGAGAACATCGAGAAGGTAACCCCAACTCAATCCCAATTAAAAGTTGACAACCCAATCAAATTAATTAAGTAATGTGATGAGATCAAATCAATAATTCAAGTACCAGATACTCAAGATGTCCATAACCGGGGACACAGCTAACCATGATTAGTTTGTACACTCTGCAGAGGTTTGCGCACTTTTCCCCACAAGACTCGATCTCCTCTGTTGTATTTCTCGCACTGCATGACGTTTGAGAAACGGATGACCGAGAAACAGTCTTTCCGAAGAGGTCCCCTTAACCGATAGATAGGCCGGTACACCTACAATCCCCTACATCTGCTAGCCCATCATGGAAAGGATTCCCACAACTTACTCAACTATGCCAGAGCCCATAATGGCATGTGGCTGCACACGGAAGTTTCTAGCATGAATAATCTTATGATCCCTTTGAGCCTGGGTGGCATTCCATAGGATGATCACACGGATACCCCGGGATCTCCTAGGACAACACTGGATTCCCCAGGTGTTCGGGCAAGCCACTGGTATCCCCAGGGTGCCCCAACCATTCCACCCAGATGTGTATTAAAGTAGCCACCTTAAGTTAAACCTTAGTTAACAATAACTCTCACATCTTTCATCAATTCTCTCAAACCAAACCACGTCTACGAGCATAGCGTAGCAAAGTAAGCATAACGTAGTAATACCCATGGTTTGATAAAGGACAATAGGTTCCTACCTCATCAACTACCTCCCAGTACCCACATGTTATCAAACCCTAACCATGCCGTGTTTGAGGATTGAAACTAATGCATAAAACTGGGTAATAAAGGGGTATGATCAAAGTGTTACTTGCCTTGTACTGTTGATGAAGATTCTTCGCACTCATAATTCCTGATGGTTCTACTCGTCACACTCCGATCAATCTATCGTAAGCAAGCAATTTAATCCACACATAAGCAATCACTCAAAGACCCAAAAAAATGCAAAGGAAGATTGCGAAAACTCCAAAAGAACCAAATCAAATTATTTTGTAAGATCACATCCTAATTTCGGTGAAAAAGTGTCGTGATGGCTCAAGATATTAGATTATGCCTAGGGATTCAATTTGAAAAAGGAATCAATTGAAAAAGTGTTGCAGTTTACAAGATATGATCAAGTGAAGCTTCGAGTTCAAATTTGAATCGTTCAAATTTGAAAAGATCAAAAGTTGAAACTAATGATGCTACTGGATGTAGGAAGTCAATACGAATATGTAGGAAAAAGAATTACTAGATTGAAAATAACGGATCAAGTAATTCAACATAGCATTGAATCTGCTTAGAATGTTGTGTAACAACTCTTTGGTGAACTAGTAGAGTAACTGGCTAAGATCAAAATTATATGTTGGAAAGATGACACTAATTGTGCGAACAGAAAGATTACTTCAATACGAATCCGATGCAGTTGGGTTCATCGGAAACGGAGGTACGGATAAAAAGATATGATCGAAAGAAATTTGAGTATGAAACTAAACAAATTTTGAAATTTGAAAGTTGCAAAAAGTTTATTTGATAGATTAGGTGGAATCAAGACGAAAATATTGGTGTTGGTTTCGTCTAATTTGGATGAACCAGTAAAAAGTTATGGCTATTTGAAAAATCAGGGTCAAGCTGTTTTACGGAAGAAAAAAAGCTATGGCTAAAAGAATTCTAGTCCTAAAATGTAAATACAGAGACTAATTTATAAATCTAATTATTCTACCGTACTCATCTAGAAATAATAAGCTACGGAAGTATATATAAAAAATACGAAGAAATATACCTTTATAAGATAGAGAAAAGACGACTTCGGAGAGAGGAGACGACTTCCAGAATTCCCGCCAGAGAGGAGAAATATATTTTTCTTTAGTGAATCTAGTCAAACCAAAATATATTGATTTAACCCGAATCGGATGATTTTTGGAGACTCTATGGGTCTATATTTATAGGTGGAAAAGATGTTTAGGGGTCAAAGGCTAGGCAATGTGGGACTAAACGTAGACAAACAAATAAAACGAAGGGAAACGAATGGCTAAAAAGCACCACAGGCCGGCCGCACGCACGCTGCAGTTTTTTTTTTATTCGGCCAAAGGAAAAAGAAAAAGAAAAAAAAACTGAAAAGGAAATTGCTGGCTGGGCCTGGCCCATGTAGGAAAAAAAATGGGGCGCCGCTGCCACTAGGCTGCGCATGTGGGCGACATATAGTTAAGGCGTATACGCACTTTTTTTAAAATAGAAACAGAAAAGGAAAACCTGAATAACGAAAATAAAAATAAAATTGTACATAGACATATTATATATCATAATTTTCAAAAAATTATTTCCTAAAAGATGAACATATTTTAAGTGGCAAATAAATTCCAAAAAAAACTAAATAAAGCAAACAGTGCTACTGGTTCATTTAAAAATCAAATAAAAATATTTTAAAATACAAAAATAATTTCAAATTTATTTCTCTCCATTTTTATACTGTAGGGAATCATTTTACCCTATTTTCCATATATTTTATTTTTGGAGAAAAATAATTTGAATAAAATCCAAATAACTCCAAATTGAAAATGGTTTTCAAAATACCTTCAAAGGGACTTTAAATTTTGATTCTTTGAAACTTCCAACTCATATTTCATACGATTTGAAGAAGTCATTTTATCTTCTCTCATGAAAATCATTGAGTTGCATAAAGTTTCTGAATTTGCAATATTTTCAAATGAAATTCAAATCTTTTCGAAACCCCTTTTAAAATAGAAGAAGTCATGTTATCTTCACTCTAGGGTTTGTAATGAAATAGATTTGAATTCAAGGAGATCATAAATGCAAGGTGAAAGTTTTGGGAAAGTCATTTTATTCCCTCTCATTCAACTTTCAAAAAGTTTCAAATTTCACTCAAATTCAAACAAGCAACCACACCACAATCAAGCAAACAATCAAAACTTTTTATTTAATATAACATTCCAAAATTTAGAATTTTGGGATGTTACACGATACAACTCTACGCACACTTTACGTTTGCTTTACCTAGAACAAGTATAAAACTATTTGGTAGGTGAAAGGATAAGTTTGCAAGAATAAAACTAGAAGTACTTTGCAAGAATAAAACTATGAGTAAAATGCAAGACAATAAAAGTAGATAGCTTTTGTCAACAAGAAAGTTATTTGTCCCTAGGCAATCGATAACTAGACCGGTAATCATTTTTGCAATTTTACATGAGGGAGTGGTATAAGCTAACATACTTTCTCTACTTGGATCATATGCACTTATGATTGGAACTCTAGCAAGCATCCGCAACTACTAAAGATCATTAAGGTCTTAAAACCCAACCATAGCATTAAGTATCAAGTCCTCTTTACTCCCATACGCAACAACCCACTTATCCGTGTTCAGGCTTCTGTCACTCCGGCAACCGACAACGAGCAAATTATGAACGCATTGCAACACCCTAAAGCGGGGACCCCTCACATTTGCGCGAGACGGAGGGCACCGTAGGACAGCACCATAAATAAAATATACACTCAAACCAACCACGATCATCAATTAGCCCATAGGACAAAACGGATCTACTCAAACATCATAGGATAACCACATATCATTGGGAGATAATATATAGTGTTGAGAACCATATTTAAGTAGAGATTACAGCGGGGAGAAGGGGTGTTACACCGCTGCATAGAGGGGGAGAAAGTTGGTGTTGACGGTAGCAAGATTGTTGATGTAGATCGTCGTCACGATCCTTGCCCCGGCGGCGCTCCGGCGCCACCGAGAGAGAGGGGGAGAGAGCCCCCCTCCTTCTCCTTCTTCCTTGGCCTCCCCCCTAGATGGGAGGAGAGTTCCCCCTCTGGTCCATGGCCTCCATGGCGGCAGAGGGGCGGGAGCCCCTCCGAGATTGGATCTATCCCTCTGTTCTCTTCTATTTTGCGTTTCTGTTTTCTGGCCCTTCACCGTTTCTTGAATTTCCGGAGATCCGTAACTCCGATTGCACTAAAAAATTTACACGATTTTTTTCCGTAAATTATCTTTCTTGCGCCCGAAGAAGGGCCCCAACCGACTTACGGGGAGGGCACAAGACACCTGGGCGCGCCAAGGGGTGCCCGGTGCGCCCTGATGGGTTGTGGAGGTCGTGGGCCTCAGTTTGCGTTGATTCCACCTCCCAAAAATCACATATATTCCAAATTAATTCTCCGTAAATTTTTATCGCATTTGGACTTCGTTTGATATGGATATTCTGTGAAACAAAAAACATGCAACAAATAGGAACTGGCACTGGGCACTGGATCAATAGGTTAGTCCAATAAATCATATAAAATGCTGCCAAAACTATGTGAAAGTTGTATAATATTGGCATGAAACAATCAAAAATTATAGATACGACGGAGACGTATCAGCATCCCCAAGCTTAATTCATGCTCGTCCTCGAGTAGGTAAATGATAAAAAAGATAATTTTTGATATGGAATGCTACCTAGCATAATCTTGATCGTATATCTAATCATGGCATGAATATTAATACATGAGTGATTCAAAGAAATAGTCTATAATTTGACATAAAGACATCAATACTCAGGCATCCCAACAAACAATCATGTCTTTCAAAATATCAACGCTAAAGAAAGCTATCCCTACAAAATCATATAGTCTTGTCATGCTCTGTCTTCTTCACACAAAGTATTTATCATGCACAACCCCGATGACAAGCCGAGCAATTGGTTCATACTTTTTAACGCGCTTCAGCTTTTTCAACCCTCACGCAATACATGAGCGCAAGCCATGGATATAGCACTATGGGTGGAATAGAGTATGATGATAGGGGTAAATATTGAGAAGACAAAAAAAATAAGAAAGTCTCACATCGACGCGGCTAACCAACAGGCTATGGAGATGCCCATCAATTAATATCAATGCGAGGAGCAGGGATTGCCATGCAACGAATGCACTAAGAGCTATAAGTGTATGAAAGCTCAATATGAAAATTAAGTGGGTGTGCATCTAACTCTATAATGAAAAATTCCCACTAGTATATGAAAGTGACAACACATGAGACTCTCTATATGAAAAACATGGTGCTACTTTGAAGCACAAGTATGGAACTGGCATGCCCCTTCTCTTCCTTCTTTCTTTCATTTTTTCTTCTTTTTCTTCTTTTTTTTCTTTTTTTCTTTTTCTTCTTCTTTTGGTCCGGAGTCTCATCCCGACTTGTGGGGGAATCATAGTCTCCATCATCCATTCCTTACTGGGACAATGCTCTAATAATGAATAATGATGATCATCACACTTCTATTTACTTACAACTCGATACCTAGAACAAAATATGACTCTATATGAATGCCTTTAGCGGTGTACCAGGATATGCAATGATCTAGCGTAACATGTATAAAAAATGATGAACGGTGACTGAGCCACAAATACTATGCCAGTTATATGATCATGCAAAGCAATATGGCAATGAATGCTCAAGTCATCAAAATGGAAGTGGTGGAAGTTGCATGGCAATATATGTCGGAATGGCTATGGAAAGGCCATAATAGGTAGGTATGATGGCTGTTTTGAGGCAGATATAATAAGGCTTATGTGTGATAGAGCGTATCATATCACGGGGTTTGGATGCACCGGCGAAGTTTGCACCGATTCTCGAGGTGATAAAGGGCAATGCACGGTACCGTAGAGGCTAGCAAATTGCGGAAAGGTAAGAGTGTGTATAATCCATGGACTCACATTAGTCATAAAGAACTCATATACTTATTGCAAAAGTTTATTAGCCCTCGAAGCAAAGTACTATTACGCATGCCCCTAGGGGGATAGATTGGTAGGAAAAGACCATCGCTCGTCCCCGACCGCCACTCATAAGGAAGACAATCAAAAATAAATCATGCTCCAACTTCATAGCATAACGAGAGACTATATGTGCATGCTTCGGGAATCACAAACCTTAACACCAATATTCTTACTAGCCACAAGCGTTTACTAGTACCTCCCACATATTACCATCTCTATATTGCAAAACTACTTCAAGGAATCAAACATATCATATTGAGTGATCCACAAGTTTTATGTAGGATTTTATGACTAACCATGCAAATGACCAATTCCTGTTGACTCCCTAAATAGATATAAGTGAAGCATGAGAGTTTAATTCTTTCTACAAAATACCAAGCTTTAATAAATATAAGTGAAGCAAAAGAGCATTCTATGAATAAAGGTTTACCATGTGAAGAGAAATAGGCAATCCAACTTCAAATGATATAAGTGAAGCACATGAAGCATTTTATAAAGCCATAATCAAAAATTATAAGTGAAGTGCAATGAGCATTCTATAAATCAATCATGGACTATCTCATACCAGCATGGTGCATAAAATAAAAATGAAAACTAAATGCAAAATACGCTCCAAGATTTACACATATCACATGAACAAAACGAAAACGAAAACATACCGATACTTGTTGAAGAAAGATGGGATGCCTTCCGGGGCATCCCCAAGCTTAGGCACTTGAGTCTCCTTGAATATTTACTTGGGGTGCCTTGGGCATCCCTGAGCTTGAGATCTTTCCTCTCCTCCTCCTCCTCATATCGAGACCTCCTCGATCTTTGATCACTTCATCCACACAAAACTCAACAGAAAGCTCGGTAAGATCCGTTAGTATAATAAAGCAAATCACTACTTTAAGTACTGTTGCAAACCCATTCATATTTTATTTTTGCATTAAGCCTGCTGTATTATAACTTCTCCATGGCTTATACCACCGATAAAATCAATAGTTTCATCAAAACAAGCAAAACAATGCATCAAAAACAGAATATGTCTTAAATAGGACAGTCTGTATTAATCTGAACTTTAACCATACTTATTGGACTCCAAAAATTCTGAAAAAATAGGAAAAAATAAACAGTTTGTATATAAATACTGTGTAAAAAATTCAGAAACTTTTGATTTTCCAGTAAAAAATGTAAAATCATGCACTACAGCCAAAGTTTCTGTTTCTACACCGCACGTACCAACAAGCAATCTAATCATCCTAAATGCAAATCTTGGCACATTATTTTTATAATACAATGGATTTGTACAAGGGGATAATTATTTTTGTGAGAAACTTCCATGAAACATTTACATTGTTTCCATGAGCATGAACACAAGTGCTCAGGGTCGACCCTCACTTCTCCAATGCATCACCTTTCAATCGCTTCTCTTTTTGAAGAAGTTTTTAGGTTCCCGTCTATATTTTTTTGTTTTTAAACTTTATAAAAGCACTAAACTTAATAAAATGACTCTCTAAAACTTCCATCTTGTCTCCCTGGCAGCGCTTTCTTTAAAGCCATTAAGCTAGGCATAAAGTGCTCAAGTAATGGATCCACCCGGATCCCAAGGTATATCAAAGCCAATTTTAATTAACAATGATTTGGAATTTAGTAGTGAGCACAAAGCAACATATATCATGCAATGACGAAGTCTAACTCTCTTCCTATGCATCGGCATGTCATACAAGAACAATTCATGCACATCAAGTAAAGGCCAATACATAGCATAAACAGTTTCTTGCAATTTTATCGTGTTGGAAACATAGAGAGGCGGAGATGTAGTTCCGCTCTCATAATAATTGCAAGTGGGAGCAGCAAGCACATGCATATTACATTCAGCAAAATCATCATGTGCAAAGGTAAAAGGCAACCCATCAATGTAATCTTTAATAAGTGCAAACTTCTCTGATATAGTGTAGTTTGGAGAATTCAAAAAGGAAATAGGACTATCATGTGTGGGTGCAATAGCAACAATTTCATTCTCAACATAAGGAACTATAGCAAGTTCATCTCCATAAACATAATTCATATTGGCATCATGGCCACAAGCATAGCAAGCGTCAAGTTCATCAAAAAGTGATATTTCAAAAGAATCAACGGGATCATGACAATTATCATAACATTCATCCTTCGGTAAGCACGAAGGGGCATTAAACAATGTATGAGTTGAAGAGTTACTCTCATTAGAAGGTGGGCACTGGTAGCTAATCCGTTCTTCCTCCATTTGTTCTTCACTCTCCTCATCAACTTTTTCATCCAATGAGCTCATAGTTTCATCAATTTCTTCTTCCATAGACTCCTGCAAAATATTAGTCTCTTCTTGGACGGCGAAGAAGTCCTCAATATATGGTTTAATATAAGCATTAGAAGAATAATTTTCATAGCAATATTTAAGTATGGCAAAATTTTCAGATGTGTAAAGAGTAGCATCATACTTTTCAATCAAAGAAGCTATTTCATAAGCACCCTTAAAAGCAACGAATTATTCAATTTGTTCAATATCATAGTAATTATAAACACCCTTGTCATAAGAAGATAAAATTCCATTATCCTTAAACTCACATTGGAAGGGAATGTGTTTTTTAGGATCTTCATAACAACAAGTAAAATCATGTATTTCGCATAAATTCAAAGCATAGCAATACAAACTATTAATATGATGCCATAAAAGTTTCCCATTTTGAGATAAGCAGTGTCGCACAAAATAAGCATTCTCATTTAATGATTTTCCCTCAAGTAAGCTAGTTGGGGTTTCAGCACGAACACAGGATCGAAGATGATCCAAGTAAAAAGCTTCAGTAGTATGATAGATATTGGGTGGTTCTTAAACCATTGGTTTAGCAGGTACAACTAATTTTTTTGGTATTTTGCATTTCCTACACATAACTAAAGATAGAAAACAAGAGCACAAAATAAAATCTACTTAGTGATAAAGCAAACAAGCACACACGAGAGTATTTACCCCCATGCTATTGCTCCCCGGCAACGGCGCCAGAAAAAGGTCTTGATAACCCACAAGTATAGGGGATCATTTGTAGCCTTTTTTGATAAATAAGAGTGTCGAACCCAATGAGGAGCTGAAGGCGGAACAAATATTCCCTCAAGTTCTATCGACCACCAATACAACTCTACGCACACTTTACGTTTGCTTTACCTAGAACAAGTATAAAACTATTTGGTAGGTGAAAGGATAAGTTTGCAAGAATAAAACTAGAAGTACTTTGCAAGAATAAAACTATGAGTAACATGCAAGACAATAAAAGTAGATAGCTTTTGTCAACAAGAAAGTTACTTGTCCCTAGGCAATCGATAACTAGACTGGTAATCATTCTTGCAATTTTACATGAGGGAGAGGCATGAGCTAACATACTTTCTCTACTTGGATCATATGCACTTATGATTGGAACTCTAGCAAGCATCTACAGCTACTAAAGATCATTAAGGTCGGAAAACCCAACCATAGCATTAAGTATCAAGTCCTCTTTACTCCCATACGCAACAACCCACATATCCGTGTTCAGGCTTCTGTCACTCCGGCAACCGACAACAAGCAAATATGAACGTATTGCAACACCCTACAGCGGGGACCCCTCACATTTGCGTGAGACGGAGGGCACCGTAGGACAGCACCATAAATAAAATATACACTCAAACCAACCACGATCATCAATTAGCCCATAGGACAAAACGGATCTACTCAAACATCATAGGATAACCACATATCATTGGGAAATAATATATAGTGTTCAGCACCATGTTTAAGTAGAGATTACACCATGGAGAAGGGGTGTTACATAGCTGCATAGAGGTGGAGAAATTTGGTGTTGACGGTAGCAAGATTGTTGATGTAGATCGCCGTCATGGTCCTTGCCCCGGCGGCGCTCCGGCGCCACCGGGAGAGAGGGGGGAGAGCCCCCCTTCTTCTCCTTCTTCCTTGGCCTCCCCCCTAGATGGGAGGAGAGTTCCCCCTCTTGTCCATGGCCTCCATGGCGGCGGAGGGGAGGGAGCCCCTCCGAGATTGGATCTATCCCTCTGTTCTCTTCTGTTTCGCGTTTCTGTTTTCTGGCCCTTCAGCGTTTCTTAAATTCCTGGAGATACGTAACTCCGACTGCGCTGAAATTTTTACATGATTTTTTCCATAAATTATCTTTTTACGCCCGAAGAAGGGCCCCAACTGACTTACGGGCAGGGCACAAGACGCCTGGGCGTGCCAGGGGGTGCCCGGCACGCCCTGATGGGTTGTGGAGGCCGTGGGCCTCCGTTTGCATTGATTCCACCTCCCAAAAATCACATATATTACAAAATAATTCTCCATAAATTTGTATCACGTTTGGACTTTGTTTGGTATGGATATTCTGCGAAACAAAAAACATGCAACAAACAGGAACTGGCACTGGGCACTGGATCAATAGGTTGGTCCAATAAATCATATAAAATGCTGCCAAAAATATGTGAAAGTTGTATAATATTGGCATGAAACAATCAAAAATCATAGATACGACAGAGACGTATCAGCATCCCCAAGCTTAATTCCTGCTCGTCCTCGAGGAGATCGGGGAGACCCTGAAGGGCGTGTTTGAGACACGCGACAAACTTCAGGCGGAGGAGAAGCAAGCGAAGGAAGAGCTCGGGAAGCTCCAGCTTGCCTACTCCGAGCTCCAGACCACGGCCCATGCTGACCGTGAGGAGCTCCAGCAAGAGGAGCAAATCGCCTTGGGTAAGCTATATTTATTGAAGTGTGTGTTTGGCAGCAAAGGGTGCGTTGAGCTCACCCAGCTGTGGCGTTCCACAGAGGTCTTTGCGGATCTCTGCAGAGCGTGGCAGATGCCGTCGTGCATTTCGACCAGATGGCGGGCCATGAGCAGGAGAAGGCATTCTAGTGGCAGTTCCTGGAGTCGCCATCGGCGCAGCTGCTAAACCATAGAATGCAGCAGCTAGCGAAACTATTCCGCATAGCAAGGCCGGCGCTCCAGGACCTCTGCATCAGGTTGTGGCCCACCGAAGCCTTGCCGACCAGCCTCTTCGGCCTCCTTGATCAGATGCGAGTTGCTGCCCCGCAGGTGGATTGCTGGAGCACTCCGAAACTGTTCCGGGAGGCCCCGGGAGGTCTATGGGCCTAATGGGCCAAGGAGAGGCACACACCAGCCCGGTGATCCGATGACTACCCGGTGCACTCCGAAACGATTCCGGTGTCGGAATACCATCGTCCTATATATCAATCTTTACCTCTTGACCATTTAGAGACTCCTCGTCATGTCCATGATCTCATCCGGGACTCCGAACAACATTCGGTCACCAAATCATATAACTCATATAACACTATATCGTCAATGAACGTTAAGCGTGCGGACCCTACGGGTTCGAGAACTATGTAGACATGACCGAGACACCTCTCCAGTCAATAACCAATAGCAGAACCTGGATGCCCATATTGGTTCCTACATATTCTACGAAGATCTTTATCGGTCAAACCGTTATGACAACATACGCAATTCCCATTGTCCATCGGTAAGTTACTTGCCCGAGATTCGATCATCGGTATCTTCATACCTAGTTCAATCTCATTACCGGCAAGTCTCTTTACTCGTTCCGTAATACATCATCTTGCAACTAACTCATTAGCCACTTTGCTTGCAAGGCTTCTTATGATGTGTATTACCGAGAGGGCCCAGAGATACCTCTCCGATACTCGGAGTGACAAATCCTAATCTCGATCTATGCCAACTCAACAAACACCTTCGGAGATACCTGTAGAGCATGTTTATGATCACCCAGTTACATTGTGACGTTTGATAGCACACAAGGTATTCCTCCGGTATCTGGGAGTTGCATAATCTCATAGTCGAAGGAATATGTATTTGACATGAAGAAAGCAATAGCAATAAACTGAACGATCAATATGCTAAGCTAACGGATGGGTCTTGTCCATCACATCATTCTCCTAATGATGTGATCCCGTTATCAAATGACAACACATGTCTATGGTTAGGAAACCTTAACCATCTTTGATCAATGAGCTAGTCTAGTACTAGTAGAGGCTTACTAGGGACACGGTATTTGTTTATGCATTCACACATGTATTTAAGTTTCCGATCAATACAATTCTAGCATGAATAATAAACCTTTACATGAATAAGGAAATATAAAATAACAACTTTATTATTGCCTCTAGGGCATATTTCCTTCAGTCTCCCACTTGCACTAGAGTCAATAATCTAGATTACATAGTAATGAATCTAACACCCATGGAGTCTTGGTGCTAATCATGTTTTGCTCACGGAAGAGGTTTAGTCAACGGGTCTGCTACATTTAGATCTGTATGTATTTTGCAAATCTCTATGTCTCCATCCTTGACCTTTTCATGAATGGAGTTGAAGCGTCTCTTGATGTGTTTGGTTCTCTTGTGAAACCAAGATTCCTTCGCCAAGGCAATTGCTCTAGTGTTGTCACAAAAGATTTTCATTGGACCCAATGCACTGGGTATTACACCCAGATCGGATATGAACTCCTTCATCCAGACTCCTTCATGTGCTGCTTCCGAAGCAGCTATGTACTCCACTTCACACGTAGATCCCGCCACGACGCTCTGCTTGGAACTGCACCAACTGACAGCTCCACCATTCAATATAAACACGTATCCGGTTTGAGACTTAGAGTCATCCGGATCAGTGTCAAAGCTAGCATCGACGTAACCATTTACGACGAGCTCTTCGTCACCTCCATAAATGAGAAACATATCCTTGGTCCTTTTCAGGTACTTCAGGATGTTCTTGACCGCTGTCCAGTGATCCACTCCTGGATTACTTTGGTACCTCCCTACCATACTTATGGAAAGGCACACATCAGGTCTGGTACACAGCATAGCATACATGTGAACCGAACTAGTATCAAATACCCAGGCGCTGCTACGAGCATTAGTAAGGTACACATCAATAACATGTATATCAAATATACCTTTGTTCACTTTGCCATCCTTCTTATCCGCCAAGTATTTAGGGCAGTTCCGCTTCCAGTGACCATTCCCTTTGCAGTAGAAGCACTCAGTTTCAGGCTTGGGTCCAGCTTTGGGCTTCTTCCTGGGAGTGGCAACGTGCTTGCCATTCTTCTTGAAGTTCCCTTTCTTTCCCTTGCCCTTTTTCTTGAAACTAGTGGTCTTGTTAACCATCAACACTTGATGCTCCTTCTTGATTTCTACCTCCGCGGCCTTAAGCATTGCGAAGAGCACAGGAATCGTTTTATTCATCCCTTGCATATTATAGTTCATCACGAAGCTTTTGTAGCTTGGTGGCAGTGATTGAAGAACTCTGTCAATAACACTATCAACGGGAAGATCAACTCCCAGCTGAGTCAAGTGGTTATGATACCCAGACATTTTGAGTATGTGTTCACTGACAGAACTGTTCTCCTGCATCTTGCAGCTATAGAACTTGTTGGAGACTTCATATCTCTCAACCCGGGCATTTGCTTGAAATATTAACTTCAACTCTTGGAACATCTCATATGCTCCATGACGTTCAAAACGTCTTTGAAGTCCCGGTTCTAAGCCGTAAAGCATGGCACACTGAACTATCGAGTAGTCATCAGATCGAGCTTGCCAGACGTTCATAACATCTGCTTCAGCTCCTGCAGCAGGCCTATCACCCAGCGGTGCATCAAGGACATAATTCTTCTATGCAGCAATGAGGATAATCGTCAAGTTACGGACCCAGTCCGTGTAGTTGCTACCATCATCTTTCAAATTAGCTTTCTCTAGGAACGCATTAAAATTCAGGGGAACGGTAGCTCGGGCCATTGATCTACAACATAGATATGCAAAACTATAAGACTAAGTTCAAGATAAAGTAAGTTCAATTAATTAAATTACTAATGAACTCCCACTTAAATAAACATCCCTCAAGTTATCTAAGTGATATGTGATCCAAATCAACTAACCCATGTCCGATCATCACGTGAGATGGGTAGTCATCAATGGTGAACATCTCTATGTTGATCATATCTTCTATATGACTCACGTTCGACCTTTCGGTCTCCAGTGTTCCGAGACCATGTCTGTACATGCTAGGCTCGTCAAGTTTAACCCAAGTATTCTGCATGCGCAAAACTGTCTTACACCTGTTGTATGTGAACATAGAGTCTATCACACCCGATCATCACGAGGTGCTTCGAAACGACGAACTTTGGCAACGGTGCATACTCGGGGAGAACACTTTTTTCTTGAAATTTAGTGAAGGGATCATCTTATAATGCTACCGCCGTTCTAAGCAAAATAAGATGCATAAAGGGTAAACATCACATGCAATCAAAATATGTGACATGATATGGCCATATCATCTTGTGCTTTTTGATCTCCATCTCCAAAGCATCGTCATGATCTCCATCGTCACCGGCTTGACACCTTGATCTCCATCATTGCGTCGGGGTCGTCTCGCCAACTATTGCTTCTACAACTATCGCTAACGCATAGTGATAAAGTAAAGCAATTACATGGCGCTTGCACTTCATACAATAAAGAGACAACCCTAAGGCTCCTACCGGTTGTCGATATTACAAAACATGATCATCTCATACATCAACATATATCACATCATATCTTGACCATATCACATCACAACATGCCCTGCAAAAACAAGTTAGACGTCCTCTACTTTGTTGTTGCATGTTTTACGTGGCTGCTACGGGCTTCTAGCAAGAACCGTTCTTACCTACGGAAAAAACCACAACGGTGATTCATCAAGTTTATTGTTTTAACCTTCTTCAAGGACCGGCCATAGTCAAATTCGATTCAACTAAAGTAGGAGAAACAGACACCCGCCAACCACCTTTATGCAAAACTAGTTGCATGTCTGTCGGTGGAACCGGTCTCATGTGCGTGGACATGTAAGGTTGGTCCGGGCCGCTTCATCCCACAATATCGCCGAATCAAAATAAGACGTTAGTGGTAAGCAGTATGACTATCACCGCCCACAACTCTTTGTGTTCTACTCGTGCATATCATCTACGCATAGACCTGGCTCGGATGCCACTGTTGGGAAATGTTGCGTGGAAAACAAAAAAATTCTACGCACATGCAAGATCTATCCATGGAAATGCATAGCAACGAGAGGGGAGAGTGTGTCTACGTACCCTCGTAGACTGTAAGTGGAAGCATTTAATAACACGGTTGATGTAGTCGAACTTCTTCGCGCTCCAACCGATCAAGTACCGAACGTACGGCACCTCCGCGTTCAGCACACGTTCAGCTCAGTGACGTCCTCCACCTTCTTGATCCAGCAAGATGGCGAGGTAGTAGATGATTTCCGGCAGCACGACGGCGTGGTGACGGTGATGGTGAAGCTATCTCCACAGGGCTTCACCTAAGCACTACGAAAATATGACCGGGGGTGTAAACGGTGGAGGGGGGCGCCGCACACGGTTAAGCAATTGTTCTGGTTGTGCTAGGCGCCCCCCTCCCACATATATATAGGTGGGGGGAGAGGGGAGAGGCCAAGGAGCGCCCCAAGTAGTTTCGAATCCTATTTGGGCTCCTGCCCTAGACAGGCCCCCCTTTCCTTCTTTTGGTGCCAAGGGGAAGGAAGGAGGAGGTGGCGTCCCCCCCCCCCCTTTCCTTTCTCCCACAAGGAGGGAAAGGCAGGAGGAGGTGGCGCCCCCTCCTTTCCTTCTTCTAGGGCTGGCGGCCATGGAGAGGGCGCGCTAGCCCCTCTATGGGCTTGTGTGTGCCTCTCCTTGGCCCATTAGGCCCATAGACCTCCCGGGGCCTCCCGGAACCCCTTCCGGTGATCCGATGACTACCCGGTGCACTCCGAAACTATTCCGGTGTCCGAATACCATCGTCCTATATATCAATCTTTACCTCTCGACCATTTCGAGACTCCTCGTCATGTCTGTGATCTCATCCGGGACTCCGAACAACATTCGGTCACCAAATCATATAGCTCATATAACACTATATCGTCAACGAACGTTAAGCGTGCGGACCCTACGGGTTCGAGAACTATGTAGACATGACCGAGAAACCTCTGCGGTCAATAACCAATAGCGGAACCTAGATGCCCATATTGGTTCCTACATAGTCTACGAAGATCTTTATCGGTTGAACCGTTATGACAACATACGCAATTCCCTTTGTCCATCGGTATGTTACTTGCCCGAGATTCGATCGTCGGTATCTTCATACCTAGTTCAATCTCGTTACCGGCAAGTCTCTTTACTCATTTTGTAATACATCATCTTGCAACTAACTCATTAGTCACTTTGCTTGCAAGGCTTCTTATGATGTGTATTACCAAGAGGGCCCACAGATACCTCTCTGATACTCGGAGTGACAAATCCTAATCTCGGTCTATGCCAACTCAACAAACACCTTCGGAGATACCTGTAGAGCATGTTTATGATCACCCAGTTACATTGTGACGTTTGATAGCACACAAGGTATTCCTCCGGTATCCGGGAGTTGCATAATCTCATAGTCGAAGGAATATGTATTTGACATGAAGAAAGCAATAGCAATAAACTGAACGATCAATATGCTAAGCTAACGGATGGGTCTTGTCCATCACATCATTCTCCTAATGATGTGATCCCGTTATCAAATGACAACACATGTCTATGGTTAGGAAACCTTAACCATCTTTGATCAACGAGCTACTCTAGTACTAGTAGAGGCTTACTGGGACACGGTATTTGTTTATGTATTCACACATGTATTTAAGTTTCCGATCAATACAATTCTAGCATGAATAATAAACCTTTATCATGAATAAGGAAATATAAAATAACAACTTTATTATTGCCTCTAGGGCATATTTCCTTCAAGATGAGGGTGCCCGGGCGACTGAAGTCATGTATCCAAAGGACACTTTGTATTTCTAGTGGGCACCTCGGGGAACCGAGGTGTTTGGGATATAAAAAACTATCTTTTGGTGGAATGAGTATGGCTTGAAATTCCCTCATTTAATTGTATTTGTTTTCATTAATTTATCCTCCTGTGCGACTGTGTGTAACTGAAAGTGGCTAGTCGCCTGCTTCTGCCCCAATGTAGAATATAAAGAGGGTGTTCCTTGAGGCATCTCTGGCCCTTAGCTGACATCTCGGCACCTGGAGGTGGTCTGTGCTCGTAGGAACTATGCAATTAGACTATAATAACTTTATAACTTTCACTTAGTCTAGTAGTTTGACTGTGGGGGCTGATGACGAGACCTCGATGTGTGAAGTGGTTGGATTTAGTAAGCCGAGGTCGACGCCTTTACGCACTTTGGCTAATGTAAAAAAGAAGCCCTTCGTTTGACACGAGTGATCTCTATCGTCACATTGCTTAACACGGTCTTTGGATTGCCGACCAGTTTACGCTTACGCAGATAGTTAGTTTTCAGCTTTCTCCACTGAGATGTTCAGCCAATTAAATTGACGGCACTATCGCAGTGGTTCTCCCGTTACACCCTGTGGCGCCCCCGGCTCAATCGTACACTAATCATGCACGCAAACGTGTACGATCAAGATCAGGGACTCACGGGAAGATATCACAACACAACTCTAAAACATAAATAAGTCATACAAGCATCATAATACAAGCCAGGGGCCACGAGGGCTCGAATACAAATGCTCGATCATAGACGAGTCAGCGGAAGCAACAATATCTGAGTACAGACATAGGTTAAACAAGGTGCCATAAGATGGCTAGCACAAACAGGGATACAACAGATCGAACAGGCGCAGGGCCCCCTGCCTGGGATCCTCCTAACTACTCCTGGTCGTCGGCGTCCTGGACGTAGTAGTAGGCTCCGCCCTGGTGGTAGTAGTCGTCGTAGGTGGCGTCTGGCTCCTGGGCTCCAACATCTGGTTGCGACAACCAGCAAGAAGGGAAAGGGGGAAAGGAGGGGGAAAGCAACCGTGAGTACTCATCCAAAGTACTCGCAAGCAAGGATCTATACTACATATGCATGGTATATGTGTAAAGAGGCAATATCGATGGACTGAACTGCAGAATGCCAGAATAAGAGGGGGATAGCTAGTCCTGTCGAAGACTACGCTTCTGGCAGCCTCCATCTTGAAGCAATAGAAGAGATTAGTTGGAAGTTAACCAAGCAACAACGTATAGCATAATCCTACCCGTCGATCCTCTCGTCGCCACCATGCGAGAGAGCGACCATCGGGTTATATCTGTCACTTGTAAGGGTGTGTTTTATTAAGTATCCATTTCTAGTTGTCATGAGGTCGGAATACAACTCCGGGTCGTCCTTTTACCGAGGGACATGGCTATTCGAATAGATAAACTTCCCTGCAGGGGTGCACCACATATTCCCCAACACGCTCGATCCCCTTTGGCCGGACACACTTTCCTGGGTCATGCCCGGCCTCGGAAGATCCACACGTCGCAGCCCCACCTAGGCTCAACAGAGAGGTCAGCACGCCGGACTAATCCTAGGCACTCTGGGGTCTGGGCCCATCGCCCAGTGCGCTCCTGCACGTTGCGTACGCGGCCGCGAGCAGACCTAGCAACCCACACGATCACGGCGGTTACGTTATCGCGGTCCAACACGGCGCGCGCCGCTCAGTCGCTGACGTCAAGAAGGCTTCAGCTGATACCACGACGCCGGGATACCCATAACTACTCCCGCGTAGTTGGTTAGTGCGTATAGGCCAGTGGCCAGACTCAGATCAAATATCCAATCTCGTTAAACGTGTTATTATGAGATCACCGCGGACGACGACCAGGGCCAGGCCCACCTCTCTCCTAGGTGGTCACAACCTGCCCTGCCGCTCCACAACAAAGAGTCACTTAGGGGGCCGTCGAGGAGGCCAATCCTTTCAGCCCCCGTTCGTGAATCACCTGCGGGTGCTCCACGAGCCGACCCGACTTTAGTATCCATCTGATGTCACATGTAATAAGTAGTATTCATATCCGCAATCGCCACCCGTGGCGAGCACGGCCCAATAATGTAGCATAGTAGACAGACGAGAATGTAGGGCCACTGATGACAAACTAGCATCCTACACTAGGCATTTAGGATTGCAGGTAAGGTATCAACAACAGTAGCAACAATGACAGGCTATGCAGCAGAATAGGATTAACTGAAAGCAGTAACAGGCTACACTACTCTAATGCAAGCAGTATAGAGAAGAATAGGCGATATCTGGTGATCAAGGGGGGGGCTTGCCTGGTTGCTCTGGCAAGTAGGGGTCGTCAACAACGTAGTCGGTCGGGGCACCAGCAGCTGCGTCGGTCTCGTAGTCTACCGAAGAGAAGAGGGGGAAGAAACAGTAAACACACGGCAATAATGCAACAGGGATGCATGACATATCTAAACGCAGGGCCAGGGTGATATACAGCCTAACTAAGCGATTTAGTTAATTTAGGAATTTATTCGGATTTATTTAATTAGGGTTGGACACTATTCATTTATCGAAATCGGCCTAATTGTTCAACGTTCTCATAGCTGCGGGCATCTGACGGGAATACGGAGGATGTATTCGGGTTCGTATCGTCGTTCTGAGCAAGTTTCATGTATAAAATATTTTCATCGGAGTTACGGTTTATTTAATATGATTTTCTAAAGTTTTTATTAATTTCTGAAATTTTAATTAATTATTTAATTCAACATTATCCGAAACAGTGATTGATGACGTCAGCATGACATCATGCTGACGTCAGCAGTTAATTAAGTTAATTACTAATTACTGTTTAATTAACACTAATTAGCTAATTAGATTAACCTAATCAGGATTAATTAACTAATTAATTAATTAATTATTTCAATTATTTATTTTTATTTTTTTATTTTTATTTGGGTCATGGGCCCCACTGGTCAGTGGACCAGGGGCGGACATGTCCGGGGCGTGCCCCATTTGGGACCGGACATGTCCGGTGCCCAAAGGGGACGCACGGGCGGGCGCGGGCGGTCGGGGGCGCGGCGAAGCGTGGGCGCAGGCGAGCGCACGCGGGGCCGGAGGCGGGGCGGCGGCGCGGTGGCTGGAGCGGCCGCGGGCGGCAGCGCGGTGGCTGGAGCGGCAGCGGGCGGCGGTCGCGCGGAGGCGAAGCAGGGGCCGGAGCGGGTCGAGGCGACCGCGGGACGGGCGCGGGGAGCACGGCGTCAGGCGCGCGGGCGCGAGGACGGGGAGGCACGGGGTGGTCGCGGCAGTGGCCGGCGCGGATGCGTGCGCGGCGAGGTGCGGGAGCAGAGAGGGGGGAGAGGCCCGAGGCCTCACCGTGATCCGTAGGGACGGGGCAGCGGGGGTCGGGGTGGTCGACGGGGACGACGGCGATGAGGAGGCAGGCCGGCGAGGGACGAAGCGGCGACGTAGACGAGGCAGACCGGCGAGGGAGCGCTCCGGGCGGTGGCGTCGTGCGGCGAGGGCGAGGCGGCGCGGTCATCGCAGCGACCGAGGGCGACGGGGTCGTCCCCGCGATCCCGATCCCGATCTGGATCGGGAGGTGGGGGCTGACGAGGGGGAGCAGGCCGGCGGGGAGGCGCGGGCTCCGGGCGGCGGCGAGCGGCGTCGGCGACGGGGCGGACGGGATCGGGTAATCTGGAATTCCAACAAGGGACGGTACCGTCCAGACATGTTGTGGGGCACCTGCGTGCTGCGATCATAGCGGAATGATACGATCTAGAGTAAAAAATAGTATAAGCGAAACATACGTTCTTTTACTACATATTCTGTTGAATAAAAAACAGTACGTACCAAGGAAGACCCAGAAATAATTTTGAGAATTTTACAAACAGCTGAAAAATCCTACACGAAACAAGAGTGAAAAGGCAAAGTAAAAACACGTCCACGGTGGGCAAAGGAAACCATCTCTGAGAATTAGTGCCGAGCATCACTGACGCTTGCCACAAATAGATCTACCAAGATTGATATTCTCTGGATGTACCATCAGTAATGGTGGTTGTGGTCGCCCTAAGAACCAGAGTACATTGTTTCCAGGACTGTCCTTCAACAACGCATAGGACTCAGCTTGACCAGTTGAAGAAGTCAAACTTCCAGACTTGACATATCCGTAGGAACAAACTGGGCAGTCACTCAAGAGAAGCACAGGCCAGGAAGAGAGAGCCCAAAGTGGGGGGACCTAAGGGTCATAGAGTGCTGGGTGGTGAGCGTGAAATATGAATCGGTCGCAACTCCAATAGCTACCAACGACGCACAGGGTCATATGGTATAGTGATACAAAATGCTGAACTGTGACGTCATTGCATATAGAGCTTGAAACCGAATAAGGTAATGGACGATGGAGACTATGATTCCCCCACAAGTCGGATGAAGACTCCGGACCAAGAAGAAAAAAAGAAAAAAGAAAAAAAAGAAGAAAAAGAGAGAAAAAAATGAAAGAAAGAAGGAAGAGAAGGGGCATGCCAGTTCCATACTTGTGCTTCAAAGTAGCACCATGTTTTTCATTAGAGAGCTCATGTGTTGTCCACTTTCAATATCTAGTGGGAGTTTTTCATTATAGAGTTTAGATGCACACCCACTTAATCTTTCATATTGAGCTTCAATACACTTATAGCTCTTAGTGCTATTGTTGCATGGCCAATCCCTGCTCCTCGCATTGATATTAATGATGGGCATCTCCATAGCTGTTGGTTAGCCGCGTCGATGTGAGACTTTCTTTATTTTTTTGTCTTCTCATATTTACCCCTATCATCAACTCTATTCCACCCATAGTGCTATATCCATGGCTTGCGCATGTATTGGCGGTGAGGGTTGAAAAAGCTGAAGCGCGTTTAAAAAGTATGAACCAATTGCTCGCTGCTTGTCGCGGGGTTGTGCATGATATACTTTGTGTGAAGAAACGAGCATGACAACTTATGAGTTTGTAGGGATAGCTTTTTTAGCGTTGATATTTTGAAGACATGATTTTTGTTGGGATGCCTGAGTTATTGATGTCTTTATGTCAAATTATAGACTATTTCTTTGAATCACTCATGTATTAATATTCATGCCATGATTAGATATACGATCAAGATTATGCTAGGTGCCTTCCCATATCAAAAATATCTTTTTTATCATTCCTACTCGAGGACGAGCATGAATTAAGCTTGGGGATGCTGATACGTCTCCGTCGTATCAATTTTTTGATTGTTTCATGCCAATATTTACCACTTTCACATATTTTGGCAGCATTTTATATGATTTATTGGACAACCTATTGATCCAGTGCCCAGTGCCAGTTCCTTTTGTTGCATTTTTTTGTTTCACAGAATATCCATACCAAACAAGTCCAAACGATATACAAATTAGGGAATTATTTGATATAGTTGATTTTTGGGAGGTGGAATCAACTCAAACAGGCCCACTCCCCTCCACAACCCACAGGGCGCCGGCACCCCTGGCACGCCAGGGTCTGTGTGCCCTCCCCGTAAGTCGAGTTGGGGCCCTTCTTCGGGCGTAAAGATAATTTAGGAAAAAATCTGTAATTTCATTTCGTGCAATCGGGTTGCCGGATCTCCAGGATTAGAAACGTCAAGGGCCAGAAAACAGAAACGCAAACAGAAGAGAACAGAGGATAGATCCAATCTCGGAGGGGCTCCCCCCCTCCGCCGCCATGGAGGCCATGGACCAGGGGGAACTCTCCTCCCATCTAGGGGGAGGCCAAGGAAGAAGGAGAAGGAGGGGGGCTCTCCCCCCTCTCTCCGGTGGCGCCGGAGCGCCGCCGGGGCAAGGACGTGACGCGATCTACATCACAATCTTGCTACCGTCAACACCCAAATTTCTCCCCCTATGCCTGTCACCCCTTCTCCCCATGGTGTAATCTCTACTTACAATGGTCTCAACACTATATATTATCTTAAGACGAGGCTAGTATGGGGGCATAGATTGTTGGGCTTTAGATAGATGAGGTGTCGGCGTATCCATAGATTTGTGTTTATCCTCTGATTGAATCCGTTGTCCTGGGCTATTGAGATCGTGGTGGTTTAGTGTATATTTATTTAGGGCTGTCCTACGGTGCCCTCTCCGCCAAAATGTGATGGGTTCCCCGCTTAGGGTGTTGGATGCGTCATATTGCTCGTTGCGGCCGGAGTGACAGAAGCCTGAACACGGATAGTGGGTTGTTGCGTCATGGGAGTAAAGAGGACTTGATACTTAATGCTATGGTTGGGTTTTTGACCTTAATGATCTTTAGTAGCTGTGGATGCTGCTAGAGTTCCAATCATAAGTGCATTGATCCAAGTAGAGAAAGTATGTTAGCTTATACCACTCCCTCATGTAAAATTGCAAAAATGATTACCGGTCTAGTTATCGATTGCCTAGGGACAATAACTTTCTTGTTGACAAAGCTATCTACTTTTATTGTCTTGCATGTTATCTCATAGTTTTATTCTGCAACGTACTTCTGTTTTATTCTTGCAAACTTATCCTTTCACCTACCAATAGTTTTATACTTGTTCTAGTAAGCAAACGTAAAGTGTGCGTAGAGTTGTATCGTGTTTTTTGTAACATCTCTCAAGATCTAAATTTTGGTTAATGTCCTCAAATAAATTATATAAGTCGTTTATATTGTTTTTGCTGATTTGTGGTTGTGTGTGTGCTTGTTTGATTGTGCAGTTGAATTTCGAAACTTAGTGAATGAAAAGTTATGTGAACTGAGAGGGAAAAATGACTTTCGCCAAACTTTCACCTCGAATTTATGATTCTCCTTCCTTGAATTCAAATCTATTTTCTCATAAAACCCCTAGTGATAGAACATGACTTCTTCTAGTGTTAAACAGGGGTTTCCGATAAACGGATTTGAATTTCATTTGAAAATATGGCACAATTCAGAAACTTATGCAACTCAATGATTTTCATGAGAGAAGATTAAAATGATCTTCTCTCAAATCGTATGAAATATGATTTCCGATCCGTCCGCCCCGTCGCCGACGCCGCTCCGCCGCCGCCCGGAGCCGCGCCTCCCCGCCGGCCCTGCTCCCCCTCGTCGCCCCACCTCCCGATCCAGATCGGGATCGGGATCGCGGGGACACCCCGTCGCCCTCGGTCGCTGCGATGACCGCGCCGCCTCGCCTCGCCGCACGACGCCACCCCGAGTCGCTCCCTCGCCGTCTGCCTCGTCTACGTCGCCGCTTCGTCCCTCGCCGGCTGCCTTCCTCATCGCCGTCCGTCCCGTCACACCACCCGACCCCCCTCTGCCACCGTCCCTCCCCCCCTACGGATACGGTGAGGCCTCGGGCCTCTCCCCCCTCTCTGCTCCGCACTCCCGCGCAGCATACCGCGCCGGCCACTGCCGCGACCACCCCGTGCCTCCCGTCCGCGCCCGCCGCCTGAGCGCCGTGCTCCCGCGCCCGTCCCGCGGTCGCCTCGACCGCCTCCGCCCCCTGCTCGCCTACCCGGCGACCAGCCCGCTGCAGCCTCCAGCCAGCCGCGCTGCCGCCCGCGCCGCTCCATGCCACAGCGCCGCGCCCCCGCCTCGGCCGAGTGGCTCGCTGCGCCACGCTTCGCACCGCCACCCCCGAAGCCACGCACAGCCTGCGTCCCCTCTTGGGCACCGGACATGTCCGGTCCCAAATGGGGCACGCCCGGACATGTCCGCCCCTGGTCCCTGACCAGTGGGGCCCATGACCCAAATAAAAATAAAAAATAAAAAAATAATAATTGAATAATTAATTAATTTAATTAGTTAATTAACCTGATTAGGTTAATCTAATTAGCTAATTAGTGTTAATTAAAAGTAATAGTAATTAACTTAATTAACTGCTGACGTCAGCATGATTCTGCGACGTCATCAATCCCACTGTTTCGGTAATGTGAATTAAATAATTAATTAAAATTTCAGAAATTAATAAAAACTTTAGAAAAATCATATTAAATAAACCGTAAATCCGATGAAAATATTTATACATGAAACTTGCTAGAACGACGATACGAACCCGAATACCTCCTCCGTATTCCCGTCAGATGCCCGCAGCTATGAGAACGTTGAACAATTAGGCCGATTTCGATAAATGAATAGTGCCAACCCTAAATTAATAAATCCGAAATAAATTCCTAAATTAACTAAATCGCTAGTTAGGCGTATATCACTGGCCTGCGTTTAGATATGTCATGCATCCCTGTTTGCATTATTGCCGTGTGTTTACTGTTTCTTCCCCCTCTTCTCTTCGGTAGACTACGAGACCGACGCAGCTGCTGGTGCCCCGACCGATCTAGTTGTTGACGACCCCTATTGCCAGAGCAACCAGGCAAGCCCCCCCCTTGATACAGATATCGCCTATTTCTCTACTATACTGCTTGCATTAGAGTAGTGAGCCTGTTACTGCTTTCGGTTAATCCTATTCTGCTGCATAGCCTGTCATTGTTGCACTGTTTTGATACCTTACCTGCAATCCAAATGCCTAGTGTAGGATGCTAGTTTGTCATTCAGTGGCCCTACATTTCGTCTGTCTGCTATGGCTACATTATTGGGGCCGTGCTCGCCACGGGTGGCGATGCGGATATGTATACTACTTATTACATGTGAATCAGATGGATACTAAAGTCGGGTCGGCTCGTGGAGCACCCGCAGGTGATTCACGAACGGGGGCTGAAAGGATTGGCCTCCTCGACGGCCACCCTAAGTGACTCTTTGTTGTGGAGCGGCAGGACAGGTTGTGACACCACTAGGAGAGAGGTGGGTGGCACCTGGTCGTCGTCCCGGGTGATCTCATAATAACACGTTTAACGAGATTGGAATTTGATCTGAGTCTGGCCACTGGCTATACGCACTACCAACTACGCGGGAGTGTAGTAGTGTTATGGGTTATCCCGGCGTCGTGGTATACGACTGAAGCCTTCTTGACGTGCAGCGATGAGCGGCGCGCGTGTTGGGACGGATAACGTAACCGCCGTGATCGTGTGGGTTGCTAGGTCTGCTCGCGGCCCGGTACGCAACGTGCAGGAGCGCACGGGCGATGGGCCCAGACCCCAGAGTGCCTAGGATTAGTCCGGCGTGCTGACTCTTGTTGAGCCTAGGTGGGGCTGCGACGTTGGGATCTTCCGAGGCGGGCTGACCAGGAAAGTGTGTCCGGCCAAAAGGGGATTCGAGCGTGTTGGGGAATATGTGGTGCACCCCTGCAGGGAAGTTTATCTATTCGAATAGCCGTGTCCCTCGGTAAAAGGACGACCCGGAGTTGTATTCCGACTCATGACAACTAGAAATGGATACTTAATAAAAACACACCCTTACAAGTGACAGATATAACCCGGTGGTCGCTCTCTCGCATGGTGGCGACGAGGAGGATCGCGGAGGGTAGGATAGCTATATTGTTGCTTGGTTACTTTCACTAACTCTCTTCTTTGCTTCAAGATGGAGGCTGAGAAGCGTAGTCTTCGACAGGACTAGCTATCCCCTCTTATTCTGGCATTCTGCAGTTCAGTCCAACCGATATTGCCTCTTTAACATATACCATGCATATGTAGAGTAGATCCTTGCTTGCGAGTACTTTGGATGAGTACTCACGGTTGCTTTCCCCTCCTTTCCCCCTTTCCCTTCTTGCTGGTTGTCGCAACCAGATGTTGGAGCCCAGGGAGCCAGACGCCAACTACGACGACTACTACCACCAGGGCGGAGCATACTACTACGTCCCAGGCGCCGACGACCAGGAGGAGTAGTTAGGAGGATCCCAGGCAGGGGGCCCTGGCGCCTGTTCGACTGTTGTATCCCTGGTTTGTGGCTAGCCATCTTATGCACCTTGTTTAACCTATGTTCTTACTCAGATATTGTCTTCCGCGGACTCGTCTATGATCGGCATTTGTATTCGAGCCCTCGTGGCCCCTGGCTTGTATTATGATGGCTTTTGTATGACTTATTATGTTTTAGAGTTGTGTTGTGATATCTTCCCGTGAGTCCCTGATCTTGGTCGTACACGTTTGCGTGCATGATTAGGTACGATTGAGCCGGGGCGCCAACAGGTGTAACGGGAGAAACCACTGCGATAGTGCGTCAATTTAATTGCGTGAACATCTCAGTGGGGAGAAAGCTGAAAACTAACTATCTGCGTAAGCGTAAACTGGTCGGCAATCCAAAAGACGTGTTAAGCAATGTGACGATAGAGATCACTCGTGTCAAACGAAGGGCTTCTTTTTTACATTAGCAAAGTGCGTAAAGGCGTGACCTCGGCTTACAAATCCAACCACTTCACACATGAGGTCTCGTCATCAGCCCCCACAGTAAACTACTAGACTAAGTGAAAGTTATAAGTATTATAGTCTAATTGCATAGTTCCTTACGAGCAAAGACCACCTCCAGGTGCCGAGATGTCAGCTAAGGGCCAGAGATGCCTCAAGGAACACCCTCTTTATATTACATGGGGCAGAAGCAGGCGACTACCACTTTCAGTTACACACAGTCGCACAGGAGGATAAATAATGAAAACAAAATCAATTAAATGAGGGAATTTCAAGCCATACTCATTCCACCAAAAGATAGTTTTTTATATCCCAACACCTGGTTCCCCGAGGTGCCCACTAGAATACAAAGTGTCCTTTGGATACATGACTTCAGTCGCCCGGGGCACCTCACTCTGAAGGAATATGCCCTAGAGGCAATAATAAAGTTGTTATTTATATTTCCTTATTCATGATAAAGGTTTATATTCATGTAGAATTGTATTGATCGGAAACTTAAATACATGTGTGAATACTAAACAAATACCGGTGTCCCAGTAAGCCTCTACTAGTACTATAGAGTAGCCGTTGATCAAAGATGGTTAAGGTTCCCTAACCATAGACATGGTGTTGTCATTTGATAACGGGATCACATCATTAGGAGAATGATGTGATGGACAAGACCCCTCCGTTAGCTTAGCATATTGATCGTTCAGTTATTGCTATTTGCTTTCTTCATGTCAAATACATATTCCTTCGACTATGAGATATATGCAACTCCCGGATACCGAGGAATACCTTGGTGTGCATCAAACGTCACAATGTAACTGGGTGATCATAAACATGTCTACAGGTATCTCCGAAGGGTTTTGTTGAGTTGGCATAGACCGAGATTAGGATTTGTCACTCCCGAGTATCAGAGAGGTATCTGTTGGGGCCTCTTGGTAATACACATCATAGAAGCCTTGCAAGCAAAGGGACCTAATGAGTTAGTTGCAAGATGATGTTATTACAAAATGAGTAAGAGGACTTGCCGGTAACGAGATTGAAACTAGGTATGAAGATATCCGACCGATCGAATCTCGGGTCAAGTAACATAACCGATGGACAAAGGGAATTGCGTATGTTGTCATAAACGGTTCAACCGATAAAGATCTTCGTAGACTATGTCGAAACAATATGGGCATCTAGTTCCGATTGGTTATTACCGCAGAGGTTCTCGGTCTGTTCTACATAGTCTCGACCCGTAGGGTCCGCACGCTTAACGTTCGTTTGACGATATAGGTTATATAGCTATGATTTGGTGACCGAATGTTGTTCGGAGTCCGGATGAGATCACAGACATGCGGGAGTCTCGAATGGTCGAGAGGTAAAGATGATATATAGGACGATGGTATTTTCGGACACCGGAATAGTTTCGGAGTGCACCGGGTAGTCATCGATCACCGGAAGGGGTTCCGGGAGGCCCCGGGAGTCTATGGGCTAATGGGCCAAGAGAGGCACACACAAGCCATAAGGGGCTAGCGCGCCCTCTCCATGGCCGCCAGCCCTAGAAGAAGGAAAGGAGGGGGCGCCACCCCTCCTGCCTTTCCCTCCTTGTGGAGAAAGGAAAGGGGGGGGGGGGACGCCACCTCCTCCTTCTTCCCCTTGGCACCAAAAGAAGAAAGGGGGGCCTGTCTAGGGCAGGAGCCCAAAATAGGATTCGAAACTACTTGGGGCGCTCCTTGGCCTCTCCACCTCTCCCCCCACCTAATATAATGTGGGAGGGGGCGCCTAGCACAACCAGAACAATTGCTTAACCGTGTGGGCGCCCCCCTCCACCGTTTTACACCCCGGTCATATTTTCGTAGTGCTAGTGAAGCCCTGTGGAGATAGCTTAACAATCACCGTCCACCACGCCGTCGTGCTGCCGGAAATCATCTACTACCTCGCCATCTTGCTGGATCAAGAAGGTGGAGTGACGTCACTGAGCTGAACGTGTGCTGAACGCGAGGTGCCGTAACGTTCGGTCTTGATCGGTGGGAGCGCGAGAAGTCGACTACATCAACCGTGTTATTAAATGCTTCCACTTACAGTCTACGAGGGTTACGTAGACACACTCTCCCTCTCGTTGCTATGCATTTCATGCGATAGACTCTTGCAGTGCGTAGAATTTTTTTGTTTCCACGCACACTTTCCCAACAGTGGCATCCGAGCCAGGTCTTGCGTAGATGATAGCACGAGTAGAACACAAAGAGTTGGGGGTGGATAGTCATACTGCTCCACTAACGTCTTATTTGATTCGGCGATATTGTGGATGAACGGCCCGGACCAACCATGTCCACGCACATGAGACCGGTTCCACGACAGACATGCACTAGTTTTTGCATAAAGGTGGTTGGGGGGGTGGTCTGTTTCTCCTAATTTAGTTGAATCGAATTTGACTATGGCCGGTCCTTGAAGAAGGGTAAAACAATAAACTTGATGAATCACCGTTGTGGTTTGTTTCCGTAGGTAAGAACGGTTCTTGCCTAGAAGCCCGTAGTCAGCCACGTAAAACATGCAACAACAAAGTAGAGGACGTAACTTGTTTTTGCAGGGCATGTTGTGATGTTGATATGGTCAAGATATGATGTGATATATGTTGATGTATGAGATGATCATGTTTTGTAATATCGACAAACCGTAGGAGCCTTAGGGTTGTCTCTTTATTGAGGCAATGCGCCATGTAATTGCTTTACTTTAACTATGCGTTAGCGATAGTTGTAGAAGCAATTAGTTGGCGCGACGACCCGACGCAATGATGGAGATCAAGGTGTAAGCCGGTGACGATGGAGATCATGACATGTTTGAGATGGAGATCAAAAAGCACAAGATGATATGGGCCCCAAGTTCATGTCACATATTTTGATCTGCATGAGTGATGTTACCCTTTATGCATCTTATTTTGCTTAGAACGGCGGTAGCATTATAAGATGATCCCTTCACTAAATTTCAAGAAAAAGTGTTCTCCCCGAGTATGCACCGTTGCCCAAAGTTCGTCGTTTCGAAGAACACCTCGTGATGATCGAGTGGTGTGTGATAGACTCTATGTTCACATACAACAGTGTGTAAGACATTTTGCGCATGCAGAATACTTGGGTTAAACTTGACGAGCCTAGCATGACAGACATGGTCTCGAACACTGGAGACGAAAGGTTCGAAAGTGGTCATATAGAAGAATATGATCAACATAGAGATGTTCACCATTGATGACTACCCATCTCACGATACGGGACATGGGTTAGTTTGATTTGGATCACATATCACTTAGATACTTGGGAGTTTATTTAAGTGGGAGTTCATTAGTAATTTAATTAATTGAACTTACTTTATCTTAACTTAGTTTATAGTTTTGCAATCTATGTTGTAGATCAATGGCCCGAGCTACCGTTCCCCTGAATTTTAATGCGTTCCTAGAGAAAGCTAATTTGAAAGATGATGGTAGCAATACACGGACTGGGTCCGTAACTTGACGATTATCCTCATTGCTGGCAAGAAGTAATGTCCTTGATGCACCGCTGGGTGATAGGCCTGCTGCAGGAGCTGAAGCAGATGTTATGAACGTCTGGCAAGCTCGATCTGATGACTACTCGATAGTTCAGTGTGCCATGCTTTAGGCTCATTAGAACCGGGACTTCAAAGACGTTTTGAACGTCATGGAGCATATGAGAGTTCCAAGAGTTGAAGTTAATATTTCAAGCAATGCCCGGGTTGAGAGATATGAAGTCTCCAACAAGTTCTATAGCTGCAAGATGCAGGAGAACAGTTCTGTCAGTGAACACATACTCAAAATGTCTGGGATCATAACCACTTGACCAGCTGGGAGTTGATCTTCCGTTGATAGTGTTATTGACAGAGTTCTTCACTCACTGCCACCCAAGCTACACAAAGCTTCGTGATGAACTATAATATGCAAGGGATGATAAACGATCCTGTGCTCTTCGCAATGCTTAGGCCGCGGAGGTGAAATCAAGAAGGAGCATCAAGTGTTGATGGTTAACAAGACCACTAGTTTCAAGAAAAAGGGAAGGGAAAGAAAGGGAACTTCAAAAAATGCAAGGCAACGTTGCCACTCCCAGGAAGAAGCCCAAAGCTGGACCCAAGCCTGAAACTGAGTGCTTCTACTGCAAAGGGAATGGTCACTGGAAGCGGAACTGCCCTAAATACTGGCGGATAAGAAGGATGGCAAAGTGAACAAAGGATATTTGATATACATGTTATTGATGTGTACCTTACTAATGCTCGTAGCAGCGCCTGGGTATTTGATACTAGTTGGTTCACATGTATGCTCATGCTGTGTACCAGACCTGAGTGTGCCTTTCCATAAGTATGGTAGGGAGGTACCAAAGTAATCCAGGAGTGGATCACTGGACAGCGGTCAGAACATCCTGAAGTACCTGAAAAGGACCAAGGATATGTTTCTCATTTATGGAGGTGACGAAGAGCTCGTCGTAAATGGTTACGTCGATGCTAGCTTTGACACTGATCCGGATGACTCTAAGTCTCAAACCGGATACGTGTTTATTATTGAATGGTGGAGCTGTCAGTTGGTGCAGTTCCAAGCAGAGCGTCGTGCGGGATCTACGGTGAAGTGGAGTACATAGCTGCTTCGAAGAAGCACATGAAGGAGTCTGGATGAAGGAGTTCATATCCGATCTGGGTGTAATACCCAGTGCATTGGGTCCAATGAAAATCTTTGTGACAACACTAGAGCAATTGCCTTGGCGAAGGATCTTGGTTTCACAAGAGAACCCAACACATCAAGAGACGCTTCAACTCCATTCATGAAAAGGTCAAGGATGGAGACATAGAGATTTGCAAAATACAACAGATCTAAATGTAGCAGACCCGTGACTAACCTCTCCGTGAGCAAACATGATTAGCACCAAGACTCCATGGTGTTAGATTCATTACTATGTAATCTAGATTATTGACTCTAGTGCAAGTGGGAGACTGAAGGAAATATGCCTAGAGGCAATAATAAAGTTGTTATTTATATTTCCTTATTCATGTAAGGTTTATTATTCATGCTAGAATTGTATTGATCGGAAACTTAAATACATGTGTGAATGCATAAAACAAACACCGTGTCCTAGTAAGCCTCTACTAGTACTAGACTAGCTCATTGATCAAAGATGGTTAAGGTTTCCTAACCATAGACATGTGTTGTCATTTGATAACGGGATCACATCATTAGGAGAATGATGTGATGGACAAGACCCATCCGTTAGCTTAGATATTGATCGTTCAGTTTATTGCTATTGCTTTCTTCATGTCAAATACATATTCCTTCGACTATGAGATTATGCAACTCCCAGATACCGGAGGAATACCTTGTGTGCTATCAAACGTCACAATGTAACTGGGTGATCATAAACATGCTCTACAGTATCTCCGAAGGTGTTTGTTGAGTTGGCATAGATCGAATTAGGATTTGTCACTCCGCAGTATCGGAAGGTTACTCTGGGCCCTCTCGGTAATACACATCATAAGAAGCCTTGCAAGCAAAGTGGCTAATGAGTTAGTTTGCAAGATATGTATTACGGAACGAGTAAGAGACTTGCCGGTAGAGATTGAACTAGGTATGAAGATACCGATGATCGAATCTCGGGCAAGTACTTACCGATGGACAATGGGAATTGCGTGTTTGTCATAACGGTTTGACCGATAAAGATCTTCGTGATAGAATATGTAGGAACCAATATGGGCATCCAGGTTCTGCTATTGGTTATTGACTGGAGAGGTGTCTCGGTCATGTCTACATAGTTCTCGAACCCGTAGGGTCCGCACGCTTAACGTTCATTGACGATATAGTGTTATCATGAGTTATATGATTTGGTGACCGAATGTTTTCGGAGTCCGGATGAGATCATGGACATGACGAGGAGTCTCTAAACTGGTCAAGAGGTAAGATTGATATATAGGACGATGGTATTCCGACACCGGATCGTTTCGGAGTGCCCGGTTAGTCATCGGATCACCTGGCTGGTGTGCCTCTCCTTGGCCCATTAGGCCATAGACCTCCCGGGGCCTCCCGGAACAGTTTCGGAGAGGTCCCGCAAATCCACCTGCGGGGCAGCAACTCGCATCTGATCAAGGAGGCCGAAGAGGCTGGTCGGCAAGGCTTCGGTGGCCACAACCTGATGCAGAGGTCCTGGAGCCCGGCCTTGCTATGCGGAATAGTTTTCGCTAGCTGCTGCATTCTATGGTTTAGCAGCTGCGCCGATGGCGACTCCAGGAACTGCCACTAGAATGCCTTCTCCTGCTCATGGCCCGCCATCTGGTCGAAATGCACGACGGCATCTGCCACGCTCTGCAGAGATCCGCAAGACCTCCTATGTGAACGCCACAGCTGGGTGAGCTCAACGCCCCTTTGCTGCCAAACACACACTTTCAATAAATATAGCTTTACCCAAGGCGATTTGCTCCTCTTGCTGGAGCTCCTCACGGTCAGCATGGGGCCGTGTCTGGAGCTCGGATAGGCAAGCTGGAGCTTTCCCGAGCTCTTCCTTCGCTTGCTTCTCCTCCGCTGAAGTTGTGCGTGTCTCAACACGCCCTTCAGGTCTCCCCGATCTCCTCGAGGACGAGCAGGAATTAAGCTTGGGGATGCTGATACGTCTCTGTCGTACTATGATTTTGATTGTTTCATGCCATATTATACAACTTTCAACATTTATTTTGGAGCATTTTATATGATTTATTGGACCACCTATTGATCCAGTGCCCAGTGCCAGTTTCCTGTTGTTTGCATGTTTTTTGTTTCGCAGAATATCCTACCAAACAAAGTCCAAACGTGAGTACAAATTTATGGAGAATTATTTTGTAATATATGTGATTTTTGGGAGTAGGAGAATCATGCAAACGGAGGCCCCACGGCCTCCACAACCATCATGGCGTGCCGGGCCACCCCTGGCACGCCCAGGCGTCTTGTGCCCTGCCGTAGTCAGTTGGGGCCCTTCTTCGGGCGTAAAAGATAATTTATGAAAAATCATGTAAAATTTCAGCGCAGTCGGAGTTACGTATCTCCAGGAATTTAAGAAACGCTGAAGCGGCCGACGAAAACAGAAACGCGAAACAGAGAGAACAGAGGGATAGATCCATCTCGGGGATCCCTCCCCTCCGCCGCCATGGAGGCCATGGACAAGAGGGGGAACTCTCCTCCCATCTAGGGGGGAGGCCAAGGAAGAAGGAGAAGAAGGGGGGCTCTCCCCCTCTCTCCCGGTGGCGCCCGGAGCGCCGCGGGGCAAGGACCATGACGGCGATCTACATCAACAATCTTGCCTACCGTCAACACCCAAATTTCTCACCTCTATGCAGCTATGTACACCCCTTCTCCATGGTGTAATCTCTACTTAACATGGTGCTGAACACTATATATTATTCCCAATGATATGTGGTTATCCTATGATGTGTTGAGTAGATCCGTTTTGTCCTATGGGCTAATTGATGATCGTGGTTGGTTGAGTGTATATTTTATTTATGGTGCTGTCCTACGGTGCCTCTGTCTCACGCAAAGGGGAGTGGCCCCGCGCCGGGTCCAGACCACTGTAGGGTTGTGCATAAGTTAATACTTCGAGTCCCCAAGGCTATGGTGGGCCGGAGTGACGAAGCCTGAACACGGTATGTGGGTGTTTGCGTATGGGAGTAGTAAAGAGGACTTTGATACTTAATGCTATGGTTGGGTTTTCCGACCTTAATGATCTTTAGTAGCGTGATGCTTGCTAGAGTTCCAATCATAAGTGCATATGATCCAAGTAGAGAAAGTATGTTAGCTCATGCCTCTCCTCATGTAAAATTGCAAGAATGATTACCAGTCTAGTTATCGATGCGTCTATGGACAAGTAACTTTCTGTTGACAAAAGCTATCTACTTTATGTGTCTTGCATGTTACTATAGTTTTATTCTTGCAAGTACTTCTAGTTTTATTCTTGCAAACTTATCCTTCACCTACAAATAGTTTTTATACTTGTTTTAGGTAAAGCAAACGTAAAGTGTGCGTTAGAGTTGTATTGGTGGTCGATAGAACTTGAGGGAATATTTGTTCCGCCTAATCGCTCCCTCATTGGGTTCGACACTCTTATGTTATCAAAAAAGCGTACAATGATCCCTCTATACTTGTGGTTATCAAGACTCTTTTTCTGCGCCGTTTGCCGGGGGAGCAATAGCATGGGGGTAAAGGTATCTCGTGTGTGCTTTTTGCTTTATCACTGTAGTGTTATTATTTGCTCTGTTTTTATTTCGTTATGGTGAGGAATGCACAAAATACCAAAACATTAGTTGTCCCTGCTAAACGCAATGTTTAACGAACACACCAATATCTATGCATACTACTGAAGCTTTTTCAATTGGATCATCTTCCGATCTGTGTTCGGCTTGTAAACCGCCAACTAGTTACTTGAGGGAAATCATTAATGAGAACTGTTATTATGGTGCGACACTGCTTTCTCAAATGGGAAACTTTATCCGGCATCATATAATAGTTTGTATGTGCTTGCTTTGAAGTCTTATGCGACAATACATGATTTTTACTTGTTGTTATGAAGATCCTAAAAAACCACATTCCTTCCAATGTTAGTTAAGAGATAAGGGAATTTTTATCTTCTATGGACAAGGGTGTTTATCAATACTATAGATATTGAACAAATTGAATAATTCGTTGCTTTAAGGGTGCTTATGAAATACTTCTTTGATTGAAAAGTATGATGCTATCTTTTACACATTGAAATTTTGCCATACTTAAATATGGCTATGAAATTTTCTTCTACGCTTATATTAAACCATATTTGAGGACTTCTTTCTTCGCCGTCCAAAGAAGAGACAAGCTTTTTGCAGGAGTCCCTGAGGAAGAAGAAATGATGAAAACTATGAGCTCATTGGGATTGAAAAAGTTGATGAGGAGGACGGAAGAACAAATGGAGGAAGACGGATTAGCTACAGTGCCCCACCTTACTAATGAGAGACTCTCAACTCATACATTGTTTAATGCCCCTTGTGCTTACGAAGGATGAATGTTATGATAATGGTCAGATCCCGTTCTGATTCTTTGAAATATCACTTTTTGATGAACTTGACGCTGCTATGGCTTGTGGCCATGATGCCAATATGAATTATGTTTAATGGAGATGAACTTGCTATAGTTCCTTATGTGAAATGAAATTGTTCTATTTGCACCCACACATGATAGTCCTATTTCCTTTTTGAATTTCCAAAACTACACTATATCAAGAAGTTTGCACTTCTTAAAGATTACTTGATGGGTTGCCTTTACTTTGCACATGATGATTTTGCTGATTAATATGCATGTGCTTCTGCTCCCACTAGCAATTTTATGAGAGCGGAACTACATCTCCGCCTCTCGTATATGTTCCAACCACGATAAAATTGCAAGAAACTGTTATGCGCTATGTATTGGCCTTTACTTGATGTGCATGAATTGTTCTTGTATGAACATGCCGATGCACTAGAAGAGAGTTGACTTCGTCATTGCATGATATATGTTGCTTTGGTGCTCACTACTAAATCCACAATATTGTTAATTAAAATTGGCTTTGATAACCTTGGATCCGGGGTGGATTCCATTACTTGGCACTTTATGTCCTAGCTATCGGCTTAAAGAAAGCGCTGGCAGGGAGACAGATGGAAGTTTTTAGAGAGTCCATTTTATTTTAAGTTACGTGCTTTTTAAAGTTTAAAACAAAAAAAAATATAGACGGGAAACTAAAAACTTCTTCCCACAAAGAGAAGCGATTGAAAGGTGAGAATTGAGAGTAGTGAGGGTCGACCCTGAGCACTTTGTGTTCAATGCTCATGGAAAAAAAATGTAAAATGTTTTCATGGAAGTTTCTCACAAATAATAGTCCCCGTTGTCAAACATCACATTGTATTATAAAAATAATGTGCCAGATTTTGCATTTAGGATTGATTAGTGCTTGTTGGTAACGTGCGTGTTGTGAAAACAGAAACTTTTGGCTTGTAGTGCATGATTTTACTTTTTTACTGGAAAATCAAAAGTTTCTGAATTTTTTACACAGTATTTATATACAACACTGTTTATTTTTTTTTTCCTATTTTTTTCACGCAATTTTTGGAGTCCAATAAGTATCGTTAAAGTCAGATTATACAGACTGTCCTATTTAAGACTATTCGTTTTGATGCATTGTTTTGCCTTGTTTGATGAAACTATTGATTTTATCGGTGGTAATCAACCGCCTTGACGGAAGTTGATCATACAGGCAGGCTTAATGCAAAAAAAATATGAATGGGTTGTGCCAAATCAGTACTTCAAAGTAGTGCAGTTGCTTTATTATACTAACGGATCTTACCCGAAGCTTTCTGTTGAGTTTTGTGGGATGAAGTGATCAAGAATCTAGGAGGTCCTCATATGAGGAGGAGGAGGAAGAGGAAAGATCTCAAGCTCAGGGATCCAAGCACCCAAAGTAAATATCAAGGAGACTCAAGTGCCTAGCTTGGGGATGCCCCGGAAGGCATTCCCATCGTTCTCTTCAACAAGTACGGTATGTTTTCGTTTTCGTTTGTTCATAGTGATAGTGTAATCCTTGGAGCGTATTGCATTTATTGTTTCAGTTTTTATTTATGCACCATGGGGCGTATGAGATAGTCCAGATTGATTTATAGAATGCTCATTGCACTTCCACTTATATTTTTGATATGGCTTATTAATAAAATGCTCATGTGCTTTCACTTATATCATTGAAGTTGGATTGCCTATTTGCTCTTCACATTGTAAACCTTTATTCATTGAATGCTCGTTTCTTCATCATATATTTACTTAAACTGGTTTTTGTAGAAAGAATTAAACTTCATGCTTCCACTTATCTATTGAGAGTCAACAGGAATTGGTCATTTTCATGGTTGTCATAAATCCTACATAAAACTGTGGATCAACTCAATATGATATGTTTGGGATTCCTTGAAGTAGGTTTGCAATATAGAGATGGTAATATGTGGGAATTCCGGGTTACTAGTACGCTGTGGCTAGTAAGAATATTGGTGTTAGGTTTGTGTAGATTCCCGAGCATGCACATATAGTCTCTCGTTATGCTATGAAGTTGGAGCATGATTTATTTTTGATTGCTTCCTTAGTGATGGCGGTCGGTCGGGGACGAGCGATGGTCTTTTCCTACCAAATCTATCCCCCTGAGGGGCATGCGTAATAGTCATTTGCTTCGAGGGTCTAAATAACTTGCAATAAGTATAGAGTTCTTTAATGACTATTTTTATGTGAGTCCAGGATTATACCCCACTTTACCTTTCCGAATTTCGCTAGCCTCTACCCAGCGTACGCGGGCCTGCCCTTATCACCTCGAGAATCGAGTGCAAACTTCGCCGGTGCATCCAAACCCCGGTGAATATGATACGCTCTACACCATAAGCCTATTTATCTGCCTCAAAACAAGACACATCATACTACCTATTATGGACCTTTACATAGCCATTCCGACATATATTGGCCATGCAACTTTCCACCACTTCCCATTTTGATGACTGTGAGCATTCATTGCCATATTGCTTTGCATATTCATTAACTATCTAGTATTTTTGGCTCAGTCACGCTTCATCATTTTCTATATACATGTTACGCTAGATCATTGCCTATCCGTACAACCCGCTAAGGCATTCAATACGAGTCATATTTTGTTCTATGGTATCGAGTTGTAAGTAAAGAAGTGTGATGATCATTCATTAATTCATTATTGAGAGCTTTGTCCCAGTAACGGAATGGAGATGGGACTATGATTTCCCCACAAGTAGGGATGAGACTCCGACCGAAAGAAGAAAGAAAAGAAAAAAGAAAAAAAGTAAGAGAAAAGAAGAAAAAATGAAAGAAAGAAGGAAGAGAAGCGGCACCTGCCCTCCGGTCCAGGTTAAATGATGCTATTCTGTCGTCATTGCACGACTTTCCAAAGTTGCACATTTTCTAGCCGTCAAGAGACATCACTGCTAGTCAGCTTGCAACTATCTACATGTCCAGAATGTTTCACTTCCGGTATTCACTGGTTATCAGTTCAGACCGTGGCAGCTTATTCACTTCAAGATTCTGGGCAGATTCCAAGAAGCTATGGGAACTCATCTGTCCTTAGCACCGCTTTTCACCCTCAGTCCAGGACAAGTTGAATTCGAGTCAACCAAGTTCTCGAAGATATGCTTCGAGTTGTGTCATATCCTTCGGAAGGAAATGGGAAGAATCTCTCCATATGCCGAATTCCTTACAAAACAGCTATCAAGCCAGTTGAAGATGGCCCCCTTCGAAGTATTGTACGGACGAAAGTGCCGAACCCCTCTCAAATTGGCAGAAACTGGGGGAACGTCCACTCTTCGGTCCGGATATATCCAACTTGCCGAAGATCAAGTTCGCGTTGTCCCGAGCATTTGAAGACTGCTCAGTCACGTCAAAAGAGTCAGTATGACCGCCAAACACAAAGATATGGTCTATCAACCTGGCGAAAGGCTATTTCAGAGGTCACACCGATTGAAAGGTACACACCGATTCGGGATCAAGGGCAAGCTACGCTCCTCGCTAATTGGTCCTTTCACTGTTCTTGAAAGGCGTGGTAGAGTGGCATATCAGTTGGAACTTCCACCGAACCTTTCTCAGGTTCACGTATGTGTTCCACGTCTACAAATCCGCCGCTGCTTCAAAGCCCTATCGCGGAGTAGATCACGAATTGCTTGAACTGCAACAAGAACTCCTCTCTTATAAAGAGATCCGGTCCGCTTCTTGATCAAGCCGAGCGTCGCACACGCCGAAGGTTATCAAGTTCCTCAAGGTTCAGTGTCAAACCATTCTGAGGGATGAAGCCACTTGGGAACGCGAGGATCGTCTTCGCGATGAATACCCGCTTTATTTCTTTCTACCTCAATCTCGGGACGAGATTTCTTGTAGTGGAGGAGATTTGTAAACACCCTGTATTAAGCTACAGTGATCACCCTTTTGATGAGGCCATGTCATCATGATTAATAGTGCATAATCATCATTAGCATCATATTGCATTTCAACTCCTAAGCCATTCAAATTTAAATGAAAGTGGAATATAAAAGTTGTCCAACATAGAAAACTAAAATGTCAGATAAGTAACAAATATTCCAGAGGCTATTCTAAAATTGAACACAACATCATTGGAATTGGATAGTGACTCGAACAACCTCAAACAGTGGATAAAGATAATATTTAATAACCATTTATTAAATCTGAAATAAATATGGAATTATGTTTTGTCCAAACTAATTTTAGGTGTTAAGAAAATGCAAGGTATTTATGAAAAGGTCACACTTTTTACAAAAACCATTTGAGGCCTAAACATTTAACAGTGGAGAGAAAAGAGAATAAAGAAACAGAAAAGGAAAAAAAAGAGCAACACCCCCCCGGCCCAACTGGGCCGAAGCCCAGCCGGCCGGCCCACCTGCGCCCCCCCTCTCTATATGGCCTCCCCCAGGAGACCCAAACCCTAGCCCTACCCCCGATCCCCCCTCCCCCTCGCTTTCTCCCCCCACCATCTGGATAGGGGCGATCCAACGACGCTTCTGTGCAGGCTGGCTCGAAGATGAACCGGTGTCACGGTTGCGCCTAAGAGATCCCTGGTGTGCCTGCAGACCAGTCTCGACCTGGATAGCCTTGTTCACCAAGATGGAGAAATTATCAAATTCATGCACAAGGAGCGCTAGCTTGATGTCAGCTTGAAGTCCTTCGCGAAACCTTTCCTGGCGGCGAGCATCAGTGGGAATGTCTTCTTCAGCATAGCGGGATAATTCCAGAAACTCCCGCTGATAAGCTTCCACTGTCTTGTTGCCCTGGGTGAGGTTGCGGAACTCTTGCTTCTTCCGGTCCATGATTCCCTGAGGAATGAAACGGGCACGGAAGGCAGCTTGGAAATCCGGCCAAGTGATGACTGTGCCAGCTGGTTGAGTGCGCCTGTGGCTGTCCCACCATTGAGCAGCGGGGCCCTTGAGAAAGAAGGAGGCGAAGGTGACATAGTTTGCAGGGGCAACGCCACCAGACTCCAACTCATAGGTGATGTCGCGAAGCCAGTCATCCGCATCCAGGGGCTGAGTTGAGCCGCGGTAGACGGTTGGGTTGAGGCGCATAAAGTCCTGCAGGGTCCCTGGGCCCGGATACTGGTTCATATTGGGACGAGGAAACTGATCCATGATCCCTTGCATGAACTGACGTTGCAGTTCAAATTGCTGCATCATTCCAGCCATATAGTTCGGCGGTGGTGGATCGTTGGCACCACGGCCACGACCACGACCAGCGGGTCTAACCATCCTGCTAATTTACAACAGGGGGTAGTTTAGTAAAAGCAAGCGCGAGTGCTTAGTGACAAGCATGATGTAACACGACAATACTCCAAGCAGGGTTATAGATACATAACAGTAGTCGATTAAGACATACAGATCCATACACAACGTCGGGTACAAGCGGACAGCATAACGGCGCAATTTCATAAACTGGACATGCTAGGCGGCGCGCAGGCACGCGGTAAGGAAGTACACAACGAGACATAGCAAAGGCTACATCAACGTCGGGAAAAACTGGTGGGGCGAGGAATCTGCAAGTGACAACACAGGGTGCCCTCGATAAAGGATCCTGTAAGCAGAACCTGGCCCACAATCTCGAAGCAAGGGGGGAAATTTTCAGAACTCCGGTGGATGTGATCACGAGACCCTAAGTGTCGGCGTTAGTAAAATTCATTTAACCCGAGTAGAAGAGAGATCAGAGTCCCAGAGTATAGACGAGGAATAAAAGATCCTAATACCACCCAGTTGGCAATGTGGGCCCGTAAGCCACACAGCCAAGTTAGTAAAACGGTTTTCTTTGTCTAGACTCAACTTCGGCCAAGGAATTGGAAAGGGGGATTCCTACAGGCAGTCGGCTCTGATACCAACTTGTGGAGCCCCCGGCTCAATCGTACACTAATCATGCACGCAAACGTGTACGATCAAGATCAGGGACTCACGGGAAGATATCACAACACAACTCTAAAACATAAATAAGTCATACAAGCATCATAATACAAGCCAGGGGCCACGAGGGCTCGAATACAAATGCTCGATCATAGACGAGTCAGCGGAAGCAACAATATCTGAGTACAGACATAGGTTAAACAAGGTGCCATAAGATGGCTAGCACAAACAGGGATACAACAGATCGAACAGGCGCAGGGCCCCCTGCCTGGGATCCTCCTAACTACTCCTGGTCGTCGGCGTCCTGGACGTAGTAGTAGGCTCCGCCCTGGTGGTAGTAGTCGTCGTAGGTGGCGTCTGGCTCCTGGGCTCCAACATCTGGTTGCGACAACCAGCAAGAAGGGAAAGGGGGAAAGGAGGGGGAAAGCAACCGTGAGTACTCATCCAAAGTACTCGCAAGCAAGGATCTATACTACATATGCATGGTATATGTGTAAAGAGGCAATATCGGTGGACTGAACGGCAGAATGCCAGAATAAGAGGGGGATAGCTAGTCCTGTCGAAGACTACGCTTCTGGCAGCCTCCATCTTGAAGCAATAGAAGAGAGTAGTTGGAAGTTAACCAAGCAACAACGTATAGCATAATCCTACCCGTCGATCCTCTCGTCGCCACCATGCGAGAGAGCGACCACCGGGTTATATCTGTCACTTGTAAGGGTGTGTTTTATTAAGTATCCATTTCTAGTTGTCATGAGGTCGGAATACAACTCCGGGTCGTCCTTTTACCGAGGGACACGGCTATTCGAATAGATAAACTTCCCTGCAGGGGTGCACCACATATTCCCCAACACGCTCGATCCCCTTTGGCCGGACACACTTTCCTGGGTCATGCCCGGCCTCGGAAGATCCACATGTCGCAGCCCCACCTAGGCTCAACAGAGAGGTCAGCACGCCGGACTAATCCTAGGCACTCTGGGGTCTGGGCCCATCGCCCAGTGCGCTCCTGCACGTTGCGTACGCGGCCGCGAGCAGACCTAGCAACCCACACGATCACGGCGGTTACGTTATCGCGGTCCAACACGGCGCGCGCCGCTCAGTCGCTGACGTCAAGAAGGCTTCAGCTGATACCACGACGCCGGGATACCCATAACTACTCCCGCGTAGTTGGTTAGTGCGTATAGGCCAGTGGCCAGACTCAGATCAAATATCCAATCTCGTTAAACGTGTTATTATGAGATCACCGCGGACGACGACCAGGGCCAGGCCCACCTCTCTCCTAGGTGGTCACAACCTGCCCTGCCGCTCCACAACAAAGAGTCACTTAGGGGGCCGTCGAGGAGGCCAATCCTTTCAGCCCCCGTTCGTGAATCACCTGCGGGTGCTCCACGAGCCGACCCGACTTTAGTATCCATCTGATGTCACATGTAATAAGTAGTATACATATCCGCAATCGCCACCCGTGGCGAGCACGGCCCAATAATGTAGCATAGTAGACAGACGAGAATGTAGGGCCACTGATGACAAACTAGCATCCTACACTAGGCATTTAGGATTGCAGGTAAGGTATCAACAACAGTAGCAACAATGACAGGCTATGCAGCAGAATAGGATTAACCGAAAGCAGTAACAGGCTACACTACTCTAATGCAAGCAGTATAGAGAAGAATAGGCGATATCTGGTGATCAAGGGGGGGGCTTGCCTGGTTGCTCTGGCAAGTAGGGGTCGTCAACAACGTAGTCGGTCGGGGCACCAGCAGCTGCGTCGATCTCGTAGTCTACCGAAGAGAAGAGGGGGAAGAAACAGTAAACACACGGCAATAATGCAACAGGGATGCATGACATATCTAAACGCAGGGCCAGGGTGATATACAGCCTAACTAAGCGATTTAGTTAATTTAGGAATTTATTCGGATTTATTTAATTAGGGTTGGACACTATTCATTTATCGAAATCGGCCTAATTGTTCAACGTTCTCATAGCTGCGGGCATCTGACGGGAATACGGAGGATGTATTCGGGTTCGTATCGTCGTTCTGAGCAAGTTTCATGTATAAAATATTTTCATCGGAGTTACGGTTTATTTAATATGATTTTCTAAAGTTTTTATTAATTTATGAAATTTTAATTAATTATTTAATTCAACATTATCCGAAACAGTGATTGATGACGTCAGCATGACATCATGCTGACGTCAGCAGTTAATTAAGTTAATTACTAATTACTGTTTAATTAACACTAATTAGCTAATTAGATTAACCTAATCAGGATTAATTAACTAATTAATTAATTAATTATTTCAATTATTTTTTTATATTTTTTTATTTTTATTTGGGTCATGGGCCCCACTGGTCAGTGGACCAGGGGCGGACACGTCCGGGGCGTGCCCCATTTGGGACCGGACATGTCCGGTGCCCAAAGGGGACGCACGGGCGGGCGCGGGCGGTCGGGGGCGCGGCGAAGCGTGGGCGCAAGCGAGCACACGCGGGGCCGGAGGCGGGGCGGCGGCGCGGTGGCTGGAGCGGCCGCGGGCGGCAGCGCGGTGGCTGGAGCGGCAGCGGACGGCGGTCGCGCGGAGGCGAAGCGGGGGCCGGAGCGGGTCGAGGCGACCGCGGGACGGGCGTGGGGAGCACGGCGTCAGGCGCGCGGGCGCGAGGACGGGGAGGCACGGGGTGGTCGCGGCAGTGGCCAGCGCGGATGCGTGCGCGGCGAGGTGCGGGAGCAGAGAGGGGGGGAGAGGCCCGAGGCCTCACCGTGATCCGTAGGGACGGGGCAGCGGGGGTCGGGGTGGTCGACGGGGACGACGGCGATGGGGAGGCAGGCCGGCGGGGACGAAGCGGCGACGTAGACGAGGCAGACCGGCGAGGGAGCGCTCCGGGCGGTGGCGTCGTGCGGCGAGGGCGAGGCGGCGCGGTCGTCGCAGCGACCGAGGGCGACGGGGTCGTTCCCGCGATCCCGATCCCGATCTGGATCGGGAGGTGGGGGGCTGACGAGGGGGAGCAGGCCGGCGGGGAGGCGCGGGCTCCGGGCGGCGGCGAGCGGCGTCGGCGACGGGGGCGGACGGGATCGGGGGATCGCCCCGATCCAGATGGGGGGGGAGAAAGCGAGGGGGAGGGGGGATCGGGGTAGGGCTAGGGTTTGGGTCTCCTGGGGGAGGCCATATAGAGAGGGGGCGCAGGTGGGCCGCGGCTGGGCTTCGGCCCAGTTGGGCCGGGGGGGGTGTTTGCTCTTTTTCCTTTCTGTTTCTTTTTCCTTTTCTTTATTCTCTTTTCTCCACTGTTAAATGTTTAGGCCTCAAATGGTTTTTGTAAAAAGTGTGACCTATTTCATAAATACCAGTGCATTATTCCTTAACACCTAAAATTAGTTTGGACAAAACATAATTCCATATTTATTTCAGATTTAATAAATGGTTATTAAATATTATCTTTATCCACTGTTTGAGGTTGTTCGAGTCACTTATCCAATTCCAATGATGTTGGTTTCAATTTTAGAATAGCCTCTGGAATATTTGTTACTTATCTGACATTTTAGTTTCTATGTTGGACAACTTTTATATTCCACTTTCATTTAAATTTGAATTTGGCTTAGGAGTTGAAATGCAATATGATGCTAATGATGATTATGCACTATTAATCATGATGACATGGCCTCATCAAAAGGGTGATCACTGTAGCTTAATACAGGGGGTGTTACACACCCTTAGCCGAATTTATCTGGAACATAAGAGGTACACATAGGAGCCGGGCAACCCAACTATTGGCCAAATCTAGGTTCGAAACTGATGCATGTAAAGCAAAATCCGAGATGTCGGGTACTTTGGACTTGTATTTAAGGGCACGGGAACGGAGCCCTTTGAACGGTTGTATCTTAAAGACATTCTTGTAGCTCAAAGGCAATGCTTGTACAGAAATATAATAAGGACCTTTAAAGGGCATAATTTCTTTATTTTATAACTTCAAGCTTTAAATGCCGAGTTGCAACGAGAGGAACTAGAAGTATACAATGTAAGAAAGTAAAAGAAGGGAGAAAAAACAGGGCGGATATTATCATTGGGTTTCAGAAGCCCGCACCTGCCACATGTCTGCGCTTCCGAGCTGTTGACCAGCTTGTCGTCGTTGATAGCGAGGACTGAAGAGTACTAATGCGATTTCGACCCTTTATACGCTTGAAGCGTTTGTTGGCTAAGCCCTTTGAAAGAGGTCTTGCATGTGTCCGTTGTGTGGCTGAGGCCACGTCAACATGATTGTTATTGGCGAGCTCTGTGATAGAACTTGGCCGATGTGGAAGCTCGAAGCTGCGTTGTTCCTCAGTCAAGTCAATCCGACGTTTCCGTAAATTTTGGCTCCTCGACGCCCCAAGGAATTTTGAGTGCGAAGTTATAAACCCTGGGACATAATGCCCAATCAAGGGGGAGCACGCGAGGAGCCTGTGCCCCTATTTAGAGTGTGGGGGTGTGATGCCGAGGTCGACTTGTGCGGCCCGCATGTGCTTCGAAGAGCTGGCGATGCGTTTACTGTTGTGGACTGCGTCCTCGGATGCTTGCACCTTGGCTGTGAAGGCCACGGTCTGCTCCTCCGTCCGAAGTGAGTGTTCAATGTTACCATTTACTGTGATAACACCGTTTGGTCCCGGCATTTTAAGCTTGAGATAAGCATAATGTGGGACTGCATTGAAGCATGCGAAAGCTGTGCGACCTAGGAGCGCATGGTATCCACTTTGGAAAGGGACGATGTCGAAGATTAACTCCTCGCTCCTGAAGTTTTTGGGTGATCCGAAGACTACCTTAAAAGTGACCGTTCCGGTACATCGGGCTTTAACGCCTAGAATGACACCTTTAAAGGTGGTGGAGCTCGGCTTGGTTCGAGATGATTCGATGCCCATTTTCCTAACCGTGTCCTCGTAGATTAAGTTGAGGCTGCTTCCTTCGTCCATAAGGACACGTGTCAGATGATAGCCATCGACAATTGGTCCAGAACGAGCGTCGCCGATCCGCCATGCCGGATGCTGGTCGGATGGTCATGCTTGTTAAATGTGACTGGGTAAGCCGACCACGAGTTAAACTTTGGGGTTACTGGCTCTAGCGCGTAGATGTCCCGAAGTACACGCTTCCTCTCTCTTTTGGGGATGTGGGTAACATAGATCATATTGACCTCCGTTACCTCATTAGGAAACTTCTTTTGGCCTCCATTGTTGGCCGCCGAGGTTCATTCTCGTCTTCGTTGTGACTTTGGGTTTTACTTTGACCCTCCATTGTTACCTTCCCAGCCTGCTTAAAGACCCAGTAATTCCTATTGGTGTGGGTGGCTGGTTTGTCCTGAGTGTCGTGAATTTGGCACGGCCGATCCAGGATCCAGTCTAGCTGGCTAGGTCCATCCTTATTCCCTTTAAAGGTCTTCCTTGTCTGTCCGGACCTGGGTTCGGTGAACCCCGCATTGACTGCGGCGTCCTCAGTGTCGCTCCCGCCATTTTTATGCCTACGCTTATTTTTATTACGTTTAGGCTTTCCATTGGCGTCGCGCATTTCCAAGGTGCCTGCTTCGCCGTTATGGGTACTTCGGGTGAGCCAGGTGTCTTCTCCTGCACAAAAGCGGTTCATTAGTGGCGTGAGGGCTACCATGCTCCTCGGCTTGTCTTGGCCGAGCTGGCGGGCAAGCCATTCATCTCGGATGTTATTCTTGAACGCCGCGATGGCTTTGGTGTCAGAGCAGTCTATGATCTGGTTCTTTTTAGTAAGGAACTTGTTCCAGAACTTCTGAACTGATTTGCGTGGCTGCTGCGTGACACGGCTGAGGTCATCAACATCCGGAGGCCGGACGTAAGTGCCCTGAAAATTTGCTCGGAAAGCGTCTTCAAGGGCTTCCCAGCTACCAATAGAATGAGGAGGCAAGCTGTTACGCCAATGCCGGCCCATTTAGTTTGAGCGGTAAGTATTTGATGGCATGGAGGTCATCCCCATTGGCCATATGTATGTGGAGAAGGAAATTTTCAATCCACACTGCTGGGTCCGTGGTGACATCATATGATTCTATATTGATGGGTTTAAATCCTTCTGGAAACTGGTGTTCCATGAGCCTATCTGTAAAACAGATGGGATGAGCTGGACCTCAGAATTTGGTGGTGTCCCGTCGGAGGTCGGGGGAGAGCCGTGTGTAGGCTTGATATCAGGCGCGGCCGTTCCTGTCCATCAAGGCGTTGTAGTCGTTCGTCCCAGCGGGGGCGCGTCCTCTTGAGCCGTAGATGGATCGAGGGGGTGCCCTGTTTGCCTCAATGTGACGTTGAACATTGTGAGGGTCTAAGTAATCCACGGGGTCCTTGCCATAACGGCGTGGAGCCGGTCGGGAGTTGACATTTTCCTGTCTTGACCTCTAGGGGGCGGTCAGGCTCATCGGCGGCTAGTTCTTCATCAAACACCCACCGTAGACGCCTACGTGGGTATGATTTCAGCGCGCTACAATGCCGGTCCTCTAGATCTTGTTCGGCCAAGAGCACTTCGACCCATTTTTCATTCAGTGAGTCTGTGTTAGCCTGCAGCTGCTGCTGCTTGCGCTTCATGCTCCGAGTAGTGGCGACGAGGCGCCGTCGGAAGTGTTCTTGTTCGAAAGGGTCTTCGGGGACGATGTAATCCTCGGTGTCGAGGCTCTCATCCTCCTCAGACTCCGGCATGTAATTTTTGTCGGCCCCTTCAAAGAGGTCCTCGGGGTTTCCTTCAGGAGTGTCGTTCTGTGCCGGGGAGGCTTGAAAGTCCTCTTCGGTGTTATCGGCGTCGCTGGCTATTGCCTCGCCGTTATTGGCGGTGGCATCATTGTTGTTGGGTTCCCCATTGTTACCCCTTCTGCGCCTACGTCGACGCCTCGGAGGGGAGTTAGGGGTGTCCACCATGTAGACATCATAGGTGGAAGTTGCAATCCACCTGCCCGTGTTTACCAAGGGCGAAGTAATTTCTGCAGGGCCATCGGCGTCTTCATCCATATCCGTGGCCTCGTTGTAGTCCAGCACGTCGGTCAAATCATCGACCGTGGCGACTAGGTGGGTGGTGGGTGGATGTAAATTTCCCGATCGTCGGCTTTAAGTCTGATCTGGTCGTAAACCGAAGTCTTGCCGTCCGAGATAGACATGCTTTGGATACGGTCAAGCATCTCATTGAGGTGAGACAATTCCTTGGATGCATGGCTTGGCTATAGGCGTGGCTGACTCGAAGTGTGCCCGGCGTATAATTTGGCGTGTTTTTGGCGTGAAGGGGATCCGAGAGTGATCCTAGATCCTGCGTTGTGGTCGGCTCTAAGCCTGATGCAGCTTCAGAAGTGGAGGCCGGATCTACATCACGGCCGAAGACTGAGGGGGGACCGTTCGGAGCTGTCACGCCGGGGCTCTCTGGTGGCGCCGCGGGTCCTAGCCCAGTGTCCTCGGGAGAGATCGCTTCCGGAGTCGAGCCCCCGAAGCCGGATAGGTCCTCAATCCGGCCGGGTGTCCAGCCTGATAGGACGAGTTCGCCACGGGAATCCATGGTGTGTTCGAGGCCACCAAAGGTCACAATCCGACCTGGGGCATAGTTTTCGACGGAGGCCAGGTGGCCAGTCGAATCAGCGTAGAAGATCATGCTACCGAACACAAAAAGCTGACAGGGGGCGTAAACGCTCACGCAGTCGTTGCCGCAGTTGATCTGCAGATGAGCCATCGGTCCTTCTGTTGATCCCATAGCGGAACTCTCAATGAAAGCACCAGTGTCGGTGTCAAAACCGGCAGACCTCGGGGTAGGGGGTCCCGAGCTGTGGATCTCCGACAGATGGTAACAGGAACAGGGAGACGTTGTTTACCCAGGTTCAGGCCCTCTTAATGGAGGTAAAACCCAACGTCCTGCTCTTCTTTATATTGATATAGATGTATCAAGTACATATTTGATCTACCTCGGGATCGTAAGATGTGGTCTAACTCTATGGCTAGGTGAATGATATTGCGTTGATCTCCCCTATATGGGCTAAACCCCTTGGCTTATATATACGCCAGGTAGGGTATCTAGGGTTACAAGGCCGGTATCTAGGCATAGGGCGGCAGGAGAAATCTTGGAGTATACGACAAGTCTTCAATAGATGTAGTCTCGATCACGCCCCCTGTGTACAGCCTCCGGAGTCCTTCTTGAGAATGAATGAGGGCCCATCAGCCCAACCCGAGGAACATGGGCCGACTAGGTTAGTACCCCCTAGTCCAGGACACCATCAGTAACCGTACTTGGCAACTCGTTCCCCGCCCTCGGCATGCCAATGTCATTAGCGGGAAATGGGTGTTTCATCACAAGACTCGTCCCAACGGAACTCTCGAGCGCTACAAAGCGTGTTAGGTGGTTCATGGCTTTTGTCAATGAGCCGGCATCGACTTCACCGACACCTTTGCTCCGATCGTTAAGCCGAGCACAATCCACACTATCTTGCAGCTTGCGGTCTCCCGTGCTTGGCCCCTGCATCAGAGGGACGTCTCCAACGCCTTTCTCCACGGCCATCTCGATGAGCAGGTCTTCTGTCAGCAGCCCATTGGGTTTGTGCATGCTACCCATCTGGATCATGTGTGCCTGCTCTCGCGCTCACTCTATGGGCTCAAGCAGGCTCCCCGTGTGTGGTACCAGCGCATCACCGCATACCTTCAGTAGCTTGGGTTTCGAGTAACTCGCTCCGACGCCTTGCTGTTTGTGTAATGCCACGGCGATGTCACTGCTTACCTGTTGCTCTACGTTGATGACATCATCTTGACGGCATCATCCAGTGAGCTTCTTCGACAGCTCACCGCTCGGCTTCAGTCCGAGTTCGCCATCAAGGACTTGGGCCCCTTGCACTACTTCCTCGGGATTGAGGTGGTGCGCCCTGCTGATGGGTTCTTTCTACACTAGCAAAAGTACGCTCATGAGTTGCTCGAGCGCGCCGTCATGCTTGACTACAAGCCCGTCGCCACGCCAGTTGACATGAAGGCCAAGCTTTCTGCCCTTGATGGATCACCTGCATCGGATGCTTCATTCTATCACTCCATTGTTGGTGCTCTTCGGTACTTGACGCTCACTCGGTCGGACTTGACATATGTTGTTCAGCAGGTGTGCCTTCACATGCACTCCCCGTGAGACTCGCATTGGAACTTGGTGAAGCGGATTCTCTGCTGCATCCGTGGTACCATGGCGTTTGGTCCCACTTTGACGGCATCCTCCTCCACCGAGATGGTTGCATACTCCGATGCAGATTGGGCTGGCTGCCCCGACACTCGACGGTCCACGTCCGGCTATTGTGTCTACCTCAGACCCTCCCTCATATCATGGTCGTCCAAGCGCCAACCCACGGTATCACGCTCGAGTGCTGAAGCGGAATACCGTGCAGTGGCCAACGCTGTTGCTGAGTGCTCTTGGTTACGACAACTTCTTCAGGAGCTGCGTCATGACGTGTCCAAGGCTACAGTGGTGTATTGTGACAACGTCTCTGCCGTCTACCTCTCTGCAAACACCGTTCATCATCGTCGCACGAAGCATATTGAGTTGGACATTCACTTTGTGCGTGAGCAGGTGGCTCTTGGGCGAATTTGCATCTTGCATGTACCCACCGCTTAGCAATTTGCCGATGTCGTGACCAAGGGGCTGCCGACGTCCACCTTCGAGGATTTTTGGTCCAGTTTATGCATCACCAATGACGTATCGACTGCGCGGAGGGGGGGAGGGCGTTGAATATGATTGTATCAATGTAGATTTGGTATGTTAGGATTGTGTTTCAGTCTTGCCTAACTACATATATGCCTACGGCATCATCAATCATATTGTGCATTGAAAAATATTCCTAGTCTACAATGAGAACCCGGAGCAACATCCGGTCTAGTCTTTGTAGAATCTCCACATTAGACAATGATGGCGTTCTGGAGTATTTTTTTTGTTGATCAAAAAGGATATACACCTGGTAGCAAGTTCGCCTAAAGCAGCAGAAAATAGCCCCTCCATCTTGCAGCTAAGAGGGGGAAATACTGGTATGGAGCTTGATCGGTTCATGCCAAGTCCATATCTCAAACAAATGATGTTTACTTAACTACGTAGAGGGAATGAAGGTCACGAGCTCATGGCTTGTCCCTGCTATTTGTACTATCAGTCAATTAAATCTTGGATAGGAATAGCTACCTGTGCCATGTGATGTGATAAGGATAGTGTCAGAGCCTAATTGCTGCACTGATAAGAGCAACTCCAACGCACCGACCCAAACGGACGCATGATTTGTCCGTTTTTTGTCCGTTTGGGTCGGCCAGGCGGACGGGCGCGTCCGCTTTTTCATATGGATCGGCTTGAGCGTCCAACAGGAGACGAATCCAAATTTGCGCGCGTAGGAAAAAAAAATAAAATGAACCACACATGGCACAAATAACTAAAATAGGAACTTAATTTACAATAACTGGCCAGTCAACTGCGGCCAAAGTCCACTTAAAACTTAATTAAACATTCATAAAAACAAAAACAAAAGTTAGCGCCCGCACGCAGCCCTAGACGTCGGCCTTGCCCTTGCCCTTGCCATCGTCATCGCCGCCGGTGAGGTCGATGAAGACGGGAGACGGCCCAGCCCAACCGAAGGCGGCTTGATAGGCCGCCAGGGTTGCCTCCTCCGGCGTCTACTGCGGCGAAGGCAATGCGGCGGCGCGGGTGCGTTCCTCCTCTTCCTCCTGCTCCCTCTACATGCGCCGCTCGGCGTCTGCGCGCTCGTCCACCAGTCGGCGCTGCCGCCAATGTTCGATGTACATGGCCTCCTGCGCCGGCGTGGCACCAAGCCAAACGGGGGGGGGCTCCTCCTCTTCTGCCGCTTCGGCCTTCCGGCGCTCCTCCTCCTCGATGGAGTTGGCGAAGGCCTCCGCCAGCGCCGCCTGGTAGGCCGCCTCGGCCTCCTCCTCCTCTGGCTTGACGACGAGGGGAGGCAGGGGGTTGATGTGGTGGTGCTGCACGCCGAGCCGCCTTTGCTCCTCGTGTTCGAGGGCAAACCAGACCTTCCAATTAGGAGAGTCTGCGGCGTACTCGGGCATGCGCCGCTGCGCCAGCGTGAGCTGCGCCCGGCGCCTGCGCACCTCCTCATCGTGCGCCCGCTGTGTCCGCGGCACCGTCGGCACCAGGATCCGCTGCGGATCGAGGTGCCAGTGGTGCGGCAGCGTGACGTCTGGGTACGGCAGCGGCTGCCTGAACTCCCAGTGCCACCGCGCTTGGTGCACTGGGATGTGCAGGCGCTGCCGACCTGAGCGGGCAGACGCCGACGGTGGCGGAGGAGGAGAAGGAGGAGGAGCACGGGAGGATGAGGCGCCGGGGGTGAACTTCCCCTTGCCCCTGCTGGAGCTACTGCCGAAGAACCCCATGGCTAGGGTTTGGGTTGTCGCCGGCGAGGAAGCACGAAAGGGGGTGGTGGGGGCCAGATGTGGACGGAACTGGATGAGGCCGGCACACCCCCCCCCCCCCCCGGGCATGCGTGGATTAAAAAAAGGACGCTTCTGCTGACTGACGCGTGGGCCCGGTGTCGATGGTCGTCATAAATTTGACCGCGGGCGGTAGTTGGGCGGCTGCCAAGTGGGACCGCGGCGGACACCGAGGGAAAACGCATTTCAGGCGCAATTTTAGGCCGGAAATGGGTCCGCGCGGACGCGAAGCGGACGATTTTTGAGAATGAATCGGCGCATTGGGCCAGCGTTTTTGTCCACGATGACCCAAACGGACGTAAACGGACGAAATGGGTCGCCCGGTTGAAGTTGCTCTAAGCTCGAACACTTGACAGGATGATATATGAGGCTTGTGAAAAATGCTAGAAGCAACACAGAACAATGGCTTTGTATAGCCTTGTATAGTCCTATTTTCTTGCTACCTAGCTCTTACTTTGATAGTATGTACAAACAACCATAAAATCTTTACAAATACACGCAGAAACGCAGTACAATAGTACTGTTTCTCGTCAAAAAAAGGAAAAAAATACTTTCCATTTTCCTCTTATTTCTTTACCTTTTCCCCACCAAATTAGATGTAGCAGTTCGCACTTTAAGAACTAAAGCAGGAGCAGTACACACTCCTATTTTTCTCATTGTATTTGACCATGGGTTCTAGCTTGGCATCAGGGACAAACTAGAGGGGGACATCAATCGCTCTCGCCTCTCGCTTATCCACTTGTTATGCAACTTGTGATGATTGGGCCCAAAGAGAGACATTGGCTATATGCCTATATGTACATCAATAATGCTCCAGGTTCCACTCCAAAAAAAAAACTCCATGTTAGCCAGCCATGTCGACCAAGTGACTATTGATGATATCCTACAGGTAATTCTGGTCATTATCAAGGTGGTTACTGACACTAACAGCATATCTGGTCCAGCAGCTAAACACAGCAGGTAGAAGAAGAAGAAAAAAGGTCCGTCTGGATTATTGTACTAGACTTGTTAATTCGTGCCGTTACGAGTTACTCCCTCCGTTTCTAAATAGTATTTGTCTTTTTAGAGATTTCAAATGGACTACCATATACGGATGTATATAGACATATTTTAAAGTGTAGATTCATTCATTTTGCTCTATATGTAGTCACTTGTTGAAATCTCTAGAAATACAAATATTTAGAAACAAAGGGAGTAGTATTTTTTATATCTTCACCTATCTGTTCATGTACTTATTTACATAAAATAATCAATCTGGGTGTTTATTATAGAATGATAGATGCATGACACGGATAAACATTTGAGCTATAATAGATAGTATTCGCTCTGTTCCAAAATAAGTGTCTCAAGTTTAGTAATCCCTCCGTTTGAAAAAGGTTGTCCCTCAAATAGATGTATCTAACACCAAATTAGTGCTAGATACATCCATTTGAAATATAAGATTGGGACAAGCTTTTTCGGACGGAGGGAGTATAATTTTATACTAAAGTTAGTATAAAGTTGAGACATTTATTTTGCGGCGGTGGGAGTACTTATCAGTGGTTTCAATTCACGAAGAAGAGTCGTCATCTCAGGTTGCTAACACTGAGAAAAAAAAACTGCAGTAGTTTTCTGTCCAAGTACTTAAGGAGGCGTTCACTTGAATTGTAGGTGAAACTGGACACTCAGATCAACATCTATCATAATCTACAGCCGACATGCACACTCAACGCTGACGACGACAATTTGGAGAAGCTATGGTAAGCGTTGTTACAAGTTAGGAAAAGATGCTTAGTATGGGAAGCTATTATCAATAACAGATGGATCTCCAGAATCAAGCCACTGTGGGACGCCCCGGGTTCTTTTTTTTCTCGAATACGCACGAGTGTGCGTATCATCTTGTATAGAAGAAGGGGGAAGAATCCCAACCACCGTTGATGTTACATGGATTTAAACGCTACATGAACATCAACACACAGCACAACCACCGCTCCACCTACGTAGCACATAAACCGGACTACTCGCTGCCTGCCCACCCTACTAAAAGCTCAAACGTGCTGTCTACTTCACCCTTCAACAGGCTCGCCTGCTGCCAAGCTCTACCCTCCGCGACGACACGCCTAACTACCACCTCTAGCGATGGAGAGGCACCGTCGAAGACAACCGCGTTCCTGTGCTTCCAAAGCTCCCAAAGCCCGAGGGTAAGAAGCGCCCTCAACTCCTTTGGCTTGTGCGCGCCTGACGTTCTTGCTACACACCACTCCTTGAGGGTGTCTTGTGCTGTTGGGGACCACTGCGGTTTCCCAAGGGCTGAGCACAGGGTTCTCCAGACTGTCCTAGCGAACACACACGTCAGAAGAATGTGGTCGATGGTTTCCTCCTCTTGGTCGCAAAAAGGGCATGCATCCTGGTGCGGGAGGCCGCGTCTGGCCAGCCGATCCGCAGTCCAACATCTGTTCCTCATGGCCAGCCAGGTGAAGAAGCGGCATTTCAGAGGTGCCCTAGATCGCCAACAAAAGTCAGCCGTAGGCGCCACCTCCCTACCAGCAAACTGTGCAGCATAGGCGGAACGGACCGAGAACTGGCCGTTCGGTTCCCAAGCCCAAGCTATAGAATCGGGGGTTTGGTCCTGGAGCTGGATCCCTTGCAATCTCTGCCAAACCTCGAGATATTCCATCAGGGCTTCATATGCCATATCGGGGCTAATGTCACGGGTCCAAGAACCGAGCGTGATGGCCTCATAAACTGTCCGTGTGGCCTTTACTCGCTTCAGTACTCTCTCATATATTCCGGGTGCAAACTCTTGAATTCTCATCCCATGTAGCCAACGGTCTTCCCAAAAGAGAGCTTCCTTGCCATTCCCTACTGTCACCTTGGTGGCAGCTGCAACCACCGCTAGAGATGCCTTGGGGAGAGCAAACTTGAACTCTGCCCAAGGACGATCTCGGTCCACCCGATGCAACCAAGCCCAGCGAGCTTGCATAGCAACATTGAGCCACCTGAGGCACGGTATTCCCAGGCCTCCTGCCTAGCGTGGCGTGCACACCTCCTCCCAAGCCACAGAACAGTGCCCTCCATTAGCTTGAGCTTTACCGCACCATAAGAACGCTCTGATTATCTTGTTCATGGCCGCTATCGTCTTCATGGGTAGATCCAGAGCAATCATCGCATGTAGAGGGATCGAGCATAGCACCGAGAGGACCAGAATGAGTCTGCCACTTTTAGGTAGGGTCGCAGCCTTCCAGGTGGGCAGGCGAGTTGCCAGCATCTCCACCAATCCGCTTAGTTGTGCCGCTGAGGGTTTCTTCAGACATAGGGGAAGGCCGAGATATTTGCATGGGAAGGATCCAATACTGCATCCCAGGATACCTTCCACGCGCGCCACCTCTTCCTCCGAGCATCGTATTGGCATGGCCGAGGTTTTCTGCATATTTACCCGGAGGCCGGACGCCGTGCCATACATTTCCAAGATCCTTGTTGTGGTTGTTAGCTCAAGGTCCACCGGTTTGATGAAAACGATCACATCATCCGCGAAGATCGACAGTCGGTGCTGAAGTCCCGTGCGCGCCAACGGAGTCAGAATGCCGAACTCGGAGGCCAACTTGAAAAGACGATGCAGTGGCTCCATGATGAGAATGAAAAGCATCGGCGATAACGGTCCTCCTTGGCGCAGTCCGCAGCAGTTGAAGATCGGAGCCCCAGGCACCCCATTCACCATGATGCGAGTGGACGACGTGGAGAGGAGTCCCACTATCCATGATATCCACCGTGCGCCGAAACCCATGCGCTGCAGAACTTCGAGAAGAAAGGGCCACTGTACCGTGTCGAAGGCCTTTGAAATATCCAATTTCACCATCACAGCCGGTTGCTTTAAGGCGTGGAGACGTCGAGCCGTGCATTGGGCGAGCATGAAATTATCATGGAGGAATCGGCCCTTGACAAAGGCACTTTGGTGCTGGACCACCAAGTGCGGTAGCTCACCAGTAAGACGGCACGCCAAAACCTTGTCAAAGATCTTTGCCGCACCATGTACCAGACTAACCGGACGGTAGTCCTTCAACTCCTCGGCACCATTCTTCTTAGGCAGCAGGGTTACCAGGGCTTTGTTGAGTGCAGTTAAACCTCGCGTGTCCCCACGGTAGAAGGCTGAGAAAGCGTTCATAAAATCTTCCTTGATGATGTTCCAACAGGATGCGTAGAACCTGGTCGTAAACCCATCTGGCCCGGGCGCTTTATCCAAAGGCATGGTTTTGATCACACCAAATACTTCTTCCTCCGTGAACGGCTCCTCCAAGTGATGCAAGTCCAAGGAGGGTAAACTTAGCTCGTCTAAGTCAATCATATGCTGACGACCCGTCGCGGAGCCAAACAAGGCCCCGTAGTATGCATCCACCACCTCAGCAATCTTTTCTTGACCCGAGACCACCTCGTTATTGTGCCGGAGCGACATGATCGCATTTTTACGTTGCCTATGCTTCGCGTGTCGATGGAAGAACTCTGTATTTGCATCCCCCTCCTTTAGGTGTAGCAGCCTAGAGCGTTGCCTTGCGATCGTGCGTTGGAGGGAGGAAAGCCCAAGAAGTTTCCTCTTTAGAAGCTTACGGAGTTCAAACTCCGCCCGGCTCAGCTCCCTGGACTCCATGGCCACATCCAGTCTAAGGATCAGTTCCAGGGCAATGGCTATTTGCATGCGAATATTGCCAATCCACTTATCGCTCCATCTTTGGAGATGCTTTGCGGTGGTCCGCAGTTTATTATTCAACACCACATAGGGATTGCCCTGCGATGGTACGGATTGCCATGCCTCTTGCACCGTTTGCATAAAGCCCGGGGCTTTAGGCCAGAAAGATTCAAACTTGAAACGCTTCCCGATTTGGAAGTCAGCATGTAGATCCACCAAAAGCGGACAATGATCCGAGACCGCCGAGCTCAAGGCCGTTAAGAGGCAAGAAGGGTAAAGATCCTCCCAGCAGTTTGTCCCGAAGACATGATCAATACGTTCCAAGGTCGCCCTGGACCGCTCATTCGACCACGTATAGCGGCGTCCGTTCAAGTATATCTCCTTAAGCTCCAACCGGTTAAGTTTGGACCGGAAGCGACTAATCATGCGGCGGTTGACGGAGTCGTTATTCTTGTCATCCGGGTTGACTAGAAGGTTAAAGTCACCAGCCAACATCCATGGGCCAGCCAAAAGCTCTCGTACCTCCACCAGCTCGCGCATGAATTCTACCTTGGCCGCATCCTCCGATGACGGCCCATAGACACCCGTAAACCACCAAACTGGCGCCCCCAAGGGCTGCACAAGGGCGGACAAGGTGTTGTCCGAACGATGAGGGTTAGACAGCGTGACCACAAGCGGGTCCCAAGCCAACAAAATGCCGCCACACGTCCCAGCCGCTGGGAGGAAGTAGAAACACTCAAATTTATTACCAAGGCATTGTTTGACAATCTCCTGCGTTACACTCTCCATCTTAGTTTCTTGAATGCATACGATACTAGGATCGGTCGAAGCCACCACTTGGAAGATAGAATGACGCCTCGCCGGGGAGTTAAGTCCACGGACGTTCCACACGAGCACTTTCATCGGTTGCACAATCATAAAAACAGCCCGCAAAAACCACCAAGGCAAAGGGCGCTAAGCCCTCACCTCATCTACCTCATCCTGCATCGGAAGGGCCGAGGGCTCCCATCCAAACAGTGCTAGGACTGCCGCTATGTGGGTGTCGTTCAACGGCTGCTCGAACAGACGGATGTATGCTTGCAACGCCTCGTCGCCGATCGTGTCGCCTTCATGTGCCAAACAAAGCTTACGTATAATCACTTGCTGCTGTTTAGAAGCCACCGAACCATTGGCCCTTCCTCTCGCCAAGCGCACGCTACGCCTGGGCATGGTCAGAGCGATTTGTTTCCGCTGCCGTGGTCGTCTCGTGAGGGGGGCGCGTGTTGCTGGGGTTGCTAGAATGGGAGACAGGGCCCTCTGGACACGAGCACAAAAAGCGTCCAAACGGGCGCATGCCGCCGTTTGAGTAGCCAGCATCGGGCTACCCCCCGCTCCTCCTTGTGCCAGGGCATTTGCCTCCTCGGATAGGCTGACCAGGAATGTGTCCATATCGTGCACTTGACCCACCCGATGCGCGCTGGTGGCTTCCACCGAGCCCAGCTGGAGATTGGACGAGGGAGGCGAGAGTTGCATGGGATCCGGTCCCTCCCCCAATCCCAACTGATCTTCTGGCGCAGATTCCTTTGGCCCATTGTGCGCGGTTTCCATTGGCTGCATGCCCAGCGACCAGTCCGGCTCCAGCCCCGGTGACATGGGAGGTTGCATGTGGCGGTCCCCTGCCGAAGCGGACAGCTCAATTGTCCCGACGCGAAACTCCAGGGCCGACCGAGCCAGATCCGAGGCGGCAATCTCATTGGCCGCTGCCTGCTACGCACTCACATTGGCCGCAACCTGCTGCGCATTGGAACCACGCCACCGCGGCAGCATCACCGAGACAGGAGACCCCACCTCCACTTGGGCAGCGCGTGGGCCCCTTGCGCAGGGAGAGACCGAACCGCGGCTGGACACAGGGCCCGCGCAACTCTCCTCCGGAACGTGCAGATTCCATCCACTGCTTTGCATGCACTCTATCGGGCCCCCATGCACCAACCCAAACACACTTTGGGCGTCATGCACACTCCCCACTGTGACGCCATCACGACCGCCAGAGCGCGCGGGAGCCGCTTCCACCTCTGAAATTTGAACTGGCACCGACAACACCGCCGGCGAGGCAGCCATCTGCCTGGCGGGCGGCGCCGACCGGCTGTCGAAGCGGACAGGCGGAAGAGCCGGCGCAGGGTTCGCCCCACGGTGACCAGCGCTGGGAAATTGACGCCTAGGGCCGTCCGGTGAGTCCTCGCTCTGCTCTGCATCGTCCATGTCCGGCGGCGGCGGCGGCGGAGGATCTAGCCGCCCAACTCTGACCGTCTCGGAATCAACAAAGATGTCAATTGGGTACCAAAGGGCATCCACTCCACCATCATCCCGATCCACCCCGCGTCGAGTCGGCTCCTCCACGACGAGGATGCGCCGGGGCGGAACCCGTGCCGGATCATCCGTCCTCAGCCAAACGCGAAACCCAGCCATGTCATCCCGGCGCGTCGTCTGATCAGCCACCTTCACCACCGTGCCGAGGTCACGCAACAGCACGTCCGCCGTACGCCTGGTCCACGCGTTCGCCGGAACGCCCACCAGAGAGAGCTCCACCAAGAATGGCATTGTTATGCCCGTCGCCCCGTCATGCCGGAGCCAAGGCCGCAGCGGCAGAGAGAACTGCGGCGCGTCGGCATGTCCCTTGGACACCATCCGGTCCCGCGTAGCCATGGTCTTGCACAGAACAAGAAAGTCCTGCGGAGAGAAATCCCGGATGGACATGTCGAGTGGCCCGAGGTCGAACTCCCCATGGAGCGCCTGAGCCGCCGCGGCGAGGTCAACCGCCTGGATTGCCGCCGAGACGGACACCACCACCGCCCGAGACAGCTCCTCCTCCAACGCGTCGATGTCGGCTGCTCTCTCGAGGAAGCAGCAGTCCACCACCGGCTCCGCAACAGAGCGATGCGGTGACCCCGGCGCGAACGGCACCGAAAAGCCCGGACCAGCCACGCTCCGCACGGAAGGAGCCGAGGCGACGCTGGCCACTTGCGCCCACGAGCGGCCGGCCCGGAGCGCCCCGACCGGCGGGCGACCCGGGGGCGGGGGCGGTAGGACGGAAGGCGCGGCCGTGGAGGCAGGCGGAACCGTACCGAACCGCACAGCACCCGGCGGCGGCGGGCCAGCGGGCGGCGGAGGCAGAGTGCCGGACGATGCCGAAGGACCCAGCTGGCGCAGCGCGGGAGCCTGCCGCGCCGGCGGTGTGCCCGACGGACTCCGCGGGCGAGTGCAGCCACGGGAGATGTGATTGAGCCCCCCGCAGCGCACACACTTGGTCGGGTTGGAGCAGTGACGCGAGATGTGACAGTCGTCCTCGCCGCAGTTGTAGCAGCAACCATGGAGGGAGGACGGGATGGCGGAGCGCGGGGGCCGGGAGGAGAGGAGCCCCGCCGGTCTTGGACGGGAGACAGGGGAGCGGCGGTCCTTGCGGTTCCTGACCTGCTGCCAGGGTGCGCCGGAGGGGTCCGCCACCGGGTGGCGGCGGCGGCGGCCGGGTGGGGGGGGGCGGGGGGGGGCAGGGGGGGGGGCACGATGAGGGGGGGGGGCACTGATGATGATGGAGCGGATGGCGGGGGCGAGATCCGCAGCCGGGGAGAACGGCGACGGCGAGGGGGGCGCCCCGCCGGGGGGAAGGGAGGAGCCAGAGGAGGCCAAGGTGGAGCCCGAAAGCTGGACGCGGCTCGCCATGGGGGAAGGTGGCCGCCGGAGCCAGGGTGGCTGCCGGCGCAGGAGCGGAGGGGGAGCGGACCAAGCGAGCGGAGGCGTCAGAGTTCACTCTATCTTCTCTTCGCCCCGGGTTCTTCAGGATTACATTGTTCTTTGGCAGTCGCTACACAATCAAATTTATCTGGTCAAACTGACAACATCTCTTGGAAATGGACGTCCAGCGGCCAATAATATTTAGCCAGGAGTGCTTATCTGATTCAATTCCAGGGGCTCATTCGCTCCAGATTGGTCGATCTGATCTGGAAACCAAGTGTGTGTCCCAAGCCCAAGCTTTCAGCATGGATTGCGATGCAAGGTCACTGCCTCACTGCCGACAGACTAACCAGACGTGGATTGGTCGGTCTGATCTGGAAAACAAGTGTGTGTGTGTTTTTTGGGACGCAAAACAAGTGTGTGTTACAACCCAATCTGCTGCCACCTCTACCCTGAAACTACTCTTCACATTTCTCGCAGCCACTTCAACTTACCTCTATCATTAGCGAGCGCCCACTTCAACTTACCTCTATCATTAGCGAGCGCCTAGCGATGCAGAGGGTGCACCTGCGTTCTTGGTGGGAGAATGGTTATGCTTCAGCTCAGTCCTCGAAACTCAAAGAGAAATGGAATGTTTCGAAAAAGGAAAAAAAGAGAGAGAAATGGAATGCCATCACAGTCCGAATCTTTCAGCTTATCAAAGATGACGTTGCTGTTTGGAAGCTGGCTGGCCTTGAAGGGTGCGGCCATGATCTAATCTGCCTCCCATGGCGACGAACCTGAGAGCATCTACAGCGGGACTGGCCAAATCCGCCCCTCCGTGGACATGTCTGGGCACATCCACAGACACATTCAGACGGTCTCTTATATCTCGTGTTCGGTATCCACTCAAATCCGTGCAAATCCATGCACGTCCATCATACACATCAATGTCGCATGTAAATAATAAATGTTGATACCGAAAATACATAGTCCTTACATAAAATTTATTTTAAGAGCACAGCTCAAACATTAGCTCTTTGGTTTTTATTGTGGATCCACATATGTTTTACAAGATCATTGAGTAACTACGCGTGCATCTGATGATCTCAAAAATTTTGATGCATCTGTGGAAAGTTCATAAGCTGATTTGCATCTTGATCTTTCGGGATTTGAACTTATTCTCCAAGCACTTCAAAATTATTGATTTGGGCAACACCATCACCCTCATCCTTCACAATCATATTGTGTAAAATAACATAACATATCATGAGCTGCCACAAAGTTTCTGATTCTCACATCACTGCAGCCCCATGAACAATTCCCCAGCGAGTTTGAAGCACTCGAATGCCCTCTCCACCTACTTCCTAACTGCTTCATGCATTGTTGCAAAGTGGTTTTGTTTATTGCCCTATGGTTCGTATATGGTCTCACAAACGTCGCCCGCAGAGAATAGATGCCATCGGTAAGATAATATCTCTTGTTGTAGTCACGACCGTTGATAGTGTAGTTGCATGGCGGTGATTCCTCATTACAAAGCCTCCTAGACACCGGAGATCGTTGAAACACGTTAATGTCGTTGTGAGAATACGCATTCAAAAAAAAGCATGTCAAATTCATAAGTCATGTGATCCCATCGCTTCTACTATGAAGATGGCCTTTTTGGTGTGACCTTGATACATTCCCCGCAAATCTTTGGGACAGTTTTTTCATTGCTAATGCATGCAATCAATTGATCCGAACATTCCTGAAAACCATCTGACCTCTCTAATAGCCAACAACTTTTCTGTGTCCTGCACATTTGGTTCTCTCAGATACTCTGCTCCAAACACCTGCACCATGGCGCGGGCAAACTTGATAGTAGCCTTCAGGCATGTGCTCTCCCCCATCCTGACCATCTCACTAACGCCATCTGCGGCAGTACCAAGTGCAAGTATTCTCAGAGCAGTCGTGCATTTCTGCTTAGCACAGAAAGAGTTGGCCGCAGCAATCTCTTGTGAGCTTGGAGTAGTCATCATGTGCCTCTACTCCCTCCATAATGCACAGAAACAATGGTTTTCGCATGTGAAAACGGCGACGAAACCGTTGATCATCCGGGAAAGTTGGGTTCGGAGCAAATTAGTCCTTCTGCAGTAGTCGTGCTCCGGACACCCTGTCCCGATCGATCACTCTTCTCCCTTTGATTGAACCCTTGAAGTTGAGAATATGCTCCACCCGTCGATTCATTTCCTCTTGCATGTTCATGAACATGAACATGTCCACTTCTTCGTCCGAATCCGACGAATCAAAGAACTCATCTTGAATGATTTGATCAAGCTCCGTCGGTCCATACTCCTCGTTCGATGAAGCATTAGAATTCATCGCTGCCCCTAAAAAATCACAAAAAACCAGGTCGGACAATGTGTCGAACACATAGAGCGCAAGGGGAAGCCCGAGAGTTGCCAGACGTACCGCGACAGCGTCCGGGCCGCCGACGACGTACGCGGCGAAGCTGCGAGACGACTGTCGAGAGGAGGAAGAAGATAGGAGAGAGCAAATGGATATGGCACGCCGAGGGGGTGGATTTGGTGCAATTTGAGGTGGGGTAGAGCTGTCGGGTCCGACGTGGCAGATGCGCCCGGGATCCCCCTTATCCACCCTATATTTAGGTTGAATATGAGGGTTGCCGGTCAGTCTGGGCGTTTAAGACCCATTTGAGGCGCCCATCAGGGTCATATTTTCGTGACCTATTAGTGACCGGGTCGTCCGTCCGGACGTTTAAGACGGGTTTGGGGTGCCCGGCTGTAGATGCTCTGACAAAGTTGCAAAAGCTTGCCCTTCTACCGCAGGAAAGAAGACTTGTGCTGAAATTGTGCCACATGATACATTTGTCTTTTTTTTTGAAAGGGCCATTTCTCGCTTTCATTTCATTAGCAGGGAGAGATTGGAAAACAAGTGTTGATCAAGAGATCAGAGGGTTGAAAGAGAAAATTACAATGCCATCTTAGCAAGCTCCTAAGCTAGCGATTACAGCCTGATCGCGATATCTCATGGTACGTCCCCGAAGGGGTGCTCCATGCATTTGGCTCCGGTGATCCACCATTGCTCCATGTCCCGGCGGCAAGCTTCAGTGATGTTACTCACGCTTGGAGTCTTTCCCCTGAAGGTGCACGCGTTGCTATCGAGCCAAATGTGCCAAGCCACCAAGGAGAGCATCGATCTGGTTCCCTTCCTTGTGCCTGGAGGTGCTCCATCGATGATCATCTGGACGCGCTCGGCCGTTGTTTTGCCCATACTCCAGTTGGTGTGTGCCAGGGCGTTGCAACCAACCCAGGTTGACACTTTGTTCCAAACCTGGATGGCGAATGTGCACTCCCAAAAGAGGTGCGACGAGGTCTCGAGGTTCCTCACACACAACTGACAGAAGTAGTTGTTGTCCCATCCTCGTCGCTGGAGTCTGTCGTTGCACCAGAGCCTATCCAAATGCAGCAGCCATAGAAACATTTTGATCTTGCCCGGAGCCCAGACCTTCCAGATGGATGTTTTGAAGTTGAGCGCCAGGCGGTCTTCAAACTGTGCATCGTAGGCGGAGCGCGCGGTGTACAGTTCGGAGCTGCACGGGGTCCATCTGATCATGTCCGCCCTCCCCTCTTCAAGCGTGATGCCGGCGCTTCGGATCTCTCTAGCCAGTTGCAGCACCAGATGCATGATACTTTCATGGCCCCCATGTCGAAGATCCAGAATCCATCTGTCCTGATGCAGCGCCTCCCGAACTGATCTGTTTTTTCTGATGGATTGGGCGAAGACCGTCGGGTATGCCAGGCATAGCTGTCTGCCGCCGAGCCACAAGGAGGACCAGAAGGAGGCCGTGATACATTTGTCAGCTCAGCCTTTTAGAGTTTTCGTAGAATATTGTGATTTTGTTTAAACCACGGTTATATATTTTTGGTTATGCTTGGCATAAACAAATACACCAGTTTCATGAACCGTAGTATCTCTAATACCATGTATACAAATCTTTACTGCATGTGTCTTTCCTCCTTGAGATCATCGTTCTTCTTTTTGGATATATGGATCACAAGTTCACAACGCTATAAAAAAAGACACATCTGTGATATTTTGGCCCGAAACGATTTTTTTAGTCATGGAAGTGTAATACTCACAAAAACACGTATTGTTATGAATGTGGTGGGCACCTATCTATATAACAAAAAATTATGACATAAAATGAAATCTTCGTCCTTAGCAGGCCGATGACGCACCTGCATGACGTTCTTTGAGTCTTCCATGATGTAAAAAATCGTGATAGAAGCGAGGGTGAGAATTTTTCAGGATTTCTCGGGTAAGTTCCGCCTCGTATGAATACGGTGGGTGGTTGGACCTCAGCGAGATATAGGGTAGTTTGCGGGATCTCACATGTTGTGCGAGCTATCGCATTACTGAACCCGAGCGATCGATCGACGATCGTTCGCGGTAGCTGCAGCCCTCGATCTATCAATCCATGCTCGTCCACGGTAGCTTACATGTACATTGGAGTCCCCCTGTTGCATATGAGCGAGATCGATTTGCATTACAGAGAACCCGATCGATTGATGCGAGTCTCTCTCGCTAGCTAGCTTGCTGCTGCGTGGTGCCCCATAGTTGGAGAAGCCGTATGCGGTGTGATTGTGCATGGTAGTGTAAGAGCCCCCACATCGATGGATCGATCGATGCAAGACTCTCGCTCGCTATAGCTAGTGATGTTTGTGTACTTGATGGTGATGGGTGAAGCCGTATGCGCAAGTAGAGAACCCTTGTTTCATTGTGCGCGGTAGTTGGAGGCCTTCGTATGCGCGAGTGTAGTTGATGTGGTTGCATTGCGAGAAGCTCGCGTGCCTTGTTGCGACCCTCGCATGAGATACATATAGAGTTGATAGCCGGTTATTGCGAGGAGCCCCTCTCGATATACGGTTCCTCATTGCTGCTGCGTGCTATATCCCCCCAGGTTGCCTCACGATGCACATGATCCCGTGCCAGCCGTAGCATGGTAGCCCCACCCCAGCCGGTTGGCGCTCGATGAACATGACCCTGTTGCGGCTGTAGCGCGGTAGCCCCACCCCAGCCGGTTGGCGCTCAATGAACAGGACCCCGTTGTGCGGCACCCACACACGAAAGTTGTTGCCTCTCACTAAACAGTGCTCCGTTCCAGGTTTCCCATTGCTGTGTACCCCCACTGGGCTGTGCAGCCGTCTGTTGGCTCTGCTCCGTTGCTGCGTGCGTAACAGGATACCCTAGCCCGCCGGACGTTGCCTCTGGATGTACAGTAGTATTGACCGTATGCGCAAGTACACTGTACTTTGAGCTATTGTTTGAGACCATAACCGTATGTATGTACTACGAGTATGTACTAGGCCCGTATTTTTACAACGTGTCAGTACCTCTACATAATTTAGACGGGACTCCATAACCTTCTAGGGCCCGAGGCCAAATTTCTTAATATGATTAGTACGACACGCAGGCACGCGATCTTCTTTGACTATAGTGATACCGGCGACAACATGAGGATGTCGCGAGATGTCGAAGACTACTAGGTCGTCGATGGCGTCTGCTGCAATGTGGTTTCCGGAGGAAATTGTTTTCTGAACGAAATCATCACATCGTCAATACTAACATCTGTGAAAGTGGGTTGGAGATGTACAATCTAACCTACAAACGTTGTAGGCCTAACTAACACTTCCTATAAGTTAGTAGATCTAATTCGTTAGTTATGGGCTTTAAGTTACGGGTCCATCAAATCAATGACCATTTATTTCTATTTTTTTTGGATTTTCTAGCATATTTATCTCTTTTTATTAGCCTATGAGTGTTTTTAACATTATACTAGTGTAAAAAACTTTTTATATTATGAGACGGAGGAAGTATAATATAGATAGATAAAGCAAATATAGTGTTTTTTGCGATAACACAAATATATATTGTTGCAGGCATTATAGCATTCTTTTCATGTTAATGGTAAAAATTATATTTCTTTCGACCAACACAAATTTTAAGGCGAGTCGTATTTTGTGCAGTGACGCTAGCATCAGTTGACTGAATGTATGAATTCAAACAAAGCACATGTTCAGGTGCTAGGAGGAACTTCAACACGGTGACCCATTTTGTCCGCGCATATTCGTTTGAGTCTGTACGGATAAAACACAGCCCAATGTAGAGATTCATTTTATTTTGCGTCTGTTTTGTGTTCGTTCGGACCCATTACCGACCTAAACTTGGGTCATGTTTGAATCGAAGGCGGACACAAAGGGGGTGTTTGGTTCGCTGCACTGCATGTGGCTCGCATCCATCATGCAAAAATTGATTGTTTGGTACACTGCATGGGCTTTTGAGCCTGGTCCGGTGGATGCAAAATTAGGCCGCTCAGCCAGGCTGAGGGAAACGTAAGTTTCGAGCGTAGCTCGCGTGCAGGCTCGCTGCCTCGCTCGTTCCTCTCTTTTTCCATCTTCTATCCAGCACCGCCGCCTAGACCTAGCGCCGGCGCCGTCCTCGTCAAGCGCCGTCTTCGTCGTTCGTCCTCCACCAAGCTCCGTCGCCGTCCTCGTTCGTCCTCGACTAAGCTCCGCCGCCTCCATCCTCGACTAAGAGCCGCCGCCGCCCTCGACAAGCCGCCGCAGGCCGGATCCTGACGCCTCGCGCCGCCGCAGGCCGGATCTCGCCATCTGGAGCCGCCACCGCGCCCTTTCCAAGCGCCAGCGCCGGCCATGTCAAAGTGCCGCAGTCCTTGGCCGTCATCATCAATCGCCGGTGCCGCCCTTGCCCAAGCTCTGCCGCCAGCCTCTTCAAGGGTAGCAGTTCTTGGCTGCCCTCGTCAAGCGCCGCCGCGACCTTGTCCAAGCGTCGTCAACAGCCTCGTCAAGTGCCATCTGCGCCATCTTGAGTTCACCTCGTACATCCATATATATCATGCAAAGTTCACCAAACACTATATCGGCTCATTCTTGCATCCACACTCACCCAGCATCCTCCATGCGATGCAGCCTAAAACCACCCAGGGAACCAAACATGCCCAAAGCGGACGTTCTCTGCATCCGCCTCGTCCGTCTGTGTCTGGCCTGGCCCATCTGTCATCTACCTCCCCATTCCATCTCTCTTCTTCTTTTCTCTCCCCTCCCTGGCCCACCACGCCCATCACCGGCCATGCCACCGCATTGCCCCAGCCACGCCGCCGCATGGATGTTGCAGCCTCGCTGCTCAGCCGGAGCACCTCCGCCTCCAGCCGGACGAGACCGTGGAGGTCGAACGCCGCGCGTCAAACTGCTCTGATGAGGCGGACACATCGGGGTCAGCCTCGCCTTCTCCGCGCTCGATGCCATTCGTGCTCGTTGTGGTCGTTCCCTTGCGTGTGTGCTAGCTAGCTAGTTGCCCGCCGTTGCTGGCCTCTCCGTGCGAGCGCAGCCGCGTGCTAGCTAGCTAGCTCGTGCGCTGGGCGAAGGAGCGTTGTAGCTCGCGCGCCCGGCTGCCTCGCCGCTCCCGCGTTGGAGGCGGAGCTCGCCCGCCCGGACTGTCGTCCCAACTCGCTCGTTACCGCGTTGGAGCTCCCGCGCCATGCTTGCCGCGCTCGCTGTGCCGCGCCGACCCACGCTCATCCTGCCTCATCTCGCGCCCCCGCCGTGCCGTCTTCACACGCGTGTTGGAGCTCGCCGCGCCTAGCCGCCATGCTTGTCGCGCTCGCCGTGCCGTCCCCGTCGTGCCGCTCCGCTCGCGCGTCTCCGCGTTGGAGCTCGCACGCCTGGCCGCCTCTGTGTTGTAGCTCAACCGCCGGCCTCGGCTCGCGCGCCGGCCGGTGTTGCTGGAGCAGGTGGTCGGGGCCGCCAGGCGCCCCTCATGCACGCTCACGTGGGTGCAGCTTGTCCCGGCCATGGTCAACGTGCACCGACATCTCTGCCTGCTACTTGTTCGACGAAACGCCGGAATGATCATACACAAAATGCTCCATCCCATCGGGCGCACCGGCCAACCCAGACGAAAAGGCAGACACGACCGAGCGAACGGGCGACCCAAACGAATAAAAATGGACAAAATCAGTGTCCCTTGGGTCAGAAGTTGCTCCGAATCATGCAGCTACGAGTAGAAATCTTCCATCAGAAAGGTAGTACTTTTCTTTCCTTTAAAATATCCTCATCCTTGCCTAACAGTATGGAGTATGGCCGTATGGTATGATCTTGATGCCAGCTAGACACCTACGAGCTGGGCTCCCATTGGCTCGCATTTCCACCTCACACGCCCGCGTGGCCATCAGCCCTTGGCCCCACTCACAGGTTGACGCCCCTCCGCGCGTGGCTGCAGACCACGGCGCGTGCGTCCTCCGACCCCGTGCACCCGGTGCATGGGCGCCACCACCCGCTTCTTCCTCGCCCGCTTTATAAGCTCGCTCGTACACCTCACATCTCACTCGCTCACTCCGCCCTCGCCCCCGCCACCTCATCGACGCCTCGAAGCCGAACCCTCAGCAAGGAAAAATACCTAACCCTAGCTCGTCCGCCATGGCCAGGGAGGCGTCGTCGTCCTCCGCGCCGGGTTCCTCAGAGTTGCCGCCGGCTGCTGGTGGCAGCGGCAGCGGCAGCGGAAGCGGCGGGGACACGCCGCGAGTGACGCGGCGACGCGCCCGCGGCGACCCGCTCCTCATCGTGTGCGGCTGCTTCAGCGTCGTCACGGCCGCCACCGCCTTGCTCTGCGTCGCCGTCAACGTCCTCTCCGCTGTCCAGTCCTTCCGCCGCAACGGTGGCTACGTGAGTCCCCCCCCCCCTCCCCCTTCCACTTTCAACCCTGCTCGACGCGCCGCGGTCACGGGCTGATTCGGTGTCTTCCTGCCGGGCTTTCAGATATTCGGCGGCATATTCCGGTGCTATGCGGTGGTGATCTCGCTGTTCGTGGCCGTCCTCGAGACCGAGTGGGGATTCATCATCAAATTCTGCAAGGTTCGCTTCGTTGCCCGGCGCCCCAGCCTTAATATGTGCATCTTTAGCATTTGTAAAGAAAAATGCATCTTTTGGCGGTGTTGAGGTTTGTCCAATTCGAACTGTTTTGTGGATGATGAAAAATGCGTAGGTTAAATGTAATTTATTTTGCGCTTCAGCCTCCAAATGGTGCCTATGTTGCTTGCTTCACACAATCAATTGTTTGCTAACATTCATTGATAGTGGAATGTGCTATGTCGGTGTCGGAATTTTAATTGGTTTAGGTAGCAATCCATTTAGTTTCTCTAGTTTAGGAGATTATTTATTTTTTCAGATGCCATGTCATTATTATAGTGAATGATCAGATTGTCCTTTTAAGGTCATCTCTTACTCCAATTGAGTGTAATCTTAAGTTGCCTCTAGGAGGAGACAGAATATACAGGCTTGCTCTCTTTCCCTCCTTGCAGATTGTGCTTGGCTTGTTGGTTTAGGAACATACAAACTTGCTCTCTTTCCTTCTTTTTTTCTTCCACATCATCACCAATGATGATGATGGAACTTTGGAGATTCCCTAACTGCTCCTGTCAGCGAACACCAAGTCTTATTTAGGCTGCCCTTTAGATTTAAGCTTATGGATTGGGCTTCATGCAATCTTATTGTCCATGAATGGAGTTAGAATTTTAGTGGCTTTCTAGTTTTGTAAACTTTCTACTCTTTGACATGAGCAGATATTGGAATACTGGCCTGCAAGGGGGATGCTACAGATATTGTAAGTATTCAGGATGACTATATGTTTCTCAACTCCTGTTATGTTCACAAAATACAATTCTTGGTCCGCCCCTTCCCCAGACCCTGTGCAAGCGGGAGCTACATGCACCTGGCTGCCCTTTTTATTTTTACTGGAATTGGTGCATATTTTTACAGTTTTTCAGAATGTTTCATGCATATGCTTAGTGTCGATGCTCATCTAGAGTTTACCTATATAATTGGTAGATTGGTTTTGGTTCCTTCATTTTTGGAAGTTATGGACAAAATAAACCTCAAAAGAAAATTGCGAGAGGTGTGGCTTCATAATTTTCAAACTGAATGGTTCTTGAAAATTATGGGAGCCGTGGCTTCATAAAGTGGCTGTTACTCGATATATATTATAAGATACGATAAATTGCTAATTTCACGAACACTACCCTTAAGCATAGCTATGACATATAGAAAAGCATGACAAACACAAACCTTTCTTGTATTCAGCAACATTAACCTTCATCAGCAAATTGGCTGATGAGATGCATATTTCGTATTAGTACTATTACAACAGAAAGGACAGCTATGAGCAACTCTGGACTTCATTTTATCGATATTTTCTTATCCCATGCAATCATACCCCCCCCCCCCCCCCCCCCCCCTCCTCTCAGTGGATTGTGGTCCTCACATGCTCAGAGACACCTGCATGCATGAGCCCAAGATTGCCTATGTTAGCATACATCATGGCAGAGGAATACTTTGTAGCTTATGGAGCACAGGAGGCCACCTTAGTTCTGCTAGAAATATCTCTTGTGTCTTTATCTAGGTTTCATGTTATCAATTCATCGACATAGTTTCAACCAGGGTGACTAGAAATGCAAGAACAGTATTAAGTGCGCACACTTTAGTGAATACTTGAATATTACTAGGACGATAAAACTTGTGAACTTAGGCATGAGTTGAGAGTAAAGCTCTTATCAAGTCATCATCATGGGGGGTTTCACCATATTGACCTCTTTGCATTCACAGCACATGCACCAAGAACTATCACAATTGCATGCACCAGCCACTGTAAAAATTCTGGGATCCTGAACCTTTTAAATTTTCATTTGTTTCCTGGGACATTATGAGCAGTGTCATGATCACGGAAACAGGAATGGGAAGTGCTATTGATTATGTCTTGCCAGTCGTAAAATGTAACCATGTCTATTCATTTTTCCTTTGGTTCCTGGCAGTGTTGCTGTCATGACGAAGGCATACCCAAACGTTGAAAGGAGCGATCTGATTCTGCTTCAGGACATTGCCAGCTATCTGCTCCTTGCATGTGGACTAATCTATGTAATCTCGGTGAGTCTAAGAGAACTTTGGGTGTTAAATTGTGTTCTGTTATAAACTATGATGCCTTTCTATCCTAAAAGTTAAAAGTCAACAAAAAAGCTAAAATTAATTTTGTTAGCAAAAATTGATTCCATGTAATTTTTGAATCATTTCCTGTTCCAGAAAATTAGCCTGACAACTATCTGAGCCTATTTAAATGACTATATAGATAGCATTATGGACCAGTTGAATTCAGCTTCTCACAAGCACTAGTATCAGATATTGGCAACCAGGCATTCCTATTATAGCAAAGCATTATCCTGCAATGTGCAGTGGAACAAATGATCAGTATTGGAGTTCGTTTATGTTGTACCACCATGTTTTTACTTGCACTAACAACTTTGAATGTGTAGGGGGTATTATGTCTTGGTGTACTAAAGCGTTCTAGGCAGCAGAAAGCAACATCACGAGAGCAAGCAGCCAAAGATCTGCAGGCAAGTACTCAGCCCCTATTTTTCTTAAGAGTAATGAATGCATTTAAATTAAGCTTGAGTGTGTTGAAGTGTATATGTGGATTGCCTAGCTACCTTCAGTTCGGACTTTTGGTTGCGTTGGCTAGTGCATGAAGCTTTACATGATATCGGAGCCTAAGGTCTTGAGTTCAAGTCCTGGCTTTTGCAATTTATCCAAAAAATTGCTGCTGCCCCCCTTTGTCCACGTATAGGCCTCTTGAGCCATACCTCTGAGACTATCCACGTGTTGACTTCCTGCGTCACACGTGAGAGGGGGTGTTGAAGTGTATATGTGGATTGCTTGGCCCTTTCCATCAGTTTGGACTTTTGATTGCTTGGCCCTTTCCATCAGTTTGGACTTTTGATTGCGTTGGCTAGTGCATGAAGCTTAACAGAGTGTATACTCGTAGTTTCTCTTATTTGACCCTGGAGAATTTATTCTTTCCGTGGTTCCTGCCTGATAGTTTTTCTCTCTTGTTTTGATCATTGGTTACTGTACATTTAATGCATACATATTTCATACGATTCTTCTACTATGATTGGTAAGTTTGGTATAAAGGTTTTCCGAGCCATACCTTGAGATTGAAACAAAATATCTGTTCACAGGACAACATTATTACCCATTTATAGAAGAGGATACACATTGTTGTAATCCTTTGGTCTGAGTCAAGCAACTGTCAACTTCACACTGCTATATCCACTGCCTTTGTGAACTGCTGAAGTTTCTTCTTAACATGTGTCAAGGCTACAGTTTACAACAATAGTTCTGGTCGCTACCATGATGTCATCTGCTAACCATTCCTTAATTTCTGTTGGTATTCCAGGAGCTGGAGAAGCGGAGAGAGGAACTCGAGGCACTGTTAATTGCTGAGAGGTCCGAATTGGTCTGATGAATCTGAGCACGACGATTTAACATTTCTCACATGGTGTAGATAGATTGTTGCTCCTGCTAATTGAATGCCGCTTTTCATGGTCATCGATTTGTCACCCGAGACATTTTCATTGGGAGTGCCCCCTTTTCCTGTAAGTGCTAACCTTTACCAATCATTTGCTTCCTATGTTTACATGGATTGCAGTGGACCATATTGCTCTCTTATTTTATTTTTAGCTAGGAATGGCTTGCTAACATATTTGGTAAATCTGACAGGTGTTCCAGTTTTCGTCTAGATTTCTGCTGAATTTGGTTTCTGGTGTGAGCATTTTCGTGGATGCATGGATCAAGCGGGATTGTGTTGTCTCAGTTGTGTTGGATTTATGTCAATGCCGTAGGCCTCAAAATGTACCATGCTGACATGGTGTGTTTGTTGTCTCTGTAGTCTTTGTCTGAACCATGGATGCTAAATAATTTTCTGTATTTTGTGTAATAGAGGGTCCATGCTTGGTTAACTTCTGAGATTTGAATTCAACTAGGTTGGTTTCAAGCAATTTAGAGTTGGGATTCTTGATCTCGAGAATGCGTAAGTGCCGTTGCAAACTTTATAACAAGTGTTAAGAAAACCAGTCATATACATTATGCAAATATGTATATGAAAAATATTACTCCCTCCGTTTCTAAATATAAATCTTTTTAGAGATTTCAATACAAACTACATATGGAAAGACATATTTTAGAGTATAGATTCACTTATTTTGCTCCGTATGTAGTCTTTTATTGGAATATTTAAAAAGACTTATATTTAGGAACGGAGGGCGTATCTTCATTTGTGGCTTGCAAAGGAGAAAAATGAATTCACTTATGCATCAGGATAATAATTACGAAAGAATGAAAAGATGAAAGAGCTGCGCTCCCGCTCCAAGCCTAAACAGATGTACATATTGAGACATCCTAACATCTTCGCACTCAAAGCTAACATTCAAATTCAGATTCTCTTTTTTAGGAGGGGGGGGGGTGGGGGGTTGTTATACGTCATAGGACGCCGGTGTCAAGCCCCATTCCTAATGATCTCTGTCGAATTCGACACCTGCTGTGTTTGTTTAACTGAAGAAACACAACAAACTTCGTGTTCCCTTCATCTTGGACTGTTTCGATCGTCCGATCTGCATCTAAGAGCAACATACCGCTTCGTTGAGCTGCCGCGGAGCATTGCAGCCCTCCATTGCGCATCCAATGATCGAAGATGATCTACCTGTCCCTATTTGAATTCCGACAAGAGCATTGTAGCTCCTTTTTTCCAGTCTTCTATTTTGCTTTACGTTTTCCATAATGTAATCCTATAGCTCATGAACCCGATGGGAAGAGACATCTATCTTGCAATTGGGTATAAATCCTAGCCATCATGTTCTTGGGTATAAATCCTAGTCGTCATGGTCTAGTTGTCGTGGAGGCCTATCTTAAATTCGCCATAGTTTCATCTCAATCATCCAGTGGAGTGCACTACTTTCCATTTTCCTTCTGAATCTGCTGTTCTAGCCGCTCTTCAGTGAGCAAATCCTAATAATTGGCATTGAGAGCAATCAGTTCTTGTGGACGTTTGAGACTTGAGAGAGGGTGAAGTTCGGATCTCTGGTGAAATCTTTCAAGAGTCGGGATCTAGTCTCTAGTACCACTCCCCCTCTTTCACAAACAGATCAACCATTAAGGTTTCACACCAGATCCCAGGTGTGTGATAAAATTAAAATCCCTTGGTGACGATGGTGGAAAACACTGATCTGGAGGTGCAGTTCCTGCAATTGGATGTTCAGACCTTGCAAAACTAGCGAGTGGAAGACAAGAAAGAAATTCCAAGAATTTAGCTCCAAGGTACAACAAAATTCCCAGAGCATCCAAACCCATCTCACAAACATTGCGGACAATTTTGCAAAATTGTTTGCCATGGTTACTCCTGTTGAGAGTTTATCTGCCAAGGAGAAACCTACCGAGAAAGTCTACCTTCCCATGGCAATGGACAGAGCAGTGTTAACATGAACACTTCCTCTGAATAACTTCCATGTGATTGCACTTTATCAACCTATGATCCGTAGTACCATACCCCACTGGGAAATGCTAGGTTGCAGGACAATCAAGGTAGAGAATTGAACTTGGATGGAACTCCAAAAATACCATATAGACATCCCAACTATGGTAGTCAGCACAAATCGAGAACAGACTTAAGCAACAAAACTTGCAGGAACAACAGGAAAGTTGCGGTTCAGGCTATTCAGGTGCAAGGGCGTTCCTAGCAGGTGATCAAGTGGACTTGGACCAAGCCAAACATGCTAACTGACAAAGAGCACAACCACAACAAGATCCAAGAAGAGCTCCCATAGCTTTCAAACCTGTCGAGCTGAATATCCCTGAATTCAATGTAACTAGACCTAATTCTTGGATACAAGCTATGGAACAATATTTTGAAAGTGTTAGAATTCCATTAGACCATAGAACTGAAGTGGCTATTACATACCCCCTCCGTCCTAAAATAAGTGTCTCAACTTTGTACTAACTTTATAACAAAGTTAGTACAAAGTTGAGACACTTATTTTAGGACGGAGGGAGTAGTTCACTGGCAATGCAGTACAGTGGTGGAGAGGTACTTGGTATACTACACACACTATGCAATGACATAGGTTGTGCATGTTTTTAGGTGACAGATTCTCTTAATCTTCTGTTTGTAAAATTGTAAGACATTCCATGCCTTAGTGCAAACTTTCTCTGTGGCTCAATATATTCAGCAATTTGAGGCCCAAATGAATATCATGACAAGGGATAATCATGTTATACCTGATGATTATTTCATGAATAGTTGTATGACAAGGTTAAAGGACTACATAAAGGGCCACTTGCAATGCCTAGCTTCTCCAAGCCATTTATCCTAGAAACTGATGCATCTGGTTATGGTATAGGGTAGTTCTTAATGCAACAAGGACAACATATTGCTTTCATGAGCAAAACTATAGGGCCTAAGGTAAATACTTGGTCCACATATGACAAGGAAGCCCTGGCCATTTTAGAGGCTTTAGAAAAGTGGAAGCATTACTTTGCAGCAACATATGTTATTATCAGGGCTGAAATATATACAAGAAAGCACTATAGGGATTTCTATCTTCATGCCCCTAGTTCCTTAGTTGTGCTCAATTTTTCCCATGCCAACTAACTTTGCTCATTTTTTCCCTCCCCCCTCCACCACGTGCTCGCAAAAGCCTGAACGTTGCACTGCCATCCGGTCAAAGCCTTTGACCGTTACCTCCTGACTAGTTTTTCTAGGGGTACTGCTACTTGTAAACTGCATTGAGATTTTCTCCGAAGAGGAGGGGTGAAGCAATACAGTAGAGATAAGTATTTTCCTCAGTGAGAACCAAGGTTACCGAACCAATAGGAGAACCAAGCAAATTCCATTCGACAGCACCTACACACACAAAAGCAAATACTTGCACCCAACACGGGCAAAAGGGTTGTCAATCCCCTTGTACTCATTACTTGCAAGGATTAATTCTGATGGCGATAGATAGATAAAAAGAGTAAAATAAAAAGAGTAAAATTGCAGCAAAGTATTTTAGCAATATGATAAAATTAGACCCGGGGGCCATAGTTTTCACTAGAGGCTTCTCTCTCGAACACATAGCATATGGTGGGTAAACAAATTACTGTTGGGCAATTGATAGAAAAGCGCATAGTTATGACGTATTCATGGAAATGATCATGTATATAGGCATCACGTCCGTGACAAGTAGACCAACTCCTGCCTGCATCTACTAGTATTATTCCACCAATCGACCGCTATCCAACATGCATCGATGGTATTAAGTTCATGACAAACAGAGTAACGTCTTAAGCAAGATGAAATGATGTAGACAAAGTATACTCAAGCAATATGATTAAACCCCGTCGTTTTACCCTTAATGGCAACAACACTATATGTGCCTCGCTACCCCTTCTATCACTGGATGAGGACACCGCAAGATTGAACCCATTACAAAGCACCTCTCCCACTTAAGATAAATCAATCTAGTTGGCCAAACCAAACGGATAGATTGGAGAGAAATACAAAGCTATAACAATCATGCATAATAAAGTTCAGAAAAGACTCGATTACTTTCAGTGAATAATCTGATCATAAACCCATAATTCATCGGATCCCAACAAACACACCGCAAAAGAAGATTACATAAAATAGAACTCCAAGAAGATCGAGGAGAACATTGTATTGAAGATCAAAGAGTGAGAAGAAGCCATCTAACTACTAGCTATGGACCCGTAGGTCTATGGTGAACTACTCACGCATCATCGAAAGGTAGCAAGGATGATGTAGAAGCCCTCCGTAATTGATTCTCCCTCCGACAGAGTACCGGAAAAGGTCTCCAGATGGGATCACGGAAGAACATAAGCTTGCGGCGGTGGAAAAAGTGTTTCGGGTGGCTCTCTGTTGGTTTGGGAATATATGTGAATTTATAGAGGTGGAATTAGGTCAAGCGGAGTTGCGTGGGGCCCACGAGCTCAGGGGGCGCGCCCTCCCCCCTAGGGCGTGCCCTGTGAGCTCGTGGCTCTCTCGTAGCTCTTCTGGCCTCCTCCCGAACCTTCTAGGGTCCCTTCTAGTCCATAAAAAATCACCGTAAAGTTTCATCGTGTTTGGACTTCGTTTGGTATTGATTTTCTGAAAAGCCAAAAACAAGCAGAAAACAACAACTGGCACTGGGCACTGGGTTAATAGGTTAGTCACAAAATGATATAAAATAGCATAAAAATGCATATAAAGCATCCAAGATAATGTAATAGCATGAAACAATAAAAAATTATAGATACGTTAGAGACGTATTAGCATCCCCAAGCTTAATTCTTGCTCGTCCTCGAGTAGGTAAATGATAAAAGCAGAATTTTTGATGCGAAATGCTACCTAACATGTGTATCATGTAATCTCTTTACGGTATAATCATTGAGAAACATGAAGTAACAATATCAACATAATAATATCCATGAATATAAGAAACATAATCATTACTTTTTCAAAATATACAATCCTTAATGAATGTTATCCCCACTCATTTTATCATGTTAGCATGGCATGACTCTGACTTCACCACATAAATATAAATCATGAGCACCCCGGTGTCAAACCAGGCAATTGGATTGTACTTCTAACGCGCTTCAGCATTTTCAACCTCACGCAATACATGAGCGTGAGCCATAAATATATCACTATAGGTGGAATAGAATGCGGTGATAGAGATTAATAAGGGAATTCAAAAAGGGAAGAAAGTCTCGCATCAACGCAGCTAATCAATGGGATATGGAGATGCCCATCAATCGATATCAATGCGAGGAGTCGGGATTGCCATGCAACGGATACACTAAGAGCTATAAGTGTATAAAAGCTCAACGTAAACTAAGTGGGTGCGCATCCAACTTGCTTGCTCATGAAGACCTCGGGCATTTGAGGAGGCCCATCATCGGAATATACAAGCCAAGTTCTATAATGAAAAATTCCCACTAGTATATGAAAGTGACAACTCAGGAGACTCTCTCTATGAAGAACATGGTGCTACTATGAAGCACAAGTGTGGATAAGGATAGTAACATTGCCCCTTCTCTCTTTTCTCTCATTTTTTTGGTGGGCTCTTTGGCCTCTTTTTTTTTCTTTTTTCGTTTTATTTTTCGTCCGGAGTCTCATCCCGGCTTGTGGGGAAATCATAGTCTCCATCATCCTTTCCTCACTAGGACAATGCTCTAATAATGATGATCATCACACTTTTATTTACTTACAACTCAAAATTACAACTCGATAACTAGAACAATTTGACTCTATATGAATGCCTCTGGCAGTGTATCAGGATGTGCAATGATCTAGCGTAACATGTATAATAATGATGAACGGTGGTTGTGCCACAAATATCATGTCAGCTCTATATGATCATGGAAAGCAATATGACAATGAACACGTATGTCATGAAAACGGAACGGTGGAAGTTGCATGGTAATATATCTCGGTATGGCTATGGAAATGCCATATAGGTAGGTATGGTGGCTGTTTTGAGGAAGATATAAGGAGGCTTATGTGTGATAGAGCATATCATACCACGGGGTTTGGATGCACCGGCGAAGTTTGCACCAACTCTCGAGGTGAGAAAGGGCAATGCACGGTACCGAAGAGGCTAGCAAATTACGGAAATGTAGGAGTGCATATAATCCATGGACTCACATTAGTCATAAAGGACTCATATACTTATTGTGAAGCCTATTAGCCCTCGAAGCAAAGTACTACTCGCATGCCCGTAGGGAATTGGTTGGTAGGAGTTAACCATCGCGCGCATCCGATTATAACAGGACTCAAGGATTTCAATCAGAAATACAAATGCTCAAACCTCCCCACCATGCCATGACCAACACTTAGATGAGCAATTAATAACAAGCTTTACTACCGATATTTCTACTAACCAATGATCATGAACCAATATCCTTTATATTACGACATTAATATCATTAAACCATGCATTTCATATTTAGTGATCTACATGAAAGTTTTTATTATATCCCCCTTGAATACCTATCCTTCTCAGACTAGTCTTATAACACATGCACATTACCACTTCCTATTTATTGACTCTAAAAAAGATTTAATTGAAGCATGAGAGTGAAATCATTTCTATAAAATATAACCACTGATGTGCTCTAAAAGATATAAGAGAAGCACATAGAGTATTCTAATAAATCGCGATAAATGTGTGTCCCTCCCAAAAGGTGTGTCCAGCAAATGATGATTGTGGCAAACTAAAAGGCAAACAATGCAAAACTTTGGCACAAGACGCTCCAAGCAAAACTCATATCATGTGATGAATAAAAATGTAGCTCCAAGTAACATACCGATAGATTGTAGACAAAAGAAGGGATGCCATCTGGGGCATCATTAAGCTTAGATGCTTGGGTCTTCCTTGAATATTATCTTGGGGTGCCTTGGGAATCCCCAAGCTTAGGGTCTTGCCGCTCTTTATTCCTTCATCCATCGTGATCTCACCCAAAACTTGAAAACTTCAGCACACAAAACTCAACAGAAACCTCGTGAGATCAGTTAATATAACAGACAAATCATAAACTTTAGGTATTGTTATGAACCCATTCATATTTTATTCCTGAATAATACCTAATGTATTCTAACTTCTCCATGACTTATGCCCCCCGATATAATCCATAACATCATTAAAACAGGCGAACTATGCAATTGAAAACATAATCTGTCTAAAACAAAACAGTCTGTAATGATCTAAACTAAAATCATACTTCTCTAACTCTAGAAATTGTGAAAAATTAGAACAACGTGGGAAATTTGTATATCAATCATGTTTAAAAATTCAGAATTTTATCACGTTCCAGTGAATTATAGTAATTCCAGCACTGGGCGCAAAAGTTTCTGTTTTTTCACAGAATCAAGTCAACTATCAACCAAATCATCCCAAAGGCTTTACTTGGCACAAAAACTAATTAAAACATAAAAACACAATCATAACAGTAGCAATAATTGTGTCAATCAAGAAAATGAAATAAATCATAAAGATAAATATTTGGTTATCTCCCAACAAGCTCTTTCTTTATAGCCATTAAGATAGGCTCAAGATTTCAATGATGCTCACATAAATGACAAGAATTGAAGCACAAAGAGAGAATCATATAACATGTGACAAACACATTTAAGTCTAACCTTCTTCCTATGCATAGGAATTTTATAGAAAACAAATTACCAAGACAAGAGATATCTAGCATATGCAAGGGAGAAGAATAAGACATTGACAGTCTCAACATAACGAGAGGTAATTTAGTAACATGAAAATTTCTACAACCATATTTTCCTCTCTCATAATAATTACATGTAGGATCATAATCAAACTCAACAATATAACTAGCATGCAAAACATTATCTTCATGATCCACATGTATTTCATCATCAATAGGATCTCTAGCCATACTTTCAAACCACTCTTCACTAAACCCTTCATCAATTCCCTTAGTGATCAACTCAAATTTATCACAAGTATTGTGGTACAAGTTTTTTTTTTATTAATTTAGCATAGGGAACTTCTTTCTAATATTTTCACCATAAGCTAAATAATCATTAGATTCCAACTTATGTATGGTGTCTTTATGATGAAGGATCTCTTCTATTGGAGGATGCTCAAAATCAATTTTATAGAAGGCAAATATATCCTTAGCTTGTCGAATTATATAGCCAAATTCATACATAAGGATAATAGTGGCAATCTTTTTAGCCTTAGGATTATGAATATCGGGAAGTTCAAAGAATATCTTTTGTAAAGAGGGATGAATATGCAAGAATTTTCTTTCTAATTTAACCACAAGCATAGAAATAGCATCCACATAGCAATTTTTTTTGTCAATAATGGATTCTTTAATTATTAGTATGACTCCAGTGCAATTACAAAATTCTTGAATGATGTTCTTCCCAATAATATTCCCACTACCCACATGATAAGTTTTAGTTTTAAAAATAGTGGGATTTTTATTTTCCAGAGGATCATGATTAAGATCAAACATATTCGATTTATCCTCAAGAGAATCACTAGTGCTATCTTCACTAGCACTTTCAACAATAACTTTCTCAAATTCAAACATGATAGCAACTTCAAGCAAAACAAGCAAACTAACAAAAGTATAATTTTTTTGTGTTTTTCGTTTTGTAGAGAAGTGGAGATGAAAAAGAGAGGCAAATAAAAAGTAGAGCAAGTAGATGATAGTTCGTATGTAGGAACCTGACAAGAATTTGATGATGTAACGACGCCAGAAACTCTTTCTGCTACTTGTAAACTGCGTTGGGATTTTCCCCGAAGAGGAGGGGTGAAGCAGTATAGTAGAGATAAGTATTTCCCTCAGTGAGAACCAAGGTTACCGAACCAATAGGAGAACCAAGAAAATTCCATTCGACAGCACCTACACACACAAAAGCAATTACTTGCACCCAACACGGGCAAGAGGGTTGTCAATCCCCTTGTACTCATTACTTGCAAGGATTAATTCTGATAGCGATAGATAGATAAAAAGGAAAGTAAAATAAAAAGAGTAAAATTGCAGCAAAGTATTTTTGGTTTTAGCAATATGATAAAATTAGACCCGGGGGCCATAGTTTTCACTAGAGGCTTCTCTCTCGAACACATAGCATACGGTGGGTAAACAAATTACTGTTGGGCAATTGATAGAAAAGCGCATAGTTATGACGTCCATGACAAGTAGACCAACTCCTGCCTGCATCTACTACTATTACTCCACCAATCGACCGCTATCCAACATGCATCTATGGTATTAAGTTCATGACAAACAGAGTAACGTCTTAAGCAAGATGACATGATGTAGACAAAGTAAACTCAAGCAATATGATTAAACCCCGTTGTTTTTACCCTTAATGGCAACAACACTATACGTGCCTCACTACCCCTTCTGTCACTTGGTGATGACACCGCAAGATTGATCCCATTACAAAGCACCTCTCCCACTTAAGATAAATCAATCTAGTTGGCCAAACCAAACAGATAGATCGGAGAGAAATACAAAGCTATAACAATCATGCATAATAAAGTTCAAAGACTCAATTACTTTTAATGAATAATCTGATCATAAACCCACAATTCATCGGATCCCAACAAACACACCGCAAAAGAAGATTACATCAGATAGAACTCCAAGAAGATCGAGGAGAACATTGTATTGAAGATCAAAGAGAGAGAAGAAGCCATCTAGCTACTAGCTATGGACCCGTAGGTCTATGGTGAACTACTCACGCATCATCGAAAGGTAGCACGGATGATGTAGAAGCCCTCCGTAATTGATTCCCCCTCCGACAGAGTACCGGAAAAGGTCTCCAGATGGGATCGCGGAAGAACATAAGCTTGCGGCGGCAGAAAAAGTGTTTCCAGTGGCTCTCTGTTGGTTTGGGAATATATGTGAATTTATAGAGGTGGAATTAGATCAAGCGGAGTTGCGTGGGGCCCACAAGCTCAGGGGGCGCACCCTGTGAGCTCGTAGCTCTTCTGGCCTCCTCCCGAACCTTCTAGGGTCCCTTCTGGTCCAGAAAAATCATCGTAATGTTTCATCGTGTTTGGACTTTGTTTGGTATTGATTTTCTGAAAAGCCAAAACAAGCAGAAAACAGGAATTGGCACTGGGCACTGGGTTAATAGGTTATTAGTCCCAAAAAATAATATAAAATAGGATAAAAATGCGTATAAAGCATCAAAGATTGCTAATATAATATCATGAAACAATAAAAAAATATAGATACATTGGAGACGTATCAAGTACCTCCTGACTAGTGGGGCCGCCTAATGTCCTGATAGGTGGGACGAAGGAAACTTACTATAGGTGGGGCTTAGGCAGGTGGATGACTGTCTCTCTCTCACCCTATTTTGAGCAGCCCCTACCCGAGCCGTTCCCACACAACCGCCGCCGCCACCGGAGCGCCCGCCGCCGCATCATCCGCCGATAGCCGGCGGGGCGACCGAAGAAAGGTTGCACCGCACGTATGCTCCCACCCACCGAGCCCACCACCATCGCCTAATCTAGCATGCAATCGTCAGGAATCCTCGCCCAAGATGCATTGATCCACCACGTTCCGTGCGCCAGGCTTGAAGTGGCTGGAGGGGATCTAGAGGGTGGACATGCGGCATCAACTTGAGATGCATAGGCTTGGGCAATGTCGAGGGACACCGGCCTCCATTGCATCGACGGTGGGGATGATTGGGTCCAACCTGGAGCAGCAGAGAACTCATGGATTCTGGCTGGGTAAGCCTCAAACCCCTTGTAATGTGTGATCTAACTCGAAAATATGCTATGCATTTGATGACCAATGGACGCGTGAATTGTTGCCTGCCTGACTGAATTATTGCCTGCCCAACTATATGATTGATCCAGCGCTTTCCTTTCGTCTCGCAGTTAGAATGGAAACTAGCATCCTGCGAGGTACAAAAGCACATCTTTTGTCTAAGTTTTGCTATCCAAAGGTGGTAGAAACAATTATTTCATTTAAAGATTGAAGCAAATCCCTCTATTCTGATTATCATTGGAGCCAACTCAATGTTGTTGATCTGGAATATTTTGATAGTAGTGAGCAAAAATTTATGCCAGTAACTTGCGACAAGCATCTAGAATTACTTTTTGGTTTGAATATTGGCCGTCATTTTGGTAAAATTCACATCGATGTGCTCTAGCCGCCAAAAGAATGGGAAAAGGGAAAGGGTGCCGCACCTAATAACTCCACTAACAGTGAGCGGCCCCGCACTCCTCGTAGGTCCAGACCGGCTAAACCTACTGGTAGTTTGAGCCAGGCAAGCGCTATAGTGGATGTAGAAGATGATGCACAGCCCGACGAGCCAGTGCCTCGAAACAATGATGAGGATGAGAGAATGTACCCTGATTTGGTTGATAAATTCAGGCAACATGCAATGCAGAATGAATACTGATACATCTCCAACATATCTATAATTTATGAAGTATTCATGCCATGTTTACAATAATTTTGTATGGTTTTGATATGATTTGATTAGAACTAACCCGGACTGACGCTGTTTTTAGCAGAACTACCTGGTGTTTTTTGTGTGCAGAAATAAAAGTTCTCGGAATGGGCTGAAAATTTACGGTGTTTTTTTATGGACAAATAGAGACCCCCGAAGCTTCGAGGAAAGGCCAGAAGAGCCACGAGGGCATGACAAGCCTGGGGGCGCCCCCCTAGGGCGTGCCCCCCGAGTTTGTCGCTCCCTCGCGGGCCCCCTGACATGAAATCAACGCCAAAAATTCCTATAAATACCCAAACCCACAGAAAGAACCCTAGATGAGAAGTTCTGCCGCCGCAAGCCTCTGTATCCACGAAAACTCAATCGTTACCCCATTCTGGCACCCTGCCGGAGGGGGAAATCATCACTGGACAGCATCTTCATCATCCCGGTGGCCACCATGATGATGAGGGAGTAGTTCATCCTCGGGGCTGAGGGTATGTACTAGTATCTATGTGTTTGATCTCTCTATCTCTCTCTCTCTCTCTCTCTCGTGTTCTTGATTTGGCACGATCTTGATGTACCACGAGCTTTGTTAATATAGTTGGATCATATGGTGTTTCTCCCTCTCTATCTTGTTGTGATGAATTGAGTTTTACCTTTGAGGTTTCACTATTATCGGATTGAATACTTTTATGAATTTGAGAACACTTGATGTATGGCTTGCATATGAATACCCGTGGTGACAATGGGGTATTATATTGATTCACTTGATGTATGTTTTGGCACTCAACTCGCGGATTCCCGAGGTGACATTGGGGTAATCTATGCATAGGGGTTGATGCATGTTTTCGTCCTACTTTCTCCGGTAGAAATCTTTGGGCACTCTTTGAAGTTCTTTGTGTTGGATTGAATATTATGAATCTGAAGTTGTTTGATGCATATCGAATAATCAACTCACGGATACTTGCGGTGACATTGGAGTATCTAGGTGACATTAGAGTTGGTTGATGCGTATCATATGGTGTTATTTTAGTACGAACTCTAGGGCTATTCGTGACACTTATAGGGATGGCTGAATAGATTGATCGGAAAAGATAACTTTGAGGTGGTTTCGTACCCTACAACAATTTTATCTTATGTTCTCCGCTAGATAAGAACTTTGGAGTGACTCTTTGTCGCACATTGAGGGACTGTTATATGATTCAATTATGTTAGCACTGTTGAGAGATTGCACTAGTGAAAGTATGAACCCTAGGCCTTGTTTTCAAGCATTGCAATACCATTTGTGCTCCATTTTATCACTTGCTACCTTACTATTTTTATATTTTCAGATTACAAAAACCTATATCTACTATCCATACAACACTTCTATCACCATCTCTTCACCGAACTAGTGCACCTATACAATTTACCATTGTATTGGGTGTGTTGGGGACACAAGAGATTTCTTGTATTTGATTGTAGGGTTGTTTGAGAGAGACCATCTTCATCCTATGCCTCCCACGGATTGATAAACCTTAGGTCATCCACTTGAGGGAAAATTGAAACTGTCCTACAAAACTCTGCGCCTGGAGGCCCAACACGAGTCTACAAGAATAAGTTGTGTAGTAGACATCAAGCTCTTTTCTGGCGCCGTTGCCGGGGAGGTGAGTGCTTGAAGGTATATCTTTAGATCTTGCAATTGAATCTTTTAGTTTCTTGTTTTATCACTAGTTTGGTTTATATAAAAAAACTACAGAAAAATGGAATTGAGGTTGCCTCATATTATTCATGTTTATAATATGTTTCTTGAAAATGATGGAGCGGAAAATTGTGCTCAATTGATAGAAGAAGAATTCAATAAAATGTTTGCCATAAAATCTTTGAATGATGAGCATGATTGCAATGTTGCTAGTATGAATTCTTTGAATATCCATGATGCTAATGATATGCAAAGCCATAAGCTTGGGGATGCTATGTTTGATGAAGATGATATTTTTAGTCCCCAAGTTTTGTTGTGCAAATTTGTTATGATGATTGCATGCCTCCTATTTATGATGATTGCAATATTTATGAAAGTGGGTTTGGAAGAGTGTCACCTTTAGATAATAATTATCCCACTATCTTGGATGGTGTTGAATCTTATTACAATGATAAAAGTGGAATAGGAGAGGTCATGACTTTATTTAGTAATGATTCCACTATTCGGGAAGAGGTTTCAATTGATTATTATGAGAACAAAGTTGCTATCTATAATGATTATTGTGATGACACTTATGATATAAAGAATAATGATCACCATGAATCTTTTCATCATCATTCTAATGTTCAAATTGATTATGTAAATCAAGTATCCCATGATAGCTATTTTTTCGAGTTTGCTCCCACCACTATTGTTGAGAAGAAATTTGCTTATGTGGAGAGTAATAAAAATTCTATGCTTGTAGGTCATGAAAGGAATGCTTTATGTGATAGCTATATTGTTGAATTCATTCATGACGCTACTAAAAATTATTATGAGAGAGGAATATATGCTTCTACATATCTCAATAATATCAAGTTTCCTCTCTTTATGTTGAAAGTTTTGGAGTCATGCTTGTTTTGCCTTCCTATGCTAGTTGATTCTTGCTCCCATAAATTGTTTGCTCATAAAATCCCTATGCATAGGAAGTGGGTTAGGCTTAAATGTGCTTGCCATGTGATTCATGATGCTCTCTTTATGTTTCAATTCTTATCTTTTATGTGAGCATCATTGAAATCATCATGCCTAGCTAAAAAGGCATTAAAGAAAAGCGCTTGTTGGGAGACAACCCAATACTTATACCTACTGTTTTTTGTGTTCACATGATTAAGATACTGTAGTAATCATGTTTTATAGCTTTTATTTCAATAAAGTGCCAAGTAAATCCTTTGGGATAGTGTGGATGATAGTTTACTTGATTCTGTGCAAAAACAGAAACTTTTGCGCCTAGTAATAGAATTGTTTAAAATCACTGGAGCGTCTAAAAATTCTGAATTTTTTACACTTGATTGATATACAAATTACCTACGTTTTACTAATTGTTCAGAATTTTTGGATCTACGGAAGTATGGTCATTGTTCATATCATTACAGACTGTTCTGTTTTTGACAGATTATGTTTTCAATGCATAGTTTGCTTGTTTTCTAGTTTCTATGGCTTATATTGGTTACTCCCTCCGTCCAGGTGCATAAGTCACATTAGGAGGAGCATTGTGACCTAGGTGGCTAGTGATTGGACGAGGAGGAGTACCGTGGTCAGGGAAACTTCCAATCACAGCGCAGTTTTAAATGGAAGCAAAATCAGCATTAATTCGTTAGTTATTAGAGTGAATGCATGCAAAACCGTTTCAACACCTTGCCTAATCAATGGCCAGCCACGATGCATGCAGTGGTTGTTCTCATGCAGGCGTCTCCTCTTCCTGGTTTTCCTGGGTAGCAGTACGAGGCAAGGAGGGAAACGAGGACGGAATTTAATGCATTGCGCCTAAGACTTTTGGGAATACCTGATTTTCATAAGGTGACTTATGCACCTAGACGGAGGGAGTAATATAAATTGTAGAAATGATAGGGTACAGTAGGCATTATGTGGAAACAATTATGAATCTTGTCTTGACAGTACCAAAGTGAATGATTTACTCTTTATCATACTAACCTATCTCACGAAGTTCCGTTAAGTTTTGTATGATTAAAGTTTTCAAGTTTTTGGTGAGATATCGATATGAGGAGAATAAGAGTGGCAAGACCCTAAGATTGGGGATGCTCAAGGAACCCCAAGGTAATAATCAAGGAAGACCCAAGAGTCCAACCTTGGGGATGCCCCGGAAGGCATCCCCTCTTTCGTCTTCAACATTATCGGTAACCTCACTTGGAGCTCGTCACATAATATGATCTTTGCTTGGAGCGTCATTTTATTTTATTGAGATTTTATTGATGTTATTTATAATAATGTTTTAAATCTTTTATTTCAATAAAAGTGTCAAGTATAGCCTTTACCATGCTTATTTTGCAAGTCTATATGTTGCTGTTTGAAAACAGATATTTTTCTATCATTGTATGAATTCTTTTGGGAAGTCAGAACATGATAAAATCATGAAATTTTTACATAGTAAGCTATGATAAATTTTATACAGTGTGGTAATTTTTCAGAATTTTTGGAGTTAAAGAAATATGAATCTTCTTGCGTCCTTTACAGACTGTCCTGGTTTGACAGATTGCTGTTATGTTTGCATTGTTTGCATATGTTTGCTTGTTTAATGATTCTATTTGAGGGTAGGAGTATTAAATATGCAGAGGCATTTAGTATCCAATGTTTAATAATAACTTTAGTGATTTGTTACAGTAGGTAATGATAAGGTTTTGCATTGATTTATACTAACTTATCTCACGAGTTCTGGTTGAGTTTTGTGTCCATGAAGTTTTTGAGATTTAGGAAAACCGTGATATGAGAGGAATTAAGGAGACACAAAAGCTCAAGCTTGGGGATGCCCAAGGCATCCCAAGTTCATATTCCAAGAAGTCTCAAGCATCTAAGCTTGGGGATGCCCCGGTAGGCATCCCACCTTTCTTCTTCAACAACTATCGGTTAGTTTCGGTTGAGCCTAAGTTTTTGCTTCTTCACATGAGATGAGATATTCTTGGAATACCATTTTATTTTGTTTTGTTTGCTGTTTAATAAAATACTTAATATATGATTTTTTTATGAGAGAGAGTCCTCACATAGCTACTTAATTGTTTGACTACTCATTGATCTTCACTTATATCTTTATGGAGTAGTTTGTCATTTACTCTCGTGCTTCACTTATATCCTATGAGTAAATTGTTGAATGAATTGAATATCATAAAGTTGAGATTATATGTGCTTCACATGCTTGTCTCATGCTTATAAATATTTCACATTTGGTTCAGAAAGTAAAATATATTGAAGTTTGACAATCACAATATTGGTCATACAAGCAATTCATGAATGATTAGTATAAGGAAGAGAACTTTCACATATAAATATATTATCTTGGACATATTTTATGGTTGTGAATACCCATTAATTATTTTCAAACTTGAGCAAATTAGTTGAAGTTGGACAAGGAAGACAACGTAATGAGTTATGTTTGGGTATATTTGCATCGAAGTTATATTGTTATGGATCCTCCAACATGTGGTGCTTGTTTAGAATCTTTTGCTAGCCAAAATTTCTGTACTAAGTGGGAATACTGCTTGTGCATCCAAAATCATTGAGCCAAGTTTCTTCCATGAGTGTCCACCATACCTACCTATATATGGTATTACCCTACCGTTCCAAGTAAATTTGCATGTGCCATCTCTAATCTTCAAATAAGCATTTGTTTTGTGCGCCCGTACCGCTCATGAAGCGGCAGGGGGTGGTCAGTATCTTCCATGCTAAGCGGGTTATTCTCACGATGGGTGTTTATTCACTTGTCATTGCATGAGAGAGGCTGGTAATTGGGATGCCCAGTCCCACGATCAATACGAAAAATAATGAAACAAACTCCACCGGAAAGTTGATTGTATGGAGGGCACCCGAGGATTCAGCTAGCCATGGCTTGTGTTTGAATGGTTGAGGGGGAGTAAACTTTACCTTTCCGCTTGGGAACCGCCTATAATGTGTTTAGCATGGAAGATATTGAGAACTCTCGGTCGTGACGTTGACAGGAAAGGCATGCCTCTCACAATGTATTCATCTCTGTTTTAAGCAATGAGCTCTGGAACCTCTGCAAATCCATGCTTCCCTCTGCGAAGGGCCTATCTTTTACTTTTCAGTTTTTACTTTCATGCAAGAGTCAATAGTATTCTTTCTCATTTCAAACTCAATTATTCTTTAGTTGGCAAGCATCATGTGGTGGGGAAATATCCAGGCATATATGGCCATTCGAATATATTTGATCATGAATTATTATTGTTGATAGTTATTTCTATGATAAATGAGTTGGGAGGCAAAACACTAAGCCCCTATCTTTCTCTGTGTTTGATGGATGCTATTTGTTCTAAAAATATGCTTTGAGTAATAGCAATCATAGAAGACTATATGATAATTGAGTATGTGGAGCTCTTACTTAGACCTCGTTGAAAATAAGTTGAATTGAAATTGTTTGGTGAGTAAGAACATAGGTTGTTAAGTTTCAAGAGAATGCATTGTTTGAACCATAACATGTGAATTGATTGCAACTTGATCATGAGAAGTTTTATGAGATGAGTTGTTGTTTGTGCTATATAATGATGCTAGAAAAAGTGTTTGGACCTATCATTGATCAAACTTATGCACTATGCTAGCATTACACTTCATAAATTATTTCTTTTATCATTTACCTACTCGAGGACGAGCAGGAATTAAGCTTGGGGATGTTGATACGTCTTCAACGTATCTATAATTTATGAAGTATTCATGCCATGTTTACAATAATTTTATATGGTTTTGATATGATTTGATTAGAACTAACCCGGACTGACGCTGTTTTCAGCAGAACTACCGTGGTGTTGTTTTTTTTGCAGAAATAAAAGTTCTCGAAATGGGTTGAAATTTTACGGTGATTTTTTATGGACAAATCGAGACCCCCGAAACTTCGAGGAAAGGCCAGACAAGCCTGGGGGGCGCACCCCCCGAGCTTGTCGCTCCCTCATGGGCCCCCCTGAAGTGAAATCAATGCCAAAAATTCCTATAAATACCCAAACCCCCAGAAAGAACCCTATATGAGAAGTTCCGCTGTCGCAAGCCTCTGTATCCACGAATACTCAATTGGGACCCCGTTCCGGCACCCTGCCGGAGGGCGAAATCATCACCGGAGGCCATCTTCATCATCCCGGCAGCCACCATGATGAGGAAGGAGTAGTTCACCCTCGGGGCTGAGGGTATGTACTAGTAGCTATGTGTTTGATCTCTCTCTCTCTCGTGTTCTTGATTTGGCACGATCTTGATGTACCGCCAGCTTTGTTAATATAGTTGGATCATATGGTGTTTCTCCCTCTCTATCTTGTTGTGATGAATTGAGTTTTACCTTTGAGGTTTCACTATTATCGGATTGAATACTTTTATGAATTTGAGAACACTTGATGTATGTCTTGCATATGAATACCCATGGTGACAATGGGGCATTATATTGATTCACTTGATGTATGTTTGGGCACTCAACTCGCGGATTCCCGAGGTGACATTGGGGTAATCTATGCATAGGGGTTGGTGCACGTTTTCATCCTACTTTCTCTAGTAGAAATCTTTGGGCGCTCTTTGAAGTTATTTGTGTTGGATTGAATATTCTGAATCTGAAGTTGTTTGATGCATATCGAATAATGAACTCATGGATACTTGTGGTGACATTAGAGTTGGTTGATGCGTATCATATGGTGTTATTTTAGTATGAACTCTAGGGCTGTTCATGACACTTATAGGTATGGCTGAATAGATTGATCGGAAAAGATAACTTTGAGGTGGTTTCGTACCCTACAACAATTTCATCTTATGTTCTCCGCTAGATAAGAACTTTGGAGTGACTCTTTGTCGCACATTGAGGGATTGTTATATGATTCAATTACGTTAGCACTATTGAGAGATTGCACTAGTGAAAGTATGAACCCTAGGCCTTGTTTTCAAGCATTGCAATACCGTTTGTGCTCCGTTTTATCACTTGCTACCTTGCTGTTTTTATATTTTCAGATTACAAAAACGTACATCTACTATCCATACTACACTTGTATTACCATCTCTTCGCCGAACTAGTGCACCTATACAATTTACCATTGTATTGGGTGTGTTGGGGACACAAGAGATTTCTTGTATTTTATTGTAGGGTTGTTTGAGAGAGACCATCTTCATCCTATGCCTCCCACAGATTGATAAACCTCAGGTCATCCACTTGAGGGAAAATTGCTGCTGTCCTATAAAACTCTGCGCTTGGAGGCCCAACACGAGTCTACAAGAATAAGTTGTGTAGTAGACATCAAATACCCAGAGGAGCCAACCGTCCCTACTAGATTTGATGACACTGATGATGAAGAGAAGGACAAGAACGCTAACATTTTGGTTCCAAATGAATACGGTGGTGAGAACATGCCAACAATTGAGTGAGATAGGAACGATCCTCAGCTTACTCCAGGAACAATATTCAAATCAATGATGGACTATCGGATTGCACTGACTACATATTGCATTCTCATTCAAAATGATTTTGTGATTGACAAGAGTGAGCCCAGAAGGTTCACGGTTCACTGCTCATGAGAGAGGCGTAGGTGGAGGTTGCATGCCTCCCATATGCATAGAAGCAAATTTATTCAAGTATTTAATTTTGAACACAAAATTAGTTTCAGTCATGCTTGATCCCTTTTCTTTGATACACTTGTTTCATTGAACTTCATGTCAAATTGAACCCATGTGTGCACACTTGCCCGCCTAGAGGGGGGAAGGCCCAAACAACAGAATTAGCAAAAACTAGGTGGGTGGCAAATGCAATCATGGATTGGCTAAGAGACACACCAACACTTGGTCCTACAACACTAAGTTGTTGTTTGAGAAGTATAAGATGAGCATACTGTACACGAGGAGTTTTTACGCAAAGGAAATAGCTCTTGACAAAATTAATGGTCCATGGAATAAAAGTTTTACTTTGTTGTACACCTACAAAGCTGAAGTGTAGATGGCAAGTCCAGCCAGTGTTGTAGATCTTGACAAGGATACTGTTCAGTACAAAATTAGGGGGAAGACATTTGAGAAGGAATGTTTTAGGAGGGCTTTTGTTTGTTTCAAGGCTTGCTGGAAGTGGTTTCTGGATGGTTGCGGGCCTTATTTGGCTATGGATGCAACAACTTTAAATGGAAGATTTAGGGGATAGCTAGTAGCTGCTTGTGTAGTTGATGCACACAACTGGCTTTTTCGAGTGGCTTATGGTGTGTTGGAGATGGAGTCAGAGGAAAGTTGGGTGTGGTTTTTGAAGAATTTGTGCAACATTATAGGGCAGCCACTATGATGTGCTATACACACAAATGCTTGCAAGGGTTTAGAGACTTCAGTAGATGTAGTATTCCCTGGAGTTGAGCATAGGGAACGTATGAGACACCTAGCTACTAATTTTACAAAGAAATTAAGGGGTAAAGTGTATGATGAGAACCTATGGCCAACATCATACACTTGGAGCTTGAGGAAGAATGAGCACCACTTGAGAGTTTTGTATGCTGAAAATTTTGCTATGCGGGAATACATGGAAGCACATCATGGGAAGGTGTGGTCAAGAAGCAAATTCAATGAAATATGCAAGATAGACTATGTGACCAATAACCTTGGCGAGTGTTTCAATTCAAAAATTAAGTCAGTGAAAGGGCTTATGTTGTGACAAGCATTTGACAAGATTAGGCAGATGATCATGATAAAGATGGATTTGCGTAGAAGAATTGCAGAAACACAATATGTTGGCCATGTCATAATCCCATCTATGATAAAGGCATTGCATGCCAGGGCAAGAGGATTGAGGATGGAATGCATTAGACGATCAACATACGAGGCTGAGGTAACACATACTGACACTAAAAATAGGGAATGGAGGTATCCAGTGGATTTAACTAGTAAGACATGCAATTGCAGGCAATGGCAGGTCCGTGGGCAGCCATGCATACAAGACCTGTTTTTCATGACACTCATCGGGGGGAGATGGTGAGGTTGATCAGTATGTGTCTGAATACTTCTCTGTTGCAAAGTTTAAGGCAACATATGCTAAGAACGTGCCTGCGTTGTTGGTAAAAGATCAATGGACCATCATTGATCCAGGTTTTAAGCTTCACGCTCCAGTTTTAGTTAGACCAGTAGGAAGGTCGAGGAAGAACATGATAAGAGCAAGTGCAGAGGGAGGTACACATAGGAGGCGCAAGTGCAAAAGATGTGGCAGACTAGGGCACATTGCTAGGATTTGTACCAATCCAGTGGACCCATCATTTGGAGAGGATGATCAACGGGGTGTCGAAAATGCAGAGGATCATGAAGCAACTGCAGAAGAGGTAAAAGAACTAGCAGATCCAGATCAATAGGAACAACTAGAAGAGCTAGAAGAAGCACCACTTGAGCCACTTGAGTTATCATTGGTTGCAAGTACAACTTGGTATGTGTGCCTTCTCTTTATGTATTTGTTTTCATTTTTTTAAACAGAATTTAATCTTGTCCCTCGATGAACAACTCTAGGATAAGCACACAGAAGAATATAACAAAGGCAAATAAAGGGAATAAAAGGAACATAGCACAAGTTGATTTGACATCAACTGAAGGTGAACCAACTATTGAATCCACATATGATGAAGACTTTAAAAGAATGGCTTTCGAAGGTTTTGAAGCTTTAGAAGCCGAATAAAGAGCAATTCAACTTGGGGCACCTGAAGTTGTTTGCCCATTGGCCATCACATGTTCTGTTACTAGAAGTACTCCCTCGCCACCTCCACCGCCAGAACTTGTTGTGAAGACAAAAAGAACAAAGGCAGTGAAGCCACCCAATAACCCGGCAAGGAACACAAGGAGCAAGGTGGTGAATCCAGCTAGAAACACAAGGAGCGCGAAAAGGATTGGAATTTAAGTTTGAACTTTGAAATGATGTGATTTGAGTTTGAACTTTGAAATGATGTGAATTTGTGGTTCAAAGTTGTAATGTTGTGGATTTGAGTGTGAACCTTGTAATGTTGTGAACTTGAGTGTGAACCTTGTAATGTTGTGAACCTTTCAATGTTGTGAACTTGAGTGTGAACTTTGTAATGTTGTGAATTTGAATTTGAGTTGGAATAATTTGATTTTCTTCTATTTTAGTGGGCATTTATTTTATTCTTTTGGGCATTTGTTTTATTTTTGTGGCTAGTGCCCACATTCATAATGTCATTACTTAAAACGATTTTCCTTATTTTTTTGAACTAACTACAACACACTTGTAGTTCAAATTTGTGATTAACGTCTACAAATTAAATTAATGAAATATATGATAAAAGCTCTGAAATTCATGAAAAAATGGCATTAGGCATCAAATGTTGTCTACTTTGTGTGAAAATTCCAAAGAGGCAATTTTCAATCTTATTTTTGACAGTTCTTTCACAAAAAGGGCTTTTTGGCACATAGAAAAAAAATGACAAAAACTTTAAAACTTTCTTTTGGCAAGATTGTTCACATTGGTAATACCCATGTTTGATCAAAATTTGTTCTTCTTATCTTTGACTATACCATGGATATAGCCATCACATGGTCATCTCGCTTGACAATCATGGGTCTTAATATGAGATAGGCCAATTTGTGAAGGTTTTTTCAGTATTTTGTGGTACCACAAGTCTATCATTATTCCCACATACTACTACCTAAACAAAGGCTCCATGCAAAAGGATTTATTTTTTGATTTTTTTTCATTTTCTTTAAGTTTTCCAAAATGGGGTCAAACTTGCAAAGGTGGCTATTATTACCAAGGTTGGGCATTTCTTCCATTTTTGTGGTTAGTGCCCACATTCATAATGTCATTGCTTAAAATGTTTTTTCCATATTTTTTTGAACAAACTCCAACACACTTGTAGTTCAAATCTGTGTCATCTGTGATTAATGTCTAGAAATCCATTAAATCAATGGAATAAATGATAAAAGCTCTGAAATTTATGAAAAATTGGCATAGGCCTCCAATGTTGTCTACTTTGTGTGAACATTCCTAAGAGGCAATTTTCAAATTTTGACAATTCTTTCACAAAAAAGAGCTTTTTTGGCACATAGAAAAAAGGGTTTTATTGCAAAAACTTTAAAACTTCTTTGATCAAAATTTGGTCTTCTTATCTTTGACTATGCCATGGATATGGCCATCACATGGTCATCTCGCTTGAAAACCATGGGTCTTCATATGAGATACACCAATTTGTGAAGTTTTTTTTAGTATTTTGTGGTACCACAAGTCTATCACTTTCCTACATACTACTCCCTCCGTTCGAAAAAGGATGTCGCCATGGCGTTTTGCCAGAAAATCCCTCCCAAAACTCCCGACACAATGCGCGGTCCTCGTCATCTCCAGTCAACTCCCCGCGCTCCCAGCGCACCCACGCAGCTACCCTCCTCTCCCGCACGTCCTGTGCCGCCGCCGCAGCTGCCTCCTCTGCCGCTCCCTCCTGCTTCATGAAGCTCCCCTGCCCCCGCTCGCCTGCCTCCCGCAGCCCCCCTTTCACCCTGAAAATCCGATCTTCTTCCTCGGTAGACTTCTATGGTGTACTCCAGCTACAGCGAGACTTCGGTAAGTCCCTCCACTCTTCCTCACCCCATCCTCTCTCCCTCGCAGATCCACCACGTAGCTCTGCAGCTCGCTCATGCACCGGGACACCGACGCCATGGAGGACGTCGCTCCAACCCTGCTCTGGTCTGTGCCCCCGACGCCATGGAGGATGCCCCTCCACCCCTACTCCAGCCTGAAGGTACTCCACCCCTGATCCATCTTTGTTTTGGTCAAAACTGAATGTTGAATGCTCCTACTGTATCAAGCTGCTGTTTCAAAATTTAAAATCGAGTTTTTTAAATTCTGTTTTGTACTATGGTCTCTCTGTTTTGTCAATCTCTTGTAATCATTTATGTTGTGGAGTAAGTTTTCAACACATTAAGTAGAGTTCTGAACCATCGCATCAGTAAGTTTTAAAAAATTCTATAAGTTTTAAACAAATCAGTAGAGTTTTAAACAAATTACTAGTGCATCCAGGAATCATTAAGTTCTGAACCATTGCAAATTCTAAATTTTTTTCATCGACGACGACAGCTCCTCCACCTCCAAGTGTGGCCCATCGACGATGACGGCCCTGAAATGAACATGTAACAAGATGAACATGTATGCAAAAGTGCCCCTCCCTCCAAGTCTGCAGTGTGATACAGTACAAGTTTGCAAGTGTTGTGCAATTCTGTTTTTATATCGTGTATGGTGCCTAAGTTATAGTAAGTTAGTAGTTAACTGAACTATCGAAGATTGTACTGAAGATGCCTAAGTAACAGTTATCTTTTGCTGTTTTGGAGGTGTTGATTGCCATTATGCAATTTGATTCAATTTTAAAATAATGCACGTCTTGGTTTGGTTCAGTTTGAACGTGTGTGCAATCAAATTGACTTGAAGTAGAGCTGGATCCATGTTGAGAAATGGATTTAAAGTAGAGCCGGATCCATGGTTCTGAGTTTTTTATCCAGTAGAGTTGGATCTTTAAACTCACAACATTTCTTTTTCTCTGATTCAGGTTCATTTTTGTGTATTGTTCTTTACTGTCAAGTCTGAAGTTAGTGGTTCTTGAGTGAGCTGCGGAAGCTACTACCATATGTTCTCTGCTCCATCTGTGCGTAGGCGAACAAGTTAATTAGGTGGCTTGGTGTGCTTGTCGACCGCCGATACGTCTCCAATATATCTATAATTTATGAAGTATTCATGTTGTTATACTATCATTCTTGGATGTTTTACAATCATTTTATAGCAACTATATATCATTTTTTGGGACTAACCTATTGACATAGTGCCCAGTGCCAGTTGCTGTTTTTGCTTGTTTTTTACATCGCAGAAAATCAATATCAAACGGAGTCCAAACGCAGTGAAAAATTTTGGAGAAATTTTTTGGACCAGAAGACCCAGGATGGGCTAAAAAAGTACCAGAGGGGAGGCCCGAGGTGGGCACAACCCACCTGGGCGCGCCCAGGAGCCCAGGCACGCCCAGGGGGTTTGTGCCCCCCTCGGTGACCTCCCGCACTGCCTCTTCGCCCTATAAATTGCCAAATATTCCAAAAACCCTCAGGGTAACCCGAGATCAGAAGTTCCGCCGCCGCAAGCCTCTGTAGCCACGAAAACCAATCTAGACCCCGTTCTGACACAGTGCCGGAGGGGGAAATCATCACCGGTGGCCATCTTTCATCATCCCTGCGGCCACCATGATGAGGAGGGAGTAGTCCACCCTCGGGGCTGAGGGTTTGTACCAGTAGCTATGTGTTTAATCTCTCTCTCTCTCTCGTGTTCTTGAGATGGTACGATCTTCATGTATCGCGGGCTTTGTTAATATAGTTGGATCATATGGTGTTTCTCCCTCTCTATCTTGTTGTGATGAATTGAGTTTTCCCTTTGAGATTTCGTTTTATCGGATTGAATATTTTTATAGATTTGAGAGCACTTGATATATGTCTTGCATATGAATACCCGTGGTGACAATGGGGTATTATATTGATTCACTTGATATATGTTTTGGCACTCAACTCGTAGATTCCCGAGGTGACATTGGGGTAATCTATGCATAGGGGTTGATGCACGTTCTTGTCTTTGCTTCTCCGGTAGAAATCTTGGGGCACTCTTTGAGGTTCTTTGTGTTTGATTGAGTATTAAGAATCTGAAATTGTTTGATGCATATCGTATAATCAACTCACGGATACCCGCGGTGACATTGGAGTATCTAAATGACATTAGAGTTGGTTGATGTGTATCATATGGTGTTATTTTAGTACGAACTCTTGGTTAGATCGATCGGAAAGAATAGCTTGATGTTATTTTAGTACGAACTCTAGGATAGATTGATCGGAAAGAATAGCTTTGAGGTGGTTTCGTACCCTACAAATAATTTCTTCTTATGTTCTCCGCTAGATAAGAACTTTGGAGTGATTCTTCATCGCACGTTGAGGGATTTTTATATGATCCAATTAGATTAGCATTGTTGAGAGATTTCACTAGCAAAAGTACGGACCCTAGGCCTCATTTTCAAGCATTGCAATACCTTGTGCTCCGTTTTATCAATTGCTACCTTGCTGTTTTTTATTGTTACTATTACAAAAATCAATATCTACTATCCATATTACACTTGTATCACCATCTCTTCGCCGAACTAGTGCACCTATACAAATTACCATTGTATTTGGTGTGTTGGGGACACAAGAGACTCTTTGTTATTTGGTTGCAGGGTTGTTTGAGAGAGACCATCTTCATCCTACGCCTCCCACGGATTGATAAACCTTAGGTCATCCACTTGAGGGAAAACTGCTACTGTCCTACAAAACTCTGCGCTTGGAGGCCCAACACGAGTCTACAAGAACAAGTTACGTAGTAGACATCAAGCTCTTTTCTGGCGCCGTTGCCGGGGAGGTGAGTGCATGAAGGTATATATTTAGATCTTGCAATTGAATCTTTTAGTTTCTTGTTTTATCACTAGTTTGGTTTATAAAAGAAAACAAAAAAATGGAATTGAGGTCGCATCATATTGTTCATCTTTATAATGTCTTTCATGGAAATGATGGAAAGGAAAATTGTGCTCAATTGATAGAGGAAGAATTCTATAAAATGTTTGACAAAAAATCTTTGAATGATGAGCATGATTGCAATGTTGTTGGTATGAATTCTTTGAATATCCATGATGCTAACGATATGCAAGGCCATAAGCTTGGGGATGCTATATTTGATGAAGATGATATTTTTAGTCCCCCAAGTTTTGATGAGAAAATTTATTATGATGATTGCATGCCTTCTATTTATGATGATTATATTGATGAAAGTGGATTTGGAGAGCTCATGACTTTATTTAATGATGATTCCACTATTTTGGAAGAGGTTGCAATTGATTATGACAACAAAGTTGCTATCTATGATGATTATTGTGATGACATGTATGCTATAAAGAATAATGATTACCATGAAACTTGTCATCATGATTTTAATGCTCAATATGATTATGCCTCACATGATAGTTATTTTGTTGAGTTTGCTCCCACTACTATTCATGAGAATAAATTTTCTTATGTGGAGAGTAATAAATTTTTTATGCATGTGGATCATGAAAAGAATGCTTTATGTGATAGCTATATTGTTTAATTCATTCATGATGCTACTGAAAATCATTATGAGAGAGGAACATATGCTTTTACATATTGCAATAATATCAAGTTTCCTCTCTATATGTTGAAAATCTTGAAGTTTTGCTTGTTTTGCCTTCCTATGCTAGTTGATTCTTGTTCCCATAAGTTGTTTGCTCAAAAAATCCCCATGCATAGGAAGTGGGTTAGGCTTAAATGTTCTAGTCATATGCTTCATGATGCTCCCATTATGTTTCAATTCTTATCTTTTTTGTGAGCATCATTGAAATCATCATGGCTAGCTAAAAAGGCATTAAAGAAAAGCGCTTGTTGGGAGACAACCCAACATTTACCCCTACTGTTTTTGTGTTTTCACATGATCAAGCTACTGTATTAATCATGTTTTATATCTTTTATTCAATAAAGTGCCAAGTAAAGCCTTTGGGATAGTGTGGATGATAGTTGACTTGATTCTGTGCAAAAACAGAAACTATTGTGCCGAGTAACAGAATTGTTTAAATTTACTGGAGCGTAAAAAAACTCTGAATGTTTTACATTAGTTGGGTATACAAATTTTCTATGGTTTCCTAATTTTTCAGAATTTTTAGAGTTACAGAAGTATGACCTTAATTCAGATATTTACGTACTGTTCTGTTTTTGACAGATTATGTTTTCAATGCATAGTTTGCTTGTCTTATGGTTTCCATGGCTTATATTGCTTAATATAAGTTGTAGAAATTGTAGGTTACAGTAGGCATTGTGTGAGAACAATTATGAATCTTATCTTGATAGTACCAAAGTGAATGATTTATCTTTATCATACTAACCCATCTCACGAGTTCTTGTTGAGTTTTGTGTGGATGAAGTTTTTAAGAATTAGGGAAACCGTGATATGAGAGGAATTAAGGAGACACAAAAGCTCAAGCTTGGGGATGCCCAAGGCATCCCAAGATAATATTTCAATGGGGATGCCCAAGACATCCCAAGATAATATTTCAAGAAGTCTCAAGCATCTAAGCTTGGGGATGCCCCGGTAGGCATCCCACCTTTCTTCATCAACAATTATCGGTTAGCCTCGGTTGAGCCTAAGTTTTTGCTTCTTCACATGAGTTGTGCTTTTCTTGGAATGGCATTTAATTTTTGTTTTGCTTGCTATTTTAATAAAATAATTATATCTGAAAGTTTTTAAATAAGAAAGAGTCCTCACATAGCTACCCATTTACTTAACTACTTGCTTGATCTTCACTTTTATCTTTTTGGAGTAGCTTGCCATTTACTCTTGTGCTTCACTTCTATGCTATGAGTAAATTGTTGAACGAATTGAATATCATGAAGTTGAAATTATATCATGCCTAGTGGTAGCTTCACATTGGGTTTATAAAGTGAAATCTTTTGAAGCTTGACAATCACAATATTGGTCATACAAGCAATTCATGAATGATTAGTATTTTTTTTGAAAATTATGAATGATTAGTATAAGAAAGAGAACTTTCACATACAAATATATTATCTTGGACATCTTCTATGATTGCGAATACCCATTAATTATTTTCATACTTGAGCAAATTAGTTGAAGTTGGACAAGGAAGACAACGTAATGAGTTATGTTTGGGGATATTTGCATAGAAATTATATTGTCATGGATCCTCCAACATGTGGTGTTTGCCTAGGATCTTTTGCTAGCCAAAAATTCGTACTAAGTAGAGATACTACTTGTGCATCCAAAAACCCTTAAACCCAGTTTCTTGCCATGAGTGTCCAGCATACCTACCTATGGATTGAATAAGATCCTTCAAGTAAGTTATCATCGGTGCATAAAGCAATAAAAATTGCTCCTAAATATGTTTGATCTTTTATTGTAAGGGAAAATTGAGCGTTGTACGAACTTGTGATGGCAAAGTAATAAAAGTGACGGATTGCATAATAAAGGTTGCTATCATAAGGGGCAATATAACGTGACGTTCCTTTGCATTAAGAGCTTGGGCATCCAAATAAAAAGCGCATGACAACCTCTGCTCCCTCTGCGAAGGGCCTATCTTTTACTTTTTAGTATTTACTTTTATGCAAAGAGTCAATAGTATGAAATATCATTTCAACCTCAAATATTCTCTAGTTGGCAAGCATCATGTGGTGGGGAAAGATCTAGGCACATATGACCAGTCAAATATATTTGATCATGATTTATTATTGTTGACAATTATCTCTATGATAAATGAGTTGGGAGGCGAAATATTAAGCCCCTATCTTTCTCTGTGTTCGATGGATGCCATTTGTTCTAAGAATATGCTTTGAATACTAGCAATCATAGAAGACTATATGATGATTGAGTACGTGGAGCTCTTACTTAGATTTTGTTGAATAAGTTGAATTGCAATTGTTTGGTGACTGAGAACATAGGTTGTTGAGTTTCAAGAGAATTCATTGTTTGAACCTTAACATGTGAATTGGTTGCTACTTTAACATGAGAAGTTTTACGAGAAAGAATTGTTGTTATGATGCTAGGAAAAGTGATTGAAATTATCATTGATCAAACTTATGCACTTTGCTAGCATTCACACTTCATAAATTATTTCTTTTATCATTTACCTACTCGAGGACGAGTAGGAATTAAGCATGGGGATGCTGATACGTCTCCAGCGTGTAACACCCCCAGTGGTTAGCTACAGTAATTCCATTTTGATAATGCCAAGTCAGCATGATTAACAGTGCATGATCATCATTAACATCATATTGCATTTCAACTCCTAAGTCAAAATTCAAATTTAAATGAAAGTGGAAAATAAAAGTTGTCCAACATAGAAACTAAATTGTTCATTAAATAGCAGATAAATCAAAGACAATTCTAAAATTGAAACCAACATCATTGGAGTTGGGTAAGTGACTCAAACATCTTCAAACAGCGACTAAAAACAATATTTAATAACCATTTATTAAATCTAATTTAAGTATGAAATGATGTTTTGCCCAAACTAATTTTAGGTGTTAGGGAATAAAGCGCTGGTATTTAAGGACTAGGTCTCCCTTTTTACAAAATTCGGATTGGGGCCTAACTATTTACTAAACAGAGATATATGAATTAAGAAAAAGAAAAAGAAAGAAAGCAAAAAAAAAAGGCCCCCTCCTCCCGGGCCTCGGCCCAGCCACATGCCAGGCCGGCCCACCCCCACTCCTCCTTATCCCCTCACCCCCCCCGCAAACCCCTAACCCGCCCCCATTTCCCCCCGCACCCCCCCCCCCCCCACTCTCCCCTCACGCCTCTCCTCCCTCTCCGATCTGGGCCGCCCCCCCCCGACGCCGCCGCCCCCATCGTCCCGCCCCGCCCCCCCACCTTGCCGACCTCACCTCCTCCGCCCCCCCCCTACCACCCCTCTCCTCCTCCCCACCTCCCCCTCCCGCCCCCGCTTGGAGCTCGGCGCCCCGGCCGACGCCGCCCGGCGCGCCTCCCCGCGCCGATCTGCCCCGCCTCGCCTCCTCCTCGTCCAACCTCCCCCGTGAGCACCACCCCGGCATCCGCTGCTGCCCGCCCCTTTCCCTTCGTCGCCGTTCGCCGGAGCCGCGCTCCGGGCCGCGCTCACCGCGCCTCGGTCGCGAGCCCCTTCCCCCACTGCTGCCCTGCTCGCCCCTGCGTGCTCGCGCGTGCGCGCACATAGCCGCTGCTGCGCTGCTGCTTCCCACTGCCGCGCCGCCGCCGCGAGTCCTCCCCGGCGCCGACTCGCACCCCTGCCCCGCCCGCGCTCACCTCCCGCCCGCACACGGCCCCGCGCACGCCGGCGCCCGTCGCCGCCTCGCCCCGGCTCGCTTGCTCGCCGCGCCCGTGCGCCTGTGTGCGCGTGCGTGCATTTGGGCACCGGACGTGTCCAGCGCCGAACGGGCACAGCTCGGACATGTCCGGCTGTGCCACTGACGAACGGGGCCCAGCCCTTGTAGATATTAAAAATAATTAAAATAAATAAAAATAATTAATTAATTAGTTAATTAATTAAGTTAATTAATCCTGATTAGGTTAATCTAATTAAGTAGTTAGTGTTAATTAAACAGTAAATTAATTAGTTAACCACTAATTAACCTAACAGCCTATGACAGGTGGGACCCACTGGTCCTGACGTCATGCTGACGTCATGCTGACGTCAGCAAGACACTGTTTCGGATAATGTTTGATTTAAATAAATTAAATAAATTCCAGAAATCAATAAAAACTTTAGAAAATCATATCTTTTAATCCGTAACTCCAATGGAAAAACTTTGTACATGAAAGTTGCTCAAAACGACGAGACGAATTCGAATACGTGCCCCGTTCGTCCGTCACGCGTCCCTAACCATCCGAACATGCAACCGTTCCCCTCCGGTCATCTGCCTGACAAATGCCCGGAACCGGGAAAACATTCCCGGATGGATTCCTTCTTCCTCGGTGACGTGCAACCATACGTTAGGACACACCCGGCACTGCATATTGTCATGCCGTACTTTGAGTTGCTCATGTTTGCTCTATATTTATACTGTTTCCTCCCCCTCTTCTCTCTCGGTAGACCCTGACACCGACATCGTCCCCGAGACCGACGCAACTCCGGAGCCCGAAGACATCATTGACGACCTTGCCCTTGCAGCCGAGCAACCAGGCAAGCCCCCCCCTTGATCATCCCGATATCGCCCATTCTAATTTCCCATGCTTGCATTAGAATTGCTGCTGCTACTGCTTTACCTATTCTGATGCATAGCCTGTTTATTGTAGCCTGCTGTTGATAATTACCTGCATATCCTAAACTGCTTAGTATAGGCTGGGTAGAGACCTATCAGTGACCCCACTTATCCCGACTGCCGCGCTGGATCGTCAGAAGACCCGATCAACGGGATTGAAGACCAGGACCCGACACCGCACATCACCCCCCTTAGTTGTAACGACACTGCAGCGTTACTATCGAGTGCCGAGGGTGAAACCTCATGTAGCACTTCTGATGTTAACTCTGTAGAGTAGCTATTCGGTCGTGGTCATCGAGGGTGATTCCTCCTTCGCCACTTCCGGTAACGACGCTGTCGTGCAACACATCAAGTGTGAACCCATCGAGGGTGAATCCTCCGAGTTCACCTTGACAGACACATCGAGTAGGAATCCAACGAGGGTGATACCTCGGATTCCCCTGATGTTATGGACACACGGATACTTGGACTTTACACTGTTCCTTGGATAGGCGGGTCGGCCCTGAGGGGTACCCGCGTGCGCCTGAGAGGCGAGTGTTGTGAAGACGGGTGCCAGTGTGGTGCCCGAGTGGTGAATACGAGGCGCGGCCGCGCATTCTTAACCCTTGCCGCAAGTCCTCGAGACGGGGCGACGGGGTCACATCTTTCGTGAGTCTCTGCTCGTTACCGCAAGCCCTAGTCCATTAACGATTTGGATATTTGATCCGAGCAGGCCTCTGGCCTGATAGCACTAACCATCACGTGGGCATAGTATGGGCGTTCTGCATCGTATGCATCAGCCGAAAGCTCTGTCAGACGTCTAGTTCAGCCTTGCGGCCGGGACGGACCGGCGCCCTCCGGGTGCCTGGCTTCACCCTGCTCGCAACGACCCGGAGTGCACAGGGCGATGGCCCAAGACCCCTGAGTGCTTAGGATGTAGACCGGCGGGGACCTCTCTGCTGAGCTGTAGGTAGGGTTGCGATGTGTCGTTTGGCCGAGGCCGGGCATGACCCAGGAAAGTGTGTCCGGCCGGAGTTAATCGAGCGTGTTGGGTAAGTTGGTGCACCCCTGTAGGGAAGAACATCTCTATCGATAGCCGGTCCTACGGTAAAGGACACTCGGAGTTGTATCCTGATTGATACATTTTAGAACTGGATACTTGGATACTATGGCTCTGGGATTGCTTCTCGCAGGGAGTCGAGAAGGGATCTCCGGACGAGGTTGATGATTGTATGGCTCTGGGATTGCTTTCTCGCAGGGAGTCGAGAAAGGATCTCTGGGTGAGGATGAGACTTAATGATACTGCTTCATTATATTGAACTGTTCTACTCTCTTATACTGCTGCAAGACCGCTGAAGATGCTAGTCTTCGATAGGACTAGGCCTTCTCTCTATTCTGGCATTTCTGCAGCCCAGTCCACATATACAGCCTCCCCTTGAAAATGTTGCATATGTAGTGTAGATCCTTGCTTGCTGAGTACTTTTGAGTACTCACGGTTGCTTTGTTTTCCTTTTCTCCCCATATCAGTTTATCGTGACCAAGATGACGGAGCCCCTGAGACAGCTGCCCTGCCGACGATCGCTACTACTACTACCCAGAGGATGGATTCTGCTATGAGTTGACTGACGACCAGGAGTAGGATCGGAGGGTCCCAGGCAGGAGGCCTACGCCTTTCGATCGTAGTGTTTTATTTTGCCCCGCCTTTCTAAAGGCCTTTCTGTTTCTGTTTCATATCTGTACACAGATATCTGATGCTTCCGCTGACGCTTGTTCGCAAGCTTATGTATTCGAGCCCTCGAGGCCCCTGGCTTGTAATATAATGCTTGTATGACTTTATTTATGTTTTAGAGTTGTGTTGTGATATCTTCCCGTGAGTCCTTAGGCTTGATCGTGTGCATTTGCGTGTATGGTTAGTGCACGATCGGGCCGGGGGCGTCACAAGTTGGTATCAGAGCCGACTGCCTCTAGGAAGCCCCCTTTCCAACTCCTTGGCCGAAGTTGAGTCTAGTGGTCCAAAACTGGTTTACTAACTTGGCCGTGTGGCTTACGGGCCCACGTCGCCAATTGGGAGGTATTAGTATCTTTTACTCCTCGACCTTTACTCTGGGCCTCTGATCTCTCTACTATTCGGGTTAAAATTTTACTAACTCCAACATTAGGTTCTCGTGCTCACATCCACCCGGAGTTCTGAAGTTATCCCCCCCTTGCTTCAAGATTTTGGGCCAGGTTCTGCTTACAGGATCCTTTTATCGAGGGCACCCTGTGTTGTCACTTGCAGATTCCTCGCTCCAATAGTTTTCTCCGACGTTGATGTAGCCTTTGCTATGTCTCGTTGTGTACTTCCCTACCGCGTGCCCGCGCGCCGCCTAGATGTCTAGCCCTCCCTTTTCTACTGTCGTAATGCCGGATACTAACCGAGGCTATGTGCGGATTTGAATATCTGGCGCGAATATGCTGAATTATCTATTGCACTTCCTTCTGTTGTGCGTGATACTTCATGAATCATTCCGTACACCTGCAGTTTTTCTTGCTAAACTGCCCCTGTTGATTTGGCAGGATGGCTGACGATCCTCCACCTCCACCCTATATTGCCGCCATGATGCAGCAGTTTGAATTGAACCGTCAGCTCAACGAGAGTCTAGTAAGACGTTTGGAACGCAACGAGGCTCGCCAGGAGCCTGGACCGATCTCGCTGCCAGAATTTGTGCGCCTCCATCCGTCCGTTTTCCGCAACTCCACCAATCCTATGGATGCTGATGATTGGCTTCGTGACATCCTGTTTGAAATGGAGTCAGCTAATGTTGCCCCTGACAGTTACGTCACTTTTGCGACATTCCACCTGAAGGGCCCAGCTGCTCAATGGTGGGAAAGCCACAAGGCTATGTTGCCTGCGGAGACTGTAGCCACTTGGCAGGAATTCCAGTCAGCTTTTCGTGCACGTTACATTCCTCAAGGTCTGATGGACCAGAAGAAGCAGGAGTTCCGCAAACTTTCACAAGGCAAAATGACTGTGGATGAATATCAGAGGAAATTTCTTGAATTTTCCCGCTATGCTGCGGATGACGTCGACAACAACACACGCAAGCAGGAGAAATTCCGTGAAGGACTACGTACTGATATAAAACTTGCACTTGCTGTCCATGATTTCACAGACTTCGCAACGCTTGTCAGCAAATCTTTCCAAGTTGAAACAGCTCTGACTGAGTACCAGCAGTCGCTTAAGCGTACTCGAGATGTCGGCTCGTCTTCCGGTCAGCCTGTTCAGAAACGTCGAGTCTGGATCCCACACAATGTTCATCATCAACCTGCTCCAACACCAAGGCCGTCATATGTTGCACCTCGTCTGCCTTCGCCGCCGAGACAGCTAACGATTCAGGGTGGACAGTCCAATGTTATGGCTTCTCCTCAGGATGCACCACGTCCTCCTGATGGTCGTACGAAGGGCCATCGAACCCATCATTCCAGAAGTCGTAAGGCCAGGCCGCTTGCAATGGGTCGTGGCCAGGTCACTCATGTCAATATGGGAGAAGCTCGTGAGTCACCTAAAATTGTGATGGGAACTCTGCCAGTTAATTCAGTTGCAGCCTCTGTTCTCTTTGATTCCGGGGCATCACATTCCTTTGTGTCCCAGCAATTTGCACAATTGCATGGGTTAGCTATGAGCTCATTACCCACTCCTTTAGAAATCATCACTCCCCGTTCCCGGTGGCAAACCAAAATGGTAAGTCACAACAATCAGATCAGAATTGAAGGGTTGATGTTCTCTGCTTCCCTTATTGCTCTTGGACCTTCCGACATAGACATCATTCTCGGTATGGACTGGTTGACCGCCCATAATGCTTTGATTGACTGTGCCGCTAAGAAAGTCCAACTTACCCATTCTTCGGGCCAGACAGTCAGATACTCAGCCCGAATAGCTCAAGATGCTGAGAGCCAGATATATGTTCTGAATGCATTGAATGCTTCACCTCTTGAAGGCATCGAGAACGTTCCAGTTGTTCGTGATTTTCAAGATGTATTTCCAGAAGAACTTCCAGGGATACCCCCTGCTAGAGCTGTTGAGTTCGTCATCGACTTGAAGCTTGGCACAACACCTATTGCGAAGCGTCCTTATAAGATGCCTCCGCATCATCTTCTCGAGCTTAAGGAAGAAATCGACACGTCACTTAAGAAAGGTTTCATCCGCCCCAGTTCCTCTGCTTGGGGAGCACCTTCACTCTTCGTTAAGAAGAAGGATGGAACTAACCGGTTGGTTCAGGATTACCGACCTATCAACCAAGCAACAATCCAGAACAAATATCCGCTTCCCCGGATCAATGATTTGTATGATCAACTTGCCGGTTCCTCAGTATTCTCTAAGCTTGATTTGAGATTGGGATACCATCAGATCCGTGTTCGCGAAGAGGATATTCCGAAGACTGCATTTGTTACTCGTTATGGCTCCTACGAGTACACCGTCATGTCATTTGGCTTAACAAATGCTCCAGCCACATTCTCCCGTCTGATGAATTATATCTTCATGGATTACCTCGATAAGTTCGTCGTGGTTTATCTAGATGATATTCTGGTATATTCGAAGAATAAGGAAGAACATGCCGAACACCTCCGTCTTGTACTGGAAAGGCTCCGAGAACACCAGTTGTATGCCAAATACTCCAAATGTGAATTCTGGCTTTCTGAAGTAACTTACCTTGGTCATGTGATTTCCAAAGATGGCATCGCCGTTAACCCAGAACGAGTTCAGGCTATTCTTGACTGGATTCCTCCGAAGAATGTCAAGCAAGTCAGAAGTTTTCTCGGCCTTGCAAGTTATTGCCGCCGTTTTGTCGAGAACTTTTCTAAGATTGCTAAGCCCCTGACTGATCTGCTTCACAAGGGCGTTAAATTTGAATGGACAGAAAAATGTCAGGAAAGTTTCCAGACACTCAAAGACAAGCTGACATCTGCCCCAGTACTGTCTCCTCCAGATACCCGCAAAGACTTTGTGATTTATTGTGATGCATCCCGTGAAGGATTAGGCTGTGTCCTAATGCAAGAGCGTAAGGTGATTGCTTATGGCTCTCGTCAGTTGCGCCCACATGAAGAGAATTATCCGGTACATGATCTAGAACTAGCTGCTGTGATCTATGCATTGCAGTTGTGGCGACATTACCTTCTCGGTAATTGTTGCGAGATCTACACGGATCATAAAAGTCTGAAGTACTTGTTCACTCAACCATCTCTAAACCTCCGTCAGCAAAGATGGATGGAGGCCATTGCGGACTATGATTTGGGTATTTCCTATACCCCTGGCAAGGCTAACGTGATGGCTGATGCCTTAAGCCGCAAGTCCTATTGCGACAACCTCATGGTTAGGCGAGCTCAACCTCGTCTTTTTGAAGAACTACGCAAGCTGAATCTGCGTATTGTTCCACAGGGCTCTCTGAATAACCTTGTGATACAACCAGATCTTGAGAAGGCTGTTAAGAATGCGCAAGCTAAAGATGCTGAAGTTGATCTGATGAAGAAAGATCTTCACCTTGAAAAATACAGGGATTTCTCGCTGTCTGAAGATGGAACCTTGTATTTCAGAAACCGCATTGTGGTACCTCGCTTCGAACTCATGACTGACAAGGTCATGAAGGAGGCACATGATACCCCGCTGTCTATTCATCCGGGTAGCACCAAGATGTATCGTGATCTCCGTCAAAGGTACTGGTGGTCTAGAATGAAGCAAGACATTGCTCGATATGTTGCCGAATGTGATGTGTGTCGTCGCGTTAAAGCAGAACATCAGAAACCAGCTGGAATTCTGCAACCACTTCCTATTCCTCTATGGAAATGGGATAAGGTTCAGATGGATTTCGTTACAGGACTTCCCAGGTCACAGAAGGGTCACGATGCTATTCTTGTCGTCGTCGACCAACTCTCTAAAGTTGCACACTTTCTGCCTGTCAAGGAGACGATCACTGCTAGTCAGTTAGCAGAGTTGTATATCTCCAGAATTGTATCACTCCACGGTATTCCGAAGGAGATCAGTTCGGACCGTGGCGGTCTTTTCACTTCCAAATTCTGGGGAAGTTTTCAAACAGCTATGGGAACTCATATTACCTGGAGTTCAGCTTATCATCCCCAATCCCAAGGCCAAGTTGAACGAGTTAATCAAGTGCTTGAAGACATGTTGCGAGCTTGTGTTATATCGTTTGGCAAGAAGTGGGAAGAATCTCTTCTGTATGCCGAGTTCTCTTATAACAACAGCTATCAAGCCAGCTTGAAAATGGCCCCCTTCGAAGTTCTATATGGACGTAAGTGTCGAACCCCTCTAAATTGGTCAGAAACTGGGGAACGACCGCTCGTGGGTCCGGATATTATTCAACACGCCGAAGAACAAGTTCGTATTGTCCGGGAAAATCTCAAGGCGGCTCAGGACCGCCAGAAGAGCAACTATGATCGCAAACGATGGGGTTTGACTTATCTACCTGGTGATCAAGCTTATCTGCGAGTCACCCCGATGAAAGGTACTCACCGTTTTGGAATCAAGGGCAAGCTAGCTCCACGCTACATTGGTCCTTTCCGCATTGTTGCTAGACGTGGTCAGGTGGCATATAAATTGGAATTGCCGCCGCAATTCTCTCATATCCACGACGTCTTCCACGTGTCGCAGCTTCGTCAATGCTTCAAGGAATCTCCGCACCGAGCTGTGGATCACGAGGTGCTCGAATTGCAAGATGACCTATCTTATAAGGAGCATCCGATCCGCATTCTCGATCAAGCTGAACGTCGGACCCGCCAGAAAGTTACCAAGTTCCTCAAAGTTCAGTGGTCAAATCATACTGAAGATGAAGCCACTTGGGAACGCGAGGATAATCTTCGTGCGGAATACCCCGAACTTTTTCCCTTCTACCTCTTAATTCTCGGGACGAGAATTCTTGTTAGTAGAGGAGATTTGTAACACCCCCAGTGGTTAGCCACAGTAATTCCATTTTGATAATGCCAAGTCAGCATGATTAACAGTGCATGATCATCATTAACATCATATTGCATTTCAACTCCTAAGTCAAAATTCAAATTTAAATGAAAGTGGAAAATAAAAGTTGTCCAACATAGAAACTAAATTGTTCATTAAATAGCAGATAAATCAGAGACAATTCTAAAATTGAAATCAACATCATTGGAGTTGGGTAAGTGACTCAAACATCTTCAAACAGCGACTAAAAACAATATTTAATAACCATTTATTAAATCTAATTTAAGTATGAAATGATGTTTTGCCCAAACTAATTTTAGGTGTTAGGGAATAAAGCGCTGGTATTTAGGACTAGGTCTCCTTTTTACAAAATTCGGATTGGGGCCTAACTATTTACTAAACAGAGTATATGAATTAGAAAAGAAAAGAAAAGAAAGCAAAAAAAAAAAAAGGCCCCCTCCTCCCGGGCCTCGGCCAGCCACATGCCAGGCCGGCCCACCCCCACTCCTCCTTATCCCCTCACCCCCCCCCCCCCCGCAAACCCTAACCCGACCCCCATTCCCCCCCCCCCCACTCTCCCTCACGCCTCCTCCTCCTCTCCGATCTGGGCGGCGCCCGCCCCCGACGCCGCCGGCCCCCATCGTCGCCGCCCCGGCCGGCCACCTTGCCGGCGACCTCACCTCGCCGCCCCGGCGCCCCGCCCCGACCACCGCCTCGCCTCCTCCCGACGGCCCCGCGCCGTCGCGTTGGAGCTCGGCGCCCGGCCGACGCCGCCCGGCGCGCCTCCCGAGCCGAATCTGCCCCGCCTCGCCTCCTCCTCATCCAACCTCCCCCGTGAGCAACCCCCCCCGGCATCCGCTGCCGCCCTCCCCGTTCCCTTCGTCGCCGTTCGCCGGAGCCGCGCTCCGGGCCGCGCTCACCGCGCCTCGGTCGCGAGCCTTTTCCCCCACTGCTGCCCTGCTCGCCCCTGCGTGCTCGCGCGTGCGCGCACATAGCCGCTGCTGCGCTGCTGCTTCCCACTGCCGCGCCGCCGCCGCGAGTCCTCCCCGGCGCCGACTCGCACCCCTGCCCCGCCCGCACTCACCTCCCGCCCGCACACGGCCCCGCGCACGCCGGCGCCCGTCGCCGCCTCGCCCCGGCTCGCTTGCTCGCCGCGCCCATGCGCCTGTTTGCGCGTGCGTGCATTTGGGCACCGGACGTGTCCAGCGCCGAACGGGCACAGCTCGGACATGTCCGGCTGTGCCACTGACGAACGGGGCCCAGCCCTTGTAGATATTAAAAATAATTAAAATAAATAAAAATAATTAATTAATTAGTTAATTAATTAAGTTAATTAATCCTGATTAGGTTAATCTAATTAAGTAGTTAGTGTTAATTAAACAGTAAATTAATTAGTTAACCACTAATTAACCTAACAGCCTATGACAGGTGGGACCCACTGGTCCTGACGTCATGCTGACGTCAGCAAGACACTGTTTCGGATAATGTTTGATTTAAATAAATTCCAGAAATCAATAAAAACTTTAGAAAATCATATCTTTTAATCCGTAACTCCAATGGAAAAACTTTGTACATGGAAGTTGCTCAAAACGACGAGACGAATTCGAATACGTGCTCCGTTCGTCCGTCACGCGTCCCTAACCATCCGAACATGCAACCGTTCCCCTCCGGTCATCTGTCTGACAAATGCCCGGAACCGGGAAAACATTCCCGGATGGATTCCTTCTTCCTCGGTGACGTGCAACCATACGTTAGGACACACCCGGCACTGCATATTGTCATGCCGTACTTTGAGTTGCTCATGTTTGCTCTATATTTATACTGTTTCCTCCCCCTCTTCTCTCTCGGTAGACCCTGACACCGACATCGTCCCCGAGACCGACGCAACTCCGGAGCCCGAAGACACCATTGACGACCTTGCCCTTGCCGCCGAGCAACCAGGCAAGCCCCCCCCCCCCTTGATCATCCCGATATCGCCCATTCTAATTTCCCATGCTTGCATTAGAATTGCTGCTGCTACTGCTTTACCTATTCTGATGCATAGCCTGTTTATTGTAGCCTGCTGTTGATAATTACCTGCATATCCTAAACTGCTTAGTATAGGCTGGGTAGAGACCTATCAGTGACCCCACTTATCCCGACTGCCGCGCTGGATCGTCAGAAGACCCGATCAACGGGATTGAAGACCAGGACCCGACACCGCACATCACCCCCCTTAGTTGTAACGACACTGCAGCGTTACTATCGAGTGCCGAGGGTGAAACCTCATGTAGCACTTCTGATGTTAACTCTGTAGAGTAGCTATTCGGTCGTGGTCATCGAGGGTGATTCCTCCTTCGCCACTTCCGGTAACGACGCTGTCGTGCAACACATCAAGTGTGAACCCATCGAGGGTGAATCCTCCGAGTTCACCTTGACAGACACATCGAGTAGGAATCCAACGAGGGTGATACCTCGGATTCCCCTGATGTTATGGACACACGGATACTTGGACTTTACACTGTTCCTTGGATAGGCGGGTCAGCCCTGAGGGGTACCCGCGTGCGCCTGAGAGGCGAGTGTTGTGAAGACGGGTGCCAGTGTGGTGCCCGAGTGGTGAATACGAGGCGCGGCCGGGCATTCTTAACCCTTGCCGCAAGTCCTCGAGACGGGGCGACGGGGTCACATCTTTCGTGAGTCTCTGCTCGTTACCGCAAGCCCTAGTCCATTAACGATTTGGATATTTGATCCGAGCAGGCCTCTGGCCTGATAGCACTAACCATCACGTGGGCATAGTATGGGCGTTCTGCATCGTATGCATCAGCCGAAAGCTCTGTCAGACGTCTAGTTCAGCCTTGCGGCCGGGACGGACCGGCGCCCTCCGGGTGCCTGGCTTCACCCTGCTCGCAACGACCCGGAGTGCACAGGGCGATGGCCCAAGACCCCTGAGTGCTTAGGATGTAGACCGGCGGGGACCTCTCTGCTGAGCTGTAGGTAGGGTTGCGATGTGTCGTTTGGCCGAGGCCGGGCATGACCCAGGAAAGTGTGTCCGACCGGAGTTAATCGAGCGTGTTGGGTAAGTTGGTGCACCCCTGCAGGGAAGAACATCTCTATCGATAGCCGGTCCTACGGTAAAGGACACTCGGAGTTGTATCCTGATTGATACATTTTAGAACTGGATACTTGGATACTATGGCTCTGGGATTGCTTCTCGCAGGGAGTCGAGAAGGGATCTCCAGACGAGGTTGATGACTGTATGGCTCTGGGATTGCTTTCTCGCAGGGAGTCGAGAAAGGATCTCTGGGTGAGGATGAGACTTAATGATACTGCTTCATTATATTGAACTGTTCTACTCTCTTCTACTGCTGCAAGACCGCTGAAGATGCTAGTCTTCGATAGGACTAGGCCTTCTCTCTATTCTGGCATTTCTGCAGCCCAGTCCACATATACAGCCTCCCCTTGAAAATGTTGCATATGTAGTGTAGATCCTTGCTTGCTGAGTACTTTTGAGTACTCACGGTTGCTTTGTTTTCCTTTTCTCCCCATATCAGTTTATCGTGACCAAGATGACGGAGCGCCTGAGACAGCTGCCCTGCCGACGATCGCTACTACTACTACCCAGAGGATGGATTCTGCTATGAGTTGACTGACGACCAGGAGTAGGATCGGAGGGTCCCAGGCAGGAGGCCTACGCCTTTCGATCGTAGTGTTTTATTTTGCCCCGCCTTTCTAAAGGCCTTTCTATTTCTGTTTCATATCTGTACACAGATATCTGATGCTTCCGCTGACGCTTGTTCGCAAGCTTATGTATTCGAGCCCTCGAGGCCCCTGGCTTGTAATATAATGCTTGTATGACTTTATTTATGTTTTAGAGTTGTGTTGTGATATCTTCCCGTGAGTCCTTAGGCTTGATCGTGTGCATTTGCGTGTATGGTTAGTGCACGATCGGGCCGGGGGCGTCACACAGCGTATCTATAATTTATGAAGTATTCATGCTGTTATACTATCATTCTTGGATGTTTTACAATCATTTTATAGCAACTTTATATCATTTTTTGGGACTAACCTATTGACATAGTGCCCAGTGCCAGTTGCTGTTTTTTTGCTTGCTTTTTACATCGCAGAAAATCAATATCAAACGAAGTCCAAACGCAGTGAAAATTTTTGGAGATTTTTTTTGGACCAGAAGACCCAGGATGGGCTAAAAAAGTACCAGAGGGGAGGCCCGAGGTGGGCACAACCCACCTGGGCGCGCCCAGGAGCCCAGGCACGCCCAGGGGGTTTGTGCCCCCCTCGGTGACCTCCCGCACTGCCTCTTCGCCCTATAAATTGCCAAATATTCCAAAAACCCTCGGGGTAACCCGAGATCAGAAGTTCCGCCGCCGCAAGCCTCTGTAGCCACGAAAACCAATCTAGACCCCGTTCCGACACCCTGCCGGAGGGGGAAATCATCACCGGTGGCCATCTTTCATCATCCCGGCGGCCACCATGATGAGGAGGGAGTAGTCCACCCTCGGGGCTGAGGGTTTGTACCAGTAGCTATGTGTTTAATCTCTCTCTCTCTCTCGTGTTCTTGAGATGGCACGATTTTCATGTATTGCGGGCTTTGTTAATATAGTTGGATCATATGGTGTTTCTCCCTCTCTATCTTGTTGTGATGAATTGAGTTTTCCCTTTGAGATTTCGCTTTATCGGATTGAATATTTTTATGGATTTGAGAGCACTTGATATATGTCTTGCATATGAATACCCGTGGTGACAATGGGGTATTATATTGATTCACTTGATATATGTTTTGGTACTCAACTCGCGGATTCCCGAGGTGACATTGGGGTAATCTATGCATAGGGGTTGATGCACGTTCTCGTCTTTGTTTCTCCGGTAGAAATCTTGGGGCACTCTTTGAGGTTCTTTGTGTTGGATTGAGTATTATGAATCTGAAATTGTTTGATGCATATCGTATAATCAACTCACAGATACTCGCGGTGACATTGGAGTATCTAGGTGACATTAGAGTTGGTTGATGTGTATCATATGGTGTTATTTTAGTACGAACTCTTGGTTAGATCGATCGGAAAGAATAGCTTGATGTTATTTTAGTACGAACTCTAGAATAGATTGATCAGAAAGAATAGCTTTGAGGTGGTTTCGTACCCTACAAACAATTTCTTCTTATGTTCTCCGCTAGATAAGAACTTTGGAGTGATTCTTCATCGCACGTTGAGGGATGGTTATATGATCCAATTAGATTAGCATTGTTGAGAGATTGCACTAGCGAAAGTACGGACCCTAGGCCTCATTTTCAAGCATTGCAATACTGTTTGTGCTCTGTTTTATCAATTGCTACCTTGCTGTTTTTTATTGTTACTATTACAAAAATCAATATCTACTATCCATATTACACTTGTATCACCATCTCTTCACTGAACTAGTGCACCTATACAAATTAACATTGTATTTGGTGTGTTGGGGACACAAGAGACTCTTTGTTATTTGGTTGCAGGGTTGTTTGAGAGAGACCATCTTCATCCTACGCCTCCCACGGATTGATAAACTTTAGGTCATCCACTTGAGGAAAAATTGCTACTGTCCTACAAAACTCTGCGCTTGGAGTCCCAACACGAGTCTACAAGAACAAGTTGTGTAGTAGACATCAACCGCCATGGCCGACGACTCATCATTCCCAACATCTTACATCCGACTGCTGCGTTCACATGGTATAATTCTCTGCTCCACTGTCTTCCTTGCATTGCATATCTGCATGCTCGGAGAGGAAGGGAGAAACTGTATTCGGAGATTGTATCTTCAGATACTTGCTAGCTAGCTTTGATCCATCAACATATCAATATGTTTAGCCAGGAAGATACTTATGGATTTAGGTGTCCTTAATTAATGATGATCTTGTTTTCCATTGCGCCCAAGTGCTCTGCTAGTCTGAATTTGTGCTGTCAAGTCTAAAACTTTCATCTTTACTGTCAAGTCTGAAGTTAGTGGTAACTACTGAAGTTAGTGTTCATGTCAAGTTAGTGGTAAGTACTAAAGTTAGTTGTTCATACATATGGAAATGTTACTATGGGTGAAATTACCATTCAAAAAAACTACAAGTAAAATTTACTGCCTCATCCACCTTTGATGGAGTATTTATGATGATCAAAGTGTTTCTTACTCAAGTGTAATTTGTTGTCTCATCCACCATTCAGTATCCCCTGCTTGATTCAAGTTTAGAATTTTGGAGTACATTTTGTGTACTAAGCATTTTGTGCTCTGTTGCAGTAAGATAATATAAAACCATGACAGATAACTAAATTTTGCAATGATCATCATCATCTCAGTTTCTGTATAATAAGAAATACTCCTTGGTCTGCTACCCTTCGCCATTTTTGTATAACTGAATTTTGCTCTAACTGAACACCTATTGGAACATCTACACAGGAATACTGAATGCATCAATTTAGAGTATGATGATCTACACAGGAGTACTGAAAGCATCAATTTAGGAAGCAATTTAGAGTAAGGTAATCATCATTTAACATTTACTCCCTCTAAATTGGACAATTGGACACCATCAGCAGGAGGACAACAACAAGAAATTTGATTATCATCACATTCATTAACACACGAGGCACCTTTAACATTCATCAGCACCTTATCTTCATGTATTTGCCTGTTTTTATGTGGTGGCCATTTGTTTCAGCTCTCGGCAAAGTTATATCGTTAAAAAAGGAAAGTGAAGTTCAGAAAGAAGTTATGAATCTGGCATCACTCTAGGACTCATGTTAACATCCTCATCATCATTTTTTACCTCTGTATAGAAGTGTCCGGGGACAAATTTGACTGAGGTGATTTATGCTAAAGTGAAGTTAAGTTCAGTTCATTTTGCTACAGGTAATTATCATGCTTTGTTTCGTTTGTTTTGACACTAATCTTTGCAATAGAAAGCCACAACATGCTCAGTGGGTTCTGAAAACCACACGATGAACCTGTATTTTTAGCTTTAGCAGGAAGGGGGTCAGAACTCAGTGAGAGTACTCGTCAATATATTATGAAGATTAGTCAATTTGAATTTGAATTTCATTTCAATTTCTATTCACCGTCTTCACTTTCAATTTCATTTTCAATTTCAGTTCAATTTGATTCGACTCACCACTAGAAGTAGAAGCAGAGGCGCGGACGAGGGAGAAGCAGAGGCCAGCGCGGGGAATCAGCACCAGCAGAGGCCGGCGCGGGGAACCAGCAGAAGCAGAGGCGTCGCCCACCACCACCACCACCAGCAGCAGTCGGCGGCTGAAGCGGAAGATGTCCAGGTCGTCGTGGGCTGCGCGGAGCAGGTGGGCGACCGAAGCGGCGGCACAGGTGGGCAACAGCAATAGGTGGGCCGAGCAGTTGGGCAGCCATGGTGCAGGCGCATAGCAGCAGTAGGCTGCCTCTGTGGCATTGGCGCGGGTAGGCGGCGGCGCATGTCGCTTCCTTAGCGGGGGCGAAGGTGGGAGGTGGTGACGCATGTGCGTGAAGGACGCATAGGTGGGCGACGGTGCTAGTCCCCGACCCGACGGTGGTCAGAGTAGGTGGGCGGCGACGCGCGGGCGTTGGCGACTGGACGGAGAAAGGAGACATGGACCTGTTTGTAACAGATTTTAAGGTACAAGGTTTGTTTTGCAAAATCGCCATTACACTACGCCCGCAACAAACTTTACCGGATGGAGGGAGTACTACCTAAACAAAGGCTCCATGCAAAAGGTTTTTTTTTTTACTTTTTTCCATTTTATTTAAGTTTTTCCAAAATGGGGTCAAACTTGGAAAGGTGGTTATTCAGTACCAGGGTTGGTCATTTCTTCTATTTTTGTCGCTAGTGCCCACATTCATAATTTCATTGCTTAAAAAGATTTTTCCATATTTTTTGAACAAACTACAACACACTTGTAGTTCAAATCCGTGTCATCTGTGATTAATGTCTAGAAATCCATTAAATCAATGGAATATATGATAAAAGCTCTGAAATTCATGAAAAATGGCATTAGGCCTCCAATGTTGTCTACTTTGTGTGAAAATTCTAAAGAGGCAATTTCAATCTTATTTTTGATACTTCTTTCACAAAAAGGGTTTTTTTGGCACGCAGAAAATAAAAAAATGGGACCTGCCAACTAACGCACTCAGACGCCACAGACGAAGAAATGATGACTTACTAGACCCGCCTTTTGTCTCTACGACAGGTGGGCCGAACAGATGCCCGGGCCACATGTCATAGACCGATAACAAGTTGAATATAAGTCAGTGAATCTCACTCGCACTGACACATTTCCCCATTTCCCCCTCTCTCCTAGAACCCTAAATATCGGTGGGGAGGCACAACACCGGAACACCACCACGACGGCGCTTGTCTCCGGCGCATTCGGTGTTTTCGTCCTTCTTCCTGTCTGCACACCTCGTCGACTCACGTCCCACCACGTCAAGGCCATCCTCCTCGCCGCCTAGTGTCGCCTGCACGGATCCAGGCGGGGTGTCGTTATGACACACAAGTATAGGGGATTAATCATAGTCCTTTCGATAAGTAAGAGTGTCGAACCCAACGAGGAGCAAAAGGAAATGACAAGCGGTTTTCAGCAAGGTATTGTCTGCAAGCACTGAAATTATCGGTAACGGATAGTTTGATAGCAAGGTAATTTGCAATGAGCAACAAGTAGCAATTGTAACAAAGGTGCAGCAAGGTAGCCCAATCCTTTTTGTAGCAAAGGACAGACCGGAACATCTCTTATAATAAGCAAAGCGTTCTTGAGGACACACGGGAATTTCATCTAGTCACTTTCATCATGTTTGTTTGATTCACGTTCGCTACTTTGATAATTTGATATGTGGGTGGACCGGTGCTTGGGTGCTGTTCTTACTTGAACAAGCCTCCCACTTATGATTACCCCCTCTCACGAGTATCCGCAACTACGAAAGAAGAATTAAGTTAAATCTAACCATAGCATGAAACATATGGATCCAAATCAGCCCCTTACGGAATAGCGCACAAACTAGAGTTTAAGCTTCTATCACTCTAGCAACCCATCATCTAATTACTACTCCACAATGCCTTCCCTTAGGCCCAAAGATGGTGAAGTGTCATGTAGTCGATGTTCACATAACACCACTAAGGGAATCACAACATACATATCATCAAAATATCGAACGAATACCAAATTCACATGATTACTTATGACAAGACTTCTCCCATGTCCTCAAGAACAAAAATAACTACTCACAAATCATATTCATGTTCAAGATCAGAGGGGGATTGAATATCATTCAGGATCTAAACATATAATCTTCCACCAACTAAACCAACTAGCATCAACTACAAGATGTATTCAACACTACTAGTAACCCACAGTTACCAATCTGAGCTTTTGAGACAACGATTGAATACAAGAGATGAACTAGGGTTTGATATGAGATGGTGCTAGTGAAGATGTTGATGAAGATTGGTCCTCCCACGATGAGAGGATCGTTGGTGATGATGATGGCTTCGATTTCCCCCTCCCAGAGAAAAGTTTCCCCGGCGGAATCGCTCCGCCGGAGAGCAAAAGTGCTCCTGCCCAGGTTCCGCCTCGAGACAGTGGCGCTTCATCCCGAAACCTTTCTTCTAATTTTTTCTAGGTCAAGTGGCATCATATAGCAGAAGATGGGCTTCAGAGGCCTGCCAGGGGCCCCACAAGCTCAGGGGGCGCGCTCCCCAGGCTTGTGGCTGCTTGGTGGACCCCCTTCTGCTGATTCTTTCGCCAATATATTTTATATATTCCAAAATAATTCCCCGTCAATTTTCAGGTCATTTGGAGTTGTGCAGAAAAGGTGTCTCCGATATAGCCCTTTTCGGTCCAAAATTCCAGCTGCCAGCAATCTCCCCCTTCATGTGAAACTTGCAAAATAAGAGAGAAAAGGCATAAGAATTGTATTATAAAGTGAAATAATAGTCCATAATGCAATAAATATCAATATGAAAACATGATGCAAAATGGACGTATCAACTCGCCCAAGCTTAGACCTCGCTTGTCCTCAAGCGAAAGCCGATATCGATAATCATGGCCACATGTTTAGAGAGAGAGAGGTGTCAATAAAAATAAAATACAGACATGGAAGCATCATGGTCATTATCATAATAGCAATATATCATCATAGAACTTCTCATGCTAGAGTAACAATTCATTCACAAGCTAAAGTATGAAACATAAACTTTATTGGAAACTAACAAACTATGATTCCAGTCATTGAAACAATCACAATCCATCATCTTTTCAGAAAGAGTCTATGTAAGAGCTTTTTTTAGCAAGTTTACATACTCAACCATCATTTAGTCTTCTATGATTACTGACACTCAAAGCATATTTATAGAGCAAAAGTTTTAGTTGGACACATAGAAAGATAGGGGCTTACGATTTCGCCTTCGAACTTATTTACCTCAAGGGTAATTTCAACAATAATAACTCATGATCACCTACATTCAATTGGATATATATGTCTGGATCTATCTACCACATGATGCTTGCCACTAAAGAGTACATAGAGGAATAGGGATGAACACTAGTGACTCTTGCATAAAAGTAAATACATGAAAGTAAAAGATAGGCCCTTCGTAGAGGGAAGCAGAGGTTGTCATGCGCCTTTTGTTTTTGGATGTGCAAGCTCTTAATGCAAAGGAACGTCACTTTATATTGCCCCTTGTGATAGCAACCTTTATTATGCAGTCTGTTGCTTTTATTTCTTCACCATCACAAGATCGTACGAAGCTTATTTTCCCTTACAATAAAAGATCATACATATTTAGGAGAAATTTTTATTGCTTTGCACCGATGACAACTTACTTGAAGGATCTTATTCAATCCATAGGTAGATATGGTGGACTCTCATGACATGAAACTGGGTTTAAGGGTTTTGGATGCACAAGTAGTATCTCTAGTTAGTGTGAATTTTTGGCTAGCAAAAGGTCATAGACAAGCACCACATGTTAGAAGATCTATAACAATATAACTTCTATGTGAATGTAAACAACCATAACTCATTACATTGTCTTCCTTGTCCAACGTCAACTAATTGATATAGAATATTTGATGGGGGCTCACAATCATAAAAGATGTCCAAGATAGTATATTTATATGTGAGACCTCTCTTCCTTTATTACTTTTTCATGGATTGCACCAATAACCAATGCTATGTTTGTCAACTTCCAACAAATTTTATCAACTATACTTCTTTTATGTGAAGTCATTACTCCCCATGGGAGTAGCATATGATCTTTTTATTCTTTTATTTTCCATTACTAAGATTGAAAGCAAAACTCAAACTACTCTTTATTATTTATCTCACACACGATTACATAGATAGATAAATAGATAAGCAAGCACTCGAAAATAAATCATACTAAAACTTTATTCTTCTAAATCACAAAATAACTAAGGATCAAACTAAGATAGAAAATGATGATAAAAGTGGTGGTGATACGATACCGGGGCACCTCCCCCAAGCTTGTCACAAGCCAAGGGGCGTGCCCATACCCGTGTACTCAAGTCTCCTTCTTTGGTGATGGTGGTGGTGATGAAGTAGTAGGCTTGTCCTCCGTCTTGTCCATGAGGATCTCCCTCAAACTATGAATCTCTCGGAGCACATGACGTATCATCTCAGTATTCTTCTGAACCTCGGCCATAATATGCTTATTTTCCAGCCACCAAGAGCTTGTCCCTGCATCACTTTCTCTTGGGCAAGATATGTCCCAATTGGACGGTATGTGCATACGAGGAGTATTCTCGACTCCATAATTATCAACCAAATTATGAAAATTGTTCCGATGCAACCTGCATAAGGACCTCCTAGGAGGAAGTCCTTCTTGTACCTCTTGGCCTTCGTGGTTGCTTGTAGTCCCTATTTCCTGATGAGGATTTGGGGTAGTGGAGATGCCAGCTAGAGTGCCCCTCTCCGAAGCCGGGTGGTGGACCTCAAGCGAATCTCCTTCATCTTCTTCCATGGTGACTTCCTCGGCCTCCTCCCTCCTGAGTTCAATCTACATCAACCAAGCATCATCTTCCATGTTGTTTGAGGAGGAGGAAGACGTGATGCCTGGCTTTGGAAATCTGGCAGAAAACAACACGAAACAAGAACAAAGGAGGTACTTGTGATACCTTGGTCAAAACAACAGAAAGTATATATAATGATTTTTTTCGTGCAAGACAAGTAACATGGAAGAAAAACGGAGTAACATGGCTTGTACCGTGCCCACGGGACCCCCGTGCGCACAGGCCCAACTTACCCCGTGCGCACAGGCCCATCAGGATGGACGGCTATGAGCTGTTGTTTGGCCTCCACTTCGTCCCCTTCCTCCACCTACCTATATATTCCGTGCCTAGACCATATGTTAGGGTTAGCAAAGGATATGACATGATCTAGTTGAGCTTTGCTCCTTGTACCTCCTCTTGAGAGAGAGACCTCTCCCATGGAGATCAAGACCTCCATTGGGGAAGATCCGTAGTGGATTCAAGGCCCCATCTAGGGAAGGATCCCCATCATAGGATCACCACGACCTCACCTCCCTTTGGGATTTGGGATGAAGTCTATCTTGTATCTTTCCCTTTGTTGTTCTTGTACCTTTGTGGATCCTGTGTGGATGTGAGTCTAGTGGATGTGTGATTTGGGCTTGTTCTTGAGTGTTCCTCTTGTGTTTTCCCCTTTGTGTTCTTCTTGTTCTTGGGTATTTCCTTTCCAATTCATGAAAGATCCATGTTAGGGTTCCACCCTACAACATCTTGGTATCATGAGCCATGGTTTCTCATGAAATTGGAGCCCCCTCCTTGTTTTCTCGACTAATTTTGCTTGTTCTTGCCCAATTTCGAAAATCCCACAAAAATAGCCCCAAAATTTTTCATGCAATTTGTTGGTTCTTGTGAGATTTGTTGTGTTTGATCCACGATTTTGATGTTTGGCAAGTAGATCTAGCTTTCCCCCATCCCCCCATACAATCCCCACCACGAAATCCATCAATTTCGGCCACGAAATCGCGAAATTTCCACCGCCCCCGTGCCCATGGGCCCCCAACCCCGTGCGCACGACCCCCCACGAAGTCCCTGGAGACCTCGTGTCCACGTCCTTGTACCATGCACATGGGACTCCGTGTCCACGGGCCCTAGACCCCATGCGCACGGCCCCCCTACAGCAGCTGCGAGCGCTTCATCGTTTCGGCCGTGTCTTCCACATCCGGAGTCCGTTTTTGACGTGCTTTAGCTTGTTGAGTAGCTATTGACATCCCCCATCCATATAGCTAGGTTCCCACATCATTTGAATCCATCAAAATTTTGACATTTTGGCATCTTTGCCTAGGCCCTCCACCATATCATCCGCAAAACCACCATAGCTTTCCGCAACCTAACCCATTTCGCTCCATATAGCATTTGTGGTTGCTTGAGTTGTGACTTGAGTCTCCTAAGGTGTTTCGGCTACTTAGGGATGGTTGCTTCTTCATCATCCACCACCACCACTTCCGCATTGCCAACTCCGGAACCACCAACGCATTCCGCTACCACCATTTGACATTTGAGGTTTGAGATTTTGAGTTCGCGGTTTTTCCATTTCCTAAGGTGTTTAGGCTACTTAGGAATGGTTCGACTTCGACATCACCACCACTCATCATCGCCCCAGTCTCGACATCAATATTGACCACTTCATCATTTTGACACCCCAACCGTACATATGGACGGTAACCTCGACGACACCATTGTATATTTCCTTGCCATTGCATTGATTGCCCCAAGCCTATTGTGTACCTTACCTATCGAGACTAGCGAGTTGAGAATTGCCGGGCCACGCTATTTGTGCACCTTAGTGATACGCTTATGCTCATAGCTAGTTTTAGCGTGCAATCATCTTGCTATCATCATTGTGCCATAAGTCTCTCCTGTGCATATCTTACATACTTGTCTCATATCATACTTGGCTCGAGCATCAAGCATATCAAAAAAAGAGCAAAAAGCTTTTAATCAAAAGAGGAGATACAAAAGAGCTTGTAAGGAATAGAAATAGCATTGAGCCATTTTGCATAGTACATACACTTGGAGCATACATACATAGCATACTTGGGATTGAAGATGGCACGTTTACTCTCATAGGTTGGTGCACAAGCGTATCTTGTCCATTTGAGCAATCGAGCTAGTGTCTGTCTAGCATCCGTGCAATAAGAGCTTTTTCCGTGGCAACACATTTTGTGCTCATTCCTTGGTTGTTTGGATCCCATCTATCTATCCGTGTGTGTGTTTCTTGTGTCACCATAGCTTTGATCTATTTGCTTTACATTGCAATTTTGTGAATCTTCCTCGACATTTTCAATATCTTGGACTAACATTTGCTTGAATTTTGTGCCACTTGTCCTAACCAAGCCACTCGATAAGCTTTACTTTGTAGGTGTGAGTGAACAAGTCCGGTACCAATTCTACTATTCTCTCATATCACATTGAGTGACACGGGATACATCCTCAACTTTGGGAATAGGTAGCTTGGTATTGTTTATCTCATTTCCTACTCACCTCTACTCGAGTCTTGTGATGGATAGGCAAAGCACATCATCTTCGGTCTTCGACCGCCTCGAGCGACTCGCCATCGACATATGACAGTCCGAAACAAGGAAAAGGGACTACCTCGATGACAAGTTGGACACACACATGGATGACATCCGACACGTGTTGGCCAACTACAAGTCTTCTTCCCCTTCGTCATCTTCGTGGTGGAGACGCTCAATTCGCACACTGTCAGAGCAGCCACACGAAGCAAGTACCACGCGGCACCGACCTCATCTTCAAGATGACCACCAAGACTACCGCAAGACACATGTGCATGAAGACGAAGAGCGCCATCAACTACAAGTTCAAGCACGACAACATCACCACCAAGAGGACGCTACGGCTACCACCACCACTTCGGCATCTTCGCCAAGTGTTCTCAAGACATCTTCGCCTTTGGACGTACGGCATCTTCGCCTACTCCCCACGAGTACGCCTACTTCGACATCATCAACTCCAAGGCGACCACCTACAAGCGAGGATGACACTTCCATCTTCGAAAGCCCCTCAAGGAAGACGGCCAAGCATGGGAAATTCCCTTCGGTCATGGAGACGAGCTATGAGGTGACACATCATATGGGCCTGAAACAAGACGGCGACAAGATGGTCGAGCAAGGGCCATCCCCTTCGACCACAACGACGAGCAAAAACCTCTCCATCAACATGAAGATGGCGACCCAATGGGACTCATACTCCGAGTTTAGCTACGAGACAGTACATGAGACCCTCTCTTTGGTCTCGGAGGCAAGCGATGATTTGCCACTTCCTACGGCATTCATCTTTGGAGGCGTTATGGATGAGGAGGTTGAGCATAGTACTATCCCTTCAACCAAGGCGGCGATAGGAGTTGAGGATGGAGACATTTGCACCTACATCTCTCCGACACCCACATATGATGAGATGCCCCATTTGCCATGTGAGGAGAGCCACCACCCCATGAGTGAGATGAGTGACTCCACCATATATGACATTGAGTGCATTTCCTGTGAGAGGATGAGTGTGTTCACCACTAGCCCCACACACGAGAGCATGCCATACATCCTATGTGAGGTTGAGAGCCATTTGAGTGACTCCACCAACCATATGAGTGAGAGCATCATAGAGGGAGTGAGTGAGACACAACACTTAGTGAGTGAGGTAGTTGAGAGGGCACATGAGGCGACTATGATTTCTAATGACTTAACCTCTACTCTGAGTGTGTTTTCTTCTTTGGTGCTAGGTCTCCTACATGACGACATGCCTACCCTTGACGAGTCCATACCTCCAACAGCGACGACGATGGCCATGGTGGACGATGATGCACCCCCCACATGGTTCCATCATGAAACCTCACCTACACCACATGAGTGGAGCTCAAAAGGTAACATATGTGATGGTGCTTCGCTTGTCCCTCTAGTGGACTATCTTCACATCGATTGCTTGCATGATGATGATCACCTTATGGATTCACCACATACTATGTCTTCTACATGCTTAGATGTGCCACCTATTTATGATAAATATGATGATGAGCATGTCGGATTGCCTAGTTGTGATGCTATGCTCCATAGGATATCATGTGAAAATTCTATCGGTCACGTCATGTTTGACAATCCATTAAATTTGTCATATGCTATGAGTGAGATCTCCCATATTGCATCATTTCAATCTCAACATAGTAGCTATGCATGCCCCATAAAAATAAATCCCATTTGCACTTATGGCATAGATGACGAGATGATGGTTATTGGATTTTGTTTCTCTTGCAATGATATTGCTATGCTACCTTTGCAACATGTATGCAATTCATCACATATACCATGCCATGAACATGATTGTAGTTCCCAAGGTTCCATCCCTTGTGTGTAACATATGCATACCATTCATAACAATGCTCTAGATATTACTCGTGATGCATTACACAATTGAGTCTCCATTATGATATACATAACAACAAACCTATCATAATGGATGACATGTTTCTATATCATGCATCTCATTTATTTGAGCATTGGATATTTTGTGCTAACTAACACATGCATGTGCGCATCATAATGGATGATGTGTACATATACCACACGCACACAATTTTTCCTTTGTCTTTGTTTTGTGTTGGTACTCACGAATACTTGTCAACTTCACAATCCCATGAGTTGACAAAATGAGCTCTTGAGAGCAACGATGATTTGGGATCCCGTGGATTGTTCTTCACACCGTTCCCTTCGCACAAGGACTACACACATCTCTTTTACTTGGCTCTCACACGGCTATGGGCTATATACCACTTGTCACCTTATGCTCATTTTACTGTGTTCACTTTGCACGTTATGCCTCTTTATATGCCTTTGCCATGCAATTGTGACCCTTGCTTACACTTACATATGATCCACCATTCTACTCACACTATGTGTATTTGCATGCTTGGTGGAGATACTAGTAGCTATTGCCATGATTTCTTTGTGCCTCATGCTATTGTTGATTCTTGTGTTAGGAGAGTCATGATGTTCCGCTGCTATTAACATAGGACTTCTTGCCACTACAATGATGATACATTGCTCCTATCTTGCTTTCATGATTGTGATATGTCATGTGTATTATATATGCCCATTATTTGCACCCATGACATGATTGCCATGATTACCTCTAGTATGTTGCATCTTCGCACTACTAGCTTGCATGGATTGACTCATATGATTACATGCTTTGTTGCATCACCCATGATCCATTCTTGCTCCTTTAATTGGGTTGATGGCATATATATTCATGTCTCTCACTTGCCTTGTCTCGATCATTGTCCCTTGTCTCCATTAGTTGCCTCTTTCATAAAACATTGTGGTGAGTGCAACCATGCTATGTTTATTTATCTTGGAGACTTGGACATCTTACATGTGGCGCATGCTTGTTTGATTGCTCTTAATGCATTTGGTTGTTCTAGCATCTTATGCCTACATACCATGCACTACACCCTTGTCCTTTCTTATGATAAGAATGTTGAAAACACTTGTTGGGTAACCCACCACACAATTAGGTTTTGCAATTCTGCTAACCTCATTTGTTTTTCTGAGTGTTTGTCATGTTCTTTCGTTTTGAAGGATTCAGAAGGCGATACCGTCATGAGACATATTGGTTATGTGAAGGCGTACTTGATGTGCAACTCCAACATCTTCGGGAATATTCATAAGGTGAACTCCTTCCCTTTGAGCCATCCTCAAATACGCATATTGGATGGGTCATTCTTTCATGGTTGTCTCCTTCTTCTTGTCTACATGATACATATATTGGATGGAGGACCGACATTGGAGATGGACCCCATGGATCTTCAAGTTGAGGAATGCCCGGACTTAGTGGATGCACCTACTTTGGAAGCACCACCGGACCACCATATATGCCACGACATCGAACCATGGTATGACAACACCACCATAACAAATTTTCATCTTATGCATGGATTGACTCACATTATGATTGCCTTGTTGCATCTTGTATTTCTATGTCATCCATGATATATGAGCTTATGCACTTCCTTAGCAAATTTGTTGTGATCTTTCTTGATGGCCTCTTCATACATAATGATCACATTACCAATCATCAATTGCATGATCATGTAGTCACATTGAGCACCAATTATCATGTTCATGCTTTTGATACACCATCCCATTATGACATCATTTTGCACAATGGTTGCCTTGATCACATTCACAACACCTTTGTGTGCACAATGAATGAATTTGCTCCCATGAATGCATTACATATCATTCTACATCATTTGGATAAGCATCTCGTGCCTTGTCATAAACAATCTTTTCGAACGGACTCATACTTCCTTGATGGACGCATTGTGCGCACTAACCATTGTATTTCCAAGTGTCCCTTGTGTTTGCTCTTTTTGCATGTATACCATCCCGACGACATCTTGAATTACTTGGATTGCACCATCACACACACTCCGTCCGACAACAAGTACATCCATGCGTACCGTGTACATGGCAATACAGATTACGATCCGAGGTTGGATCTTTCCCAAGGGGGAGGGGATGATGCGGAGCATCCTACGGTTATCTCCATGTACACCTTCATAGCACCTCAAGCCCCAAGTGGACCTACCGGACTTAAGGTTAACCCGCTCCTCTTCGAGATTTACATGAATATCCATTGGACTTGGTTGCTACCTCACCAGGGATAGTTGTGCATCATTAGGTACGAGGGCGACAGCCACCAAGCAGCTAGGAAGCTTCCCGGAGGCCAAGGAGAAGGACCCCAAGGCCACGATGAAGAAGGAGAAGCCCATCAAGAGCAAGTCTACAAGTCCCAGGCGACCCCGTGCGCACGGGCCCCCGAGACTCCGTCCCCACGGACTACACAGGGAGCTGCCGCTGTAGCACCCAGTGCGCACGGGCTTGTACCGTGCCCACGGGACCCCCATGCGCACGGGCCCAACTTACCCCGTGCGCACGGGCCCATCAGGATGGACGGCTGTGAGCTGCTGTTGGGCCTCCACTTCGTCCCCCTTCTCCACCTACCTATATATTCCGTGCCTAGACCATATGTTAGGGTTAGCAAAGGATGTGACATGATCTAGTTGAGCTTTGCTCCTTGTACCTCCTCTTGAGAGAGAGACCTCTCCCATGGAGATCAAGACCTCCATTGGGGAAGATCCCTAGTGGATTCAAGGCCCCATCTAGGGAAGGATCCCCATCATAGGATCACCACGACCTCACCTCCCTTTGGGATTTGGGATGAACTCTATCTTGTATCTTTCCCTTTTTGTTTTTCTTGTACCTTTGTGGATCCTGTGTGGATGTGAGTCTAGTGGATGTGTGATTTGGGCTTGTTCTTGAGTGTTCCTCTTGTGTTTTCCCCTTTGTGTTCTTCTTGTTCTTGGGGATTTCCCCTCCAATTCATGAAAGATCCATCTTAGGGTTCCACCCTACAACAGTATATCCAATAGCGACATGGTGCTTCCTCAGAGTTTTAAGTAATCTCTTTTCTTCATGCTCTGAAAGATTAGCACTAATAATAATAGGATATATCTTCTTTACATCAAGATAAGCATATTTCAATGTATTAGGCAATTGTTTCAATTCAAACATAGGATCACCTTTAGGTGGAGGAGGACCTCCAGGAATTTCAACATGCGAATTGTGTCTAAGAATAGTTGGTTTGTCAAAGAACATCTTATCTATTTCATTTCTTTCGTTCATATGCATATCATTTTCATGGTCTAGAAAATATTGTTCTAACGGATCAGTAGGAGGTATGGAAATAGAAGCAAGACTAATAATTTTATCTTTACTAGGCAATTCTTTATCATGAGGTTGTTTACAGAATTTAGAGAAATTAAACTCATGAGATACATCACCAAAGTTAACATTGACAGTTTCTTTATTGCAATCAATCTTAGCATTAACTGTATTCAAGAAAGGTCTACCAAATATAATCGGAGAAAAATCATCTTGTGGAGAACCAAGAACTAGAAAATCAGTAGGGTGTTTGATCTGTCCACAGAAGACTTCAACATCTCTAACAATCCCAAGCGGTGAAATAGTATCTCTATTCGCAAGCTTAATAGTAACATATGGGGACAATTGCATTTTTGCCCCTAGGTGGAACTCACCCACAGGTTTTGCCCTTACTTTTCGACTCTACTTAGTTTTGCCCTTAGATTTCCCCCCGAGGTCGCTCGAATGCCCTTTGACCGTTTGACCAATACTTTGAAAATTCGTAACAAATTCATATGAATTCAGAAAAATGCAAATAAGGTATCAAAATTTTCAGATAAACATTACCTTTACGCGCATGTCATTTGCATTCAGGACAAAAGCACCGTTTAAACTACCCAAGGTTATTAATGTTATTAACATAATTAAAAATAAAAAGGTATAAACAATATACTTTTCATGAATAAAAATTACATGCAAAGGTAGGTGATGTTTTCTAAACATCTTGATATCTTATTTGCATTTTTTTGAGTTCATATCAACTTGTTATGAATGTTCAAACAACTTTGACCATTATTCTTAAACTTCATCACAAGTTGATATGAACTCGAAAAATATGCAAATAAGATATCAGGATGTTCAAAAAACATCACCTACATTTGCATGTAATTTTTATTCATGAAAAAGTATTGTTTATACCTTTTTACTTTTAATAATGTTAATAACATTAATAACCTTGAGTAGTTTAAATGGTACTTTTTTCCTGAAAGCAAATAACATGAACATAAAGGTAATGTTTATCTGAACATTTTGATATCTTATTTGCATTTTTCTGTGTTCATATGAATTTGTTATGAATTTTCAAAGTATTGGTCAAACGGTCAAAGGGCATTCGGGCGACCTCGCAGGCAAATCTAAAGGCAAAACTAAGCAGAGTCAAAAAGTAAGGACAAAACCCGTGGGTAGGTTCCAACTAGGGGCAAAAATGCATTTGTCCCAAACGGAATAGCACTCACACTAGCACCCAAGTCACATAAACCATGATAACAATGATCTCCTATTTTAACTAAGGCAACAGGCATGCCAACAACATACTTATTCTTATCTTTAGGATCAGGTTTAGCAATTCTAGTTGCTTCATCACAGAAGTAATAACATGCCCATCAATATTATCGACCAAGAGATCTTTAACCATAGCAACATTAGGTTCAACTTTAATTTGTTCAGAGGGTCTAGGTGCTCTAATATTACTTTTGTTAACCACAGTTGAAACTTTAGCATGTTCCTTTATCCTAACAGGAAAAGGTGGTTTCTCAATATAAGCAGTAGGTACAAATAGATCAACATTGTAAATGACAGTTTCATTTTTAACCATAACGGGTTCCTCAATCTTTTCTTTAATAGGGGCATGATATTTAAACCACTTATCCTTAGGGAGATCAACATGAGTAGCAAATGATTCACAAAATGAGGCTACTATCTCAGAGTGAAGTCCATATTTAGTGCTAAACTTGTGAAAAGCATCGGTATCCATAAAAGATTTAACACAATCAAACTCAAGTTTTATACCTGACTCTTTACCTTTGTCGAGTTCCCAATCTTTAGAGTTGCATTTAATTCTTTGCAAAAGATCCCATCTGAATTAAATAGTTTTCTTCATAAAGGAACCAGTAGAAAAAGAATCGAGCATGGTTTGATCATTATGAGAAAGCCGAGCATAAAAATTATGTAAGATAATTTCTCTTGAGAGCTCATGATTGGGGCATGTGTGCATCATCTACTTAAGCCTCCCCCAAGCTTGAGCGATGGTTTCTCCTTCACAAGGCCAAAAATTATATATATAATTCTGATCACGATGAACCAGATGCATAGGATAAAACTTTTGATGAAATTCCAATTTCAATCGGTTCAAATCCCAAGTTCCAATATCATCACATAGCCTATACCATGTCAATGCCTTTCCCCCCAAAGATAAAGGGAAAATTTTCTTATTAACTCCATCTTCGGATAAACCTGCAATCTTAAATAATCCACAAACTTCATCCACATAGATTAGGTGCATATCAAGATGTATTGTTCCATCTCCTACATAAGGATTAGCTAGCAGTTTCTCTATCATACCCGACAGAATCTCAAAATAAATATTTCCAGTAGGTGCAGTAGGTTGAGGAGAAACTCTTTGTGCTTTCGGTTGAGGTAAAGATACCCCTAACAAACCCCTCAAAGGATTGTTTTCCATAGTAAAAAGTAACAGTAAATTTCAGCTTGTAATATAAATGTTTCCTTACCAAATTCCACTCACCAAAGGTGCTTCACTCCCCGGTAACGGAGCCAGAAAATAGTCTTGGTGACCCACAAGTATAGGGGATCAATCGTAGTCCTTTCGATAAGTAAGAGTGTCGAACCCAACGAGGAGCAGAAGAAAATGACAAGCGGTTTTCAGCAAGGTATTGTCTGCAAGCACTGAAATTATCGGTAACAGATAGTTTGATAGCAAGGTAATTTGTGACGAGCAACAAGTAGCAATTGTATCAAAGGTGCAGCAAGGTAACCCAATCCTTTTTGTAGCAAAGGACAGGCCGGAGCGGTCTCTTATAATAAGCAAAGCGTTCTTGATGACACACAGGAATTTCATCTAGTCACTTTCATCATGTTTGTTTGATTCATGTTCGATACTTTGATAATATAAGATATGTGGCTGGACCGGTGCTTGGGTACTGTTCTTACTTGAACAAGCCTCCCACTTATGATTACCCCCTCTCGAAAGCATCCGCAACTATGGTAGAAGAATTAAGATAAATCTAACCATAGCATGAAACATATGGATCCAAATCAGCCCCTTACGGAATAGCGCATAAACTAGGGTTTAAGATTCTGTCACTCTAGCAACCCCTCATCTAATTACTACTCCATAATGTCTTCCCTTAGGCCCAAAGATGGTGAAGTGTCATGTAGTCGACGTTCACATAACACCACTAAGGGAATCACAACATACATATCATCAAAATATCGAACGAATACCAAATTCACACGATTACTTATGACAAGACTTCTCCCATGTCCTCAAGAGCAAAAGTAACTACTCACAAGTCATATTCATGTTCAAGATTGGAGGGGTATTGAATATCATTAAGGATCTGAACATATAATCTTCCACCAAATAAACCGACTAGCATCAACTACAAGATGTAATCAACACTACTAGTAACCCACAGGTACCAATCTGAGGTTTTGAGACAAAGATTGAATACAAGAGATGAACTAGGGTTTGAGATGAGATGGTGCTGGTGAAGATGTTGATGAAGATTGGTCCTCCCATCTAGCTACTAACTATGGACCCATAGGTCTGTGGTAAACTACTCACGCATCATCGGAAGGGCAACAAGGTTGATGTAGAGCCCCTTTGTGATCGATTCCCTCTCCGACAAAGTACCGGAGAAGGTCTCCAGATGGGATCTCATGGTTCTGGAACTTGCGGTGGTGGAAAAAGTATTTCGGGTGTCTCTCTAATGTCATGGGAATATTTGAATATTTATAGAGGTGGAATTAGGGTTGGATGTGCCATGAGGGGCCCACAAGCCTCGGGGCGCGCCCCCCAGGGCGCCCCCCTAGGGCTTGTCGCTCCCTCGTGGCTCTTCTGGCCTCCTCCTGAACCTTCTAGGGTCTCTTCTGGTCCAGAAAAAATTAATCCAAAGTTTTTTCTCCGTTTGGACTTCGTTTGATATTGATTTTCTGAAAAGCCAAAAACATGCAAAAAAATAGCAACTGGCACTGGGCACTAAGTTAATAGGTTTGTCCCAAAATATGATATATAATTGTATATAATGACATATAAAACATCCAAAATTAATACTATAATAGCATGGAACAATAAAAATTTATAGATACATTGGAGACGTATCAAGCATCCCCAAGCTTAATTCCTGCTCGTCATCGAGTAGGTAAATGATAAAAACAGAATTTTTGATGTGGAATGCTACCTATCACATTCATCATATAATCTTTTCTTTTGCAGCATGGATATTTGGACTTGAGTGATTCAAAGCAACAGTCTATAATTTGACATGAAAACACCAATACTCAAGTATACCAAGAAGCAACCATGTCTTTCAAAATATCAACACTAAAGAAAGTTATCCCTAGCCCATTATGCTTAGTCATTGATTTATTCATGAAACACACTCAACATTAGCTACATCCAATGCACAAGTATGACAATAGTGTTCTCCAGTTGGTGCTTTATAAGAGAAGATGGAAACTCAAATAAAAATAAAAATTTCATAAAAGTAAATAGAAAGGCCCTTCTCAGAGGGAAGCAAAGATTTGTAGAGGTGCCAGAGCTCAAGGCTTAAATTAGAGATAAAATTATTGTGAGAGGCATGCTTTTCCTGTCAACGAAAACAACCAAGAATTCCCAATATCTTCCATGCTAGACAAATTATAGGTGGTTCCCAAACAGAAAATAAAGTTTATTTCCTTTCCACCATTCTTTCACAATCCATGGCTAGCCGTATCCATGGGTGCCTTCCATACCAACACTTTCCAAGGAATTTTTTTTTCATTTCAGGACTGGGCACCCCTATTACCTGCCACACTCTCATGCAGTGACAAGTGAATAAACACTCATCGTGAGAATAACATACCTAGCATGGAAAATATTGGCCACTCCCTACCGCTTCATGAGCGTTACGGGCACACAAAACGGAAATTCATTTTGAAAAATTAGAGTTGGCACATGCAAATTTACATGGAACAGCATGTAAATACCGCATATAGGTAGGTATGGTGGACTCATTCGGCACAACTTTAGGTTTAAGGAATTGGATGTACAAGCAGTATTTCCGCTTAGTACAAGTGGATGCTAGCAAATAGATTGAGAAGCGACCAACCAAAAAATGAAAATGGTCATAAACATGCATTGAACATAACTAACACTGAATAATGCACCATAAGTAGGATGTAACTTCGTTGCATAACTATTGACTTTACGTGCATGCATAGAGAATCACAAACCTTAACACCAATATTCTTACTAAAGCACAATTATTCACTAGCATAACTCACATATTATCATCTTCATATCGCAAAAGTATTGCAAGGAATCAAGCTTATCACATCCAGTGATCTATATGAAAGTTTTTATTATATCCCTCTTGGATATTCATCATATTGGTACCAAATTCATATCTTGTGCAAATTAGCGTCACTATTATCAACTCTCAAAAAGATATAAGTGAAGCATGAGAGTGCAATTATCTTATCAACTCACAAAATAATATAAGTGAAGCATGAGAGTGCAAACATTTCTTCAAAATTTAATATTATCAACTCTCAAAATAATATAAGTGAGGCATGAGAGTGTATTTCTTTAAAATATAACCACCGCCGTGCTAAAAAAGATATAAGTGAAGCACTAGAGCAACTGCCAAGCTCAAAAGATTTAAGTGAAGCACATAGAATATTCTAACAAATCATGATAAGCGTGTGGCTCTCTCAAACAAGTGTGTTCGGCAAGGATGATTCTCACAAACTAAAAAGCAAACAAAGCAAAGACTCATATAATACACGATGCTCCAAGCAAAACTCATGTTATGTGACGAATAAAAATATAGCTTCAAGTAAAATTACCGATAGTTGGTAGAAGAAAGAGGGGATGCCTTTCGGGGCATCCCCAAGCTTAGTCGCTTGGGAGTCCTTGAATATTACCATGGGGTGACTCGGGCATACCCAAGCTTAGGATCTTGCCACTCCTTATTCCTTCATCCATCGTGATCTCACCCAAAACTTGAAAACTTCAATCACACAAAACTCAACAAAACCTCGTGAGATCTGTTAGTATAATAAAGCAAATCACTACTTTAAGTATTGTTGAAAACCCATTCATATTTTATTTTTGCATTATAAATATTGTATTCTAGCTTCTGCATGGCTTATACCCCCCGATACAATTCATAGTTTCATCAAAACAAGCAAAATAATGCATCAAAAATAGAATCTATCAAAAACAGAATAGTCTGTAGCAATCTGACAATTGGCCATACTTATGTAATTCCAAAAATTTAGGAAAACTTGGGAAATTTGTATATCAATCATATGTCAAAAAAATCATAATTTTAACACTCTCCAGAAAATTATAACAATTCTGCTACTGGATGCAAAAGTTTCTGTTAATGCACAGAATAAAAGCAACTATCACCCAAATCATCCCAAAGGCTTTGCTTGGCACGAACACTAATTTAAACACTAAAAGACAATCATAACGGTATCATAATTGTGTGCTCACATAAAAACATAAAATAAAATATATTGGGATGTCTCCCAACAAGCGCTTTTCTTTAAAGCCTCTTAGCTAGGCATTGATAATTTTAATGATGCTCGCATGAAAGACAAGAATTGAAGCACAAAGAGAGGATCATATAGCATGTGAAAATCACATTTAAGTCTAACATACTTCCTATGCATAGGCATTTTATAAGCAAAAAAATTATCAAAAAAAGCAAAGACTAGCATATGCAAGGAAGAAGAATAAAACATAGACAATCTCAACATGAAGAGAGGTAATTTAGTAACATGAAAATTTCTACAACCATATTTCCCTCTCTCATAATAATTATATATGGGATCATATTCAAATTCAGCAATATATCTATCACATAACAAATTCTCTACATGATCCACATGCATGCAAAGTTGACACTCTTCCAAAATAGTGGGATTATCATCAAATAAAGTCATGACCAATCCAAGCCTACTTTTATAAAAAAATTCATAAGATTGATCATTCTCCAAAGTAGTGGGATCATTATTACCTAAAGTTGGGACTCTTCCAAACCCACTTTCAATATTATTGCAAACACTATTATCAATATCATATTCATCATGAGGCTTAAATAAATTTTCAAGATCATAAGAAGAATCACCCCAATCATGATCATTGCAATAAGTAGTGGACATATCAAAATTAGCATCCCCAAGTTTAGGGTTTTGCATATTATTAGCACAATTGACATTAATAGAATTTATAATAACATCATTGCAATCATGCTTTTCATTCAAGGAGCTATCATGAATCACTTTATAAATTTCTTCTTTTAACACTTCATCACAATTTTCAGATTCACGAATCTCAAGCAAAACTTAATAAAGATAATCTAGTGAACTCAATTCACTAGCAACTGGTTCATCATAATTGGATATTTTAAAAAGATTAGCAAGTTGATGAGGATCCATAAGTTTTCAAGGTACGAGTGGCCGAAGAGACAGAAGGTCCAAAAATTCAAGATGGTGCAAGCTACGAGTGCTCACGCTTGTACTCTTGCTCGTACCACCTGGCGGCCTCACAGGAGCATCTCTCTAGGACAATCAACGATGCTCGATACGAGCACGCGTACTCGTACCGTTGCTCGTACCCAAAGTTGGCACCAACTAATAAAAAACCCACTTTTCCAGGATGGCGTGCGCTCGTACCGGAGGGCGACTCTGGCGATGAACTTCTAGAGCGTAAAATGGCATATGGTACGACCACTCCCGATCATACCACCACTCGTACCAAGGCAAAAATACTTCCTTTTTGCTTATATTCGACGTCTGAGATCGACGGAGTACTTTCTAACCGATCATTTGCCTTCTATTTTTTGTTAATTACCTTTAAAGCTCCTTTACCAATAATTCTACATAACAACGTATGTTGCTTTGTTGTGTGTGTTACTTTTGCAGAAATCTGGACTTTATGTGGTGACATGTATGGTATAGTGCCAACCGTATAAAAGATCCGCACAAGCCAGATGGTTTCTTCAATTCGATGAACCTCAACCACCAGTGCTTCAATTCCATGTTATTTTATTAATTGTTGTCTATGTGTCGGCGGCTAGTAATCAGTTATTTGATATGCGTCATCTATTTATGTGTGTATTTTTCATGTTATTATTTATGCTTGCGGTAATTTAGTGACTAGAGATGTCTGATCCATCGGTGTAGTTGGAGGCGTTCAACTCCCTAGGTCACGCATGAATTTAATAGATAGTTGTGCAAATCGAGAGATCTCCAGAAGACATGCGTTGATATCTTTGAGGGAAACACAATTATTCTAGGGATCACGGTTGTCGATAGAACTTATTGCCTTTGGTCCGGTCCTTGTGAAATTAATGTCTTTCCGCTATCCGCCACTGGTATGAGACGGGCACTAGGATGATTGAGTTATCTCAATATGATGCTGCTTCAGGGACAATGTTATGTGGGGGACTATCCACCATTAATCGAGTGTCATATCCCATAATGCAAGGTATAGACTTAGCTGTATGTGCTAATAGTCAAAAAGCTTAACCCCAATCAGTGCCAAAGCTGAATGAGGATGTACCTAGATGCCAACGTTTTCATCTAAAACATCACATGTTTCTCTTTTGTTTATTTTCTCCGTTTAGTTTAGTATCTATTTTTCGTTCGTTCTAGTACTTAGTTTAATTCTCGCATTTTATCGTTTTTCCTAGCAACCGACTTTACTGAAATATTTTCAAACTCTAGTTTGGGTGTGAGCATAATTGCGTAAGTGAAAACGCAGTTGCGGGGATAGTAGTGTCATCCTTTTTGCTCCCTGTGGGATCAACAAACCTTGCTTTCTCTGAAATTGCTACATCGCCCTGTGCACTTGCAGGCCATCACATGAATACTTCTGTGAGTATTACAAAATACTTAAAGTTGCACACCAAAAACTATGGTCCTTTTAGAGTTCTCACTGAAGTGGGAGCAGTCTCTTACAAGTTACTGCCACCACAAGGGTGCAAATTACATGATACATTCCATGTTCGTTAGCTCAAGTAGCACTTGGGGCCTGCAGCAGTTCCTTACAATTGCTTAAGCCTGATGGAACAATCCTCATCGAGCCTAAAGCCTTACTACAACACAAGCTCATTCCTAGGGTTCAGGGTAACATTTTGAAACAACCTTTCACCTTGTTTTATAGTTAAAGCTATGACACCCCCGATTCAATCGTAAACTAATCATACACGCAAATGTGTACGATCAAGATCAGGGACTCACGGGAAGATATCACAACACAACTCTAGACACAAATTAAGTCATACAAGCTTTGAATTACAAGCCAGTGGGCCTCGAGGGCTCGAATACATTAGCTCAAAAACAAATGAGTCAGCGGAAGCAACAATATCTAAGTACAGACATAAGTAGACAAGTCTGCCTTAAGAAGGCTAGCACAAAAGCAACAACGATTGAAGAGGCAAGGCCTCCTGCCTGGGAGCCTCCTAACTACTTCTGGTCGTCAGCGGCCTCCACGTAGTAGTAGGCACCCTCGGGGTAGTAGTAGTCGTCGGTGGTGGCATCTGGCTCCTGGGATTCGTCATCTGATCGCAGCAATCAGGTATAGGGGAAAAGAAGTAGCAAAGCAACCATGAGTACTCATCCAAAGTACTCGCAAGACTTACATCAGATCTAAACTAAGTATGCATCAATATCAAAGGAATGGGGCTATATCTTTGGACTGAACTGCAGAATGCCAGAAGAGAAGGGAAAACCTAGCCTATCGAAGACTAGCATCTTGAAGCATCTTGCAGCATTAGAAGAGTACAAAATAGCATTTTATAATTAGCAAGCTTGTTGTAATATTAACGCCCAGAGATCCTTTCTCGAATCCCTGCGAGAAAGCAATCCCGGAGCCATCATATCCAATTCACAACTCAGTATCCAATTATAGTTGTAAAGATCGGGATACAACTCCAAGTCGTCCTGTTACGGTGGACACGTCTATTCGAATAGATTAACTTCCCTACTGGGGTGCACCACATTGACTAACACGCTCGATCACTTTGGACAGACACACTTTCCTGGGTCATGCCTGGCCTCGGAAGATCAACACACCATAGCCCTACCTAGCCTCAACCGAGAGGCCAACACGCCGGTCTACATCCTAAGCGCGCAGGGGTCTTGGGCCCATTGCCCGTTGCACTCCTGCATGTTGCGAGGGCGGCTGGTGTCTGTCCTGGCAACCTCCTTATACAAGGCATGTGCTTACACGGGCCACCTGGGCACGCGTCGCTCAGTCGCTGATGTCTGGAGAGCTTCGACTGATACATACGAGGCCGAGTGCCCATATCCGTTCCCGCGTGGTTGTTAGTGCGTAAAGGCCAGTGGTCAACTCAGATCAAATACCCAAATCCATTAATATCTTGGGAGTGCGCGGTAACAAGCAGAGATTCACGATCATGTGACCCCGCCGCCCCGTCTCGTGGACTTACGGCAAGGGCCCGGAATACCCGGCCGTGCCACGTAGAAATCTCGCGGGTACCCTCTAGGTCAACCCGACTACACATCAACTCGCGGGTACCCCTCAGGGCCAACCCAACTTCAACATGGTTCTATGGTAAATTCAAAGTAACCGTGTGTCCAAAACACCAAGAGGGAATCTGAGGAATCACCCTCGATGGAATCCACCTGATGTAATCATCAAGGGGAACTAAGGAGGAATCACCCTCGATGGTTCACACTAGAGGGGTTGCACGACAGAGTCGTCATCGGGAGTGGTGAAGGAGGAATCACCCTCGATAGACCACGACCGATTAGCTGCACTACAGTGTTATCATCAGTAGTGTGTTACGAGGTATCAACCTCGGCACTCGATAGTAGCTTTGCAGAGTTGTACAACTAAAGGGGGCGAGGTGATGTGTCGGGCCCTGGACGTCGATCATGTTGATCGAGTCATCTGGTAATCTAGCGGGGGCAACAAGGACAAGGTGAGGGTTCATTGATGGATCACTAACCAACCTATACTAAGCAGTTTAGGATAAACAGGTAAGGTACAAAGAGCAGGTTACAAAAGCAGGCTATGCATCAGAATAGGAGTAATCATTTACAGTAGCAAAATCTAATGCAAGCATGAGAGAGAATGGAATGGGCGATATTGGAATGATCAAGGGGGGTTTGCTTGCCTGGTTGTTCCGCAGACAGATACGGACCCTCGACGGTGAAGTACTCGATCACCGGATCAACAGCGATCTTGGGGTCTTCCGAAAAGAAGTAACGGAAGGGGGAACACAATAAATAACAGAGCAATCAGAGCTTCACAAAGTATGACATAGCAATACGCAATGCTAGGGGTGACCTATCGCGGTGCTACATGTTATAGGCGGAGCCGGAAAATATCCGGGAATATTTTCCTGGCTCCGGGCAACTATCGGACAGGCGAGCCGGAGGGGAAGGTTCCATGTTCGCTGTGTTAGGGGCATATGACAGGTATGTGGGTGCCATATTCAGATTCGTCATATTTTTCTGATCGATTTTCATATATAAATTATTTTCATCTGAGTTACGTATTATTTTATATGAATTTCTAAAGTTTAATGCATTTTTGAAATTATTAATAATTAAATTAATTCAAAAATTAGATTATTATGTCAGCATGATGTCAGCGGTCAACCTAGTCAACTTTTTGACTAGTCAACTAGACAGTGTGGCCCACATGTCATTGACACTGATTTTGATTAGATATTTATTTAGTAGTAGGGCCCCACCTGTAATAGACTAGTTAGTGGAGGTTAGTCTAATGGGGGGTTAGCTAATTTTATTAGCACCTAATTAAATTAGAGGCAGCCTGGGTCCCACATGTAATAGGGCCAGCCGACCACAAAGGCAGTGCTCAGGCACAGGCTCGGCCATGGCCGGACAAGGGGCGCGGCAAGCAGCGGTGGGCGGCCCTGGCGCAGCCAGGCGCGGCGCCGGCGAGGCTAGGCGCGGCTCCGGCGCGGGACAGCGGGGCGGCGGGCACGCATCACGGCGGGCAGCTATGACAGCCGGCGGTAGCGGCAAAGTAGCAGGGGGCAGGGGAGCGTGCGTGGGGGGTGGGAGGGGGGCTATAGCGCGAGGTAGGCGGGAGAGCGGGTCGGCGCGGCTATAGTGGCGGCAAAGCAGCAGAAGCAGCGAGAGGCAAGCGGCAATGACACAGCCGCAGGTACCAGTGGGCGGCGCCGGTGCGGCTGGAAACAACAGCAAGCGCGTGCGGGGGTGGGTGGCTGTACGAGCAGGGCGCACGAATGGAAGTGGCAGGCAACGGGCAAGGCTACGCATGGCCGGGCACGCGTGGGGCGCAGTGAGGGTGCGACCAAAGGCTCGCGGTGTGGCCACGAGCGGCACAAGCTTGGGCGAGTACGGGTGACGGCGATGAACGGCGCCTGCGGCACGGATTCGACCTGGAAAGGGGGGAATGGAGCGAGGAGCTCACCAGGAGGCTGTTGGCGAGCTCGAGGGGGTCGGGGATGTCCCGGGGAGCGGCATCTGGCGATGGACGACGGTCATGTGGTGCGGCGGCCGAGTTGGGGAAGACGACGCGGGCGACGGTGGTGGCGCTCCCCGGCTCGATCCAGCCTTTGCAGATGACGTAGTCGATGCCGGCGTTTCTTCTGGACATGACCTGAACCGGCGAGGAGCTCGGTGGCTATGCGTACGACCGCAGCATGGCCATGGGGGCCTCGGGCATGAAGAAGACGAAGGCGGCAAGCGAGGGAGGGGGAGAAGTGGGCCCTAGGGTTTCGGGGGGAGGGGTGCCACTGACCTTGTAGGCAGGGGGAGGCTGCGGATACCCGGCACGTGGCCGGGGCGCCATGGATGGTCTCCACGATCCCCCCACTCCTACTATAGCGAGAGGTAGCAGGAGAGGTGGAGGTGGGCTGGGCCATTTTCTGCCTCCACATGCCCTCCTTTCTTTCTACTCTTCTTTCCTCTTCTTTTTTATTTTGTTTCTGTAGTTCCCTTTTCTGTTTTCTTTATTTTCTCAGTTTTACATTTTATTTTCTATACTACATGCATTTTTTTAAACAGGAAACTTGGCATAAAATTTAAGTGCAATATTATGAGGCCACCCACAAAGTTTGTGGTCATTGGTAATATTTAACAAATTGTTTATTTTGAAAAGGCCATTTTTATTTGCTGCTGGATCATTTTGTAATTTTCTAGGGGTTACTAGGTGAGTCAAAAAAATGTTGGTTTTATTTTTATAATAGCTTTGGGAATTTTTGCAATATTGTGTACATTCTAGTTTTTCTGTTTGGACAATTAATATTTTGACTTTATTCTAAATTTGAATTTGAGGTTGAAATATTTCTTAATTATTTTTCTTAGGGCATAATGATGATGACTTGGCATCATTTGCATGGAGTTACTGTAGCATGATTCTCGGGGTGTTACAAATCTCGTCTACTAGAAGAAATCTCGTCCCGAGATTTAAGAGGGGGATTAAGGGGGAAAGTTCTGGTTACGAAATTCTAACGGATCTTCTCGGTCTTGGTTGCTCTTCTCGAAGAGGTCGATCCATTGCGTTGATGTCTTCATTTCCCTGCTTCAGGTCTTCATGATGAAGTCGTCATCCTTTCTTCGGGAACTCCATCGTGCTTACGATAAGGATAAGGGGTAACTTCGAAAGAATGGACCTCTACAAGGTTGCTTATCTGTTAGATAATATCAGGGAAGGTGGTGTGACACCCTGATTTTGACAACTTTTTCTTTTTGAACTTTTCCTGGTTTTATTTGGAATTTGAATGGATTTTGAATCTTTCACTTGGTCTTGGACATTGTTGAATCTTCTTCCAGGTGATCCAAAGCCTCATCACCTTACCAAAACCCTACCAAGTATCTCAAGGACTCAAATTCCAATTTAAATTATTTTCAATAACTCTTTTCTTTTATTTGAGGATTTAGGGCATTACTATGGGTTGTGAAGCAACCTATAGTTTGGATGGCTAGAATATTCTCAAATAATTCCCTAAAATACCTTGGACTATATCTTGCTCCAATATCCAAAAACATTTCATGGTCTAGTTCAAATATTTTGCAAAATAATTCATTTTAGCTCCTGGTCAGACTGAACCATTGTGAAGGAAGTGTATGCTAGGATTGTCCAATTGCTCTCAAATTTTTACAGCATGAGGACACCTCCAAACAACCTTCCTCCACCAAGTTTCAGCCCCAGGAGATCAACTAAGTGAGCAGTACCTCAACATTTCCATTCTGGACCAGTTTTGCAAGTTACACATGAGCTACCCTCAATTCTTATCCAAACCACCTCAAACTTGGCCAGTTTGTAGTTCTTCCAACGTGGATCACTCCAGACACCTTCTTTGGCTCAGTCTCCACCTCATTTCTTCTCTGGAATCTCCCCAAGTTTGCTGTCAGAAACTGTTGCTGATCATACCGCTCATCTCTGCGTGAACCAAGACAAACCAAGGCTATGGGTGATCTGAGAGATCGATGGTCGACGTGCTCGACAAGCTTGGCCAGACCTACGTGGCCTCCTGGTGCCAAGCACCGTGGTGAGCACGGCTCTGGCATGCTTGTCGCCGCGCTCTGTCCCGCGCCAGGCTCGGGTCGCGTCGGGACTGAGCGCTCGTGCAGCTGTGCGTTGTCTAGGCATGCCGACATCGACCCTGGGTGACACGCAGCCCCGCCAGAACCCTTCTCCTCACCGGAGATGCCCTCACTGGCCGCCACACCATCGCCACACTGTGAGACCCGTGCGGTCACAGTGGGACCTCGCCGTCGTCTTCCTCCCCGTGTTGTCTCCTCCCGCATTGAATGCCCCTGCTCGCTCAAGTCTTCTTGCCCGCAAGTGGCCAGCCAGCGAGGCGTACTTCACCAGCGACGTGGCCCGCTTCGAGCCGCGTCCAGAGAGCTCGCTGAGCCCCTCCGCCTGGCTATAAATAGCCTCGCCCAGCCCCTCCTCGCTTGACCACCTCTCCACCACCTCCCTCATCCACCTCCAGAGCGCCCAAGGAGGGCCGGGAGCTCGTCTCCCTCAGCTCTGGCAAAAGCTCTGCCGCTCGATCCCCTTCCATCGCCAGCCCTCTCCAAGCCATCCCAGCTCCGCCCGAGCCCACCGTCGAGTCCGTAGTGTTCCACTGGTGCTTCCAGACCCCTCCCCGAATCGAACCGCTGCCGGAATCATCGCCTCCGTCGACCACCGTAGCTGATGTCCGCCGGAGAAGAAGGGCGCGCCATCGTCCGGCCGTCTCCGGGAGAGCTACGGGTACAGGGAGGACCGTCTTCGAGTGCCCGATCGATTCCCGTCGTTTCTCAGCCCAACCGCCGTCCCTATCGCCGGTGAGCGCCGCCGGAGCCCCGCCTCCCTTTGTTCCCTCTCTTCCTCCTCTGTTTAAAAGGGCCGGGCCCCACTTGCCAGCGACTGGACGAAGCGGTAAGTGGAGGCGCCCGGGGCAAATACGCCTTCGACATGGCCCATTCTGGTTTTTCCAATTTTGATTTATTTAACAGAGTTGACCAGTAGGTTTGACTGCTTATAACTTTTTACAGGAAGGTCCAATTGACCTGATTCTTTTTGCATTGTGTTTGCAATGAAGCCCTTTATTTTTCCACCAAGTTTGGTATTTTTCCAATACACACAAAATTGTTGGGGAATAAAAAGGTTTTATGTGACATTTTCCTTTGCTATTTAAAAATGTTTTCAGAAGGAGATTCTTGTGGATTTGAAGACCAAGAGTTTCTGAACAACCCAACTGATCAAGGCAAGCCAGGACATCGATATTATGAAGCATTTCATAGCATTGCATAATTCATATTCATTCTTGCATTTAAATTGTCATTGATAATTCAAAGTAAATTATTCAAATGCCTTATGTTGATAACTCAAGCTGGAATGTTAAACCACCATGCGTGATAAATGAAACTTAGATGGTTGATCAAGAGTCACCTGTCTGGGCTTACCCGTGCAGCCACATTTGCCGGTATGGGACGGCCTTGACTTGGTCTGGCTTCGTGCTCTTTCATCGGTACCTCCGTCTAGGGAGGGTTATACGCGCGTGCTGCCCTGATCAGGTAGACGGCGATAACCCTGTGAGCCCAGTTGAGTTATTTGCTGGCGTCCCCGTTTGGGACAGTTAGTTTGGCCACGACGGTGGCAGGTGTCACGAGGACACAGGGGCCACCCAAGACTTGACTCCGGGGGAGTGTGATTGCCGATGGTACGATGAGAGAGTCACGGGTCAGGCAGGTTTCGTTGGAGCAACGCTGGTCCACCCGAATGGGATCACGAGGTCAGATGCTCCATAGTGTGGGTAAAGTGCGCAACCTCTGCAGGGTGTAAAATCTATTCGAATAGCCGCGTCCACGGTATTGGACAGCCCGTCCAGACCTCTCTAGGTGATCAACCGTAATAACCGTAGTAATGATGGAAGAACTTGTCTTATGAGCAAAAGTACTCATTGAGATCGAGTATTCTGGGGATTGTGAGACAACCCGGATATGAGTAAGTTGGTGCCAGTAAGTGAATCACTTAGAGTTTAACCTGTTCATTGCCATGCTATTATTTGCTGCATATTTGGTTGTCATGTGCTTGCGAGTACATTCAAAGTACTCACCTGGCGTATCATGCCAGATGCAGGAGAAGACTAAGACGGAGTTCCCGAGGTCCGTGTTGCGATGTCTAGGATGTGTCCTCAGCAGTGTCCCTGTGGATGGAGTTACTATCATGTTTCGCTACGGAGTAGTCTTCCGTTGTAGTATTCCGCAGTAATACTGAGGCCCTGATATGTTAGACAAATAATGTAGATATTGTCATAGCACTAGATGTGCTTTTGGCCTCGATGATCATGTAATATATAAGCCTGTACTCGACTATTATCAATAAAAGTTCAGCTATGTTCTGTCCCAAGTTGTTGTGTGTTTCCAGAAGACATGATCTCTGGGTTGGAAACACTGGTAAACCGGTTCTCTAAGCTGGGGTGCCACAACGCTTGGTATTAGAGCCAGGCTGACTGTAGGACACCCTAGGTAACCCGTGCTAGGACTGCGATTAGTATAGGACTTTGAGTGTGCATCCTGCTTGTTGTATTTGTTTGTTGCATGCCATGCCTTATGCATTGCAATTCATTATGTTACTAACCCTTGGCATTGTGAGTGTAGATGGCACCAGTTCCATATCATTTCCATCATGAGCCAGAACCCGACACTTTTCTAGCTCTGCTTCGTAGCGTCTGTCTTTGGCTGTATCCCAACGGTGACGAGAAATATTACTATATCAAGAATTCTTAAGAGTTGGAGAAATTCTCACAACATCCTTGACATAAAAGATGGTAATACTCCAAGGTAGAACATAGCATAAGCTGGATAGCAAGGAGCTCCATAACATGAGCAAGTTGGTGTTGCAGGGAAGGCAATAAGGTTGTCGATGATAACACAAATCATCGAGGGGCAAGGATGGTATTTCTCATCATGAATTCGATTGATATCCTAGAAGAGTTCAGAATGTTGATGATGATCATGGCACATTTGACAAGAGGTTTCTTGAAGATGTAATCGATCAGCGACTGCATCAAGCAAAAGGACTGATGCAGCGAAAGATTATTGGAACCACGGATACGACACCAACTCGGAATCAAGTTTGTTGTTCGAGGTGAAATGATATGATGAGAAAGATCGACGAAAGCTTAGCTCATTGTTGAAAGTTGTGCTCCGAGAGAAAGGACCAGATAGCATAGTTAAAATTTAGCATGATAATGATATAGCCGATCAGGCTAGGAATAACTTGAAGGATTATTAAACTCGTAGGTAACAAAAATTACTTAGAGTTATTGGATCAGAGTGCAGAATCGATTCACTTATCGGTGTTCTCGAGTGACTAATAACTCAGAACCCGGGGGAAATCTGAAATCGGTGAGAAGCAATACTAGATGAAGACTCATAGGAAGCAACACAGTTCTTTGATATTCTCGAGATACCGAAGGGTAATACTCGAAGGAAGATCAAAGTAGAGGTTGCGAAGATGTATTGATTTGCAGAAGACAAGTGCTCCAACTAGTCTGACAAAGGAATCAAAGGAGAATAGTATGGCCGGAACCATGATTGCAAAAGACCAAATTCTAGATATAAGATGAACTTATACCAAGGAGATAATTAATTTTAAGAGAAGCTTCCATGATAAGATCTACATCTTGTCCATGGGCATGAACACAAAGTTCAAGGTCGACTCCCACTTCTTCAATGCATAACCTTTCATTCACTTCTCTCGCTTTTGATGAAGTTGTAGTGTTGAAATATTATCTGGAAAAACACCAGAAGAGTATGACTCGTGAAAACTCTCGGGTGCATACGGTTAGGGAAGGCATAGGTTCAACCCATAGGGGCATCTTAGGAACATATACCACAAACTTCAGGAGCAAATAACTCAAGCTCAGAAGTAGAGCATGGTTGACAAAGCAGAGGAGAAAATTTTACCAAAGGCATTATGTATCCGAGGAAGACTCACAAAGTTATTGAATATGAAGGACACTGTCGGATAATAATCCAGCAATGGTTCTGGCGGACCGCAAAGAATATGATGTGAGTATCGACGCTCAACCAGAAGAAGAATTAATGCAACGGCATCAGATTACAGAAATATCTGGATAATTTCAAAGCTTAAATTCAAAGGAATTATGATTTCCAAATCGGGGGATCAGAGGCAGATGCTCTGATCAAAAGGTAAGTAAGTTGAATAGACGTAGATCGACAATCAATCAAGGTTTGATTTGCCGAGATCCAGCTCATGTCCAGAGTGACGTCTGAGCCAAAGGGACGAATTCTAGTTTTGAGTGATGATTGCGAGCATTCGCAACATATCGAATCAAAGGCTCAGAATGAAGATGTCAAAGGATACTAATGAATATTGCTAGACATATGGAAAGTAGCCATAATGCAAGCAGACAAGTATTTGCAGCGCAATAGTTGGCGGAGGATTATTGGAAGATCGGATAGTATTTCGAAGTATCTTGTAATAACAAGAGCAACTAGGAATGAAAGTATGAACGATAGGTGTATGTAGTTATCCATAGGGGTTGAGAGTGGAAGGGAATTGCCAAAGCGGTGGGCACAAAGTCTCAAGAGAACATCGGAGAGTATCTTCGGAATCTTCTGGTGCACCAAGCGATCATCTACAATGAGGGGCTCTCCGGAAGGAAGTAGTTACGAGAACCAAGTGTTAGAGTTAGTAAAAAATTTATACCGAATAGAAGAGAGATCAGAGTCCTAGAGTAAAGATGAGGAATAAAAGATCCTAATACCACCCATTGGCGACGTGGGCCCGTAAGCCACACGGCCATGTTAGTAAAACAGTTTTCATAGACTAGACTCAACTTCGGCCAAGGAGTTGGAAAGGGGGCTACCTACTGGCAGTTGGCTCTGATACCAACTTGTGACGACCCCGATTCAATCGTACACTAATCATACACGCAAATGTGTATGATCAAGATCAGGGACTGATGGGAAGATATCACAACACAACTCTAGACACAAATTAAGTCATACAAGCTTTATATTACAAGCCAGGGGCCTCGAGGGCTCGAATACATCAGCTCGAAAACAAACGAGTCAGCAGAAGCAACATTATCTGAGTACAGACATAAGTAAACAAGTCTACCTTAAGAAGGCTAGCACAAAAGCAATAACGATCGAAGAGGCAAGGCCTCCTGCCTGGGAGCCTCCTAACTACTCCTGGTCGTCAGCAGCCTCCACGTAGTAGTAGGCACCCTCGGAGTAGTAGTAGTCGTCGGTGGTGGCATCTGGCTCCTGGAATCCATCATCTGATCGCAGCAATCGGGTATAGGGGAAAAGAAGTAGCAAAGCAACCATGAGTACTCATCCAAAGTACTCGCAAGACTTACATCAGATCTAAACTAAGTATGCATCAGTATCAAAGGAATGGGGCTATATCTTTGGACTGAACTGCAGAATGCCAGAAGAGAAGGGAAAGCCTAGCCTATCGAAGACTAGCATCTTGCAGCATTAGAAGAGTACAGAATAGCATTTTGTAATTAGCAAGCATGTTGTAATATTAACGCCCAAAGATCCTTTCTCGACTCCCTACGAGAAAGCAATCCTGGAGCCATCATATCCAATTCACGGCTATTCGAATAGATTAACTTCCCTGCAGGGGTGCACCACATTGCCCAACATGCTCGATCACTCTGGCTGGACACACTTTCCTGGGTCATGCCTAGCCTCGGAAGATCAACACGTCGTAGCCCTACCTAGGCTCAAAAGAGAGGCCAGCACGCCGGTCTACATCCTAAGCGCGCAAGGGTCTTGGGCCCATTGCCCTTTACACTCCTACATGTTGCGAGGGCGGCTGATGTTAGTCCTGGCAACCTCCTTATACAAGGTAGGTGCTTACGTGGGCCACCTCGGCGCGCGTCGCTCAGTCGCTGACGTCTGGAGAGCTTTGACTGATACATACGACGCCGAGTGCCCATATCTGTTCCCGTGTGGTTGTTAGTGCATAAAGGCCAGTGGCTAACTCAGATCAAATACCCAAATCCATTAATGTCTTGGGAGTGCGCGGTAACGAGCAGAGATTCACGATCATGTGACCCCGCCGCCCCGTCTCGTGGACTTACGGCAAGGGCCCGGAATGCCCAGCCGTGCCACCTAGAAATCTCGCGGGTACCCTCCAAGTCAACCCGACTACACATCAACTCGCGGGTACCCCTCAGGGCCGACCCGACTTCAACATGGTCTATGGTAAAGTCAAAGTAACCTTGTGTCCAAAACACCAAGAGGGGATCCGAGGAATCACCCTCGATGCAATCCACCTGATGTAATCGTCAAGGGGAACTAAGGAGGAATCACCCTCGATGGTTCACACTTGAGGGGTTGCACGACAGAGTCATCATCGGGAGTGGTGAAGGAGGAATCACCCTCGATAGACCACGACCGATTAGCTACACTATAGAGTTATCATCAGTAGTGTGTTATGAGGTATCACCCTCGACACTCGATAGTAGCTCTACAGAGTCATACAACTAAAGGGGGTGAGGTGATGTGTCAGGCCCTGGACATCGATCATGTTGATCGAGTCATCTGGTAATCCAGCGGGGGCAACAAGGACAAGGTGAGGGGTCACTGATGGATCACTAACCAACCTATACTAAGCAGTTTAGGATAAACAGGTAAGGTACAAAGAGCAGGTTACAAAAGCAGGCTGTGCATCAGAATAGGAGCAATCATTTACATTACACTACTGCAGGTTGGTCCAAACGCGACAGTCCAATCAGAGACCCTTTGACGAAACTGTGTGTGATGCATTAATCACAAACGGTGATGTAATAAAATCGTCAAAAAAGATACAAAACATTAGCGATGGTGGTGCCATGAAACACTATTCAGATTAGAGTTGCGTGTGCGATGTGTGGCAAACGGTTAATCCAACAGAACTATTTGCAATGAGACAGAACAACAGAAACAGGCAGCCAGATGAGGGTGTATGCGATATACGGCATATAGTTCACAAGGATGAACTGTGTGTGATTTGGCAACACAATAGAAACGGTCAGCCAGATCAAGGTGTGTGCGATGGAGGGCATACAGTTCACTCGGATGAACTGTTTGCGATGAGCCAAGACAACAGAAACAATTCAACTGAACAAGATGTGTGTAATACATGGCAAATAGATCCGTAATCAGAAATGTGTGCGAAGACCAATAAAAACACAGACGATTGCTGCTAATAAGCCGTGTAATTTCTCTGTCTACAGAAGAATAACATATATATATAACTAAAATAAACATCCAATTACATAAGTGACTATACAGATCATTCGCACACACCTCAATAAACAATTGCATGCATTCTAAACTAGGGGAAACGATCGTCTAGTCATCTACTTCTTGTGAAGCTCCCGCCACTGCTCTGTGGCTTGATCCCTCGTCTGGGGCATTAAGAAGACACTTCCTCATGTCAACGATCCACTTGTACATCTCGTATCTTATGTACGCGTCCTTGGCCGTGTACTTGACGTGTTCTTCATCCAGTCTCTGATGCCAGACACTGTGCCAGGCGTTCTTGTCCTTCTTGCTCTCATCCTTCATCTTCATGTAGTAGGGGTCGATGATGGCTGAGGTGAGGTCAACCAGGGAGTTATGTTTGTTGTTGTCACTGGCCCCGACCTTGTAGTGGTCATGGATGTTGACAAGATTCTGGCAGGTCAAGCCTGAAGCCTTGAGCGCTTTTAGATTGTTGGTGGTGTCCACCATAGCAAAACTGTAGTCGGAGTTGTTGATAAACCTGGAGAAACGCTCGCAAGGCCTTGTGGCCCGGTGGTAGTGGTAGACGAGGACGTCATGTCGCACGCACAACTGGGCGATGACAACCTTCTGATCGTGCCCGGCACGACCGCTGGTGAACTCGTGGTCGAAGCCGACCACTTGGTACTTGTCCTCAGCAAGCAACTGCTCCATAGTTTGGATGGAGCTCTCCACTGAGACCGGCTCATTTGTGTACACCACCGAGAGGGCCTTCCCCCTCACGTGGGTGTCCACTACGTGATGCATGGTGAACTGACCCCCGTTGTCGTCATCGGCCGCTGGGAGCACCATTGGAGCCACGGGGAGCGCCAGTGGAACCGCTAGATGTCCTCTCTGTATGTGTCGTCGTGTGTGTGCTTATTGTGTCATGTGGCACGAGAGATGAAGGCAAATGGCCGCAGGAATAAATGGGGGTCGGGCGGCCTGGATTCTCGGTGCGTCCACATGGCAGTTTTTGCAGTGGGTAACTGCATCGTGGCACCGCGCCCGGCGCAACCACATGCATAATGGCAACATGAACATACGTGATCATGCGCCGGCCCCAAACACTGGCAGCGTGCATGGAGGGACGAGGGCAGAGTGCCCGGAGGGATGCGAGAGCAGAGCGCGCGCGGCGGGACGCGAGCAGAGCGTGCTGCGGCCGCCTCAACCTCGAGCAACCACACGCATAGAGCAGTTGAACACGCAGGGAATGGTCGTCTACAAGCCGACCGGTAGTTGCGACGCTGCGTAGAGAGCGGTCATGTGCTACTACCTCTGTCTTGGTCTATTAGTCCCTTTTATATTCTGTGCCATATTTTGACCTTAAATTTAACTAACAAAATGTTAATGCATGTTATAAAAATTATATAATTGGAAACTATGTTCAAGTACGAATCCAACGATATAATCTTTGGCGACATGCATTCGTATTTTATTAGTTAAATCTCTAGTCAAAATTTGGCACAAAAATACAAAGACGGCTTATAAACCAGGACGGGGGTAGTAGGTAATGAAATCGCAAACATTTTTTTATTTACCGTATGTGTACATGTGCTTTCGTCCTCCTTTCGCACATCTTGTCACTCCGCTGTCACAGACGGCTTCGAGCACAAGCTTGAGCAGCGCGCGGGGGCGTTCTTTTGGTCAAACAGTGGCTCGAAGTGACGCCAATGAATCGTCGGTGAGCCTGTTCCCGCACAACCGCTCAGGTTCCCGCGCAAGCTTCCCACCCGACTCGGTGAAATCCCCCAAAAGCACAATGCTTACCGGCCTACTATATAAGCCCTCACGGCCGGCGAGTCCTGCGTCGCATTTTCCCCTCCCTCCCTGTAGCTTATCTGGTCTGCTTCTCCCACAATCGCCAATGGCACCGGTCCATCGTCGTCGCTCAGCCACTCCACCGTCATCAGAGGACAGCTCCAGCTGGGAGGCTACACCGCGGTGGCGGCGCAGTCTCCGGCGTAGTGTAGTGCGCATGGCGTCCCTGTTGGGTGTCCGCGAAACACCCACCACACGCTCCGCCGCCGCTGCCCGTCGGCAGCTGTTGCCGGCCGCTGTTGCCGCCACCCAACCGTCTGCCGCCGTGGCCGCCACACCACCGTCGAAAGCCAGGGCCATCACCCGCTCCGCTGCCGCGGCCCGAAGGCGGGAGATGGCCTTCGTGGCCGCCACCCCACCGTCGGCCACTGTGGCCATCACCCGCTCCGCCACCGCGGCCCGAAGGCGGGAGGCGGTGGTCATGGCCGCCACCCCATCGTTGGCCGCCGTGGCCGCCAGCCCACCGTCGACCGCCGGGGTCATCACCCGCTCCGCCAGTGCCGCCCGAAGGTGGGAGGCGGAGGTGGAGGCCCGCACGTGCGTCAGCGACCTTGCGCGCTACATCGAGTTCCTACGGGAGGAGGAGGAGTGCCTCGTCGAGCACGCAAAGAGCCTTACCGCCATTGTGGCCATAGCACACGTCGCCGCAGAGGCGAGGAATTAGGAGATCTACGAGGAGTCCCACCGCTTCGAGAGGGGTCGTCTGGAGCGGCAGAGGGCGTTCGAGGTGAGCGTCGCTGAAGGTGCAGCAGCGGCAGGCACCGTATTGCAGTTGTCCAGCTCGTCGGTAGGCTCCTCCTCCTCTGCCTCTTACTGAGCGCAACAATTGGGGAAAAGTTTGGTCGGTTCAGCTGTCAAGTTGAACTGTTTGTATAAAGAACGACTGCTTAATCTATGAATGAAATCTATGCTTACTGGATTTCAGTTGCAAAATTAGATAGTGCTAGTGATTTTTAGCTGCATATTTTGACAAATGGCAGGGTTACAAGGTTGACAATGGGCAATGTTACTAGATCAACAAATGTCAATCATTCCAGTTTAACAAATGGCAATATACCCAATATGACAGATGCAAATCTGTCAAATTGTCTGTACATGGTTGCACATGGATCATCCGAAAAAACCGTTTGCATTGAAGGGATGTACAAATCCTGCGTGCCAGATTTTCTCTTGGCTTAGCGGCGAAGTCTCGCTTTGCATACCGTATTCAATCTAAACCGTTTGCGTTGAAGAGATGCACAAATCCTGCGCGGTGAATTTTCCCTTGGCTTACTAGGGAAGACCATAGCTCTCACTTTGCATACGGGTGTTCTATCTAAAATGTTTGCGATGAAGAGCTGCACAAATCCTGCTCGGCACATTTTCCCTTGGCTTACTGGGGAAGCTGTCGGTTTGCATATGGGTGTTCTATCTAAAATGTTTGCAATCAAGAGCTGCACAAATCCTGCTCGGCACATTTTCCCTTGGCTTCCTGGGGAAGCTGTCGGTTTGCATACGGGTGTTCTATCTAAAATGTTTGCGATGAGTGTTTTATATTTAAAAACCATTGATGTTTTTTTAAAGAAAATCGTTTGATAAGTTTGTACATTCAGAGAGAAAAACGCAAGTTCGTTCAAACCATATCTTTCATTCAGTCACGCTGTGAATTTATATTCATATGATCGAGATACAGTATTAAACCCCAAAAAATAATTCCGGCGGCGGCGGAGGCTGCGTGCCGCACCGGCGTTGTCGTTGTCGTCCTCCGGGACGCCGTTGTTGAAGTCTTCAAGGCAGCACAAAATGTTCTTCACTTGGAAATCAAACGTCATGTCGTCGCATGATCGACGGACGGGGCGCGGGAGGACGGCAACTCGCGGCACTGCGAGGTAGCGATCGACGGCGGCGTCCCATGCCGCTGAGGGGGCCGTGCACACGGGCACGGGCACGGCGGGTGCAGGCAAACTCATGGGGACCGGCACCGCGGTGGGTGCAGGGGCGCGCATGGGCACGTGCACGGGCACTGACGCTGGCATGTACATGAGCTCGCGCGGGTCCACGGAGACCTCACTGACGCTGATAACCCACAAGTATAGGGGATTGCATCAGTTTTCAAGGATAGAGTATTCAACCCAAATTTATTGATTCGACACAAGGGGAGCCAAAGAATATTTGCAAGTATTAGCAGCTAAGTTGTCAATTCAACCACACCTGGAGATTAATTATCTACAGCAAAGTGATCAGTAGCAGAGTAGTATGATAGTTTTAATAGTAGTAGCAACAGCAATAGTAACGGTAACAGTGATAGCAAAGATTTTGTAGCAAGTGTAACAGTAACAGTAGTAGTAGTAACTTAGCAAGAACAATATATGGAAAATTCGTAGGCATTGGATCGGTGAATTCGTTGGATGATATTCATCATATAACAGTCATAACCTAGGGCAATACAAAACTAGCTCCAATTCATAAATATAATGTAGGCATGCATTCCGTAAATAGTCATACGTGCTTATGGAAAGAACTTGCATGACATCTTTTGTCCTACCCTCCCATGGCAGCGGGGTCCATAAGGAAACTAATGGATATTAAGGCCTCCTTTTAATAGAGAACTGGAACAAAGAATTAGCACATAGTGAATACATGAACTCCTCAAACTACGGTCATCACCGGAAAGTATCCCGACTATTGTCACTCCGGGGTTTGCGGATCATAACACGTAGTAGGTGACTATAACTTGCAAGATTGGATCTAGAACATAGATATAATGGTGATAACATAAACAGTTCAGATTTGAAATCATGGCACCCGGGCCCAAAGTGACAAGCATTAAGCATGGCAAAGTCATAGCAACATCAATCTCAGAACATAATGGATACTAGGGACCAAGCCCTAGCAAAACTAACTCGATTACATGATGAATCTCATCCAACTCCTCACCGACCAGCGAGCCTACGAAGGAATTACTCACTCCCGGTGGGGAGCATCATGGAATTGGCAATGGAGAAGGGTTGGTGATGACGAAGATCGAAGATCCCCCTCTCCGGAGCCCCAAACGGACTCCAGATCTGGCCTCCCGATGAAGAACAGGAGGTGGCAGCGGCTCCGTCTCGTGAAACAAGATAATTCTTCCTCCGCTATTTTTTTCTTCGAAAATGTGAATTTATAGCGCCGGAGATAGGGTCAGCGGGGCCACCAGGTGGGGACAACCCACCTGGGTGCGCCAGGAGGGGGGCGCGCCCTGGTGGGTTGTGCTCACCCAGGTGCCCCCCTCCGGTGGTTCTTGGCTCCAGTATTTTTATTTTAGTCCGTAAAAAATCTCCAAAAAGTTTCGTTCCATTCCGAGAACTTTTATTTCTGCACAAAAACAACACCATGGTAGTTCTGCGGAAAACAGCGTCAGTCCGGGTTAGTTTAATTCAAATCATGCAAATTATAGTCCAAAACAAGAGGAAAAGCGTTAGGAAAAGTAGATACGATGGAGACATATCAACTCCCCCAAGCTTAAACCTTTGCTTGTCCTCAAGCAATTCAGTTGATAAACTGAAAGTGAAAAAGAAAAACTTTTATGAACTCTTTTGCTCTTGTTTACATAAATAAGCTTAAGTAGCACCCAGGTTTTCAGCAAAGATCATGACTAACCATGCCAACAATAACTCTTAAAAATTATATTAACCCATATCAATGACATAAACAACTAGCGAGCAATAATAAAGCATCTCAAATGACAACACTTTGTCAAAACAATCATGATATAATATGACAACATTGGTATCTCGCTAGCCCTTTCTGAGACCGCAAAACATAAATACAGAGCACCTCCAAAGTTCAAGCAGCGACTAGACATTGTAATTCATGGTAGAAAAGATCCAGTCATGATGCATCCAACATTAGCTATACACAATGCATGAGGATGACAATAGTGCTCTTAGGTCTGGCGCTTATTTGAGAAGGTGATGAAACAACATAAAAGTAAATAGATAATCCCTTCGCAGAGGGAAGCAGTGATTTGCAGTGGTGCCAGAGCTCGTATTTTTAAAAACAGAGATAAATGAAATTTTGAGAATTGCACCCTTCCTGTTTACTTCATGACCATTAGTTATCAGTATCTTCCATGCTAAACACATTAGTGGTGGTTCCCAAGCGATAAAAGGAAAGGTTTACTCCCCCTCCACCAACAAACACACTCCACGACTAGCCGAATCCACGGGTACCATCCATACCAACATCAGTCCTGGGGGAGTTTTGTTTAATTATTTGCAATTTTGAATACAGGACTGGGAATCCCTATTACCGCCCCTCTCGTGCAAGGACGAGTGAATAAACACTCATCATGAGAATAACCCGCTTAGCATGAAAGATACTGACTACCTCCTGTCACTCTATAAACAATCCAGGCACACAAAAATGGATGTTTATTTGAAGTTTTTAGAGGTGGCACATGCAAATTTACTTGGAACGGCAGGGTAATACCGCATATAGGTAGATATATGGTGGACTCATCTGGAATAACTTGGGTTTTAGGATTTTGATGCACAAGCAGTATTCCCGCTTAGTACAGGCAAAGGCTAGCAAATAGGTTGAGAAGCGGCCAGCTAGAGAGCAAAAACGGTCATGAACATGCATTATGCATAAGTAACAATGGATACTAGCATGAGTAGGATATGAACACCATGAACATAAATATCATAGAGGCTATGTTGGTTTTGATTCAACTACATGCATGAACATGTGCCAAGTCAAGCCACTCGAACATTCGGAGGAGGATACCATATCATCATACCACATCACAATCATTTTAATGCATGTTGACATCCAAGATAAATCATTATCAACCCCTAGCTACTTAAGCATGGCATGAGAAACTATAATCTCTAATTGTTATTGCAAACATGTTTGATCATAATAGGCTGAATCATGGATACTAGGTTAAACATATTTACAAAAACAGAACAAGTTGAGTTCATACCCGTTTCTCTCTGCCACAGCCAGTTCATCAAATATCGTCATTATTGCCTTTCACTTGCACAACCGAATGATAAGGAAATAATAATAGTGCAAGAGTGCCGCGGACTAAGCTAGAATCTGTAAATGTTTTATTCAAAGGAGAAGACAAGGCAATTTGGGCTCTTCGTTAGATCAGTAATAATGCATATGAGAGCCACTCAACATTTTCATCGTGGTTTTCTCCTTGGTATGACTCAATAAACGGAAAAGAAATTCAGATAAACACACTGAAATATTTTTGGAGTTTTTATTTTTTCTAGAAGAAAGCAAATTAAAGAAGGAAAAACAAAAACGAGAAAAACTATTTACACGGGAAAGCTCCCAACAAGCAAAAGAAGAACAAGGAAATCTCTTTGGGTTTTCTTTTTAATACTACAACTAACTACACTAGAAAGAAAAACCTAGAGGAAGCAAGCAACATTTTTGGATTTTTCGAAGTTTTTCAAACACACAAGAAGAAAACGAGAAAATAAATCTAGGATGGATGATACAATGAAAAAGTGTGAACACCGACAACTGGAATGAAATGTGTGATCATGAATGTAATGTCGGTGGAAATACGTACTCCCCCAAGCTTAGGCTTTTGGCCTAGCTTGGTAATCACCACTCGCGGCCTGCATAATAATCAGAGTGACAGCTCACAGAGGCTCTTGGTGTAGACTCCTCAGCCCGCTGAGTAGCCACAACCTCTGCGTTGTGTGCGCGGGCCTCGCTCTCAAGAACATAATACCTTCCCTTGCTGTGTAAATCAAAGAGAGCAGGCGCAGGCAAAAAGGTATCCACAACAGACTTTTTATTGAACAATAGGTTATAAGTATAATCATGGATTTCTCCAGTAAGGAACTTATGGCGTTTCATGGCATCAAAGTCTAAGTATTGAGTGGGAAGGATGGGGTCATTAGTCTCAAGTGATGCACCTAACTCTTCCGCTAAATGTGAAGCATAAATCCCACCATAAAAATATCCACTACCAGCGTTGTGTTGCAGTCTGCGTGCAACAATCGCTCCAAGGTTATAGCGTTTAACACCAGTGAGGGCAGTGTATATGAGGCTCAAGTCAGGAGCACAAAGTGTACTATAGTCTTGTTTGCCTACGATGTATTTTCCATTAAACAGTGCAAAGTATTGAATTGATGGGAAATGAATACTTTTTATTCTACCTTGCATCACCCCTCTATTCTCACCGTAGCAAAGACTAGTTAAAAATAACTCATACTAAGCCCTTGGTGGTTCGTTCATCAAACCCCATTATGGAATTTTACATGCAACACAGAATGCATCTAGAGGCATAGTAACTGAACGATCATAAAGTTTAAACAAAAACCTAGACTCACGAGGATGAAATTTAAACTCTTTAGTAAATGATTCTGTAAGACTAAGGTACTGGTTGCACTTATCTTGAATGTAGGGGCCGAGCTCGGCATTGTGGACATATTGCTCAAATTCTTCTTTAATACCAGCACTCAACATGAAATTGTCGCACGGCCATAAACATGATTTGGTAGCGGCATCCCATATTGAACTTGCACTTTGTTCAACATAAGACCGACGGATTGAGCCACTACTAGAAGATGCCTCCGAGGACCTCCGCCTCGAAGAACTCCTTCCAAAGAAGTTCATCATATATGCGAACAAATTTCTGAAAATTTTTGGCCACAAAATTATATTAACAAAACTTTGCAAGATTGATAGCAACTACTCATAGGGATGTATAGAGGCCATATTGAGCATTAAAACTACTTAGAACTCTAAGAATTCAACATGCAAGCTCATCTACAGCAGCACCAAGAGTAGCTAATTATTCAAAATATAAACCACTAAAGCAAAAACTAATTGGACAAACGGGGGAGTCACATACCAAGTAGCAATTCCCTGAAACACTTTTGAAAACGGAGCTTCGAGCAAAGAGATCGAAATCCGCGGGTTTGAGAGCAAGAACACGAGAGAGAGAGAGCAATGATGAATTTTTTCTGGAGGTAGGTGATGGTGTGGACTAAAGAGATAAGTGAGGGGGCCCATGTGGGGGCCACAACCCCCCAGGGCGTGCCTGGGGCAGCTGGCGCACCCAGGTCGGTTGTGCCCACCTGGTGCACCCCCTGATGTTATTTATACCAAAAATTCAGAAAAAATCGTATTAAATTTTCAGGGCATTCTGAGAACTTTTATTTTTGGGACATTTTTTATTGCATGGGAAATTCAGAAAACAAACAAAACATGGCATTTTATTTTATTTAACTAAGAAAAACAGAGAATAAAAGTTGGGAGCAGAAGGTAGTGCCTACTAAATTCATCAACTTCATACCTCTAAAAAATGATCCATTAATAAGGTTGATCAAGTCTTATTAACAACCACTTTCAATTAGCATGAAACCGAAGAACTTTCGTAAAACACTAAGTTACCTCAACGGGGATATGCATGTCCCCCATAATAAGCATTTCATATTTCTTTTTGGCAGTAGGTAGTGGTAGTTGAAAACTTCCAATAGTGATTGTCGGAGATTTTTCAATAACATTAATACCATTCACTTGGAATCGTTTCTTCAGAAAGTGCACCGTATGCTCATTACCATTGATATGAAAAGTGACCTTGCTTTTATTGCAATCAATAACAGCCCCTGCAGTATTCAAGAAGGGTCTACCAAGGATAATCGACATGTTGTCGTCCTCGGGCATCTCAAGTATAACAAAGTCAGTCAAGATAATAACATTAGCAACAACAACGGGCACATCCTCACAAATACCGATAGGTATGGTAGTTGATTTATCAGCCATTTGCAAAGATATTTCAGTAGGTGTGAGTTTATTCAAGTTAAGTCTTTTATATAAAGAGAAAGGCATAACACTAACACCAACTCCTAAATCACATAAAGCAGTTGTCACATAGTTTCTTTTTATGGAGCAAGGTATAGTTGGTATTCCCGGATCTCCAAGTTTTTTAGGTACTCCATCCTTAAAAGAATAATTAGCAAGCATGGTGGAGATTTCAGCTTTGGGTATTTTTCTCTTATTGGTGATGATGTCTTTCATGTACTTTGCATAAGGGGCCATCTTTAATATATCAGTCAAACATGTGCGCAAAAAGACTGGCCTAAGCATTTCAGCAAAGCGTTCAAATTCTTCATCATCTTTCTTCTTAGTTGATTTAGGTGGAAAGGGCATGGGTTTTTGAACCCATGGTTCTCTTTCTTTACCATGCTTTCTAGCAACAAAGTCTCTTTTATCATATCTTTTATTTTTGGGTTGTGGGTTATCAAAATCAACAACTGGTTCTATCTCAACATCATTATCTTGTTGTTTATCATTGTCTGGTTGAGTATCTTCATGAACATCATCATTATCTTTTTCATTATCACTAAGTGAATGTTCATTACCAGATTGAGTTTCAGCATCAGAGATAGAAACATCATTATCATTATCAGGAGGTTTTTCTATTTCAGGTTCACTAGAGGCATGCAAAGTCCTATCATTTTTCTTTTTCTTCTTCTTTTTAGAAGGACTAGGTGCATCCGCATTAACTCTTTGAGAATCTTGTTCAATTATTTTAGGTTGTCCTACAGGATAAAGTGGTTCCTGAGTCATTTTACCTCCTCTAGTTGCTACTCTAACAACAAAGTCATTAATATTATTATTCATTTCATCTAGAAACTCTCTTTGAGATTTAGCAACTTGTTCTAGTTGAGTTTGAACCATAGAGGCATGTTTTCCTACACCTCTAACATCATTGGTGATTCTAAATAACAAGTCATTCAAGCGAGCAATCATATCAGAATTATATTTCAATTGTTTCATAACATTTTCATTGAAGTGATCTTGCTTTCTAATGTAATTATCAAACTCATAAAGGCATTGACTAGGATGCATATTATAAGGATTGTCCCTTTCATTAAATTTCATTAAAGAATTTACCTCTACCACCTTGGGTGGCAGTGTGTCAAGTCCATGTATCTCTTCAATAGGAGGTAAATCTTTAACATCCTCTGCTTTAATACCTTTTTCCTTCATGGATTTCTTTACCTCTTGCATATCTTCCGTACTGAGATATAAGATACCCCTCTTCTTTGGAGTGGGTTTATGCGGTGGTTCAGGAAGAGTCCAATCATCATAATTTTTCAATATATTATTCAATAATTCCTCAGCTTGTTCAACAGTTCGTTCCCTGAAAACACAACCAGCACAACTATCTAGGAAGTCCCTAGAAGCATCAGTTAGTCCATTATAGAAGATATCAAGTATTTCATTTTTATTAAGAGGATGATTAGGCAAAGCATTTAGCAATTGGAGAAGCCTCCCCCAAGCTTGCGGGAGACTCTCTTCTTCAATTTGCACAAAGTTAAATATTTCCTGTAAGGGAGCTTGTTTCTTATGAGCAGGAAAATATTTTTCAGAGAAGTACTAAATCATATCCTGGGGACTACACACACAACCAGGAGCAAGAGTATTGTACCATGACTTAGCACCACCCTTTAATGAGAACGGGAATAACTTGAGAATATAGTAGTAGCGAATTTTATCCTCATGAGCAAAAAGGGTAGCTATATCATTCAATTTAGTGAGATGTGCCACAACAGTTTCAGTTTCATAACCATGGAAAGGATCAGATTCAACCAAAGTAATTAACTCTGGATCGACAGAGAATTCATAATCCTTATCATCAACAAAGATAGGTAGGTAGCAAACTTAGGATCACATTTCATTCTAGCATTCAAAGATTTCTCTTTCAGTTTGCATAATAGTTTCTTAAGGTCATCTCTATCATTGCAAGCAAGAAAATCTCTAGCTGTCTCCTCATCCATAACATAACCTTCAGGTAATTTAGGCAATTCATATCTAGGAGAGCTAGGTCTAACAGGTGTTTCAAGATTTTCAGTTTCAAGTACTTCATCAGTATCAACAATTTCATCAGTTTCAGCATTCTCAATATTTTTAGCTCTAGCAATTCGTTCATCAAGAAAGTCACCTAGTGGCACATCATCATCAAGTAGGGTACTAGCATCATCATGAGTAGCATTCATAGAAGTAGCATCATCAATAACTTGTGACTTATCAGGATTAATAGCATGTGGTGGTGTTGCAAGTCTACTCAGAACAGAAGGTGAATCAAGTGCAGAGTGTGATGGCAGTTCCTTACCTCCCCTCGTCCTAGAGGGAACGATCTTGGTTTTTGTATCCTTCAAATTCTTTATAGTGATAAATTGATAATAATCCCAAGTGACTCAACAAATATAGCTATGCTCCCCGGCAACAGTGCCAGAAAAAGGTCTTGATAACCCACAAGTATAGGGGATCGCAACAGTTTTCGAGGGTAGAGTATTCAATTCAAATTTATTGATTCGACACAAGGGGAGCCAAAGAATATTTGCAAGTATTAGCAGCTGAGTTGTCAATTCAACCACACTTGGAGATTAATTATCTGCAGCAAAGTGATCAGTAGCAGAGTAGTATGATAGTTTTAATAGTAGTAGCAACAGCAATAGTAACGGTAACAGTGATAGCAAAGATTTTGTAGCAAGTGTAACAGTAGCAGTAGTAACTTAGCAAGAACAATATATGGAAAATTCGTAGGCATTGGATCCGTGAATTCGTTGGATGATATTCATCATATAACAGTCATAACCTAGGGCGATACAAAACTAGATCCAGTTCATAAATATAATGTAGGCATGCATTCCATAAATAGTCATATGTGCTTATGGAAAGAACTTGCATGACATCTTTTGTCCTACCCTCCCGTGGCAGCGGGGTCCATAAGGAAACTAAGGGATATTAAGGCCTCCTTTTAATAGAGAACTAGAACAAAGCATTAGCACATAGTGAATACATGAACTCCTCAAACTACGGTCATCACCGGAAAGTATCCCGACTATTGTCACTCCGGGGTTTGCGGATCATAACACGTAGTAGGTGACTATAACTTGCAAGATCGGATCTAGAACATAGATATAATGGTGATAACAAAAATGGTTCAGATCTAAAATCATGGCACCCGGGCCCAAAGTGACAAGCATTAAGCATGGCAAAGTCATAGCAACATCAATCTCAGAACATAATGGATACTAGGGATCAAGCCCTAACAAAACTAACTCAATTACATGATGAATCTCATCCAACTCCTCACCGACCAGCGAGCCTACGAAGGAGTTACTCACTCCCGGTGGGGAGCATCATGGAATTGGCGATGGAGAAGGGTTGGTGATGACGAAGATCGAAGATCCCCGTCTCCGGAGCCCCAAACGGACTCCAGATCTGGCCTCCCGATGAAGAACAGGAGGTGGTGGCGGCTCTGTCTCGTGAAACATGATAATTCTTCCTCCCCTATTTTTTCTCTGAAAATCTGATTTTATAGCGTCGGAGATAGGGTCGGCGAGGCCACCAGGTGGGGACAACCCACCTGGGCGCGCCAGGAGGGGGCGCGCCCTGGTGGGTTGTGCTCACCCAGGGGCCCCCCTCCGATGGTTCTTGGCTCCAGTATTTTTCTTTTGTTCCATAAAAAATCTCCAAAAAGTTTCGTTCCATTCCGAGAACTTTTATTTCTGCACAAAAACAACACCATGGTAGTTCTGCAAAAAACAGCGTCAGTCTGGGTTAGTTTCATTCAAATCATGCAAATTAGAGTCCAAAACAAGAGGAAAAGCGTTAGGAAAAGTAGATACGACGGAGTCGACTTCACCAAACTAGAAGACTAGTGGCAGATGATCCTTTTACGCCATGGCGTTGGTGGAGGTCTGTGGGAGGGGAATGGGAGGCGAACAGTAAGGCCGCCCATATTAAACAGCGGCTCAGGTGCCATTAATGGAGAGGATGCGAGCAAGGCGGGCGGCCATGGACGTTAAAGGGCTTGCTTCCCAATGAGCCTGCGTAGCGTATAGCTCACACGCTTTTCGGTGAGCCTACGCATTGGAGGAAAGCTTGCACGCCTCTCGGTCAGCCTGCGCAGCGGACTGCGCTCGCACGCCTCCCGTTCAGTCAAGCAGTTGTCCGCATGGCACCTACTAGCCATTAAAAGAGTGACGCATGGCATCACGTGAATGGTTAACAGAACGCACACGATTTAAATTATACAAAACGTTTGAGATGTTAAAGTGGTAGCTATTTGTTTTGAATGCCTTTGTTGGCTGTTATTCGAGTGTGCCTTCTCTCAAAATGGACACGAAAAATACCACAGCATGTCGGGTGCCATTCCATGATAGCATGCCAAGTTTCATGAATTTCAGACGAGTTTTGTATTTACTAGAATTTAAAAACAAAGTATCTCAACATTTTGCCGGCAATCAACAGTGCCCTGGTGTTTGAAATTCATTCCCATTTCTTGCATGGGACCTAATTAAGCATGCACCCAAGGACACACATTTGATATGTCAACCCATTTTTCTGCACTGGAGCATGTGCATGTAGTTCAAATTTGAATTATGCACATAAAATGCGTAGAAAACTCAGTTAATGTATAAAAATGTCCAAACGAACCCCGAAATTGCAAATTTTAACACGACACTCCTGTGGCTCTATGTTGCCACTAGGAAAAATTTGAAAACAGGTAGAGGCAACGAATATCATTTCATCCACCAAGGAGGCACATTCCCTACCGGAACCATGAGGCTTGTTGTCAGAAGCTCTGGTATGTGAGAAGCTTGTACCCAAACCTGCCCCAAATGGGACAAAATTTTTACCACATCATGTTGATGCCGTTCCATGATAGCATGCCAAGTTTCATGAATTTCAGACAAGTTTTGGATTTACTAGAATTTAAAAACCATGTATCTCAATGTTTGCGGCCGAGCGACGGTGGCAAGGTGTTTGACATTCATTCCCATTTCTTGCATGGGACCTAAGAATGCAACCAAGGACACAGATTTGATTTTTCAACCAATTTATATGCACTGGAGCATGTGTCCGTAGTTCAAATTTGAATTATGCACATAAATGCATAGAAAACTCAGTTAATGTATAAAAATGTCCAAACAAACCCCGAAAAATTCCAAAATTTAACACAACACTCCTGTTGCTCTATGTTGACACTAGAAAAAAAAAATTAAATCAAGAAGAGGCAACGGATATCGTTTCGTCCAGAAAGGTGAAACGTTCCCTACCGTAACCATGAGGCTTGTTGTGAGAAACTCTGGTTTGTGAGAAACTTATACCACAACCTGCCCCAAATGGGACAATATTTTTACCACGGCATGTTGATGCCGTTCCATGATAGCATGTCAAGTTTCATAAGTTTCAGATGCATTTTTGATTTACTAGAATTTAAAAACCATGCATCTCAATGTTAGCGGCCGAGCGACGGTGGCAAGGTGTTTGACATTCATTCCCATTTCTTGCATGGGACCTAAGCATGCAACCAAGGACACACATTTGAATTTTGAACCCATTTATATGCGCTGGAGCATGTGCATGTAGTTCAAATTTGAATTATGCACATAAATGCATAGAAAACTCAGTTAATGTATAAAAATGTCCAAGCGAACCACGAAAAATCCCAAAAATTGACACAACACTCCTGTTGTTCTATGTTGACACTAGAAAAATTTTGAAAGCAAGAAGAGGCAACAGATATCGTTTCATCCACAAAGGTGGCACGTTCCCTACCGAAACCATCAGGCTTGTTGTGAGAAGCTCTGGTTTTTGAGAAGCTTATACCCAAACCTGCCCCAAATGGGACAATATTTTTACCATGGCATGTTGATGCCGTTCCATGATATCATGTCAAGTTTCATGAATTTCAGACGAGTTTTCGATTTACTAGAATTTTCAAACCATGTATCTCAATGTTAGCGGCCGAGCGATAGTGTCAAGTTGTTTGACATTCATTCTCATTTCTTGCATGTGACCTAAGCATGCAACCAAGGACACACATTTGATTTTTTAACCCATTTTTATGCACTGGAGCATGTGCATGTAGTTCAAATTTGAATTATGCACATAAATGCCTAGAAAACTCAGTTAATGTATAAAAATATCCAAATGAACCCTAAAAAATTCCAAAATTTAACATGACACTCCTGTTGTTCTATGTTGACACCAGAAAAAAAATTGAAAGCAAGAAGAGGCGACAAATATCGTTTTGTCCACAAAGGTGACACGTTTCCCTACCGGAACCATGAGGCTTCTTGTGAGAAGCTCTGGTTTGTGAGAAGCTTATACCATAACCTACCAATGGGACAATATTTTTTACCCCAGCATGTTGATGCCATTCCATGATAGCATGCCAAGGTTCAAGAATTTCAGACGAGTTTTGGATGTACTAGAATTAGAAAAGCAAGTACCTAAATGTTTGCGGGAGAGACACGGTGCCGTGGTGTTTGAAATTCATCCCCATTTCTTGCATGGGACATAAGCATCAGCCCATGAACACATATATGATTTTACAACCCATTTTGGTGCACCAGAGCATGTGCGTGCAGTTTAATTTTGAATTGTGCACCTGAAATGCCTAGAAAACCAAGTTAATGTATAAAAATGTCCAAACAAACCCTGAATAATTCCAATTTTTTTACGACACACCTATAGTTGCATGTTCACTGCAGATAGAAGTTCTAGCAATTCAAACACCCTCCTTTGCCACTGTGATATGTAATTCAAATCAAGACGAAAAATCAAGTAGATCGCACACAGTTTATTGTCACCAACCGTGTGAGATGCAGCACAAAATATCTTGCAGCACCGTCGGAGTATAGTACGCATATGGCTTACGCGAGAAGGTGCATCGGCTACAGTCCACAGCCGGCGTGTCAAGCACACTAGCTCGCTCCCCAAATATCATTTCAGTGTTCAATCATCGCCGGTGAAAGATGGGGACGTGGACCCGCGTCGTGAGGGCAACTTCGGTGGCCCACTCCGACGAGAGTGCGGCCACAGCCGCCATGCGCGTGCTAACAAGCTGTGTGAGCGCGGTCGCAATCTGCGACCGGGCGGCCAAGGCAGCCCAAACGGCCGATGTTGCTTCTCAGGTGGCGGCAACAACATCTGCCTCGGGGATAGCAACTGGCGAGAGCGACACAGTAGCTGTCCGTTCCACAGCGGCGGCCTTAGCCCTGATGAAGGCCACCCACGACCATGTCGAGGCCGCCCACGCCCAGCTCGTGGTGGTCACCCCACAAATCAAATGAAGCTTCTCCGACAATGGTCGGCAACCCACGGCCGAAGAGTTGGCAATCGCCGAGAGCGTTCGAGCAGCCATCTGTTCCTTCACGGCATACCTTGCCACAACGGAGCCCGTCCAAGCCCAGATCGCGGCCGCCCACGCCCAGCTCGTGGCGGCCTTTTGAAAAGAGATGGCGGACACAGATGGCGAGATGCTTGGCGAGTATGGTGCGATTGATGCCATGGAGCGCCTTCCCTAGGAGATCGTCGGGCGCGAGCTGGACATGGAGGAGGCGGCGGAGATCAACGAGCCCCAGCTAGAGTAGTACTCTTTGTTTAATTTAGAGCGTCGGTCTTTAATTTTTTAGGTTAATGTTTAGGTCAGCTAGCTCTGTTTAATTGCTGAACTTGCTCGATTAAGAAGTGTGGGTGTGCTGTAGGCTCCTTTGTGTACCCAAATTATGCAATGACATGGATGAACACTGTAACCAGGGATATTTGGACCAAAATTTGCACGTTCAAACTCATCACACACGGGGTAAGCTATATGAATCATTTGTGATGTTCACATATTGTACACAGTGCTGAATAAGGGACCGTGTCTGATGACACTTTGCGCGCCAGTTTTTTCGCAGCACCGATCCAAAATTTTCAGCTTCTGCGGAAATATCTACCTCCCCGCCCCCTCCCCCATAAAAAAAGCCACATTTCCCCCTTTTCTGCCTTCCTTTCCAAGTTGATACCTTCACTCCTTGCTTGCAGCGCTGCCTCCTCGCCGACAACCCTCCTTCACGCTGCTCGGCCTCATCGATCCAGGCAGGTAATCCACACCCGACCCCCATCCTCCTCCTCCTTCCACATCCCACATGCCCCGACTGCCGGCGTGACACCTTCCACCCAAATCACTGACGCCTCCCCCAAATAAGCGCCGCCCTAAGCCATGATGCACGCAGTATAGCCAGGAGCTCAAGGAGCATTTGGCAGCGGAGAAGCAAATCGCGGCCGCACGCGTGGATGAGGTCATGATGGCTGCCATTCGTGCCGACCCCCAGATCTTGGAGGAGCACCTCGCCGTCGAGGCCTCATGTGTCGACGCCGCGATGCGGTTGGCTTCTTTAAATGATAGTTCGTGGCATTTTCTCGAGGCCACCATCGGTGCCTTCGATGAAGACTACGAGGTGTTTTCTCAGCGTGCCCGTTGTGACGACCCCGGCTTAATCGTGCACTAATCATACACGCAAATGCGCATGATCAAGCCTAAGGACTCACTTGAAGATATCACAACACAACTCTAAAACATAAATAAAGTCATACAAGCTTTATATTACAAGCCAGGGCCTCGAGGGCTCGAATACATAGCTCGATGGCATACAAGCGTCAGCGGAAGCATTAGATATCTGGGTACAGATATATTACACAGAGAGAAATAGGCCTTCACAGAGGCGGGGTAAAATAAAATACTACGATCGAAAGGCGTAGGCCTCCTGCCCTGGACCCTCCGATCCTACTCCTGGTCGTCAGTCGGCTCCTCGTAGTAGTAGTACTCGCCATGCGGGTAGTAGTACTGGTCGTCGGCTGGGGCGTCTGGCTCAGGGGCTCCGTCGTCTGGCGGCATCAATTGGATATGGGGGAAAAAGAAAATAAAGCAAATGTGAGTACTCATCCGAAGTACTCAGCAAGCAAGGATCTACACTACATATGCATCATTGTCAAAGGAATGGCTGTATATGTGGACTGGGCTGCAGAAATGCCAGAATAGAGGGGGAAAGCCTAGTCCTATCGAAGACTAGCATCTTCAACAATCTTCGACAGTCTTGCAGCAATAGAAGAGAACAGATGAACATAATGTAAAGTAGTAGTAGTAGTATCATCAACCTCGACCTGAGATCCTTTCTCGACTCCCTGCGAGAAAGCAATCCCAGAGCCGTACTATCCAGTTCCCATATCAAGTTCTAGTTGTACCGATCGGGATACAACTCCGAGTGTCCGTTACCGTAGGACAGGCTATTGATAGAAGTTTCTTCCCTGCAGGGGTGCACCAACTTACCCACCACGCTCGCTTAACTCTGGCCGGACACACTTTACTGGGTCATGCCCGGCCTCGGCTAAGCAACACGCCGCAACCCGACCAAATACTTAACAGAGAGGTCAGCACGCCGGACTAACCTATGCCCCCAGGGGTCTTGGGCCATCGCCACGGGAACTCCTGCACGTTACGTGCACCGCCGGTGAGCAGACCTAGCAAGCCCTTATACAAGCGCGGTTGCATTCCCAGTCCAACCCAGCGTGTGCCGCATCAGTCACTGACGTCCATTAAGCTTCGGCTGAAGTATACGACACAGAACGCCCATACTATACCCACGTGATGGTTAGTGCTATCGGGCCAGAGGCCCCTCGGATCAAATATCCAAACCATAGTTGATTAGGAGCGCGCGGAAACGAGTAGAGACTCATGATCGATGTGACCCCGTCGCCCCATCTCGAGGACTTGCGGCAAGGGCTAAGAATGCCCGGCCACGCCTCGTATTTATCTCGCGGGCACCTTCCAGGTCAACCCGACTCCACATCATTTCACATTAGGCTCGCGCGGGTACCCCTCAGGGCCGACCCGTCTTTAGTAACATAGTTCAGTGCAAGTCAACTCAATCCACACTATCTGTGTGTCTGACACCAGGGGAGCCCTGAGGAATCACCCTCGATGGAATTCCCGCTCGATGTTATCATCAAGGTGAATGAAGGAGGAATCACCCTCGAGGTCCACACTTGAGGAGTTGCGCGACGACGTCATTATCGGGGGTGGTGTAGGAGGAATCACCCTCGCTTACCACGACCGAGTAACTAACCTACAAGGTTAACATCAGAAGTGTTGACGAGGTATCACCCTCGGCACTCGACGGTAACCCAGCAGTGTCGGCAACTAAGGGGGAAGTGATGTGCTGTGCCAGGGTCTAGTCTTCAATCCCGAAGATCGGGTCTTCTGATATCCAGCAGGGCAGTCGGGATCAAGTGGGGGTCTCTGTCGTGTCTCTACCCAGCCTATACTAATCAGTCTAGGATAACCAGAAAGGTAGCAAGGCAGGTTACAATAATCAAGCTATGCAGCAGATATAGGAAAACAGTAGCAGTAGCAGTTCTAATGCAAGCATAAGAGAGAAGAGAATAGGCGATATAGGCATGCTCAAAATGGGGGTGCTTGCCTGTTTGCTCTGGGGCAAGGGCAAGGTCGTCGGTGGTGTCGCCGGGGACGTAGTCGTACTCCTGAGCTGCGTCTGCCTCGGGAGCTACGTCAACGTCGGGGTCTACCGAGAGAGAAGAGGGGGAAGAAACAGGTAAACATAATGCAGACAAATGCAATACGGTGCGTGTGATGCTATGATGCAGTGCAGGGTTGCCTAAATATGCATCTAAGTAATTTTAGTTATTTTTAGAACTATTCTGGGATTTAATAACCGATGTGTGTGCACTATTCATCTGCCGGATTCGGGTCCGGAGTTACGAGTTCTTCTACGTAGGGGGTTCCGATGAAGAAACAGACGGCACGATCAGACTCGTCTCGTCGTTCTGAGCAACTTTCATGTTTTAACTTTTTCGATCCGAGCTACGGTTTAAAAGTTATTAATTTTCAAAGATTATTTGAATTTCTGGAATTACTTTAATTACAGAAAATGAATTATGACGTCAGCATGACGTCATTGTGACATCAGCGGTCAACAGCGCCGCTGACCAGTCAAATATGACATGTGGGTCCAGTGGGACCCACATGTCAGCCTCTGTTATTATAACAGTGGGCTAATTTTAATTCCAGGGTTAATTAGGGGGGCGGACCCCACCTGTCAGTGGTTCATTAGGATAATTAACTAGTTTTATTTAATTAAATGTTTATTTAGGTTAATTAGTCGCCGGGGCCCACACGTCAGCGACTGGGGTTGCCCAGTCAGCACGTTGACTGGGTCAACCCAGTCAACTGGGGCCCCCAGGGCCCACTGGCAGCCACCCTGAGGTGGGGCCAGCCCTGCCACATCGGCGGTGGCCGATGGCTCGACGCCGGTGATGCCAAACGCGGCGGCGCGGCTCGGACGTTCGCCGGAAATCACGCACAGGGCTCGGAGAGGAACGGGGTTAGGCTCATTCGAACGAGCACTCAACGCCGCGTCCGGTGGTGGCCGTAGCTTCGCTGGACTTGGCCGGAGAAGTCGCCGGCGTCGAGCTAAGGCGGCGGCGCGTACGGGCGCGTGACGGAGTCGGCGATGCAGCGCGCTTCGAGGCTAACGAAGAGATTAGAGAGGAGCTACGCGATGCAGCGAGCACAATGGACTCGACCCCGGGACCAAAAGGTCACCGGAAAGGCGCCGGCGGCGAGCAGAGGCGGAGGCGTGTTCGAGCACTCGCCGGGCTAGATGCTAGAGAGCACGGGGAAGTGCGTGTGCGGGTGCGTTCGGCTCCTGGAAGCACCAGGAGCACGATGCCGTGCTCAGGCAGGCATGGCAGAGGTCAGGACCACGGCGACGAGGCGCTTAGCGGCGGCGAGCTCACGGCATCAATGCCAGCTAGCTATAGGCGTCGACGGGCAGTGCAAGGCATCGGGGAGGGAGAAGGGAAGCTCACCGAGTGGTCATGAAAGACCGTTGTCAGGTTAGTAGCAGCAGGGCTCGTCGGAGAGGAAGGGGATCGCCGGAGTCCGAGGAGGAAGACGACGCCGAACGGCAGCTACAGGGCCTCCCCGCTCCAGCTGAAGGCACCAGAGGAAGTGGCCGACCGCAGCGGGGCTGACGGACACGGTCGGCGGGCACGGGACCGCCTGTGGCCGTGCGGTCGTCGACAGCGCGGCGGTGAGGGAGCCTGGCAGTGGATCTGGTGAAGGGAGAGAGACGAGGCGAGCGAGGGAGAGGACAGAGGACTGACCGAGGAAGCCAGGGGGGCGAACGGACTCGCCCTTATCCTCCCAGCCGCACTGTTTCGTCGGTGGCTGCCCCGGTGTCGCGCGCTCGCCGGCGCGCATGCGCTCGACCAGGGGCGCGCTGACACGCATGAGGAGGGAGAAGGGGTGGGCTGCTGTTGGACTGGGCTGCACACTGTGCACTTAGGCCCAGCCAACAGTAGCGTTCTCTTTTTTTCTCTTCTTCCTTTTCTTTTATTCTTTTTCTGTTTCAAAATGATTAGGCCACTTGTGCTCTTTTGTAAAATGTGGAAGTTGGCCCAAACATTGCAATGCAATATTATCTCTCACCAAAAAGTGGTTTGGACAGATTTGGAAGCCATTTGAATTTGTAATGATTTTAAATGAATTAATATTGCTGTTTTGGGTGCTGTTTCATCTTGTTTGAGTCACTAGTCCAACTCCAAATATTTTGATATTGGTTTTAGAAATGTTCCTGGATTATTTGCCATTTAATGAACATTTTCCCAACAGAGTTTGACCAACTTCATATTTCACTTTTGAATTTGAGTTGATTTTCAGATGTGAATTTGAATTGGATCATTAACCCATATGACTTGGCACTGCAAATGATCATGACTTGGCAGTTTTAACAGAGTGTCACAGAGCTTATTACAAGGGGGTGTTACAAGTTCTCCTCCTCTAAAAGAAATTCTCGTCCCGAGAATTCAGGAGGTAGAAGGAAAGATTCCGGGATATTCTTCTCGAAGATAATCCTCGCGTTCCCAAGTGGCTTCATCTTCAGTGTGATTCGACCACTACAATTTTAGGAACTTGGTCGTCTTCTGGCGAGTTTGACGTTTAGCTTTGTCGAGGATGCGGATCGGATGCTCCTTATAGGAAAGATCATCTTGTAGCTTGAGCATCTCATGATCCACTACACGGTGCGGAGATTCCTTGAAGCACTTTCGAAGTTGCGACACGTGGAAGACATCATGAATATGGGAGAATTGCGGTGGCAACTCCAATTTATATGCCACCTGTCCACGTCTAGCCACGATGCGTAAAGGACCAATATAGCGAGGAGCTAGCTTGCCCTTGATTCCGAAACGACGGGTGCCCTTCATTGGAGTGACACGAAGATAGGCTTGATCACCAGGTTGATAGATCACACCCCATCGCTTACGATCATAATTACTCTTCTGACGGTCTTGAGCTGCTTTGAGATTCTCCCGGACAATTCAGACTTGTTCTTCGGCATGCTGAATAATGTCCGGTCCAACAAGAGGTCGTTCCCCAGTTTCTGACCAATTCAGAGGGGTTCGACATTTACGACCATAAAGAACCTCAAAGGGGGCCATTTTCAAGCTGGCTTGATAGCTGTTGTTATAAGAGAACTCGGCATACGGGAGAGATTCCTCCCATTTCTTACCGAAGGATATAACATAGGCTCGAAGCATATCTTCAAGCACTTGATTAACGCGCTCAACTTGGCCTTGGGATTGTGGGTGATAAGCTGAACTCCAGGTGATATGAGTTCCCATTGCTTTCTGGAAACTTTCCCAGAAATGGCCAGTGAAAATGCTGCCACGGTCTGAACTGATTTCTTTGGGAATACCATGAAGTGAAACAATTCTGGAGATATATAGCTCTGCTAGCTGACTAGCAGTAATAGTCTCCTTAACTGGCAGAAAGTGTGCAACCTTGGAAAGTTGGTCAATGACGACAAGAATAGCATCGTGACCATTCTGAGACTTGGGAAGACCAGTAATGAAGTCCATTTGCACTTTATCCCACTTCCATAGAGGAATAGGGAGCGGTTGCAGAATTCCAGCAGGTTTCTGATGTTCTGCCTTGACGCGATGACAAACGTCACACTCGGCAACATAACGAGCAATATCTTGCTTCATTCTAGACCACCAGTACCTTTGACGAAGATCCCGATACATCTTGGTACTACCCGGATGGATAGATAGCGGTGTATCATGGGCCTCCTTCATGACTTTGTCAGTCATCAGCTCGAAGCGAGGTACTACAATGCGGTCTCGGAAGTACAAGGTTCCATCTTCAGCAATCGAGAAATCCCTGTATTTTTCAAGGTGAAGCTCTTTCTTCATTAGACCAATTTCAGCATCTTTAGCTTGCGCAATTTTGACAGCTTTCTCAAGATCTGGCTGTATCACAAGGTTATTAAGAGAACCTTGTGGGACGATGCAGAGATTCAGCTTGCGCAATTCTTCATATAGCTGGGGTTGAGCTAGCTTTACCATAAGGTTACTACAATATGACTTGTGGCTCAAGGCATCAGCCATCACATTAGCTTTGCCGGGAGTGTATGAAATTCCACAGTCATAATCGGTGATTGTTTCCAACCAACGCTGCTGACGAAGATTAAGTTCCGGTTGAGTGAATAAGTACTTCAAGCTCTGATGATCGGTGTAAATCTCACACCGATTACCAAGGAGGTAATGACGCCACTGCTTTAAAGCATAAATGACAGCAGCAAGTTCGAGGTCATGCACTGGGTAATTCTCTTCATGTGGACGCAGTTGTCGCGAAGCATAAGCAATTACTCTTCGCTCTTGCATTAGGACACAACCTAGTCCTTGGCGAGAGGCGTCGCAGAAGATCACAAAATCTTTGCGAGAGTCTGGAGGAGCAAGGACTGGAGCAGAAGTCAGCTTGTCCTTGAGGGTCTGGAAGCTTTCCTGACATTTGTTTGTCCACTCAAACTTAACGCCTTTGTGGAGCAGATTTGTCAGGGGCTTGGCAATCTTAGAGAAATTTTCGATGAAACGGCGACAATAACTTGCAAGCCCGAGAAAACTTCTGACTTGCTTGACATTCTTCGGAGGGGTCCAGTCAAGAATAGCCTAAACTCGCTCCGGGTTAACTGTGATACCATCCTTGGAGATGACATGTCCAAGGTAGGTTACCTCAGAAAGCCAGAATTCGCACTTAGAGTACTTGGCATATAACTTGTGCTCTCGTAGTCTCTCCAGAACAAGACGAAGATGCTCAGCATGTTCTTCTTTGTTCTTCAAATAAACCAGAATATCATCCAGATATACCACGACGAATTTGTCGAGGTAATCCATGAATATGTAATTCATTAAGCGGGAGAAGGTAGCTGGAGCGTTTGTTAAGCCAAACGACATGACTGTGTACTCGTAAGAGCCATAACGAGTAACGAATGCAGTCTTCGGAATATCCTCTTCGCGGACACGGATCTGGTGATAACCCAACCTCAAGTCGAGTTTAGAAAACACCGAAGATCGATCAACTTGCTGGATCCTACTCTCCGTGTGCACTCTGATGCAGAATCTGGTCTTATCGAATGACAACTCGGAGTATAATACAACTCGGAGAGAAAGGTTAAACAAAACAATGGAAAGGAAAATGATTATCAGACTAATCAGATCAAAGACAGGGAAATCACACTGAATCCAGCTCTCCAGGTGGATAGAATTTAACAAGAACCTAAATGTCGGTGTTAGTAAATTTTATTAAACCCGAATAGATGAGAGATTAGAATCCCAGAGTAAAGACGAGGAATAAAAGATCCTAATACCACCCAGTTGGCGACGTGGGCCCATAACCCACAGGTCCCAGGATCGAAACCTGGCTCTGATACTAACCTGTGACGACCCCGGCTTAATCGTGCACTAATCATACACGCAAATGCGCACGATCAAGCCTAAGGACTCACTTGAAGATATCACAACATAACTCTAAAACATAAATAAAGTCATACAAGCTTTATATTACAAGCCAGGGCCTCGAGGGCTCGAATACATAGCTCGATGGCATACAAGCGTCAGCGGAAGCATTAGATATCTGGGTACAGATATATTACAGAGAGAGAAATAGGCCTTCACAGAGGCGGGGTAAAATAAAATACTATGATCGAAAGGCGTAGGCCTCCTGCCCTGGACCCTCCGATCCTACTCCTGGTCGTCAGTCGGCTCCTCGTAGTAGTAGTACTCACCAGGCGGGTAGTAGTACTGGTCGTCGGCTGGGGCGTCTGGCTCAGGGGCTCCGTCGTCTAGCGGCATCAATTGGATATGGGGGAAAAAGAAAATAAAGCAAACGTGAGTACTCATCCGAAGTACTCAGCAAGCAAGGATCTACACTACATATGCATCATTGTCAAAGGAATGGCTGTATATGTGGACTGGGCTACAGAAATGCCAGAATAGAGGGGGAAAGCCTAGTCCTATCGAAGACTAGCATCTTCAACAATCTTCGACAGTCTTGCAGCAATAGAAGAGAACAGATGAACATAATGTAAAGTAGTAGTAGTAGTAGTAGTATCATCAACCTCGACCTGAGATCCTTTCTCGACTCCCTGCGAGAAAGCAATCCCAGAGCCGTACTATCCAGTTCCCATATCAAGTTCTAGTTGTACCGATCGGGATACAACTCCGAGTGTCCGTTACCGTAGGACAGGCTATCGATAGAAGTTTCTTCCCTGCAGGGGTGCACCAACTTACCCACCACGCTCGCTTAACTCTGGCCGGACACACTTTACTGGGTCATGCCCGGCCTCGGCTAAGCAACACGCCGCAACCCGACCAAATACTTAACAGAGAGGTCAGCACGCCGGACTAACCTATGCCCCCAGGGGTCTTGGGCCATCGCCGCGGGAACTCCTGCACGTTACGTGCACCGCCGGTGAGCAGACCTAGCAAGCCCTTATACAAGCGCGGTTGCATTCCCAGTCCAACCCAGCGTGTGCCGCATCAGTCGCTGACGTCCATTAAGCTTCGGCTGAAGTATACGACACAGAACGCCCATACTATACCCACGTGATGGTTAGTTCTATCGGGCCAGAGGCCCCTCGGATCAAATATCCAAACCGCAGTTGATTAGGAGCGCGCGGAAACGAGTAGAGACTCATGATCGATGTGACCCCGTCGCCCCATCTCGAGGACTTGCGGCAAGGGCTAAGAATGCCCGGCCACGCCTCGTATTTATCTCGCGGGCACCTTCCAGGTCAACCCGACTCCACATCATTTCACATTAGGCTCGCGCGGGTACCCCTCAGGGCCGACCCGTCTTTAGTAACATAGTTCAGTGCAAGTCAACTCAATCCACACTATCTGTGTGTCTGACACCAGGGGAGCCCTGAGGAATCACCCTCGATGGAATTCCCGCTCGATGTTATCATCAAGGTGAATGAAGGAGGAATCACCCTCGAGGTCCACACTTGAGGAGTTGCGCGACGACGTCATTATCGGGGGTGGTGTAGGAGGAATCACCCTCGCTTACCACGACCGAGTAACTAACCTACAAGGTTAACATCAGAAGTGTTGACGAGGTATCACCCTCGGCACTCGACGGTAACCCAGCAGTGTCGGCAACTAAGGGGGAAGTGATGTGCTGTGCCAGGGTCTAGTCTTCAATCCCGAAGATCGGGTCTTCTGATATCCAGCAGGGCAGTCGGGATCAAGTGGGGGTCTCTGTCGTGTCTCTACCCAGCCTATACTAATCAGTCTAGGATAACCAGAAAGGTAGCAAGGCAGGTTACAATAATCAAGCTATGCAGCAGATATAGGAAAACAGTAGCAGTAGCAGTTCTAATGCAAGCATAAGAGAGAAGAGAATAGGCGATATAGGCATGCTCAAAATGGGGGTGCTTGCCTGTTTGCTCTGGGGCAAGGGCAAGGTCGTCGGTGGTGTCGCCGGGGACGTAGTCGTACTCCTGAGCTGCGTCTGCCTCGGGAGCTACGTCAACGTCGGGGTCTACCGAGAGAGAAGAGGGGGAAGAAACAGGTAAACATAATGCAGACAAATGCAATACGGTGCGTGTGATGCTATGATGCAGTGCAGGGTTGCCTAAATATGCATCTAAGTAATTTTAGTTATTTTTAGAACTATTCTGGGATTTAATAACCGATGTGTGTGCACTATTCATCTGCCGGATTCGGGTCCGGAGTTACGAGTTCTTCTACGTAGGGGGTTCCGATGAAGAAACAGACGGCACGATCAGACTCGTCTCGTCGTTCTGAGCAACTTTCATGTTTTAACTTTTTCGATCCGAGCTACGGTTTAAAAGTTATTAATTTTCAAAGATTATTTGAATTTCTGGAATTACTTTAATTACAGAAAATGAATTATGACGTCAGCATGACGTCATTGTGACATCAGCGGTCAACAGCGCCGCTGACCAGTCAAATATGACATGTGGGTCCAGTGGGACCCACATGTCAGCCTCTGTTATTATAACAGTGGGCTAATTTTAATTCCAGGGTTAATTAGGGGGGCGGACCCCACCTGTCAGTGGTTCATTAGGATAATTAACTAGTTTTATTTAATTAAATGTTTATTTAGGTTAATTAGTCGCTTAGCGGCGGCGAGCTCACGGCATCAATGCCAGCTAGCTATAGGCGTCGACGGGCAGTGCAAGGCATCGGGGAGGGAGAAGGGAAGCTCACCGAGTGGTCATGAAAGACCGTTGTCAGGTTAGTAGCAGCAGGGCTCGTCGGAGAGGAAGGGGATCGCCGGAGTCCGAGGAGGAAGACGACGCCGAACGGCAGCTACAGGGCCTCCCCGCTCCAGCTGAAGGCACCAGAGGAAGTGGCCGACCGCAGCGGGGCTGACGGACACGGTCGGCGGGCACGGGACCGCCTGTGGCCGTGCGGTCGTCGACAGCGCGGCGGTGAGGGAGCCTGGCAGTGGATCTGGTGAAGGGAGAGAGACGAGGCGAGCGAGGGAGAGGACAGAGGACTGACCGAGGAAGCCAGGGGGCGAACGGACTCGCCCCTATCCTCCCAGCCGCACTGTTTCGTCGGTGGCTGCCCCGGTGTCACGCGCTCGCCAGCGCGCGCGTGCTCGGCCAGGGGCGCGCCGACACGCATGAGGAGGGAGAAGGGGTGGGCTGCTGTTGGACTGGGCTGCACACTGTGCACTTAGGCCTAGCCAACAGTAGCGTTCTCTTTTTTTTATTTCTCTTCTTCCTTTTCTTTTATTCTTTTTCTGTTTCAAAATGATTAGGCCACTTGTGCTCTTTTGTAAAATGTGGAAGTTGGCCCAAACATTGCAATGCAATATTATCTCTCACCAGAAAGTGGTTTGGACAGATTTGAAAGCCATTTGAATTTGTAATGATTTTAAATGAATTAATATTGCTGTTTTGGGTGCTGTTTCATCTTGTTTGAGTCACTAGTCCAACTCCAAATATTTTGATATTGGTTTTAGAAATGTTCCTGGATTATTTGCCATTTAATGAACATTTTCCTTACAGAGTTTGACCAACTTTATATTTCACATTTGAATTTGAGTTGATTTTCAGATGTGAATTTGAATTGGATCATTAACCCATATGACTTGGCACTGCAAATGATCATGACTTGGCAGTTTTAACAGAGTGTCACAGAGCTTATTACAAGGGGGTGTTACACCCGTGCTTACCTCAACTCGAGAGCCAGCAGGTTTGTGCCCGGAGCGGCTCAGGCAACTCACCACTACGACGAGGGCACCCACGATGTGGAGGCCTCGCCCTCTTTTATGTCCAAGGAGCCAATCATCATCGATATCTCCGACGATGAGGAGTAGCTTTTCTTATTAGCTCACTATAAGGACCTATGTTCAGTTTGCTAGCTACGCCAGTTAAGCATGCTCGGTTTACCCATTGCATGTGCTGCTCCTCGCTTTCCTTAACAAATTCTAGTGAATTGTCCTATCTACTTTTACCATGCAATCTGTTTCTCTAGTGTATATGTTCTATATGTCGTGCAATGTGGTGCTCACATATTAACTATTTGGTTAATTAGTTGTCGTGTTCAGTTAACTGTTTGGTTCAATTCTGCAAATGTGATGCTCAATTCTTCAGGGTGCAATTTTGTATTGTCTTCCATGTGAGAAATAAATCGAATTTATCTGTTCAAACTACATTAGAAACAAATACAATTGCTATATTTCCAAGTTGTCAAGCATGCTTGGTTTGGTTAACTATCTGATCTGCTAGTATGTTATATATTGTGCAATGTGGTGCTCAGTTAACGTTTGGTTCATTTGTTGTGGTGTTTAGTTAACTATTTGGTTCAATTCTGCAATGCAATGTTCAATTGTTGTGGGTGCATTTTGTTATTGTATACCATGTGAGAAATAAATCGAATTTGGCTGTATTAAATACATGAGAAACAAATACAATTGCTATATTTCCAAGTTGTTAAGCATGCTTGGTTTGGTTACCTATCTGATCTTCTATTAGGAGTATGTTATATTGTGCAATGTGGTGCTCAGTTAATGTTTGGTTCATTTGTTGTGGTGTTTAGTTAACTTCTTGGTTCAATTCTGCAACGCGGTGTCTAATTGTCGTGGGTAGAATTTTGTATTGTTGTGCATGTGAGGAATAAATCGAATTTGGCTGCACTTAATACATGAGAAATATATACAATTGTTATATTTCCTATTTCTTAATCATGCTTGGTTTGGATAAATGGGTTTTCCATGTGGCTCAAATTAATCTGATGAATCTGCAATGTGCTTATTTTTCATCTACATATTTTACTGATAGCATGCGAAACCTCACTTAACCTGATCACTAACTACCTTATATGTGTTGCAGGGAAACAATGGGAAGCACTGAGGTTTACGATCAAGGTTTGCACATGCATGGTCCTTTGTCTAATAGCACGTTATTGTGCAATTGCAGGAACCATTCTAATATTTAGGTTTTTAACAATTTGATCTTGCACATGTAGGTCCTGTTGTCAAAGGTTTTGACCCACTGTTCGACCCTTTTTGCATATGGGGAAATGAGTTGTGCATGAATATCAGTCAAGTCAAGAAACTAAGAAAGATTGTTAGGATAAAGAAATTAGCGACAAAAAACAACAAAATCTTTGTCTGCACAATGAAGAAGACATCAGTTCACTACATGATGGTACTAACTATTATACCTTGGCTTTTTTATTCCTTTGCCCCATTTCCAATCTAGAGAAGATATTTATGCACATCCTTGTTTTTAGGCCTTTCCAAAGTAGTTCACTAATGATTACCTCTCAAACCACTTGTATGGTCAGGAGGCGAGGAAGGTATTCATACAACACCCACGGTTCAATATTGAAGTGTTCTTGAAGAGGACGAAGGATGGACGGTCAATCATCCACAGGCACTGGCCTAAAGTTGCAAAGACCTTGAACATCAATGAAGGCTCAATATTCGCCTTCCGCTTCAGCAGTTTTCCAGATGAGATTCATCTATCTATGTACCGTCTATGATGCTAATTTCGAAAGATTATAGATGTTACATGTGAAACTTGGTGCCGGTGCAGTTGTGTAATGGGGTAGCTGAGTGCTGAAGCTATATGATGTTGTACTCTGATGTATTTCAATTATGAAATCCTGCTTCCTTAATACGAAAATGAAATATATTGTGTGCTTAATATGAAATGTCAATTAGATTAATATATGGATTATTAATAATAGGACAATTAGCCTACTAATGGCCAATTAGCCTGCTAATTGGGTTTTTCTATTGCAAATGGTTATTGAGAGTGACCTCAGACAACGCACACAGTTTCTAGGAATAAAACGTGTTGGAGCAATGAACAATCACGCACGACTTCCTTTTGAAAACTGTTTGCGTTAGGCCACCTTGTGCAAACGTTTACCACATAAAAAGTGTGTGTGATGGACAGCCTATGCCACACAGTTTCTTCTACGCACCGTGTGTGATGCGTTCAATAATGCAAATGATAAAATTGTTAATATCGTCTGCAATGGCAACGCTATCACAAATGATTTAATGGGGAAAATTGTGTGTGATGTACCTGCGAACGGAAACATTTTCCTTGGAGTGACTGTGTGGGATGTATATACGAACAGAAATGTACTTCTTGGATTGACTGTGTGGGATGTACATACAAACAAAAATGTATTCCGTGGATTGACTGTGTGGAATGTACATACGAACGGAAATGTTTAGCCGTGACTGACTGTGTGGGATGTACTTACGACTGGAAACGATTTGGCCTGTATAATTGTATTTTTTTTAGCACAATTGTACGTATAATTGTATTTGATCGCTCGCCTGTCGCACACGACCTCATTTTGCCAAGCGTGTGTGACCGGAGGGCCTATCCCCGATGGTTTCTGGGTTGTGTGGGAAGGACCCCCCTATCGCACACACTCACTAGGCCACGGTTCAAAATGCCATCGCGGAAAGGGGTTAAAAACCGTTTGTATAGCACCTCGTTGTACCAGTGGTAGCAAAATTTAATGCAAGCATGAGAGAGAATGGAATGGGCGATATCAGAATGATCAAGGAGGGTTTGCTTGCCTGGTTGCTCTGCAGATAGATACGGACCCTCGACGGTGAAGTAGTCGATCACCGGATCAACAGCGGTCTCGGGGTCTACCGGAAAGAAGTAATGGAAGGGGGAACACAATAAATAATAGAGCAATCAAAGCATCACAAAGTATGACATAGCAATACGCAGTGCTAGGGGTGACCTATCGCGGTGCTACGTGTTATAGACGGAGCGGAAAAATATCCGGGAATATTTTCCTGGCTCCGGGCAATTATTGGACAGGCGATTCGGAGGGGAAGGTTCCATGTTCGTTGTGCTGGGGGCATGTGACAGGTATGTGGGTGGCATATTCGGATTCATCATATTTTTCTGATCGATTTTCATATATAAATTGTTTTTATCCGAGTTATGGATTATTTTATATGAATTTCTAAAGTTTAATGCATTTTCTAAAATTATTAATAATCAAATTAATTTGAAAATTAGATTATCACGTCAGTGTGATGTCAGCATGATGTCAGCGGTTAACCCAGTCAACCTAGTCAACTTTTTGACTAGTCAACAGGACAGTGTGGCCAACATGTCATTGACACTGATTTTGATTAGATATTTAGTTAGCAGTAGGGTCCCACATGTAATAGACTAGTTAGTGGGGGTTAGCTAATTTTATTAGCACCTAATTAAATTAGAGGCGGCCTGGGTCCCACATGTAATAGGGCCAGCCGGCCATAGAGGCTATGCCCAGGCACGGGCTCAGCCATGGCCAGCCGGGGGGTGTGGCAAGCCGCGGTGGGCGGCCCTCACTACAAAAAAAGACACATCCATGACATTTTGGCCCGAACGAATTTTTTTTCTGTCATGCTTATGACACTTCTATGACGATAATTGTGACAAAAACACGTATCATCATAGATGTGGCGGGATCCTACTTCTATGACAAAAAATCATGACAGAAAATGGGCTTTTCATCCTGGGCAGGCCGGAGACGCACCTGCATGACATTCTTTGGGACGTCCATGATGGAAAAAATCGTGGTAAAAGCGAGGGCGGGGAAATATCGGGGAGTTCCCGGTTACGGTGGGTGGTCGGGGCCGAGCGATGCACTGTGGTTTGCGCATTTCTCTCGTGTACACGCGCGTGTGCGAGGCATTGGCTAACTGAACCCGAGCGATCGCAGTAGCTACGTTACTGAATCTGAGCGATCGATCCCTTGGCTGTTAACTGAACCCGAGCGATTCATTCGCTGTTGACTGAACTCGAGCAATTCCTTCACTGCTGCTGCTTACTGAAGCCGATCGAGCCCCTGTGCGAGACGTAGCCAGCTGGTGTTGGGTTGGCTCTCGATGAATAAGACCCGTGGTAGTAGGTCGTTGCCGCTGGATGAACAAGACCCCGAGAGGACGCCGCCGCACCCTAGCCAGTTGGGGGTGGATGAACAGGACCCCGTGGAGACTGGATGAACAGTAGCCCGTGGATGAACAATAGCTGGTGGAGGCTGGAGGAAGCCGACGGTGGATGAACATTAGCCCGTGGAGGCTAGAGCGAGGCAGTAGACGGTGGATGAACATGACCCCGTTTCGACCCTAAGCGATCAAACAGAAGTCTGTTTCCTCTGTTTTGCTGTACGCCACACCCCTCCCAATCAACAGGACCCCATTTCGACCGTAGGCGCTCGAACAGAAGTCCGTTTCCTCCGTTTCGCGGTACGCCAGACCCCTCCCGATGAACAGGATCCCATTTCGACCGTACGCGGTCGAACAGAAGGCCGTTTCCTCCATTCTGCGGTACGCCAGACCTCGTTTTGACTGTTCCGTCCAAGCCGGTTGGCTCCCGATGAACACGACGCATTCTGTTGACTCCCAATGAACACGACGCAGTTTCTCCGTTCCAACCCAGCCGGTTGGCTACCGATGAACAGGACACCGTCGATGTACGCGTTCGAGACCCCACCCGTATGTACGTACTTAGCCGTATTTACTTTCTTGCAGCGTGGCTGTACATACATGTACACGATATAGACGGGACTGCATGACATGCTACGTCGGCGCCTCTACTACGACACATGCTACTCCTTATTCGTCCACGATTCATCGCTGCAGAGAGACCGATCGACCAATATGTACGTACACGTTCGGGACCAGACAGACAACCGTACGTACGATTCGACTGGGTGGGTCCCAGCTGTCAGGGAGGATAATGAGGCACTTCCTTGTGTGCGAAGATATAGCTGGTGGGTCCCAGCTGGCAGGGGGAGAATCGTTTTTTCCTCGTAATATGGACGCACTTCCTTGCGTGCGAAGATGTAGCTGGTGGGTCCCAGCTATCAGCGGGAAACTTTTTTTCGCAAAATACGGTGGCCCTTCCAGTGGGTCAATACTGTCAGGTGGAGGAATCATTATTTTGCGCGTAATAAGGAGGCACTGCCTTGCTGCGGCCATGGACCTAGCTGTTAGTCTCTCCACGTATAGTCCTCTTCCGATGGAAGTCATTCCTTGAACATGTTGACCACACCGTGCCGAGAGCACCAAGGCGGTGGATGACTGCGAGGCCTAGGAAGGGAATGACCCGGAGCCAGGGAAAACTCGGCAGTTGTTTCCCACGCGGAGGGGAGTATGAGGGTTTACTGGTTTGGCTGTAGTGTGAGGTTACCATCGTCGGAGAATAACAGGAGGTCTGGGTGAGTATAGGGATGGCCAGGCCAGCGATGGGAGTAGGGTGGGGCGGTGAGGCCTATGCGGCAGCACAGCCAGCCACGGGACGCAGGAGCAGGCGGCACGGCCGGCGATGGTTTGGGCGGCTGGAGCAAGAAGACCAGAGGTTGAAGAAGCACGACGGCCGTTGGATGGACATCGTATGGTCACTTCAGCTAGAATCATTTATATTGACTAAATTGACAAATCCTGCGTCCCCGTCAACTTAGTAGGCCTACAAGTCAGCCTCCAAAATGGTGGGTACCAGCTAGCAGGGGGTATTCATTTTTTTGTGTGTAATAAGGAGGCAGTTGCTTGCGTGCGAAGATATAGCTGGTGGGTCCGAGCTGTCAGTGGGAGGGACTTTTTTTTTGCGAAATACAGAGGCCCTTCCTGTGGGTCCCCGCTCTCAGGTGGAGGAATCATTATTTTGCGCATAATAAGTTGGCACTTCCTTGCGTGCGGCCGTGGACCCAGCTGTCAGCCTATCCACGTACAGTCCTCTTTCGATGGATGTCATTCATTGACCACGTTGACCACGCCGCGCTGATAGCACTAGGGCGGTGGACGACAGCGAGGCCTAGGAAGGGAATGACCCAAAGCCGGGGAAGAATCGGCAATGGTTGCCCATGTGGTGGGGAGTACGAGGGTTTACTGGTTCGGCTGCCATCGCCGAAAAATAATAGGAGGTGTGGGTGAGTAGAGGAATGGCCTGGCCAGCGATGGAGTAGGGTGGGGCGGTGAGGCCTGTGCGGCAGCACAGCCGGCCATGGGACGCAGGAGCAGCCGGCATGGCCGGCGATGGTTTGGGCGGCTGGAGCAAGAAGACCAGAGGTTGAAGAAGCACGACGTCCGTTGGATGGACATCGTACGGTCACTGCAGCTAGAATTGTTTATATTGACTAAGTTGACAAATCCTGCATCCCCGTCAACGTAGTAAGCCCACGAGTCAGCCTCCCAATATGGTGGGTCCCAGCTAGCAGGGGGAGTATTCTTTTTTTTGTGCGTAATAAGGAGGCAGTTGCTTGCGTGCGTACATGTCAACTTAGTAGGCCCACAGGTCAGCCTCTGAACCGGTGCGCCCCAGATGTCAGGGGGAGGAATCATTTTTTTTGCGTAATAAGGAGGCAGTTGCTTGCATGCGGCCATGGACCATGGGGGTCCCTACTGTCAGCCTCTCCACGTACATCCCTATTCCGATGGCTGTCGTTTGTTGAATGTTGACCATGTTGAGCACGCCGCGTCTAGAGCACCAACGTGGTGGACGACGGTGAGGCCTAGGAATGGAATGACCCGGAGCTGGCGAAGACACAACAGTGGATGCCCACGCTGAGGGGAGTACGACGATTGACTGGTTCGGCTGCGGCGTGAGGCTGCCGTCACCGGAGAATAACAGGAGGTGTAGGTGGATAGAGGGATGGCCAGGCCAGCGTAGGGAGTAGGGTGGGCCGGTGAAACCTGCGCGGCATCACAGCCGGCCACAAGAGGAGGGAGTAGGCAGTCCCGCCGGCACTGGTTTAGGCGGCTGGAGCAGGAAGATCAGAGATTGAAGAAGCACGTCGGCCGTTGGATGGACATCCAACAGTCACTGCTGCTAGAATCGTGTGTTGACTATAAATTGACAAAGCTTTGCGTAAACAAGTCAGCCTCGAAATCTGTGGCGTGTACAACCCATTTGCTATTATTTTTATAATTTATAGCCCATTTGCTAATTCATATGGAATTTATTGCAGCCCATTTTCCATTTTTAGAATTGCTGCCCATTTTCTGGTCAGTACCAAGGTTAAAAATTTGAACTAAAAAATATGCGAAATTTTAAAAATTCACCTATTTTTGCTGGGGTACGAAATATTTTTAATCCCAAAATTAGGAGCCATACTAAAACTAATTTAAAAATAAAGTAATACTATGTTATGTTAAAATCCAATGAAATATAAAATATCAGTGAAGAACAAAAACAAAAAACAAAACTAATTGCCCATTTGCTATATTTTTTTTGGAATTTGCAGCCCATTTCATATTACTTTTAAGATTTACTGCCCATATTCTGGCCAGGTCGGAATGCATCCCTCCTCGTCTTGAAAGATTTGCAACCCAGTAAATCGGAGAAAACAAATAGGCCTAGGTTGGATATTCTTCAAAAAGAAATGGTGGGCTACCTATTTTCCCAAGAAAAAACTGTTGGGCTGGTCATGTTGTTAGACGGGCCACAGAGACCGCACAACCAAGTTTATACCCTAATCCGTCTGAACAAATCCTCAAAAAATGTGTTGTGCAATTCTGTCATTATTGACTATACGTTGTGCAATCCTGTCGTTAATTGACTTATACGTTGACAATGATGTGGGTCTCAGATCTCAGCAGGGTGGATTAGAGTAAAAAAAATCGAGGGGTGCATCTAAGTAGTAAAGAGGCACTTGCTTGTGTTCGGGAGTGGACCTGGTGGGTCCATACTGTCATACTCACAACTATAGTCCTCTCCCGATTCACTATGTTGACAAGGCCGGACGGCGGCGCCGCTGCGAGCTCCCCAAGGCGGAGGACGACGGCGAGGCCTCGGACGGGAATGAATAGGAGCCAGGGAAGATACCACAGTGTGGCCATAGGCGGAGGGGACCATGAGCATGTACCTGGGTGAGTTCATGTGAGAGCCTCCCTTCCAGTTAATTATGGGCTCCTCTATTGGGCCTTCATCACTGGGCTGCATGTGAAGTGGAAAATGTGTTCCGTACCAAAAAATAGTATGTGTTATGTACGGGGCACTAAAGGATCGGACCGTGCAACGACTTCCAAAACATTGTGTTTGTCGTTCTAACAACACATTTATTCAACCAACAGACGAAATATATTACTGATTGCACATTGAAAATAGTAGCAGCAGCAACTAGGGCTGGGGGCGTGCAACAGAAGCAGTAAGCAGGCCATAAGAGTAAAGACGCAACTCTCTCTTCCATACCAAACATTAGGCAACATTACAAAAGGGCTACCAAAAAAGAACAAGTGTATGCATCAAACTAAATAAAGATCCTACTACACCAAGTGTACACATCTAACTAACTGGCTCAGTTAGACGTTACTATTTATTAAGCCGTGGAGATTGGTGACGGCTTGAACCAGATGGGTGCCTGACGGGGGAAACTCCAGCCAGCAGGTCGAAGTTTGATACTTGCGATCGTCTCTCCTATTTTGGGCTGCAGAGTGTGGCAGCACATATCAGTGTATGGTGCATGGAGAGACACATGGTATGTTGTGTACACACAGTTTTGCCTGATGAACAAAACCGCGCTGCCATCATGATCCTTGCCGTCGGTTATCTCCTAGTTAATTGGATAATTCAGTCCGACAAACAGAGAGCGTGTACCAAGGCTACTTACCGGCCTCCAGTCAAAAATTCCTGAAGGCCCAGAGAAGCTGGGATCCTGCTCAAAGACCAGTGACTGTGATTGTATTCCGCGAAACAACATGTCTGGTACATGCGAACGATCATCAATCGTTCGTCGTCGTCTAATCGAGCCAGGAACCACCTGCAACTGCCATGCCGCTTTTCTTTGAAAGGTTCTGGGATTAGGAAGGGTAGGGACACCAGGCGGCCTACAACATCATATCAAGTTGGAGTCAAATAAAAAAGGGCACGTACTGTATTCAATCTTAAGAATAGCATGTTATGAGCATGAATATTTTTTCAGTAAATGTTGACAGTAATATAAGCAAGCCATCATGATATCATAGGAAAGTAACATACTGCAGTAACATCCGTTTGTAGCGATGACTGGAGTAGGCCAGCAATACATCCAGCCATAGAAGGAGTCCACAGCGTAAATGAAGCCCTTGTGTTCAATGGCATCAGAGAGCCATGGAGGATGTATGATCCTGCGATAGACGTGCAGATTTATCCACTTAACGCAGTGACCTATCAGATAGGCAAGACCGCGGTTAAAGAACGCAATTAGCCTGAAGTCTTTATAATTCGCAGATCTTGTGGGCACTTGGCAGATTACAACCTTGAGCAAATCAAACTTGGTATCATGTTGGCTATTGTAAGATTCTGAGTATTTCGGGCCGCGGTGCCAAAGCAGTGCAGTGTTAATGGAAGGAAGGGGGATCAATCATCGGGTGTAGACCTCCACGAGCATCCAGCTGCCACGACCGTCGACGAGCACCATCCAAGACGTGTTCATGCCGACCCAGTACATACCGTTACTGTAGTTGTGGGTGACGGGGATCGGATCGCAGTCGAGGGGGTTGATGCTCGCCACCCTACGATCGTTATGTTGCGTGACACGCCCTTTCTGAAGATCAGGCGGCATCAGCAAGCAGGGAGCTGGCTTAAAAAGCTCCAGCCTGAGGGCTTTGAGTAAACGGTACAGCCCCGACGAGCACGCGGCGAGCAGCATGGTACTGAGATTGTCCACAAGCGAAACAATGAGTTTGATTACCTCTGTGGGGAGCGAATTCCAGCCATTCTTTCGACGGACGCTGCTCGGTTCTGCCATTGTTAGTGCTTGGGTTTCGGAAGAGGGGGGAGGCGCCTAGCGGGGATGGAAGATTGGATGATTATGTGTGGACGAGGATGGAGAAGCGAATATGTGCTGCGGGAAGTGGACAGGTGATGATGACAATGTAGCAGCAGCACGCCGCTTGACTTATGAGACACATCCCAGCAGTGTAGGGTCATATCGATGCCAGACAACTTGAGTGATCACAGTACTAGTAGTACAATAAACTACAATACCTACCACTATGCCCGAGTAGTAGAGTGGAGTAGGACTCTCCTGTACTATACTAGCACCGGAGCGTGGAACGACTATGAACCGCCATCGGTGCTAACGCCAATCCCCAGCAAACGTTCGCTAGGAGACATGGCAGTTGCAAACACCCGCGTCATAGTTACAGTACATGTGTAAGGGTGGCAGTTTTGTCAAATACCATGGCTTAAAAAAGGCCACCGTCGGATGAAAATCTAACGGTTATGTGGGCATTCGCCAGGATTGGGCTCGTGGCGAACAATTGCCAGATATCATTACTAAAAAAAGGATAAAACACCAGGGGCTAGAAATTGCACCGGCTGACCACTAACAATGATACTAATATAGTTGTAAAATGGTACTACTATACTATGTAGTTCGTGTTTCTGGTCAGCGAATGTGTCTACGTGGTGTTTGGAATCATATGCAAACTAGTAAAAAGAAACAGAGGGAGTACTAGTAAGTACATGATCTACCGCTTCGTGTGCTACTCTTGCACTCCATGCAGCGGGCGCGACGTCCCCTACAGCCACTCCCGTTTTATGGATGGCCTAGTCGATGCCTGCAAGATGCCCTGCGTCTATAGGAGTTTCGGCTGTGAGAGGTACGTCGACTACCAATCGGTGGCGGAGCATAGGTCCAGATGCGCGCACGCGCCCTACTACTGCTATGAGTGCACACCGCCGTTTGAGGGCTCACCGGCGAGCCTCGTGCATCACCTCACGACACTGTCCGACAATCACTCCTGGCCCGCGGCGAACATCAAGTACGAGATGTGCTACCCGTTCGCCGTGCCGGAGTCGCTGGAGGATCACCAACGCCTGCTAGTCGTGGAGGAGGACGACAGCGTCTTCCTTTTGGACGTGGGCACCGGCAAGGCCCGCGAAGGCCGCCGCCCCATCTCTGTCATGTGCGTCAGGGGCAACGCCGCCGATGCCGACATGAGGCCACTGTATAGGTGCGTGCTCATTGTTTATGCCCCTTCGGCGTACGAGGGAGACCTCGGCGCCTCCCTCACACTGAATGAGACTGTAGCGAGCTGCCCCGTTCCCGACAAGGTGGACATGGAACAGGGCTCGGTTCATGCGATTGTTAACCCCAAGATGATGCACGGGGACTCCAAGGAGGTTCACCTGGGCATATGCATTACCAAGTTAATTGTTCATCATTAGTCTTCGCTCAATGTAAGCCGCTGTCTAAGCATGTGGACACTTCTTATTTAGTATAGAACCTTCCATGCATGATCTTGATCTATTAGAGTATCGCGCTTGAATAAAAGTGTATCCATTTATGGTTTAGTCTAGAATCTTCCATGTATGCTTTTGCTCCATTACAGTTCTTGCTTGCCATTTATGAGATTAATTGTGAATTTTTACTTCTTTTTTTTCTTGAAAAGGAGGATAACCCCCGGCCTCTGCATCAATCGATGCATGTAGCCATATTATTAAATAAAAACGTAATAAAGTCTCAAGGTCCGGCAAAGCTCATAGTCCGAGCTTAAAACGAAACAAAATTGTGAATTTTTACTAATGGTGAAAGACTTATGATGAACCATTTCTTACAACACATATATATTTTTCAGAGAATTTCAACCAAATGCCACAACACTATCTTTGCAGATTCATGAATTTAGCCTTGAGGTCCATACATATAATGTGTCATATACATGTATTGGACCACTATGCAGCTAAGGTTTTCCTTTTGCAAAGACATAATATGTAAGTGTGAGTTGTTTGTTACTAACATTGTGTTGTAACGATATCTCAAAACTCACGTGGAAAGAACGTGCAACTCACTAGTAGGAGTATATCTCTATCTCTATCTCTACTCCTATAAAAAGCTGAGTTGGTGATGATCGTGTGTCTGCTATGCTTCATTTACAGCCGTTTGATTTACATCCAACGCATCTGAGACAAACTATGTCAGTTTTGCAAAAAGACCCCCATACTCCACTCCTCATTAGTAGGTAACCCCCTGCCCCCAACTCCTCTCATGCCTTCTCTCAGGCTGCATTGCCGACCACCACCACGACCTCCCTCCAACTCGCCATCTCCTCTTCCCCCTTCCAAGTCATCCTGATTTACATTCATGGTGGTCTAGAAAAAATAAACAAAATCGATACTCAAAAAATAATTCTTAAAGATCATTACTTGCAAAGCACAATAAGTGTTATTTCTTCAAAAGTTTTGGATGCAGGTTGAACAGTTGAACGCTTTTGTTTGCAAAAGATATTTTTATCTATTTAGCCTACATTTGCTATTCATCCGGATGCTTGTGAGCTCTAGAGAAGAAATAATATCCGAAGAAACTTATCGATATTTGTTACACATGAGATGACCCCCACATACTTTGTCAAAATAAACAACTCCCCGATCAATGCATTTCACTGTTTCGTGCAGCGCACTCCGTCCTGGTTTATTAGTCCCCATTGTAATATGTGCCAAATTTTGACCATAAATTTAACTAAAAAAATGGTCATGCATGTCACCAAAAATTATGTCATTGAAAACTATGTTCAAATACGAATCCAACGATATAGTTTTTGTTAACATGCACTAACATTTTGTCAGTTAAATCTTCAGTCAAATTACATGGGGACTAATAAACCACGACAGAGGTAGTCCTAGCGTAAAGGGCGGCGCTGCACGGGAGTCTCACCCTGCTCGTGGTGCGGCAGTAAAGCCGTCATATCACAAAACCCCACCACTCCCAGTAATAAGTGGCCTGGTAAAATAAACGGACAAGCAACCATCACATCCCTCCGTCTTTTTTGCATTTCATATCTGCATTCATTTCACACACTCGATCCCTAGCTACTACTCCTACTACTAGCAGTTACTCAAGTTGGAATTCCAATTGCACGGCACAACTTCTTAGGCAAAAAATTCGATACAGGGTGTATGAAGCGGTTTGTGAATTTGCATGCCTTCCCGACCAGTGAGATACTCCGTACAAAGTACGATAGAGAAAAACCACAGGAAGAAGGAAGCTAAAGTAAACAATCAAACGAGCATTTTTGCATTTCTTTTGCATTGAATCGTTTCACAAGCTTGACTAGTGTTGTTTTTTTACTTTTACCAAAACCGCATCGTAATGTTAAAATGTGCATTTGCATGTGGGTACACATAATAGTAGTAGTACAGTCTACAAGCATATATAGAGAGAGACGTGTACTGCGAGTATAGTTAAGTTTGTGCTATATGCACGTACTTACAAATGCGTACAGATACAAAAGGTTTCCAAACTTTTCCTTTTACATACTTAATTAAGGACGCTAATAACTCCCGAACATTCGGGATTTATCATTTCCGTCCCAAAACTAATGAGCTCGCCTTACGACACTAAATTATTCCTAATAAAAGCCACGGCGCTCGCAGGAGCGCTTGCGGCGCGCCACGAGTGCCCTGGTGCATGGCCGTTTCCCAGCACGGCAACACAATGCCTTTTCCTTAGCCTCTCGCGAGGTGCTGATTGGTGGCTTGCTGGCGGGCGAGTGCGATCTCACCGGTCTGGTGATCCGGCGCCAACAGGTACTCCTCCTCGCTGGAAGCGTGCACCCGGTCCACGTATCGCCAAGCGTAGATGAGGCGCTTGGGCCCGACTGCACGCAGGGCATTGGCACGGGCGTCCTCCGCCACCCACACGGCCCTCGCACGAGCCTTCTACCAAAGAGCCAATTGCCTGCCTCTCTCAGACACAACATAGGTCTGCCAGGCAGCATGCCTAGCGGCGCGCTTTTCTTCCTCGGCCTTCTTCTCCGCCTCTATTTTGGCGTCCTCTGCCAGAGGCAAAGCCTCCCACAAGGCGATCTCCATTTCTTTCCAAAGCTCCTCAAGGCTGGGGGGCTCGGTGGGTGGCGCGACATTCTCCTCGTAGCGGGGAGCCGACGCATCCTCCGATGCGCATGGTGGCGAGACTGGGAACGCCGACGCGTCCACCTCGACGCATCGCGGCGAGGAGCGGAACGCCGACGCGTCATCCTCCACTGATGGCAGCGAGAAACGGAACGCCTACGTGTCCTCCTCGACTAGTGGCGGCGAGGAACGGAACGGTGACGCGTGACTGAAACGTCCATTTTGCATCATGTTTTCCTACTGTTATTTATAGTGTTTTTATGCATAATAATGCTTTTTGGAGTAATTCCAATGCCTTTTCTCTGATAATATGGAAGGTTTACACAAAGAGGGCGAATACCGGCAGCTAGAATTCTGGACCTGAAAAAGCTACATCAGAGTTACCTATTCTGCACAGCTCCAAATGAGTTGAAAATTTACGAAGAATTATTTTGCAATATATAAAAAATAACGGAGCAAATAAATACTGGAGGAGGCCCACCAGATGGGCAAACCCACCTGGGCGCGCCAGGCCCCCTAGGCGCGCCCTGGTGGGTTGTGCCCTCCTCGGCCCACCTCCGGTGCCCATCTTCTGGTATATAGGTCATTTTGACCTAGAAAAAATCAGAGGGGGACTTTCAGGATGAAGCGCCGCCGTCTCGAGGCGGAACTTGGGCAAGAGCACTTTTGCCCTCCAACGGAGCGATTCCACCGGGGGAACTTCCCTCCCGGAGGGGGAAATCATCGCCATCGTCATCACCAACAACTCTCCCATCTTTGGGAGGGCCATCTCCATCAACATCTTCAATAGCACCATCTCCTCTCAAACCCTAGTTCATCTCTTGTGTTCAATCTTTGTACCGCAACCTTAGATTGGTACTTGTGGGTGACTAGTAGTGTTGATTACATCTTGTAGTTGATTACTATATGGTTTATTTGGTGGAAGATTATATGTTCAGATCCATTATGCTATTTAATACCCCTCTGATCTTGAGCATGATTATCATTTGTGTGTAGTTACTTTTGTTCTTGAGGTCAAGGGAGAAGTCATGTTGCAAGTAATCATGTGAACTTGATATGTGTTCGATATTTTGATGATATGTATGTTGTGATTCCCTTAATGGTGTCATGTGAACGTCGACTACATGGCACTTCACCATATTTGGGCCTAAGGGAATGCATTGTGGAGTAGTTATTAGATGATGGGTTGGTAGAGTGGCAGAAGCTTAAACCCTAGTTTATGCGCTACTTCGTAAGGGACCGATTTGGATCCAAAAGTTTAATGCTATGGTTAGATTTTATCTTAATACTTTTCTCATAGTTGCGGATGCTTGCGAGGGGCTTAATCATAAGTAGGAGGTTTGTTCAAGTAAGAACAACACCTAAGCACCGATCCACCCACATATCAAATTATCAAAGTAGCGGACACAAATCAAACCAACATGATGAAAGTGATATGGTGAAATTCCCGTGAACCCTCAAGAACGCTTTGCTTATCATAAGAGACCATTTTGGCCTGTCCTTTGTCACAAAAGGATTGGGCTATCTTGCTGCACTTTATTTACCATTACCATTACTTGCTCATTACAAATTATCCTGCTATCAAATTACCTGCTACCAACTATTTCAGTGCTTGCAGAAATTACCTTCCTGAAAACCACTTGTCATTTCCTTCTGCTCCTCGTTGGGTTCGACACTCTTACTTATCGAGAGGACTACGATTGATCCCCTATACTTGTGGGTCATCAAGGCTCTTTTCTGGCACCGTGGCCGGGGAGTGAAGCGCTCTTGGTAAGGAAAAAATATTACTAAGTGCTGAAATTTATTGTCACTTGTTACTATGGAGAGCAATCCTTTGAGGGGTTTGTTCGGGGTATCTTCACCTCGACCGGAAGCACAATTAGTTTCCCCTAAACCTACTGGACCTAATGAAAATATTGGTTATGAAATTCCTTCTGGTATGATAGAACAACTGCTTGCTAATCCTTATGCAGGAGATGGAACTGAACATCCTCATATGCACTTGATATAAGTGGATGAAATTTGTGGATTATTTAAGCTTGCAGGTTTATCCGGAGATGAAGCTAAGAAGAAGGTTTTCCCTTTGTCTTTGAAGGGAAAAGCATTGACATGGTATAGGCTATGCGATGATATTGGATCTTGGAACTGGAATCGATTAAAATTGGAATTTCACCAAAAAAATTATCCTATGCATCTAGTTCATCGTGATCGGAATTATATATATAATTTTTGTAACACCCCATGTACTTAATAACAGTGATCACTTTAGTTAATGCCATGTCAGCAAGTTTAATAGTGCCTAATCATCATTTGCATCATATTGCATTTCAAACTCCTAGTTCAAACTTCAATTAAATTCAAAGTGGAAAATAAAAGTTATTCAAAATAGAAACTAAAATGTTCATTAAATAACAAATATTCCAGAGACAGTTCTAAAATTGTAATCAACATTTTCTAAATTCATTAAGTGACTCTAACAGAAATAAGACAGAAGTATTTAATTCATTTATACTTAAATAAAATCAAAATGAAATGATATGGACTCAAAACCTTTTTATAACAATGCTAGATATTTCACTGCACTTTATGAGCTAAGTCTCACATTTTACAAAAAGTGTAATGGTGACCTACATTTAAGAAAACAGAAAAACATAAAGAAAAGAGATAAAACAAAAGAAAAAGAAAAGGAAGCTGGTATCAGAGCCGACTGCCTATAGGAAGCCTCCTTCCAATTCCTTGGTCGAAGTTGAGTCTAGAAACCAAAAAACTAATTTACTAACTTGGATGTGTGGCTTACGGGCCCACGTCGCCAACTGGGTGGTATTAGGATATTTTATTCCTCGTCTATACTCTGGAACTCTTATCTCTCTTCTATTCGGGTTAAATGATTTTACTAGCGCCGACACTTAGGATCTCGTAAATCTCGTCCACCCGGAGAGCTGGATATCTATGCTTGACTCCTTGCCATTGATCTGATTAGTCTGATAATCATTTTCCTTTCCATTGTTTTGTTTAACCTTTCTCTCTGAGTTGTATTATACTTCTCATTGACATGCTGACATGATAGCACCTGATGTTACCGTCAAAATTAAAGGATTGGAATTCCTTGCCTCACCCATCGTCTTGAAGTCTTCCACCATAGACCTCATACTCAGAATGGATTGGTTGAAAGCTCATATTGCTTCGATCAATTGTGCCACTAAAGTTGTCCAACTTCTTCACCCCTCCGATAAAATAGTGAACTATACTGCCCGCATTACACGGGATGCTGAAGCTCAGATATATGCTCTGAATGCTTTGAACGCCTCACCTCTGGAAGGAATCAAGAACGTTCTTGTCGTTCGAGATTTTCCGGACGTCTTTCCGGAAGAACTTCCAGGAATACCCCCGGTTAGAGCTGTCGAGTTCGTCATCGACTTGAAGCCTTGCACTACCCCTATTGCGAAGCATCCTTAGAAGATGCCTCCGCACCACCTTCTCAAGCTTAAGGAAGAAATCGACAAGTCACTTAAGAAAGGTTTCATCCACCCCAGTTCCTCTGCTTAGGGAGCACCTTCACTCTTCGCTAAGAAGAAGGATGGAACTAACCGATTGGTTTAGGATTACCGGCCCATTAACCAAGCCACAATCCAGAATAAATACCCACTGCCCCGGATCAATGATCTTTATGATCAGCTTGCTGGATCCTCTGTCTTCTCGAAACTCGACTTGAGGTTGGGTTATCATCAAATCCGTGTTCGCGAAGAGGATATTCTGAAGACTGCCTTTGTTACTCGATATGGCTCTTATGAGTACACCGTTATGTCTTATGGCTTAACAAATGCTCCAGCAACCTTCTCCCGGTTGATGAACTATATCTTCATGGATTACCTCGAAAAATTCGTCGTGGTTTATTTAGATGATATCCTTATATATTCCAAGAATGAAGAAGAACATGTTGAACATCTTCGACTTGTATTGGAGAAGCTTCGGGAACACCAGCTTTACACCAAGTACTCTAAGTGTGAATTCTGGTTATCTGAAGTGACCTATCTTGGTCATGTGATTTCCAAGAATGGCATTGCTGTTAACCCCGAGCGAGTTCAAGCCATTCTTGACTGGACTCCTCCGAAGAATGTTAAGCAAGTTAGGAGTTTTCTCGGACTCGCTAATTATTGTCGTCGATTCATTGAGAATTTTTCCAAGATTGCAAAGCCACTGATTGACCTGCTCCACAAAGGTGTTTAATTTGAGTGGACAGAAAAATGTCAAGAAAGCTTTCAGACGCTAAAGGATAAGTTGACATCTGCGCCAGTGCTAGCACCCCCGGATTCCCAAAAGGATTTCGTGGTATACTGTGATGCATCTCGTCAAGGATTAGGCTGTGTCCTAATGCAAGAGCGTAAAGTGATTGCTTATGCCTCTCGACAATTGCGTCCTCACGAAGAAAATTACCCAATGCATGATCTCGAACTTTCTGCGGTTATTTATGCCCTGAAGCTATGGAGACATTACCTTCTCGGTAATCGTTGCGAGATATACATGGATCATCAGAGTTCGAAGTATCTATATACTCAACCAGATCTAAACCTTCGTCAGCAAAGATGGCTTGAGACAATTGCCGATTATGATATGAATATCTCACATACCCCTGGCAAGGCTAATGTAATGGCCGATGCTTTGAGTCGCAAGGCTTATTGCAGCAACCATATGGTTCTAGAAGCACAACCTATGCTTTATGAAGAGCTTTGCAAATTGAACCTCCACATTGTTCCACAGGGTCATCTCAATACCCTGGTTGTTGAACCAGATTTAGAACACAGCATTAAGACTATGCAACGGTATGACTCTGAAGTTGAAAGGATTAAGCGATACCTCGAAATAGGAAAGCCGTCGGAATTCCATCTTGATCATGATGGGATCCTATTCTTCCAACGCCGTCTCTTCATACCCAAATTCAAGGATGAGAGGGAACACGTTATGAAAGAAGCTCATGACACTCCTCTGTCAATTCATCCTGGTAGCACAAAGATGTACTGTGACATTTGTCAGAGATACTGGTGGCCTAATATGAAGCGAGACACTGCTCGTTATGTTTCTGAGTGTGACGTTTGTCGCCACATTAAGGCAGAACATCAAAGGCCTGCTGGAACTCTGCAACCCCTTGATATTCCTGAATGGAAATGGGACAAGGTCCAAATGGATTTCATTACTGGATTTCCTAGATCTCAGAAGGGTCATGATGCTATCTTTGTCGTCATTGACCGATTCTCAAAGGTTGCTCACTTTCTGCCAGTCAAGGAGACAATCACTGCTAGTCAGTTAGCAGACTTGTATGTTTCCCGAATTGTGTCACTCCATGGTGTTCCGTTGGAGATCAGTTCGGATCGTGGCAGCCTCTTTACCTCCAGATTCTGGAATAGTTTCCAAGAAGCTATGGGAACTCACCTGTCCTTCAGTTCCGCTTTTCACCCTCAGTCACAGGGTCAAGTCGAACGAGTTAATCAAGTGCTCGAAGATATGCTTCGAGCTTGCTTCATCTCCTTCGGTAAGAAGTGGGAGGAATCTCTCCCGTATGCCGAATTCTCTTACAACAATAGCTATCAAGCTAGTTTGAAGATGGCACCGTTTGAAGTTCTATACGGACGTAAGTGTCGAACCCCTCTGAATTAGTCAGAAACTGGGGAACGCTCACTCGTCGGACCGGACATTGTTCAGCAAGCTGAAGAAAAAGTCCGCATTGTCCGTGAACATATGAAAACTGCTCATGCTCATCAGAAGAGCAACTATGACCGAAAGCACAAGGAAATGGTCTATCAGCCTGGTGAGCAAGCTTACCTCCGCATCACTCTGTTGAAAGGCACTCATCGGTTCGGAATCAAGGTCAAGTTAGCTCCTCGCTACATTGGCCCGTTCCGTATTCTTGCTCGCCGAGGAGAAGTGGCATATCAGTTGCAATTGCCGCCAAATCTTTCTCAAGTGCATGATGTCTTTCATGTATCCCAACTTCGTCACTGCTTCAAGAGTCCTATTCGAGCGGTGGATCATGAAATGCTTGAATTGCGGGAAGATCTATCTTATCTAGAATATCCCATCCGTATTCTTGATCAAGCTAAGCGTCGAACCCGTCAGAAGTCGATCAAATTCCTCAAGGTTCAGTGGTCGAATCATTCTGAAGATGAAGCCACTTGGGAACGCGAGGATAGTCTTCGCGAAGAATACCCCGCTTTCTTTCAGTCTTCCTCTTAATTCTCGGGACGAGAATTCTTGTTAGATGAGGAGAATTGTAACACCCCATGTACTTAATAACAGTGATCACTTTAGTTAATGCCATGTCAGCAAGTTTAACAGTGCCTAATCATCATTTGCATCATATTGCATTTCAAACTCCTAGTTCAAACTTCAATTAAATTCAAAGTGGAAAATAAAAGTTATTCAAAATAGAAACTAAAATATTCATTAAATAACAAATATTCCAGAGACAGTTCTAAAATTGTAATCAACATTTTCTAAATTCATTAAGTGACTCTAACAGCAATAAGACATAAGTATTTAATTCATTTATACTTAAATAAAATCAAAATGAAATGATATGGACTCAAAACCTTTTTATAACAATGCTAGATATTTCACTACAGTTTATGAGCTAAGTCTCATATTTTACAAAAAGTGTAATGGTGACCTACATTTAAGAAAACAGAAAAACATAAAGAAAAGAGATAAAACAAAAGAAAAAGGAAAGGAAACCACCCCCGGCCGCTCGGCCCAACTGGGCAACCAGGCCACCTGACCGGCCCACCCTACCCCTGCTTAACCCCCCCACTCCCACCGAACCCTAGCCGATGTTCCCACTCCCCCCCTCTCAGTCCACTCCCCCATGATCCGATCTGGATCGGGATCCCGTCGACGCCGCCTCGACCTCGACCCCATCGCGCTCGTCACCGACCGCCGCCCGACGCTACCTCGCCGGTGCCCGACCCCGACTCCTCCTCGAGCCCACCTCGCTCAACTACAGGGCTCGGTGAGCCCCGACTTCCTCTCCCCCTTCTCTGCTCCGCCGTGCCCCGGTCGTACTCGCTCCAGCCAGACCGCGCCCACTGCGGCCGGCCGCCCCCGCGCCCAGCCGGCTCGCCCGCTGCTGCTTGGCCCCAGGCTGCGCCTCACTGGCATCCCGCGATGCCCCTCCGCCGGCGCCCGGGTCCGCCCCGTCAGGCGCCCGAAACCGCCCGCACCGATAGCCCGCTATGGCCCCTCTGGGCCACTGCCTAACGGGCCCCACCCCAGGACGTTTTTAGAAAGAAAAAAAGGAAAAGAAAAGGAGTTAAAAGAAAATAAATAAATATTAATTAAGTAATTAATTAATTAACTAAATAATTAATTAACCTAGTTAATTAAACTAATTAAGTTTAAACTAACTTAATGACTAATTAACCTAATTAAACTGTTAATTAACTAAACAGGCAATGACATGTGGGACCCACTGGTCAAATTGACCAGTCAACAGTCATGTTGACTGCTGATGTCAGCATGACATCATTGCTGATGCAGTAAATGAATTTCTGAATTAAATAATTCAAGATGATTAATAAAACTTTAGAAATTCATATAAAATAAACCATAGCTCAGATCGAAAAACTTTGTACATGAAAGTTGCTCAGAATTTTGAGACGAATCCGAATACGCCCTTCGTATTGCTGTCAAATGCCCCTGGCTACCTGAACATGAAACTTTTAGACTGATTTTGATAAATGAATAGTGCTCAACTTTAATAAAATAAATCCGAATAAATTCCTAATTTAACTAAATCATTTAGTTAGGCAGTAGAACACTTCTGCATATCGTTTAGACATGTCATGCATATTGTTTGCATCTTTGTCGTGAATTTATTGTTTCTTCCCCCTCCTTCTCTCTCGATAGACGCCGAGACCGACGATATTGCAGCGGAGTACGACTACGCTCCAGACGAGCAGCCCGTTGACGACCCCTCCTTCTTGCCAGAGCAACCAGGCAAGCCCTCCCCCCCCCTTGAGCATCCAGATATCGCCCATTCCATTTCTCCTGCTTGCATTAGATTTTGCTACTGTTAATGCTTGCTGCTATTCTGATGCATAGCCTGCTTTTGTAACCTATTTATTGCTACCTTACCTGCCTATGTTAAACTGCTTAGTATAGGTTGGTAGTGAACCATCAGTGACCCCCACCACCTTACCCTTGTTGCCCCTGCTTGATCATCGATGACTCGATCAATGTGATCATCGACCAGAGACCGACACATCACTTCACCCCCTTAGTTGTACGACTCTGCATAGTTACTATCGAGTGCCGAGGGTGATACCTCATAACGCACTCCTGATGAATACTCTGCAGTGTAGCTGTTTGGTCGTGGTCATTGAGGGTGATTCCTACTTCTCCACTTCCGATACGACTCTGTCGTGCATTCCCTCTGTGTGAACCTCGAGGGTGATGCCTCATATGTTCACCCTGATGATTTCATCAAGTGGAATCCATCGAGGGTGATTCCTTGGGGTTTCCCTCTTGATGTTATGACCACACGGTTACTTTGACCTTTGTTACAGGCGGGTCGACCCTGATGGGTACCTGCAGGGGATCTATGATGTCGGGTGTGCCGGAAGGGCACTCGAGTGTGATATTGTGGCGGAGCTTCAGAAACTCTGATTGTCTCCGTGTGTTACTAAATCAGCCTATCGGATTTGGGTATTTGATCTGAGTGGGTCGACATGCCCTATACGCACTACCACCACGCAAGATTATGGTTTATGGGGCCCTCTACGTCGTACGTTTCTCCCGAAAGCTCTTCAGACGTCATGGTTCATCGTGCGGGCTGATTGTCGCGAATGGGCTGGATACTTCACTGACGAGTTTAGTGTCGCGCCTGCACCCCGGCCAGTCTCGCAACGCGCAGGCTGCCTAGGGCGATGGCCCAAGACCTCTGGGTGCATAGGTTAGTCCGGCGTGCTGACCTCTCTGCTGAGCCTAGGTAGGGCGCTGCTTCGTGTTGATCTCCCGAGGTCGGGCATTACCGAGCAAGTGTGTCCGACCAGAGTTGATCGAGCGTGTTGGGCAATAGTAGTGCACCCCTGCAGGGAAGAATAATCTATCGATAGCCGGTCCTACGTTAAAGGACGCTCAGTTTGTTTATCCTGATCTACTACTTGAACTGGATACTTGTTTAATTAATTGAAGCTTCGGGATCGCTTTCTCGCAGGGAGTCGAGGAAGGATCTCTAGGCTTTGCTTCAACATGTTTGTTTAATAAGATGCTATTCTACTCTCTTCTATTGCTGCAAGATGGTGGCTTCGTGAAGATGTTTGAAGATGCTAGTCTTCGATAGGACTAGGCCTTCTCTCTATTCTGGCATTTTTGCAGCCCAGTCCACATATACAGCCTTTCCCCCTTGATAATGTTGCATATGTAGTGTAGATCCTTGCTTGCTGAGTACTTCAGATGAGTACTCACGGTTGCTTTGCTTTCTATTTTTCCCTATATTCCCCTACTTGGTGATACAACAGATGATGGAGCCTAGGAGCCAGATGCCACTGCAGGAGCTTACTATCAGATGGGTCCAGACGGTACTTACTACTGGATCAAGCCAGCCGACCAGGAGTAGGATCGGAGGCTCCCAGGAAGGAGGCCTTCGCCTTTCGATCTAGAGTCATTGTTTGTGCTATCCTTCTTAAGGCAAACCTTGGCTAACTATGTCTGTACTCAGATATTATTTGTGTGACTGACTTATGTATTCGGATCCTCGTGATCCCTGCTCTGTAATATTCGTGGATCTCCGTTTATTTGTGTTAGAGTTGTGTTGTGATATCTTCCCGTGAGTCCCTGTGCTTGATCGTGCATGTTTGCGTGTATGATTAGTGCACGATTGAGCCGGGGGCGTCACAATTTTTGGCCTCGTGAAGGAGAAAGTATTGCTCTAGCTTGGGGGAGGCTTAAGTCAATGTTATATTCATGCCCCAATCATGATCTCTCTAGAGAAATTATCATTCAGAATTTTTATGCTCGGCTTTCTCGTGATGATCAATCCATGCTCGATACTTCTTGTACTGGTTCTTTTATGAAGAAGACTATTGAATTCAGGTGGGATCTTTTAGAAAGAATTAAATGCAACTCTAAAGATTGGGAACTCGATGAAGGTAAAGAGTCAGGTATTAAGGTTGAATTTGATTGTGTTAAATCTTTTATGAATACCGATGCTTTTCACAAGTTTAGCACTAAATATGGTCTTGACTCTGAGATAGTAGCCTCTTTTCGTGAATCAATTGCTACTCATGTTGATCTCCCCAAAGAGAAGTGGCTTAAATATCATCCCCCTATCAAAGAAGAAATTAAATAACCGGTCATAGTTAAAGATGAAACTATTATTTACAATGTTGATCCAGTTGTACCTACTGCTTATATTGAAAAACCACCTTTCCCTGTTAGGATAAAGGAACATGCTAAGGTTTCAACTGTGCTTCGCAAAAGTAATATTAGAGCACCTAAACCTGCTAAAAAAATTAAAGTAGAACCTAGTGTTGCTATGGTTAAAGATCTCCTGGTAGAAAATATTGATGGGCATGTTATTTATTTCTGTGATGAAGCTGCTAGAATTGCCAAACCCGATGAAAAAGATAAACATAGACCTGTTGTTGGCATGCATGTTGTCTCAGTTAAAATAGGAGATCATTGTTATCATGGTTTATGTGACTTAGGTGCTAGCATGAGTGCTATTCCTTTTAACTTATACCAAGAAATTATGAATGACATAGCACCCGCTGAAATAGAAGACATAGATGTCACTATTAAACTTGCTAATAGAGACACCATCACACCACTTGGGATTGTTAGAGATGTTGAAGTCTTGTGTGGGAAAATAAAATACCCTACTGATTTTCTAGTTCTTGGTTCCCCACAAGATGACTTTTGTCCCATTATCTTTGGTAGACCTTTCTTGAACACTATCGATGCTACTATAGATTGTCATAAACAAACTGTCAGTTTTCGCTTTGGTGATGAGTCTCATGAATGTAATTTTTCCAAGTTTAATAGACAACCTTATAAGAAAGAATTACCTAGTAAGGATGAAATAATTGGTCTTGCTTCTATTGTTGTGCCTCCTACTGATCCACTAGACAATATTTGCTAGACCATGAAAATGATATGCATATGCATGAAAGAAATGAGATAGATAAAATTTTCTTTGAACAACGACCTCTGCTCAAACACAATTTGCCTATTGAAACTCTAGGAGGTCCTCCTCCACCTAAAGGTGATCCCGTGTTTGAAATAAAACAATTGCCTGACACTTTGAAATATGCTTATCTCGATGAGAAAAAGATATATCCTGTTATTATAAGTGCTAACCTTTCAGGACATGAATAAGAAAGATTATTAAAAATTCTGAAGAAGCATTGTGCTGCTATTGGATATACTCTTGATGATCTTAAGGGCATTAGTCCCACTCTCTGTCCGCACAAGCTTGATATGGAACCTGATGCTAAACCCGTTGTTGATCATCAACGATGTTTGAATCCTAAGATGAAAGAAGTGGTAAGAACTGAAATATTAAAGCTTCTGGAAGCAGGTATAATCTATCCCATAGCTGATAGTAGATGGGTAAGTCCCGTTCATTGTGTCCCTAAGAAGGGAGGTATTACCATTGTTCCTAATGATAAAAATGAACTTATTCCACAAAGAATTGTTACTGGCTATAGAATGGTAATTGATTTTAGAAAATTAAATAAAGCAACTAGAAAAGATCATTACCCTTTGCCTTTTATTGATCAAATGTTAGAAAGACTAATTGATCAAATGTTAGAAAGACTATCTAAGCACACACACTTTTGTTTTCTTGATGGATATTCTGGTTTTTCTCAAATACCTGTTTCATAACCTGATCAAGAGAAAACCACCTTTACTTGCCCATTTGGAACTTATGCTTATAGACGTATGCCTTTTGGTTTATGCAATGCACCTGGTACCTTTCAAAGACATATGACTGCTATATTCTCTTATTTTTGTGAAAAGATTGTTGAGGTTTTCATGGATGATTTTTCTGTTTATGGAACTTCTTTTGATGATTGCTTGAGCAACCTTGATCGAGTTTTGCAGAGATGTGAGCAAACTAATCTTTACTTGAATTGGGAGAAGTGCCACTTTATGGTTAATGAAGGTATTGTCTTGGGGCATAAAATTTCTGAACGAGGTATTGAGGTGGACAAAGCTAAAGTTGATGCAATTGAGAAAATGCCATGTCCTAAAGATTAAAGGTATTCATAGTCTCCTTGGTCATGCTGGTTTCTATAGAAGGTTTATTAAAGACTTCTCTAAAATTTCTAGGCCTCTCACAAATCTTTTACAAAAGGATGTTCCATTTGTTTTTTATGATGACTACGTAGAAGCCTTTGAAACACTTAAGAAAGCCCTAACTTCTGCACCTATTGGTCAACCACCTGATTGGAATTTGCCTTTTGAAATTATGTGTGATGCTAGTGCTTATGCTGTTGGTGTTGTTTTAGGACAAAGAGTTGATAAGAAATTAAATGTTATTCATTATGCTAGCAAAACTCTAGACAGTGCCCAAAGAAATTATGCTAGTGCTGAAAAATAATTTTTAGCAGTTGTGTTTGCTTGTGACAAATTCAGATCTTACATTGTTGATTCTAAAGTTATTGTTCACACCGATCATGCTGCTATATATTAAATATCTTATGGAAAAGGAAGATGCTAAACCTAGACTCATTAGGTGGGTTCTCTTGCTACAAGAAATTGATTTACATATTACTAATAGAAAAGGAGCTGAGAACCCCGTAGCTGATAACTTATCTAGGTTAGAGAATATCCTAGATGACCCACTACCTATTGATGATAGCTTTCCTGATGAACAACTAACTGCAATAAATGTTTCTCATAATACTTCTTGGTATGCTGACTATGCTAATTATATTGTTGCTAAATACATACCACCTAGTTTCACATACCAACAAAAGAAAAAATTCTTCTATGATTTAAGACATTACTTTTGGGATGACCCACATCTTTATAAAGGAGTAGATAGTATTATTAGATGTTGTGTACCTGAGCATGAACAGGAACAAATCCTATGGAAATGTCACTCCAAAGCTTATGGAGGGCATCATGCGGGAGATAGAACTGCTCATAAGGTATTGCAATCTGGTTTTTATTGGCCTACTCTCTTCAAGGATGCCCGTAAGTTTGTTTTATCTTGTGATGAATGTCAAAGAATTGGTAATATCGGTAAGCATCAAGAAATGCCAATGAATTATTCACTTGCTGTTGAACCATTTGATGTTTGGGGTTTTGATTATATGGGACATTTTCCTTCCTCTAATGGGTATACACATATTTTGGTTGCTGTTGATTATGTTACTAAGTAGGTAGAAGCTATTCCAACTAGTAGTGTTGATCATAACACTTCCATTAAAATGCTTAAAGAAGTTAGTTTCCCGAGGATTGGAGTCCCTAGATATTTAATGACTGATGGTGGTTCACACTTTATTCATGGTGCTTTCCATAAAATGGTTGCTAAATAGGATGTTAACCATAGAATTGCATCATCCTATCATCCTCAATCTAGTGGTCAAGTTGAACTTAGAAATAGAGAAATAAAACTAATATTACAGAAAACTGTTAATAGGTCCCGAAAGAATTGGTCTAAGAAATTGGATGATGCACTTTGGGCCTACAGAACAACATATAAAAATCCTATGGGTATGTCTCCCTATAAAATGGTTTATGGAAAAGCTTGTCATTTGCCTCTAGAGTTAGAACATAAAGCATATTGGGCAATTAAAGAACTCAACTATGATTTCAAACTTGCCAGTGAAAAGAGGTTATTTGATATTAGCTCATTAGATGAATGGAGAACCCAAGCTTATGAAAATGCCAAGTTATTTAAAGAAAAAGTTAAAAGATGGCATGACAAAAGAATCCAAAAGCGAGAATTCAAAGTTGGAGAATATGTTCTTTTGTACAAATCTCGTTCTAGATTCTTTGCAGGAAAACTTCTCTCTAAATGGGAAGGACCATATATTATCGAGGAGGATTATCGCTCTGGAGCCATCAAGATTAATAATGCCGAAGGTACTAACCCGAAGGTGGTCAATGGGCAAAGAATTAAACACTATATCTCAGGTACGCCTATTAATGTTGAAAGCAATATTATTCAAACCATGACACCGGAGGAACACATAAATGAGACCTTCCGAAACACTCCAGAATAAAAAAGGAGGAGGTACGTGATACGGTAAGTAAACGGACTCTGAAAAATCTACAAAAATATTTTCTGTCAGGTTTGGAATATTACAAAAATTAGGAAAATAAGAAACAACAAGGAAGGCAACCGAGGAGGGCATAAGACACCAGGGCACGCCCAGGTGGGTTGTGCCCACCTTGGGAACCTTCCCGACTATGTTTTCCTCTAGTTTCCTTGTTTCCCAAGATAAAAAATCTTTATATACCCCCTGAATGTATTGACCACCGTATCGCGGAGAAATCTTCTGTTCTTCTTTCATGCTGCTTTCCTGACAGATCTGAAAATATGTCATCTCAAGATTCAGAGGGAGAGAGCTATGTTGCTGATTATATTGCAAACCCCAAGGTTTACGGAGATGTGGAACATTATGGTTGGACCACAGGGGAAGAAGAAGACTATGATCCAAAAGGGAAAGAAGAGACAAGCTCAGATGAAGACGAAGTTCCATTACCCCAAACCTGGGGACATGCACGTGGAATTCAAGAAGTCAAGTCTCCCTAATAAAGCAAAGAAACCTAAGATCTAGTTTATCCCTTTTCGTCTCTTGCAGGAAAACAAGCAGGAATTATGCAAAAAGATATTAAGGCTTGAATAGGAGATCGATGACTTGAGGGAGGAAAATTCCATCCTCAAGCGTAAGCTAAGGAAGAAGAACACCACCTCATCACCACCACCATCATCATCTTCCCCACCAAAGGAGACTTGAGTTCATGGTATGGGCACTCCCCTTGGCTTGTGCCAAGCTTGGGGGAGGTGCCCCGGTATCGTATCACCACCACTATCTTTGCCTTTATCTATTTTAGTTCAATCTTTAGTTATCCTATGATTTAGTTGAATAAAAGTTTAGTTCGATCCTTTCTTTTCGAGTGCTTGCTTAGTGATCTATCTATGTAATCGTGTGCGAGATATATAATAAAGAGTAGTTTGAGTTTTGTTTCTTTACTCTTTTGTTCCAATAAAAAGAAAGGGAAATAAATGAAAAAGATCATATGCTAATCTTATGGTAGATCCTTCAACATGTGGTGCTTGCTCAATATCTTTGCTACCCAAAAACTGCGCACTAAGTAGAGATACTACTTGTGCATCCAAAAACCCTTAAACCCAAAATCTTATATTGAGAGTCCACCATACCTACCTATGGATTGAGTAAGATCCTTCAAGTAAGTTGTCATCGGTGCAATAAGGCAATAAAAATGGGATAATTAGATTTATGCCCCTAGTTGTGTCCCACTCGTCTGTTTTACCCCTAGTTCCCAAAAGTCACCGGTTCTGTCCAAGTCACTTTGCTCCTCTTATGCTTTTGCCCTTTGACCGTTTGACCGTCAGTTTGAAAACTTCATAACTAATTCATATTAAATCAGAAAAATGCAAATAAGATATCAAAATATTCGAAAAAACATCACCTATATGTGAATGTCATTTGCATTCATGAAAAAAGTGTTGGAAAGTGCCCATCCGAGTTTTAGCTCTTATGCTACCACCATGAATAGTAAAATTTAAAAAAGTTCAAGAAATTAAAAAAAAAATTGGTGGCAAAGAATGACAAATGTTTTAAGTGTCTGCCAAGTTTCATCAAGGAATAACATTCATGGGTGCTGCGGCAAAAAAAACAATCAGCACTCCAAAATAGATTATTTTTTTGCCACGACTTCCACGAATGTCGTTCCCAGATGAAACTTGGCAAGCACTTAGAACGTTTGTTGTTCTTTGCCACCATATTTTTTTTGAATTTTTTTAGATTTTACTATTCATGGTGGTATCAAAAGAGCTAAAACTCGGATGTGCACTTTCCAACACTTTTTTCATGAATGCAAATGACACTGACATATAGGTGATGTTTTTCTAAAAAAATTGGTATCTTATTTGCATTTTTCTGATTTAGTATGAATTAGTTATGAAGTTTTCAAACTGACGGTCAAAGGGCAAAAGCATAAGAGAAGCAAAGTGCCTTGGACAGAACCGGTGACTTTTGGGAACTAGGGGTAAAACAGACGAGTGGGACACAACTAGGGGCATAAATCTAATTATCCCAATAAAAATTGCTTCTAAATGTGTTGGATCATTTAGTGTAAGAGAAAATTGAGCGTTGTACGAACATATGATGGCAAAGTAATAAAAGCGACGGACTACATAATAAAGGTTGCTATCATAAGGGGCAATATAACGTGACATTCTTTTGCATTAAGGGATTTGGCATACAAACGAATAAGCGCATGACAACCTCTGCTTCCCACTGCGAAGGGCCTATCTTTTACTTTTATGCATTTACTTTTATGTAAGAGCCAAAGTATTCTTCCCTATTCCTTTTTATTTTCTCTTTTTGCAAGCATCATGTGGTGAGGAAAGATCTAGGCACATATATCCAGTTTGATATGAGTGGGCATGAGTTATTATTGTTGACATCACCCTTAAGGTGAATACGTTGGGAGGCGAAACTATAAGTCCCTATCTTTCTATGTGTCCGGTTGAAACTTTTTGTTCATGGGTATGCTGTGAGTGTTAGCAATCATAGAAGATTAAATGATGGTTGAGTATGTGGACTTGCCTAAAGGTTCCGATACGTGACCCTTCCTGAAAATATGATGAATTGTAGTTGCAAAGTTGACTGAGAACACAGTTTGTTGGTTTTCAATAAGGTTTATGCTTTATACTTCAATGTTGTGATGAATTGTTACTTGTTCATGAGAAGTTATATGATAAAAGTTGTTTGATAAAGTTTTATGTTAAAGTTCCTTGCTGTAATAATAATATGCATGATGCTTCTATGTCCGTATTTTGTTTTTATCGACACCTCTCTCTCTAAGCATGTGGACATGTTTTTTGATTTTGTTTTTTCGCTTGAGGACAAGCGAGGTCTAAGCTTGGGGGAGTGGATACGTCCATTTTGCATCATGTTTTCCTCCTATTATTTATAGTGTTTTATGCATAATAATGCTTTTTGGAGTAATTCTAATGCCTTTTCTCTCATAATATGGAAGGTTTACACAAAGAGGGAGAATACCGGCAACTGGAATTCTGGACCTGAAAAAGCTACGTCAGAGTTACCTATTCTGCACATCTCCAAATGAGCTGAAAATTTACGGAGAATTATTTTGCAATATATAAAAAATACTCGAGCAAATAACTACCGGAGGAGGCCCACCAGGTGGGCACAACCCACCTGGGCGCGCCAGGCCCCCCAGGCGCGCCCTGATGGGTTGTGCCCTCCTCGGCCCACCTCTGGTGCCCATCTTCTGGTATATAGGTCATTTTGACCTAGAAAAAAATCAGAGGGGGACTTACGGGATGAAGCGCCAACGTCTCGAGGCAAAACTTGGGCAGGAGCACTTTTGCCCTTCGGTGGAGCGATTCCGTCGGGGGAACTTCCCTCCAGGAGGGGGAAATCATCGCCATCGTCATCACCAACAACTCCCCCATATTTGGGAGGGCCATCTCCATCAACATCTTCAACATCACCATCTCCTCTCAAATCCTAGTTCATCTCTTGTGTTCAATCTTTGTACCGGAACCTTAGATTGGTACTTGTGGGTGACTAGTAGTGTTGATTACATCTTGTAGTTGATTACTATATGGTTTATTTGGTGGAAGATTATACGTTCAAATCCATTATGCTATTTAATACCCCTCTGATCTTGAGCATGATTATCATTTGTGAGTAGTTACTTTTGTTCTTGAGGTCACGGGAGAAGTCATGTTGCAAGTAATTATTTGAACTTGATATGTGTTCGATATTTTGATGATATATATGTTGTGCTTCCCTTAATGGTGTCATGTGAACGTCGACTACATGGCACTTCACCATATTTGGGCCTAAGGGAATGCATTGTGGAGTAGTTATTAGATGATGGGTTGCTAGAGTGACAGAAGCTTAAACCCTAGTTTATGCACTACTTCGTAAGGGACCGATTTGGATCCAAAAGTTTAATGCTATGGTTAGATTTTATCTTAATACTTTTCTCGTAGTTGCGGATGCTTGTGAGGGAGTTAATCATAAGTAGGAGGTTTGTTCAAGTAAGAATAGCACCTAAGCACCGATCCACCCACATATCAAATTATCAAAGTAGCGAACACAAATCAGACCAACATGATGAAAGTGATATGGTGAAATTCCCGTGTACCCTCAAGAACGCTTTGCTTTTCAAAAGAGACGGTTTTGGCCTGTCCTTTGTCACAAAAGGATTGGGCTATCTTGCTACACTTTATTTACCGTTATCGTTACTTGCTCATTATAAATGATCCTACTATCAAATTACCTGTTACCGACTATTTCAGTGCTTGCTGAAATTACCTTGCTGAAAACCACTTGTCATTTCCTACTGCTCCTCGTTGGGTTCGACACTCTTACTTATCAAAAGGACTACAATTAATCCCCTATACTTGTGGGTCATCAGTGACCCTCTGCGCGGGGCAGCGAGGGGCGCCTAGGGCTTGGGAGGGGCGATGCCATGGTGGTCGACGTGAGAGGGAGGGGAGGAGATAAAGGCGATGAATGTGAGCATTCCTCCGAATGCCATGGGAGGCGCAGTATTTATAGCGAGCAATGCCACACCTACGTAAGATATGTTGCGTGATTAACATAACAGCTAGGTGGGCATATTTTTGTTGGAGTAAATTACGGGGGAGGGGAGGAGTGGAAATATTGCTGGTCACAACGGATTGGAAGAGCGCGGGGGGAGGAGAGTCATGCATGCAGATTGTTTTCACACGGGGAGGAGTGGTGGGACTGGTGGAGGGAGAAGGAGAGTCAAGCAGGCAGATTGTTTTCACACATGGAGAGGAAAAGATTTGGAGACGAACGGGCTTCCTGCAGGTATGGGGAACGGTGCATAAGTCATCTTACATGCAATGAACTGACCATTGCATGCCGGGCTAGGTAGACTCAAGTCATTAAAAACATACACGCCCCACACATGTTCAGATTTCAAGGTGCACTAAATTATTGCATGCGATGATTAAGGCTGGCCATAGTGGTGGTATCTTAGCTGGTATCATGCACTCGGGAATAGCAAACATGCTGATGTGGCAAAGAATTAAAGAAGAGAGGGGGGTTAGAGTAACATAGGTAGATACCGTATCATGTTAAATGCTATGCTACTTTGTGTCATGCATGGAAATAAATATGATCATCTATGATACTACTCTATGATACGATGCACTATAAAGGTAGTATCATACACTAGTATCATGCACATGATACTAGTATATGATACTTTCCACTATGAGTAGCCTAAGAGAATATTGACTAATGCATGTAAAAATTCTTTGTCATTTAGTGTTCATGCATGCATGCAATGCGATAATGCATTGGTAAACACAATGTTTTGTGAAGAACGAGAGCATTAATTGAGTACTCTTGCAGACTACAAAAACTATTCCACCGCCTCTATCTTTGTAAGAGTAGGTGAAATTTTTGAATCGAGCCCTTTAAACTAGTAGAAGGGAGGTAGTAGTACTCTTATAGCTAACCTTGTTGTGATGACTATATAGGACATGGCATGCACCTGGATGGAGGAACTAGTCTGCATTGTGCATATAAGTTTTGTCTGAAGTCAAAGTACCTCTACTTTGACCAAACTTATAGAAAAATGTATCAACACACACAATGTCAAATCAATATTTTTATATTCATTATGAAATGTAGTTTCAAAAAATATATATTTGGTATTGTAGATATTGATATTTTTAATATAAATTTGATCGAACTTTGCAAACTTTGACTTGACACAAATCTTACGCGGAGTAAAAAGGACCAGAGGGAGTATCATGCATGCGGAGTAGGCAAAAAAAATTGCTCATTTATAGCCGTCCGAAGTCTCAAAGGGCGCGACCGTGCAAGGGAGGCGAAGGTCGCGGGAGGCGCGCCGGTTGACGGAATTAAGTGAAAGTTACATGCACGCACCGGCATGGCGTGCAAACACGCAGAAGCTATACCATCATGCCTATGATGTGGGTCTAGTATGTGACGCCCCCGGCTTAATCGTGCACTAATCATACACGCAAATGCACATGATCAAGCCTCAGGACTCACTTGAAGGAATCACAACACAACTCTAAAACATAAATAAAGGCATACAAGCATTATATTACAAGCCAGGGCCTCGAGGGCTCGAATACATAAGCTTGATGTCAACAATCATCAGCGGAAGCGTTAGATATCTGAGTACAGATATAAAAGAGAAACTGATAAGCCTTTAAGAAGGCGGTGCAAAACAAAAGCTACGATCGAAAAGGCGCAGGCCCCCTGCCTGGGACCCTCCGAACCTACTCCTGATCGTCGGTCAACTCGAAGTAGTAACCACCCTCGGGGTGGTAGTAGTAGTCGTCGGCGGGGGTAGCTATCTCAGGGGCTCCGTCGTCTGGTTGCATCAAACGGATATGGGGAAAAAGAGGAAGCAAAGCAACCGTGAGTACTCATCTGAAGTACTCAGCAAGCAAAGATCTACACTACATATGCAACATTATCAAAGAAAGGCTGTATATGTGGACTGGGCTACAGAAAAGCCAGAATAGAGAGAAGGCCTAGTCCTATCGAAGACTAGCATCTTCAGCGGTCTTACATCATTAGAAGAGTGTAGATTAGTACATTATAAAGTAGTAGCAGTATTAAGTATCAACCTCGCCCAGAGATCCTTCCTCGACTCCCTGCGAGAAAGCGATCCCAGAGCCCTAATATCCATTTCTCATCTCATCATTAAGTTCTAGTTGTATCGATCGGGATACAACTCCGAGCGTCCGTTACCGAGGATCCGGCTATGCATAGATGTTTTCTTCCCTGCAAGGGTGCACCAACTTACCCACCACGCTCGCTTAACTCCGGCCGAACACACTTTTCTGGGTAATGCCCGGCCTCGGCCAAACGATACGCCGCAACCCGACCTAAGCTTAACAGAGAGGTCAGCACGCCGGACTAAACCTATGCACCCAAGGGTCTTGGGCCATCGCCCCGGGCGCTCCTGCATGCTGCGTGGGCGGCCGTGAGCAGACCAAGCAACCCACACTATCAAGGCGGTTGCTTAACGCAGTCCAACCCGGCACGCGTCGCTCAGTCGTTGACGTCCATTAAGCTTCGGCTGATGCATACGACGCAGAGTGCCCATAACTTATCCCACGTGATGGTTAGTGCTATCGCGCCAGAGGCCCACTCGGATCAAATATCCAAATCGTTAGTGTATTGGGGGTTTGCGGTAACGAGCAGAGACTCACGATCGATGTGACCCCATCGCCCCATCTCGAGGACTTGCGGCAAGGGCTAAGAATGTCCGGCCACGCCTCGTAATTATCTCACGGGCACCCTCCAGGTCAACCCGTCTTCCAAACGCTCGCGGGTACCCCTCAGGGCTGACCCGATGTCATCATGGTTCTATGTTAAGTCAAGGTAACCGTGTGTCCAAACACCAGGGGGAAACCCAAGGAATCACCCTCGATGGATTCCACCTGATGTAGTCGTCAAGGTGAACTTAGGAGGAATCACCCTTGAGGTTAACACTTGAGGTGTTGCACAACGGCGTCATTATCGGGAGTGGTGAAGGAGGAATCACCCTCGATGACCATGACCGAATAGCTACTCTACAGAGTTAACTTCAGAAGTGCTAAACGAGGTATCACCCTCGGCACTCGATAGTAACGCTGCAGTGTCGTACAACTAAAGGGGTGATGTGCGGTGCCGGGGCCTGGTTGTCGATCATGTTGATCGAGTCACCTGATAATCCAGCGGGGCAACTGGGACAAAGTGGGGTCTCTGGTGGGTCTCTATCCATCCTATACTAAGCAGTTTAGGATAAGCAAGTAGGTATCAACAGCAGTTACAAAAACAGGCTATGCATCAGAAATAGGATAAACAACAGTAGCAGCAATTTCTATTGCAAGCATAAAAGAGAAAGAATAGGCGATATTGGTATGTTCAAAGGGGGGTGCTTGCCTGGAAGCTCTGCGGCAAGAGAAGGGTCGTCAATAGTGTCGTCGAACTCCGGAGCTGCGTCGGTCTCGGGGACTGCGTCGGTACCAGGGTCTACCGAGAGAGAAGAGGGGGGAGGAAACAGATAAATACACAGCAAACATATGCAACACAGAGCATGTCATGCTATGGTGTAGTGCAGGGTTGCCTAAAAGCATGTCTAAGTCATATTAGTTATTTTAGGATTTAAGTTGGAATAATTAACCGGTGTATATGCACTATTCATCTACCGGAAACAGGCTAAAAGTTACGGGTTCACCTCCGTAGAGGGTCCTGGCACGAAAACAGAAGGCACGATTGGATTCGTCTCGTCGTTCTGAGCAACTTTCATGTATAAAGTTTTCCGATCCGAGCTACGGTTTAAATTCTATGAATTTTCAAATATTAAATCATTTTCTGGAATTATTTTAAATTAACAGAAAAGAAATATTGCGTCAGCGTTGCATCAGCATGACGTCTACAGCTAGCTGACCCACTGACCAGGTCAAACCTGACCAGTGGGTCCCACCTGTAATGGACAGTGGGTTAAACAGAGTTTTAGTTAGCTCTAACTGAGGTCAATTAGCAGCTGGGCCCCACATGTCAGTGACTCATTAGGTTAACTAATTAATTTTAATTAAATAAATCGTTGATTAAGGGAGTGGGGCCCGCAGGTCAGTGGCACAGTGCTGCCACGTCAGCCAGTTGACCGGTCAACGTGGTCAACTGGGGCCCGTGGGGCCCGCTAGCAGTGACCCAGGGGTGGCCCCAGGTGTGCCACGTCGACGGCGGCCGGCGGCTGAACGCCGGCGATCGAAAACATGGCGGAGGCGCTCAGGACCTCACCGGAATCCGTGTACAGGGGGCCATTTGGACTGCGCGTTGGCGCGTTCGGACGAGCGCTCAACGACGCATCTAATGGTGGCGGTGACTTGGCCGAAAACGGCCGGAAACAGCGCCGGCGACGAGGTTTGCAGCGGAGCGGCTACGGGTGACGGTGAAATGGAGCTACGGCGCACTGCGGCTCGGGCGAAAGGGCTAGGCAGATGCTGCGCGACGCGGTGAAGCTAACGGGCATACGCCCGTGACCATTTGGTCACCGGAGACTCGCCGGCGACGAGCTCTGCGGCGCTGCGTTCGGCCATAGTGGAAGAGGCAGCTAGGGACCGCACAAGAGCAAATGGAGAGAGGGAGAAGAAAGGTGGTGGCTCACCGTGCTGCTACGGAAAGCCTTCGACAGCTTAGGAGCGCAGGGGTGGCCGGAGATGAAGGAGATCGCCGGCGGCCGAGGCGGAAGGGGGCGGCTCGATCCGTGACCTACGGTGCTCCCCGGCTGACGCTCGTGGATGGGGACGAGGCAGTCGACGACGGCCGAGCTGCTGGACAGGTCGGCGAGGCGAGGCGAGGTCGGTGGCTGCGGCTGCAACGGCGAGCGGCGCCGGTCGCGTTCGGTGGTGGAGGAGAACGAGCGAGAGAGAGCGAGGGAGAGGGGGAAGTGGATATGGATGACCAGGGGGAGGGACGGGGGTCTCCCTTATCCGCTCGGCTGTCAGTGGCGTCGGCGTGTCGTCGTCTCATCGGCGGGCGGGCGCGCAGCCACGGGCACGGCGACAACGCGAGAGAGAGAGAAGAGAGGATGGAGAGGTGGGCTGGTTGGGCTGGGCCACGGGCACTGTGCACTTAGGCTCAGTGTACAGCGGCATTTCTTCTTTTCCCATTTTGTTTTTCTGTTTTGCTTTTTCAGAAGGGTTTTTGAATTAAAATGAGCTGCCAAATGATTTTGTATAAATGTGAAACTTGGTCACATAAATACAATGGATTATTCCCCATTGCCTCAAAAAGTTTGGGCAATTTAGGAATCCTTTTGAATTTTTCAAAAATGAATATGGCATTTAAAGTGCTGTTTTGGCACTATTTCAAATTCTTTGGCCCGCTTTGACTTGATGGTGATGTTGTTTTCCTTAACAACAAATTGTTTTGGAATATTTGCTAAATGATGAACATTTTTGCAGCAATATTTGAGCAACGTCAAATTGCACTTTGAATTTGAATTGAATTCAGAGAAGGAATTTGAAATGAGATATTTAACCACTATGATTAATCAATGCAAATGATGATGACTTGGCATGATCATAAGGGATTATTGTGGTGTGATATTGGGGATGTTACAAATCTCCTCCACTACAAGAAATCTCGTCCCGAGATTTTAGCGGTGGAGTAAGAGGTGACTTCGGGAGAACGGACCTTTGCAAGGTCGATTATGTGGCAGATAATTCAGGGAATGTGGCAGAAGTACCTCTCGAGTTGAAACCTAGGAAAACATCGAGAGCAAAGTATGAAGGTACAATAGGAAGTTTCAAGCGAATGGGCAAACAATCGATACCTGAACAGAGTGTGAGAAGGGGGTTTAGAGCATCGGGAATAGATCATCTCTCGGAGGGTGGCTCATGACAACACACAAAGCCAAAAGCAAAGGATACTTCGGAATCAAGGATGTACAGGAGAGTCAGGTTCCGATCCTGTGGAACCGTGATGAGGGTCGATCGAGAGTAGGGAGAACGGTATCATATTAATGGTCATGACATCAAGGTATGTCAGAGGATAGTCTGTCAGTTATGTCGGTAACAACGTCGGTACCAAGGGCGAGGGACGAAGAGAAGCATTTTCCTGCTCGTAAGAACGAGTCGGATCAATAGGCAAAGTTCTCGTCCATCGGGGGTTACCGGAATGTCATCAACAATATTAACAGGGTCTCACTGACAAGGTTGTACACCAGGGTGTTTTATAAGCAGGGAACTATTTCTGCTTATATCATATAGATCACAAGAAAGGTTAAACAAACCAATGGAAAGGAAAATGTGTTTATACACAAGAATTAGGAGTGTATCTTTTCCCAAGGAAAAGTAGAGCATGATATACATGTCAGAACAACAAGTACATCACTATTTAGATAAAGGGGCAAGGGAATTCATGATGTTATCCATACAACGGTGTTTGGATAATAGAGCAAGAAACATTTGGCAATGTGCCTCCAATGTTCTTGTTGATATTCGGAATACCATAGTCATGCTTCGAGGTAGCATTGCTAGGGTGTTTCAAGTAAAAGATTGGATCCGAAGAGCACAAGAGTTACAAAGGAACAATTATAAGAATAGCAGGGAACTCAATGTCAGAGCAAAACATGACCAAGTCTGTGTTGGTAGGAAGTCAAGGATGTTGTCGATGATAATACAAATCATCGAGGGGCAATGATGGTATTCCTCACCATGAATTCAATTGATAACTTGGAAGAAGTCAAAGTGTTGACGGTGATCACATCACATTTGTCGAGGGGTTCTATGAAGATGCCATCGAGCAGCAACGACATCAAGCAAAAGGAATGATGAAGCGAAGGCTATTGGAACCACAGATACCTCACAAGCTTGAAATCAAGCTTGTTGTTCGAGGTGAAATGATAAGATGAGGAAGATCGGCGTAAGCTTCGCTCATTGTTGAAAAATTGTGCTCCGGGAATAAGAACCAGGTAGCACAGTTAAAATTTAGCACGATGATGATATAGCCGATCAGGCTAGGAATGATGTGATGGAGTATTAAACTTCCTAGTAACAAGTACTAGGGATAATACCCGAAGGTAAATCATAATAGAGGTTGGACGGGTGAAATGATCTTCAGAGGACAAGTATTTTATCTTGTCCGGGAAATGGAATCAAGGAGAAAATATGGTCGGAACCGCGATTGCAAAGGATCAATTCATAGATACAAGATGAACTTATACCAAGGGAACAATTATTTTTACGAGCAGCTTCCATGATGAGTTCTACATCGGGTCCATGGGCATGAACACAAAGGTTCAAGGTCGACTCCCACTTCTTCAATGCATAACCTTTCATTCACTCCTCGTTTTCAAAGAAATTGTAGTGCAGAAGATTTATCTAGTGAAGCACCAGAAGAGTATGACTCGCAAAACTTTCGAGTTCACATGGATTAGGGAAAGCATAGGTTCAACCCGTAGGGGTATCTTAGGAACATATACCACGAATTTCAGGAGTACATAACTCAAGCTCGATGGTAGAGCATGGCTGACTAAAGGAGAGGATACATTTTACCAAAGGCATTATGTATCAGGGGAGAACTTACAAGATTTCAGATGTTAAGGACACTGTCGGATAACAACCCAATAATGGATCTGGCGATTCACGACGGAGTTGATGTGAGTATCGGTAATCAGTCAGAGGAAGAAGGGATGCAAAGGCATCGGCTTATCAAAACATCTGAATAATTCGATGCTTTAAATACAAAGAAACTTGATTTCTAGATCGGTGTATCAGAATCAGATGCTCTGATCAAAGATGGATAGGTTGAACAGACTTAGAGGCACACCGATCAAATCTTGATTGGGCAAGAACCAGCTCATATCCGGAACGATGTCTGAGCCGAAAAGAAATTTTTCTAAGGATTAATTGATGATTGCAAGTATTCGCACACATGTTGACTCAATAGGATCAGAATGTCAATCACAAAGGATTATAGTAAATACTACTAGACATGTGGAATTAACCATAATGCAAGTAGGCATGGAGATTTAAGAGCAATAGGCTGCAGAGGATTTTCGGGAGATCGAATTGCATTCGAAGAATTTTGTGAAACATATGAACAGGGATGAACGAATCCCCGATAAGTGTGAGGAATTATTCGTAGGGGTATTCAGGCGGAAAAGAGCTGCAAGGCAGTCGGAAAAAGGATTCTCGAAAGTCGGAGAATACTTTCGGGTATCTTGTAATAACAAGAACAACTAGGGATGGAAGTATGAACAGCGAGGGTACGCAGTTATCCATAAGGATTCAACGGTGTTAAGGGATTGCAAAAGGAATGAACACAAGTTCTCGGGAGAAGATCGGAGAGTATCGTCGAAGTCTTCTGGTGAAGTAGGCAACCATCCGGAATGAAGGGGCTCTCCGGGGAAAACCGTTACGAGAACCTAATGTAGTTAGTAAATTCATTTAACCTGAATAGAAGAGAGATCAGAGTCCCGGAGTATAGACGAGGAATAAAAGATCCTAATACCACCCAATTGGCGACGTGGGCCCGTAAGCCACACAGCCAAGTCAGTAAAACAATTTTGACAACTAGACTCAACTTCAGCCAAGGAGTTGGAAAGGGGGTTCCTACAGGCAGTCGGCTCTGATACCAACTTGTGACGCCCCCGGCTTAATCGTGCACTAATCATACACGCAAATGCACACGATCAAGCCTAAGGACTCACTTGAAGGAATCACAACACAACTCTAAAACATAAATAAAGACATACAAGCATTATATTACAAGCCAGGGCCTCGAGGGCTCGAATACATAAGCTTGATGTCAACAATCATCAGCGGAAGCGTTAGATATCTGAGTACAGATATAAAAGAGAAACAGATAAGCCTTTAAGAAGGCGGTGCAAAACAAAAGCTACGATCGAAAAGGCGCAGGCCTCCTGCCTGGGACCCTCCGAACCTACTCCTGGTCATCGGTCAACTCGAAGTAGTAACCACCCTCGGGGTGATAGTAGTAGTCGTCGGCGGGGGCAGCTATCTCAGGGGCTCCGTCATCTGGTTGCATCAAACGGATATGGGGAAAAAGAGGAAGCAAAGCAATTGTGAGTACTCATCCGAAGTACTCAGCAAGCAAGAATCTACACTACATATGCAACATTATCAAAGAAAGGTTGTATATGTGGACTGGGCTACAGAAAAGCCAGAATAGAGAGAAGGCCTAGTCCTATCGAAGACTAGCATCTTCAGCGGTCTTGCAGCATTAGAAGAGTGTAGATTAGTATAGTATAAAGTAGTAGCAGTATTAAGTATCAACCTCGCCCAGAGATCCTTCCTCGACTCCCTGCGAGAAAGTGATCCCAGAGCCCTAATATCCATTTCTCATCTCATCATTAAATTCTAGTTGTATTGATCGGGATACAACTCCGAGCGTCCGTTACCGAGGATCCGGCTATGCATAGATGTTTTCTTCCCTGCAGGGGTGCACCAACTTACCCACCACGCTCGCTTAACTCCGGCCAGACACACTTTTCTGGGTCATGCCCAGCCTCGGCCAAACGATACGCCGCAACCCGACCTAAGCTTAACAGAGAGGTCAGCACGTCGGACTAAACCTATGCACCCAGGGGTCTTGGGCCATCGCCCTGGGTGCTCCTGCACGTTGCGTGGGCGGCCGTGAGCAGACCTAGCAACCCACACTATCAAGGCGGTTGCTTAACGCGGTCCAACCCGGCGTGCACCGCTCAGTCGCTGACGTCCATTAAGCTTCGGCTGATGCATACGACGCAGAGTGCCCATAACTTATCCCACGTGATGGTTAGTGCTATCGGGCCAGAGGTCCACTCGGATCAAATATCCAAATCGTTAGTGTATTGGGGGGTTTGCGGTAACAAGCAGAGACTCACGATTGATGTGACCCCATCGCCCCGTCTCGAGGACTTGCGGCAAGGGCTAAGAATGCCCGGCCACGCCTCGTAATTATCTCACGGGCACCCTCCAGGTCAACCCGTCTTCCAAACGCTCGCGGGTACCCCTCAGGGCTGACCCGATGTCATCATGGTTCTGTGTTAAGTCAAGGTAACCATGTGTCCAAACACCAGGGGGAAACCCAAGGAATCACCCTCGATGGATTCCACCTGATGTAGTCGTCAAGGTGAACTTAGGAGGAATCACCCTCGAGGTTCAAACTTGAGGTGTTGCACGACGGCGTCGTTATCGGGAGTGGTGAAGGAGGAATCACCCTCGATGACCATGACTGAATAGCTACTCTACAGAGTTAACATCAGAAGTGCTAAACGAAGTATCACCCTCGGCACTCAATAGTAATGCTATAGTGTCGTACAACTAAGGGGGTGATGTGCGGTGCCGGGGCCTGGTTGTCGATCATGTTGATCGAGTCATCTGATAATCTAGCGAGGCAACTGGGACAAAGTGGGGTCTCTGGTGGGTCTCTATCCAGCCCATACTAAGCAGTTTAGGATAAGCAGGTAGGTATCAACAGCAGTTACAAAAACAGGCTATGCATCAGAAATAGGATAAACAACAGCAGCAGCAATTTCTAATGCAAGCATAAGAGAGAAAGAATAGGCGATATCGGTATGTTCAAAGGGGGGGTGCTTGCCTGGAAGCTCTGCGGCAAGAGAAGGGTCGTCAACAGTGTAGTCGAACTCCGGAGCTGCGTCGGTCTCGGGGACTGCGTTAGTACCGAGGTCTACCGAGAGAGAAGAGGGGGGAGGAAACAGATAAATACACAGCAAACATATGCAACACAGAGCATGTCATGCTATGGTGTAGTGCAGGGTTGCCTAAAAGCATGTCTAAGTCATATTAGTTATTTTAGGATTTAAGTTGGAATAATTAACCGGTGTATATGCACTATTCATCTATCAGAAATAGGCTAAAAGTTGCGGGTTCACCTTCGTAGATGGTCCTGACACGGAAACAGATGGCACGGTTGGATTCGTCTCGTCGTTCTGAGCAACTTTCATGTATAAAGTTTTTCAATCTGAGCTACGGTTTAAATTCTACGAATTTCAAAGATTAAATCATTTTCTGGAACTATTTTAAATAAACAGAAAAGAAATATTGCGTCAGCGTTGCATCAACATGATGTCAGCAGCCAGCTGACCCGCTGACCAGGTCAAACCTGACCAGTGGGTCCCACCTATCATAGACAGTGGGTTAAACAGAGTTTTAGTTAGCTCTAATTGAGGTCAATTAGCAGCTGGGCCCCACATGTCAGTGACTCATTGTGTTAACTAATTAATTTTAATTAAATAAAACATTGATTAAGGGAGTGAGGCCCGCATGTCAGTGGCATAGTGCTGCCACGTCAGCTAGTTGACCGGTCAACGTGGTCAACTGGGGCCCGTGGGGCCCGCTGGTAGTGACCCAGGGGTGGCCCCAGGTGTGCCACGTCGGCGGCGGCCGGCGGCTGAATGCCGGCGATCGAAAACACGACGGAGGCGCTCGGGACCTCACCGAAATCCGTGTACAGGGGGCCATTTGGACTGCGCGTTGGCGCGTTCGGACGAGCGCTTAATGGCGCATCTAATGGTGGCGGTGACTTGGCCGGAAACGGCCGAAAATGGCGCCGGCGATGAGGTTTGTGGTGGAGCGGCTACGGGTGACGGTGAAACGGAGCTACGGCGCGCTACGGCTCGGGCGAAAGGGCTAGGCAGGTGCGGTGCGACGCGGTGAAGCTAACGGGCATACGCCCGTGACCATTTGGTCACCGGAGACTCGCTGGCGACGAGCTCCGCGCGCTGCGTTCGGCCATAGTGGAAGAGGCAGCTAGGGACCGCGCAAGAGCAAACGGAGAGAGGGAGAAGAAAGGTGGTGGCTCACCGCGTGGCTACAGAAAGCCTTCGACAGCTTAGGAGCGCAGGGGTGGCCGGAGATGAAGGAGATCACCGGCGGCCGAGGCGGAAGGGGGCGGCTCGATCCGTGACCTGTGGTGCTCCCCGGCTGGCGCTCATGGACGGGGACGAGGCAGTCGACGACGCGGAGCTGCTGGATAGGTCGGCGAGGTGAGGTCGGTGGCCCCGGCTGCGACGGCGAGCGGCGACGGTTGCGTTCGGTAGTGGAGAAGAACAAGCGAGAGAGAGAGCGAGGGAGAGGGGGGAAGTGGATATGGATGACCAGGGGAGAGGGACGGGGGTCTCCCTTATCCGCTCGGCTGGCGGTGGCGTCGGCGTGTCGTCATCTCATCGGCGGGCGCGCGCGCAGCCACGGGCGCGGTGACAACGCGAGAGAGAGAGAAGAGAGGATGGAGAGGTGGGCCGGTTGGGCTGGGCCACGGGCACTATGCACTTAGGCCCAGTGCACAGTGGCATTTCTTCTTTTCCCATTTTGTTTTTCTGGTTTGCTTTTTCAGAAGGGTTTTTGAATTAAAATGAGCTGCCAAATGATTTTGTATAAATGTGAAACTTGGTCACATAAATACAATGGATTATTCCCCATTGCCTCAAAAAGTTTGGGCAATTTAGGAATCCTTTTGAATTTTTCAAAAATGAATATGGCATTTAAAGTGCTGTTTTGGCACTGTTTCAAATGCTTTGGCCCACTTTGACTTGATGGTGATGTTGTTTTCCTTAACAACAAATTGTTTTGGAATATTTGCTAAATGATGGACATTTTTGCAGCAATATTTGAGCAACGTCAAATTGCACTTTGAATTTGAATTGAATTCAGAGAAGGAATTTGAAATGAGATATTTAACCACTGTGATTAATCAATGCAAATGATGATGACTTGGCATGATCATAAGGGATTACTGTGGTGTGATACTGGGGATGTTACATAGTGGACATGACATCTAGTGGGTCGTGCATAGTACTCGAGAACTCTTTGGGGGCATGCAGTCGTTTATCCATCGGGAAAGCCACCACCCCATGTCGTTCGCACGCCCTACTCATCCCCGTCTTCTACCTTACAACAGTTCGCTCCCAGTCGTCTCATCCTTTCACATTACACCAGTTCCACTTCTCCTAACCCGCCTCCAAAATCCATGGCCTCCCAAATCTCCATGATCGGCGGTGAGTGCAAGCTTAGAACCATCACCGGCGATGAGTTCATCGTCATCTACACCCGTAGATCCGCGACGGTGGAAGAATGCCTTGGTCGCTTCCTACACATGTTCGAAAGTTCAAAGGATGAGTGGGTCGCTAGGCTAGATGTTGAGTACACCTTAGTCCTGGAAAAGGAGAAGCTTCTAAAGGAGGCAGAGATGAAGAAGCCCGCCGTGATCCAGGTTTGCGTATATAATGTCTGCTTGGTCTACCACATATGCCATGCCGATGTTATGTGCCAGGATTTTGAGGTCTTCCTCAAGGACAAAAGAGTGAAATTCGTTATTGTAGACTTTACGAACGATAGGAGAGTCCTGGGTTGGATAGGCCTCATTGTAGGCCAGCCCTTCGATTTCCAGAAGGAAAGCCTGGTGTCCTCCTCTCAGCCTTCAATGCTGACCCTGGCAGCAGCCATGATTGATCCTTCATACGATGAACTGAAGAAACCTCACCCGAAGTTTCATCATGCATGGGAGTCGAAGACACTAGATGAAGATCACATCGTGTACGCAGCAACGAATGCCTACCTTTGTTTAAATATCTACAAGGGTTGGATGAAGAAGCAGAGCCCAGTGTCCGGTTCAAGCAAAGAAGTGTCGGCGAAGAGGAAGAGGGATGAGGACAAAGTAGAGGACGTGGACGAGGACTCCGAGTAAGGTGGCAGTGTCATTGCTCATGCTGGTTCTACTGCAGTGTCAAGCGGACTAGTTGCTTAGTTTTATTTCAGGGGTGTGTTGTGCTGAGCCCCCAGCAGAACTATGTTAGTATGTTCTTTCTTGTTATTTGAACTCTTTAGTACGTACTAGTATGTCTTACTACTGTTCTTCTTCTGGTTGGTACTACTACTCGTTTCTTCGCGTTCCTACTGTACTTAATACGTACTAGTAGTATAATTTGGGTCAGTCAATTTGTGAAAGAAGTTTGCTGGAGCGAAGGAAGAAGACGGCAGAGAAGCTACCCCAGTATATATATTAGGGTGGCATGATGCCCATGATCTATCATATGAGTGTTGGGTGTGGAATGCAGTTTGTTGGAAAAAATGGATCGTGCCCAGGGTTAAACGGATGGTGGGGGTGGGGCGGAGCATGGCGGTGGCAGGCGGTTCAGGGGAGGGCTGGGCCGCGGCGGCAGGCGGTTAGGCCTGTGGTGGGATGGCGGCTCGATGGTTGAGAGAGAAGATGAACAGTGCATCATTTTCGGAGGATGAAGAAGCCCTTCTGGCCGTCTATGTTGCATCCAATGGCTCACAAGAGTCTACTGGCCCAAATTGTTCCTTCAGATTGCATGATCCACGTGGCATTGAAGGTCTCGAAGGTAGATTCCACATCCGCACCCGGTTTGCGGGCTCGGTGCGGGCGCGACCGGCTTCCGCCACGACAGCCACCATTCGAGCCTCCTCCGTGCAGGCGGAGACGACAATGACACGCTAGCTCCTCCTCGCCGGCATGCTGGAGCACGCGCTCGTCCTCCTCCTCTTCATACACTGCAGGCATAGACGCGGCTCGACCTGCTTGCGTGCTTGGCAGCGCGGCGTCGTCGCGAGGAGGGACTGCAGACGATGTGAGCGGGCGAGGGGTTGAGATCCTCTGCAGTACCGTACGGTGCTGTAGTGCGGATGACATGTGGGCCCGGGTCCCACATGGCAGCAATGGTACTGCATCGTACAGTACTACAGTGACTGTACACATGCGCAACGGCGGCGGCGGCATATTCATGAGTGCGCTTATGGGAGCTTGGTTATAGGGTTGGTCAAACTTAAAAGAACACCGTACTAGTACACATAATCCTGTGCAAGCGCGTGCATCGCGGCCGCGCTTATACACCACATTAGTTAGCATAGCATCGATACGGAATCATGTGCAAGCGCGTGCACCGCGGCCGCGCGGTCGATCGAAAGGTGCGTCACGTGTCGCGCTGAAAGGACATCGACCGAACCTTTTTGTGTGTGTGAAAACAATCCCCGAATATTACTCTACTTTTTTTTGCTGGAAAAGTTCTTCACGCTACAATATTTCCATATATTTGTATTTAGCTTCAGTTCATAATTATTTGGATTTGGACATTTTAGGTGCCCCCTACAAAAAAATAATAGAGATTTTGTGTGTGTAACGGAGAGAGTACGCGTGTATGTGTCTATATGTGTGTTGTGGCAGAAGGGCAATGTGGAGACGGTGTGCGTGTGATAGTCATAGAGAGGTGTGAATGTGCAAATGATCATGTATGAGTGAGACATAGAGATATGCCGAGATGTTGTGTATACATGAGAGAACGGTCTTCTATTTTGTGTTTTTTGTGTGTGCGTGAGAGAGAGAGAGAGAGGAGCATCCGTAACCCAACAACCATCTCTCCCGATTCAACTGTCCCTCGCACAATCGCATGTAACACATGCATCAACGCACACATTTTGACACCCTCACCCAGCCCCTGCCCGCCTCAAGGCCCCCACATCGCTCTCTATCTCGCACACACAATCTCTTCATGAAAACCTTATTTGGCATGCATGTACCTCTCCGTCACATACACACCATGTACCAAGCACACACATTTATCTCTCGCTATGTCTCCTTGCCTCGCAAACACACTCCCCATAGTCCTCTCTTTGTATCCCGCACAGGAACTCTCTATATTGCTTAAACATTGACGCACACGATGTATTTGTCTTGCACCATTAGCCTCTCTCGCATGCCCACTATGCACACACATTCTCTCCATAGGTTTGATTTCTCTCAATATTTGACACACACACACACAGCCCCCCCCCCCCCCCCCCGAGCACACTATCCATCCCCATCCAAGGTTATATAGCGACCACTTTCGCTTGTGCTTATTTGCACCCCCATATGCACACCACCTTGATCTTCAAGGAGGGCATCGGGAAGAACGAAGACGATGACCAGACCACACTAGAGACTGCGGGGCCATTTGGAAGCAGGATGATGTGACGACGGCTGAGTAACTACTTTCCCCTCTCTCTCTCTCCCTCTCCCTCCCTCCCGCACAAAATTATCAATCCCTCGGCCCACAAGATTCCCCTCTAGTCCACGTTCTTTTGAGCTCTCTCATCAAACCTTTTGTCTCTTCTCCTTCCACATGTACAAAATCTCGATGCACACGCATCTCACTCCTTATATTACATGTCTCCATCTTTCTCACAGACCTAACTTCTTCCTTCGTATACGTATATATATATATATATCCCTCTCTCACACACTTCCTCTCTCTTTCTCTCTCTCTCTCTTGAGGTTTCTCTCCTACTCTCTCGCCCACATATATACAATCTTTCCCGTCCTCTGTCTCTTTCTTCCACTAGGTGTATATACTGTGTGTTGAGCGCATGCATCTCTCTCCCGCCATTGCTCCATCTTCACAAACTCTCTACATTTCATTAACACACTGGGATGTGTTCTGAAAATTGCTTTAGACTGGATCATGTAGAGTTATGGTTGGTTTTGTTGCATCCAACAAATTAATAACTATGAAATGCAGAAAGTCAATTTGGCTCCCGGGTGCATTTGCACCCGGGGCCATTTTTGTTTTTTTCAACTGTCAAAAAAATTGAGACAATTTTTTTTTGTGATCTTTGTCACATACAAATGCTACCTGCAAATTTTGAGACAAAAAAGTTAAGCATTTTGGCATGCGCAAAAAAAACAAATCAAAGACCAAATGTCACCCCAAAATGTCACCCAAAATTTGTTTTTTTCACCGACGAAACACCGCTGCTCTGTTCCGCATGAATTTTGTCAAGCATGTTTGCTACACCAACATGATCATCTACAAATTTTTTTCAGATTTTTTTGAAAACATTTAAATTGTTTTTTCGGGGTACTGTTCATCCGGGTGCAAATGCACCCGGTAGCCAAAACGCCCCTCCCCTATGAAATGCAGTTAGATTTTCATTTGAGTTGGATTATGTGAGTTTGAGCATATTGTGAAGTACTATAGACCTGGTATTCATCTTGGAATTCAACAACGATTCTAAATATTGAATTGTATAAACCATTACATTCGAAGTTAGTAGCTTAATATATTTATTTCACAGTTACAACAAATAATTAATGCCACGACAAACTAAGAAAATAGATGTGTACTCCCTCCATTTTTATTTAAGTCCGCGTATTAGCATTGGTCAAAGTCAAGTTTTGTAAACTCTGACAAAGTTTATAAACAAAAATATTAACATATGCAATAACAAATCAATACCATTAGATTCATTATTGAATGTACTTTCACATCATACAGATTTGTTATGGTAAATGTTTATATTTTTTCTATAAACCTAGTCAAACTTTAGGAAGTCTCGCTTCAGTCAAACCTAATATGCAGAGTAAATAAAAACGGAGGGAGTACAGTACTCCTAGCTGCTCAGCCCAATCACCCAACACGCCAGACGGGAAGTAGGGAGTAGTACAGTGTTACAAATTTTCAGGTCGGCGGCAAAATCTCCCGCTTCCATCGAGATCTCCCGCGACTCAGATTCGACCAATGCAAAGTTACCATCATACCCTTGGTCGAACAGGCCGACGGATACTGGTTGGTCGGGGGCTATTTTGGTAACTTCACGTTCAGCCCACCCATCCAACCCCACCCTGGCACCCAGAGTACACCTCATTACTCCCCATTTTCTATCCCCACCGCAAAATAGACTTCTCCACGGCACCGCAGCACCTTCGTGCCCCTCCCCTTCTTCATCGGCGCACTCGTCCACCGCAGCGCATCTGCCTCATGGACGACGTCGTACACAGCACTGGAGCCGGTCTGCCGTCGCCGTCGTACACGGAGCCGCTTCCCCGGCGCCGTCTTCCACTGTCTCGGATCTGCTTCCCGGAAGCCGATGCCAAGCACAGCAGCACCACCGGTGTCGACAATGAACTGACTCCCATTGCCGACCATGATGCACAGACGCCGCCGCGACCTTCGTACTCCTCCTCGATTGGTAATGTGTATATTGATTCTCTTAGCAGTACATGTGCAGTTCTGATTATGTTCATACCTACCCTTCAAATTTCCTGGCTGCTATTGTTCCGGTAAAAGTAATTGATTATAGCTTGCATTGTCCAACAGAATATCATCTTGTAATTGTGTGTCGCTCTTGTATTGCGCTGTGCTTGGGTAAGTTCTTCATCTATAACAAGTAGTGTCGCAAATGATGGGAAGTTTTTTAGAATAGCAGGGAGGTGATCCCCCTGTTCTATTCACTCAAAATGAAACCACAACGTAGTTCTAGCAAAGTTGAAGAGCCACATAGTAGGATATTAAAAATCACTCGTGCTAACATGGCAGATGAGTGCTTTAATGTTGCCCATAAGATGCGTGAGTATTACTATATTTTTCTTGCCATGTTAAGATTTTAAAACTACGAATGCAAACATGCAGAGGAACAATGAAGACCAAATACGGGATGTTGGGGACATCTTCAGGGAATGTCGCAAGTTAAAGAGGAGCTACACCGAACCTGTAAAATGAGCTTTGGTAAGTAGTAACAACCTTTCAATTACTTTGACATTAAGAACCTAACTAGCAGTGGTGGATGTTTTGTGTGTCCATGATGGTTTCGTTAATGAAATCGGAGGGAGCCCCCTCTTTTGATCATTTTTTTTAAACTTTGACACGGTATGTGTCTGGCAGCAGTAGTGAACACAGGACCAGGCCAGGCCCTGGGCAAGCCCCGAGCCCAAAATAGCATCAAGCCATGTTGTCTGCTTTGCTAGGGTTCTTGCCATGCAATCTAGCAGTGTGGTAGATTATTAAACAAAAATAGGGGAGACAAACAATTTCCTGTACACTTGATTAAGCTCTCAATCATTTGTAGGATCTCAATTTACTCAGTGGACCCACCATGCCTTAGGATGAATCTTTTGTAATTTAGTGTTGAAGCTAGTCAGTCAAACGCGCCTACAGACGCCCTGGAGATCATCTGGTTGCCGGTTGTTTTGCTGCAGCAACCCTTGGCTTAGTGCACCCCTCTGATGGTTTTTCTATTTCTCTTAGCCTTGTGTTCTTCGATGTATATGTCGTAGTTTCTATAAGCTGGCTCTGCTTGATATGTAATAAGCATAGTCTTAATCGTCCTAATGCTTTCCTTTTTAGCTTGATGTAGGAAGTGGGTGTTCTCACCTTGCAGTCTGTTTTTATATTTCTCCTTTTGAATTCACTTCTCCTAGTCTTGTTTATCGAGCTTCTACTTAATGGATCTGGGGAGCTCTGACTATTGATCTAAAAAAGAAGTAACTTCTTCATGTCAGGAAGCAGTTCCTCGAGGAGGAATGTATGGTCAACCTCGAGACCACGTTCCAAAATGAGGCTGGATTACACACAAGGTCCCATTTCCCTAATGATGCCGGATTAGACACAAGGTGCAAATTCCCAGATGATGCTGGATTACTCACAAGCCAGGTGGAGTCATCAACTGTTCATGTCCTCGTTGCTTTAGTAAAGGCTGAAAGAAAGTGTGCGGCAGCCCTTGAGAATGTAGCTGAGTTCATGAAGAAGCAAAAAGAGCAATCAGATGCTCTCTTCACCCAAGCCAAAGAAGAGATGGAAGAAGCCAGAAAGAAGCTAGCAGAGGCAGAGCGGGCTAGGCGTCTCCTGCTATCTAAAACTGTTGTCAATACAAATTTTCATTCATAATAGCTAGGTTCAAATGTTTATCCAGTCAGCATGCATGTTGTGATGTCCGTGCATCTACTGAGATATATGTAAGTCTGTAATGCCGAGATGTGGCACAAAATATTTTTTTTTCGGGTCATGTAATAACAGCCATTACTTTTCGAACAATAACAGACGAACCATTGGACATGGTATAGTTCACATGCAAAGCCCAACATTCCAAGTTCAACTTCCACATCCAACTCATGTTCACAGATATCTTCACATTCGTAGATAATGTCCACAACCATGATTCACTTCAAAGCAAAAAAAATGTGAGGAGAGTTATAATAAAGAAAAATCTCTAGTTCTTACTATCAGTGCGAGCACAACAAAAAAGGACCATACGAAATTAATTATATTTTGGACATTTTTTTAACTAAACGTGAATAACTTCTGGAAGCAGGTATAATTTCTAATGCCGGCCGTGGCTGGGGTCCACGATGTTTTGAGCCAAACTGGGCAACACACCATGTGTCTATGCTGGCAACGTGGTGGTCATAACCTTCATGGGTTCCGAGCGGCGGAGGCTCCCGTGGTCTACTATTCCTCGGTGTTGGCGGTGGCCGCAGACGTGTTGGCCGCCTCTGCCGGCATGCCATGGTTTCGCCAATGTTTGCGTCGGACAGCGCGGCCAGCCACGATGCACTAGACGCCGTGATCCCCCGTGTGCCGGCGTGCAGCAACTTGCCACTCATCTGCGAGCAGGCTTGGAGCGTCGAGTTGATGCACCAGGGGCCAACTTGGAGCGGCGGCGTGCTCCTCCGCTTGCCCACCTGCAGCCTCGCCCATGGTACTGACGGCCTGGGGCGGGTAGGGAGGTGGGGCAGTGAGTTGCCTGGCTCGTCGGGGCACCCAGCCGGCTTTTATGCTGGAGAACTTGTCTTCCTGCTCACCGGATGCTATGGAGAGTGTGGAGAAAATGGTGCAAGGAGGATATGGGGAGCGGCGGTGTGGTGCGATTCTTGCCAGGCATCTGGCCTTGTTTAAATAGCGGGCGGACAAAAGGAGCCAATCGGCCTTGTGTTCTAAAATGCCGGCCGGCTCGCGGAAGGACGTGTTGCCGGCATATGCGCGGATTCAATGGAGGTAGGCAGGGCAGTCTGAAGCCGGTTGAATGTGGCGAGGAGGCGTGTTCAGCCTGGCGTGCAGTGAGTGGGTCCCTCTTGGCCGGCGCGCCGGTTCAATGCCTGCGCCAGTGAGAGGTCGCGTTCGTGTGAGAGCAATCACTCCCTCCGGTCCTTTTTTGTTTGGGTATAAGAAAATCTCATTTTGCATAAACTTTGACCCAAAATACGATGGGGACTAGTAAACCAGGGCGGAGGTAGTAGTGATGAATTCCATTTTCGCTCCATACCAATCGTTCTAAAAAATAGTATAACGTGCCATTGAAAATCGGAACTCTTACCCCGCTAAAAAAATGATATTTTAAACGTGGCAACTCGATCAGTGGCGACTGGTGAGCCACCGCCTCCAGGTCATTCACCTGTGGTCCCCAACCATCAACTCCTATGGATCAAACTATCACGCGAGCTGACTATTCCTACAAAGGCGCGCTCCGCCACGTACCCGGTACCCGCGCGTGCAGCAATCGTGCACCTATGGGTTTATTTGTTTACCTTGCCTCACGTAACTCTCATGTGTGCGAGACAGCGAGAGACAGACTGTGTGTGTGCGCCTCTTCTCTTCGTATATGCACTCCAGCGTTTGTCCGGTGTCCAAAAAATAATACATTAAGGCAATGTGCCAATGCGTTGCGACGCATCCAAAGTAGAGTAATACATATTCACCAATTTGATAGAAAACAGTCTAGTTTTTATATACACTAGCAAGAGGCCCATGCATTGCACGGAACATCAAGAAGCATTTATACGAGTTGTTTATCTTATGGGAGACAAAGATGAACGAGGGAAGGCCTTATCTACAAATGTGTAGAGGGGTGCGGGTATCTTTTTGCAAAATTGCCATAGTTTGCTTTCTATCCATCAAATATAGATCGGACGATCTATATTGCAGGATGGTAGGCACACCATGATCACCAACTCGGTTCTTTTATAAGAGTAGAGAAAAAAAATTGATATACATGTATCACTAAAAATATCTTATGTTTCACTCAAAATATATTCCTTTGCCTGTTTTGATGAGATAAGAGAGGAATGTGGTAGGTTTCAAGATTCGAGAATTGGGACATTGTTGCAAAAATCCCATGTGTGTGTGAGAGAAAGAGGGAGAGAGGAGGAGGAAAGAGTGTGTGTGTGACAAAGACACAAAGTGCGAGAGGTATTACCATAAAATGAGGCGATAGTGTGTGTGTGCATGATCGAGAGGGCGTGTCTCAAGAAGGGACAAAAAATCTACATAGATACAAGGAGCGAAAATGTGCGATAGATGGATAAACCTATCTAGAGGCTGGTCGATCAATGTTTGTGAGAGAGATACGAGTCGAGGGTGCGAAAGCGAGAGTTTTGTGAGAGAGAGAGAGAGACGGTAGTCGGTAGGGGGATCCAAAGCGGGAGTTGTGTGTGTGTGTGTGTGTGTGTGTGTGTGAGAGAGAGAGAGAGAGGGGAGAGAGAGTTTGTCTGATTGGTAAACAAATGAATAATGTTAGTTTTGGAACGGAGATGAAGACGGAAAGGAGACCCCAACAAACGGTGTGTGTGCGGGGGAGGTAATTTTAGTGGTTGGAGTCATCTCTAGAAAGATATAGGGTGCGTGAGAGAACCCTGGAGAGAAAGGCAAAGTGAAAGATGAGTGAGAGTGCGTGTGTGGCAATGAAAAAGAAAGCTTAGGTAGCTATAGTGATACTAGAGAACGATAGAGACGTGAGAGATAATGAAAATCGTGTAATCTATGAAGATAGAGAGAGAGTGTCACACTTCTCGAGGGAGACGGCGAGAGACCGTGTTTGCAAAAAAGGGAGAAGCATGTAGTGAGCGTGCAGGTGAGATGGAAAAAAGAGAGTGATAGCTACATGAAGGAGCACACGAGAGAGACCTAGAGAGAGATGGGCATGAAACGAGATTCAAATATTTAGTTGTGTGTATAGAAGATGTCAACATAAAAGGGATTCAAAATTTTGAATTCCAGATGATGGTACATGTAATTCATACACGAACCAAAATTGATCTATCAAACATGCATACTAATTTGAATTTGCGCGCGTGTATGTTATTTAATATATTGATATTACCGATCCATGCATTTGAGCTGAACATAATTTGGTTTCAAAATATTGAATTCAAAGTTGAACATAATTTGGTTTAAAAAAATTGAATTCAACCTTATGATTTTGAGATCATTGCATTTGTAAATCATATTTTATATATAAAGGAGAAGAATTCTTTTTTGTGCTTTTGAAGTATATATAAAAAATAATGTATATAGATTTGTATTCAAATACAAAATGGATCCTGCCCGGAAAAAAATACAAAATGGATTCGAATTGAGTTGGCACGGTAAACGTGCACTCTTTTTCTGCAAAAAATTGAACGAAGCGGGGAAACTCGCAGTAACCGCCCGAAACCAAAATCTGCGAGATGGAAATTATTGCCTATCCCTGACACGCAAAGCCTATCGGCTCGATTTCTATAGGTTTCGATATAGGGGTAGGCTTGTAATTTGACTCAAACATGACATAACCGCCTTCGCCTCTCACCTCCCCGGATTCATACACGGTGGGCGCCAAAACACAGTTTCTCCTCGGCCGAAATCGCCTCTCACCTCCCTGATTCATACACGGTGGGCGCCAAAACAAACTCTCCTCGGCCGAAATCTCCGTCGGCAAATATTCGGTGTATGTGAGATTACCGTCCTATCCCCAACCGAATAATATTGCTGTGATGTAGGAAATTTTAAACGGGGGATAAGTTTGTAAATTTCCTCGCATTTGAGACAAGCGCGCCCTGAAGACATGGTTCCCCCTACCTCTCTCCCTCCATTTCCCCATTCGTACTCCGTGGGCGCCAAAACACCCTCTCCACCCCAGTCTCCTCCCTCCGCCACCCCATCCACCGCCGTCCTCCTCCACCATGCCGGAGCTGATACCCCGACGTCGTAGTCCATTACAAGAGATCGACCTCTCTCATCCACGGCTTCGGACCAGGATCCTTGCATCGCGTCCTCTCGCTTCATCCGCGCCATCGTCCACCTTGCCGAGGCCGCTCGTACGACTGTCTCGTCCACCGCGCGCGGGATATTTCCCTGATAGCCACCGTCTGCCCTCCTAGATCTGCTTCCACGCCACCGACAGCCATCGCTACTGCAGCACCCTCAACGCCTCAGCAGATGCTTACACGGCGCCACACCAGAGGCGATACTCTTTCGTATCTACTCAAGTTATTTATCTCAACAAGAAAATAGATCGCCACTGCTTTACTGTGATTTCTTGTCCATCACTTAGAATCTTACTTGTTAGTTGAAACCAAACATTGGTTGCGAAGTTGCCTTTGTCCAGTTTGCACCTTCAGATCCGCCATGGCACGCTCACCACTATACTCGCAATGCTTATGGTTTTCCCCTTTTATATTCCACATTAGCTTAAATGACAGTCGACTGAATTTCAATTTGGGGTCAGTCCATTTTTGGGAGTTCGACGGAGGGAAGGAAGGGGCTCGCCGGAGGGCTGCCCCATTATCTATCTTAGGGTTTCGGGTAGGGACAATGGTTGTGGGGGCTGTCGTCGGGCTATGGTGGGGCCTCGCCAGAGGCAAAACTCGACGCGGGTGGGGGGTGGGGTTAGCTAGAGGGATGGCCGAGGGCGGCGGAAGATCAGAGGTGGTGGGCGGTTTAGGGGAGGGCGGGGGCTGGTGGTTCGGCCGGCGGCCCGTGCGGTGGTCTGTAGGGGGAGAATAAGAGGCAAGGAAGAAGAAGGGTTAGGAGACGTAGGATCTTCATCCAACCGCCTGAAATGGTCGACTGACCCAAATGACGAAAGTCAGGCGACTTGCATGTAGACATTCCCATATATTCAGTACCATCATCGTAGGTGCTTCGAGGCGTGCAAGCAGTGCTCCTCAACCCATCAAGCTAAACAACATGCCACTCATAATTCTAAACTTAGTTGCTCAAATATGAATCTGATATGATGCTGACATGTACTAAAACAGAGAATCTTTAATTGGTCAGCTAATGTTCCTACTTTACTTTCGAAAAGCACATGCGCCACATATCGAGGGACAGCAAGGAGTTGCATTCTTTATGCGCTCTGGTTCATTATGTGTGGGCAACGAACATTTTATTATCCAAAATCTACTTGCTCTTCTTTAACATGCTCCTCTTCTATTCTTCTTTTATAAGTACTCTTCCGTTCCTAAATATAAGTCTTTGTAGAGATTCCTCCATGGACTACATATGAAGCAAAATGAGTGAATCTACACTCTAAAATGTATCTATATACATCTGTATGTGATCCATAGTGGAATCACTACAAAGACTTGTATTTAGGAACAGAGGGAGTATAATAGTAGTACAATATGTTCCTTGTAGTGAAGAGGAGCAGGGACATTTGCAGTGTACATGTCTATTCGGTCGCTTGTCATGGACGCTTTCAACTCTTCATGTTGGTCTTCATGTCGCTTGTCATGGACGCTTTCAACTCTTCGTATTCGGTCGTATGTGTCGCCTTTGAGAGTTAGACTGATAGTAACAGTACTGCGCCTTCAGTTGTAGAGAGCTGGTATCCGAAGCCTTTCTAGCCGTACCGATAATACTAGCACATATTTTCCAGCAAGTTCCACTTTCCTAATTTTACTCCTGATGCTTAGGGTTTTCCCATTTATATCTACACTATGATCTGCGTAGGTGCTTTGTGTCCTACTAGGAGCAGTCCACCCTTTAAAGCTAAATAACACACCAATCATAATTCCAAAGCTTAGTTGTTCCAATACGAATGTGATATGATATTCATATTAGTTAACAGACATACATTTAATTGGTCAGCTAATGCTCCCACTTGAGTTTCCAAATGCCTGTGGCCACATAGAGAGAGACAGCATGGGATTGCATTTCTTTGGTTGATCTGATTCATCATGGGTGGGAAACCAACATTGTATAGAAAGAAACGGAATCTCCATAATATGCTTCCTCTTCTATTCTTTAACATGTTCCTCTTCTATTCTTCTTTAATAAGTACAGTATGTTCCTCGTCAAGAAGGCAAGCAGGGACATCTGCAGTCGACAGGTCTATTTGGCCGCTTCTGCAAGTTGCTTTCAGCAATTCGAGTTGGTCTGCCATAATATCCAGGAAATGCTGGGAGCTGTGCGGCCTTTGAGAGACTAACAGTAGTGTGCCTTCAGGTGAATAGAGCTGGCATGTAGGTGATCGATAGGCTTTCGATTAGTAGCGGCAATACAACCCCATATTTTCCAGTCAGTTCCACTTCCCCAATTTATTTATGATGCTTATGGTGTCCCCCTTTTATCGACACTATAATCTACGTAGTGGCTTTGTGTCGTAATAGCAGCACTCCATCCTTCAAGCGAAACTACATGCCACTCATATTTCCAAAGCTTTGGTCAGCTAATGTTACTACGTGTAACGCTCGGATAATTAAGCTATAGTAATCCCAAGTTAATGGTGCCATGTCATCACATTACTGTTGCTAATCTTCACCGGATCCTAATCACAATTCAAATTCAAAGCCAAGTTTATAGTCAAAATTCAAATTTTGTCAAACATGAAAACTAAAATGTTCAATGTGTGGCAAATAATCTCTGGATATTTTTCATGTTGAAACCCATATTTTATAAAGTATCTAAATGCCCTAAGGTAACTAAAACAGTAGCTAAAACATTTTTCTAATGCTTTTTAAATAATAAAAATATGTAAAGTAATTTATTATTGCACCAAACTTTTTGTGGCAGTGGACAAGTTATAACACTAATTTAGGATTTGGTTTTACAATTTATAAAACTAAAATAAATAGCAACTAAAAGGAAACAGTAAAGAAAAATAAAGAAAAATAGAAAAGATAGCAAAACCAAAAAAAAAACCTTCCCCCCAGCACTTGGCCTCGGCCCACCAGGCCGGCCCAGCCTCCCCGGTCGTCCGCTACCTAGCTACAGGGACGACCGACCGCGCCCGAGCCGCGTCCCCGCCGAACCCACTTCGCCGCCGGCACCCCAGCGTGGATAAGGCCTCCACCACCCCCTGGCGCCTCGGCCCCTGCTCCCACTCACCCCACTTGCCCCCTCCTCGCTCTCTCCGCCTCTCCCCTCCTCCAGATCCGCCTCTCGCCGATGTGCCCGTCGCCGGCCACCTCGCCCTGCCGCAGCCACCTTGCTCCCCGCCGCCTAGGAACTCGCCAGAAGCCTCGCCGTCTACAGCCTCCTCGCCCCCGACCACGCGCGCAAGCTGGGAGGCACCCCAGCGCCGCCCCGTCGCTTTTCTTCCTCCTCGGCGACCCCGGCGTCTTCTCCATCTGCGACGAGCTGTGCAGCTCCTAAACCTCCATCGGTCCACCGTGCGTCCCCCCGGTGAGCACACCGTCCCTCTCCCCCCTCTCCCTGTGCTCTCGCATGCCCGCCAGCGGGCTCCCGTCGGAGCCGTGCTTCGGCCGCCGCCGTGGCTGCGAGCACCACACTCCCGAGCCACTACGGCCTCGCCCGTCTGCCCTAGCACGCTCATGGAGCCCCGTAGCTGTTGCCCCGCTGCTCATCTTGCTCACTCACGCTGCGTTTCACCATTTTCGCGTAGTCCCGAACATCGGCGCCGCCTGCCGTCGTCCCTGCGCCCAACTCCGGCCACTTTAGCCCCGCGGCGGCCGCCGTTTGACGCGTGAGAACGCTCGCTGCCGAACGAGCCCACCCGTGCCTCCGTTCGTGCCCCCTATCGCCGGCTCCGTCCTCACCCGACTCCAGCGACCGCGGACCTCAACGCCGGTGCCGCTTCCGGCCGTCCTAGCTTCGGCTGATGCCACTGTTCAACGCGGCACTTCGCCCGCGTTCAATCCCACCCTCGCGCGCTCAAGATGTGGGCCTATCGCCCGTTCTCCGGTGAGCCCCGAGCCGCTCCGCCGTTAAAATGGCCACCGGCGGGGAGTCGCCGGCCCCCAGTCGACGTGGCCGAGCTGGGCCAACCCCAGAGCCACTGGCCAGTGGGACCCCTGGCCCCAGTTGACTGGGTTGACCTAGTCAACTGGCTGACTAGGCAGCTCCAGTCACTGACTGGTGGCCCCCACTAACACTAATTAAATTAGTTAAGTTAATTACTTTAGTTAAACTAAATAGACAATGACATGTGGGCCCTAGCTAGTTAATTAACTAAATTAATTAAATTAAAACCTGTTAGTTAGCTGGGTCACTGACAGTGGGGCCCCACACGTCAGGTTTGACCAGTCAACAGCTCTGTTGACTGACGTCATGCTGGCGCAATAAATTCAATTTTGAATTAAAAATAATTTCAAAAAATGTTTAAAACCTTGAAAAATCATATAAAATAATCCATAACTCAGATGAAAATAATTTATATATGAAAATTGCTCCAAAAAATCCAACGAATCCAAATATGCAATCCGTTCATCTGTCACATGCCTCTAGCATGCTGAACATGGAACCGTCCCCCTCTTTTCATCTGTCTGGATAATGCCAAACTTCGGGAAAACATTCCCGGATGTTTTCCCCCTTCGCCGGTATCGTGTAGTACCACGTTAGAACACCCCTAGCACCGCTTATCGTCTTGTCATGCTTAGTAATGCATCTATGTGCTTTGTATTTACTGTTTCTTCCCCCTCTTCTCTCCGGTAGACCCCGAGACCGATGCCGCCCCTGTGATCGACTACGTCGTCGACGACCCTTCTTCCCTTTCAGGAGAGCTTCCAGGCAAACAAACCCCCTTGATCATTCCGATATCGCCCATTCCATTCTCTCTCATGCTTGCATTAGATTTTGCTACTGTTATTGATTGCTCCTATTCTGATGCATACCCTGCTTTTGTAACCTGCTCATTGTACCTTACCTGCTTATCCTAAACGCCTTAGTATAGGTTGGTTTGTGATCCATCAGTGACCCTTCACCTTGTCCCAGTTGCCCCGGCTTGATGACCAATGACTCGATCAACGTGATCGACATACAGACCCGTCACATCACCTCACCCCCTTTAGTTTTACAACTATGCAGAGCTACTATCGAGTGCCGAGGGTGATACCGCGTAACGCACTCCTGATGATAACTCTGTGGTGTAGCTATTCGGTCATGGTCATCGAGGGTGATTCCTCCTTCACCACACCCGATATGACTCTGTCGTTCAACCCCTCAAGTGTGAACCTAGAGGGTGATTCCTCATATGTTCACCTTGACGATTACATCGAGTGGAATCCATCAAGGGTGATTCCTCGGATCCCCCTTGATGTTATGGACACACGGTTACCTTGGCTTTACCCCAGGACCATATTAAAGCTGGGTCAGCCCCGAGGGGTACCTGCGAGATATGTGAAGTCGGGTTGACCATAGGGGTACCTGCGAGAGTTACTGTTACTGTGGGACTGAAGGGACAGGCGGTACCAGCCCGATTGAGGTGGACCTGAGTTCCCGACAGTCTTTCGAAAGTTGGGCAGGCCCGGAGAGCACCCGCAAGATAATTACGAGGTACGACCGGGCAGGTAGACCACCCTAGAGAGAGAGGGTTGGGCCTGGCCCTTGCCGTATTTCCTCGAGATGGGGCGACGGGGTCACATGATCGTGAGTCTCTGCTCGCCTCCGCGAGCTCCCAATACACTAAGGATTTGGGTATTTGATCTGAGTTGGCCACTGGCCTATACGCACTAACCACCACGCGGGAATAGTTATGGGCACTCGACGTCGTAGTATCAGCCGAAGCTCTGTCAGACGTCCAGTTCAGCATTGTGGGCCTGTCGGGCCAGTGCCATCTAGGATGAGGTGGTGCTCGTCCCGGCTCGTCGTGCAATGACCCGGAGTGCAATGGGCGATGGGCCCAAGACCCCGGAGTGCTTAGGATGTAGACTGGCGGGGACCTCTTTGTTGAGCCTAGGTAGGATTACAACGTGTTGATCCAAGGCCAGGCATTGACCAAGGAAAGTGTGTCCGGCCAGAGTAATCAAGTGTGTTGGGTAATGTGGTGCACCCCTGCAGGGAAGATTATCTATTCGAATAGCCATGTCCACGGTAATGGACGCTCGGAGTTGTATCCCGATCTATTACAACTAGAAATCGATACTTGAGACATGAGATGGATATGTTGGCTCCAGGATTGCTTTCTCGCAGAGAGTCGAGGAAGGACCTCTGGGCGTTATTGTTACAACATGCTTGTTAATTATAAACTGCTATTATGTACTCTTCTGAATGCTGCAAGATGCTTGAAGATGCTTGAAGATGCTAGTCTTTGATAGGCTAGGCCTTTCCCTCTATTCTGGCATTCTGCAGTTTAGTCCACAGATACATCCCTTCCCTTGATACCAATGCATACTTAGTATAGATCTGATGCTTGCGAGTACTTTGGATGAGTACTCACGGTTGCTTTGCTACCTTTTTCCCCACTTCTTTCTTCTTTCCGGTTGTTGCGACCAGATGGTGGATCCCAGGAGCCAGATGCCACCCCTGTCGACTACTAATACTACCCCAACGGAGCCTACTACTACGTGGAGACCGACGACGACCAGGAGTAGTTAGGAGGTCCCAGGCAGGAGGCCTTGCCTCTTCGATCATTGTTGCTTTTGTGCTTGCCTTCTTAAGGCAGTCTTGTTTAACTTATGTCTGTGCTCAGATATTGTTGCTTCCACTGACGCTTGTGTATCAAGCTTGTATTCGAGCCCTTGAGGCCCCTGGCTTGTAATATAAAGCTTGTATTATTTTATTTGTGTCTAGAGTTGTGTTGTGATATCTTCCCGTGAGTCCCTGATCTTGATCATACACATTTGCGTGTATGATTGAATCGGGGGCATCACAAGTTGGTATCAGAGCCGACTGCCTGTAGGAACCCCCCTTTCCAACTCCTTGGTTGAAGTTGAGTCTAGTCAATGAAAAACTATTTTACTAACATGGCTGTGTGGCTTACAGGCCCACGGTGCCAATGGGTGGTATTATAATCTTTTATTCCTCGTCCTTACTCTGGGATTCTGATCTCTCTTCTACTCGGGTTAAAGTTTTCGCTAACTCTAACATTAGGATCTCGTGATCACATCCACCCGGGGGTTTGTATTACCCCTTTCTCATTGAGGGCCAAGTTCTGCTTCACAATGTTCATTGACCGCAGGATCCTCATATCGAGGGCACCCTGCGTCGTCACATGCAAATCCCTCGCTCTAGTGGCTTTCTCCGATGTTGATGTAGCCTTTGCTATGTCCCATTGTTGTATCCCTCCATCGCATGCATGCGTGCCGCCTAGTATGTTTAGGATGTTTCTCTTGGACGAACTCATACGAGCAACGTGTAATTGGCTCCGTATATGTATCTGTATGTCTTCAATGACCATTGCTTTGTACATACTATGCCTTTGCTCATTGCTCAAGTTACATCATGAATGACTCCATACACTTGCTCCACCCCTTGCTAAACTACCCCATGTTGCATTTAAGCAGCATGGTTAGACCCGCTGGTCGTGGCCGTGGTGTGACAATCCACCACCGCCCGAATACATGGTCGGAATGATACAACAGTTGATCTAAATCGCCAGCTCATGGAAGGAGTCATGGCTCAGTTTCCGCATCCCAATATGAATTGGCAACCACCCCCAGTGACTCTGTAAGACTTTGCACGTCTCAACCCTGTCATGTACCGCAGCTCAACTCAGCCCCTTGATGCTGACGACTGACTCCATGACATGACTTTCGAGTTGGAGTCTGCTGATGTAGCCCCTGCCAACTAGGTCACCTTCGCGGCCTATTATCTGAAAGGTCCCGCTGCTCAATGGTGGGACAGCCACTGGCGTTCCTTACCTATTGGAACCGCCATCACTTGGCCGGAATTTCAAGCTGCATTTCGCGGGCCAATGTCAAACCACCATGGTTAGTCACAACGTCCCCATTGAAATTGAAGGGATGGAATTCCATGTTCCCCCCATTGTTTTGGAGTCATCCAATATTGACCTCATTCTGGGAATGGAATGGATGAAAACACATACCGCTTCAATCACTTGCGCCACTAAAACCATCCATCTACTACATCCTTCAAGTGAGATAGTAAGCTACCATGCTCATCTTGTTCAAAATGCCGAAGCATGGATTTATTCCTTGAATGCGTAAAATTCTTCTCCTTTTGTGAGAACTAAAAATGCTCCAGTCGTTTGTGAATTCCAGACGTCTTCCCAAAAGAACTACCCAGTCCATGACCTTGAACTTGCGACAGTTAAGTTTGCACGAAGTGGTGGCGACATTTCCTTTTCGGTAATCGTTGCGAGATCTTCACCGATCATCAAGTCTGAAGTATCTTCTTACTCAGCTATATCTGGATCTCAGTCAGCAGCGATGTATGGAAACAATTATAGGCTATGACTACGGTCTTTCTTATACCCCTGGCAAGGCTACTGTCATGGCCGATGCCCTGAGTCGCAAGTCTTATTGCAACAACCCCATGACTTATAAAGCTCAACCCCCGCAAGATGATCTCAATTACAGAGAGCATCCGATCCGTGTTCTCGTTCAAGCTGAATGTCGCAACTGTCTGAGGGCTATCAAATTCTTAAATTCAGTGGTCAAATCATTCTGAAGATGAAGCCACTTGGGAGCGCGAGGATCGTCTTCATGATGAATACCTCTCTCTGTTTTCTTCTACCTCCTAAAATCTCGGGACGAGATTTCTTGTAGTGGAGGAGGTTTGTAACGCCCAGATAATTAAGGTACAGTAATCCCAAGTTAATGGTGCCATGTCATCACATTACTATTGCTAATCTTCACTGGATCCTAATCACAATTCAAATTCAAAGCCAAGTTTAAAGTCAAAATTCAAATTTTGTCAAACACGAAAACTAAAATGTTCAATGTGTGGCAAATAATCTCTGGATATTTTTCATGTTGAAACCCATATATTATAAAGTATCTAAATGCCCTAAGGTAACTAAAACAGTAGCTAAAACATTTTTTCTAATGGTTTTTAAATAATAAAAATATGCAAAGTAATTTATTATTGCACCAAACTTTTTGTGGCAGTGGAACAAAGTTATAACACTAATTTAGGATTTGTTTTATAATTTATAAAACTAAAATAAATAGCAACTAAAAGGAAACAGTAAAGAAAAATAGAAAATACAGCAAAACCAAAAAAATAAAAGAAAAGAAAACCTCCCCCCCCATAACTTGACCTCGGCCCACCAGGCCCGCCCAGCCTCCCCGGTCGTCCGCTACCTAGCTACAGGTACGACCGACCGCGCTCGAGTCGCGTCCCCGCCGAACCCACTTCGCCGCCGGCGCCCCGGCATGGATAAGGTCTCCACCTCCCCTGTGTCGCCTCGGCACCCGCTCCCACTCACCCCACTTGCCCCCTCCTCGCTCTCTCCGCCTCTCCCCTCCTCCAGATCCACCTCTCGCCGACGCGCCCGTCGCCGACCACCTGGCCCTGCTGCGGCCACCATGCTCCCCGCCGCCTAGGAACTCGCCAGAAGCCTCGCCATCGACCGCCTCCTCGCCCCCAACCACGCACGCAAGCTGGGAGGCACCCCAGCGCTGCCCCGTCGCTTTTCTTCCTCCTCGGCGACCCCGACATCTTCTCCGTCTGCGACGAGCTCTGCAGGTCCTAAACCTCCACCGGACCACCGCGCGTCCCCCCGGTGAGCACACCATCCCTCTCCCCCCTCTTCCTGTGCTCTTGCATGCCCGCCAGCGGGCTCCTGTCGGGGCCATGCTCCGGCCACAGCCGTGGCTGCGAGCACCACGCTCCCGAGCCACTACGGCCTCGCACGTCCACCCTAGCGCACTCATGGAGCCCCGTAGCTGCTGCCCCGCTGCTCATCTTGCTCGCTCGCGCCGCATTTCACCGTTTTTGCGTAGTCCCGAACATCGGCGACGCCTGCCGTCGTCGCTGTGCCCAACTCCGGCCACTTTAGCCCCGCGGCCGCCGCCGTTTGACGCATGAGAACTCCCGCTACCGAACGAGCCCACCCGCGCCTCCGTTCGTGCCCCCTATCGCCGGCTCTGTCCTTGCCCGACTCCAGCGACCGCGGACCTCAACGCCGGTGCCGCTTCCGGCCGTCCCAGCTTCGGCTGACGCCACTGTTCGACGCGGCACTTTCGCCCGTGTTCGATCCCACCCTCGCGCACTCAAGATGGGGGCCTGTAGCCCGTTCTCCGGCGAGCCCCGAGCCGCTCTGCCGTTAAAATGGCCGCCAACGGTGAGTCGCCGGCCCCAAGCCGACGTGGCTGGGCTGGGCCAACCCCAGAGCCACTAGCCAGTGGGACCCCTGGCCCAGTTGACAGGGTTGACCCAGTCAACTGGCTGACTAGGCAGCTCCAGTCACTGACTGGTGGCCCCCACTAACACTAATTAAATTAGTTAATTTAATTAATTTAGTTAAACTAAATAGACACTGATACGTGGGCCCTAGCTAGTTAATTAACTAAATTAATTAAATTAAAACCTCTTAGTTAGCTGGGTCACTAACAGTGGGGTCCCACACGTTAGGTTTGACCAGTCAGCAGCTCTGTTGACTGATGACATCATGATGACGTCATGCTGGCGCAATAAATTCAATTTTGAATTAAAAATAATTTCAGAAAATGTTTAAAACCTTGAAAAATCATATAAATTAATCCGTAACTCGGATGAAAATAATTTATATATGAAAATTTCTCAGAAAAATCCAACGAATCCAAATATGCAATCCGTTCATCTGTCACGTGCCTCTAGGATGCTGAACATGGAACCGTCTCTCTCTTTTCATCTATCCGGAAAATGCCAAACTTTGGGAAAACATTCCCGGATGTTTTCCCCCTTCGCCAGTATCGTGTAGTACCACGTTAGAACACCCCTAGCACTGCTTATCGTCTTGTCATGCTTAGTAATGCATCAGTGTGCTTTGTATTTACTGTTTCTTCCCCCTTCTCTCCGGTAAACCCCGAGACTGATGATGCCCCTGTGATCGACTACGTAGTCGACGACCCTTCTTCCCTTTCAGCAGAGCTTCCAGGAAAGCAAACCCCCCTTGATCATTACGATATCGCCCATTCCATTCTCTCTCATGCTTGCATTAGATTTTGCTACTGTTATTGATTGCTCCTATTCTGATGCATAGCCTGCTTTTGTAACCTGCTCATTGTACCTTACCTGCTTATCCTAAACTGCTTAGTATAGGTTCGTTTGTGGTCCATCAGTGACCCTTCACCTTGTCCCAGTTGCCCCGGCTTGATGACCGATGACTCGATCAACGTGATCGATGTCCAGACCCGACACATCACCTCACCCCCTTTAGTTGTACGACTCTGCATAGCTACTATCGAGTGCCGAGGGTGATACCTCGTAACGCACTCCTGATGATAACTCTGTGGTGTAGTTATTCGTTCGTGGTCATCGAGGGTGATTCCTCCTTCACCACCCCCGATACAACTCTATTGTGCAACCTCTCAAGTGTGAACCTCGAGGGTGATTCCTCATATGTTCACCTTGACAATTACATCGAGTGTAATCCATCGAGGGTGATTCCTCGGATCCCCCCTTGATGTTATGGACACACGGTTACCTTGGCTTCACCTCAGGACCATATTAAAGACAGGTCGGCCCCGAGGAGTACCCGCGAGATATTTGAAGTCGGGTTGACCATGGGGGTACCCGCGAGAGTTACTGTTACTGCGGGATTGAAGGGACATGTAGTACCAGCCCGATTGAGGTGGACCTGAGTTCCCGACAGTCTCTGGAAAGTCGGGCGGGCACGGAGAGCACCCGTGAGATAATTACGAGGCACGACCGGGCAGGTAGACCGCCCTAGAGAGAGAGGGTTGCGCCTGGCCCTTGTCGTATTTCCTCAAGATGGGGCGACGGGGTCACATGATCGTGAGTCTCTGCTCGCCTACGTGAGCTCCCAATACACTAAGGATTTGGGTATTTGATCTGAGTTGGCCACTGCCCTATACGCACTAACCACCATGCGGGAGTAGTTATGGGCACTCGACGTCATAGTATCAGCCGAAGCTCTGTCAGATGTCTAGTTCAACATTGTGGGCCTGTCAGGCCAGTGCCATCCAGGATGAGGTGGTGCTTGTCCCGGCTCGTCGCGCAACGACCCGGAGTGCAATGGGTGATGGGTCCAAGACCCCGGAGTGCTTAGGATGTAGACCGGCGGGGACCTCTCTGCTGAGCCTAGGTAGGATTATGACATGTTGATCTTCCGAGGCCGGGCATGGACCAGGAAAGTGTGTCCGGCCAGAGTAATCAAGCGTGTTGGGTAATGTGGTGCACCCCTGTAGGGAAGATTATCTATTCGAATAGCCGTGTCCATGGTAATGGACGCTCGGAGTTGTATCCCGATCTATTACAACTAGAAATGGATACTTGAGACATGAGATGGATATGTTGGCTCCGGGATTGCTTTCTCGCAGGGAGTCGAGGAAGGATCTCTGGGCATTAATGTTACAACATGCTTGTTAATTATAAACTGCTATTATGTACTCTTCTGAATGCTGCAAGATGCTTGAAGATGCTAGTCTTTGATAGGCTAGGCCTTTCCCTCTATTCTGGCATTCAGCAGTTTAGTCCACAGATACATCCCTTCCCTTGATACCAATGCATACTTAGTATAGATCTGATGCTTGCGAGTACTTTGGATGAGTACTCACGGTTGCTTTGCTACCCTTTTTCCCCTTTCTTTCTTCTTTTCGGTTGTTGCGACCAGATGGTGGATCCTAGGAGCCAGATGCCACCCCCGTCGACTACTAATACTACCCCGACGGAGCCTACTACTACGTGCAGACCGACGACGACCGGGAGTAGTTAGGAGGTCCCAGGCAGGAGGCCTTGCCTCTTCGATCGTTGTTGCTTTTGTGCTTACCTTCTTAAGGCAGTCTTGTTTAACTTATGTATGTGCTCAGATATTGTTGCTTCTGTTGATGCTTGTGTATCGAGCTTGTATTCAAGCCCTCGAGGGCCCTGACTTGTAATATAAAGCTTGTATTATTTTATTTGTGTCTAGAGTTGTGTTGTGGTATCTTCCCGTGAGTCCTTGATCTTGATCGTACATATTTGTGTGTATGATTAGTGTACGATTGAATCGGGGGCGTCACACTACGTGAGTTTTGAAATGCATGTGCGCCACATATAGAGACATGTTGGAATACTATTTCTCTGTGCACTCTTGTTGTCACGGTTTCACAATAAACTTTCAATACAGTATAGTATGGACCTATCATTTGCCAACTATCCTTACTTCTGGAGCTCCCAACAGGGAGCCTGTTTTTTTGTGTAGTTGTGCCAGATTATATTATTGTACGCACCAAATTACAGTACACAAGGGCTCTCTCATCCAAATCCAGTGATAGCACACAAGGGTTTACAAGGAGCCCCTATTATCTTAGAATATCCTCTGCATTACAAATATAATCTCACTACTATTTTATGTTGTCATGCTTCTCAGATATTGAACAAAATCACAATGAATATGAGAATGCGCACATCAGAAGAGTATCGCGAAATAGTGCAATGACTAACAAACATGGCATCAAGGCATTGAGTTCCATTCTGGATGGAATGAAGCCCACACGCTTCGCACCTACAGATTCATGTTCAGAATATGATGTTAATGACTATTCTGAGCTCAAGGAGTCAAAGGCAGATGGCCTATCCTGTTCACCCTACAAGGTGCTTGTTCTAATTTGGCAAGGTTTTATTGGTTGCGCGTAACTTGCGTAAGCTGTCTTGCGTTTCTTCTGCTTCTTTGCACCGCTATCTGCTTAGTTTACTCATCATATATGTGAAGTTGCCATGCCCACCCATTATCAATACGCATTCGATTTGTCATCATACCATGTTTTTCCATTCAAATGTTGTTCTTGTGTATCAGACATCCAAAAGGAAGAGAGTGATTGCAGAACCTGAAGGAGTAGTAGCAAAGTCCTTGAAAAAGGTGGTGGTACCGCAGAAATCAGACAACACCCCACTTATATTGGCGATAGAACCAGCGCCACAAAACCTAGGATATCGCAACTATGCTGCTCGCTGCTTTGCTCTTGTTAGTACCTGTTGTCTTGTATCGTTGTACTTACATTCATACCTGGTTGATTATGTGATATCAGTGTGCATGATAACCTGCATATCCACTGCTCTCTCCTAATTATCAGATCTATATTAATGATTGCATTAATGTAGAATAAACCCAATGCTTATGAAGAAGTTTAGCTCTACATTGTTCTTGTAAGTATCGGTTGTCCTTTATCACTGTACTTATACTGTCAGCTAGCTATTTATGTACCATCACTTTGCAGCTTTTTTTCCCTTGGCATCCATTTTGTACACATCAGATCTATGTTTACTCTTACCAAAATGTTGAATAAAACAAATGCCACTGAAGATGTTTAGCTCTGCATTACTCTTGTCGGTACCTTTTGACTGTATGCTGTACCTACATTTATAGCTAGTTGATTATGTAGAATCACTCTGTATCTTAGCTTAAATAATCTTCATTTGTTCCTATATTATCACTTCTATATTTACTCTTAACAAAATTTAGAATAAAGGCAATGCTTATGAAGAAGGCTCTGTGGTAAACTTCTTGAATTGCCCCCCATCAACATGGAAAAGGGCTTTATAGAGCCGATCTTCATTACTAATGTAAGTTTGTCCTTCTCGAGCCTTCAAACTTTGTTGTGTATATTTGGATAGCAATGACTGCAACTGCTGTTTATTTTTGTCGTTTGCATCAAATTGCATGTTTAAAGTTTATTATGAAGAAGTTCATAAACATAAGTTTCTCCTTCTCAATTTCAGTTTTTAGTTGTACAACCTACTTCCTTATTCATACCATGTAAATTAAACTAAATGTAGCAAGTGATCTTCCTTAGCACTGCATGTATGCTTGTGTTGTTGATCTGTAATCCAGTGGTGTGGTCAAACTACCAACTCCAGGACAATGTCATATCCTGCTATGTCTTAACTATGAACAATGCATATTATGTTCATGTTATTTAAATCGTGTCTCTTAATTTACCAATCTGAAATGGGATAAATTGACAGTACACTCACCATCGATGCTTATGCATTCTTTAGCACTGCATGTATGCTTGTGTTCTTCATCTGTAATCCAGTGATGTGGTGAAGCTGGCCACTCCTGCACAATGCCATTTCCTGCCATGTCTTAACTGTGTACAATTTTTATTCTATTTTAATCCAGGTCTCTTTATTTGCCACTAAGAAATGAGATGAATCGACAGCACTGTTGCTTATATGTGCAAAGCATGTTATCTGTCTGCTTTTTTCTCTTTCAGGGTGATATCACTGACGCTAAGAACTGCCATTGATGCTATGCAGCTAGAGTTGGATATAAGCGTCAAATAAGTATAGTCATCAGCTTGCTCAGCTACTTGCGCTGCAGCTCCCAGGCAGGGCTAACCTTTCTAGAGCTGTGTTGAAGCGCTGTCGGTTCTGTATATTATTTTAGGCGGCGTGTATATTATTTGATGCCCAGTGTATGTAATTTGCTGTCTGGTTGCGCTTTATTATCGCTGGCGGGGAACGTTTATGCCAAGTGCATGTAATATGCAGTAATTTCTTTGTCGTATAATCTAGGTATATTCTTCGTCATGATGCTGTAATTTAATTTCTTTATATGCTGTCGTCGCTCCCTGAAAAGGCCGTAAGCTTTGACGGAGCGCAATGGGCCTAAACGGTTGTTTTATTATATAAAAAAATTACGGTACTAAAACTAGCCGGCCCGCCAATCACTGTGAATGGGCTGAAAAGTGGGCATACAATCATGTCCAGCCAATAGCAGGCCTAGATGTAAACTCATCAACTATTAGTTTCGGGCCTTTAACATGCTGAGTAAACCAGTTGCCTAAATTGGGCCAGAAAATAGAATGGGCTTTAAACAGTCTGAAAAGTAGATTGGGCCTGAACAGTGTCGAAGGCCCATGGTTGGCCCAGCCACAAAACGGGCCGTTAACAGGCCAAAATATGTGTCTGGCCACAGCTTGCCCAATAACATTATGGGTCGTAAGCAGGCCGGTTGCAAAGCGGGCCATCATTAGGCCCAGTTATCTCACGGGCCCTTAATGGGCCAATAGTCAGGTTGAGCTAAAATGTATCCACGAAGACTACGGGCCTTTAAGAGGCCGAAAGTCACTTTAGCCCAGAAATAGGCCCACATGCAGCATATGCCGTTAAATGGCCGAAAGTGAAACCGGGTCGACAACGGCCCATATCTACCAATGGCCATTAACAGGCCGAAAGTAATATCGGGCTGAACTATTACATGGGCCTTTAAGAAGCCGTAGTTAAAATGCGCCCCCAATGGGGACGAAAGCACCATGCCTGTTAACGGGCCAGATCATATATGGGCCATAATTTGGCCCCAAATATGTCAGGCAGTTAACGGGCCGGATCCGATATGGGCCGTCATTTGGCCCAAAACATGACAGACTGTTGACGGGCCGGATTTTGATGTGGGCTGTCATTTGGCCCAAAACGTGACAGACATCTAATGGGCCGGATCTTATGTGGGTCGTAATTTAGCCCAAACCGTGGTAGGCTGTTAACGGGTCGGCCCAGTAGAGTATGACAAAATCTTGTGGGCCCTTGGCTGGGCCGGCCTTTTTTTAATCTTAAATGGGCTACTGTTGGGCCGTGCCACGTGTCAAAGTATCATAGGCACGTCTCCTCCATTGGGTGGATGACATCTGTCCCAACGCTGAGCTGACACGTGGATACTCCGGCGAATCAGAATTTTACATGTGGAAAATCCCCATTGGCCCGGGCTGTTAACGGGTTATCGGATCCAAACCGGAACCCGATAGCTTAACGGCGACCCGTTACGGTGGATGCCACGTGTTGGTTACCCTTGACGAAAGCACTTCCATGACGCGCCATTTATCGTCATGGAAGTGGACACTTCCGTGATGATAATTTTGGTATTGTCATGGAATACTTCTACGACAGCATAGGTATGACTATCTTGATTCTGTCATAAAATCGTCATGGATGTACATGCATGACAGAAAACGTGACCTACTGTGACAAACATGTATCATCACAGAAGTGTATTTTTTTGTAGTGCCTGGCGCGGCCAGGCGCGTCCCCAGCATGGCCCCGGCGCGGGACAGCGGGCGCGCACCACGGTGGGCAGCTGCGTCAGCCGGTGGCAGCAGTGAAGCAGCAGGGGGCAGGGGAGCGTGCGTGGGGGGGGGGCTATGGCGCGAGGCAGGCGGGAGAGTGGGTCAGCGCGGCTACAGCAGCTGCAGCGAGAGGCAAGCGGCAACGGCGCAGCTGCAGGTAGCAGTGGGTGACGCCGGTGCGACTGGAAACAACAGCAAGCGCGTGCGGGGGGGGGGGGCTGTACGAGCGGGCGGCGCGAGCGGCAGTGGCAAGCAACGGGCGAGGCTACGCGTGGCCGGGCGCGCATGGGGCACAGCGAGGGGCGGCCAGAGGCTCGCGGATGGCCACGAGGAGCACGAGCTCGCCCGAGTACGGGCGGCGGCGATGAACGGCGTCTACGACACGGATTCGACCGGGAAAGAGGGAACGGAGTATACCTGGCCATCCCTCAGGCCGGGCTGGGCTTCGGGCCGGGCCTAGCCAAGCCCGACGTAGAAAACCCAGGCCCAGGCCCGGCCCGGCCCGGGCGTCGGGCCTAGAAACTCAGGCCCAAGCCCGGCCTGGCCCGGGCGTCAGGCCTAGAAACTCAAGCCCAAGCCCGGCCCGACCATGTAAAAACCCGCCGGGCCTCGGGCCTCGGGCTGGGCCTCTTCAGTAAAGTGCTAATATGGCGGGCCCGGGCCCAACCCGGCCCGGGCTTCGGGCTCAAAATCTTGGCCCGAGCCCGGCCCGTGGACAAGGTCGGGCCGACCGGGCGGGGCTGCCCATGGCCAGGTATAGAACGGAGCGAGGAGCTCACCAGGAGGCTGTTGGTGAGCTCGAGGGGGTTGAGGATGTCCCAGGGCAGCGGCATCTGGCGATGGACGACGGTGATGGTGCGGCGGCCGAGTTGGGGAAGACGACGCAGGCGACGGTGGTGGCGCTCCCCGGCTTGATCCAGCCTTTGCAGATGACGTAGTTGACGCCGGTGTTTCTTCTGGACATGACCTGAACCGGCGAGGAGCTCGGTGGCTATGTGTACGACCGCGGCGCGGCCATGGGGGCTCGGGCATGAAGACGACGAAGGAGGCAAGCGAGGGAGGGGGGCGAAGTGGGCGCTAGGGTTTCGGGGGGGGGGTGTCGTCGACCTTGTAGGCAGGGGGTGGGGGGAGGCCGCGGATGCCCGGCATGTGGGCGGGCGCCATGGATGCCCCCACCCCCCCCCCCCCCTGCACGACACCCCCCCCCCCGGCCCTACTGTAGCGAGAGGTAGTAGGAGAGGTGGAGGTGGGCTGGGCCATTTTCTGCCTCCACATGGGCCTCCTTTCTTTTTACTCTTCTTTCTTCTTGTTTGTTTCTTTTCTTTCTATAGTTTCCTTTTCTGTTTTCTTTATTTTATCAGTTTTACATTTTATTTTCTATACTATATGAATTTTGTTAAACAGGAAACTTGGCATAAAATTTAAGTGCAATATTATTAGGCCACCCACAAAGTTTGTGGGCATTGGTAATATTTAACAAATTGGTTATTTTGAAAAGACCATTTTTATTTGCTGCTGGATCATTTTATAATTTTCTAGGGGTTACTAGGAGAGTCAAAAAAATGTTGATTTTATTTTTATAATAGCTTTGGGAATTTTTGCAATATTATGTACATTCTAGTTTTTCTGTTTGGATAATTAATATTTTAACTTTATTCTAAATTTGAATTTGAGGTTGAAATATTTCTTAATTGTTTTTCTTAGGGCATAATGATGATGACTTGGCATCATTAGCGTGGAGTTACTGTAGCATGATTCTCGGGGTGTTACAAAAGCATAATGGCCAAACAATACAAGGTAGTGAGGAAGCCGAGTATGAGCACATGAGAAGCTGAAGATGACGCCGCTCGATGGCCAATGACACCCAAGCTCCACGATGACGCCCTTGGGAGGGTAACATCGCCGTTGAGTCCAAGATGTTGGTCATGGAAGAACATACCCGCTAAGTTCAAGGTAACATCAACATTCCTATAGTGCAATGGTTGATCAAATGGAAGAACTTACTAGAAGAACTTGCCACTTGGGAAGATTCTACTTCATTCAGAAGGCTTTTCTAGGATATCAGTCGAGTGGAGAAGTCTGAGCTCAAGAGGGGGGCATTGTCAGGCCCCATTCCTGATGATGTTTGACGAATTCATCACTTAGCTATGTTTAACTAGAGAAACGTACCAAATTTATTGTTCCCATCATCTCGGACTCGCTCCTGCCATCAGATATTCTTCTAACGACAACATATCGCTTCGTCGAGCTGCTGCGGTGCACTGCAACTCTCCATCGCACATCCAACAACCAAAGATGATCTACACGTGTCCCTGTTTGAATTCCGACAAGAGCTTTGTAGCCTTTCTTTTTATTTTTAGTCTTATGTTTTGCCTTTTCCATAATGTAAAGCTATAATAGCCTGGGATCCGATAAGAAGAGACATTTATCTTGGAGTAACTTGGCGAGACTATTATAGGATTGGCCTTTTACATAAGATCGTAGGATCAACACCAAATTTTCATATTTAGACAATCCAAAAAATTCTAAAAAAAATTATAACAACCTGCGGGGTATGTCTACAGCTAAAAAAAACTCAGCTCAAAACTCGATCTCACTTAGAGATTCGAAAAAACAAATCCGACTATGAATAGTGACACCTTTGGGTGAGTAGTATTTGACACCATTCACATCTGATTTTATCTTTTTTGGTTCTCTAAGTGTAGTTTGAATTAGGAGCTGATACTTTTTGAGCTTTTATCAAACATGGATGTGCGTCTCCAGTTTTTTTCAGAATTTTTGAACATGTTTTGTATCTTCAAAAATATTGATCTCATTGATCAGTATAAAACCCTAGCCGCCATGTTCTCGCTGGCATAGAGGTGTTTCTGAAACTAGATGACCCACTGCGCCCATGGCGCAGAAAGCATAGGCCAGCCGAGTACTGGAACCTTGTGTATATGACAGTTTAATAGATGCTACATAGGCAGAGATGTATCATATAGATAGCATTGGTTACCCAGCTTATGTTAACTAAGATATGCAGTATTTAGGTCAGGTAGAGACATCGCTGCATGCACCATCAATATCGAAAATGACCAATTGGCAAAAGCATGTCTATGATTCCTTCTTTTTCTTTCGGCTCGTGTCCCAGAGATTTATTTTTTGTTGAACCAACTACAACTTATCTTAGTTGAAGAAAAACATCTACTACGAAATATTATTAGAGGTAGTCTCTCCATGTTCAGAACTACTAAATGGAAATGGAAATTATCGATACAATTTTCTTTACTGAGCAAGATGATGTGTCAAGGAAAGCTAAAAGGGACAATTCACAAAGACAGTAATGTAAAAACAATGGCGGAGTGAGCTATTGGGCGGGACACTAAAAACTGAAATATATACACCATCTTTAGAAGGCACTCTTGAGTATGGTTTTGTAACAATCAATTCATTAATGAAAGGTTGAACCATCTAAAGGCATATTGAAAAAGAAAACTAACATGTCCAGAGTTCCTCCGGTGTGTGTGTGTGTCCGGTGTGTGCTGATTCAATCAGCCATTCCTTCACGCTGGAGATCACACCTTCCTTCAAAGTTGCACAATTATGTATAAGCTTTTTAGTATATCAAAGAAATTTGGGGAAAACTAATTGGGGTGACACAGATCACCACTCATTTTCTTATTTTTAGCGACATGAATAAAATCACAGAACATGATAGGTTCCTATATCTGATTCAATCAGCCATTCCTTCAGGCTGGAGATCACACCTTCCTTCAAAGTTGCACAATTATGTATAAGCTTTTCAGTATATCAAAGAAATTTGGGGAAAAACTAATAGGGGTGACACAGATCACCACTCATTTTCTATTTTTTAGCGACAGGAATAAAATGCCGGTGTGGCATGCAACAAATAAGTAAACCGTCTCAATCAAGTGAAATACATTAGAAGTATATTATCATTTTTCTTCAATGGCACCCAAGCTTTCACTTTCCTGGAATGTACGACCCAAATATAAAGCATGCTTATTTGGTAGCTCCCTCTCAGGCATAAGCTTTGCCAATATATAAGATATCTCAAATTTTTTCTGCCATGGCAAGAATACATATTTAGATGTCACATCCCTGCAAATTAACAAACCTCATTCCGACGACAACGGAGCTTGCTGGAAACAGGGTTAGTTGGCATTTTGCTGCCATTTTTGTATTTCTTAGCGACCGCCGACCCTGAGGCCTGAACAATGAACCGAATTCAGCATTTTGAGTTGCTCATTTTGTATAGCTTCACTGGCTGCCATTACCAACTATCATCATTGACTATCAGCAGGGATCCTAGGTTGTCTATTTAATACTAACATTCTCATGGTGAGTGGAAACATGCATTATGACATACATAATCAAGGTTACATACACCACTATTTTCGATCCAGGGCATGTTTCTGTAGGTTATATACGGCTGAACAATTTTAATGTTATGTTCTGCCAACCCTAATTCAATATTTGGTATTAATGCTTCTAATTAAACAAAGCCAGGCTATAAGGTCATCCAGTGACAAGCCTATTTAATGACACTGAGTGATATAAGGTCATCCAGTGACAAGCCTTTATTTAACTCCAGGTTGAGGAAACCACATGCATATAACTATATAAGAATACTGGATGCCGGCCTGATCGAGTAAGATGTAAAACATGAATGCACAAATAGGGAGAATGCATTTGCATGTCCTGTGGTGTAGTTGTTACCTGCTTAGCCTCTGAGGTTGGAAACTGCAACATAAGGCAGGATTTCAGTAACATCCACAGGATATGAAATGAATGTGAGATCACCACCTAAAGAAGAAACTCCTCCCCGGTGCTTAATGCCAGACTGTAAAGCCAGCTCCTTCTTGTACACCACATCAATTTCTTCCAATGTCTCGATATGTTTGCTGAAAAAACTGAAGAAAGAAATAAGGGATTACTATAAAACTAAAATAGGTTATAAGGAGTACACTGTACAATGTGTATAGTTAATCTGGCCTGAAATTATTTCTAATCACACTTTTTAGGCGAGGAAATTAAATTTCATAGCGACTTAAACCAAAGATATGGTTGTGACTGCATACATCTAAACTAAATCACGACATGAGTTTTTGTACAAAGCACAAACAAAAAAGATATTAGCGTATCATATCACAAAAGCTCAAATTTATTCTCTCCAGTGAGTGACTATGTGAACATGTTGATGTCCTGGTTAAAATGAAAGTACAAAATAGGGGAGGCAAGTACCTAATAAGGGATTCCAACAGAAAGGGAAAATAAACAAAAGAATTACCAGATTGTGGACATATCATATAAGCATAGCATTTAGCGACATAACAATTATATAGCAGTTATATCTGAAAATAATGGATGATGTTCGGCTGCTGCAGTTTTTCTAAACGATACAGCTAAAGAGCCAGCAAAACAGTAGCGATATTCTAGAGCACAAAAGGTAATGGTCAGAACATCCATGCCATGGTGGAATGAAAAAGGCATATCACTTACAACCAGGTTACATAAATATTCTCCTAAAAAGCATGAATAAACAAAGCAATAAGACTGATCCATCGAGCACAACATATCTAAACATAACATTCAGCATATATCCTGACAATCAGCGTGTTAGACATGGAATCCACTTGGCAAGTACTGTATCATGCAAACTAAAATGCCAATGGGTCAGCATGGGGAATGTCTCGGGAATTAAACAAAACCAAGATACACTAATATGGCGCAAGAAGCCAGTTAGAAGTGATGTTAGTCGTGAGTAAGTAGGAGATGTAGCTGGAAATGCAATGCAATGTGGATCGTATTACAGATAGTAGTACAAATAGTAGAATGACTTAGATCGGTTTACAAAAATACATATATAGGCATACCCAAACTGAACCAGAAGGTAGCACATCATGTACTGACCAAGCAACTAACTTCTTTAAGGTTCTACACAGAGCTTAAATTTTGAAACGCCCCAGAATAATGCAGCAAAAAATAAAACATTGGAACTAAAAACACTAATTCATCCATGTGGTCTATGCACCACAAATCAGGGGGCATTTTTGGTCTTGCATGCATACCCAAACTGAACCAGAACCGTAGCACATCATCTACTGACCAAGCAGCCAACAACCAACAAAGCAGCTAACTTCTCAAGATCTGCACAGAGCAGAAATTTTGAAACGACACAGAATAATGCAGTATATAACAAATAAAATACAGGTACTACAAAAACTAATTAATCCAGGTGGTCTATGCACCACAAATCAGGAATCCTACAATTACGGTACTGTAAACATGTGTCTACTGCATTCCATGTGCTCTATATATCACATCATTCTTTTTAATAATCAAATCCATCATTCTAACACATGTCTCGTGCTTGATTTTTCTCTAGCAAAACATGAGGCGATAAGAGGTTCAGTTCTATGTACATACTCCCATATTCAGGAAACGACAACTTCCATGTCAGAACACAGTTTATAACTACTTAAACATCCATGTCATGATGAACCCAATTGACTATCCCATCAGCACGCATAAAGGGACACTAACAGCAATAAGTCACCTGTAGCATCCGTCTTTTGGACAGCCGGGGGCGCCACCAACAAGTCCTACATGGAAGATCGCAAGTCACAGTACCATCAGGGAGCAGGTTACTCGGCCAGTGCAATCTCCACCAGTGCAGAAACATATATGTGAGGGAGGTGAACCCAGGTAAAGCGAGGATAGAGAGAACCGTCGGCCAGAAAGAACCCGCAACCAAGAAAAGAGGAGAACATGATGTCCAGCAAATTGCAATTGGTACCTAATAATTGTGGTAACAAAATAAAGCATCAGTTTAAGCATCGAGCAAGAATAAAATTTTCCCATCCCAACCTCTTCACTGCAACATCAGAATGAGCTTCATTGTTGACAAATTGCGTAGACAAATATTTATAGCAGCAACATATAGTACAGAAACTATGATATGCTCAGCAGAAAAAGGTTTGCAGGAGCAACTCTACTCACCCCTCAACAGAGGACTCGACGGTAACTAATAGTTTGATCTTTAGATTTACAGACAACCAGGTGACAAGTAATTGACAATACAAGGCATTTGATCAGGGTCAAAGCATTGATCCTTCATCGGTCTTGCCACAGGCTGGAGTGTGGGCAGAAAATGATCACCAATCTGGGTAACCACTCCCTACATCTTAAGTGCAACTATCACTTCGACATTTTAGTCGGTCCGGCTATGTTTTTTTTTATGCGAGTCAAAGAGGATATCTGCACCTACCTGTCCATCAGAATTCATACCTATTAGGTACCCTGAAGCAAAAAAATTGGTGCATTGGGCCATCAAGTCTGACATTGTCTAACTGATTTGAAAAGAAGACTTTCTGTTGATTGTTTTGACTGTCACTTACAAATGTTTACAGCTTAACCACGCATCAAAGTGGCTAAATCTGTGATCTGGAATAATTAGCTGGTTATACTATTAAATTATTACTACTTTCATTTGGCTGTTTCAAAACCATTAATTCACATGACAGGGCGCTCAGTAAAGGCATACAAGTCAAGTTGATAATCTCCCCAGGATGTGCTAAACCAAACACTAAATACAAGTCAACAAATGATACATAGCCTAAACATTATCTAGTGCTGGAAATCAGAAGAATGACAAGACCCTGAAAGAATTCACTGCACCTTTGGGGAAAAAGGCCCCTCACCATCCCGACACCACAATCAGCTGCCACTTAACATGTGAAGGTGCCCTTGCAACTCACCATTGAAGCCCTCAACCTGAATAACATAAAAAACACCCATCAGATGTCATGCCTAGAGATTAGCATTGGCCACAGATAAAGCATTTGAAAGACCTTCAGGAAACACATAGCAAGTACAAAGAATACGTATAGTTGAATTGCAGCCAACAATTTATCGGAAAACCGGAGAATCAAGCAGTACAAACTGGGAGAAAAGGATGTCGAGGACGCAGATGGGCAGCCTAGATTGGAGAGGAGTGAGAAGCAAAGGGGAGGAGGGGAGGAGGGGCATGGCTCCTACCTGTCGACGTGCACGGCTCCAGAGGGTCGCTCGCCTCCGCCCCTCGTGTGCGCTGCCGTGGCCCTGTCCAGCGCGTATCCCGTCGAGGCGGAGGTCGGCGTCGACGTAGGAGACGGCGCGCGCGCGGACGTGGCCGCCGCCGGTGGTGACGGTGCCGAGCGGCTCGCCGCGGTAGCCGATGGCCACGTCGAGGCGGGCGTAGTCCAGCGCGAAGAGGTTGGGATTGCGGACGTGGGCCTTGAGCGCGGCGGAGACGCGGCGGAGACGCTGAGGACGACGGCGGGGCGCGCGACGAGGGAGGAAGGAGGAGGACGGATGCGGGAGTAGTGCAGCGACCATGGGATCGAGGGAAGGGGAGCTAGGGAGGGCGGGGGGCGAGGGGCGGCGCGCGAATGGAGGAGGAGGCAAGGAGGCGGCGCGGATGGAGGAGGAGGCGAGGAGGCGGGTAGGGTTCGTGGGGAAGACGCCCTTTTTCTTTCCCTTGCCGCTGCCCGCGCTGGCTGCCCCTTTTTCTTTCCTTGCCGCTGCCCGCGCTGCCTGCCCGCGAGCGAGCGCTCGCTCGCTCGCTCGCTGCACTATTCATAGCGCAAAAAAGGAGACGTGGCCAGTGCCGCTAGTTGGGCGAGGTGCTTCATTGAACGGCCGGCAGTCAAAGCCATAAACAGTAGCTTCATCAAACGGCCAGAAATCACAGCGCGGTCGAAGGGCCTTCCTATGGCCGGGTTGGCTAGACTCTTTTACTAGTTAGATTCGCCATAGTTTCCTCACAATCATGTACCGGAGTCCACCACTTTCCATTTTTCCTTCTGAATCTGCTGTTCTAGCCACTGTCCAGTTAGCAGATCCTGATAGCCGTCCATACTCCCAACTCCCAAGAGTACAGCGAGACATGTGAGACAGATCCCTCCTCCATGGAGCACGGCGACGGCAAAACCGCCGCCAAGCGAACCAGGCTCTCCGCCGCCGCCGCCGCCGCCGCCGGAGGCACCGACGACCCCCTCAGCGCGCTGCCCGATGACTTGGTTCTCCACATCCTTCACACGCTCCGCGACTCCCCTGCCGCCGCCCGAACCAGTCTCCTCTCCCGCCGCTGGCGCCGCCTCTGGGCCCTTCTCCCGCAGGTCTACTTCCCCGGATACACCGCTCCCCACCTTATAGCCCCCGCCCTCGCCGCCCATGAAGCGCCGACCCTCCATCACCTCGTTGTCTTCGTCCAGGACGCCCCTGCCGACTCCATGGCGGCCTGGCTCCCAATTGCTTCACGCCGCCTCTCCGGCGATCTGTTCTTCGACAACAAGGTGCAGCAGAATGGTGGGCGGGACGAGGCCGGAGAAAGAGGGGCCTTTGAGCTGCCCTGCTTCAAGAACGCCACCTTGCTCTCGCTCCACCTGGGGTTTCTCGGCCTCGCGGCGCCGCCTATCGGGGTATTCACCCGGCTCACCAATCTCTGCCTCGTTCACTTCCGGCTACACGGTCCGTGCCAGCTCGGGGACGCCCTCTCCTCTCCGCGGTGCCCGGCCTTGCGGGAACTCACTCTCTGCGATGCCCGGGGCCTGGACAATTTCACCATACATTCGGAGTCTCTAATGACAATAAAGCTCAGGAAATTGCGTGGCCTGCAGCGCCTCACTGTTGTGGCGCCGGCACTCAAAGAGTTAACTATCTTCTACAGCTTTGCTAATGCCCCTAATCCAAGTCAACCGGTTGCCACCATCTCAACCCCTCGGCTGGTGTCGCTTGAGTGGGGTGATGCTTATGATCCAGTCTCTGTTCAGTTTGGCAGGATGACACGTCTTCAATGGCTGGGCACAAGCTTTTATGTTGTATATGGACCAAGTGGCATTGAACACAATCGCGATTTGATGAGGCTCTTCCGGCACTTCAAGGTCATCCACAGTTTGAGACTTACACTGAACTATCAGCGGGTGAGTTCATCCTTCTCTTATTTGGATTTATGCAGTCACTTGTAACATGCTAGCAAGTCAATAGATAAGGAAGAAAACATAGGTTTTGTAAGGAAAGGAACGTGTCATTTGGGTGATTGTGGCATTTGACAATAGCTGGTGCAAAATTCTCACTTGTGTTCGGGGTGGTACATAATCATCTAGATGATGGTGGCATTCCAGAATAGCTGGTGCAAAATTTTCACTTGTGTATCTTGCTGAGTCAGAGCTCACTGAATCTTCGTTGTTCTTCACTGTTCAATACTTAGTGGTGGAATACAAAGAACTAGAAGAATACTGCCTAGATCTTTCATATTGCCAAATTAGAGAGTGACAGTCATCTGTAAAGACAATAACTTTTGACAATCTAGTTCAAACCACGGATTCATCAAATTATGATTAAATACCCTCCTAAATGAGAGCTTGATAGAATGACCATCCCACACTTGCTGTATGGTATTGCACTGCTCTCTGCAAATGCAGTAAAGGTCCCAGTATTGAACAGTTAATGGAGAAGACCCAAACCAGGTATCATCCCAGAACCTGATATTCTTACCATCACCTACTGCCCACCTAGAACCAAATTTAACTGCTTTTGCAGCCCACATGACCCCCTTTCGAGAAAGTAGAGGCTCCCACAGAGTCACTACAGATAATGTTAGGGGAAGAAAACCAGGTATCAACTATGCTTCTCCAAAGCTTTCCCTCACCAGCCATATACCTCTTAATCCAAGATCCTAAAAGGCAGATGTTAAGGTTATGCAGGTTAGGTATACCTAAACCTCCAAATTCCTGTTTCATACATACTAGTTGCCAGTGGGCTAAATGGATCTTCTTATGGCCTTCAAAGTCATTCCATAGGCAATTAACCATTTGGGAATTGATCATATCAATAAGCCCATTTAGGGAACTTTAAGAATGAGAGAAGGTAGACATGGATGCTAGCTAAACAAGTTCTGATCAAAATAATTCTCCCTTTATAGGATAAAAGCTTCCCTCTTCAGCCAGCTATCCTCTTAAGGATCTTGTCAATAATGGGTTGAAGGTCTTCCCTTGACAGCTTATCGAAATGCAAAGGCACACCTAGGCACTTGATTGGGAAGCACCAACAGGGCACCCAAAGATACCAGCTAAACTATCTATCTCATGAGGTTCCATATTCAGGGGAATCATTTCACCCTTATCATAGTTAATTTTCATCCCTGAGACCTGTTCAAAACAGATTAGAACCCATTTCAAATTGGTTGCTAAGACAGGGTCTCTATCTACAAACATGATAGTATCATCTGCATATTGGAGGCTAATCACCCCCAGGACACACAGAGTGGCAAAGCCCTCTGATCAGCCCAGTACTAGCAGCTCTAGATAGCATCCTGAGAACAACTAGATTAAAGAGCAGAGGGGAAAGGGAACCCCCCTGCCTAAGACCCTTACCAGTGACAAAGACATCACTATCAGCATAGTTCGGTTTAACACCACCTTTGTGGGCGATCTTATGGATAGGGATGCAAGCAGACGGCGTCCGCATGTCCGCGACCGTCCGTGAATAGAAAATTTACACTAACACGGCTACTTATGGATCCAACCTAACCATTTGCAACCAAATCCCCTAATTTTGAGCAACTCATCTACGAAATCTAAATTGACCGTGTCAAAAGCTTTCTCATAATCCAGCTTGAGCACTACCCCTTTATCATGTAATCTAGCTAGAGAATGGGTAGCGTCATGAACAGGTAAGACATCTATCAAGGTTACACCTTGAATGCCCCCACCGTGCCAAAAATGTTTAGACTTGATATAGAAAATCAGCATTGAGTTTTGTTTTTGTTTTTTAGAGCTAGGCTTACAATGCCCAGGTTTTGTGTAATAGAAATCCAAAGTGAACTTGTTAGCTTATAACAACCTTTTTCCATGTGCTAATCACAGTTTACAAGACCATGTGCTCTACTTCTTTTACAACTATTATATATTCCAATGTACAACCTTTTTTTTTTGACATCTTAGAAATCTGCAGGACCTAAATAACAGGCAATACTTGATGGAGGATATGACAATGCTCCCAGTCATTTCATTATTGAGCATTAGTGTAATAGCACATGGACATGCCTGTGGAGCCAGCTTATTCCATGTTCTCAGGATGTGTATCGGTGTAAGAAGGCTGATCCTAACATTAAATCCTCATACCAGTTTGGAGGTAAAGCTTTCCTTATTTTTTTTTTCTCATATGTGATTTCTAAGGAAGTCAGAAAAGCATGCATTTGCATTTCATGGCATGCCTTAACTTGATCTGATAGTGCCCAAATTTAGTAATGATACTCCCATGGAGACAGATAAGGTAACAGCTGAAATGAAGATGACCCAGTGGCATGGCGTAGGGGATAGGGGAGTAGGAGGACGAATGTGGGATATAGCCAATTGATAAAAGTGTCTTTATTTCTTGATTGATAATTGATACGTGTGGATGTGGTGTCCCTTATCTGGGAGGGCTTACTTGAGTACTTGACCCCCAAGTAACAATTCAAAAGGTTCTAAACGATCTCTATTTTGCACATAACAACTACGGTCCCCTTGACAAGCAGCCATCCTTGAGCTGCTCTGGTGGTGGTCTGGAAGACATGGTTTCTGCCGAAGGTGGCCCCACATCAATGAAGTGTGATGTTTCCGTCTTCCTGTTATGGTCTGCCATGAAAATGGAGAGCTGAGACCGTTCCCACTGAAGCTCGTGGGGTTGTGGTTTGTCTTCAAACTGACATTTAGCAGGAGAATTAAACTCAGATTTGGTTGCCTTATGTATGCAATGCATGGATTAGCACCGGCCAGCACTTCTTCTGGTTCGTTCCTTAAGCTCTATACTGCCATGCAAATACAAGCATACAACTGCACAAGTTGTTTTGTGCACTGTTGGACTTTCTCCTAGTTCACACATATTGAAGTCACCGTCTTGAGCTGGCCCAGTTGTTGCACTGCGGGTCTTGGAGGTTGCATTGCCTATTGTTGCTGCCGATGGGAATCAGTGCTGCCTTTTGGATGCTGCCCTCTGCGTTGGTTGTAACAACACGTGGTAGTTCTATCTGATCTGCCACTTCTGTTATGCTAGTTGGTGTGATAACACCTCTGTTTCATACCGTCACCTCTGGGTTGGGCTTCGCCAGCGCTGCTGGAGCGATCTCCACCACAGATGAGGTTTCCCCACCCAACTTGCCCTGCGCTGCTGCTCCTTCTAGTGCCTCTGCCACTGGTGCACCTTGCTGCATTACCGTCAATGCCGCAAGATGCGTCTCTGGAGCTTCTTTGTCTGGCCACACCACTACTGATGCTGCTGGCCGCGTTACCACGGTTCGATGCGTGGCTGCACAGCTTCCGCCAAGGCTATGTTATTGCTGCCGCTTTTAGTGGAAACAACACTGTCACTGTCGAAGGAAGAGGTCGCTCCACTGCCATTAGTTGCGGTGGATTGATTCCACGTGTTCCTTCTCCAAGCAAGCAAGGCGCTTCTCTACCGCGTCGACTTTTACCTTGAAAGTTTTTATCCCATCGCAGAAAGTCGTCTCCATTGGAGGTACTGCCGCCAAAATCGGGTGTTCTGCTGCTTCTGCAGAAAGCCTCGTCGTTCACTGCCTGTTCTCTTAGCACCACCATGGCACCCGGGTATGCCACTGCTGGAAGCGACCAAGCCGTTGTTTGCCAAGGGTAGTGCCCCACCGGCACACCTTGGTATGCTGTGTCATATTACAATCACTTGCAAAAATGATACAAAATATGACCAATTTGTGTACCGAAAAAGACAAGCTTGTCAAAGTAGCACAACACTTCATTTTAATAAAAAAATCACCAACTTTATTCATTAGAAACAACAAGTACATTGTTCGTGAGAAAGGTTACAATTTCATCTAATGATCTAATGGCTCCTCAAACCAATCAACAGGCAATTGGAATCTAGCTAGCCTAGCGAGCTCATGAGCGACTTTATTAGCTACTATATTACAATGCTCGAACCTAGAAATAGGAAAATCACAAACAAAATGATAACAATCGTCAAAAACCGCCGCCGCCGCAACCGCAGATTGTCCTCCATTCTTCATGGTGTCAATGATCTCAAGTTGTCAGAGTTAATCACGAGGCGGTTGCATCCCGCCCTTTGTGCTAGAGAAATCCCAAATCTGAGAGCTAAAGATTCAGCCGCTAAGACATCTGCACATCAGTCCATCCTCCCATTCCCTCCCTCAATGAATTTCCCTTTATCTCCGCCCCAACAGTACCCCTAAACATGTCTTCATCAAACGAAGCATCCACATTTAGTTTGACGAAACCCCCTTGAGAGCCAAAGATTCAGCCATTAAGACATCTGCACACCAGTCCATCCTCCCATTCCCTCCCGCAATGAATTTCCCTTTATCATCCCTCAGGACCACCCCAATAGTACCCCTAAACATGTCTTGATCAAACGAAGCATCCACATTTAGTTTGACAAAACCCCTCGGAGGCCTGGTCCAACCCCCTTTTTTCATGGAAGCATTAGGAGAAGAAGCAATAACAAAACTAGCCGTAAGCGCAGTAATCCCCATAGATATCTGGATGGCACTCTGAACTTTCTGACCAACTTACGTCTTTCCCACCACAAATACCAGCCAGTAATGGCAATTTTGAATCTCCATCATGGATAAATCCTGATCGGGTAATAGGAGTAGGAATTCCAGAACCGCCTCCCCAGCACGATCAACTTTGCAGGCTCTATGAATAATTTCGTCCAGCCCCAATCTCCTCCAAACTTCTCTAGCTTTCTTGCATAGAAATAACACATGTTTCGTATCCAGAGAAACATGACGGACATTGAGGCTGGACTTTCAAATGTCTATTGGCAAACGTAACACGACACGGAAGTGTACCATGTAATGTACACGAAATAAAAATCTTAACCTTTCCTGGGCACGAAAGCTTCCAAATCTTACACCAAATAGGATTAGCAGTGGTCGTCCCATGCCATTGGTAAGTGTTAGTTTCATTCCATGTTGATGATCCCATTCCACGAAATATCGGACCAAAAACAAACCGTCTTTCGTAAAGTTCCAGGCGACAAAATCTTGCATGTCATGATGAGGGAGAGGGAAAATCTTGCATGTCATGATGAGGGAGAGGGATAGCGAGGACCCTTTGTGCATCAATAGGCCACAAGGTTTGTCTAACCAGATCTTCATCCCAGTTATTAGAAACCGGATCAATAGTCTACCACCCGGGATAACAAATGACACCCTTTCGGAGTGATAACTTTCCTAGTGGAACAATTTGGAATCCACGCGTCATCCCAAATAGCAATACTCTGACCATTTCCAACTCGCCAAATATATCCATTCTTCAGAGAATACCATAATACTTTGCCAAGATAACGAGGAACCCTTTTTAACTTTGCGTTCAATAAATCCCCATCAGGAAAATACTTGACTCTCAAAAAGTCAAAATAGTAACACATAAAGAGTAGGGGTTCTCAAAAAGACGCCAGGCCTGCTTTGTCAACATCGCTAGATTGAAACAGTGGATATCCCGAGAACCAATCCCTCCTTGATTTTTTGGGAGACATTTTCCACCAAGCCATCCAATGCATCCTTCTCTGGTTATCCTCGTCTCCCCACCAAAAATGTGCCATCGCGTCAATAATTCTTTTACAATTTTTTTTAGGAATTTAAAAAACAGACATTGCGTAGGTGGGAATGGCTTGGACAACAGACTTGAGGAGGATCTCCTTCCCTCCAACAGATAAAAGTTTTTCCTTCCAACCACTAATTTTCTTGATAATGCAATCAATCAGATACTGGAAACAGTTAGATTTATCCATCCCTGCATGGCAGGCAAGCCTAAATATTTATCATTAAGGACCTCCGTCATGATATTCAGACTTACGCACATCTGCTCTCTCACCTCGACCCTAGTATTAGGGCTGAAAAAAATACTGGATTTATCCACACTGACCAATTGCCCTGAAGTGGCACAGTAGGAATCCAGGATTGACTTCAAAGTCTCAGCATTGTGCATATTGGCCTTCATGAGGATCAACGAGTCATCAACAAAGAGAAGGTTGGTGATAGGGGGTGCATCTCTACAAACCTTCACACCCAAGATATTACCACTCTCCTCTGCATGCGTCAAGAGAGCCGTCAATCCCTCCGTACAAAGCAAGAAAAGATAGGGTGATAGAGGACCGCCCTGCCTTAAACCCCTCGTCGGCTTGAAACTCTCACTTTCTTCTCCATTAAATCTGACCCGGTATTCAACAGTGGATACATATTGCATAATAAAATTTACCCAATTCTCTCAAAAACCAAGTTTCAGCATAATCTCCTTCAGGAAAGATCACTCAACCCGGTCATAAGCTTTACGCATATCAAGTTTGATAGCGCCACAGGCCCTCTTTACCTTCTCTCTTGTTCTTTATTGTATGGAAGCACTCATAAGCTACCAAGACATTGTCCGTAATCAATCTTCCGGGAACGAAAGCACTCTGAGTTGGACTAATAATTTCTGGAAGAAAAGCCTTCAAATGAGTTGCCACCATTTTTGCAATAACCTTATACACCACGTCACATAAGCTGATAGGTCTAAATTGGGATACCTTTTCCGGAGAGTTGACCTTGGGAATCATCACAATCACAGTATCATTCCACCTTGGAGGGATAGTACATGTATTAACGGCCTGAAGGACCTCAACCAGATCATCCCCTAGCATGGGCCAAAATCTTTTATAAAAAATAGCATGGAATCCATCCGGACCCGGCGCTTTTAAATCATCAATAGCAAAAAGAGCCCTTCGAACATCCTCGGCAGTGTATGGAGCAAGAAGGGTATTGTTCATTTCAGCCGATACTCTTCTCCGGACCAGGGCAAGGATCTCCTGATTTGGTTGCAAGACTTATGAAGTGAATAGTTTAGAAAAATATTTCTTGATATGGTCCTTCAACTCTGTACCTTGTCTCCAAAACCCCTGAGTCATCAAGAAGCTTCTTAATATTATTCCTCTTTTTTCTAGCCGTAGCCGCATTGTGGGAAAAAGATGTATTGCGATCCCCATGCATCAATCAATTGGCGCGACCTCTCTGAATCCAGAAAATCTCTTTCTGGTCCAAAAGATTCTCAATAAGAACCAGAATCTCGTTTTGTCATGAACGGGATTCAGCGTCCAAAGGACCACGTCTTAGCCTCTCCAATTCTTTTTTTAATTTGTCAATTCTTCATTTCAGACCCTTCACCGTGTCACGGTCCCAAGAGTGCAAATCTGTGTGCACAGCACGTGTACGCGCCGCGAGAGCTGGGCAAATGCCAGCCATCTTGGCCTTCTCCCAAGCCAACTTCACAATCCCCTCAATTGTTTCTTCTTTTGTTAGCCAACTAGTTTCAATAAAATTCACACGGCTCTTTGGACGGCTAAACATATTATTGTCATATAATAATTAATATCCAGAATCAAGGGGCGATGGTCAGAGTGTACATGTTCCTCATTGATGATCGCAGCATGAGGAAATTTATAGTTCCACTCCACATTACAAACCACCCTGTCCAGTCTTTCCCTGATATCCCCTCTCCTCCAAGTAAAGGGGTCGCCAATATAACCCATATCATCTAAACCACACTCAGCAAGACAATCTTTGAACTCTTTCATCATTGCATTGGGTCTCGCATTTCCGCCTTCTTTTTCCGAGGAGTAAAGAATTTCATTAAAATCTCCTAAAACCACCCAAGGGTGAGCTCCCTTATTATGCAAATTACGAATATCATCCCATGACATATGACGATAAATATGGCACACTGTTGGAAATGCATGGCTGTGGATGTGAAGTTGAGTGAGTTATTGCATGACAGGCCCAATCTCGGGTTTAAGGCAAGATATGAATCAGTCACTCCATAACACAGCTAGAGCTAGGAGTTGGGACATACTATGTTTTCTACTGAAGCTTGATGCTTATTTTCTGTAAAGAGGTTCCATGAGCAGCAAAGGCAAATTAGACATTCATGTTATTCGTGTGTTTGTTTATAGAAAGTTTCGATGTATGTTTTGTTGGTGGCATATCTTGAAGAGTTCAGGCAGTCTGAAAACATTTCTGTTTTTTTGTCCTTGTATAATAAATCGCTACTAACCTGATACACTCCTGTTTCAGGTACAAACATGTCCACTAGGTTGCATATGTGATCAGCCAGTAAACTGGAGATCTGAGGAGCTTGTGCTGGATTGCCTCGAAGATGTAGAAATCAGAGGGCTGAGAGGAACCGAATGGGAAGTAGCTCTGGTGGAACGGTTATTCGGCTGGTCTACAGCACTAAAGACGGTGAATATAACTTTCTTCCGTTTAATGACTGAAAGCAGGGCCAAGGAGTTGCGCCAGATGTTACTACGCTTCTCCAGTCCAGACACATGTATGACATTTTAGGTGTATACTGCGGTTCTTGTTCAGTATGTTGTAGAAGACTCATTGAGCTCCAGGCGTGCATGATCCGGCGGTTGCCATGCTCAAGAGTGGCGATGCATTTTTCTTGTGAGATGGTGAATAATTTGCTGGGATTTGTGTAGAACAGCTCGGTACTTGTTACGGAGTTCTTGAATCGGTTGTTGAGACTTAACTGGGACATGGATTTTTACCTATCTTGTCACAAAGTACTCCCTCCGTCCTATAATGTAAGACGTTACTATATCCAATACTCCCTCCGTTCCAAAATAAGTGTCTTAAGTTTAGTACAACTTTGTACTAAAGCTAGTATAGACTTGAGACACTTATTTTGGGACGGAGGGAGTATATTAGACCGTAACAAAGGACTCCATGTCCAACATCCAGGGGGTTCATGAAACCAGGACTGCAAACAAGGATTTTCCATTTGCGCTTGAGCTTCAACAACCTTTTCAAAAACTAGCTGCACAAAATGAAGACACAACCTCTATAATGGCAATGGGTTGCATTGGGAAAAAATATATTTGGAATCTGTTAGCTAATATAAACATATGCTGCTATTTTTGGAAGAATGACAAACTATGAGAGGACATCACCGCTTGTAGCAACGGTATGTGTACACATAGTGCAATGGTAAAAGAAAGAAATTAAAAAATTGTAAGCAAATATAGGAAACAAAGAAGCATAGATGCCATGCAAGGCCATGGGAGAAACCGACATAACTTATTGGACAGGAAGCAACAATTTTGTGCTATCACCACATATGTGAGATGCAATGGAAGCATACAAATTTGATTTCTTGGTTTGGCATGTTTGAAGGATCAGGATGGACCCGGAGGAGGGTTGAATAGTGAAAGCACAAGTGCTTCCTTGGTGGTTTTGGTAATTAATGTCAACATATCTTTTGTTGGACTAATAGTTTTATCTAGTATATTTCAGATAAGTTCAACAATGGCATGGCAAGGACAAGAGGATGTGAAACCCCTTCAAAATGCTAAGGAAATGGATTGACAAAAGCTGAAGACTCTACATTTTTGGTTAAGTGATCCAAGATCACATTGAGTCCATAGGAAAGCCAATACTATTAAAAGGGGATGGGGTGTTGCTTAATGATCTATTTGCTCAAAGTGCTTAATGATATTGCTCCAAAATTCTCAACCACTTTCTCTATCCAAATATGTTCAAACCCTACATTCCAACTCGGCCCCACCGATATTCTATCTGGAGCCACCGAGTTCATCTGGACTTAGCCACTGCCAAAACCCTAACAAATCGGATCGGTTCCACCGAGATGGCCTTGCCAGCTCTCTGTTGCTAGTTGCAATTGTTTCGGTCCCACCAAGAATTGCAATCGGTCTCACCGAGATGGCTTGACCAACTCTCTGTTGCCTTATTGCTTCACTTCGGTCTCACCGAGACGAGGTTTGCCCTAGCCATTGCACATCGGTCCCTCCGAGTTGTTCTCGTCGGTCCCACCGAGATTTCCTAACGTTCATATCTTTTACACAGGTTGGTGCCACCGAGATTTCTGATCGGTGCCACCGAGTTGGGTCAAAAGTGTGTAACAGTTGGATTTTGTGTGGAGGCTATATATACCCCTCCACCACTTCCTCATAGAGGAGAGCTATCAGAACGTGCCTACACTTCCATCATTCATTTTCTGAGAGAGAACCACCTACTCATGTGTTGAGATCAAGAGTTTCCATTCCTACCATTTGAATCTTGATTTCTAGCCTTCCCCAAGTTGCTTTCCACTTAAATCCTACTTCCACCATAGCCAAATCTGTGTGAGAGAGTTGAGTGTTGGGGAGACTACCATTTGAAGCACAAGAGCAAGGAGTTCATCATTAACACACAGTCTATTACCTTTTGGAGAGTGGTGTCTCCTAGATTGGTTAGGTGTCGATTGGGAGCCTTCGACATGATGTGGAGTTGAACCAAGAAGTTTGTAAGGGCAAGGAGATCGCCTACTTCGTGAAGATCTACCCAAGTGAGGCAAGTCCTTCGTGGGCGATGGCCATGGTGGGATAGACAAGGTTGCTTCTTCGTGGACCCTTCGTGGGTGGAGCCCTTCGTGGACTCGCGCAACCGTTACCCTTCGTGGGTTGAAGTCTCCATCAACGTGGATGTACGATAGAACCACCTATCGGAACCACGCCAAAAATTCTCCGCGTCTCCATTGCGTTTGCACACTCCAATCCCATCCCTTTACATTCTTGCACTTGCATGCTTTACTCTTTCCGCTGCTCATACTCTTGCTATGCTTGTGTAAAATGTATTGTGTGCCCATTAACATGTACTAAATTCAACCTTAACTTGGAGAAACTAAAAACTGCCACTTTTACTTGTTAAGGGTCTAATTACCCCCCTCTAGACCCCTCTTCTCGATCCTTTCAAATAGGTATCTAATTTTTTTAGCTTTTTCCTTTACAAGGGTGGACTTTGTGGAATATAAAGTGTGCCAAATGTAGCTACGGTGAGAAAAATTTATAGATGTTTTGCTTTGGTCTCACATGTTCACTTCCTTGGAGGGAATTGGAGGGGTGGGAAACCACAATGGCTTCCTTCATAACAAAGGCTCGCCTTCTCCTTGAACTCCCATCACAATAGTGATGCTCAATCACTCGTGGTAGACCTTGAGGTGGCCTCCAAACCTTTACCAACGATAGGATAAATCACATATTAACTCCACGGTGACTCCTACCACCTAGAAGTCTCGAACATTCAAAAGTGACAATGCTCCAAATCTTGCTCAAACAAGAAAGTGATTGGTAAAAGTGTGAAAATGGATGGAACTTGCTAGGGTTGGCTTCTCTATTGAATCTCCTCAAGAATCTCCAATAATAAAAGGATTAGTACTCGAGAAAAATGGGGAAACTTGCTTCACGCTTGATCTGAAATGAATGCTCAAGAGATAATTCTATCCAAAGTGAAAAGGGACACGTCCTGACGTCTAGACAGTGATAGGGGAGCCGACAATCCAACACTAGTCACCAAATTTTCTCTGTTTGTCCGCCAATGCCCAACTCGGGCATGATGGCAACCCACGCACTGCACTCAAACAACGACAAAGGAAGACCACGACAAAAAGGTAGGCGGCGCACGCGGGCGGTTGGAGAGGTAGACGACCCTTGGCCATCTTTAGGTAGCCGGTCGAGCGGATGGAGATGCTCTTCGGCATCACCATGTGCTTCTCGGCTGGGGAGGGCGGGCGCGACATCGCCAGCACCAGGGGAGCTAGCATGGCCTGTGTTTGCCCGAGGTCGTTGTTGGTAACGCAGATCCCGGAGTTCTCGTGGAGGAGCACGACGGAGGTAGCCGTTGCGCTGCGTTGTGGCACGCCATTTTGAAGTAATGCACGCTAGGAGGAGCCATGCCAGGGCCTGCTCTACCCTAGTCTACAATGCAGGGAGTGGCCGAGCAGGGGCCACGGTTGGGTGCCCTTCTCTTGTTGCTTCGATTCATGCCACGGAGACCGCGTGGCTGCTATGTTTGCGGGGCCCGTTGAATCTTGTGTCCCTCCGCGCTCGGCGTCAATCGCATCCGCCTTGATGAGGCTCCACCATGCATGGCGCGTCAAACAACACCATACTAGTTCAGTGCGGGATCCAGTGGATCACTGGCACGACATGATCACCCTTCACCTCTCTCTCTCCTCAACAACACTAAGCCGCCACAATGTTCCCCCACACCAACCGGGAATTTGTGGGCAAGACATCGATGGCGCCAAAATCGGGAACACTAGCGGGCGTTTCGGGAATGAAAGCGCATGTTTACTCCCAAAGGGGGATGAATGGGAGATTTTTAGAAATTCGTCAAACTCCTATGAATTTGACGAAGATCAGAGTGAAGAAATAGAAACGGGAGCAAGACTAATTCATCACAGAATCATAAAGCATGTATACAAGATAGATGCAAGTGAAGAACATGCAATCATACAAGCATTTAGGCATAGAGAAGATGAACTGAAGAAATAAAAAATAACATGATGGAAGTCTTCAGTTCAAATTCTTCAGAAGTAGATCGCAGATTCTTCAGCAGCGGGATAACAGAAAGTAAAGGGTTAAGGAATTTGAAACCAGGTAGGCTCGATGATGACACGATGATTTGGTAGACCAGTTCCAGTTGTTGTATCAACTGTACGTCTGGTTGAGGCGGCAGAGATTGAAATCCGAAGAAACTAAGTCTTCACCGTATTCCTCTTGAGCTAAGGTCACAACAGGCCTCGCCCAATCACTCGTGGCAAGTCTTCAAGGTAGACTTCCAAAACCTTCGCAGACTTGTCCACCGGCACGCCACAATTACTCTTGGGTGCTCAGAACATGACGCCTAACTGTCAGTGTTAAAACCGGCAGACCTCGGGGTAGGGGGTCCCGAGCTATGGATCTCAGACAAATGGTAACAGGAACATGGAGACGATGTTTTACCCAGGTTCGGGCACTCTTGATGGAGGTAAAACCCTACATCCTACTCTTGTTTATATTGATATAGATGTATCGAGTACATAGTTGATCTACCTCGAGATCGTAAGATGTGGTCTAACTCTAGGGCTAGGTGAATGATATTGTGTTGATATCCCCTCTACGGGCTAAATCCTGTGGCTTATATACATGCTAGGTAGGGTATCTAGGGTTACAAGGTTGGTATCTTGACGTGGAGGCGGTAGGAGAAGTCTTGGAGTATACGACAAGTCTTCAACACACGTAGTCTTAATCACGTTCCGTCGTGTAACCTCCAGAGTCCATCTTTGACAAGAACCAAGGCCCACTGGCCCAATCCAAGTAGCATGGGCCGACTAGGTTAGTAGCCCCTAGTCCAGGACACCGTCAGTAGCCCCCGAACTGGTCTTCTACACCGAGGATGACTCCCTTGCCGAGGACAACCTCGGATCCGAAGTCCTTGGCTTGACACACAAGTTCCCCTTTGTGGTTTCAAGATTCCTGGTCCACCCTTTAAAGGAGTGGTGTCAAACAAGATCTGACCGAGCTTATACCCTGCCCGAAGAGACGAAGTAACTTAGCCTCGAAGGCTGGCCACCCAGGTGTGAACAGTTCCATCGAGTCTGACAACTTTTATCGAAGCGGCACACCCCACGACGGGTCGGGCAGTTACTGCCCCCCCAAATCATGGCTCGAGGCGGCCTTTTTACTGGCACGTCCCATCGAGGTGGAGATCGTGCCCATTTTCTCAGGGATATCATCAAGATTTTGTTTCCCCCCATATGCATAGCGGCATCTTTCACGGGAGTGGCGTTTTTTCCGGCGCGGCAAGGGGGACTCTTGGCCTTTCAACAACCTATAAGAGAAAAAAGAGGACAGTGCAGGCAACCACGCTCTCATTCCCCCGCCTGCTGCTTCGTCTAGCTCCAGCGCCCAGATCCAATCTCACACTCCTCTCCTTTAGCGAATCCAAACTCCCCCACCAGCCATGGCCGACATCCTCAAAGGGCATTGGGGTGGTTCTACCGTGACAGTCGACACCATCCTGGAGCTACGCGGCGCGGGGTATCTCTCTCCCAACATTGCAGCCCGCGCTCCCAGTGCTGATCAGCAAGTGCCCGCTCCCAAGGCAGGGAAGCGGGTAGTCTTCGCCTCCCACCTCACCTGAGGCCAGGGGTTCCCGCTACACCCATTCGTGCATGGGATGATGTTTTACTACGGGCTCGACTTCCACCACATGGCCCCGAACTCCATCCTCCACCTGGCCTCCTTCATCACAGTCTGCAAGGCCTTCCTCCATAGTGAGCCGCACTTCAGCTTGTGGCTGAAGATCTTCGGAGTCAAACCAAAGTCCAGCGGCTCCAACCTGGCGGAGTGCGGAGGGGCCATGGTCAGCAAAAATCAAAATGATGACTGGTTCAAGGGCACCTTCATCTAGATGGTCAAGGAGTGGCAGCGCGAGTGGTTTTACATCACTTAGCCACTCGTCCCTGGCCAGACCAAGGTCCCAGCCTTCTCGGTCGGACCTCCGAAGAAGCTCAAATCCTGGAGGGAGAAGAGCGTCGTTTGGGGGAACCCAGACGAGGTGGAGGCCATGATCAAGAAGATAAAAATGGTGGTCTACCACGAGGCACCTCCAGCTCGCCGACGTCGTCAACGTCATGCTCCACTGCCGCATTCTCCCGCTCCAAATCCGGGCCAACCCGATGTGGGAGCACAAATCTAGGGATGCAGGCCCCGTCCTCCACTTCTTCCACACTTCCCTAGCCGGCATGTTGACGCGATTGTTCAAGCTGGCCAAGGACAAGATCCCCAAAGAGGGTGAGGACCTCGTCTTCGAGGATGGCTACAAAGCCCCCCCCCCCAGTACGTGTTCGAACACACATGCTCATTATGCCCCCTTTTCTGTATGGTAAGACAGGCTTTTAACGAATTATCTTGTTCTATATTTACAAAAGTGGTCGCCCTGGATGTAGCAAGTGCGATGCCCGGCCCCACTGCCAGAGGAGCCAAGAACCCCTGCTCACGGCGCTCCTCATCGAGGAGCCGCACGTGGTGGCCCCTAAGAGGACGAAGTCCCAGAAGGGCAAGGCGAGTGCTCGGACCTAGGAGACCTCGGTCACCCAGTCCAAGGAGACCCACACATCCTCCGTCCACGAAGACGACGTGGGCGAGGACGAAGAGGGGGAGAACCCTCCCCTCAAAGCACTACAAAAAAAAGACACATCTGTGACATTTTGGGCCGAACGAAAAAAAATCTGTCATGCTTATGACACTTCTATGACGATAATTGTGACAAAAGCACGTATCATCATAGATGTGGTGGGCTCCTACTTCTATGACAGAAAATGGGCTTTTCGTCCTGGGCAGGCTGGGGACGCAGCTGCATGACATTCTTTGGGCCGTCCATGATGGAAAAAATCATGGTAGAAGCGAGGGCGAGGAAAATATCGAGGAGTTCTCAGTTACGGTGGGTGGTCGGGGCCGAGCGATGCACGGAGATTTGCGCATTTCTCTCGTACACGTATGCGCGTGTGTGCGAGGCGTTGGGTTCTAACTGAACCCGAGCGAGGCGTTCGCTTACTGAACCCGAGGGATTGCACTAGCTACGTTACTGAACCCGAGCGATCGATCCCTGGCTGTTAACTAAACCCGAGCGATTCCTTCGCTACTGCTGCTAACTGAACCCGATCGAACCTGCCTCTTGATGAACAGTGACTATTGTTGGGGGTTGGATGAACAGTTCCCGGTGGGGGTTGGATGAACAGGACCCCGTGGTAGTAGTAGGCCGTTACCGCTGGATGAACATGACCCCGATGAGAGGAGGACACCCGAGCCGGTTGGGGGTGGATGAACAGGACCCCGTCGAGGGCTGGTTGAACAATAGCCGGTGGAGGGTGGAATGAACAGGACCCCCGTGGATGAACAATAGTTGGTGGAGAGAGGAAGTCGACGGTGGATGAACAGTAGCAGGTGGAGGCTGGAGGAAGTCGATGGTGGATGAACAGTAGCCCGTGGAGGCTGGAGCGAGGCACTAGACGGTGGATGAACAGTAGCCCGTGGAGTCCTGTTTTGCGGTACGCCACACCCCTCCTGATGAACAGGACACCATTTCGACCGTAGGCGCTCCAACACAAGTTTGTTTCCTCCGTTTTGCGATACGCCACACCCCTCCCGATCAACAGCACCCCATTTCGACCGTAGCCGATCGAACAGAAGGCCGTTTCCTCCGTACTACGGTACGCCAGACCCCGTTTCCGCTGTTCCATCCAAGCCGGTTGGCTCCTGTTGAACAAGACGCATTCCGACCCAGTCTGTTGCCTCCCGATGAACAGGACGCTGTTTCTCCATTCCGACCCAGCCGGTTGGCTGCTCGATGAACAGTACGCCGTTGCTGCCGTCCGTTGCATCTCCATGTACACGAGCCCTGGCCGTACGTATGCGCGAGTAGGCGTTCGAGACCGCGCCCGTATGTACGTATGTGGCCGTATTTTTTGGCATCTGGCTATACGTATGTGTACACGGTTTAGACTGGACTGCCTGGACTGCTACGTCGGGGGCTCTACTACTACACGTGCCGCTGCTTGCTCGGCCACGGTTCATCGTTGCAGAGAGACCGATCGACCAGTATGTACGTACACGTTCGCGACCAGACAGACAACGCTACGTACGCTTCGACCGGGTGGGTCCCAGCTGTCAGGGAGGATAAGGACGCACTTCCTTGCGTGCGAAGATATAGCTGGTGGGTCCGGGCTGTCAGGGGAGGAATCATTTTTATTTTGCGAGTAATAAGGAGGCACTTCCTTGTGTTCGAAGATGTAGCTAGTGGGTCCAGCTGTCAGCCTCACAGCCTAAAGTCCTCTTCCGATGGTTGTCGTTCGTTGACCTCATTGACCACGAGGCACCGAGAGCATCAAGGCGGTGGACGACGGCGAGGCCTAGGAAGGGAACGACACGGAGCCAGAGAAGACGAGGCAGGTGGATGCCCACACGGAGGGGAGTACGAGGGTTCACTGGTTCGGCTGCGGCATAAGGCTGCCGTCGCCGGAGAATAACAGGGGGTGTGGGTGAGTAGAGGGAAGGCCTGGCCAGTCGTAGTATGGTCAGTCTGTGAGGCCTATGCGGCAGCACAGCCGGCCACGGGGGCGCTGGTTTGGGCGGCTGGAGCAAGAAGACCAGAGGTTGAAGATGCAGCACGGCCGTTGATTTAACATCCAACGGTCACTGTAGCTAATCGTTTTGACTAAGTTGACAGAGCCCGTACGCGTCAACTTAGTTGGCCCACAAGTCAGCCTCCAAATATGGTGTGTCCCAGCAAGCAGGGGGAATCATTTTTTTTCTCATAATAAGGTGGCACTTCCTTACGTGCGAAGATGTTTTCTTGTTTTTTAAATTTCTTCTTTTTCAAGTTAGAATAAAAATAAAACAATTTAGCATCTTTCGTACAATCTATATTTTCACGAAATGGATCATAATAAAGCTGGTGGGTCCCAGCTGTCAGGGAGAGGTAACTTTTTTTTTCTGCGTAATAAAGGAAACACTTCCTTGCGTGCGAAGATGTAGCTGGTGGCTCAAACCTGTCAGGGGGGGAATCATTTGTTTTCGCATTATGAGGGACTTGCTCGCGTGCGGCCATGGGCCATGTGGGTCCCTACTATCAGCCACTCCATGTACATGCCTCTTCCGATGGCTGTCATTTGTTGACAAAGTTGACCACGCCGCGCCGAGAGAACCAACGCGATGGACGATGGCGAGGCCTAGGAAGGGAACGACCCGGAGCCGGCGAAGACACAGCAGCGGATGCCCACGTGGAGGGGAGTACGAGGGTTCACTGGTTCGGCTGCGGTGTGAGGCTGTCGTCGCCGGAGAATAACAGGAGGTGTTGGTGAATAGAGGAATGGCCTGGACGACGATGGGAGTAGGATGGGCCGGTGAGGCCTGCGCGGCAGCACAGCCGGCCACGGGAGGCGGTAGCAGGCGGTACCACCGGCGGTGGTTTGGGCGGCTGAAGCATGAATATCCGAGATTGAAGAAGCACCACAGTCGTTGGATGGACATCGAACAACCACTGCTACTAGAATCGTGTATTGACTATAAGTTGACAAAGCATTGCGTACGCGTCATCTTAGTAGGCCCACAAGTGACCATCACATCTGTGGCAGAGAAAATATAGCCCATTTGCGATTTGTTATAATGTACAGCCCATATTTGAATCCTAATGAAATTTACTCAGCTCATTTACTGTTTGTTAAAATTACAACCCATTTTCTAGCCAGGAGAACGGTTAATAATTTCAACCAACCGCTAAAAAAAAATTCAACAAAATTTCCCACATTTTGAAGGGATCCGAAATATTTTTTATCCCGAAATTTCGAGCCAGATTAAATATAATTTCAAAATAAATTTGTATTAGGTAAAAATCCAACAAAATTTTGCGCGCGCAACAAGTAATGAAATTAAAAAATTTAAAATCCAAAAATAGTTATTTTGAAACTAATTACCTGATCGTTGCGTTTTTTATATTTACAGCCAAATTTTTATAATTACAGCCCATTTATTATTTCTTAAAGCTCATTTTCTTGGCAAGTCTAATGCGGGGCGGAGAATAACAGGTTGACCTGGGTTGGCTATTCCGCAAAAAAAGTATAGCTGGGCTAGCTATTTTCACATTGAAAAATTAATATCTGGGCTGGATATTTGGTCGACATAAATTAATAGCCTGGGCTAGACGGGCCACAGCCCGCCCAGTTGATACCCTACTCCTTTGAACAACAATGAAAACATCGCTCAAGAAAAACTCTGTTCACACCTCCAAAAACAAATACTGCTCGAGCTGCTGGGTCCCAGCTGTCGGCCGCTCCTTGTGCAATTCTCTCGTTTATTGACTATATAGGTTGACAATGGTGTGGGACCGTGATGTCATGAAACCAGGAGAAAGCAAAAAAAAATTATAGTTGCATATAATGAGGCACTTGCGTACGTACGGCTATGCCCCTCGTGGGTCCCTACTGTCATCCTCTCCAAGTAAAGTCATCTCCTGATTCCTCATGTTCGTTGACCATGTTGACAACGCGAGACAGCGGCGCCACGGTGAGCGCAACAACTCGAAGGACGACGGAGAGGGCCTCACGGGCCCTATGGATGGTCTGATACAGCGCCCGCTGGTCGTTCAGGAAGCTAGGATCATCGGACCCCTATGAGCACCTTCGACAGACTGAGCCGGCATGAAACGGTAAGGCCGCGCTTGGGAGCTCTGGATTCTTTCATACTTGTATTAATGATACAAGTGTAATTTACTCGTCACCAGAAACAACGCGTAAAATACAGGCGTAATGAAACCGACGGTCCGAGGTCTATAACGAAAACCGGTGAGTTACGCGTGTAATCTGAGAAACCAGTGTATATTTTACCAGTCGAAAACGACAAACCAAGCGCTTCGCCCAAGACCATCTGCTTTTATTTACAAGCGTCAGTTTTAGAAGCGGTTTTGGTTGGAAAACGACGATCCAATCACGGCCTAATATGATGAGTTGGTCGGAAGATCATATGGTTTCACCTCTAACCTACCCGAGTTGTTGTATAGGCTATGAATGAAAGTATGAAACATAAGACGATGAACTTCTTAAGCATAGAAACAACAAAAGAGGATGATCTTCTTAACATGCAATTCATTGGCATTAGATCAACGTGCAAAACAATATGAAGCATCATTCTCAGGAGGCACGGTGATGCCGCATGCCACAGCATTCCAAGCTCAACTTTGCAATCAAACTCACAAGGCCTGGCATTTCATAAACAACATTCAGAACAAACTCTTAACCTTACATAAGTCAACATTCATGACTATGCATCTCATCAGAGTAAATATTTACTTCTGAACTGAACACACGAATAGGAAAAAATGATCAACGCTGCTCACAGCAAAGGGCGTCCCATTCCAAAATATCAAATGCATGTCTTCTGGCTAACATCAATGAGCAAAATTTGACAAGGTTTTCCAATTCCAAAATATTAAACAAATGATTAAACTTTGACAAGCTTTTCCCATTCAAAATATGTAATGCCTATGATTGTGGAACGGGCAGGGTTTGTCATCAGTTTGCACATTGAAATGGCACATGGAGCAAGATTAACCAGCGTATCTTTTTGTGTAGTTCCACTGAAATCAAACAATGTCTTGCGTAGCATGGTGGATTTTGTATTTACATGTTGCAAGGCCTTGAAGACATTGGCAGCTCCAATCAAGTAGATAGTCTGGTGGCTCAAGGTGACGACGAATGATTAGAGAACCATTCGATGTATTGTGCATGATGAAGTATTATGGAGGACACGAACCATCTGAACATTTTGTGCAGTTCTACTGAAATCAAGCTAAGCATCCCTGTCTGCATAAATACAGAAAAAGTGTGATGAATATAATAGTGGTACTAGTTGATTAAACATACACTCACAACTATAATCATCTTCATTATCTTAACAGGAAAAGATAGCAATACAATAGCTTCAATTAAACATTTATTCAAAACAATACAACAATATAATTAGAACATAACAAAGCACGATCATGTGGATGAAGGCCGATACTGACCTTGTTTGTTACAGCTACGTCGGCTACTGACTTGGTCATACCTTTCCTTGTGGAGTGAATTTTGCACTCCACGTGCTGTTGAGTTGAGTTTTCCTTGGTCTGCAGACTAGTCATGTCACCACGTGCTGTTGACTTGAGTTTTCCTTGGTCTGCAGACTAGTCATGTCACCAGCGTCTACTAATACTCTAAAGCTTCTCGATCATTCCTTGTGTAATGTAGCGCAAACAGTGACTGCTTCTTTCTACAAAGTGGAAAGACCAACTGGGCCCAATAATGCAACAGTTTACCTTAAACACATTGGCTCCTTTTGTGCAGTTCAACTAAAATCAAAGTCAAAATAGAACCGAGCAGAAGTTTTGACCTGTTTGCACAAATAGGTATGAAGGAAACAATTACTGAGAAATAACGGTTGATGACTTACACTCCCAGAAGAAAAAACATCTACCTTATCTTAATGGGAAACAAAGCAAGACAGTAGCAATTCTCAAACAGTGTGATTCATTCATATTAACTGAGACATTATCTTGACAATACCTTGTTTCAACATGTATAAAGAACGACAAAGCAGAAAAGTACCATTCCTAAAATAGTGCAACTGATTCATATTAACAGACATTATCTTAACAATAGCTTGGTTAAACATGTAGAAAGAACTACAAAGCAGGATAGTACCATTTGTAAAACACTGTAACTGATATATAATAATAGAGACATTATCTCAACAATACATTTCTTAAACATGTACTCCCGCCGATCCCTAACAGAAATGGTACTCCCGCCGATCCCTAACAAGTGTTGCAGTTTTGAACTAAGATTCAGTAGTTAATTCTAAGAATGGCATTGCTTAATTTTATCAGTGGCATTAGATTAACAAAAAGCATAAACAGTTCCAGGGGAGAGTGGGCGCAACAGCACCATGTGCTTCCATCTACTTATAAAGGGGGTGATGCAGAGTTTGTTGTAACAAAGAAACAAGCATCATGTCTGGGTTGGTCCCATTTTTGTTCACTTAATGGGAAAAGACAGCAATACAATAGCTTCAATTCAACATTTATTTAAAACAACACCACTACAAGTAGCACAGCATCTCAAAGCACACTGCACAATCATGTGGATGAAGGCCGGTACTGACCTTTCATGAGGCAGACAAGATCAAATATGAATCTGCCAACACGAATAGGAAATCCAATCTCGTTTTGTGTAGTTCAACTAAATCAAGCAAAGTTGCCAGTGTGACATTTAAGTTGAACTGCACAAAACACTCTTAAAACAGAAGTGTTTTGCGTTGTGAAGCAAAAGGTTGCAATAGCAACGAGTTGAATAGATATCCCTGTTTTCGGAGGTAAAAAAAGAAACAATTACTGGCCAATAAAGGAGGATGAATCATATGGCTACAAAAAGAAGCCTCTACCTTATCTTGATGGAAAACAAAGTAGGACAGTAGCATTTCTAAAACGGTTGCATTGATTCATATTAACAGAGACATTCTCTTAAAATAACAGTCGTTAAAAATGTAATTTACTTTTAACAGTGGCATTGCTTCAATTTTCCAGCGGCATTCTTAGATTAACAATAGCAAAATAGTTGTATGGGACATAGGACATGCCAGCACCATGTGCGTCCACACGTATAAATGGGTGATGCAGAGTATGTTGCCAAGCAGCATATCTGCGTTGGTCCCATATTTGTTCTCTTTGAACCTTTTTCCTATGTAAGGGCAGCAAATCTAGTCCTGCACAAACTACCTGACCCCCCAGTTTCTTTCCTTTTTCAACAAAGAGATTGGTTCCTTACAGATGTGTGTACTGGGTTACCCCTTTTTCCCTTTTCGACCAACAAAGCGGCTGGATAGCCAGTCTATACTACTTTCCCTCCCTCCTTTCCTCATTGAACCACGTCCTAGATTCATGCTCCACCCCACCCCCTTCTTTCCTCTTTGAACCAAGACCTAGATTCGACTACAGAATCGAAAAAGATCCGCATGCAGCTAGAGCAATGACGGTTTCAAAGAAAGTTATACCTTAGGGTCGTCGGGATGTGGCTAGGCGTGCGGCGGGAGGCCGGATCTACCCACACTACGTACGGCAGTGAGGAAGAAGGGGCCGGAGGCCCTCCCGCACAGGCGCTGGGTGAAAGAGAACAGTGCAGCCGGTAGTGGATTGCCTCCCTCGCCGAAGGCGACAGAGTGAACGCTGCACCTCCTCCCCTTCCCGGTGCGATGGGATCCGGACGGCTCCTTCACCAGCTGTGAGGGGGGGGGGGAGAGAGACAGAGGCCAACACAGTCTTGTTTAGATCTGGTGAAGAGGGTGAGAGACTGTGAATATAGCAAACCCTAGCAAAGGAACGCTGAGCCTCCAGCATGTATATATATATATGTAGTGCAGTGAGAGTGTGGAGAGTGCAAACCCTAGCGAACAAGCGCTGAGGCTCCAGCTTATATAGTACTCGTGTATACTACTAATATAGTGGAGTGGTTTTCTTTTTCTCTCCATAACAATCGTTTTAAATTGTGTAAGTACGAAACGAAACTCTTTATTTAACGTACCAGTGAAGAAAACTACTTACGATCAACTAACGATCCACGCGTCCTGGTCACACTTCCTGTCCTTCACGTGTGGTACACTACCCTCCGTTAAGTGAACAACCACACACGCGCCAAATTATCGGAAAGGTGTGAGAGTGTGTACAAATAAAGAATTTTAATTTCAATTATCGGAAAGGTGTGAGAGTATGTACAGTTTGCCCTCTCTCAATAATTATGGTTTGTTGTGTTCGGCCAAAACTTGGTCAAACTTTACAAAGTTTGACTTTAGTCAAATCTAATATGCAGAGTAAATAAAAACGGAGGGGTACTACCTCCATCTGGGTTTCTAGTCCACACCATGTTTTTAAACAAAGTTTGACCACATATTTAGTTAAAAGCTGGACAAATAAAATTACAGGGTAGCTGAAGACAAAGTTCTGAGAAGGCTTCGAAATCAATACAAAACTTTTGCTCTTAGTACCAACGTTGATGCTTCTTCGAGGAAACATTTGGTTCATATCCAATTGTGTGATAAAATTGCACCAACGTAAACGACTGCTCCAAGATGAACTAATGAAGGATATCGTCTTTGTGGTAACAAGCAAAGAGCACTGATGGAAGACAGCCCGTTCTTCATTGAACATCGATCAGCTTCACCAGCCGATGCAACCATGAGACGCAAACATGAGCATCGATAGTTCATTGTGGTGTGATGCATCATCAATTTTGGCGTCATGTTTGGGTCAGGCACCAATGAAGTTTGACAATCCTCATTGTGGTTTGTTTCTTCTCGGTAATCAAGACCGAGAAAGGAAGAACTGAGCAACAGTGGCCATCCAATTTTGTGCAGTTCCACTAAAATTGAGGAAGACATGCCCGGGTATGGAAATACGCATCCCTGTTTACAAAAATATAAAAAAAATGATATTTAAGTAGTGTCGTTTCTTTGTTTTAGCAGTGGAACAAGATTAACAGCGGCATCTTAATTGTCAATAAGAATTAATGAAACGTACACCAAAAAATAGAAGCATCATGATTATCTTGATGGGAACAAAAGCAGGATACCCGAAAAAAAACTAAAGTAGGACAGAAGCATTTATCGACGCCTCTACATGGGCATTGCTTCATTTTACCAGTGATAGTTTTAGATTAGCAGCAGAAATAGGAGAATATGGACAATGACCGCACAACCACCATGTACTTTTTGTCGAAAAAAATGTGTATACCTCCCACCAATGCATAAATGATAAACCAGGACAACTTTTGGAATGGCCTTTCCTCTATAATAGTAAAAAATAGGTGATGTTGGACCAGCCGACGAACCCTAGCTACTATACATGGGGAGCTAGGGAGTAGTGGTATAGAAGAAAACCTGCATGCAGAGTACAATGAAGCATGAAATCCAAAAGAAGTTATACCTCAGGTGGGCGAGATGTGGCTTAGGCGGGCGGGCGGGATCTGCCCACACGACGGCAATGAACAAGGGCGCGGAGGACCTTCGTCCGTGCCGGCGCCGGCTCAGAGAGGATGGTGCGCATCGGCTTCCTCCATCGCCAACGGCGACAACGTCAACGCTGGACCTCCTCACGTCCCGCAGCGGACGGGATCCGGCCGGGTCTGTGACCACCGGTGAGGAGAAAGATAGAGTGGACACTGTCATCTTGTTCAGACTAGCAAGAGGCCCATGCGTTGCACGAAACATCAAGATGCATTCATACGAGTTGTTTATCTTGTGGGAGACAAAGATGAATGAGGGAAGGCCTTATTTGCAAATGTGGAGAGGGGTGCGGGTATCTTTTTGCAAAATTTCCATAGCTTGCTTTCTATTCCTCAGATATAGATCGGATGGTCTATATTGCAGGATGGCAGGCACACCATCATCACCAACTCGGTTTTTTATAAGAGTGAAAGTAGAGAGTAGAGATACGCGCGTTCCCGGAAAAAAGAAACGAAAACTGGCGGAGAAATCTTTTTTAACGTACCAAGAAAAAAAACTCGATCAATAACACGCCCCTGCTTCCAGGTCGCAGTTTGTATCGCTCACGTGTGGTCCCCGACCCTCCATTATTAAGTGAACAAATTAAAGGGTCGAATTATTATGTACGTAAGCTGCCTCTTCATGTACAAATGCGCTCCATCGTGTACTCGCGGGTATGTCGGAGGCAGAGTGAGTGCGTGTACATTTCTTCTTGTACGTAGTACTCCATTTATCTCACTTCATATTGTTTCCCACTCCTATGATATTCCTATCCTAGGAACAAAATGAGGCGGTACTAAGTTTGTGTGTGTAGGGAGAACGAGACATCGATGTTGTGTACGAGTAGTCGCGAGAGTCGTCACTATATGTGTGAGCACGCACACACACACACATAGACATGCATATCCATGTTTACGTAAAATTCTTACTTTCATCTACATCTCCATCTCCATCTCCATTTCCATTTCCATCTCCAATCATATTTGTCCAACTGGCACATTATTTACGTTATTAATTACGCAGCAATATTTACGTACGTCCAGCCTGACCGCCCTAGCCAACCCGAACCCTCTTCATCACCCGCGCGCAGTTCCTGCCCGAAACGGTCAGTGCTGCATTCATGCCCGGCCAGAGCGGACGCGACCTCTCACTGGCGCCGGCATTGAAGCAACACGCCGGTTGAGGGAGCGCCGCCCGCGCCGCTTCCCGGTGCACGCGACTGCTCCGCGTTCAAATGTCACCATGGCCGGCCACAACATGCATGTAAAAAAGTTCTTGGGAGGCCGTGCTACAGCTAGCTGTCCTCCCCCTCCTCGTCTATCTCTTCCAATAGTGCTAGTACTCCATGGCGCGATGCATCGACAAGCAGGCGGGAAAGTTTGCGTATACTCGGTTTGCGGTGAGTGGCATGCTGAGCGACCGTGTGGGGTGGAGGAGGGTGAGACACGAACGCGACAGACGTGATTTAAATGTTGGTTTTGCTCAATGGCGCGATCCAATGAAACGAAATGTTGGTTTCCAAAAGAATACTGTATTGCATGAGAGAGATAGAGTGATGGTTTGCTTCTTCCGTCCAACTAACTATACTGGGTCTATGTGATTTGACGGCTCATTGGTCACTATTACTGCGGCGATAGAGCGTCTGCACTCTTATTTATTTATTCTGTGATAAAACTAACTTTCTCCACTCTTACACCGGAGGAGTACGAAACACGGCAGCCCAGTGACTACATGGCCCACCTCCCACTATCACCATATTCTTTGGACATCATGCGACACCTCCGGTCCTTTTTCTTTGCGTAGTACTCCCTCTTTTTCAGTTTATATAGGGCTTAAATTTGAAATCTCATCAACCAAGGCAAATGATGAGTGGAGAAATGTATCTCGTAGTTTACAAAATTACTCAAACTTTAATCTGCATTAATTAGAATATATGCATGGATGACCACTAAATGAGTAGGAATGGTTACATGCATTGGTTGGTTTCTTTTAATCCTTGCATGCATCAATTTAATGCACCTTGGAATGTGAACATGTGGTGGAAGGAAGTGAAAATAAGACTTATAATATGGTATAAGACTAAGAAAATGAGATGAGCCCAATAAACCAGAAAGGAGGGAGTACATTTTACCACATGACCCACCATACACTCTCACATACTACCTCCGTCCTGGTTTATTAGTCCCCTATGTAATTTATGCATGATACTAGTATATGATACTCCCCACTATGAGTAGCCTTATACGCATACAAAAAAGGACCGGAGGGAGTACGAAGCTTTATGATTTTGTTTCATGTATGTATCCTGACTCCAAGGTTGCCCCGTTACAACATTCCATCAAATACAAAGGAAAACTAACACACATGCTGATGCATCTCAATGATTCACAGATCATAGCCAATATTTACTTCACAACTAAAGACAAAAGTTATGAGAGTGTGTACAAAAAAAACTACTGATGGGGTCTCTACGACTTGAACCCTAAACCCTAAACAGGATTTAATTTCCTGGCTAGGTAGAACCTGTCGAAGGAAAGAAGCCTGCCCCCCTCGGATCATACGATGCTTTAGTGCAGTTCCACTAAAATCGAGCTGAGCATCCCTGTTGGCAAAGATATTGAAGAAGTGTGATTAGAATAATAGTAGTGGCACTAGTTCATGAGACATAAACTCATCACAAATAGAAGCCGGTAGAAGTAGAGAAAGATCCACATGGAGATGGAGCTACGTGGGGAGCTGCGGCAGTGGAGCAAGCCGGCTCCAAAAGGAAGTTGTACCTGGGATAGCGGGGTGTAGCTAGAAGGGCGGTGGGAGGTGGCATCAGCCCATACCGCGGGGACCCCCGATCGGGACGCACCGACAGTGGGTTTTCTTCCTCGTCGCTGTCGACCGCGTCTACGCAGAACATCGTCCGCTTCCCCCGGCGGCGGGATCGGGCCATATCTGTGACCAGCGGTGTGGCCATCATCGTTTTATGCTTGTGAAGAGAGCAACCCAAGCAAGCAGGCTTGTAGCTTAGACTCCTGCTAGTGTATATATAGTAGAGCGGTTTTCTTTTTCTCTCCATATCAACCTTTTAATGGTTGCTTCGTCCGACTAACTTACTGTGTGATTTGACTGCTCCTGAGTGGCCCCTGCACGTACTCCCCCTACGTGTATGACCGTTCCTGAGTCTCACTTGTACTTGTCTCTATTTTCTTGCATGACACGTAGACTAGATGCACATAGAGGAATTTTGTTACTGCATGTTGTTTACGTAGTACCTACTCCCTCCTTCCGGTTCACTACTAGTACTCCCTCCGTCCTGGTTTATTGGTCCCCTTTGTACTCAATTCATGGGCTCATTTTCCTCAAGAAATTGTCTTTACCAACGTATTAATATCGGGAATGCATGCGTGAACAACGAATGATTAAACCTTGCATGCAACATTTTGACAAAGCATTGACATATGAACATGTGAATGTGAGGGACTACAACCTCGTGCATGCATGCAACAGTCACACATACACATGCACGCAAAAACGTGCGCGACGCCCTAATGCATGCATGTCCGAGCACACGATGGAACACACACGGTCACGCTCAAGTGCTCAACCTACACGTGCATGCACCCACATACTCAGCCAGGGTGAGCTAGTGACCGTATAAACACCGGAAAATGTATATATTGACCGCAATGAGTGTATTATGAAGTCCACTGACCATATTTTTACAAATATACAGTGACAGCCGGTGTATTTATCTCGTTTCAAATCAATCCATATTAACCGGAAAGGAGGCAGTATGGACTAGCATTACTTTGTTGTGTCCCGTCAACTTGCAGAACGAGGAGAAGTTTGCAGGACGGGAGAATCTTGCGCGCGGTGGCTCGCAGGACAAGGAGAAACTTTTGACTATGCAAGCTCTCCCTCGCTCAGGCGGTGGACGTGAAACAGTTAATTCGGTGTCAGATTGCCAGAAGCATGCATACATTGTACTAGTACCATCATTGTTCGACTTCCCGAAGAGGCGAACAGCCAAGCGCAAAGTTTACTACGGTAGTAGAGTACTCCGAGTAGTATTACGTACTACTAGTACTGTACAGGTAGTACTACTAGGAACCGCATGGTGGAGCGTCTGCACTCTTATTTTATTTTAATCTGTGATAGAGCAATCTTTAACACATTTGCTTCTCTTCGAGGGTTCTCGCAGGTGATAATGGAAGTTGATTGCATGGAACACTCGCCACAATTCTCGCTTAATTATGGCTCCTATCCTGTTAGAAATAGGAGCGCTCAGTAATATTTTCTCTTTTTTTGTTATTCAGCATGTAAACAGGTCAGCAAACCTTGCGGCACATCTTTGTGCGAACCGTGCTTGCTGCACTTTGAATGTGACCGAGAGCTAGCTTGATGAAACACCTCGCTTCCTTTTTTTTCGCGGGGTACCTCTCTTCCTAGTGACCACTCTCTTGGCTGATTGTCCTAAGAATGCTTATATATGAATAAAGCTCTCTCATTTACCCGCAAAAAAGATTAAGCCATATTAACCGGAAAGGAGGGAGTATGGACTAGCACTACTTTGGTGTGTCCCGTCAACTCGCAGAACGAGGAGAAGCTTGCAGGACAAGGTGAAGCTTGCGTATGCCCTCTCCGTCTACCTCAAGCGTGATGGCTCGCAGGACGAGGAGAAGCTTTTGACTAATGCAACCTACCCTCGCCCAGGCGGTGGACGTGCAGAAGTTCATTCGGTGTCAGATTGCCAGAGGCATACACTGTAGTACCATCATTGTTCGACTTCCCGAAGAGGCGAAGAACCAAGCGCAAGGTTTAGTAGTACTCCCTCCATTTCTTTTTAGTCTGCATATAAGATTTGGTCAAAGTCAAACTTTGTAAAGTTTGACTAACTTTATAGAAAAAAATATCAACATCTACAATACGAAAGTTATATGTTATGAAAATTAATTTCATCATGCATCTAATAATATTGATTTCATAGTATGAATGTTGATATCTTTTCCTACAAAGCTAGTCAAATTTTACAAAGTTTGACTTTGACCAAATCTTATATGCAAACTAAAAAGAAACCGAGGGAGTACTACTAGTATACAGGTACTAGGAACCGCATGGTGGAGCGTCTGTACTCTTATTTTATTTTAATCTCTGATGAAGTACACATTTATTCGGGAGAAGTGCAGAAAAAAGCAGCCCAATAGTACAATTAAAAAAACATCGAACATGTAATGATAATATCGATCAACCATGCTCGAATATATCTTGGCCTCCGTGTGAGCCTGCCTGTGTGTTCTCGCTCCTCGTCTCTCTCAAGGAGCGGCGGGGTTGGCCATTTTGCCGTCCTCCTCAATTGAGATCAGTTTGCTCACACTCCGGTCCCACATATCAGTGATATGCCAAGAGGAAGCGCGTTAACCGACAGGCCATATGCGGACTTGGCTTTGCACCTTCATACTAGTATGAGCGGATTCAAAGAAGAGCGTATTGATGGTTGCTTCTTCCGAGCAACTTACAGTGGGAAAGGTGGGGCTTATGATTTGACTGCTCATTACTCACTATTAGTGCGGCGCAACGACCGGGCTGAGTCTCCCATGCGGTTGTGCACTATAATTTGGTACATGGCACATGGACCCGGATGCTGAATGGCTTCTGGCAATGCTATCAAGCTTCCAGCATTTGTTTACATAATTAACTTATACAAATAATTTTCCAGCGACATGAAATTGTACAATGCTCTGAAGCTTTCAGCTTTTGTTTCGTGTGTCTTGCCAGCTGGAAGGTTGTCTCGTTACAACATCAATCAAAATACTAGAAAGGAAACTAACTTCCTTGCTAATGCATCTCAATGATTAGCATATCAGAGCTAATATTTACATCACAACTGAAGACAAAGTTGTGAGAAGGTGTTAAATTAAAATTGATCCATGCTTTCATTGGCAGAAACTTCCCCCCAGCTCTGTCTAAATCAACAAGGCATGTTGGAAAAAAAAGTAGCTGTCAGGAGCATGCAACATTCCGATCATTTTGTGCAGTTCCACTAAAATAGAGCTGAGCGTTCCTGTTCCAAAGATATTAAGTGTGATTACAATAATAGAGGACTGTTGATGAAACAATAAACACACAAATAGAAGCAGGTCACCTTTGCAGTCTCTCTTAAGACTAACTAGTTGGAGAAGATTAAGCAAATAGTTGGAGAAGATTAGGCTCGGAGTTGGATGAGGAGGATAGAGCAAAACCAATCTCCCTTTGTGCAGTCGCACTGAAATGTAGAGACGTTGCCCGTGTGGCATTTTAGTAGAACTGCACAAAACACTCTTAAGAAAAAAGTGATTTGTGCAGTTCACCAAAAGGTCGCAATAGCAACAAGGTGAAATGGATAGCCCTGTTTGCAAAAAAGAGGTAGAAAGGAAACAATTACTGGCCAATAACAGTTGATGACACAAACGACGACAAAAAAGAAGCATATTCCTTGTCCTAAGGGAAGATAACAGCACGGTTGTTTATCTAAAACTGTGTGAGGACGAGATTGCAATATGAAAAGTACGCCGGACGAGCTACGTCTTGGGCAAAGAACTAGGGAAGATCCACATGCAAGATTTTCCACATGCAGCGACGTGGGAAGATGGGCAGTGGAGCAATGCCAGAGGGGAGGAAGCTGTACCTGGGGATCGTCGGGATGTAACTAGGAGGGCAGCGGCAGGCGGGATCTGCCCATACTACGGCAGCGAGCAAGTAGCAAAGGCCCTACCGCACCGGAGCTTGGTCAGAGAGAACGGCGGGTACCGCAGATCGGGACGTGCTGCCTCGACGCCGTCGAACGGAGAAACGATGCACATCCTCCCTTTCCGCCGGCGGACGGGATGCGGCCGGATCAGTAACCAACGGTGAGAGAGAGAGAGGCCACCGCTGCCTTGTGTGAGATAGTGTGACGAGAGATAAACCCCGGCAGGCAGGCTCCATTGTATATACTGGAGCGGATTTCTTTTTTCCCGATGACAATCATTTTATATCATGTACGTGCCATTGAGGAATATAACTTTATTTAATACTAACGCGTCAAGTCAAACTTTGTTCCGTGTACACGTGGTACATGATCCTCCTTCGAGTAAACAACCGCTACACGTGTCAAATTATCACGTGGGCTGCCTTTTCGTACAGAAATGAACTCCACCGTGTACCCGCGCGGGTGTGGCCGGGAACGAGATGTGAGTACGTGCGTCGTGCGTGCACCTCTTCTTTACGTGCAGGTACGTATGTGGGTGGGTGTAAGAGAGATGGTTTGTGCGAAATAGAGGCAATGTGTCGATGATATCTCAAACAAAAAAATGTAACATATGCAATGTGTGTGAAACAGAGTCATGGATATATCATATATAGATGGAGCGATCCACGAGAAGAGAGTGGAGGGATCATCGGCGTGAGATATCGATAGAATCAAAAACAGGGATGAAGTGTGTGGGTGCGCGATCGATAAAGAGTGCCATCGAATTTGTGTTTGCCCACGTCAAAGATACAGGGCGGCTGGCCTACTGGAATGGGAGAGGGCAGAGGTGCAGTTTGTCTCTGTGGCATGGATACCTACCTACAACGTTCGACTAGAGGGTGTGGGGGGGGGGGGGAGAGTGGGGGACAGAGACCTAACTATAGAGAGGTAGATCGACTGGTATATGTGTGGAGAAGGAGAGAGACCTAGCTATGTATTGAGGGAGATCGATCGGCATCCATGCATATGTGTAGCAGAGGAATAAGGTTGGGAGAGAGACAAAGGTAGAGTGTCGGAGGGTTGGTGGTGGAGTTGCTTCTCACAAATGGTGGGAGAGGCCTGCTAGACAGACGGAGGGTACGAGTGCAATATCAATAAGAGAGGGGATGTCTGCCTGTCTATGCACGTGCATGTGAGAGACAGGTCGGGAGGTATGCAAGGATGATGAGGGGGGACGATATGGTTGTGGTAAGTAGACGTAACTACATAGGAAGATCAATCGTCGTGTGTCGGAGAAAGGGAGACATAACTAGTGAGGTACGTCGATCGGTGCATGGGGAAAAAGACTTATAGTCGACCTAGCTATATGTAGGGAGATCGGTAGGTATACATGCATGCATGTGTTAGAAGCAAATAAGGTCTGGAGAGACGGACAGGGGGAGAGGGATGTGGCTAGGAGATGGTGTGAGAGGCCTACTATATCGAGGGGGGAGGAGTGTGCGAGTATGAGATCGATGAAAAGAGGGGCGGGAGTGTGCACGTGCGTGGAACCGTATTGGACATAGGGGGCATGGACGGTGAGAAGAGAAGAGGGAAAGTGTGTGTTTGTGGTAGGCACACTTGGCTATATATAGAGGTATATCGACCGGTGTGTGCCGGAAAGAAGGAGCCGGGGGGCCTACACACCGTGGGTGAATGACCTAAAGAGAAATAACGAATGTGCACGATGGAGGGGACGTTGATGGAGGGTGGGAGGGGGGCGGGTGTGTGCATGCACGAGAGAAAGTTAGCGCTAGCTACAAAGAGAAGAGGATTGTGTGGGTGTAAAAGACAAACAGAGATCATAATTCATTATAAAAAAGTGGATTCGGATATTTGAAGAAGATATCATAGTGTTTTAAACCGACGCATGCATGAATATATATAATGGTGATACGCATGGTGTGGTTATGAACATGTTATACTACATATAATATATAGAACATTTATTTGAATTTGTGATAATGTGTGGCTTTTGCAGCTCAGGGCTAAATACTTGTCATAATGTAGGGGGCGGGGCACTATACTTTGTGTGATAAACACAGTGTACGTATGAAACATGGTTTAGATTATGAAGATCTAGTTAGTACATCAAATGTACTATTATTTGGAATCAACATCAAGTGTATTCAAAATTTTGAATTCGAGTTCATATAGTACACATAGTTCATATCTGTCTCTATAGTAATCATGTCGTGTGTTGTTAAGACAATATATGAATGATGGTTTAAGTTGGCAACAATCATGATTGTAGATTCTTATTCAAATAGAGAAACGAATTCAAATTTAGTTCGAATTGCAGCGGTACTATAGACATTTGGAATGCACTAAAATGTTCGTATGAGTAGGTTACATGCATTATACAGCTAGCGAAAAAAATTAATTGGACATAACATGGATTCATAGCTTTGAATAGCATTTGTACAGTAAAACGGGACAAGACTCTCTCTTTGTGTGGTGCGAATAGTTTTATTTTTTTTTCCTTTTTTTCGTTGAGGGAAGTGCGAATTGATTTGGTACGTACATAATTACACGTGAGGCTTGTCCCAAAATTTCAACCCATGCCTTGTTATCCCAAAAATTTAGATATCGCTTTGTCTGTTTGTGCTCCGAAAACTCGCGCCTTCACAACCCGCGCCTTGCTATCCCAAAATTACAACGCGCGCGAAAACTCCCTCCAGCTGCCAAATCCCGACACGCGAAATCCCCCTTCTAACCCTGAGCCGAAAGGGCCGCTAGTTCAAATCGGTGGGTGTACTTTTGTAACACACCCTACATTTTGGACAAGCGCATCCCTAAGTCATGGTTCCCCCCTCCCATCACCTCCTTTTCGCCATTTGAAATCCCATGCCGCCATAACCTCTCTGCTCCAGCCGCGAAACCCCACCCTCCTTCGTCCGCCATCCCACCACTGCCCAGCCGGAGCCTCTTCCCCGACGACGTCGTCCACCGCAACAGCTCAACATCCCTCATCCACCTCCTCAGATGAGGATCCATCGTCGATCTCGTTGTCCCGCCAGTTCAGCCACTCCGTCCTCCACCTCCAAGGAGCTGCTCCGACGATCGCCTCGTCTATCGCGGCTGATCCATCCCCATAGCGCCGCCTTAACCTGCTCCACCGGAACCGCAACATCCTCACCGACTCCTCGGATTAAGCCGAGGCCTACTCGGTGCCACCAAAGAGGTTGTACACTCATCGCATCGCACCTTCTCCTTAACTCGACCTCCCGGCTTCGACGGTGCTCGATCCTGCACCCCCATGGCACGGCTACCTCGAAGTCGGTCCCGCGAGCGACATCTCCATAGCGGCTCTCCCCCAGTGCGAGGCCCCTTCAGTGGCGGCGTCCATACCAGCCGGATCAGCTGCTGCCGCTCTGGCTCTCGCTCGCGCTGCTGCTGCTGTTGTTGCTGCTGTTCCGGCTCTCGCTCGCTCGCGCTATTGCTGCTCCGTCTCTCGCTTGGTCGCGCTGCTCCTCTGCTCTCCCCCTCGCTCGTGCTGCTGCTCTGCTCTTGCTCTCGCTCGCGCTATTGATGCTGGTACATGGGCTGCTACAGCTACACGAGTTGCTGCTCTGGCTCTAGTTCGCGCTGCTCCTCCAGGCGCTGCTGCTTCGGCTGCTATCTGCTACCGTGTTCCTCGTCGATCGCCTGCTGATTTAGATCACTGTTTCTCTACTATTAGTGCTCGAGCGGCCTAAACTACATGTGAAGTGCCTCTCTGCTACCAGTGCGTTCAGTTTCGACAGTAACATTCAGATTCCACAGTAAATTTCAGTTTTGACAGTTAAGTTCAGAGTCAACAGTTTTTACCTCATCTGCTATAGAAGGTGTTTTTTGGTGATGTAAATTTTACATCTATCACTTTTTGGTAATGTATTTTACATCATCTATTGGAGATGCTATTAGAATCCCACTTGAGATTAATGATGTCTGTCTTGTACTGCTTCAGCCTCGACGTCTTATGGCTCGTCGGAGCTGCTCCAACGACGGAACCATCCATCACAACAGAGCAGTGCCCTGGACACCGTCTACAGACGCCTCAGATCTTCCTCCACACCTCCGACAGCCACCTCTGCCGCAACTTCTTCAGCGACCAACCCAATGATGCTGAGGTCGACACAGCTACGGCAAAGAGGTTGTACACTTGTTGCATCACTTATTACTCTACATTCATGTCGATCCATTAGGGCTATTTTGGTTCAAAGGAAAAAGTGAAGGAAAAACATAGCAATAGGAAATTTTCCTATGGCACTCTACTATTCAATTATTCATGCATTTCGTTGAAAGGAATGGAGCAAAACATCCACCTGGACCTACTTTTCAAAATCCTATGCATGAAAACAAGACCAAGTGCATTAGTGGCAGAATAACATTCTAACTGTACACGCTTTCATATGGTTTCACTTTAATTTGGCCATGTTTCTTTGCATTCCTCTGCTCTTCCAATTCCTGTGAACCAAACACCCAAGTTGATAGAAATCCTGTGTTTACAAATGCTCTGTTTCCCACGTGCATTCCTATCCTATTCCGGTGCTTTTCCTATCCCTATGTTTTTAGAATCCTGCAAGCCAAAGGAGCCCTTACAGAATTACTTCAGTTACAAATAGATGTCAAAGAAAACTTTGTGTGGTTTGTCCTGCTCCTGCCGCGACGTCGTCCACCTCACCTGAGCTGCTCCATCGACAGAAGCATCCACCAAACCAGACATCACGACTCCTGACCGTCTTTCGCCGCCTCAGATCTCCTTCCCTGCCGCCGGCACCCACTGCAACTGCATCACCATCATCGACTCAGTAGATGAACCTGAGGAGTACATGGGTCGACAAGAGTGGTCGCACTCTTTTGTTTCTGCTTATGTTATGCATTGCTTAATATTACCTGCTACTTTATCGTCCTGTTCACCTCTTCGACTCCAAGTCAAGTCCAAATTAATGTTCAAACTTGAGTTTTAAAATTACTTGTGGGGCACATATCAAGGCAGCAATGAATAGTATCTCTGTCTATTATCTGGTTCACCTAGGGTATGCCTATGTTGTTCATCTTGGGTGGGAAACAAATAGTAAAGCAATCATCATCTGTCTTTTTATTAAATTAAAGCTATCATCAGCCTGCTATCATTATTTTTGGATCCATCCACTGGTTGTTACCATCACTCTAGATTTCTGCATGCTCTCCTTACATAATCTCACTATATTTTTTTCGTATGCATGTCAGATATTGTACACAGTCATGCTGAACATGTAGAGAAAAAGAGAAGAGTTTTGCGTGGCAATACAATGTCATGCATACATTGCTCCATGGTGGGTTCAATGGCAAACCCTCCCCCCCTCTCCAGATTGTAATCCAGAGGAAGATATCTATTCTGATGCGGATTCAGACGCAGCTGACCACTCCTATTTAGCCCCCAAGCTGTTTGCTCTAACTTGGCATGATGATGTTGGTCATATCATGCATATGTTGCCTTGCAGTGCCTACTTTCGACATCATATATGTCATCTGCTTAGTTTAGACATGTTCTGTAATGCCACCTATTTAGTTTCTATATCATATATGAGAATTATGCAGTCTCATCTCTTTTAGCCAGCCAAAATATATGTGAAATATGCAATGCCATCCTGTTTAACCAGGCATCATATATTTGAATGATATCTTGCCAATCCTTTTTCTTCATTACATTTCCATTTGTCGACAATGTTTGTACATTAAACTACTCTTCCTGTGAATCAGCCATTTGAGTGGGTGATGGAAAAATCTGGAGTGAAAACAAGGTCTTCGGAGAAGACAGTGCTACCTGTCAAAGCAGATCTCTTGCTGGGTCCCGATAGCTCCTCAGAGATGGATTCAGAGACAGATGACCAGTCCTATTCCCCCACCGAGGTGTATGCTCTAACTTGGCATGGTTATACTGCTCATATCATGCATATGGTGTCTTGCATTGCATAGTTTAGACATCATATACACAATATTCAACACCATGTTCTTAGTTCAGACATCATATATGTGAATGCCCTCTGCTTAGTATATAAATCACATATGTGAATTAAATCATGCGATCCTGATTACTTAGATAACATGTATGTGAATTATGTCATGCAAACCTGTTTACTAAAGACATCATATAATTATCTCATGCCATCCTCTTTAGTTAGTCATCATATCTTTGAATTATGTCATGCTATGCTATCCAGTTTAGATAGACATCATATATGTGAAATTATGTCATGCTATCCTTTTTAGTTAAACAATATACATGTCAACTATTGCATGCCCTCTTTTTTCCACACTATCTATTGCATCTGTCTCTCATACAAGGTCTGTACATTCAACTATGTTTCCTGTTTATCAGCCATTTGAATTGGAGCGGGTGATGGCAGTATCTAGCGGAGTAAAAACACGGTCTTTAAATAAAACAGTGCTACCTCTTGGTGGAGATAGCACCCCGGTTGTACATGCACGAGAACCAGCCCTACCACACATAACCCAGACTCTCACAGATTGTACCCCTACTGCGAGGGACAGAGAACCAACTTCACCCAATCTAACCCCAACCCCAGCAGATAGTAACCCGGTTCCTATTGACACAGCACCATCTCCACCACAAAGCTCCCAAACAAGAGCATTTAGTAAGGCAGCTCTGCTACTTCTTGAGCTTGCGTTGGTTTTTCCCTTGAAGAGGAAAGGGTAATGCAACACAGTAGACATAAGTATTTCCCTCAGTTAAGAACCAAGGTATCGATCCAGTAGGAGAAGAACGCACAAATCACCAACACCTGCACAAACAATCAAACACTTGCACCCGACGCGATAAAGGGGTTGTCAATCCCTTCACGGTCACTTGCAAAGGTGAGATCTGATAGAGATAGATAAACAAAAGATAAAATATTTTTGGGTCTTTTGGTATATAGATCTAAAAATAAAAGATTTCAAAATAGTAGATCGGAAAGTAATATGATGGAAAATAGACCCGGGGGCCATAGGTTTCACTAGAGGCTTCTCTCATGAAGGCAAATAATATGGTGGGTGAACAAATTACTGTCGAGCAATTGATAGAAAAGCGCAAAGTTATGACGATATCCAAGGCAATGATTATGCAATATAGGCATCACGTCCGTGTCAAGTAGACCGACTCCTGCCTGCATCTACTACTATTACTCCACACATCGACCGCTATCCAGCATGCATCTAGAGTATTAAGTTCATAAAGAACGGAGTAACGCCTTAAGTAAGATGACATGATGTAGAGGAATAAACTCAAGCAATATGATGTAAACCCCATCTTTTTATCCTCGATGGCAACAATACAATACGTGCCTCGCTACCCCTACTATGTCACTGGGTGAGGACACCGCAAGATTGAACCCAAAGCTAAGCGCTTCTCCCATTGCAAGAAAAACCAATCTAGTTGGCCAAACCAAACCGATAATTTGAAGAGAAATACAAAGATATCGAATCATGCATATAAGAATTCAGAGAAGATTCAAATGATATTCATAGATAAGCTGATCATAAATCCACAATTCATCGGATCTTGACAAACGCACCGCAAAAGAAGATTACATCGGATAGATCTCCAAGAACATCGAGGAGAACATGGTATTGAGAATCAAAGAGAGAGAAGAAGCCATCTAGCTACTAGCTATGGACCCGTAGGTCTGAGGTAAACTACTCACGCTTCATCGGAAGGGGAATGGTGTTGATGTAGATGCCCTCCGTGATCGAATCCCCCTCCGGCAGGATGCCGGAAAAGGCCCCAAGATGGGATCTCACGGGAATAGAAGGTTGCGGTGGTGGAAAAGTGTTTTCGTGGATGCCTCTGGTGGTTCTGGAATATATGTGAATATATAGGACGAAGAGCTAGGTCAGGGGAGTCCCGAGGGGCCCACAAGGTAGGGGGGCGCGCCCCCCTAGGGCGCGCCCTCCACCCTTGTTGCCGCCTCATGGCTCTTCTGACTTGGACTCCAAGTCCCCTGGGTGTCTTCTGGTCCAAGAAAAATCATCATGAAGTTTTATTCCGTTTGGACTCCGTTTGGTATTCCTTTTCTGCGAGGCTAAAAAACAAGGAAAAAATAGAAACTGGCACTGGGTCTAGGTTAATAGGTTAGTCCCCAAAATATTATAAAATAGCATATTAATGCATATAAAACATCCAAAACAGATAATATAATAGCATGGAACAATAAAAAATTATAGATACGTTGGAGACGTATCAAGCATCCCAAAGCTTAATTCCTGCTCGTCCTCGAGTAGGTAAATGATAAAAACAGAATTTTTGATGTGGAATGCTACCTAACATATTTATCCATGTAATTTTCTTTATTGTGGCATGAATGTTCAGATCCATAAGATTCAAAACAAAAGTTTAATATTGACATAAAAATGATAATACTTCAAGCATACTAATAAAGCAATCATGTCTTCTCAAAATAACATGGCCAAAGAAAGCTATCCCTACAAAATCATATAGTCTGGCTATGCTCCATCTTCATCACACAAAATATTCAAATCATGCACAACCCTGATGACAAGCCAAGCAATTGTTTCATACTTTTGATGTTCTCAAACCTTTTCAACTTTCACGCAATACATGAGCGTGAGCCATGGACATAGCACTATAGGTGGAATAGAATATGGTGGTTGTGGAGAAGACAAAAAGAAGGAGATAGTCTCACATCAACTAGGCATATCAAAGAGCTATGGAGATGCCCATCAATAGATATGAATGTGAGTGAGTAGGGATTGCCATGCAATGGATGCACTAGAGCTATAAGTTTATGAAAGCTCAAAAAGAAACTAAGTGGGTGTGCATCCAACTTGCTTGCTCATGAAGACCTAGGGCAATTTGAGGAAGCCCATCATTGGAATATACAAGCCAAGTTCTATAATGAAAAATTCCCACTAGTATATGAAAGTGATATCATAGGAGACTCTCTATCATGAAGATCATGGTGCTACTTTGAAGCACAAGTGTGGAACAAGGATAGTAACATTGCCCCTTCTCTCTTTTCTCTCTTTTTTTTATTTGGGCTCTCTTTTTTTAGCCTCTTTTTTTCTCTCTTTTTTTATTTTTATTTTTCGTCCGGAGTCTCATCCCGACTTGTGGGGGAATCATAGCCTCCATCATCCTTTCCTCACATGGGACAATGCTCTAAAAATGATGATCATCACACTTTTATTTACTTACAACTCAAGAATTACAACTCGATACTTAGAACAAAATATGACTCTATATGAAGGCCTCCGATGGTGTACCGGGATGTGCAATGACTCAAGAGTGACATGTATAAAAATTATGAACGGTGGCTTTGCCACAAATACTATGTCAACTACATGATCATGCAAAGCAATATGACAATGATGAAGCGTGTCATAATAAACGGAACGGTGGAAGTTGCATGGCAATATATCTCGAAATGGCTATGGAAATGCCATATTAGGTAGGTATGGTGGCTGTTTTGAGGAAGGTATATGGTGGGTGTAATGCACCGGCAAAAGTTGCGCGGTACTAGAGAGGCTAGCAATGGTGGAAAGGTGAGAGTGCGTATAATCCATGGACTCAACATTAGTCATAAAGAACTCACATACTTATTGCAAAAATCTATTAGTCATCAAAACAAAGTACTACGCGAATGCTCCTAGGGGGATAGATTGGTAGGAAAAGACCATCGCTCATCCCCGACCGCCACTCATAAGGAAGACAATCAATAAATAAATCATGCTCCGACTTCATCACATAACGGTTCACCATACGTGCATGCTACGGGAATCATAAAATTTAACACAAGTATTTCTACAATCCACAATTACTCAGTAGCATGACTCTAATATCACCATCCTCATATCTCAAAACAATCATAAGGAATCAAACTTGTCATAGTATTCAATGCACTTTATATGAAAGTTTTTATTATATCCCTCTTGGATGCCTATCATATTAGGACTGAATTCATAACCAAAGCAAATTACCATGCTGTTTAGAAAGACTCTCAAAATAATATAAGTGAAGCATGAGAGTTCAACAATTTCTATAAAATAAAACCACCGCCGTGCTCTAAAAAGATATAAGTGAAGCACTAGAGCAAAATTGCCTAGCTCAAAAGATATAAGTGAAGAACATAGAGTATTCTAATAAATCACGATTCATGCGTGTCCCTCTAAAAATGTGTGTACAGCAAGGATGATTTTGGAAAACTAAAAATAAAAGACTCATATCATACAAGATGCTCCAAGCAAAACACATATCATGTGGTGAATAAAAATATAGCCTCAAGTAAAGTTACCGATAGACGAAGACGAAAGAGGGGATGCCTTCCGGGGCATCCCCAAGCTTAGGCTCTTGGTTGTCCTTGAATATTACCTTGGGGTGCCTTGGGAATCCCCAAGCTTAGGCTCTTGCCACTCCTTATTCCATAGTCCATCAAATCCTTACCCAAAACTTGAAAACTTCACAACACAAAACTCAACAGAAAACTCGTGAGATCTGTTAATACAAGAAAATAAAATCTCCACTTTTGGTACTGTTGTGAACTCATTATTTATTTATATTGGTGTAATATCTACTGTATTCCAACTTCTCCATGGTTCATACCCCCCGATACTACCCATAGATTCATCAAAATAAGCAAACAACACAAAGAAAACAGAATCTGTCAAAAACAGAATAGTCTGCGAAGATCCGAATTTTTATAATACTTATATAACTCCAAAAATTCTGAAAATTTACTATAAAATATGAAATTCTTAAATAAATCCTGTGTAAAAAATTCAGGTTTTTTAAATGCTCCAGTGAATTATTAAAATTCTGTGACTGGACGCAAAAGTTTCTGTTTTTCAGCAAGATCAAATCAAGTATCACTGTAAGCCATCCCAAAGTTCTTACTTGGCACAAACCCTAATTAAAACACCAAAACACATCTAACCAGAGGCTAGATGAATTATTTATTGAAAAACAGAACCAAAAAAGCAAGAACAAAAATAAAATTGGGTTGCATCCCAACAAGCGCTATTGTTTAACGCCCTTAGCTAGGCATAAAAACACATAGATCTAAGTATTGTCATTTTTGGTATGCAATCCATAAGTAGCTCTCATAATAGATTCATATGGTAACTTAATTTTATTTCTAGGAAATTGTTCCATGCCCTTCCTTAATGGAAATTGAAATCTAATGTTTCCTTCTTTCATATCAATAATTGAACTAATCATTCTAAGGAAAGGTCTACCAAGAATAATAGGACATGTAGGATTGCAATCTATATAAAGAACAATGAAATCTACGGGCACATAATTCCTATTTGCAATAATAAGAAAATCATTAATCCTTCCCATAGGTTTCTTAATAGTGGAATTCGCAAGATGCTAATTTAAAGAACAATCATCAAATTCACGGAAACCTAGCACATCACATAAAGTTTTTGGAATCGTGGAAACGCTAGCACCCAAATCACACAAAGCATGGCACTCATAATCTTTAATCTTAATCTTAATAGTAGGTTCCCACTCATGATAAAGTTTTCTAGGAATAGAAACTTCCAATTCAAGCTTTTCTTCAAAAGATTTCATTAAAGCATCAACAATATGTTTAGTAAAAGCTTTATTTTGATTATAAGCATGAGAAGAATTCAACATGGATTGCAACAAGGAAATACAATCTATTAAAGAACAATTATCATAATTAAAGTCCTTAAAATCCAAAAGAGTGGGTTCATTGCCACTTAAAGTTTTGACCTCTCCAATCCCACTTTTATCAATTTTTGCATCAAGATCTATAAACTCCGAATCATTGGGACGCCTTCTAGCTAAAGTTGACTCATCTCCAGCCCCATATTTATCAATATTTATTTTAGAAAACAAAGATTCAATAGGAGTCACATCAATCACTTTAAGATCTTCATCATTATTTTCACAAGAACTAGAAGAACACGCTTTCACAAACAAATCTCGCTTAGCACGAATCCTAGCGGTTCTTTCCTTACATTCATCAATGGAAATTCTCATAGATTTTAAAGACTCATTAATATCATGCTTGGGTGGAATAGATCTAATTTTCAAAGAATCAATCTCAAGAGAAATTCTATCCACGTTCCTAGCCAAATCATCAACCTTAAGCAATTTTTCTTCAATCAAAGCATTGAAATTCTTTTGCGAACTCATAAATTCTCTAATACTATTCTCAAAATTAGAGGGCAAATTATTATAATTTCCATAAGAATTGTTGTAGGAATTACCATAATTGTTAGAGGAATTGCCAGGAAACGGCCAAGGATTAAAATTACCTCTATACGCATTATTACCAAAATTGTTCCAACCAACAAAATTCACATCCATAGATTCATTATTGTTCTCAATCAAAGTAGACAAAGGCATATCATTAGGATCAACAGGAGCACTCTTGCTAGCAAATAATTTCATAAGCTCATCCATCTTTCCACTCAAAACATTAATCTCTTCAATCGCATGCACTTTTTTACTAGTAGAAGATCTTTCGGTATGCCATTGAGAATAATTAACCATAATATTATCTAGGAGTTTAGTAGCTTCTCCTAAAGTAATTTCCATAAAAGTACCCCCCGCGGCTGAATCTAAAAGATTTCTAGAAGCAAAATTCAATCCGGCATAAAAATTTTGTATGATCATCCACAAATTTAAACCATGAGTGGGACAATTTCGTAACACAATTTCATCCTCTCCCAAGATTGTGCAACATGTTCATGATCAAGTTGCTTAAAATTCATAATATCGTTCCTAAGGGAGATGATCTTAGCGGGAGGAAAATACTTGGAAATAAAAGCATCTTTACACTTGTTCCATGAATCAATACTATTTTTAGGCAAAGATGAAAACCAATTTTTAGCACAATCTCGTAGTGAGAACGAAAATAGCTTCAATTTAACAATATCATTATCCGCATCTTTTTTCTTTTGCATATAACACAACTCAACGAAATTATTTAGATGGGATGCGGCATCTTCACTAGGAAGGCCAGAAAATTGATCTTTCATAACAAGATTCAGCAAAGCGGCATTAATTTCATAAGATTCCGCACTAGTGGCGGGAGCAATCGGAGTACTAATAAAATCATTATTATTAGTATTGGAAAAATCACACAATTTGGTATTCTCTTGAGTCATCGTGACAAAGCAAGCAATCTAACACACAAGCAAACAAAAGGCAAACGAAAAAGACGAACGGAAGAAGGGCGAATAAAAAGGCAAATCTTTTTGAAAATCGTTTTAGAAGTGGGGGAGAGGAAAATGAGAGGCAAATGGCGAATAATGTAATGCAAGAGATGAGAGTTTTATGATGGGTACTTGGTATGTCTTGACTTGGCGTAGATCTCCCCGGCAACGGCGCCAGAAATTCTTCCTGCTACTTCTTGAGCTTGCGTTGGTTTTTCCCTTGAAGAGGAAAGGGTGCTGCAGCACAGTAGAGATAAGTATTTCCCTCAGTTAAGAACCAAGGTATCAATCCAGTAGGAGAAGAACGCACAAATCACCAACACCTGCACAAACAATCAAACACTTGCACCCAACGCGATAAAGGGGTTGTCAATCCCTTCACGGTAACTTGCAAAGGTGAGATTTGATAGAGATAGATAAACAAAAGATAAAATATTTTTGGGTCTTTTGGTATATAGATCTAAAAATAAAAGATTGCAAAATAGTAGATCGGAAAGTAATATGATGGAAAATAGACCCGGGGGCCATAGGTTTCACTAGAGGCTTCTCTCATGAAGGCAAATAATACGATGGGTGAACAAATTACTATCGAGCAATTGATAGAAAAGCGCAAAGTTATGACGATATCCAAGGCAATGATTATGCAATATAGGCATCATGTCTGTGTCAAGTAGACCGACTCCTGCCTGCATCTACTACTATTACTCCACACATCGACCGCTATCCAGCATGCATCTAGAGTATTAAGTTCATAAAGAACGGAGTAACACCTTAAGTAAGATGACATGATGTAGAGGAATAAACTCAAGCAATATGATGTAAACCCCATCTTTTTATCCTCAATGGCAACAATACAATACGTGCCTCGCTACCCCTACTATGTCACTGGGTGAGGACACCGCAAGATTGAACCCAAAGCTAAGCACTTCTCCTATTGCAAGAAAAACCAATCTAGTTGGCCAAACCAAACCGTTAATTCGAAGAGAAATACAAAGATATCAAATCATGCATATAAGAATTCAGAGAAGATTCAAATAATATTCATAGATAAGCTGATCATAAATCCACAATTCATCGGATCTCGACAAACGCACCGCAAAAGAAGATTACATCGGATAGATCTCCAAGAACATCAAGGAGAACATGGTATTGAGAATCAAAGAGAGAGAAGAAGCCATCTAGCTACTAGCTATGGACCTGTAGGTCCGAAGTAAACTACTCACGCTTCATCGAAAGGGCAATGGTGTTGATGTAGATGCCCTCCATGATCGAATCCCCCTCCGGCAGGATGCCGAAAAAGGCCCCAAGATGGGATCTCACGAGAACAGAAGGTTACGGCGGTGGAAAAGTGTTTTCATGGATGCCTCTGGTGGTTCTGGAATATATGTGAATATATAGGATGAAGAGCTAGGTCAGGGGAGTCCCGAGGGGCCCACAAGGTAGGGGGCACGCCCCCCTAGGGCGCGCCCTCCACCCTTGTCGCCGCCTCGTGGCTCTTCTGACTTGGACTCCAAGTCCCCTGGGTGTCTTCTGGTCCAAGAAAAATCGTCGTGAAGTTTTATTCCGTTTGGTATTCCTTTTCTGCGAGGCTCAAAAACAAGGAAAAAACAGAAACTGGCACTGGGCTCTAGGTTAATAGGTTAGTCCCAAAAATAATATAAAATAGCATATTAATGCATATAAAACATCCAAAACAGATAATATAATAGCATGGAACAATCAAAAGTTATAGATACGTTGGAGACGTATCAAGCTCCAGTGCCCAAAGCGCCAATACTACCACGGCGAACCCCAACTCCACCAGTTAGTACACCTATTCCTGTGGAGGAAGTACAACTAGCCATTCGTAGTTTAGCATCTATCGCATTTGATGTTGTTAAATCCTATGTGTGTATCTTCCCATCATGGAAATATTATACTGAAGATGAAGGAAAATGTCAATTGCAGGTGTTCGTCCAGGAGTTATGTGTAAGTAATGTTATTCATGGCAATTACTTTGCTTTGTCCCATACATTCTACCTCCGTGATGGTTATAATACAACAAATTTTCCCATTTTTCTCTATAGAGAAGGACCAATATGGAAACTCAGGATGAGGTAGCCTGTGCTAATACCTCTGCTATCTTCAAGAATGCTTGGTGGCAGTATCGGAATTACCTGAAGAAAACGTACTTCACTGGCAAAGAAACTCATCAAATTCCCTTACGTTCTCCTGAGACACATTTACGGGACAATGACTGGGAACGCCTTGTTCTGTACTGGTCCCGAACCAAGAATGTGGTAAGGTCTATGAGCTCATTTTTTATTTGTAAGTACTATATGCCTACATCTTACTGTACTCTATTCGTGCAGAACAAGTACTTAAACCTGAAGAACAACTGTTCTCATTTAAGATTCCATTGCTATCGTGATACTGCTTTGCTCTTGTATCACTGTATTTACTCGTACAAACTTATTTTTATATTAAAGGATCCAATCGAAACTCCAATGGCACAACAAGTATGTTTAAGCATGTTTCTTTAACAGGTTTGCCCTTATAAATATCTCTGTTGATTTCAATTTCAATTGTGTATACAGTTGACTTCTCATATCATGCACATTACTAGCATCACAACAGAGCCAATAGTGTTGTTGTACATGTAAACCCGTGGTACCCATCTGAAATCTTGTTGTGCCGTGTAGTTTCCCACGCTTTGTATTACTTCAATGCTGCTTTGTCTTGAACTGATATGATTTGAACCGTGTCTCTATTTTGATTTGGCAAGACAGTGCAGTGACCATAGGACAGATATATGTTTGTTTGATGCTTTTATTATGTACTACTTGGCAATAGAAGACTTGGTAGTTTAATCCTATCCACCTTACTAATGAACTGGTTCACCGAAATGAGTTTCATATACTACATGCTAAACCTATTATGTGTCTGCTTGTTTCTTCTTTTAGAATGCTGACAGAATATTCGGGAAGAGTGCCTTATTAAGCAATGGTAAAGGAAGTAATGCAGATAAGGTTCAGGATAGTGAGACATCCTTGTTGGTCTCCAACAAAGCTGATAAAACATCTAAGGAAAACTATCTTGAAGACAGTGAGACAACCCCAAAGTCCTGTCTTGGTGTAGTGTTCGAGTTACTGGCCACTACCGCTGGCACAAGCTATTCGAACTCACTGTCTGAATCAGTTCGGTTTCTTGAGTTTCAACTACAAGCTGAAAGACATCGATTAGCTGTGCTACGACAAGAAGCCAAAGGACTGCGAAAGTCCCTGGAGAATTCAGATGCATACTTTCTGGTGCAACAGCAAGCGTTGGAGGATTTTAGCGCGAAACAGGAGAAAGCTAATAAGCTTGCTAAGCTTATTGCCAGCATGGTGGATACCCATGATAACGTTTCTTGAGCTCTTCTGAAGTTGTTTCAGTTATGGACTTGTTTTGCTGCCGCATTTATTTGCACTGGTGGCCAATTTAGACGGCCAGTGTATGTAATATGCTGCTTTGTTCCCTATATTTGCACTGGTGGCGAACTTTGATGCCCAGTGGATGTAATATGTTTAATAGCCATAATAGCCTAGCGTTAGTTGCTTGCTTATTTATTTCCTTATTATCTTGTTTAGTTGTTTGCTTTTAGTCACTATAGTTCTTTTTCTGCGTTTTTCTAGTGGCCACAATAACCTATTTTTATAACTAGGCCACAATAACCATGGCAACACACAGACCGTTGTAACCATGGTCCTGCTACCTGCTGTAGTGACCATGGGCCTCCTACGGCCCGTAGGATCCATGGGCCTTCTACGGGCCGTGTAATTAGTGGGCCTTCTACGGGCCATATACTCGTTGGGCCAAACATGGGCCGTACTATTCGTGGACCAATGACGGTCCGCAAAATGGGCCATAAACGGGCTAGAGTGGAAATCGTCTGTTTATGGCCCGACCATAACGGGCCGTTAATAGGCCGTATTTGATGACGCTATGAAAACAGCCCAACGGGTTAACAGGCCACAAATGGGCCGACTGTAACCATGGGCTGAATTTGGCCCACAAGCGCAACAGGCCAGTAACGGACCGTAAGTAACCGAATTCTGGAAATGAACCCAAGAATAAATGGGCCCTTAGAAGGTCGAAAGTTAACACTGGTTGGAAACGGCCAACGGAATAATGGGCCGTTAATGGGTATAAAGCGATACACTGTTCATTATGGGCCAGTTTCACCTCGGGCCTTTAATGGGCCCAGAGTTACAAAGGGCCTCGTATGGGCCGAAAGACGTCATGGGCCATACATGGGCTGGAAGTTACAATGGGCTGGAATCATATTGGACGGCCCAGATGACGCTACTGGGCCTAACTCGGATAGGCCGTAACGGGCCATGAGTTAGCGGGCTGTAAATGGGCTATATGCGAACATGCCGTTAACAGGCTTTCCGTGGGCCGGCCCGCTACCTTTTGACCAAGTCAAACGGGCCGGCCTTTTCACCGGAATGGGCCTCTGTTGGGCCGTGCCACATGTCGACGTATCATAGGCGCCTCCGGTCCAATGAGTGGATGACATCTATGCCAACGGTGAGCCGACACGTGGTTCCTCTGGCCATTGACAATTTTACACGTGGAAAATCCCCATTGGTCCAGGCTGTTAATGGGTTATCGGATTCAAACCGGAACCCGATAGCTTAATGGCGACCCATTACGGTGGATGCCACGTGTCGGTTACCCTTGACGAAAGCACTTCTATGACGCGCCATTTATCGTCATGGAAGTGGACACTTCCGTGATGATAATTTTGGTATTGTCATGGAACACTTCTACGACAACACAGGTATGACTATCTTGATTCTGTCATAAAATCGTCATGGATGTACATGCATGACAGAAAATGTGACCTACTGTGACAAACACGTATCATCACGGAAGTGTATTTTTTTTCTAGTGAAGGGAAGAGGGCGGCGTCAGAGGACGCCGAAGCTGGTATGCGGCCCAAGGGCTCGAAGAGGCCAAGGAGGACCTCGGCCGGGGCCACCGGCAAGTCGTCAGAGAAAGTCGAGCTCTCCGATGAATCAGAGGATGACCCCCTTGCTATGGGGAGGAAGAAACCGGCACCCCGAGGGTATGTCATCGCGTTTATACTTCATGTTTTAATAAGCTCTTTTAACAGTAGCAAGTTTATACGGGTGCCCTTTATGCAGTCCGCCGAAGGTGCGCCCAAGCGACTCCTCGAGTGGGTTGCCATCTGCCAGCGGGACCCCGGATCTTGCTACTCCTCCGCCAACTCATGACGGGCTGGGGGAGGCAACATCCACTCCGGCTTCCCAAGTCAACATGGCGGGGGCCGAAGAGTCAAGCGTCATGGCCGAGGTTGAAGCCTCGGTCCACAGGACCTAGGGGAGAAGATCCCTGAGGTCGTCAAGGAGGGGCTGGGCCAGTCATCGGCCCAGCCAATGTCCGCTCCAGCTCCACCAGCACAGCTGGAGACCCCCATGCCCAGCACCCAGGTGCTCGGGTCCGAGGTCATCATGCCACCCCCTCCTTCCCAAGGGCGGACTAGCGCGGGGTGGACCGAAGAGGTGGAGTAGTCCTTGAAGGGATCCTCCCTCAAAGAAGAGCACCATGCCTTGATAGGCACGACACTGCAGGGCTTCCGGTCCGTGGGGGCCGGACTGCACGAGGTCTTCAAGGGCCTCGTCATGAGCTTCGAGGTACTCCTTTTGTCCTTGTACAGGAATAGTTGTTGTGTTTAAGTTTTCTTTGCAAATCCATGTATCTATCCGAGGACATCTCCTTATGGCCTTCTAAACGGCCTCGTCAATGAGTAACCCCCGAGCCCAAGGCTAGTTTTAAGAAACCGGTGTTGGGGTCATATAGAATTAGGAACCTAATAAGTAACCCCCAGGACGCTGCCCAAAGTTATGAGGCGGTTTCTCGAAGCTTCAATGAATTGATATTGGGGCTTATGTAAAAAATTCTTGTTTGTAGGTTTCTACCTTGGCTTTAAGCTCCGTCTCCGAGGAGATTGTGGAGGTAAACCGGAAGCTCGAGAGGTCTGAGAAGGACCTCAACCTAATGAACGAATGGTTCAAGCAGTCTCAAGGTAAGTGGCCAATACTTGAACATTACTTCGGATATGAAAAGGCTTGCTATTTTTTGTTATGAATTGGGAGCTAATGCCGAACCGTTTGAATGACAGCAATGTTGGCCAAGCTTGAGGGGCTCAAAGCCGAGCTCAAGAAAGCTCGGCAGGAGGTAGAGCAGCAAAAGGCTGCGGCCGCGGAAGCGGTGAAGGCCCGAGCTGCCGAGAAGGTGGCTGGGGAGAAGGATCGGGCGCGGGTCCTGGAGATCAAGGAGACCCTAAAGGGCGTGTTTGAAGCATGTGACAAACTTTAGGCGGGGGAGAAACAAGCGAAAGAAGAGCTCAAGAAGCTCCAGCTTGCACACTCGAGCTCCAGACCGCGGCCCGGGCTGACCGCGAGGTGCTCCAGCAAGTGGAGCAAATCTCCTCGGGTAAGCCGTATTTATTGTAGTGTGTGTTTGGTAGCAAAGGGTGCGTCAATCTCACCCAGTTGTGGCGTTCCACAGAGATCTTCGCGGATCTCCTGATGAGTGTCATGGACGCCGTCGAGTACTTCAACCAATTGGAGGGTCATGAGGCGGAGAAGGCATTCTGGCGGCGATTCCCGGAGTCGCCGTCATCGCAGCTCCTGAATCATCAAATGAAGCAGCTGGCGGAGCTATTCCGCGTGGCAAGGCTGGCACTCCAGGACCTCTGCATCAAGTTGTGGCCCGCCGAAGCCCTGCCGACCAGCTTCTTCGACCTGCTGACTAGGCTGTGAGACGCTGCCCCGCAAGTGGATAGCTGGATGCGGTCGGCGTGCTTCGAGGGAGCATGGAGGGCATACACCTGTGTGAAGACACACTTCCAGAAGGTTGATGAGGGGTCCCTTGAGGGAATCCGTGCACCGCAGAGCAGTTCTTCGCCGAGGTGGAGGAAGGTGCCCGGGCGAGCGAGGTCATGTGTTCGAAGGACACCTCGTGTCAATTTTAGTGCTTCGGAATGCCGAAGTACATAAGATGTGTAAAAACTATTTTGTTGTTTAATGAGTATGGCGTTAAGTTCCCTCATATAGTTGTGTTATTTTAATTAGATTTCGTCCTGTTTGACCGTGTTCAACTGAAAGTGGCCAGTCATCGGCTTCTACCCCAATGTAGAATATATAGAGGGTGTTCCTCGAGGCAGCTCTGACCCTTAGCCGACGTCTCGGTACACAAAGGTGGCTCGTGCTCATAGGAACTAGGCAATTAGACTATAACAGCTTTATAACTTTCACTTAGTCATAGGAGTTTGACTATGGGGGCTGATGAGGAGCCCCCGATGGGTGAAGTGGTCGGCTTAGCAAGCCGAAGTCTACGCTATTATGCACTTCGACTAATGTAGAAAGAAGCCCTTCGTTTAAAACGGGTGATCTCTATCGTCACATCGCTTGACGCGGTCTTCGGATGGTTGTAGCGACCCGATCCCAATGGATCGAAGTCTCTGTGCTTAAGTGTCATCCCTGGATCGGTATGCTGACACACACAGTACTCGAGGATTTATAACAGAGTTCAATCACACACTTATTACATCGAAAATCCTCATAAAGAGTATTTATTACATAAATATGGCTGAAGGCCAACTAAATAAAATAACAGCGGAAGCTTCGAAGATAAATGAGTCCATCAACTCCAACGGCATAGCTGAGTGCATGACAACGACCTATCGCACCTTACTCTTCGTCTGAAAATTCTGCAACATGATACGTTGCAGCCGTGTAGGTCAGCACATGGAATATGCTGGCAAGATAACACTATAGAGCAATGAACGAAATAACAGCTATCACTACATGCATATTTGGCTGGTGGAGGCTCTACGGTTATCATTTGCACAAAGCTAATTTTTTCCTACAACAAAGGAATATATTTTATTTAACTACAAAGTTTGTTGAGAACATCGAGAAGGTAACCCCAACTCAATCCCAATTAAGAGTTGACAACCCAATCAAATTAATTAAGTAATGTGATGAGATCAAATCAATAATTCAAGTACCAGATACTCAACATGTCCATAACCGAGGACACGACTAACCATGATTAGTTTGTACACTCTGCAGAGGTTTGCACACTTTTCCCCACAAGACTCGATCTCCTCCGTTGGATTTCTCGCACTGCAAGGTGTTTGAGAAACGGATGACCGAGACACAGTCTTTCCAAAGAGGTCCCCTTAACCGATAGATAGGCCGGTACACCTACAACTTACTCATCATGGAAAGGATTCCCACAACTTACTCAACTATGCCAGAGCCCATAATGGCATGTGGCTGCACACAGAAGTTTCTAGCAAGAATAATCTTATGATCCCTTTGAGCCTGGGTGGCAAACCATAGGATGATCACACGGATTCCCCGGGATCTCCTTGGACAACACTAGATTCCCCAGGTGTCCGGGCAAGCCACTGGTATCCCCAGGGTGCCCCAACCATTCCACCGAGATGTGTATTAAAGTAGCCACCTTAAGTTAAACCTTAGTTAACAATAACTCTCACATCTTTCATGAATTCTCTCAAACCAAACCACGTCTACGAGCATAGCATAGCAAAGTAAGCATAATGTAGTAATACCCATGGTTTGATAAAGGACAATAGGTTCCTACCTCATCAACTAATTCCCAGTACCCACATGTTATCAAACCCTAACCATGCAGTGTTTGAGGATTGAAACTATTGCATAAAAACTGGGTAATAAAGGGGTATGATCAAAGTGTTACTTGCCTTGCTGACGATCGGAAAACCCTAGTGATTCGTAGTAGCAAGCTTCGCACTCCGGAAACTCTATCGTGACAAACAATAGCATACATGAGCACTCAAGCATAAGATGCAAGGGTAAAACCAGAAGAAAAGATCTAAACAGAAAGTTCAAGCGAAGAGCTTCGATTTGCAAAAAGAATCAATCGAATCGGAGTTACGAAACTCAAACTACGATCAAAAGAAGTTCAAATTCAAATCTGCTTGAAACCAAATTTTAAATTTTCAAAATCATGTTCAAGTTGTTTATCTGAACAGAGGGGACCGAGACGAAGAACTTGGCGTTGATTTCACTGGATTTGGATAAACGAGCAAAAGGTTACGAGGGTTTGAAAATCAGGGACTAAACTGTAAGAAAACTATTCGTGGATATGTCCCTGGACAAAAATTAAACTAAAAGAAAAATTTACAGAACGAACGTTCGCTAAACAGATCTACAGAACGAAAACGTTCACTAAAACTTCCAAAACAGAAAACGTTCGCTAACTAACGAACTAATAAAAATAAAACCGATCTAAAACGAAAAACCGAAAAAAAAACGGATCGGGCGGCGGTTTTACCGGTTCGACGGGAAAAACCGACGGCGGCGGCGGCAACTCCGGCGGATCGGGCTCCGACGCGAGCGACGGCGGCTGCGGGGTGGGGCGGCGCGGCGCGGGGCGGCGAAGGCGCGGGCGCGGCGCGGCAGGCGGCGGCGCAGCGCGAGGCGGCGGCGGCGGCGACTTGAGGAGGAGGAGAGGGGGTAGGGGCCGGTATTTAAGAATGGGAAGGGGGGCGAGGGGCAAGCGAGGCGGCGGCGGCTCGTGCTCGCTCGGGACTCCGTCCCGAGCTCGGAGACGAGAGGCGGTCGGCGTGCTGGGCCGGCTGGGCTTTCGGCCCAGTTCAGTCTGAAGTTTTTTTTTTAAACAACGCCTCGAGGAAAAATCAAAATAAAATAAAATAAAAATCCTAAAATTCCAGAAACAGTTTTCACGATCCTCTCCTAATATTTAGGACAACATGAACATTTCTCTAGGCTAAAATGCAATTTTTAAAAATGAAAATTTTCCCTAATTTACTCGAATAAATCTCAAATAAAATTCGAATAAACTTTATTTTTATTTAAAACTAAATTTCCAATATTTCCTCTGTTTGAAGAAGTCATATTATCTTCTCTCATTATTTTATTTATTTTCGAAATAATCGGAAAAATAATTTCAAATAAAAAAATCACTTTGATCCAATTTACCAATTTTGAAAAATTCAAAAATGGATTTTATGAAAACCTCCAACTCTCTCAAATGGTCCTTGAGTTGCTTAAGGTCTCTAGGATCAAAATGTCCAAACAAATAAAAATGCAAAGAGCATGAATGCATATGATGACCTAATGATTAACATCCAAATTGAAAATTGGGATGTTACAAACCTACCCCCCCCTTAAGATGAATCTCGCCCTCGAGATTCGGGTTGGCTAGAAAATAGGTGTGGGTGGTCTTTCCGTAGGTCTTCTTCTCGCTCCCAGGTGGCTTCTTCTTCGGTATGGTGCCTCCACTGAACTTTGCAAAACTTGATAACCTTGCTGCGTGTAACTCGGCTGGCAAACTCGAGAATCTTGACGGGTTTCTCCTCGTAAGTTAGGTCACTTTCCAATTGAATTGCTTCTAGGGGCATTGTATCTCTTAGGGAAATATCGTCCATCTCTGCATGACACTTCTTCAACTGGGAAACGTGAAACACATCATGAACTCCTGACAAACCTTCGGGTAACTCCAACTTGTAGGCAACTTCACCCATACGTTCCAACACTCTGTATGGTCCCACAAATCGTGGTGCTAGCTTTCCTTTGACTCCAAATCGTTTTACTCCTCGAAGTGGGGACACACAAAGATATGCCCTGTCTCCGACTTCATAGGTTACCTCCTTGCGTTTAGTATCTGCATAACTCTTCTGCCTGGACTGGGCTATCTTGAGTCTATCTCGAATCAACTTAACCTTCTTTTCAGAATCTCTGATTAAGTCTGGTCCGAACAACTGCCTATCTCCAACTTCATCCCACAACAGTGGTGTCCTGCACATTCTTCCGTACAAGGCTTCGAAAGGAGCCATCTTCAAACTAGCTTGATAGCTGTTGTTATATGAGAACTCTGCGTAAGGCAAATTATCATCCCAACTAGATCCATAATCTAGCGCACAAGCTCTCAACATGTCCTCCAGAATCTAGTTGACTCTCTCGGTCTGTCCATCTGTCTGAGGGTGAAAGGCTGTACTAAACTCTAGCCTGGTACCCAAAGTTTCGTGTAACTGATTCCAAAACTTCGAGGTAAACTGGGTTCCTCTATCTGATACGATGGTCCTCGGAACTCCATGCAGACATACGATCCTGGTCATGTATATCTTCGCCAACTTAGCACTTGTATAAGTGGTTTTCACGGGGATGAAGTGAGCCACTTTAGTCAAGCGATCAACTACAACCCAGATTGAATCATACCCTGAGCGAGTCCTGGGTAATCCGGTGATGAAATCCATGCCAAGTTTATCCCACTTCCATTCGGGTATCGGCAACGGCTGAAGTAATCCTGCTGGCTTCTAATGCTCTGCCTTAACTCTCTGACATACGTCACATACTGCTACATACTCCGCAATATCCTTCTTCATTCCTGTCCACCAGAAACTCTCCTTCAAATCCAGATACATCTTGGTGTTGCCTGGGTGAATCGAATATAGCGAATCATGAGCCTCCTGAAGTATTAACTTCCTGATCTCGGGGTTATTAGGCACATAGATATGATCTTCAAACCATAAAGTTTCGTGCTCATCCTCACGAAAACCTTTAGCCTTTCCTTTGCTCATCCTTTCTTTTATCTCTGCAATCTCCTTGTCCGTCTTCTGGGCTTCTCGGATCCTTCCCAGTAAAGTGGACTGAATTTCCAATGCCGCAACAAAACCTCTCGGAACTATCTCCAAACGAAGTTCTCAGAGGTCATCGGCTAACTCCTGAGGTAATCCTCCGGTTATGAGAGTGTTAACATAACTCTTGCGGCTCAACGCGTTTGCTACAACATTGGCCTTTCCTGGATGATAATGCAACTTCATGTCATAATCCTTTATGAGCTCCAACCATCTCCTCTGCCTGAGGTTTAACTCCTTCTATGTGAAGATGTACTTCAAACTCTTATGATCCGTGTAAAGAACACAACGATTTCCGATAAGAAAATGTCTCCATGTCTTGAGTGCATGCACTACGGCAGCTAACTCCAAATCATGCGTGGCATAATTCAACTCATGAGGTCGAAGCTATCGTGAGGCATATGAAACAACTCTTCCTTCTTGCATAAGAACGCCTCCAAGTCCCTGACGTGAAGCGTCGCAATATACTTGGAAATCCTTGCGTATGTTCGGGAGAATCAGCACTGGGGCTGTAACCAAACGTTTCTTCAACTCCTGAAAACTGGCCTCACAATCACTGATCCATTTAAACTTGGTGTCTTTCTTCAATAACTCCGTCATGGGCTTCGCAATCTTAGAAAAATTCTCAATGAATCTCCGATAATATCCTGCAAGTCCAAGGAAACTGCGTATCTCCCCAACTGAAGTGGGTGCCATCCACTCGGTGACAAATTTAACCTTGGAAGGGTCTACTGCTATACCTTCTCCTGATATAACATGTTCGAGAAATCCGACTTCCTTCAACCAAAACTCGCATTTGCTGAACTTGGCATATAGCTGATGTTCCCTGAGCTTCTCGAGAACCAAGCGCAAATGTTCCTTGTGTTCTTCTTCATTCTTCGAGTAGACCAATATATCATCAATGAACACAACGACAAACTTATCCAAGAACTCCATGAACACCTTGTTCATCATACTCATGAAATAGGCAGGGGCGTTAGTCAAACCAAATGACATAACTGTATACTCATATAGCCCATACCTCGTGGTAAAGGCTGTCTTAGGTATATCCTGTTCTCGGATCATCAACTGGTGGTATCCTGATCGAAGATCGATCTTGAAAATACTTTAGCTCCTTGCAGCTGGTCAAACAAATCATTGATCATCGGTAGTGGGTATTTGTTCTTGATCGTCACCTCATTCAACGCACGATAATCAACAACCATTCTCAAGGATCCATCCTTCTTCTCAACTAAGAGCACTGGGGCTCCCCACGGTGATGAACTTGGTCGTATATAACCTTTCTAAAATAACTCCTTAATCTGCTTCTTGATTTCCTCCAGATCATTTGCGGGCATCCGATATGGTCTCTTCGATATTGGTCCAGTGCCTGGCAACAGCTCGATCAAAAACTCTATGTCTCGGTCTGGTGGCATGCCTGGTAATTCCTCCGGAAATACATCGGGATAATCCTTCACAACTGGCACTTCCTCCTGAACAACTCCCGAGAGTGAATTTACTTGAGTCCTCCTTGGCGCATGCCTAGACACATAATTGATCCGTTTTCCTTCTGGGGTGGTGAGAAGAATCAACTTACTAGCACAATCGATGTTTCCCTCGTACTTGGATAGCCAATCCATGCCTAGTATCACATCCAATCCTTGTGATTCCAGGATAATGAGGTCTGTGGGAAAAACATGCCTACCTATGGTCAATGGCAGCTGAAAACATCCTCGGCTAGCCATATACTCCGCTCCTGGTGAGCTTACTAACATAGGTGTATTAAGGGCTATGGTTGGCAACTTAAACTTGTCTACAAATCCCCTTGATATGTATGAATGCGATGCACCAGTGTCAAAAAGAACAAGGGTTGTAAATGACTTAATCAAAAACTTACCAATAACTGCATCAGGCTGCTCTTCAACTTCCTCCATGTTGACGTGGTTCACCTGACCTCGGGTGAAGGGATTTGGCTTCTTTCCTGAGCTTCCGTTGCCATTTCCATTCTTTGCCTCAGAACAATCATTGGCGTAGTGTCCAGTCTTCCCGCACTTATAACAGGTAACGTGACTCAGATCCTTCTTAGCGGGTGTCGAGGGGTTAGCATGTTTCTGACTGTTGCTTCCTCCATTCCCATTGCCATTCTTAGGGCCACTGGGGGTGTGTGAATTTCCTCCATTGTGAGTATGTCCTCCATGGTTATGATGAGTATGCCCTCCTGAGTACGGGGAATAGCGAGGCTTCTGCTGGGCTCCAGAATTATACTTCCCCTGTCCATACTTCCTCTTGCGGTTATCTATCTGCTGCTGCTTGCCTTCAATCATTAGGGCCTTGTCTACCAGCTCCTGGTAGTTGTTGAAAGTTGCCACCATCAACTGCATGCTCCGCTCATCATTCAGTCCTTCAAGAAATTTCTCCTGCTTCGCGGCATCTGTGGCCACATCATCTGGGGCATAACGTGCTAGCTTGCTGAACTCATCCACATACTGCCCCACAGTACGATTCCCTTGGCGTAAGTTGCGAAACTCACGCTTCTTCAAACTCATGGCTCCAGCTGAGACATGTGCGGTGCGGAAGGCCTGCTGAAACTGATCCCATGTAACTGTAGCAATGGGGTAGGTGGTGGTGAAGTTCTGCCACCAAGAGGCTGCGGGTCCATCAAGCCGATGTGCGGCAAAGCGCACTTTCTCCGCATCCGTGCATCCAGCAGTGGTCAGCTCTCTTCCGATCTTGCGGAGCCAATCATCAGCAACAATCGGCTCGGTGCTGCTAGAGAACACTGGTGGATTTAACCTTAGAAAACGGGCTAGGTTGTCAACAGGGGGAGGTGGCGGTGGGTTGTTGTTGTTGTTGCCTTGGTTCTGGTTCTGGACTAACAGCTGCATCAAGGCATTCTGTTGCTGGATCAACTGGGTGAGCTCCGGCGGGAAAGCGAATCCGGGGTCTCGTCTCGGAAGCATCTGATAGGTTAGAGGGGTGAGAACAGAATAGAATAGGTCTAATGAGAGATTTCACTACCCATATGCATATGAGACAAACATATTCATTCCACACCACTCAATTTCAAACAAGATTCAAACAATCGATCTAAGCTACTATTACAAATCGTTCGATACTAACTACTTGGAGGAAATACTACTAATAACATGGTGGTCGACTAGAAATTTTGATCGGTGGAAGACTCCATAATATCAGCTCCAGCTTCGTCTTCATAGTCATCACTGTCTTCATCCTCGCTGTCGGGGTCGGTGTCCGTGTCATCTAGTATGATGTAGTCTTCAGAACGAATGTCCACTTCAGGTTCGGGATTCCCCATGAATATTCCTAGCTTCCTCTTCAGGTCTTCATTCTGCTCCAGTAGTACAGCAATTTCCTCTTCGTATCCATCGCGAGTTGACTTGAGTTCCTCTTCCAGCTCCATGTTCCGGGTCATCACCTTCTTGGTATCTATCATGTTAGCGCACATCTGGTTCTCATAGCGACGAATGTGCTGGTTCATCTCCTGTATGTAGGCTGCAATAGATCCATCCTTCCTAGTGCGAATCATCTCCCATTGCTCATCCCGGTGTCCACATATCTGGTAGGTGGTGTCTTTAAGATCCTTGTTGTACACCTCACAAATGCGTCCAATAGTGATGTGGGCGGCCATGCTCTTTCCTAAACTCCAGGTTGGTGCATCAAATGAAAACTCAATGGGCTCGGTAATTAGTGTAAACGTCCTTCCAGGAACACGAACTTGAATCGTCCAACGCTCCTCTTCTGGTAAAGTTGCAGTGAAGGTTTCGGTGAAGCTTGGTATGCCAATGTTCAGGTACTTGGTGACTTCCTTCAAGTGGCGTCCGAAAGGGGTGTCGTCATCCGGCTGAGTGAACTTGTTCCTGGGGTCCGACATCTATAGAGTTAGAAATGAGAAGAGAAGAGTATCCTGTGGCCTTTCCTAGTGGTCACGTCCTACAGTCAGCGTGTGCTCTGATACCATCTTGTAGCGACCTGATCCCAATGGATCGAAGTCTCTGTGCTTAAGTGTCATCCCTGGATCGGTATGCTGACACACACAGTACTCGAGGATAAATGAGTCCATCAACTCCAACGGCATAGCTGAGTGCATGACAACGACCTATCGCACCTTACTCTTCGTCTGAAAATTCTGCAACATGATACGTTGTAGCCGTGTAGGTCAGCACATGGAATATGCTGGCAAGATAACACTATAGAGCAATGAACAAAATAACAGCTATCACTACATGCATATTTGGCTGGTGGAGGCTCTACGGTTATCATTTGCACAAAGCTAATTTTTCCCTACAATAAAGGAATATATTTTATTTAACTACAAAGTTTGTTGAGAACATCAAGAAGGTAACCCCAACTCAATCCCAATTAAAAGTTGACAACCCAATCAAATTAATTAAGTAATGTGATGAGATCAAATCAATAATTCAAGTACCAGATACTCAAGATGTCCATAATCGGGGGCACGGCTAACCATGATTAGTTTGTACACTCTGCAAAGGTTTGCGCACTTTTCCCCACAAGACTCGATCTCCTTCGTTGGATTTCTCGCACTGCACGGTGTTTGAGAAACGGATGACCGAGACACAGTCTTTCCGAAGAGGTCCCCTTAACCGATAGATAGGCCGGTACACCTACAATCCCCTACATCTGCTAGCCCATCATGGAAAGGATTCCCACAACTTACTCAACTATGCCAGAGCCCATAATGGCATGTGGCTGCACACGGAAGTTTCTAGCATGAATAATCTTATGATCCCTTTGAGCCTGGGTGGCAAACCATAGGATGATCACACGGATTCCCCGGGATCTCCTTGGACAACACTGGATTCCCCAGGTGTCCGAGCAAGCCACTGGTATCCCCAGGGTGCCCGAACCATTCCACCCAGATGTGTATTAAAGTAGCCACCTTAAGTTAAACCTTAGTTAACAATAACTCTCACATCTTTCATGAATTCTCTCAAACCAAACCACGTCTACGAGCATAGCATAGCAAAGTAAGCATAATGTAGTAATACCCATGGTTTGATAAAGGACAATAGGTTCCTACCTCATCAACTACTTCCCAGTACCCACATGTTATCAAACCCTAACCATGCAGTGTTTGAGGATTGAAACTAATGCATAAAAACTGGGTAATAAAGGGGTATGATCAAAGTGTTACTTGCCTTGCTGACGATCGGAAAACCCTAGTGATTCGTAGTAGCAAGCTTCGCACTCCGGAAACTCTATCATGACAAACAATAGCATACATGAGCACTCAAGCATAAGATGCAAGGGTAAAACCAAAAGAAAAGATCTAAACAGAAAGTTCAAGCGAAGAGCTTCGATTTGCAAAAAGAATCAATCGAATCGGAGTTACGAAACTCAAACTACGATCAAAAGAAGTTCAAATTCAAATCTGCTTGAAACCAAATTTTAAATTTTCAAATCATGTTCAAGTTGTTTATCTGAACAGAGGGGACCGAGACGAAGAACTTGGCGTTGATTTCACTGGATTTGGATAAACGAGCAAAAAGTTACGAGGGTTTGAAATTTAGGGACTAAACTGTAAGAAAACTATTCGCAGATAGGTCCCTGGACGAAAATTAAACTAAAAGAAAAATCTACAGAACGAACGTTCGCTAAACAGATCTACAGAACGAAAACGTTCACTAAAACTTCCTAAACAGAAAACGTTCGCTAACTAACGAACTAATAAAAATAAAACCGATCTAAAACGAAAAACCGAAAAAAAACCGGATTGGGCGGCGGTTTTACCGGTTCGACGGGAAAAACCGACGGCAGCGGCGGCAACTCCGGCGGATCGGGCTCCGGCGCGGGCAATGGCGGCTGCGGGCCGGGGCGGCGAAGGCGCGGGCGCGGGGCGGCAGGCGGCGGCGCGGCGCAAGGCGGCGGCGGCGACTTGAAGAGGAGGAGAGGGGGTAGGGGCCGGTATTTAAGGAGGGGAAGGGGGGGCGAGGCCGGCTTGGGCGAGGGGCAAGCGAGGCGGCGGCGGCTCGTGCTCACTCGGGACTCCGTCCCGAGCTCGGAGACGAGAGGCGATCGGCGTGCTGGGCCGGCTGGGCTTTCGGCCCAGTTCAGTCCGAAGATTTTTTTTAAACAGCGCCACGAGGAAAAATCAAAATCAAAATAAAATAAAAATCCTAAAATTCCAGAAACAATTTTCATGGTCCTCTCCAAATATTTAGGACAACATGAACATTTCTCTGGGCTAAAATGCAATTTTTAAAAATGAAAATTTTCCCTAATTTACTCGAATAAATCTCAAATAAAATTCGAATAAACTTTATTTTTATTTAAAACTAAATTTCTAATATTTCCTCTATTTGAAGAAGTCATATTATCTTCTCTCATTATTTTATTTATTTTCAAAATAATCGAAAAAATAATTTCAAATAAAAAAATCACTTTGATCCAATTTACCAATTTTGAAAAATTCAAAAATTGATTTTATGAAAACCTCCAACTCTCTCAAATGGTCCTTGAGTTGCTTAAGGTCTCTAGGATCAAAATGTCCAAACAAATAAAAATGCAAAGAGCATGAATGCATATGATGACCTAATGATTAACATCCAAATTGAAAATTGGGATGTTACAATGGCCGACCAGTTTGCGCTTACCTAGATAGTCAGTTTTCGGCTTTCTCCATCAAGGCGCTCTACCAAGTAAACTGGCAGCACTATCACAGTGGTTCTCCCGTTACACCCTTAGCCGAATTTATTGGGAACGTAAGGGGTACACATAGGAGCCGGGCAACCCAACTATTGACCAAAATCTAGGTTCAAAACTAATGCATATAATGCAACACTCGCGACGTCGAATACTTCAGACTTGTTTTGTAGAACAAGGATACAAAGCCCTTTAGCAATTGTATCTTACAGACGTTCTTGTAGCTCAAAGGCAATGCACGCAAAGAAACATAGTATGGACCTTTAAATGGCATGATTTCTTTATTTTACAAATTCAAACTTTACATGCCGGGCTGTAACGAGAGGAACTAGAAAGATACAATGCAAATTAATGGTAAAGGAAGGTGTAAAGAACAGGGAAGATCTTGACAACGGGTCTATGAGCCCGGGCCGCTTCCTGTCGCACGTCTACGTCTCCATGCTGTTGACCGGCTCATCCTCGTTAGAGACGAGGACTAAGACGGATTGTATACCACCTCGGCCCTGCACCTGCATGAGGTGTTTGCCGGCCGAGTCCTTTGAGAGAGGTCTGCGGGTATCCGTTGTGTGGTTTAGGCCACGTTGATATAGTTTTGCTGGCTGGTTCTTGATACGTCTCCAACGTATCTATAATTTTTGCTTATTCCATGCTATATAGCAACTTTATATCATATTTTGGGACTAACCTATTGACATAGTGCCCAGTGCCAGTTGCTGTTTTTTGCTTGTTTTTTACTCCGCAGAAAATAAATACCAAACGGAGTCCAAACGCAGCGAAACTTTTTGGACATTTTTTCTGGACCAGAAGACACCTGTTGGGCCAAAGAAGTACCATAGGGGGCCTCCGAGGGGAGCACAACCCACCTGGGCGCTCCTGGGGGCCCAGGCGCGCCTGGTGGGTTGTGCCCACCTCGGCCGCCTCCCGCACCGCCTCTTTGCTCTATAAATACCACGAAAATCCAAAAACCCTAGGGGAGTCGACGAAACACAATTCCAGCCGCCGCAAGTTTCAGAAACACCAGATCCAATCTAGACACCATCACGGAGGGGTTCATCATCCTCATTGGTGCCTCTTCGATGATGCGTGAGTAGTTCATTGTAGACCTACGGGTCTGTAGTTAGTAGCAAGATGGCTTCCTCTCCCTCTTTTGATTCTCAATACAATGGTCTCTTGGAGATCTATTTGATGTTACTCTTTTTGCGGTGCGTTTGTTGGGATCCGATGAACTTTGAGTTTATGATCAGATCTATTTATCCATGAAAGTTATTTGAGTTTCTTTGATCTCTTATATGCATGATTACTTATAGCCTCGTATTTCTTCTTCTAATCTTTGGTTTAGTTAGGCCAACTAGATTGATTTTTCTTGCCATGGGAAGAGGTGCTTTGTGATGGGTTCGGTCGTGCGGTGTTCTTTCCCAGTGACAGAAGGGGCAGCAAGACACGTATTGATCGTTGCTATTAAGGATAACAAGATGGGGTCTATTCCTACATGAATAGATCTTGTCTACATCATGTCATCGTTCTTATTGCATTACTCCGTTTTTCCATGAACTTAATACACTAGATGCATGCTGGATAGCGGTCAATGTGTGGAGTAATAGTAGTAGATGCAGGCAGGAGTCGGTCTACTAATCTTGGACGTGATGCCTATATAATGATCATTGCCTAGATGTCATCATAATTATTTGAAGTTCTATCAATTGCCCAACAGTAATTTGTTTACCCGCCATATGCTATTTTTCTCGAGAGAAGCCACTAGTGAAATCTACGGCCCCCGGGTTTATTCTTTATCATATTTGCTTTGCGATCTATTTTTATTTTCTTTTGTTTTTAGATCTATTATTCTAAAAACCCAAAAATACCTTGCTGCACTTGTTCTTTCTTTATTTTATTTTGTTTTATTGCGAGATCTATTTATCCAAAATTATACAAACCAATTTATCTTTTACCCGAGAGGGATTGACAACCCCTCTTACACGTCGGGTTGCAAGTATTTGTTCTTTGTGTGCAGGTACCGTTTACATAGTATTGCTTGGTTCGATAACCTTGGTTTCATAACTGAGGGAAATACCTACTGAAGCTGTACTGCATCATCCCTTCCTCTTTAGGGAAATACCAACGTAGTTCAAGCGACATCAAAAGGATTTTCTGGCGCCGTTGCCGGGGAGACATCATCAACATCTATCAGGTTCCTAATCACAAATCTCAACTCCTTGCAATTTACATTATTTGCCATTTTCCTCTCATTTTTATCTCCCCCACTTCACAAAAATTTGCCGTTTTATTTGCCCTCTTTTTCGTTCGCTGTTTTCTCGTCAGATCTGTTTTTGTATGTGATCTTGCTTGATCTACTTTGTCACTATGGCTAGCATGACTACCCCTCCTTTGTCACCTGATTTTGAAGTTTTATACTTCAAGCAGAGACAAGGAGAAAATTTGAAAGATGCTTGGTATAGGCTAATGGAATCCTATCACATTTGCAACCTCAAAGGGGATGCAAAGATTTTGCTTCGAAACTTTTATATAGGATTAGCTTTGCATCATAGACAACTCTTGGATTTTGCCGCTAAAGGGAACTTTATTGAGCTTGATGCTAACACTGCTTATGAGATCCTAGAAGGAATTTTGGGGATTCCACCAACCAAAAAGGGGCTCCCCTTTACTCCAGAAGGAGCTCAAATTTTAGACAAGTTAAGTGATTTGCATAAACACTTGGTTGAGTTGCAAAAATATAATGAACCTCTTAAGCATATCAGTGGAAATCTCAATCGCATGAATACTTTGATTACTCTTTGCAATAAGTGTTTGGATATTTTAGATCTCAAGTTGGTCTTTTTTTCGGAAAATCTTGGGAAGCGCAAAGAGCCTCCCGGATTCAAAAAATCCCTTACAAAAGTTGCAAAAACTAAATATGATAATACTTAGATCTATGCTTTATGCCTAGCTAGGGGCGTAAAACGATAGCGCTTGTTGGGAGGCAACCCAATGAATAAAATTTATTTTTGCATTTTTCTTTCTGTTCTTGAGTGTTTGCACAATTATGCCTCTGTTATGATTGTGTTTTTTATGTTTTAATTAGTGTTTGTGCCAAGTAAAGCCTTTGGGATAGCTTTGGTGATAGTTGATTTGATCTTGTTGAAAAACAGAAACTTTTGCGTCCAGTAAAATAATTTTATAGATTCACATAGACTACAAAATATTCTGAATGTTTTACATAATATTTATATACAAATTTAATCTGTTTTTCCTAATTTTTCAGAATTTTTGGAGTTACATAAGTATGAGAACAATTCGCATCTTTACAGACTGTTCTATTTTTGACAGATTCTGTTTTCTTTGCATTGTGTGCTTATTTTGATGAACCTATGGGTTGTATCGGTGGGTATAAGCCATGTCAAAGTTAGAATACAGTAGATATAATACAATGACAAAATTTGAATGGGTTTTCTACAACACTTAAAGTAAAGATTGGTTTTCTTATACTAACGGATCTCACGAAGGTTTTGTTAAGTTTTGTGTGATTGAAGTTTTCAAGTTTTGGGTGAGATCACGATGGATGAAGGAATAAGGAGTAAGAAGAGCCTAAGCTTGGGGATGCCCATGTCACCCCAAGGCAATATTCAAGGAGAAACAAGCAGCTAAGCTTGGGGATGCCCCGAGTGGCATCCCCTCTTTCTTCTAACGACCATCGGTATTTTAGTTGGACCTATATTTTTATTCGTCACATATCATGAGTTTTGCTTGGAGCGTCTTGTATTATATGAGTCTTTGCTTGTTTTGTTTTTTATTTTGTGTCAAGTATCCTTGCTGAACACACCTATTTGAGAGAGCCAAAACTATGCTATGATTTGTTATAATTGCTCTATGTGCTTCACTTAAATTTTTTTGAGCTATAGAAATGCTCTCATGCTTCACTTAGATTTATTTGAGAGTTAGTAATTTTTGAAGAAATTCTCTCATGCTTCACTTATATTATTTTGAGAGACGAAAAAAATTTATGCTCATGTTCTTCACTTAAATTTGTTTGAGCTATCAAAAGCAACATATGAAACTAGTCCCAAAGTGATAGATGTTCAAGAGGGATATAATAAAAACTTCCATGAAGATCATTGGACAAAATAAACTTGATTCCTTGTAATACTTTTGCGATATGATGATAATGATATGTGAATCATGTTGATGAGTAATTGTGCTTTACTAAGAATATTGGTGTTAAGGTTTGTGATTCCCTATGCAAGCACGAAAGTCAATAGTTATGTAATGAAATTACATCCTACTTGTGGTGCATTATTCGGTGTTAGTTATGCTTAATGCTCGCTTATGAGATTTTTCATTTCTTGTTTGGATGCTTCTCAATCTTTTTGCTAGCCTTCACTTGTACTAAGTAGAAATACTACTTGTGCATCCAAAATCCTTAAACCCAGTTTTGCCATATGAGTCCACTATACCTACCTATATGCGGTATTTCTGTGCCGTTGTAAGCAAATTTGTATGTGCCATCTCTAATTTTCAAAATAAATTTTCCTTTTTGTGTGCTCGTACCGCTCATGAAACGGTAGGGGGTGGCTGATATTTTTCCATGCTAGATGTGTTATTCTCAAGATGAGTGTTTACTCACTTGTCATTGCACGAGAGTACAACAAAGGTATTAGGGATGCCCAGTCCCGAAATGAAAAATGAATTTACTTTACGTTGTCAAATAATAAATTCCTTGAAAAGTGTTGGTATGGACGGCATCCGTGGATACGGCTAGCCGTGGAATGTGAAAGTATGGTGGAAAAAGGAATAAACTTTATTTTCTGTTTGGGAACCGCCTATGATATATCTAGCATGGAAAGTATTGGGAACTACTCGATCGTTTTCGTTGACAGGAAAAGCATGCCACCCAAAATGTTTTATCTCTATCTTTTTCGCTTTGAGCTCTGGCACCTCTACAAATCCCTACTTCCCTCTGCGAAGGGCCTTTCTATTTACTTTATGCAATTTTTATTTTTATTCGAGTCTCCATCTTCTCTTATAAAGCACCAACTAAGGGGCACTATGATCGTACTTGAGCATTGGGTGTAGCTAATATGCGAGTGTGTTTCATGAATGAATCAATGATTGAGCATAATGGGCTAGGGATAACTTGCTTTAGTGTTGATATTTTGAAAGACACGGTTGCTTGTTGATATGCTTGAGTATTGAAATCTTCATGTCAAAACTAGACTATTGCTTTGAACCATATAAAAGTCCATATGTCCATGCTACAAAAGAAAATAATATGTGATGAACATGTTAGGCAGCATTCCACATCAAAATTCTGTTTTTATCATTTACCTACTCGAGGACGAGTAGGAATTAAGCTTGGGGATGCTGACACGTCTCCAATGTATCTATAATTTTTTCTTGTTCCATGTTGTTATATTATCATTCTTGGATGTTTTACAATCATTTTATAGCAAATTTATATCATTTTTTGGGACTAACCTATTGACATAGTGCCCAGTGCCAGTTGCTGTTTTTTGCTTGTTTTTTACTTCGCAGAAAATCAATACCAAACGGAGTCCAAATGCAGCGAAACTTTTTGGAGATTTTTTTCTGGACCAGAGGACACCTGTTGGGCCAAAGAAGTACTAGAGAGGGGCTCCGAGGGGAGCACAACCCACCTGGGTGCGCCTGAGGGCCCAGGCATGCCCTGGTGGGTTGTGCCCACCTCAGCCGCCGCCCGCACCGCCTCTTTGCTCTATAAATATCCCGAAAATCCAAAAACCTAGGGGAGTCGACGAAACACAATTCCAGCCGCCGCAAGTTCCAAAAACACCAGATCCAATCTAGACACCATCACAGAGGGGTTCATCATCCTCATTGGTGCCTCTCCGATGATGCGTGAGTAGTTCATTGTAGACCTACGGGTCCGTAGTTAGTAGTTAGATGGCTTCCTCTCTCTCTTTTGATTCTCAATACAATGGCCTCTTGGAGATCTATTTGATGTAACTCTTTTTTGCGGTGTGTTTGTTGGGATCCGATGAACTTTGAGTTTATGATCAGATCTATTTATCCATGAAAGTTATTTGATTTTCTTTGATCTCTTGTATGCATGATTACTTATAGCCTCGTATTTCTTCTTTGAATATTTGGTTTAGTTAGGCCAACTAGATCGATTTTTCTTGCCATGGGAAGAGGTGCTTTGTGATGGGTTCGGTCGTGTGGTGTTCTTTCCCAGTGACAGAAGGGGCATCAAGACACGTATTGATCATTGCTATTAAGGATAACAAGATGGGGCCTATTCCTACATGAATAGATCTTGTCTACATCATGTCATCGTTCTTATTGCATTACTCCATTTTTCCATGAACTTAATACACTAGATGCATGCTGGATAGCGGTCGATGTGTGGAGTAATAGTAGTAGATGCAGGCAGGAGTCAGTCTACTAATCTTGGACGTGATGCCTATATAATGATCATTGCCTGGATATCGTCATAATTATTTGAAGTTCTATCAATTGCCCAACAGTAATTTGTTTACCCGCCGTATGTTATTTTTCTCGAGAGAAGCCACTAGTGAAATCTACGGCCCCAGGGTCTATTCTTTATCATATTTGCTTTGCGATCTATTTTTATTTGCTTTTGTTTTCAGATCTATTATTATAAAAACTGAAAAATACCTTGCTGCACTTTTTCTTTATTTATTTTATTTTGTTTTATTGCGAGATCTATTTATCCAAAATTATACAAACCAATCTATCTTTTACCCGAGAGGGATTGACAACCCCTCTTACACGTCGGGTTGCAAGTATTTGTTCTTTGTGTGCAGGTACCGTTTACATAGTGTTGCTTGGTTCTCCTACTGGTTCGATAACTTTGGTTTCATAACTCAGGGAAATACCTACTGAAGCTGTACTGCATCATCCCTTCCTATTTGGGGAAATACCGACATAGTTCAAGCGACATCAGTTCTTTGACAGAAACTTGCCGATATGGAATCTCGACGCTTCATCATTCCTCGGTCAAGCCGATCCGATGTTTTCCATAAATTTTGGCTCCTCGGTGGCCCAAGGAATTTTGACTGCAAAGTTATGCACCCTGGGGACGTACGTAATGCCCATCCATGGCGAGTGCACGAGGAGCCCGTACCCCTATTTAGGGTGTGGGGGTACGTGGCCGAGGTCGACTGGTGTGGCCCGCGTGCACTTCGAAGAGCTGGTGGTGCGTTTACCGCCATGGGCTACCTCCTCGAACGCCTGCCCCACGGCTGCGAAGGCCACGGTCTTCTCCTCCATCCGGAGTGAGCGTTCGGTGTTACCATTGACTGTGGTAATGCCGTTACATCCTGACATCTTGAGCTTGAGGTAGGCATAATGCGGGACTGCGTTGTAGCGAGCAAACGCTGTGCACCCTAAGAGCGCGTGGTATCTAATTCGGAAGGGGACGATGTCGAAGATTAACTCCTAGCTCCTGAAGTTCTCGGGTGACCCGAAGAGTACCTCCAGAGTGACTATTCCGGTATAGCGGGCTTCAACACTTAGGATGACACCTTTAAAGGTGGTGGTGCTCGGTTTGATTTGGGATGAGTCGATGCCCATCTTCCTCACCGTGTCCTCGTAGATTAAGTTGAGGCTACTTCCCCCGTCCATAAGGATGCGTGTCAGATGATAACCATTGACAATTGGGTCCAGGGCGAGTGCAGCCGATCCGTCGTGCCTGATGCTGGTCGGATGGTCATGCTTGTCGAATGTGATCGGGTAAGCCGACCACGGGTTGAACTTCGGGGCGACTGGCTCTAGGTACGCGCTTCATCTCCCTTTTAGTGATGTGGGTAACATAGATCATGTTGACTTCTGTCACCTCCTTAGGAAACTTCTTTTAGCCTCCATTGTTGGATCGCCGAGGTTCATCCTTGTCTTCGCTGCGATTTTGGGTTTTACTTTGACCCTACACCGCTACCTTGCCAGCCTGCTTGAAGACCCAACAGTTCCTATTAGTGTGAGTTGCTGGTTTATCCTGAGTGCCGTGGATTTGGCACGGTTAATCTAGGATCCTGTCTAGCGGGCTAGGTCCATCCTTATTCCATTTAAAGGGTTTCCTTTTCTATCCAGATGTAAGTCCGGTGAACCCTGCATTGACTGCGATGTCCTCTATGTCGCTCCCACCATTTTTATGCCTGCGCTTATTTTTATTGCATTTAGGCTTTCCATTGGCGTCGCATGTTTCCGAGGTGCCTGCCTCACCATTATGGGTACTTCGGGCGAGCCAACTATCTTCTCCCACGCAAAAGCGGGTCATTAGTGAAGTAAGGGCTGCCATAGTCCTCGACTTGTCTTGGCCGAGCTGGCGGGCAAGCCATTTATCTCGGATATTATTCTTAAATGCAGCGATGGCTTTGGCGTCGGAGCAGTATATGATCTGGTTCTTTTTAGTAAGGAACCTGTTCTAGAACTTCCGATCTGATTCGCGTGGCTGCTGGGTGACACGGCTAAGGTCGTCAACATCCAGAGGTCGGACGTAAGTGCCTTGGAAATTTGCCTGAAAAGCATCTTCAAGGGCTTCCCAGCTACCAATAGAATGAGGAGGCAGGTTGTTGAGCCAATGCCTAGCCGGCCCCTCTAGCTTGAGCGGCATGTACTTGATGGCATGAAGGTCATCTCTGTTGGCCATGTGTATGTGGAGAAGGAAATCTTAAATACACATTGCTGGGTCTATGGTGCCATCGTATGATTCTATATTGATGGGCTTAAACCCTTCTAGAAACTGGTGTTCCATTACCCTATCTGTAAAGCAGATGGGGTGGGCCAGACCTCGGAATTGGGTGGTATCCCGTCAGAGGTCAGGGGAGAGCCGTGAGTAGGCTTGATCCTGGGCGCGGTCGTTCCTGTCCAACCAGGCATCGTAGCCATCTGACCCGGCGAGCGCGTGTCCTCTTGATCCGTAGATGGACCGAGGGGGTGCCCTATTTGCCTCGATGTGACATCGAATGTCGTGGGGGTCAAGGTAGTCCACGGGGTCCTTGCCATAACGGTGTGGAGCGGGTCGAGTGTTGAGACTTTCCCGCATTGGCCTGTCCCGACCTCTAGGGGGGCGGTCAGGCTCATCAACGACTAGCTCTTCATCGAACTCCGGCGGCAGACGCCTGGGTATGATTTTGGTGCACTACAGCGTCGGTCTTCAAGATCTTGTTCGGCTAAGAGTACTTCGACCCACTTTTCATTCAGCGTATTTGTGTTGGCTTGTAGCTGCTATTGCTTGCGTTTCATGCTTCGAGCGATGGCGACTAGGCACCATCGAAAGCGCTCTTGTTCGAAAGGGTCTTCGGGGACGATGTAGTCCTCCGTGCCGAGGCTCTCATCTTCCTCAGACTCCGGCATGTAATTGTCGTCGGCCCCTTCAAAGAGGTCATCGGGATCTAAGTCCTCGGGGTTTCCTTTGGGACTGCCGTTTTGTACTGGGGAGGCTTGAAAGTCCTCTTCGGTGTTGTCGGCATCACCGGCTGTTGCCTCACCATTGTCGACGGTGGCGTTGTTGTCATTGGATTCCCCGTTGTTGCCCCTTCTGCGTCTACGTCGACGCCTCAGAGGGAATCTGGGGGTGTCAACCATGTAGACAACAAAGGTGAATGTCGCAGTCCACCTGCCAGTGTTTTCCAGAGGCGAAGTGTTTTCAGTGGGGCCATCTGCATCTTCATCCATGTCCATGGCCTCCCCATAGTCCAGCACGTCGGTTAAGTCATTGACCATGACGACTAGGTGGGTGGTGGGTGGGATGTAAATTTCCCGGTCGTCGGCTTTAAGTTCGACCTAGTCGTAAACTAAAGTCTTGTCGTCCAAGATGGACATGCCATGGATGTGATCTAGCATCTCATTGAGGTGGGATAGTTCTTCAAAATTGATGGTTTGGCTATAGGCGGGGCTGACTCGAAGCGTGCCCGGCTATGGCTTGGTGTGTTTTTCGGCTTGAAGGGGATCCGAGAGTGATCCTAGATCCTGCGTCGGGGTCGGTTATAAACCCGACGTGGCTTCGGAGGTGGGGGCCGGATCTACGTCTAGGCCAGAGATTGAGAGGGGACTGTCCGGAGTTGTTATGGCGGGGGTCTCAGGTGTCACCAAGGGTCCTAGCCCGCCGTCCTCAAAGGAGGTTGGTTTTGAAGTTGAGCTTCTGGTGCAGGGCAAATCCTCAATCCGGCCGGGTGTCCAGCCTGACAGGACGAGTTCGCAGCGGGAATCTGTGGTGTACTCGAGGCCACAAAGGTCACGATCCGACCTGGGGCGTAGTTTTTGATGGAGGCCAGATGACCAGTCGAGTAGGCGTAGAAGATCATGCTGTTGAACACAAAGAGTTGACCGGGGGAGTAAACGCTCCCGCAGCCGTTGTCGCAGTTGATCTGCGGACGAGCCATCAATCCTTCTATTGATCCCACAACGGGACTCTCAATGAAAGCACCGGTGTCGGTGTGAAATCCGGCAGACCTCGGGGTAGGGGGTCCCGAGCTGTGGATCTCGGACAGATGATAACAGGAACAGGGAGACGATGTTTTACCCAGGTTCAAGCCCTCTTGATGGAGGTAAAACCCTACGTCCTGCTCTTGTTTATATTGATATAGATGTAGCAAGTACAGAGTTGATCTACCTCCACTACAAAAAAAACCACTTCCGTGATGATACGTGTTTGTCACAGTAGGTCATGTTTTCTGTCATGCATGTACATCCATGACGATTTTATGACAGAATCAAGATAGTCATACATGTGGTGTCGTAGAAGTGTTCCATGACAATACCAAAATTATCATCACGGAAGTGTCCACTTCCATGACGATAAATGGCGTGTCATGGAAGTGCTTTCGTCAAGGGTAACCGACATGTGGCATCCACCGTAACGGGTCGCCGTTAAGCTATCGGGTTCCGGTTTGGATCCGATAACCCGTTAACACCCAGAAACAATGGGGATTTTCCACATGTAAAATCATCATTGGCCGGAGGAAACATCTGTCAGCTCCTCGGTGGGCCAGTTGTCGTCCATCCAATGGAGGAGACATGCCTATGATACGTCAACACGTGGCAGGGCCCAATAGAGGCCCATATAGGTTAAAAAGGCCGGCCCAGTCAAAGGCCCGTAGTATTTACTCAGGTACTAGTGGGCCAGCCCACTAACGGCCTGCTTAAACATGGCCCATTTATGGCCCAAAGCCAGATCTGGCCCGTTATTTGTTCGCCGAGTATTTGGGCCCAATTACGGCCTGTTAGAGGCCCGATGTAGACACGGGCCCATTTCAGCCCGGTATGTCTTTCGGCCTGGGAATGGCTTGTGCTACCCATGGGCCATATATGGTCCGACGCGACATCCGGCCCACTAACGGCCCGTGATCAAGGTGGCAACAGTTCAGCCGAACGTGACTTTTGGCCTGTTAAAGGCCTGTCGTATAATTCGGCCCGTTGATGCCTCTACTAAGCTTTCGGCCTCTTAAAGGCCCATGATATCAGTGGGCCAACTAAGGCCCGAGATATGTTTCGGCCTGGTAATGGCCCGTCATATAACTGGGCCAATAATGGCCTGGCCTACATTTCAGCCTGCTAAAGGCCCGTGGACGACTATTGAAAATTGAGGCCCAACATGCATTTCGGCCTGCTAAAGGCCCATGGTATCTTCTGGGCCGTAACAGGCCAGAAGAATATTCAGCCTGTTAATGGCCCGAAGCTACATGGGCCCAACTAAGCGCTGGGTCCACTAAAGGCCCAACTAAACTTTGGGCCGAATGGAGGCCCGTGTAAGTTGTGGGCCTGGCGCAAAGTGTGAAGGCCCCAATGGCCTTTCAGGCCCAAGAAAGTTGCAGGCCAGCCAAATTGTGGCCCGCTAAAATGCAGGCCCGTTAGAGGCGAATATTTCGGCCTGGTCGCCTACATCAGATTTTCGCCTTTTTTCAGATAGCAAATGATGGCATATATGGTAACTAGTAGGAATTAAGAACAAATCTACTCTATACAATAAAGAAATTATGGCATAGTAACTTAGAATAAATCTACACTATACAATAAAGGATTTATGGTATATTACATCCACTGGGCATCGAAGTTCGCCACCAGTGATCATAAAGCGCAACGAAGAAGCAGATTACAAAAACTGGGCGCCATTGCAGCGTAACTAAATAATACTGAACCAAGACCACTTCCAGGACAGTTCAAGAAAGGTTAGCCTTGCGCGGGAGCTGCTGCGCAAGCTGCTGAGCAAGGCTGTGAGACTGGCCTAGCATGTCGGTCATAGCTTCTAGATGTAGCTGTTTAGCAATGAGGTTCTCATTGGTGTTCTCCGCGATCTTCCTTAGAGATAGGACTTCAAGTCGAAGTTGAGTTGCAGAATACCTTTATGCTTCAACTTGGGACTGAATAAGTCGAACTGATTCAGACAGCGAATTCTGTGAGCTTGTCTGACTGCTAGTCTCAAGTAACTTGAACACTGCATCAAGACATGACTTTGGGGTTGTCTCGCTATCTTCAAGATGTTTTGCCTTCTTTGCTGCAATATATGTTGGGTTTGTCTCACAGCCTTTAGCAGTCTTGTGCATGCCATCAAGCATATCACCCTGAAACAAGCAGAGAGATGATAGGTTTTGCACGTGTATAAACAAAGATGGTAACTATGCTGTCAATTCCATCCAATTTCAAATTAGAAAATAAAGAGTCAGTTCAAAATATCAATAGCATAATTTGGCATTGTTCATAATGCAGGCAGCTTCACCACACTACTGGATTACCATGTCAACAAAACAAGCATAGATGAAGGGCAAAGACAATCATTGTACATATTTTGGTTAATGTGCATGGCATGTTGTTCATATCATCAGCCACATCAGTAAGATAAAACAGGTGATGACAAGGTGCAAACGTGGGCGGCTTCACCACACACTAGATTATAGATCCACAAAAACAAGCAAACATATAGGGAGTATTGAGTAATGTGCATGGTATGAATAAGGAATTTGGTTTTACAACTAAAACTTGGAACTTACAGTTGTTGCAAACATGCATTTTGATAGAAACAACAAACTAAACAATAGTTGACGATAGGGAGTATGAGCAAATTAAATAGCAGTTGAGGATAAAGGCTTTAGAAGGACTGACTTACATTAACAGTTAACACCGGCTCTATAATGCCCTTCTCCATGTCAAGGGAAGGATAACTCAAGAACTTCAGCACAGAAACTTCTTCATAAGCATTGCCTGTACTCTAAGTTTTGTAGAGAGTAACTATAGATATGATAATACTGGAAGGGATAGAGGATAATGAAGATAAGATGCAGATTGATGCTACATAATCAAATACCAATCCCTGTAAGTACAAGCATTACAGGACAAAATGTACTGACAAGAGCAATGGGCTACACTTCTGCACTGGCATTGTCTGTGTATTCAACTTTTTGGTAAGATTAAATATAGATCTAATATTTTTTAGTAAATGGTGGGCGAGGGAGATAAGATGCAGAATGCTACACAATGAACCAATCCCTCCTTCCCATAATATAAGAGTGTTTTGTATACTGGTGTACTATACAAAACGCTCTTATACTATGGGACGGAGGGAGTAGCTGTTAATGTAAGTACAGTGATAGACGATGTTCAGTCCTTACAAGAGGACTGCAGAGCTAAACCTCTTCAAAAGCATTGGGTTGATTCTAAATTTATGTAAGAGTTGATACGGATCTTATAATGTCCACCAAATGGAGGATAACGAGGCTAACATGTGCAGTGATGCTACATAATCAACCAGCTATGAAAGTAAGTATGGTCATACAGGGCAAGAGGTACTCACAAGAGCAATGCAGTGTGCAGTATAGTTGCGAGATTCTGTGGTCCCTTGAGAATGAATGTTTTTCTGCAAACAGTTTTCGTACAAGTGAGACGGTAAGACACATGCAGAAATGTAGTTCAAATTGTGATGTGATATCATAGATAGTATCTTATGCTGCAGACGAGACCAATGTGTAACAAGATTATTCCAGTCACTATCTGATAAATGTAGCACCAGAGACTTTACAGAAATTTCATTTAGAGGCTTGCCATCGAAGTACGCTTGCCTCAGGTAGGAATGATACTTCATCAACGAGTGCTTGAAAAGCACAACCAACCCTTGCTCGTCTTGACTATCCAGTTTGGACCTCGACTATTTAAAAGAATGAAATCTTGTGTCTTCTGTCAGCAAAAACATATGCACTAATTACCATGAATAACATTAGTACATTACTTACACGTAAGTTGCAGAGGAAGATTGGAAATTGTTCTATGTCTGTGGTATAATCTTTCCATGAAGGAAAGATGCGCACAAAATTCCTGACAACAATATAAGCTTCGTCTTCTAAACTGGGAAGAAGTGGAACAGGGGTCCTATTTGCTGCAATTGGGGCTTGCTCTCATTCGAAAAGGGATTTGGCAACTGGATTTGGTGTACTCTTTGCTGGAATGGGGGTTTTGCATCGTAGAGCTGGTGCTATGTCAACTGGCATCATCATACTATTTGCTGCAGTTGGGGTCTGCTGAGTTGGGGCATTAGAGATGACCAATGTGGTAGGGCTAGAGTCTGCTAGAGTTGGGGCCGTGTTTTATGGGTCTGGTGATATTACAACTACACCTAATGGGCTATTTGATTTATCAGGTGTCACTATCTTTTCCAAATACTTTGTTCGTGCTCCTCCGCGATCAGCAATCGCCCTGTTCCTTTTGAATGTCTGATACACAAGAACAACATTTGAATGGATAATATGGTATGATGACAGATGGAATATGTAATGAAAATGGATAGGCAGGGTGTATTCACATACACGATGTGTAAACTAAGCTAATGGCAGTGCAACAAAGTAGAAGCAATGCAAAGCATCAGTTGCAAGATATGTGCGACCAATATAACCTTGGAATGTTAGAGCAAGCACCTTGATGGGTGAATAAGATAGGGCACCTACCTCTGACTCCTCCACTAGGGAGCCACATTGACTTAGGTCTCCCTCTAGCTCAAAATCATTGTTAGGATCATATTCTGAGCACAAATCTATAGGTGGAGAGCATTTGCATTGCATTGCATCCAGACTTGATTTCAGTCCCGTAATGCCAAGTTTGATAGCCATGGCATTGTTCTGCTTTATTCTTTTCATGCGCGCAAGCTCATAATCATTATGATGCTGTTCAGTATCTGAGATTCATGAAAACATAAAAAGTAGTCAGATTATCTATGGAATGCATTGTGGATTCAACTCAGAGAGTGTCTCCCTACAAACCCCTGCGTATACAAAGTTCATCCCCCAACCGTGCTGACCAGACCACACATAGAAATACAAACCTCTTATGTCTCTATAACAGGCGGACACACATTTCAAAACTGAAGTAGGAACATTAGAATCATATCAAATTCGTATTTGAACAAATAAACTAAGGAATTATGATTGGCATAATGTTTAGCTTCAAGGGTGGGGTGCTGGTAGTGCGACAAAAGGCAAGTAGGCAGATTGTATTCCATGTAAAAGATCGTAGTCTATGTAAAAGGTGGATATGACACTTTCTTTCTATACAATGCAGTGTTCGTTGCCCACACATGATGGAAGAGATCACACAGAGAAATACTATTCACTCATGTCTGCGGTTCCAGTATTTTGAAACAGGGTGGTCCACCCTAAAAGAATATTGACAACAAATATGACAAGGCAAGCATAGAGGTAGTGAATCAATCATTACTTGTGAGCTTACTAGGACAAGTATGCAGAATTGTAATTGTAGTAAGAGACCATCCAAAATCTGAATCAAGAAGTTGGTCTAGCACTTATTGTTTGCAACTAATCGACGTGAATAATTGGATATCATATCGAATGAGTAAGAAAGACAAGTAAAATTGTCAACAAACCTGGCCTGCAGTAGTAATCTGGGTCAATGCCACTATGACCAACAATCCAACATGACTAGTGTCTGTTCCTAGAGCCGGAATTTTGAAACCCTGTGAACTTTACAGGTACTAAAGATTACTGAAATATCTGAACCATTAAGTGTAGGTAGCATTCAGTACACAACAAACCCTAATGACAGTCCTGCCTAATGAGTAATGAATCAATTAGAAAATGGGTGATGAGGAGTGGCTGCTGAGTGTTGAGGACGTATCTCGGGATAAATCGGGTTGGCTTAGTGGGTGTTGCACGCCTGAGCCCTAAACGGACTGGGAAGGTAGGCACGGCGGTGCGCCCGGGCAGCGATGACGTTGTTGGGCGAGCGGCTCCTGACCTCCTGTTAGTCCGGCGTCTCCTACTAGAGTCTTGCCATCCGGGGACAGCAAGTCGTCGGTGAGGCAGGCAGCTGGGGGCGAGTAGAGATCGGAAGGGCAGCAGAACAGAGGGGAATCGGGGTCTGAGCCGGCCCAAAATCCCAGGGTGGGTTGCGGCTCCTGACCTCCTGTAGATCCACACCCCAGCGGCGTACATGCATTTTTGAAACTAAATTAGGAACATTTAGCTGACCAATTAAATGACTCTGTTTTAAAAATATCAGATTCGTATTTGAACAACTAAGCTTGTTTAGCTTGATGGGTGGAGCAGTGCTATTATGACTCTAAGCACATAGGCTGATCGTATAGTGATCATAAAAGGTGGAAAACCCTAAGCACGATCAATTAAACCATATTATGACCGTGCCATGGCAGATTTGAAGCTGCAAACCGCAGAAATGCTATTTAGCAACCATTGTTTGCTTTGAACTAAGAACTACATTTTAAGAGCTGAAAAGAAAGTACAGTAACCAAGTTACAATCTATTTTCTGGTTGAGATAAAAAAGTTGAGCAGATATGAATTAGTACCACCTCTTTTACGGCGACGTGTAGGCATCGAGGGTGCGATGGCTGTCGGTGGTGTTGAAGCAGATCTGCGATGGTAGACGGGTGCATCGGGGGGTAAGTCCCGTTGCGGCGGACGAGAAGGTCGTGGGAGCGGCCCCGGCAAGGAGGACGATGACGCCGATGAAGCAAGAGGACACGATGCAAGGCTCCTGGTCCATCGCCATGGATGAGAAACGTCCATCTCTAGCAGTGGACGACGTGGTCTTGGTAGGCGCTCCGGCATGGTGGAGGACGGTGGCGATGGATGGGGTGGAGGACGGCGGCGATGGATGGGGTGGCGGACGGAGGAGGCTAGTGTGGGGATGGTGTTCTAGAGCGGACGTTGTATGAATGGGAAAATGGAGGGAGAGGTACGGGGAACCATGTTTTTGGGACGCGCCTGTCTGAAATATGGGAAAGTTACGAACTTAGCCCCCGTTTAAAATTTGGACGTCTCATCGGTTAGGGATAGGACGGTAATCTCGCATCTCCCCCAATATTTTCCTAGAGTGATTTCGGGCGAGGAGAGGGTATTTGGCGCCCACGGTGTATGGACGGGGCTGACAGGTAGGGCGGTTGTGTCATGTCTGAGTGAAGTTACAAACCTGCCCCTATTAAAAATATTTGCCTACATCGATTTCGGCTGAGTCGAGTTTGTTTTGACGCCCACTGTGTATGAATGGGGAAATGGAGGGAGAGACAGAGGTCCTTTGGACGAGCTTGAATCAAATGTGTTTTGCCACCCACGTTTGGCACCCACCGTGTCTGAATGGGCTCAAAGGCGGTCGTGTCATGTCTAATTGAAGTTACTAGCCTACCCCTATTGAGAGCAGTGGAAATCGGGCCGATGGATTGTCCGTGTAAGGGGTAGACAGTAATTTCCATCTCGCAAACACTGCCTTCGGGCAGCCGACATGGGAGTGGATATTTTGCCACTTCTTTCAAATTTTGGGACAATAAGCATTCACGTTTACCCTGGCAACTAAATTCAAATCCATTTTGTATTCTTATACCAATCTTTACAAATCATTCTATGTATTTTATATATCTTCAAAAGCACAACAAAGATGTATTCCAGTATCATATATGAATATGATTTACTAATGCCGATACTCGAATTCAGAAGGTAGAATCCAGTTTAAGGTGAATTCAAATATTTGAAACCACTTTATGTCCAACTCAAGTGTAACATGTATGACACACGCAGCATATAGTGTACTCCCATTTAGACATGTACACAAGTGATGTCTCAAGATTCAAAATACTGAGTCAATCAACCAATAATGTACATAAACTAACAAAATACTGAGTCAATCAACCAATAATGTACATAAACTAACAGACATATAAACACTTATAGAGTATATGGATCAATAATATCAACTAACATACATAAGCCAGGCCATTGTACTTTTTTTGCTAGAAGAGCATCATTTTTTTAGCAAAGCTAGTACAACATCTTGGCCCTTTCAGATGTGTGCCACTTAAGGACCATCTATACTACTATTATTGCTGAATGCACATTCAGCCCGAGTGGCATATTTGTAGGTCTGGCGTAGCAATCAAAATGAAATGTCTCAGAGTCATATCAATTAATACAGACTCGTGCTAAAAAAATTACAAACCAAAAAACAAAAAACAATTATTACATGATCTCTAGAATAAATGGTTTGATTGATTACATGAACAAACAACACAAAGGTTATTCAACGATGGAAAAAACATTTCACCTATGATTTACCAAGTGGGAATTTAATTTCCTTTTTTCCTTCAGGACCTTAACAATGCGGTCAGTCTCAGCTTGCTTCATTTTGAAATCCACCAAATATTTAATGGTTGTCTTGAGTACTGCTTGTGATTGTGCTGTTTGCTTCCTCAACATGTAAACTTCATCTCTAAGTGCAGAAGCAGAATCTCTTTCTACCAATAGTTTAGCCTCTAGAGCATCAGTAGTTGGCAATTCATGATGCACGATTGGGCCGGTGCCACTGCTGTGGGATGATACAACGTCCATGGGGCTAACCTGTTTTGCCATTAAAGTTCCATTTGGATTCCGAAAACTTGAAGTTAGCAAAACATCTCAACTGGGAGTTAGAACAGCAAACCAATTAAATAAACAAGGAATTAAAGAGTTTTGATTGGATGCTGAAAAGTAGTTATTAACATCATTGTAACCGGTTGCAGCAGGAAAGCAGTTAAACAAACAAGTTTTACAAAAGGTACCTGTTGTGGCATTGGAGTTTCTCTTGGATCCTGAAAAGTTGAGTAGCCAGTAACGTGATTAGAGCAACCGGTTGCAGTAGCAAAGCAGTTAAACAAACAAGTTTTACAAAAGGAACCTGTTGTGGCATTGGAGTTTCTCTTGGATCCTAAAAAGTTGAGTAGTCAGTAACTTGATTAGAGCAACAAGTTACAGCAACAAACCTGTTACACAAATATATTTTTGAAAATGTACCTGCTATGCAATTGGACTTCCAATTGGATCCTGAAAACTTGAAGTTGGTAAGATGGTTACAGCAGCAAACCAGGTAAAGAAGGTAGTTTTTGAAAACATACATGTTGTGCCAACGGAGTTTCAGTTGGATCCTGCAAACTTGAATGTTAGCAATCATAAATAAAGTGTTGCAAGAGCCATAAGAAACTAACATCAAACTAGTAAAACTAACCAGTTTTGGCAACGTATTTAATTACACATGCACTAGTAAAACTAACAAGTTCTTGGCAACGTATTAAAGTAACAAGTCGGTACCGTTTACCAGCAACACAGACATCTGTAAATATCTTTGATGTAAGCAAAATGATTCCAACACACACACACACACACACATATATATATATAAGTTAAAAAGACGTTGTCCATCATATAAACCTGACAGTTGTCTGTCTATGAACATGCAAACATTACTAGTGCTACAAGTGATAACAGTAAACCATTTAAACAAACAGGGTATCAGAACGTAAATTACACATGAATTTTGCTGCACTCTAGAAGTACATATGACCAGCTATCTACGTGCTTAAGTAGCTATTTAAGTTCACGCAAACAGGTAATTCTTAACAGTAAGTATCAAACACATAGATAGGCGCAGTCTATAATAGGATTAACAGGCTATGGCATTATGTAATCAGTAGCAAACTAAATTAAGCCAAGCAACATAATTGAACAATTTTGCAATCAGTGGCTAACTAAAATTCCGAGAAGCAGGTAACTGAACTTACACTAGCTCTTTGTACAGGCACACTGCAACTTCTTTTTCGCTTACATGGTTCTACGAAGGAGTCCATCGCATCAATTGCTTGGATACGCAGTCCCAATACTTCTTTCTTCCCACACTGCATTGGTAAGTCGAATGGTTAATCTGATAAGATGGTGTGTCCTTGATATGTTATATGAGGATGGGTTGTCAGACTAGTTGTAGCAACACACATCACACTGGCTTTTACTGTATATTTCATGCAATTACATTTGGCATATCGAGATCTAAGCAATCTACAATAGGATGAAAAGATTGGCATCCTTCATATTATTGGCGAACTCAGTTCATAGAAACAAGCAATTCAACCATTCTGTGGGTAAATCAAAAGCGCCACTGGAATATTTTTCACTACCCCAATCATACACACAAAAAGGGGCGACGCCACCGTAGGGGCTGGTATGGGCGGCCGCCTCGGGTGGCTGGAAAGTGTGCACCTAGTTTGAGTCGTCCAGGTTGGCCCAGGCTAGTTTTGTTCGTCCCAGCGCACGAGCAGGCAATGTAAAAAATGAAGAAACCCATTTCAATTTGGATGGGCCAATAACGTAAGTGCAAGGCAGGCCCTATAGCAGGCTCGCGGCCCAAACGAGCGCCTCCCATATCGATCGACAGCTGGAAAAATCCCCAATTCGTTCGCTCCAGCCTCTAGTCTGGTTCGCTCCTAACCTAGCCGCCGCTGGACAGACTGACAAGGCACTTCCTCGCGCCCTCGTTGGACGCCGGTCGCCGGGCTTCAAGCGAATGGAAGGACAAGAAGATGAAGATCCAACCCTGGGTGTAGCCTACGTGGGAGGCAGCGGCGGTAGCACGGGCATGGCATCGAGCTTGCGCAAACGGACAGTCGCAGCTTGCAAGAGCAGCATGTGCAACGAGCAGGTACATCACATCCATGGTTATATCTAATTCAACTGTTCAATTTCTGGCCAATAGTTAAACCTGACGGTGTTGTAAAACTGCTTGTATGTAGGGAATCTATAAGAAAATGAAACCAATTTCTGCTTATTTTATAACTCCCCCAATCAATACTGAACTGACTGAACCTGATGTGTCTAATCAAGTTTCTGGTGCAAACATACAAGCACATGTTGTTCTTGAGCCTGAAGTGTCTAATGAACAGACTGCTAATGAAGGATTTGATGCAAACATTTTACATGCTCCTGGTGATGAACATATAGTGTCTAATGAGGGATCTAATGCAAGCATTTTGCAAGCTCCCATTGAAGGATTTAGTGTCTAATGATGATCTGCTATGTTGAGAGAGAGAGAGATTTGCAGGAATTGATGACAAGCAAATTATAGTACATTTTCATGGCTTGAGGAAACGTCGAGGCCATCTACCAGAAAGTCCCCGTATCATGACAACCTAGCATAAATACTTTTCTAATCTGTTGTTTGAAACTATTGGCATACTTGTCCAGGATAGATATATTGATATGCAGTTTGCGCACTGGTTATAGGCGCAATTACACTTAGATATTTTCGGCCAGAGAACGAATAATTCAAGCAGGTACAGTCCATGTTAGTAGTCCTTGTACACCATGTTGCATTTTGTGTTTTTTGGTGCTTACATCATTTAGTGTTTTATAATCTGGAACTACATTGGATCATTAGCTGGTTTTCAAAGTGGATGTACCTTCACATTTCTCAAGTTATGTTGATTTCCGGAGTGCAAGTGCCTTCGTATTTTTTAAGTTAAATTTTCGCCCCTGGTAACTTGAATTCATGGATCCTCCACTGCACACAGATCATACACGCAGGCCAGTACGAATTAAATGAAATGCAGGGACTTACGCTAGCTCGTTGTACAGGCTCACTGTAGCTCTGCTTGCGCTTGGGATGTTCCTTGTACAAGTCAATGTTACCACTTGCTTGGATGTGCAGGCCTTGTGCTCCTTGCATCCCTCTCTGCATTTTTGACATGGCGAATGGTTGATCAAATGAGAGGAATCGACCTTGCTGTTGTACCGGAGGACAGATACTTACAAGGTTATACATGCGTGCATGATGTACCAGATCCCGTAGCGCCGTCATGCTTCGCTAAAAAATGGTTTTGCTTGTTTCAGATGATATCTCCAGAAGAAATAAGAGTTAAAGTCAGAGTTGCATAGGCGTGTAAGCTAAGAGAGCAGTAAAAGGATATCCAAACATCGTCAGAACAGTGCACAAGGGAGTGATATGTGGATACCTAGTTCGGGCCAGCGTTTGGGCATGCTCGCCTAGCTAGAGTGTGGGTCACTTCAGAGCCGTTGAGGGTGATGCACTGGCGTTGGCTGGCCGCATACGGATGCAGATCTCGAGTGGCAGCGGAGCGCTATGATGTGGTGGACGAGGCCGTTGGTGAAGCACCAACGGCGTCGGGGGGGTGGTGGAGGTGCGACGATGTTCTCGGTGAAGTGGCCCCGGTGAGGTGGGAGACGGCGTCGGTGAAGCGCACCTGATGCGGTGGAAGTCGGTGTCTGAGGCATGTCAGCTGCGGTAGCCGACATTGTGGGTGGACCACCCAGTGCAGTGGACGAGGGGGTAGATGAGGTAGCTCCGGTGCAGTGGTGAAGCGCGACCGTCGTCTTCGTCGTCGCCGTCCGGCACAGAGGTAGGGAAAGAGACGAGATGAAGGGCGATTCGAATTTTGCTTGGGTTGGCGATGAATTAGAGATTTGAGAGCTCTGGGCGTAGAAGGGGACGGGGGAGAAGGGAGATTTTGTAGGGTTGGAATTGGGGCCGCCAGATATTTCAATCCGAAACATGGAAGCCCGAACTTTTTTTGTCGTCGTTCTTTTGGGGGGGGGAGGGGGTGCTAGCGTCCGTACGACACACACGACCACCATGACACGACCCTGGTCTGCCTGGTGCGCCTACATTTGAGAATGCAAACGAATCTTCTTTCATTGGCAAACGAATCTTGTAATATATATTACCATGCCCGTGTTTTCCTTGCAAATAATTAGTCCTTCGAAATGAGATACTATGAATTAATTAATGAGGAGTTCTTTGAATTAGAGTGTGTTTGTCACATAGCGATCTCCAATTCTAACATGGATTTCGCATTTCAAGGTATCCATGCTACTTTTTTAATACAAAATCATATATGTATAAGATGAACACCATGGTAGTGAGAAAACTTTGGATGGATTCAAGCATATGACCACACACATACAAAATACCACAACAATCGAGTCAAAATCAACCTTTCCAAACCTAGTATGGCACGAATTCGAAATGAATACGAAAGCCATATGCATGGTCCTCAATTCAAATCTTACAATGTACACTAAATTAAAACGGCAATATTAAGTCTAGTACTATCTACATTCAAATGTTGTCTCGGCACACACGCTACATACTTCCTCTATTGATCAATCTTCCTCTCCTAACCACCTTACAAATCTATTGGTTTCCGCATGTTCATTCTTTCTCTCCATGTTTTGATCTCTAACTCTCACACACCCACCATTGCACTCCATGCCGAGCTCTCTCTCTCCCCCCCCCCCTCCCACCCTCTCTCGGTAGATACGTGCATTGCCTATCTAGACCCCCTCCCTCCCTCTTGTGCGCACACACGCACATTGTCTATCTAGGTCATTCTCGAGAGACCGTCTCACTCTTTCTTCCGCACAGCGGCCCACACTCGCTTAATCTCTCTCTCTCTCTCTCTCTCTCTCTTTATCTAAGTCTCGATTAACCTCGCTTTCTCTCACACACAAACGATATATCTCTCTGTTCGGGCCTCGATCGACACACTCTATACTCTCTCACGAAGATTGTCTATCTAGATCAGTTTCTCCAAGCCGTTCCACTCATTCGACCTCATGGCAGCCCACGCTCGCTCAATCTCTCTCTCTTTCTCTCTATACATGTCTCGATTGACTTGCTCTTTCTCACACACAAACGATATATCTCCATGTTTGGGCCTAATTCGACATATTCATAGTGTATACTCTCACACGCACATTGTCTATCTAGGTCACTCTCTCCAACCTGTCTCACTCTTTCGATCGCATGACGACCCACACTCACTCAATTTCTCTCTCTTTATCTATGTATCAATTGACCTTGCTTCCTCCCACGCACAAACGATATGTGTACCTGTCTGTGACTGGATCATCTCTCAAGCTCTCTCTTACATCCCTCACCCTTCCCAAAAGCTCAATCGGACAATATCTATCCACAGCATATATATCTTTTCAACAAATGTTGGGGCACACTCACTTTGTATCTCTATCTATGTCTCGATTGACCTCGCTTTCTCATGTCATCTCTTCCACACATTGAAGCTACCTCTCCATCCCTCGCAGAGCCGGAGCTATTTACATTGCGAGGGGGACTCCAACCTTCGATTAATTTGTGAAGGAATTTATTTCGGTGGGTTTAGATTATATTTTTGTAGCATTCGCCCCACAACTACTCCAAACACCGTTGCAACCCCCGCCCCTCCCCCAATTGTTCTCCCTCTGGATCGGTCACCGCTCTCTTGCACGCCCTTTCTAACCTTCCACGTCACACCATGGTATTTTTGCAAAAAAAACTTTGGTGTTCTCTTTAATTATTAGAAATAAGCTACAAACTACACACCCGGAGTCCACCTGTAATGAAACAAATTTTGACCCAGAAACTAAAGTGCTACAAACTACACACTGGGGGCCCAACTGTCATGGAGCAAATTTGGAACCATATCTACACCCCTATATAGTGTGCGAATGACTTTGAAAATGGCCGTTGGATGAAGCCAATCCGACGGTGCAGAGATGGCAAATCCGAGAACCACTAGCCGTTGGATATCTTCTACATTCCACCACATTCTGCCACATGTACAATCTAGAAGACTGCATGGTTGAACTTAAGCATAATGCACAAACCTCAAAACACAAGCACTTCTCCTTTGTTCTAGAATCTTCTGTATCATAATTGCCCAATTTCCTTTTTTCTAAATGAATTGCCATTATTTGTTTTTACTTTATGCTCTACAATGCACAATTCCATGAATCTTAAAATAGATTAAAAAAATTATAAAACTTATTGATTTTGAATGAGATGAACTATAAGAATTAAACGAACATCTACATCATGCATATATGAATCAAAGCTTACATGCTATGGAGTGGTATTTATTCATAATTTGTATGCCAAATCTCATGCGTGCAATGCACATGTACCTTACTAGTATAAATTAAAAATGAAAAAGGACAAGGATCGAACATGCGACCAAGGCCTTCAAGCCGCACGTCAATAGGCAACATAGTAGCAACGTTTGTTGTACTCCCCTTTGTTGATATAATGTTTTTATATTACCACAGCCTATTTAATGGACAACATGTTTTTATATTAACTTTAGTACATTAGTGGGACCGGCTCGTGAGCATGTACTATTCCACTTCACTTACTGGTGGGGTCCATGTCTGCTCTCTCTCTCTCTCCTCCCCTTCTATGTTTAGACGCACGGGCAAACACGAAGAACGTGCGGGCGGTGCGGCCGTTGACCGAATCTGGACGCGTTCACAAGTTACGGCACCAGTTTCACGTAATCCCTACTCTTATAAAAAACAGAGTTGGTGATGATGGTGTGCCTGTCATCCTGCAATATAGATCGTCCGATTTATATCTGACGGATAGGAAGGAAACTATGGCAATTTTGTAAAAAGATACCCACACCCCTCTCCACATTTGCAAATAAAGCCCTCCCTCGTTCATCCTTTTCTCCCACAAGATAAACTACTCATACAAATGCATCTTGATGTTTCGTGCAATGCACGGGCATCTTGCTAGTATTAGTACTAGTATTGGAGTATGTAACAAGTTTACGAACAAAAGTGACCGTGACGAACAAGTTAGGCTAGTAGTATCTACTAACAATTAAATGCGTGGATAAATAGATGTATCGCCTATAGTGCTCGAACAAGGGGACTGCTCGCGCCCTACAAGTATTTGGAACTGGCTTCCCTAAAAATATATTTGGAATTGACGTGGTATTTAATATGAAATGTTTGCGATGAGAAGGAATACATGTCGCTTGATGACGTTTTATATTTAATTTGATACGGCTCTAGCAGAACATTCAATCGATCAAACCATAGATTTCATTCAGTCTGACTGCGACTTTACATTCATACCACGATCGAACTAAAATAAACGCAAATGATAAATCCCAAACGTTCGGATTTTAAGCATGGCAATCCGAACGTTTTTCATGGCATATTTAGATCACGTGGCGGCGGCGGAGGCATCTTGCTGCGGGAAGCGGCTTCTCTGCCGTTCTCTGTGTGTCGTCGGGCCACTGACCGGCGGTGACGGCGGCGTCTTGCGCCGTTGTTGGCGTACTCCTGGACGTTGGCCCAAGCTTCAAGGAAGGCCAGAATGTTCTGGACTACGGTCTCCAGGAGCCAGTCAACTGGCGGGAGGAGGCGACTGGCGTTGGTGCATGGAAGCGGTCGACGGCGGCGATCCATGCCGCTGAGGGGGGCACTGGCACCGGCGCGGGGACAGGCTCTGGCAACGGCGCGGCGGAGACATTTGTGTGCACGGGCACCGGCACCGGCACGCGCGTCACTGCACGCGCAGGCACATGCGCTGGCAGGTGCATGGGCACGTGAAAGTCAGCGGGGACCTCGTGGAACCCCGTGGCTTCAAGCTCGGTGACAATGTGCGGCTGCCAGGCCATCAATGCCACAGGGATGGGCGCTGGCGCAGTCGGGGCGACAGGAACTGGAATGGGAGCGGGGACAGGCGCGGCGGCTTCTCGCAAGGCTAGTTCAAGCTCGTCCCAAAGCGCCTTATGTTCTTGAGACTCCGGCTGGGTGTCTTCCTCAGGAAACTGGAAGACTAAGGGTAGACCATCGTGATGTGGCACGGCGTACGGTGAGGTCAGGCTGGTTGGAGGTAGACGACAGGAGAATCCGAGAGGAAGAGAGAAGATTGTAGCGAGACCGGGGAGTGAGGGGTGATTTAAACTGCGGCGCCGGCGCCATTAAAAGTGGGGGTAGTTGGGAGGAAGGTGGGCGGCGGGGCCAGGTCAAAGGGCTCGCCTCCCGGTGAGCCTGCACAACGGCCTGCTCGCACGCCTCCCGGTCAGCCGGCGCAGCGGTCTGCTCGCACGCCTCCCGTCGACTCACACGCTTGCTCGGACGGCACCTGCCGATGAGAAGCGGGACTCGTGGCGGCACGTAGTTCTAACGCCCATGGTTTGAATAGTGAAATCGTTCGCGTTAACGTGACATGTCTTTGTTCCAAAATAGCTTGGCTCTTCATTTGTGCAACTTTTCATAAGCAGCTTGTCTCTTGAAGAAAAAAAATACGACAGCCTATTTGTGCCATATCACGTGACCATGCTCAATTTCATGAATTTCAGGTCAGTTTTGGATTTTCTGGAATTTAAAATCCAGGATTCAAAACAATATCATAACCTGCATCATGAAATAAATTTTCAAGCCATACATCTTTACTGTTGTAGATGTTAATATTTCTTAAGAAAGGATTTGGTCAAACATTTTGCTTAGTTAGACTTCAGACAAGTTATATTTGCAGAGTAAAAAGATAATCCCTCCGTACCAGTGCATTGCCTGATATAGTAACTCTAGTAGGCACGAACAACGCACGAACAAAATCAACAAACGAAGCTCCATTATGTGCTCATCCTGGTGTAGTACTATTAGTACTAGGCAATGGAGTTGACGGGTGACCTTGGGTAGCGGCGACCAAGGGAATTGAACCGTGCTCGGCACGGTAGGTAACGTGGGCTAGTTACTAAAGCATCCCTCCATTGTTCATCGGTTGTCATTATGGACCGGGGACATGAGGGGAATTTCCTAGGGCTAGAATTCTGGCCGCCAGATATTTTGACTAGAAACGCGGAGGCTCGAGTGGAGGCGCGAAGTTTAATATCGCGGTTCTTTTGGTTGGGGTTGGCTAATGTGCGTACCACGCACGCCACCACCAGGACACGAGCCCGGGTCTGGCTGGTACGCCGTCGGGTGCTACCATTCGAGAATGCAAAAGGAATCTTTTTTTAAATTGCCGAATGAATCTATATGTATTACAATGCTGGTATTTTCCTTGCAAATAACTGGTCATTCCAAAAGGCACAGTAATTGATTTATGATGAGTTCTTGAATTAGAGTGAGTTTTTGATATAGTGATCTCAACGTGGATGTATGACCATGCATGTATGACACGAATCCAAAACTAAAATGTAAGCCATGCATGGTCCTCAATTCAATATATAAAATGCACAATAAATTGAAACATGAATATTAAGTCTAGTACTATGTACATGCAAATGTTGTGTTTAGGTCTCTCCATCGACACCCCCCAACCACCACACATACTTCATGTATCGATCGATCTTCATTTCTTTGTTAATAGAGCTATTGGTATCCGACACACGCGCGCTCATTATTTCTCTTCATGTTTCGATCTCCATTTGTGTCACACCTGCACACACACTCTCAACAAATGTATTTCTCACACACAACCTCGTCGTGCCCTCCATGACAAACCCTCCCTCTCTCTCTCAAGACATGTACGTTGCCTTTGTAAAACGCCTTCACCGTGCGCGCACACACAAAGTCTATCTAGGCCACTCTCGGTAACTATCTCCCTTCAGCCCTCACTGCAGCTTCGCCGCACGATATCTCGGTGTATCATCTTTAACATTCGAGTGTACGCTAGGCCACACTCACTCAATCTCTCCCTCTATAAATGACTCGATTGACCTCGCTTTCTCGCGTCGTCTCTCTCACACCTAGACGCACCCACTACACCACTTGCATAGGCGGAGCTATGTAGATTGTCGGGGGGTAACCCCTCGACCTTAGATAAAATTGTGAAGCTCTGTTTAGGATTGTTTGGATTATATTTTCTGAACATTATATTTGTCCCCACCCTCCCAAACACCGATGGGTTGTGCACCCCCCCCCCCTCCCCCCCCCCCCGAGAGAATGTCATGTGCCCCCACACCTTAGATGCTATATGGTGATATGAGTTCCTTGGAGCGTGTAGATCTAAGATATAGCGGCTCACAGATGTCTTAATATTTTTACAAGAAACCTTAATGAGTTTGGGAATTGCACACAATTAGTACCAAAACTACTCAGATGCCCTTGGATCCCATATCCAACGGCCTCGAAGCTCGTATCATCGTAGCATCTAAGATGAGGGAAGACCTCATATTCTCTTGTGTTTAAGAATACCACGTGCTACCACACCTTAGATGTTGTGGTGATACAAGCTCCTCAGAGCCGTTGGATTTGAGATCCAACGACTCCTTGGTGGTTCAAATGTTTTTGCAGAAAAGCCCCCAAAGAGTTTGGGCGCAGCCCACAAGCACAAAGACTACTCAGATGCCATTGGATCTCAGATCAAACAACCTCGAAGCTCGTATCACCGTAGCATCCAAGCTGCGAGAGCACCTGATGTTTTCTCGCACGGGGGAATATGAGGTGCTCCCACACCGTAGATTCTATGGTGATACGAGTTCCCGGGAGATCTAACGGCTCACAGTAGGAGATTTGAATATTTTTGCAATATAGGCCTCAAAGAGTTTGGGAATTGCGCAGAAAGTACAAATACTACGCACATGGCATTGGATCTCAGATCCAACAACCTAGATGCTCGTATCACCATAGCGGCTAATTAAGCTGCGGGGAGCACCTAAAAAACCCTTGGAGAGTTTAGAAATTACGCATAATTACAAAGACTACTCCCAAGCCATTGGATCTTAGATCCAACGACGTAAAATCTCGTATCACCATAGCATCTAAGCTGCAGGGAGCATGTGATAATCTATGCCGCTGTCATTTTTGTTCCTAAACTTGCAAAATACATGTAACTGGTGCCGTAACTTGTCTAACCGCGCAAAGTGTTTATGCAAAAAAACATCCTACACTGAAATATCGGAACAACACACGGGAGGCCCACTTGTCATAGATCAAATTTGGACCTAAAACTAACAAATCTGAAGGACGAGATTCGAACCGGCAACCTAGAGTACAAAGCATAGGTTGATAGCCTGAAACCACAACGGTTGTTGGCTTTGTCGCATAACTTGATTTTATACAGTATTACGTTGAGTAGAGTAGAGGGAGTGGCTCGTCAATAGGTGCATTAACGTTGAATGACTTACTGGTGGGTCCCATGTCTGCCATCTCTCTCTCTCTCCTCTCCATCTAGTAGTACAACCTTTAGATGCACGGGCACACACGAAGAGGGGCGCGAGCTTGCTATGGTGTTATTATAACTAAAAAAATGCTAGGAAAATAGATGAATCGCCTAGAACAAGAGACGTTGTGGCTGGTCAAGACAGAGCTAACCACACCTATCCTCCGTGCCACGTTAGCATGATGAAGCTGTGTGGCTAGTGGGGTGTTTTCGACCAACTGGCTGGGTCCCGAGCTCGAACCATAGTTAGTTTGATGCAGTTTATTTTTACACGCACATTTTTCCTCCATGCCGAGACGTGGCACACCCTACCGCGTGGTTTCTGGGTCCTCCCGGGTGGTGAACGCATATTTTCTTCCTTGCCGAGACATGGGACGCCCTACCGCGAGTTTTCTGGGTCCTCCTCGGTGGTAGCGCCAAAGCAAGTAAATGAGTCATCAAATCACAAAAGCCCACCTTTCCTGTCGAGCACATCAGTGAAGCACGGTGGCTAGCTAGTTGGGCTAGTGCGACCGAGTAGCTAGGCCGCCGCCACATTTGTTTTTTCACCCCTTTTTTTCTCTCCTTGCTGGTAGGTAATTTTAAATATCCACCGCTGCATTGCACTGGTCTTTGGGTGCGGCAGGCGTGGCAGGATTTTTATTTTTTGATTGACAGGAGCAGGCGCGGCAGCAATTAGTCATGATGACTTCGCCTGTAAAACCCACTGCTCCGTGAAGTGAAAAGTCGTTGACTGGTGTTTTCCCATGGTGAAAACCAAAAGATTCACCCTGCTCCTCGGCTGGCTCCCTCCGCCTTCCCGTAGATTGCATTGCCTTTCAGCCGTTTTGCCCCCTTTGCTTCCTCTTCCCATTGCTTCTACCTGGTTCCATGGCGGCGCACCAGATGACGGACTCTGAGGTGAGGCGCCTAACACAGGAGCTCCATGCCAAGGATGCGGAGCTCAGGGCCAAGGACGTGGAGCTCCATGAGCTCAAGGAGGAGAGGAGTGCCATGCTCCTCCTTTATGTGTGGGAGTTCACGGAGCTTCAAAAGCAGCAGGCGTCCACCACAAAGATGCTTGAGGTGTCGGCGCCATTGCTGTAGAAAGCAGGAGATATGATAGGCGGTCAGGCGAGCCGGCTGGAGCGCGAGCGGGCCGATCGTGACGAGGTCCAAGATCGCCTCAACCACTTGGTGGACCATGTTCCCACGCACGTGTTGCGGCTGCGCTATGCCTACCGTCATGCCAGCACGACCTTGCCGGTCGTCGGGCTAAACCCGTTCGACCAACCCGTCGACTTCAACGAGCTGCGGCTTCCTGACCTGGTCTCCTTCTTCACCTATATCTCCGAGGAGCTGAGTCATCTCTGCGCGATGGTGGGGGCAGAGCTGGACAAGGAGGGGTTGCGGGCGGCCGTCGCCGTTGCCGGGCGAATCCTCTCAGGGCTTCGTCACCTAAATCCATTCGTGCCATTGGACGCCGTCTTTGACGAGCTGGCTCCCATCGACCGGGAGCGGGCTCTGCGGGCGGTGGCACCCTACATCACCAACGTCGTGCGCCTCGAGAAGCAGAGGGACTTTGATGGTGTTTAGGCGTCCTCTGCATGGGCATGTCCATGTCTCGGTGCAACATGACCGTTGGATCAAACTCAGACAGTGCAGATCAGTCACTGTAGCACAAAGCGTGTGGGTGTGTTTGGTTGCATTCTCACCTCAATATAGTTGTTCCCTCTTCATGCATGCTCATCTCAGCACCCCTCTTCATGCATGCTCCTAGTGTTTTTGTGTTAACCTACTACTGTGGACTCATGCACCCTTCATGCACTCTGCCAAACACCCAAAAGTGGGTCGAGAAGGGAACTTTTGCTCCTGTGCACCTTTCATACACCCTGCCTAACACTGATTTGTGCTTCATATGGTTCATGTTCCGTGGAGTACTGTAGCAGCGTACTCTCCATGCGTTGTAGACCTAGTTCTGTTAACATTGATCTCACCGTTCATTCTCAACCGGACAGTCAAAAAAGGGGTATGTTACATTACTGTTCATATAGTTGACATGCACACAACATCATTTGTTATCGTCATATCTTACTACGCTAGCAACAAGATTATATAGTACTGACGTATGAACCACTGCACATGCCTAGTAGTAGGAGTACTGTGTAAGTTCAAGTGGCTGCCATGTTTCACACTCCTCCGTCGTAAGAGTGGAAACGCTTGCTGTAATCATTTTTTTCTTCAGAAATAGTGGACACGCTCTACCGTGCGGATCCTCCTAGACGGTCATCGGGAACCTTGCTACTCACTTTCGCCGACGTGTGGGACAGCCAGCATCGGGGTCCACTTGCCATGCACTAAATTACTCCGTACTAGAGTGCACAACTGCATGGTAGACTACACCGGTCGAAGCGCCGCAGTAATGCCCAATGAGCCGTCAAATCACAAAACCCCCACCTTTCCAGCAATAAGTTGGACGGATGAAGCAACCATCATTTCACTTTTCTCCCTCATCTTCCTCTTTGAAGAAAACCCCAACTCGCTCCTCCCTCATCTTGTTCCTCATTTCTTCAAGAAAACCCCGATGCGCTTCTGCCATTGTTCTTCTCTCCCAAAGAAGGAAAGGTGAGCGCATCAATGGTGTTGCTTCTAGCCAAGGCCCAGTCTTGCAACCCTGAGACTGATCCTATAACTCCCTCTATGTTCTTCTTTTGGGTTTGTGATTATGGTTTCTTTTCTTTTATTTCTATTTGACAGTTTCTTGATGGACCCTGGAGCACCGGCCGAAGTGATGTCTATGGCTCTGGCCAAAACCGTCGAGGCTCAGGGTACGAAGAAGCACAAGCACCCCGCCGAGACTACCGCAGGCAAGCTCAAGGACATCGCCCTGTCCAAGCCCCCCTCTCCGGGATCCCTCGTTAAGCAAGTCCAGGTAATATCTCTTCTTGACGATCTTTTTGGCGATCTTGATCGTGTTTTTTCATCTAACACGCAGTACTAGTACTAGTAGTACAACTTTCTGGGTGATCTTGCATGTGATTTTTGTGTGGCAAACGACGGTTCTAAATTGCTCTTTTGACCAAAACATGCGAGAGGTTGACATACATATGATTATTGCACATAACACTGATTTCTTATAGATTACTTTCAATTACTTTATTAACATCAATACTAGCTATAGGAAATGCAAGATTTTAGCTCTCATGCCTTTGAAGAGAGTATAGTAGCCTCAATAACTTGTGTTATGGATATTGCAAGTAATCCCTCTGATCTCATGCCTTTGAAGACACGTTCTAGTGTCTTTGATCACTCATTTATGTGCGTATATGTAGTCTTATATGGAGTAAAATATCGAAAATCATCTTATATTTCTGAACAGAGGTAGTAATAAAATATTTGGTTTCTGTTTTAATTAGAACCAGGTCCGCGGTGGAGATGAAGTTCTCTAAGTCATACCATGTGAACTGGAAGACCTAAGGATGAGTTCTACTACTAAACTATCCAGCTGCTGTGTCCTTATCGCCACGTGTCGTGAACAAGTGTTTTCCGGTAGCATTGTTGCCAGGCGTGTTCTCGAGGGTGTACTTCACCACAACAATTTCCTAGATGTGCCTTCGATTACGAAAGGTGTGGTTCTTGTAAAGCTTCCCGACAAATCTGATGCGGACTGTCTTCATCGTCATGTTTATGAGTGGAAAGACCACTCTATTAGGTTCTCGAAGGTTGACGAGATGGCGATTGTGCCGGTAGACATCTCTCACGAAGTCCATGCCCTAGTCAGTTATGTGGGGTACATCCCGTAGGTTGGTGGCAAGAAACAGTCTGCAGAGTTTAATTAGTGCAACTTTGCTTGTCTGTAGTAAGTACTATTGTTCAGTACTTGATTTGTGTGTGTGAACCCTGTATTGTTTAGTACTGCCGCTTTTGTTGTGTGGTGAGTCCTGAGAACAATCTATGTTAATGTCTGTCCACTCAATTCAGTCTGTATATTTTGAAGTATCTAGATCATCTTTTTTGTGAGGACGGTTTATCAATTATGGTTACACTGCAATATCTGTATGCATTGCAGGGTTTATCGCACCCACCAGGATTTCTAGTCCCATGGATGTTCGGTCCATACGATTTGTCACGACCTTTGGACTGTCCTGCTTGTGGGAGTAAGCGGGGGCCCTGCATGCCACCCGTAATTGGACGATCAACCTTCAATTTAGAACTTGAACATAGTGATTTCCTGGTAAGGATTCACTCGTGTCACATCAAGTAAATCTTATTGATTTACTGTCTAAATCTTATTGATTTACTGTCATGTTTTCTTACTTTTGCTGCAATTTTACGATGCAGGTTTTGCCATGTGACATTCGTTACAGAATAAACCGTTTGGTTTGCTCTATGATGGTTATTTTTGCAGGTTTCACTTCTTATGTCGTGTCAGTAATGAAGGCACTGTCCATCACTTATATTACTGGACACAATTGGATCAGTGTGTTGTCTGAATATAATCTAAAGCCCTATGATGAACTGCAGTTTGGTTTAACAAACACGCCACAATTAGTCCTTCTCGCGTTTAAAAGAAGTGAAGAAAAAGACTGGATCAAGGTCACGGAGCCTAGTGAAGTTAGAAAACTGAAGTATGAAATCATAGCAGACCAGAGACGATCGCTGCTGTCTCGCACATCGGTACCACCTTCAGCATCGGATCGAGCACCGGTACCTTCTCCGACGGCACTGGCTCTAGCACTGACAGCGGCAGTAGCTCAGTCTGATCCACCAGAGGATTGGGCACCGACCACGTCAACAGATCAGGCTGATCTACCGGAGGATCAGGCACCGACACGGGCACCTGCTCCGACACCAGCACCAGCTCCACAAGGAGCACCATCTCCGGCAGCAGCAGCGGCACTACCAGTCGCACCGGCACGGGCACCAGCAACGGCTCCGGCACCTGCACCAACACCTGAAGTTGCACTTGCATCTGCTTCGGCCCGTGCAGCAGCAACGGAACCAGCACTTGCATCGGAAACAGACTGGGCTGCAGTTCGCATTGCATATACCAAAGTCCTTACAAAAACCGACATCTCCACCTTCTTGGTAAGCATTGGCAGCCCAAGTGCTTCATTCTTTTTTATTTTCATGTTGTTTCACATGATTCACTGTGTTGATCTAACTGTTTGTGTATGTCTTCTTGTTTGCAAACAGAGAATTCCTAGAGCAACGAGGGAGTCGTTCAATAATTCGGGCGACCGTGGCCAAGTTTCTCTTACCATGCGTAGCCTTGGTGTGAATGAACCTGCTCAATATACCGTAAGCACAAAGGATGGTCGCATGATGATTGATGCTAAAGGATGGTCAAGGTTCAAAACTCTATCAAATCTTGTGGTAGGCGATGATGTCAAAATCGAACTTTCTCGGCAAGGAGAGCAGGTCCAAATCAACTTTGAAATTCTTCAGTAGCAGCACGCAACTGCCGAACTGATCTATCCTCCGAGAGCTTTTGATGTAATAATATGGCATGGTGAAACAAGTGTCCTGTGTGTATAAGTAGTACGACAGTATTATTTATCATGTAGGATATCGTGAAAGAATTGCAACTCTGATTGCTGGTTAGGAACTGTCGTTCAATTTCATTCTAACAGCTGTCGTGCTTTATTTAATTTTATGTATTCACCTTGCGACAGCATCTAAAACCAGCGACGTACCGATCACTTGCAATATGAAATGCGCTGAGTTAGAACACATGGGCCCCCAAACATGCAGGCCCACCGGCCTGTGGCCCAAAGTCCAGAACCGTCAGCCTATCTGAGTATTATATTCTCATCTGAACCCCCATATTATGTTATATATATATATATATTCCCCTTGATTTTTCTTATGTATAAAGTTATGTGATTCTAGTTACTCCTGCCTTTCTACTTCCTTTCGCTGATATGTGGGGCATCTAGTTACTCTTGCGGTAGGGGATATAAAAGATTTTTATATTTCTTTACAGAGGGAGTATCTCTCTATCAAAAATATATTTATGTGTCACTAGTTACTCCTGCCTTTCTACTTCCTTTAGCTGATATGTGGGGCATCCGGCAATGGGATCCATGTGCCATGCACCAAATTAGAGTGCCCAACTGCACGGTAGACTCACCCCGGTCGTAGTGCCGCAGTAATGCCCAATGAGTCGTCAAATCACAAAAAAAAACCACCTTTCCAGCAGTAGCAGTAAGCTGGACGGACGAAGCAGCAATATTTCACTGGGCCTGAATCCCCTTCTCCCTTGTCTGCTTGTTCAGAGAAAACCTCCTCTCGGTGATTGCATAGTGTTTTATCATGGAGAACCAGGTACGAATTCTTCATCCATCCCCGATAAATCCTAGTCCCTTGGTCGCGGGTAATCCTAGGATGGCAGCCGCCGCCGTTGATGTATTTTTCTTCCTACTGAATCTAGTGTGTTTCATTTGCAGTGCCCGAAGTGTGAGGACCCTACAGGTTTCTACGCCCTCGGCGAGACACCACACTTGTTTCTTCTCATCCTAACACAGGATTTTAAAATGCACACAGTATGTTCCTAGAATCCTCTTTTCTATCTGGGAGGGTGGGGGTTTTTGAACATGCTGTCGACTAATTTGGAAATTTGGATTGCTATATTTGGATAAAAGGTACTAGTACCATGGTCAACACTGACGTGAAATAGGAAATTATTTCTAGATCTGGATAGCGAATACATTGTGTTCTCATATTATTTTTCCTACAGTGCATTCCTTGCTCTGCCAAAACACATGTACTCAAGATGGTCGGCCTTGCCATAACTGAATACACCAGTTTAATGGTCACATTGAAGACAAGCCATGGATATAAGTTCCGAGTTGGGTTCATGAACCAAGAAGATCGCTGCTTTTTTTATGGCCGAACTTGGATAAACTTTCTCAAGTGTTACGGACTGAAAGTTGGCGCACGAATGTTGATGGAAATAGCAGAACCTGGTCTCATCTTCACTGTGATCTTCCACCCCGACGTTGTTCCAGTAGTTCATCCATGTTAGTTTTGTATCTGGTTCTTGCATGTTGCCTCGATTACTTCTTAATCCACCTATTCTGTCTAACTAATCACAATTTGACTTTAGAAGTAGCAACGATTTGCGATTCCCTTCTCTCACAAAGATGCTACTTCTAACTAATATTTCTTATAATTGGTAGCACATGTAGGTTATTTGAAAGTTAAGCACACTACTCGTTTGTTATTCTATAAGAACTCGACTGTTACTGATGGCACTGAAGTTGACTGGGACGACATCCACCAGTTCCTACACTTTATTGATCGTCTTGAGGTCCTTGTGGGGCGTTTCAATGGTGGAAGGCCACGTGGGATATGTGTGCCACTGGTGCACTCGTTGAACAGGTCCAACTGTGTCAAGAAACTTATGGTACGAGCTGTTTTCTGTTATATATGTTGTTCATAAACTCTTGCTTATACACAGTTTTACAGTTGTGATCTTCTTGAAACAGAAACTGCCCAGTTCTATTGTTCCTATACAGATGCCTGACCATGGTCGGGTCAGACTTGCGCTTGGTCACAACATGATGTTTATGTCGACCTACTCCATTTCCCTTGGAGGTGAAAAGATACTTATTCATGGGTGGTCTCAAATAATGAAGGCCCGTCCATCTTGGAGAATAGGACAGAAGGTTATGCTCATGCTTTTCCATGGCTCTAAAGCGAATATCCTGTTTATTGACCACATTGCGAGATGAAGCCGCTTTCAGAAGGTTGTGGATGTGCGGGGTGGCGCCTTGGCCTTGTCCTGGGGCTTGGTGGCCTCACCCTTGGTTAACTGTAGGCAAAGTAGCATTGTTCGAGGCGTGCTTTGTATGGTTGAACCTGTATAAGTACTCATACTACTTTCAGCTATGGTTGTTAAGTGCCCCTGCTGGTTTTAGTTAAGGTTGTTAAGTACTCCTGCTGCTTTTACAGTCTGTCGTGTTTCTTCAGTTTCGTCTTCCTCCGGCCGCCAAAACCAAACTAGCAAACGGCAGGGCCGCCTGCTTCCGCCTCCCACGGCTAGCTGCGCCTCAGTGCACGCATCACCACCCCACCATCTCCTAAATTGTTAACGCCGACGTCCGAGGCCTCGTCGTCATCCTCCGCGCGCTTTGGTGTGCTTGCCGCGGCGCCGCCCTCTCGCGTTGTCAACATGGTCAACAAACAAGAGGAATCAAGAGAGGACTGTACGTCGAGAGGATGCAAGTAGGGACCCACCATGTCCATGGGCGTACGCCAGCAAGTTCCTCACTTTTTGTTATATACTCCATTGTCAGCGTATAGAAAAAGAAAATGCTTCCTCCTAGTGGTTTGCTGACATCTGGGACCCACGATATTGTCAGCGTATAGTCAATAGACAAGAGAACGGCACAAGATTGGCTGACACCTGGGACGTAGCTGCTCGAGCAATATTTTTTTTTGTTATTGTTGAGACAGAGCAGGGTTTCAACTGGGCTGTGGCCCGTCTAGCCCAGGCTTCTATTTTTCGTTCACCACATGACCAGCCCAGCAATTTTTTCTTTGTGAAAATGGCTAGCCCAGTTTATTTTTTCTGAGGAATACCCAATCCAGGCCTACTTATTTTTCTCCGCCCTGCTAGGCTGCAACTCTTTCAAGATGGCTGCAAATCTTAAAAGTAATATGAAATGGGCTGTAAATATAAAAAACACATGACAAATTGGCAATTACTTTCAAATTTCTGAATTCTTTCACATTTTCATATTCCAATTTCACTGGGCTTTAACCTAGTTTAAATATATCTTCAAAGTACTTTAAATCTGGCTCGACATTTAGGTATTAAAAATAGTTTGGACCCCACCGAAATATGCGAAATTTAGTTTAAATTTTTAACCCTGGCCCTGGCCAACAAAAAAACGGACTGCAATAAATTGCATAAGAAGTTGCAATGAGCTGTAAATTATTAAAAAAAATAGGGAATGGTCTGACTTGTGGGCCTATTAAGTTGACGCGTATGCAAGATTTTTTTACTTATTATATATGTCAACAAACGATTCTAGCAGACGTGACCGTTGGATGTCGATCCAACGGCCGTCGTGCTTCTTCAATCTCTGATCTTCTTGCTCCAGCTGCCAAATCCAGCGCCGGCGGGACCGCCTGCTCCCGCCTCCCGTGGCCGGTTGTGCTGCCGCGCAGGCCTCACCGCCCCCTACTACTCCCACCGTTGGCCAGGCCATCCCTCTACTCACCCACATCCCTCCACTGTTGTGGCTTCGCCGCCTCCAGGTCATTCCCTTCATGGGTCTCGCCGTCGTCCATCGCGTTGGTGTTCTCGGCACGGCATGGTCAACGTTGTCAACAAACGACAACATCGAAAGAGGGATGTACATGGAGAGGCTGACAGTTGGGACCCACATGGTCCATGGCCGCACGCAAGCAAGTACCTCCTTATTACGCCAAAAAGAATGAATCATCCCCATGACAGCTAGGACCCACCAGCTATATCTTGGCATGGAAGGAAGTGCCTCCTTATTAAGCGAAAAATAACGAGTGCTCCCCATGATAGCTGGGGCCCACCAAATTTGGAGGCTGACTTGTGGCCCTACTAAGTTGACGCGTACGCAGGGCTTCATCAACTTAGTCAACAAACGATTCTATCACCAGTGACCATTGGATTGTTAACATCCAACGGTCGTCCTGCTTCTTCAACCTTTGATTTTCTTGCTCCAGTCGTCCAAACCACCGCGTGCTCCTGCCTCTCGTGGCTGTGCTGCCGCGCAGGCCTCACCGCCCCCTACAACTCCCACCGCTGGCCAGGCCATCCCTCTACTCACCCATACCCCCTGTTATTCTGCGGCGACGGCAGCCTCACACTGCAGCTGAACCAGTCAACCCTCGTACTACCCTCTACGTGTTCCTCGGCTCCGGGTCGTTCCCTTCCTAGGTCACGCCGTCGTCCACCACCTTGGTGCTCTCGGACGGTACGGCATCGTCAACGTGGTCAATGAACGACAGCCATCAGAAGAGGACTGTACGTGGAGAGGCTGACAACTGGGTCCATGGCCGCACGCAAGGAAGTGCCTCCTTATTACGCGCAAAATAATGGTTTCTCCACCTGACAGCTCGGACCCACCGGAAGGGCCTCTGTATTTCATGAAAAAAACGTTCCCCCTGACAGCTGGGACCCATCGGCTTTATCTTCACATGGAAGGAAGTGCCTTTTACCCCCTGACAGCTGGGACCCACCAGGTTGAAGTGAAGGTAGCGTTATCTGTCTGGCCGCGAACATGTACGTACATAGCGGTCGATCTGTCTCTCTGCAGCGATGTACCGTGGCCGAGTAAGGAGCGGCACGTGTTGAACTAGAAGCGCCGACGTAGCATGTCACGCAGTCCCGTCTATATTGTGTACACGTACGTACAGCCACGCTGCAAGATAGTAAATACAGCTACGTACGTACATACGGGCGGGGTCTCTAACACATACAGCGATGTTGTCCTGTTCATCGGCAGCCAACCGGCTGGGTCGGAATGGAGTAAACAGCGTCGCGTGTTCATCGGGAGCCAACCGGCTTGGACGGAACAGCCGAAACAAGGTCTGGCGTACCGCAGAACGGAGGAAACGTCCTTCTGTTCAACCACGTACGGTCGAAACGGGGTCCTGTTCATCGGGAAGGGTCTGTGTACCGTAAAACGGAGGAAATGGACTTCTGTTCGAGTGCCTACGGTCGAAACGGGGTCTTGTTGATTGGGAGGGGTGTGGCGTACCACAAAACGGAGGAAACGGACTTGTGTTGGAGCGCCTACGGTCTAAACGGGGTCCTGTTCATTGGGCGGGGTGTGGCATACCGCAAAACGGGACTCCACGGGCTACTGTTCATCCACAGTCTACTGCCTCGCTCCAGCCTCCACGGGCTACTGTTCATCCACCATCGACTTCCTCCAGCATTCACCTGCTACTGTTCATCCCCCGTCGACTTCCTCCTGCCTCCACCAGCTACTGTTCATCCAGCCTCCACCGGCTACTATTCAACCATCCCTCCACGAGGTCCTGTTCATCCACCCAAACCGGCTCGGGCGTGGCGGCCTCCTCGATCGGGGTCATGTTCATCCAGCGGCAACGGCCTACTACTACTACTACCACGGGGTCATGTTCATCCAACCCCCACCGGGAACTGTTCATCCAATCCCCCAACAACGGTCATTGTTCATCAAGAGGCAGCAGGTTCGATCGGCTTCAATTAGCAGCAGTAGCGAAGGAATCGCTCGAGTTCAGTTAACAGCCAAGGGATCGATCGCTCGGGTTCAGTAACGTAGCTAGTGCAATCGCTCTGGTTCAGTAAGCGAACGCCTCGCTCGGGTTCAGTTAGAGCCCAATGCCTCGCACCCACGCATGTACATGTACGAGAGAAACACGCAAACCTCCGTGCATCGCTCGGCCCCGACCACCCACCGTAACCGGGAACTCCCTGAAATTTTCCTCGCCCTCGCTTCTACCAAAAAAAATTCCGTCATGGACGGCCCAAAGAATGTCATGAAGGTGCGTCCCCGGCCCAACCAGGACGAAAAGCCCATTTTCTGTCATGATTTTTTGTCATAGAAGTAGGAGCCCACCACATCTATGATGATACATGCTTTTGTCACAATTATCATCATAGAAGTGTCATAAGCATGACAGGAAAAAAATTCGTTCAGCCCAAAATGTCACGGATGTGTCTTTTTTTTTGTAGTGCTCGAGATCGTAAGATGTGGTCTAACTCTAGGGCTAGGTGAATGATATTGTGTTGATGTCCCCTCTACGGGCTAAACCCTCTGTCTTATATACACGCCAGGTAGGGTATCTAGGGTTACACGGTCGGTATCTTGATGTGGAGGCGGTAGGTGAAGTCTTGGAGTATATGACAAGTCTTTGGCACACGTAGTCTTGATCACGTCACGTCGTGCAACCTCCGGAGTCCATCTTTGACAAGAACCAAGGCCCACTGGCCCAATCCGAGGAGCATGGGCCGACTAGGTTAGTACCCCCTAGTCCAGGACACCGTCACTAACCATCTGGAAGAATGACAGTCTTCAGAGGTAACAGGCGTCGGATCACAAAGATCAAACTCTTTAGTGATGCTCAATCACTTTGGCTCTCATTGGGTTTTTCCTCATTTAGGTTTCTCACAAAGTCGTCAGAGGAAGGGTTGCTCTCAAATAACAAGTGTCAATCTCTCTCTAGAGCAGCCAACCAACTAGTGGTTGTGGGGGGCGGCTATTTATAGCCAGGGTCAGCCCGACATGAATTGTCATAAATGCCCCTTTGAACATGACCGTTGTCAGGATAAGGATCCACACGACAGCTGGCACACATCGCAGCAATGGTCGGAAATTTGGACTCTCAAATTCGTCGGGGCACTCAATTTATTCACAGTAGGCAGATCGCACTAGCGAAATCCTAACTCCTTAGTTAGACCAAATTCGTCAGCGACTAGAAGAACGCGTCTCTGTTGCTAGCAAATTCGTCAGCACTGCTAGAGATTTCGAAAGTCTTCACTCGAAGAAATAGGCTTTGTATAGGTTTTGAGCATCACTTCGGAAATATGATTTATGTATCACCTAGACCCCCTTTAACAATACGGTGTTTCCTATGACTCAAATAAGAAGAAAGAAACTACGAAAACAAAGTCGTCAAGCTTCCAGTTCTTCACTTCAATTTCTTCAAAGGCCACACCAAATTCTTCACTTGAAGAAATACGTTTTTAGGGGTCATCTTTCGTCGGTTAAACCAAATCTTCAGGCACTATAACTCCTGTGTACACTCACAAACACATTAGTCCCTTAACCCATTTGTCTTCAATACTCCAAAACCACTAAGGGGGCACTAGATGCACTTACAATCTCCGCTTTTTGGCGACTGATGACAAATTGGTTAAGTTTTCAACGGGGATAAGTAATGGAAGTGTAAGAATAGAGTATGAATAATTTGATTACATGATATAGAGGAACTCCCCCCGAAGATGTGCATACGATGAATTTGCTTTGGATTGCAAATGCACATGGGAGGTTGAAATTGTGGAGACCTCCCATATATCTTTGGAATCCAATCATGCATGATCATATGATATGAAGAAATTGAATGCGTGATGAAAATTGGTGTCTAACGAAATGCAGCATGCATGCACATATATATAGCATTGAGGATAAAGCATGCAGATCAAGTGTTCAAAAACAGTCAGACCACCAATAGTTTTTAAGTTACAACTCATCATAGAACACGCCGGAAGAATCAAGAGTTGCAACTTAACCAAAAATAGCCCGATATAATATAGACCCGCTTTAAGACTAACTAAAATTTCTCCCCATTTGTCATCGAATGACCAAAAGGAGATGAAACTGAGAACTAACACCCCTAAAGAATATCATCTCGAAGAGGGTGGAGGAGCGCCAGCGTCGGTGCCGGGGTCGTGTGAGGTAGATGGGCCTATAGCAGTCTCTTCAACATTCTTGTTTTCGTCAGTCGAGCACGATGAAGACATTAAGTTGGGGACAAGTTGAGGAACTTGAACTTTCTTGAACTTCTTCTTGGGCGGGATCGACCAATTGAAGTCTTGCTTGAATTCCATTTCTGCAAGTTCTTCAGCTGTCTTCAGATGTGAAAGGATGGCCCAGCTGTGGTCAAAGATTTCATGGGCATAGTAGTGGTTCTTGCGCATTGAGTTCGGTGTCACTGTCATGTTGGCAAGAATTGCAACTAGCTGATGCTTAACCCAGTCATGATTCCTGTCCACCTTCTGGTGCAGACTAATAAGAAGTTTTCAATCTGTCATAACACGAGGAGCTTCATTTTGATGATTTTGCCCTGAGGCATTTGCTGCTGTGTGTTGACTTGCAGTTTCATCACCCGTTGACTGTGAGGCTGGTTGACGAAATTGTCCGTCAAGGGAATGAATTCCTTCATCCATAACTGCCTTACCCTTGCCAGGAACTAAAGAAATAGCACTTTGAATAATTTCAACGTCTGGCAAGTACTCCCTCCATCCAAAAAAATTTGTCCCAAGCTTGTCCCTCAAATGGATGAACCTAGCACTAACTTGATGCTAGATACATCCATTTGATGGACAAGCTTTTTCAGACGGAGGGAGTAGCTGAGATGATTTTGACAATGAGCCTTGTAGTTGATTGAAGTCCTGGATCTGATGAATCTCATGATCCAAGGAGCATAGGGCTTCAAGTCAAACGGTGATTGAGCAACCGTGGCCAAAGTCCTCATGAAGAAATTATGGATGTTAATGGGAATACCATGTATGATGTTGAATAGCAAATTCTTCGTGATCCCCACAACTTCTTTAGTATCAGAATTGTGGCCTTTGATAGGACTGAGGGTCTTGGCCAGGATGCGATAGATAGTGTGAGGCACATACAATAAATCCTTCAACAAAAAAGTGGTCCTTGGAGCTTCTCCTTCAGCAATGGGATTCATCAAAAACTGCATCAAGTGATTTGGCAGTTCTAGTTCTTCATAGATGTGTCTGGCATCCTCCAGAGGCAAATCAATAGGGAGAGCTCGAAGTAATTCATCAACAGGCGCTTTGTAGTGAGTGTTTTCACTCATCCAGTCCAGAGCCCAGGAGTGAATGTCTTCAACTTCACCAGACAGATGTAGAGTTGCACAGAATTGTAGAATGAGTTCTTCATTCCAATCGCATATATCTGAGCAAAGGCTTAGCAGGCCTGCTTCATGAAGAACTAACAACACTGGGTTGAAGCAGGGGATGGACTCCATATCCACATGAGGAATATGGCGATGAGGAAAGACCTTGTTCTTGTCAAACAACAAAGAGGAATAAAAATTCATTTGTGTCTTGGTCCAGAAGCGCTGACGCCTTATCTTGGCTGAGTCATATAGCTCACCAATGTAAAAAATTCTTCTCAGCAAAGAAGGCAGCATTATCAAACGTGGGTCTTCTGACGCTTTTGCCTACCTTGGGCATTGAGGCCATAGGTTGAAGATTTCTTCTTATGCTTCACATCAAAGATTGGTTGGGGAGAGCCAGTTCAGTCATTCTTATTAGTTATTGCATCTGAATTTGCAATTTCTTCTGCGTTTGCAAATGTAACTGTGTCCTTGTCCGCTGAGGGAGCAGATCCTTTTGGCTGAGGGGAATGGCAAGCAACATCATCAGTGTGTTCTGGCTGCTCAATTTCTTCAGTTGTTGCAGCTGGAGTTTCTTCAGTAATGGTCTAAAGAGAAGTTTGACGTTCTTCAGAACCAATGTGAATTTCTTTAGTGATGGCAGGCAACTGAGGAACTAGTGTGAGAGGTGTGGTGATGGGAGAATTTGGATGAGTTGCATTCCAAAATTCATCATGAATAACTGGTGTTGTGAAGCCATCAATATACACGTCCTCTTCAGTTTCTTCATCTTCGGCCCTTTCACCAGTTTGCATGGGCGGAGGCAATGATACCTAGTGAGGGGAAGCATTTGCTTCAAGCTCATTTTCTTCATCCATCTGCTCTGTGGTAGCAGCAGAATGGGTGTCTTCATCATCAGATGGAATTACATAATCTTCACCATAAGGCACTATCTGAAGATTTTCGGTGTTGCACGTAGGGTGCGCTGAGGCCAAATGTGTTGCATCGATTAGCATAACTGAAAACAATGGAATCATCTTCAGTTTCTTCATTGATTCAGTGGAAGGAGGAGCTGAAGTTTTTCTCTTCTTGAGTTCTTCTTTCTCAGCAGCCTTGGTCTTCTTCGTTTCTCATGCAGAAGGAGGTGTGATTTTCTTCACTGGTGAATATCTTGATGGTGCTGCTGCTGAGGATGTCGATGGAGCAATTATGTCAGATGCAACTGATACAGTTGCCCTGGCACTTTCTTCAGGCACAATAGTTTTTGTTGCCCTGGCAGATTCTTTCGGCTGAAACAAGCTGCTGAGGGAATATGGTGAGCATCTTGGTCTTTAGCTCCTTCTGTTTCTATTGCTGCTGCTTCCTCACAAGTTTGGCTTGTTCAATCTTGTGTTTCTCAATCATTATGAAAGCCGTCAGTACATGACTAGGACCAAGAGGAAGGTCAAGGTCGTCAAGTGGTGTGTCTGGCTTCTTGCACTATATTTCTATGAAGTTCAGAATCTTCTTTGGATCCAGCAGAAGTGGTAGTGAAGAATTCTTGGCAATAGCAACTTCTTCAGCCTTCTTTCTAACAAACTCAACAAGTTTATCTTCATTAGCCATATCGTTTTCATTAGATGGAGGCACTACGGCCTTGCTCTTGGGGTTGGGTCTTGTTCCACAGCCAGCAGTGGCCTTCATCTTCAGCTTGGGTGCATTTGTTGAAGTATGCCCACTAGCTGAGGCACTTGGTGCAGTTTTTGAGGCAATTGAGATGCCTATTGTGCGCTGGCATGATGCGAGCACAATTAGTGTTGAAGCTTTAGTTGCTGCCACTAAGGAACTTGTGGCTGGCGGAGGTGCTGATGATTTTGTTGCAGCTCACGCAATAGGTGTTGAAGCCTTTGGAGCTGAGGGCTTCGTTGCTGAGGGTTTTGGCTTTTGAGTCGGCTTCTTCTGCATAGCCCTCTTTGGAGCACTGACACTGCCACTGCCACCCGCTTCATTTGAAGCTTTTGTAGCCCTGTTGATTTCTTCAATGGCGTTTTGGGCTTGCTTTTGCAATTTGGCTTGATGCCTTGCCCATTCCTTAGGAAATTCTTCACCTCTCCTGATGCTAGTGGGATCAGCTTCTTGTCCAGGAGCAAGAGGAGGTTTGTTGAGCGGAGGCTTGACAGCAAATTCCTTCATGTATTTGGGAGTGACGTATTTATATTTCCTCCACTCATAAGCCCATCGGCACTTGATCTTTTGCATCCGCGTCTTGCGCTGCTCTTTGGTCTCCTTCCCATGTAAATTTTCATCAGGCATGCAATAGCCTACATACATGTCATAAGGGATCTCAAAGGCAGTGTGTTATTCCTTCCTCTTTCCTCCCTTCTGAGGCCTTTTGCCGTCAGCCATTTTCTTCAGCTGAGGTTTTTGAACTTTTGAGGATTCTGAAGACGTTTGAAGATTTTCCTCAAGCAACGCTGCAAATGAATTAATTTGATGAGAACCAAGTGATTCGTCGGTAGACATGTGTACCTGTGAACAGAGTATAGTTGCAAGGGAAATGGGGATGGTCATATGCGTTCTCAGAAATGTTTAAAAGTAAAACCAGAATCTCACTAAGTGTTCTTGACTTAGGTTCTAGGGTTGTACGGATTAAAGTAATTGCACAATTGAGGAATCTTAAAGTAAAGCATAACTTAGATGAAATAACCAAGACTAGGCAAAGAGAAGTGCTGAAGAATTGGGAAGTTGAAGAAAAACAACACTTGAAGATCTATTGGTGTTGGAAATATCAAACTGGGCAGTAAAAAAAATTAATTTACCCCAGAGATGAACTCGATGAACTGGACGACGAGGCGAAGGAAATCATCAGCTCCGATATTTTGTGCCCTAACTTGGCGCAGAAAAACAGCTACAGCGGCAGCGGAGGTGAAGAAATCCGCGTTCGGTGCGAGTACGTCGACGAACAAGGCAAGGCAGTGAAACTTTTCTTCTCTAGCGATGATGAAATCCAGCAGTGGTGCTAGGGTTTGAGAGTGAGAGCGACAGGGGTGAGGGTGCAAAGTAAAATAGGTTTGATGGGGTCAAGCCATTATATAGGCGCGATAAAAACCAAACGGTCCGTAGATTTTGGACGGATAAACCCCTGGCGATTCGCATCTGAGTGACACACGTCACGCATGCGTTTTGGATGTTCTTATCCATGTGTCGGATGCGCGGGATGAAGTTACTGTGTTAACAGCCAAAATTGGATTTGAAATTTTTTAAAGAGTGTTCGCAAATTCTTCGGCTGGCAAGGACACAGTGAAGACTTTGAACGGTGTCAATTAGAATGAATATGAAGAAATTGAGAATAGATTGGATTGAGTTTAGCATAGAGGGGAGCGGGTCCGATCACATTCACATAGGTGAAGAAATCAACTTGAAGAATTAGCAATATATGAATGTTGTTGAGGACATGAAAAAATCAAATATATAATAGGAAGAATTGGCTCAAGCAATGAAGAACAACCTCAAATGACGAAATTGCAGATGACGAAAAACTCAAATTGAAGAATGTCATGAAGAGGGAGTTGGCGCTACGCACCGTATAAGAATTATGTTGATTACAGACACCGCGTACAATTATCGTAGGGTTCTGAGAATCAAATTCTTTGTTAATTTCTTCACACTTAGAGGGTAAGTCTTCATTGATTGAAGAAATATGTTACTTCATGTGTTGCACATCTAAGTCATCAAAAATGCATAAGCGTTAGGATGTGTGTCCTTTTCAGAGGACATTCGAAGATTCAAGGATGTTTAGCTCACACCGTAACATGCAAAACCTTCTCTCATCCAAGGCCTTAGTGAAGATATCTGCAAGCTGGTCTTCAGTCTTCACGTGGTTGATGATGATGTCTTCCTTTAGCACATGATCATGAAGAAAAGGTGACGAATCTAGATGTGCTTCGTCATTGAGTGTTGCACTGGGTTGTGGGCGATCTTGATGGCACTTTGATTGTCACAATAGAGAGGGACTTTCTTCACGTTGATGCCATAGTCCTTGAGGGTCTGCTTCATCCATAGCAACTGAGAGCAGCACGCACCAGTAGTAATGTACTCAGCCTCTGTTGTGGAAAGTGAAATGCAGTTCGGCTTCTTCGAGGACCAACAAACAAGAGATCATCCAAGGAAATTACAGGAGCCTGATGTAGACTTGTGATCCACACGATCTCCAGCATAATCAGAACCAGAAAATCCAGCTAGATCAAAAGATGAGCCGTTGGGATACCATAATCCAAGCGTTGGTGTGTGAGCTAGATATCGAAGAATTCGTTTCACAGCCTGATGGTGTGATTCTTTCGGTGTCGCTTGAAATTGGGCACACATGCAAACGCTAAGCATAATATCTGGCCTAGATGCACATAAGTAAAACAGCGAACCAATGATGGAGCGATATACCTTCTGATCGAAATCTTTACCATTTTTGTCAGTGCAGAGTTGGCCATTTGTCGGCATTGGAATTTTGAGGCCTTTGCAGTCTTGCATGCCGAATTTCTTCAGGCAAACTTTGATGTATTTCTCCTGAGAAATGCAGATGCCATTGGGTTTTTGATGAATTTTAAGACCGAGGAAGAAATTCATCTCCCCCATCATAGACATCTGATATTCTTCATGCATCATATATGCAAATTCGTCACTGGATCGCTTGTTTGTGCAACCAAAGATAATATCATCAACATATATTTGGCATATGAATAGTTCACCATCATAAGATTTTGTGAAAAGAGTTGGGTCAAATAAACCAGGTTTGAAGCCCTTTTCTTTAGGAAATTCTTTAAGGTGCCATACCAAGCCCTCGGGGCCTGCTTGAGGCCATAGAGAGCCTTGTTGAGTCTGCAGACTTTGTCAGGATGCTTTGGATCTTCAAAACTTGGGGGTTGAGAAACATATACTTCTTCCTCAAGCTTACCAGTGAGGAATGCACTTTTCACATCCATTTGATATAAGTGGATATCATGATGGTTAGCATATGCAAGCAGTATACGAATAGCCTCAAGCCTAGCAACAGGTGCAAATGTTTCATCGTAATCAATTTCTTCAACCTGTGTGTAGCCCTGAGCTACAAAGATGGGCCTTCTCATCTTACTTGTCGTGGTAGATCCACTTGGTGCTGATGACATTGCGCTTGCATGTGGATCGGGACGCTGGACAAGCTCCCACACGTTGTTGAGCTCGAATTGATGCAATTCATCTTGCATGGCTTGTATCCACTGAGGCTCTAGAAATGCTTCATCAACTTTGGTGGGCTATTGGGTTTCTTGTCAGTGAGGCTCATATGAGGTTTTCGTGAGTAATTTGTGAAGATATACCCAGTTGATGATGTGACATGCAATATCAATTGCTTCAGGCCACCATCGACAAGGAGTCTTGTATTCATCAAGCATGGTGCGAGCCATCTCGATGAGTGTTCTGTTCTTGCGCTCATTGACTCCATTATGCTAAGGCGTATATGGAGCAAAGAGCTCATGAGTAAGGATGGCAATGGGTAGGGTATGGGGTGGGTAGAGAAATACCATACCCATACCCATTTAGTTAATGGGTACAAAACTCTACCCATACCCGTACCCATACCCGACGGGTACCCATACCCATTGGGTACCCAATGGGTAGATCAAACAGTACACAAGTTATTCGCAATTCTACATTCATTTATAGCACATTTGACAAAAAAATCATTGATCTCAACTAAATAATAGATAGATGAGTACATGACAATTATCTCGATTCAAATTGACAATTGGTGACAAATTTAACATAGGTTCATAAGCTCATGGCACAACTTTCACATAGGTACACCTGTGAATCACGGGTAGGGTTCACATGATAGTATAAACGGGTAGGGTATGGGTATATCCATGGGCGAAAGGCTATACCCGTGCCCTACCCATGACTTAACGGGTAGGGTATGGGTATTACCCGTGGGTATGAAATTGTGCCCATACCCTGCCCATGTGGGTACGGTATCCGCGGGTACCCGTACCCATGGGTAAAATTGCCATCCTTACTCATGAGTGATACCTAGTTCATCAAGATAGTCATCAAGACATGTGTTCTTGAACTCGATGCCATTGTAACTCCTGATGTGTGTGACACCCTGGTTTTCGCTCCTGTTTTTTTTCCTTCGCGGAATTTGACTCCTGTCTTTTTCTCGGTGTTATCGGATTTCTTTAGCTCTTGGGAATATGAAGATGGTCATATAGCCTTGCATTTCCTATCCAACCAGAGATTCTCTCCAGACCAACCTTGCCACCCGAGACATATTCTCCGGACTTTGCCGCCGAAACCCTACCTTCCGAGTTGCCGGAAGGGAAACCCTAATCCTTTTAGTTACAAAGGAACCCCAATTTCCTTTGATCTGCTGACTCCCAAATTTTTCCCAGTGATCATCCTTCATCTATAAACCCTGGATATGCAAAAATATTGCCAAGTCATTTGCAATATTTTTCGTTTATAATTAATTCCTTTTTCTGCCAGTTAAAGGAATTAAATCCAGGAAAATATCTATCCATCTCCAAAGTTCATGAAAACTTGTTGAGATATTCTTTGTGATCATATTGAGCTCCCATAAAAATATTGGCCATAATTAAATAGGGGAAATTGCATTTTCCTATTTAATGTCAATATTGCATTTTGGGCACTTTCTAAAGGAACTACCCTTTTGGTAGCCAGGAAAAATCCCAAATAAATTATGGAGCTCATCCTATCCATATCCTCACCATTTCCATCAAGAACCCAAGTTCCACCCATTAAATTTTGAGCACAACACCAATTTGCAAATTCTGTCCAGTTGGGCAAATTGCAAAGGAAGTGCTTCAACCCTTGATCCATTTGAGCTGAAATTTTTCATGGTGATTCACATTGATAAATCACTCATGGAAACCAAAAACAAGCTAAATCCATCTACCCATTTGTCCAGAGCAATTTTCTGAAGTTTCTGTCCATTTGGAAGCTCTGTGAAGGAAGTACCATTTTGGTGTACCCAAATGGTATGAAACTCTTACAGTGGCTTCATATGTTAAAATAAATCACCTCCTCCAAATTTCAGCTCAATGCAAACTAGTATGTGAGTACCACATCAAAGTTTGCATTTCTGACTAGTCGGGTCCATTCTACAGCAAGTACCCTCAATTCTTATCCAAATGGCCCCAAAATTTACCAGGGTAGTCACCGTGGTAGATCATTTCCCCATGCCAAAAAACAGAGTCTGTCTCCTGCTCAATCCCTCTCAGCTCACATCAAACACCTGCATATCAGATCACTTGTGAGTTCTCATCTGTCATCTCCTGCCTCCACTTCCCTCCAAACTCTCATAATAGACCCCCTGACCTCTGATCTGTCTTGTTGACATGATTTGAGGTCGCTACAATGCCTTGGCCACGTGGTGCTCGTGGTGACCGCTCACCATGTCGGCAAACAGCGTGCTCTGCCGCTGTTTTGGGCGTTTCCCGTCGTATACCTCCAACCCAGCTCGCCGCCCAGCTCCCCTAGCTCGCCCACGTCACCGACTCCTCTGCTCTGCCTCGTCCCCTAGCTCTTTGGCCGGGTGTGCCGACAGGAGGTGCTCCGCCCGAGCGTCGCCACGGCATCGAGCTTCCGGAGCTTCGGCCGTTGTCGAGAAGCCCGTCCCCGAGCCTATTTAAGCATCCCCGAGCTCCTTCGCATCTCACCGCCCTCTCCCCCTCCTCTCTAGCTCGCCGGAGCCACCTCCACCGCGCCCCATCCGCCTCTGCCGCCGTTCGGCTTCACTCCAATCGAGCTAGCCAGGCCCCCTCCCCACCTCTCGAGTGCTCCATTAGAAGCCCCTCACTCCGTTGACCCATCCCCGCCTCTCAGCTCATCGCCGGAGTGCCTCAGGCTGCTGCCCCCTCGATCAACCGCCGCCGTCCCTGCTCTTGGGAGCCCCTGCTCGCCGTGGCCAGAGCCCTCCCCGGCGCTCTCTTAGCTGTGGGATGGAGGCGCCGCTTTCCCCGAATCCACCGGTGGTCCCAGCTCCACAGGGGACGGCCGGAGTTGGCCGGGACAGTCGCTGGAGCCTCGCCTCTGTGCTCTATCGCCGCACGAGCCGCCGACGCCCCTGCCCCTCTCCGGCGCTGCAGCTGCTCCAGGAGGGAGCGGCACACCGCCCCGCGCCCGCCGGTGCCGCCCCCTCACCGGAGGTGGCCGGAGCCGCCGAGCCCGTCGCCGGCCGAGCCCAGCCTCGCCTCTCCTCTGCTTCTGTCGGGCGTGAGGAAGAAGCCAAGCGGGAGGAGAGAGGAGACGAGTGGGGCCCGCCTGTCGGTCTCCTAGAGTTGACCAGCTGCCGGGCCCACCCGCGTCAAGTGGAAACGTAATTTCCGGTTTTACGTTTTCGGTTAGTGAAAGCGTAAAAGGTTGCAGCTTCGACCAGAAATACGCCTTCTCTGCTCCGAAAGCGTAGTACACGGGAATACATTTTCTGTTTAACCTGCCAGGGGCCTATTTGTGGATATTTATTTTATAGATTAGTCCCTGGCATTCATCTGTCCGTATCTTTTCAACCCTAACTCCGATTCAGGTGAAACCAACGCCCACGTCTTCAGTTCGTCAAGCCCGTTCCGATGGTATCATTTTCATAATGTTTACACACTGTGAAAATGACCATTTTGCCCTTGCCCTTCGTTCAGCCCCTCCGAGAGGGAACCTTTTCCGGTGAATCCTTCCGCGAGGTGATCGCACTTCTCCCCGGAGTATTCTTTGACCCCAGGCAAGCCGACCATCTGATATATGCCCTAAAGCATTGCTCTGTGGGATTTCTTGCATGTTTAAATTAATATGCTTATGCTTGCTTATGTAGTGGTGAGCTGTATGTGACTCTGACGAACCCTTGCTTGCACTTTCTTCGATGACGGCACCACGCCTATGTTCTGAGCTGTTTCCGGCCGTCCGGGGTGGATGCCGACTTTTGTTTCTCTTTTCAACAATTGTCTGTGTTCTGAGCTGCTTTTCGGTCGTCTCGGGCAGCTGTTGAATTTCTTTCCGTAGCGGTGACCCTATGCTCTGAGCTGTTTCTCGGGCGTCTTAGGGAACTGCTACATTCTTCTTATCAACACCATCTCATGCTCCGAGCTGCTTTTCAGCCGTCTTGAGTCGGGTTGAGTTATTCTAGTAATGTCCCAGATCTGAGTTGTAAAGACCGTTCTGGTGGCTACTGGTTTCTTTGCCGGTTTTGTGCAAGGGTTCCAATGGTTGTCACTTACAGCTAGAACTTGTAAACTGATAACTTGCCATTTAAATATTGTTCCACTAATGACTCATTGTGATGTTATATGGAGATAGGTGGTTATGTTTCCACAGTTGTTACCTCATACATAGTTACCACCATGTTAAGTTATTGTGATGAACCACTAAGCTTGCTAAATGAACTTAGTCGGTTGATCTAGAGTCACCTGTCCGGGCTTATTCGTGCAACCACATTTGCCGGTATGGGACAGCCTTGACTTGGTCTGACTGCGTGCTCTTTTATCGGTACCACCAACTAGGGAAGGTTATGCGTGCGCGCTGCCCTGGCCCGGTAGGCGACGATAACCTTGTGAGCCTAGTTGAGTTATTTGCCGGCGTCCCCGTTTGGGACAGTTTAGTTTGGCCACGACGGTGGCAGGCGTCATGAGGTGACACAGGGGCCACCCAGGACATGACCCTGGGAGGGTATGATTGTCGGTGGTATGGTAGAGGAGTCACGGGTCAGACAAGTTTCGTTGGAGCAACGCTTGTCCACCCGAATGGGATCACGAGGTCAGTGCTCCATAGTGTGGGTAAAGTGCGCAACCTCTGCAGAGTGAAAAATCTATTCGAATAGCCGCGTCCATGGTATTGGGCAGCCCGTCCAGACCTCACTAGGTGGTCAACCGTAATAATGATAATAATGATGGAAGAGCTCGTCTTGTGTAGACATCAGATGATGTCAGGAATGTGATATGTTAGCCATGGGATGGCTATAAGAGGAGTGGTCGGATGACCACATGATTTGGGTTGGATTTGGATCAGATTCAGACTGGATCACGTGGATGTTCGGAGTATGGATTATTTACTTGATATGCTTTACTTTACTGTATTTTACCTTAGTAGTTACCTTGCTGGATGAACCTGTTATGACATGATAATTAATTTTGCTAGATAGATATGTTATGCCACGATAATTCATATTGCTCTAATAACAAATGCATGCTTGAATGCCATGGATTGCTTTGCTTGGTGTATATGTTAGTTTGGTTTGCTTGCGAGTACATTCAAAAGTACTCAGCGGCCTTCAATGTGGCTAGGTTCACATAAGGATCCGTCATCCGTCGACGAGGAGCCGGAGCGTTCGCGAGCTAGGAGCGTAACCCAGTCAGATCCCTGTGGATTGGAGCCGCACCAAGACCAAGCTGCCTTAGATAGAGCCTTTCCGCTGCCATCACCTCTGTAATATATCTCATGTAAGACTTATATATCCATTCATAGAAATGCTTGTGTTCTTGATACTTGTTGTAAATGCGCATGCCAGAGTGATTTCCTGGGATGGTATGCGTGGCGACCGTCTGGCTACAGTGGTAATCAGGCGAGACGCCACAATGTGCCCGATCTTGACGTCATAATTTGTCACGGCCCGGTTTGAGAATCGTCTGAAGACATCCTGCACTTCAGTCTTGAATGTGATGATATGCACCCAGGTGTAACGAGAGAAATCATCAACTATGACAAACCCATAGAGTGATGTTGCATTGGTTAGTGTGGCATAATGAGTAGGACCAAACAGATCCATGTGAAGTAAGTCAAAGGGATGAGTAGTGGTCATGATTGTCTTCGAGGTGTTCTTGGATCCTGTCATCTTTCCAGACTCGCAAGCACCACTCAGATGATCCTTGATGAATTTGACGCCCTCGACGCCAATGATATGCTTCTTCTTGATGAGAGTGCTCAAATTCCTCATGCCAGCATGTCCAAGTCATCGATGACATAGTCAGTATTCTGAAGCTTTTGCCAATAGACATGTGGCAGGCTGAGGACATGTAGGGAAATCTACATGTACAAATCACCTCTCCTAAAGCCTTCGAAGACTTTGGATTTGTCGGAGTCCAGCAGCACAATGCATCTATATTTGCCAAAGATGACAATGATATCAAGATCACAAATCATTGAGACAGACATGAGGTTGTATCCAAGGGATTCGTCAAGCATCACTTTTTCCATGTGCCGATCCTTTGAGATAGAAACCTTACCTAGACCCAATACCTTGTTTTCCCTTTGTCAATGTATGTGATATGCTTCAGATGAGACGCTGTAAGGGGAGCATCAGTGAGTAAATTCCTATCACCAGTCACGTGATTCGTGCATCCATTGTCCAGGACCCATTCAGTGGCTTTGGGTGTGTCATCCTACAGAAGCATTAGTCTGACTTGCAAATTCATATACTTTAGAGTGAAGAATATGACAATCAATTTCATCAGAGAATTTCATCAAGTGATAGCAATTTTATTAGCATAAGGGATGTGAGAAATGAGGAATTCATTTCATCATGATTAGCTTGCGTCCCAACAAGCATTTGTGAGGTCTTCAGCAATTTCATCAGACATTTACATTTGTCTGAAGATCTGACCCTACAGAAGAGATTAGTTCTTCTTAACCATCCACATCTGAATGGGTGGCTGAGAAGCAATGTATTGAAGTGCATTGATAGAGAATTTAGGCATTGAAGAATATGCATTCCTCTTCACAGGGGGGTTAGAGTACTCAAATGGATATGCAGACAAATTCTTCGAGGATTTGTGAACATAGTGGTTCGAAGAATAATGCACATATTCATCAGACCGATGATCATTTCCCTACAAAACATAAGCATTAGCATGACCATTTGACGACTTTAGTCCATGTGAAGAATTTGCCCTGGGGTTTTTCATTTTCATCGGTGGTGTCATGATGACATTCACCTGAAGATTTTTCAAAAGGCTTTTGGCCACCTAGATTTTCTTCACTGGGGGACCATTCCTGCAGTTAGTACCAAGAAATCCGGCAAATACTTCACTGTTCTGGTTTTTGAATAGTTTATAGTTAGAGTCAAATGACTCATCTGAGGAATATGAAGTATCACAATTGTAACCAGATAAAGTGGATGGATCTACAGGAGGTCCTTTAGCACCAACCCATGTGTTTTTGGGATACTGCTCAGATTTCCAGTATGATCCATCAGCATTGAGCTTTCTCTAAAAAGCAATACCCTCTTTCCTAGGGTTCATGTTCAGAATCTGCATCTTAAGCACATCACAAAGGGTTTGATGCCCTTTGAGGCTTTTGTACATGTCTGTGACATATAATTCCTTCAGCCCTGCATTTTAGTCAGTAACACTTGTGGTCTCCTTAGATGAGGGGATTGATACCACAGAGACATTTGAAGATATTGCAGTAATAGAAGCATTTAAACATCCAGCTAAAGAATTTGCATTTTCACGTTCAAGGCATTTTAAGCAAGGTGCAACAAATTCTTCCTGAATTGTACTGATCTGTTGAACGAGTAATGAATCGTTTTCCTTTTGAAGATCATCATGAGACACTCTCAATTTCTCGAGATCTTGCTTCCTTCGAAGAAATTCATAGGACAGCTTCTCGTGTTCGGCTGAGAGGGCCACATGACAACTTTCAATTTCATCATTCTTTGACTGAAAACGTATGAGTTCTTCGGACAAGGTTTGACTGCGATCCATTTCCTCATCCAACAGATCATCGCTTTTGTCTAGCAGTTTTTACAAAAAAAACATAGCAGTTTGTTGCTAAGTTGCAATTTTAGCAAGTTTCTTATAGCTTGGTTTAGGTTCACACTCGAAGTCATCATCACTGGAAGTATCAAATTAAGCTTCTCGAGAGGTTAACTTTGCACCTTTTGCCATGAAGCAATAGGTGGGAGCGTAGTTGTCATCACAGTCCTCATTGTTGGCGGAGTTGCCATTTCCTTTAGGGTTGAAGATGGACTTGCTGACAAACTCAGTAGCAAGGGCTAAGCTCGCCACACCAGAGTCTGACACCTCCTCGGATTCCTCAGCTTCCTCATGATTGTGACGCCTCCGGCTCAATCGTGCACTAATCATACACGCAAATGCACACGGTCAAGCCTAAGGACTCACGGGAAGATATCACAACACAACTCTAAAACATAAATAAAGTCATACAAGCTTTATATTACAAGCCAGGGGCCTCGAGGGCTCGAATACATAAGCTCGCATACAAGCGTCAGCGGAAGCATAAGATATCTAAGTACAGATATAAAAGAAAAACACAGATAGGCCCTTAGAAGGCAGGGCAATAGAAAACACTACGATCGAAAGGCGCAGGCCTCCTGCCTGGGACCCTCCGATCCTACTCCTGGTCGTCGGCCAACTCGTAGTAGTATCCACCCTCTAGGTGTAGTAGCGATCGCCGGCGTGGGCAGCTGTCTCAGGGGGCTCCGTCATCTGGTTTCACCAAAAGGATATGGGGAAAAAATAAAGCAAAGCAACCGTGAGTACTCATCCGAAGTACTCAGCAAGCAAGGATCTACACTACATATGCAACCTTATCAAAGGGAGGCTGTATATGTGGAATGGGCTGCAGAAATGCCAGAATAGAGGGAAGGCCTAGTCCTATCGAAGACTAGCATCTTCAGAGGTCTTGCAGCATTAGAAGAGTGTAGATTAGTACAATATAAAGTAGTAGTATCATTAAGTCTCAACCTCACCCAGAGATCCTTTCTCGACTCCCTGCGAGAAAGAAATCCCAGAGCCATACAGTCATCAACCTCGTCTTGAGATCCCTTCTCGACTCCCTGCGAGAAGCAATCCCAGAGCCATAGTATCCAGTTCTAGTTGTATCGATCGGGATACAACTCCGAGTGTCCGTTACCGAGGATCCGGCTATGCATAGATTAGTTCTTCCCTGCAGGGGTGCACCAACTTACCCACCACGCTCGCTTAGCTCCGGTCGGACACACTTTTTCGGGTCATGCCCAGCCTCGGACAAATGACAGACCGCAACCCTACCTAGAGCTCAGCAAAGAGGTCCCCGCCGGTCTACAACCTAAGCGGCCAGGGGTCTTGGGCCATCGCCCTGTGCACTCCGGGTCGTTGTGTGCAGGGTGGATACCAGCACCGCCTCGGATGGTCGGTACGATCCGACCATGCCACAATGCTGAACTGGACGTCTGACAGAACTTTCAGCTGATGCCACGATGCGGAGTGCCCATAACTTTTCCCGCGTGGTGGTTAGTGCTATCGGGCCAGAGGCCCACTCGAATCAAATATCCAAATCATTAGTACCTTGGGGGTGCGGTAACGAGCAGAGACTCATGATCGATGTGACCCCGTCACCCCGTCTCGAGGACTTGCTGCAAGGGCTAAGAATGCCCGGCCGCGCCTCGTATTCATCTCACAGTTAAACTCCAAGTCAACACGACTTCTCAAAAGACTGTCGGGAACTCAGGTCCACCTCAACCGGGTGGTACCGCCTGTCCCTCCAGTCCTGCAGTAACAGTCTCACGGGTACCCCTCGGGGCTGACCCGCCTTTCCAAGTATCAGTAGTATAGTCCAAGTATCCGTGTGTCCAAACATCAAGGGAAAATCCGAGGTATCACCCTCGATGGATACCCACTCGATGTAACTGTCAAGGTGAACATAGGAGGAATCACCCTCGATGGGTTCACACTTGATGTGTTGCACGACAGGGTCGTATCGGAAGTGGAGAAGGAGGAATCACCCTCGATGACCATGACCAAATAGCTACTCTACAGAGTCAACATCTGAAGTGCTACACGAGGTATCACCCTCGGCACTCGATGGTAACGATGCAGTGTCATACAACCAAGGGGGTGATGTGCGGTGGCGGGGCCTGTCTTCGATCCCGCTGATCGGGTCTTCTGATAATCCAGCGGGGCAGTCGGGACAAGTGGGGTCACTGATAGGTCTCTACCCAGCCTATACTAGATAGTTTAGGATAAGCAGGTAAGGTATCAATAGCAGGTTACAATAAACAGGCTATGCATCAGAATAGGTAAAGCAGTAGCAGCAGCAATTCTAATGCAAGCATGAGAAAATATAATGGCCGATATCGGGATGATCAAAGGGGGGGCTTGCATGGTTGCTCGGCGGCAAAGGCAAGGTCGTCAACAGTGGTGTCGGGCTCCGGAGCTGCGTCGGTACCGGGAACTGCGTCGGGGTCTAACGAGAGAGAAGAGGGAGAGGAAACAGTATAAATACACAGCAAACATGAGCAACACAATGTATGACATGACAATATGCAGTGCCGGGTGTGTCCTAATCCATCCGGGAATGTTTTCCCGGTTCCGAACATTTGTCAGACATATGATTGGAGGGGAACGGTTCCATGTTCGGGTAGTTAGGGACGTGTGACGGACTAACGGACCGCGTATTCGGACTCGACTCAAAATTCTGAGCAACTTTCATGTACAAAGTTTTTTACTCTGAGCTACGGTTTATTTTCTACGATTTTCTAAAGATTTTAGCATTTTCTGGAATTATTTTTACTAAATAAACCAACATTATCCAGAACAGTGAAATGTGACATCAGCAGAACATCACGATGATGTCAGCAGGTCAACTCCAGCGGGTCCAGGTCAAACCTGACCAGTGGGCCCCACATGCCATACACAGGGGCTAACAGAGTTTAGTTTTAAACTAAGTTTAGTTAATTAGGCGTCTGGGCCCACCTGTCAGTGTCAGATTAGGTTAATTAAGTTAGTTAAATTAGTTTTGTTAATTAGGGGGCGGTGGGCCCCATTGTCAGCGGCTGGGCCGGTCCAGTCAGCAGGGCTGACCGGTCAACAGGCCGGCCGGGCCCCCCTGGGGCCCACGGGTCAGTGACCCTGGGGGTGGCCACATGGCGCCAGGTCAGTGCCGGCGATCGGAGTTGCTCCGGCGAGCCAGGAACGCGGCGGAGGGCTCGGCCTTCGCCGGAAAACGGCTACAGGCTACCGTTCGAGCCGTGGTCGGGCTCGTATGGACGCGGGCGGAGCGGTGCATCCATTGGTGGCTTCAGTTAGGGTTGGGGCGGACTGCAACGACGGCGGTGAGTGGTAAGGGCGGCAGCCGGAATCGGTCAAGGTCGCGCGAGCAGCTACGGGGCGAGTTAGAGCGCGCAAAGGGGCGGGGGCGAGGTCTATGCGCGCGCGCGAGCAAGATGGGCACAAGCCCGCGACCTTTTGGTCGCTGGAACGGCGCCGGCGATGAGCTACGCGGCGGCGAGCTCGGGCGAGAAGGGGGCGGCGCGTACGGTGTAGAGGAGAGCGCAAGGAGAGGGGGAGGAGGACGGGGTGCTCACGGCCATTGCAGAGAAGGCCCGGGGACGGCTCGAGGTGCTCGGGGCGGCGCGAATCGACGGCGAGCTCCGGCGCGTCTGAAGATGGAAGACGATGCTGGCGCCAACGTTGTGGAGTGCTCCGGGTCCCGTGGTTCGACGGAGAAGGACGGGAGGACGAGGCGGAGCTCGTGGGCACGTCAGTTTGGCGCAGGGAGGACGTTGGCCATGGTGGCGCAGCGGTGCGGTGGCGGAGGCGCTCGGCAGAGGAGGGGACGAGGCAGGGAGAGGGAGAGAGTGGCGAGGGAGAGGCCAGGGGGTCGCGAGGCTGCCTCTTATCCACCCACGGCGAGCGGCAGAGCCGCTGTCGAGCGCGTGAGGATGGGGGCCCCGGGCGGGCGCGCGCGGGAGTGCGGCTGGAGACGACAGCGAGGGGGGGATGAACAGCGCGAGGTGGGGGACGGCAGGCGGTGGGCTGGGCCGCCTGTGCTGACTAAGGCCCAGCCACTGTGGGCTTTTCTTTTTCTCTCCTTTTCTGTTTCTGTTTTCTTTTTAGTTTCTGTCTTGCAAATAGTTTGGCACCCAAATGAATTTTGTAAAATATGTGACCTGGTCCATAAATCATAGGGCAACATATCCTATCACCAAAAATTAGCTTGGGGTATTTATCATTTCATATTTATATTATATTAATTAATAGGTTATTAAATATTGTTTTCAGCCACTGTTTGAGGATGTTTAAGTCACTTATCCAATTCCAATGAGGTAGGTTTCAATTTTAGAATTGTCTCTGATTTACTTGCTATCTAATGAACAATTTAGTTTCTGATTTGAACAACTTTTATTTTCCACTTTCAGTTTGAATTTCCACTTGAATTTGAATTTGAAAAGAGATAGTATCCAAATGATGTTTAAGCACTGTTGATCATGATGACATGGCATTATCAAAAGGGAATTACTGTAGCTAACCACTGGGGGTGTTACAAGTCTCCTCCACTAACAAGAATTCTCGTCCCGAGAATTAAGAGGTAGAAGGAAAAAGGTCGTGGTATTCCTTGCAAAGATGATCCTCGCGTTCCCAAGTGGCTTCATCTTCAGTATGATTTGACCACTGCACTTTCAGGAACTTGGTTGTCTTCTGACGGGTGCGACGTTCAGCTTCATCGAGAATACGGATCGGATGCTCCTTATAAGATAGGTCATCTTGCAATTCGAGCATCTCGTGATCCACTGCGCGGTGCGGAGATTCCTTGAAGCATTTACGAAGTTGCGACACATGGAAGACATCGTGGATATGAGAGAATTGCGGTGGCACCTCCAATTTATAAGCCACCTGACCACGTCTAGCAATTTTGCGGAAAGGACCAATGTAGCATGGAGCTAACTTGCCCTTGATTCCAAAACGGTGAGTGCCCTTCATAGGGGTGACACGCAAATAAGCTTGATCACCAGGTTGATAAGTCAAACCCCATCGTTTGCGATCATAGTTGCTCTTCTGATGGTCCTGAGCCGCCTTGAGATTTTCTCGGACAATACGGACTTGTTCTTCGGCGTGTTGAATAATGTCTGGTCCCACAAGTGGTCGTTCCCCTGTTTCTGACCAATTCAGAGGGGTTCGACACTTACGTCCATAAAGTACTTCAAAGGGAGCCATTTTCAAGCTGGCTTGATAGCTGTTGTTATATGAGAATTCCGCATAAGGAAGAGATTCTTCCCACTTCTTGCCGAAAGAAATGACACAAGCTCGAAGCATGTCTTCAAGCACTTGATTGACTCGCTCGACTTGGCCTTGGGATTGAGGGTGATAAGCTGAACTCCAGGTAATATGAGTTCCCATAGCTTCTTGGAAACTTTCCCAGAACTTTGAAGTGAAAAGGCCGCCATGGTCCGAACTGATCTCCTTCGGAATACCGTGGAGTGATACAATTCTGGAGATATATAATTCTGCTAACTGACTAGCAGTGATCGTCTCCTTGACAGGCAGAAAGTGTGCAACTTTAGAGAGTTGGTCGACGACGACAAGAATAGCATCGTGACCGTTTTGTGACTTGGGAAAGCCAGTAATGAAATCCATCTGAACCTTATCCCATTTCCATAGAGGAATAGGAAGTGGTTGCAGAATTCCAGCAGGTTTCTGATGTTCTGCTTTAATGCGACGACACACATCACATTCAGCAACATATCAAGCAATATCCTGCCTCATTTTAGACCACCAATACATTTGACGGAGATCATGGTACATCTTGGTGCTACCCGAATGAATAGACAGCGGGGTATCATGTGCCTCCTTCATGACCTTGTCAGTCATAAGCTCGAAGCGAGGTACCACAATGCGGTTTCTGAAATACAAGGTTCCATCTTCAGACAGCGAGAAATCCCTGTACTTTTCAAGGTGAAGATCTTTCTTCATCAGATCAATTTCAGCATCTTTAGCTTGCGCATTCTTAACAGCTTTCTCAAGATCTGGTTGTATCACAAGGTTATTAAGAGAACCTTGTGGAACAATACACAGATTCAGCTTGGGCAGTTCTTCGAAAAGACGAGGTTGAGCTCTCCTAACCATGAGGTTGTCGCAATAGGACTTGCGGCTTAAGGCATCAGCCATCACGTTAGCCTTGCCAGGGGTATAGGAAATACCCAAATCATAGTCCGCAATGGCCTCCATCCATCTTTGCTGACGGAGGTTTAGAGATGGCTGAGTGAACAAGTACTTCAGACTTTTATGATCAGTGTATATCTCGCAACGATTACCGAGAAGGTAATGTCACCACAACTGTAGTGCATAAATGACAGCAGCTAATTCTAGATCATGTACCGGATAATTCTCTTCATGTGGGCGCAACTGACGAGAGCCATAGGCAATCACTTTACGCTCTTGCATTAGGACACAGCCTAATCCTTCACGGGATGCATCACAATAGATCACAAAATCTTTGCGAGAATTTGGTGGAGCAAGTACTGGGGCAGAAGTCAGCTTGTCTTTGAGTGTTTGAAAACTTTCCTGACATTTTTTTGTCCATTCAAATTTAACGCCCTTGTGAAGCAGATCAGTCAGGGGCTTAGCAATCTTAGAAAAGTTCTCGACAAATCGACGGCAATAGCTTGCAAGGCCGAGAAAACTTCTCACTTGCTTGACGTTCTTCGGAGGAGTCCAGTCAAGAATAGCCTGAACCTGCTCCGGGTTAACAGCAATTCCATCCTTGGAAATCACATGACCAAGGTAGGTTACTTCAGAAAGCCAAAATTCACATTTGGAGTATTTGGCATACAACTGGTGTTCTCGGAGCCTTTCCAATACAAGAAGGAGGTGTTCAGCATGTTCTTCTTTATTCTTCGAATAAACCAGAATATCATCCAAGTAAACCACGACGAATTTGTCGAGGTAATCCATGAAGATGTAATTCATCAGTCGGGAGAATGTGGCTGGAGCATTTGTTAAGCCAAATGACATGATAGTGTACTCGTAAGAGCCATAGCGAGTAACAAATGCAGTCTTGGGAATATCCTCTTCACGAACACGGATATGATGATAACCCAACCTCAAGTCGAGTTTAGAAAACACCGATGACCCAGCAAGTTGATCATACAAATCATTGATCCGAGGAAGCGGATATTTGTTCTGGATGGTGGCTTGGTTAATGGGCCGATAATCCTGAACCAATCGGTTAGTTCCATCCTTCTTCTTAACGAAGAGTGAAGGTGCTCCCCAAGCAGAGGAACTGGGGCGGATGAAACCTTTCTTAAGTGACTTGTTGATTTCTTCCTTAAGCTCGAGAAGGTGGTGTGGAGGCATCTTATAAGGAAGCTTCGCAATAGGAGTTGTGCATGGTTTCAAGTCGATGACAAACTCGACAGCTCTAGCAGGGGTATTCCTGGAAGTTCCTCTGGAAAGACATCTTGAAAATCACAAACAACTGGAACGTTCTCGATGCCTTCAAGAGGTGAAGCATTCAATGCATTCAGAGCATATATCTGGCTCTCAGCATCCTGTGCTATTCGGGCTGAGTAGTTGATCACCTGACCAGAAGGGTGTGTGAGCTGGACTGTCTTAGTAGCACAGTCAATCAAAGCATTATGGGCTGTCAACCAGTCCATACCGAGAATGATGTCTATGTCGGAAGGTCCAAGTACAATGAGAGAAACCGGAAAAAGTAGACCTCCAATCTCGATGTGGTTGTGAGGGCTTAGCATTGTGGTTTGCCACTTGGATCTTGGGGACTGAACCATTAGAGGAGTGGGTAATTTTTCCAGGTATAACTCATGTGACTGAGCAAATTGTTGGGACACAAAAGCATGCGATGCTCCTGAATCAAAGAGAACAGAGGCTGGTACTGAATTCACAGAGAGTGTTCCCAGCACGATAGTTGGTTCCTTCTGAGCCTTTTCAGCATTGACATGATTGGCATGGCCAAGTACAACAGCAGACGGTATGATATTACGGTTTCTGAATCGGCGGTTTCGACAACTCTTCTTACGACCATTAGGAGGACGTGGCGCAACCTGAGGAGAAGCTATAGCATCAGGCGGTCCATCATGAACCGTTAGCTGTCTTGGCGGTGAAGGCAGACGAGGTGCAACATATGACGGCCTTGGTGTTGGAGCAGGTCGGTGGTAAACATTGTGGGGAATCCAGACTTGACGTTTATGAACAGGCTGACCCGAGGATGAGCCAACATCTCGAGTACGCTTGAGCGACTCCTGGTACTTAGTCAGAGCAGTTTCAACTTGGAAAGATTGGCTGACAAGCGTTGCGAAGTCTGTGGAATCATGGGCAGCAAGTGCAAGGTTTATATCAGTACGCAGTCCTTCACGGAATTTCTCCTGCTTGCGTGCGTCAGTGCAGACGTCATCTTCAGCATAGCGGGACAATTCAAGAAATTTCCTCTGCTATTCATCCACAGTCATTGTACCCTAAGAGAGTTTGCGGAACTCCTACTTCTTCTGGTCCATCAGACCTTGAGGAATGTACCATGCATGAAAAGCTGACTGAAATTCCTGCCAAGTGGTTACTGTTTCAGCAGGCAACATACCCTTGTGGCTTTCCCACCATTGAGCAACTGATCCCCTCAGGTGATACGTCGCATATGTGACGTAACTTTCAGGGATAACATTGGCCGACTTCATCTGGAAGGCAATGTCACGGAGCCAATCATCAGCATCCATTGGATCAGTCGAGCTGCGAAAGGTGGACGGATTGAGGCGCACGAATTCCGGCAGAGTTATTGGTGTAGGCTGTTGATGAGCATTCTGGTTAGGGAACTGGGCCAATATCCCGGTCATAACCTGACGGTTCAACTCAAACTGCTGCATCATTGCGGCAATATAAGGTGGAGGTGGAGGATCGTCAGCCATCCTGCCAAATCAACAGGGGCAGTTTAGCAAGAAAAACTGCAGGTGTATGGAGTTATTCATGATGTAACACGGGAAATGAACAGGAAAGGCATTAGATGTATGATAGTAGTCATTAAAGACATACCTATCCATGCACAGAGTTAGATTCAAACGGATAGTACGCGCTCGGGAATGCTCGCAGCTAGACAAACTAGGCGGCGCGCAGGCACGCGGTAAGGAAGCACACAACGAGACATAGCAAAGGCTACATCCACGTCGGAGAAAACTGCTGGGGCGAGGAATCTGCAAGTGACAACACAGGGTGCCCTCGATAAAAGGATCCTATAAGCAGAACCTGGCCCGCAATCTTGAAGGAAAGAGGGAAATTTAAGAACACCGGGTGGATGTGATCACGAGAACCTAATGTTGGAGTTAGTAAAATTTTAACCCGAATAGAAGAGAGTTCAGAGTCCCAGAGTAAAGATCAAGGAGTAAAAGATCCTAATACCACCCAGTTGGCGACGTGGGCCCGTAAGCCACACAGCCATGTTAGTAAAACAGTTTTCGGTTACTAGACTCAACTTCGGCCAAAGAGTTCGAAAGGGGATTCCTAGAGGCAGTCGGCTCTGATACCAACTTGTGACGCCCCCAGCTCAATCATGCACTAATCATACACACAAATGCACACGATCAAGCCTAAGGACTCACGAGAAGATATCACAACACAACTCTAAAATATAAATAAAGTCATACAAGCTTTATATTACAAGCCAGCGGAAGCATCAGATATCTGAGTACAGATATAAAAGAAAAACACAGATAGGCCCTTAGAAGGCAGGGCAATAGAAAACACTACGATCGAAAGGCGCAGGCCTCCTGCCTGGGACCCTTCGATCCTACTCCTAGTCGTTGACCAACTCGTAGTAGTATCCACCCTCGGGGTGTAGTAGCGATCATCGGCATGGGCAGCTGTCTCAGGGGGCTCAGTCATCTGGTTGCACCAAAAGGATATGGGGAAAAAAGAAAGCAAAGCAACCGTGAGTACTCATCCAAAGTACTCAGCAAGCAAGGATCTACACTACATATGCAACCTTATCAAAGGGAGGCTGTATATGTGGACTGGGCTGCAGAAATGCCAGAATAGAGGGAAGGCCTAGTCCTATCGAAGACTAGCATCTTCAGAGGTCTTGCAGCATTAGAAGAGTGTAGATTAGCACAATATAAAGTAGTAGTATCATTAAGTCTCAACCTCACCCAGAGATCCTTTCTCGACTCCCTGCGAGAAAGAAATCCCAGAGCCATACAGTCATCAACCTCGTCCTGAGATCCCTTCTCGACTCCCTGCGAGAAGCAATCCTAGAGCCATAGTATCCAGTTCTAGTTGTATCGATCGGGATACAACTCCGAGTGTCCGTTACCGAGGATCCGGCTATGCATAGATTAGTTCTTCCCTGCAGGGGTGCACCAACTTACCCACCACGCTCGCTTAGCTCCAGCCGAACACACTTTTCTGGGTCATGCCCGGCCTCGGCCAAACGACACACCGCAATCCTACATAGAGCTCAGCAGAGAGGTCCCCGCCGGTCTACAACCTAAGCGCCTAGGGGTCTTGGGCCATCGCCCTGTGCACTCCGGGTCGTTGTGTGCAAGGTGGATACCAGCACCGCCTCGGATGGTCGGTACGATCCGACCGTGCCACAATGCTGAACTGGACATCTGACAGAACTTTCGGCTGATGCCACGATGTGAAGTGCCCATAACTTTTCCCGTGTGATGGTTAGTGCTATCGGGCCAGAGGCCCACTCAAATCAAATATCCAAATTGTTAGTACCTTGGGGGTGCGGTAACGAGAAGAGACTCACGATCGATGTGACCCCGTCGCCCCGTCTCGAGGACTTGCCGCAAGGGCTAAGAATGCCCGGCCGCGCCTCGTATTCATCTCACAGTTAAACTCCAAGTCAACACGACTTCTCAAAAGACTGTCGGGAACTCAGGTCCACCTCAACCAGGTGGTACCGCCTGTCCCTCCAGTCCTGCAGTAACAGTCTCACGGGTACCCCTCGGGGCCGACCCGCCTTTCCAAGTATCAGTAGTACAGTCTAAGTATCCGTGTGTCCAAACATCAAGGGAAAATCCGAGGTATCACCCTCGATGGATACCCACTCGATGTAACTGTCAAGGTGAACTTAGGAGGAATCACCCTCGATGGGTTCACACTTGATGTGTTGCACGACAGGGTCGTATCGAAAGTGGAGAAGGAGGAATCACCCTCGATAACCACGACCAAATAGCTACTCTACAGAGTTAACATCTGAAGTGCTACACGAGGTATCACCCTCGGCACTCGATGGTAACGATGCAGTGTCGTACAACCAAGGGGGTGATGTGCGGTGTCGGGGCCTGTCTTCGATCCCGTTGATCGGGTCTTCTGATAATCCAGCGGGGCAGTCGGGACAAATGGGGTCACTGATAGGTCTCTACCCAGCCTATACTAGATAGTTTAGGATAAGCAGGTAAGGTATCAATAGCAGGTTACAATAAACAGGCTATGCATCAGAATAGGTAAAGCAATAGCAGCAGCAATTCTAATGCAAGCATGAGAAAATAGAATGGGTGATATCGGGATGATCAAAGGGGGGGCTTGCCTGGTTGCTCGGCGGCAAAGGCAAGGTCGTCAACGGTGGCGTCGGGCTCCGGAGCTGCGTCGGTACCGGGAACTGCGTCGGGGTCTAACGAGAGAGAAGAGGGAGAGGAAACAGTATAAATACACAGCAAACCTGAGCAACACAATGTATGACATGACAATATGCAGTGCCGGGTGTGTCCTAACGTATGGTTGCACAACATCGAGGAAGGGGGAATCCATCCGGGAATGTTTTCCCGGTTCCGGACATTTGTCAGACAGATGACCGGAGGGGAACGGTTCCATGTTCGGGTAGTTAGGGACGTGTGACGGACGAACGGACCACGTATTCGGACTCGACTCGAAATTCTGAGCAACTTTCATGTACAAAGTTTTTCGATCTGAGCTACGGCTTATTTTCTACGATTTTCTAAAGATTTTAGCATTTTCTGGAATTATTTTTATTAAATAAACCAACAATATCCAGAACAGTGAAATGTGACGTCAGCAGAACGTCACGATGACGTCAGCAGGTTAACTCCAGCGGGTCCAGGTCAAACCTGACCAGTGGGCCCCACATGTCATACACAGGGGCTAACTGAGTTTAGTTAATTAGGCTTCTGGGCCCACCTGTCAGTGTCAGATTAGGTTAATTAAGTTAGTTAAATTAGTTCTGTTAATTAGGGGGCGATGGGCCCCATTGTTAGTGGCTGGGCCGGTCCAGTCAGCAGGGTTGACCAGTCAACAGGCCAGCCGGGACCCCCAGGGGCCCACGGGTCAGTGACCCTGGGGGTGGCCACGTGGCGCCAGGTCAGTGCCGGCGACCGGAGTTGCTCCGGTGAGCCAGGAACGCGGCGGAGGGCTCGGCCTTCGCCGGAAAACGGCTACGGGCTACCGTTCGAGCCGTGGTCGGGCTCGTATGGACGCGGGCGGAGCGGCGCATCCATTGGTGGCTTCAGTTAGGGTTGGGGCAGACTGCAACGATGGCGGCGAGTGGTGAGGGCGGCGGCCGGAATCGGTCAAGGTCGGGCGAGCGGCTACGGGGCGAGTTAGAGCACGCAAAGGGGCGGGGGCGAGGTCTATGCGCGCGCGCGAGCAAGATGGGCACAAGCCCGCGACCTTTTGGTCGCCGGAACGGCGCCGATGATGAGCTACGCGGCGGCGAGCTCGGGCGAGAAGGGGGCGGCGCGTACGGTGCAGAGGAGAGCGCAAGGAGAGGGGGAGGAGGACGGGGTGCTCACGGCTGTTGCAGAGAAGGCCCGGGGACGGCTCGAGGTGCTCGGGGCGGCGTGAATCGACGGCGAGCTCTGGCGCGTCCGAAGGTGGAAGACGATGCTGGCGCCGGCGTTGTGGAGTGCTCCGGGTCCCGTGGTTCGACGGAGAAGGACGGGAGGACGAGGCGGAGCTCGTGGGCACGTCAGCTTGGCGCAGGGAGGACGGTGGCCACGGTGGCGCAGCGGTGCGGTGGCGGAGGTGCTCAGCAGAGGAGGGGACGAGGCAGGGAGAGGGAGAGAGTGGCGAGGGAGAGGCCAGGGGGTCGCGAGGCTGCCTCTTATCCACCCACGGCGAGCGGCAAAGCCGCTGTCGAGCGCGCGAGGATGGGGGCCCCGGGCGGGCACGCGCGCGAGTGCGGCTGGAGACGACAGCGAGGGGGGGATGAACAGCGCGATGTGGGGGACGGCAGGCGGTGGGCTGGGCCGCCTGTGCTGACTAAGGCCCAGCCACTGTGGGCTTTTCATTTTCTCTCCTTTTCTGTTTCTGTTTTCTTTTTAGTTTCTGTCTTGCAAATAGTTTGGCACCCAAATGAATTTTGTAAAATATGTGACCTGGTCCATAAATCACAGGGCAACATATCCTATCACCAAAAATTAGCTTGGGGTATTTATCATTTCATATTTATATTATATTAATTAAAAGGTTATTAAATATTGTTTTCAGCCACTGTTTGAGGATGTTTAAGTCATTTATCCAATTCCAATGAGGTTGGTTTCAATTTTAGAATTGTCTCTGATTTACTTGCTATCTAATGAATAATTTAGTTTCTGATTTGAACAACTTTTATTTTCCACTTTCAGTTTGAATTTCCATTTGAATTTGAATTTGAAAAGAGATAGTATCCAAATGATGTTTAAGCACTGTTGATCATGATGACATGGCATTATCAAAAGGGAATTACTGTAGCTAACCACTGGGGGTGTTACAATGATCATATTCTTCCTCAGAATCCATTTTCTTCCCAATGAATGCACGAGCTCTGCTGGAACTGCTCTTCTTGCGCGATGAAGATTTTGGTGAAGACTTTGACGATTTCTTCTTCTTGACATTAGAGTCAATCATCTCTGCTCTTCTTCTTCTTCTTCTTTGATTTCTTTTCCCAGAGAAGACAGTCAGCAATGTAGTGGCCAGACTTACTTGCATTTGTGGTAGGTCTCTTCTTGTAGTCCCGAGAAGAAGTTTCTCTAGTGTTCTTCGAGTCATACATTGAAGACTTCCCAAAGCGGCTTTTCTTTGAAAACTTCTATAATTTCCTCACCAGCATTGCAAGTTCTCTGCCAATTTCTTCGGCACCACAAAAACTGCATTCGGATTCTTCTTCAGATGAAGAAATTGCCTTGGCTTTTGCTTTTGCCTTTAGTGCGAGGTCTTCCATAGCTGAGACCATACGTATATATTTTCTTAGCTTGTTGAAATTCATGAGTATTGAGCCTCTCAATAATATCAGCAGGGTCAAGTTGCTTGTAATCAGAACGCTCTTGAATCATCAGGGCCAAGGTGTCAAATGAACTATCAAGAGAGCTCAGCAATTTCTTCACCACCTCATGGTCGGTGATGTCAGCAGCGCCAAGAGCCTGAAGCTCATTGGAGATATCAGTGAGGTGGTCGAAGGATTGCTAGACGTTCTCATTGTCGAGCCTCTTGAAGCAGTTGAAGAGATTGTGAAGAACATCAACTCGGGAGTCACACTGAGTTGAAACTCCTTCGTTGACCTTGGAAAGCCTATCCCAGATAAGCTTTGTTGTTTCCAGGGCACTCACTCTGCCATATTGTCCTTTGTTCAGATGCCCGCATATGATATTCTTTGCTTGAGAATATAGTTGCTTGAATCTCTTCAGATCAGTGGCGTTGACACTCGGACCCATCAGAGGGATGCCATTCTCGACGATAAACCTGAGATCATTCTCAATGGCCTCAAGATGCATACGCACCTTGTTCTTCCAGTAGGGATAGTCTGTTCCATCAAAGATGGGGCACGTAGCGGATAACTTGATCATACCTGCGATCGACATAATTAAAACTCCAGGTGGTTAAACCAAATCACACAGAACATGGGAGTACATTGCTCTGATACCAATTGAAAGCGCGGGTTTACTCCCAAAGGGAGGTGAATGGGAGATTTTTAGAAATTTGTCAAACTCTGATGAATTTGACGAACATCAGAGTGAAGAAATAGAAACGTGAGCTAGACTAATTCATCACGGAATCATAAAGCATGCATACAAGATAGATGCAAGTGAAGAACATGCAATCATACAAGCATTCAGGCATAGAGAAGATGAACTTAAAAAAATGAAAAACAACATGATGAAAGTCTTTAGTTCAAATTCTTCAGAAGTATATCATAGATTCTTCAGCAGCGAAATACCAGAAAGTAAAAGGTTGAGGAATTTGAAACCAGGTAGGCTCGGTGATGACACGAGGATTTGGTAGACCAGTTCCAGTTGCTGTACCAATTGTACGTCTGGTTGAGGCGGCTGAAATCGAACTCCAAAGACACTAAGTCTTCACCGTATTCCTCTTGAGCTAACGTCACAGCAGACCTCACCCAATCACTCGTGGTAAATCTTCAAGGTACACTTCCAAAACCTTCATAGAGTTGTTCACCGGCACGCCACAATTACTCTTGCGTGCTCAGAACATGACACCTAACCGTCTGGAAGAATGACAGTCTTCAAAGGTAACAAGCGTCGGATCAGACAGATCAAACTCTTCAATGATGCTCAATCACTTTGGCTCTAGTTGAGTTTTTCCTCACTTAGGTTTCTCACAAAGTCGTCAGAGGAAGGGTGGCTCTCAAATGACAAGTGTCAATCACTCTCTAGAGCAGCCCACCAACTAGTGGTTGTGGGGGCAGCTATTTATAGCCAGGGGCAACCCGCCATGAATTGTCATAAATGCCCCTTCAGACATGACCGGTGTCGGTGTGAAAACTGGCAGACCTCGGGGTAGGGGGTCCTGAGCTGTGGATCTCGGACAGATGATAATAGGAACAGGGAGATGATGTTTTACCTAGGTTCGAGCCCTCTTGATGGAGGTAAAACCCTACGTCCTGCTCTTGTTTATATTGATATAGATGTATCAAGTACAGAGTTGATCTACCTCGAGATTGTAAGATGTGGTCTAACTCTAGGGCTAGGTGAATGATATTGTGTTGATGTCCCCTCTACGAGCTAAACCCTTTGTCTTAAACACACGCCAGGTAGGGTATCTAGGGTTACATGGTCGGTATCTTGATGTGGAGGCGGTAGGTGAAGTCTTGGAGTATACGACTGTCGGTACAACAAACCCTGGGTCTGTTGCCCAGACCGTGCACAGGCCTAAAAGAGCAAGGTTGCAACATCCAAGTCCAGACCAAGCAAGGAGAGATGGATCTTTGAGGAATCAAAGGGCAGAGCAAGAAGACCAAGACAAGCTAAATGAGCAATACACTGCTAAGGAAAAACCTCCCTTGCCGGGCAGCCGAGCCTGGCGAGGACGAGGTGGCCCCGAAGACAAGCCTCAAGACTGTCCCGGCAGGCCTGCCGGGCACTGCGAAAGCAAACTACCCCGCCAAGGCTTCACCGCTCCACCACACAGCGACGCAAGTCATCGATCGATGTGGTGTCAAGCCCCCAAGTGACTAAGTGGCTATTATTCGACACATGGCAGCCATTTCCAGAGGAAACCACCTCCAAATGACACCCGTCCAGAGACGTGTCAGGCAGACAGGCGAGAAGGTGGCCAAGCAGCCCGGCAAGGCTTGCCGAGCAGGCTACGACGTGACACTAAGTGGCGCATTTAATGTGCTCTGCTCTGCCTGCAGAGATAGGTATGATAACACTGTTTGCTATCTAATCAGTACACAATGACTGATTTGCCACTGTGGTAACCCCTTGATCTATAAAAGGAGGGCCATGGCAACCGGAGAAAGGGTTTGGAACCTTGTACACTCGTACACGCGTAGCTGCTCTCGCCCAGAGGCAACCCCTGCCGGGCAAGAGCGTTGCGTTTCCACCACAATCCACCATCAATCCACCAAAGCAGGAGTAGGGTTTTACGCCTCGCGGCGGCCCGAACCTGGGTAAAAACTGTCGTGTGATCTCTGTCGTGCTGCACTACGGTTCTCTGCTCTTTGTGCAATGCGCTCAGCCCCCCGCCGAACCAAAAGGGGCTGATGGCCCCATAGGTGGCCGTGACTTCCCACGACATCTTTGGCGCGCCAGGTAGGGGGCTGCGCTTGCGCGAACCCGAGAAGCGTATGCAGCGCGTCATCTTCATCGACGGCTCCATCGTTCATGGCGCCCAAGAAGAAGCCCAATGTTGCGGCTCACCCCTCCACCTCGAAGGCCCCGTCGCACGTGACCGCGGGGGCTATGAGGACGCATGGAGACATGGACGTTGCGGGGGACGTGGTCGGCGCAGGCGGTGTTGTCACCACCTCCCCTGCGGCAGAAATGAGAACAGAAGGCACCGGGGGAGTACAGCACCCCAGCGGCCATGCTCCACAAGGTACGGGTGGAGAAATCATTCTGTCTGCACCTCTCCGCCCGGCCGAAAGGCACAGCCGCAGTGGCGGCTCTCGCTCTGGGGCGAATCACAACTCTTCGGCCGCTCCCGCTACGGGCGCGGCCGCAGGGCGTGCGCCACTCCCGAAGCGGGCCGACCCAGTCGATGCGCCAAATGGAGCCGCTGGTCCTCAAGCGCCTCCACCTCATCATCACGCCACCGTGGCCACAGGCTCATGACAACGAGAACACAGCGCAGCTACTACTGGCACCGTAAGGAGCCAGGTGACGCCACGGTCTACATCGTCATCCATGCCAAGCACCGCTTCAGAGGCTATGGCGCAGGCCCAGCTGCTGTTGAGATTTCCGCCGGTGGCCGATCAGATGGATGAGTGGAGGGCCACCATTCAAAGCCTGATTGGTTTTGTCGAGGCGGGAGGATCACAATGAGCTGGCCTGCCACGGCCTCCCCAGGCGACGACAATGGCTCGCGCGGCTGGCCATGCCGAGGGGGCTACCCCCACGGTGCAGTCCCCTTCGCGGCAGCCCACGCGAGGGCCACAACCAGAGCCACACGACCAAGAACCCGACGACATCTTGATGGATTCGTCCGGCCCTCTAGCCCGTCAGGACCAGCGGCAAGCCCCAGAAGACGGGCAAGGGGAAGGCGCGCGCGTCACCATCGAGCGACGCCGCGACACCCACCGCCAGTCTGATAGGCGCAACGGCCCCGACGTCGACGAGACTGCGCCCGGTGAGGGTGGGTGCCTACCTTTCGAGGTTGGGTGCCCCGCCTTCACTCGCGGGCTGTGGCAAGTCCGTTGGTCGTCTTCCCTCACATTCAAGCCGGAGATACCAGAGAAGTACGAAGGGAGATTGAACCTGGCAGAGTTCCTGAGTGTTTACACCATCGCTGTTCAGGCTGCTGGGGGAAGAGACGAGAAGGTGCTCGCCAACTACTTCCCTTTGGCACTCAAGCCAAATGTGAGGTCTTGGCTCATGCACCTGCCGGAGAACTCCATTTCAACTTGGGCTGACCTGTGCCATGAATTTGTTGGCGCCTTTACGGGCGGCCATCAAGAACCAGGGCAGCCCAGCGATCTGCAGCTCCTCCCGCAGAAAGAAGGGGAGACCCTGCGGAAGTACATGCAAAGGTTCAGTCGAGTGCACAGGAACATCCCAGATATCCATCTGGCGGCCGTGATAGCTGCATTCCAGTCCAACGTGCGCAACCGTAGGATACGTTCCAAAATGAACGTGCGGCTGCCCAGGACTGTGAGTGAGTTATACACACTGGTGGATAAGTGTGCTCGCATAGAGGAGTGAAGGCAACTTCCCGGCGAAGAGGACGGCATCGACATCGACTCAGACGATGACGATGACGCCACCAGCCAGAAGAATAACAAGAAACGCAATAAGAAGGGCAAGGAGAAAGTTGTGATGGCCGTCGAAGGATCAAGCACACCTAGTACCGGCAAGAAGGCCAAGGCCGAAGCCCCCGGCAAGGAGGTTGCCGCATGCACCGACTGTCAGGCAGCTGCGGCTGCCGAGAAGGCCGGGAAAGGTGAGGGGCCATATTGCAGGATCCATAGGACCAAGGGCCACGACCTTCAGGAGTGCCATCAGGTTGAGTAGCTCATCAAGAAACAGAGAGCTGAGTACAAGAAGCGTGATAAGGAGAAGAATCAGGATGGTGTTGGCGGAAAGGGCCATGGCTGCGGAGTAAGCCGCCCCGGCAAGGCTCCTCAGGATCAAGGGAAACCCGCCAGAGACCGTGAGAAAAAGGATTGCAATGATGAGACCGATGAGGGAGATGAAGAGGAAACCAGTGAGCAGGAATTCCAGAAAGCCACTGACGCCTTGTGCATTGACGGGGGTGCATCTCTGCACTCCTCTCACCACCAACTTAAACAGTGGGCGCGTGAAGTCAATGCCATGAAGCCAGCGGCAAATTCTCGGAAGCCGCTCAAGTGGTCCCGCACACCCATCATCTTTGACGAAGAGGATCACCCTGACCGCACCACTGCGGTAGGGTGCGTGCCATTGTTGGTCTCACCAACAATACGCAACCTCAAAGTCACAAAGATGTTGGTTGACGGCAGGGCCGGGTTGAATCTGATATCTCCAAAGGTCATCAGCAAACTTCAGATGGCAGATGAGGAGCTCAAGGTTACTGGCACGTTCCAAGGAGTCAACCCCGGTAGGAGTCGTCCTAAAGGAAAGATCACGCTGCCAGTGACGTTCGGGGGGGAGTTAAACTACCGGAATGAGAAGATCATGTTTAACGTGGTTGACCTCCCCTTGCCGTACAACGGACTCCTTGGTCGCCCAGCTCTGGCCAAGTTCATGGCGGCATCCCACTATGACTACAACACCTTGAAGATGCCAGGGCCGATAGGAGTCATTTCCATTCCGTCAGATCAGAAAGACGCAGTCATATGCGTGGACAAGATGTACCGGGAAGCAGTCGCGATGAAGGCTGCGGAAGCCAGTGTTCCCGCCAAGGAAAGTAAGAAAATGAAGAGAGCTAGCAAGGATGCCAGCAAGGAATCCGGGAAGCGTGCCTCTTCGGGGTACGCTGCGCCTGTCGATGACTTGCCGGAGAGTTCCAATCGCAAGAGATCCAAAGCTACTGCGCCTGCTATGAAAAAGGTCCTGGCAGGACTGGCTGGCGCTGATGGTACCTTCACTATCAGTGCCACCCTCGATGACAAATAGGAAAGCGCGCTCATTGCCTTCCTACGGGCGAATGTCGATGTGTTTGCTTGGCAACCATCTGACATCCCCGGTGTTCCCAGGGAGGTAATCGAGCACCACCTTGCTGTCTGCCCACATGCCCGGCCCGTCAAGCAGAAGGTCCGGAAGCAAGCTTTAGAGTGGCAACAATTTATTGCCGAGGAGATCAAGAAGCTTGAAGCAGCTGGTTTGGTCAGGGGAGTGTTGCATCCCACATGGTTGGCAAATCCAGTGGTGGTGCGCAAGGCGAATGGGAAATGGAGGCTTTGCATAGATTTTACGGATCTGAACAAGGCATGCCCGAAGGACCCGTTCCCCTTGCCGCGCATCGACCAGATTGCGGATTCCACTTCCGGGTGCGATCTGCTTTCCTTTTTGGATGCCTACTCTGGATACCACCGGGTCTTCATGTCTAAGGAAGACGAGGAGAAAACCGCATTCATAACCCCGTATGGCACGTATTGCTTTGTACGGATGCCCTTTGGGCTCAAGAGCACCGGATCCACCTTTGCAAGAGCAGTACAGATTGGCTTCGAGTCCCAGTTACACAGAAACATTGAAGCTTACATGGATGATATTGTGGTCAAGACCAAGGACAAATCAACCCTCATCCAGGATTTGGAAGAAAACTTTGCCAATCTGCGTAAGATCAACTTGAAGCTTAACCCGGAGAAGTGTGTGTTTGGTGTCCCCTCCGGTAAGCTACTTGGCTTCTTTGTGTCTCATCGAGGGATAGAGGCCAACCCCGACAAGATCAAGGCTATCGAGCAGATTCAAGCACCTAAGACGGTCAAGGACATGAGGCATTTGACAGGATGCGTGGCCGCACTGAGCAGGTTCATTTCCAAGTCTGTCGAACGCACCTTGCCATTCTTCAAAATCTTGAAGCAGGCAGGACCTATGGAGTGGACCCCGGAGGCAGACGTCGCGCTACAAGATTTGAAGACCTATCTTTCCTCTGTGCCCACCTTGGTCGCTCCCAAACCGCAAGAGCCGTTGCTGCTATACTTAGCGGCAACCAATCAAGTGGTCAGCGCGGCACTGGTGGCGCAGCGGGAAGTGGATGACGCGAGAACCACAACCACCGTCCGCTCTGGGGAAGAAAATGGATCTATCCCGACAAGGCCAGAGTCAGTCCAGAGCGAAGAAAGGCAGGGCAGCGGAAACGGTTCTCTGGTCACGGCAAAGAAGAAAGTGGTGCAGCGCCCGGTGTACTTCATCAGCTTCCTGTTATAGGGGGCTAGATCAAGGTACTCTGGCGTGCAAAAGCTGATTTTTTGCCTCATCATGGCCTCAAGGAAACTGCGCCACTACTTTCAAGCCCACAAGATCATAGTTGTCACCCGTTTCCCCTTGCAACGCATACTCCGAAACCCTGAGGCCACCGACAGGATTGTGGAATGGGCTTTGGAGTTGTCCAGCTTTGGCTTGAAGTTTGAAAGCATGTCAACCATTCAGAGCAGAGCACTAGCAGAATTCATCGCAGAGTGGACACCAACTCCTGATGAAGAGGTATTGGAAATAGTCATTCCCGGCAAGGAAGCGCCCCAAGAATGGATCATGTATTTTGATGGTGCCTTCTCCCTACAAGGTGCAGGGGCTGGCATGCTTCTTGTCGCTCCCACTGGGGAGCACCTTAAGTACGTCGTCCAGATGCACTTTCCTTGGGAGAGGGCTACCAACAATACTGCAGAGTATGAAGGGCTCCTTGCCGGGCTCAGGATTGCAACAGAACTGGGAATCAAGAAGCTGATCATCCGCGGAGATTCACAACTTGTGGTGAGACAAGTCAACAAGGATTATCAAAGTCCATTGATGGAGGCATACGTTGAGGAAGTGAGAAAGTTGGAGGAGCACTTTGATGGATTGCAAACAGAGCACGTACCCCGTGCGGAAAACAGCATCGCTGATCATCTGTCAAAGTGCGCTACGCAAAAACTCCCTGTGGAACTAGGGACTTTTGTTCTCCATCTGACTCAACCCTCCGTATCCCCGGCAACAATGGCCAGAAAAAGGAGGAAACTGGACTCCGGCAAGCCTCACCCGGCAGAGCCTCCCGAGGCTCCTGGCAGAGAGCTTGGCGGGAACAACTCCCTTTTGATCAGCGAGCTGCACCATCCCGCCAGACCACCGGTCCCTGCGGTCGAGAAGTGCGCTCCTGCGAATGAGGAGGTGCCGCTGGTCCTTGTTGCGGAGCCTCTGGCCCCAACTTGGGCATGGCACATAGTCCATTTTCTCCAAACTGGAGAACTCCCCGAAGAGCAAGAAGAAGCTGAAAGAGTAGCCCGGAGGGCCAATATGTATCAGTTTGTCGATGATACACTATACAGAAGGAGGCCCAATGGTGTGAAATTGAAGTGCATTTGCCGGGAGGAAGGAAAGGAACTGTTGGCAGAGGTACACAAAGGTATGTGCGGCTCACACATTAGATCAAGGGCTCTGGTTGGAAAAGCCTTTCGGCAAGGTTTCTATTGGCCCACAGCCCTCCAAGATACAGTTGAGCTCGTTACCAAATGTGAAGCCTGCCAGTTCCACTCCAAGAACATTCATCAGCCTGCCCAAGCTCTTCAGACGATCCTTTATCATGGCCCTTCTCGGTCTGGGGGCTCGATATCTTGGGCCCCTTCCCCCGTGCTACCGGGGGCTTTGAGTTCTTGTTCGTCGCTATCGACAAGTTCACAAAGTGGCCAGAGGTGGAGCCTGTGAGAAAGGTGACCGCTCAGTCAGCTATCAAGTTCTTGAAAGGATTGGTGTGCCGCTTCGGAATCCCTGCCCAGATCATCACTGATAATGGCACCCAATTCACGAGCCGCGCCTTCATGCGATATGTTCATGCCCTCGGAAGCAAGATCTTGTTCGCCTCTGTCGCCCATCCCAGAAGCAACAGACAAGCTGAGAGGGCGAACGCTGAAGTGCTGCGAGGTCTCAATACAAGAACCTTTGATAGACTACAGAAGTGTGGCAGGCAATGGATCGACGAGCTGCCGGTTGTTCTTTGGTCCCTCAGAACGACACCAAATCGAGCTACCGGGCAGACTCCCTTCTCCCTAGTCTATGGGGCAGAAGCAGTTATCCCCATGGAACTCATATTCGAGTCTCCTCAAGTGCTTGCCTACGATGAAGTAGCGCAGGAATGGCACCGATGTGACGATGCTGTGCTACTTGAGGAGAACCGTCTCCGGGCCGCTACGCGTGCTGCACAATACCAGCAAGCCTTGCGTCGCTATCACAGCCGCAAGGTTCGTGCTCGGGGTTTTGAGGAAGGCGGCCTTGTCCTTAGGCGTGTTCAGTTCGCCAAGGGTACCAACAAGTTGACGCCAAAGTGAGAAGGCCCTTACCGGGTAGTACGAGTCACCAGACATGGCGCAGTCTGTCTAGAGACCGGAGATGGCATTCAATTACAAAACTCATGGAACATTGAGCATCTCCGTAAGTTCTACTCGTAAGGCGCAGCTGTCGGGCCCTGCCTGGCAGCCACCCTTTTGTACAGGCCTTGCCTCTGTTGCATGTAACCCCTTGTACAAAGCCAGGTGCAGACCCTGAGCAATAGAAATAAACGAAGCGCTGGGGGGGGGGGGGCCCAAAACTTGCATGCATGCATAAGCATATCATGAGCATAGCATGATCATGTAGATAAGGTCGCATGAGGCATTGTTTTCATCTGCATTAAGTTGCAGGGTTCTTGCCGTGGACTCGGTCCCAAAAGAGAAGAAATGAAGACAAGCCTACGTGACGATCCTTGGCAAGCCAAACAGATAAGTTCTCTTCTTATCCTTATGTGTTCTGTAAGTAGAAACTTGTGCATATGAAAACCCCGTCTCCTTCGAAACTTAGGTGCTCCCATCCTTCGACTCGAACAATGCTTCGGTCAGGATGGTCGCAGTGGCCTTTGGCGGAGAAGGCTTGGCGGGGGGCTGGTCCCTCTTTGCGATTTGTGCCCGGCAGGCTTAGCCCCACAGCAACAATTCTAGGGCACCGGCAGGATAGCTTGCCGGGGATAACTTGTTTACTTGAACGTATAGAGGCATCTCACCTCTGCATGGGTATGATACATGCACAAGTGCCCGACAAAGCTTGTCTTTTTCATTAATATGCTGATGAACAAGTACAGATCTTACAGAACACAAACAAGGATAAAGAAGATTACATTATTTAGACTAAAGTTTGGCAAGTGCCTACATATTTTAGATTGAAAAAAGATAAGTGCCCCGTAATCCCTTTCTTGTCCCTCTCCTCCTAGGCACTGCGGTGGAAGAGGAAGAGGGCAAAAGGAGTGCCTGAGCAAGACACCCCCACTCGACCTCATCAGGACCTGCCGGGCGCGGCCTAACAAGATCGAGAGTGGCGAGGCTGCGAAGGAGAGGGGCGGAAGGAGCGGCTCGGTGGTGCCCTGGTCACCACCTCTAGGACCAACCAGAAGCCCCAGCAAAAGCACCGGCGGGGAGAACCACCGGAGCTCAGCTGGGAGACTGCTGGAGGAGGCGAAGGCACCAAGAGAGCGGCCCCCTCCCCGGTAACCAAGAGGCCGGTGATGATGGTGTCGGGGAGGGAGGGGAAGAACGGAAAGATGAGGCAGCAGGTCGGCAATACGAGACGAAGGCGTCGGTGCCATCGTACTCCGACCTGACGCCCTGCCACCCGCCTTCTCCGTCTTCCCTCATTCTTTCTTCATCACCATCACTCCAGGGGGGCGCCAGCTCCTCGAGCCGTTGCCTCCCCCGGAGAAGCTGCGGGCGATGACAACGTTCGAGACGCGCGAGGAGCATCACTCCCCACCTTGGAGGGCAGGAAGATGCCGCCGTCTTCGACATTCGCCCCGACTTCACCAAAGGGGGCAGTACCGGGATTACCAAGGGACCCAAATGATGCACCCCAGACAGATGCCGGGAGCCCTGGGAGCTCCGGCGTCAGGACAGGAAGCCGCAGTGGATCACGACAAGGTCTAGTGCCCCCCGCCGGACGACCGACCCGAGCAGCGGAGACAAGCATTCCACCATAGTGGAAAAACTTGGTACCTCCTGCACTGCGAGTGGCTCGACCGCCGCATCCCCTTCGGCCCCGGACCAGACTCACCCCCCGGGCGCCTACACAAGCTTTTGGCATCATCAACCCCAAGCCCGGGGCCTACCCCCGGTCTCTCCCTCTCAACATTGCAAGAAGAAGGAAGGAAATGGCGAGAAGAGGTGCATGGATGAGCACTTCCGCTTCCCCCTCGCCCTCTTTTATAAGCGGGCTGGAGGCTGATCCATCGGTGGGTAACCACCGTCCTTCTCCACCAACCCGAGAAGGCCGGGCCCCTGCCTTGATAGTCTCCCATGCCACGCGCCTCCGTTACCTACCCCACTCAATGCATGCAGCATACGTGGTTAGGGATAAGGGCGTGGTGGGAAGAGTGAATTGGCAGTTACTCGCCCGTGCGTTAAAGTCATTCACGGGCCATTACAATGGTGGCCCCACTACAATTGGCGTTACACGACGTGCGGAAGAACCGGAAACTGACCTGGACTCAGGTTAATGAAGAAGCAAAGAAGATCTCAAAAGACGAAGCAACTGCTACCCTCTTGCCTGTGCACTGGATAGGGCCTACCCCGACGACACCCGGCAGCGCATTCGGGCCAGGCCCAGGGGCTCCTGTCGGTATAACAAACCCTGGGTTTGTTGCCCAGACCGTGCACAGGCCTAAAATAGCAAGGTTGCAACATCCAAGTCCAGACCAAGCAAGGAGAGATGGCTCTTTGAGGAATCAAAGGGCAGAGCAAGAAGACCAAGACAAGCTAAATGAGCAAGACACTGCTAAGGAAAAACCTCCCTTGCCGGGCAGGCGAGCCTGGCAAGGACGAGGTGGCCCCGAAGACAAGCCTCAAGACCGTCCCGGCAGGCCTGCCGGGCACTGTGAAAGCAAACTACCCCGCCAAGGCTTCACCGCTCCACCTCACAGCGACGCAAGTCATCGATCGGTGCGGTGTCAAGCCCCCAAGTGACTAAGTGGCTGTTATTCGACACATGGCAGCCATTTCCATAGGAAACCACCTCCAAATGACACCCGTCCAGAGACATGTCACGCAGACAGGCGAGAAGGTGGCCAAGCAGCCCGGCGAGGCTTGCCGGGCAGGCTACGACGTGACACTAAGCGGCGCATTTAATGCGCTCTGCTCTGCCTGCAGAGATAGGTATGATAACACTGTTTGCTATCTAATCAGTACACAATGACTGCTTTGCCACTGTGGTAACCCCTTGATCTATAAAAGGAGGGCCATGGCAACCGGAGAAAGGGTTCGGAACCTTGTACACTCGTATGCGCGTAGCTGCTCTCGCCCAGAGGCAACCCCTGACGGGCAAGAGTGTTGTGTTTCCACCATAATCCACCAAAGCAGGAGTAGGGTTTTACGCCTCGCGGCGTCCCGAACCTGGGTAAAAACTGCCGTGTGATCTCTGCCGTGCTGTGCTACGGTTCTCCGCTCTTTGTGCAATGCGCTCAGCCTCCCGCCGAACCAAAAGGGGCTGATGGCCCCATAGGTGGTCGTGGTTTCCCACGACAACGACAAGTCTTTGGCACACGTAGTCTTGATCACATCCCGTCGTGCAACCTCCGGAGTCCATTTTTGACAAGAACCAAGGCACACTGGCCCAATCCGAGGAGCATGGGCCGACTAGGTTAGTACCCCCTAGTCCAGGACACCGTCACGAACCATCTGGAAGAATGATAGTCTTCAGAGGTAACAGGCGTCGGATCACAAAGATCATACTCTTTAGTGATGCTCAATCACTTTCGCTCTCATTGGGTTTTTCCTCATTTAGGTTTCTCACAAAGTCGTCAGAGGAAGGGTTGCTCTCAAATAACAAGTGTCAATCTCTCTCTAGAGCAGCCAACCAACTAGTGGTTGTGGGGGCGGCTATTTATAGCCAGGGTCAGCCCGACATGAATTGTCATAAATGCCCCTTCGAACATGACCGTTGTCAGGGTAAGGATCCACACGACAGCTGGCACACATCGCAGCAATGGTCGGAAATTTGGACTCTCAAATTCGACGGGGCACTCAATTTCCTCACGGTACTCAGATCGCACTGGCGAAATCCTAACTCCTTAGTCAGACCAAATTCGTCAGCGACCAGAAGAACCACGTCTCTATCGCTAACAAGTTCGTCAGCACTGCTAGACATTTCCAAAGTCTTCACTTGAAGAAATAGGCTTTGTATAGGTTTTGAGCATCACTTCAGAAATACGATTTATGTATCACCTAGACCTCCTTTAACAGTATGGTGTTTCCTATGACTCAAATAAGAAGAAAGAAACTACGAAAACAAAGTCTTCAAGCTTCCAATTCTTCACTTCAATTTATTCAAAGGCCGCACCAAGTTCTTCACATGAAGAAATACATTTTTAGGGGTCGTCTTTCCTCAGTTAAACCAAATCTTCAGGGACTATAACTCTTGTGTACACTCACAAACACATTGGTCCCTTAACCCATCTGTCTTCAGTACTCGAAAACCACTAAGGGGGCACTAGATACACTTACAGGGAAGCACACACATGCAGTTCACGTGTGCCGGACCTCCTCCTCCCTTAATCCTTCTCTCCAAGATTATGTGGTTGCCTCTCAGCGCCTGAAAATCGGGAGGCACTTGCGTGTGTGGGGGCATTGGGGCGGGCACTGCAACACCGTTAGTCGTGGAAAGCCCGCTAGAGGAGGCAGAGACAATGTGCGAGGAGAGAGAGATAAAAGAAGAGAAGAGAGAGGCTGCGGCGTGGATCCATGGTGGTTTTTGTTGACATGGAGTAGGCCAGGCGGATGTCCAAATGTGCCTATACCTCCGCTTGGTTTGGTACCTGTTTGGGGGATTTGAATGTCCGGACAAAGTTCACGGATATTATATGTATCCCGTTGGATGACTAAAAATGTCCAGACCATGCGGCTTAGATTTTTTTTCGAGAGCATGCAAATTATGTGCCTTAGCTTTACAGAAGGCAGAGAATAAAATACAAGAAATATTGACAAACTCTCACCACAACCCGACTAGAAGCAAACCCCATGGAGCATATGTACATTGATTGTTGAGGGTAAAATACAACGCGGCTCAGAATTTTTTCTCTAGAGCACGCAAATTACATACCTTAACTTTATAGAAGGCAGGGGGATAAAATACAAGAAAGACTAACAAGCTCCCACCACAACCTGGCGAGAATCAAACCCCATGGAGCAGACGCTTGTCAGGCTCTTACTCACTGACGAACATGAACAATAGGAAATTCAGAGGGATCTCACTTCAATTTCAAAGGAATTTAGCTAGGGTTCTTACAAGAAGAGGAAAGTAGAGGCCAACCACTCCAGTTGCAGCTAGGGTTTACAACCCAGATTACATCGATGCCTCTCTAGGAGGGATCCCAAGCTTATAAATACATGAAAAGTTACTGAAAGTAAAAGGGGCTTTGACAGTGACAGGAGAAGACCAGTGAAAGGTGGCGCGAGTCACTGGTTGAATATCAGCCGTCGAATGTCGATCGTCCGTCTTATAGCTAGTCACCTAAAGTTGCTAGTGTACCGCTTCGGGTCTTCATCCAGACTGCTCACAGGAGATCCAAGGGTTGTGGTTGTTGCCGGAGGAGCTACAGTCTACTGCAATGATCAAATACAGGGGAGAGCCTGACAATACCCCCTAGGAGAAGTGTAGACTTGTCCTCAAGGCTGAAAACCAGGAAAAATCTTCTGTATAAATGCAGAATCCTCCCAAGTGGCTTCCTCTGGAGGAAGGTCTGCCCATTTAATCAACCACCTGACAACAGGAATTGAAATGTCTCCTTGAGGCCTTGGTATATTAACTTCCTGTCCAACACAGCTTCAGGTTGGATTTGGATTTGATCTTGCTCATCCACTAGGGGTAGGTGTTTAGTGGGAATAGCATGAGACCCAATGTGTTGTTTCAGTTGGCTCACATGAAATGTGTGATGCACTTTACATCCAGCAGGTAGGAGCAGTTGATATGCATGATTCCCCGCTCTTTTGGGTATCTTGAAAGGCCCATAGTATTTGGAATGAAGTTTCAAGTGCCTGTGAATACTGAGGGGAGTGTGCCTATAGGGTTGAAGCTTTAAATACGCCATATCTCCTTCCTGGAATATTCTCTCTTTTCTCTTTTTATCAGCAAAATGTTCCATCTTTTCTTGTACCTTTAGTAGGTTTTGTTTGACCACCTGGTGAGTTGTATCCTTGTTGAGCAACAAATCAGGAGAATCCTCACATAAGAAATCAGGCAGACTGGACTCACCAACCATTGGGGGAGAAAAGCCATAGAGAGCTTGAAAGGGGGTCATTTTGAGAGAAGTGTGAAAGGTGGTGTTATACCATCATTCTGCTAGAGCCAACCAAGAATGCCACTTAGTTGGTTGTTGAAATGCCATGCATCTAAGATAATCTTTTAGACATTGGTTTACTCTCTCAGTTTCGCCATAAGATTGTGGGTGATAGGAAGTACTCATGTGGAGTTTGATGCCCATTGTCTTGAACAACTTCTTCCAAAGGATGCTAGTGAAAATTTTGTCTTTGTTAGTTACTATGACACTGGGAAGGCCATGGAGTTTAAAGATATTGTCTGAAAACTTCTTGGCAACAGTTTGAACTGTGATTGGGTGTTTCATAAAGAGAAAGTGAGCATACTTTGTAAATCTGTCCACAACCACCAATATGAAATTTTTGTTTTCAGGCATGGGTAACCCTTCGACAAAATCCATGCTGATGTAGCACCAAGGAAATTCAGGTACAGGAAGAGGTTCAAGCAAATCCAGGATATGGTGTGTTTTCAGATTTGTTGATTTGGCAGACAGGGAAAGCTTTGACAAATGTAATGACATCTTGTTGTAGACCAGTCCAATGGAACAACAAATGTATTCTCTAGTAAGTTGCTCTTTCTCCAGAGTGACTACCCAATTCAGATTTGTGAAATGTATGAATTAAATCTTTGTTTTCTCTGCCTTTCTTCTATTCAATTGTATAATTAAAACACAATAATTTCAGTAGCAACTTGTGTTGGATTCCTTGAGTAAGTTTTTGTTCCTAAATGTACTTGAGGCTCTCTTGATCAGATCTTATGATCAGTGAAGAACCAACAAAGTAATGCTTCCGTTTTTTAGAGCTTCCATAATGGCCATAGCTTCTTTCTCATAAGTGCTGAGTGTTTGTGCTCTGGGTCCCAATGACTTGCTCAGATAGGAAATAGGTCTACCATCTTGCATAAGAACAGCACCTAAACCATACCCACTAGCATCAGCTTCCAAGACAAATGGCTTAGAGAAATTGGGTAGGGCCAGAACAAGGGCAGTAGTGAGTTTCTTTTTAAGCTCTTGGAAAGCTTGGACTTGAGCATCAGACCATTGGAAAGAGTCCTTCTTGAGAGCATCAAAGAGAGGTCTACCAATCATGCCATAACCCTGGATAAATCTCCTATAATATCCTGCCAAACCAAGAAATCCCCTGAGTTCAGTGATGTTTGTAGGGGGCAGGCCAATTTGTCACTACAGCAATTTTAACTGGGTCTGTGGCCACTCCCTCAGCTTTATTGACATGTCCAAGGTATTCCACACTAGTCTGTCCAAATGAGCACTTAGAGAGTGTAGTGAAAATTTCTCTGAGATGTTGCTGATGTTCTTCTAAAGTTCCATTGAAGACCAGGATATCATCAAAGAAAACAAATACACACTTTCTGAGGTACTTGGCCAGTATAGCATTCATAAGAGATTGAAATGTTGCTGGTGCATTTGTTAGCCCGAAGGGCATAACAAGATATTCATAGTGGCCCATGTGAGTTGAAAATATTGTCTTAGGAATGTCTTCAGGTCTCATCCTGATTTGGTGATATCCACTCCTTAGGTCTATCTTGGAAAAGTATTTGGCCTCATATAATTCATCTAAGAGGTATTCAATAACAGGAATAGGATATTTATTCTTAATTGTCATGGCATTCGATTTCTTGAAATCATTGCAGAGCCTCCATGTCCCATCCTTTTTCTTAACAAGAATAGCTAGTGAGGAGTAAGGACTAGAACTGTGTTATATGATGTGTCTGTACAACATCTGCTTGATGAGTTCTTCCATGGCATCTTTCTGGTGGTGAGGAATTCTGTATGCCCTTTGGTTAATGATTTTTGCATCAGGCAGTAAAGGAATTGCATGATCACAAAACCTGATAGGAGATGCAGTTGAAGTTCCTTGAACAATTCCTCATGTTCCTTCAGAATATATTCAATTTCAGGAGGGCACTTTTGTGGTTTGTCACTGTTTTTCTCAGACACAGGAGAAACCGGCAGTTGTACACCACCGTCTGGTTGGTCCACTAATCTTGTGAAGTTCAGAGTTTCAGTCATTTGTATATTGGAGGGCAGTGTTTCATCTTGAAAGGTGATGCGTTTCCCAGTAATATCAGTGATTCTCATGGTAATAATAATAAGGTTCATTTCCACAGGGCTGTACTTCTTGAGCCAATCAGTTCCAAGGATTATGTCATAGCCCTTAAGTTGCAGAATTCTGAATCTTCAGAAAAGGAGTGGCCCTGAATTGTGTATGGGCAAGATTTGCACATAAATTGTGTCCATAGGGTTCCACCATTAGCAACTTGCACCGTCAATTTTTTTGTTGCTACTGTGGGACAAGAGATTATGTCAGCTATGTCTGGAGATATAAAAGTGGATGTGCTACCACTATCAATTAGGGTAGTAGCAATTTGAGAGCCTATTTTTATGTTGATAGTGAATGTATTTGGAGTGGCTGCAATGCCCATCAGAGCATGCATAGAGATTTTGAGTTCCTCTTCTCCTTGTAGTGCTTGAAATTCAGCAAGGTCCTCTTCACTCTCAATTATGTAGACAATTTCAGGTTGTTCTTCTACTTGAGCTTGTAGAGCTTGCACCTGGTTTCTCTGACTAAGCTTGCACTCTTGTCAATGACCAGGTACTCAAGGCTCTTTACACCTGAAACATATGCCTTTTTGCCTAGCTTGTTGTATGAGGGCCTGGTTAGAGGGTAGTAATGGTGTTTGAACCACATGAGTTTTTGGCATGTCAAAATTTACTTGCCTCCTGACAAAGGAGTGAAAGGAAGCTTCTTGATATTAGCAGCTTGTTCCAGTCTTCTTGCCATCCACATAGCATCTCGTAGATCTTTGGGCTTGTTGCACCGCAGGTGAGCTTGAGTGTAGTCAGATAAACCAACAACGAAAATGTTTGTGTAATAATCATTAGGTAAGCTTGGATTGTCTCTTCTCATTAAATTGAGTGCTAGCTCAAACTGCTCAATATATTGGCCCATTGTCCCAGTTTGCACCAAGGCATGAAAATTCTTGACATAGTCACAAATAGAGATTTCAACAAATCTATCACCTAGGTATCTGCAAAATCTGTACCAAGAGCTTGAGCATTGAAACCAGGTCCTCTCCACCACTGAACTGCAGTTCCTTTCAGATATGAGACCGCAAATTCAGTCCTTTGCTCTAGGGGTGTCCTGGCAGTGTCAAAGTACTATCCAATCATTTGTATCAAATGTTTAGTGTCTCCACCCGCAAATTCAGGTATGTTGAGCTTAGCTGGTTTAACACAGACAATGCCTCTTCTATGCTCATGAGGGCTAGTGCTTCCTGCCTAGAGTTCTTGTTGTTTGGCTCAGCTGCTTCTTCTTCAGACAAGTACACTGGATTTTCTGGTTTGTGAACTTGCTGAGTTGTGTTGCCAAGTTGTCAAGTGAGGATGTCGGTAAGGGTTTTTCTGTAGGATATCCGTTGGTTGCTCTTTAGAGCTTGGTCATGTACCACTGTAGTAACCACTCCTGGGTTTTTATGCAAGGTTTGGTTGATGCTGCCTTGTCCAGGAGAAACCTCAATTTCCCTAGCTGTGTGTGGTACTTCAGGTGTGGCGGGATTTCCCGCATAACTGTACCAGAAGAGGAAAGTAGAGGCCAACCACTCCAGTTGCAGCTAGGGTTTACAACCCAAATTACGTCTATGCCTCTTTAGGAGGGATCCCAAGCTTATAAATACATGAAAAGTTACTAAAAGGGGCTTCGACAGCGACAGGGGAAGACCAGTGAAAGGTGGCACAAGTCACTGGTCGAATATCAGCCGTCGGATGTCGATCGTCCGTCTTCTAGCTAGTCACTTAAAGTTGCCACTAGCTAGTCACTTAAAGTTGCCAGCGTACTGCTTCGGGTCTTCATCCAGACCACTCACAGGAGATCCAAGGGCTGCGGCTGTTGCTGGAGGTGCTACAGTCTTCTACTGGAATGATCAGATACAGGGGAGAGCCTGACAACGCTCAGATATTTAGGAGCGGCTTGATGTACAGCGTTCTAATTGCCCTAACACCAACACAACCACGGAGCACACGACGTTGCCGGATAGATGGTCAAGCCCAAACTGAACATAATAATTCAACCTGATGTGTATCTCCCCTAAAAGAAGGGCTAGGGGAAATGTGTCCCAAACCTAATAATTTAGGCCTTGTTTGGTAGAAGTGGATTGGAGAGGTTTTGGGAGGGGGGGATTTCAGGGGATTGGGTGAATCCCTTCCTTCCACCCAATCCCCTCAAAACCCCTTCATCCACAATCCTCTTTGTTTAAAATTTCTGTTTGGTAGTCAGGGTTTGTCATATTGAGATAACATGCTGTAGAACATTTAAAAATCCAATCTTTACAATGTAACTAACTCTCCTTATATCCTTGCTACAGAATTGTAAAAGTAACCTAATAAAAATGAGACAAAGTTGCTCTAGGGAATAATTTCGTAACAGTTTTTCTCAGCAGAAACATTGCATGACTTGAAATCAATATTTCATCAACCGATATAGTGACAAGGAATTGTATGAAATGAAACAGCAACGATCAGGTATATTTAGAAGTTCCATAACCCCACATCAGACCATGAAAGTGTCACCATCAGCACTGGGTTAGATTGTGTACAGAATCACTAGAATAGGGCTGATTTTCTGAATTTTCAAACGAGTAAATGATGTTAAAGCTCGCAATGAGATCTTGCCCCTGAAAACAAAATTCAGTGTGAAGTTACCGAATCTGGTCAAATAAAAACTTTCCATCCTTAGTCTGTACATCTCCTGTTATCAGTTGGCACCCAACGTCCGATCAAAATAATTCAACAGAAAAAGTAGTACACATGTACAGCAAGACGATGGAATTAAACCAAGACCTAGGTCAATGGTGAATTCAACGGAATCGTCAAAGGCAGAAGCACAAGGTTCAGAACAAAACAAAACAAAATCTCGAGCAGATCACAGAGTTAAAATTCAAACAACTGACATCTTCCAAAGTGAAGCAAAGCACATTTGAAACTAACTATGGAATACGGCTGGACTTCTAAAATTCTTAGAATGTGTTAAAAGCTCGCAATGAAATATTGCCCTGGAAACAAAATTCAGTAAAAACTTGACAAAGCTGATATAATACAACTTTCCATCCATACGGCAATCTGTAGTCGGTACATCTCCAAGTCATGTCAGAACCAATGTTCGTAGACTGTCGATGTATAATCTGAGAGTGGAGAACCAATGTTGCCATAAATAAGAACCAATGTTGCCATAAATTAAACTAGAACCAAAATAACACCCCTAGCCAATGACACTAGGGAACAATAACAGCAATCAGTGCCAATGGCACTTGGTTTTGCACCAATCTACTGTCAGTAGATCAAGAAGCTGCAAAATTTACATTTACGTTGCTACAACGGCACAATCATTTTGCAGAGATTATGAGAACCATCTAGTAACCATCAAACTGCAACAGAAAATCAGCAAAATGCATCATCGGCCTACTGTCGGTGGATCATCGGCCTAAAATCTTACTGTACATTATTTATTATTACTACTATAAGGAGCACAACTGTATGGTAGTGATTAGGAACAACTATACATCACAGCAGAAATAATTTCATTACTTTCGAAGTCTCGGTTTACAAGAAGAATCACAAATTCAGTTCTTACAACCAAAGAGCCAAGCGATAATTGGACAACTTCCATCCAGCAACAGTACTTCAATGACTTGCAGATAACTAGAGTAAAATAGCACATAGACATGCAGTACTAGCCCTGTTTGTTTGCTCACATCACAGGTACTGATTGAACAACATATACAGGGTATGTTCAGCTCAGCAAGTTAGTACAACATCTAGTTTGTTCAGCATCAGCATGTACAAATAGTGAAGTGAGATAATCTAAATCTTACGATAAATAATTCTAAATGTTGACAAATAACATGAGCACAACAACCATGCATAGATGTGTGTATGAGTATATCAAAGACGGACTGGAAGATAATAACGTAGCAATTTTTTATAACAAATCATCACAAAAATGGTTTCTTTCCAAAGCATTTGGGGCCATTGTGTAACAGTACCACACATCTATTACTACACTTAGAAAACCAAATTTTACAACTCAATCTAATTAATTGCACTAAGACAAGCATGCAAACTTTGCTCGTAAAGCAAGTGGCAGGACTAAAGTAAGATCAGGTTGACCTCCAGATGCTCCTCTCCAAGACAGGGAACCAAATTGAACATGCAAATTCATCTGCAAGAAATGTCATTACCAACAGTTGCAATTATAGTACAGTTCTACCATGAACCTTACACTAGCAGTAGCAGCTGTTAACTAACAAAAGACCATGGATATAAAAACAGCACTTGAACCCCAACTGAATATTACAACTCAATATTACATTGGCGTTATTATTTAACAATCATCACAATATGTAGAGTCAGATTACGGTTATTTGTTTTCTCGCGCACATTTTAGGAGAAATAATTAGTTCAGGGTGGTGAGCGAAGCACAATGGTTAAACAGAGTTTCATTGATGCCCTTTTCCCTCTACAATCAGTGCTCAAACAAGCCGGTTGTACACCAAGTTGCTGACAGGAGATTAATAAGAGCCGATGACACACTGCTCGAATCATAGCTGAATATTTTTTAATTGGCTATACAAAAGATATGAACGTTTCGCAACTGGGTTGATGAAGACCCTTTCTGGAGCAAAAACATTTTTTTTCCTTTTTGATGATTTATTCAGGAATCAAACTGTAAAAGTCCTGCTTCCGAAGATGGCCATTGCAACAATAAACTTACAAAGCGTCTGATCATATATTTTTATTCTGCACTACAACTCCACGCATCTATGATTTACTACATATACTCACTAATGAGTACTACTGTACTAATTACTCCCAATTACGTGAACAAGGATCCAGTAGAGGAAACCAATCCTGTTGAGATGACTAGGTGAGTAGTCATCTCATTTCCTGTGCTACTCTGCTTCTGAGCCTGGTGCTGCTGCCTGTGCAGCTGCGCGGACGTGACGGCCAGCATCGAGACCTTGGCGACCGCCGCGGCTTTCTCCGGCGAGCAGCTGGCCAACGCAACCCGCAGAGATCGCACGGCCGCGTCCGGCCGCCTGGCCCTGAGCGCAGCGCACGCCTCGCCCATGACTCCAACACCGGCATGCTCGATCGGTCGAGGTCTAAAACCCTAGGCTATGACGAGCAAAGGGAGACGGGAGGGGGCAGCGCGGAGTAACATACCAGAGAAAAGGCCAGCTCCCCGGCCGGCGTGGAGGAGGCTGCGGACGGCAACGCATGGAGAAGCTGGTGGCGGCGGAGTGTGGATGAGGCGTGCGCTGCGCTCGGGGATGTGCTTCCGCGAGTCCCTCGACGAGGGTCCTGAAACGCGTGGGTAGGAGGGGATGGAAGGGGAAAGGAGGGGATTGGGCTGCGCAAACCCCGGTTACCAAATGGGCCGGCGAGGTTTTGTGGGGTTTCTGGCCCCCACGGGGATTGTCCTCTCGAAACCTCCCGAACCCCCCTGTGTCAAACGAGGCCTTAGGGGATTAAACACACTTATCTCCAGGATCCCCAACAACAGTGTGGTACTCCATCAAAGTAGACAAGAAAAGGTTTCGGTATAGTCCACTTTTTTTTCACTTGACCGTGTCAACTGGGTAGTAAAAAATTATCACAACAAATGTGAAATGTACAGAAGCTGAGCCCTCTATAGATAAGCTGTGGTATTGCACTAACAGCTAAAGCTATACATTACAAAAATTACCACAAATTGCATTCTCTCTGAATATATGCAGTGAAACTATCAATTATCACATTCTCGCAAGCCTCGAGCAGGAGGGGACAACAGCATGCTCATAATAGAGTGCTAGACTTTGATATTCTTTGTGCCTCCCCCAGGTTTTCAAGAAATCTGCAAAGTCATCGGTAACACCATCAAGTCATGATCCCTCTCATCTAAATCTAATTTAATGGAAACCAACTGCAAAAATTGTAATCCAAATATTCCGCTCCAAGTAAAAATAAAATAAGAAAACATCTAACACCAAATAGAGTTATCACACTATGAAGCATTGCAAGGAGACTGATGGTTAACAGTACATACCTCTTAGAATTTAGAACCACTGAACCTCCAAGGAAGAAACGAACTCCAGGATTTGCTGCATTATAAAGGGCTACTGATCTTGCTTCCTCATAAGTTGTCCCACCAACGATGAATATCACAACATCTTGAGGCCTGTGGGGATGCCATCACTTCTATAAATTAGCCCGTTGCATTTTGAAAACTAAACAAAAGCTAAAGTGTACCCTATCAATGATTTAGCTTTATTTTGTAGGATGTGCTCAAGGACGGACTGTACACGTCCATCAATAAACCAAGTTAGTGAATTACAGAAAGTAGTTTCACAGACACTTAACACGGCACATGTTTGACCAACCTGCCCTGCTGGAAATGGTTGCCAACAAGTGGATAGTCAGCATCCCGTAATCGCCCCTTGACAATTCCCTCCATTGTTTGGAAGATCAGAGGCTGGTGTTGGGTGTATACGTTCTCAACGCCCTGCAACCAATAAGCGCATAAGGAACAAGCTACGGAAATGTAACATAACTGTGGGGACAAACTTTTGTGTCGACCTTAAGTCCGCGAGCCATGTTGCGAGCAATATTTAATAGATCACGGTTCCCATACAAGTCGCCTGTTCTTTTGTCAACACCAGCCTGCTTAAGCAGGAATTGAACAAGCTGCATAGAGAAGTAGTAACACAGATTAGACTTGCCCAAACCTCCAATAAAAATACAGCTGACTACTTCCATCTTTTGCCTGTAGTATAAATAACAAAACAAACGACTGATGAAGATCCCATTAATTATGTTTATTAAACATGAGTAAAAAGGTAATTTATAGTATTCAAGCCTAATTAACATCATGTTTAATTCACTTCAAGGAATATTACGTAGTCTGGTTTACAGAAATTATATTTCCTAGAATCTGAAGAACCATGTGTACCATCGATTCTAGAGATCTGCTGTATAATGGAGTTCATACGGTGAAATGAAGATATAAAATATAAGAACTTATCGCTAAAACTGTTAAAGTATATATGTGGATTGCCCAACCTTCTCCATCAGTTCGGACTTTTGGTTCTACTCAGTGCATGAAACTTAATATGGTATCATAACTAAGAGGTCTTGGGTTCAAGACATCAAGCCTCAGCTTTTGCAGTTTGAATATTCTGTCCATGTTAGGCCTTATCTAGCCACACGCAAGAGAGGCTCCACCAGTGTCGCCCCTCCCGCAGCTGCTAACGCCTCCGCGGCCACCCTCCCGCCAGCTCCCCTCGCACCCTCCATCGCCGCCCTTCTCTGCTCTGACCTGGACCTCCGCCGAAGGCTTTGGCCATGTTTGGGTAAAGCACATTAGGGGCCAGCCATCAGGTGAAGATTATTTGGTGATCGTCTGTGCATCCCAAGAAGTTCACTATGGGTGTCTTTGGTAGGATGCATGGAGGGTGCATGAGCTTAAAAGTTCCCTATCCAGCCCACTTTTCACTATTTGGTAGGGTTTATGAGCTCTCCTCAGCTATGTCCAACTCATGCTAAAAAGGGCCCTCAACCATGCTCACTTGCGAATACCTAGATGGACGTTCGCTACTCAGCCATGCTCGCTCGGGGCTCCGAAAAAATCTCCCCTTGACCCACCACGAGCTAGGGTTACCTCCCGAAACGGAAAATTCCCCCATGACCGCCGCCACTCTCTTGACTCTCTCTCCCTCTCTCGCAACAATGGCGAACCAAGCGCAATCGCCGGATCCCTGGTTGCCGCCCCATGACCATCGCCGCCACCCCCATCCAAGCTCTCCCTCGCCGCCCTTGGTCGCTGCCTCCGTCCCAGGTCACCGCTGCCCTAGGTCGACGCCTCGTCTGCTTGCCGCCGTCCAAGCTCGCTGGCGATCCAGCCGTCTGTGCTTGTTGTGTGCGTACTAGCTAGAATTTCCGGCCATTGTGCAGAGCACAATTTTGTACAAAGTCGTAGGACACCATGGCACTATTACACTAGTTTCACAGATGTGCTAATTTCAGAGATAAAGCACTGTCTAGTAAAGTAGTATGTATATGTATAAATTTCAGACATGGCAAACTTATTTTCAGATGTGCTAATACAATTGATCCTATGTTGTGTTATTCTATCCTTTTTGTAATGTCTATTCTTAGTTAAGTGTTGAATATGTTTTTTTTCATATTTACATATAGTTGAAATATTGGTTGAATGTTGTATTGGCGCCAAGAACTCCATTTAATTGTGCACACAATTTTTCTTTATCATGTGTTTGTAACTATTGTGGTATCCTTACAACCTTAAGAGGAGGTAACCACATCTACCTCAGATACAGGCCACCAAACAGAGTCGCAGCCCAGCATGTCTAACCAGATGCAGGCTACCAAACAAAGTCTCAACTCAGCATGTCTCAGCACATACAGAGCTACCAAACATCAGCAGTTGCATGTACTCAGCATGTCTCAAAGGGGAACAGCCATGCTAGGATGAGAACAGCTACCAAACACACCCTATGTGACAAGCTGATCAGAAAGCTCCATTTAAGTTATCTTAGTGGCCATGTTGCTCCATGGGAGGACATCTCTATGGAGTATGGACTTCGTCTTGGGCTTGCCAAGAACAGACGAGGGATTGATCTGTTTGCGGTGGCCAACAGATCTCTAAAATGGTTCATTTAATTCCATGCCGCAAGACAACGGATGCTCATCATGTGACAAAACTACTCTTCCGTGAAGTGTTCACTGTTCAGACTTCATGGTTTTCCAAGGTCAATCGTCTCAGATCGTGATAGAAAGCTTCTTGCTGCATTTTGGCTCACTTGGTGGACGCATTCAACACTGAATTAAAATCTTCTAGTACTGTACATCCACAAACAGAAATGGTGCAAAAGTTTTTGGGTAATCTGGTCTGTTGCATATGTGCGGAAAGAAAGGAACAATGGGATTTTGCTTTATCTTTTGCTGAGTTCTCCAATAACTCCAAACAGGAGTTATTTTCTCTTTAAAGTTCCAACACATGTGGTGGAACTGGTGAAGCTACCATCAAGGGGGGACTCAAAATCAGCATTGCACTTTGCTGATAACTACAATGGATTATTCAAAGAAATTTGCAGTGTTTTGGAAGCACAAAATCAGAAGTACAAACGGTTAGCTGGCTGCAAAAGGCGGATGAAATCCTCCTCCTATGAAGGTGATAAGATGATAGTACATCTCAGAAAAGAAAGGCTACCTTTAGGTGTTCAATGGGAAACTTGGACAAAGAAAGTATGGCCCATTCCTTATTTTAAAGAAGATAAATGATAATGCTTATGTGATATATCTTCCAAGCAAGATGGGTATATCCAATACATTCAATGTTGCAGACTTGACTCTCTACCATCCAGAACAAGCACTTTATGAAGATAACTCAAGGCCAAGTTCCAAAGAACTATGGGATAATTGCAAGGAACAGTAGAGGAAAAAAAAACAGAAATCAAATTGACTTCTACATATTTCTATTCCATTCTAGATAAGTTGGTCCTTCAGTCATATGTTGCTGTATTTGTTTTCTTAACCTTTAAGTAATACTCCCTTCGAATAGAGTCTTCTATCTATGAGTAGAAGCTGAGATGTCTTGACCTTTAAGTAATATTTTCTAGTCTCTTCTAGCTATGAGTAGAAGCTGAGATGTGAAGGCTTCACAAAGCCTATACATAGAAGCCCTCACCTCTAGGTTTGTAACTCAAACTACGTACCAATTACACTTAAAAGAACTTCGTGTTCTTATCTTAAGATCTTAGATCTTGTATTCTAGGAGTTTTAGTATTGCACTTGCACTCATGCAGCCATATCGGCCTATCGCCTCTAGAGCGATATCGAGCACATCATGTTGAAGTAGTTCCTTCAACACTTTGTACCAGCAAGGTGGAGTTGCTCCTCCACAACTTTGTGTTGCTTCAACTTTGGTATTTAGAATTCAGAAAACAATCAATACCATATTGGCTGTAGCCAGAGCAAACAATGGATCAGCACTTTCAGTCCATTGGCCAGCAAGAAGGTACTCCCTCCGTCCCACAATATAAGATTTATTACAACCGAAATAACATCTTATATTATGGGACGGAGGGAGTAGTTAACAAGAAACAGAATGGTTCAATGATGTATTAAACTGCAGTTCATTACGCTTTAAACAGTACAAATAAAAACTAACTTCCATTGAAGAACTAGAAAGACCATTAACTGAAAAAGAAATAAAGCAACATGTGCAATAGAAGAAAACAAGGAGAAATGTTCTACCACGAGAACTAGTACAGTTCACATACCCCCGACTTGTATTTAGCAGAGCGAGAAGCCAATTTGTTGAAAAGCTGCATCAGCTGAACTGGACTCTCTTTTTCATACCGCAAAGCATAGAGCATTACAAGTCGCAAACGATCAATATCAGATACACTTTCATTGTTAAGTAAGGAAGTAACAGCCTGCAAAAAATCAACTGGTCAATGGTTGGCAAAAATAATCAACTGGTCAGTTTCTCTGTGGAGTAAACCCTACTCACATTAATTCAACTAGCATCAAACTGATCAGACAAATGAGCCTTGTCATACATAATGTATTTCTATCTTAATGAGCAAGTCAACAGATAGGTCAGCAGTTCCAAGAATAGGTATAGTTTGAACACTAGCTGATGGCAGTGGTCGCAGCAACAGAAATGTAAATTTTCTTCTAAAGAAAAATCAACTCCTTAAGCTGCTTCTAAGGGGAGGCACAATTCGACTTACATGGCTAATGACAGTGGTCAAAGCAACAACAAGAGTAGAATGGGTTCAAAACGATATATAAATAGGGGGGCGAGAGGGGGGGGGGGATTTTTTCAACAGCAAAGCAATATTTGAGATGTAAAAGTTAGCAATCTTACATCACAAACATAGAAGCAGCTTTACAATTTGATAACTAGCTCTAAAATCAAGCTATACCAAGACCAAGTTACCCTGAAAGGCGTGAAATAGTTTCCGGGCATCAAATGAATACCTCGAAGGCTGCTGCTTGTCCACTTGCACATGCTAGCTCTTGTTCCGTCTGTGAAACTTGCATAAGCTTCCTTTCCTCCACCATTCTGCTCATCTCGCTCACCAAAGCAACATGCTTTGTCACATTTCCATGTGTCTTTCGATATTCAGGATAGTTGCTCACAAATTTTGCCATATCATCTACAACCATTAGCATATCAGGCATTCAGAGTTTAAAACAAAGCACAAAACACATATATATTTCAGACTATAAACCAACAAACCGTATTGTACAAAGTGACATTGGCATAATGTTCGAGAACTAGAGATATATTGTCACATCCAAGATTTCGAAGGTAGTACTCGTGCTGGATTTCAGGGCGAGGGCGAAGTTACTTGGGCTTCTGGACAGCTGTGGTGGCAAACTCTGGCAACCTGGGTTGCTGCTGTACATGGAGCCTAATCTTCTTTAAGCTACAGCCTACGCCACTTTATATATAAGGGATGCATTGCATAATAGAAACATAGCCTAAACTGACACGGACCACTAGTTACTAATCAGGTGCTTTCTCCCCATATGGTAAGAACTAACAACTAGTAAGGTGCTTCTCCTGACCTAGCTTAATGCGAACAGATCCCTTAGGGTGGAGATCAGGGTGGCTGCCCTCCAGGCACCTTGCAGCAGCGCACATATGTGCGGCCCCACATGACAGATATCTTCTTCCTGATCCCTTTTATGACCCACAGCCTATTACAGTTATTTGCATTCCACTACCTACCCCCCAAAAAAGTTCATAGCATGTTGGATTGTTAGTTATGGGCTTATGGGCCATTTATTCAACAAACGCTAAGATTTTATTCAACTGCAGCTACTAAATGAGGATAGTTTTTTATGAAAATACTCGTGTTTTAAAATATAAACTGACACCATAACATAGTAAGGAGAGGACAGGAACACATTAAGTTCAACACTTAAATCATTAGATGCACTTGTCCATAAAAGTAACAATAACAAATAACTAATATGATAGTAAAGGATATTATAGCAAGATTAATTATTCAAATAAATCAAACTAGTTGGGGATAAGAAGACAATATTTAAGTATAAGGTGTGAAATTACAAATGAAATGAAAAAAACTAGGTAAATAGACACAATTTCTCCGTGATCCATTTCTTTCATAGAAAACAACAAAAGCAAAAATCCATATCACTTACCTATACTCTGAAAATTCTGGCTGCTTTTTGAAAGATGTTGAAAGTCATCTACCATTCTTTTAACATTCATACCAAGATCTCCAAAATTCTCGAACATGTTCGCTCTAAAAAAGTCGTCTTGTACTGCTGATAGAACCACCTCCTATATCAGCATATTTCACATCAATCATATTTGAAGAAAGTTCATGCAGTGTTTTAACATGGTATGAAAAGAAGAAATTCAACACTTCTCAACCTGCTGATCTTTAGGGACATTAGCGAACTCCTTAAGATCAACTTTGTTGTTCTCAATTCCAATAAGCTCATGGACCATCGCCTATGAATTCAAATTTGTAAACAAATCAACAGAAAAGTACATTCAAAACAGCCACAGATTATAATCTTTTAGAGTACCTGATATGTCCACTGATTAAGTAACGGAGTAACAGGATCATCCCTTCTGTCAATCACCAATAATAAGGAAGAGTTTTCAGTTCGTCTAAAATCAAACAGGCCACTTTCCTGCTCATACATCAACCTCTGCACATTCCAAATTGTAAGTGCATCAGCAACAAGTATTCCAAACAGAAGTCACAATGGCATCACAAAATCCTTAAAACAGAAGTAAGGCACAATTATGATGCAGAATTGCGTACATTTTGTGGCACAGAAAAGATTTTCAATCTTCCTCTACTTCTATAAATTGCACTTCTTCCTACTTCCATTTGTAGAATGTCAAGTTTATCATGAAAATTCTCTAAAACATGCATAATTGACCAATGATTGTAGCACTGTGCCACCCAGAGGCACTCAATTAGATAAATGCCACATGAAAACTACTGCCCTTATACTCGTACCACCCTTTTACATGAATAAAATTTAACAACTTTTTTGGTTGTATTCTCATTATCTCATTGTTGGTTCAACGGGTCAGAGCCATACTAACTCCCTTCGTAATCTCATTGTTGGTTCAACAATTCTAAGCAGTCTCGGAGAATACCTATCTGAGACAAACTTACAATCGATACAAATTTCATTGATAAATAAACCATTCTAACATGCTCTAACAATAAAAGTCTAGATTCACGTTGTGTAACTTAAGATCATTGATAAATAATGAAAAGGTATAAAAGAAATTCAAGCTTTCAGTAAGAACTGCACAAAAATCCACCTAGGACTAGCTTGCAGTGTGTGCAGAGATGAACATATCGCTTGGGAGGAAGAAGAGGCTATATGTAACTGTGCCTTCAAGATCAGACAATGGAAGTACAATCGGACGGGCATAAGTGATGTGGATCACAGCACGGAAAGCAGATATGAACAGAATAATTAAGAGAGTACGAAAAGAACCATATGTCAGTGTAGGCATGAGGCATCATCACTACTGTATAAAGGTTAAGTGTTTCTGTTTTCTAGTGAGTTAACACCTGAAGATGTGCTAGAGTAACAAAAATATAATAGTTGACAGTGATCTTTCAACAGTTTCAATCATTGGGATAAGCATGTAAAAAGATTTCTCTACAATGCTTCATGTGTAATATTTAATATTGACATGTACTGAAATCCTAAGTTGATGATTTTTTTTTCATGGTCTCCATGTAGTAATATTTAATATTGACAGTGGACCCACCGTAGTTTCTTGTGCAATCCTTTTTGCGACATCTGATGTCCTTTGGTATCTAATAACAGGGCGACGCTTCAGAGCCAGGAAGACAGAAGCGATGCCGTCAACAGCTCGATCGCAGAAGCTTTGCATACCAGGAGGATCAACCACCGTTGGAAGCATGTAGATGTGGTTATTGTGTATATTCAGAGTGAAATGGAAAGGATCAACGGCACAAAAGTCAGCATAGAACTCCTGCAAAACAAAACAGCATTCATATACCAACTCCATCCTCCCTTTCAACTCTCAAACACTTCAGTCCAATGTGTATTTACAATCATAAACGACATATACCTGAATTTGCTGCACAACCTCCTGCTCATCAGAATCGGCAAGCACCTGAATCTGTGGAATCTTCAATATATTGGAGAAGACTGCAAGGAAACAAACAATAAATGAACAAAATCAGCAAAACTCTGCTGCGACAAGCCAAGCATTTATCCCTCTTTCAGACCCGCTACAAGGTACAACACTATCACCCAAAATGCTACATTGTACTTGATTTTAATTTTATTATTTCTAGTTACGCATAACTTTAAAAACTTCTTAGAAAGTAGGGTGAGCAACATGTTTTCCAGAAAAGAGCAAGTAGTCTTGAGTAGTTGCTTTAGTATCTTGTTTGCCCCAAACTTCATGTGCTGGTTTTCTTTTTGTTGGGGTTGTCTACCAAATTGTTCGCATCCCCATCGCAATCAACTCTTCTGATCTTCTCAAAGTAAAACACGCAGAAAAGACGTGAACTAACAGGAATGTAGCAAGTTCACGGGTTGAATATAGCAAATGGGGATCAATTACGCACAGAGGTGGCACTCGGCAAATCGCGGCGCAGAGAGGTGGCGGCGAAGCTTCTGGACGTTGTCAGAGGACGGGCGGAGGAAGTAGACGGCCTTTAGGTGCGCCATGGACGCCCTGGAGCTGGAGGCGCCGTCGACCGTCTCCACGAGGAACACCTCTTTCCGCAGGAGATCCGACTGGCTGTACACTACGCTAACCATCCCCACCTGGAACGAGCCCGCGGATCTGGTGAGAAAAATGGGGAGGAGCAGAGGCCTGCCAGGGCTAGGGTTTCGGGGGCCGCGTACGTACGGTTTGGGGGTCGAGGATGAGGACCTTCATGCCGGAGATGTCCTGGAGCATGCGGTCGATGTAATCCCGGATGAGAGGGATCAGCACCATTTCTGCTGTTACTGCGCCGTGTTCTTCAGTGCGTTGTGGTGTAGGTGTAGGTGTAGGGGTTAGATCCCGACTCGCCGGCGGCGAGGTCTCGGCGGAGCGGAGTAGGAACAGGGTGCGCTCGAGACTTCAGACGGCAGATGGCAAAGGGGAAAGAACCGGAGGTTGGAAGGAGAGCGTAGACGGCAGATGGCAAAGACAATTGGTTCGCTTCTTTGGTTCTACACAATTCAGTTTGCAGCGAAACTTGCCAACGACGTGTATTGAAAGTCAATCTCACGAAATTTAACCAAATTTATTGAGAAAATTATCTATGTCTACAATATCAAATATGTATCATATGAAAATATATTTCATAATGAATCTAATAATATTGATTTTGCATTCTAAGAAATCTATAAGCTTGATCAAAATTTATAAGATTTGGCTATAAATAAAAATCTAATACGCATCATCCTTTGGGACAGAGGGCATAATAGACTTCTAAATCCTACCACTTCTTCTATTGTTATTATCATTTTTTCACAATCACTAACATCACTGATAGATTTGCAGTTGCTCGGCTCTCACGATGGACACCATCGACGCTGCCGCCATTGCCGCCTAATACTCCGCCGCACCACGTGTTGCGCCGAAGGGCAACCCATGGCGTCAAGAAGAGGTGGGTGGAGCACAGACCTAGAGCCGGGCAAACGGCGGTGGGCAGAACGAGTGGCGGCGGTCGCCGGACAGGAAGATCAAGCGAGCGACGACAACCATGATGGGAGCCCGGAGCACGACGAGTTTGGCCGGAGCGCGGTACTATGAGGGGGCCTGGTGCAGGTGAATTTGCGGGTATAATGACACACCTTTTCCCAGCCCTTCCCTGATTTATATAGGGGTGGGAGAGAAACCCCCAGCATCACATCTTATCGGGTGCCACACATCAACCCTACCTCCCCACGACGTGCATGACCTCTCAAAGACTGTTAGAAAGACCATGGATTAACGGCCCCACCTCAAAGACCGAGGCGAGACCAAGGAATGCACCTTTTCGGTCCTCCCGCCCGACCAATTCAAGATGTTGGAGCGGTAGGAACCCTAACGTGCCATAGAAGCGTTTGGGTGTTCTGTGACATCATGCAAAACTCAGGTGTGACAATCGCACCCGAGAGGGTGAACCCCCTATGGGCACTAGGCGAGAACTAAAACCTTCAGGACTCGGGCGCCATCAATCATGAGTACATCGGTACATGTAGCTGACCTCCATGGTCCCAGGCTGCTCGGGCCACGCCTGAATGAAGGGCGATCATGGTCCTCTATGGGGCACAAGTTGAACCCCTAACAAGAGGTGTCAAGCACCGAGGCCTGATACTTGGTTCCAAAAAGAGATGTGATGTTGTTCCTCCATGATGTTGGTTGGGACCGCCCCGTTTGATCTGACATGCACCACTCAGGACTCCGCTAGAAATCATGGTATGCTCTACAACAGACCACTAGCCCCCCCCCCCCGGGCTGGGAAGAAGTAGATATCACTGAATCTTACTCGATAGTGGCTCAACCGCCACAATGCTCTTACTCGATAGTAGCTCAACTGCCACAATGCTCTTACCCGTGCGAGGTTGGAGCCGCTATGCTTTTTGCCTTCTCTATCTTTCAGGAATTCAACAATTCCCGCTCGCATCTTGACAGGCAAGACAAGTGACACTCGGGAGCGACTGCCGAGGCTATGACACTCAAATGCCATCAACCAAGCAATAGGTTGGCTACATTGTCTCCGAGCATCTCGATTCAGCCACTCGGGTCTGGGTGCCAGCTAGATGCCGCCCCTACTTGGAACGCAAAGACATGGAGATCCACCGACGCATGACATGGTCCGGCTAGACCAAGTGGCACGAGCCATCCTCTAGTACGATCCGAGCCATGTAACCCTAGTTCAAACGAGTATAAAAGGCGAGTTAGGGCCCTCTCAGGAGAGACCTAAGTACCTAATACATTATGTAGCCATCTAACGCTAGAGTTTCCACCTAGCCCCTTCTTCTGCAGTTGTCGTCGCGGCTAGGAACTTGTAATCCAAGAAACACCTCTCTTCGGCGATCTTCTCGATCGTCAGCGAGCACTCGAGTCATATAACCACCATAGGTAGGAGTAGGGTGTTAGCTCTCCAAGGAGGGCTCAACCCTGAGTAAACTGCTTATCTCATGTGCTACCATCCCACTCTCACTCCCCTCCGAACAAATTTTGTCATCACTCGATGGTAGTGTCGGTCTAAGAACACCGGCAACAATGGTTGATAATTTTGGATTCTTAGGCCTTGATTGGAACAAAGGAGGGAAATTGAACAATATCAATCTTATAGGGAAATTTATCTGACACCATCAGAAACAAATTATATCACGTTATATGTTCATATGAGATTCCAATAGAATCGTCTATTGCATAGGAATTTTAGAAGAAACCAACCTTATATATATTTCTTATCTTTGTGCCTACAATGCCTGATTTTCCCTTTGTAACATTTAGAAGACAAAATTGTAGTTTTTATGTTCTTTTGGTTCATGTGAGAACTAAGGATACATGACATCTCAATTTTTCTTTATTTTAATTTCCTATGTTCCAAATGGGTCCTTAGTGTGTTATTTCCCCTAATTTTAGGTATACCCAAAAAGGGAATATACGATTTGTTTGTTTGGGCTATGACTCAAACATAAGTGTGTGTGAGCTGGCTATTGAAGGGAAGCTGCTATGATGGAAAAGAGGGTCGATGATGCCTTAGTCCGAAACGACAATGTTTTGGGTGGGTGAGATAGCAAGTGTCAACATGCATTGAGGGACCGATCAAGGCACCCGCGGGAACCGAAAGGGAAGCTAGGTTACGAGAGAGCTCCGAAACTGCATTATAGTAAATACTATTGGTCCCCTTCGAAGCAGACGAGAACATGTTTTCATGGAAAGTTGTTTTAAGAAGCCCAGACAAACACACCATTGAATCCTTTAATTCACTAAGCTCCCAAGGATTGGAAGCTCCCACAATAAAATTGAGGTGTTCAAATTCAGATTTTACCAACGATTTTGACTAAGTAATCACCCTGGTGGGTCCCTTTGGTCGGCGCATGGTATTCATCAAAGAGAGGAGGCGGTGCGGGATTGACTTATTCTGCACCATGCAACGGAGGTGAGGGTTCGAAGGGTGAGCAACACTGTAGAGAGAGTGATACGTCCATTTTGCGTCGTTATTTCCTACTATTATTTATCTTATTTTGAAGTTATATTTCATATTATGATGCAATTATAATGCCTTTTCTCTCTTAAAATGCAAGATACATCAAAAGAGGGACACTACCGGCAGCTGGAATTCTGACCTAAAAAATATACAACAGATAGCAATTCTCTGGAGCTCAAAATGACGTGAAAATTTATGGAGATTTATTTTGGAATATATTAAAATACTGGAAGAAAGAAGTACCAGCGAGGAACCTTGATGGGCCCACAAGCTAGGGGGCGCGCCCTACCCCCCTAGCGCGCCATGGTGGCTTGTGGGACCCATAGAGGCCCACAGCTGACGCCATCCTCCTATATGAAGCAATTTACCCTAGAAAAAATCATAAGAAGACTTTCGGGATGAGTCGCCGCCGTCTCGAGGCGGAGAACTTCTGCTCTCCGATGAAGCGACTCCGCTGGGAAACTTCCCTCCGAGAGGGGAAAATCGAAGCCATCATCATCACAAACGTTCCTCTAATCGTGGGAGGCCTCATCTTCATCAACGTCTTCACCTGCATCATCTCATCTCCAAGCCTTAGTACATCTCTTGTGCTCAATCTTTGTATCAAACCTCGGATTGGGACCTAGGGGTGTGTAGTAGTGTTGATTACATCTTGTAGTTGATGCTAGTTGGTTTACTTGGTGGAAGATCCATATGTTCATATTGTTGATTGCATATTTATGCCTACTGAACATGTTCAATATTATGAGTTTTGAGTTGTTCTATTTGTTCTTGCGGACATGGGAGAAGTCTTCTTATTATTAATCATGCAAAGTTGACCACTGTTCAATGTTTTGATATATGTTGTGTTGTTCCTCCTCGGTGTCGTGTGAACGTCGACTACATGACACTTCACCATCTTTGGGTCTAGGGGAAGGCATTGTGAAATTAGTTTGTAGATGATTGGTTGCGTGAGTGACTGAAGCCTAAACCCCAGTTTATGAATTGTTCTGTGAGGGGCTGTTTTGGATCCATATGTTTAATGTTATGGTTATATTTTTTGGGAAACATAGTAGAAAACAAAAAAAGTTTGCACCTACGATCACCCAAGATCAATATGAAGATGCATAACGGGTTGGATCACGATCATTACCATCACCGAGTTGCAGGGCAAGAAGAACGTGTCGGTGTAGATCATACTTGGAGTCCCTCGTACCGCTCATGAATAGTCCCTTGAATAGAAAACCGAAAGCCTCTCTACTTGGTTGCAAGCATGCAACCTTCACGATCCGGCAGCTCTTCGCCTTCCGGAGGTAATCGTCGCCCGAGAATTAGAGGGAGGAGATTAGAACCACACTGGGCTTCTAATTATGAGGACAAGATGATTAGTCTAGCTCTAATTAGTCAACTAGGACCAACTAGAACTAGAACTAGAAGAACTAGAGGAGGCTCCAAAACTTATATGAAAAAAAGAGCACAAATCCTCATGTATATATATGTTGGAGGGGAGAGGGATGGCTGCCACCAAGGGGGGAAGTCTCCCCCTTGGTGCGCCGGCCTAGAAGGGGGAGTAGGAGTCCTCCCACTCTCCCGATTCAACCTCCTTCCCTAGGGAAGGAGGCACTTTCCCACTTGGGCCTTTTTGGCCCAAGTTGCCTTCCACCTGTTGGCCTTTTTAGGCCCGTTCATATTTAAATTAAATGTAAAATGTTCTAATTACTCCTAGACAATTATATATATTTTTTAACAACCCCTCAAAAAATATTTTTTAACATCTCCGGAAACTTTTCCACCTATATATAATTTATCGGTAATACCCGGTATTACCCGATACTCACTGAAACCCTTCCGGTGACCCTGAAACGCTTCTGGATCCTCTCGGAACTATTAAGAATATTCATGAAATAATTCCACAAATATATTCTCATGACTCCCGTCCTACTAACACTCGGAAGATCATGATTGCCTTAAGCTTGTGACCCTGTAGGTTCGGTAACTCATAGACATGAACGAAACCGTTCGTTCAATGACCGACAGCGGGACCGCGGACGTCCATATTGGTCCCTATGAGCACACAAATGATATTCGAGTGAACCTTTGGTTATTATGTGATGTTCCCTTTGCTTCGTGATACTTCACAAAACCCGAGATGCATCGGTATCCTCCTGAGTCATCACCATGCTTACCATACCGAAATCCTCGTTACCGGTTTTGTTCTTCTTTATCGTTATTGTGTTTCGGCATCCCTGTGACAAAGGCACATGTGTCTGGTAAGACGATGATTGATGTTGTCACACCGAGAGGTCCCTAAGACTATCTCTCCATCGCCGGAGGAGCAAATCGTGCTCTCGAGCTATCTAGTCCCTTGTCAAACTTTCCGATGAACCTGTAAGTTGTTGTTATGATCACCGTGTTACAGATGACGTTTGAGCAACCCCAAAGCCCACCGTACGGTAAGAAGTGACTACGATACTCTCATGGTCTAAGGAGCAAAATCACACATTAACACTCCATGTTATTACAATTGATTACAGATGATATTAACTCAATTCATAACAAACAAGATTGGGTCGATTCAGTATGACCGTTCTTCCAACGTCATGATCTCAATGTTGTTTTAGGATCATCATTGCCCTTAACGATATCCTAATATCCAGAAAACATGATCACCAACAACACTTGAGCTAGTCTTAGAGGCAAGACTAGGAACCTTTTATTTACCGTTTATCATTCCACACGTGCATATGAGTTTTCCACTGAATCACATATTCCAGGATCATAGCAGTTATAGCATAGAATATAAAGTCTTAATTATGAATATAAAAATATAATAATACAAATATTATTGCCTCTAGGGCATATTTCCAACACTCTCCCACTTGCACTAGAGTCAATAATCTAGTTTACATAGTCTCTTTAACACCTATGGCTATCCGGTGTTGCTCATGCTTGCTCGTGGTACAGCCTTCATCATCAGGTCTGACAATTCAAATCCGTGTGAATCTTGGGAATCTTCACATAGCCCTTCTCAACATATTGTCAGACAATGTGATACTTCCGTTCAATGTGTCTGGTCTTCATGTGCGATCTTGGTTCCTTTGCTTGAGCAACGACATCACTATTATCACAATAGAGAGCCATTGGATTCATGACACTTGAGACAACACCAATTTCTTCAAGAAACTTCTTGATCCAGAACGCCTCCTTTGAAGCTTTCGAAGCTACAATATACTTTGCTTCTGTCGTAGAATCTGCAACAGTGTTTTGTTTGAAACTCTTCCACACAACCCCACCCCCACTAAGTGTAAAAACATAACCTGACTGAGATCTATAGTCATCTGTGGCAGTCATGAAGCTAGCATCGGTGTAACCATTTACAACGAGTTCTTCATCCCCTCCATAAACAAGGAGAATGTCCTTTGTTCTTCTGAGGTACTTAAGAATATTCTTTACTGCTATCCAGTGAGCCAATCCTGGATCACTCTGGTATCTGGTACTAACACTTAGCGCATAAGAAACATCCGGTCTTGTACAAATCATAGCATACATGATGGAGCCAATAGCAGAGGCATATGGTACTCCGCTCATTTGCACTCGCTCATCAATTGTCTTGGGACATTGATTTCTGCTAAGTGTTATGCCATGTGACATTGGGAGAAATCCTTTGTTTGCATTCTCCATTTTAAACCTCTTTAAAACCTATGTACGTGGTTTGGATTAGCGCTATTAGACGTCTTGATCTATCTCTATAGATCTTTATGCCCAATATATATGAAGCTTCACCTAAGTCTTTCATTGAAAACACACTCTTCAGATAGTCTTTTATTGTGCCAAGATACTTAGTATCATTCCCAATCAACAATATGTCATCTACATATAATATTAGAAATGCTATAGAACTCCCACTAAACTTCTTGTATACACAAGCTTGTTCATCATTATTAATGAAGCCAAACTATTTTACCACTTCATCAAAATGTTGATTCCAACTCCTTGATGATTTGCTTCAAACCATAGATTGACCTTTGAAGCTTGCATACCTTTCTGGCATCCTTTGGATCAACAACACCTTTTTGTTGTATCATGTATACATCCGCTTTTAGATTTCCATTTAGGAAAGTGGTTTTGACATCCATCTGCCATATCTCGTAATCAAAATATGCAACTATAGCCATCATAATCTGTACAGACTTTAGCATTGCTATTGGAGAGAAAGTTTTGTAATAATCAACTCCCTCAACTTGTGAAAACCCTTTTGCAACTAGCCTTGCTTTATAGATGGTGGGATTACCATCCGCATCTGTTTTTCTCTTGAAGATCCATTTATATTGTATGGGTTTTACTCCCTCTGGAGGATCAACCAAGTTCCAAACTTGATTCTCATACATGGACTCCATTTCGGATTGCATAGCTTTGAGCCATTCTTTTGAGCTGGGCGCCGCCATCGCTTCCTTGTAATGCGCAGGTTCATCTTCCTCTAAGATGAATATTTCATTGTGAAACCATTCAAGAGGTTCAATAACTCTTCCTGACATACGCGGTTCAGTTACAGTCTTAACTGGAGTTTCTACAGCTGGTGTAGTAATTTCCGGTTCATTTGTGTGGACAGTTTCTAGAACAGATTCTGTTTCACTAGTCCTCACTTCCGGAGATTCAACAATCTCATCGAGCTGTACTGTCCTCCCACTTACTTCTTTAGCGAGAAACTCCTTCTCGAGAAAGTGCCCATTTTTAGCAACAAACACTTTGTCTTCGGACTTTCGGTAGAAGGAATGCCCAACTATTTATTTGGGATAACCTACAAAGTAACATTTGTCTACTTTAGGGTTGAGCTTATTTGGCTGTAAACGTTTTACATATGTCTCGCAACCCCAAATCTTGAGATGTGAAAAAATGGGTTTCTTCCCATTCCATAACTCATATGGTGTCGTCTCTACAGACTTAGACGGTGCTCTGTTTAGTGTATATGTTGTTGTTTCAAGTGCATATCCCCAAAGTGATAAAGGCAGATCGGTAAAGAGAAAAGTCCACATTACAACCCTCAATTAACCACTCGGTTTAACATTCAACCCTCAACTACAAAATCGCTCATCCTACACCCCGAATTAATCACTCGGTTCAGAAATCAACCGTTCGTCCGGTTTTGACCCATTAAAGTGGTTTTGACTTTGTTGACTGCTAACTGGGCATCGCCACATCACCTTTCATGTAGGACCCTCTTAGGGAAAAATAAAATAAAAATCCTCGTTCTCTTTTTTCTCTCTCTCTCTCTCTCACTAGGTTTACTGCTCCCCTACCACTCTGTAACACCCCTGTATAATAGCCACTGTGATCATCTGCTAATATGCCTAGTCATCTCAATTTGCAGTGCCTAATCACTTTGGTTAAGAATTCAATTCAAATTCTATTCTGAAATTCAACTCAAAATTCAAAAGTGAAATATGAAGTTGCTCAAACACTGTTGGAAAAATGTTCACTAAACAACAAATAATCCAGAAGCAATTATAAAAATATTAACAAAGATGATTGAGTTAGCTAAGTGGTTCAAACTACATGTAACAACACCAAAACAGAATTATTTAATCCATTTATAATAATATTGAATTCAAATAAATTCCTACTTTGCCCAAACAAGTTTTTGGTGAAAGGTAATAATGCACGGTAATTTTTGGGCCAAGTTCCATATTTGACATAAGTGCAAAAGTGGCCTAAACAATTACCTAACAGAAAAGAAATAAAGAAAAAGCAAAACAGAAAACAAGAAAATAAAACGAGGCACTATGCACTGGGCCTAAGTGCACAGTGCCCCGAACCGGCCCAGCTGGCCCATCTCCTTCTCTCTCCTCGCGCGTGTCAGCACGGCCGTGGACGCGCCGGCGCGCTCCGGCGAGACGCCGACACGGCGACTCCACAGTGGCCGCGGAGGGGATAAGGTCGACCCCTCCACCTCTCCGCCGTCCTCATCCACTCCATTTCCCCCTCTCCATCGCCATCTCCCTCCCGTTCCACCGAAGCTGACACGGTCCCCGCCGTGCATCGCCCGTACTCGCGGTCACCGGCGCCCTTCTGCTCCTCCACTGTGTCCAAGCGAAGCGCCGGCCTCCGCCTCTTCCTCCTCGACCAAAAACTAGAGCCGGGGAACCCTTCTGCTGACGGATTCATCGTCGTCCCCGTCTCAGGCCACCGCATCTGCTCCGTCGACCACGGCTTCCCCCTGCAGCTACTAAGCACCCGAGGGCCTACGTGTGCCGCACTGTAAGCCCCAGCTCCCCCCCCTCTGCCCCCTCGCATAGTCCTAGGTCACGCTGCGCCGTCGTTCCCCCTACTGCCCGAGCCCGTCTTCGCAAATCTCGTCGTCGGCAAGGCTCCGGCAACCATTTGGTCACGCAGACACGTCCGACGACTTCGCGCGCGCGCGTTGAGCCCACCTAGCCGTTTAAATGATCGCTAACGCCGCGTTTCGCCGAAACCCACCGAGTTCTGAACTCCGGCCGCCGCTTCGAGCTCGTTTCCGGCGAGCTCCGACCACCCCAGCCCGCGAGGTTGCCACTGTTGGATGCGGCTCGTTCCCAGCTATCGAACGCGCCCAAGCACGCTGCAAATGAGGCCCCGTATGCAAATCCCGATCACCTCCGGCGAGAGCGCCGCCACGGGAGGCTCACCAGCGTGATTCCGGCAGCCCCGCTGAGCTGGCGAGCGTGGGGCCCGCCCAGTGCCACTGACAGTGGGCCCCTGCGCCTCGGTTTGACTTCGTTGACTGCGGTCAACGCAATTACTGTTCATCCCAGTCACTGACCAGTGGGCCCCTTCGTTTAGTTAATATAATTAAAACACTTTTAATTAAAATCTATTTAGTTAACCCTAACACCCACTGACTACTGGGGCCCACCCTCTAATTAACCTATTTAGTTAGACTAACCTCTCTGTTAATTGCCACTGTCACTGACCAGTGGGTCCCACTGGACCCACCGGTCATATTTGACTCTGGTCAGCCGGTTTGACTTGCTGACATCACTGCTAACGTCATATTTCAATTTCTGTTAAATTAATTAAACTCCAGAAAATCTTTTAAATCTTTGAAAATTCCTAACTTTTAAACTGTAGCTCAGATCGAAAAACTTAAAACATGAAAGTTGATCAGAACGACGAGACGAATCTGATCGTATCGTCTGTTTCGATGCCGGAACCCCCTACGTAGGTGAACCCGCAACTTTGAGACCGTATCCGGTAGATGAATAGTGCTTATACACCGGTTAATAAATCCAACTCTAATCCTAAAATAACTAAAATGACCTAGATGCATCTTTAGGCAACCCTGCACTGCATCCTAGTCGTGGCATGCTTGTGTTGCATCGTTTGCTGTCTATTTACCTGTTTCTTCCCCCTCTTCTCTCTCGATAGACCCCGATGTCGACGTAGCTCCCGAGGCCGACGCCGCTCAGGAGCCCGACGACGCAGTTGACGATCTTGCCCTTGCCGCCGAGCAAACAGGCAAGCACCCCCTTTTTGAGCATTCCGATATCACCCACTCTCTTCTCTCTTATGCTTGCATTAGAAGTTACTGCTGCTGCTGTTATCCTATTTCTGCTGCATAGCCTGATTATTGTAACCTGCTATTGTTACCTGCCTGTTTATCCTAAACTGTTTAGTATAGTTTGGATAGAGACCCAGCAGAGACCCCACATTATCCCGACTGCCCCGCTGGATCATCAGAAGACCCGATCAACGGGATCGAAGACCAGGCCCCGACACCGCACGTCACTTCCCCTTAGTTGCTCGACACTACTGGGTTACTATCGAGTGCCGAGGGTGATACCTCGTCAGCACTTCTGATGATAACCTTGTAGGTTAGTTAATCGGGCGTGGTTAGCGAGGGTGATTCCTCCTACACCACCCCCGATATCGACCGTCGCGCAACTCCTCAAGAGTGGACCTCGAGGGTGATTCCTCCTCCGTTCACCTTGATGTTTACGTCAGGTGGGAGTCCAACGAGGGTGATGCCTCGGATTCCTTCTTGATATGGTGGCCACATGGATGCCTTTACTTTGTTGTTGACACTGTTTAAACTATATAAAGACGGGTCGGCCCTGAGGGGTACCCGCACGAGATTATGATGAGAGTGAAATGGAGTCGGGTGGACCTGGATGGTGCCCAAGAGTTGAACACGAGGCGTGGCCGGGCATTCCTAGCCCTTGCCGCAAGTCCTCGAGACGGGGCGACGGGGTCACATCTTTCGTGAGTCTCTGCTCGTTTCCGCACTACCAACACACTAACGGTTTGGATATTTGATCCGAGGGGCCTCTGGCCTGATAGCACTAACCATCACGTGGGCATAGTATGGGCGTTCTGCGTCGTATATATCAGCCGAAGCTCTATAGACGTCAGCGAGGAGCGGCCCGCTTTGGATTGGACTGGTTAAGCCTGCGCTTGTATTAAGGGGGCTAGGTCTGCTTCCGGAGCATCCTCGCAACGTGCAGGGTTCCCAGGGCGAAGGCCCAAGACCCCTGGGGGCATAGGTTAGTCCGGCGTGCTGACCTCTCTTTAGAGCCTAGGTCGGGTTGCGGCGTGTTGTTTAGCCGAGGCCGGGCATGACCCAGAAAAGTGTGTCCGGCCGGAGTTAAACGAGTGTGGTGGGTAAGTTGGTGCACCCCTGCAGGGAAGAAACTAATCTATCGATAGCCTGTCCTACGGTAACGGACACTCGGAGTTGTATCCCGATCGGTACAACTAGAACTGGTGACTTGAGATGATACTGGATAGTATGGCTCTGGGATTGCTTTCTCGCAGGGAGTCGAGGAAGAATCTCTGGGCGAGGTTGATACACTGCACTCTTCTAATGCTGCAAGACCGATGAAGATGCTTGAAGATGCTAGTCTTCGTTAGGACTAGGCTCTCCCATCTATTCTGGCATTTCTGCAGCCCAGTCCACATATACAGCCTCCGTTGAAAATGTTGCATATGTAGTGTAGATCCTTGCTTGCTGAGTACTTCGGATGAGTACTCATGTTTGCTTTACTTTCTTTTTCTCCCCATATCCATATGTCGTCGCCAGATGACGGAGCCCCTGAGATAGCTGCCCCTGTCGACGACTATGGCTACTACTACTACCCTCCCGGCGAGTACTACTACGAGGAGCCGACAGACGACCAGGAGTAGGATTCGGAGGGTCCTAGGCAGGAGGCCTACGCCTTTCGATCGTAGTATTTTATTTTGCCCCGCCTTCCTAAAGGCTTAACTCTATTTCTGTAATATATCTGTACCCAGATATCTGATGCTTCCGCTGACGCTTGTATGCCATCGAGCTATGTATTCGAGCCCTCGAGGCCCTGGCTTGTAATATAAAGCTTGTATGACTTTATTTATGTTTTAGAGTTGTGTTGTGATATCTTCAAGTGAGTCCTTAGGCTTGATCGTGTGCATTTGCGTGTATGGTTAGTTCACGATTAAGCCGGAGTCGTCACGCACTCGACCACCAACCTCCTCCTCGTACGACCACCCGCTCACCTCCTTGCTACTTGTGAGCTGCATTAGGATTTCCTCGAAGAGGAGAGGATAATGCAGTACAGTAGAGATAAGTATTTCCCTCAGTTAAGAACCAAGGTTATCAATCCAGTAGGAGAACCACGCGAAACCTCATTAATAACACCTACACACAAAAGAGCAAATACTTCGACCCAACACGATCAAGGGGGTAGTCAATCCCCTCAGTGGTTATTTGCAAGGATCAAATCTCGTAGTGATAGATAGATAAAATAAAACACAAAAAAATAACGGTAAATAAATTGCATCAAGGTATTTTGGATTTTATATATGATAAAAGTAGACCCAGGGGCCATAGTTTTCACTAGAGGCTTCTCTCTCGAACAAAAAGCATACGGTGGGTAAACAAATTACTGTTAGGCAACTGATAGAAAAACGCATAGTTATGACGATATTCAAGGCAATGATCATGTATATAGGCATCACGTCTGAGACAAGTAGACCGACTCCTGCCTGCATCTACTACTATTACTCCACCCATCGACCGCTATCCAGCATGCATCTAGAGTATTAAGTTCATAAAAAATGGAGTAACACCTTAAGCAAGATGACATGATTTAGACAAAGTAAATCCAACCAATATGAATAAACCCCGTCGTTTTCCCCTTAATGGCAACAATACAAATATGTGTCTTGTCCCCTACTTTGTCACTGGGAATTAGAGCACCGCAAGATTGAACCCATTACAAAGCACCTCTCCCATTGCAAGATAAATCAATCTAGTTGGCCAAACCAAATGGATAGATCGGAGAGAAATACAAAGCTATAATAATCATGCATAATAGAATTCAGAGAAGACTCAATTGATATTAATGATCATAAACCCACAATTCATCGGATCCCAACAAACACACCGCAAAAGAAGATTACATTGAATAGAACTCCAAGAACATCGAGGAGAACATTGTATTGAAGATCAAAGAGAGAGAAGAAGCCATCTAGCTACTAGCTATGGACCCGTAGGTCTGTGGTGAACTACTCATACATCATCGAAAGGGAAGCAAGGTTTTTGTAGAAGCCCTCCGTGATCGATTCCCCCTCCGGCAGAGTGATACGTCTCCAATGTATCTATAATTTTTTATTGTTCCATGCTATTATGGTATCAATATTGCATGTTTTATATGCAATTATATGCAATTATACATATCATTTTTTGGGACTAACCTATTAACCTAGTGCCAAGTGCTAGTTGCTTTTTTGCCTGGTTTTGGGTTCCAGGAAGTTAGTACCAAACGAAGTCCAACTGCTACGAAACTTTTTGATGATGTTTTTCTGGACAACAGAGACCCTAGAAGCTTCGGGGGGAGACCAGAAGGAAAACGAGGAGACAAAAAGGCAACAGGCCGTGCCTAGGGGGGAGGCACGCCTTCATGCCTTGTGAACCCCTCGTGGCTCCATCTCACCTAATTCCACCTCTATAAATTCTCTAACATCAGGAAACCAATAGAGAGCCACCCAAAAAACTTTTTCCACCACCGCAAGTTTCTGTTCTTCTGTGATCCCATATGGATGCCGTTTTTGGTACTCTATTGGAGGGGGAATCGATCACGGAGGGCTTTTACAAAAACCTTGCCGCCCTTCCGATGATGTGTGAGTAGTTCACCACAGACCTACGGGTCCATAGCTAGTAGCTAGATGGCTTCTTCTCTCTCTTTGATCTTCAATACAATGTGTCTCCTCGATGTTCTTGGAATTCTATTCGATGTAATCTTCTTTTGTGGTGTGTTTGTTGGGATCCGATAAATTGTGGGTTTATGATCAGATTATCCATGAATATCAACTGAGTCTTCTCTGAATTCTTTTATGCATGATTATTATAGTTTTGTATTTCTCTCCGATCTATCCGTTCTGTTTGGCCAACTATATTGATTTATGTTGCAATGGGAGAGGTGCTTTGTAATGAGTTCAATATTGCGGTGCTCTATATCCCAGTGACAAAGTAGGGGACAAGACATGTATTTGTATTGTTGCCATTAAGGGGAAAACAACAGGTTTTATTCATATTGGTTGGATTTACTTTGTCTACACCATGTCATCTTGCTTAAGGCGTTACTCCATTTTTTATGAACTTAATACTCTAGATGCATGCGGGATAGCAGTCGATGGGTTGAGTAATAGTAGTAGATGCAGGCAGGAGTCGGTCTACTTGTCTCGGACGTGATGCCTATATACATGATCATTGCCTTGAATATCGTCATAACTATGCACTTTTGTATCAATTGTCCAACAGTAATTTGTTTACCCACCGTATGCTTTTTGTTCGAGAGAGAAGCCTTTAGTGAAAACTATGGCCCCCGGGTCTAGTTTTATCATATATAAAATCCAAAAATACCGTGATGCAATTTATTTACCTTTATTTTGTTTTGTGTTTTATTTTATCTATCTATCACTACGAGATTTGATCCTTCCAAATAAGCGCCGAGGGGATTGACAACCCCCTTGATCTAATTGGGTGGAAGTATTTGCTTTTTTGTGTGTAGGTGTTGTTAACGAGGTTTCGTGTGGTTCTCCTACTAGATTGATAACCTTGGTTCGTAACTGAGGGAAATATTTATCTCTACTGTACTGCATCATCCTCTCGTCTTCGAGGAAATCCCAATGCAGGTCAGAAGTAGCAGGAAGAATTTCCGGCGCCATTGCCTGGGAGACATCACCAAAACCTATCAAGTACCTTTGCATAAAATATCATCTACTTGTTCTTATTTTCATTTGTCATTTGCCTCTCGTTTTCATCTCCCCCACTTCTAAAATGGTTTTACAAAAACACAAAAATATTTTTTTCATTTGCTTGCTTGAAATTGCTCCCATGTATGAGTTTGTTATCGAAAAAAGTGAGAATGGTAAAATTCCTAAAGTTGAAATTCCCACAAATTTGGATTCTAAATTTTTGTTGTAGGAAGTGGGAACATCATAGGAAAAAGTGTTATTCAGGAATTCTTTTATTGTACAGGAGCATTGGTTTGTGATGGCATTCCTATTCTGAAAAGAACTAAGAGTTACGCCGAAGCTATTTCAACACTTGTTCTTGAAGTTGAGAGAAGATTTATGCGTACTCAACCCACTTTGCAAAGGTTGTTCTATGAGTTACCTATTATAAATAACCCTAAGGCTAAAAAGATAGCTACTATTGTCCTTGTGAATGAATTTGATTATATAGTATGAGAGGCTAGAGAGATCTTTGATTTTTATAATATGAGTCATGAACGTCCTGTCATAGATGAAATTTTATATGATGAAGATTATCTGTTGAGGTATTTGTTTCATGATAATCATACTTTTGATGAATATACTAAAAATGAAGTTCCCCCTTTACATATTATCCAACAAGTTTTCACTGGTATTAATCAACGATATTCTTGGACGTAAAAGGGAACCAACAAGGATTTGAGGAAAGTTGCCTTAACAATGCTAAAATTTTGGTTAATGATGTGTTCCCCATTGTTTTTAAAAAGCCTCCCGATAAACACGTATCCCATGATGCAAAAACTAAGGATGACAACACTTGAAACTATGCATTAGCCTAGCTATGGGCGTAAAACAATAATGCTTGTTGGGAGGCAACCCAATAGTTATCTTTATTTTTCCTTTTTATTTTCTGCTTTTGAGTGTGCACACAATTATGCTACTATTACGATTGTGTTTTGTGTTTAAATTAGTGTTTATGCCAAGTAAAGCCTTTGGGATGATTTGGTTGATAGTTGATTTGATTCTGTGAAAAAACTGAAACTTTTGCGCCCAGTAGCAGAATTGTTTAAATTCAGTGGAATGTGATAAAATTCTGAATTTGTACACATGATTTATATATAAATTCCCCATGTTTTCCTAATTTTTTAGAATTTTTGGAGTTATAGAAGTATTGCGTTTGTTCATATCATTACAGATTGTTCTGTTTTTGACAGATTCTGTTTTTGTTCCATAGTTTGCTTGTTTTAATGAATCTATGTATTGTATCGGGGTGTATAAGTCATGGTGAAGTTAGAATACAGTAGGTATTATGCAATAATAAGATATGAATGGGTTTACAACAGTACCTAAAATTTATGATTTGCTTGTTATACTAACGGAACTCATGAGTTTTCTGTTGAGTTTTGTGTGCTGAAGTTTTCAAGTTTTAAGTGAGATCACGAAGGATGGAGGAATAAGGAGTGGCAAGACCCTAATCTTGGGGATGCCCAAGGCACCCCAAGGTAATATTCAAGGAGACCCAAGCATCTAATCTTGGGAATGCCCTGGATGGCATCCCCTCTTTCGTCTACCAACCATCGGTAAATTACTTGGAGCTATATTGTTATTCATCACATGATAAGAGTTTTGCTTGGAGCGTCATGTATTATATGAGTCTTTACTTTGTTTGCTTTTTAGTTTGCCACAATCATCTTTGCTGGACACACTTTTTGGCAGGGGCACACATTTATTCGTGATTTGTTAGAATACTCTTTGTGATTCACTTATATCTTTTGAGCTAGGCAGTTGCTCTAGTACTTCACCTATATCTTTTAGAGCACGGCGATGGTTATATTTTAAAGAAATAGTTGTACTCTCATGCTTCACTTATATTATTTTGAGAGTTTGATAATAGTAATGGAAATATGCACGGGTTATGAAATTGGTCCTAATATGATAGGTATTCAAGAGGGATATAACAGAAACTTTCATGTCTATCACTGAATATGATAAGTTTGATTTCTTGCAATAGTTTTGCGATATAAATATGGTAATATGTGGGAGGTACTAGTGAATTATTGTGGTTTAGTAAGAATATTGGTGTTATGGTTTGTGATTCTCGAAGCATGCATGCATAGTCTCTCGTTATGCTAAGAAGTTGGAGCATGATTTATTATTGAGTGTCTTCCTTTGCGTGAAGGTCGGGGGCACGTGATGGTTAACTCCTACCAACCTCCCCCTAGGGGCATGCGTAGTAGTACTTTGCTTCGAGGGCTAATAGACCTTCGTAATAAGTATGTGAGTTCTTTATGATTAATGTGAGTCCATGGATTATACGCACCCTCACCTTTCCGCAATTTGCTAGCCTCTTCGGTACCATGCATTGCCCTTTCTCACCTCGAGATGTGGTGCAAACTTCACCGGTGCATCCAAACCCCGTGATATGATACGCTCTATCACACATAAGCCTCCTATTATATCTTCCTCAAAACAGCCACCATACCTACCTATTATGGCATTTCCATACCCATTCCGAGATATATTGCCATGCAACTTCCACCGTTCCGTTTATTATGACACACATCATCATTGTCATATTGCTTTGCATGATCATATAGCTAACATAGTATTTGTGGCTTGGCCACTGATCATCATTTTTTATACATGTTATGCTAGATCATTGCACATCCTGGTACATTGCCAGAGGCATTCATATAGAGTCATATTTTGTTCTAGTATCGAGTTGTGACGCCCCTAATCTGACCGTACACTAATCATGCACGCAAATGTGTACGACCAAGATCAGGGACTCACGGGAAGATATCAGAACACAACTCTAGACACAAATTAAAATCATACAAGCTTCATATTACAAGCCAGGGGCCTCGAGGGCTCGAATACATAAGCTCGAATACACGAGAGTCAGCAGAAGCAATAATATCTGAGTACAGACATAAGTTAAACAAGTTTGCCTTAATAAGGCTAGCACAAAAGTAGCAACGATCGAAAGGCAAGGCCTCCTGCCTGGGACCTCCTAACTACTCCTCGAAGCCGAACTCCATGTAGAATCATCCTCAGGATCCTCTGGCTCCTGGACTCCACCATCTGGTTGCGTCATCCGAGAAGAAGGAAAAGGGGGGAAAAGGGGGAGCAAAGCAACCGTGAGTACTCATCCAAAGTACTCGCAAGCAAGGATCTACACTACATATGCATTGATATCTGTAAAAAGGGGTAATATCTGTGGGCTAAACTGCAGAATGCCAGAATAAGAGGGGGGATAGCTATTCCTATCGAAGACTACGCTTCTGGTAGCCTCCATCTTGAAGCATATAGAAGAGAGTAGCTGGTAAGTTAACCAAGTATCAACGTATAGCATAAACCTACCCGACGATCCTCTCCTCGTCACCCTGTGAGAGAGCGATCACCGGGTTGTATCTAGCACTTGAAAGGGTGTGTTTTATTAAGTATCTGGTTCTAGTTGTCATGAGGTCGGAATACAACTCCAGGTCGTCCTGTTACCGTGGACACGACTATTCGAATAGATCAATCTTCCCTGCAGGGGTGCACCACATTACCCAACACGCTCGATCACTTTGGCCGGACACACTTTCCTGGGTCATGCCCGGCCTCAAAAGATCAACACGTCGCAGACCTACCTAGGCCTAACAGAGAGGTCAGCACGCGCGGTCTAAATCCTATGCACGCAGGGGTCTTGGGCCCATCGCCCGTTGCACACCTGCATGTTGCGTACACGGCCGGTGAGCAGACCTGGCAGCCTCCATTACAAAGGAGGGTGCTTTACGCGGTCCAACCCGGCGCGCGCCGCACAGTCGCTGACGTCTAGAAGGCTTCGACTGATACTACGACGTCGAGTGCCCATAATTGTTCCCGCGTGGTAGTTAGTGCGTATAGGCCAGTGGCCAACTCAGATCAAATACCCAATCTCGTTAAGCATGTTATTTTGAAGTAACTGCGGACGCCGACCAGGACCAGGTCCACCTGTCTCCTAGGTGGTCACAACCTGCCCTATAGCTCCGCCACAAAGTAACACTCGGGGGCCGTCGGGAACCCAGGCCCACCACTACCTGGATGGAACCACCTGTCCTTTCGGCCCCCCACATCGAAATCACTTGCGGGTACTCTACGAGCCGACCCGACTTTAGTCACATCATGTGTCAAGTATAATATGTATGTATGTATATACCCGTAATCAACTCCCGAGTGATCACGGCCCGATAGTATAGCATAGCAGACGGACAAGAATGTAGGGCCACTGATGGAATACTAGCATCCTATACTAAGCATTTAGGATAGCTGGTAACGGTATCAACAATTGTAGCAACAATGACAGGCTATGCAACAGAATAGGAGCTATCGAATCAACAACAGTAGCAAACCTAGTGCAAGAATAAGAGAGAAGAAAGTGGGCGATATCTGGTTGATCAAGGGGGGTTTGCTTGCCTGGTTGCTCTGGCAAGGAGGGATCATCGTCGATGTAGTCGATCACAGGGGTATCGGCAGCGGTCTCGGAGTCTACCGGAAAGAAGTAACAGAGGGGGAACACAATAAATAACAGAGCAATCAAAGCATCACAAAGCATAACATGGCAATACGCGGTGCTAGGTGTGCCCTAACATGGTACTAGACGATGCCGGTGAAGGAGGGAAACATCCGGGAAAGCATTCCCGGTGTTAGGCATTTTCGGGCAGATGAGACGGAGGGGGACGGTTGCATGTTCTCTATGCTAGGGATATATGGTAGACGAACAGACTGCGTATTCGGATCCGTCTCGTCGTTCTGAGCAACTTTCATGTATAAAGTATTTTCATCCGAGATACGGTTTATTTTATATTAATTTTCAAAGTTTTATTCAATTTATGGATTTCTTTATATTCCAAACTTAATCAGTAAATACTTTTGTCACATAGTGCAGTGCCAACCACAGTGTATGACAGGTGGGGTCAGGGTCAAAGCAATAGTCCAGTCAGCAGTTGACTGGGTCAACGTTGACTGGTCAAACTGGCTGGTGGGACCCAGCTGTCATAGAGACAGTGTAAATTTAAAGTTTAATTAATTTAACAGATTAGATGGGGGGCCACATGTCATTGACTTAGATATATTTTTTTAAACAGGCTTTTAAATGAAATGGGCCCACATGTCATTTTCAGTTATTCAACTAAACAATTTTATTAGGTTCTAATTAGGTGGTTAAGGGAATGGTTAAACCAGACGGGCCCACACGTCAGTGGGTTAACCCATTGTTAGAACGTGCGTGCGCGCGTGAGTTCAGAGGACGGCGGTGGCGGCCTGGGCTTCGGCCGGGACGGGTCGTCGGCGAGCTGCGCCGGCGGAGGGTGGCGAGGCCACGGCGAGCGAGGGGATGCGCGGCTGCCGGCGAGGGCGCGCGGACGGAGGCGGCCAACAGCGAGTGGCGGGGAGGGGAGCAGTAGGTAGAGCGGCAGCAGAGTAGCGGCAGGGGAGAAGGCGCACGAACGCGGCGGGCAGTGGGGCGAGGGCGCGGTGCGGCGCTGGGCGGCGGTGGAGGCACTGGACACGGCGGGTAGGCGGCGGCGCGGACAAGGAGTGGCACGGCTGGTGGTCAGGGGGCCGCGGGTGGAGATGGCCGGCGAGCAGACGAACAGGGGAAGGCCCGGGGCGCGAGGTGACGAGACGAGCAAGGGGAAGGGGGCAGCGGCCAGCGGGTAAGTCACGCGCGCGCGAGCGAGCGGCGGCTGCGGCTGGAGCGGCATGGTCGCGACGCGTGGGCGCGAGCGGTACGGCGATGCGAGCAGGCGGGTGCGAGCGGTTGCGGCTCATGGTCGGGATGCGGCCAGGGGCGCACACGGATAGCGGCGACCGTGGCGATGGACTGGGGACGCGTGTGCGAGGGAGACAGAGAGGAGAGGGGAGTTTCGCTCACCCCCGATGCAGGGGTTCGCCGGCGAGGCTCGACGGAGTCCGTCGAGGAGGAGGTCAGGAGGCGAGCATCGACGGCAGGCGGCGGGGCGTCGATCCAGCGGCGAGGGGCGCCGTTGCCCCCCGATCCAGATCGGGAGGAGAGGGAGGAGCGGATCGAGGGGGAAGTGGGGATCGTGGGGGAATGGGTTAGGTCATGGTGGGGGTAGCGGGGCCTTAGTAGGCCAGGTGAGCGGGGTGGCCGGCTGGGCCGGCCGGGTGATTAGCTAGGCCAAGGCCCAGCAGGGAGAGGGGGGGTTATTCCCCTTTTTGTTTTTTGTTTTTCTTTTATTTATTATTTTCTGTTTTATTTTAGTTACACTTTATTTTAGTTTTTATAAAATACAAAACCAACTCCTAAAATATTGTTATAATATAGCCCACTACCTCAAAAAATTTGGTGCAATAATAAAATACTTAGTACATTTTTATTATTTAAAAGGTATTTAAATATTTGTTTTAGCCACTGTTTTATTTATTTTAGTGCATTTAAATACTTTATATAAGTGTGGTTTCTCCACCAATATCGTCTATGGATTATTTGACACCTATTGAACACTTTAGTTTTGACTTTCGAAAACTTTTATTGTTTTGACTTTATTTTTAAATTTGAATTCGAACGAGATTGAATCATCAGGAGATTAACAACAGTAACCAAGGTGACGTGGCATCATTAGCAGATGTTTACTGTAGCTTAATTATCCGGACGTTACACGAGTTGTAATTTTGAGTTGTAAGTAAATAGAAGTGTGATGATCATCATTATTCATTATTAGAGCATTGTCCCGGTAAGGAAATATAAAAAAAGAGGCCAAAAGAGACCACCAAAAAAATGAGAGAAAAAGAGAGAAGGGATTAAACTACCAAGTCTTCTATTGCCAATTAGTACATAATAAAAGCATCAAACAAACATATATCTATGTCCTATGGTCACTGCATTGTCTTGCCAAATCAAAATAGAGACATGGTTCAAATCATATTAGTTCAAGACAAAGCAGCATTGAAAGAATACAAGTGTGGGAAACTACACGGCACAACAAGATTTCAGATGGGTACCACGGGTATACATGTACAACAACACTATTGGCTCTGTTGTGATGCTAGTAATGTGCATGATATGAGAAGTCAACTATATACACAATTGAAACTGAAATCAATAGAGCAATTTAGAAGAGTAAACCTGTTAAAGAAACATGTTTCAACATACCTGTTGTGCCCTTGGAGTTTCGATTGGATCCTTTAATTTAAAAATAAGTTTGTATGAGTAAATACAGTGATACAAGACAGCAGTATGCACCATAGCAATGGAATCTTAAATGAGAACAGTTGTTCTTCAGGTTTAAGCACTTGTTCTACACGAACAGAGTCCAGTAAGACGCAGGCATATAGTACTTCAAAATAAAAAATGAGCTCATAGACCTTGCCATATTCTTGGTTCGGGACCAGTACAGAACAAGACGTTCCCAGTCATCATCCCGTAAATGTGTCTCAGGAGAAAGTAAGGGAATTTGATGAGTTTCTTTGCCAGTGAAGTACATTTTCTTCAGGTAATTCTGATACTGCCACCAGGCATTCTTGAAGATAGCAGAGGTATTAGCACAGGTTACCTCATCCTGAGTTTCCAAATCGGTCCTTCTCTATAGAGAAAAATAGGAACATTCGTTGTATTATAACCAACATGTAGGTAGAATGTATGGGACAAAGCAAAGTAATTGCCATGAATAACATTACTTACACATAACTCCTGGACGAACACCTGCAACTGGCTTTTTCCTTCATCTTCAGTATAATATTTCCATGATGGGAAGATACGCACATAGGATTTAACAACATCAAATGTGATAGATGCTAAACTACGAATGGCTGGTTGTGCTTTGTCCACATGAATAGGTGTACTAACTAGTGGAGTTGGGGTTCGCCGTGGTAGTACTGGCGCTTTGGGCACTGGAGCTGCCTTACTAACTACTCTTGTTTGGGAGCTCTATGGTGGAGATGGTGCTGTGTCAACTGGAATTGGATTACTATCTGCTGGGGTTGGGGTTAGATTGGGTGAAGCTGGTTCTCTGTCCATCGGAGTAGGGGTACAATCTGCGAGAGTCTGGGTTATGTGTGGTAGGGCTGGTTCTTGTGCATGTACAACCGGGGTGCTATCTCCACTAAGAGGTAGCACTGTTTTATTTGAAGACCGTGTTTTTACTCCGCTAGATACTGCCATCACCCCCTCCAATTCAAATGGCTGATAAACAAGAAAAGTAGTTGAATGTACATACCTTGTATGAGAGACATATGCAATAGATATTGTGGAAAAAAGAGGGCATGAAATAGTTCACATATATATTGTTTAACTAAAAAGGATAGCATGACATAATTTCACATATATGATGTCTATCTAAACTGGATAACATAGCATGACATAATTCAAAGATATGATGACTAACTAAACAGGATGGCATGAGATAATTATATGATGTCTTTAGTAAACAGGTTTGCATGACATAATTCACATACATGTTATCTAAGTAATCAGGATCGCATGATATAATTCACATATGTGATATATATACTAAGCAGAGGGCATTCGCATATATGATGTCCGAACTAAGAACATGGTGTTAAATATTGTGTATATGATGTCTAAACTATGCAATGCAAGACACCATATGCATGATTTGAGCAGTATAACCGTGCCAAGTTAGAGCATACACCTCGGTGGGGGAATAGGACTGGTCATCTATCTCTAAATCCATCTCTGAGGAGCTATCGGGACCCAGCAAGAGTTCTGCTTCAACAGGTAGCACTGTCTGCTCCGAAGACCTTGTTTTCACTCTAGATTTTTCCATCACCCACTCAAATGGCTGATTCACAGGAAGAGTAGTTGAATGTACAAACATTGTCGACAAATGGAAATGTAATGAAGAAAAGGATTGGCAAGATATAATTCAAATATATGATGCCTGGTTAAACAGGATGGCATTGCATATTTCACATATATTATGGCTGGCTAAAAGAGATGAGATTGCATATTTTACATATATGATATAGAAACTAAATAGGTGGCATTACAGAACATGTCTAAACTAAGCAGATGACATATATGATGTCGAAAGTAGGCACTGCAAGGCAACATATGCATGATATGACCAACATCATCATGCCAAGTTAGAGCAAACACCTCGGGGGGTAAATAGGAGTGGTCAGCTCCGTCTGAATCCGCCTCAGAATAGATATCTTCCTCTGGATTACAATCTGGAGGGGGGGGAGGGTTTGCCATTGCACCCACCATGGAGCGATGTCTGCATGACATTGTATTGCCACGCAAAACTCTTCTCTTTTTCTCTACATGTTCAGCATGACTGTGTACAATATCTGACATGCATACGAAAAAAATATAGTGAGATTATGTAAGGAGAGCATGCAAAAATTTAGAGTGATGGTAACAACCAGTGGATAGATCCAAAAATAATGATAGCAGGCTGATGATAGCTTTAATTTAATAAAAAGACAGATGATGATTGCTTCACTATTTGTTTCCCACCCAATACGAACAACATAGACATACCCTAGGTGAACCAGATAATAGACAGAGATACTATTCATTGCTGCCTCGATATGTGCCCCACAAGCATTTTAAAACTCAAGTTTGAACATTAATTTGGACCTGACTTGGAGTCTAAGAGGTGAACAGGATGATGAAGTAGCAAGTAATATTAAGCAATGCATAACATAAGCAGAAACAAAAGAGTGCGACCTCTCTTGTGGACCCGTGTACTCCTCAGGTTCATCTGCTGAGTCGATGATGGTGATGCAGTTGCGGTGGGTGCCGGCGGCAGGGAAGGAGATCTGAGGCGGTGAAAGACGGTCAGGAGTTGTGATGTCTGGTATGGTGGATGCTTTTGTCGATGGAGCAGCTCAGGTGAGGTGGACGACGTCGCGGCAGGAGTAGGACAAACCACACAAAGTTTTCTTCGACACCTATCTGTAACTGAAGTAATTCTGTAAGGGCTCCTTTGGCTTGCAGGATTCTAAAAACGCAGGGATATGAAAAACACCGGAATAGGATAAGAATGCACGTGGGAAATAGAGCATTTGTAAACACAAAATTTCTGTCAACTTGGGTGTTTGGTTCACAGTAATTGGAAGAGCAGAGGAATGCAAAGAAACATGGCCAAATTAAAGTGAAACCATATGAAAGTGTGTACAGTTAGAATGTTATCTTGCCACTATAATGCACTTAGTCTTGTTTTCATGCATATATGATTTTGAAAAGTAGGTCCAGGTGGATGTTTTGCTCCATTCCTTTCAACCAAATGCATGAATAATTGAATAGTAGAGTACCATAGGAAAATTTCCTATTGCTATGTTTTCCTTCACTTTTTCCTTTGAACCAAAATAGCCCTAATGGATCGACATGAATGTAGAGTAATAAGTGATGCGACAAGTGTACAACCTCTTTGGCGTAGCCGTGTCGACCTCAGCATCATTGGGTTGGTCGCTGAAGAAGTTGCGGCAGAGGTGGCTGTCGGAGGTGTGGAGGAAGATCTGAGGCGTATGTAGACGACGTCCAGGGTACTGTTCTGTTGTGATGGATGGTTCCATCGTTGGAGCAGCTCCGACAAGCCGTAAGACATCAAGGCTGAAGCAGTACAAGACACACATCGTTAATCTCAAGTGGGATTCTAATAGCATGTCCAATAGATGATGTAAAATACATTACCAAAAAGTGGTAGATGTAAAATTTACATCACCAAAAAACACCTGACTACAACAGATGAGGTAAAAACTGTTGACTCTGAACTTAACTGTCGAAACTGAAATTTACTGTGGAATCTGAATGTTACCGTCGAAACTGAACGCACTGCTAGCAGAGAGGCACTTCACATGTAGTTTAGGCCGCTCGAGCACTAGTAGTAGAGAAACAGTTATCTAAATCAACATGCAATCGACAGGGAACACAGTAGCAGATAGCAGCCGGAGCAGCAGCGCCTGGAGCAGCAGCGTGAACTAGAGCAAGAGCAGCAACTCGTGTAGCTGCAGCAGCCCATGTACCAGCATCAGCAGTGACAGCGAGAGCAAGAGCAGAGCAGCAGCACGAGCGAGGGGAAGACCAGAGCAGCAGCACAAGCGAGCGAGAGCCGGAGTAGCAGCAGCAGCAACAGTGCGAGCGATAGCCGGAGCAGCCGAAGCAGCAGCAATGCGAGCGAGCGAGAGCCGGAGCAGCAGCAGCAGCTCCGGCTGGTATGGCCGCCGCCTCCGAGGGAGCCTCACACTGGGGGAGAGGCGCCATGGAGATGTCGTCGGTGGTGCTGACAACGAGGTAGCCGTGCCATGGGGGAGCGGGATCGAGCACCGGAGGCGCCGGGAGGTTGAGTTAAGGAGAAGGTGCGATGCGATGAGTGTACAACCTCTTTGGTGGCGCCGAGTAGGCCTCGGCTTCGTCCGAGGAGTCGGTGAGGATGTTGCGGTTCCGGTGGAGCAGGTTAAGGCGGCGTTGTAGGGATGGAGCAGCTACGATAGACGAGGCGATCATCGGAGTAGCTCCTTGGAGGTGGAGGACGGGGCGGCTGAACCGGCGGGACGACGAGATCGACGATGGATCCTCATCCGGGGCGGTGGATGAGGGGCATTGAGCTGTTGCGGTGGACGACGTCGTCGGGGAAGAGGCTCCGGCTGGGCAGTGGAGGGTGGGGTTTCGCGGCTGGAGCAGAGAGGTTATGGCGGCCTGGGTTTTCGAATGGCGAACAGCAGGTGATGGGAGGGGGGGAACCATGACTTAGGGACGCGCTTGTCCAAAATGTAGGTGTGTTACAAAAGTACCCCCACCGATTTGAACTAGCAGCCCTTTCGGCTCAGGGTTAGAAGGGGGATTTCACGTGTCGGGATTTGGCAGCTGGAGGGAGTTTTCGCGCGCGTTGTAATTTCGGGATAGCAAGGCGCGGGTTGTGAAGGCGCGAGTTTCCGGAGCACAAAGAGACAAAGCGATATCTGAATTTTCGGGATAACAAGGGTTGAAATTTTGGGACAAGCCTAACGTGCAATAATGTACGTACCAAATCAATTCGCACTTCCCTCGACGAAAAATACAAAAACAAAAACTATTCGCACCACACAAAGGGAGAGTCTTGTCCCGTTTTACTGTACAAATGCTATTCAAAACTATGAATCCATGTTATGTCCAATTAAATTTTTTTGCTACCTGTATAATGCATGTAACCTACTCATACGAACATTTTAGTGCATTCGAAATGTATATACTACCGCTGCAATTCAAACTAAATTTGAATCGGTTTCTCTATTTGAATAAGAATCTACAATCATGATTGTTGCCAAGTTAAACCATCATCTGTATATTATCTTAAAAACACACCACATGATTACTATAGAGTTAGATTTGAACTATGTGTACTACATGAACTCGAATTCAAAATTTTGAATCCACTTGATGTTGATTCCAAATAATAGTACATTTGAAGTGCTAGCTACATGTTCGTAATCTAAACCATGTTTCATATGTATAATGTGTTTATCATACAATGTATAGTGCCCCGCCCCCTACATTATGACAAGTATTTAGCCGTGAGCTGCAAAATGCCACACATTATCACAAATTCAAATAAATTGTTATATAATATAACATGTTCATAACCACACCATGTGAATCACCATTATAATCATGCATGCGTGGGTTTAGAACACTATGATCTCTTATTCAAATATCTGAATCCACTTTTATAATGAATTATGATCTCTGTTCGTCTTTTACACACACACAATCCTCTTCTCTTTGTAGCTAGCACTAACTTTCTCTCGTGCATGCACACGCCCGCCTCCCTCTCACCCTCCCTCAGCATTCTCTCCATCGCGCACATTCATTATATCTCTTTAGGTCGTTCACCCATGGTGTGTGTAGGCCCCCCAGCTCCTTCTTTCCTGCACACACCGATCGATATACCTCTCTAGTCAGGTGTACCTACCACAAACACACGCTTCCCCTCTTCTCTTCTCACCATCCATGTCCCCGTGTGTCTAATACGGTTCGATGCACGTGCACACTCCCGCCCCTCTTTTCATCGATCTCATACTCACACACTCCTCCCCCCTCGATATAGTAGGCCTCTCGCACCACCTCCTAGCCGCATCCCTCTCTCTCTATCCGTCTCTCCGGGCCATATTTGCTTCTAACACATGCATGCATGTATACCGATCGATCTCCCTACACATAGCTAGGTCGACTAATGCTTTTTCACAACGCACGATCGACATACCTCACTAGTTATGTCTCTCCCTTTCTCTGACACACGACGATTGATCTTCCTATGTAGTTACGTCTGCTTACCACAGCCATATCGTCCCCCCTCATCATCCGTGCATGCCTCCCAACCCGTCTCTCACACGCACGTGCACAGATAGGCAGGCATAGCCTCTCTTATTAATATTGCAGTCGTACCCTCCGTTTGTCTAGCAGGCCTCTCCCACCATTTGTGAGAAGCAACTCCACCACAAACCATCCGACAATCTAGCTCTGTCTCTCTCCCAACCTTATTCTTGTCCTACACATATGCATGGATGCCGATCGATCTCCCTCAATACATAGCTAGGTCTCTGTCCTTCTCCACACATATACCAGTCGATCTACCTCTCTCTATATAGTTAGGTCTCTGCCCCCCACACCTATAGTCGAACGCTGTAGGTAGGTACCCATGCCACAGAGATAAACTGCACCTCTCCCCTCTCATGTTCCAGTAGGCCAGCCGCCCTATATCTTTGACGTGGGCACACACAAATTCGATGGCACTCTGTATCGATCGCCCACCCACACACTTCATCCCTCTCTTCGATTCTATCAATATCTCACACCGATGATCCCTCCACTCTCTTCTCGTGGATTGCCCCCTCAATATATGATATATCTAGGCCTCTGTTTCACACACATTGCATATGTTACTTTTTTGTTTCAGATATCATCGACACATTGCCTCTGCTTCGCACACACACCATCTCTCTCTCTCTCTCTCTCACACGTACATGGGGTGCCTGCACGTAGAGAAGAGGTGCATGCACGACGCACGTACTCACGTCTCGTTCCCGGCCACACCCGCGCGGGTACACGGTGGAGCTCATTTCTGTACGAAAAGGCAGCCCACATGATAATTTGACGCGTGTAGCGGTTGTTTACTTGAAGGAGGGTCGTGTACCATGTGTGCATGGAACAAAGTTTGACTTGACGCATTAGTTTTAAATAAAGTTATATTCCACAATGGCACGTACAGAATATAAAATGATAGTTATCAAGAAAAAACGAATCCGCTCCACTATATACAATGGAGCCTGCCTTGCCGGGGTTTGTCTCTCTTCACAATATCTCACACAAGGCGACAGTTGCCTCTCTCTCTCTCACCGTTGGTCACTGATCTGGCCGCATCCCGTCCGTCGGCGGAAAGAGAGGATGTGCATCGTTTCTCCTTTCGATGGCGTCGAGGCAGCACATCCCGATCTATGGTACCCGCCGTTCTCTCTGACCAAGCACCAGCGCGGTAGGCCCTTCGCCACTTGCTCGCTGCCGCAGTATGGGTAGATCCTGCCCGCCACCACCCTTCTAGTTACATCTCGATGACCCCCAGGTACATCTTCCTCCCCTCCAGCCTTGCTCCACAGCCCATCTTCACACATCGCTGCATGTGGATCTTCCCTAGTTCTTTGCCCAAAACGTAGCTCGTCCGGCGTACTTTCCATATTGCAATCTCGTCCTCACACCATTTTAGATAAACAACCGTGCTGCTATCTTCCCTTAGGACAAGGAATATGATTCTTTTTTGTCGTCGTATGTGTCATCAACTGTTATTGGCCAGTAATTGTTTCCTTTCTACCTCTTTTTTGCAAACATGGCTATCCATTTCACCTCGTTGCTATTGCGACCTTTTGGTGAACTGCACAAATCACTTTTTTCTTAAGAGTGTCTTGTGCAATTCTACTAAAATGTCACACGGGCAACGTCTCTACATTTCAGTGCGACTGCACAAAGGGAGATTGGTTTTGCTATCCTCCCCATCCAACTCCGAGCCTAATCTTCTCCAACAAGTCACTACTGCAGGATGCTGCTAACGCGACACAACGATCAGAAACCCTTTGACGAAACTGTGTGCGATGCATTAATCACAAATGGTGATGTAAAAAACCGTCAATAAAGATGCAAAATGTTTGCGATGGCAGAGACATCAAACACGGTTTAGATTTTAGTTGCGTGTGCAATGCAGGGCACATGGATGATCCATACAAATTGTTTGCGATGAGACAGAACAACAGAAACGGGCAGCCATATCAAGCTGTGTGCGATATATGGCATACAGTTCGCTCAGATGAACTGTTTGCTATTAGGGAGTGCAACATAAACAGTTAGCCAAATCAAGGTGTGTGTGATATACGGCATACGGTTCACTCGGACAAACTGTTTTCGATTAGGGAACACAACAGAAATGGTTCAACTTAACAAGATGTGTGTGATATGTGGCATACAGTTCACATAGATGAACTGTTTGCGATGAGCCAAAAGAACACAAACGAGTTGTGTAAACATGATGTGTGTGATACATGGCAAACAGCCCACTCGGTTGAACTGTTTGCGATGAGAAATTACAACACAGACGGTTACTACAGTTAATTCGTGTGCGATTCTGTGTGTACAAAAAACTTTGAAAATTGCAAACTAGTTGCTTGCGGTGGCTAGGAGTATCGCACACGATGCATCTGTGAGTACTTGTGTGCGATGATTAGTAAGTTACACATACATTTCCTTATGTTAACACGTGTGTGAATTTGCAATATGGACAATTAATATGCAAATGCCTTCTGGACATCGGTGCTGATCGCCACGTCCAAAACATGGGCGTCCTCTACTCTACCGCTCTACCGGGCACATGCTTAAACTCAATGAACTGTGTACGATACTAATACTTTCCATGAAAATTTAAGAGCTTGGCTAACAGCATTTGAGTAACATATATATAGTGGTTACACTATTCGACAAAAGGAGGATCTTCATAACACGGTTTTGACAACCATATGGTCCATATCTACATACTTAACATAGTAACAACTATCACATTTTAAGAGGCTGAGGGCCAACAACCATATGGTCCATATCTACATAATTAACATAGTAACAACTAGCACATTTTAAGAGGTTGAGGGCCAACAACCACAACTATCCGCTGGAAGCAGCTTCATCACGGCGACTCGGCATCTCGTCAATGAAAAGGAAGAGCCCTCCTGTGCCTTGGTAGAGCATGAGTAGAATAGTGTCTCCAATTTTCCAATATGGATGCATTGCCACGACAAGCGAGAACTTGTTAATTTGAATGGTTCCATTTCTGCGGGAAATGCAGTACCTTGCAATCACTTTGACGTTATTAGCAGGCACAAGTGTAATTTGACCACGCCGGGAAATCAATCCAGGAACAGCTACAGCGGGCAATTTCTGTTGAAATGTAGAATAAAAGCCAATTGTAACATATCGTTGAAGATATATATAGTTTATGAGCATCAACATAAAAATAAGACTTTGTACCAGCGTTTTGTGCACACAATTGGTCTTGTTCAATGTGTGCACCATAGGTATAATTAATCCCATCCAAAATCCAGCGTTCATACGATGTGCTATCTCTGTCAGATTATCAACAAAGTTTATGACATGCTTCAAGTCCTTCCAGTGAAATTTGGAATGCTTAGTAACATACAGATCATTCACTATGCATCCAACATATCCTGCTTAAAAGGTGGAAAAGTATTATTTATTTAGAACATGGCAGAAGAATATATAGTGCGCATAAATTGGTAAATAGAATTTGTTACTGACTAGGAACGGAGTCAGAAAATGAAATCACAATTGGTTGCTTAAATAGTGATCAATTAGTCAGAACAAATACCCCGATTTTGCTAAGTAATATGCCAGCATGGAGAAAGTCGAAAGGACACTAACCTCGATCAGACTTTGATCGGCTGATGACATTGGGGAAGTAAACATCCATGTTAATTATACTAGGCTGTGGTGCACGCACTAGAATTTTATTGCCAGCTTTCAGTTCATAACACTTAGACATTTTTCTCCAAAGGTCCGCATCAAAATAGGAGTGACCATCTTTATCAAGTTTTACGCTAACTGTCATTGTAAATCCATGCTGCGTTGTCAATATGACATCCATGGAGTCATCAACAAAGTAAAGCCCAAGATTTCCTTCTACTCCTATTCTTGCAAAGCAAGGGATGTACTGCTAGAAATGAAAATTAAGATCGTAAATTAGATATATTGAAATAACAGAGCAAGATGCAAATATGGGAGTAACTGATAGAACAGATCAATATATAGATGAAAGCAAAGTACAAAAATAGATAATGTAACAAAGATTTGATGCAAATACGAGAGTAACTGAATGAACAATACATCATAAATTTGCCTAATATAAGGGGGGGGAATTGGCTTTGACATCTAGGTTGCATGTGGCACCGTACCTTTTATCCAAATGTAGCAACAAACGGTATATGTTCACAAATTTAGGCCATGCCGACCATGGTAGGGTGAGATTGAACATACCGAGCGCTCCCTGAAGTCATCCGGAATGGTGAGATAGAACTTCATTTCTGACTGACCGCGACCACACTTGCCCGATTTGTGCTCGCACTATGGACACATAAATGAAAACCCTCGAATCAGCTAGAAGAAAAATGAATCCACGGCGATTTCCGCCGGTTGATTAACAGCGATGGCCGGACTGCGATAAGAGATGAGTGAATATTTCGCTAAATTGATTACCTTCTCCATGAGAAAAATCCCCGGCCCAATCCCGCAGAAAACCCCAATCGACCAGAGTCTAGAATGTTGGTGCAGATAGGCGGCGGAAAGCGGTAGGGGCGAAATCCCGTGCCGTTTGGAGCGTGACCTCCACCCGCCGACGATAGCCGTCGGGTGGCCGCCTCGATAGAAGTTGATGAGGTGCAGAGTTGCGGAGGAGTCCGCGGCGAGTGGGTGGGGACGAAGTGGGCGAGGGTTTTCTTTTTTCCTTTTGCATGTGTGGGTGAACACACACGGTTCGCAGAGGCGACGGAGATGAATCGTGTGCGATAGTAAATCACCGAGATTGAAGGGGAATCCAAATTTCCTTGTCCTTTGTCCACGAGTTTTTTTCTACGATGAACATAAACCCTGCAAATCATCGTGTTCAAATTTGGCACTTTTCCGGACTCATTTACAATATTTAGGGGATTATGTGCATTTTCTAGGCATTAATGCACATAATTCAAATTCAAACAATCGGTGCATGAAAAGGTGCACGAGAACGGTCTGGAAAACCATGATCATGCTATTTAGTAAATTCTCATGCCTTTTACAAGGAATGGGCAGAGATTTCACGGAAATGTGTGGCAATAGTCAACCACAAACACGTCGTTTATTGGTTTTTCAACTATAGAAAAATGAAATACATGCTTGAAAAACATGACGCCTGGCATGGTGCCATGGTATGGCCTCACCGTGCCCTGGTAAAAAGATGAGAAGGTTTGATTTATGTCGCCATGCACGCGCTTCATAAATCGAACCATCACCGAGGAAGTTCCATGCTTTCGAGAGGGAAATCACCAAGATTGAAGGGAATCCAAATTTCCGTCCTAGTTTGTCATTCAGTTTTTTTCCAATGATCAACATACCCCCTCCAATGCAACGTGTTCAAATTTGACATTTTTCGGGCTCATTTACCATATTTATGGGATTATGTGCATTTTCTAGGCATTAATGCACATAGTTCAAATTCAAACAATCGGTGCATGAAAAGGTGCACAAGAACGGTCTGGAAAACCATGCTCGTGCTATTTAGTAAGTTCTCATGCCTTTTAAAGGAATGGGCAGAGATTTCAAGGAAATCACCGTGTTCAAATTTGGCATTTTTCTGGGCTCATTTACCATATTTAGGGGATTACGTGCATTTTCTAGGCATTTAGCGCATATAAATCCAATCCAGCTACAGCTGCACGGGTGTGATGTGAGGGACGTGGATTGCCGTTCGATCGCGGCGCATCCTACGATGCACACGCGCGATCCGCGTGGCTGAGGTTCCAGCCAATCATAACACAACACACAATAGGCTCAGCGCACACTATTTTCAGAGGCGACGGAGATGAACCGTGTGCGATAATGAACGAGCAAAATTGTAAGGGAAGCCAAATTTCCTTCGTCGTTTGTCGTTGAGCTCGTAAAAAACACCGCATTGTACGGCTGCCCGGCCACTCCGTCCCAGAGCTCTCTCCAAGAATCGTTCATGGCACCGCGGCGCACAGTAACTGGTAAGGAAGCGACGGCATCCTGCCGCGCCGTGTTCCTCGCCGCCCGCGACCGCACACATGGTAAGGAAGCAATGGCATCTCGCCGCGCCGAGTTCATCGCCGCCGGCGGCCACACAGTTACGTGGGCGGACTTTGAGGCTGCCATGGCCGAATGGGCGGTGGATCTAGAGGCGGCCAAAGCCGCACAGAAGGAGCAGAAAAGGCAGAAAGTAGTCAAGAAAAGAGGGTCCCACCGCCGCAAGAAAGAAGAGGCCGCACGCCGTGCTGAGGAGAGCTTGGCGGAGATTGAAGCACGGTGGGCTGCCGCCTACAAGGCCAGGAAGGAGAACGCCGGCGTGTGGCCAGCATGCCCCGATGGCAGCATGTGAGAAGTAGTTAGTGCGTGTGTCGCCCGTAAGTTTGTATAATTAATTACGAGCATCTACCAGTACTACATACGTACTGGTTTTAGAGCAAATTACCAGTAGTACTTTAAGTTGGTACTATCTATTATTAACGTACAATGTCGGTAAGCGCATCCTTTGAGGGCTTTGAGCGTTGATTAGCAAGTGTTCACTGAAGTTTTGTAGCCGCACCCCGGCCCTAAATACTCCCGAAACGTCCGCCCACAGCCACCAGAGGAGACTAGAGCTGGCCGCAGCTGGTTTTTAGTCCCACCTCGCCGCGCGAGTTGGCCGCACACCGGCTTAAATTGCCGCGCCGGCGGATGGCAGCAAGCTTCTCTCTTGTTGCATAGGATCAAATCTGGCTATGCGAGCGAGGCAGGTTGACACTTGATTGCATTTCATAAACCAATGATTGCTCATCGAGTGTCACCTTGCCTCGTTCATTTACATTGAATAATCCTGATACAATGAAAGAGATTTTTGAAATTAGGTGTGGTTGGAGATGCCGATAGATATAAGAATTATTAGAAGATCACAAAACACACGGTTTCTATGGCATACCCGTGTGCCTTTTTTTGCGTTAATGATCCATAAGTTAGTTACCTATGCGATGTTTACCATTGACCGAAAAAATCAACTACACGTGTACATTTTTTTGGAGATGGGATCTGCCAATTTTCTCTTTTCTCGCACACGAGTATTTTACGCGCTTCGTCTGTGTTGTGTGTTTCCCTCGCCCAAGTTTCAAGTTTCGTAGTGAAATTTTTGTTAGGCGCGCGATTTCAGAATTTATTCCTCCCACCACATCCTCACCCATCAAATCTCCTCAGTATCTCCCCCCCTCCCCCCTACCGGCAGCTCAAACCGCCATCGTCGCAACCACAGCTTCAACCACATCTACGTTCTGCCCGAGCATCATTGATCCAGTCAGGTAACCCACCGATCTCTATCACGGCCCCGACCTGATTGCTTAAATGGCGCCTGTGAAACATCCTCATGCCTCCAAATCCCCACCGCCCCTACCTCCAGAGCATCGCCTCGCAAGCCCAACCACATATCATGTGGAGGTCGAGGAGCTGATGGCGGTCGATGGCGCGATGGCCACTGTGCGTGTTGACCCGGAGGAACACCTCGCCTCTGCCGCCGCCGACTTGGTGCAGGCTCTGGCCCATATGAAGTGCCCCAGCGACTACCCCCCAAGACTTACCAGGTATGATCTAACCAGCTCAATCTTACCAATACCACTTGCAATGGCTATGTTTTGTATGGTTGATGTATTAAGCATGTTCGTGCCTTGTTTATTTCAGTACTGCACACTGTGTGATGTTCAAGTATTAACTGTCCAGCTCAATTTCACCAATACCAGCAACAAACTTACAATACATGACTCAGGATATCACTAGAGATGCTGCCCATTTGCTATTTTTGGCGGATGCTAACCCTGTTGTACTTAACATGCCTATCCATGTACTTACGCAGGGTCATAACGGCCGATGCTGTTGTTTGCCATCGAGGTTAGATGCATCCCATGTCTTACAGTATTTCACATCATTTGTGCAATTGCAGTTTAACTTCTAACATTTACTGGTTGCCTGTAGGTACACATGTCAGTGGCACTGATCCACGCTTCGACCCGGAGGAAGAGCTCGCCTCCGCCGCTGCTGACTTTGGGCGGGCTCTGGCCAAGATGAAGTGCCCCAGCAACTACCTCTCAGGACTTACCAAGTATGAACTCACCAGTTCAATCTTACCAATACCAGTTGCAATTAATGGCTATGTTTTGTACGGTCGATGTATTAAGCATGTTGTAGTAAACATGCCTAACACATTTTAGCTATTTTCCCTACCTTTTTATAGACAACTGGGCCATTCTCTGCTCTGGCAGCACCTGCCTTGTGATGTTTAACTCTGCCAATTGCATTTTTATCAGTACCGGTTTCAATGGCTATTAAGCCTGTTGCAATGAACAATTGCATCCATTTTTAAACAGTTGTATTTCAATGGCTACAAACTTAAAAACATGACTTAGGATGCTGTTAAGCCTGTTGCAATTAACAGTTGTATCCATTTTTTAATCTGTCCCTTTGCTACCGTGCTACTCTCCGCAATGAAGATATACTAGAGATGCTGCCATTTGCTATTTTTGGTGGATGCTAACCATGTTGTACTTAACATGCCTTTCCATGTACTTATGCAGGGCCATAACGGGTGATGCTGTTGTTTGCCGTCGAGGTTAGCTGCATCCCATGTCTTACAGTATTTTACATCATTTGTGCAATTGCAGTTTGGCTTCTAACATTTACTTGCTTCTTGTAGGTACACGTCGGCGGCACTGATTCACGTTTCGACCCGGAGGAAGAGCTCGCCTCCGCCGCCGCTGACTTTGGGCAGGCTCTGGCCAAGATGAAGTGCCCCAGCAACTACCTCTCAGGACTTACCAAGTATGAACTCATCAGTTCAATCTTACCAATACCAGTTGCAATTAATGGCTATGTTTTGTACGGTCGATGTATTAAGCATGTTGTAGGAAACATGCCTAACACATTTTAGCTATTTTCCCTATCTTTTTATAGACAACTAGGCCATTCTCTGCTCTGGCAGCACCTGCCTGGTGATGTTTAACTCTGCCAATTGCATTTTTATCAGTACCGGTTTCAATGGCTATTAAGCCTGTTGCAATTAACAGTTGTATCCATTTTTAAACAATTGTATTTCAATGGCTACAAACTTACAAAACATGACTTAGGATGCTGTTAAGCCTGTTGCAATTAACAATTGTATCCATTTTTTAATCCGCCCCTTTGCTACCGTGCTACTCTTTCGCAATGAAGATATCACTACAAATGCTGCCGTTTTATTACCATTTGCTATTTTTGGTGGATGTTAACCCTGTTGTAGTTAACATTGGCTTTCCATGTACTTACACAGGGCTACATTGGGTGATGCTGTTGTTTGCCGTCGAGGTTAGCTGCATCCCATGTCATATACACCATCTGTTCCTAAATATAAGTATTTTTAGAGATTCCAATATAGACTACATACGGAGCAAAATGAGTGAATCTAGATTCTAATCTAAACTATATCTATAATTCTATATACATCCGTATGTAGTTCATATTGAAATCTCTAAAAATACTTGTACTTAGGAACGTATGTAGTTGTATTTTACATCATTTGTGCAATCTCAGTCTAGCTTCTAACATTTACTGGTTGCTTGTAGGTACATATATGAGCGGTACTGATCCACGCTTCGATCCCTTTTACGCATGGGGCAATGAGATATTCATGAACAAGCGTCAAGTGAGGAAACTAAGAAAGATTGTTAGGCGAAAGAAACGGGTGATCGGAATTAAGCTCTTTATTTACACTTTGTCCAAGACAACATTGAACTTTAGGATGGTAAGTAATGTGTTGCCTTTTCTCCCTGCCCACAACAAGTTACTCTATTAGACCTCAGTATCTGAAATTTTTCTCTTTTCAGTGGTTTCCGAAGCTATTTACTGATGATTACCTTGCAAACTACATGACCGGAGTGGAGGCAACTAAGGTTAATGTATATAATTCATGCTACCATGATAATGCTCTAGAAGTCTTCCTGAAGGCGGTGAAGGATGGGCGGGCGATCGTCACAAGGGGTTGGACAAAAGTTGTTAGTGCCTATGGCATGCAGGAAGGCACATTATGGGCATTCCGCTTCTTCAACACCATCGGCAGTCAAAATGATTTACACTTGTCTCTTCACCTTTACCGCCTCTAAATATTGTGGTTCATCATAGTTAATTGCTATCTAATCCTGTAATTACTGAACATATTGTACTGACAATTTTATTTATGGATTCGTTGTTGAACCATTGTGCCGAGAATTTGAATTCCACGTTTCATATTTCAAAATTTCCAATTCGAATAATAAATTACAGGGAAAAATAAAATTATACAGGAGCGAATAAAATAATGTGCACACGGTTAGAAAGAAAACAGCGTGTGCGATGAAAAATAGAGAACAGACGGTTCTTTGACGTGAAACGTTTGCGATGCCCGACGGACACACACACGGTTTCGTATCATATGTGTGTGTGATTCATGGTAATACAACAAACGTTTCAAACCAGTGTGCGTGTGTGATAGGAATACCAATCGCACATAGTTATGAAAATGGACACGTTGGCGTTAGTAGAGGCACCGCACACATTTTACATTCTTGAACCGTGTGCGATAACATACCTATCACAAACATATCGGTAGATTAAATGTTGATGTCCAACTTTTTCACACGACTATAGCAGCGTAATCGTTTGGGATGTCTCTCTAATCAGAAACGTAACGTCGAGATGTAACGTGTGGGACTGGGGCGGCTTCTCATACGTTTATTCTATGGCGATCGTCAGTAGCCGCTCGCCTATCCCCGACGGTTTCTGGGTCCTGTGGGAAGGACCCCCCTATCGCAGTCACTCACTAGGCGACGGTTCCAAATGCCGTCGCGGAAAGGGGTTAAAAACCGTTTGTATAGCACCTTACGGTACCAGTGAGTGGTTAGTTTTATGAGAGATTGCAAAGGTGACCGGCTTCTACTTGTGTGTGTATGTTTCATCAACTACTACTGGTGCCAGTATTAATGTAATCACACTTGTTCAATATCTTTGCAAACAGGGATGCTCAGCTCGATTTTAGTGGAACTGCACAAAATGATCAGATGGTCCATGTCCTCCATCGAATCCTTTCTTGGCTAACATGTCTTGTTCACTTCCACAGAGCTACGTGAAACTAGCTGCCAACCAATGAACGACAGGAAATGGAACCATGCCAACGGACATCATCCTTCAATTTTTTTCTTTATTTGTACACATTGTCACAACTTTGTATTCAGTTGTGATGTAAATATTGACGCTTTTTTCGATGCATTAGCATGCATGTTAATTTCCTTTGTATTTGATGGAATGTTGTAATGAGACAACTTTGGAGGCAAGAGGACACATGAAACCAAAGTTGAAAGCTTCACGACATTACATCACAATTTCATTATGCTGGAAAATTATGTGTACATATAAACATATCCCGGAAGCTTGATAGCAATGCCACAAATCATTCAAACTTCCTTTCGTCCACATGTGGGACATCCAGAATCCGGGTCCACATGCCATGTACCACTGGAGAGATTCACCCCGCTTGGTTCACCGCAGTAATGATGACTAATGAGCAGTCAAATCACAGAGCCCCACCTTTCCTGCAGTACTAGTAAAAGTTGCTCGGGCGAAGCAACCATCATTTCACTCTTCGTTGAATGCGCTCGTACTCCAATATTCCAAGAGTAAAGTTGCTCGGACGAAGCAACCATAAGTACAAGCGAATATTGGACGGCAGCCACACAACATCAAGTGTATGGGTTTATGGGGCTCAATTCAAAAATTGAAACCAACCAATGAAGTAATAGATGGTGAGCGTTTAGAGCAAGTACAATAGGAATGACGTAGGCGGGCTGTAAGACTATAAATACTAATACCAAAATTTCAGTTTTTCTGTTTTATAAGTCACATTTTTATTAATTCCCATCACATGTTCAGATTTCAAGGTGCATTAAATCTCTGCTTGCAAGAATTAAGATAAAACTCTCCAATACATGTAAAGCTTCTTGGTCCGCTCACGTGGGTGTGCGGCCGCGGGCGGTGATGAACTCAGTGCGGCAGGACGCCATTGCTTCCTTATCCTTAGCAGTGTGCTCTGGGGCGGAGTGGCCGGACAACCGTATAGTGCGGTGGTTTTTTAGACAAACGACACAGGAAATTCGGATTTCCCTACAATCTTGGTCATTTACTATCGCACACGCTTCATTTCCGTCACCTCTGGAAACTGTGTGCGCTCACCCGACTGGGTTGCGTTGTAATTGGCCGGAACCCCAGGCACGCGGAGCGCGCATGTGCACCATAGGATGCACCACGACCGAACGGAAATCCATGTCCCTCTCATCACACCCCTGTAGTTGTAGCTGGGTTTTGATGTATCTGGGCTAATAAATGTCTAGAGAATGCACATAATGAGCCCGGAAAAGTGCCAAATTTGAACAAGTCACCTTACGAGAAACTGGACCCACTCACGGCACGCCTATCGCGTTGTCCACCGGTCAAAGCGCTTCCTATTGTCAAATCAATATTCTTTTTAGATTTAGAATGCTATTGGCATATCTCTAACATGTGGGAGAGAGTGTGAGCGAACCGACCTCAATCGATGGTAAAATTGCCTGCCGGACGCACTTTGAGAGAGACGAGGAGCGAGAAGCGATACAGGCTGGTGGATTACTAGAGCTAGGTGTCCCATGGAGGCCGAGAAATATGGTGATAGCGTGCGGTGGGCATGTACGTATGATGTAACTACACAAGGCTTGCCGTGTTTCCTACTCCTCCGGTCTAAATGTGTAGAAGATTTGGTTGATTCTATAGTATTACTAAAAAGTTTAGCAACTAAAGCCTCCAATGCGCTAGTGCTAACATGAGGTGCTAAGCACACTAAAAAGTTTAGCAACTAAACCCTCCAATGCACCGGGGCTAACATGAGGTGCTAAGCACATTAAAAAGTTTAGCAACTAAAGCCTCTAATGCACCGGTGCTTAAGTTGTTGTAGCTAAGCATCCTTCATTTAATGATTTAGCATTGGGAGGGGCCGAGTGTAGACGCTCCACCGCACGGTTCCTTGGTCCTTCTCGGTCGTCGGAAATCGTTCTTCCTCCTTTTGCCGACACGTGGGACATCCAGCATCCAGGTCGTGTCAGAGCAAGTATAACAGGGTGACATAAGCGGGCTATAAGGGTTGACACCTTAGATTTATGATGATGTGGAGAAGAGAGGAGAAGAGAGAGAAGAGGAGTGGGCTATAAACTTGTAGCCAGCTGCAGCACAAGCTCCAATGCACTTTGTGAGAGAAGAAAGTGGGGTCAAGTGTTAACTACATAGTGTATAGGGCCAGCAACTATTATATGAATGGGCTTCTAGGTTGGCTATAAGTGAGGTGGCACAAAGATAGAGCTAGCAGTCGGCTATGTTATTAATCTTGCTCTCATGCAAGAAAATGGCTGGTCTCATGTTTAAAACTTGCTGTGTGTAGATGTAGATGTAGATGTAGTGTAGACATAGATGCAGATGTAGATGTACATGTAGAGAAGTAGAGATAAGTGAGACTCACCAACGGTTACCAACATAGGACGAGTACGTGCACGAATCACCCGCAAAAAAAGGAGTACGTGCACGAAGAGAAGAATTCCACGCACGAACGCACGTACTCTTTGCCTCTTTCCCTAACACACACGCGCGGGTACACGGTGGAGCTCATTTTTGGATGAAGAGGCAGCTCACGTGATAATTTGACGCGTGTAGTAGTTGTTCACTTAGTGGAGGGTCGGGAACCATGCGTGAATGAATCAAAGTTCAACCATGACGCGCTGGCGTGTTTTTTTATTTTTTTTCTTCAATGGCACGTACGCAATTTGTTTCTTCAATGGCACATGAATCGTGCACGTACTCAATGATGGAGCACGGGATGGGATGGTAGCCATGGACATGGTCGGCCCTCTTTGGAGACGACTACACTACTACTTTAATGTACGTTTAAAAAAAACTACTACTTTGATGTGTCCTGTCAACTCGCAGAACGATGAGAAGCTTGCTTACTACATCCTCTACGTAGCCCACACTATTGTACTACAGTAGTACTAGTAGTTGGAGTATGGGAGCACCGAAAGGATGGGGGCACCTGATATTTCCCCGTCCGGACCGATCCCAAGCTAGTTTCTCACCTTCCTGGCCCACCAAAAAACCCTCCCCCCTCCCGCGTGCGCTTCCCGCCCGGCGCTAGCTGAGCCCGCCGCTCCACATTGATGGCAAGTCAGGGCAACGCGACCTCTCACTGCATCCGCCATTGAAGTGGCACGCCAGCCGAGGGCGCCGCCTACTGCATGCCCGACATTAGACTACTCACAGTGGAGAGTAACTTTAGAGCCAATCTAATAAGGCCTAGTCAGCAGGCTATAAGACTTGCGATGTCACTAAAATGTACTAGGCGAGAGAGAGAGAGGTGCATGCACACACTCGTCCCCTCCCACACACTCGCGGGTACACCCATGCTGGAGCGCATTTGCACACGAAGCGGCAGCTAACGTGATAATTTGACACATCTAGTTGTCCACTTAATGTAGGGTCGGTGACCACATGTGAGTCATACAAAGTGCGACCTGAACGCGGTGGCGCGGTTATTGATCGAGTTGTATCTACATCTCTTCTCTTCTCTATCTACCTACTACTAGTACATGGGTATGTGCATAGCATGTGCAAAGTTCAATTTGTTAATAAAATCATGTGTTGCCTTGGGACACATGGGAAGCAGTACTTGACACACTCCAAGAGAAGGATAGAGATGGGGTACACTATATAGTACACGCCTCCAAGCTGGGACCCATGTCCAGCCTCCAAGCTGTTCATCGACTAATTAGGTGTAAATCTCAGATGTTAGGGGGGGCAGGGCCCCTTGCTGCTCCCCTGTCTCCGCCACTGTAGCTTGCTGCGTCGGCTTGTTGAACACTGGAACACCACCTACATTTTAACTAATAGCGGAAAAAAGGTACTACAGAGACTGGATAACAAACCGATCTCTTGGTTGAAAAGGGAAATAAAGTGGGGTTGGGGCGGGCCTGACCGGGCTGTTGGTCGAAAAATAAAAGAAAGTGAGGGAGTGTTGGGTTGACAATGCAACTGAGAATGAGCACGTCTAGATTTCCTGTGGTCACATAGGAAAAGGTCACTGACAAGAACAAAAATGGCACAAATCCAGTTATTAATTAATACTTAACGGACACCTTAATTACTCAGCCGTTTTCGATTCTTTTGGATAGTAGGGCTATTATTGACTTGGACGTGGGGTTTACTCACACGACCGACCTGACAGGCTCTACCCTAGCCGCTGCTGTATCATATGGTTTCGCACTGTTCCAGATCACAGTGCCGCCACGCAAGTCTTCTCCATCCCTCCTTCCGGCGTGCACCGCGAGAAGGGACAGCAGTCCTCCGGAACCCCGCCTTTGTGATTATGTACGGGAGAGGGGCGATCAGGTTTTCGGGGAGCACACTCGCACGACTGCTGCCAGCGACGACTTCCTCAACGACAACCTTCTTCCCCGACCTCGGCAACCTCTTCATCAACGACATGAGTGACAACATCAACCACAGTGGTTCTGCTCCCGCTGCACAATATGTGATTCTGTCCTCCTGGTTTAGTCCGCATCATTACTTTGATCTTTGCAATTGACATCATGATCTATTTACTATTTATTCGGATTAAATCTCATAGTAATTTGCTCATATATTCAACAATCCAATCCAAAAACCTGATTATAGGCAATTTACTCCGAGTGATTTTGCTGCGCTTTTGAAGCCGCCTACCTTTAAGGGGGTGCAATATAAAAGGTGGCGCACGAGAGCAGTTTACTGGTTTTAGATCATGTACTGCTATGACGCCACTAAGGGCAAGCCTCAGGGCGATCTTAATCCTGCACAGCAGGAAGCTTTTGAGAACATGGATACCCTCTTCAAAGGCGCGCTTCTGAGTGTTCTTGACGATTCCATTGAGGATTCATATATGTCATTTGACAGCGGCAAAGACATGTGGGCTGTGTTCGAGGCCACATTTGGGGCCTCGGACGCTGGCAGTGAGTTGTACGTCATGGAGCAATTCTATGACTACAAGATGACTGATGAGCGCTCTGTTGTTCAGCAGGCTCATGATATACAGTCACTCGCTAAGGAACTTGAGTACTTTAAGTGTGTGTTGCCAGACAAATTTTTTGCTGGGACCATCATTGCCAAGCTTCCACCTTCGTGGAACAATTTTTCTACTTCTCTGAAACACAAGAGACAGGAGTTTTCCTTTTCGGATCTCATTAGCACTCTTGATTTTGAAGAGAAGGCAAGAGCAAAAGACACACGTGCTCGAGTCGCTGAGGGAGCTTCTAGTGCCCACATGGTACATGAGAAGAATTTCCAGGCCAACAAGCCCAAAAACAACAAGAACAAATCTCATGGGAAAGCCAAGTTTGATGCAAAGAACAAGCCGTCACATTGTACCAACTTCAAGAAGAACTCTCATAAGAAAAGGAAGGGACACAAACCTCAATTTTTGTAGAACCGCACAAAATTATATGGCTACATCTACCTGCTATCAGCTAACCTCATGGTGCTCCAGGTATTCCTACATTCGTAACTAGGTACAATGACCAGCGAAAGATGAAATAAGCTTATTCGTACGTTGACTTGCTGATTGCATTGTGGAAAGAACCTGTCATGTGTGGAGGAACAAACAAGAACTGCAGCCGCAATGTCACCGCAAGATAAAAGAGTCCAGGGTCAAATACGGCCTGGCCGGCGAGTAGTGGAGGAGCAAACATGCAGCTAGCTGTGGAGTTGCCAACATGCTCAAAGTGCTCGCAACATTGAGAAGAAACAAGCATGCCCAGGAAATTAATGTGTGCGCAGGGAGGCCCTTTGCTCAGAGAAGCATCGATCATTTTTCTTTATTTCTGCACCTTCTCACAGCTTTGTCTTGGTTATAGTATGGTGAATCATTGAGATGCATAAACATGCTAAACTTTTGTGCTTGTGAATGTTAGTATGCATACCGTATCTTCTGAAGCTTAGTTTAATGTGAATGTTGACACCTCATTTGACACCTAATTTTGCCGCGCTACGACCAGTGTGAGTGTTTGCATGCAGTACCGCATCCTCTAATTTGGTGGATGGCAAGCGGGCCCGAGAAGGAGCCATTTTTTTTAAAGTTGAAAAAGGTTACCGATGAGGAGCGATAAGCTGGAGGGCGTCTCTTTTTTTTCTTTCGAATGGGCAATAAGCTGGGAGAGCTGGAGAGTGTCTCTTATGGGCTGCCTCTAGTGTTAAGACCGTCTAGGACGAGAAACACGACGGCAGCCGACCATGCCAATACAAAAGCCAATCCATCTTAAAGCCCATTAGTTTTTTTTTGCGAGGAAAAGCCCATATTTCTTGAATTGGGGCACTCCCGAAAAAACCCTGCATCCCGCTGGACTCTCCCCCTTCTGTCGCCCCCCCCCCCAATTCCCCACGCTCCCCTTCTTCCTCACTCGTACAGAAAACTCCCGCTCACCTTCTTCCTCACTCGTACAGAAAACGCATGTTCCCCTTCTTACTCGCTCGTACAGAAAACGTCAGTTCCCCTTCTTCCTCGCTCCTGCAGAAAACCCCAGCCCTCCTTCTTCCCCACTCGCAGTGCCACTAGGATCGTCTCTGGCTGCTCTGCTCAAACCCATGAGCTCAACGCGGTGCCTGCAAGGAAAATGGAGTCGGCTGGCCCTAGCGCCAAGAAGATGAGGCTCCCGCCAGCGACGACACCGGTTGTAGATCCCGCACCAGGCAGCGCGGGGAGAAGCGGCGAGCCACCACCCCTCGGATCCGAGGAACCCATAGAATCTCGGGTGGACCGCATCAGCGATCTCCCGGACGCCATCCTTGGGGAGATCATCTCACTTATCCCCACCAAGGATTGCTGCCGCACCCAAGTCCTCTCAACTCGGTGGCGCCCTCTATGGCACGCCACGCCCCTTAATCTCAACTGGCGTCAGCTATATGTCGTTCATGATTTTGAACTCCTCAGAGGCATCATCTCCTCCCACCAGGGCTCCGTTCAACGCCTCTGCATCCCGACACGCTACCTGCTGTCCAGACCATGCATGGTGGACGCCTGGCTGACATCCCCTGAATTCGAAAAACTCCAGCAGTTTGAGTTCTACCATTACCACGAAAATTACATACCACGAGCAGAAGGCCAAGAATTTGTGCCCACACCACCATTGTCCATCTCGTGATTTTCCTCCTCTCTCCACACCGCCACCTTCACCGGTGCCATCTACCAGACGATCTGGTACAAATGCTTCGACTCCCACTGCTAAAAAAACTTTTTCTTGTGGTGGTTTATCTGTCGGAGGCCTCACTGCACATCATCATCCACTCCAGTTGCCTTGCCCTGGAGCACTTGCTGATTGTTTTGGGAATAGAAATCCATATCAGTTGTCTCCAAATAAAGTCACCTCACCTTAAAAGCATTGGAATTTGTTTTAAAGGGCAGCAGCTCATCATCGAAGATGCCCCTTCACTTCAAAGGTTGCTCCTTCATTATTGTTATATACCTTCGCAAATATCTGTCATCTCTGCGCCTAAACTGGAGACCTTGGGTGTAATTCGTGATCTGTTTAATTATCACAAGTTGGTGTTTGGCTCCACACTTATTCAGGTACCGTATATTATCATCTACACATTTGTAATCATAAGCTGCATTTTTCATTTGTGCGCATAAGTTTTATATCATCTTGGAGAACACTTTGGGTACTAATATTATGTTATATGCTCAATGAAGAGTTCGTCCCTGGATAGCCTATCAATGGTGCTGGATTCTGTCAAGATCTTATATATCGGAATGTTTAGTTATGATCTGAACACAATTATTGGCTTGTTGCGATGCTTTCCATGTCTGGAGAATTTGTATATAAAGGTGATGATTCCATGCACATTGAAAGCCCGTATATATTGTACTAGAATTAACCGTTTAGCTGTCGCTCTTTCGACACACTCTTTTTTTAGACCTCAACTGTTTTCAATCTTCATGTATACTTAGGCACTAACACATGGAGAAAAACATATAACCAATCGGTGGCATAATAAGCACTGGGATTTTCTCAGTTCTCATGATATTCGTTTGCGGACAATAACGATGGAAGGATATGCATCCAACCAGGCAAATAGAAGCTTTGTCACATTCTTCCTGTTGAATGCGAGGTTACTATTGTCCATGAGGCTTAAGTTTTTCAACAAGAAATTTCTCATGGACGGATATGTTGAACAGCAAAAAAAGAAGTTTCAGGTGGACAAATGGGCTTCTGAACGTGCTCGGCTTCTATTTACAATAACTTGTGGTCATGTTCCAGTAATTTTTTTCACACAGGATGTTCATTTTATGGATCAGACTGATCCATTTGTTTGTGACTGCCAAAAACAGTGGTTGGGTTAGATGTTATTGCCATGTTCAATCTGGGTTTTGTCTAAATTTGATGAACAATTAATCCTTGGGCTTTTGTACCATTTGTAAGCTTGAGTTAGATGTTGTTGCCCTTGTACTCCCCTCCTCCTGCCACTACACTGCCGCATCTTCCACGGCTCCTGTTCGTTCCCGTCCGAGGCCTCGCCATCGTTCTCCGCCTTGGTTCTCTCGCGGTGCGCCCGCCGCCGTCTGACGTTGTCAACATGGTCAACAACCGAGAGGAATCAGGAGATGACTGTACTTGGAGAGGCTGACAGTAGGGACCCACCAGGGTCATGGCATTACGCAAGCAGGTGCCTCGTTATTACAAGCCAAAAAAAATACTTCCTCCTATGGTTTGACATCTAGGTCCCATGCCATTGTCAATGTAGTCAATAAACAAGAAAATTATACAACGAGCGGCTAACACCATGGACCAAGCAGCTCACCCAGTTGTTTTTTAGTTTTAGAGATGGAGTAGGGTATCAACTGTGCACTGTGTGGGGGCTGTGGCCCGTCTAGCCCAGGCTTTTATTTAAACACATGACGAGCTCAGTTGATATCTTTTTTCTTTCTGAAAATGGCTAGCCCAGTTCTATATTTTTTAGAATACCCAACCGAGGCCTACTTGCTTTTCTCAGCCTTGCTGGGCTGCAAATCTTTTAAGACGAGGAGGGATGTATTCGACTTCCCCAGAAAATGGGCTATAAGTAGTAAGAAATGGGTTGTAAATTTTAAAACCAAAGCCAACCGGCAATTAGATTCAAATTTCATTTTTTTCTAGATTTTAAGATTTTAAAATTCATTGATTTTTTCGGAGAAAATTTCTTTGTATTGTATTTTGATATAATTTTTTAAAATTATTTTTAATATGACTTGAAATTTCGTGATTAAAAGAGTTCGGACCCCACAGAAATATGCAAAATTTCGTTGAATTTTTTAGTAGTGGCCAGAATATGGTCTATAATGCTAATAAAAAGAATATGGGCTTCAAAATATCCTGAAGAATTAGCAAATGGGCTGTAAATTATTAAAAATAATGGCAAATGAGCTGTATGCTGTTTTCCACAGATTTGGAGGCTGACTTGTGGGCCTACTACGTTGACGATGACGCAATCCTAAAAAAAAATTGACGCGTACGCAAGGCTTTGTCAACTTAGTCAACACAGAGTAGTGACTGTTGGATGTCCATCCAACGGCCGTTGTGCTTCTTCAATCTCTAATCTTCCTGCTCCAGCCACCCAAACCAGCGCCGACGGGACTGCCTGCTCCCTCCTCCCGTGGCCGGCTGTGCTGCCGCGCAGGCTTCACCGGCCCACCCTACTCCCACCGCTGGCCAGGCCATCCCTCTACCCACCCGCACCTCCTGTTATTTTTCGGCGACGTCAACCTCACCCCGTAGCCGACCAGTCAGCCCTCTTACTCCCCTCAGCGTGGGCATCCACTTCTGTGGCTTCGCCTACTCCGGGTCGTTCCCTTCCTGGGCCTCGCCGTCGTCCATCGCGTTGGTGCCCTCGGCGCGGCGTGGTCAACATGGTCAACAAACGACAACCATCAGAAGAGGGATGTAAGTGGAGAGGCTGACAGTAGGGACCCACACAAGCAAGTGCCTCCTTATTACGCGAAAAATGATTGCTCCTGCTGACAGCTGGGACCCATTGGCTATATCTTCGCACGGAAGGAAGTGCCTCCTTGTTATGCGAAAAAAACTATTCCTCCCGATGACAGCTGGGACCCGGCAGATTTGGTGGCTGACATGTGGGCCTACTAAGCTGACGCGTAAGAAGGGCTTTGTCAACTTAGTCAACAAATGATTCTAGCAGCTGGACCGTTGGATGTTAATCCAATAGCCGTGCTGCTTCTTCAACCTCTGATCTTGCTCCTGTCTCCTGTGGGCGGCAGTGCTGCCGCGCAGGCCTCACCGCCCCGCCCTACTCCCATCGCTGGCCTAGCCATCCCTCTACTCACCCACACCTCCTGTTATTCTCCGGCGACGGCAGACGAACCAGTAAACCCTCGTACTCTCCTCCGTGTGGGAAACAACTGTCGAGTCTTCCCCGGCTCCGTGTCATTCCATTTCTAGGCCTCGCCGTCGTCCACCGCCTTGGTGCTCTCAGCGCATCGTGGTCAACATGGTCAATGAACGACATCCATCGGAAGAGGACTGTACGTGGAGAGGCTGACAGCTGGGTCCACGGCCGCACGCAAGGAAGTGCCTCCTTATTAAGCGCAAAATAATGATTCCTCCACCTGACAGCGGGGACCCACCGGAAGGGCCTCTATATTTCACGAAAAAATGTTTCCCCTGACAGCTGGGACCCACTAGCTACATCTTCGCAAGGAAGTGCCTCCTTACCCCCTGACAGCCGGGACCCACCATGTCAAAGCGTACATAGCGTTATCCTGGTCGCGAATGTATGTTCAAAAAAATCCTGGTCGCGAACGTGTACGTACATAGCGGTCGATCGGTCTCTCTGCAGCGATGAACCATGGCCGAGTAAGGAGCGGCATGTGTCATAGTAGAACCGCCGTCACTCAGTCCCGTCTATATCGTGTGCACGTACGTACATCCACGCTGCAAGAAAGTAAATATGGCTACGTACGTACATACGAGCGGGGTCTTGAACGCGTACAGCGATGGTGTCCTATTCATCGGCAGCCAATCGGCTGGGTCGGAATGGAGAAACTGTGTCATGTTCATCGGGGCAACGAAATGCGTCATGTTCATCGGGAGCCAACCGGCTTGGACGGAACAGCCGAAACGGGGCCTGGCATACCGCAGAACGGAGGAAACAGCCTTCTGTTCGACCGCGTACGGTCAAAACAGGATCCTGTTCATCGGGAGGGGTCTGGCGTACGGCAAAACGGAGGAAACAGACTTCTGTTCGAGCGCCTATGGTCGAAACAGGGTCCGGTTCATCGGGAGGGGTGTGGCGTACCGCAAAACGGAGGAAACGAACTTCTGTTGGAGTGCCTACGGTCGAAATGGGTTGCTGTTCATCGGGAGGGGTGTGGCGTACCGCAAAACGGGACTCCACAGGCTACTGTTCATCCACCGTCAACTGCTTCTCGCCTCGATCCAGCCTCCACGGGATACTGTTCATCCACCGTCGTCCTCCAGCCTCCACCGGCTACTATTCATGGAGCCTCCACGGGGTCCTGTTCATCCACCCCCAATCGGCTGGGGTGTGGCGGCCTCCTCGGGGTCCAGTTCATCCAGCGGCAATGGCCTACTACCATGGGGTCCTGTTCATCTAACGCCCACCGGCTCGACTCACCACGTCTCAACTCATTCTATGTACCGCGTGCATGGTAGCAACAGTCACTGTTCATCGAGAGGCAACCCAACACCAGCTGGCTATGTCTCGCACGGGGGCTCAATCGGCTTCAGTAAAGCAGCAACAACGATCGATCGCTCGGTTTCATTTAGCAACAGCAGCGAAGGAATCGCTCGAGTTCAGTCAGCAGCAGCAGTGAATGAATCGCTCGGGTTTAGTTAACAGCCAAGGGATCGATCACTCGGGTTCAGTAACATAGCTAGTGCAATCGCTCGGGTTTAGTTAGAGCCAACGCCTCGCACACACGCGCGTACGAGAGAGAAACGCGCAAACCACAGTGCATCGCTCGGCCCCGACCACCCACCCGTAACCAGGAGCTCCCCAATATTTTCCTCGCCCTCGCTTCTACCACGATTTTTTCCGTCATGGACGACCCAAAGAATGTCATGCAGATGCGTCTCCGGCCCGCCCAGGATGAAAAGCCCATTTTCTGTCATGATTTTTTGTCATAGAAGTAGGAGCCCACCACACCTATGATGATACATGTTTTTGTCACAATTATCATCATAGAAGTGTCATAAGCATGACAGAATTTTTTTTCGTTCAGGCCAAAATGTCATGGATGTGTCTTTTTTTGTAGTGTTTGGAACAAAAATAACAATTACTTAGTTCTAAAATCAATCATGAAGGTAATTTCAAAGACATGACACTGATGGCTTGAGCAGCGACCCCATCACCATTCCCGACAAGCATCACAACTTCATCTCTTCTCAGCTTTCAAACATTCCGTAGTCCCTGCATCATGTTGCAAATGTTAGCAACAGACCCGATATCGGACTTGGAATTTTTGGTGAGTAGAATATCAATAACATTAACTTGTATAACTTTTATACCTTTACCAGAAGACGTGTTCTTCTTATCCGCTAGATATTTCAAGCAATTTCTTTTCCAGTGTCATTTCTCTTTGCAGTGGAAACATATAGTCTCACAAGAAGCTCCACCCTTGTTTCCCTTGGTGTTGCATTTATTTTTGAAACTTTCTGTCTTGTTCACCATCAACTTTTGTTGGTTTTGCAATCCAATCTCATGGTTCTTGAGCATTGCTTCATAAAGCAAGGAGAACATCAAATCATTCTCTGGTGTCTTAGGGATATTAACTCCCATTGCAGTTACACTATCATAATAGTCTACAATCTTGTCACCTTTCTCAACTATCTTGCATTCATCCATTGCTTCAGTCATCTCATGAACTTCAGCTGGGTCTTTGTGAAACAGAAATTCTAGTGCCTCGACAATCTCAATGGGACTGATTTCTTGATAACGTTTATGTAACACTTGATCCATGCATGATAGCATAATACTTCTAACAACACTGAAATAATTCTTGCGAGATATAAACACATTGATGACATCTTGAGACACTCCAGTCGTTGGATAGTCACCAAGTGATTGATCCAACACATATTCTTTCTTAGCACTCTTGAGAACATATCTCAGAGTGTGGATCCAATCCTAATAGTTTCCACCATTTGCAGTCAACTTTTCTTTCTCAAACAGGGGTGCTAAATTTAAACTATTGCAAGCCATTGATCTACAACAATAAACACAAGATTTAACTTAGACAGTTTCATAATTAAATTTGCACTAGTGTTTAAACAAAATTTAATATAAAGTGCACCCCCACTCAAATCCATATCTCTCATAATTGAAAGTGAGTGATTCAAGATCCAAATCTAGTTGTCAGTCATTGTTGTGGACATCACTAATGACGAGAATTTCGACCGGTGGGCAAACTATTGCCGATCATATCACCATATATGACTCTTCTCCATCTTTCGATGCTTTGTGCTCTGAGCTCAGAATGATTCTGCTAGAACTTCAAGGTAACCGAGTGCTATCTGCACATATGGTCTTACCATCTCTGTCTTACATCTCTCATCTCGTTTGAACTCATGTGGACATGACGAACTCCGAGATGCTAGAATGTCGTAGACGGTTGCAACACTGGGAAGAGCACCTTTTACTTGATATTTACTGTGAGAGATCACCCTAATAATTGACTACTGCACAATCAAAGGGCGCAAACAACACATGATTAAACATCTCAGGTAGTTCATAAAAGCATGATATGGTATAGCCCTGGGCGCCGGGAATCTCCGTGATCATCTTCAATCTCCGGTTAAAGCATCATGGCGGCCAATATTTCATTGCCATGGCAACTATTTCAAAAATGTTGACGTGGCGGCAATTTCAGAAAACATTGCCATGGCGATCGTTTCAGAAAACATTGTCATTGCACCAAATTCAGAAATTCCGCCGTGGCACGAAATTATAGCTCCTCGTCCCGCGCCTAGTACACCTTCTCCTCATCGGGGTCCTTCGTGTACGGTTTGCCATCGTCACATGTAACATGTAGGCTATCTCTACTGTATTTACACTAATGTGGCAATCTCGTGGCTCCAGCCATCATGCTGTGATGCGCAGGCCACTTAACATTACAATACATAACGATCTCATACATAAACTCATTATCATGACGAAGGCTATACCACATCATATGCATACCCTGCAAAACCAAGTTAGATGTCCTCTAATCGGCTTTAGCAAAATTTTAGTTACGTGGTTAACCAGTTTTAATAAGTAACACTAGCTACCTACGTCCACAATTTAGGCGATGATTCTTGATGCTAGATTAAGTTTCGGGGTGTGTGAAACAAGAGACTTAATTAAAAATCTCTAGCCCCACACTAAACTTCATCAAATACACATGACCCCCTATAAGATCATCCATCTTCGGCACCCTCTTGTGTACGTGATAGTTCACTATTCTCAACTATGATGAAGCCCAAGGAAATGTTAGCAGATCGTCGACAGCCAGAGCCGATCGATTGTCATAACCTTGTGAAAAGCGACACCATGCCGTCGATGAATTGAACCAAAGCAACACTCGAGGGAAGCATAGCAAGAACATCAACCCTCACAATCACATGCGATCTAGATTGCAACCTGCATATACTTATATAACTGCTCATGATGCCACTTTGGGAAATGTAGTAGAAAAAAAAGCACCTACGATCACCCAAGATCAATATGAAGATGCATAACGAGTTGGATCACGATCGTTACCGTCACCGAGGTGCAGCAAAAGAAGAACGTGTCGATGTAGATCATACTTGGAGTCCCTCGAACTATTGATGAACGATCCCTCGTATCGCCCACCACTGGTACATCGAGCTGCTATACAAACAGTTTTTAACCCCTTTCCACGACGACGTTTTGAACCGTCGCCAAGTGAGTGACTGCGATAGGGGGGTCCTTCCCACACGACCCAGAAACCGTCGGGGATAGGGAGCCTTGATGCATATAGTTGTCCCTATAAAACTGTTTCTGATATCTCGAATATCCCAAATGCTTCATCCTTGCTACTTGTTTGTGCTCGCATTGCCATCGCAGTCAGAGTTCTGTGGTTTTACCTAAAACCAGGCGCAGTCCAGGCACATTCCAGGCATGAGATTTTTCCAGGCGCAGTCCAGGCATGGGATTTTTCTAGGCACATACCAAACTGGCTCTACGTTTACGATGCCTGGCACATCACAAATAGTTCATCATTGTAAACCGTGTATGATAGGTCGACAATCACATACATTTAGTTTTCCCACACCGTTTGTGATATTGTCTGACATCACACACGCTTAGCAAACGGCAACTATGTGCATGGTTACACAAGTTTTCTCTCCGTGAACCATGTCGGATTATGATGTATATCACACACGCTGTGCTTTATAGACCGTGTGCGCCGTAATGACCTGCAGAGGCGTAATTTCACCCTAATTTAATTGTTGCTATTTAAAATTGTACCTAATTTGAATTTGAAAGTAGGCTATAGCTTTATTCATATCCATCAGGTTCAAACAACCAATGCATTATTCGATTCACAGGTACATATGTTCAAGAATTACATAAGCACCAAATAAAGAATGATGAACTAGGGTCGTATACTTGTACTATTACAGATGGTAAAGAAAGAGGCGAGAGACATTCTAGTTGCTGAACAAGGTGAAGCGGAATGCCCCTATTGTGCTCTCCTTGATGCAGAAGGCACGCACGACTCTAGTCCAACCCCTTGTGATGGCCGGCCGCCAATCATGTAGTTTGAGAGGTAATCTTGAGTAAACTGCTTCAGGATCCACTGCAAAGGAAAAAGATTCAGACATTGTCATCTAACAAAACTCATTACGGGCAGTAAAAAGAAGGCTACAGAGTTCTTACTTACCATCCTGCAGTTCACTGTTGTCTTACATAAAGTGTAAACAAATAGTTCGATTGACATCTTTTGACCCATTTTAATAACAATCTTTATCAGTTTCCTCACTTGATGCTGGTTCATGAATATCTCATTGCCCCATACGCAGAAAGGGTCGAAGTGTGGATCTTTGGCAATGATATATGTACCTAAAAGCACCGAGTTAATATTAGAAGCTAAACAACAATTGCAAAATGATGTAGTACAACACTCCCTCCATCCCATTATATAAGATCTTATTACATGTATATCTAGACATCATCAAAACATTAAGGTAACACTCTTCCTTGTTGCTATGTAGCCTGGGATTGCATATTTAGTCATTCAGTACAATGCATGTTGCTATGTAGCCTCAGATATAGTAAATATGGTCCTAGTTAACCTATCGATAAATGGGTTACAGATATATTCAGTGAAATGTCCAATTCGATGATCAATCCCTTATCAGCTCCCAGGCTATATAGTACCAGCTACCGATATCCCGAACATCGAGTATATATAAGCAATCCGATGGAACTAACCTCGATGGAAAACAGCAGCTGGTCTCAATATTGTCGTGTATGAGTACATATAAAGGCATGTTAAGCACAACAGGCTAAACATCAACCAAATATATCCATGGTAGACAACATAATCTACAAATGATAGCTTCCGTGTGCAGGTTTAAGCATGCTAGTTAAGCAAAATAAGAATTGGAAAGGTGTTATAACTGCAACAGGCATAACATTTAAAAACAAGCAAATATAGTCATTCAAACTGGTATATTATGCAGGTCTAAAGTACACTAGTTGTTGTTAAAAAAATGAAAAGGCATGTTAACTGCAACATCCTTAACAACAACCAAATATCGTAATTCATAGTGGTATTGTTGAAACTGTTATTGATGAAATTGAACTACACGGCAAATAGTTGCACATATAGAACATCACTTTGTGAAGAACTGAAATAAACAAGGCATAAGGCCATCTCTAGCCGATCCTTTAAAAGTTAACGGACTAAAACCCTTAGTGGATATATATATATACTCCAGCAATTTTTGGCCATTTCTAGTCGATCCCCTAAACTTAACGTTGTAAACTTCAATTTGATCAAGTTCAAAGCAGGTTCAACCAAAAGTAGCATGCATTCAAACATAAACACAGATAGTTTTGCATAACCGAACATAAAACATAAATTTAAACTAAACTAAACTACTTTCGGTCGAAGTGGAGGTCGAGCCAATCCTTCCTGGTCAGGTACGGTGTACCGCGAGCCGGGTCTGGGCCGGTGCCGTCGTCGAGGTCATTGGGGAAGACACTCCTCCACTCATCGACGTCGATCTCCTCATCCTCGCCGCCCACCTCGATGCTCTCCTTGCCGCCGTCCTTGCCGCCTTCGACCTCGTCATTGGAGGAGAGCACGATAACCTCGTCGCCCTCCGCGCCGGCAAAGATCACCCGCTCTGCCTCCACAAGCTCTGGGTGCTGCCGGCGGAGCTCTTGCATGTAGGCCTCGTCGGCGGCCTCGGCCTAGAGGCGCTCCCATGCCTCGCGGTCCTCCCGCGCCATAGCCGAGCTCACCACCCCTGGCTCCGGTGGAACGAGGTGGACCGGACGTGTGCCGAAGGGGAAATTGAGCCTAGCCACCGCGCCGTGGTAGCGGACCTGCCAGCGGTCATACTCCATGGCCGCGAGCTTGGCCGTGTGGAAGCTACCGAGCCACCGGCGGGTGTGGGTCTCCCGATCCGTAATCTCAGTGACCCATGTCCCCCACCGCCGCTGCCGGACCCTGAGGTAGGACCTCGTCGGTGACCGGGCCCGAGGGAGCACGGGGAAGTCCGCGAACCGGCGTAGGGGCGCGGCGGCGGGCGGATTGGGCGACCAGCGACGGCGTATCGATAAAGAGCCCGCGGAGGACGACGGGGACACCTTGGTGGCCACCTCGCCGGCATCGGGCAAAGAGGCTTCGATAAACCTCTTTTGGGCCATTGGCTCATCGAGCTCCCCGGCACACAGGCAGAGGTTGAGGATGGAGGCAGCGGCGGCGGCGGCGATGGCGGCGACCTACTAATGGTTTCGAGTGAGGGAGCGGTGGTGTGTGTCTGTGTGAGCGGAGGTTTTGGGGAGTGTGTGGTGTGTGTGGAGGGAGGGCGGGGGGGGGCAAGGTGGTGTTTGAGGAAATACCGCGGCAACTAAATTTTTTACTAGGCAGGAGTAAAATGTCGGGCTACTGAAAATTTGGATCAAGGGCGAGCAGATATTTTTGAGACTGCGAGGGATGCAGAGGAGGGAGTAACAAGGCGGGGCTACTGAAAATTTGAATCAAGGGCGAGCAGATATTTTTGAGATTGCGAGGGATGCAGAGGCGGGAGTAACAAGGCGGGGCTACTGAAAATTTGAATCAAGGGATTGAAGCAGAGCGGGAGTAACAGACATCACACACGGTCCGCACATACTAATCGTGTGCTATCAAACATAAAAACCTTCCAGGCGATAGATATTTTCGAGATTACGAGGCAGTAGATATTTTTGAGAGCGGGAGGCAAGCCTCGTGGAGCCCAATCTACTGTGCTGATGTGAGTGACTGCAGGGGCACGGGCGTGCCACATGGGTAGTCTGATCGAACCGTGTCTGTTGCGTACCCAATCGCAGACGGTTTCTGCATCCAACTCATGTGTTGTTTATAAATTTGGCAAAAAGAATAACGCGGGAAAGGGTCAGAACACGAACACACTTGCATGTGGACCAAATATATGTATGAAAAGGGTGGTTTGATGTTCGAATACCCAATGCACAACTTTGATGTGGTACCTATCACACAAAGCGCACAGTATTGCTAGTTAGCCACCCCCTACGAACCCCACTTCGTGTCGGCGGTAAGGGAATCCTAGCTACGAATGCATGCCCCCAGATAGTTAGGTTTGAAATTTCACCCTACCGTAACACAAAACCTATAGGAGTCCATCATATATATGGTCAAACTTCCCCTTTCGCTTCCGGACAAAGGTGGACTGTGTGCCGACCCACAAATGTGTGTTTGTGGCGGGAGATGGGTGAGACCACATACGAACCACCTGCGGGTGGCCCTATACTATATGTATGAAAAGGGTGTGGTGTGATATTTAATTACCATTCACAACTTCGATGTGGCACGTGTGCCTCACAAAATAACCGGACTTCCCTGACCCCACAGAGGTTGCGGGTAGTGCGAAGTAGCCCCCCACCCCCCCACACACACTCCTGTTGGGGGGAGGGCATCTCACTAATACATACTATAACACGAACCAAACAGAATCCAACTTGATCGTATAACCTCTCTCGCTCGTTGTTGGTCAAAGTGATGGACGTCCACACGGCCCCGCAAAATGGGTTAGCTTGTCGCCGATAAACTCGCGAGGGAGTACTGTTTGAAGACAAAACCCACTCTGTGCATGTGGCCCAATTATGTATATTGAAGTGGTGTGTGTGGCGTTTGAATACGCAATGCACAAATTTGATGTGCCACCATGCTTTTTGGAACCGTAAAATCCCCACACTGATCGAGCGAGGGTTCACAATGCGTAGCATGCATGCGCTCAAACTTAATTAGGCCTAGAATGATCGACCTACTATACAGTAACACGAACCAAAGAAGAAGAATCCACCCTGGCAACCTTTCTCGTCATCGGTCGAAATGATGGACGTCCACGCGGGCCCACGAATATATATAGGCTTGCCGCCCATAACCAAGCGAGCGAGAGTGTCCAAAGACAACCATTGCATGCATGTGTCCCAAACATATTTATGGAAGTGCGTGATGCATGCATATGTGTTGAATACCTAGTGCACAACATTGATGTGGTGCATGCGTTCAAAATCGCACAGGTCCCCACACAGAGCAAGAGGTTCATGACGTGTCGTGTGCTCGCCCCCCTTCGATCCGACGGGATGGATTCATGTGTACACATGCGCTATTATATATGTAATCTCACATCATGACCTATATTGCGAGACAAACAAAAAATTAATCCCCTCCTAAGTCAAAATAATTAACCTCTCGTTGTCGGTGAAAGTGATGGACCAAGCGGGCCGACAGATGGAAGCATCGCCGATAACCACGTGAGTGAGTGCCACAGGACAACCACCATCGCTTGCATGTGTGCCAAAACATATATATATGGAGAGGTGTGTGGTTGTGATGTTTTGAATATACCTAATGCAGAACCTTTGATGTGGCATTTGCCTCAAAAACCGCAAAGTCCCCACATAGAGTGAGGTTCATGTGTGACACCTAGTATATGTTGGTCCCATCCCCCCTTCGACATGTACTATATATATACTCCTACCCTAACACAACCCTAAAAGAATTAATCATCCTGGTTTGTCAAATGTGCCTCTATCTCGTTGGGTCAAAGTGATGGAGGACGACCTCGCGGGCCCATAGATGGAAGCGCCGCACGCGAGTGAGTTCCTATAGGGCAACCACCGCCTGCATGGTATTGCGTGATGTTTGAATACCAATGCACAACTTTGATGTGGCACCTGCCTCGGGAATCGAAAAGTCCCCACATAGAGCGAGGCTATGATGCATATATATAGAGTATACATGTTGCCCCCTCTTTGACATGTACTACATACTTCTACCGTGCATATACGTAACACAAACAAAAAAAGAACCATCCTTGTTGGTCAAATTAATCTCTCTCTCGTTGTATGTTCAATTGATCGACGAAGACCTCGCGAGCCCACAGAGGGTCACACGCGAGCGAGTGTCATATATACCACCGCGTGCATGTTGTCATGTGTTGTGTGATGTTTGAATACCCAATGCACAACTTTGACATGGCACATGCTTCGCAAACCGGAAACACACTACACAGAGATTCACGATGCGTAGCCCCCTCACTTCGAGCCGGTGGGAGGGACTCATGTGTACGCACGTGCCCGAACTATGATATGGAATATCACCATGCATGATCCACACCGTAACACACATGCCAAAGATGAATCCACCTTCGGTCCGATGCCTCTCGTTGTTGGTGGAAACTGAAAACCTTTGCGGGCTAACGAATGGGCACGTCGCTGCTAACTGTACGAGGGAGTGTCCGAGAGGACCACCAATGCATGCATGTGGCCCGAACATGTATGTATGAAAGGGTTGTGTAATGCTTTAAATAACCAATTCACGACTTCGATGTGGCATATATACATGACTCACAAAATGATCAATAATCCCACGTCACGGAGGCTCCTGACTAGTAGTGTACTGATGGATCCCCCCCCCCCACACAGAGACACACATCCTGCACCACCACCTCCACTCCGAGGCATGTCAAACTTTTTTTGCGTGAACATGTGACCAAAGGAGTGTCGTGTTAAAGTTTGAAAAGAAAAACAGAGATCATTCGATCCGTTTTATACGTTGATTGATTTCCTAGGGATTTAATGTGCAAAAATCAAATTTGAGCTACATGTGCACCAAAATGGATTGCAAAATCATATGTGTGTCCCTGGGTGCATGTTTCCCCGTGAAAGAAATTTCAAAACATTGAGAATGTTGATTTTTAAAATTCAGTAAATCCAAAACTTAGTTGAAATTCATGAAACTTATCGTGGTGTCATATATGGACAACGGTAGTGATATTGTATTTTTTCGTCAAATTTGAGACAAGTTTTGATATAATCTACTTACAAATGGGAGATTGTTAATAACTGGCAACCAATATCTCATACAGAATATTTATTTGGACCGTGTGTGTTAGACCGTGCCATGCTTCGATCGGTTAAGCAGTAAAGCGGCAGCATGAATCATCAAAAAAATAAAAAATATGTGCCGCCACGCGCCCCGTGTGGCGTGCGAGCAGGCGTGAGTTGACGGGACGCATGCGAGCAGTCCCCCGTGCAGGCAGCCCGGGAGGCGTGCGTGCAGGTGTGTGAATTGACGGGAGGCATTTTCGCTGCGCAGTGTCACTGGGAGGCGTGAGAGTAGCTGTGTGAAATGATGGTATAGGAATGCCAGAAGTCCGCCACGCAGGCTCACCGGGAGGCGAGACAGCCTTTGACCACCGCCCGCCTCGCTCCCACTGGTCCGTATTAATGGCGCGCCCGAGCCGCCGGCCATAATAGGTGGCTGCACCCCCGGTCCATAGTGGTCACCAACGTCTGGACTCTGGAGTGTATGAGGATGCCGCCGAAGCGCACCATCAGAGGGAGTGGCGATGCCGGGGCTGGTGAAGCACCCGCGCAACGCGTGAAGCTGGGCACAGGGGTTGCCGTCGCCGCCGATGAGGTCTCGCGCGGGCAGCAACACGACCTTGACTTCGTCGGCGCCGTCGTGCCCCCCCCCCAGCCAGAGCCGGAGGTCAACAGCAACTCCGGCAACGACTGCGACTCCGACGGAAAACCGGTTAGTCATCTATATACCCATTTGTGCGGCAAACATATTATGTGTTTTCTCTGGTTACTCCCCCCCTCTCTAATATTTTTGGAATACAAATCGTATGTTTATGTTCTCTCATTCCATGAAATCAGAGTAATTAAGATCCGTTAGATACACGTAGTGTATTGATTGTTTGAATGGTATCCGTATAGGGTTAGTGATTAATTGTTTGTTATGTACAAATGATTTTTGCTAATAATCCAACTAGGGTTAGCGTGCGTGCTAATAATTCATGGCCAGATCTTGAGAATTGATTTTGAATGTCCTACATATATGTTTGTGCCTTTTTTTCTTTCAGATCTTGAGAATTGATTTTGAATGTCCTACATGTATGTTTCTACCATTTTTTTCTTTCAGATTGGTATGTACACAGATAAGGCTCCGGCCAGCGCCACCGCCGGATGTAGATCTTGGACCCGGCAGCGCGGCCAGAAGCGGCCACGCCCCCTGGACCTGAGGAACCAGTAGAATCTCCGGCGGACCGCATCAGCGATCTCCCGGACGCCATCCTTGGGGAGATCATCTCCATTCTCCCCACCAAGGATGGCTGCCGCACACAAGTCCTCGCATCTCGGTGGCGCACTTAGTGGCGCACCGCGCCTCTTAATCTCGACTGTCATCAGCTATCTGTCGATGATGATTCTGAACTCCCCGGAGCCATCATCTCCTCCCACCTGGGCTCTGTTCAACGCATCTGCATCCCGGCATGCTACCTGCTGGACATACCCTGCACGGTGGCCGCCTGGCTGACATCCCGTCAGTTTGATAAACTCCAGCAGCTTGAGTTCTACCATGACTATGTATGTAACATACCATGAACCGATGTATCTGTGCCCTCACCACCGATGTCCATCTCGTTGTTTTCCTCCTCTCTCCACACCGCCACCTTCGCCCGGTGCCATCTAGCAGACAATCTGGTACAAATGCTTCGACTCCCACTGCTAAAAAAACTTGCGCTTGTGGTGGTTGATCTGTCGGAGGCCGCACTGCACAGCATCATCCACTCCAGCTGCCCTGCCCTGGAGCGCTTGCTGCTTGTTTTTGGAATAGAAATTCGTATCCGTTGTCTCAAAATAAAGTCGCCCCACCTTGTAAGCATGGGAATTTGTTTTTTTGGACATGATCTCATCATCAAAGATGCCGCTTCACTTCAAAGGTTGCTCCTTGATTCTACTATAGTACCTTCGCAAATAACAGTAGTCTCTGCGCCTAAACTAGAGACCTTGGGTGCAATTTGTGATCCTTTTAGATGGTTCAAGATGGTGTTTGGCTCCACACCTATTGAGGTACTATATATTATTCACGTAAACTTTTGTAATCTGCTTTTTTCATTTGTGCGCATAAGTTAAGTATCATCTTGGAGTACACTTTTGGTACTAATATTATGTTCTATGCTCAATGAAGAGCTTGTCCATCCTATCAGTGGTGGTGGATTCTGTCAAGACCTTACATATCAGTATGTGGTGTTTTGATCTGAACACGATTATTGGCTTGCTGCAATGCTTTCCATGTCTGGAGAATTTGTATATAAAGTTGATGATTTCACGCACATTGAAAGCCCATATATAATGTACTATAATTAATCATTCAACTATCGCTCTTTCAACACTCTTTTTTAGACATTAACTATTTTCAGTCTTCATCTCTATTTAGGCACTAACACAAGGAGAAAAAGGTATAACCAATCGATGGTTCAACAAGCACTGGGATTTTCTCAGATCTCATGACATTCGTTTGACGACAGTAATGCTGGAAGGATATGCATCCAACCCTTCGAACACTAGGTTTGTCACATTCTTCATGTTGAATGCGAGGGCACTATTGTCCTTGAGGATTAAGTTTTGTAACGAAAAATTTCTCACGGCTGCAAGTGTTGAACAACATAAAAAGAAGTTTCAGGTGGACAAAAGGGCTTTTGAACGTGCTCGGCTTCTATGTACAACAACTTGTCCTCATTTACCAGTAGAATTTATGGCCCGTGACCTTGATTTTATGGATCAGACCAATCCATTTTATTGTGGCTGCCCAAATCTTTGGTATAGTTAGATGTTATTGCCCTGTTTAATCTGGGTTTTGTAAACCTGATGAACAATTAATCCTCGTGCTTTTGGACCGTTTGTAAGCTGGAGTTAGATATTGTTGCCCTTTTCAACTAGGCTTTGACCCATATTTTCTTTCATACTTGGCCAAACGCTTGCCATTTCTTTAATTAAGACATAAATATTATGATCAATCACAACATAGGGAAAGAACATCACTCTCGCCGGATCCTTGAGATCATTGTTCATTACAGAACCCTCAAGTTCTTAGTGCCCGCAGCACCCACAAATTTATTTTCAGCTAGCACACCAAATGGGCTGTAATTCTTAATAAGAAAAGCTACATGGTAGTGACATATTTTGATTCTGACATTTGGGACCCACGAGGAAAAAGCCTATCCAAGGCGGTGTCGACTCGACAGCAAACATTGAGAAACCTGGTTTTAAAATTACTGTAAATCCAAAACTTGCCTGAAATTCATGAAACTTGGCATGGTATTATGGCATGGCAACAACATGTTGTGGTAAAAAATTAGTCCAATTTGGGACAAGTTTTGGTATAAACTTCTTACAAATCGGAGCTTCTCTCAAAAAGGCTCATGGTTCCGAGAGGGAACTTGTCACCTATGTGTGCGAAACGACATACGCTGTCTCTTCCCGCCTTGATTTATTTTACAGAGGCAACATGCAACTATAGGAGCATCGTCCTAAAAATTTGAAATTATTCAGGGTTTGTTTTGCCTTTTTATACATTATTTGAGTTTTCTAGGCATTTTGGAACATACTTTGGTGTGTGCAAAGGTCATGTGTGTACTAGCCACCTATGTAATTGGATGTTCAATCTGTTTATGGAATCAAGTCCATATAAGTTATAAGTACATATGCTGTTGTTCTGTGTGCAATGACATCACACACGGACCATACTAGGGAACCCGTCGGTGATGATTTCATCAATCGCTGACAATTGTATGCCAGCAAGCGTTTACCCACAACACACATGGCTTATTAGCAGCAATCGTCTGTGTTATTATCGGTCTTCGCACACATTTCTGATTACAGACCTGTTTGCCGCGTATCACACACCTCTTGTTAAATTGAACCATTTCTGTTCACTTGGCTCAAAGCAAACAGTTCATCCGAGTGAACTGTATGCCGTATATCACACACACCTTGATACGGCTGAATGTTTCTTTTGTGTTGCCTAATCACAAATAGTTCATCCGAGTGAACTGTATGCGGTATATCGCACACAGCTTCATCTGGCTGCCCGTTTCTGTTGTTCCGCCTAATCACAAACAGTTTATCTGAGTGAACTGCATGTCGTATATCACACATGCCTTCATCTGGCTACCCATTTTTGTTGTTCTTCCTCATCACAAACAATTCATTGAACTGAACCGTATGCCTCGCATCGCACACGCAACTAAAATCTGAACCGTGTTTGATGTATCCGCCATCGCAAACATTTTGCACCTTTTTTGACGGTTTTTTTACATCACCATTTGCGATTAATGCATCACACACAGTTTTGTCGAAGGGTCTCTGATTGTAGTGTCGCGTTAGCAGCATCCTGCAGTAGTGCACGAACAGTGCCTTGAACAGAAGACCGAAAGCATGACCTCTCTACTTAGTTGCAAGCGTGCAACCTTCATGATCTGGGAGCGCTTCGCCGTCCAGAGCTAATTGTCGCTAGAGAATTAGAGGGAGGAGATTAGAACCACACTGGGCTTCTAATTATGAGGACAGGAGGATTAGTCTAGCTCTAGTTAGTCAACTAGGATCAACTAGAACTAGAACTAGAAGAGGCTCCAAAACTTATATGAACAAAAGAGCACAAATCCTCATGTATATATAGGTTGGAGGGGAGAGGGACGGCTGCCACCAAGGGGAAAAGTCTCCCCCTTGGTGCACCAGCCAAGGAGGGGAGTAGGACTCCTCCCCCTCTCCCAATTTCACTTTCCCACTTGGGCCTTTTTGGCCCAAGTTGCCTTCCACTTCTTGGCCTTTTTAGGCCCGTTCATATTTAAATTAAATATAAAATGTTCTAAATACTCCTAGACCATTATATATATATATATATATATATATATATATATATATATATATATATTAACATCTCCAAAAACTTTTTCCACCTGTATATAATTTATCGGTAATACCTGGTATTACTCGATACTCACCGAAACCCTCCGGGTGACCCCAAAACGCTTTCGGATCCTCTCAGAACTATTCCAAATATTCATGAAATAATTCCACAAATATATTCTCATGACTCCCGTCCTACCAACACTCAATAGATCATGATTTCCTTAAGCTTGTGACCCCATAGGTTCGGTAAGTCATAGACATGAATGAAATCGTTCGTTCAATGACCGATAGCTGGATCGTGGACGTCCATATTGGTCCCTATGAGCACATGAATGACATTCAAGTGAACCTTTGGTTATTATGTGATGTTCCCTTTGCTTCGTGATACTTCACAAAACTCGGGATGCATCGGTATCCTCCTGAGTCATCACCATGCTTCCTATATCGAAATCCTCATTATTAGTTTTGTTCTTCTCATTATTGTGTTCCGGCATCCCTATGACAAAGTCACATGTGTCTGGACAGATGATGATTGATGCAGTCACACCGAGAGGGCCCTAAGAATATCTCTCCATCGTCGGAGGAACAAATCCCACTCTCGAGCTATCTAGTCCCTTGGTCAAACTTTTCGATGAACATGCAAGTTGTCATTATGATCATCCTGTTACAGGTGACGTTTGAGAAACCCCAAAGCCCACCGTACGATATGAAGTGACTACGATACTTTCATGGTCTAAGTTGCAAAATCACACATTAACACTCTGTGTTATTACAATTGATTACAAACGATATTAACTCAATTCATAACAAACAAGATTGGGTCGATTCAATATGATCGTTCTTCCAATGTCATAATCTCAATGTTGTTTTAGGATCATCGTTACACTTAACGATATCCTAAGATCCAGAAAACATGATCACCAACAACACTTGAGCTAGTCTTAGAGGCGAGACTAGGGACCTTTTATTTACCGTTTATCATTACACAAGTGCATATGAGTTTTCCACTGAATCGCATATTCCAGGATCATAGCGGTTATAGCATAGAATATAAACTCTTAATTATGAATATGGAAATATAATAATGCAAATATTATTGCCTCTAGGGCATATTTCCAACAAATTTATCTTAATTAGTTATCTTGTATTTGCGGAAGCTTGCATGGAGAGTATAATCATAAGTGGGTGTTTGTTCAAGCAAGAACAACATCTTAGCTCTGGTCCACCCACATAACAACTTATCAAGCCAATGAACGTAAGTCGATGAATCATGGTGAAAGTAACTAGACGATATTCCCGTGTGTCCTCAACAACATTGTAATCACTATAAGAAGCTCCACCGGCTTGTCCTTAGCAACATTAAGGATTGGGCCACTTGCTATACCTTGCTACTTTTGTTACTTGTTACTTGCTACAAATTATCTTGTTATCAAATTATCTGTCAAAACTATCTTGCAACACTTGCAGAGAATACCTTGCTAAAAACTGATTATCGATTCCTTTTGCTCCTCGTTGGGTTTGACACTCTTACTTATCAAAAGGACTATGGTTGATCCCCTATACTTGTGGGTCATGAGAGAGAGAGAGAGACAGAGGTGAGCCGTGCTGTCATGTAGGAGGGTTTGGAGAGTCACGTAGGGGTGTGTTGGTGGATGATCTGAGGTGGTCGACATAGGCAGGTTGGGTGGTGCGGTGGGTACAACACATTATCATTGTTGCCATGATGAGTGATATTTTTACAATCATTTCAACCTTGTTTAAACCAAGATATTTCATTAAAAGAGAGATATTCGCTACGATATTGCCACTAATGACTAATGAATGCAAAGGATTCCACAAATCCTCTCTTTGATATTTTTTCCATAGAAAATTCTAAAAAGGGAAGAAATCATGTGGGAAAAGGGACAGGAAGGAAAATGGAGAAGAAATAAATCACCAGGAGGCGTCCGAAGGCCACCAGAGCCAAAGACGGGGTTACATGCGCTTGCACGCGCTCACATGAGCGGTCATTTGGTGTGGAAACCAAGGTAGGTCGTCCACCTGAATAACTTTTATTAAGGGACCCCGTCAAAATGTCAATAGAGGGGGCAGAAGAGGAGCGTCTAGCACAACCACAACCTGTTCATCATCATCTTCATCCATAAACCCTAGTCGCCACCATTTTCACCTCCATAGCCGTCTCCACCATCGTAGTGCTCTATCTTCTAGTTCATACTTGTAATCGTGCATCGCACAAGGCATTCATTGTGAGACATATTGCAATCAATCAATCTCAAGATGTGTTCTTCAATGATTTCTTCTCGCGATCTGATCTCCATGCGCGAGTAGTTTGGTAAGGTATGGGGTGAGGCGTGAGCCTTGTAGCCCCAGGTATTTGGTGAAGGGATCAATGGAAGTCTTTGACACAATGTCTCGTATGTGTGAAATAAAATTGGTTCGTGAAGTGTCTCTTGTCTTGTCCGCGATCTTCATCCGCAGGTACCTAGGATCATGGAGATTGAGCACCAGTGAGGCTAGGAGCAAGGGGACCGTGAAGTGTTATACCGAACACCGGTGACAGTAAGGTTTAGTAGGGTAACATGGATCATATCCTTGGGGATTCATGAGGTGTAGTCATTGAACGCCCAAAGCTTTTGTCTGATATTATTATCTTAATTATTGGGGCGACCCCACGAGACGGATAGGGCCTTCGGTAGGACAACTGATTCTTGATGCAAGACTCATATCGGTCAAGATGTTATTTGGACACCCCCCCATTCCGAACAAAGCAAGCACCTCTTGATGGGTGACTTCTCGAGCACAAACTAATATCATTTTTTATCCCAACACCAATACATGGTTGTAAGCATTAAGACCTCATCCCTGTACCTTCTTTTTATTGTAAGTGTTTGAATCACTATTTGCTTGCTGTTTCGGTCAAAAGCTGGATTTGACACTTTGACAAAAGCTTGCCAGAGACCATCGCTTCAAGGGAATCTTCCTCTCATGGGTTCGATACCCAGAGTCACCTCTAGGGAAATAGGTGCTGGATACCCTTTCTTGTTCCAATACCGGATCAATAAAAAGGAGATATCAAACCCTTTTTCTGGCACTGTTGCCAGGGAGGAGTTTATTATTCCTAGTCTTTGTGTTTAGAGTTTATGTTAAAGTTAAAGTTAATTTTCAGTTTTTGTTTTTTACGTTTCAGTTTTAGTTTTAGTTTTATTTTGTTGCAAGTCTTGGCAGTTGTAAAATCCAAAAAATTACTATGGCTCGTAATCTTGGGAGTTTTGCTACTCATAGCAACAATTTCATGCATGAGCCCATAACACAACCTGATGTTGCAGCTGCAGAATATGAGATCAAACCGAACCTAGTTTCCATGGTTCAACAGGACCAATTTGAAGCTCAACTTCTGAAGATGCAGGTATGCATTTACATAATTTTACTGAATTGTGCAGCATGACATACATAAAGGACTATGACCCAAATGCTTTGAAACTTCGCTTATTTCCTTTCTCTTTGAGAGGAAAAGCTAAAGAATGGCTTTTAGCTTTGCATGAAGGCAGTATTACTTCTTGGGATGCTTGTTGAAGTAAATTTTTATCTAAGTTTTGTCCACCTGCAAAAATTATGCAATTACATTCTTAGATTACAGGTTTCAAGCAAGAGGAACATGAGCCACTAGCGCTCGCGTGGGATAGAATGAATGAAGCTATAAGAAACTGCCCCAATCATGGAATGGAGGAGTGGTTAATCCTTCATATGTTTTATAATGGCTTGAATCACATGTCAAAAACTATGCTTGATACAGCTGTAGGAGGAACAATCATGGGAAAACCCATAGAAGATGTCAAGAAGATACTAGATGATATGCAAGAGAACCATGCCCAATGACATGTTGAGAGAACCACCACCAGGAAGGTGAATGTCATAGAAGAAAATAGCTCAGGGTTAATAACCAATCTAGAAGAACTTATCTCTTTGATGAAAGGTAAAGAAGAGGTAAATGTCAATGCCATCACTGATGAAGATACTAGTGATGTGAATTTCATTGCTCATAATAGCTATAATCCCAATTGGAAAAATAATAGTTATGCTCCTAAACTGCCTTATCCTAATAATGGAGGAGCATCAAACAATTTTAGCGAAGCTAATGGTAGCAATAGAAATACTCTTGAAGAAACTCTTAGAAGTTTTATTGCTAGTCAGACTGAGCAGAATTAAAACTTCAAGAATATCTTGAAGAATCATGATAACTTACTCGGTCAATTGATCGGTAAGGTTATTGGACTAACAAATGATGCGCAGATACTTGAAGCCGGATCCAAGAACATGGAGGCACACATGGCAACGATAGCAAAGAGCCAACCCTTGATTATGGCCAAGTTTGTAGGTAAACCGGAACCCAACCCAGTTGAAGAAGTTAAAATGGTAAGAAGCAACGAAGAGAAAGCTGTGGTACTTGACACAAGTCATGTGATAGAGTACAATTATACCGTTGCAGATTTTGTCAAGATGATATCCATGAACTATCCACTACCGGAGGTAACTAAAGATGAGGCATATAATGTCTTTCTTGAACAAGTTGCAGCCAAGGTACGTGAACTTGATGATGAAAAAAAAGTTATTCAGTAAATTACTAGCTAAGCAAGAGGATGCTTTTTAATACTATAGAGATTGAGATAGGACTTAATAAGTTCAGTGCTTTATGTGATCTAGGGGCAAGTGTTTCCACTATCCCCAAATCAGTTTATGATAGTCTCAATCTTGGTCCTTACGCTAATATGGAGATTATATTGAATATGGCTAACTCTACTTTTACTCATGCAATAGACATTAAGCATGGAGTTATAGTTCAAATTAATGATTGCCCTGTCATGATTGATCTTGTTGTAGTAGATATGCCTGAAGATCCAATTGCTCCTATAATTCATGGTAGACCTTTCTTAAGGAATATCAAAGTTGTGATAAATGTGTTTGAGGGAAATGTTTGTTTTGATTTATGCTACTTGTGAGCTGCGTTGGGATTTCCTCGAAGAGGAGAGGGTGATGCAGTACACTAGATATAAGTATTTCCTTGAGTAAGAACCAAGGTTATCAATCCATTAGGAGAATCACGTAAGACCTCGTGAACAACACCTACACACAAGAGAACAAATACTTGCACCCAACACAAACAAGGGTTGTCCATCCCTTGGCGGTTAATTGCAAGGATCAAATCCCGTAGTGATAGATAGGTAAACAAAAACACGAAATAAAATAACGGTAAATAAATCGCAGCAAGGTATTTTTGGATTTTAATATATGATAAAGATAGACCCCGGGGCCATAGTTTTCACTAGAGGCTTCCCTCTTGAACATAACATATGATGGGTAAACAAATTACTGTTGGGCAATTGATAGAAAAGCGCATAGTTATGACGATATTCAAGGCAATGATCATGTATATAGGCATCACATCTGAGACAAGTAGAGCGACTCCTGCCTGCATCTACTACTACTACTCCACACATCGACCGCTATCCGGCATGCATCTAGAGTATTAAGTTCATGAAGAACGGGGTAACGCCATAAGCAAGATGACATGATGTAGACAAAGTAAACCCAATCAATATGAATAAACCCCATCTTTTTATCCTTAATAGCAATGATACAAATACGTGTCATGTCCCTTTCTGTCAGTGGGATTGAGCAACGCAAGATCGAACCCATCACAAAGCATCTCTCCCATTGCAAGATAAATCAATCTAATTGGCCGAACCAAACGGATAGATCAGAGAGAAATACAAAGCTATAACAATCATGCATAAAAGAGTTCAGAGAAGACTCAAATAATATTCATGAATAATCTGATCATAAACCCACAATTCATTGTATCCCAACACACACATAGCGAAAAGGATTACATCGTATAGATCTCCAAGAACATCGAGGAGAACATTGTATTGAAGATCAAAGAGAGAGAAGAAGCCATCTAGCTACTAGCTATGGACCCATAGGTCTACGGTAAACTACTCACACATCATCAGAAGGGCGGCAAGGTTGATGTAGAGGCCCTCCGTGACCGATTCCCCCACCGGCAGAGTACCAAAAAAGGTCTCTAGATGGGATTTCCTAAGAACAGAAACTTGCGGCGTCAGAAAAAGTATTTTGGGTGGCTCTCTGGTGTATTGGGAATATTTGGGAATTTATAGAGCTGGAATTAGGTCAAGCGGTGCCACGAGGGCCCACAAGCCTGGGGGCGCCCCCCTGGGGCGTGCCCTGCGGGCTTGTCGCTCCCTCGTGGCTCCGCGGGTCTTCTCCCGATGCTTCTAGGATCCCTTCTGGTCCAGAAAAAATTGTCAAAAAATTTCGTAGCATTTGGACTCCATTTGGTATTGATTTTCTAAAAAATCCAAAAACAAGCAAAAAATAGCAACTGGCACTGGGCACTAGGTTAATAGGTTAGTCCCAAAAACTGATATATAATTGCATAATAAACATGCAAGATTGGTACTATAATATCATGGAACAATAAAAAATTATAGATATGTTGGAGACGTATCAGCATCCCCAAGCTTAATTCCTGCTCGTCTTCAAGTAGGTAAATGATAAAAATAGAATTTTTGATGTGGAATGCTACCTATCATATCATCAAGTAATCTCTTTTGTGGTATGAATACTTAGATCCAAAAGATTCAAAGCAATAGTCTATAATTTGATATAAAGACATCAATACTCAGGCATAGCCACAAACAATCACGCCTTTCAAAATATCAATGCTAAAGAATGCTATCCCTACAAAATCATATAGCCTTATCATGCTCCATCTTCTTAACACAAAGTATAAATCATGCACTACCCCGGCGTCAGCCAAGCAATTGGTTCATACTTTTTAACGCGCTTCAGCTTTTTCAACCCCCAAGCAATACATGAGTGCAAGCCATGGATATAGCACTATGCACTACTGCAGGATGGTCCTAACGCGATAGTACAATCAGAGACCCTTCGACGAAACTGTGTGTGATGCATTAATCGCAAATGATGGTCTAAGAAAACCATAAAAAATGATATGAACTATTTGCGATGGCGCAGACATCAAACACGATTCAGATCAGAGTTGCATGTGCGATATGTGGCATACGGTTGGTCCATATGAACTATTTGCGATGAGCATAACAACAGAAATGGTCAGCCAGATGAGGGTGTGTGCGATATACGACATACAGTTCACTCGGATGAATTGTTTGTGATTAGGCAACACAACAGAAATGGTCAGCCAGATCAAGGTGTGTGCGATAGAGGGCATACAGTTCACTCTTGTGAACTGTTTGTGATGAGCCAAGACAACAGAAATGGTTCAACTGAACAAGATGTGTGTGATACGCGGCAAACAGGTCTGTAATCAAAAATGTGTGCGAAGACCAATAATAACACAGACGATTGCTGCTAATAAGCCATGTGTGTTGTGGGCAAACACTTGCTGGTATACAATTGTCAGCGATTGATGAATTCATCACCGACGGGTTCCCTAGTTTACTCCGTCTGTGATGTGACTTGCTCTGTCTACAGAAGAACAACATATATAACCAAAATAAACATCCAATTACATAAGTGACTATACAAATCATTCAAACACACCTCAATAAACAATTACATGCATTCTAAACTAGGAGAAACGACCATCTAATCATCTACTTCTTGTGACACTGCCGCCACTACTCTGTGGCTCGATCCCTTGTCTGGGGCAAGACGAAGGCACTGATACGTCCATTTTGCATCATGTTTTCCTACTGTTATTTATAATGTTTTTATGCATAATAATGCCTTGTGGAGTAATTCTAATGCCTTTTCTCTCATAATATGCAAGGTTTACACAAAGAGGGAGAATACCAGCAGTTGGAATTCTGGACCTGAAAAAGCTACGTCAGAGTTACCTATTCTGCACATCTCCAAATGAGCTGAAAATTTACGGAGAATTATTTTGCAATATATGAAAAATACTGGAGCAAATAACTACTGGAGGAGGCCCACCAAGTGGGCACAACCCACCAGTGCGCGCCAGGCCCCCCAGGCGCGCCCTGGTGGGTTGTGCCCTCCTCGGCCCACCTCCGGTGCCCATCTTCTGGTATATAGGTCATTTTTACCTAGAAAAAATCAAGAGGGGCTTTTGGGACGAAGCGCCGCCGTCTTGAGGCAGAACTTGGGCAGGAGCACTTTTTGCCCTCCGACGGAGCGATTTCACCGGGGGAACTTCCCTTCCGGTGGGGGAAATCATCGCCATCGTCATCACCAACAACTCTCCCATCTTTGGGAGGGCCATCTCCATCAACATCTTCAACAGCACCATCTCCTCTCAAACCCTAGTTCATCTCTTGTGTTCAATCTTTGTACCGGAACCTTAGATTGGTACTTGTGGGTGACTAGTAGTGTTGATTACATCTTGTAGTTGATTACTATATGGTTTATTTGGTGGAAGATTATATGTTCAGATCCATTATGCTATTTAATGCCCCTCTGATCTTGAGCATGATTATCATTTGTGAGTAGTTACTTTTGTTCTTGAGGTCACGGGAGAAGTCATGTTGCAAGTAATCATGTGAACTTGATATGTGTTCGATATTTTGATGATATGTATGTTGTGATTCCCTTAGTGGTGTCATGTGAACGTCGACTACATGGCACTTCACCATATTTGGGCCTAAGGGGATGCATTGTGGATTAGTTATTAGATGATGGGTTGCTAGAGTGACAGAAGCTTAAACCCTAGTTTATGCGCTACTTCGTAAGGGACTGATTTGGATCCAAAAGTTTAATGCTATGGTTAGATTTTATCTTAATACTTTTCTCGTAGTTGCGGATGCTTGCGAGGGGGTTAATCATAAGTAGGAGGTCTGTTCACGTAAGAACAACACCTAAGCACCAGTCCACCCACATATCAAATTATCAAAGTAGCGAACACGAATCAAATCAACATGATGAAAGTGATATGACGAAATTCCCGTGTATCCTCAAGAACGCTTTGCTTATCATAAGAGACCGTTTTGCCCTGTCCTTTGTCACAAAAAGGATTGAGCTAACTTGCTGCATATTGTTTACCATTACCATTACTTGCTCGTTACAAATTATCTTGCTATCAAACTACTTGTTACCGACTATTTCAGTGCTTACAGAAAATACCTTGCTGAAAACCACTTGTCATTTCCTTCTGCTCCTCATTGGGTTCGACACTCTTACTTATCGAAAGGACTATGATTGATCCCCTGTACTTGTGGGACATGAAGGCTCTTTTCTGGCGGCATTGCCGGGGAGTGAAGCGCTCTTGGTAAGTGGAAATTGGTAAGGAAAAATTATTACTACTTGCTGAAATTTATTGTCACTTGTTACTACGGAGAATCATCCTTTGAGGGGTTTGTTCGGGGTATCTTCACCTCGACCGGAACCACAATTAGTTACCCCTGAACCTACTGCACCTACTGAAAATATTGGTTATGAAATTCCTTCGGGTATGATAGAACAACTGCTAGCTAATCCTTATGCAGGAGATGGAACTGAACATCCTGATATGCACTTGATATATGTGGATGAAATTTGGTGATAATTTAAGCTTGCAGGTTTATCCGGAGATGAAGCTAAGAAGAAGGTTTTCCCTTTATCATTGAAGGGAAAAGCATTGACATGGTATAGGCTATGCGATGATATTGGATCTTGGAACTGGAATCGATTGAAATTGGAATTTCACCAAATATTTTATCCTATGCATCTAGCTCATCGTGATCGGAATTATATATATAATTTTTGGCCTCGTGAAGGAGAAAGTATCGCTCTAGCTTGGGGGAGGCTTAAGTCAATGTTATATTCATGCCCCAATCATGAGCTCTCTAGAGAAATTAACATTCAGAATGTTTATGCTCGGCTTTCTCGTGATGATCAATCCATGCTTGATACTTCTTGTAATGGTTCTTTTATGAAGAAGACTATTGAATTCAGGTGGGATCTTTTTAGAAAGAATTAAACACAACTCTGAAGATTGGGAACTCGACGAAGGTAAAGAGTCAGGTATTAAGCTTGAATTTGATTGTGTTAAATCTTTTATGAATACCGATGCTTTTCACAAGTTTAGCACTAAATATGGACTTGACTCTGAGATAGTAGCCTCTTTTTGTGAATCATTTGCTACTCATGTTGATCTCCCTAAAGAGAAGTGGTTTAAATATCATCCCCCTATCAAAGAAAAAATTAAAGAACCCAACATAGCTAAAGATGAAACTATTATTTACAATGTTGATCCAGTTGTGCCTACTGCTTATATTGAAAAACCACCTTTCCCTGTTAGGATAAAGGAACATGCTAAGGTCTCAACTGTGGTTCGCAAAAGTAATATTAGAGCACCTAAACCTGTTGAACAAATTAAAGTAGAACCTATTGTTGCTATGGTTAAAGATCTCCTGGTAGAAAATGTTGACAGGCATGTTATTTACTTCTGTGATGAAGCTGCTAGAATTGCCAAACCCGATGAAAAAGATAAACATAGACCCGTTGTTGGCATGCCTGTTGTCTCAGTTAAAATAGGAGATCACTGTTATCATGGTTTATGTGACTTAGGTGCTAGCGTGAGTGCTATTCCTTTTACCTTATACCAAGAAATTATGAATGACATAGCACCCGCTGAAACAAAAGACATAGATGTCACTATTAAACTTGCTAATAGAGACACCGTCACACCACTTGGGATTGTTAGAGATGTTGAAGTCTTGTGTGGGAAAATAAAATACCCTACTGATTTTCTAGTTCTTGGTTCCCCACAAGATGACTTCTGTCCCATTATCTTTGGTAGACCTTTCTTGAACACTGTCAATGCTACTATAGATTATCATAAACAAACTGTCAGTGTTAGCTTTGGTGATGAGTCTCATGAATTTAATTTTTCCAAGTTTAATAGACAACCTCATAAGAAAGAATTACCTAGTAAGGATGAAATAATTGGTCTTGCTTCTATTGTCGTGCCTCCTACTGATCAACTAGAACAATATTTGCTAGACCATGAGAATGATATGCATATGCATGAAAGAAATGAGATAGATAAAATTTTCTTTGAACAACGACCCCTGCTCAAACACAATTTACCTATTGAAACTCTAGGAGGTCCTCCTCCACCTAAAGGCGATCCCGTGTTTGAATTAAAACAATTGCCTGACACTTTGAAATATGCTTATCTCGATGAGAAAAAGATATATCCTGTTATTATTAGTGCTAACCTTTTGGAACATGAAGAAGAAAGACTATTAAAAATTCTGAAGAAGCACCGTGCTGCTATTGGATATACTCTTGATGATCTTAAGGGCATTAGTCCCACTCTCTGTCAGCACAAGATTAATATGGAACCTGATGCTAAACCCGTTGTTAATCATCAACGACGTTTGAATCCTAAGATGAAAGAAGTGGTAAGAACTGAAATATTAAAGCTTCTGGAAGCATGTATAATCTATCCCATAGCTGACAGTAGATGGGTAAGCCCCGTTCATTGTGTCCCTAAGAAGGGAGGTATTACTGTTGTTCCTAATGATAAAAATGAACTCATTCCACAAAGAATTGTTACTAGCTATAGAATGGTAATTGATTTTAGAAAATTAAATAAAGCAACTAGAAAAGATCATTACCCTTTGCCTTTTATTGATCAAATGTTGGAGAGATTGTCTAAGCACACACACTTTTGTTTTCTTGATGGATATTCTGGTTTTTCTCAAATACCTGTTTCATGACCTGATCAAGAGAAAACCACCTTTACTTGCCCATTTGGAACTTATGCTTATAGACGTATGCCTTTTGGTTTATGCAATGCACCTGCTACTTTTCAAAGATGTATGACTGCTATATTCTCTGATTTTTGTGAAAAGATTGCTGAGGTTTTCATGGATGATTTTTCTGTTTATGGAACTTCTTTTGATGATTGCTTAAGCAACCTTGATCGAGTTTTGCAGAGATGTGAGCAAACTAACCTTGTCTTGAATTGGGAGAAGTGCCACTTTATGGTTAATGAATGTATTGTCTTGGGGCATAAAATTTCTGAACGAGGTATTGAGGTGGACCAAGCTAAAGTTGATGCAATTGAGAAAAATGCCATGTCCTAAAGATATTAAAGGTATTTGTAGTTTCCTTGGTCATGCTGGTTTCTATAGGAGGTTTATTAAAGACTTCTCTAAAATTTCTAGGCCTCTTACAAATCTTTTACAGAAGGATGTTCCATTTGTTTTTTATGATGATTGTGTAGAAGCCTTTGAAACTCTTAAGAAAGCCTTAACTTCTGCACCTATTGTTCAACCACCTGATTGGAACTTGCCTTTTGAAATTATGTGTGATGCTAGTGACTATGATGTTGGTGCTGTTCTAGGATAAAGAGTTGATAAGGAATTAAATGGTATTCATTATGCTAGTAAAACTCTAGACAGTGGCCAAAGAAATTTTGCTACTACTGAAAAAGAATTTTTAGCAATTGTGTTTGCTTGTGATAAATTCAGATCTTACATTGTTGATTCCAAAGTAATTGTTCACACCGATCATGCTGCTATTAAATATCTTATGGAAAAGAAAGATGCTAAACCTAGACTCATTAGGTGGGTTCTCTTGCTACAAGAATTTGATTTACATATTACTGATAGAAAAGGAGCTAAGAACCCCGTAGCTGATAACTTATCTAGGTTAGAGAATATCCTTGATGACCCACTACCTATTGATGATAGCTTTCCTGATGAACAACTAGCTGCAATAAATGTTTCTCATAATACTCCTTGGTATGCTGACTGTGCTATTTATATTGTTGCTAAATACATACCACCTAGTTTCACATACCAACAAAAGAAAAAATTCTTCTATGATTTAAGACATTACTTTTGGGATGACCCATATCTTTATAAAGAAGGAGTAGATGGTATTATTAGACGTTGTGTACCTGAGCAAGAACAGGAACAAATCTTACGGAAATGTCACTCCGAAGCTTATGGAGGGCATCATGCGGGAGATAGAGCTGCTCATAAGGTATTGCAATCCGGTTTTTATTGGCCTACTCTTTTCAAGGATGCCCGTAAGTTTGTTTTATCTTGTGATGAATGTCAAAGAATTGGTAATATCAGTAAGCGTCAAGAAATGCCTATGAATTATTCACTTGCTGTTGAACCATTTGATGTTTGGGGTTTTGATTATATGGGACCTTTTCCTTCCTCTAATGGGTATACACATATTTTGGTTGCTGTTGATTATGTTACTAAGTGGGTAGAAGCTATTCCAACTAGTAGTGCTGATCATAACACTTCCATTAAAATGCTTAAAGAAGTTATTTTCCCGAGGTTTGGAGTCCCCAGATATTTAATGACTGATGGTGGTTCACACTTTATTCATGGTGCTTTCCGTAAAATGCTTGCTAAATATAATGTTAACCATAGAATTGCATCACCCTATCATCCTCAATCTAGTGGTCAAGTTGAACTTAGCAATAGAGAAATAAATCTAGTATTAAAGAAAACTGTTAATAGGTCCCAAAAGAATTGGTCTAAGAAATTGGATGATGCACTTTGGGCCTACAAAACAACATATAAAAATCCTATGGGTATGTCTCCCTATAAAATGGTTTATGGAAAGGCTTGTCATTTGCCTCTAGAGTTAGAACATAAAGCATATTGGGCAATTAAAGAACTCAACTATGATTTCAAACTTGCTGGTGAAAAGAGGTTATTTGATATTAGCTCATTAGATGAATGGAGAGCCAAGCTTATGAAAATGCCAAATTATTTAAAGAAAAAGTTAAAAGATGGCATGACAAAAGAATCCAAAAGCGGGAATTCAAAGTTAGAGAATATGTTCTTTTGTACAACTCTCATTTTAGATTCTTTGCAGGGAAACTTCTCTCTAAATGGGAAGGACCGTATATTATCGAGGAGGTTTATCCCTCTGGAGCTACCAAAATCAATAATGCCGAAGGTACTAACCCAAAGGTGGTCAATGGGCAAAGAATTAAACACTATATTTCAGGTACGCCTATTAATGTTGAAAGCAATATTATCCAAACCATGACACTAGAGGAACACATAAAAGAAACCTTCTGGAACACTCAAGAATACTAAAAAAGAGGAGGCACGTGATACGGTAAGTAAACGGACTCCGAAAAATCCGCAAAAATATTTTCTGTCAGTTTTGGAATATTACAAAAATTAGGAAAATAAGAAACAACCAGGAAGGCAACCGAGGAGGGCACAAGACACCAGGGCGCGCCTGGGCCCCCTGGCGCGCCCAGGTGGGTTGTGCCCACCTCGGGAACCTTCCCGACTCCGTTTTCCTCTCGTTTGCTTGTTTCCCAAGATAAAAAAATCTTTATATACCCCCCGAACGTATTGACCACTGTATCGCGGTGAAATCTTCTGTTCTTCTTTCTTGCTGTTTTCTGACAGATCTAGATCGCCTGTAACACCCCCTGTATTAAGCTACAGAGATCACCCTTTTGATGAGGCCATGTCATCATGATAAATAGTGCATAATCATCATTAGCATCATATTGCATTTCAACTCCTAACTCAAATTCAAATTTAAATGAAAGTGAAATATAAAAGTTGTCCAACCTAAAAACTAAAATGCTCAGTAAATAACAAATATTGTAGAGGCTAGTCTAAAATTGAAACCAACAAATGGTAAAATGTTTAAGTGGCACTAACATGGTTAAAACAGCTAGGATTAATGCATATTAATTATTGTAAAATTTGTGGGAGCTCCAATTGTCTCCAAACTAATTTCTGGTAGTGTTAGGGAATGCCTAGTAATTACTGGAACAATTGCCATGTCGTATAGAAATCATTTTGAGGCCTAACTTTTTACTAAGCAGGGAAATAGGAATAGATAAAAGGAGAAAGAACAAAACAGAAAAACAAAAGAAAAGAAAAGGCCCCCCTGGCCAACTGGGCCAGGCGGCCCAGCTAGCCGACCCACCTGGCCCAACTGGCCGGCCCAGCCCCATCCCCTGCCTTATCCCCATGGGGGGGGGAAACCCTAACCAGCCACCACCCCACTTCCCCCCTCTCCCGATATATCCCCCCCCCCTCTCCCCCGATTGGATCGGGATCGAGAGGTGGAGGTCGCCGCGACGCCCCGACCCTGCCGCCCGACGCCGCCCCGTTGCCATTGCCGTTGGACGCCGTCGCCGGAGCGCTCCCCCGCCGGCCTGCTTCTCCTCTCCGCCGTCGTCCCCGTCATCCACCTCGCGCGCTACTGCCACGATCCCTACGCCCTCCGTGAGCCGCGCCCCTCCCTCTCCTCCTCTCTCCCTCCCCGCGCCGCTGCTTGCGTCGCCCGCCTGCGGTGGCCTCGTGCGTCGCGTGCCCCGCGCCACCGCGCCCCCCCGCGTGCCCCTGCCGGCGAGCCCTGCCGTCACTCGCCCTCCCCACTGGTGCCCTTCGTCGCGTGCGCACTCGCCGCATCGCCGCTGCCCCGCTGCGTGGCCGCTCCCTTCTTCCCCCTTGGCACACTCACCGCGTCCCGCGGCTGTGCTCGCGCCCCCGCCACTGCCTGGGTCGCCCGCCATGGCCGGCTCCTGCTGCTGCCGCGCGCTGGTCTCGCCCCGCTCCGGTCCACCACTCGACCGCGCCCGTCGCCCCCTGCTGCGCGCGCCGCCAGTCTCGCCGTGGCCTCACCGCGGCCATCTCCGGCGCTCGGCGCCCGCGCCGCGTCGGCGCCCCTCCGCTCCCGCGGGTCATCGCCCGGGTCGGGCGCCCGCAACGCCCGAACCCGCTATGGCCCCCCTGACCCAATGACATGTGGGGCCTAGCCCCTGGAACATTTTAAAAAAAGAAAAAAAAGGATTAAAAGAAAATTATAAAAATATTAATTAATTATTTATTTAATTAGTTAACTAAATTAATTAACTTAACTAATCCTGATTAGATTAACCTAATTACTGATTAAAGTAATTAATCTGTTTTAGTTAATCTCAGTCAATGACAAACGGGACCCACACGTCAGTTGACCAGTCAACGCCTCTGTTGACTGCTGATGTCATGCTGACGTCATCAATTACTGTTTCGGATAATGTTGAATTAAATAATTAATTAAAATTTCAGAAATTAATAAAAACTTTAGAAAATCATATCTTTTAAACCGTAACTCCGATGAAAATATTTTATACATGAAACTTGCTCAGAACGACGATACGAACCCGGATACGCCCTCGGTATCTCCGTCAGACGCCCGCAGCTATGAGAACGTTGAACAATTAGACCGATTCCGATAAATGAATAGTGTCCAACTTTAATTAAATAAATCCGAATAAATTCCTAAATTAACTAAATCGCTTAGTTAGGCTGTATATCACCCCGGCATATCATTTAGACATGTCATGCATCCCTGTTGCGTTATTGCCGTGTGTTTACTGTTTCTTCCCCCTCTTCTCTTCGGTAGACTACGAGACCGACGCAGCTGCTGGTGCCCCGACCGACTACGTTGTTGACGACCCCTACTTGCCAGAGCAACCAGGCAAGCCCCCCCCTTGATCACCAGATATCGCATATTCTCCTCTATACTGCGTGCATTAGAGTAGTGTAGCATGTTACTGCTTTCCGTTAATCCTAGTCTGATGCATAGCCTGACACTGTTGCTACATCTGTTGATACCTTACCTGCAATCCTAAATGCCTAGTGTAGGATGCTAGTTTATCATCATTGGCCCTGCATTCTTGTCAGTCTGCCTTGCTATACTATCGGGCCGTGATCACTCGGGAGGTGATCACGGGTTATACTATACATATATACATACTATACAAATGGTGACTAAAGTCGGGTCGGCTCGAAGAGTACCCGCGAGTGATTCACGGATTGGGGGCTGAAAGGACCTTTGTCCCAACGGCCCTTTGTGTGGATCTTTGTGGCGGAGCGACAGGGCAGGTTGAGACCACCTAGGAGACAGGTGGGCCAGGCCCTGGTCGGCGTTCGCGTTTACTTCATAATAACACGCTTAACGAGATTGGATATTTGATCTGAGTCTGGCCACTGGCCTATACGCACTAACCAACTACGCGGGAGTAGTTATGGGTATCCCGGCGTCGTGGTATCAGCTGAAGCCTTCTTGACGTCAGCGACTGAGCGGCGCGCGCCGTGTTGGACCGCGCTAACATAACCGCCGTGATCGTGTGGGTTGCTAGGTCTGCTCGCGGCCGCGTACGCAACGTGCAGGAGCGCACTGGGCGATGGGGATCGAGCGTGTTGGGGAATATGTGGTGCACCCCTGCAGGGAAGTTTATCTATTCGAATAGCCGTGTCCCTCGGTAAAAGGACGACCCGGAGTTGTATTCCGACCTCATGACAACTAGAAATGGATACTTAATAAAACACACCCTTACAAGTGACAGATATAACCCGGTGGTCGCTCTCTCGCATGGTGGCGACGAGAGGATCGACGGGTAGGATTATGCTATACGTTGTTGTTTGGTTAACTTCCAACTAATCTCTTCTATTGCTTCAAGATGAAGGCTGCCAGAAGCGTAGTCTTCGACAGGACTAGCTATCCCCCTCTTATTCTGGCATTCTGCAGTTCAGTCCACCGATATTGCCTCTTTACACATATACCATGCATATGTAGTATAGATCCTTGCTTGCGAGTACTTTGGATGAGTACTCACGGTTGCTTTCCCCCTCCTTTCCCCCTTTCCCTTCTTGCTGGTTGTCGCAACCAGATGTTGGAGCCCAGGAGCCAGACGCCACCTTCGACGACTACTACCACCAGGGCGGAGCCTACTACTACGTCCGGGACGCCGACGACCAGGAGTAGTTAGGAGGATCCCTGGCAGGAGGCCCTGCGCGTGTTCGATCTGTTGTATCCCTGTTTGTGCTAGCCATCTTATGGCACCTTGTTTAACCTATGTCTGTACTCAGATATTGTTGCTTCCGCTGACTCGTCTATGATCGAGCATTTGTATTCGAGCCCTCGTGGCCCCTGGCTTGTATTATGATGCTTGTATGACTTAATTATGTTTTAGAGTTGTGTTGTGATATCTTCCCGTGAGTCCCTGATCTTGATCGTACACGTTTGCGTGCATGATTAGTGTACGATCGAGCAGCGGGGGCGCCACAAGTTGGTATCAGAGCCGACTGCCTGTAGGAATCCCCCTTTCCAATTCCTTGGCCGAAGTTGAGTCTAGACAAAGAAAACCGTTTTACTAACTTGGCTGTGTGGCTTACGGGCCCACATTGCCAACTGGGTGGTATTAGGATCTTTTATTCCTCGTCTATACTCTGGGACTCTGATCTCTCGTCTATACTCTGGGACTCTGATCTCTCTTCTACTCGGGTTAAATGAAGTTTACTAATGCCGACACTTAGGATCTCGTAAATTCTGTCTACCCGGAGAGCTGGATATCTGTGCGATTTCCCTGTCGTTGATCTGATTAGTCTGATAATCATTTTCCTTTCCATTGTTTTGTTTAACCTTTCTCTCCGAGTTGTGTTAAACCTCTTATTGTCGTTTGACAAACCTGAATTTCCTCTATTTTCAGATGGACCGTTTGTTTCCACCGCGTCCTACGACACAGCTTGTGCTTCGCACTTGGGCTCGTAATACCCCTGGGTTTCCAGCTGTCCTGATCGCTCTCATGACCAGACTTGGCTACCGTTGGTACCCTGAGTACTTGGTTTATGAGGTTTACCGCGAGTTCAACCAGGAACAGTACTATGCTGAAGTTCGGATTTATGATCAGCAGAACAACTCAGACACCGAGCTACACCTTTTCCACGGATTAGGCGTGACGATTGAGATGGCAGTCCATGATGCCGCCTACTCCGCTGTCGTACGTCTACGAGGGGAGCACAATGCTATCTTGGATGACTCCGAGTTCCGATACATTCCGTATGCCCCTGCTGGAGATGCTACCGGATACTACACAGCTATCTGTGCCCCGTACGAGCCTCGTCGCTACGACCCGCGCGTTCTGATTCAGTGCACTCAGGCTCTGGATCGCACTGTTCGGGCTCTTGCCGTCGAGTTGGTTGCCACTCGAGCACGTCTCTACGATGCTATGACGCAGTTGCTGCCCGCTGTTCGTGCAGGGATACATCCGGAGCACATCCTTTATCCGCACAGGACTCAGATGTATGCTGGTATTGACTGGCCTATTGTTGGGGGTCACACACCGACACGTGGACCTCTTCTTACAGCTCGAGACCGGGTTCTGCATCAGAGTGCACATGGAGCACAGGATCTTTCCGCGACAAACATTCGTCGTCCGCACACGCAGCTACCCCGATACAGTGGTTCTCTCCGACGTTGATGTAGCCTTTGCTATCTCTCGTTGTGTACTTCCTTACCGCGTGCCTGCGCGCCGCCTAGTATGTCTAGCTTTTGATTTGCGCCGTTATGCTGTCCGTTTGTACCCGACGTTGTGTATGGATCTGTATGTCTTAATCGACTACTTTTATGTGTTTGATGCACTGCTTAAACTATTGTCGAGTTACATCATGCTTGTCGCTAAGCACTCGTGCTTGCTTTTACTAAACTACCCCCCTGTTGAAAATTAGCAGGATGGTTAGACCCGCTGGTCGTGGTCGTGGCCGTGGTGCCAACGATCCACCACCGCCGAACTATATGGCTGGAATGATGCAGCAATTTGAACTGCAACGTCAATTCATGCAAGGGATCATGGATCAGTTTCCTCGTCCCAATATGAACCAGTATCCGGGCCCAGGGACCTTGCAGGACTTTATGCGCCTCAACCCAACCGTCTACCGCGGCTCAACTCAGCCCCTGGATGCGGATGACTGGCTTCGCGACATCACCTATGAGTTGGAATCTGGTGGCGTTGCCCCTGCAAACTATGTCACCTTCGCCTCCTTCTTTCTCAAGGGCCCCGCTGCTCAATGGTGGGACAGCCACAGGCGCACTCAACCAGCTGGCACAGTCATCACTTGGCCGGATTTCCAAGCTGCCTTCCGTGCCCGTTTCATTCCCCAGGGAATCATGGACCGGAAGAAGCAAGAGTTCCACAACCTCACCCAGGGCAACAAGACAGTGGAAGCTTATCAGCGGGAGTTACTGGAATTATCCCGCTATGCTGAAGAAGACATTCCCACTGATGCTCGCCGTCAGGAAAGGTTTCGCGAAGGACATCAAGCTGACATCAAGCTAGCGCTCCTTGTGCATGAATTTGATAATTTCTCCATCTTGGTGAACAAGGCTATCCAGGTCGAGACTGGTCTGCAGGCACACCAGGGATCTCTTAGGCGCAACCGTGACACTGGTTCGTCTTCGAGCCAGCCTGCACAGAAGCGTCGGATCTGGATTCCAAACAGCGTGTACCGTCCAGCTGCACCTGCTCCAAGACGGTCCTATACTGCACCACGCCTGCCTCCACCACCTAGGCAGCCAGGCCTTCCAGCTCCACCACCCCGAGCTCCTGCTCCTAATCCCAATGATAGTCTGTGCTACAAGTGTGGGCAGCCAGGTCATTTTTCCAGGAACTGCATTCAGAACCAGAACCAACTGGCACTTCCTGCAACTGGCCGTAGGAACGATCAGCCTCGCAACAACAATGCCAAGACTTATGGGCGTATTCAGGCCAACCACACCGATTTCAAAGAAGCTCAGGACCAGCCTGCCACCGTGATGGGTACTCTCCTTGTTAATTCAGTACCAGCTTCTGTTTTATTTGATTCGGGAGCATCGCATTCATTCATGTCCGAAGAATTTGCATACAAACACGACATTAAATGTGAGGTCATGAACACTGCAATAGTAATACACACCCCCGCGGGTCAATGTCAAACCTCCATGGGTAGCAACGACGTCACCGTTGAAATTGAAGGGCTGGAGTTTCATGCCTCCCCTTTCATACTAAAGTCTTGTAGTATCGACCTCATCCTCGGAATGGATTGGTTGAAAGCGCATACTGCTTCTATAGTTTGCGCCACGAAGATCGTCCATCTTCTACACCCTTCTGATGAAATAATAAGCTACCAGGCTCAAATCATCCAAAATGCCGAGGCGAGGCTTTATGCCTTGAATGCGTTAAACGCATCACCACTTGAAGGCATCGAGAACATTCCAGTTGTTCGCGAATTCCAAGGTGTTTTCCCAGAAGAACTCCCAGGGATACCCCCTGCTCGAGCTGTCGAATTTGTCATCGACTTGAAACCAGGCACCACTCCTATCGCCAAGCGACCCTACAAGATGCCGCCGCATGAACTCCTTGAACTTAAGGAGGAAATCGACGCTTCACTTCGTAAGGGTTTCATTCGCCCAAGTTCCTCTGCTTGGGGAGCACCTTCTCTCTTTGTCAGGAAGAAGGATGGATCAAACCGATTGGTCCAAGATTACCGTCCTATTAACCAAGCAACCATCCAGAACAAATATCCCCTTCCTCGGATAAACGATCTGTATGATCAACTGGCGGGTTCATCAGTGTTCTCTAAACTCGACTTAAGGTTGGGTTACCACCAGATCCGTGTTTGTGAAGAGGATATCCCAAAGACCGCCTTCGTTACTCGATATGGCTCATACGAGTACACTGTCATGTCATTCGGTTTAACCAATGCTCCCGCCACATTCTCCCGCCTGATGAATTATATATTCATGGAATACCTTGACAAGTTCGTCGTGGTTTACTTGGATGATATCCTAGTATACTCCAAGAACAAAGAGGAACATGCTGAACATCTTCGACTTGTTCTGGAGAAACTTCGAGAGCATCAACTATATGCTAAGTTTTCCAAGTGTGAATTCTGGCTTCCCGAAGTAACATACCTTGGGCATGTCATCTCCAAGGATGGTATTGCCGTCAACCCCGAGCGAGTTCAGGCTATTCTTGATTGGGCTCCTCCAAAGAACGTCAGGCAAGTTCGAAGTTTTCTCGGACTCGCCAGCTATTGCCGTCGATTTGTCGAGAACTTCTCCAAGATCGCCAAGCCCCTGACTAACCTGCTTCATAAAGGCGTCAAGTTCGATTGGACGGAAAAGTGTCAGGAAAGTTTCCAGACGCTCAAAGACAAGCTGACTTCTGCCCCAGTGCTTGCCCCTCCTGATTCCCAGAGGGATTTTGTCATCTATTGTGATGCATCCCGTCAAGGATTAGGCGGTGTCCTAATGCAAGACCGCAGAGTAATTGATTATGCTTCGCGTCAATTGCGTCCGCACGAAGAGAATTACCCAGTGCATGACCTCGAGCTTGCTGCCGTCATCCATGCACTAAAACAGTGGCGACATTACCTTCTCGGTAATCGTTGCGAGATCTACACCGATCATCAAAGTCTGAAGTATCTGTTCACTCAGCCAGACCTGAACCTCCGTCAACAGAGATGGATGGAGACCGTAGCGGATTTTAACTTGGGTATTTCTTATACCCCTGGCAAGGCTAATGTAATGGCCGATGCCTTGAGCCGTAAGTCTTATTGCAGTCACCTCCAGTTTCACGAAGTTCAACCTTCGCTTATTGAAGAATTCAGAAAGCTGAATCTCCACATTGTTCCTCCTGGAGCACTCGCTCCCCCTCCTGAAGGTTCCTACAAAATGAACCTCCACGTTGTTTCCCAGGGTTCACTTAATACCCTGGTTGCTAAACCAGATCTCGTGGACAGCATCAAGACGCTGCAGTGCTATGACTCTCAAGCCCACAAGATTAAGCGCTATCTCGCTGAAGGAAGGCCTTCGTTCTTCACTATTGATGATACTGGCACATTGTTCTTTAAAAGTCGTCTAGTGGTCCCCTCTAAAGGTAACCTGGGTATGACTCAGGAGGTCATGCAAGAAGCTCACGACACTCCGTTGTCTATTCATCCCGGCAGTACCAAGATGTACCAAGACATCCGTCAAAGATTCTGGTGGTCAAACATGAAGCAAGACATTGCTCGCTATGTTGCTGAATGTGATGTTTGCCGTCGCGTCAAAGCAGAACATCAAAGGCCCGCCGGAACTCTGCAACCAATTGCTGTTCCTGAATGGAAGTGGGACCATGTTGAAATGGACTTTATCACTGGATTTCCCAAATCACAGAAAGGTAATGATGCTATTCTTGTCGTCATTGACCGACTTTCCAAAGTTGCACATTTTCTAGCCGTCAAAGAGACGATCACTGCTAGTCAGCTCGCAACTCTCTACATGTCCAGAATTGTTTCACTTCACGGTATTCCACTGGTTATCAGTTCAGACCGTGGCAGCTTATTCACTTCAAGATTCTGGGCTAGTTTCCAAGAAGCTATGGGAACTCATCTGTCCTTCAGCACCGCTTTTCACCCTCAGTCTCAAGGACAAGTTGAACGAGTCAACCAAGTTCTCGAAGACATGCTTCGAGCTTGTGTCATATCCTTCGGAAGGAAATGGGAAGAATCTCTCCCATATGCCGAATTCTCTTACAATAACAGCTATCAAGCCAGTCTGAAGATGGCCCCCTTTGAAGTATTGTACGGACGAAAGTGCCGAACCCTCTAAATTGGTCAGAAACTGGGGAACGTCCACTCTTCGGTCCGGATATTATCCAACTTGCCGAAGATCAAGTTCGCGTTGTCCGCGAGCATTTGAAGACTGCTCAGTCACGTCAAAAGAGTCAGTATGACCGCAAACACAAAGATATGGTCTATCAACCTGGCGAAAAGGCTTATCTTCGAGTCACACCGATGAAAGGTACACACCGATTCGGGATCAAGGGCAAGCTAGCTCCTCGCTATATTGGTCCTTTCACTGTTCTTGAAAGGCGTGGTAGAGTGGCATATCAGTTGGAACTTCCACCGAACCTTTCTCAGGTTCACGATGTGTTCCACGTATCGCAACTCCGCCGCTGCTTCAAAGACCCTATCCGCGGAGTAGATCACGAATTGCTTGAACTGCAACAAGACCTCTCTTATAAAGAGCATCCGGTCCGCATTCTCGATCAAGCCGAGCGTCGCACACGCCAGAAGGTTATCAAGTTCCTCAAGGTTCAGTGGTCAAACCATTCTGAGGATGAAGCCACTTGGGAACGCGAGGATCGTCTTCGCGATGAATACCCCGCTTTGTTTCTTTCTACCTCCTAAATCTCGGGACGAGATTTCTTGTAGTGGAGGAGATTTGTAACACCCCCTGTATTAAGCTACAGAGATCACCCTTTTGATGAGGCCATGTCATCATGATAAATAGTGCATAATCATCATTAGCATCATATTGCATTTCAACTCCTAACTCAAATTCAAATTTAAATGAAAGTGAAATATAAAAGTTGTCCAACCTAAAAACTAAAATGCTCAGTAAATAACAAATATTGTAGAGGCTAGTCTAAAATTGAAACCAACAAATGGTAAAATGTTTAAGTGGCACTAACATGGTTAAAACAGCTAGGATTAATGCATATTAATTATTGTAAAATTTGTGGGAGCTCCAATTGTCTCCAAACTAATTTCTGGTAGTGTTAGGGAATGCCTAGTAATTACTGGAACAATTGCCATGTCGTATAGAAATCATTTTGAGGCCTAACTTTTTACTAAGCAGGGAAATAGGAATAGATAAAAGGAGAAAGAACAAAACAGAAAAACAAAAGAAAAGAAAAGGCCCCCCTGGCCAACTGGGCCAGGCGGCCCAGCTGGCCGACCCACCTGGCCCAACTGGCCGGCCCAGCCCCATCCCCTGCCTTATCCCCATGGGGGGGGAAACCCTAACCAGCCACCACCCCACTTCCCCCCTCTCCCGATATATCCCCCCCCTCTCCCCCGATTGGATCGGGATCGAGAGGTGGAGGTCGCCGCGACGCCCCGACCCTGCCGCCCGACGCCGCCCCGTTGCCATTGCCGTTGGACGCCGTCGCCGGAGCGCTCCCCCGCCGGCCTGCTTCTCCTCTCCGCCGTCGTCCCCGTCATCCACCTCGCGCGCTACTGCCACGATCCCTACGCCCTCCGTGAGCCGCGCCCCTCCCTCTCCTCCTCTCTCCCTCCCCGCGCCGCTGCTTGCGTCGCCCGCCTGCGGTGGCCTCGTGCGTCGCGTGCCCCGCGCCACCGCGCCCCCCCCCGCGTGCCCCTGCCGGCGAGCCCTGCCGTCACTCGCCCTCCCCACTGGTGCCCTTCGTCGCGTGCGCACTCGCCGCATCGCCGCTGCCCCGCTGCGTGGCCGCTCCCTTCTTCCCCCTTGGCACACTCACCGCGTCCCGCGGCTGTGCTCGCGCCCCCGCCACTGCCTGGGTCGCCCGCCATGGCCGGCTCCTGCTGCTGCCGCGCGCTGGTCTCGCCCCGCTCCGGTCCACCACTCGACCGCGCCCGTCGCCCCCTGCTGCGCGCGCCGCCAGTCTCGCCGTGGCCTCACCGCGGCCATCTCCGGCGCTCGGCGCCCGCGCCGCGTCGGCGCCCCTCCGCTCCCGCGGGTCATCGCCCGGGTCGGGCGCCCGCAACGCCCGAACCCGCTATGGCCCCCCTGACCCAATGACATGTGGGGCCTAGCCCCTGGAACATTTTAAAAAAAGAAAAAAAAGGATTAAAAGAAAATTATAAAAATATTAATTAATTATTTATTTAATTAGTTAACTAAATTAATTAACTTAACTAATCCTGATTAGATTAACCTAATTACTGATTAAAGTAATTAATCTGTTTTAGTTAATCTCAGTCAATGACAAACGGGACCCACACGTCAGTTGACCAGTCAACGCCTCTGTTGACTGCTGATGTCATGCTGACGTCATCAATTACTGTTTCGGATAATGTTGAATTAAATAATTAATTAAAATTTCAGAAATTAATAAAAACTTTAGAAAATCATATCTTTTAAACCGTAACTCCGATGAAAATATTTTATACATGAAACTTGCTCAGAACGACGATACGAACCCGGATACGCCCTCGGTATCTCCGTCAGACGCCCGCAGCTATGAGAACGTTGAACAATTAGACCGATTTCGATAAATGAATAGTGTCCAACTTTAATTAAATAAATCCGAATAAATTCCTAAATTAACTAAATCGCTTAGTTAGGCTGTATTTCACCCTGGCCCTGCGTTTAGACATGTCATGCATCCCTGTTGCATTATTGCCGTGTGTTTACTGTTTCTTCCCCCTCTTCTCTTCGGTAGACTACGAGACCGACGCAGCTGCTGGTGCCCCGACCGACTACGTTGTTGACGACCCCTACTTGCCAGAGCAACCAGGCAAGCCCCCCCCCTTGATCACCAGATATCGCCTATTCTCCTCTATACTGCTTGCATTAGCGTAGTGTAGCATGTTACTGCTTTCAGTTAATCCTATTCTGCTGCATAGCCTGACACTGTTGCTACTTCTGTTGATACCTTACCTGCAATCCTAAATGCCTAGTGTAGGATGCTAGTTTATCATCATTGGCCCTGCATTCTTGTCAGTCTGCCTTGCTATACTATCGGGCCGTGATCACTCGGGAGGTGATCACGGGTGTATACTATACATATATACATACTATACAAATGGTGACTAAAGTCGGGTCGGCTCGAAGAGTACCCGCGAGTGATTCATGGATTGGGGGCTGAAAGGACCTTTGTCCCAACGGCCCTTTGAGTGGATCTTTGTGGCGGAGCGACAGGGCAGGTTGAGACCACCTAGGAGACAGGTGGGCCAGGCCCTGGTCGGCGTTCGCGTTTACTTCATAATAACACGCTTAACGAGATTGGATATTTGATCTGAGTCTGGCCACTGGCCTATACGCACTAACCAACTACGCGGGAGTAGTTATGGGTATCCCGGCGTCGTGGTATCAGCTGAAGCCTTCTTGACGTCAGCGACTGAGCGGCGCGCGCCGTGTTGGACCGCGCTAACGTAACCGCCGTGATCGTGTGGGTTGCTAGGTCTGCTCGCGGCCGCGTACGCAACGTGCAGGAGCGCACTGGGCGATGGGCCCAGACCCTAGAGTGCCTAGGATTAGTCCGGCGTGCTGACCTCTCTGTTGAGCCTAGGTAGGGCTGCGACGTGTGGATCTTCCGAGGCCGGGCATGACCCAGGAAAGTGTGTCCGGCCAAAGGGGATCGAGCGTGTTGGGGAATATGTGGTGCACCCCTGCAGGGAAGTTTATCTATTCGAATAGCCGTGTCCCTCGGTAAAAGGACGACCCGGAGTTGTATTCCGACCTCATGACAACTAGAAATGGATACTTAATAAAACACACCCTTACAAGTGACAGATATAACCCGGTGGTCGCTCTCTCGCATGGTGGCGACGAGAGGATCGACGGGTAGGATTATGCTATACGTTGTTGTTTGGTTAACTTCCAACTAATCTCTTCTATTGCTTCAAGATGAAGGCTGCCAGAAGCGTAGTCTTCGACAGGACTAGCTATCCCCCTCTTATTCTGGCATTCTGCAGTTCAGTCCACCGATATTGCCTCTTTACACATATACCATGCATATGTAGTATAGATCCTTGCTTGCGAGTACTTTGGATGAGTACAAACGGTTGCTTTTCCCCTCCTTTCCCCCTTTCCCTTCTTGCTGGTTGTCGCAACCAGATGTTGGAGCCCAGGAGCCAGACGCCACCTTCGACGACTACTACCACCAGGGCGGAGCCTACTACTACGTCCGGGACGCCGACGACCAGGAGTAGTTAGGAGGATCCCAGGCAGGAGGCCCTGCGCCTGTTCGATCTGTTGTATCCCTGTTTGTGCTAGCCATCTTATGGCACCTTGTTTAACCTATGTCTGTACTCAGATATTGTTGCTTCCGCTGACTCGTCTATGATCGAGCATTTGTATTCGAGCCCTCGTGGCCCCTGGCTTGTATTATGATGCTTGTATGACTTAATTATGTTTTAGAGTTGTGTTGTGATATCTTCCCGTGAGTCCCTGATCTTGATCGTACACGTTTGCGTGCATGATTAGTGTACGATCGAGCAGCGGGGGCGCCACATCGCCATGGCCGCTTCGAGCTCCTCCAAGGACAAGTTCTTCGAGAACGTCATCAACCCGTATTTGCGGGAGGTGATGCAGCACCCTCAAGCCATTGAGATACATGAGGGGGTGCTCCACATCCGGGACGTCCAGGGCCCCAAGGGGACGGGAATCGTGGAGGCTAGGCTCGAAGCTATGGAGCAAGAGGTTTTTAAGTGCAAGGGGATGGTGGAACGTGGACTCAATGCCAATCACCTCATGATCGCGGATTACACCCGTGATCTCAAGGTGGATGGCAAATCCATGAAGGACATTGTCTTCACCCTCAACGAGCAAATCAATTTTCTACAAAGCCAAATCTATGATCTCCAAAATCAAGTCTTTGAATATGAGGCGAGATTTAAAGGTATGAGTTTAGCTGCCAGTTGCAGGACTCATGAGACTCACGCTTCTTCTTATGATGGTGAGCCGCTGCCATGGAAGGCGGAGGGTAAGCCCGCTACTACTTCATCACCACCTTCATCATCTTCTCCAATAAAAGAAACTTGAGTTCATGGTATGGGCACTCCCCTTGGCCTGTGCCAAGCTTGGGGGAGGTGCCCCGGTATCGCATCACCACCACTATCTTTGCTTTTATCTAGTTTAGTTCGATCTTTAGTTATCCTATGATTTAGTTGAATAAAATTTTAGTTCGATCCTTTCTTTTCAAGTGCTTGCTTAGTGATCTATCTATGTAATCGTGTGCGAGATATATAATAAAGATTAGTTTGAGTTTTGTTTCTTTCCTTGTTTGTTCCAATAAAAAGAAAGGAAAATAAATGAAAAAGATCATATGCTAATCTTATGGTAAGTAATGTCATCACATAAGGAAAAGTATAAGTGGTAAAATTTATTGGAGATTGATAAACATAGCATTGGTCAATGATGCAATTCATGAAAGAATTAATAAGGGAAGAGAAGATTCACATGCAAATACACTATCTTGGACATCTTTTATGATTGTGAGCCCCCATTAAATATTTTGTGCCAAAATTATTGACGTTGGACAAGGAAGACAACGTAATGATTTATGTTTGTTAATATTCACATAGAAGTTATATTGTCATAGATCCTTTAACATGTGGTGCTTGCTCAATATCTTTGCTAGCCAAAAACTCTGCACTAAGTAGAGATACTAATTGTGCATCCAAAAACCCTTAAACCCAAAATCTTATTTTTAGAGTCCACCATACCTACCTATGGATTGAGTAAGATCCTTCAAGTAAGTTGTCATCGGTGTAAAAAAGGCAATAAAAATTGCTTCTAAAAGTGTTGGATCATTTAGTGTAAGAGAAAATTGAGCGTTGTACGAACTTATGATGGCAAAGTAATAAAAGCGACGTACTGCATAATAAAGGTTTCTATCATAAGGGGCAATATAATGTGACGTTCTTTTGCATTAAGGGATTTGGCATACAAACAAATAAGCGCATGGCAACCTCTGCTTCCCTCTGCGAAGGGCCTATCTTTTACTTTTATGCATTTACCTTTATGTAAGAGTCAAAGTATTTTCCCCTATTCCTTTTTATTCTCTTTTTGCAAGCATCATGTGGTGAGGAAAGATCTAGGCACATATATCTAGTTGGATATGAGTGGGCATGAGTTATTATTGTTGACATCACCCTTGAGGTGAATACGTTGGGAGGCGAAACTATAAGCCCCTATCTTTCTATGTGTCCGATTGAAACTTTTTGTTCATGAGTATGCTGTGAGTGTTAGCAATCATAGAAGATTAAATGATGGTTGAGTATGTGGACTTGCCTAAAAGCTCCGATACGTGACCCTTCCTGAAAATATGATGAATTGTAGTTGCAAAGTTGACGGAGAACATAGTTTGTTGGTTTTCAATAAGGTTTATGCTTTATACTTCAATGTTGTGATGAATTGTTACTTGTTTATGAGAAGTTATATGATAAAAGTCATTTGATAAAGTTTTATGTTAAAGTTCCTTGCTGTTATAATAATATGTGTCGGTGTACTAAGTATTGGGCCACTAGTACCCCGTACTTATCCACGGGCAGTTGTAGCCAAACTCGCAGCAAGGCTTGTCGGGGAACAGTTCGAGGTTGACTCAAGCCACCAAAGAAATCATCAAGTCAGAGATCTGAGGATCAGTAGATAAGAAGAGCTGGAATCCGAAGGCCAGCTTCCCCGGCAAGATCTTGCCGGGGTGGCCTGCGGAGCCCGGCAAGGCTTGGCGCCCGGCAAGCTTCGGCGTCCGGCAAGGTTTTGTTGCTGTGCCACCGATCTAGCACAGCGACAAACCTGACATCCTGGGTCCTTCTTTGGATGCGTGGCGACGCGCCAGTGGAGGAGAGCTTAAGCGGTGCTGATGGGATGGCCCCTTTTTCCATCCCCAAGAAAGTAAGGACACCTAAATGGACACCTTACGGTGCATTAAATGCGTTCGTCCTAGTCCGTCAGGGGTTAGGTATGATGACCCTGTAGCTACTTTACACCTCAATGTATGTACATTTTGCCACTGTGGTGACCCCTTTGTGATATAAAAGGAGGCCCACGGCAACTGCTACAGGGGAGGAGGATCTTCTGGCCCATTCTGCATGCGTAGCTGCTCTTGAACGTACTGTTCACTATGAGCGCTCCTGGAGCCTGGGCTCAAGAACACTAATAATAACACAAGGCAGGAGTAGGGTTTTACGCTGATCAGTGGCCCGAACCTGGGTAAAATCGCCCCGCGTCGATCGTTGGTTCTGCTCTTTACGCATACCTCTCCCCCCGCCGAATCGTAAAGGGGTCTCTTGGGATCCCATAGGTGTCGCACGCCGACATCCCGGCAAGGCTTGGCGCCCGGCAAGGTTTTGTTGCTATGCCACCGCCCTAGCACAGCAACAAACCCGACATTCTGGGTCCTTCTTTGGATGCGTGGCGACGCGCCAGTGGAGGAGAGCTTAAGCGGTGTTGATGGGATGGCCCCTGTTTCCATCCCCAAGAAAGTAAGGACACATAAACGGACACCTTATGGTGCATTAAATGCGTTCGTCCTAGTCTGTCAGGGGTTAGGTATGATGACCCTGTAGCTACTTTACACCTCAATGTATGTACATTTTGCCACTGTGGTGACCCCTTTGTGGTATAAAAGGAGGCCCACGGCAACTGCTACAGGGGAGGAGGATCATCTGGCCCATTCTGCATGCGTAGCCGCTCTTGAACGTACTGTTCACTGTGAGCGCTCCTGGAGCCTGGGCTCAAGAACACTAATAATAACACAAGGCAGGAGTAGGGTTTTACGCTGATCAGCGGCCCGAACCTGGGTAAAATCGCCCCGCGTCGATCGTTGGTTCTGCTCTTTGCGCATACCTCTCCCCCCGCAGAATCGTAAAGGGGTCTCTTGGGATCCCATAGGTGTCGCACGCCGACATCTTTGGCGCGCCAGGTAGGGGAAGAAGAAGACCGGCAAGAATCTTGGCGCGAACTCCGGCAAGCGCACCTCCTCGGAGTGCTGCGCTTCCGTCGAGGATGCACCAGAGAGTTCCACCGGCAAGAACAAGAAATCCAAGGCTGCTCCACCGGAGACCAAGAAGGTGCCCGTCAGGGAGGACGGAACGGGGGGAACTTTCACCATAAGTTCCACCCTAGATGACAAATAGGAAAGCGCGCTCGTTGCCTTCCTGCGGGCGAATGTCGACGTGTTTGCATGGCAACCGTCTGACATCCCAGGTGTTCCCAGGGAGGTAATTGAGCACCACCTTGCTGTCTGTCCTCACGCACGGCCCGTCAAGCAGAGGGTCAGGAAGCAAGCCTTGGAGCGGCAAGAATTCATTGCCGAGGAAATCAGAAAGCTGGAGGCGGCAGGATTGGTTAAAGGAGTGCTTCATCCAACCTGGTTGGCCAATCCGGTTGTAGTGCGAAAAGCGAATGGGAAATGGAGGCTTTGTATCGATTATACAGATATCAATAAAGCCTATCCAAAAGATCCCTTTCCCTTGCCGTGCATCGACCAGATTGTGGATTCCACCGTTGGTTGTGATCTCCTGTCCTTCCTTGATGCCTATTCAGGGTATCATCAGATTTTCATGGCGAAAGAAAATGAAGAGAAGACCGCATTTATCACCCCATGTGGTACGTATTGTTTTATACGAATGCCTTTCGGGTTGAAAAGTGCTGGTTCGACATTTGCGAGAGCAATCCAAATTGGTTTTGAGCCTCAACTCCATAGAACTATGGAGGCGTATATGGATGATATAGTGGTCAAAACCAAAGACAAAGCGACGCTCATTCAAGATTTAGAAGAAACATTTGCAAATCTGTGCAAGATCAACTTAAAGCTCAACCCTGAGAAGTGCGTGTTCGGTGTTCCTTCTGGCAAGCTCCTCGGATTCTTTGTATCTTGCCGGGGAATCGAAGCGAACCCCGACAAGATCAAAGCTATTGAGCAAATTGAAGCGCCGAGACGCGTCAAGGATGTGCGTCGTCTTGCCGACTGTGTTGCTGCTCTAAGCAGGTTTATTTCCAAATCTGCTGAGCGCGCCCTGCCCTTTTTCAAAATTTTGAAGAAGGCAGGTCCAATGAAATGGACTCTGGAGGCGGAGGCTGCGCTGCAAGATTTGAAGAAATACCTTTCCTCTCCACCGACGCTAGTCGCGCCTAAACCACAAGAGCTGTTGCTGTTGTATCTAGCAGCGACAAATCAAGTGGTCAGTGCTGCGCTAGTGGCACAGAGAGAGGCTGATGAGGAAGCAACACCAGCGGCAGGACCGTCAGATGACGTGGCAGGATCTTCCTCGGCAAGGATTGATCCCGGTAAGACAAGATCTGTGCGGTCAGAAGGACCATTGCAGAAGAAAAAGGTGGTGCAGCGCCCAGTCTATTTTGTTAGCTCTCTTTTACAAGGAGCTAGGTCAAGATATTCTGGCGTGCAGAAGTTGCTTTTCGGCCTTCTTATGGCCTCGAGGAAGCTGCGCCATTATTTTCAAGCACATGAAATCACCGTCGTCACTCGCTTTCCGTTGCAATGGATTTTGCAAAATCCAGAAGCAACCGGCAGGATCGTGGAGTGGGCGTTGGAGTTGTCGAGCTTTGGCCTCAAGTTTGAAAGCACTTCGACAATTCAGAGCAGGGCCTTGGCGGAGTTCATTGCGGAATGGACCCCAACGCCAGACGAAGAGGTTCAAGAAACAACTCTCCCCGGCAAGGAAATCGATCAGCAATGGGTTACGTACTTTGACGGAGCTTTCTCGCTGCAAGGCGCCGGTGCTGGCGTGCTGCTTGTCGCACCCACCGGAGAGCACCTCAAGTACGTAGTCCAAATGCATTTTCCCCGGGAGAGTTCGACCAACAACACAGTAGAATACGAGGGTTTGCTTGCCGGTCTTAGGATCGCGGCAGACCTTGGTATCAAAAAGCTCGTCATCAAAGGCGATTCACAGCTTGTCGTCAGGCAAGTTAACAAGAGTTATCAAAGTCCATTGATGCAAGCCTACGTGGATGAAGTGAGAAAAATGGAAGAGCACTTTGACGGTCTGCAAATGGAGCACGTTCCTCGTGCCGAGAACAGTATTGCTGATGACCTGTCAAAGCGTGCCGCCCTCAAGTTGCCTGTGGAACCAGGAACTTTTGTGCTCCAATTGACTCAACCATCCGTGGTGCCATCAATGCGGCAAGAAAAGAGAAGAAAGTTGAACTCTGGTCAGTACTTCCCGGCAGAGCTCCCGGGAGCCGCCGGCAAGGAAGTTGCCAGGATCGACGACATGCCTGCCGGGGAACAACAGGCTCCAGCAGGGCCTCAGGCCCTTGCTGTCGAGGCAAACGTTCCCCCGGCGGAGGAGATGCCTTTAGTCCTAGCCGTCGAGCCTCAGGCTCCAGCATGGGCGCAGCACATTGTCCATTTCCTTCAAACAGGAGAACTCCCGGAGGAACAGGAAGAAGCGGAAAGAGTGGCCCGTCGGTCTGTTATGTACAAGTTCATCGATGACGTCCTGTACAGAAAGAGACCAAACGGTGTGAAATTAAAGTGCATTCCTCGGGAGGATGGACTAGAGCTGTTGGCGGAGATACATGGAGGCATATGTGGTTCTCACATAGGATCAAGAGCACTTGCCGGGAAAGCATTCCGGCAAGGTTTCTTTTGGCCCACCGCTCTCCAGGATGCAACTGCACTAGTCACCAAGTGTGAAGCGTGCCAGTTTCATTCGAAGAAATCGCATCAACCAGCTCAAGCTCTTCAGACAATCCCTCTCTCCTGGCCATTTTTGGTCTGGGGGCTCGACATACTGGGCCCTTTCCCCCGTGCTACCGGGGGCTTTGAGTACTTGTATGTTGCTATCAACAAGTTCACAAAGTGGCCGGAGGTGGAAGCAGTGAGGAAGGTGATAGCACAATCGGCCGTCAAGTTCTTTAAGGGGATAGTTTCCCGTTTCGGTGTGCCCAACAGGATCATCACCGACAACGGCACGCAATTCACAAGTCGCACCTTCATGCAGTACGTCCAAGACCTTGGCAGCAAAATTAGTTTTGCCTCCGTTGCTCATCCGAGAAGCAACGGCCAAGCGGAGAGGGCCAATGCTGAAGTGTTGCGCGGTCTCAGGACCAGAACCTTTGACAGGCTGAAAAAGTGCGGAAGACACTGGATTGATGAGTTGCCGGCGGTTCTTTGGTCAATCAGAACGACACCAAATCGAGCCACCGGCCAGACGCCCTTTGCTCTGGTCTACGGAGCGGAAGCTATTCTCCCCACAGAACTCACGTACGGATCACCTCGAGTGCTCGCTTATGATGAGCTTGAGCAAGAGCAACTGCGCCAAGATGACGTTGTGCTCCTTGAGGAGAATCGTCTTCAGGCTGCTGTGCGAGCTGCACGCTACCAGCAAGCTTTGCGCCGCTACCATAGCCGCAAAGTTCATGCCCGAAGCCTTGAGGAAGGCGACCTTGTTCTTCGAAGGATTCAGTCCGCCAAGAATTCAAACAAGTTGACGCCGAAGTGGGAAGGCCCTTATCGGGTAGTACGAGTCATCAGGCCCGGCGCTGTCCGCTTGGAGACCGAAGATGGCGTTCCAGTGAGCAATTCCTGGAATATCAAACATCTTCGCAAGTTCTACCTGTAAGGCGCGGTTGCCGGGGGCCCCCGGCAACCACCCTTTTGTACAAGTCTTGCCAGCGAGGCATATGATCCTTTGTACAAAGCCAGGCGCAGACCCTGAGCACAGATGAATAAATCTAAGTGCCGTGCATTCCCTTATTGATTTCCATGTTCATATTTATATATGCATGTTTGTCTAAGACGTTGTATGACACCTACTCCCGGTAAGTTCTAACGAACCGCCAAGGTTTCATATCTTTATTTTCTCTTCTTTTTTTTTCTTAAAAGACAGAAGGATTCCTCGCGTGCACATTTGCCGAGGGGGGAAGGGAGATATGAGTACCAGTTGGCGACGTTCGGAATCGATGCTTGCCGGAGGAAGGACAGTGACAGAAAGCTAAGTTCTAAAAACTTAGAACAAGTTTCCTTTATTGCAAAGTTATTTCCTTGGATGATTTCGACTCTTGTATGGAAAATCTGCACGTGAAGGAACCCTTGTTGTAATCAGTTACGCCCTTATTTTGTTTCGAGTCCGCTCAACGATTTAAGTGGCTGCACTGAGAACGCCAAGGAGTCTTGCCGGCCGCTGCGCCTCCAGCAGGCTGCTGAAGTCCCGCACCCAGCGCTCGCGGCAGGTTGCGCGCCGGCAAGTTTTTCAGTAAGCGTAGGGTGAACTCCATACATAAAAGAATCAGACAAGGAAAATAGCAAGCATGTACCTAAACATAGGTGAGTTATATTACATTAATGAGTTGCCGCAATTCTAACTTGAGACTTAATTGTCTTTGACATGGAATGACGACGGCAAGAAAAGGTGGAGCACTTAATCTCCGCGCTGGCCTTCGATCCTTTTGATGGAGTCCACCTTCTCAAGAATAGGCGCGATAAGTTCTTCAAGCGCCTCGACATTTGCGTCCTTTGGCAGATGGCCGAGCACGTTGGAGAGGTCGATGCCGGGATTGCTGTGCACCACCTTGATAAGCACCTTGCGGAGGACGGCCCGGCAAAGCCGGCGGGTCTCGTTGGCCAATTGGGTCGCCCGGCTAGACTGAAGCAGCCTCAAGGCGTCGATGATGCTTTCAAAGAACATCGTCAACCTGGCGCTTGAAGATATCCTTTCCTCGGAAGAATACCTGAAGTTTGACAGGCCCATGGTTGACAGTTCTGCCATAAGCTTCTCCGCAGCGTCGATGAGACGTCCAGTCTAGATCTCCACCCCCTTTTCGTAATCGATTTGGGCGGCGGCAGCGCTCTTGAGCAGGTTCCTCTCTCCCTGGAGATCTTTGAGTAGAGCCTTCTCGCGGGCCCTGCTGGCCTCGAGGGACTTCTCCAACATGGTCAGCTTCAATTCCAGAATGGCAATGGCTTCATTTGCAGAGGAGAGCTGCTTGGTCTTGTTAGACATAGCAACTTGCATCTCCGCCAGGGTGTGGAGGGTTTTTTTCCCTATCACCTTTGAGCGTCGAGAGCTCCTTGTCGTGCTCTTCGAGATCTACTTCCAGCTTCTTTACTTTGTCGCTCAGCTTGTTCTTGGTGGCCTCTGCAGCTTCGGCAGCATCGACAGCCTCCTTGAGCTTGCCGGCGTGACTTACAGTCAGAGCTTCGAGCGCCTTTTTGTGTTTTTGCTCCAGCTCCTGGGTCCGCCGCGCGACAAGCTTCTCGATATCTTCATCTTTGCTGCGAAGCTTGGCGGCGAGCGCCTGCTCACGTGCGGTGAGATCTTCCTCGTGAGCATCAAGAGCAACGCGGCGCCCCGTCAGGAGGGCATCTTCGGCAGCGATTCTTTGAGTAGCTTCATCCTGCGCCTTCTCCATGTCAGATTGCTTTAGGAGGATTTCTGTCCACTATTGGCTCACTTGTTCTCGGCCAGCAGTCAACTCTTGGAGGGCCTCGGCGTACCAGACTTGCATTTGTTCGACGCGCCTCTGGAAATCTACTTCGGCCGCCTCGACAACTACCATTCTGGAATCCGCTTTTTCTTTCCGGGCGCGGTGGAGAGCCCGGAGCTTGCGGAAATTCTCGCCCATGGCCTGAAGGAGCTGATCCTCTTCAGATTTGCCGCTGCTAGCGCTGGGATCGTCAACAACCTCGAGCCCAGCAGCAGCGATGATTTCTTCGTTAAAGACTTCTCCTTCGGCTGGTGCCCCAATGCTTGCCATCCTCGAAAAGTTGACAAACAAGTTCTCGCCAACCTTGAGATATTTGCTGGATGAGGGGCCTTCAGATGTTGATGGTTGGTCTTCAGCAACCGCCTCACCAGTGGCAGGGGGCTCCGTGGCCGGTGCAGCGCCTGGCGCTCCTGCGGCAGGAATGCCGTCAGTATGGTCATCAGCCTCCCTGCCGCCCCCTTTAGTAGACTCCTTGGTGGGTTCCTCCTGTGCAGTCTTGGCGACCTCCTCGCCAAGAGCACCACCGGCCTCGATAGTGGCATCCTTGGTGGCCTCGCTGGCAGCGGTCCTGTCTGCTTCGGCAGCGGCGTCCCTGGCGGTCTCCTCGATGACAACATCGACGTCCATGTGTTCCATCACAGGGAACTCTAAAGGACGAAGGAGGGAAACAGAATAAGATCAAGATTGAAGTTCGAAGGGACCAAAGACAGAGAGAGAAGGGAAAGAATAGCAAGCATTCTGAGGCAATCAGTTACCTGCGTCGAGCTGTTGAGAGGTGGCCTCGCCCCTCCCGGCAACTTCGGTTGCCGGGGGAGGGTTGCCGGTGTCCATGCTTGCCGGCTCCTCCTCAATTAAGATGGGCTCGTCGGTAGGATCTCTTGTCGGGGATGTGCTTGTGGGCGGCATGGTCGATGGAGGTGGCACGATGGGGGCGTCTTCCAACAACTCCCCTTGTTGCCGTTCTTCTCCTGCAAGCCCAAAGATATCAGCGGCAAGAATAGAAACCTCAGCGCCCGCCAGTGGAAAAAGAACAGTGAACTTACGCTGGGGGCTGTGCTGGGGGCTGCATTGAGGACTGAGCTCCGGGCTGACGATGACAGTTTCTGGCACGCTCGTGGAGCCTGCCAGGGGCCCGTCACCCGTGGAAGTCTTTGTCCTCTTCGCCATCCTCTCCATCAAGGTTTCTTCATCACTGCAGAGACAATATGAGCAAGTCAGTAAGATTGATCCAAGATTGGAAAATAAAGGTTGTGGCAAGGCACTCACTCTTCCTCTTCTCGCTCCGGACTAAAGTCGGAGATGTCGAATTCGGCCTCCGTTGCGATGTCTGAGTGGGGAGGCGGAGGAGGAGTCCTAGGTCGCTTGGCTGTGGTAGGCGCCGGGGGTTGGCGTGTTTTCGCCGCCTTAGCTTCCGGTGCGGTAGTGCAAGACACCCCTGCCGCCTCAGCAGTGGCCGCTGGTGTGGGTCTCGCGTGCCGCGTAGGCTGCTGACGAACCCCTTGCCGTGGTGCAGTCTTGCCGGTCGCTTTCCTGCCGGGAGCCTCGCCGCTTGAGGAAGGCTGGCTTGCCGGGATGCCAGATACAGCCTTTCGAAGAACACGCTTTGTCTTCTTCGGGGCTGGGAGCTCTTCTTGCGGTTCTTCTTCAGCCGTGTCCTCGTCGGACGAGCTCTCAGCGGCTGTGCTGCTCTGTTCCCCGGCAGCTTTGTCCTTCTCAGCAGGTTTTACTTCCACCACTACCTCTGCATCGCTGGTTTCCCATTCTGTGAAGCCAGCGCTGCCAGCCTCCGCGGCAAGATTTGCCTCCTCCACCCTAGTGGCGATGTATGCTACTTCTTGGTCAGTGGTGGCTCGGATGAAATCTGCCTCTTCCCGGACGGGTCTCTCCGTCAAGTTATCAAAAAAAATTGTGCTTCCTCCTCGGTTAGCTCGGCCCAAGTCGCGTCAAGACCGTGGGCGTTGAACATCAGCATGAAGGCGATGATTGACCCCAAGGCAGAGTTGTTGCACAAAGGGACAATCCTTGCCGGCAACCGATGCTTGTCATCGCGCTGGAACAGCTTTTGGCGGAGAGCGCCAAGTTGCATAGCAGTCAGATTATTATTCAACCCGGGGCGCAATCTCATGATGTCTGCTGCGTTTTGGTATTCCCAAGCTGGCCTTCCCCTATTCTGCAAGGGGGCGATGCGGCAGCGGAGAAAGTCGAAGCCAATCATCTCCATTGTTAGCCCGGCAGCTTTCAGGCGAAGAATCCTGGTGGTGGCGATTGTGAGCTTTTCGTCGTCAGCGGCAAGACTGCTCCAGCCACTGCCGCGGACCGCTTTCTGTTGCCGGGGTAGACAAAACGGATGGGGATCTGCTTCCTTGATCCAGCACCATTCAGCCCGCCATTCATCCCACTTTTCGCGGTAAACTCCTTTTGGGTATATTTCCTTATTCCAAGCCCTTGGAATCCAGGCGATAGAACCAGAGAGGGCCTCTCCTTTTTGGATACGAGGGAAAAAGTAGTGGCGGAAAAGGGTAGTGTTGGGAACTACTCCGGCAAAGTTTTCACAAAGGTGGGCAAAGATGGACATGCACAATATCGCATTCGGCGTGAAATCGAGAAGATGAAAGCCGTATGTGTACATGATGTCGTTGAAGAAGTCAGAAAATGGGGGGCAGAGCCCGCAATAGAAATATGCGGCGAAAAAGGGGTATCTGTCCGACCCACTTTTGGAGCAAGAACCTGAAATCACGCGTGTGGCGGGGTGAGCCTGCGTCTCCTTCGCCCACATGCACTGGTACCGCCTCTTCAAAGCTTCTGCATCGAGCGACGGGGCGAAGACGACATACTTCTTACGCATCTTCACCAGTTCGCTCTCCGGGACATCAGCTTTCGCCTCCTTGCTCTTGCCTTTGCTGGCCCTGGGCGGCATGGCGGCTGTGAGGGCGGAAGCCGGGGATGAAGCGAGCGTGGAAGCGGCAGGAGGAAGAGGGAAAGCTTCGCTCTGGGCTCGATAGGAGGAAGGCGATGGCGACGGCCAGATTGAGAAGAAAAGGGGGGTAAATAGGCTTGTGCCTCTGCGGCTTCTCCTTTTTATGGGGAAGGAGCGGGGCCGCCTCTTTTACTCCCCAATGTGAATGCGCCTCTACAGGCGCGTTGTAGTTGCAGCTTTTGAGGCACGCTTCCCACATCGTGCGTTCGGCGCGCGTAATGGGGGCACAGTAAACGGGATATTTACGAGCAGTTAATCCCCTGCCACGTGTGCCCGTGCACTATTTGGGCCTAGCCCAACAACGCCTCGCACTCGTGTATGGCCTAGGCCCGGGGACTCCTGTCGGTGTACTAAGTATTGGGCCATTAGTACCCTGTACTTGTGCACGGGCAGTTGTAGCCATACTCGCGGCAAGGCTTGTCGGGGAACAGTTCGAGGTTGACTCAAGCCACCAAAGAAATCATCAAGTCAGAGATCTGAGGATCAGCAGATAAGAAGAGCTGGAATCCGAAGGCCAGCTTCCCCGTCAAGATCTTGCCGGGGTGGCCTGTGGAGCCCGGCAAGGCTTGGCGCCCGGCAAGCTTCGGCGTCCGGTAAGGTTTTGTTGTTGTGCCACCGCTCTAGCACAGCGACAAATCTGACATTCTGGGTCCTTCTTTGGATGCGTGGCGACGCGCCAGTGGAGGAGAGCTTAAGCGGTGTTGATGGGATGGCCCCCTTTTCCATCCCCAAGAAAGTAAGGACACCTAAACGGACACCTTATGGTGCATTAAATGCGTTCGTCCTAGTCCGTCAGGGGTTGGGTATGATGACCCTGTAGCTACTTTACACCTCAATGTATGTACATTTTGCCACTGTGGTGACCCCTTTGTGATATAAAAGGAGGCCCACGGCAACTACTACAGGGGAGGAGGATCTTCTGGCCCATTCTGCATGCGTAGCTGCTCTTGAACATACTGTTCACTGTGAGCGCTCCTGGAGCCTGGACTCAAGAACACTAATAATAACACAAGGCAGGAGTAGGGTTTTACGCTGATCAGCGGCCCGAACCTGGGTAAAATCGCCCTGCGTTGATCGTTGGTTCTGCTCTTTGCGCATACCTCTCCCCCCGCCGAATCGTAAAGAGGTCTCTTGGGATCCCATAGGTGTCGCACGCCGACAATATGCATGATGCTTCTATGTCCGTATTTTGTTTTTATCAACACCTCTCTCTCTAAGCATGTGGGCATGTTTTTCGATTTTGGTTTTTCGCTTGAGGACAAGCAAGGTCTAAGCTTGGGGGAGTTGATACGTCCATTTTGCATCATTCTTTCCTACTGTTATTTATAATGTTTTTATGCATAATAATGCCTTTTGGAGTAATTCTAATGCCTTTTCTCTCATAATATGCAAGGTTTACAGAAAGAGGGAGAATACCGGCAGCTGGAATTCTGGACCTGAAAAAGCTACGTCAGAGTTACCTATTCTGCACATCTGCAAATGAGCTGAAAATTTACAGAGAATTATTTTGCAATATATGAAAAATACTGGAGCAAATAACTACAGGAGGAGGCCCACCAGGTGGGCACAACCCACCTGGGCGCGCCAGGCCCCCCAGGCGCACCCTGGTGGGTTGTGCCCTCCTTGGCCCACCTCCGGTGCCCATCTTCTGGTATATAGGTCATTTTGACCTAGAAAAAATCAAGGGGGGCTTTCGGGATGAAGCACCGCCGTCTCGAGGCGGAACTTGGGCAGGAGCACTTTTAGCCCTCCGACGGAGTGATTCCGCCAGGGGAACTTCCCTCCCGGAGGGGGAAATCATCGCCATCGTCATCACCAACAACTCTCCCATCTTTGGGAGGGCCATATCCATCAACATCTTCAACATCACCATCTCCTCTCAAACCCTAGTTCATCTCTTGTGTTCAATCTTTGTACCGAAACCTTAGGTTGGTACTTGTGGGTGACTAGTAGTGTTGATTACATCTTGTAGTTGATTACTATATGGTTTATTTGGTGGAAGATTATATGTTCAGATCCATTATGCTATTTAATGCCCCTCTAATCTTGAGCATGATTATCATTTGTGAGTAGTTACTTTTGTTCTTGAGGTCACGGGAGAAGTCATGTTGCAAGTAATCATGTGAACTTGACATGTGATCAATATTTTGATGATATGTATGTTGTGATTCCCTTAGTGGTGTCATGTGAACGTCGACTACATGGCACTTCACCATATTTGGGCCTAAGGGAATGCATTGTGGATTAGTTATTAGATGATGGGTTGCTAGAGTGACAGAAGCTTAAACCCTAGTTTATGCGCTACTTCGTAAGGGACTGATTTGGATCCAAAAGTTTAATGCTATGGTTAGATTTTATCTTAATACTTTTCTCGTAGTTGCGGATGCTTGCGAGGGGGTTAATCATAAGTAGGAGGTTTGTTCAAGTAAGAACAACACCTAAGCACCGGTCCACCCACATATCAAATTATCAAAGTAGCGAACATGAATCAAATCAACATGATGAAAGTGATATGACGAAATTCCCGTGTATCCGCAAGAACGCTTTGCTTATCATAAGAGACCATTTTGGCCTGTCCTTTGTCACAAAAAGGATTGGGCTACCTTGCTGCATATTATTTACCGTTACCGTTACTTGCTCGTTACAAATTATCTTGCTATCAAACTACTTGTTACCGACTATTTCAGTGCTTGCAGAAAATACCTTGCTGAAGACCACTTGTCATTTCCTTCTGCTCCTCGTTGGGTTCGACACTCTTACTTATCGAAAGGACTACGATTGATCCCCTATACTTGTGGGTCATCAGGCACTTCCTCATGTCAACGATCCGCCTGTGCATCTCGTAGCTTGTGTACGCGTCCTTGGCCGCGTACTTGATGTGTTCTTCATCCAGTCTTTGCTCCCAGGCATTGTGCCAGGCGATCATGTCCTTCTTGCTCTCATCCTTCATCTTCATGTAGTAGGGGTCGATGATGGCCGAGGCGAGGTCAACCAGGGAGTTCTGATTGTTCTTGGTGCTACCCCAGACCTTGTAGTGGTCATGGATGTTTACAAGATTCCGGCAGGCAAAGCCTGAAACCTCGAGCGCTTTTAGATCGTTGGTGGTGTCCACCGTAGCGAAACTATAGTCGAGGCTATTGATAACCTGGTGAAACGCTCGCAAGGCCTTGTGGCCAGGTGGTAGTGGTAGATGAGGACGCCATGGCACACGCACAACTGGGCGACGGCAACCTTCTGATCATGCCTGGCACGACTGCCGGTGAACTCGAGGTCGAAGCCGACCACTTAGTACTTATCCTCAGCAAGCAACTACTCCATAGTTTGGATGGAGATCTCCATCGAGACCGTCTCATTCATGTTCACCATCAAGAGGTCCTTCCCCCTCATGTGGGTGTCCACTACGTGATGCATGCTGAACTACCGCCCATTGTCATCGTCAGCCGCTGGGAGCACAATTGGAGCCACGGGGAGCGCCATTGGAGCCACTGGATATCCTCTCTGCATGTGTCATCGTGGGTGTGCTTATTGTGTCGTGTGGCGTGAGAGATTAAGGTAAATGGCCGTGGGAATAAATGGGGGCCGGGCGGCCTGAATTCTCGGCACGTCCGCATGGCAGTTTTTGCGGCGGGTAACTGCATCGTGGCGTCGCGCCTGGCATAACTGCATGCATAATGGCAGCACGAACGTACGCGATCATGCGCCGGCCCCAAACACTGGCAGCGCCCGTGGAGGGAGGCAGGCAGAGCGCACAAAGGGACGCGAGCAGAGCGCTCCGCGGCCACCTCAACCGCAAGCAACCACACGCATTGAGCAGCTGAACTCGCAGGAAATAGTCGTCTACAAGCCGGTCGGCAGTTGCGAGCCGGTGGCATGATGTGAAACTACGTCGCATTCCACATGACACGGTGGTCGAACAATCATTCGCAACGCTACATAGAGAGCGCCCGTGTGCTACTATCTTCGTCATGGTTTATTAGTCCCCTTTATATTCTGTGCCATATTTTGACCTTAAGTTTAACTAACAAAATGTTAATGCATATTATAAAAATAATATAATTGGAAACTATATTCAAATACAAATCCAATGATATAATCCTTGGTGACATGCATTCGTATTTTATTAGTTAAATCTCTAGTCAAAATTTGGCACAAAAATACAAAGAGGACTTATAACCCAGGACGGATGTAGTAGGTAATTAAATCGCAAATGTTTTTTATTAACCATATGTGTGCATGCTGTTTTGTCCTCCTCTCGCACATCTTGTTACCTCGCTGCCGCAGACGGCTTTGAGCGCAAGCTTGAACACCGTGCAGGCGTTCTTTTGGCCAAACGGTGGCTCGAAGTGGCGCCAATGAATCGTCGGTGAGCCCGTTCCTGTGCAACCGCACAGGTTCCCACACATAGCCGCACAAGCTTCCTGCCCGACTCGGCAAAATCCCCCAAAATCCCAATGCTTACCAGCCTGCTATATAAACCCTCACGACCGGCGAGTCCTGCGTTGCATTCCCCCCTCCCTGTAGCTTATCTCATCTGCTTCCCCCACAATCGCCAATGGCACCGGTCCGTCGTTGTCACTCAGCCACTCCGCCGTCATCAGAGGACAGCTCCAGCTGGGAGGCTACACCGCGGCGGCGGCGCAGTCCCTAGCGTAGTGTAGTGCGCGTGGCGTCCCTGTTGAGTGTGCGCACAACACCCACCACACGCTCCACCGCCGCTGCCTGTCAGCAGCTGTTGCCGGCCGCCGTTGCCGCCACCCCACCATCTGCCATCGTGGCCGCCACACCACCGACGAAAGCCAGGGCCATCGCCCGCTCCGCCACCACGGCCCGAAGGCAAGAGGTGGCTATCATGGCCACCACCCCACTATCGGCCACTGTGGCCATCACCCACTCCGTCACCGCGGCCCGAAGGTGGGAGGTGGCCGTCGTGGCCGCCACCCAACAGTCGGCCGCCGTGGCCGCCAGCCCATCGTAGTCCGCTGGGGTCATCACCCGCTCCGCCATCGCCGCCCAAAGGCGGGAGGTGGAGGTGGAGCCCCGCATGTGCGTCAATGACCTTGCGCGCTACATCGAGTTCCTACGGGAAGAGGTGGAGCGCCTGGTCGAGCACGCAAAGAGTCTTACTGCCATCGTGGCCGCAGCACACGCCGTCGCCGAGGTGTGGAATGAGGATATCTACAAGGAGTACCGCCGCTTCGAGAGGGGTCGTCTGGAGTGGCAGAGGGCGTTCGAGGTGAGCGTCGCTAAAGGTGCTGCAACGGCAGGCACCTCCTCTGCCTCTTACTAAGCATGCTTGGCAGAGGAGAGGCTGCTGGAAGTAGTACAAAGCCCCTCCATAGTAGTAGTATTTAGGGGCTATTTTGTTTAGTTCATCTGACTATAGATGTGGTTGAACTGTACTACGTACTTAAATTAGCTAGTATATATAGTTGAACTAGCTATTTCAGTACGTGATTGGCAACAATTGGGGAAAAGTTTGGCCGGTTCAGCTGTCGAGTTGAACTGTTTGTATAAAGAACAACTGCTTAATCTATGAATGAAATCTATGCTCACTGAATTTCAGTTGCAAAATTAGATAGCGCTAGTGATTTTAGCTGCAAATTTTGATAAATTGCAGTGTTCCAAGATTGACAAACGACAATGTTACTAGATCGACAAATGCCAATCTTTCTAGTTTGACAAATGGCAATATACCCAATATGATAGATGGAAATCTTACCAAATTGTCTGTACGTGGTTGCACACGGGTCATCAGAAAAAACCATTTGCGTTGAAGGGATGTACAAATCCTGCTCGCCAGATTTTCTCTTATCTTAGTGGCGAAGGAACCATAGCTCTCGCTTTGCATACAATGTTCAATCCAAACTGCTTGTGATGAAGAGATGCAGAAATCCCACGCGGCAAATTTTCCCTTGGCTTACTGGGAAGGACCATAGCTCTAGCTTTGCATACGGGTGTTGTATCTAAAACGTTTGCGACGAAGAGATGCATAAATCCTATGCGACACATTTTCCCTTGGCTTACTGGGGAAGCTGTCAGTTTGCTTACGGGTGTTCTATCTAAAACGTTTGCGATGAGTGTTGTAAATTCAAAAAGACATTGATGGTTTTTAAAATCGTTTGATAAGTCTGTACATTCCGAGAGAAAAACGCAAGTTTGTTCAAACCATAGGTTTCATTTAGTCACACTGTGACTTTATATTCATACGATCGAGATACAGTATTAAACCCAAAAAAACTAATTGTGGCGGCGACGGAGGCGGTGTGCCGCGTCGGCGTTGTCGTTGTCATCCTTCGGACGCCGTTGTTGAAGTCTTCAAGGCAACAGAATGTTCTTCACTTGTAAATCAAAGACCCTGTCGTCGCGCGATCAACGGGCGGGGTGCGGGAGGATGGCAACTCGCGGCGCTGCGAGGTAGCGATCGACAGTGGCGTCCCATGACGCTAAGGGGGGCGCGCGCACGGGCACGTGTGCGGTGGGTGCAGGAAAAGGCACGCGGACCGGTGCTGTGGTGGGTGCAGGGGAGCGCACGGGCACGGGTGGGGGCGCTGGCGCTGCCATGTACATGAGCTCGCTTGGGTCCGCGGGGACCTTGCTGACGCCCATGGCTTCCAGCACTGTGATAGTGCTCGGCGACCAGCCCGTCAATGCTACGGGGATGGTCGCTGGCGCGGGCCCGGGGATGGGAGCTGGGACGGGCGCGAAGGCAGCAACCACCGCAGCCAGCTCGTTCAGGGCTATGTCCATGAGGCCCCATTCCTCCTTATTTTCTATCTCGTCTTGCTCGGAGTCGACTTCACTAAACTAGAAGACTAGTGGCAAATGATCCTTCTGTGCCATGGAGTTGGTGGAGGTCTGCGGGAGGGGAATGGAAGGCGAAGAGTAAGGCCGCCCCTATTAAACAACGGCTCGGGCGCCATTAATGGAGAGTTTGGGAGCGAGGCGGGAGGCCAAGGAAGTCAAAGGGCTCGCTTCCCTGTGAGCCTACGCAGCGTACTGCTCACACGCTTCCCGGTAAGCCTGTGCATTGGAGGACAACTTGCAAGCCTCCTGGTCAGCCTGCGCAGCGGACTATGCTCGCACGCCTCCCGTCTACTCAAGCAGCTGTCTGCATGACACCTCCTAGCCATTAAAAGTGTGATGTGTGGCGTCACGTGTATGGTTACCAGAACGCCCACGATTTAAATTATACAAACATTGAGATGATAACGTGTCAGCTATTTGTTTAAATGCCTTTGTTGGTTGTTGATTCGTGCGCCTTCTCTCAAATTGGGCACGAAAAATACCATAGCATGTTGGTGCCATTCCATGATAGCATGCCAAGCTTCATGAATTTCAGACGAGTTTTGGATTTACTAGAATTTTAAAACCAAGTATCTCAATGTTTGCGGCCGAGGCACGATGCCGAGGTGTTTGAAGTTCGTTCCCATTTCTTGCATGGGACCTAAACATGCACGCAAGGACACACATATGATTTTTCAACCCAATTTGCTACACTGGAGCATGTGTGTGTAGTTCAAATTTGAATTATGCACATAAAATGCCTAGAAAACTTGGTTAATGTATAAAAATATCCAACCGAACCCCGAATAATTCCAAATTTTAACATAACACTCATGTCAGTCTATGTTCTATCTAGAAAAAAAATCAAGGTGAGAAGAGGCAACGAATGTCGTTTCATCCAGAAAGGTGACACACGTTCCCTACCGGAACCACGAGGCTTCTTTGGAGAAGCTCTGGTTTGTGAGGAGCGTATACCAAAACCTGCCCCAAACGGGACAAAATTTTTACCACGGCATGCTGGTGCCATTCCATGAATGCCAAGTTTCACAAAATTCAGACGAGCTTTGGATTTACTAGAATTTAAAAATAAAGTATCTCAATGTTTGCCAGCAAGAAATGGTGCCAGGTGTTTGAAATTCATTCCCATTTCTTGCATGGGACCTAAGCATGCACCCAAGGACACACATTTGATTTTTTAACCCATTTTTCTGCACTAGAGCATGTGTGTGTAGTTCAAATTTGAATTATGCACATAAAATGCCTAGAAAACTCAGTTAATGTATAAAAATGTCCAAACGAACCTTGAAAAAATCCAAATTTTAACACGACACTCCTGTTGCTCTATGTTTCCACTAGACAAAAATTTGAAAGCAAGAAGAGGCAACGGATATTGTTTCATCCACGAAGGTGGCATGTTCCCTACCGGAACCATGAGGCTTGTTGTGAGAAGCTCTGGTTTGTGAGAAGCTTATACCCAAACCTGCCCCAAATGGGACAATTTTTTACCACAGCATGTTGATGCTGTTCCATGATAGCATGCCAAGTTTCATGAATTTCAGACGAGTTTTGGATTTACTAGAATTTAAAAACAAAGTATCTCAATGTTTGCGCAGTCGAGCAACGGTGCCGAGGTGTTTGAATTCCCATTTCTTGTATGGGACCTAAGCATGCAACCAAGGACACACATTTGATTTCTCAACCCATTTTTATGCACTGGAGCATGTGCATGTAGTTCAAATTTGAATTATGCACATAAATGCCTAGAAAACTCAGTTAATGTATAAAAATGTCGAAACGAACCCCAAAAATTCCAAAATTTAACACGACACTCCTATTGTTCTATGTTGACACTAGAAAAAAATTGAAAGCAAGAAGAGGCAACGAATATCATTTCGTCCACGAAGGTAGCACATTCCCTACCGGAACCATGAGGCTTCTTGTGAGAAGCTCTAGTTTGTGAGAAGCTTATACCAAAACCTGCCCCAAATGGGACAAAAAAATTACCACAGCATATTGGTGCCATTCCATGATAGCATTCCAAGTTTCATGAATTTCATACGAGTTTTGAATTTACTAGAATTTAAAAACCATGTATCTCAACATTTGCGGCCGAGCCACGGTGTCGAGGTGTTTGAAATTCATTCCCATTTCTTGCATGGGACCTAAGCATGCAACCAAAGACACACATTTGATTTTTCAACCCATTTTATGTAGTGGAGCATGTGCATGTAGTTAAAATTTGAATTATGCACATAAATGCCTAGAAAACTCAGTTAATGTATAAAAATGTCCAAACGAACCCTGAAAAATTCCAAAATTTAACACGACACTCCTGTTGTTCTATGTTGACACTAGAAAAAATTTGAAAGCAACAAGAGGCAACGAATATCGTTTCATACACAAAGGTGACACGTTCCCTACCGGAACCATGAGGCTTCTTGTGAGAAGCTCTGGTTTGTGAGAATCTTATACCAAGATCTACCCCAAATGGGACAATTTTTTTTACCACAGCACGTTGGTGCCATTCCATGATAGCATGCCAAGGTTCATGAATTTCAGATGAGTTTTGTATTTACTAGAATTTCAAAACCAATTATCTCAACATTGTCGGCGAGCCACGGTGCTGAGATGTTTGAAATTCATCCCCATTTCTTGCATGGGACATAAGCATCCACCCATGGACACATATATGATTTTACAACCCATTTTGGTGCACCGGAGCATGTGCATGTAGTTTAATTTTGAATTATGCACCTGGAATGCCTAGAAAACCGAGTTAATGTATAAAAATGTCTAAATTAACCCTAAATAATTCCAAATTTTTTGACAACACACCTATAGTTGCATGTTCACTGCAGATAAAAGTTCTAGCAATTCAAACACCCTCTTTTGCCGCTGTGACCCCGTTATGTATTTCAAATCAAGATGAAAAATCAAGTAGATCACACACAGTTTATTATCACCAACCGTGTGAGATGTAGTACAAAATATCTTGGAGCACCGTTGGAGTAGTATATGGCTTACGTGAGAAGGTGGGTCAGCTACAGTCCACATCGGGCGCGTCAAGCACACTTGCTCGCTCCCAAATATCATTCCACTGTTCAATCATCGCCGGTCAAAGATGGGGACGTGGACCCGCGTCATGAGGGTAACTTCGGTGGCCCACTCCGGTGAGAGCGCGGCCGCAGCCGCCATGCGCGTGCTAACAACCTGTGTGAGTGCGTCCGCAATCTGCTACTAGGCGACCAAGGCAGCCCAAATGGCCGCTGTTGCTGCTCAGGTGGTAGCAGCAACATCTGCGATGGGGGTAGCAACTGACGAGAGTAGCACAACAGGTGTCCGTTCCGCAGCGGCAGCCTTAGCCCTGATGGAGGCCGTCCACGGCCATGTCGAGGCCGCCCACGCCCAGTGATACCTCTCCAATGTTTCTATAATTTTTTATTGTTCCATGCTATTATATTATCAATCTTGGATGTTTTATATACATTTACAAGCAACTTTATATCATTTTTTTGGACTAACCTATTAACTTAGTGCCCTGTGCCAGTTGCTGTTTTTTGCTTGTTTTTTACTTTGCAGAATATCTGTACCAAACGATTGAGCATAATGGGCTAGGGATAACTTTCTTTAGCATTGACATTTTCAAAGACATAGTTGCTTGTTGATATGCTTGAGTATTGATGTTTCATGTCAAATTATAGACTATTGCTTTGAATCATTCAAGTGCAAATGTCCATGCTACAAAGAAAAGAATATATGATGAATATGTTAGGTAGCATTCCACATCAAAAATTCTATTTTTATCATTTACCTACTCGAGGACGAGCAGGAATTAAGCTTGGGGATGCTTGATACGTCTCCAACGTATCTATAATTTTTTATTGTTCCATGCTATTATATTATCAATCTTGGATGTTTTATATACATTTACAAGCAACTTTATATCATTTTTTGGACTAACCTATTAACTTAGTGCCCAATGCCAGTGCCAGTTGCTGTTTTTTGCTTTTTTTACTTTGCAGAATATCAGTACCAAATGAAGTCCAAATGCCACGAAGCTTTTTGGAGATTTTTTTTGGTGATAAGAGACCTTGGAAGCTTCTGGAGGCCACGAGAAGATGAAAGTGGGGCCCACTAGGTACCTGGGCGTGCCAGGGGCCTCTGGCGCGCCCTGGTGGGTAGTGGGGCCCACGGTCATCATTTTGACCTACCTCCGCCTCTATAAATACTCTAAAATCCCAAAACCCTCAGGGGAGTCCACGAAATACTTTTTCTGCCGCCGCAAGTTCCAGAACCACGAGATTCAATCTAGAGGCCTTTTCCGGCACTCTGCTGGAGGGGGAAACGATCACGGAGGGGTTCTTCATCATCCTTGCTGCCCCTCCGATGATGCGTGAGTAGTTTACCACAGACCTACGGGTCCGTAGTTAGTAGGTAGATGGCTTTTTCTCTCTTTTTGATCTTCAATACAATGTTCTCCTCGATGTTCTTGGAGATCTATTTGATGTAATGACTTTTTGCGGTGTGTTTGTTGGGATCCGATAAATTGTGAGTTTATGATCAGATCTATCCATGAATATTATTTGAGTTTTCTCTGAACTCTTTTATGCATGATTGTTATAGCCTCGTATTTCTTCTCCGATTTATTGGTTTGGTTTGGCCAACTAGATTGATTTATCTTGCCATGGGAAGAGGTGCTTTGTGATGGGTTTGATCTTGCGGTGCTCAATCTCAGTGACAGAAAGAGACATGGCACGCATGTATCGTTGCTATTAAGGGTAACAACATGGGGTTTATTCATACATGAGTATATCTTGTCTACATCATGTCATCTTGCTTAAAGCATTACTCCATTTTTCCATGAACTTAATACACTAGATTCATGCTGGATAGCGGTCAATGCGTGGAGTAATAGTAGTAGATGCAGGCAGGAGTCGGTCTACTAATCTTGGACATGATGCCTATATACATGATCATTGCCTTGGATATCATCATAATTATTTGCTTTTCTGTCAATTGCCCAACAGTAATTTGTTTACCCATTGTATGCTATTTTCTCGAGAGAAGCCTCTAGTGAAAACTATGGCCCCCGGGTCTATTTTCTATCATATATTAAAACCAAAAATACCTTGCTGCAATTTTCTTTTATTTATTTTATTTTGTATTTTTGTTAGATCTATTTATCAAAACCTATACAGTTTAATTTTTCTCAATATTGTTGAGGGATGGACAGCCCCTCTACGCATTGGGTTGCAAGTATTTGTTGTTTGTGTGCAGTTGCTATTTACATAGTGTTGCTTGGTTCCCCTACTGGATTGATAACCTTGGTTTCATAACTGAGGGAAATACTTATCTCTACTATACTGCATCATCCTCTCCTCTTCGAGGAAATCCCAACGCAGCTCACAAGTAGCACACAGCTCCTGGCGGTCACCGCACAAATCGCACGAAGCTTCTCCGACAACGGTAGGCAACCCACGGCCGAAGAGTTGGCAATCGTCGAGAGCGTTCGAGCAGCCGTCCATTTGTTCGCGGCATACCTTGCCACGATGGAGCCCGTCCAAGCCCAGACCGCGGCCGCCCACGCCCAGCTCGTGGCGGCCTTTTCCAAAGAGATGGCGGACACGGATGGCGAGATGCTTGCCAAGTATGGTGCGATGGATGCCATGGAGCCCCTTCCCTAGAAGATCATCGGGCGCGAGCTAGACATGGAGGAGGCGGCGGAGATCGACCAGCGCCAGCTGGAGTAGTACTCTTTGTTTAGAGCACCGGTCTTTAATTTTTTGGAGTAATGTTTAGGTCAGCTAGCTCTATTTAATTGCTGAGCTTGCTCGATTAAGAAGTGTGGGTGTGCTATAGGCTCTTTTGTGTACCCAAATTATGCAATGACTTGCATGACCACTGTAACCAGGAAAATTCGGACCAAAATTTGCACGTTCAAACTCATCATATACGGGGTAAGCTATATGAATCGTTTGTGATGTTCACATATCATACACAGTGCTAAATAAGGGACCGCGTCTGATGACACTTTGTGTGCCGGTTTTTGGCTGCACCGAGCCAAAATTTTCGGCTTCCGCCAAAATATCTACCTCCCCCGCCCCCTCCCCCCAACCAAAAGCCACATTTCCCCTGTTTCCACCTTCCTTTCCAAGTTCAAACCTTCACTGCTTGCTTGCAGCGCCGCCTCCTCACCGGCGACCCTCCTTCACGCTGCTCGGCCTCGTCGATCTAGGCAGGTAATCCACACCCGACCCCCATCCTCCTCCTCCTTCTACATTCCACATGCCCCGACCGCCGACGTGACACCTTCCATCCAAACCACCAACCCATCCTCCAAATAAGCGCCGCCCTAAGCCATGGTGCACGTAGTATAGCCAGGAGCTCAAGGAGCATTTGGCAGCGGAGAAGCAAATCGCGGCCGCACGGGCGGATGAGGTCGTGATGGCTGCCATTCGTGCCGACCCCAGATCTTGAAGGAGCACCTCGCCGTCGAGGCCACCATCGATGCCTCATGCGCCGCCGCCGCCATGCAATTGGCTGCTTTAAATTACAGTTCGTGGCGTTTTCTCGAGGCCACCGTCGGTGCCTTCGACGAAGACTACGATGTCTTTTCTCAGCGTGCCCGTGCTTACCTCAACTCAAGAGCCAGCAGGTTGGTGCCCGGAGCGGCTCAGGCAACTCACTACTACGAGAAGGGCACCCACGATGTGGAGGCCTCGCCCTCTTCCAAGTCCAAGGAGCCAATCATCATCGATATCTCCGACGATGAGGAGTAGCATGTCTTATTAGCTCACTATAAGGACCTATGTTCAGTTAGCTAGCTACGCCGGTTAAGCATGTTCGGTTTACCTGTTGCATGTGCTGCTCCTGCCTTTCCTTAACAAATTATAGTGAACTGTCCTGTGTACTTTTACCATGCAATATGATCCTCTAGTATATATGTTCTATATGTCGTGCAATGTGGTGCTCACTTATTAACTATTTGGTTAATTTGTTTTCGTGTTCAGTTAACTATTTGGTTCAATTTTGCAATGTGACGTTCAATTCTTCTGGGTGCAATTTTGTATTGTCTTCCATGTGAGAAATAAATCAAATTTGGCTGTACAAAATACATGAGTAACAAATACAATTGCTATATTTCCAAGTTGTCAAGCATGCTTGGTTTAGTTAACTGTCTGATCTTCTAGTATGTTATATATTGTGCAATGTGGTGCTCAGTTAATGTTTGGTTCATTTGTTGTGTTGTTTAGTTAACTGTTTGGTTCAATTCTGCAATGCGATGTTCAATTGTTGTGGGTGCATTTTTTATTGTCTACCATGTGAGAAATAAATCAAATTTGGCTGTACTAAATACATGAGATACAAATACAATTGCTATATTTCCGAGTTGTTAAGCATGCTTGGTTTGATTAATTGTCTGATCTTCTAATATTTTCTATTGTGCAGTGTGGTGCTCAGTTAATGTTTGGTTCATTTATTGTGGCGTTTAGTTAACTGTTTGGTTCAATTCTGCAATGCGATGTTCAATTGTTGTGGGTACAATTTTGTATTGTTATGCATGTGAGGAATAAATTGAATTTGGCTGTACTAAATACATGAGAAACATATACAATTGCTATATTTTCTAGTTCTTAATCATGCTTGGTTTGGATAAATGGTTTTTCCATGTGGTTCGAATTAATCTGCTGGATCTGCAAAGTGTTTATTTTCCATCAACATATTTTACTGATAGTATGCCAACCCTCACTTAACCTGATCAATAACTACCTTATATGTGTTGTAGGAAAACAATGGGAAGCACTGAGGTTTACAATCGAGGTTTGCACATGCATGGTCCTTTGTCTAATAGTACATTATTGTGCAATTGCAGGAACCATTCTAATATTTAGGGTTTTAACAATTTGGTCTTGCACATGTAGGTCCTGCTGTCAGAGGTTTTGACCCACTGTTCGACCCATTTTGCATATGGGGAAATGAGTTGTCCATGAATATCTGTCAAGTCAAGAAACTCAAAAAGATTGTTAGGATAAAGAAATTAGCGACAAAAAACAACAAGATCTTTGTCTGCACAATGAAGAAGACATCAGTGCACTACATGATGGTACTAACTATTATACCTTGTCTTTTTTATTCCTTTGCGCCATTTCCAAATTTAGAGAAGATATTTATGCATATCTTTGTTTTCAGGCCTTTCCAAAGCAGTTCACTAATGATTACCTCTCAAACCACCTGTATTGTTAGGAGGCGAGGAAGGTATTCATACAACACCCACTGTACAATATTGAAGTCTCCCTCAAGAGGACGAAGGATGGACGGTCAATCATCCACAGGCACTGGCCTAAAGTTGCAAGGACCTTCAACATCAATGAAGGCTCAATATTCGCCTTCCGCTTTAGCAGTTTTCCAGATGAGATTCATCTTTCTATCTACCGTCTATGATGATAATTTCCAAAGGTTATAGATGTTGCATGTGAAACTTGGTGCTGGTGCAGTTGTGTAATGGGGTAGCTAGCTATATGCCTATATGGTGTAACTGAGTGCTGAAGTTATATGATGTTCTATTATAATGTATTTCAATTATGAAATCTTGGTTCCGTAATACGAAAATGAAATATATTATGTGCTTAATATGAAATGTCAATTTGATTAATAAATGGATTATTAATAATAGGCCAATTAGCCTGCTTATTGGGTTTTTTCTATTGCAAACGGTTATTGATACAACACCGTGGGCAATGACCTCAGACAACCCACACCGTTTCTAGGAAGAAGATGTGTTGGATCAATGAACAATCACACATGACTTCCTCTTGAAAACTATTTGCGTTAGGCCACCTTGGGCAAATGTTTTGCACATAAAAAGTGTGTGTGCTGGACAGCCTATGCCACACTGTTTCTTCTATGCACCGTGCGTGATGCATTCAATAACACAAACGATAAAATTGTTAATATCATATGCAATGGCAATGCTATCACAGACGATTTGATGGGGAAAATTGTGTGTGATGTACATGCGAACGGAAATGTTATGGGATTCATCGTGTGGGATGTACATACGAATGGGAATGTTCTTCTTGGATTGACTGTGTGGGATGTACATACGAACGTATTCCTTGGATTGACTGTGTGGGATGTACATACGAAGGGAAACGTTTCTCTGGGATTCACTGTGTGGGATGTACTTACGAACGAAAATGATTGGGCCTGCATAATTGTATGAGATGGCTAGCCCGATTGCACACGAGCTCATTTTGCCCAGCATGTGTGACCGGAGGGCCTATCCCGACTATTTTTGGGTCATGTGGGAAGGACCCCCTATCGCCCACACTGACAAGGCGACGGTTGCCATCGCGGAAAGGGGTTAAAAACCGTTTGTATAGCAGCTCGCTATACCAGTGATGGGTGGAATAGAGTATGGTGGTAGACATGATATGGAGAAGACAAAAAAGGAGAAAGTCTCACATCGACGAGGCTAATCAATGGGCTATGGAGATGCCCATCAATTGATGTCAATGCAAGGATTAGGGATTGCCATGCAACGGATGCACTAAGAGCTATAAGTGTATGAAAGCTCAAAAAGAAAACTAAGTGGGTGTGCATCCAACTTGCTTGATCATGAAGACCTCAGGCATTTGAGGAAGCTCATCATTGGAATATACAAGCCAAGTTCTATAATGAAAAATTCCCACTAGTATATGAAAATGAAAGCATAGGAGACTCTCTATATGAAAAACATGGTGCTACTTTGAAGCACAAGTGTGGAAAAGGATAGTAACATTGCCCCTTCTCTCCTTTTCTCTCATTTTTTTTGTTGGGCTCTTTCTGGACCCTTTTTTCTGGGCTCTTTTTGGCCTCCTTATTTATTTACTCACTTGGGACAATGCTCTAATAATGAATAATGACGATCATCACACTTCTATTTACTTACAACTCAAAATTAAAACTCGATAGTAGAACAAAATATGACTCTATATAAATGCCTCTGGCGGTATACCAGGATGTGCAATGATCTAGCATAACATGTATAAAAAATTATGAACGGTGGCTGAGCCACAAATACTATGTCAGCAATATGATCATGCAAAGCAATATGAAAATGATGATGTGTGTCATAATAACAGAACGGTGGAAGTTGCATGGCAATATATCTCGGAATGGCCATGGAAATGCCATAATAGGTAGGTATAGTGGTTGTTTTGAGGAAGATATAAGGAGGTTTATGTGTGATAGAGTGTATCATATCACGGGGTTTGGATGCACCGGCGAAGTTTGCACCACATATCGAGGTGAGAACGGACAATGCATGGTACCGGAGAGGCTAGCAAATGGCGGAAAGGTGAGAGTGCATATAATCCATGGACTCACATTAGTCATAAAGAACTCACATACGCCCCTAAGGGGGAGGTTGGTAGGAGTTAACCATCGCGTTCCCCCGACCTTCACGCAAAGGAAGATACTCAATAATAAATCGTGCTCCAACTTCTTAGCATAACGAGAGACTATACGTGCATGCTTCGGGAATCACAAACCTTAACACATTACTAAACCACAATCATTCACTAGTAGCTCACACATATTACCATCTTATATCGCAAAACTATTGCAAGGAATCAAACTTATCATATTCAGTGATCTACATGAAAGTTTTTATTATATCCCTCTTGAATACCTATCATATTAGGACCAATTTCATAACCGTGCATATTGCCATTACTATTTATCAAACTCTCAAAATGATATAAGTGAAGCATGAGAGTGCATTTCTTTAAAATATAACCACTGTCGTGCTCTAAAAGATATAAGTGAAGTACTAGAGAACTGCCTAGCTCAAAAGATATAAGTGAAGCACATATAGTATTCTAACAAACCACATATAATGTGTGTCCCTCTCAAAAAGGTGTGTCCAACAAAGATTATTGTGGCAAACTAAAAAGCAAACAAAGCAAAGACTCATATAATACACGATGCTCCAAGCAAAACTCATATCATGTGATGAATAAAAATATAGCTCCAAGTAATTTACCAATGGTTGGTAGAAGAAAGAGGGGATGCCATCCAGGGCATCCCCAAGCTTAGAGTCTTGGGCGTCCTTGAATAATACCTTCGGGTTCCTTGGGCATCCCCAATTTAGGGTATTTCCACTCCTTGTTCCTTCATCCATCGCGATTTCACTCAAAACTTGAAAACTTTAGCACACAAAACTCAACAGAAAACTCATGAGATTCGTTAGTATAACAAGCAAATCATAAACTTTAGGTACTATTGTGAACCCATTCATATTTTATTATTGCATAATGCCTACTGTATTCAAACTTCACCATGACTTATACCCCCGATACAATCCATAGATTCATTAAAACAAGCAAACAATGCAACGAAAATAGAATCTGTCAAAAACAGAATAGTCTGTAATGATATGGCTAAGTGCAATACTTCTATAACTCTTTTTTTTTGAAAACTTAGGAAAACTTGGTCAATTTGTATATCAATCATTTGTAAAAAATCAGAATTTTATCACGTTCCGGTGAATCTAAACAATTCTGCTACTGGCGCAAAAGTTTCTGTTTTCTCACAGAATCAAATCAACTATCAACCTAATCATCACAAATGCTTTACTTGGCACAAACACTAATTTAAACACAAAAACACAACCAAAACAGTAGCATAATTGTGTGCACAAAAAATAGAAAAGATAACTATTGGGTTGTCTCCCAACAAGCTCTTTCTTTATAGCCATTAAGATAGGCTTGGGATATTAATGATGCTCACATAAAAGACAAGAACCGAAGCACAAAGAGAGCATCATAAGACATGTGACCAACACATTTAAGTCTAACATACTTCCGATGCATAGGAATTTATTTGGATTTTTTTTTATCAAGACAAGCAATTTCTAGCATATGCAAATAGGAAGAAGGAAGCATTAGTAATTTCAACACAAAGAGAGGTGATTTAGTAACATGAAAATTTCTACAACCATATTTTCCTCTCTCATAATAATTACATGTAGGATCATACTCAGATTCAACAATATAGCTATCATAAACAATACTCTCTTTATGATCCATGTGCATAATTTTTTTATAATCTTCCGAGATAGTGGGATTAACATTAACTAAAGTCATGACCTCTCCAAACCCACTTTTATCAATAATTTCATAAGATTGAACACTCTCCAAATTTGTGGGATTCTTTTTTCCTAAAGTTGACACTCTTCCAAACCCACTTTCAATATTATTGCAAACATTATTATCAATTTCATATTCATCATGAGGCTTAAATAAATTTTCAAGATCACAAGAAGCATCACCCCAATCATGATCATTACAATGAGTAGTGGACATAAACAAAATCATCATCCCCAAGCTTGGGGTTTTGCATATCATTAAAACAATTTACATTAATAGAATTTATAATAACATCATTGCAATCATGCTTTTCATTCAAGGAGCTATGGTGAATTACTTTATAAATTTCTTCTTTTAACACTTCATCACAATTTTCATATTCATGAATTTCAAGCAAAACTTCATAAAGATAATCTAGTGCACTCAACTCACTAGCAATTGGTTCATCATAATTGGATCTTTTAAAAAGATTAGAAAGCGAATGAGGAACCATCTTATTTCTTTTCTGTTTTTTTGAGTGTTGACATGAAGACAACAAAAGCAAGCAAACAAGTGAAAAAGGCAAACAAAAATATTTTTGTGTTTTTGTGAAAACGTTTTAGAAGTGGGGGAGATGAAAACGAGAGGCAAATGGCAAAATGAAAGTAAATGCAAGGAGATGGAAGTTTATGCGATGGTACTTGATAGGTTTTGGTGATGTATCCCTGACAATGGCGCCAAAAATTCTTCCTGCTACTTGTGAGCTGCGTTGGGATTTCCTCGAAGAGGAGAGGATAATGCAGTATAGTAGAGATAAGTATTTCCCTCAGTTAAGAACCAAGGTTATCAATCCAATGGGAGAACCACGCAAGACCTCGTGAACAACACCTACACACAAAAGAACAAATACTTTCACCCAACGCAAACAAGGGGATGTCAATCCCTTGGCGGTTAATTGCAAGGATCAGATCTCGTAGTGATAGATAGGTAAACAAAAACACAAAATAAAATAACGGTAAATAAATTGCAGCAAGGTATTTTTGGCTTTTAATATATGATAAAGATAGACCCGGGGCCATAGTTTTCACTAGAGGCTTCTCTCTTGAACATAGAATACGGTGGGTAAACAAATTACTGTTGGGCAATTGATAGAAAAACGCATAGTTATGACGATATTCAAGGCAATGATCATGTATATAGGCATCATGTCTGAGACAAGTAGACTGACTCCTGCCTACATCTACTACTATTACTCCACACATCGACCGCTATCCAGCATGCATCTAGAGTATTAAGTTCATAAAGAACGGAGTAACGCCTTAAGCAAGATGACATGATATAGACAAATTAAACCCAATCAATATGAATAAACCCCATCTATTTATCCTTAATGGTAATGATACAAATACATTTCATGTCCCTTTCTGTCACTGGGATTGAGAAACGCAAGATCGAACCCATCACAAAGCACCTCTCCCATTGCAAGATAAATCAATCTAGTTAGCCAAACCAAACGGATAGATCGGAGAGAAATACAAAGCTATAACAATCATGCATAAAAGAGTTCAGAGAATACTCAAATAATATTCATGAATAATCTGATCATAAACCCAAAATTCATCGAATCCCAACAAACACACCGCAAAAAGGATTACATGAATAGATCTCCAAGAACATCGAGGAGAGCATTGTATTGAAGATCAAAGAGAGAGAAGAAGCCATCTAGCTACTAGCTATGGACCCGTAGGTCTGTGGTAAACTACTCACAAATCGTTGGAAGGGCAGCAAGGTTGATGTAGAGGCCCTCCGTGATTGATTCCCCCTCTGGCAGAGTACCAGAAAAGGTCTCCAGATGGGATCTCCAAAGAACAGAACCTTGCGGTGGCGGAAAAAGTATTTTGGGTGGCTCTCTAGTGTATTGGGTATATTTGCGAATTTATAGAGCTGGAATTAGCTCAAGAGGTGCCATGAGCGGTCCACAAGCCTGGGGGCACCCCCCTAGGCACGCCCTACGGGTTTGTCGCTCTCTCATGGCTTTGCAAGTCTTCTCTCGAAGCTTCTAGGGTCCCTTATGGTCTAGAAAAAATCATCAAAAAGTTTCGTAGCATTTGGACTCCATTTGGTACTGATTTTCTAAAAATCAAAAAACAAGCAAATAACAGAACTGGCACTGGGCACTAGGTTAATAGGTTAGTCTCGAAAAATGATATATAGTTGCATATAATTGCATAATAAACATCCAAGATTGATACTATAATAACATGGAACAATTAAAAATTATAGATACGTTGGATACATATCAATTTACGAGCTAAAGATCCCTTTATAAGGCATTTCCCCAGGAAAAAGAAATTGAAGACCTACACAGGAGGTGGCATCATTTTAAATGCCATAAGCTATGGTCTTGGTGTTCTAGCACCACCTTGATCACCACTATAGTCGAGTTATCCGACCGAAAACAAGCGCTTCGTGGGAGGCAGCCCACGAGAATAAAGTAGACAAGTAAGTTTTCATTTTTGTTTTAATAAAAGAGTGATTGAAGTTACATGTGAAGAAGTGAGTTTGTAAGAGTTGTTCTAATGAAGGCTTAGCCTTGTGCAAAATGATTTATAAGCTAGATTGATGTTTGGATGCTTGGAAATATGTCTACGTATTGCTATGGAACTAACACCGCAGGAAAACAAAGAAAAATACAAGTTTCTAAAGAAACAAACCAAAAGATGACCCTTCTAGTGACTGCAGCGGTCATTCGGGCGGTCGTTTGACCTGTAGGAGGTTCCAGCGCAAAACAACAGAGATAACAGAGTGAAGAACGACATATCAAACTGGCGCACACGCTTGTTTTTGCGGTCATTTTGATTCTCTGCTGTTGGAAATATGCCCTAGAGGCAATAATAAATTGGTTATTATCATATTTCCGTATTCATGATAATCGTTTATTATCCATGCTAGAATTGTATTGATCAGAAACTAAAATACATGTGTGGATACATAAACAACAACATGTCCCTAGTGAGCCTCTATCGGACTAGCTCGTTGATCAAAGATGGCTATGGTTTCTTAGCCATAGACATGAGTTGTCATTTGATAATGGGATCACATCATTAGGAGAATGATGTGATGGACAAGACCCAAACTATAAACATAGCATTTGATCGTATCAAGTTTATTGCTATCGTTTTCTGCATGCCAAGTATATGTTCCTATGACCATGAGATCATGCAACTCACTGACACCGGAGGAGTACCTTGTGTGTATCAAATGTCGCAACATAACTGGGTGTCTATAAAGGTGCTCTACAGGTATCTCTGAGGGTGTCTGTTGAGTTGGCATGGATCAAGACTAGGATTTGTCACTCCGTATGATGAAGAGGTATCTCAGGGCACACTCGGTAATGCAACATCACAATGAGCTTGCAAGCAATGTGACTAATGGGTTAGCCACAGGATCTTGTATTACGGAACGAGTAAAGAGACTTGCCAGTAACGAGATTGAACTAGGTATGGAGATACCGACGATCGAATCTCGGGCAAGTAACATACCGATAGACAAAGGGAACTGCATACGGGATTAGCTGAATCCTTGACATTGATGTTCGACCGATAAGATCTTCTTAGAATATGTGGGAACCAATATGGACATCCAGGTCCCGCTATTGGTTATTGACCGTAGAGGTGTCTCGGTCATGTCTGCATAGTTCTCGAACCCGCAGGGTCTACACACTTAACGTTTGGTGACGATATAAGTATAGTTGAGTTGTTTTGGTAGTAACCAAAGGTTGTTCGGAGTCCCGAATGAGATCCCGGACATGATGAGGAACTCCGGAATGGTCCGGAGGTGAAGATCGATATATAGGACGAAGGGAATCGGAGTCTGGAAGTGTTCCAGGGGCACCAGGCTATGGCCAGGATGACCGAAAGGGGTTTCGGGGGCCCCCGGCAAGTGTTGGGGGGCCTCATGGGCCAATAGGCGGGGGCACACCAGCCCACTAAGGGGCTGTGCGCCCCCTCACCCCATCCTACGAGGCCAGGAAGGGTGGTGCGCCCCCTAGGGCTGCCTCCCCCTTGCTTGGGGGACAAGGCACCTAAGGGGGGCCACCCAAAACCCATCTAGGGTTCCCCTTGTGGCCGCCGCCCCCCTAGGGGCGCCACCTTCCTCCCTTCCCCCTATATATAGAGGGGTAGAGGAAGGGCGGCCGCACCCATCTATGCCACGGCGCTGCCCCCCCTCTCCCTCGTAGTCCTCTTCCTCTCCGTAGTGTTTAGCGAAGCTCTGCTGAGATTCCACCACCACCACCGCCACCACGCCATCGTGCTGCCGGAGGAATCGAGCTACTACTTCACCATCGCTCGCTGGATCGAGGAGGTGAAGGCGTCATCAAGCCGTACGTGTGTTGAATGCGGAGCTGTAGTCCGTTCGGCACTTGGACCGGGAGTTCGCGGGACGAATCATGATTGGATCGCGAAGACGTTCGACTACATCAACCGCATTTCTTAACGCTTCCGCTTAGCGATCTACGAGGGTATGTAGATGCAATCTCTCGTCTCATAGATGTTCATCTCCTAGATTGATCTTGGTGAGCGTAGGATTTTTTTTGTTTCCCATGCAACGTTCCCCAACAGTGGCATCATGAGCTAGGTCTATGCGTAGATGACATCACGAGTAGAACACAAAGGAGTTTGTGGGCGTTGATATTCAGATTGCTTCCTTCCTTGGTCTTTTCTTGATTCGGCGGTATTGTGGGATGAAGCGTCCCGGACCAACTTTACATGTCCACGTACATGAGACCGGTTCCATCGACTGACATGTGACTTTGTTGCATAAAGATGGCTGGTGGGTGTCTGTCTCTCCCACCTTAGTTGAATTGGATTCGACAAAGGTGGTCCTTGTAGAAGGTTAAATAGCAACTTGCATATCACCGTTGTGGCTTTGCGTAGGTAAGAATCGTTCTTGCTAGATACCCATAGCAGCCACGTAAAACATGCAACAACAATTAGAGGACGTCTAACTTGTTTTTGCAGGGTATGTTGTGATATGATATGGCGAAAGACATGATGAAATATATTTGATCTATGAGATGATCATGTTTGTAATAGTTTATATCGACTTGCATGTCGATGCATACGGCAACCGGCAGGAGCCATAGGGTTGTCTTTAATTATTGTATGACCTGCGTGTCAATCATTAAGCGCTATGTAATGCTTTACTTTATCTCTAGGCGGTAGCAATAGTAGTAGAAGCATGGTTGGCGTGACAACCCCGATGGCGACACGATGATGGAGATCATGATGATGGAGATCATGGTGTCATGCTGGTGACGATGGAGATCAAGCCGGTGCTTTGGAGATGGAGATCAAAAGCACAAGTTGATGGCCATATCATGTCACTTATGATTTACATGTGATGTTAATCCTTTTATGCATCTTATTTTGCTTAGGACAACAGTAGCATTATAAGGTGATCCCTCACTAAATTTCAAGATAAAATTGTGTTCTCCCCAAGTGTGCACCGTTGTGAAAGTTCGTCGTTTCGAAGCACCACGTGATGATCGGGTGTGATAGACTCTACGTTCACATACAACGGGTGCAATCCAGTTTTGCACATGCGGAACACTTGGGTTAAACTTGACGAGCCTAGCATGTACATACATGGCCTCAGAACACAAGAGACCGGAAGGTCGAACACGAGTCATATAGTAGATATGATCAACATAGAGATGTTCACCATTGAAACCACCTCATCTCACGTGATGATCGGACTTGGGTTGGTGAATTTGGATCGTGTTACACTCGGACAACCGAAGGGATGTTGATTTGAGTGGGAGTTCTTAAGTAATATGATTAATTGAACTCATTATCATGAACAATAGTCTAAGTTGTCTTTGCAAATTATGTTGTAGATCAATAGCTCGCACTGTAGCTCCCTGTTTTAATACGTTCCTAGAGAAAGACTAAGTTGAAAGATATTGTAAGCAATTATGCGGACTAGGGCCGTAGTCTGAGGATTTTCCTCACTGCTGCACAGAAGGCTTATGTCCTTGATGCACCGCTCGGTGTGCCAACCCCTCTAGTGTCATCTGTGGATGTTGTGAACATCTGGCAGCCACGTTCTGATGACTACTTGATAGTTTAGTGCGCCATGCTTTATGACTTAGAATCGGGGCTCCAAAGGCGTTTTGAATGCCATGGAACATATGAGATGTTCCGAGAGCTGAAATTGGTATTTCAGGCTCATGCCCGTGTTGAGAGGTATGAGACCTCTGACAAGTTCTTTGCCTACAAGATGGAGGAGAATAGCTCAGCCAGTGAGCATGTGCTCAGAATGTCTGGGTGCTACAATCACTTGAATCAAGTGGGAGTTAATCTCCCAGATAAGATAGTGATTGACAGAGTTCTCCAGTCACTATCACCAAGCTACTAGAGCTTCATGATGAACTATAACATGCAAGGTATGGAGATGATTCCGGAGCTGTTCGCGGTGCTTAAGGCCGTGAAGGTAGAAATCAAGAAGGAGCATCAAGTGTTGATGGTTAACAAGACCACTGGTTTCAAGAAGGGCAAGGGCAAGAAGGGAAACTTCATGAATGGCAAGCCAATTGCCGCTCCAGTGAAGAAACCCAAGGCTGGACCCAAACCCGAGACTAAGTGCTTCTATTGTAAGGGGAACGGTCACTGGTAGCGGAACTACCCCAACAGATAAGAAGGCTGGCAACTTCAACAAAAGTATATTTGATATACATGTTATTGATGTGTACCTTACTAGTACTCCTAGTAGCACCTGGGTATTAGATACCGGTTCAGTTGCTAATATTGGTAACTCGAAACAAAAGCTGCGGAATAAACAGAGACTAGCTAAGGGCGAGGTGACGATGTGTGTTGGAAGTGTTTCCAAGGTTGATGTGATCACCATCGCATGCTCCCTCTACCTTCGAGATTAGTGTTGAACCTAGATAAATGTTATTTGGTGTCTGCGTTGAGCATGAACATGATTAGATCGTGTTTATTGCAATACAACTATTCATTTAAGTCAAAGAATAATGGTTATTCTGTTTACATGAATAATACCTTCTATGGTCATGCACCCAATGTGAATGGTTTATTGAATCTCGATCGTAGTGATACACATGTTCATAACATTGATGCCAAAAGATGTAGAGTTGATAATGATAGTACCACTTTCTTGTGGCGCTGCCACTTAGGTCATATTGGTGTAAAGTGCATGAAGAAACTCCATGCTGATGGACTTTTGGAGTCACTTGATTTTGAATCACTTGATACATGCGAACCATGCCTCATTGGCAAGATGACTAAAACTCTGTTTTCCGGAACAATGGAACATGCAAGTGACTTATTGGAAATCATACAAGCTGATGTGTGCGGTCCGATGAGTGTTGATGCGCGCGGTGGATATCGTTATTTCCTCACCTTCACCGATGATTTGAGTAGATATGGGTATGTTTACTTAATGAAGCATAAGTCTGAAACGTTTGAAAAGTTCAAGCAATTTCAGAGTGAAGTTGAGAATCATCGTAACAAGAAGATTAAATTCCTACAATCCGATCGAGGGGGAGAATATCTGAGTTATGAGTTTGGCAATCACTAAAGACAATGTGGAATTGTTTCACAGTTGACGCCACCTGGAACGCCACAGCGTAATGGTGTGTCCGAACGTCGTAATCGTACCTTATTGGATATGGTGCGTTCTGTGATGTCTCTTGCCGATCTACCACTATCGTTTTGGGGTTATGCATTAGAGACAACTACATTCACTTTAAATAGGGCACCATCTAAATCCGTTGAGACGACACCGTATGAATTATGATTTGGCAAGAAACCTAAGTTGTCGTTTCTTAAGGTTTGGGGCTGCGACGCTTATGTGAAATGGCTTCAGCCTGATAAGCTCGAACCCAAAGTGGACAAGTGCGTCTTCCTAGGATACCCTAAGGAAACAGTTGGGTACACCTTCTATCTCAGATCCGAAGGCAAGGTCTTTGTTGCCAAGAATGGATCCTTTCCAGAGAAGGAGTTTCTCTCGAAAGAATTGAGTGGGAGGAAGATAGAACTTGATGAGGTTGTTGAACCTTTACTTCAACCAGAGAATAGCGCAGCACAGAAAGATGTTTCTGTGGCACCTACGTCAATTGAAGAGGAAGCTAATGATGATGATCATGAAGCTTTGGATCAAGTTACTATCGAACCTCGTAGGTCGACAAGGGTACGTACAACTCCTGAGTGGTACTGTAACCCTTTCTTAGAGGTCATGTTGTTGGACAACAGTGAACCTACGAGCTATGGAGAAGCGATGGTGGGTCCGGATTCCAACAAATGGCTAGGAGCCGTGAAATCCGAGATAGGATTCATGTATGAGAACAAAGTGTGGACTTTGGTGGACTTGCCCGATGATCGGCAAGCCATTGAGAATAAATGGATCTTTAAGAAGAAGACAGACGTTGATGCTAATGTCACCATTTATGAAGCTCGACTTGTCGCAAAGAAGTTTCTGATAAGTTCAAGGAGTTGACTATGTTGAGACTTTCTCACACATAGCGATGCTAAAGTCTGTTGGAATTATGTTAGCAGTTGCTGCATTTTCAATTACGAAATCTAGCAGATGGATGTCAAAACAAAGTTTCCTTGACGGTTTCCGCGAGGAAAGGTTGTATGTGATACAACCAGAAGGTTTTGTCGATCCTAAGGATGCTAAAAGGTATGCAAGCTCCAGCGATCCTTCTGTGGACTGGAGCAAGCATCTCGGAGTTGGAACATACGCTTTGATGAGGTGATCAAAGCTTTTGGGTTTATACAAAGTTTGCAAGAAACTTGTATTTACAAGAAAGTGAGTGGGAGCACTACAACATTTCTGATAAGTATATGTGGTTGACATATTATTGATCGAAAATGATGTAGAATTTATGGAAAGCATAAAGGGTTGTTTGAAAGGAGTTTTTCAAAGGAAGACCTGGGTAAAGCTGCTTACATATTGGGCAACAAGATCTATAGAGATAGATCAAGACGCCTGATAAGACTTTCACAGAGCACATAACTTGGCATGATTTTGAAGGAGTTCAAAATGGATCAGTCAAAGAAGGAGTTCTTGCCTGAGTTGTAAGGTGTGAAGTTGAGTAAGACTCAAAGCTCGACAACGGAAGAAGAAAGAGAAAGGACAAAGGTCATCTCCTATGCCTTAGAGAAAGTGTGTTATATCGACTAGAGGGGGGGTGAATAGGCGATTTTTACAAATTCGTCACTGAGGAATTTCAAGGTGAGGAAATTCCTAAGCGATGAACTACTTAGCAGCGGAATAAGTACTCAGATGCAAACATAACAGAGCAGTAGCATAGTCATCATGATGAAATGAAAACAAGCACAGAGTACAAGTAGCGTAAACACAGGATAAGCAGGCTGAAGACAAACTGACTGAAGAAATTGAACTGAGGAAATTGAGAAAGTCTTCAGTCAAAGTCTTCAAACAGTAATGATCAAATACATAGCAAGTATGCGAGGAAATGAAAGGGTAGAGGAAATAGAACCAGTAGCTCGGTGAAGACAATGATTTGGTAGACCAGTTCCAACTGCTGTGACAGTTGTACGTTTGGTTAGAGCGGCTAGGTATTTAAACCTGAGGACACACAGTCCCGGACACACAGTCCTCACCGTATTCTCCTTGAGCTAAGGTCACACAGACCTCGCCCAATCACTCGTGGTAAGTCTTCAGGTGACTTCCAAACCTTCACATACTCGGTCACTCGGCAATCCACAATTTCCTCTTGGATGCTCTAGACCATGACGCCTAACCGTCTGGAGGATGCACAGTCCTCAAAGGTAACAAGCGTCAGTTCCACACAGGAACAATCTCTTCAGTGATGCTCAATCACTTTGGGTTTGTAGGTGTTTCGTTTTTTGGGTTTTTCCTCACTTGATGATTTTCGCTCAAAGTCCTCGGAGGATGGGATGCTCTAAATGACAAGTGTCAATCTATCTCTCGGAGCAGCCAACCAACTAGTGGTTGAAGGGGGCGGCTATTTATAGCCTAGGGAGCAACCCGACATGATAAGACATAAATGCCCTTCAATGATATGACCGTTAGGTGGGTAGGATATTTGGACAACTGGCGTGCAGCACAGCAACGGTCGGATATTTGAGTATCAAATTCCTCAGGGCTATCATGTTCCTCACTTGTAGGCAATCCGCACTGGCGAATTCCTAACTCCTCAGTCAGAACAAATTCCTCAGAGAACAGAAGAACTTCGTCTCTGTCACTGAAGAACTTGACTAAACTGTATGAGATTTCCAATTGCTTCACTTGAAAGGATTAGGTAGGTGTAGGATTTTGAGTTGAGCATCACTTGGAAACTTTTCCTTAGTTTTACCTCGACCCCCTTTAACAGTACGGTGTTTCCTATGACTCAAGAAGAAGAAAATGAAACTACGAAAACAAAAGTCTTCACGCTTCATAATCCTCGCATGAATATCAAGTCTTCAGGGTCACACCAATTTCTTCACTTTCAAAGTCTTCAAGAAAACCAAAGTCTTCAGTTGAAAACATTCATTTTTAGGGGTCGACAATCATCGTAAATAACAAACTCCTCATAGACTTATAGACCTGTGTACACTCACAAACGCATTAGTCCCTTAACCTATAAGTCTTCAATACACCAAAATCACTAAGGGGCACTAGATGCACTTACAATCTCCCCCTTTTTGGTGATTGATGACAATATAGGTTAAGTTTTCAACGGGGATAAACATATGAAGTGTAAATACTGATAATGAGGAATTTGTTTGCAAGATATAGAAGAACTCCCCCTGAAGATGTGCATATTTGAGGAATTTGCTTTGAAATAGCAAATGCACATTGTTGAGTAATATCATGGAGATCTCCTCCTATATCTTGAAATTCATACACGCATTTAACATATGATATGAAGAATTTGAAATGCATGATGAAATATGGTGTCTGACGAAATTCAGCATGCGTGCATTATGGTATTGAGGAAATAGCATGCAGAAAAATAGAGCAAAAGTATCAGACCACCATAGGACTTAAGTTTACAACTCATCAGAGCAAACACCTTAGAAAAGCAAGAGTTGTAACTTAACAGAAATATAGCCCATATATAAGACCCGCTTGAAGACTAACTCAAATTTCTCCCCCTTTGTCATCGAATGACCAAAAGGGACGAAAAATGAGGACTAACGCCCCTGAAGAATATCATCATGATGTCGATGGAGGAGCGCCAGCATTGTTGGGGTCGTCCGTTGAGGTAGGGCCTGCCGCAGTGTCGTTCAAGTCTTCAGCTTCATCCGTCTCGCGCGATGAAGAATATGAACTGGCAACAAGCTGAGGAACTTTGACTTTCTTGAATTTCTTCGAAGGTGGCTGAGACCAGCCAAAGTCCTGTTGGAATCCCATCTCCTTGAGTTCTTCAGCACTATAAAGATTAGACAGAATGGCCCAAGTGCGGTCAAAAACTTCATGCAAGTAGTAGTGATTCTTCTTCACAGTATTTTGAGTGACTGTCATGTTCTGAAGAATTGCACCAAACTGACGCTTGACCCACTTGTGATTTCGATCAACTTTCTGATGAAGACTAAGGAGAAGTTCACGATCAATCATCACACGCGGAGCTGTGGCTTGAGGAATATGTTCTGAAGCTTTGGCGGCAGAATCTTTAGTTGCAGAGTCATCATTGGTGGAATAGGAAGTAGCTTTGCGAAACTGTCCATCCAATGGACGAGTACCTTCATCAATAACAGCAGCCTTGCCCTTCTCGTCAGCTGAGGAAATAGTCCATTTGAGGACTTCAATAGGGGGCAAATAGCTGAGATGATTTTGAAAGTCAGCCTTATAATGAATTGAAGACCTTGATCTGATGAATCTCATGATCCAGGGAGCATAAGGCTTCAACTCAAAAGGCGACAGAGCAGCATTGGCCAAAGTCCTCATGAAGAAATCGTGGTAGTTGATAGGTATACCATGAATGATATTGAACAGTAGATTCTTCATGATGCCAACAACTTCTTCATCATCAGAGTTGTGGCCCTTGATTGGACTGAGGGTTTTGGTCAATATGCGATAAACTGTCCTTGGCACATAGAGCAATTCCTTGACGTGGAATTTGGTCCTTGGAGCTTGTCCTGGCTTCAAAGGCTTCATCAGCACTTGCATCAGATGATCAGATAGTTCAGGTTCAACATAGAGAAGCCTTGCACCTTCAGTGGGAGGACTGACTGGGACGGCATGAAGCAATTCAGAGGCCGGTGCTTTGAAATGAGTATTATCGGTCATCTAGTCCAATACCCATGAATTGACATCATCAACATTTCCAGTAATGTGCAGCGTGGCGAAGAATTGAAGAATGAGTTCGTCATTCCAATCGCAGATGTCGGTGCAGAAATTGAGTAACCCAGCGTCATGAAGAACACTGAGGACTGGGGTGAAGCAGGGCAGCGATTCCATATCTACATGAGGAATTTGCTCATGTTCAAAGATCTTATCCTTATCAAACAACAATGAGGAATAGAAGTTCATCTGGCTTGCAGTCCAGAAGCGCTTGCGACGAAGTCGAGCAGAGTCATAGGGATTGTAGTCAGTGAAGAATATGTGCTCATTGAAGAAATCCTCAGCATTAAACTTCTACTTCTTGGAGTGAGGGTTCTGTGGCTTGGGCTGAAGATTAACAGTTGAAGTCTTCATAGCCTCTTGAGGTATAGCCACTGGAGCCACAGGCTGAGGAATTTCAGCAGCAGCCTTGGCCTCCATTTCTTCAGACATATGTACATCAGCGCTAGTGGCTGGAACTTCTTCAGGAATAGAATGAAGTGAAGCTTGACGTTCATCAGAGCCCGTATGAATTTCTTCAGTTGGCACAGGGGACTGAGGAACTTGATGTAGCGGGGTTGTCAGAGGTGAATTGGGGTGATGGCTTTCCCAAAAGTCATCATTCAGAATAGGTGTTGTAGACCCAATATCCACATCCTCATCTTCTTCAATTTCTTCGATGCCTGCCTCTTCAGCTGTGAACTGAGGCATGGGCGATGATACCAGCGGAGTTGAAGGGATATTATCCACTTCGATGTCTTCATCCAACTGCTCTGTCGAAGCAGCAGAAGGATCTTCTTCATCAGATTTACTTGGAATTTCATATTCCTCACCAAAGGGAATGATCACCTTTGATGGCATGCTTGATATTGGAATAGCATCAATTGGGTTTTCAGTTGAGCTCTTCAAAGTCTTCACTTTCTTGGGAGCAGAAGACCTAGAAGATGCAGATGCTTTCCGTTTCTTCACAGCTGCTCGCTCCGCAGCCTTGGTTTTCTTCGCTTCTGATGCGGAAGGAAGGTTGATGCTTGTCATCGGTGCAGGAGGAGCAGAGGAAATTGGTTGAATTTCTTCAGGCACAACTGATGCAGTTGCCCTGGCTTGTTCAGATTCCACAGGCGCAGTAGCAGATGTATTAACTGGCCTGGATTGCTCTTCAGGCGCAATATTGGAGGTTGCCCTGGCATTTTCTTCAGAGACTGGAATTTCTTCATCAGCTCTGGCGCTTTCATTTTCTTCAGCAGACTGAACAGATGTTCCAGTCTGAGGAAATTTGGGTTGTGATGAAGCTGCAACACTTGGAGTAAATCCTTTTGCCATTCTGACGAATCTGACTTTGGCACCTATCCAATCTGCACGATAAGCGTCAAATTCATCACTGAGTGATTTGATCTCCTTTTGCAGATTCACAAGTTCATCAGGAGACATGTTTACAACATTATTCTTCAGAAAACGCTCCTTCTTGTACTGAGCCTTCCTCACCTCCCTGGCTTTTTCAAATTTCCATTTTTCTTCAGTAATGAAGGCCGTCAACATGTGACTTTGACCAGGAGTGAGGTTTAATTCAGGCAAAGGTGTGTTAGGGTTCTTGTGCCATAGATCAATAAAATCAAGGATCTTCCGTGGATCCAGCATGAGGGGTACCGCACTGCCTTTGGCTCTAGCGGCCCTTTGTTGTCGATCTCTGATGATCTCAGCTAATTCTTCATCATCAGCTTCGTCTTCGCTTGACGGAACCTGAAAGGCGACCTGCTTCTTGTGAGGACTTGGTCTTGTGCCTCGTCCAGCAGTGGCCTTTTTCTTCAGCAAGATAGGAGTTGTTGAAGACTGAGGTGGAGCTGAAGAACTTGCAGAGACTCCTGAAGCAATTGAGATTCCAGTAGTCCTTTGGCATGTGGCAAGATGCACAGGTGCTGAGGACTTTGCAGGAGCAGCTGAGGATTTTGCAACTGAGGGAGTTGGAGCTGCTTTTGAGGAATTTGCTTGAGGATCAGGCCATGAGGGCTTTGAAGAGCTTGGCCATGAGGGCATTGCAGCTGAGGAACTTGTCTTGACAGCTGATTTCTTCAGCATAGCCTTCTTAGGCTTGATAGCAGAGGCCTCAGCGGCGGCAACAATAGAATCTTCATTGAATTTCTTCACTGCCTCCTTAGCCATTTTGGCCAGCTTGGCTTGTCGCTTAGCCCACTCCTTGGGAAATTCCTCACCTCTTCTGATGCTAGTGGGATCAGCTTCTTGGCCAGGAGCCAATGGAGGTCTTGGACATGGAGGGTTAACAGCGAATTTCTTCATGTACTTGGGAGTGACATAGCGATATTCCCTCCATTCTCTTGCCCATCTCCTCTCAATCTTCTGAATGCGCACTTTGCGCTGATTTTTGTTCTCCTTGCCATGAGTTGCTTCATCAGGAGTACAATATTCATCATAGATGTCATCAGGGATCTCAAAAGTAGTATTTGTTTCTGGCCTCTTTCCTCCCTTCTGAGGTCTTTTACCATCAGACATTTTCTTCACTAGAGGATTTTGAACAATGGATGTTTCTGAGGAAGTGTGTAACTTATCTTCGAGAAATGCTGCAAATGAGTTAAGTTGATGAGAACCTAGTGATTCAGCAGCAGACATGTGTACCTGTGAACAGAATATAGGTGCGAAGAATTTGGAGAGGTCATATGTGTTCTCAGAAGTTTTTCAAAAGTATCAAGTTTGAGGAATTTGACCAGGGGTGTCTTGAGAAATTTCACTAAGCGTTCTTTGACTTAGGTTCCAGAGTTGTATAGATTAAAAAATCCACACAATTGAGGAATCTTGAAGAAAAAACGTTGCTTAGAGAAACAGATCAAGAACAAAAGCAAGTTGGTGTTTAAGAACATGAAAGTTGAAGAATAAACACCTTTTGAAGATTTTGTGGAAATCATCAGAATCAACAAGGGCAGTAAAAAGAAATTTTATTTACCCTTGACGAAGAACACGACGAACTGAGAGTAGCAGTGGAGATGTTCGTCCGTTCAGATCTTCCATGCCCTAACTTGGCGATGGAAAACAGCTACGGCGGCGGCGGAGTGAAGATTTCCGTGGCCGGCGTGAGTACGACGGCGACGAGGTCGAGGCAGTGAAGCTCTTCCTCACCGACGACGATGGAGTGTAGCGGCGGCGCTAGGTCTGAGAGCTCGAGCGAGGGAGTAAGATCGAGCGGGGTAAATGAGATCTGAGGAGGGCGAGGGGTATTTATAGCAGAGGTGAAAAAACCGCTCGTCTGAAAAAAATGGACGAATGTGCCCCTGACCCTTCTTATCCTAACGACATGTGTCACCCATGTACTGTGAAGTGGAGATCGTGTTAGATCGTGGGTGAATAGATAAATCTTATCAAGGGATATGGAACGGTTTGAGCGGCAAAAGCCGAAAATTCAGATAAGAATATTTTAATGTTTCGTTCGCAAATTCTTCAGCTGTCAAGGACACAGTGAAGACTTTGAACGGGTTTCAAATAGAACGCACATGAAGAATTTGTGAACGGACTGGATTGAGTTTAGCATAGAGGGGGAACGGGTCCGATCACATTCACTTAGAAGAAAATCAACTTGAAGAATTAGCAATAAGTGAATGCTGTAGAGGACTGAAAACTCAAATATATATATAGTCAATAAAGAACACAGTCGGAAAGAGTGAAGATTTTGCAAAGTTGAAGAATTTGCACAATGATGAAAAACTCAAATTTTCAAGATTTTCAACTTTTTGTGGTGGCATGACCCACTGTGTAAGAATGATGATTTCAGACACCGCGTACAATTGTCGTAGGGCTCTGAGAATCAAATTCTTCATTAATTTCTTCACACTTAGAGGGTTAGTCTTCATTGATTGAAGAAAAATGTTTCTTCGTGTGTTGCACATCTAAGTCATCAATTTGCATAAGTGTTAGGATGTGTGTCTTTTTCAAAGGACATTCGAAGATTCTAAGATATTTAGCTCACACCGCAACTTGCTAAATCTCTTCTCATCCAAGGGCTTTGTGAAGATATCCGCTAGCTGTTCTTCAGACTTCACGGGATCAATAGAGATGTCACCCTTCAACACATGATCTCGAAGAAAATGATGACGAATCTCGATGTGCTTTGTCTTCGAGTGCTGAACTGGGTTATGAGCAATTTTGATGGCACTCTCGTTGTCGCAGTAGAGTGGCACATTCTTCACATTGATGCCATAGTCCTTGAGGGTTTGCTTCATCCATAGCAATTGAGTACAGCAAGAACCAGCAGCAATATACTCAGCTTCAGCAGTAGAGAGTGATACGCAGTTCTGCTTCTTCGAGGACCAACATACTAAGGATCGTCCGAGGAAATGGCATGTGCCTGATGCTGACTTGCGGTCCACACGATCACCAGCATAGTCAGAGTCAGAATATCCAATGAGATCAAAAACCGAGTCCTTGGGATACCATAATCCAAGTGTTGGAGTGTGAGCTAGATATCGAAGAATATGTTTCACAGCCTTATGGTGTGATTCCTTCGGTGTAGCTTGAAAACGGGCACACATGCAAACACTAAGCATAATATCTGGCCTAGATGCACATAGGTACAATAAAGAGCCAATCATGGAGCGGTATACCTTTTGATCGAAGTCTATTCCATTTTCATCAATGCATAGATGGTCATTTGTGGTCATAGGGATTTTGACGCCTCTGCATTCTTGCATACCGAATTTCCTCAGAACGGCCTTGAGGTATTTCTCTTGAGAAATGAAGATGCCATTGCGTTGTTGACAAATTTGAAGACCTAAGAAGAATTTCAATTCTCCCATCATGGACATTTGATATTCCTCACTCATCATGTAAGCAAATTCGTCACTGTAATGTTGGTTAGTACAGCCAAAGATAATATCATCAACATATATTTGGCACATGAATAATTCATCATCATAGGTTTTGGTGAAAAGAGTTGGGTCGAGTGAACCGGGTTTGAAGCCTTTCTTCATGAGGAATTCCTTCAAAGTATCATACCACGCCCGAGGGGCCTGCTTGAGGCCATAGAGGGCCTTATTGAGTCTGAAGACTTTGTCAGGATGCTTAGGATCTTCAAAGCCTGGGGGTTGAGCAACATATACTTCTTCCTCAAGCTTACCATTGAGGAATGCACTTTTCACATCCATTTGATATAAGATGATATTATGATGGTTAGCATAAGCAAGCAATATGCGAATAGCCTCAAGTCTAGCAACAGGTGCAAAAGTTTCATCGAAATCAATTCCTTCAACCTGTGTGTAGCCTTGAGCCACAAGACGAGCCTTGTTCCTCACCACTAGGCCATTTTCATCTTGCTTGTTGCGGTAGATCCATTTGGTACCGATGATATTGTGCTTGCATGGGTCCGGTGGCTTGACAAGCTCCCACACATTGTTCAGCTTGAATTGATGTAATTCCTCTTGCATCGCTTGAATCCATTCAGGCTCCAGAAATGCCTCATCAACTTTGGTGGGCTCTGTGATAGAGACGAAAGCAAAATGCCCACAAAAGTTGGACAAATGTGAAGCTTTTGAGCGAGTCAGAGGACCTGGTGCATTGATGTCGTTGATGATTCTCTCAATCTGTACTTCATTTGCAACGCGAGGATGAGCAGGTTGACGACTTTGATTTGGCTCAGCATTTTCTTCAGAGCCATTTTCTTCAGGTGCGCCAGCATGCAGTTCTTCATGTTCTGGAATGATTTCTTTAGCAGATTCTTCAGTAGGAATGACATCCTCAGTAGCTTTGAACTTGATGGTTTCCTCAGGCGTCTTTTCATCTAGCACAAGAGGTAGGTGCTCTCTTTGCGAGCCGTTAGTTTCATCGAACCGCACATCTACAGTTTCAACAACCTTGTTGTGATAGGTGTTGAAGACCCTGTAGGTGTGCGAGTCCTTTCCGTAACCAAGCATAAAACCTTCATGTGCTTTCGGAGCAAATTTAGAATTGTGATGAGGATCTCTAATCCAGCATTTAGCACCGAAGACTTTAAAATAACTCACATTGGGTTTCTTGTCAGAGTTCATATGAGGTCTTCTTGAAGAATTTGTGAAGATATACCCTGTTGATGATGTGGCATGCAGTATCAATTGCCTCAGGCCAGAAGCGACGAGGTGTCTTGTATTCATCAAGCATGGTGCGAGCCATCTCAACAAGAGTCCTGTTCTTGCGCTCCACAACGCCATTCTGCTGAGGAGTGTATGGGGCAGATAGCTCATGAGTAATACCAAGTTCATCGAGATAGTCATCAAGACCAGTATTCTTGAACTCGGTCCCATTGTCACTTCGTATATGCTTGATCTTCACACCGAAATTCGTCGAAGCCCTTGAGGAAAATCGTCTGAAGACTTCCTGCACTTCGGTTTTGTAAGTAATGACATGCACCCATGTGTAACGAGAATAGTCATCAACAATGACAAAGCCATATAGAGATGCTGCATTTGTTAGTGTGGCATAATAAGTAGGGCCAAAGAGATCCATATGAAGCAATTCAAAAGGACGAGAAGTAGTCATGATAGTCTTCGAGGGGTGCTTGGCTCTGGTCATCTTTCCAGCCTCACAAGCCCCACAAAGATGATCTTTGAGGAATTTGACACCCTCGATGCCAATGACGTGCTTTTTCTTCACGAGCGTGTGTAAGTTCCTCATGCCAGCATGACCCAGTCGTCGATGCCATAGCCAGCCTTCTGAAGCTTTAGCAAGTAGACAAGTGGCAGGCTGTGGTCCTGCAGAGAAATCAACAATATACAAGTCTCCTCTCCTAAAGCCTTCGAAGACTTTGGAATTGTCAGATTCCATGAGCACTAAGCAACGATATTTGCCAAAGACAACAACCATATCAAGATCACAAAGCATTGAGACAGACATGAGGTTGAATCCGAGGGACTCGACAAGCATGACTTTATCCATGTGTCGATCCTTTGAGATTGCAACCCTACCTAGACCCAATACCTTGCTTTTGCCTTTGTCAGTGTAGGTGATATGCTTCAAGTGTGATGGAGATAAAGGAGTGTTCATCAGTAAGCTCTTGTCACCGGTCATGTGATTTGTACATCCACTATCAAGGACCCACTCAGTAGCTTTGGGTAAATCATCCTGCAGATGAATTAGTGCGTCTTACGAACTCATATACTTCAGAGTGAAGAATATGACATCAAATTCATCAGACATATTTCATCAATTAAAGCAACATATGTATATATATAGCAATGTGAGGACGTGAGAAATGAATAAATCATTTCTTCATGATTAGCTTGCGTCCTTTCAAGCATTTCAGGTCTCCAGCAAATTCTTCAGACGATTTAGTTCGTCTGGAGACCTGACCCTGCATAAGAGATTAGTTCTTTTTCTTCACCACCCACATCTGGAGGGGTGGCAAAGAGTTCATCATTCTGCGAGCTCCATAAGAGAAAGGTGGCATTGAAGCCAGAGTGCTTCGTTTCACAGGAGAGGGATTAGCATAGACATATGAGTAAGCAGAGAAATTCTTCAAGGACTTATGAATATAATGATTTGAAGAATAATGCACATAATCAGAACTTAGATTTTCCCTGCGAAACAGAAGCGTTAGCATGATGATGATCATGTGAGGACTTGGATCCATGTGAGGAATTTGATCCATAAGAGGACTTGGATCCATATGAAGACTTTGGTCCATATGAAGAATTTGATCTGGGGTTCTTATTCTTCACAGGTGGTGTCATGAGGACATTCACCTGAAGACTTTCAAGGCACCTTTTGGGAACCCAGATTTTCTTCATAGGGGGACCATTCCTGCAGTTAGATCCAACATATCTAGCAAATACTTCACCATTCTGATTTTTGAACAGTTTATAGTTGGAGTCAAATGACTCATCAGATGAATATGAGGATTCACAAGTAAAGCCAGATAAAGTGGATGGATCTATGGGAGGTCCCTTCGCAGCAACCCATGAGGTTTTGGGATACTGCTCAGGTTTCCAGTAGGTTCCATCAGCATTGAGTTTCCTCTCAAAGGCAATACCCTCTTTCCTAGGGTTCCTGTTCAAGATCTGTTTTTTGAGCACATCACAAAGAGTCTGATGCCCTTTGAGGCTTTTGTACATGCCTGTCACATACAATTCCTTCAACCCTGCATTTTCGTCAGTGATACTAGTGGTATCCTCGGATGAGGGATTTGTGACCACAGAGATAGTTGAAGAATTTGCAGCAATAGAAGCATTTGAACTTTCAGGTGGAGAATTAGCAGTTTCACGTTCAATGCATTTCAAGCATGGTGGAATAAATTCTTCCTGAGCGGAACTGATCTGTTGAGCAAGTAATGAATCATTTTCCTTCTGAAGATCTTCATGACTCACCCTTAGCTTCTCAAGATCTTGCTTTCTTTGAAGAAATTCATAAGAAAGCTTCTCATGGTCGGCTAAGAGAGCTTCATGATGACCTTGAAGGTTGTCAAACTTAGACTGTAGTTGCTGAAGATTATCAGTCAGTGTTTGAGTTCGATCCATTTCCTCACCTAACAGGTCATCGCTTTTGTCTAGCATATTTTGAACCTTTTCCAAAGCCTTTTGTTGTTTAACAACAATATTAGCAAGTTTGGAATAGCTAGGTTTGAGGTTATCATCAGATTCATCCTCACTTGATTCAGAGGAGGGATATTTGAGTACCTTGGCACCTTTTGCCATGAAGCAATAGGTGGGAGCATAGTCATCGTTGCCGTCATCAGCAGTGTTGGGGAAGCCATTTTCCTCAGTGTTGAAGATGGACTTGCTAACGTAAGCAGTAGCGAGGGCTAGGCTCGCCACACCAGAGTCTGACTCCTCAGATGCCTCCTCTTCCTCATGTTCCTTAGTTTCAGCTTCAGAGTCCATTTCCTTGCCAATGAATGCCCGAGCCTTTTTGGAACTGCTCTTCTTGTGAGATGAAGACTTTGAAGATTTTGACGATGAGAACTTTGAAGATTTCTTCTTCTTCTTTGAGTCATCGGAACTGTCATCCTTGTATTTCTTCTTCTTTGATTCCTTCTCCCACTGAGGACAATCAGTAATGTAGTGACCAGGTTTCTTGCATTTATGGCAAGTTCTCTTCTTGTAGTCACGGGATGAGGAATCTGATTTCATGTCATCACCTCTTGAGGATTTTCCAAATCGGCCACGTCTAGAGAACTTCTGGAATTTCCTCATGAGCATTGCTAGCTCCTGACTCAGTTCTTCAGGATCACCAAGGCTGCTACCAGAATCTTCATCTTCAGATTCAGAGACTGCCTTGACCTTCAGTGCACGAGATCTACCATAGCTCGGTCCGTAGAGATCTCTCTTCTCAGCTAGTTGGAATTCATGAGTGTTCAGCCTCTCAAGAATGTCAGCAGGATCAAGTGACTTGTAGTCACCACGTTCTTGAATCATCAGTGCCAGTGTATCGAATGAAGAATCGAGTGACCTCAGCAATTTCTTCACCACCTCATGGTCGGTGATGTCAGTGGCACCCAGTGCTTGAAGCTCGTTTGATATGTCAGTGAGGCGATCAAAGGTTTGCTGAACATTTTCGTTGTCGAGTCTTTTGAAGCGGTTAAAGAGATTGCGAAGAACGTCAACTCGAGAGTCATGTTGAGTTGAGACTCCTTCGTTGACCTTGGACAGCCTATCCCAGATAAGCTTAGCTGTCTCCAAAGCACTCACTCTGCCATACTGCCCTTTGCTCAGATGGCCACATATGATATTCTTCGCTTGAGAGTCGAGTTGCTTGAATCTCTTCACATCAGCAGCGTTTACGGAAGGAGTGACAGAGGGAACGCCATTTTCCACAACGTACCAGAGATCGTTGTCAATTACCTCAAGATGCATGCGCATCTTGTTCTTCCAGTAGGGGTAGTCCGTCCCATCGAAGGTAGGACACCCAGCCGAGACCTTGATCATGCCTGCAGTCGACATAACTAAAACTCCAGGTGGTTAAACCAAAATAACACAGAACAAGGGAGTACCTTGCTCTGATACCAATTGAAAGTGCATTATATCGACTAGAGGGGGGGTGAATAGGCGATTTTTACAAATTCGTCACTGGGGAATTTCAAGGTGAGGAAATTCCTAAGCGACGAACTACTTAGCAGCGGAATAAGTACTCAGATGCAAACATAACAGAGCAGTAGCACAGTAATCATGATGAAATGAAAACAAGCACAGAGTACAAGTAGCGTAAACACAGGATAAGCAGGCTGAAGACAAACTGACTGAAGAAATTGAACTGAGGAAATTGAGAAAGTCTTCAGTCAAAGTCTTCAAACAGTAATGATCAAATACATAGCAAGTATGCGAGGAAATGAAAGGGTTGAGGAAATAGAACCAGTAGCTCGGTGAAGACAATGATTTGGTAGACCAGTTCCAACTGCTGTGACAGTTGTACGTCTGGTTAGAGCGGCTAGGTATTTAAACCTAAGGACACACAGTCCCGGACACACAGTCCTCACCGTATTCTCCTTGAGCTAAGGTCACACAGACCTCGCCCAATCACTCGTGGTAAGTCTTCAGGTGACTTCCAAACCTTCACATACTCGGTCACTCGGCAATCCACAATTTCCTCTTGGATGCTCTAGACCATGATGCCTAACCGTCTGGAGGATGCACAGTCCTCAAAGGTAACAAGCATCGGTTCCACACAGGAACAATCTCTTCAGTGATGCTCAATCACTTTGGGTTTGTAGGTGTTTGGGTTTTTGGGTTTTTCCTCACTTGATGATTTTCGCTCAAAGTCCTCGGAGGATGGGATGCTCTAAATGACAAGTGTCAATCTATCTCTCGGAGCAGCCAACCAACTAGTGATTGAAGGGGGCGGCTATTTATAGCCTAGGGAGCAACCCGACATGATAAGACATAAATGCCCTTCAATGATATGACCGTTAGGTGGGTAGGATATTTGGACAGCTGGCGCGCAGCACAGCAACGGTCGGATATTTGAGTATCAAATTCCTCAGGGCTATCATGTTCCTCACTTGTAGGCAATCCGCACTGGCGAATTCCTAACTCCTCAGTCAGAACAAATTCCTCAGAGAACAGAAGAACTTCGTCTCTGTCACTGAAGAACTTGACTAAACTGTATGAGATTTCCAATTGCTTCACTCGAAAGGATTGGGTAGGTGTAGGATTTTGAGTTGAGCATCACTTGGAAAATTTTCCTTAGTTTTACCTCGACCCCCTTTAACAGTACGGTGTTTCCTATGACTCAAGAAGAAGAAAATGAAACTACAAAAACAAAAGTCTTCACGCTTCATAATCCTCGCATGAATATCAAGTCTTCAGGGTCACACCAATTTCTTCACTTTCAAAGTCTTCAAGAAAACCAAAGTCTTCAGTTGAAAACATTCATTTTTAGGGGTCGACAATCATCGTAAATAACAAACTCCTCATAGACTTATAGACCTGTGTACACTCACAAACGCATTAGTCCCTTAACCTATAAGTCTTCAATACACCAAAATCACTAAGGGGCACTAGATGCACTTACACTTAGCCATAGGCTCTATACGGTATGCCATGCTGTATACCGCACCTGATGTGTGCCTTGCCATGTGTCTGGCAAGGGGGTACAAGAGTGATCCAGGAGTGGATCACTGGACATCGGTCAAAATTATCCTTAGAGGAATAAGGAAATGTTTCTCGGTTATGAGGTGATAAAGAGTTCGGCGTAAAGGGTTACGTTGATGAAAGATTTAACACCAATCCGGATGACTCTGAGTAGCAAACCAGATACGTATAGTGGAGCAGCCATTTGGAATAGCTCCAAGTGGAGCGTGGTAGCAGCATCTACAATATGACATAGAGATTTGCAAAGTACACGTGGATCTGGATGTTGCAGACCCGTTGACTAAAACCTCTCTCACAAGCATAACATGATCTAACCCCAGAACTTATTGGGTGTTAATCACATGGTGATGTGAACTAGATTATTGACTCTAGTGCAAGTGGGAGACTGTTGGAAATATGCCATAGAGGCAATAATAAATTGGTTATTATCATATTTCCCTGTTCATGATAATCGTTTATTATCCATGCTAGAATTGTATTGATCAGAAACTAAAATACATGTGTGGATACATAGACAACAACATGTCCCTAGTGAGCCTCTACCGGACTACCTCATTGATCAAAGATGGCTACGGTTTCCTAGCCATAGACATGAGTTGTCATTTGATAACGGGATCACATCATTAGGAGAATGATGTGATGGACAAGACCCAAACTATAAACGTAGCATGTGATCGTATCAAGTTTATTGCTATCGTTTTCTGCATGTCAAGTATATGTTCCTATGACCATGAGATCATGCAACTCACTGACACCGGAGGAGTACCTTGTGTGTACCAAACGTCGCAATGTAACTGGGTGACTATAAAGGTGCTCTACAGGTATCTCCGAGGGTGTCTGTTGAGTTGGCATGGATCAAGACTGGGATTTGTCACTCCGTATGATGGAGAGGTATCTTAGGGCCCACTCGGTAATGCACCATCACAATGAGCTTGCAAGCAATGTGACTAATGGGTTAGCCACAGGATCTTGTATTACGGAACGAGTAAAGAGACTTGCCGGTAACGAGATTGAACTAGGTATGGAGATACAGACGATCGAATCTCGGGCAAGTAACATATCGATAGACAAAGGGAACTGCATACGGGATTAGCTGAATCCTTGACATCGAGGTTCGACCGATAAGTTCTTCGTAGAATATGTGGGAACCAATATGGACATCTAGGTACCGCTATTGGTTACTGACCGTAGAGGTGTCTCGGTCATGTCTGCATAGTTCTCGAACCCGCAGGGTCTACACACTTAATGTTTGGTGACAATATAAGTATAGTTGAGTTGTTTTGGTGGTAACCGAAGGTTGTTCGGAGTCCCGGATGAGATCCCGGACATGATGAGGAACTCCGAAATGGTTTGGAGGTGAAGATCGATATATAGGACGAAGGGAATCGGAGTCCGGAAGTGTTCCAGGGGCACCGGGCTATGGCTAGGATGACCGAAAGGGGTTTCGGGGGCCCCCGGCAAGTGTTGGGGGGCCTCATGGGCCAAGAGGCAGGGGCACACCAGCCCACTAAGGGGCTGTGCGCCCCCCTCACCCCATCCTACGAGGCCAGGAAGGGTGGTGCGCCCCCTAGGGCTGCCTCCCCCTTGCTTGGGGGCAAGGCACCTAAGGGGAGCCACCCAAAACCCATCTAGGGTTCCCCTTGTGGCCGCCGCCCCCCTAGGGGAAACCCTAGGGGCGCCACCCTCCTCCCTCCCCCCTATATATAGAGGGATAGAGGGAGGGCAGCCGCACCCATCTATTCCACGGCGCTGCCCTCCCTCTCCCTCGTAGTCCTCTTCCTCTCCGTAGTGTTTAGCGAAGCTCTGTTGAGATTCCACCACCACCACCACCACCACGCTGTTGTGCTGCCGGAGGACTCGAGCTACTACTTCACCATCACTCGCTGGATCGAGGATGTGAAGGCGTCATCAAGCCATATGTGTGTTGAACGCGGAGGTGCCGTCTATTCGGCACTTGGATCGGGAGTTCACGGGACGGATCGTGATTGGATCGCGAAGACGTTCGACTACATCAACCGCGTTTCTTAACGCCTCCGCTTAGCGATCTACAAGGGTATGTAGATGCAATCTCTCCTCTCATAAATGTTCATCTTCGAGATTGATCTTGGTGAGCGTAGGATTTTTTTTGTTTCCCATGCAATGTTCCCCAACACAGAAACCATCAACGAGTCCAGAGTGTTTGACGGTGCTCCAAACGGGTGCACACGCCCGTTCGAGGGGTCGTTTGACATCCTCGACCAGAAGCACAAAAAGAACAGAGCAAACGACGGCGTTCAAAACGGGCGTCGACGTCCGTTTCATCTGCACGCAGGCAAAGGTGAGTTAAACCGAGCTGAAGACGGCATTCCATGCGGGCGCTTGCGCCTGTATGAGCGGTTGTTTTACACGTCAACGTCTCCAATAAGCCTGAGGAAGGACGTATTTTGCCCCCATCTCTCTCTTTTCTTCTTCTTCCTCGAAACCTCTCCAAACCCCAGCAAAACTTTGCCCGATCTCTCTACTCGTTCATTTTTAGTCCGAATCCTTCCGTGTGATCAATCTACGGTATGTTTCCCCTTCGATCCCCAACTTATTTTCGCAAATCCATGTTCTACATGCCTAGCATTGCCATGACTAGGAGATGACTAGGAGACGCAAATAGTAATGGCAATATGCACGTGTCATGAAATTGGTCCTGATATGATAGGTATTCAAGCGGGATATAATAAAAACTTACATGTAGATCACTGAATACGATATGTTTGATTCCTTGCAATAGTTTTGCGATATTAATATGGTAATATGTGGGGGTACTAGTGAATGATTGTGGTTTAGTAAGAATATTGGTGTTAAGGTTTGTGATTCTCGAAGCATGCACGCATAGTCTCTAGTTATGCGATGAAGTTGGAGCATGATTTATTATTGAGTGTCTACCTTATGAGTGGCTGTCGGGGACGGGCGATGGTCTTTTCCTACCAATCTATCCCCCTATGAGCATGAGAGTAGTATTTTGCTTCGAAGGCTAATAAACTTTCACAATAAGTATGTGACTTTATGACTAATGGGAGTCCATGGATTATACACATTATTACCTTTCCATCATTTGCTAGCCTCTTCGGTACTGTGCATTGCCGTTTCTCACCTCAAGAGTTGGTGCAAACTTCACCGGTGCATCCCAACCCTATGATATGATACGCTCTATCACACATAAGCCTCCTTATATCTTCCTCAAAGCAACCACCATACCTACCTATTACGGCATTTCCATAGTTATTTCGAGATATATTGCCATGCAAATTCCACCGTTCCGTTTTCATGACATACACATTCATTGTCATATTGCTTTGCATGATCATATGGCTGACATAGTATTTATGGCTCAGCCACCGTTCATCATCATTATGCATGTTACGCTAGCATCATTGCACATCCTGGTACACTGCCAGAGGCATACATATAGAGTCATATTGTCCTAGTTATTGAGTTGTAAGTAAATAAAAGTATGATGATCTGTCCCAGTGGGGAAAGGATGATGGAGACTATGATTTCCCCACAAGTCGGAATGAGAATCCGGACAAAAAATTAATAAAAAAAGTGATAAAAAAGAGGCAAAAAAGAGCCCAACAAAAAAAATGAGAGAAAAAGAAAGAAGGGGCAATGTTACTATCCTTTTCCACACTTGTGCTTTAGAGTAGCACCATGTTTTTCATATAGAGTCTTCTATGTTGTCACTTTCATATAATAGTGGGAATTTACGTTATAGAACTTGGCTTGTATATTCCGATGATGGGCTTCCTCAAATGCCCAAGGTCTTCATGCGCAAGCAAGTTGGATACACACCCACTTAGTTTCCATTGAGCTTTATACACTTATAGCTCTTAGTGCACCCGTTGCATGGCAATCCCTACTTCTCGTATTGACATCAATTGATGGGCATCTCCATAGCCCGTTGATTAGCCGCGTCGATGCGAGACTATCTTCCTTTTTGACTTATCCTTATTAATCTATACCACCGCATTCTATTCCACCTATAGTGCTATGTCCATGGCTCATGTTCATGTATTGCGTGAGGTTGAAAATGCTGAAGCGCGTTAGAAAGTATGATCCAATTGCTTGGCTTGTCATCGGGATAGTTCATGATTAATACTTTATGTTAGGAAGACCAACCATGACAAGGCTATATGATTTTGTAGGGATAGCGTTCTTTAGCATTTTTATTTTGAAAGGCATGATTTTTTGTTGGTATGCCCGAGTATTGATGTCTTTATATCAAATTATAGACTATTGCTTTGAATCACTCAGATCTAAATATTCATACCGTAAAAGGGATTATATGATACACATGTTAGGTAGCATTTCACATAAAAAAATCTGTTTTTATCATTTACCTACTCGAGGACGAGCAGGAATTAAGCTTGGGGATCTGATACATCTCCAACGTATTTATAATTTTTGATTGTTTCATGCTATTATATTATCAATCTTGGATATTTTATATGCCTTTGTGCTATTTTATATCGTTTTTTGGGACTAACCTATTAACCCAGTGCCTAGTGCTAGTTGCTGTTTTTTGCTTGTTTTTGGTTTTCCAGAAAATCAGTAACAAACGGAATCCAAATGCTACGAAACTTATTTATGATTTTTTTCTAGACAAGAGAGACCCTAGAAGCTTTGGGAGGAGACCAGACAGCAAACGAGGGGGCTCGTGCCCTATTGCCTTGTGGGACCCTCGTGGCTCTGCCTGACCTAATTTTGCTTCTATAAATTCTCAAATATTGGGAAACCACCCGAGAGCCACCTGAGACACTTTTTCGCCCGCCGCAAGTTTCTGTTCTTCCGCGATCCCATCTGGAGGCCTTTTCTGGTATTCTGCCGAAGGAGAATCGATCATGGAGGGCTTCTACATCATCCTTGTTGCCTTCCGGTGATGCGTGAGTAGTTAACCACAAACCTACGGGTCCATAGTTAGTAGCTAGATGGCTTCTTTTCTCTCTTTGATTTTCAATACAATGTTCTCCTCGATGTTCTTGGAGTTATATCCGATGTAATCTTCTTTTGCGGTGCGTTTGTTGGGATCTGATGAATTATGGGTTTATGATCTGAATATTTATGATCAGCAATGGAGTCTTTTTTTAACTTTATTGTGCATGATTTTTATAACTTTGTATTTCTCTCCGATCTATCCTTTTGGTTTGGCCAACTAGACTGATTTATCTTCAGTGGGAGAGGTGTTCTGTAATGGGTTCAATCTTGTGGTGCTCTATATCCCAGTGGCAGTAGCGGACAAGACACGTATTTGTATTGTTGCCATTGAGGATAAAACAACGGGGTTTATTCATATTGATTGGGTTTACTTTGTCTACACCATGCCATCTTGCTTAAGGCGCTACTCTGTTTTTCATGAGCTTAATACCATAGATGCATGCTGGATAGCGGTCGATTGGTGGAGTAGTAGTAGTAGATGCAGGTAGGAGTCGGTCTACTTGTCTCGGACGTGATGCCTATATACATGATCATTGCCTTGAATATCGTCAGAACTATGCGCTTTACTATCAATTGCCCAACAGTAATTTTTTCACCCACCATATGCTATATGCGCGGGAGAGAAGCCTCTAGTGAAAACTATGGCCCCCGGTTATACTTTTATCATATATAAAATCCAAAAATACCTTGTTGCAATTTTATTTCCTTTATTTTGTTTTGCAATTTACTTTTCTATCTATCACTATCAGAATTAATCCTTGCAAGAAACGAGTTCAAGGGGATTGACAACCCTTTTGCCCGCGTTGGGTGCAAGTATTTGCTTTTGTGTGTGTAGGTGCTGTTCACGAGGCTTTGTGTGATTCTCTTACTGGATTGATACCTTGGTTCTCACTGAGGGAAATACTTATCTCTACTGTGTTGCATCTCCTCTCCTCTTCGGGGAAGATCCCAACACAGCTCACAAGTAGCACCTGCATCTACTACTATTACTCCACCAATCGACCGCTATCTAGCATGCATCTATGGTATTAAGTTCATGACAAACAGAGTAACGCTTTATGCAAGATGACATGATGTAGACAAAGTAAACTCAAGTAATATGAATAAACCCTATGGTTTTACCTTCAATGGCAACAATACAAATACATGCCTCACTACTCTTTCTGTCACTGGGTGAGGACACCGCAAGATTGAACCCATCACAAAGCACCTCACCCACTGAAGATAAATCAATCTAGTTGGCCAAACCTAACGGATAGATTGGAGAGAAATATAAAGATATAACAATCATGCATAATAAAGTTCAGAAAAGACTCAACTATTTTCAATGAATAATCTGATCATAAACCCATAATTCATCGTATCCCAACAAACATACCGCAAAAGAAGATTACATTAGATAGAACTCCAAGAAGATCGAGGAGAACATGGTATTGAAGATCAAAGAGAGAGAAGAAGCCATCTAGCTACTAGCTACGGACCCGTAGGTCTATGATGAACTACTCACGCATCATCGGTAGGGCAGCAAGGTTGATGTAGAGGCCCTCTGTGATCAATTCCCCTCGGGCAGTGTACCGGAAAAGGCCTCCAGATGGGATTGCGGAAGAAAAGAAGCTTGCGGCGGCGGAAAAAATGTTTCGGGTGGCTCTCTATTGGTTTAGGAATATTTGGAAATTTATAGAGGTGAAATTAGGTCAAACGGGGTTGCATGGGACCCATGAGCTCAGGGGGCATGCCTGGTGAGCTCGTGGCTTTCCCGTAGGTCTTCTGGCCTCCTCCCAAACCTTGTAAGGTCTCTTCTGATCCAGAAAAAATTACCGTAAAGTTTCATCGTGTTTGAACTTCGTTTGATATTGATTTTCTGAAAAGCCAGAGACAAGCAAAAAAACAGCAACTGACACTTGGCACTGAGTTAATAGGTTAGTCCCAAAGAATGATATAAAATTGCATATTAAAGCATATAAAGCATTCAAGATTGATCATATAATAGCATGAAACATCGCAGCGTCCGCCATGGCCACTGGCGCTGCATCTTAGCTTCCTCCAGCGTCACCATCCGCTGCGTCGTAGCTTCCGCCATGGTGGCCGACCATTGCTGCAATGGAGCTCCGGCGGGGCTGCAATGAAGCGCGCCGGAGCTGCAGTGAAGCACCACGGGGGTCGTTGAAGCTTCGTCGAGGCTGCAATGGAGCACTGCCGGGCGCCATCTGTGCTTCGCGCGACACGCCGTGCTGCCATAGAAGCTGCTGCGCTGAAGCTTTTTTTGCTGCAGACGCCACGGGGTGCAAGATGGAAGAACAAAGAGAGAAGACGACAGCTTCGTTTGCTGCCATCGAAGGGCCATCATCCGTCGCATCGGACGGCTAGCTAGGCGGATGATTTCTGAGAGAAATTCCGTAGCCGCCAAATCCCAAAGGCTTGGGTGGCCCAGCTTACACAATTATGATCATCCTTTGAAGTTGTTATCCCAGAGAACATGATGATGACGGGTTTTACCATCACAGTGATTCAAACGATTTAAACACGCTGGTTTGAACGTTGTATTTTAAATGCCGGGACTGGCAAAAAACAGAAAAGAAAAACTCAACGTTGTGCTGCTGGGCTGAAAATTGTTCCAACTGAGCTTCCTGGGCCTGGGCGTTCGCTTGACGTCCGCGTCTTCGCCGCAGTGGCGACGGCGCCGCCCTTGTCCCGCAACTCGACGCCGACCCATCCCCATCCCACGCCGCCGGCTCTTTCCCATCCCCATCCCCATCCCAAACTAGTGAGCGTGAACCCGATGTGAGGCGCGCGAAATCCCTCCGCCATGGAGCATAGTGACGGCGAGACCGCCGCCAAGCGAGCCAAGCTCTCCGCCAGCGGCAGCGAGGACCTCCTCAGCGCGCTATCCGACGACGTTCTCATTCACATCCTTCTCAGGCTCCGCAACACCGCCGTCGCCGCTCGGACCAGCGTCCTCTCCAGCCGCTGGCGCCGCCTCTGGGCCCTCCTCCCGGGCCTGGACTTTCTCCCCGACACCAACCCATACAGCGTACCCGCCGTCCTCGCCGCCCATCAAGCGCCCGCCCTCCGCTCTCTTCGCGTCCTCGCCAGGGACGCCTCTGCCGACTTCATGGCTGCGTGGCTCCCCATCGCCGCCCGCCGCCTCTCCGGCGATCTATTCTTCATCAACACTGTGTCGCCGGACGACGAGGCCGGGGACAGAGGCGCCTTTGAACTGCCATGCTTCGAGAGCGCCACCTCGATCTCGCTCCACTTAGGGTTTCTTGGCATTGCAGTGCCAACCTCCGCCATATCCTCTCGGCTCACCGAGCTTCGTCTGAATAGCTTCCAGGTACAGGGTCCGTGCGTGCTCGGTGACGTTGTATCCTCGGCGTGGTCCCCATGCTTGCAAAGGCTCATCATCAACGATGCCCGAGGCATCGATAAATTCACCATCCGCTCAGAGTCTCTCCTGCAATTGAAGCTGAAGGATCTAGATGGCCTGCAGCAGCTCACTGTCGTGGCGCCGACGCTCAAAGAGCTAAGTGCGATCCTTTGCTTTGCTCCGAATCAACCTATTGCTAACATCTCAGCGCCTGAGCTGGTGTCGCTCCATTGGAACGATGCTTATGATCCATGCTCTGTCCAACTTGGCGAGATGGCACATCTGCAATGTCTGCACGCTGGCATTTTTCTCGTATATGGACCAGTTGATTTTACACCCAATCGCGATTGCCTGAGGATCTTGCAGGACTTCAAGGTCATGCACAGTCTAACCCTCCTACTGCTCTATAATCCGGTGAGTTCAATCTTATATGTGAAGTTATGTCGTCATGGCAAGTTTGTGTCAAGCAAATAAGCCAATAGATAATGAGACAAACATGTAGTTTAACTGAAGGAATGTGTCATTGGGACAATGTGATAAATTGATTATGAGACAAACATGTAGTTTAATTGAAGGAATGTGTCAGTGGGACAATATCACATTCTAAAATAGCCATGCAAATTTCTAGCTTGTTCTATACTTCTATTTGCTCAAATCTCTGTAACAGTTATGTGTTGAGCCTGAGCGCAGCTGATGTTCATCTCTTATATTGTATTGTTTTTTTTCTGACTAGAATATTCGTTATCCAAGAGGATAATGAACTTTTCGACTGTGCTACATTACACTCCTTTGTGATTTACCTACAAACCTTGATGAATGACATGTCAAGGCTCCCGGACATTACATATAATCCTTTTTTGTGGCGTCATCTGAACCTGCAGGATATAGGTAACAATCGATACTTGATGGAAGACATGACAAGGCTCCCTGACATTACATGCTTGTCCCTGACTGTGATGTCAAACGGACATTGCTTTGGTGCCAGCTCATTCCACATTGTCGGACTGTGTACTGGTGTAAGAAAGTTGGCACTCAACTACTTTGAGGTAAAACTATCCTTATTTTCTTTATAACTATTTTTTTTGCGAGAAAACTTCCAATCTATTCATCTTCAATCATGGTAGTACAACGAACACTAGAAATAATAAAAATTACATCCAGATCCGTAGACCACCTAGCGACGACTACAAGCATTGAAGCGAGCCGAAGGCGCGCCGCTGTCATCGTCCCTCCCTCGCCGGAGCCGGGCAAACCTTGTTGTAGTAGACAGTCGGGAAGTCGTCGTGCTAAGGTCCCATAGAACCAACGCACCAGAACAGCAACCGCCGCGGGTGAAGAGTGTAGATCAAAAGGATCAAACCTGAAAACATACGAACGAAGACGAACGACGAACAGATCCGAGCAAATCCACCAAAGACAGATCTGCCGGATACACACCTCCACACGCCCACCGATGATGCTAGACGCATCACCAGAATGGGGGCTAGGCGGGGAGACCTTTATTGATAGAGACGAAGGTGTCCCGATGTTTCGATGAGATGGTGGATATCGTTTTCTGTGGGAGTTGACCTTGACGATCCGACTACGAACGTGCGAGACGTCGCGCCTTAGCAATCGCTATACCAACTTCCAAGGGGTTATTGACCACGCCGGAGCACGATCAACCTGACCACGAGGGTCTGTTTCCTGCGAGCAAACGAAGAACAAGTAAGAAACTGAGATTGCAATCTGAATATTGCGAATATAAGATGAAAGCTTTATTGATCAAGGTGGGGTTCTGTGACGTCTTGGTCTGGTCGTTGAACACAAACGAAGTACGCGAAGTTGCAGCTATGGCGAACTTTTAATCTAAACAAAACCCAAGCAAAAAGCTACTAGATGGATCTACTTATATAGAAGCATAGGGTGGCGGCCAAGGAGGTGGGAGGACGTCCCAAGGCAGCCTAAAACTAACCCTAGGTCGTACAAGGCTCATGGGCCCAAGTGGAGGTGATGCAACACCTTTGGACTTGTAGTTTGACTCGGATTCTGCTGCAGCGTCAGATTGTTTCGTCGATAACTCAATGCTCCGGACGAATTTGAAGGTGAGTCCAATTGGGTTGGAAAGAGCACGAAATCTACTTTCCAACAAAAAAAGAATCACCCAATTCGGAGTCCGTATGAAAGAGTTCTTGCCGTTTTGAGTCAGGTATGTCTGTGCAGTCCGAATCTGAGTCCAGAACGTGAGAGACTTGGACTCTATCTTCTCTTGGCCCAAAAGTGACGTGAGAGGACTTTTTGAACAGCACCTAAACTTCTCTTTTCCCCTTATCTTCATATGTGGATTGTACAAATGTTCCATACACCTGCAATTAGACATGGCACAAAAGTCTGTGAAGTATTTTTGTTCTGGATGACATAAATAAATTATTGCATAGTTTGCATTAGAAATCACCTCACAAATATACATGTATGTAATATTTTTGGTCGTATCCAAGGTAGTCATGTCCTCATCATCCTCCCCTTCTTGAAAACAAAGCCGTCCTCGGCGTTGCTCAATCTGAAATATGGCTAACAAAAGAGACAAGGTGTACATGTTGTATATGTATATGTCATCTATTGTTACTTCCCTTGGTTTTTGCACAGATGACACATGTATACATGAGTAACCTTCATAGTTCATAAAATCTAAAGCCAAAATATTATCACAAGAAGTAGAAGGCATGAAAATATTGCAACTCAGTTTGCACATATAAGTGAAGCCCTTATTCATTTCAAAAGGTTGACAATGTTCATCATTAAACCATCCCAACATTGGTGAATAAATCTTACTTGCATCAAATTTACATGCTACAACATGCTTAAATAAGCAAACATGCAATAAGTCATTTGACACAGAATCATCACCAAGATTAGAGGTCATATCAAAATGATTAAACATTAGCACAATTATTTTCAAACGTATTTGATCCAAATCTGATTTATTCCCTGATTCACATGGCTCTTTCATATTAATAGTTAATTCAATGGGCCCACTCGAAATTGTTGATCTTTTAGTTGTTTGGTCACATGGCAAAGTCAAATTATCAACATAGTCCTCTAAAATAGGTGGTGTGATCAAAGTAGTGGGTAGCTGATCAGATGGTGCATTTAAATTGACAAGGCATTCCTCATTCTCATGTAGAGGTGGAAGATCAGTACCTTTGTCATTACCTCTTATGATCAACTCAGCTGATGTAGCCACTCTCGGGGGTGATGTGTCACATGGTGGAGGTGATGTAGTCCTCACAACAATGGATGTGGTTGTCAAAGTACAACTAGTAGTTGAAGGAACAACCGTATCAACTCTTGGAATGTGGACCGTGTGCTTATTCTCCTTATGGGCAACACGTCGTTTTATTTCCTGTTCAGCTTTGCAAGCAAGACGAAACAAACGGTCCATAGGATAACACTCTTCATGAATTAGTATCTCCTGAATATCGCGGCTTAATCCTCCCCAAAATCTATCCATTAAATCTTCTTCACTTTCTTCTAAAAAGGTATGCAGCAAGGTAGTTTGTAAATCATCATAATATTTTGTTACGGTGTCACTACCTTGTTTTAAATGTTCTAGTTTTTTAATCATGCCACGAGTATAATAAACATCGACGAATCTATCTCTCATGAGAAGTTTTAAATCATCCCAAGTAGTAGGTATATAATCAGGGTATAACCGACAATGTTCGCTCCACCAAACTAAAGCAAAGCTACTAAACGTACTAACCGCAGATTTAACTTTTCTACGCTCATCAAAATTATGAGAAGCAAATATAGCATTTATTTCGTACTCCCATTCAATATATAAATCAGGCCTAAAACGACCAGTAAATGGTGGCATTGAAACATTAACCTGATTATGTGCATTCTGATGTTGTTGCTCCTCTTGTGACGGTTGTTGTATTTTCTTAGGTGGTGGCAAATCTCCCACGATAGATGAAGCCCAAGAACTAACAACTCCGGAACCTGCCATGATTAGTAGAAACAAAAAAAAATCGAGAATAATGTTCCTATGAACTACTAGGATGTGGTGGTAAAGCGCTCACAGTAAAGCAAATATCAATATCTTACAAGTTCTTACCATGCAGCAGGTGGTGACGAGCAACCAGCGGTGTCAAATAACTCCGAAGATTGAGTAAAACGATTGCCAGGGGAACGTACGTATACACGATGTAAAAATATGTGGAGCTGGGTTGGCTATATATGATAGCAAAAGATTAGCAATAATCAATTCAGAGATGCAATGTTGAATAAACGCTCAACGACGGTACTGTGCTGGTCCTAGGCTAGACCGGACTAGAGACGCGAGCCTAGAACACTAATGAGGTCACGGCGTAGCACAACTAGCATCAATAAAGGATATGAAGTAGCTCTGGACAGCAAGATATAAGTGAAGATCACAATGGCAGTAAAGATAATGATGAGAAACAACTACCAAGTAGCATATACCAACAATTCTCTCTCCAACTTTACTCTATAAAAGTTTGTGCCAATTTTATGATAATTTTTTTCAAGAATGGCACTGACTCAAGCTTTCAAATGCAAAAAGAATCACTCAATTCCGAGTTGATATGAGGAGTCAAAAAATTCTAAAACTGGCCTGAAAAACTGGAACAAGCTGTGTTCGCGAACTTCGGAGGGCAAAAAGACCTATTTAGAAGCCGATTTTGAGGTGTCAAATATTGAACTAGCTTCTGCAACTATTTAGATGCGGCTCGTCGCTAGTTTTAATTTGAGTACTCACGGAGCCAAAACAGACTTCGTATGAAAAAGATATGCCTGTTTTACTGAACACTGCGCAAAACAGATTCCAATCCGAATTCAGCTACGAGATTGAGTCTAGATAGATCCGAATTTTGTTTTTTTTTTCTCTCTTTTTTTTCTCACACTTTTTCTTTTCTTTTTCTTTCTCTCATTTTTTTCTCTGATTTTTTTTACCTTTTTTTCTCTCTCTTTTTTTTTTTCAAAACAAACTAGATAAGATGCAGATTGGATCAAGCAAAGATGTGAACGACCTCAACTATGATTATGACAATGAACGGTGGGTACGTGGTGGAAATTGATGAATGGGATGGTGGATAGCGGAAGGAATAATGATGCAGCGGTGGCGTGACTAATGTGAACAGAACTCGAAACTCTAAACGAACTAGGCACTAAGACCAGCAAGTCGACACGACGATGCAACCGATAATTCAACTATACAAGCACTGAAAAGAAAAATGCGAAGGCTCAGACTGGCTTGGATAAAGGATGAACAGATCTAACTTTTTTTGTGGCTTTTTCTTTGGACAATAGGTAAGAAAATAAATTTAATCTAGGGATAACTGGAAATTCTCACCGAGCAACCTGAAAACTGATACCACTTGATAGAGGCGAAGGTGTCCCGATGTTTCGATGAGATGGTGGATATCGTTTTCTGTGGGAGTTGACCTTGACGATCCGACTACGAACGTGCGAGACGTCGCGCCTTAGCAATCGCTATACCAACTTCCAAGGGGTTATTGACCACGCCGGAGCACGATCAACCTGACCACGAGGGTCTGTTTCCTGCGAGCAAACGAAGAACAAGCAAGAAACTGAGATTGCAATCTGGATATTGCGAATATAAGATGAAAGCTTTATTGATCAAGGTGGGGTTCTGTGACGTCTTGGTCTGGTCGTTGAACACAAACGAAGTACGCGAAGTTGCAGCTATGGCGAACTTTTAATTTAAACAAAACCCAAGCAAAAAGCTACTAGATGGATCTACTTATATAGAAGCATAGGGTGGCGGCCAAGGAGGTGGGAGGACGTCCCAAGGCAGCCTAAAACTAACCCTAGGTTGTACAAGGCTCATGGGCCCAAGTGGAGGTGATGCAACATCTTTGGACTTGTAGTTTGACTCGGATTCTGCTGCAGCGTCAGATTGTTTCGTCGATAACTCAACGCTCCGGACGAATTTGAAGGTGAGTCCAATTGGGTTGGAAAGAGCACGAAATCTACTTTCCAACAAAAAAAGAATCACCCAATTCGGAGTCCGTATGAAAGAGTTCTTGCCGTTTTGAGTCAGGTATGTCTGTGCAGTCCGAATCTGAGTCCAGAACATGAGAGACTTGGACTCTATCTTCTCTTGGCCCAAAAGTGACGTGAGAGGACTTTTTGAACAGCACCTAAACTTCTCTTTTCCCCTTATCTTCATATGTGGATTGTACAAATGTTCCATACACCTGCAATTAGACATGGCACAAAAGTCTGTGAAGTATTTTTGTTCTGGATGACATAAATAAATTATTGCATAGTTTGCATTAGAAATAACCTCACAAATATACATGTATGTGATATTTTTGGTCGTATCCAAGGTAGTCATGTCCTCATCATTTATTCCATCTTCAGGGAGCCGCCGCCGTCTCGCCTTCCTGAGCAGAACACAAACCCCAGCAAAGCCCGAAAAAAGATCTAAAAACGGAGCCCTCCCACCGGCAAGGGCCGAGATCCACTCCGCCTTCATGGCCCTAAGGCCACCGGAGGCAGAGAACGCTGGCTTTTTTAGAGGCGGCGGCTGGCTAGGTCGGCCACGTCCTTAGTTTTGTGACTCTATGATGTTTCTTTATAACTATTTTAAACATTTATAATGCTCAAGTTATCAGGTTAGTCACATAAAACAATACACATTTTCACTTTCGGGCATACTTAGACTCAATTGCCAGTTGCCCTACTCTAGGTGTTGGTTTGATACTAATACCTTGTCTCCAAACTTTAATTGTAGAAATTATATGGCTCATGTAAGTGCTAATACTTTCATCTTCAAGTTTAGCAAAGAGGTGTAATATTTTCTAATGTATGTGATGATATATGGCGCTTCATTGCCTGGCAGGCTCAGTCGCACGCTCAATCTTGATAACACACTTAAAGCAAGTTTTTTTCCGAAAAGGAGGTTTACCCTGGCCTCTGCATCGAGCGAGCGATGCATACAACCATCTTTATTGCATTAGTCAACAAGCTCTTACAAAATAAATACATAGATCAACCCAAAGCCACTTTTCTGACGAAAACTGTCGCCCTACCTACAAGATTGATGATGTGCCCTGACCGTGCGCCACGCACACCAGGAAATCCGGTGGCCTCACCAAGCCACCCGCCGGCTTGCCTGGAGCACCAACCGGTCTAGCAGACCCTCAATGTGCACTGCATGCGCATGCTGTAGAATCCTTCATCGCCGTCTTCCGCAGTCTCATCTCCAGGAGCAATCAATACACGGATCTTGCCAGACCCTTATGTCGTTAATGCCACCATGCCACCATGAAGCCAAACAACGTCTGCCTCCTGCGCGCGTCCATCGAATGGTATCCAGCGCCGAGACCCCGCCGCACCTTGCTGCCAAGACTCGCTGTCGTCAATACTGTAGATGGCACGCCGCTCCACCTTGGTCACCGCATGAGAGTTATACGGAGACCTGCGCCCAGCCACCAAGCCAAACACTTATCCCTCCAGCCGGTGTACAACCCCAAAGATGATGCCCCCATGGGGGTAACGATGCAGGAACCTCGTCATCATCCGATCCGGAAAGCCTGAATCTGGGGTTTCCCTCGGGGCACACACGAAACGCGAATTGCCCCACAACGCCTCCAACGAGGTAATGACGTCTGCAGGCGCCGCCGTTGATGGTTCTTCCCGAAGCCGAACCAAGCTTTCGCTGGCAAATTCACGCCCATCCCCGGCTGGACCACCAGATCGACCTCCTTCATCATCCTGCACGCCCATGGGTGACGTTTGCCATCGGGAAACCGCACGACCGGAGTCGCACCACCCCCCGGAACCGCCGCCCCGCCTGGGTGAGCCATCGACGACGGAGGGGCCCTCTCCGCTGCGCCTCCGACGCCGGACGACGCACACGTCCAGGACACCTGCCGCGAATCTCCACCGCAACCGCATCCCAGAGCCGCGGCGGAGGAAGGCCCCGCCGCCGCCATCATCCCCCGCCTGGGCTTTGCCCCACGGAGCTCCGGCGGCGGCTCGAAGCCCTAGATCGGATCGGGAGGGAGTGGATCGAGGAGAGGGGTGGCGGCGGCTCGAGGAGGGAGGAGATCGGGAACAGTCTCTAGTTGAACCCTTTCTTCTACCCACTCAAAGCAAGTACTTGAAGATAATTTTATTTTCTTACGATATACTTTTCTAAGAGGTTTCATTGAAAATGAAGTCCAAAGGTCAAACTGAACATCATCATTCTTAAGAATTCATGTAACTTCTATAAGAGTGTTTGTCCTACCAGTTTCTCTTTGTACATAACAAACATATTTTCTGCAGTATGCTGGCTTCAAACTATTTCCGGTTGTTGTTCTTTTGTAGATGTGCTGACACATCTCGAAGTACTCAGGCAGTCTGACAAATTATAATTTCGTCTCTTTTTTGTCATGAAACGTATCGGTTAATCTTACAAAGTTGATATGCTCCTCACTTCAGGCACAGACTCCATGCCCATCGAGTTGCATTTGTGATCAGCCAACACACTGGAAAACTGAGAAACTTGTGCTCGATTGCCTCCAAGTAGAAATTAGTGAACTATCAGGAACTGAACATGAAAGTGATTTTGTGCAACGGTTATTCAGTTGGGCAACGGCCTTAAAAAAGATGACAATATCTTTTCATCACTCAATTACGGAAAGCAAGGCCAAGGGGTTGTGCCAGATGTTACGAAGCTTCTCCAAATCGGAACTACATATGGAATTTTATGTGCACCGCTGTTTGGTGGGGAAAGTTCTGTATGTTCCTGAAGATTACTCACACTGATCTGCCAATTCTCACAAGCTTCTGGTTTGCTTGGTCCTAATGTTGGCATGCTCAGGAGTGGTGACGAATTCATGTTGCCAGAATATGTCAATGCTGTTGGGATCGTCTTTCTGGGATGCGTGTTTATCTCTGTAATCTGTATGCAACTATGGATGCTAATTAATTTGCTACAATATTAGCAGCTTACCCTGACTTCTATCGATGCTGAGAGCATTTGTTAAGTGGGGTGCAGTGCACTGCTAGTTAGTAGTCTCATGGTGATTTCTGCTATGAATTTCTGTTATTGTAATGGTACCCGGGACTGGAAGCTCACTCTTTTGATATCTTTTGCTGGAATTTGTGTAAAGGTATGGTTCTTTCATGAATTGTGAGACTGAAATTAAGTAACTTGGTCTCATATATGAATTCATGTCATGAAGCTACATGTCCAATGGTCTTTCATGTTGGGTGAATTACGATAAGCTGTTTAGATGGGAGATTAATATCCAGAGCATTAACTGCTAATCAAAGCTGGTGGTTTTGTCATGTGACGTGCACTTACGAATCTACTGCAGAGGGCAAGTGTTCCAAAGAAGGTTGCCCGAACAAGACTCCTAGCCTGAGGTAATAATTAGTCTTCCTGCCTATACTTTTATTCTTGTTGGTAGGTCACCCTTGGTTAATAATGTATGATTGATGGTTTGATGTTGTCAAGGCTGTGCATGAGTTTTGTTGAAACCTAACAAAAATGGGCGTCGACTCTAGGTACCGTGGTTTTGCACTCGAAGAGTGGACAATAATAAAATAAATATGCAAGTTGAAGATATCAGTAAAAGGAAGACTTTTATGTGGTATCTTTGCCGAGGAAGTTGTGCTGACAAAGGACAATCTTGCTCGCTGCAACCGGCAAGGAAGCAAGAAGCATTGTTTTTGTGCCCATGGCAAGACAATTAAACCCCTCTTTTTTTAGTGCAAGTTTGCGCATTCTATGTAGTCAGTCATCTAAATAATGTTCAATTTGTATCCGCCAAGAAGTGTTGCCAATTTGTACGGTCATTGTTCGATGACATACCTAACAAGTTTTGTATGCTAATAAGGGTGGATGCATCTGCCTTACTATGGGCGCTTAGACTATGTAGAAATGATTTGATTTTCAATGTAAAAGTTCATCTCCGATATCTACTGTTGGACGAATTGGCTTCATACGGGGTCTACACTACTCCGAATGAAGCACCAACCGCTGTTGACAATGGTGTGTACGCGATTGAAGCATATTATATTTTGTGTTAATAAAAGTGTCCTTCATCAAAACGGACACAAAGTATTCACGTGACGATGAATCCACAGCTAAAGTGGTAGTATCTTATTGGTAAACCAGCTGATATTGTTGATTGTGAAATGTTTATAGTCTAGGTGGGGTCACTTCCTCCTGAAATAACAGGGCTCACCGGGAGGAATATGGACATGGTGGTTGATGTCACCGTGTCAAAAGTTTCCTTGTGGAGAGACAACATATGATTCCAGATTGTCAAGTTCTATCCATCAAGGGAGTGATACAGTATTTGTTTGGCTTGCACCATTGGTGGTGGTGGTGGCGGCACGGCACCTCTGACATGACGTGAGAATTTTTTGTTCCTAGACTGAGAATATGTAAAGGAGCGGCCCTGAGCCTTAAGAAGGACAGTGGTTTCTTCACCGAGTATCAGCGATAGACATATTTGAACAAGTCTCGTTTTGAAGTCTCAAACGTAGAAGAAAGAATATTTTCTATTAAAAATTTGAACAAGTCGATGAATTTTCTTCATCATAACTTAAAAACCCGCAGAAGCGCACAACACCTTGAGCCCCACCACAAAGAAAACCATCCAAACAGCACTGGCGCAGCACGATGTGAACCATTGGGAGCTGACCGCACTGCAGCTGTTAGTTGTAGCTGGTTGGTGGCGTTTCACTGTCCATTGGGACCTCCTTTGGCTGTGTCATTCATCCCGTTCCTAGCTCCGTCCCTTGGTGCTCACTTGGACAGTGCCACCACCAAGGCCTCTCGCTCCTTTATTAGCTACCATGAGACTGACACAAAGTCGAGAGACGCAGCAGCCATTCCACCGGCAGCAGCAACCTACAAGCAGTGCAGATCTGCTAGAGAGGGAGGGAGGGCATGGGCAGCTCATCAGGGCTCGTCGACTGGAGGGGAAGGCCGGTTAACCCCAAGAAGCATGGAGGAGTAAGAGCTTCCATCTTCATTCACGGTATGGAATTGGAACGGAACACCTGCATACTGCATCGTTCATGTCATCCTAAGTTCCTTTGATTTGCTCGCTCCAGTAGTCTTGCCCATCCCATTTTTGTCAACAATGATAACCTTCTTCGCTTGAGTTAGTATATGTGTAAACAATCGATCCATTTGGATTTTTCTCGCACACACTTTTTCTCCCTCTAGCTAGCTAGCAAGCAGGTTTCTTGCGCACTTTTCCCCTGCCATGCTGCTGACTAGCTAGCAGTAGCAGGTCACTCTCACTCCCACTTTTGCCATCAGTCGTGTGTTTCCACAAACCATACTCAGCAGAAAGCTTAATCTTTTTGGCCAAGATTAGAGATGTTAATCGACGCTTCACATTCATTTTTCTAATCTGTTCTTATGCATGCAGCTCTGGTGCTGCTGAGCAACGCTGCCAACATCGCCAACATCATGAACCTGGTGACCTACCTTCGCGGCACCATGCACATGGGGGTGGCGGAGGCCTCCACCACGGCCAGCAACTTCTTCGCGGCGCTGCAGATGTTTTCCATCCCGGCGGCCTTCCTCGCCGACTCCTACATCAAGCGCTTCTACACCGTCCTCATCTTCGGCCCGATCGAGATTCTGGTACTACTCGCTCGATCTGTAAACAAATACTTCCATGTTTTTAGGAGATGGATTTTGTTTTTGTTACTTTTTATCCATGGAAGTGGAATGAATTTTTTTTTTAATTTTTTTTATCTACATCAAGCCTCTCATGCATGATTGCTCCATTATGCGTTCCATTCAGTAACAGTCAGTAGTATTTCCCAACTCAGGAATCTAGTCAACGTTTTAGCCTGATAGTACACCTTGAGTTTAATGCTACGTACGAATACGACTAGCTAGCTAGTAGCAAAGGTGTTGGATTTTTCCATCAAGCGCTAGACAAAGGTGCCATGGGCGCTATCGGCACGTCAGCGGGAGCGGAAAAAGGTGGAGCGACGATCAAAGTGGCATATGTGGGGTCCACACAACGGGGGAGTTGGTGGGACTGTCAGCTTCTCTTCTTTCTCGTGGGAACCAAAATATCAACGAGTTTCTAGAAGGCCTGAGACCATTTACTGCCTTCTCATTTAGTTTCAGCTCCACGCTTCTTATTTTTAAGTCCCATCACTTTTACTCTTACAAGAGCTTTGCTACACCTACTAAACCAAAGGGTAGCTACGAAATTTACGTAAATAATGAAGTGACCTTATTTGATTGGATGACACGGGCCTCACCCTGAAAATCGTTGGGGAGATTAGTGAGGATTAGGAAGAAGGGAGTACCTAGAACTCATCTAGATGAGATATAATTTGGTCTCATTCACCTGAAAAACAAGAACAGATACAACCCACGTCAGCACACACGCATCTTATAGCATCACATCCAATGGCTATAAAAGGTGAATGAGATCAAATTATATCTCATCTAGATGAGTTCTAGCAAAACTGTAGGAAGAAAGGGTGATTTACTTATTGCCAACTAAAACTAACCCTGTAAAACCACCGTAAAAGTCCCCCAGTGTAGCATTACTCGTCTAGTGGACTGGGTGTAGCATTTTTGCTTTTACAGATGGACTAGGGCATACTCTTTGTCGGAAAAAAACTGACACGTGATATCCAGGTTCGGCATAAAACAAATATTTTATGCTAAAGTAATATAATAAAGATGACCGTGTGCATCGCTTGATCCAGAGGCCGTGGGTTATTCTCCTTTCCGAAAAAAATAAAACAAATATTTTGCTAGAAATTACAAACTAGACCCTCAAACCATCTAATTATATTTAGGACCGGATGCAGTGTTGGCTTTATTCCGACGAAATCTTTAGGACCGGCTATATATATGTCGCCTAAAAGTTTATTTTGGGTAAGTAAGGACTAAGGAGTAGTAATCTAATCGGTGTAACGGCTAGTCGCTGTGCCTAATCTCACATTCAGAGCACTTGTCATTGATCGCATTTGCATTTGCAGGGCTACATTCTACTAGCAGTGCAAGCGCACGTCCCATCTCTGCACCCGCCACCCTGCAGTCCCACTGGCGCGCAGACCTGCGAGCGGGTCCGTGGCTCCAACCTGAGCCTGCTCCTCCTGGGCCTCTACCTGATCCCCATCGGCGACGGCGCGGCGCGCGCGTGCCTGCCGGCGCTCGGTGGCGACCAGTTCGACACGGCCGACCCCGTGGAGCAGCGGCAGGAGACGAGCTTCTTCAACTGGTACACCTTCGCCGTGTCCTCGGGCGGCTTCGTCGGCCTGGTGCTCGTCGTGTGGGTGGAGAACAGGAGAGGATGGGACATCGGCTTCACCGTGTGCGCCCTGTGCGTGCTGCTGGGGATGCTCATATGGATGGCCGGCTTCCCTTTCTACAGGAACCAGCTGCCCGGTGGAAGCGCGATCACAAGAATCTTGCAGGTTTGTTTATTCAGATTCAAGACTACAATCCGTTCCTAGTAATAATGATGGCAATTCCACCAAATACTTGGCATCAAACAGGTTCTTGTGGTGGCATTCAAGAAAAGAAATGTTCAGTTGCCTGACAATGCAAGTGAACTCAAGCAAATGAACCAAGATGATCACAATGTCCTTGAAGAGCTGCAGCGAACAGATGGCTTTCGGTAAGTAGCTCGGATCCAAATCTAAAGAAGAGCCCTGAAATATACTCCTACTTGGCTGAAGCTAAAGCTTCCTACAGGTGCCTCGAGAAATCGGCGGTAGAGACCGGCGAGACAGGGCCATGGTCGCTGTGCACCGTGACCCAGGTGGAGGAGACCAAGATCGTCCTCCGGATGGTGCCCATCTTCCTCAGCTCCGTCCTCGGATACATCCCGGTGCCGCTCATCCTCAACTTCACCGTGCAGCAGGGGAACACCATGGACACCAAGCTAGGGAGCGTCCACATCTCCCCAGCCACGCTCTTCGTCATCCCGACCGTCTTCCAGATGGTGATCCTCATCCTCTACGACAGGTTCATCGTCCCGTCCCTGCGCAGGATCACAGGATACGTGGGCGGCGTCACGCACCTGCAGCGCATCGGGATCGGGTTCCTCTCCGCCACCGTGGCCACCGGCGTCGCCGCCCTGGTGGAGGCCAAGAGGAAGAGGGTCGCGGAGGACAACGGCCTCATGGAAGCCACCACCGGGATCCCCATGTCCGTCTTCTGGCTGACGGTGCAGTTCTTCCTCCTCGGGGTGGTGGACGTCACCTCCTTCGTGGGGCTCCTCGAGTTCTTCTACAGCGAGGCGTCGACGGGGATGAAGTCCGTTGGCAGCTCCATCTTCTACTGCATCCTCGGGGTGTCGGCTTGGCTGGGGAGCCTGCTCATCCAGGTGGCCAACCGGGTCACCAGGCGCGCCGATGGGACGGGAGGCTGGCTGGACGGGACCAACTTGAACATGGGCAAGCTTGAGAACTTCTACTGGCTGCTTGCTGTGCTTGAGCTGGTGTCGCTCGTCGTCTACACCTTGTTCGCGAGGAGGTATGTGTATAGGAATGAGCAAAGGGTTGTGGACACCAAGGTTCCAGTGGAAGGTGCCACCTTTGGCGATGTGATGATCTAGACTAGACTAGACTAGATGATGATACACGACCAAACTAGAAAAATGCAAACTTCAATTGTGACATACAACTACCACTAAGAGTGTTTTTGACTGGACCAATGTGGATGGGCCGGGATGTTATATGACTTTTTTTTAGTGTTTCACTACCGTGTAAATTATAGGAAAAAAATAACATTTGATGTGCTCAAGGTAAAAGAAAAAGCAGACATAAGAAAATAAAATCGTTACTCTAAGAAGGCCATTTTTGAAGCGCTTTTTTGTTTCTTTACCCAAAGTATCACGAATGCCATCTGTTCACAAAAATGTATACGTAGGGAGCACTCAATAATATTTGAAGGACAAACTCAGTGTTCAAAGCTCCTATCCCAGGCAGGATCTGGGAAACGATTATATGAGGAATGTTTTACCTCTCTGTAGTGCAATGCAGACAGGTCGCGTCGAATTCAGGACCTTTTGGCACAAGTGGAAAATACTTCACCAACACTCCAGGCCTATCCTTCACACTCAACAATGTTTATCTCCAAAAAAAAAAATCTTGCAATTTTTCAGAATTTACTGTTCATCTAGCATAATGCACCTGGGAACAGAATGACACTCTCAAATGATGGGTTGTTTTGGGATGTACATTACAACTAGTTCGTTAATTTTTAAAATAATATTCAAGAATCTAAAATATGTTCATTGTTGTTTTAAACACGGATTTAGAATAATATTCTTCAATTTTAAACAAATGTTTCAAAATTTATAAAATTGTTTATGGATTTTTAAAATGTTCCTGGATTTATAAAATATGCTTGAATTTAAAAAAATCATGAATTTTTAAAAATGATCACGGATTTGAAAATTGTTCATATAAATATAAAATGAGTAATAGAAGAAGAAGAATTAAATGCCAAAAAAGAATAAAAAACAGTACAAAAAGCAACATGTTTTCTTTTACGAAAAGAATGGGGAAAAGAAAAAACGGACAGAAAACCAGTGCAAAAGCTAGCAGAATGGACGAGAAAAATGTCACTAAAAAATAGTGAACGGGAAAAAAGCGGCTGAAATGTGTCTGCGGCGTGTTTTTATGGAAAGATTACTATTCCACGCAACGAGCATGGAATAGAAAATTCCATTAACTAGTCAGAACTTAGAAGGTACCTACTCCCTCCGTTCCACTCCGATGCTACCATGTGTCACGCCTTGAGCATACTGTCCAAAACTTTATTTATTTATTACATTTTTTTTGGATTTTTTATGTTTATTCCTCGCCGGAATTGTTCAGTCCGCGTGCAACACATGAGCAACCGTAGGGTTTGGCCAAGAATCTAAGACCACCTTAAACTCTAACATGGTTATGAGCTCATGTTGTATAAACAAGATTTCTTTTAAATGGGATGAGTCCCCACTCCTTCGGCGCAGTCGAATCGCCAAACGGAAGAGTGGAGCGGGACCAAGGATGTGGAGGAGACTTGGTGGCGGATAGGGTTAGGAAAAGGTTGTCACAAGCACATGTTTTTGTCTCGGTGACAACATTTTGAAACATATTAAGTTGTATTCTGGTATGAGAGGATCTCGTTGTTCTTGTTCACGTTTAGTATGTACTCTCTCTATTCACAAATATAAGATGCCCTAACTTTTTTTAGTGTATATATAGATATGTTTTAGTGTGTTTGTTCACTCATTTCAGTACGCATGTACTTCATATTAAAATATCCAAAACATCTTATATTTATGAACAGAAGAAGTACTAATTGAGATGGAGATACACTTGTTACTTTGGGAGGGTCCATCGGACGAATGCTGTTTACGTGCATTTTGAAAGTCATATATGTGACAGATGGTGTGTGTGCGTGAAATTTTTAAGTCATATATGTGCATGATTGTAAGGTCCATCTGACAGCGGGACACGATTACATAAATCTAATGGCTATCATTTATCCGATTAAGATGAGACCACCAAAAGAAATGTTGGATGTTTCTAATTTTTGTGAGAATTTTCAGAATATTTCTCTATTTTTAACATGTAGTAGGCTTTTTCGTATATAATAAAATAGTGGGGGCCGCAATTTGTTATGTATGTTCTGAAAACAAGTTAACTAGATGTGACTCGTCTCACCTTATGGCGCTCTTTTTTACACTTATTGTACTGTTTTTACACTTCAATTCATATGTTGTTGATACCTATTTTATTGTCTGATCTTGGAACATTTGCTGAATTGCTATATTAATTGATACCTTGCACATACTCGAGGAAAAGGAGGTGTGTTTTTGCAACAACCCTCCACTAACAGAGTTTTAGCTGTACTCTAATCTTAAATAAAATGGAATGAAAGTTTTCTCTAATCTCAAATAAAATGGAATGAAAGATTTGTCTGATTGTAGATACGTAGACAAGTGCATCTACTACCTTATAAAATACTACATGAATTCTATCTACTATCCTTGTAAAAACACGAAGAGCAACGAACCAAATCAATCTTACCTGTACATATTTCTAATCCTACGGTGCACACGTGGCTTCTATGTTTAGCACCAGACATATTTAGCGCTAAAGTCTCTATCTGATCTTAACCGTCAAAGTATGTTGATCCAAAGACGCAGACTGCCTCATTAGTGTTTTACATGGAAAGTAGTTACCTCTTAATAGTTGTCTATAATGAAGAGCGGTGTTTTGGTTCTTGGGTGCATCTGCAGTCGCGGATGAACTGTAAAATCATTTAAAATAGCAAAACAATTCAAAAAAATCTGATTTTTTTTTGTGATGCTATATACTCATGTGCGTGAAGTCCGTACCAAATTTCGTGTAGTTTGGACATCTCAGTAGCTTTCAGCAAAAACATAAAATTGGGGTATGTGAAAGTTTACTGTTCATGCACTGTTTGAAGCGATTTTGTTTTTTTGCCACGAGCTCCTCAGATGTCCGAACAAGCTGAAATTTGGTACGGACATCACACACTTGAACATCTTTCATGCAAAAAAGAATCAGATTTTTTTTAGTATTTTTTGAATTTACTGTTTACCAGGAGCAGATGAACCCGGGCTCAGAAATGAATAGTCGTCGATAATTAGGCTTCATAATTCTTCTAGAATCTGCTCCATCCCCCCAAAGACTACACCAAAAATACCGAAGATATAGGACAATAATTGCCTGACCAAGGAAAAGTTCTTATTGAATATAAGTTGAATTCCCCGCAAAAAACAACTAGTGATAGGAAAAGAAGAAGATTAACCGATTGGATCTGGATGTGGTGGACAGATTGACCAGCCAAAGTGTGCAATTTATCATCGAAATGCATGATGCGTACCAACATGCGAATAACTTAATGGAAATTTGAATGAATTTAACTTGATGAAGAAAAAACAGGCGCATCGTTTTACTAGTTACACACAGACGACAGACCCTTCATCACAAAGGTGGACAGACGGATTCGCACTTCAAGCACATATACTAGCACTAATTTCACGGCTCATCTGTGGAGCGTCTCCCGTACAATGTGGAGGGTGGAACTGGAGGCATTCAAATCCTTGCCATCTTGGGCGCGACGACGAGCGGGTTCTGGCGCGCGATCTGCTCGCGGCCGGCTGCCCTGTAGTCGAAGAAGCAGCCGTGCGCGTCGGCGTGGCGGTGCGCGCCGCAGTAGGTGGCCCCGCACCGGCACACAAACCCCAGCAGCCCCACCTTCCTCTGGCACGCGCTGCATCGCTTCTTCGTCGTCGTCGACGACGGCGTCTCCTCCTCCTCGCCTCCGGCTTTCGTCAGCGTGATGGTCAGCGACCGGAGGCCGGACATGACGGCGTCATCAAAGGCCACGACGTCGAGCAGCTGCCGCTCATTGTAGCATCTGGAGCAGAGATCGCTGGTCGCGGCGCCGCCGAAGAACCCGCAGCCGTTGGCGCACAGGGCCGCGCCGCCGGCCTGCTGCCTCGCGTCCATGCTCCTGATCGTCGAGCAAGAGGTCGATCGATTTGCGATCAGGTGAGGTCTCGCGCGCACGTACTCTGGCCGAACACGGCCTCGGTCTGTTGGAGATCTCGTCGAGCAGACAAGCCGGAATTGGTTCTTTGATTACAGGTCGTGTGTCATGGCCTTTTATACTAGCGAGCCCATCGACGATGATGTTTCATGTTTGGGATTGGACAGATCTTCTCACTCTCGTATTCGCTGCCCCGCGGAATCCGACGAGTGCAAGGAAGCAACTACTCAAGCAATGCAGGCAATCCGGTTTCACCACGGGCCGTCTTCTTTCTCAAGGCTAAGAAACGCTGGCTGGTCCTTCGATGTTCTTTGTAATGCTACGATAGTTTGATGGATAGATATAAAATTCCTGCAAAAAAAAAAAATTCATGCGATATTTCTTAATGAAAACATGTTAGTGTCTAAATTAGCGGCAATAAATAAGGCCACAGTTAGTGCTCTGCTTAAGAGAACGCCTTCGGGGCGTCCGCGGACGCTGACCGACCACACCTTAAAATTCATATGCTGCATCTAAGTACCTCAAACTTGATACCTCAAATCCATACAAACCATGCAGAATAAAAACCTACTTACTACGTAAATATCCTATCTACCTATAGACTACTCATCGTCGGAGATATCCACAATCTCCATGGTGGGCTCCGGGTAGATGGGCGCCTTCGGCAACTCCGGCTCGTCGTTGGACTCATTTCGTCAATTTTCGCTCTTTGCTTGCGGATGAAGCGCCGGTTGGCCTTCATCGTGGTCTCATCCTGGATGGACTCCAGGATGGCGGTCTGCTCTGCCATCTTCTTTGCTTGGGCAACCTCAAACTCCGCCATGGCGTCCTCCTTGGCGAAGCCTGCAGCCAGCTTCGCCTCCTCCTACGGATCCGCCCCCTCCATGGGCTGGGGGTCCTGGCCCGCCTCCTGCCGCTGCCCCCCTCCCCCTGCTCCTCATCCGGCTCCAGCGAATCCGGAGGCAGGCCGGTTGCGGTCTGGGCGGCGCGCCTAGCCCGGATCTCCTCGAGCAGCTGGAGGCGCCGCTCCAGTATTTCGTAGGTGGTCACCCTCTGTCGGGCCATGGTTGTTGCGGGCGACGAGCGGAGAGGGAGGCTGGGAGGGAGAAAACTGGATGCGGCTCGGGCTGGCGGCGCGGGGAGGGAGGAAGCGAATGCGCTAGCGCTGGAGGTCGCCATCCGGCTTAAATAGCTGAACTTTGGGTGGGTCGGGTTTTTTTTGACCGGTATGTGACCGGGCCGCCCGCCCAAGCGTTTGAGACCGGTTTGAGGCGCTCGACTGTAGATGCTCTAAGTCCTAGCAATTCCGCGGGCCGGTCCAATAAATCCGGATAGAAGAAGTAATATAAACTGACGGCTGCATCTCATAGACAAACAAGTTAATGTTCTAATAGCTGGAGAACATTAACTTAGCTGGCGAACTGATGCGGAGCATCCTACGAACATCACCATGTCAAGAGTCCCATTGCTAAGAGACACACCCAACTCCTACTTCAATCATACTAAGGTGAATTCCATCCTTAATGCGTGTCCTCTTAGTTCCCTCGAGGATGGTATACTACTTGACCGTCCTACCATGTGCCCATATAGGTTTGAGCCCAATGATGAATGTGCCATGGAGGAGGTCATCCACAAGCGAGCACCTACACCATCCACGAGAGAAGCCTGGAAACGGAGAAGGAACCATCAAGGAGAAGGCGAGGTTCCACCTGCACCGACGGGCGTCCACGAGGAGGCTGACAACAAGCTTCAGGACACCCCGTGCGCATGGGCCCTTGGACCCCGTGCACACGGGACAAGCCCGTGCGCACGGGCTAATGCGTCAGGTCGCTGGACACCCCGTGCACACGGGCTCCACTTACCCCGTGCGCACGGGGCCTCCTGCGTGTGGCTATTGGGCTTTGCCCATGTATCCCCATTTCATCCCCCCTTACCCCTTCATGTCTTAGACCTATATGTACTCCTCCTCCTCCTCCATTTAGATTTAGCTAAGAATAGATCTAGACATTAGAGCTTAGCTCATGTACCTCCCCTTGTGGGATTCCTTCTAGGAGAAGATCCATGTGTGGATGCAAGACCTCTTCGGAGAAGATCCCCCAAGTGAATACCAAGACCTCATCTCCCTTTGGGATTTGGGATGAACTTTACCTTGTGCTATTTTTTCCTTTGTTGTTCATGTATCTTGTGGATCCATGTGTTGCTAGTCTAGTGGATGTGTGATTGGGCTTGTTCTTGAGTGTTCCTCTTGTGATTTCCTTTTGTGTTCTTCGTGTTCTTCAGGGAATCCCCCTCCAATTCGTGAAAGATCTCCATTTAGGTTTTCACCCTACAACATCTTGGTATCATGAGATAGGTTGATCACGAATTTGGAGTTCTCCCCACCGTTTTCTAGCCTTATTTTGTTTGTTCTTGCCTAATTTCGAAAATTCCCCACAAGAAGAGCCATGCCAATTTTTTTGTGATTTGATGTTTCTTGTGAGTTTTTGTTGATTTCAATCCATGAATCTGGTGTTTAGCAAGTAGATCCACCTTCTATTGCGTACCCATACCCCAATTTTTCTCCCCTCCCTCAAATATGACCTAGAAATTGCGTTTTTTCCGCCACTCCCGTGCCCCAGACCCCGTGCGTCCGGGCCCCGCGAACTCCTAGGAGACCCGTGTCCACGACCCTTGTACCATGTGCACGGGACCCCGTGTCCATGGGCCTTTGACCCCGTGCGCACGGCCCCCCTACAGAACAACCGTGCACGCTTTACGTTTTCGGCCATATCTCCCACTCCCGAACTCCGATTTGGGTGTTCTTTGGCTCGTTGAAAAGCTAGCGACATGCTCGAGCTGCTCATCTTGGTTTTACCACCATTTGACTCCATCAAATTTTGTGCATTTTTTGCATCTTTGAATAGGCCTTCCGCCATAACTTCCGCACCACCACATAAAACTTCCGCAAACTAACCCATTTTGGTTCCCATTGCATTTGTGGTTATTTGAGTTGTGATTTGAGTCTCCTAAGGTGTTTCGGCTACTTAGGGACGGTTACATCTTCATCAACCACCAACGACTTGTATCATTCCATCAACTACATCCACCACGACATTCGCATCGACAACGACCATCCATCCTTTGAGACCATCTTCAACCGGAAGCAAGGCCGGTTACTCCCGACTTCGTGAAAGGTTAAGTGTGACGAAGGTATCCATTCCGTCATACACTTTTCCTTCCTTACCATTACATCTGGTTAGCCCCACCATCTTTGCGCATACCTTCATACCTATTGAGACTAGCTATCCGAGTATTGCCGGGCTTCGCGAAAGCTTGTGCACCATAGTGATACGCTATCATATTGTTGCATCATTTGATATATCATATAGTGCAATTGCTTGCTCCCATGCATATCTTGCGATACTTATCTCATGTTTGTGGTTGAGGCTCAATAAGAAAAGTGGAAAGGAAGAGAAGAGAAAAAAAAGAGACAAAAAAGAAGCTTTTAAGCAAGAAAGAAAGATCATAAGCTTATAAGCAAAAGAGAGTTGAGCATGAAAAGAGATACTCATGCATGGGGATATATGGAATAGGAAACATTCTGTTGCATACATATAGGTTGGTGCCAAGTGGTGAATCGTGCCCAAGTGTGCAATCAAGCTAGTGCTCTCCTAGTGTTTGTGCAACACGAGCTTAGTCTTCGTTAGGCAATCTTTGCGTTGCTCATCCCTATAGTTGCACAAGCCTCATTATCCCACCGTGTGTGTTTCTTTATTGCCCTCATATATATTTGTGCTCACTTGCTTTGCATTTTGAGTCCTTTGGATTTATTTCAACATTTACAATATCCTGGACTTCAATTTGCATGAATTTGTGCCACTTGTCCTAACCAAGCCACTCGATAAGCTTTACTTTGTAGGTGTGAGTGAACAAGTCCGGTACCAATTCCACTATTCTTTCATTTCACATTGAGTGACACGAGATACATCCTCAACTTTGGGAAAAGGTAGCTTGGTATTGTTTATCTCATTTCCTACTCACCTTTGCTCGAGTCTTGTGATGGATAGGAAAATCACATCATCTCTGGTCTGCAACCACAATGACGAGTTCGATGCCATGAAGAACATCATCGACGCCAAGATGGACAAGCACATGGAGGAGCTCAAGGTCACCGCAAGCAGTCTTCCTCATCCTCGAGAAGACGCTCAAGTGCAAAGACTCTCGAGCTACCATCTCCGGCAAGTACACACAAGCATCGACATCGACAAGACCATGAAGAGCACACTTCTGGATGAGAGTTGGCTTCTCTGCCACCCCCGTGCACACGGCCTTCTGCACCCCCGTGCGCATGGGCCATACAGAACAGCACCATCAACCCCAAGGCTGCGGCTTCTTCAACAACATTGGCATCTTTGCCAAGTGACTTCAATGCATCTTCGCCTTCGGATGTACGGCATCTTCGCCTACTCCACGAGCTCAAGTCCACTACTTCCACGAGCTACTCCGACTTCGATGACGACGATGAGATTCCATTCTTTGGGACTCATGACCCCGAAGAGTACCTCGAGTGGGAGCGCAAGATGGACGACTACCTCAAGCTACATCAAGTCCCCTCTAAAGATCAAGTGAAGTGCGCCACAAGTATCTTCCACGACTACGCATCGACATGGTGCCTTCACACCCCTTCGAGAAACTTTGGCATGAGTTGCCCCAAGACGAAGAAAGCGATGCGGCGGGAATTTGTGCCTTCCACCTACACGGAACATCTTCAACGCCAATTGGAGACCACCATACAAGGATCCAAGTCCCTCGACAAGTACTTCAAGAACATGAAGGAAGCCTTGCGACGAGCCGGTGTGGACGACTCCATTTGGATGAAGTTCCACTTCACGATGGGATTGAACAACGACATCGTCAAGACTATCTTCCTCAAGAACTATGAGTCCCTCGATGACCTCTACATTCGTGCTCTCAAGGCGGAGCAAGAATTCAAGAAGGCCAAATCTACTTGACCCCGAGCTCACTTCACGACGACCACACTCCAAGACGGCAAGCATGAGGCTAGTACCACCGAGATGTCCAAGCCCGACAAGCTCCAAGACGATGCTTCCAAGTTTGACTTCACCGCCATCCCTCTTTGTGGCATTGACTATGCCGAGTTTACCACGACTCTTTTTCAAGATGGTGCGGCGACTACGACTATGGAGCAACTCAAGGATCAAGATTTGGAGGCGAGCGACATGGTGACTGATAACCCACAAGTATAGGGGATCGCAACAACTTTCGAGGGTAGAGTGTTCAACCCAAATTTATAGATTAGACACAGGGAGAGCCAAAGAATATTTGCAAATATTAGCAGTTGAGTTGTCAATTTAACGACACCTGGAGATTAAATATCTACAGCAAAGTGATCAGTAGTACAGTAATGTGATAGTTTTGATAGCAGTGGTAACAGTAATAGTAACGGTAACAGTGATAGCAATAATTTTGTAGCAGTTGTAATAGTAGCAATGGCAATAGTAACTTAGCAAGAGCAATATGTGGAAAACTCGTAGGCATTGGATCGGTGAATTCGTTGGATGATATTCATCATATAACAGTCATAACCTAGGGTGACACAGAATGATACGTCTCCAACGTATCTATAATTTTTTATTGTTCCATGATGTTATATTATCATTCTTGGATGTTTTAAAATCATTTTATAGCAACTTTATATCATTTTTGGGACCAACCTATTGGCATAGTGCCAAGTGCCAGTTGCTGTTTTTTTACTTCGTAGAATATCCCTACCAAACGGAGTCCAAACACAGCGAAACTTTTTGGAGATTTTTTCTAGACCAGAAGACAACTTGGGAGCCAAGGAAGCACCTCGTGGGAGGCCCGTGGGGCCCACAAGACACCAGGGTGCGCCAGAGGCCCCTGGCGTGCCCTGATGGGTTGTGGGGCCCATGGGGGTCTCCTCCATCGCCTCTCAGCTCTATAAATATCCAAATATTCCAGAAACCCTAGGGGAGTCGACGAAACACAATTCCAGTCGCCGCAAGTTCCAGAACCACGAGATCCAATCTAGAGCCCTATTTCGGCACCTTGCCGGAGGGGAACACGATCACGGAGGGGTTCATCATCCTCATTGGTGCTCCTCCGATGATGCGTGAGTAGTTCACCATAGACCTACGGGTCCGTAGGCAGTAGCTAGATGGCTTTCTCTCTCTTTTTGATTCTCAATACAATGCTCTCTTGGAGATCTATTTGATGTAATGACTTTTTACTGTGTGTTTGTTGGGATCTGATGGAGTTCGAGTTTATGATCAGATCTATATCCATGAATAGTATTTGAGTTTTCTTTGATCTCTTATATGCATGATTATTTATAGCCTCGTATTTATTCTCCGAATCTTTGGTTTTGTTAGGCCAACTAGATTGATTTTTCTTGCAATGGGAAGAGGTGCTTTCTGATGGGTTCGATCTTACGGTGTTCTCATCCAGTGACAGAAGGGGTAACGAGGCACATATGTATCGTTGCTATTAAGAATAACAAGATGGGGTCTATTCCTACATGAATAGATCTTGTCTACATCATGTCATCGTTCTTATTGCATTACCCCGTTTCTCCATGAAATTAATAGACTAGATGCATGCTGGATAGCGGTCAATGTGTGGAGTAATGGTAGTAGATGCAGAATCGTTTCGGTCTACTAATCTTGGACGTGATGCCTATATTCATGGTCATTGCCTGGACATCGTCATAATTATTTGTTCTTCTATCAATTGCCCAACAGTAATTTGTTTACCCAACGTATGCTATTTTCTTGAGAGAAGCCACTAGTGAAATCTACGGCCCCCGGGTCTATATTTTATCATATTGCTTTCCGATCTATCTTTTACCATATTTGTTTTCAGATCTATTATTCCAAAACCCAAAAATACCTTGCTGCAGTTTTTCTTTACTTATTTTATTTCATGTTTTATTCAGATCTATTTATCGAATCTCAAACAAACCAATCTATCTTTTTACCGAGGAGGGATTGACAACCCCTCTTACGTGTCGGGTTGCAAGTGTTTGTTCTTTGTGTGCAAGTACCGTTTACATAGTGTTGCTTGGTTCTCCTACTGGATTGATACCTTGGTTTCACAACTGAGGAAAATAATTACCGTAGCTGTGCTGCATCATCCCTTTCTCTTTGAGGAAAATACCGACGTAGTCTTAAGCCACGTCAAAGGAATTTCCGGCGCCGTTGCCGGGGAGACATCATCAACATCTACCAGGTTCCTAATCACAAATCTCATCTCCATACAATTTACATTATTTGCCATTTGCCTCTCATTTTCATCTCCCCCACTTCGCAAAAATATTTGCCTTCTTTTTCGTTCGTCTTTTTCTCATTCGATCTTTTGTTTGCTTGTGTTGTCATGTGCCTTCTATTTGCTTGCATCTTCACTTGCTAAAAATCTATTGATATGGATCCTCATCCTCTTGCTAATCTTTTTAAAAGATCCAATTATGATGAACCAATTGCTAGTGAATTGAGTGCACTTGATTATCTCTATGAAGTTTTGCTTGAAAATCATGAATTTAAAAATTGTGATGAAGTGTTGAAAGAAGAAATTGATAAAGTGATTTGTGATATCTCTTTCAATGAAAAGCATGATTGCAATGATGTTATTATAAATTCTATTAATGTCAATTGTGTTAATGATATGCAAAACCCCAAGCTTAGGGATGATAATTTTGTTATGTCTACTACTTATTGCAATGATCATGATTGGGGTGATTCTTCTTATGATCTTAAAAATTTATTTAAGCCTCATGATGAATATATTTGTGATAATATTGAAAGTGGGTTTGGAAGAGTGTCAACTCTAGGTAATAATGATCCCACTACTTTGGAGAATGATTAATCTTATGAAATTTTTGATAAAAGTGGGCTTGGAGAGGTCATGACTTTATTTGATAATCCCAGTATTTTGGAAGAGTGTCAACTTTGCATGCATGTGGATCATGAAGAGAATATTTTATGTGATAGTTATATTGTTGAATTTCATTATGATCCTACATGTAATTATTATGAGAGAGGAAAATATGGTTGTAGAAATTCTCATGTTACTAAATCACCTCTCTTTGCGTTGAAATTATTAATGCTTCCTTCTTCCTATTTGCATATGCTAGAAATTGCTTGTCTTGATAAAAAAAATTCCCTATAAAATGCCTATGCATAGGAAGTATGTTAAACTTATTTTTTTTAACATGCTATATGATGCTCTCTTTGTGCTTTGATTTTTTGTCTTTCATGTGAGCATCATTAAAATTATCAATGCCTAGCTAGGGGCATAAAACAATAGCGCTTGTTGGGAGTCAACCCAATGAATTTTTTTTTGCCTTTTTCTTTCTGTTATTGAGTGTTTGCACAATTATGCTACTGTTATGATTGTGTTTTTATGTTTTAATTAGTGTTTGTGCCAAGTAAAGCATTTGGGATCATGTTGGGTGATAGTTGATTTGATCTTGTTGAAAAACAGAAACTTTTGCGTCCAGTAGAAGAATTTTAGAAACTCACAGAAGCAACGAAAAATTCTGAATTTCTTACACAAGATTGATATACAAATTGCCTACGTTGTACTAAATTTTCAAATTTTTTGGAGTTATAGAAGTATGGACAAAGTCCAGATTACTACAAACTGTTTTGTTTTTGACAGATTCTGTTTTCGTTGCATTGTGTGCTTATTTTGATGAATCTATGGATTGTATCGGGGGGTATAAGCCATGGTAAAATTGGAAAACAGTAGGTATAATGCAATAATAAAATATGAATGGGTTTTCAATAGTACTTAGTGATTTGCTTTATTATACTAACGGATCTCACGAAGGTTTTGTTAAGTTTTGTGTGATTGAAGTTTTCAAGTTTTGGGTGAGATCACGATGGATGAAGGAATAAGGAGTGAAAAGAGCCTAAGCTTGGGGATGCCCATGGCACTCCAAGTTAATATTCAAGGAGAACCAAGCAACTAAGCTTGGGGATGCCCTGGAAGGCATCCCCTCTTTCTTCTAACGACCATCAGTAATTTTACTTGGAGCTATATTTTTATTCGTCACATATCATGAGTTTTCCTTGGAGCGTCTTGTATTATATGAGTCTTTGCTTGTTTTTGCTTTTTAGTTTGTCACAAGTATCCTTGCTGGACACACCTATTTGAGAGATTCAAAATTATGTCATGATTTGCTAGAATTGCTCTATGTGCTTCACTTAAACTTTTTGAGCTATGGAATTGCTCTAGTGCTTCACTTATATATTTTTTAGCACGGCGTGCTTTAATATTTTTGAAGAAATACTCTCATGCTTCACTTAGATTTATTTGAGAGTTAGTAATTTTTTTGAAGAAATTCTCTCATGCCTCACTTATATTATTTTGAGATATGAAATTTTTTATGCTCATGTTCTTCACTTAAATTTGTTTGAGCTTGTCAAAAGCAATTGCAATATATGAAACTAGTCCCAAAGTGATAGATATTCAAGAGAGATATAATAAAAACTTTCATGAAGACCATTGGACAAAATAAACTTGATTCTTTGTAATAGTTTTGAGATATGATGATAGTAATATGTGAGTCATGTTGGTGAGTAATTATGCTTTAGTAAGAATATTGGTGTTAAGGTTTGTGATTCCCTATGCAAGCACGAAAGTCAATAGTTATGCAATGAAATTATATCCTACTTGTGGTGCATTATTCGGTGTTAGTTATGCTTAATGCTCGTTTATGAGAATTTTTGTTTCTTGGTTGGTTGCCTCTCAATCTTTTTGCTAGCCTCCACTTGTACTAAGTAGAAATACTACTTGTGCATCCAAAATCCTTAAACCTAGTTTTGCCATATGAGTCCACCATACCTACCTATATGCGGTATTTCCGTGTCGTTCTAAGTAAATTTGTACTCCCTCCATCCCAAAATAAGTGTCTCAACCTTAGTACAACTTTGTACTAGAGTTAGTACAAAGTTGAGACACTTATTTTGGGACGGAGGGAGTATGTGCCAACTCTAATTTTCAAAATGAATTTCCTTTTTGTGTGCTCGTACCGCTCATGAAGCGGCAGGGGGTGGCCAATATTTTTCCATGCTAGATGTGTTATTCTCAAGATGAGTGTTTATTCACTTGTCATTGCACGAGAGTGTGGCGGTAATAGGGATGCCCAGTCCCGAAATGAAAAATGAATTTACTTTATGTTGTCAAATAATAAATTCCTTGAAAAGTGTTGGTATGGAAGGCACCCGTGGATACGACTAGCCATGGATTGTGAAAGAATGGTGGAAAAAGGAATAAACTTTATTTTATGTTTGGGAACCGCCTATGATGTATCTAGCATGGAAGTATTGGGAACTACTAAGTCATTTTCATTGACAGGAAAAGCATGACTCTCAAAATGTTTTTATCTCTCAATTTTTTCTTTGAGCTCTGGCACCTCTACAAATCTCTGCTTCCCTCTGCAAAGGGCCTATCTATTTACTTTATGATTTTTTTACTATTTATTTGAGTCTCCATCTTCTCTTATAAAGCACCAACTAAGGGGCACTATGATCGTACTTGAGCATTGGGTGTAGCTAATATTCGAGTGTGTTTCATGAATGGATCAATGATTGAGCATGATGGGCTAGGTATAACTTTCTTTAGTGTTGATATTTTGAAAGACATGGTTGCTTGTTGATATGCTTGAGTATTGAAGTCTTCATGTCAAAAATAGACTATTGCTTTGAACCATCTAAAAGTCCAAATGTCCATGCTACAAAAGAAAAGAACATGCGATGAACATGTTAGGCAGCATTCCACATCAAAAATTCTATTTTTATCATTTACCTACTCGAGGACGAGCAGGAATTAAGCTTGGGGATGCTGATACGTCTCCAATGTATCTATAATTTTTTTATTGTTCCATGCTATTATATTATCATTTTTGGATGTTTTACAATCATTTTATAGCAACTTTATATCATTTTTTGGGATAACCTATTGACATAGTGCCAAGTGCCAGTTGCTGTTTTTTTGCTTGTTTTTTACTTTGCAGAATATCCCTACCAAACGGAGTCCAAACGTAGCGACAATTTTTGGAGATTTTTTCTGGACCAGAAGACAACTTGGGAGCCAAGGAAGCACCTGGGGGGAGGCCCGTGGGGCCCACAAGACACCAGGGCGTGCCAGAGGCCCCTGGCGCGCCCTGATGGTTGTGGGGCCCACGGGGGCATCCTCCACCACCTCTCAGCTCTATAAATACCCAAATATTCCAGAAACCCTAGGGGAGTCGACGAAATACAATTCCAGCCGCTGCAAGTTCCAGAACCACGAGATCCAATCTAGAGCCCTATTCCGTCACCTTGCCTGAGGGGAACACGATCATGGAGGGGTTCATCATCCTCATTGGTGCTCCTCCGATGATGCATGAGTAGTTCACCATAGACCTACGGGTCCGTAGGCAGTAGCTAGATGGCTTTCTCTCTCTTTTTGATTCTCAATACAATGGTCTCTTGGAGATCTATTTGATGTAATGACTTTTTGCTGTGTGTTTGTTGGGATCCGATGAAGTTCGAGTTTATGATCAGATCTATATCCATGAATAGTATTTGAGTTTTCTTTGATCTCTTATATGCATGATTATTTATAACCTCGTGTTTCTTCTCCGAATCTTTGGTTTAGTTAGGCCAACTAGATTGATTTTTCTTGCAATGGGAAGAGGTGCTTTGTGATGGGTTTGATCTTACGGTGTCCTCACCCAGTGACAGAAGGGGTAGCAAGGCACGTATGTATCATTGCTATTAAGGATAACAAGATGGGATCTATTCCTACATGAATAGAACTTGTCTAAATCATGTCATCGTTCTTATTGCATTACTCCGTTTCTCCATGAACTTAATACACTAGATGCATGCTGGATAGCGGTCGATCTGTTGAGTAATAGTAGTAGATGCAGAATCGTTTCGGTCTACTAATCTTGGACGTGATGCCTATATTCATGATCATTGCCTGTATATTGTCATAATTATTTGTTCTTCTATCAATTGCCCAACAGTAATTTGTTTACCCACCGTATGCTATTTTCTCTAGAGAAGCCACTAGTGAAATCTACGGCCATCGGGTCTATCTTTTATCATATTGCTTTCCGATCTATCTTTTAGCATATTTGTTTTCAGATCTATTATTCCAAAAACCCAAAAATACCTTGCTGCACTTTTTCTTTACTTATTTTATTTCGTGTTTTATTCAGATCTATTTATCCAATCTCAAACAAACCAATCTATCTTTTTACCGAGGAGGGATTGACAACACCTCTTACGCGTCGGGTTGCAAGTATTTGTTCTTTGTGTGCAGGTACTGTTTACATAGTGTTTTTTGGTTCTCCTACTGGATTGATACCTTGGTTTCACAACTGAGGGAAATACTTACCATAGCTGTGCTGCATCATCCCTTCTTCTTTGGGGAAAATACCGACGGAGTCTCAAGCCACGTCACGGAACTAGCTCCAGTTCATAAATATAATGTAGGCATGTATTCCGTAAATAGTCATACGTGCTTATGGAAAAAAACTTGCGTGACATCTTTTGTCCTACCCTCTCGTGACAGCGGGGTCCATATGAAAACTAACACCCCATTCAGATGTTGATATTGAGGCCTAGAAATTGATATTGGCATTGGCCAGCCCGAATGTTATTGTTTGGATGGTCAGGGAATTGAGTTGTTGAATTGGCCTGAGATATTGGCTAGCCCACTCTCGCGGCCCGCGTAGCTATTCCCGAATTCGGAGGCCACGACCTCGACTTTGGCTGATATTCAGGATCGAGCGCTCACTTACCGATTCGCTCGTGCTCGAGGGAAAAGAACAGGAGAGCAGGAGAGGAAGCGAAATACAGGCGCGACGCAGGTCATCCCTCTCCGCCGTCTTCCTTCTCTCTTCTCTCCGGCGGATCCCCTTCTCCCATGCATGCGCCTACCTTCAGGCGCATCCGCCTCACCCACCCCGCGTTCTCATCTCCCTGCTTGCTCGCCTCGCCGTGCCCTAGTTCCTGTGGCCGCCGTCTGCTTGACCCACCACCGCACGCCCTCCTCCCATGGCAGAAGGCACAACAACATCTTCCCCCATGGCTACTTCTTGTAGCCACTAGCCCCTAGCCCCTCCCTAATCCTACACAGAAACATAATCCCCTAATCCTCACCCGTATGTGCTAGTAATCTGAGATTGTTTTTTACCTTTTGCAAGTCAGTATTGTTGTTTTCAGACACAGAAGAGCACACATCGATCATGTGCAGAGAGAGAGAGAGAGAGAGAGAAAGGGTGGGAGAGAGAGAGAGAGAGTTTGTTGGTAATTGATTCCTAATTATTGTTGTATTTGTGTAAGTGTTGCTATTGCATATAATTTAGTTTTAAACATTACATCAAAGTACAATATTCAGCCTATGACAAACCATCAATTCCAATGTAGAGAATGACCATCCAAACAAGCTTCAGAATTGAGCCTCTCATGCAAATTCTAAGTGTCAATTTTGTGGACATCCAAACAACAGAATTCGGGCTCAATGTCAATATCAAAGTCACAGAGATTTGATATTGGGGCCAATTCAATTACATGGCCCTGAATATCAACATCCAAACAGAGCATAAGGGATATTAAGGCCTCCTTTTAATAGAGAACCGGAACAAAGCATTAACACATAGTGAATACATGAACTCCTCAAACTACGGTCATCATCGGAAAGTATCCCAATTACTGTCACCCTGGGGTTTATGGACCATAACACATAATAGGTGCATATGACTTGCAAGATCGGATCTAGAACATAGATATAATGGTGAAAACATAAACGGTTCAGATCTGAAATCATGGCACTCGGGCCCTAGTGACAAGCATTAAGCATAGCAAATTCATAGCAACATCAATCTTAGAACATAGTGGATACTAGGGATCAAGCCCTAACAAAACTAACTCGATTACATGATGAATCTCATCCAACTCCTCACCGACCAGTGAGCCTACGAAGGAATTACTCACTCCCGGTGGGGAGCATCATGGAATTGGTGATGAAGGAGGGTTGGTGATGACGAAGACCGAAGATTCCCCTCTCCGGAGCCCCAAATGGGCCCCAGATCTGGCCTCCCGATGAAGAACAGGAGGCGGCGGTGGCTCCGTATCATGAAACGCGATGAAACTTCCTCCCTTATTTTTCTCCAAAAATAGGAATTTATAGTATTGGAATTAGGGTCAGTGGAGCCCCGAGGGCCCCACAACCCACCAGGGGGTGGCGCGCCCTAGTGTCTTGTGGCTAGCCAGGGCACCCCCTCCGGTGGTTGTTGGTTCCAATATTTTTTATATATTCTGAAATAATTCTCCAAAAAGTTTCGTTCAATTCTGAGAACTTTTATTTCTGCACAAAAACGATACCATGGTAGTTCTGTTGAAAACAACGTCAGTACGGGTTAGTTTCATCCAAATCATGCAATTAGAGTCCAAAACAAGAGCAAAATCGTTAGGAAAAGTAGATACGATGGAGACGTATCAACTCCCCCAAGCTTAACCCATTGCTTGTCCTCAAGCAATTCAGTTGACAAACTGAAAGTGATAAAGAAAAACTTTTACGAACTCTTTTGTTCTTGTTTACATGTATATATATATATATATATATGCTTAAATAACACCCAAGTTTTCAGCAAATATCATGACAACCATGTCAATAATAACTCTTAGAACTTATATTAACTCATATCAATGGCATAAGGAACTAGCGAGCAATAATAAAATATCTCAAATGCCAACACTTTGTCAAAACAATCATGATATAATATGACAACAGTGGTATCTCGCTAGCCCTTTCTGAGACCGCAAAACATAAATGCAGAGCACCTCCAAAGTTCAAGCAGTGACTAAACATTGTAATTCATGGTAGAAAAGATCCAGTCATGATGCATTCAATATTAACTATGCACAATGCATGAGGATGACAATGGTGCTCTTAGGTCTGGCGCTTGTTTGAGAAGGTGATGACTCAACATAAAATTAAATAGATAGTCCCTTCGCAGAGGGAAGCAGGGATTTGCAGAGGTGCCAAAGCTCAAAGCTTAAATCAGAGATAAATAAAATATTGGGAGGTGCACCCTTCCTGTCAACATTACGACCAAGAGTTATCAATATCTTCCATGCTAAACACATTAGCGGCGGTTCCCAAGCGATAAAAGTAAAGGTTTACTCCCCCTCCACCAACAAACACGATCCACGGCTAGCTGAATCCATGGGTACCGTCCATACCAACAACAATCCTGGAGGAGTTTTGTTTGATTATTTGTAATTTTTGATTTCGGGACTGGGCATCCCTATTACCGCCCCTCTCATGCAAGGACGAGTGAATAAACACTCATCATGAGAATAACCTGCTTAGCGTGAAAGATACTGACCACCCACTGTCGCTCCATGGGCGGTCTAGGCACACAAAACAGATGTTCATTTGAAATTTTAGAGGTGGCACATGCAAATTTACTTGGAACGGCAGGGTAATACCGCATATAGGTAGATATAGTGGACTCATCTGGAATAACTTTGGTTTAAGGGTTTTGATGCACAAGCAGTATTCCCGCTTAGTACAAGTGCAGGCTAGCAAATAGGTTGAGAAGCGGCCAGCTAGAGACCGAAAATGGTCATGAACATGCGTTATGCATAATCAACATTGAATACTAGCATGAGTAGGATATGAATACCATGAACATAAATATTGTAGAGGCTATCACTACAAAAAAAAGACACATCCATGACATTTTGGGCCGAATGAATTTTTTTCTGTCATGCTTATGACACTTCTATGATGATAATTGTGACAAAAGCATGTATCATCATAGATGTGGTGGGCTCCTACTTCTATGACAAAAAATCATGACAGAAAATGGGCTTTTCGTCCTGGGCGGGCCGGGGACGCACCTACATGACATTCTTTGGGCCGTCCATGACAAAAAAAATCATGGTAGAAGCGAGGGCGAGGAAAATATCGGGGAGTTCCCGGTTACGGTGGGTGGTCGAGGCTGAGCGGTGCACGGAGGTTTGCGCGTTTCTCTCGTGTACGCGCGTGTGTGCGAGGCGTTGGCTAACTGAACCCGAGTGATCGCACTAGCTACGTTACTGAACCCGAGCGATCGATCCCTTGGCTGTTAACTAAACTTGAGCGATTCATTCGCTACTGACTGAACCCGGGTGTTCCTTTGCTGCTGCTGCTAATTGAACCCGAGCGATCGATCACTGCTGTTGCTTACTGAAGCCGATCGAGCCCCCGTGTGAGATGTAGCCAGCCGGTGTTGGGTTGCCTCTCGATGAACAGTGACCGTTGCTACCGTGCGCGCGGTACGTAGAACGAGTCGAGACGTGGTGAGTCGAGCCGTGGTGAGTCGAGCCGGTTGGTTGGCTGTGGATGAACAGTTCCCGGTGGGGGTTGGATGAACAGGACCCAGTGGTAGTAGGCCGTTGCCCCTGGATGAACTGGACCCCGAGAAGGCCGCCGCACCCCAGCCGGTTGGGGGTGGATGAACAGGACCCCGTGGAGGCTCTATGAATAGTACCCCATGGATGAACAGTAGCTGGTGGAGGCTGGAGGAAGTCGACGGTGGATGAACAGTAGCCCCATGGAGGCTGGAGCGAGGCAGTAGACAGTGGATGAACAGGACCCCGTTTCGACCGTAGGCGCTCCAACAGAAGTCTGTTTCCTTTGTTTTGCGGTACGCCACACCCCTCCCGATCAAAAGGACCCCGTTTCGACCGTAGGCACTCGAACAGAAGTCCGTTTCCTCCATTTTGCGGTACGTCAGACCCTTCCCGATGAACAGGACCCCGTTTCGACCGTACACGGTTGAACAGAAGGCCGTTTCCTCCGTTTTGCGGTACGCCAGACCTCGTTTCGGCTGTTCCGTTCAAGCCGGTTGGCTCCCGATGAACATGATGCATTCCGTTCCCTCCCGATGAACACGATGCAGTTTCTCCGTTCTGACCCAGCCGGTTGGCTGCCGATGAACAGGACGCCATCGCTGTATGCGTTCGAGACCCTACCCATATGTACGTACGTAGCCATATTTACTTTCTTGCAGCGTGGCTGTACGTACATGTACATAATTTATACAGGAGTGCCTCAACTGCTATGTCACACGTGCCGCTCCTTGCTCGGCCACGGTTCATCCTTGCAGAGAGACCGATCGACCAGTATGTACGTACACGTTCGCTACCAGGGAGACAACCCTACGTACGGTTCAACCTGGTGGGTCCCAACTGTCAAGGAGGATAAGGAGGCACTTCCTTGCGTGCGAAGATATAGCTGATGGGTCCCAGCTGTCAGGGGGAGGAATCATTTATTTTTCAGGGTAAAAAGGATGCACTTGCATGCATGCGTCCATGGGCGTGGTGCGTCCCCGCTGTCAGCCTCTCACGTACAGTCATCTTCCGATGACTCTTGTTTGTTGACCACGTTGACCACACCGTGCCGAGCGCACCAAGGCCGGTGGACGACGGCGAGGCCCCAGACTGGAACGACCCGGAGATGGGGAAGACGCGGCATTGGATTCGGAGATGGAGAGGAGTGGGAAACTTGACTGGTTCGAGTGCGCGGCAGCACTGCCGCCCACGGGAGACAGGAGCAATATCAGAGGTTGAAGAAGCAGCACGGCTGTTGGATTAACATCCAACGGTCCAGCTGCTAGAATCATTTGTTGATTAAGTTGGCAAAGCCCTGCATACGCGTCAGCTTAGTAGGCCCACAAGTCAGCCACCAAATCGGGAGGAATAGTTTTTTTCGCATAACAAGGAGGCACTTCCTTCCGTGCGAAGATACAGCCGCTGGGTCCCAGTTGTCAGCAGGAGCAATCATTTTTTTTGCGTAATAAGGAGGCACTTGCTTGTGTGGGTCCCTACCATCAGCCTCTCCACTTACATCCCTCTTCCGATGGTTGTTGTTTGTTGACCATGTTGACCACGCCGCGCTGAGAGCACCCACGCGGTGGACGACGGCGAGGCCCAAGAAGGGAACGACCCGGAGCCGGCGAAGCCACAACAGTGGATGCCCACGCTGAGGGGAGTACGAGGGCTGACTGGTCGGCTGCGTGGTGAGGCTGACATCACCGGAAAATAACAGGAGGTGCGGGTGGGTAGAGGGATGGCCTGGCGGCAGCACAGCCGGCCACGGGAGGAGGGAGCAAGCAGTCCCGCCGGCGCTGGTTTGGGCGGCTGGAGCAGGAAGATTAGAGATTGAAGAAGCACGACGGCCGTTGGATGAACATCCAACAGTCACTGCTCTGTGTTGACTTAAGTTGACAAAGCCTTGCGTACGCGTCAAATTTTTTTTAGGACAACGTCATCGTCAACCTAGTAGGCCTAGAAGTTAGCCTCCAAATCTGTGGAAAATAGCATACAACCCATTTGCCATTATTTTCAATAATTTACAGCCCATTTGCTAATTCTTAAGGATATTTTGAAGCCCATATTCTTTTTATTAGCATTACAGACCATATTCTGGCCACTGCTAAAAAATTCAACGAAATTTTGCATATTTCGGTGGGGTCCGAACTCTTTTAATCATGAAATTTCAAGTCACGTTAAAAATATATCAAAATAAAATACAAAGAAATTTTCTCCGCAAAAAATGAATGAAATTTAAAATCTTGAAATCCAGAAAAAACAAAATTTGAATGTAATTGCCGGTTGGCTTTGGTTTAAAAATTTACAGCCCATTTCTTACTACTTATAGCCCATTTTCTGGGGAAGCCTAGTACATCCCTCCTTGTCTTGAAAGATTTGTAGCCCAGCAGGGCTGAGAAAAGCAAATAGGCCTCGGTTGGGTATTCTCCAAAAAAATAGAACTGGGCTAGCCATTTTCAGAAAGAAAAAAGATATCAACTAGGCTCGTCATGTGCTTAAATAAAAGCGTCAGCGTGGGCTAGACGGGCCACAGCCCCCGCATAGCGCGTAGTTGAGCTCCGTCTCTAAAACTAAAAAACAACTGGGCGAGCTACTGGGTCCCTGGTGTTAACCGCTCGTTGTGTAATTTTCTCGTTTATTGACTACATTGGCAATGGCGTGGGACCTAGATGTCAAACAATTAGGAGGAAGTATTTTTTTGGCTTGTAATAACGAGGCACCTGCTTGCGTAATGCCATGACCCTGGTGGGTCCCTACTGTCAACCTCTACACGTATAATCATCTCCTGATTCCTCTCGGTTGTTGACCATGTTGACAACGCTAGATGGCAGCGGGCACAGCGAGCGAACCAAGGCGGAGAACGACGGCGAGGCCTCGGACAGGAACGAACAGGAGCCGTGGAAGATGCGGCAGTGTAGTGGCAGGCAGAGGGGAGTACGAGGGAAACAACATGTAACTCAAGCTTACAAACGGTACAAAAGCCTAATGATTAATTGTTCATCAAATTTAGACAAAACCTAGATTGAACATGGCAATAACATCTAACCCAACCACTGTTTTTGGCAGTCACAAACAAATGGATCGGTCTGATCCATAAAATCAACATCCTGTGCCAAAAAATTATTGGAACATGACCACAAGTTGTTGTAAATAGAAGCCGAGCACGTTCAGAAGCCCATTTGTCCACCTGAAACTTCTTTTTTTGCTGTTCAACATGTCCGTCCGTGAGAAATTTCTCGTTGAAAAACTTAAGCCTCATGGACAATAGTAACCTCGCATTCAACAGGAAGAATGTGACAAAGCTTCTGTTTGCCTGGTTGGATGCATATCCTTCCATCGTTATTGTCCTCAAACGAATGTCATGAGAACTGAGAAAATCCCGATGATTATTACACCACCGATTGGTTATATGTTTTTCTCCATGTGTTAGTGCCTAAGTAGACATGAAGATTGAAAACAGTTACGTCTAAAAAAAGAGTATGTCGAAAGAGCGACAGCTAAACGGTTAATTCTAGTACAATATATACGGGCTTTCAATGTGCATGAAATCATCACCTTTATATATAAATTCTCCAGACATGGAAAGCATCGCAGCACGCCAATAATTATGTTCAGATCATAACTAAACATTCCGATATATAAGATCTTGACAGAATCCAGCAGCATTGATAGGCTATCCATGGAGGAACTCTTCATTGAGCATATATGACATAATATTAGTACCCAAAGTGTACTCCAAGATGATATAAAACTTGTGCGCACAAATGAAAAATGCAGCTTATGATTACAAATGTGTAGATGATAATATACAGTACCTGAATAAGTGTGGAGCCAAACACCAACTTGTGATAATTAAACGGATCACGAATTACACCCATGGTCTCTAGTTTGGGCGCAGAGATGACAATTATTTGCGAAGGTATATAACAATAATGAAGGAGCAACCTTTGAAGTGAAGGGGCATCTTCGATGATGAGCTGCTATCCTTCAAAACAAATTCCAATGCTTTTAAGGTGAGGCGACTTTATTTGGAGACAACTGATACGGATTTCTATTCCCAAAACAATCAGCAAGCGCTCCAGGGCAGGGCAACTGGAGTGGATGATGCTGTGCAGTGAGGCCTCCGATAGATAAAGCACCACAAGCGAAAGGTTTTTTTAGCAGTGGGAGTCGAAGCATTTGTACCAGATCGTCTGGTAGATGGCATCGGGCGAAGGTGGCAGTGTGGAGAGAGGAGGAAAACCACGAGATGGACAATGGTGGTGTGGGCACAAATTCTTGGTGTTCGGTTCGTGGTATGAAACTTTCGTGGTAATGGTAGAACTGAAACTGCTGGAGTTTTTCGAATTCAGGGGATGTCAGCCAGGCATCCACCGTGCAGGGTATGGACAACAGTTAGCATGTTGGGATGCAGAGGCGTTGAACAGAGCCCTGGTGGGAGGAGATGATGGCTCTGAGGAGTTCAAAATCATGAACGACAGATAACTGACGACAGTTGAGATTGAGGGGCGTGGCGCGCCATAGAGGGTGCCACCAAGTTGAGAGGACTTCGGTGCGGCAGCAATCCTTGGTGGGGAGAAGCGAGATGATCTCCCCAAGGATGGCATTCGGGAGATCGCTGATGCGGTCCACCCGAGATTCTATGGGTTCCTCAGGTCCGGTGGGGAGCCTGCCGCTTCTCCCCGCGCTGCCGGGTGCGGGATCTACAACCGGCGTCGCCGCTGGCGGGAGCCTCATCTTCTTGGCGCTGGGGCCTGCCGACTCCATTTTCCTTGCGGGCGTCATGCCGAGCTCACGGGTTTGAGCAGAGTAGCCACAGACAAGCCTAGTGGTAGTGCGAGTGGGGAAGAAGGAGGGCTGGGGTTTTCTGTAGGAGTGGAAGAAGAGGAGCAGGCGTTTTCTATACGAGTGAGGAAGAAGGTGAGCGGGGGTTTTCTGTACGAGCGAGGAAGATGGGGAGTGGGGGGAATTGGGGGCGACGGAAGCGGGAGAGTCTAGTGAGCTGTAGTATAAGTGGAAGCGAGGAGGAAGGAGGGTTTTTCTGGGATCGCCCCCTCTTCAAGAAATATGGGCTTTTCCTCGCAAAAAACAAAAACAAATGGGCTTTAAGATGGATAGGCTTTTGTATCGGCCTAGTCGGCTGCCCGTGTTTCGTACTGGAGGGCCTTAACACTAGAGGCAGCCCATTAGAGACACTCTCCAGCTATCCAGCTTATTGCCCATTCGAAAGAAGAAAAGAGATGCCTCCAGCTTAATTATGGCTCCTCATCAGTAACATTTTTCAACTTGAAAAAAAGTTATAGCTCCTTTTCGGGCCAGCTTGGCATCCACCAAATTAGAGGATGGTGTACTCCATGCAGACACTATAACATGCCACAATATACATAGATTGTAAAGGTTGACACGCTAACATTCACACTAAACTAAGCTTCACAAGATATGGTATGCATACTAGCTAACATTCACAAGCACTTAAGTTCAGCATGTTTACGCATCTAAATGATTCACAAGACTATAACCAAGACAAAGTTGTGAGAAGGTGTAGAAATAAAGAAAAAACGATTGATGCTTCTCTAAGCAAAGGGCCTCCCTACGCACGCATTAATTTCCTGGGCATGCTTCTTTCTGCTCAATGTTGCATGCACTTTGAGCATGTTGGCAACTCCACAGCTAGCTTGATGGCTCATCTTGCAATTTACGCTGACACATTGCAGCAAATAGAGGAGGCAATAGAGATCACTCAACATTAGACCATTTTGTGCAGTTCCACTGAAATCATCTTCATTGTCCTGAATGTGAAAAGATAGGAAAGCGCTATACTTAAACGGTGTCGCAAAACAGTAGCACATATCAATAGCTCGGCATGACAAAACACGATCATCTGGGCGAAGGGGATACGGACCTGCGTGAGGAAGATTATGCATAATTTTAGAGGTGGTTAGTTGATTTCCACGTTGGGATCTCCTATGATGGCACGGAGGAAATTCTATGCAATCGATGAGCGCAATTCCTTCCGTGTGGCTGTAGAAAATTTGTCCGACTAACCCCAATATCTTTTTTGTGTAGTTCCACTAAAATAATGCACCACTGTTTGCACGACCCATACTCGCCGGCCAGGCCATCAATGACTCGGTCTCTTTTATCTTGCATTGACGGCGCGTCTGCAGTGCTTGTTTGCTCCTTCGCACATGACAGGCTCGTTCCACACTACAAATAGCAAGTTAACGTACAAATAAGCTTATTTCATCTTGGTTTGGTCATTCTACCTAGTTATGAATGTAGGAATACCTGGAGCACCATGAGGTCAGCTGACAGCAGGTTCCACTAAAATTGAGGTTTGTGCTTCCATTTGCACAAATAGACACCATATGGAGATAGACAACCCTGTTTGCACAAATATGTAACCGGGTTATTTAAGTAGTGTCATTTTTTTTGCAGCGGCATATGATTAACAGCAGCATCTCATACGTTATCAATGGCATTACAGTGACAGTATGAAAAAGTGCCATTAACTAAGAAGTGCCATCACATCAAATCAACACTGGCACTAGATTAACGGGGGTTTACATTAACGTGCATAACAATTGTATTACGACTATGTGATGACAGATTGGGAGTAGCACTTGATCAGTAAGTGCACGGTTAACAGGAACGATCATTCTAACAAAGGGTGAAACGGAAAGGAGAAACACATCTTCGTGTCAACCATTATGCAATTAAATTTTGTGCAGTTCAACGGAGATGCAGCTATGTTACCGGTGTCAGAGTTTAGTGTAACGGCCCAAAACACTCTTTATGAGAAATAAAACAAGACAGAAGCATTTCATAAAACAGTGGTGGCATTGATTCATTTTATCAATGGCAATAGATTGACAGCAGCATTACTTAACAGCGACATCACATTAACAATGGCATTGTTTCATTTTACCTGTGATGTTAGATTAACTGCAGCAGTAAGGGCATAGGGGCAGGGGAGGCACAAGCACGTTTTACATCCACCGAGGCATAAAGTGGTGAGGCAGAGGTGTTGCCGAGTGCGGCAAACATGCAAAGCATGTCTAGATTTGTGCATTTTTTGTTCTTGTCAGTGACCTTTCCTATGTGACCACAAGAAATCTAGACGTGCTCATTCTCGGTTGCATTGTTGACCCAACACCCCCCCACTTTCTGTCCTTTTTTGACCAAGAGACCGGTCAGGCCAGCATCTTTATTTCCCTTTCCAACCAAGAGATCAGTTCGTTAGCCAGTATCTGCAATACCTTTTTTCCACCAATAGTAAAAATTTAGGTGGTGTTCGAGTTTTCGACAAGCCGACGGAGCTAGCTACATGGAGAGCTTTGTAATACTAGAAGAATATCCACATGCAGGATGCAGCGACGTGGGGAGCAATCCTAACTTGATGAAAAAAAGGGATGCAACAACGTGGGGAGCTGGGCCATTAGAACAAGGCCGGTTCTAAAATAAGTTATACCTCCGGTCGGCGGGATCTGCCAACTCGACGGTGGGGAGCAAGTGTGAGGAGGACCTCCCACGCCGGCGCCAGGTCGGAGAAGATGGCGCGCGTTGGCTTCCTCCCTTGCCACCGGCGACCACCAGTGGAAGGTATCCGGCCGGATCTGTGTCAACCGGAGAGAAGAGAGAGAGACAAAGAGAGTGCACACCACCGTCTTGTTTAGATCTGGAGAGGGTGAGAGAGTGAGAAGAAGAGAGCAACCTTAGCAAGCAAGTCCCAAAGTGGACTAGTGGAGTATGTGGCACCCCAGCTCAGAGCAACCGGTTTACCTTGCATTGCCAGCCCAGAGATCTAGTCTTCTGGCAACACACAACAACTTGGTACAGAATACAACCGCTTTATTGATGCTAGCGGAAACATAGGTTTGATATTACATCAAGTAGCGAGGCCAAGCGGCACACACGGTGCGGCTGAACAGTATGTACATTATTTAATGAACATGAAGGGGCCTTGATCACGACAACTATGCGGCAGCGGAACGACGATGAAGCGGAACTCCATAGCACAGGGACACCAATGTGGACATGATCTAGACATGGGAAGCACTCCGATCCGGTAAGACTTTCCTGAAATCTGGCATGACATGCCAGGTCAGTACATTGAATGTACTTGCAAGCTCACAACAAGTATAAGCATAATGGCAAACAATAATATGACAATTAAGCAGGTTAAATGCAAGTCTACAACAGACTACTCATGCAGTAAATCATGTTTGTGCACCGAGTCCCTCGGACTCTCTTACCAAACGGGTTACCTCGTAACCAACCTCATCATTACAGTGATCACTCCCGGATCACAAACGAAACCAACACTTTGGTTCCCACAATAACGACCATCTTCATGGTCCCAACAATTTCATCACATAACCAGTGCCAACCATATAACTTTAGTGTGCAAGATTAACTTAGTCATGCTGTTCCATGGTGTGACCTACTTATGAGCTGTGTCCGTAACCGAGGACGCGGCTATCGATAGATTTAATAAACACTCTGCAGAGGTTAGTACACTGTACCCACACCACGGAACCCATGGCCTCGCACTCCCGTTTGGGTGGACCAACGGCATTCCGACAGAACCCTCCCATTGACATGACACTCTCTCGGCCACTCCAACCAACTCCCCTCTTGGGCTAAGTCATGGGTGGCCCCGATGTCTACCAAAGACATCCAACGACCACCGTCGTGGAAAAACAATCAACGGTCCCAAACGGGGACAAGGTACCATAACAACAACGGGCACACAAGGTTATGTCTGCTTACCGGGCCAGGGTACCGCACGCCCATAACCTTCCCTCGTTGGAGGCACCGACCAGAGGAATGACAACGGACCGAATAAAGGCCTTCCCATAAAGGCAAATGTGGTTGCACTGGGAAGCTCGATTCGGTGGCACCATGACTCGATCAACATTATGTTCAAGTTGAATTATCATCAGGTTTAACTTGAAATAAAAGTACTCGAGTCATAGTATGCCATGAACATGCAACTATCCGACATGCACTATATCCACATAACACTAAAGTGAACGGATCAACATCATAGAATCATTCTACTTGCACTACTAAGCACTTTAACTCACTGGTTTCAACTTCATTGGTTTTACTACCATCATTTCTAGTTATGCCATTAACATATTAAAATCATTAACTCATATATGAAAATGATACCGATCATAACCAAACCATAGCCATACTACCAAAAATATTTCTACTGCCTCACACTAGTCCATGTACTCAAACACTACTGTAAACTAAGCACTTCAATCATGACAAAGTAACTAGCATAAACATTATTCATTAAATGATTAAATGCATGAAATAACTCATATTCAAGTTGGAAAAATCATAAATATTGAAATGACACCATGCAAATATTTGTGTGGCTTGCCTTAGCACAGAGAAGGGTCACACTCCTCCTGGTTCTCCTCTAGGCAAGCTTCTCCTTATGAAAATAAATAAAACAGCAAAAAGAAAACATCAAGAACACTTATGAAATTCACCAGAAATTCTAGACAGCAGATAAAAATCTCAAATTTTGTGTGCTGCTAGAATATTTCAATACAAACACAATGCAAAAAGAATCAATTCATTTGGACTTATGGTTTAAAAGCTATGGCTGGTCAAAGTTTCTGGTCAATATTTGAATTAAATTCAAATAAACAGAAAACCAGGGGGGTGACGTCGAAGGCGTATTCCCGCGGGGCGCCACCACTTATACCGCTTCGGGCGCAGCTGAGTGCCTAACAGTGGGCCCCCACGGTCAGGTTTAGAGAGAGAGGGAGGGAAACAGAGGAGGGGCGGCGAATCGCCGGCGAGGAGAGGTCGGCGGCCGCCGTGGAGGGGAGAATGGATGCGCAAGACTACGGCGAGCATGTGCGTACCCGAAACGTGGCTAGGGGTGGACGGAGCGTGTCGCGGTGGTCTTCTCCAGAGACGTCGGCGGAGGGAGCTCATCGGAGATGGCGATTCCGGCGAGGCAGGGCGTTTCCAGGAGCTCCAACTGCACCAGCGCGCACCAGTGGTTCACCAGAGACACGCCAGAGGAGTCGGTCGAGCTCGAGAGGCTCTGGAGGAGGGGGGGGGAAGCAACGGAGGGGATCGCCGGTGAACTCCGGTCGGGAACGGCGGCCAGAGGCCTGCCCGGCCGGGCTGCGGCTATCTACTGCGTCGTGGTGGTTGTGTGAGTGTGTTGAGGTGCTCGGAGAGGCTGGGGAGGGGCTGTATTTATAGGCGAGGGAGGAGGGGGCTCGGGCTCCGCCAGAGTTCTCTGGAGACGGCGCCCGGCGACGAGAGGTGTCAGTGAGAGGGGGAGAAGAAGCCGTGGCTCACGCGGCCACTGTGGGAGGAAGGAGACGAGCACAGGGGCTTGGGTGGCGACGAGAACAGTGGCACGGGCGCACTGTGCGCTTGGCCGCGTCATGCTCGTGCTCGCTGTGGCGAGCTCCGGCGTCGGCGAGCGCCAGGTGGAGTTAAGGGCGTCGAGACGATGATGGTGGCGGGGTTTGGCAAGCTGCAGCGAGCGGGGAAGCGAGCATGAGCACCACAGAGGCGTCGGCGGCATCCAGAGCGCGTCGACACACAGCCTGGCATCATGCACACACATGGTCACCACGTGAACTTTGGCATAGTGCCACGCCATGCATTAAAATCATGTCTGGCGTGTAGTCCTTGATGGTTTGGGTTGATCCAAGGCCTTGAGTTGATCACAGGTCGACTGTGCGAGAGTGTAGCATCTTGGCAAGTTTCTGGACAGAAACTTGTGAGGTTAATAGAGAGAGATCTAGAAGAAGTTTAGGGCTAATCTTTGGTGGTTAGGGGTTTCTTAGGAGGGTAATGAAGCACTAAAAATTTCAGCTCCATTGGATCAAGGAAAAATGCACTTCCTGTAGAAACTGCATTTTCTGGCCAGAACAGAAAAGATTTTCTGTAGCAAAAATATTCCAAATAACTATGAAATATTTTTACATAGGGAGGTGTGCCAAGGTCCAAAGAATATTCAGGAATTTTCTCAGATTTTTGTGGGCAAGAAAAATGAGGGTTGCTTTGGAGCATATGTAACTGAAGTGAGGTGTTAGAGAGGAAATAAATATTTTTCATTTATGAAAAATATTCCTAGGGCCATTTTGTGATATATCAGAGAGAAAATGATGTGTTTGAGAGGGAGCTGGGTCACTTGGGTGAAAATCAAGGACATGCCCAAGTGATTAAGTCCAACTGAGTTGATTCAAAACTCCAAATTCAAATCAAATGGCAATGAAATCCAGAAAAAGAAAAAGAGCAAAAACCAGGATGTCACAGAGTAGTAATTGTTTTTCTCTCCGTAGCGATCGTTTTAAATTGAATACGCGCGGAGCCATCTTTTCATTTAACGTACCAGTAAAAAGAAACTCGATCAATAACCGCGCCACCGCGTTCAGGTCGCACTTGGTATGGCTGACATTTGGTCCCAGACCCCACATTAAGTGGACGACTAGATGTCTCAAATTGTCACGTTACCTACCTTTTCGTGTGCAAATGTGCTCCATCATGAGTTTACCCGCGCGTGTGCATGAGGGGAGAGTGAAGTCCGATTTATAAACCTTGAGGTTGTAGAGCTAGTTGAAAACAAACCCTCACCTTTAAATCCCTGAAGTATGTACCCTGTCCTCTGTAATCCCAGTCATTTTTAACCTAAAGGGCATGTGCGGTTCAAGGGGTTTTAACGGGGATTAACAGGGATTGTGGGGGATTAAATCATGTACAAGCCAAATTCCCCTCCATTCCTCTCCAAACCCCTTGGGAGGAGGTTGAACCGAACAAGGCCTAAGACTAACCATAGTGGGAGTAACTTCAAGAGTAACATCGGGTCCAACTCAGCAAATTCGCCTATGTGGCAACTAGTTAATGAGGAGAGAGGTAAATTGAGTAACTTATAGCTAGTTACTCATTCTATGAGTAACATCACACATACCAAAACAAAATGACTCTATAGCCTAATAAATGAAGCTTTGCATGACACTACATGTGCGATGACCACTGGAGCAATCCACTCAGGTTGTACGTAAACATGTTTATACTCTTCATTCATGATTTTTAGTACAAATAGGATGTACATGGCGATGTCATCCTCATACCAACCACTATTGATGGATGGCCACGCAGCGTCGCCGTGCTGACCTGCATCTGCAACCCGAGTTGCGCACGCAGTAACTACGACTGCAATGGAGTACTAGACGCACAAGGCATGTTGTTGGTGCTGCTTCATGAGCTACCGACCCGTCTAGACGACGTGCGGTAATGGCCATCACCTGCGGAATGAAGGACGTCGTTCTTTCGCCGCGTCCTGGCAATCACAAAGGTGGTGACGCACTTTGCGGGGTTGTCAGAGACGGAGTCCGTCATCCCACTTCAGCAACGGACAACGCTCGCCCGAGAGCGCGAACGTGGACGCAAATTCATGCAAACACGGCCGGATTTCATATAAACATGACGGATTTCATTACATTTACATTAAATAAGATGTGCTAGTCCTGAGCTAAAGGTAGAATTAATATACCTAATCTAAATGGTCGCTGGCTGATCTCTTTGTCATCCTCCAGCATCCGGCTGAAGAAGAATCATGCAAGACACCAGCTTTTTTCGTCGGCGTCGCCTCGATGATGGCCTTCATGGGATACAATCGGCGGCGGCCTCCCATGTTCTACTTCTCCTCGATGATGGCGGCAGGCGGGGACGTGCTGGCCGTCACCTCATCGACATCCGCGTAGCCGCGTCACCTTGTCAACATCCGCGACGGCTTCTTTCTTTGCCTGCATGGCGCGGCTACGTGCGCGTCGACGGCGGATGGCACAGTCGCAGGCACTGGAGGCGCTGTACGACGCGGCGGCGTCGAGGGCTGCGACGATGCCCGTGCCGCCATGCTCCCCGACAAGCCGGCGTGGAGCAACTCAGCACTCTTCCTCGAGCTGGATTGGAGTGGCCAGCTGCGGAACCACGCGCTGGCTTAGGACGGCAACTGGCTCCGTCGGGCTAGGCGAGGTAGGTGGAGCAGCGAGCTGCCTCGCTCGTAACTGTCGGGCTCGGCAGGCCACCCAAACAGCTTTTATGCCGGAGAACTGCTCTTCCTACTCGTCGGATGCCGCCGAAAGAGTGGAGAAAATGGTGGAAGGAGGAGCTTGGCCGGCGTCCCGCTCCTGAACGGATGTGTGGCCGAAGTGGGTTTCTGGCATTCCACGCGGGTTTAAATGTAGGTGTTTGAATGCGGCGAGGAGGCGGGTACATCTGGGAGTGCAGTGGGCGCCGCCCTCGGCCGGCGCACCGCTTCAATGGCGGACGCAGTGGAGGGTAACCTATAGACCCATTTTGCATTGGGAAGCGCTAAGTGATGGTAACATATCATGTTACTCTGTTTGCCTCTCTCCTCATTAACTACTTGCCACCTCACCATTTTTGCTTATATGGCATCTATGTACTACCTATGTTACTCCCACTATGACCAGCCTGAGAGGTCACGTCTGCCCTGACCCCCTTGACCATGGACCTTGACCGTGTACGTCCGGCTTTTAGCACAACATTATCCTTAATGGACCTTGACGGTGTACGTCACCTTGTGTCCAGATCTGAGATGCCATTGCCACGTGTACCAGATGAATGACTCCAAGTTCGACCCCCGTGATGCTAGGTGCGAGCCGAGGAACACTGTTGGAGAGACCCCCCTCATAATTTTCCTACATTGGTCGTTTGATTCATAGGATAGAATGCTATAGGAATTTTTCCTATGAAATCATGTGTTAATTGGCAATCTAGCATCCACTCCAACTTTTTTTCACTTCCTTTGTTTTTCTGTGTCAAACACGGTGTTAATGCTATGGGATTGAAGTGGACATGCCACTCCAATCCTTTATTTTTCCTATTCTTGCGTTTTAAGTTCCTGCGAATGAAAGAAAAGAAACGGAGAGAGTACTTGCTCTAAATGATGTGCCGTTGCAAGAGCTGCCTATATTAATTAACCATGCTCTAAAAAGGTGGCCCAGCTTAAGGTTAGTAGGTGACCGTGCGCTTGGCTCTTCGCCTCTTCCGGAAGTCTAACAATGATGAGGGTACTACAATATATATACTTCTGGCAATCTGACACCGAATGAACTGCTGCACGTCCACCGCTTGTATAAAGCCCACTATAATTGTAAGCAAAAGCTTCTCCTCGTGCTGCGAGCCACCGCGCGCGCGTGGGCGGGCGAGGGCGTAGCAAGCAAGTTTCTCATCGTTTTGCGAGTTGACGGGACACATCAAAGTTATTTAGTACTCTCTCCAAAAAGGGCCGACCATGTCCATGGCTACCATCCTGAAAGAACATGCGGTGCCCCCATGTTTGGTTGTGGTAATTGATGACAATCTCTATGGACTAATGGTTGCCTTGAGTTATATTTGAAGGATTTTTCCATAGGCTTTTCTTGGAGTCTATTTGTTGGTTTCAAGGAGAGTTTGTGATGACCAAGATGCTATTCAAGGAATTACCTAAAGATTGGTCATGTGAGAGGTTGATCAAGACTAAGTCAAAGAGTGAATCAAGTTGATCAACACACAAAGCGTAGAAGATGTACCGAGGGGGACCAAGCGATCCCATGGTATGGTAAGCATTGTCAATTACGCTTTGTGTACTAACCCATGGTCTTCGTGAGAGTTCTTTGTGGGGTTAGGTTGCGGTGTGCAAGTTCAAGTGGATCATCATGAAGAGATCACATGCTTGAAGCTTGCCGTCCATTGTGGTGACAATGGACTTGTGAAAATGTGCCAAAGAGTGGCTCACCCATAGTGGAGTATGGGGGAGCAATCAACTAGTCTTCATCGAGCGAACACAATCAAGAAAGGTGGTCCAACTTGAGGGAGTCAAGATCATCATCATCTAGCTCAAGTGGACTTCGTGCAAGGCAAAGGTTTGCCCTTGATAGGTTTTATATTTTACCGGTCTCATGGTGATAGTTTGGAGACCGGGTTATAGGATCGATAGCCGTACTATCAAGGGGGGCTCTCAAGTGAGAAGCTTGATCGTATCGTTCGTCGAGAGCTCAAACCATTGCATCCTTGCATCATCTTTCTTGATTCTTATTTGTATTTTCTTTTGAGGTTTTAGATCTTGTGGTTATCTTCGTTACAAGCTTTAGTACATCGAAAATGGATTTCATATGCTTCTTCTATCGCGTTTTCAGTGTTGGAGGTTTTACCGGTCTTTTTCGAGGAAGGGTTCTCACCATTTTCTCATGGGACTTTTCTAATTTGCTTCTTATGGATATTTCTACCAAGATTGTGTTAGCCCATGTCGTTAGCTTTCCAACAAACTTGGTTTCATTGAATTCGGAGTCCGTTTGCAGAAGTTGTGGCAGTTTTGGTGTTCTGAAAAGGCTGCAGCGGTACTACCGCGGATTGGAGCGGATGTAATTTTTTACTACCGCTCCAGAGCAGTACTACCGCGGCTACTACAGCGGTAGTACCGCTCCGGACCAAAATCTCGTATTAGGTCCAGCGGTGGTAGGCACGGACGTATTTTTTAGTACCGCTTGCTAGCAATAGTACCGCTACCCTTTGCGGTAGTACCGCTATCCCTAGCAGTAGTACCGTGAGGACTAGCGGTAGTACCGCTCCGGCGGTTCTACTGGCCTTTTGCCTCCTTGCTGTTGTTTTTCAAAGGGCTACTACCGCCCTAGCGGTAGTACCGCTCCTTGGAGCGGTAGTACCGCTCTGTGCGGGCTGTGAGGATAACGGTTGGATTTTTCTCCACCTATAAAAGGGGGTCTTCTTCCCCAATGGACCTTATCTCTTTAGCTCGTGTTCTTCCCCCATTGTTGACCTTCTTCGAGCTTGCTAACTCTCAATCCCTCCAATGATTCTTGCTAGTTCTTGAGGGAAAAGAGAGAGGAGATCTAGATCCACGTTTCCACCAATCACTTTCTCCTCTAAGTGAGGGGAACCCCTTGGATCTAGATCTTGGAGTTCTTCGTGTTCTTCTTTCGTTCTTCCTCTCATTTTCCTCCCTAGCATTAGTTGCTTTGGTGGAATTTGGGAGAGAAGGACTTGGGCACTCCGTGTGCCCTTGCCATTGCATTTGGTGCATCGGTTTGAGTTCTCCACGGTGATACGTGGAAGTGAAGTTTGAGAAGCTTATTACTCTTGGGTGTTTGGGCACCCTAGAGCTTGTTCCTCTTGGGTGCCTTGGCGCCCTAGACGGTTGGTGTTGTTCGGAGCTCAATCATTGTGGTGTAAAGCTCCGGGCAAGCGTCGGGGTCTCCAATTAGGTTGTGGAGATCGCCCCGAGCAATTTGACGAGTACCGGTGACCGCCCCCAAGGGTTGCCAAAGTGTACGAGTTCGGTGACCGCCCCCAAGGGTTGCCATTTGTACGGGTTCGGTGACCGCCCTCAAGGGTCCCTTAGTGGAATCATGGCATCTTGCATTGTGCGAGGGCGTGAGGAGATTACGGTGGCCCTAGTGGCTTCTTGGGGAGCATTGTGCCTCCACACCGCTCCAAACGGAGATTAGCATCCGCAAGGGTGTGAACTTCGGGATACATTGTCGTCTCCGCGTGCCTCGGTTATCTCTTACCCGAGCCCTTTACTTATGTACTTTACTTTGTGATAGCCATATTGTTTCTTGTCATATATCTTGCTATCACTTAGTTGTCTATCTTGCTTAGCATAAGTTGTTGGTGCACATAGGTGAGCCTAGTTGTTGTAGGTTTTGTGCTTGTCAAATTAACCGCTAGGTTTATTCCGCATTTGTTCAAGCCTTAACCGTAATTATTTTAAAGCGCCTATTCACCCCCCCTCTAGGCGACACCCTCGATCTTTCAATTGGTATCAGAGCCTCGTCTCTCTTTTTAGGGCTTAACCGCCTAGAGAGTAAGGGTGTCGACTAGGGGCTTAGGATTCTCTGACACTCTTAGTTTCGATGGCACAAATTTTGATGTTTGGGTAATTCGCATGCTTAATCTCTTTAGGGTCATGGACCCAAATTTAGAGCGAATTGTAGATATGGGTTTTTCTCCTCCAAAGGATCCCCAAAGATTATCTTTAGAGGATGAGAAAAACTCTTATCTCAATGCTCAAGCTTCTAATGTGCTTTTCGATGCTTTGAGTAATGTAGTTATATTTCAACTCATGCCGTTTCGGGATGCTCATGAGTTGTGGACAAAGCTTCAAGATAAATATGGTGTGTCCAAGTTTTGTGGGGATGATTGTTCTTTCTCCACCTCCGGCTGTGTTGCTTTCTCAACTTCTTCTACTTCACCTACATGTGGATTGCCACAAGGTAATGATATGGTGAGTAGTGGTGTTCATTGCAATGATGATAGTGTGCTTATCGTTGATGATCCCTCATCTCTATCTTATTGCAATGCTCCATCTTTGGACTGCAACACTTCAAGCACTCCAAATGTTTCACATGCTTGTGTTGATAGTCTGTGCATATCTTGTAGAAATTGCTTGACTAAATCTCATTATGATATGCTTGCTATGTCTTGTTGCCATTATAAAAATGCATCTATTTCCTCGAATTGTTGTGCTAACAATGTAGAGGAAACCCAACACTCCATGGAACAAGATGTGGTTTTTAATGGTGCTTCAAGGGATCCTACATTATCATCTATTGCGTTCTGCCTTATGGCCAAGGCTTCAAAGGTATCTCCTACCTTGAACCCCAATATGTCTCTTGATGATGATGTTGATGCTAATGATGATGAGGATAATGATGAAGAGAATGATAATGTTGCCTCCTTAAAAACTAAGGGGGAAATGATTTTTAAAGCTCTTCATAAAAATAAAATTGCTCGTTCCAACTTCATGGAAATCATGTCCATTGCCATTGAGGGCAAGAAATATATTGATGAGTTGGAATCTCGTCTTGAGGAGCATGAGGTCACCATTGAGAAAATGGAAGGTCATGAGCGTGATTACGCTAATGAGATCGCGGACCTCTCTCAAGCTCTTGAACTTGAACAAACCACCAAGGAATCTCTTGAGGAGACCTTTGCGCTAGAATTATCTAGAATAAAGGAATCTCATGATAGAGCACTTGAGGTGGCCAATGATTTCAAAACTAAAAATGCTAAGCTTGAAGTTGCTCATGCTAGACTCCTTGAGGATTTTGAGCACCTCGAAAATGGCTCAAGGGTCATTAAGAGTGAGCTCATCGAACTCACCGAGTCTCATGCTCCACTTAAAGCTTCTTATTCAAAAGAGCTTGCCAAGTTGCCTTCTCCTCTTGTTGTTAATGATGATGCTTGTGCTACTAACTCTACTTCTTGTGAAGCATCTATTTTGAAGGAGAATGTTGAGCTACGAGCTCAACTTGAGTTGCTATCTAGCAATTTTGGAAAATTGGAAGAAAATCATGTAAAGCTCACAAGCTCTCATGATGATCTTCTAGTATCCCAAAATGTGCTAAAGATAGCTCATGAGGCTATGATTACTAACGTAACATCTAGTGAGCCTCATGTGGATACTAGCTCTACTTCTAGTCAAAATGCCTTATTGCCATGTGCTAGTCTTCGCAATTTCTCTACCCATAATGTTGCTACATCTTGTGATGAATTGCTTTCCTTGCCTTGTTGCTCCAACGATGAAGCGTATACTTCCTCTAGTACTTGTGTTGATACTAACCATGTAGAGGAAATCAAAGAGCTCAAGGCCCAAGTCAATTATTTGAAGAAAGACTTGGAAAAGAGTCATGAAGGGAAGACCACACTCAACAATATCTTGAGTGTGCAAAAATCTCCCAATGACAAAGGTGGACTTGGATTCAACTCCAATAAGAAGAAGAAGTCCAAGAGAATCAAGAAGAAGGGCCAAGAACAAGTCAAGAATTCGGCCAAGATTATTTGCTTCAAGTGCAAAATTGAAGGGCATCATGTTAGATCTTGCCCATTGAAGAAGAAGCCCATTAATGACAAGCAACAAGGGAAGCGGCCACAAGTTCATTCTCATGCTCAACCTCAAGTTGAAGAAAGGCCTCTTCCCAAGAAGACTCAAGCTAATGCTTCTCAAGTTGAGAAATCAAGTGAGAAGAAAGTGAAGAGTAGACGTTGCTACTTATGTCGTGAGAAAGGTCACGTCGCTTCTTCATGCACTAGTGGTAACTTATCCAACCCAATTATTATTGATGATATCTATTCTCTTGGGAAGGATAAGGTTGGCAATGTGTTTGCCAAGTTTGTTGGTAATCAAAGTGGTTTCAAGCAAAGAACCATTTGGGTTGCCAAGCCTATTGTGACTAACCTCTTAGGACCCAACTTGGTTGGGGACCAACAAGCTCAAACTTGATCAATAGGTGTTGTTGGAGGGCATTGGAGACTTGGCTACATTATGAAGAGTTAAGGGGTCTTCATCATTCATATTGTCTCAAGCCAAGTCATTCGGATTATCAAGTTTCTATCTTATATCCAATGTTCCTCCTTGCGGTAACTCATGCTTAAATTGTTTACATTGAAAGTTACTTGCTCCTTTTGCATGTTTTGGTTTTGTACCATGCATGTGTTTGTATATGTTGTGCTTACAACTTGCTTATCTTGAGCAATCAAGTATGTGTGTGTTGGTTTGCACAGCATGTACGTGTGTGTCGTGCGTTGAGCCTTTATGCTTCTTATTTGTATCCTAGTTGGATCGTGTGAGAGATTAATGGAACATCCCATTTTGGGGGCGTGATGTGCTTTGTGCACCTCACAATCCTATAAATGTGTGTACATGAGGAATACCATCTAGTATTGATATTACAAGATTATCTAGTCGCTAGGTGGTATGTCTCTCATGAGAAATTCAAATTCTAAAAAGTCCATTAATTATCTCTTGTTGGATTCTCTTATTGCCTCTTGTTAAGTTTTCATTGGTATCACATTATGGGGGAGTAATATGCTATGTGCATATTACAAGCCTAGAAAATGTGTACATTTGAGATATTGTCACTTAGAGCTGATATTATTAATTATCTTGTTCCTAGGTGACATGTTAGCTCTACAAGTTGCAATTTGCTTGTGTTTGTTGTGAAGATGATGTTGGATATCCTTGTTATCTACCACCGGGAATTATTTCCAAATACTTCTTGTCTTTTGACAATTGGAACTCACTTATGTGTGGTAGAATTTATTGATCATCTTTACATTGGCTTTTATTTTTATTTGCCTTATCTCTTGCCAAGGATTGTGTCCACTCCCGTTGTCTTCCATACCACTTGTGGATCTTGTTAATTTCTTGTTCTTGTCTAGTGTTTTCTAGATATAGTGAAAGTGGTGATCCCACCTTGTGCATTTTGTATTCAAATGCAAATTCTCTATAATGCACAACTCATGGGGGAGCTATCCTATTTTCTTTAGAACACTCTTCTTGTGATCCTTATCAAGTGTGTTTTGGTGGAAGGCAAGCCGTTTCTTTTTGGTACTTTGTGCCATCATGAAACTTTGTAGAGGGCATGGTTTGTTTGGAACCATCCTCTCTTTTGGGAGTTTGATTTCTTTCATTTTGAGTGTGCCAATGGATATCTCATTCCTTGATGTATCATTTAATGATATCTTCCAAGTGATGATTTCTCCATTAGGTAATCTATTTTCTCTTGGTATTTCTTTCTCATTTGGTATCGCTTCTTGAAAGTCTTGAGCATGCATAGTCACTTCGTGTATTTTATTTGGCATGTTTTCTTTCTTTGATCCAATATATAGGGGAAACTCCACCAAGTCTCAATTTGGATGAGATGTGCATGAAATTCATTTCCATTTCTATATGCACATATGTTTGTGGAGTTTGTCCTATGTATTGGTGTTTCTAACTCTTTGGTCCCAATGAGTTTGGGTACCATTTTGTTTGTGTTGTTGTCCTAGGAACAATTGGAGATGCATTGGATGACCGGCTCACTCACAAGGAAGGTGTTGTCACCATGTGCTTATTGGAGTCAAGCTAGGATGATCAATGAACTACTATCTACCTTCAATTGGTATCTACTACATCCGTACAATGGTATCTCGGTAACAAGTATCATCATCTACTTCATGCACACATTTCTTGCATCAACCTTGTGTAGGTTGTATCATGGCATGTAATTCTTGATTCGTTCTTATGATACTTGTTTCCTTTCTCAAAGCATCCCAACGATGATCTCGTGTTGCTAGTTGTGATGTCTTTGATGATTGTGTGGTAGGAGTTCATTTATATACTATAAGACCATATCTAGCCATGTGCTATGCTTTCAAGCAAATATCTTAGTGGTATATTTATGACTTCCTTGTGGATATCTTGTTCTTTCCTTGTGTGACCATTTCGTGTGTACATCCTTCTTTGTGGATCGATATCATCATGATCTTCATCTACCTAGAATCTTATACACTTGAGAGAAGTTGCATATCTAGTTGATATCCCTTTCTTTCACGTCCACCTTTTCCTTCTTGTTTTATTTCTTTGGTGGCTCCGTGAAAGTGTGTGCCTTGAGTGCGGGTCATATCTCGTTGCATCTTGCTGCACTCTTGTGTGGTGAAGATCATTTTCCTCATGATTGTCTTGACGAGGCTTTTTGCCATCTTAATTGGTATCCCTCATCTTGATGAGGCTTTCACTTTCTATCTTCACCATGGGTTTTCACAAGCTTGGTTGTTATTTCTCTTTTTAGTAAGCTTGTGTATCCATTTGCTTGTTGTGTGTGTGTGTGGGAAGGGCATGTCTGGCACCTTGTATCTCATTTATCCAAGACTATGTTGATGCTTAATGCTCATCCTTATATTAGTCTTCTCAAGTGCTTTGCCATGACTCACACACATCGGTTTTGGTTGAGCCTATTCTTAAGTTGCCTCTTTTACATGTTGCTCAACCATGTGTTTGTTGCAAGTGATAGGCTTAGTTTCCTATATGCTCACTTGCTCTTGTTGTGAGTTTCTATTGATTTTGGGGGAGCTATGATCCTATTTTGTGCACTTTGTATCAAAATACAAATATTCTTATGTGTGCACAAATCATGGGGAGCTTCTCTAGTTTCTTTAGAACACTCCTTTGCTCATATCATAATATCTTTTTCATGTGGCTCATAGGAGCATTGGTCTTGTTAGTTCAATTGGTATCTTTTGATAGCTTGTTTCAATTGGTATCTTTTGATTGCCTGATTGCTTGTTTCTCTCTTTGTTATGTCTTTGTGGCATATCATTCTTTGGCAATCTTTGAGCCTCAATATATTTTGTCTTCCTCCAAGTATTTACCTTTGGATATGTGTAGTGCATTCCACTCTCTTATTGAGAAATACACAATTTATATTGGCCTTCTAAGCTTTTCGCCCATTTTGGCAATCGATGCCAATGGGGGAGAAGTTTCAGAGAGTTTTGTGGGGAGATGTTTAGAGAGGTTCTTCGTGCTTTGGTTTTGTTCCTAAGCATTTGCATCTCATACGCATCTTCGTGCTTTGATTTTGTTCCTAAGCATTTGCATCTCATACGCATCTTCGTGCTTTGGTCTTGTTCCTAAGCATTTGCATCTCATACGCATGCATTATTGGTTGGTGCATTGCATGGTGATGCATAATTCCTTGTATAAACTCTCTTGAAAGTGATTGTCATCAATTACCAAAATGGGGGAGATTGAAAGAACATGCGATGCCCCCATGTTTGGTTTTGGTAATTGATGACAATCTCTATGGACTAATGGTTGCCTTGAGTTATATTTGAAGGATTTGTCCATAGGCTTTTCTTGGAGTCTATTTGTTGGTTTTAAGGAGAGTTTGTGATGACCAAGATGCTATTCAAGGAATTACCTAAAGATTGGTCATGTGAGAGGTTGATCAAGACTAAGTCAAAGAGTGAATCAAGTTGATCAACACACAAAGCGTAGAAGATGTACCGAGGGGGACCAAGCGATCCCATGGTATGGTAAGCATTGTCAATTACGCTTTGTGTACTAACCCATGGTCTTCGTGAGAGTTCTTTGTGGGGTTAGGTTGTGGTGTGCAAGTAAAAGTGGATCATCATGAAGAGATCACATGCTTGAAGCTTGCCGTCCATTGTGGTGACAATGGACTTGTGAAAATGTGCCAAAGAGTGGCTCACCCATAGTGGAGTATGGGGGAGCAATCAACTAGTCTTCATCGAGCGAACACAATCAAGAAAGGTGGTCCAACTTGAGGGAGTCAAGATCGTCATCATCTAGCTCAAGTGGACTTCGTGCAAGGCAAAGGTTTGCCCTTGATAGGTTTTATATTTTACCGGTCTCATGGTGATAGTTTGGAGACCGGGTTATAGGATCGATAGCCGTACTATCAAGGGGGGCTCTCAAGTGAGTAGCTTGATCGTATCGTTCGTCGAGAGCTCAAACCATTGCATCCTTGCATCATCTTTCTTGATTCTTATTTGTATTTTCTTTTGAGGTTTTAGATCTTGTGGTTATCTTCATGACAAGCTCTAGTACATCGAAAAAGGATTTCATATGCTTCTTCTATCGTGTTTTCAGTGTTGGAGGTTTTACCGATCTTTTTCGAGGAAGGGTTCTCACCATTTTCTCATGGGACTTTTCTAATTTGCTTCTTATTGATATTTCTACCAAGATTGTGTTAGCCCATGTCGTTAGCTTTCCAACAAACTTGGTTTCGTTGAATTCGGAGTCCGTTTGCAGAAGTTGTGGCAGTTTTGGTGTTCTGAAAAGGCTGCAGCGGTACTACCGCGGATTGGAGCGGATGTAAGTTTTTACTACCGCTCCAGAGCGATACTACCATGGCTACTACAGCGGTAGTACCGCTCCGGACCAAAATCTCGTATTAGGTCCAGCGGTGGTAGGCACGGATGTATTTTTTTAGTACCGCTCGCTAGCAGTAGTACCGCTACCCTTTGCGGTAGTACCGCTATCCCTAGCGGTAGTACCGTGAGGACTAGCGGTAGTACCGCTCCGGTGGTTCTACTGGCCTTTTGCCTCCTGGCTGTTGTTTTTCAAAGGGCTACTACCGCCCTAGCGGTAGTACCGCTCCTTGGAGCGGTAGTACCGCTCTGTGCGGGCTGTGAGGATAACGGTTGGATTTTTCCCCACCTATAAAAGGGGGTCTTCTTCCCCAATGGACCTTATCTCTTTAGCTCGTGTTCTTCCCCCATTGTTGACCTTCTTCAAGCTTGCTAACTCTCAATCCCTCTAATGATTCTTGCTAGTTCTTGAGGGAAAAGGGAGAGGAGATCTAGATCCACGTTTCCACCAATCACTTTCTCCTCTAAGTGAGGGGAACCCCTTGGATCTAGATCTTGGAGTTCTTCGTGTTCTTCTTTCGTTCTTCCTCTCATTTTCCTCCCTAGCATTAGTTGCTTTGGTGGAATTTGGGAGAGAAGGACTTGGGCACTCCGTGTGCCCTTGCCATTGCATTTGGTGCATCGGTTTGAGTTCTCCACGGTGATACGTGGAAGTGAAGTTTGAGAAGCTTATTACTCTTGGGTGTTTGGGCACCCTAGAGCTTGTTCCTCTTGGGTGCCTTGGCGCCCTAGACGGTTGGTGTTGTTCGGAGCTCAATCATTGTGGTGTAAAGCTCCGGGCAAGCATCGGGGTCTCCAATTAGGTTGTGGAGATCGCCCCGAGCAATTTGACGGGTACCGGTGACCGCCCCCAAGGGTTGCCAAAGTGTACGGGTTCGATGACCGCCCCCATGGGTTGCCATTTGTACGGGTTCGGTGACTACCCTCAAGGGTCCCTTAGTGGAATCACGGCATCTTGCATTGTGCGAGGGCGTGAGGAGATTACGGTGGCCCTAGTGGCTTCTTGGGGAGCATTGTGCCTCCACACCGCTCCAAACGGAGATTAGCATCCGCAAGGGTGTGAACTTCGGGATACATCATCGTCTCCGCGTGCCTCGGTTATCTCTTACCCGAGCCCTTTACTTATGCACTTTACTTTGTGATAGCCATATTGTTTCTTGTCATATATCTTGCTATCACTTAGTTGTCTATCTTGCTTAGCATAAGTTGTTGGTGCACATAGGTGAGCCTAGTTGTTGTAGGTTTTGTGCTTGTCAAATTAACCGCTAGGTTTATTCCGCATTTGTTCAAGCCTTAACCGTAATTATTTTAAAGCGCCTATTCACCCCCCCCCTCTAGGCGACATCCTCGATCTTTCACATCCCGTGCTCCGTCTACATACACGATTCACGTGCCATCGAGGAGAAAAAATATTGCGTAGTACGTGCCATCGAAGTGCACGACTCACTTACGCACTAGACCTTGATGCTAGATGTCCCGCGTGTTGGCAAAAGGATGAACAAAGATCACGTCAAAAAAAAAGAGTGGAAGAACAAAGATTCCCAATGACCGAGAAGGAGCAAGGAACCTCGCGGTGGAGCGTCTGCACTCATAACATTTTATAGTATTCAGCGATATAAAATCAACCAAATCTCTCCATGTTTAACCGAAAGAGTCCAAAACACATCATACATGGCCCACCTCACGCATTCACCATATTCCTCGGCCTCTGTGCGACACCTAGTTATAGTATATCCAGCAGCCTGTCGCTTCTCGCTCCTCGTCCTGATAGCCCGTGCGACACCTAGTTATAGTATAACCGAAAGAGTACCTGCTCTTTGAGCAAAGGGCCTCCCTAAGCATGCATTAATTTCCTGGGCATGCTTCTTTCTACTTAATGTTGCGTGCACTTTGAGCATGTTGGCAACTCCACTGCTAGCTTGGTGGCTCATCTTGCAATTGACACCGACCCATTGCAGCACTCCTGCAAGGCCCAGAGGTTAATTTGAGAACAAGTACCTCGAGGTTTAATTTGACAGACATGACTTATAATTTGACAGAGGTCATATATATCACTTTTTTAGAAACATGTTGTAAAGTAACGTGATAGACCTTCGATTAACATGTGTTCAAAAAACAAAAATTGTCGAAAATTACAAAACAAAGACCTCGAGGTTCAACTAATAGGACAGAGCACTGTAATGGTTGTGTGCAATTTGAGCATGTTGGCAACTCCACTGCTAGCTTGGTGGCTCATCTTGCAATTGACGCCGACCCATTGCAGCACTCCTACAAGGCCCAGAGGTTAATTTGAGAACAAGTACCTCGAGGTTTAATTTGATAGACATGACTTATAAGTTGACAGAGGTCATATATATCACTTTTTTTAGAAACATGTCGTAAAGTAACGCGATAGACCTTCGATTAACATGTGTTCAAAAAACAAAAATTGTCAAAAATTACAAAACAAAGACCTTGAGGTTCAACTAATAGGATGGAGCACTGTAAAGGTTTAATTAAACCTTTGCAGTAACCCATCCAACTAGTTAATATCGAGTCCACTTCCCATCCGGTCATCCATCTGATGACTACTCCGGCCTCAGCACAGTTAACTTGAGAGTTCTGTTAGATGAGCTATCAGTAGGGAAGCTGGTCCTTGCTGTTATAGGATGCCTCTTCATATATTTTATTGCTCACCAGGATGACCGCCTGTTGCCACCCAATGGCCAATGCCACGTCCCCCGCGAATGTAGAAGCTTCCCTCCCTCGTCTAGCTGCTTCCCGCATTTTCCCCTGTTTTTTGCCGCCTGCCCACCTATAGAACCGCCTCGCGCCAGCCAATTCCTCTCCAAACACATAGCGAGGCGGTTGAACCGAACAAGTCTCAAGTCTAGACTTGTTTCTAGTGGATTCGTTGACGTGGCACCGGAAGGGTGTGATAGCTGACTCTGGCAAAATAATTGACTACCACGTTGGCATAAATGAGCATGGGGCCCACTTGTCAGCGTGCTGGACGAACGAAGTAAAGCAAGACAAAATGGAGCGCGGAAGGGTGCGAATCGATTGGCTCACATGTGATGACCACTGGAGCAATGCACTCAGATTGTACGTAAACAAATTCGTGCCAACACGGCCGGATTTCATTGCATTTACATAAAATAACCGGTTTCCACGCGGAGTAGGTTTCTCGGATTCCACGCGGGTTTAATGTAGGCGTTTAAATGTGGCAAGGAGGCTCGTTTAGCCGGGCGTGCAGCGGGCGGCGCCCTCGGCCAGCGCGTCGCTTCAATGGCGAACGCAGTGAGAGGTCGCGTCCGCCCTGTGCCGCCTTGACAGTGGACCTTAGAATATTAGTCGTTTCATTCATAGGATTGAATCCTATAGGAATTTTTACTAGTATGGAATCATGTGTACTACTACAACATTTCATTGGAAATCTAGAATCCGCTCCAACTTTTTTTTCACTTCCTTTCTTTCTCCTGTGGCATCAAACACTCAGTGCTAATACTCCTTTGTTTTTCCTATTCCCGCATTTTAAGAATCCTAGTACTTGCTCTAAATGATGTGCGAATCAAAGAAAAGAAACGAAGGGAGTACTTGCCCTAAATGATGTGGAGTTCCGTTCCTCTTGGTCAATGTGTAATTCTCTATATGTACAGTCTTTCACGGACGGAGGGAGTAGGTTGAGCACTTGAGCGTGAGCGTGTGTGTTGCGTCGTGTGCTGTGTGCCGCATGGATGCGTGCGTGCATGTGTACGTGTGAGTGTTGCATGCATGCATTCATGCATGCATGAGGCTTCTACTCCCTCCCATTGACATGTTCATATTTCAAGCTTCATTAAAACGTTGCATGCAAGAATTAAGAGAAAACTCACCGATGCATGTAAAAGTTCTGATCTTTTGTTCTTCACGCATGCACGCATGCATTCCAATTAATACGTTCATAAACACAATTTCTTGAGGAAAACGAGCCCATTATTGAGTACTACTTTTGGAAAACAAAATCTTCGGGCACTCATCATTTACTACTACCATGGTTGATGATTTTTTTATTGACCTGCATATAAACCGGAAGGATGGAGTAGGTACTAGTACTAGTAGTACTCCTACATAATTGGCGCCGGGTGCCTTGGCCAATGGTTCTTGTTGTTGGACAGGATGAGAGTAGAGGCATAGGGATACTGTAGATAGGAAGTCTTGGCGATCCATTATTCCCCATCTTGGTCAGAGAGAACTACTTATTCACCTAGTCAGTGAAGTGACAATACACGCTGCAGCAGATGGGACACTTAATTAATAAGCTGAGCCAGAGTGTTGGTGTTACTAAATCAGCCTTACCCTGTACTGCCATCATGTTTGCCAGTGGAGCACGCTTCCGCAAATACGCCTACGCACCTCTCTCTTCCATGAACTGACATATGGGCCCTCTTGTGGTAGACCCACATGTCATTGGCTTAAATATTTACACTCCGAAGGATGGAGGGCCACGGAGGGTAGTCCGGAATTATTAGGCCGGACGAAACTAAGACTCTGCTTTTTTGCTCGGCTCTGTTGGCATTGCGTTTACTCATTGGGTGAATTAACTTACCGAGAAAGAAGGGACTGCATGCAAGCGCGACGTTCAAGACTACATGCAAGGAGGAGAGAGACGGGGCTGCATGCAACCATAGTAATTAATATAAGTAGCCAATGCATGCCCGATTTAAGGGGTCTTTCTCTCTTTCCCATATCCAGCTGTGTAGACGGAACTGATTACTTTCTGTAACTGCCCAGAGTTATTTTTGCCTTGGTCTTAGAGATTCTGACGGATGTAGTACTATTTAGTACTCTCTCCAAAAAGGGCCGACCATGTCCATGGCTAATCCCTCCGTCTAGGTGTATAAGTCATAGGCTGTGCACCTTGACCAAGGCGAAGGAAAAAACGAGAGATTTTAATGCTTATTTGCTAATTAATAGCATTGCATGCAATGAACTGACCACTGCATTTCGTGTTTGAAAGTCTAAGTCATTGATGTCATACACGCCCCACATCTCTTATTGGTTGATTCCTTTATTTATGTCAAGAGAAACAAGAAACGAGGTGAAAGTTAATGCACCGTGTCTAAGTGTTTTGGGATTATTTGGTTTTCATAAGATGACTACACCTAGACGGAGGGAGTACCATCCCTTGCTCCGTCATTGAGTGTGTGCACGATTCACGTTCCATTGAAGAAAATAATGTTGCGTACGTGCCATCGAATAGAATAACTTCATTTATAAATAACGCGCCACCGCGTCATGGTCAAACTTTGATTCGTTCACGCTGGTTCCCGACCCACCACTGACAACTACTACACTCGCCAAATTATCACATGAGCTGCCTCTTCGTACAGAAATGAGCTCACCGTGTACCCGCGCGTGAGTACGAAAGAGGCAAAGAGTACCTGCGTCGGTGCCTGCACCTCTTCTCTTCGTGCACGTATTCCTTTTTTTCGGGTGATTCGTGCACGTACTCCACCTACGTTCGTGACCGTTGGTGAGTCTCTCCTACTACTTACTCCATTTTCTTGCATGACCCGTGGACTTGGATGCTGGATGTCCCACGTGTCGGCAAAACAAAGAAGAATGCTTTCCGACGACCAAGAAGGAGCAAGGAACCTCGCGGTGGAGCGTTATGGACTCTTAATATATTTTATATATTTAGCGACATAAAATCAACCCAATCTTCTCCACATCCAGTAGACCTTCGAAACACGGCAGCCCAGTGTAGTTTACATCATACATGGCACACCTCACGCTATCACCATATTTCTTTGCCTCCGTGCGACACTTAGCTCTAGTAATCCACCAGCTCGTACCGCTTCTTGCTCCTTGTCTCTCTCAAAGTGCGGCGGGCTGGCGATTTTGCCGTCTATTGAGGTCGGTTAGCGACATGCCAAGAGCATACTGTACTCTATTGTTATGCCAAGAAGAGGAAGCGCTTTGACCAACGGACCAAATGAGACAGGTGTGCCGTGCCGTGAGTGGGTCCAGTTTCTCATTTGTTTGGTGTAGTAGTAACACTTGGTTTTGCACCTTCATAGAATGATGAAAATCCTCGCTAAAAAGGCGCTTTGCTTTCTGTAATCCCATCTACCGTTCTTGTTTTGTGCATTAAATTGTTAAGTGCCATGATTAAGATATAATTAACCAATGCATGTAAAACATTCTTGTTTAGTGTTGTAGTACTCCTCACGCATGCATGTGTTGCGATTAGCCCTTCATCCATGCGTTGCGATTAGTAATGTATTCTTCGAGGTTGCCTTTGACTATTGATAAGATTTTATATAATTTGAAAATTATATCATTCGAAGATCCTTTCACGTACGAAATTGACGGTATGCTTTGAGAAACTTGCATGTCAGTTAGTCTCGAAAAACGCTTTAGGCCCTATATATACATCGACAGACGGAGTACATGACACTAGCAAACACTCACCATCTAGTAGTTCATTGGTTGGTTTCGATTTTTGAATTGAGTAGTGCTAGTACACTTGATGTTGTGCTGCTACCGTCCAATATTCGTGTGTGGTGGTTTCTAGAATAAAAAAAGGAGGTAGTACTTACTGTGGGAAAGGTGAAGTGATGGTTGCTTTGTCCGAGCAACTTAGTACTCTGGGAATATTGGAGTACCAGCGGATTCAACGAAAGAGTGAAATGATGGTTGCTTTGTCCGAGCAACTTACTGTGGCGAAGGTGGGGCTCTGTGATTTGACTGCTCACTAGTCATTATTACTGTGGTGCAGCAACCGGGTTGAATCTCCCCTTCAGTTGTGCACTCAATATTGGTGCATGGCAGGTGGAGCCGGATGAAGGATGTCTGGTTTCTGGCATTTCTATCAATCTTTCAGGATTTGTTTATATGTACGCATAATTTTCCAGCATAATGAAATTGTACTGTAATGCTATGAAGGTTCCAACTTTGGTTTCCGCAAAAAAAAAGTTTCAACTTAGGATTCATGTGTCCTCTTGCCTCAAGATTATCTCGTTACAACATTCCATCAAATACAAATGAAACTACCATGGCTGCTAATGCATCTCAATGATTCGCAGATCAGCGCCAATATTCACATCACAACTGAAGACAAAGTTGTGAGAAGTTGTACAAATAAAGAAAATGGAGTATGATTGATCGATGCTGTTCGTAGGCATGGCTCCGTTTCCTGGCCACGGTGTTCATTGGTTGGCAGCTAGTTTCACGCAGCTCTGTAGCCAAGAAAGAGGTGTATGGAGGACATCACAATCCGATCATTTTGTGCAGTTCCACTAAAATCGAGCTGATTATCCCTGTTTGCAAAGATATTCAGTCAGTGTGATTACAATAATAGTGGAACTAGATGATGAAACATAACACTCACAAATAGAAGCCGATCACCTCTACGATCTCTCTTTAAGACTAACTACTTGTTGGAGAAGATTAGGCTCGGAGTTGGATGAGGAGGATGGCAAAACCAATCTCCCTTTCTGTAGTCCCACAGAAATGTAAAAACGTTGCCCGTGTGACATTTTGGCGGAACTGCACAAAACACGCTTAAGAAAAAAGTGATTTGTGCAGTTCACCAAAAGGTCGCAATAGCAACAAGGTGAAATGGATAGCCCTGTTTGGAAAAAGAGGTGGAAAGGAAACAATTACTGCCCAATAAAGGGTTGAAGACACATACGCCGACAAAAAAGAAGCATATTCCATGTCATAAGGGAAAGATAGCAGCAAGGTGGATTATCAAAAACTGTGTGAGGACGAGATTGCAAGATGGAAAGTACGTCGGACGAGCTACGTTTTGGGCAAAGAACTAGGGAAGATCCACATGCAGGATTTTCCACATGCAGCAACGTGGGAAGATGGGCAGTGGAGCAAGGCCGGAGGGGATACCTGGGGTTCGTCGGGATGTAACTAGGAGGGTGGCGGCGGGCGGGATCTGCCCATACTGCAGCAGCGAGCAAGTGGCGTAAGCCCTACCGCGCCAGAGCTTGGTCAGAGAGAACGGCGGGTACCGCAGATCGGGACGTGCTGCCTCGGCGCTGCCGAACGGAGAAATGATGCACATCCTCCCTTTCCACCGTTGGACAGGATGCGGCCGGATCAGTGACTAACAGTGAGAGAGAGAGGCCACCGCCGCCTTGTGTGAGATACTCTGAAGAGAGACAAACCCCGGCAGGCAGGCTCCATTGTATATAGTGGAGCGGACTACTTTTTTCTCCATAAAAATTGTTTTATATTCTGTGTACGTGCCATTGAGCAATATAACTTTATTTAAAAAATAACGTGCCAATGCATCAAGTCGAACTTTGTTTTGTGCACGCGTGGTACACGACCTCCGTAGGTAAACAACCGCTACACGCGCTCAAATTAGCACGTGGGCTGCCATTTCGTACAGAAATGAGCTCCACCGTGTACCCGCGCGGGTGTGGCTGGGCACGAAGCGTGAGTATGTGCACCTATTCTCTTCGTGTATGTACACCACCTACGTGGGTTTGTGTGAGAGAGATACAAACCTAGAGAGAGATAGTGTGTGGGTTCGTGAGTGTTTTGGGGGGGGGTGCATGAGAGATAGACAGGGAATATGTGTCGATGATATTTCAAACAAAAAATGTAACATATGCAATATGTGTGAAACAGAGGCCTGGATATATCATATATAGAGGGGGCGATCCACGAGAAGAGAGTGGATGTATCATCGGCGTGAGGTATCCATAGAATCGAAGAGAGGGATGAAGTGTGTGTGTGTGCGCGCGCGATCGATAAAGAGTGCCATCGAATTTGTGTGTGCCCACGTCAAAGATATAGGGTGGCTGGCCTACTGGAACGTGAGAGGGGACAAGTGTAGTTTGTCTCTGTGGCATGGATACCTACCTACATCGTTCGACTATCGGGGTGTGTGTGTGGGTGGGGGGGGGGGGCAGAGACCTAACTATAGAGGTAGAATGGCTAGTATATGTGTGGAGGAGGAGAGAGATCTACCTTATGTTTTGAGGGAGATCGATCGACATCCATGGATATGTGTAGGAGAGGAATAAGGTTGGGAGAGAGACAGAGCTAGAGTGTTGGAGGGGTTGGTGGTGGAGTTGCTTCTCACAAATGGTGGGAGAGGCCTGCTAGACAAACGGAGGGCACACCTGCAATATCAATAGCGAGGGTAATGCCCTGCTGTCTGTGCACGTGCGTGTGAGAGACGGGTCAGGAGGCATGCACGAATGATGAGGGGGGGCGATATGGTTGTGGTAAGCAGACGTAACTACATAGGAAGATCAATCGTCCTTTGTCGAAGAAAGGGAGAGACATAACTTGTGAGGTACGTCGATCGATGCGTGGGGAAAAAGAGTTATAGTCGACCTAGGTATATGTAGGGAGATTGATCGGTATACATGCATGCATGTGTTAGAAGCAAATAAGGCCCAGAGAGAAGGATAGAGAGAGAGAGGGATGCAGCTAGGAGGTAGTGCAAGAGGCCTACTATATCGAGGGGGAAGGAGTGTGCGAGTATGAGATCGATGAAAAGAGGGGCGGGAGTGAGGCATGGACGGTGAGAAGAGAAGAGGGAAAGCTTGTGTTTGTGGTAGGCACACCTGGCTAGAGAGGTATATCGATCGGTGTGTGCCGGAAAGAAGGAGCTGGGGGCCTACACACACCGTGGGTGAACGACCTAAAGTGAAATGATGAATGTGCGCGATGGAGCTAGAGAATGCTGAGGGAGGGTGAGAGGGAGGCGGGTGTGTGCATGCACGAGAGAAAGTTAGCGCTAGCTACAAAGATAAGAGGATTGTGTGGGTGTAAAAGACGAATAGAGATCATAATTCATTATAAAAGTGGATTCGGATACTTGAAGAAGATATCATAGTGTTTTAAACCGACGCATGCATGAATATATTGTAACATCCCAAATTTTCAATTTGGAATGTTATACATAGGTCATCATATGCATATCATATTTTATTTGCATTTCTTTTGTGATCCTAGAAGTTTTAAGCAACTCAAGGACCCATGGAGAGAGTTGGGGATTTCGTTTATTTTCATATTTGAATTTTCTCAAATGTTGAAAAGAGGATCATTTTGGTTTTATTTATTTTTCTCTCCGAAATATTTCATATTAAAAATAAATGAGAGGAGATAATATGACTTCTCCAAAATAAAAGAAATATTGGAGGAAAAATGTTAAAATCAAATAAATAATTTTATTTGGATTTTATCGCTATTTTATTTGAATTAGAAAAATATGCGTTTTTCAAAATTGCATTAGAGTCCCAAATAAATGTTCACCTTGTCCGGTAGATTTTTAGAGGACGGGGAAAATTTATTTCAGGATTTGTGGAGTCCGTTTAGTATTTATTTTCTTTGTTTTTCTGCACGGAATTATTTAAAAAAAAATTCCGCGGACCAAACTGGGCCGAAGCCCAGCCGGCCCGGCACCGCCTCCGCTCGCGCGCGCCCCGCGCCCCAGCCGAACTCCGGGACGCCCCCGCTGCCGCGGCTTGCCCCCTCCCCAAGCCAGCCGCCCCGGCCCCTCCTTAAATACCGCCCCGCCCCCCTCCTCGTCCCCACACCCGCCGCCGCCGCAGCCCCGCCGTCCCGCGCAGCCGCCGCCGCCCACCGCCTGCCGCGCCTGCCGCCGCCGCCGCCGCTGCGGAGCCGCCGCCGCCTGCCGTCCGAGCCACCGCGCCGCACCCCGCCGCCGCCCCTCAGCGCCTCGCCTCGCCGGAGCCGCCGCCTCGCCGCCGGAGCCACCGCCGTCGGAT